>JAPDVU010000001.1:16306352-19058852 GCA_026230045.1 Corynorhinus townsendii
TAGCATATTCCTTTTTTATTATATAGGATTCCCACCAAAGGTCTAGCCAGGATCCTCTTGAATACCTGTAGCCATGGGCCACTCACTACCTGTCAACGGAGTCCGTTCCACTTTCACACAGCCCTAGTGGTCGCAAAATTATTTCTATACTGTTTAGAAATGATTATGCTGACTTTTTCTCTGTTCTCAATGGGTAGACAAAACATGTGCAATCCTGCAATCCTCCCCCTGCCCCATGTATTTGAAGATAACTATCCTATCTCCTGTGTGTTTCTACATGCCAAATATTCAGGATAATACAAGTTCTTGTATGATGTGATTCTCAGTCTAGACACCCTGGGTCCCTCTCTGAATATGCCATAGTAGTTCGCTGATAAGAATAATATGAAAACAAAAGCCATTGTATTGAGCTTTTCATAGATACGTGTTTTATAAGCATCACTTTTAATATCCACAGTGCTTGGAGCTAGGCATTGATTGTCATTTTCACTCTATAGATAAGAAAGCCAGGGGTAAAGAGAAGTTGAGTGGTTTTCCCAAGGTGTATATCTAGGAGTTGGCAGAGCCAGAATTTGAACAAATGTCTTTATGGATTTCAGAGTTCACGTTCTTGACCCTCCATTATAACCCCCTATATGAGATGTGATAACAACTCTCTCCTCACCCAGAGAGTAAGTTGAATGCTCCAGGTCTGATTTGAGCAATTCAGGGAGGAGAAAGGTGGTCACTTGCTTTGTTCTAGAAGTGATGCCAAACCAAAGAATGGATAAGGATGAGGCCAGCCAGAGAAAGAAGGAGGGGAAACAAAGGAGCTAGACCATTAATAAGATGGCTAATAGGATAGTTGAAAAGATGTGTCTGGTAGGTGAGGGACAAGCTCTACACCAGTAATGCCTCAAGTGAAAAGTTGGTATTTTACAAAGCACAGAGATACGGATTCTGTTGCACAACCCTTAGTGTAGGCTCCAACCCGAAATCCAGATCAGAAAAGCTTGAAATCAGAATCATGGGAGGAGGTGCATTCATTAAAAACGCAGATTCTTAGGGCTTATCAGCAGCCAACTCACACCAGAATTTGAGGGAAAGTGAAGTCTGAAAATTAATATTTGACAAACACCCCAGATAAAGCTCACACATACTAAAGTTAGAAAAGTGTTTTGTCAGGGTACTACTTTCCTATTGCTGCTATAATAGTTACCACAAACTTAGTGACTTAAAACAACCCGTATTCATTATCTTACAGCTGTGAGGGTCAGAAGTCCGAAGTGGAGGTCAGAACAAAAGTGGGTTTTCATTGGACAAGATCAGGTGCCAGTGGGCTCCATCTGTGCCCTTGCCGCGCCAGCTTCCAGCAGCTGCCCCCTTCCCTTGGCTCATGCCCCTCTTCCATCGCTTGGGCCTCGGCGTCTGCTGTCACATTTCCTCCTCTGACTGACTTTCCTGCTTCCCTCTTTCCCTTGTGAGGACCTTATGATTACATTCTCCAAGGTACTAACTCCCTTGTCTCAAAATCCTGAATCACATCAGCAAAGCCCTTTTTGCCATGTAAGGGAATTATTCACGGGATCTGGAGAATAGGAGGTGGATATCCTTGGGGAGCCATTACACTGCCTACCACAATTGGTTTTCAAACATTTCAGAGAGCCCTGGCTGGTTGCTCAGTGGTTAGAGCATCAGCCTGCCTACTGAAGGGTTCCAGGTTCAATTCCAGTCAAGGACAGGTACCTTGGTTGCAGGTTTGATCCCCGGTCCTGGTTGGGGCATGTGGGAGGCAACCAATCGATGTGTCTCTCTCACATTGATGTTTCTCTCTCTCTTTTCCCTCCCTTTCTCTCTCTAAAAAATCAATGGGAAAATATCCTCAGGTGAGGATTAACCACACACACACATTTCAGAGAAATGGGAAGGGGCTCAGGGGGAACATTAGGTACAGATAGGGTCCCCACACCCTCCAGGAGACCCTGAGATATCTTCAGGACCTGAGGACCCTCAGGAGCACAGTTTGAGAGAAGCCGTCCAGTGAACATGCTTACTTGAGTCCCTGTGGAGGAATCTGACCATCAGTCCTCAGTTAGTGCACCTCCCTTGGCTTTCTAACAGTTTAATTTGCAACTGTCATTCAGCCTTCCTAGCCTCAATCTTCTAAGAAACCCCATTCACACTTGCTGCAGAAAACAAGTGAAGCATGACCTTGCCTCTTTAGTTACAAACTCACTGTTTGAACTGATTACAGGAGAAAATGTCTGTCAGGAAGGGTAGGGGAATTCCAGTTAACTTTGTATTTTTCTTTAAACTTTTCTAACTTTTGATATTAAAAAGAAAATAAACAAGTAACTAGTGGAATTTCTAAAAGTATCCTTTTTGTCTGTATATTTGTATAGCTCTATCTCTTCTCATTGGGTGTTCCCCCTCCCCTGCACCCTAACACACACATATGCATATTCTTTTGGATTAACCTGGGCATTGATTGTGATAGTTTAATCCCTTTTGTAATATCTTTCCTTTGAGGTCCTCTATGGGCTCTGACAGAACTTTGTAGATGTTTCTGAATTAGTCTAAGAAAAATGGCCCTTAGTTATATATTTTAAATAATATATATTTTATTTATTTATTTAAATAATATATTTTAAATAATATATAACAGCAGTAAAAGTTATCTAATAGGAAATTAACCAAAGGCAGAGAATTAATGTTTATTCCTTTAAAGGTATATATATTTTTGTCACTGTATTAGGAGACAATACTGGAAAAGAGATGAATTTAATAATTTTCCTCAATTTCCTTATTAGTCACCTTGGATTGCCATAACTAAATACTGTAGACTGGATGGCTTAAACAGCAGAAATTTATTTCTCATAATCCTGGAGGCTGGGAAGTCCAAGATTAAATTGCTGGCGAGGTATGTTTCATTCTAAGGCATCTTCTTTAGCCTTGTAGATGGCTGCCTTCTTGCTATTCCCTCCTATGGGGAAGAGAGAGCAAGAGCTCTGGTATTTTTGACTCTTCTATTTGGTTAGGGCCCCACCCTTATGACCTGCTTTAATCTTAATCACTTCTTTAAAGGCCTCATTTTCAATACAGGCCTATAGAGAGTTAGGGCTTCAAAATATGAATTCTTAAAGGGCACAAGTCAATCATAGTCTGTCCTCGAGTGTCACAAGTATTTCCTAATTCCTGCAAGATTGTGGTCATTTCATTATAAAATACTAGAGGTGCACGAAATTCATGCATGGGTAGGGTCCCTAGGCCTGGCTGGAGATCGGGGCAGATCGAGGGCTTCTGGCTGCTGTCCAGGGCCTTCCTTCTGGTTGCCAGCTGGGGCCACCCTTCGTTCTGTGCCACCCCCTGGTGGTCAGCGCACATCATAACAAGCGATCGGTCTTTTGGTTGAACTCCTGTGAGAGCAATTTGCATATTAGGCTTGTATATAGATGGTTCATATAACAAGGGTGAAGAGCAGAGGCTTGAAGAGTGTTTAAAAATTCATATGTTGCTCTTTTGTTTAGAGAGATGAATCATCTTTGCTTCTTTGCAAGGTTTTTTCTTACTAGGCAACAGAAAAATCCTGTCTTCAAGACCCCCCAAATTCAAGACAAGCTGTAACTGGATACAGTCATTGTCCATCATCCAGATAACCCTCCTCTTGGGAAGCAGTAATCATGTCATACCCACAGTGCTGGGCTGTAGATTATTTTCCCTCTCCTCTGCTCTCCTAAGATGTGTGGGGTAGGGGTGGGGTTCTTTGTTGCTCAGAATTTTGAAATTAAAAGGAGAACTGACCAAAAGATGTGGTAGAAACTAGTGAGGGTAATATTGATCATTATTAGTTAGTATTACCTGTGTGTAAAGCCCCTTTGATATTTATCTCTGGAAGTTCTCACTAAAGTGAGGCCAGTGAGTAGGAACAGACACAAAAGAGTGGTGTAGGCATGACTCCCATGAAATGGGAGCAGGAAGGGTGGATGGTTTAGAGGAAGGAGTCTCAGACTGATGTGCAGTTCTGAGAGTCTTGGCCAGGTTGACAAGAGTGTCCAAGCAGAGAATGCCTATCAGAGAAGCTGCATTGAGCAGGAATTGTCCAGCTCTAGTCTCCCTGCTCTGTTCAGTTGAATCACATCAGCTAATATAGAGAGGTAATAGAGAGGACCCCAACACCCCTGTGGGCCAAGGTAGAACATGGCTGAGACATAAATGCTGTGGCATGTCTGCAGGTATGGCAGCTGAAGGCTGCGGCTACCCATGCTTCTCATGACAAGTTCACCTGAAGAGAGCTCTGAGAAGTGCTCCTTCAAGGCCACTGCAGGAACCTTTCATGTTCTACATTATAAAAAGAACCAAGTGATTAATCAGAGCATAGAAAATGGAAAGGCATCTATTTGAATTCTGGTCAGACATTTCTGAAACAATTCTATCTATCTATATCTATCTATCTACCTACCTATCTATCTATCTTCTTTCTACCTCTTCCTTATATTAACACATTGTGGACCAGTAGTTTTATTGCTAGCTTTACCCAGTGGCCAGATAAGTTTCTATTGAATGAGTACAAAAAACGTTTTACATAAATGTTAAAGGCACACTTTAAAATTAAATACCCATTGCATTTTGAAGTTATTTATTACATGTTCTTACAAGCTAATATCTTTTTAAAAATATGATACTTTGTAAGACACTGTATAATATGAAGCGAGGATTCTCGTGATCCATCCACAATGTCTTAAGTAGGTATTTATTGAAATGAGGAGACCAAATGCTATGTTTGAAATAGAAGAAGGTGGTTTTTATCAGTCTAACAATCTGTTTCCCAGCCTGAATTTTAGCAGTCTCCAAGGAAACTCTTATCACTATAAAGAAGTAATAGAATTTATCTGACAATTATCACATTAAACTATTTGTAAACCGGTTGCAATAAAAATAAACAAATAGCATTTGGGGGGGGGGGTAAAGTTCCTGCTCAAACTTTTCTATTTTAAAACCTCCTTGCCTTTCTCTATTTGCATAACCCTGGAAACTTGTCCACATCACTACTAACAAGCATAACACATCTACACTAATAAAAGAGAAAGATGCAAATTGGCCATACCTTCATGACTCCCACCAGCCAATCAGGAGTGAGTATGCAAATTAACCCAAAATATGGCAGATTAATTTGCATATGCAGGCGCCGAGTGGCTGGGGTGTGTGTTCTGCACCACTCCAGCCACTCAGGGCCTCTGGGCAGCATGGGAAGGTGGGGCCAGAGTGGAAAAAGGTGGCTCTGGGGCTGGAGTGGAAAGGCAGTGCCTGCAGCCAGGGAAAGGAAGGCCCATTCTTGCATGAATCTTCATGCATTGGGCTTCTAGTAAAGGGAAAACCAGATATCTTGGTGGCCTCCTCCTTCAACTCCAAGCAGACAAACAAACAAGCATTTCTGTTTCTAGTGCGTAGGAACAGCTGGACAAAATAGGAAGTGATATATAAATGCATGCTGAATAAATGGATAAATGATGGTATGTTTTTAGGCTGGATGGAGAAAAGTAAGTTGGGGAGGGAAATAATGTATAAATTTAAAAAAAAAATCACAACTCCAAAACTGGAGGAAATCATGGGTTGATTTCCAGGGGTTAATATGATTTATTTCATAATTTGCACATCTCAACCTAATACTCAAAGAACTCGTTCCCTTAAGGTTGCCAGGAGAACAAGCCTTGCCTAAGTTGGTTGGATCCTACAAGAAATGTGGACATCTTTGATGTTGTGGAAATCATACTCGCCTCTGAGCCAGCAGACAAGGATTGGAGTCTGGCTTTGCTACTAATCAGGCTGTTCCTGAAGAACTCACCTCACTTCCTTAAACTCAGTTTTCTCTCTCCCTGGGTGAGATGAAATAGTCTCCAAATCCCTGAGCCATCTAGAAACTCAGTAAAATTGAAGTGATGAGTTTAGGCTCTTGTTGGGGTGGGCTGTGGGAGAACCCTGGAGATTATTGCATGCTAAAAAGAAAGAAGCCAGCTAAGGATAATGTGGACAAAAGAGACAATTGAAGCCATACTTGGAGAAATATTGCAAAAAGCTGCCTAGAGAATCTCAAAGTGATTTTCAAATAACATCCAAGTATTCCCAAGGATGCTTAGAGCAAGACAATGCTTTGCTGTTTCAGTAAAGAAAATTTGTACTGTGTTCTGTGAACTTGAATCTAGTCAAGGACATACATCATAATTGTGTGCCAAACCAGCCTTGTCATAATAAGGTACTTTCTGGGAACAATTCTTTTCTGGAACAAAGCTCTGTGAGGTATGAGGAGCCTATAGTACTTTGAATATTATCTTTATGGTAATGTGAAGGATTTTTTTGTACAAATTTTAACAGAATTAAGTTCAGATATTATAAATACTATGCATGGTAATGGAAATCTTTAAAAGTCATGTGCCTTGTGTTTTGGATATTATGATGACTTCACCAATCTACGACAAACCTCATCTCTTCACCAATGCAGTCAGGAAAGAAATCCTCCTGACCTAACATGTTTCCACCATTGATTAGTTGCTGGGGCAAAAAAGATGAATAAAACAGGTTTCCACAAATATATTTGTGAAGAATGTAGGTCAAAAGCCACTGGATTTAAGTGAAAAGGTAGCTGGTCATTCAAAGTTCTTATGCATTTGGGAGAAGCAGAGTGATCAACTGGAGCTTTTGAACTCATTGGCAGCCACACTTAGTTTCACAGGAATCTCAGAGAATAAAGAAAATCACTACTTTTTCTAGCTTTGCAAATAGTCCTTTAAATGCTTTTACAATAACGAGTTTTACCTACTAGGGCACAAGTTCACGAAACACGAAATTAGAATGATAGGAGACCACATTCATTTACTTGTTTGTAGACATTTTCTTATTTATTTATTTATTTATTTAATGTTCACTGTGTTTTTAATTGATTTTTTTAGGGAGAGAGATAGAAACACGGAGAGAACATTGATCAGCTGCCTCCTGCACACCCCTGCTGAAGATTGAGCCTACAGTCTATCTGAGCATGTTCCCTGACTGGGAATTGAATCAATGATCTCTTGGTTCATGGGTCAACACTCAATCACTGAGCCATACCAGCAAGCTCCTTTTTTATGTAAATTAGGATTAAGTAATCTCTACTCATTTATAGGGCGGCACCAGTCCACTGAGCATAGGCTTTCAGGGCTGAAGGCCAGCACTATTTCTGCCTTCTGGTTTAATCCTTCAAAGATTTTGTTCACAGATTTGAAGACTAGCTTTGGAAAAGGTACCCAGTTCAATATTACTTGACATCTTGCCATTGTCAGTTTGGATCACTCCTTCTTAGAGTTCTTTTCTCCCTTGGTTCTATGATTTCTCCCAATTCTTCCTTGCCTCTCTATGACTTTCTTTCCAGTGTCTCTGGTTTATTCTTGTTTCTCCCATCTCCCTCCTTGGAATCATCTAGATTCTTCTTTTTGTGTTCATATCTATATTAGTTTTCTATTGCTACCATGACAAATTACCACAAACTTAGTGGCTTCAACCACCTAAATGTATTATTTTAAAGCTTTCTAAGTTAAAAGTTTGAAATAGGTCTCATCAGGTTAAGATTGAGGTGTCTGTCAAGAGGACTGTATAAGAAGAGGATCAGTTTCCATGCTCATTCAGTTTTTGATGGAATTTAGTTCCTTGTGCTTGTAGAACTGAGATCTTTGCTTCCTTGCTGCTTGCTGTCAGCTGATACCCCTACCTACTGGTAGCTTCTATAATCCACCGTTGCTCATGATCCTCTTCCCATTCTTAAGAGCTAGAAATGAATGGTTGAATCCTCTCACACTTCCTATCTCCCATCCTTCCATTTTATCTCTCTCTGCCCATTGCTGAGGAACTAGCAAAGTTTTTATTATTTTAAGGACTCACATGATTAGATTGGGCCCAGTTGGATAATCCAGTATACTCTCCCCATTTTGCAGTCCATAATAAGGTAATGAAGTTTCATGGAGATTATGGAGATTAAGGCATAGACATCTTTGGAGGACTATTATTCTGTCTTCCACAAAGTCTAAAATCTAATCTGTTAATAGATTCTATAGATTGTACCTTCTTGCTGTTTCATATCAAATCTCTGCTGTGTATAACAAAGTCTGATACTTCTAATCAACAACACTAGACATCATGTTGTTCTTGCTTTGTTACACCTCCCCAATTCACCCCAAATATGATCAAGTCTTTTCTTTGCTAGAAAACTTTCAATGGCTTCCACTGACCACAGGATAAAATTTAAAACGATTGTCAATGCCTAAAGATTCTGATCTGTTTTTTCCTTATCCTTTCCTGGTTCTCCCCCACTCCACAAATATCTTTTTGCATGTCTTCTATCTAGTGTGTGCCATGTATCAGTGCTTTGATTTATATTTTTCTTTCCATCCAACATCTCTTCTTCCACTGTCATTGTGTGTCTTCCACTACCATCTCCATGCTAATGTAATGGTTTCCCATTGAACAGAGACTTTGACTCTGCTATAACATCTTTTCACTCAGTGTTATTAGAAGACAATGCCATTTTTTTCTTATCATTTTTAATTCAGCAAACAAAAAAACTGGTTGAAGGACTCTCTTCTCGGTGGTGTAGAAAAAAAGAAAGACTCACAGTGATGATAATATTGTCTGTCAGAGGGAAGCAAAGCCAGCTTTGATCCAGTATGTGCCTTTTTGTATTAAATAATCTGTCCCTGGGTTTTCTTATTAGAACAGATCATTGGGATCTAACTGGATTCTATGTTGCAAAGCTTCATCAGTTCTATAGAGTGTCCCTGACAGGGAAAAGAGTAAAAGTCTTAATAAACAAAGCAGTTTGACTTAATGATACTATTATAGTGAATATCACATTTTCTCTTTTTGACATAGACACTTTTTATTCCTATGGACACATAAAGTCCTCATTTACTTAGGGCTTAGGTGTATTTGCATTGGATAGTATTGGGAATTATTATTAGGGAGTCACTGTTCTTCTCAAAGCCAAACCAATCCAGTTTTAGAAATAAGACTAGTTTCTCCTATTCAATGGCTCATCTTCCCCCTCATTCTGCTCTGGAAGCAGGAATTGAACTCTATCTACCAATAGAAAAAGGTCTGAGTCACCTCACCCAAAAGCACTAAGTTTACTTAGGTTTCCAACACCAGCTAGAAGCCTCAAGGAAAGCAGAGAACAATGGTTATTGCATCTCTCCCTGCTTGGGCTGGAGATAATGAGCCTCTCCTGCTGCCCTTTCACATGCATAATGCCGACTGATGTCCCCGAGAGCCTCATGGTGTGCAAGTGCCCTTAGATCACACGTATCATCTTGAAAATAATAAGGACAAAGGGACACCTCTTTTTTTTCCGCTTGGCAAAGAGAGCCTCTGTGGTTCCAGCCTCTCTAGATGGTCCCAATTAAGAAGAAATGATTTTCCTGGAGTAGAGAGGCTGCCACTGTTCTAAGGGGAGCTCTTCAGGAGGAAAGGACAGAGCAGTTCCTAAGACTGTTGTTGGTTTTCAAAGTCACTTCTCCTGGGACACATGATTAGGAAGTATAGCAGTCCTCTCAAAACGAATCAAACACCTGTCACTTCTATAGATTGGAAGGGAAAGTTAAAACAAGAAAGGAAAAAGAAAATTCTCAATTGCAGGAGACACACTGCCTCTTTTGGAAATTCTTGAACTCCTTTGGGCTTTATGTTCCCTCTTTTAAAATGAGGGTTTGGGTCTACCGGTAGATCAGTGCTGGTCAAACTTAGCTCATTATTGATACAACTTGGGGAACTTCTTTAAAAAAGAAAAAAAAATTGGTTTATAGTGTCTTCTCAGAGTAGATCTGGGGTAAATTCTGTAACCTGCATTTTAAACAAATTATTTTGATCATTATACAAGTTTGGGAAATATTTGTGGATGGTTTTTGGTATTCTGTATACTATAATTAATTCTTCTTTTAGTATCCATTATGTGTTAGAATACAAACTGGTTAGTTAATGTCTGGGTACATTAGGGAACACCATACTCTGAAGCTAAATCTAGTTATTAGCTCTAGTGGGCATTAGGAGGACAAATGTCAGAAGTTGAGGAAAAGTCTGATCTGGCAAATGCAACATAATATTAAATGTTAGATAGTAGAACTTGTTCTGGCAAGGTAATGGAGCATCCCAAAAGTTAGGTAGAGAAGAAGATGCTTGTCATTCATCTTCAGGTATATCAGGAGGTATTTCATAGAGATCTTCTAACATCTTGCACTACATAAACCACTGTCCCTACATTGTTGCTTCAAACTAAAGCTTAGGGTTTTTCCTTAAGTCGTCTCATACTCGCATATCTGAGCATGATCAAGTCATCACAAGTAATATGCACCTGCCCTACTTCTGACATACATCCTGAATCTGATGGCTTCTGACTACCCACAGAACTATAATCCTAAACCAAATACCCATCATTTCTTAGGAGACCTACTGCAATAGTTTCTTGACCGGTCTTGCCTCAAAACTTGCTTCTTTGTCATTCTATGCAAAGGGACCAGTATGACCTTTACAGACACGAATGAGGTTATTTCACTCCCCTATTTAGATTTTGATCAGATCTGTTATAAGTTTCTCTTAGGTGCAGGTTATAGGTAGATGCTTTATTTTATCAATTTGAGAAAGCTTAAGTGGTCCATAAGTGGTCGTTCAGTGACTAAGTGACACCAAGAGTGTTCCTTAATCCAGAAAGATAATATTTTTCTTACTTCCATTCTTCTGTGTTGCCTTTGCTGACTAATAATTAACTGAAACTTGTGCATATATAAAATCTTCATCTTTCTTACTCATATTAAATGAACTCAGAAATCTAATTAGGCTTCCTGCTTTCCTAAATGCAGTTGATGTTCTGCAGTCTGTTGTTAGGAGAACTTTCTCAATCAAGTATTTATAGTAACTGTTTTTCTTTCCTAAGTACCTTTTCTTCACTAAACACTGGAGTAGATGACTCTACTAAACCTCAGTCAAGGAGCACTGGGGAAAGGCATTATGGAAAGAGGAACAGTGTGTCTGAGGGCACAGACCTATGCAGTAGCAAGGCAAATTCAAGGCAGTGCAAGTCATTTGATGTCCTCTGCCTGAAGCAAACAGAGGGAGGGGACTTAGTAGAAGGAGGAGGAGGCAATGGCAAGAGGTAGAAGGAAAGTAAGTCTTTCCAAAAAGGAAAGTTATTCGTTCAAATGGTTATCCTGTGGTCAAAGATAGAAACTGGTATCCTAGAATCGAATTCAGTTCAAACTTGTATCTTCTTTGGCTTTCTTATATAAGCCAACATTTAAAAATAATCTGGACATTTCTTATACAAATGTGGATTTGGGGTTTCTGTTGAAAAATCAGCACTGTTTTATAAGGCTTCGCTTGTGTGCTTGTCTGGCACTGATTGCTTGGAGCTGAGTGGCTTCTTTTCCATTTGGACAGATGCTACAGCCTCGACTACGACCCATAGCCAGAGTCCTGTGCTAGTCACTGCACATTATTACACTTTTTCTGTAGTTTGTCTTTTAGCTGAGAAATATTTTCCTACCTCTGTCTCAATCAAAAGTTGGAAAATGTGTGCTACACTAAGTATGTTTCAAGAAAAAAAAAATGAGAAAAAAGCATATTTCCTTGTGGAAGCTTAGAGTATTTCTACATTTTCAATAACTAAATAGAGTCTCTGTCAAGACTTCAATGCAGGATGCCTATGCAAAACAAACCATAATGAGAATTCTAAAAATTGTATGCAAAATGCAAATGGGAAAGATGTATTATGAAAATTTGAATGATTTAAAAAGAAGGTGAAGACTAAAGGCCATTTTTTTAACTGAATAAAACACATAAATCCGCTTGCACTAACTAGTCTATTTCACTTCCCCATTGTTACTTTTCTAGCCCCTGACATATGGGTTTGTTACTAATCTTTGCAGTTGGAGACTTATTAATTCCTGGAACGTTTAAACAGATATTTCATTCCCAGAGTAGAAGGACATGGGAAGGAACTTTACTTTTTTACAATAATGCTGCTTTCTTCCCAAACTTGTGACTGGTAAGGGTTGCAAGTTGAATTTTGTCTTTCAAAACACATGTTAAAGTGCCTATGTAGGTGACCTTGTTTGAAAATAGGGTCTTTGCAGAGATAAGCAAGTTAAGCTGAAGTCATATTTGACTAAGGTGGACCCTACCCTTGCTCAATATGACTGATGTCTTATATGAAAAGGAAAAGAGACACAGACAAACACATTAAGAGAATGCCATGTAATGAGACCCTGGAGAGAGCTCCGCGTGAAGGTGGAGGCAGAGCGTGGAAGAGTGAGTGTACAAACCAGGATGCACCAAGGATTGCCAGCGACCATCAGAAGCTGGGGGAGAAGCAGAGCAGATCCTTTTTCAGAATCTCCAGGAGGAACAAACCTGCTAACTCCTGGATTTCATACTCCTGGCCACTACAACTGTGAGAGAATACCATTCTGAAGTTTCAAGCCACTGAGTTTGGGGCAATTTGCTCTGGCAGCCCTATGAAACTAATACAGGCACTTTAGGTATATATTTAGATGGATGGTCTTGCCTCAAACCATCCTCTTTATTCTTCTGATTCCTCATTATCAATGATATCAATTTATAGCCAGAGGTATTGTGCTTCCATATGAGACTGTTTTATTTTTCCTCAGAGGAACTTAGAAAGGTATTTTCCTGGCCATACAAAGTGTGTAGTTTCAAGCCATTGATTTGTGTCTCATGCCCTGGATAACTTGCTGAGCCTTCCTCACCACGTGCGTACCTAAATGTCATATGCTATTTGCTAATGTGAAAGGCAGTTTATTTATTTATTTATTTATTTTATTAATTTCTTTATTGATTAAGGTATCACATATTTGTCTTCATCCCCCCATTCCCATCCCAAACCCCTCCCCACACAAGCCCCCACCCCACTGTTGTCCAGGAATACTGGTTAGGCTTACATGCATGCATACAAGTCCTTTGGTTGATCTCTCCCCCTTAACCCCACCCTCCCCTCCTTCCCTCTGAGGTTTCACAGTCTGATCGATGCTTCCCTGTCTCTGGGTCTGTTTTGTTCATCAGTTTATGTTGTTAATTATATTCCACAACTGAGTGAGATCATGTGGTATTTGTCTTTCTCTGACTGACTTATTTCACTTAGCATAATGCTCTCCATCTCCATCCATGTTGTTGCAAATGGTAGGAACTCCTTTTTTACCACAGTGTAGTATTCCATTGTGTAGATGTACCACAGTTTTTTAATCCACTCATCTGCTGGTGGGCACTTAGGCAGTTTCCAGTTCTTAGCCATGGTGAATTGTGCTGCTATGAACATAGGGGTGCATGTATCCTTTCTGATTCGTGTTTCTAGTTTCTTGGGATATATTCCTAGAAGTGGGATCACAGGGTCAAATGGGAGTTCCATTTTTAGGTTTTTGAGGAAACTCCATACTGTTCTCCACAGTGGCTGCACCAGTCTGCATTCCCAACAGCAGTGCAAAAGAGTTCCTTTTTCTCTGCATCCTCACCAACACTTGTCGTTTGTTGATTTGTTGATGATAGCCATTCTGACAGCTGTAAGTTGGTACCACATTGCTGTTTTGATTTGCATCTCTGATGATTAGTGACTTTGAGCAAGTTTTCATATGTCTCTTTGCCTTCCTTCTGTCTTCTTTCCAAAAGTGTCTATTTAGATCAGTTGCCCATTTTTTGATTGGGTTGTTTATCTTCTTTTTGTTAAGTTGTATGAGTTATCTGTAAATGTTGGATATTAAACCCTTATCATTGATAACATTGGCACATATGTTCTCGCATGCAGTAGGCTTTCTTGTTGTTTTATTGATGGTTTCCTTTGCTGTGCAAAAGCTTTTTATTTTGATGTAGTCCCATTTGTTTATTTTCTTTTTAGTTTCCATTGCCCTAGGAGCAGTATCAGTGAAGAAGTTCCTTTGGCATATGTCTGAGATTTTTCTGCCTGTGGACTCCTCTAGTATTTTTATGGTTTCCCATTTTATGTTTAAGTCTTTGATCCATTTTGAGTTTATTTTGGTGTATGGTGAAAGTTGGTGATCTAGTTTCATTTTTTTGCATGTGTCTGTCCAATTTTCCCAACACGATTTGTTGAAGAGACTGTCTTGACTCCATTGTATGTTCATGTTTCCTTTGTCAAATATTAATTGGGCATAGTGGTTTGGGTCGATTTCTGGGTTCTCTATTCTATTCCATTGATCTATAGGTCTATTCTTGTGCCAGTACCAGGCTGTTTTAAGAACAGTGGCTTTGTAATACAGCTTGATATCTGGTATAGAGATCCCCCCTACTTTGTTCTTCTTTCTCAGGACTGCTGCAGCTATTCGGGGTCTTTTTTTTATTCCAGATGAATTTTTGGAGAGTTCGTTCTAGGTCTGTGAAATATTCCATTGGTATTTTAATGGGAAGTGCATTGAATTTATAGATTGTTTTGGGTAGTATGGACATTTTGATGATGTTGATTTACCAATCCATGAACATGGTATGTTCTTCCATCTGTTTATGTCTTCCTCTATCTCTTTTTTCAGTGTCGTGTAGTTTTCCACATACAGGTCTTTTACCTCTTTAGTTAAGTTTATTCCTAGGTATCTTAATTTTTTTGGTGCGATGGTAAATGGGATTGCTTTTTTAGTCTCTCTTTCTGTAAGTTCATACTGGTGTATAGAAATGCCATAGATTTCTTGGCATTAATTTTGTATCCTACTACATTGCCGAATTCATTTATTAAGTCGAATAATTTTTTGATGGAGTCTTTAGGGTTTTCTATGTAAAGTATCATGACATCTGTGAATAAGGGCAGTTTTAGTTCTTCTTTTCCAATTTGGATAACTTTTATTTCTTCTTCTTGTCTGATCACAATGGCTAGTATTTCCAGCACTATGTTGAACAGGAGTGGTGAGAGTGGGAATTCCTGTCTTGTTCCTGTTTTTAGGGGAAATGGTTTTAGTTTTTGCCCATTGAGTATGATGTTAGCTGTAGGTTTGTCATATGTGGCTTTTATTATGTTGAGGTATGATCCTTCTATTCCCACATTGCTGAGAGTTTTTATCAAAAAAGGGTGTTGGATTTTGTCAAATGCTTTTTCTGCATCAATTGATATGACTATATGATTTTTATCTCTCAATTTGTTTAGGTGATGTATCACGTTTATTGATTTGCAGATATTGTACCATCCTTGCATCCCCGGGATAAATCCTCCTTGGTCATGATGTATGATTTTGTTGAGGATTTTGGCATCTATGTTCATGAGGGATATTGGCCTGTAATTCTCTTTCATTGTGTTGTCTTTATCTGGTTTTGGTATTATGGTGATGCTGGCTTCATAGAAGGAGCTTGGAAGTGTTCCTTCCTCTTGAATTTTCTGGAATAATCTGAGGAGGATAGGTTTAATTCTTTCTTGAATGTTTGGTAAAACTCCCCTGTGAAGCCATCTAGCCTGGGGTTTTGTTTGCTGGAAGCTTTTTTGATGACTGCTTCAATTTCTTCCATAGTTATCAGCCTACTAAGATTTTTAGAATCTTCCTGAGTAAGTTTTTTAAGGTTGTATTTTCCTAGGAATGTGTCCTTTTCCTCCAGGTTGTCTAGTTTGTTAGAATAGAGTTGTTCATAGTATTTTTTAACAATCCTTTGTATTTCTGTGGGGTCTGTTGTTATTTTGTCTCTCTTATTCTGATTTTGTTTATTTGGGTCCTCTCTCTTTGCTTCTTTGTGAGCCTGGCTAGCGCTTCATCAATCTTGTTTATCCTTTCAAAGAACCAGCTCTTGGTTTCATTAATCTTTTGTGTTTGTTTTTTTTTTGTCTCTATGTCATTCATTTCTATTCTGATCTTTATTATTTCCTTCCTTCTGCTCACTGTGGGCTTTTCTTGTTGCTCTCTTTCTAATTCTTTGAGTTGTTGAGTTAGGTGATTTATTACTATTTTTTCTTGTTTTTTGAGGTAGGCCTGTAGAGGTATAAATTTCCCTCTCAGGACTGCTTTCATTGTGTCCCATAGGATTTGCAATGTTGTGTTTTTATTGTCATTAGTCTCCAGCATGTTTTTAATTTCTTCTTTGATCTCATTGATAACCCAATCATTGTTTAGTAGCATGCTATTCAGCTTCCAAGTGTTTGAATTTTTTGGAATGTTTTTATTATAGTTTATTTCTAACATTATGACATTGTGGTCTGATAAAATGTTTGATATGATTTCAATCTTCTTGAATTTGGGGAGACTTTCCTTGTGACCCAATATGTGGTCTGTTTTTGAAAATGTCCCATGTGCACTTGAGAAGAATATATATTCTGTGGCTTTGGGGTGAAATGCTCTGAAGATGTCAATTAGGTCCATCTGATCTAGTGTGTCATTTAGAATTGCTGTTTCTTTGCTGATTTTTTGTCTAGAGGATTTATCCAGTGATGTCAATGGTGTATTAAAGTCTCTTACTATGATGGTATTGTTGATCTCTCCCCTGATATCTTCCAGGAGATTTTTTTAATGCATTTGGGTGCTCCTGCATTGGGTGCATATATGTTTACCAGAGTTATATCTTCTTGTTGAATTGCTCCCTTTAGTATTATGTAGTGGCCTTCTTATCTCTTATTATGGCCTTTACTTTGAGGTCTATTTTATCAGATATAAGTGTCGCAACCCCAGCTTTTTTCTCATTTCCATTTGCCTGAAAAATGTTTTTCCATCCCTTTGCTCTCTGTCTGTGTGAATCCTTTGCTCTGAGGTGGGTCTCTTGTAGACAGCAAATATATGGGTCATGTTTTCTTATCCATTCAGCTACCCTATGTCTTTTGATTGGTGCATTTAATCCATTTACGTTTAATGTTATTATTGGCAAGTACATGTTTGTTGTCATATTTTTCCTTAGTGTTTGTGTTTCTTCTTGTCTTTCTTTTTCTTCTTTTTGCAGCAGTCCCTTTAGCATTTCTTGCATTGCTGGCTTGGTAGTGATAAACTCTCTTAGCCCTTTTTTGTCTGTTAAGCTCTTGATTCCACGTTCAATTTTGAATGATAGCCTTTCCAAGTATAGTATTCTTGGATACAGTCCCTTGCTTTGCATCACTTTGTATATTTCATTCCATTCCCTTCTGGCCTGGTGGGTTTCTGTTGAGAAATCAGTTGATATTCTGATAGGAGACCCCTTGTAAGTAACTTTCTGTCTCTCTCTGGCAGCTTTTAAGATTCTTACTTTGTTGTTGGTGTTCGCCAATTTAATTATGATGTGTCTTGGTGTCAGTCTTTTGGGGTTCAACTTGTTTGGAACTCTATGCACTTCTTGGACTTGCATAGATTTTTTTCTTGCCAATATCAGGGAAGTTTTCTGTCATTATTTCTTCAAACAGGTTTTCTATTCCTTGCTTCTCTTCCTCTCCTTCTGGTATCCCTATTAAGCAAATTTTGTTGTCCCAAAGCTCCCTTAGGCTCTCCTCTTGCTTTTTAAGTATACTTTCCAGTTGCTGCTGTGTTTGTGTGTTTTTTCCTACCTTGTCTTCTAATTCGCTGATGTGGTCCTCAGCCTCTTCTAGTCTACTGTTTAGGCCTTCCATTGTGTTCTTTATTGCAGCTATGTTGTTCTTCATCTCCTCTTGGTTTCTTTTCATGTTGGTGATATTCTCATTCAGCTCCTTATAGTTCTCATTGAGTTGTGTGTGTTTGTCATTGAGTTGTGTGTATTTGTCATCCATCCGTTTAAACATCCTTATAGCCATTACTCTGAATTCTATCTCTGATAAGCTGCTAGCCTCGAATTCATTTAACTCCCTTTCTGGTGGTTCCTCTTTTTCTTTCCTTTGGGGATTGCTTTCTTGTCTTCCCATGTTTACCTGTATTGTTTTAATTGTAGATCCAATTGCTTTGCTACCCTGGTTCTTTTGGGGATGGTGCTACTGGCATAATCTCTCAGTTCTCCTGGGCTTGTTAATCTAGTGTAGCTCCCTACTTGAGCTATTTGGGTTCTCTTGATGTAGGCCTGTGAGTTTGAGAGGTACAACTGTGGTGACTAGAAGTCAGCCACTGTGGAGGGGAGTGTCCCAATTTTTGCTGTCTTGCACCCTTAATTGAAATCACACATGCCCAGCAGGGACTCATGGTGGCACCCAGGAACTGTCTGTTGGGGTGATGGGGCTCAGAGGGTCTGCTCTCTGGAAAGGCGTGACTATGGTGCCCAGAGTTCTGCAGTATTGGGGTGGGCAGACCCAGCTTTTGAACCTGTGGTGGATAGGCGATTTCTCCCAGTGGCGGCTCACAGGAGCACCAGAGGTATATTTGCCAGTAAGGCACACTGAAGGACTCTGAAGGGCCCTGGCAGTGTAGATGCACAATTGAGGCGCTTGTGGGCTGGTATCCAGGATGAGTGAATGCAAAACTTCTACTGCTGGGGGGGAATGCACCCCTGCTTTTTCAAGATCGCACCCAGGGAGAGTTCACAGTGGCTCCTACTAGTGCCTTGTGGGTAGATGGGCTCAGAGTGCCTGCCTGTTGGAACTTCACCACTGTGGAGGTGCACTTACCAAGTGCAGAGTTCTGATGCACTCTGAGCAGTCCTGGCACTGTGGTTGAGCCACTGGTGTGAATGTGGGCAGTTATCCAGGAAGAGGGGATTCAGAATTTCTACTGCGGGGCTGCGCGCCCTTGTCTGTGCAGAATCACACCCTCAGGGGCTCTTAGTGGCTCCCAAGCACTGCCTAAGGAGTAAGTGGAGTGCCCTGAGTCACTGGAAATGCTTGAATCCAGCTGGAAACTCGCGAATCCGGATACTTGTGAATCCAGAGTTCTGCTGCTGGGGAAGGGGAGGTTGCACTTACTGCTGCCGAACTGTGAACCTTTGGAGGTGGAGGTCCCAGGGTCCACAGGTCTGCAGCTGGGGTAGCAGGATTTTGGCTATAATGGCTGCTGGGTTGCGGGGCAGTTCCAAGGCCTGTCTGGTTGGTGGTGTTGATGAGTTCCTAAAAAAGGCTGTTCTCCCCTTCAAGATGGTGTAGGCTCCGTGCTGGAGTCCTGCAGTCTGGGGAGTGCCCGCAGCGGTGGTAGTCTCTTCTTGTCAAGGAGAGCCTGTCTGCCAGCCCCTACTGCTCCTGCGAGATTTAACTTTCCCTTGCTCACTCACACACACACCACGCACATCCACACACTCTCCTTTCATACCCTCACTCACTCACTTCCTCTCCCTCACCTCTGTCCTGCCAGCCACCATCTTTTCGCTCCTGAAAGGCAGTTTAAACATATCTTTTATCAGTATACTGTGGTAAAGGGAGGCTCTACATTGCTTGCTGACCTTTGCAAGCAGGTTTCCTTCACTGATATAATCAGGCTCCCTCTGTATAAAGCTGCTGCGTTAGCTCCTGTGGTGTCACTCCCTTGGAGAGGATGACATGGTGGGGTGAATCATCTGAAGGACACAGAGTGGGATTATTTTCTCAGTGAGAGCTTTGTTGTCTTTCTCTACCACATTCTCAGATGCTGATGAACTTGCTAAAATAAACAGGGACGTTTTTTCTATCTAAAAGGAAAAAGAAATGTCTTGGAAAATGCAGTCCTACATTTTGTTTTATGTGACACACACACACACATCTATTCAGAAGTGAGCTCATTTGCCCGAGAGATAATTTTATCCAAGAGGTCTTAGCTGAAACTCTCCTTTATTTGACTTTTTAAAATGCAGATTCACTGACACAGAGCTAAGAAAGAAGATAGGCATCATAATTCATTAGCTAGACTTCATTCACCCCCATGGTGTCATGTAATTATTTGTTAAAGCATTTCATTATGCTTATGTAACCTTAAAATGATTTGAGATGCCTTAAGATTTCATGCTTTGCTTTCCCTTTTTGTGCATAAATTATTAAAATTGTCATAAACTGGGTTCCTTTGAAGTACACATGGCAACTGAGGGGCTGCTGTACCAGGCAAGAAACACTTTTATGGCAAAAGCCCTTAGAAATGGAAATAGCTTCGGAACAGATCCAGATCATGACTAATGGTTTGTGATTGGTATTTGCTGCCCTAGTCCAACCCTGGCTGTTCACATGGGATTAGTAAAGAGAGTTTTTTACTGAGTGTTTAGGAACAAGTGTGAACATTTTCCTTTCTTTGTTCTTTGATACACTGTTGTCCTTGGTCAATGTATGCCCCATGTTTATTTATAACCTTAGTTAGCTGCTGTTAAGCCTATCTAATAAAAGAGTAATATGCAAATTGACTGTCATTCCAACACAAAGATGGCCGCCCCCATGTGGTCAAAGATGGTTGCCCCCATGTGGACACAAGATGGTCACCACAAGATGGCCAGTAGGGGAGGGAAGTTGTGGGTGATCAGGTCAGCAGGAGAAGGCAGTTGGGAGTGACCAGGCTGACAGGGGAGGACAGTTGGGGGGGTACCCAGGCCTGCAGGAGAGGGCAGTTAGGGGTGACCAGGCCTGCAGGGGAGGGCAGTTAGGGGCAACCAGGCCGGCAGGGGAGGGCAGTTAGGAGCGACCAGGCTGGCAAGGGAGGGCAGTTGGGGTGACCGGGCTGGCAGGGGAGGGCAGTTGTGGGTGACCAGGCCTGCAAGGGAGGACAGTTACGGGTGACCAGGCCAGTAGGGGGGGCAGTTAGAAGCAATTGGGCTGGCAGGGGAGCAGTTAGGCATCGATCAGACTGACAGGGGAGTGATTGAGGGTGATCAGGCTGGCAGGCAGAAGCAGTTAGGGGCAATCAGGCAGGTGAGAAGTTTAGAGCCAGCAGTCCTGGATTGTGAGAGGGGTGTCCAACTGCCCATTTAGGCCCGATCCCAGTGGGCAGTCAAACATCCTTCGAGGGGTCCCAGTTTGGAGAGGGTGCAGGCTGGGCTGAGGGACACAACCCCCTCCCATGCATGAATTTTGTGCACCAGGCCTCTAGTAATGTAATAAGCATCTGTGAGACTGCCATGCAATATGTAAACTAAGACCCTGATCAATAGCCAACTGTATGTTTCACCCCTTTCATTCAGTCCTGCCAACCCCTCTTTCTGACTGTGTTCATTTTCTTGCTGTTGTTTTTATTGCCTCTATATAACCATTCCTAACGCAGTATGTATATTTTAATTATTTTTAGCTTTTAGAAGAGTGTGTACAGCTTCCTGTAATACTTTGCGATTCAGAATCTCACTTAACGTATAACTAAGATTCATTTAGTTTGTTGCATGATACTGTAGTTAATTCATTTCACTGCAATATAATGTTCTATCATGTGAAGGCAGCACATTTTGTTTATCTAGTTTCCAATGGGCAATTGGGTTATTTTTAGGTTTTTGCTGTTGCAGACAGTACTGCTATGAACATCCTCTACTATACCTCTGCAAAGGATTCTCTTGTGTATGACACAGGAGTTGAATTGCTAAGCCTCCAGCTATATGATATTCAATGTTAAACTATAAAGGCAAACTCTTTTCCAAAGTGATCGTACTCATTTTTATTCCTACCAGCAAAATATTAGAGATCTTGTCGTTCCTCTTTAATATTAGGCTGGTCAGACATTTAAATTGTTATGAATTGAAGGGATGTTGAATTGTATCTCATGATGGCCTTATTGTTATATCTCTGATGTAGTGAACAGCTCTTTATATATTTACTAGTGGTCTGGGGCATGAATTCATGCATATTGAAAGTGAATTAATTAGAAGAAATATTTCAATTATTGCTATTTTCCCTGTCCCCCGATCGCCATCCCCTCCCTCTGCCTGCTGGTGCCTGGCTTGGCTGTCCTAGCACTGCCCGCTCACTAGCCCCACCCCCCGCTGACTGGTCCGTCCCACTGTTCGGTCTATTTGCATATTACCCTTTTATTATATAGGATTGGTCATATGTGTTTCCTATTCTGTGAGGGATTCTTACATTTCTTTTGCTCATTATCTATATATATAAAAGGCTAATATGCAAATTGTCTGCTCTGGAATTCGACTGGGAGAGCAGGAGTTGGATTGCTCACTGTGAAGTGCGCTGACCACCAGGGGGTGGCATGAAACATGGCGGGCAGCCAACAGTGGAGGCAGGGTGCTGAGGGAACAAAGGAAGGAGGAGGCGGGGAGGCCAGGCCTAGGAACCCTACCCTGTACAAATTTCGTGCACCAGGCATCTAGTTCTATAATATTATTTTTTCTTGATAGCAATTTGTATTGTGTGATATCTTCTTGACATTGATTTTTATTCATTTGTGTGTATTGTAGGGATATTGTGCAAGCACGTGACCTATATTTTCACTTAAAAACCTTAAGGGCTTTTTTTTTTTTTTTTAAAGGGTCATGCTCTCTGTTCATGATTATGGTTTCATAATCAATCCTGAAAAATGGGAAGACCAATCTTTCCCCCTTGCTCTTCTTTATAATAATCTTCATAGAGTTCCAGAAGTTTGGAAGTTGTTGACATTTTATTGACCTTATAGATCAATTTTTGGAAAACTGACATTTTCATGCTATTCTTTCAATCCATAAACATGGTTTATATCTTTTTTTTTTAATGTAGGGAATCTTTAATACCAAGGCATAGAGTTTATAATTCTTTCTTTATTGATATTGGACATCATATTTTGAGCTTATTCTTATGCACCTGATGTTTATTTGATAAGTTCTAAATGGATTCTCCTATTTAATCATGTTTTCTAGATTTGTACTGCTGGAGAAGAGAAGTATATCTGACTTTTGTCTTAAGCTTATATCTATCTACCTTGATAAATGCTTCTAAAATTTTTAATATTTTTCTGTGCTTTTTCTGAGGTTTATAGCCACATGATAATATCTCCAAACATAATAGTTTGAAGCCATCCTTTCTAACTTAATTTCTTTTCCTTGCTTAATTGTAGTAGTTAGAACATTCAATATCCTGTTGATTAGAAGTTGTGATAAATGTGCTTTCTTGTCTTGTTCTTGATGTTAAAGCTAATGCTTTAGAATAATGCATTTTTATAGACATTTTAATCAGGTCAAGAGTGTTTCTTTCTATTTCTAATTTACTAAAAACTTATCATGAATGAGTTTGGCATTTTACCAAATTTCTACATCTATTAAGATGATTACATAATTTTCGCACATCGTCTGTTACTTTGAAAAATTAGATTAATGAATTTTATAATATAAAGAATTTTTGCATACCTGGAATAAACACAATTTGGTCATACCATAGTACATTATCTTTTTAACACACTATAGTAATGGTTTTCTTTATTTTGGGAGAATTTGAGGTCTATATTTATGAGTGAAATAGGCTCATTCTGATTTGTCTGGCTTTGGAATAGCATCATATTGGGCTTATAGTTTGAATTAAGGGGTAATCCTCCTTTTTTGTTACCTGGGAGAATAGGTACAGAAATTTGTTGAAAGTTTGTTAGTGCTTATATTTTAAAACCAACAGGGCCTGGTGTAATGTTTATAGAAATATATTTTTGACCACTGCTTCAGGTTCATTAATTTTACAACTTTTTAGATTTTAATTTCTTCTTGGTAAATTATATGTTTTTAGGAATGACATAAAATTGTTAATACTATTCTCTTATCTCTTTATTTTTATATGATCTATGATTCTATTCCCTTTTCTTTATAACATTGCTTCTACTGTTCTCTCACACTGAATTGACAGAGGTAACTTTATTTTGTTGAAAAATTTATTTAAATGATCAACTTTTTCTTTGTTAATCTTTGAAAAACTTATTAAAAGAACTTCTGTTTTTATATTTACTATTCTTTCCTTCTATTTTATTTACCTTTTAAGGTAGACCACCTAACTTCTAAGTGTGAATACTTAGCTCATTATGAGGCTTTTAAACATTTCTCATATAAGAATTTTAAACTAGAAGTTTCTTAAAACAAATGTGCTTGATGCTTTTCGCATACTATTTACCATTATCTTTTTAAAATGTCCATTGTTTTTTTTAACCTGAGAGTGATTTAGTGGGTTTTATTTTTTGTTTGTTTCTTCTCATGAACCCTGACAAATAAACACTCTGAACTCAATTTGCTGACCTGAAAAAGTAGAATCTTAATAATACATACCTTGTAGATTTGTTTTGAGAATTAAAGCACATAAACCATGTAACACAGTGCCAAGCATATAAGTTTTTATCAAAAACATTAGCTTGGGTTATTTTTCATTATGTGTTTATGAATCATGAAATTTTCTAAAATTTGAGAATTGGGGGTTTGTCGAGACACTCTCAGCATGCTTAAAAATAACATTTTGCTTAAATTTTATATGAGGCTATATTTTGTATTTAATTCCATATTAATGGAAAGTAAGAATTGGGAAAATGCAGCTGCTTGCACATATTGTATTTTCTTATAGCTTACTATGCCTCTCTCTTTATATTTAAAAATAATATTTTGCTCTGACTAACATAAGACATAATCTAAATTCAAGAGCTATATCAAAAGGAAAATAAGTCATAAAATTTCCTGCTTTAAATGAGCATAAAATATTTCTGAACAATGTGCATTTATACATTTATCTTAATCAAATAGCTACAATCCATAATCAGTGAGCAGAAAATCATAGAACACAGTGCTGGTAGGAATTAACACAAATTTTCTTGTATAGGTTTACATTGCAGTGTTTTCTATAATAAACCAGAAAAGCTACCGTTTAGCTTTTGCAAATTGTTAATTATATTCTCCCTCTAGTGTGAAACTGCTCTTGCTATAAACAAAATGCTAATGTTTTATCCTAAAAACAAGGCATTTGCTTTGTGAGTGTAGTTTTCTATTCGGGCTCTAACTATAATTTTTTAAACAGCATTATTGATATTTCCACCATGTCTTAAATTTTCAAGTTCTCTTCCAATCCAAAATCTCACTTGACCCTCAGAATTTTTGATGAGTTGAATATAGCAATGTTCTGATACCCACTTTCTAGATAAAGAAACTGAAGCCCAGAGTAGTAAAAATGACTTAATTCAAAATTAGGAGAGTTTCTAAGTAGCGGAAGCAAGAGGAAAGTCAAGGTTTCTAATGTCTAATCAGTGCCCACTTTAGCAAACCCTGTTTACAAGTGTACTGACCACTCTACATTCAGTTTATTCTTAAGTTAGCCCATGTGCCTTACACATGTCCTGGGATTACGTTCCTACAGGGCAGTCCTTTTATATAACAAATATACGTACTTACCTTCAACTAGAGGCCCAGGGCACAAAATTCATGCACTCAGGGTTGGGGGAGGCCCTTAGACTGGCCTGCACCCTCTCGCAGTCCAGGAGCCCTCAGGGGATGTCTCCCCATGGCAGTGGCACATCCTTTAGTGCAGTGGTGGAGTGGGAGACGCTCCCGCCATCGCTGCTGCACTCGCCAGCTGTGAGCCCAGCTTCTGGCTAAGTGCCCCCCCGCCCGCCCCCCACCGTGGGAGCGCACTGACTGCCAGTGGGAAGGTACTGCATTGAGTGTCTGCCCCCTGGTGGTCAGTGCACATCATAGTGACCGGTCGTTCCACTGTTTGGTCGATTAGTATATTTGCCTTTTATTATATAGGATAACATGCTGTGTATTGTTCATTTGCCATTCAACACTATGGCAAATACTGAGAAATTATAATGCCCTGTTTAAAAAAGATGATTTTATTTAACCTTCATATAACAGTACTTGAACTAAAAAATATCTGACTCCTTGGTATTAAATCAGTTGTCACACTGTCTGTGACTATTGGAACCAGGAGTCGGGAGGCATCCTTGTTCATTCTGATTCCAAAGCCATGCTTTAGTTATTGTTTACACTGTGGCAAAAGAATGAAAGCTAAATGAATGAATAAAGTGCATTTGGCAGTGATGGTATTTTCATGCACTCTACAGAAACCTAGGAAGTCCTGTGGCTTTTGCGGAGAGGTCATATTAAGGGTTTTGCAACCTCTGTCAGATTCTCTTGGGACACTGCCTCTCAGAATACTTTCTATTGGAAGTGAGCTGTCATGCTGTATAGCCTATGCCACAGGGTGAGGTGGGAGTAACAGCACCTGCCAACATTCTCAGCTGAGACCAGCCTTCATGTCATCTCAGGCAGATTCCAAATATGTGGGTGAAGAAGTCACCTTAGAAGTGGCCTATCTTTGGTCACTATTGTCTGGTTCCCATCCCTCGGGCATCATTCCCAAGTACTTGATTCCTCCTAGCTGAGGCTTTAGACATCATGGACAGAGACAAATCACCCTGCTGTGCTTTGTCCAAATCTCTGACCTGCAGAATTCAGGAGCATAACAAAATTGTTGTTTATGCACTGAGTTTCAGAGTAGTTTGTTACAAAACAACTGTAACTTGATTGAAAGAGCTGTTTTTCCTATATAATAAATGGCTAATGTGCAAATTGTCCCCTCAACTGGGAGTTCAACCAGGAGTTCGCCCAGGGGGTGGGGCCAACAGTCCTTCCCCTGGCCAGCCCTGCCTCCAATTGGCCCTCCCCACCCCGATTGGGGGCAGGGCCGGCCAACCGCCTGTTTCCCCCGCTGCCCCCCGCCCCCATCTATCTGGGCAGGCCAGCCAGAACCCACAACCGGGCCTCTAGTGTGTGTATATATATATATTTCGAATTCCATTGGTAGCTACCAGACATGCTGTAACATGAGCTGTCCTAAACATATTTGGTATCACCCATAAATTTTACACACCCAGCATCACCATTAAAAAAAGACAATTTTTACAGAGGATAGATGTTCAAGATCAAGTTGTTGGCAGGGTTGGTTTCCTCTGACTTTTCTCTCCTTGGGTTGCAGATGGTTGTCCTGTCCCTGTGTTTTCATATGGCCTTTCCTCTGTGCTTGTCCGTGTCCTAATCTATTCTTACAGGGACACCAGTCATACTGGATTACAGAGCACCCCAGTTACCTTGTTTGACCATAATTACCTCTTTAAAGACCTTATGTCCAAATGCAGTCACATTCTCAGGTACTGGAGATTAGGACTTCAGCATATGAATTCTGAGGAAAAACAATTCAGCCCATAACATACACACTCTCTCATTTCTCTCTCTTATCTATCTATCTATCTATCTATCTATCTATCTATCTATCTATCTATCTATCTATCATCTATCTCTTCAACCGGGAGAGGATTAAGCAATTTAAATTTTGACTTTAGCTTCATAAACACAGTTTGAAGTATCTCCTCTTGCAGTCTCTGAGACACTTGTTTTTAATTTTCTAGGAGTGATTTCAAGTTTCTGTTGAGAGTGTCATCCTAAAAGAACAGTATCTATTTAATGATGCTTCTAGTTTCACCCTTGAGGAAGGAAACAGGAAGAAAAACAAACATCTAGGATTCTTTCTATGTGTTACAGCTGGATATTGGACACAAAGATACAATCCTACCAAACAAGTTCTGTAAAATTTTTGTTGTGTTTTGATTGCAGGGGCACAAGATCTGGTCACCAGACGTCCTAATTTATGTATTTTAGCATTCCGAAGCTCATCAAGTTCAGAATTTCTTAGTGAAAAGAATGTAGAGTGTGCTGTTTGTTCTATTTAATTGTGAGGGAACAAAGAGAATAGTCACAGAAAAAAATTGAAGAAGATACAAAAAAACCACACAACACCCTTTTTAAAGATCTTTTTTTCTTCTACCTTAGACCTAATAAAAGAGGAAGAAAAAAATTGGTGTTCTCTCTGCTAGAGTAAAATGCCTATAGACTGTGAATATGAACTGTTTAGATCAGTGGTTCTCAACCTTTGTTATGCCGTGACCCTTTAATACAGTTCCTCATGTTGTGGTGACCCCCAACCATAAAATTATTTTCGTTGCTACTTCATAACTGTAATTTTGCTATTGTTAATTAATCGTAATGTAAATATCTGTGTTTTCCGATGGTCTTAGGCGACCCTGCTAGCGGTTCTCAACCTGTGGGTCACGACAGGCATTCATGGTTATCTTTTGGAGAACCACTGACTGAGTCCACCTTGGGGTTTTGCTCCTTATATTTTAGGAATCTGCTTGTATATTCTTTTCTTCTCTTTTCCACTTCCTAAGGCAGATAAATAAGGAAATAAGGTAGTAGACCTCACTTATGTCAGTTTGCTCTCTCACTTGTTTCAGTGAGCAATTTGCATATAAATTGGCCTTAGTGCTTTGTAGGGCTGGCTTGGTTTTTCTCTGGACATTCTATACTTTCTTGCCAGATGTCTTCTCTGATCATCTATAATCATCTGAAGTTTTGCCTGGTCCCCTTCTTCTCTATCTAAGCATTTTCTCTCCATCCAACTCATTATAACTTATAAACATTTTTTTCTGGCCTATAGTTTGGCCTATATACCCTACTGCAACAGAAAACAGAAGTTTATGAAGTCTAAGACCATATCTAAAGTTATATGTATTTTAAAGTATATATGCATATTATAAAGTATATTTCTATTATAAAGTACATATATATATATATTATATATATATATTAGAGGCCAGGTGCACGGATTCATGCACATTGAAAGGACATTAATTAGAAGGTGGCCGGTGGGGTGGGACTGGGTGAGATGGGCCAGACACGCCCTGGAGAAACCTCCTGTGGCCGCTTCCCAGAGTCTGTGGAGTGAGCTGGTTCCCTCTGGCAAGTGGGGTCTCTCAACCTGGCTTGTGGAGATCAGACCAAAACTGGCCCTCTGTTATCCCCTGAGGGGTCCCGGAATGCAAGAGGGCACTCTGCAAAGTTGCCGTCATACAGGGTGTGGAACACAAACGCAAGTGTGCAGTAAACCAGATTTGGGGCTGACAGTGATCCAGCAACAGCATAACCCGCAGCTGAAGGTGGAATCACACAGCCCAGTGAGGAATCGGGCTTCCTCCTCTCTGGTTTCAGGGTACCTCACCCAAGAACTGCCACTGCCAAGTCACTGCAGCTTGGTAGCTCCTGCATTGAGCGTCTGCCCCCTGGTGGTCAGTGTGAGTCATAGCAACCGGGTAGAGGAACACTTAGCATATTAGCCTTTTACATATATAGATTTTGGATACAAATAAGAAATTGTGAGAAAACCATGTGGGGTTCCTTTTGCAGTTGTTATATATTTTTTTCTGATCAACAGCATTTAGTCTTTACAATGATTCTGTCTTATAAGATAATTCACAAATCATAATATCCACATCTGGGTTTCAGGGAGAACTTATTAAAAAAATAACTTTTCTTTTTCAGATGACTGGGTAAATCCCATGTTCTTAAATGAAATACAACTTTACATTCTCTTCTATCAGCGTGATTTTACCTTTTCCATTTTCTTAGACACCAATAAGGCAATTTAGGTAGATTTTCCAAAGTTTGTCTTATCACAGTTACATGGAATTCAAGATAGACAATTCTAAGTCATGGTAGGAGAACTCACAAGAATGCTCACCTTTCTGGGAGAGGCAGGTATTTACTGGAAAGGAACTCAGTGGAATCTTTTGGAGCAGTGGTCTGCAAACTGCGGCTCGAGCCGAGCTGCAGTTTGCCGCTCTGTTGACTAATGAGTTTGCCGAATGATAGGGGCTTAATCACAAGGAACAACAATAGCCTGTAATTATTGGAGTCGAGAGTCTAGGTCAGTGGTCGGCAAACTCATTAGTCAACAGAGCGACAAACCGTGGCTCGTGAGCCAGGCCGACCACTGTTTTGGAGTATTGGCAATGTCTTAACATTGATTTCGGTGATGATTACATGGGTGTGTATAAATACAAACAATTTATTATGCTGTACATTTAATATTTCTTTATTTTAATATAAGTTATAACTCAATAAAATGTGTTATGCATTAGTTATATTTCCTGAAGTTCTAGATTTATGATGCTCTGGCATCTGAGCACTCACTCACAGCTTATCCCTGCTGTGCCTTGCCTTCCCCATGGAAACCATGATAAGGGCTTCTGAATTGGCTTCCCCTCCTTCCATCCTGCCTCCTCATGAGCCCTGTGCTTCTCCATGTGACCCTGTGTGGCATGCACTCTTCAAAGGGAGCTGTGAGTAACAAATTATCTTTTCAATGGCAATCATCTGCTCTGTTCATCTCACCAGACCTGAATAATAAGAATACCTACATTTTAATACACAGCAAAGAAAACAGAGATTTTAGTGCCAGGATGTTTCTTGAGTCATTCTTTTGAGCAATAGCAATGAAGACATGGTTATTTCCAGAGTTTGTGTTAAATAGGACATCTTATATAAATAATCAATCCATCAATCAATAATAAATAAAGTAGTTTATTAAACCTACCTCATTCAGTAAGAGAGATGATCACCTTCCTGGCCTTAGTAGTGTCTCAGAAAGGAGAGGTGGGGGTAGATATTTATGGGACTTTGGACATCATGCCTGTCCTCAAATAGCCTTTTTAACAAATGTGCATTTTTCTCATGCATTTTGCTTCTCCAATCCTTTACACCTTACCTTATATGGTATCCATTTCCATAAATATATACAGTCTGTAGAGCTACATGGGACCTTTATTGCTCAAGAGCTGGGCTTTAATGCCATCCTACCTGAGTTTGTATCCATTCCCTCAAGGTGAGTTTAGGGACCATTCAAAAGTTCAGTACCCATTTTATACATTTTTTACAAATGTAAATGAAATAAAGCATAGAAAGTTATTAGCATAGTATGTAGCATATAGTAGGTGCCCCACAAAGGTGAAGTCTTATTAGTCATTATTATCCAGATCAAGGGTTTGTAATATTTTTGGCTTTGTAGCCACATGGTCTCAGTGGCAACTACTCAGTTTTGCAGTCATAATCCATATGTTCACAACGAATGTGGCTGTGTTCCAATAAAACTTTACATTCAAAGGGAGGTGGCAGGCTGGGTTTGGGACATGAGACATAGTTTTCTGACCTAGTCCCATTTTCTAAAATTTTAGAGAAGAAAAGGAAAACTACGTCAGCAAAATGAGTGATCCCTGCATTTGTGTCATTAAAATCATTACATTTGCCTCATTTTCCCTGCCAGTGAGGATGTTGATAGTAAATTTACATAAATTAGGATGAAATTTCCTGCCAATTCCCTTAATGTGATTCCTTATTCTTCATTTTCCTGCAAGAATTGGGTCTGAAGGTCTAAGGTAATAACAATAGCATCATTATTTGCCTCTCAAATGAAATAGACTTATTTCAGAACTTAAAAGACTCTGAGACAACTAGATTGTACCAATAAGGAAGAAATGAAATTCAATTTTCAATGATCATTTCCTTCAGTGTATATATGCACCCATGATCATCCAATTTTTTTTCAAGCTAAATACTGATATGTTTTCATTTTCTGTTCTAAATCAAATGCTGCAGTTTTTCTTATCTAAACATATTCTTATATCCTTCCTGCCTTTATTTATTTTATTTTTAATTTTTGGAAAAAAAGTAGTTTTAAAAAACCCACCTTATTCAACCCAGAAGCTTCAAGAAATAGATGGCTTAGAAATGGGCCTCGGAGGAAAGATTTGAAAGAACAGAGAAGCGTGGGTGACATTTCAGAGGGCACAGCTGCTGATGGTTTTGATGGCTGTGGCTCCAGGTCCGTGACAGGTCTGAAACCAGCTGCTCCTCCACTTCCAGCCCCTCCACAGCTTCCTGCTGTGTGCCTGGACTTCTGGTTCACCTTACTATGCAGTTGCTACTGCTACACTTAGCTGTTTCTGTTAATGCTGCCCTTAATGCTGGTGACTGCCATCCTTGTCTATCATGTTCTGTGCCCTGTGCTAGCATTCTAGCAGCTTACAGAGATCTGTACAATGAGCCTGTTTCTCTGTTTTAAAAATGTGAACTTTGAGTCTCAGAGTCATTAAGGGAAGTGTCCAAGATTGTGTGTCTGAGTGTCTGTGTGTATTTACTATTAGTATGTCATTAGGCCCGCCAGAATTTCTCAGTCCTCTTACTGCCAGCAGCAGACCTCTACCAGTAAGACATGAATTTAATCAAACCCAAGACATGCCATCGAGTGGACTTTGTGTAGTTTAACTATTTCCATTCTATGTGTCAGCATACCCGGTTTAAAGCTGTCAGTCTACCTGCCCAAAAGTAGGGCTGTGATTTTAGGCATAGAGCTAATGTTTCTGGATCTCACTTCCCAATTCTGTACAGGGGACTAGTTATGCCATCTCTGTCTGTCTTATCGACCGAAAGAATGACTCAGGATCACAACTGCCAAACCACCAGGACTATTGTTGCTGTTGCTACTCCCTGACTCAAAGCAACAAAACAAAATTCCCTGAGCTTTATTGGAGCCTGCTGCTCTGCAAGGTGCGTTATGTCACACCCTGCTTTTGGAGGTAAGCCTAGTATCCCCATTTTATAGCTGATGAAACCAAAGGCAGGAGAAATTAAATAAATCAATTGCTAAAGGCTCACAAGTGCTGTGTCAGGATCCCAGTGCTCAGAGTCCTACTTCCTGCCTCTTCTCCTCGACCCATGGAAACCTCCCCTGAGGGTGAGCACATGCACTAATAAGCCAATGATATTTTTTCCACACCTCTGCCTCCTGTTTTCATGAGCAAACATTCAGCTGCCTCTCCTCAGAAGAAAAACACAGTCATTTTACACAGCGTGGACGGCAGCATTTTAACCTTTGGCCTCAAGTAGATAGAATGGCTGCTTGGATTTACTGGGACCAGCTTACACTGGTGATTCAGAGGGAACATGGTAATATTTCTCGAGAAGATGAAAATTGGAACTTGCAAAGTTTATCAAGGAAATTCTTCAAAGGCTCCAGGACCCCTTTTTGTTATGTGTTTTTCATAGTGGCTGGCAAAGCAGGGGGCAGTTTATCACTAATGTTCCTGTTTGGAGAAGTACACTCTGATTTGTGAGGTAACAGATATGACTTTTCATCCAAGTATATTACACTAACACCCATGAATGCCAAGGGAACGGTGAAGAAAATATATATATAAGAACAAAATCAAAGTTTTCCGAAAATGAAAATGGATCTATTTTAAGCTTCTGTAGCAAAGGCAGCCACCTTATGGAGATGCAGAGAAAGAGCTGGAGTTTGAACAGTAGAAGGTGGAACTTGTTAAAGATTTCACCAAGTTTGACTGAGGTCCTTATTCTCCAGTGATAGATATTATTAACTCAAAATTTATTCAGCTCTAACTAGGCCATTCTTTCCCAATCAGTTTCTTCAGTTTAAACTGTAGGACAGATCATTTGGTAAAATCTCTCTAATTATTAAAAAAAATTCATATGCTTTGATCTAGTTCCTGCAAGAATTTTATTCTATTGACACATGTACCTGGGTGTTTGAGAATTTAGGTATAAGAATATTCAGTCTAGCATCATTTGTAGTAAAAAATATTTAGAAACAACCCACATCTTTATCAATAGAGATTTAACAGTATAGTTTCAACATGTGTAAAAAATTGACAATTTCATTGAGAAATTGACTACTCAAAAATATTTAAAAATGTTTAACACTTACATGCATTGAAACAATCTAAAAAATGACATTACATAAAAAGAAGTTACAAAAAGATATGTATAAAATGATGTCATTTTTGAAGAGTTTAGAAGCAAGAAATTATTCAATAAGAACTTATTGTTATCCACAAATATATTTAGTAGTCATTTTTTAAAATACAGGGAGATAATACATGTCAGTATGAGGAAAGTGGTAATATCTGGAAAGGAAACAAAGAATAATGATGTATTTTTTGTAGGTATGAAGTTTTCCATCTCCTTTTTTTCTTTTAGTCCCTCCCTTCCTCTCTTCCTCCCTCTTTCTTTCTCCTCCTTCTTTCCCATAAGAATTCTTAAGCAAGTGTGGCACAGTTTTAATACTGACATTTCTTTGTTGCTAGACACATAAGTTTTGGTTCTATTCTTTTCCATATTTTACTATATATTTTAATTATTTTATAATTAAAAGTAAAATATTTTCTTAAGTATCACTTGCCTATAAGGCCCTTTCCTGTTCACATTTTTTTTCCATCTCTGAGCCAAGCTCTTAGTACTGCATGCCTCATCGCCACTGGAGGACCTTACCCAGACCCCTGGATTCTCAGGCTATCCAGCTGGCATATTGCTTCCAGGATATTCCTAAAAATACTGTGAAGCAGGTAGAGCAAGCATCAGAAAGTCATTGATTTTATAGATAAAGAAAGCCCTTTGTTCAAGGCTTTATAAGCAAAAATAGGTCTTAAACCATTGGACTCCCCATCCAGTGTTCATCTTGTTATTACACATTGCCTTAAATTATTTCATGTCTTATCTATCTTGAAAGACAGTCCATATTCATTGTGCATGGTGCACACACATGATGAAGGTCAGCAGCAGGGCAAATAGATTTCACCTCTTCTGTCAACTCAAATTAATTAGTCATTCTTGTCTACATTATGAATTTCAGGTATTCATTGGGGACCAGCAAAAATATCACGTCCTGATTATATCTCAAGAGCTGGATCTATAGTGTTCATGCCTCATAGTTACGTTCCAGGCAATAAGAGCCATATGGAAGGTGTTTATGCAGTGGTTATTCTTAACTTCTTGAGTATGAGATGTGTTTGTGCTTCCTTTTCCTGCACAGGCACACAGAAACAGACACATGACAAGCATGACTTGTCTCTTGTTTGATCTGTTTTAAACTTCAGACTACAACATTTTACCCTAATGTTCATAACCATTCTCATGGCCTTGCTATGTTGTGAGTGAGACTTGCTCCATCAGACAGTTAAGTAGGCTGCCAATCTGGGTGATTCATGGTAGTTCTTAGTAATTTGAAATCATACCTAATGCTATGCCCAATTAAATAATCAAACCATTTCATTTGCATTTTTCTATCAATTGCAATTTATCTCTCTCCACCCCCATCCACCCCCTCCCCCCCCCCACCCTGCCCCATGTTCCAATGGTATTAATCTAATAGAATCAGCCATAGCTTCCAGATTGTGTTTCTTTTAAAGGTTGTATATGAAGAGGCTCTTAAAATCTCAATCTCGGCCTCAGTGTCATAGGAGTGATCTGTCTTTGTCAGAGACAATTCCTGGCCCCACTCCCACATACATCTCTGAGAAACAAAACCAAGGCTGGAGGTGATGAGCTGGCCCTGAAATCATCTCCTCTAAGTCATAAGGTCCTTTTCCTCTAACCCCTCCACATAAAATCTGGGGTGTGAGGTCTTGCTCTGTTGTCAAATCCATCAGATGTCTTACCATCTATTTCCATTATGACTGCTGAGCACAGCTGGGCTTAATGATCTCTTCCTGCAAAATGAATAGGAATGGAAGGCATACAGAGCCAGTAAGGAGGGATTAGAATGTCTTTCTCTCTACAGCAAACACCTCATAGAGAGGAAAAGTGGTAATTTCTTTTTTATTCCTACAATGAAAACCAAGCTAATAAACCACAGATCCTATATTCTACAGGAAAAAAAGGAAATTACAGTAATTTCTTATATTTAGAACTCCCACTTTCAAAGTACCTCAAAGCTTTTAATAGGCTTTTTCTCAACCTCACATCTTCCCTGCTGTAATGAAGCCTCCTTGAACCATGTGTTAAGGAATTTTATTCTTTTACAGGTTGTTTCCTTATTTTCATGCTTCCGAAGCACATGGCCCACAGACACTAAGTCTTTCACGGTGGGAACGTTTTGTTTCTATTTATTTATGAGTATTGATCTTTCTGCTCCCTGGGCCTTTAGGATTCTTTCACTATGGTTTATTTTTAAAGTTGTTTTCTAAAAATTTTACTGATGTTCTCTTAGAACATTATCTGGTGCTTGCTTTAGATGTCAAGCTCAGAGAAATGGAGACAAATGGCCTCAGTAGCTACAACCCCAAGACCTAAATTTGAGTCCCGTTTTAATACATTATTTGACCATGAGTAAAATTAACTTTTTTTGGGGGGGGGGTTACTAATTTAACTGAAAATGACGTGGTTTTCTCTTTTTTAAAAAAATTTTTTATTGATTTTAGAGAAGAAGGGAGAGGGAGAGAGAATAGAAACATCAATGATGAGAGAAAATCATTGATTGGCTGCCTCCTACTGGGGACCTAGCCTGCAACCTGGGCATGTGCCCTGACCAGGGCTCAAACCTTGACCTTCTGGTTCATAGGTTGATGCTCAACCACTGAGCTATGCCAGCCAAGCATCACTTGATTTTCTCTTTTTAATTACAATATTTTATTAAATGATAGCATGGAAGTCTCAGTGAACTCCATCTGTCTACACCTTTCACTTGCCAATTCCGATTCCCCTGTTCTCTGGGAAGCTGCTCTTCCTTGCCCATCAACCCAACTTTCATATTTGCCTTCCATTTTGAAGCAGTTGTCTTAATAGATTTTTTTGTTTTGTTGTGGTGCGACCCGCGAATGAAGACCACCAGGCAGCCAAATTGAAATTTAGGAAGCCTTTATTACAAACTCAAGTCCGGGCCCGCGTCTGGACTGACACAGCAGGGAGCAGCGCGAGCCCCGAACACTGGGAGCAAGCAAGTTTTATCCCCAACGCAGGGGGATTTGGCAGAACCTGATTGGTTAAACTTGAGTCAAAAGTCATTTACATTACTTCTGGGAGCAGCCCGCAGGGTTGCTCCCAGCCACATCCTGCTGGACATACGATTGGAATGTAGACCTATCTTGTGAAAGCAGATTGTACAGAAGCAGAATTGAGCAAAGTTAATAATCTCTAAAAGTTATCTACAGTTTCTACTCCTGGAGCTACTGAGTGAGTGGGGATCAATCTCCTGTAGTTCTGGTCCACAGGCACAGAAAAATTACCTTTGTGATGTGGGATGGATTTATGTGAGTTTCCAGGTCTCAGTCTGGAAGCTGAGGTAACTACCCTATTGTTTAAGCAAGTAAGTGCATGCAGAAGTCAGAAGAGCAGGGTTAAAATTCAAACAGCAGTTTTTACCCAAGTATGGTTGCTACCATACTTCAGTTTTGTTTTGTTTTGTTTTTTAGTTATTTTCTGTTACCAATTAGATAAATAATATTTTTTCTCAGTAAATTGAATAAAAATGATTTGAGTACTTTATTCTGCTGCAGCTGAGTAGCATTTACATTTTTTAACTCCCTTTGGGTTGGGGGGATATTGAGCATTACCATATGGTGCTCACACCATTTCCCCTCTAGTTATTCCTGCAAAGGTGCAATAAAACTTGGTGTTCTGCATCTATGTTCTGAGATAATTTTACAGACTGAATTTATGAACAAAGACTTCTTATTGTCTTTAGGATGCAACTTGATTAAAAACAACTAAGTAAAAGAACAAAGGTTTAAAATATATTTTTATCACGGGGATGTCAAGTTCAGCATGGAATATATAGTCAATATGTTGTAATAACTATGGATAGTGTCAGATGGGTACTAGACTTATAGGGGTGATCACTTTGTAAGTTATATAAATGTCTAATTACTCTGTGGTACACCAGGGACTAATATAATATGGTATGTCAACTATAATTGAAATATGAAAAATGATATAAAAATACATATAGATTTTAATTTTAATTTTTTTGTTTCTGTGGGTCACATTTTCCCTATAAATCGTTTTCTTAGACTTTTAAATCAGCTATGCTCTTTCTGGAAGACCATCGCCTTCATATCATTTTATAAAATATGCTCATATTGGCATTTGAAGCACATGCAGGATACCTGTCTTTGTAGAGGGAATATGGTGGGCTTTTTCCTTTTCTCTCCCTTTGCTCTCTTGTCTCTTGCCGCACCCCAGAGTGGCAGGTTGGATTTTAGGGGCTAGAAGAGCAAAGGTGCCAGATGTTGTTGCTGCCTTGGCAACCGGAGAAGATGGCTTTGTGCACTTTGGGTCTGGCAGGTATTGGACAGCGACACTCTGGGGGTGCTTTCCTGAGCTATTTAGAGGCTTCCCTCCTGGGCCTTTGGATGTGGAGGGTATGATTTCCTCTGAACGCCTACTGTCTTTGGAAATTCAGGCCACACAGACCATGTTTAATAGCAAAAGCCAGGCCAAAGGGCAATATGCATGGGTCATTCTAAGGTAGACACAGAATCACTGCAGGGTATAACTCTAGAGTTACTACCCATTCGGTATTACCCAAAGCTTATTATCTAAATGTTCGGTTTCCACTTTTTACTTTTGGTCAATAGGAGAACCTGTTAGAAGAGTATGGATGCATTTGGTTTCCTGAATAACTAGAAATATACTTGAGGCCCAGGGATCTTACCTCTTTGTCACCCAGATCCACTTCCTACAAATCCATGACCAATTCGAAGTTGATTGACAGCAATCATAATGTTACTGCTAATTATTTTTTTACATTTTTAGAATTTAAGGCTTTATGGTTTTAGAGCAGTTTTAGGTTCACAACAAAATTGAGGGAAGATACACAGATTTTCCATGTACCTTCTGCCCCAAGCATGCATTGCCTCTCCCATTGTCCACATATTACACCATAATGAGACATTTGTTACAACTGATGGACCTACAGTGACACATCATAATCACTCAAAATCCATAATTTACATAATGGTTCACTCTTGGTGTTGTACATTCTATGGTTTGGCAAATGTATAATGACATGTCTCCATCATTATAATATCATACAGAGTATTTTCACCACTCTAAAAATCCTCTGTGATCTGCCTCTCTGATTATCCTCAACCTGTAAGTGGAGAAACTGATGCAAATACAGTAGGTCTGGCTTGAGAACCTAAAATCTTCAACTCTACACCCTAGTGTTTTTCTTAGATTCAGTCTGAAAAGTATCAGGAAAAATTCATGATGGTCTCTTTTGGTTTCTCTGCCTATTACTAGATCTGCATCTGCATCCAGAGATGCAGAGTCAAATAATAAGAATGTTTTTACTGGAAACCTGTGGTGAGAGTGGGAAGAAAGAATCATAGAGAAGGACGAGGGAGGAATGCTTGATAGTTGAAACAGTGGAGGCCTCTCCACTCCCGACATTCTCATGGAGTAGTTGTGTGGCATTTGCTTAAATGCATTAATGATGGGAAAACCACTGCCTCCAGATATAAACAGTCTGAAATACTATTTCTGGCAATTTCCCTCTGTGCTTTATATCAGATAGGAGATGCTGCTGTTTCATTAGTTGAAATGCATATTAAACCTAGAATCCTTTGCTTTCTTAAAGCTTTTGAAATGGCAAATCACACTCTAAGAGCAGCAGGGCTGAGGGATTTGGAGAGCTCTTATGGTGCGTTTGTTGCCAGAGGAACTGAAAATGGAAAGACCAACAGTGTAATATTTCCAAGCACTTGAACTCCAAAGAGTTTTTGTTTGTGAGAACTTTGTTTTATCATTTTTGTGGGTTTTTTTCTTTAAATAAAGGCTCAAGGTCAAGTAATTGTGATAACTTTGTTTGAACAAATAGAGGGAAATCATAGATGACTTAATTTTTTATGGATGCTAGGTAGCATATTGTGAATGCAGAAAAGGACTCCGCATACCCTTCTGCCAAGGAAATTGACATTATTTCTCACTGTGTGTGTGGGATGTGTGTGTATGTGTATGTGTTTATGTGTGGGGTGGAAGGTTCTAGAAGAACATGCATGGGTAAACAGCCTGCAAGGGGCAATGAGGAGAGAAGTGGCTGTGGTAAAGTCATATTTTGGATTTGCCCTTCTGAACATCTCTGTGGTTTTGAATTCCTGATATTTCATCAAAAGCAAGATGCTCATCAGTGTCCATTTGTGGGACAAATGGGAAATAAGTTTTTGAACTGTAGCCTTAGGAAAGCACTAGACCAGGGTTGGAAAACCAGATTTGAGCCTTGGTTTTGAGAGTTTATAATGTGGCTTTCTTTCCCTCTTTATTAAGTGATTATAATGTGCCAGCTATTGTTCTAAATATCCATAATAATAAAGGTGTAATATGCTAATTAGACTGAATGTCCTTCTGGACGTCCTTTTGGGACTAAGCCTGGGCTGCAGCAGTGGTATTGAGGCAGCCGCCCATGGCTATGATGGAGGAATTCAGGCAGCCACCCAGGGCTCAGAGGGAGGGATCCAGGCAGCCACCAGCAGCTGTGATGGAGGAATCCAGGGATCCAGGCAGCCACCCATGGCTGCAAGGGAGAGATCTAGGCAGCCACAGCTGCGAAGGCCTACTCTTGCACGAATTTCATGCATCGGGCCTCTAGTAATTATATAATCAGCTCTATATTACAAATTTAATCCATAAAGCAACATTTGAAATGCTGCTTTGTTTCACCAGTTTAGAGATGAGGAAATAGACACATGAGTTTGTTTTTGTGTACGGTGTAAGTTGGTGGTTTGGTTCATTTTTTTGCATCTATCTGTCCAATTTTCCTAACACCATTTATTTAAGAGACTGCCTTGACTCCATTGTGTGTTCATGCCTCCTTTGTTAAATATTAATTGAGCATAGTGGTTTGGGTCAATTTCTGGATTCTCTATTCTATTCCTGTTCTTGTGCCAGTACCAGGCAGTTTTGAGAACAGTGGCTTTGTAATACAGATTGATATCTGGTATTGAGATCCCACCTACTTTATTCTTCTTTCTCAGGATTGCTGCTGCTATTTGAGGTCTTTTTTTATTCCAGAAGAATTTTTGGAGAGTTCTTTCTAGGTCTTTGAAATATGCCATTGGTATTTTGATGGGAAGTGCATTGAATCTATAGATTGCTTTGGGTAGTATGGACATTTTGATTCTAAAGATGTATGTTCTTCCATCTGTTTATGTCTTCCTCTATCTCTTTTTTCAGTGTCCTGTAGTGTTCCGCGTACAGGTATTTTACCTCCTCAGTTAAGTTTATTCCTAGGTATCTTAATTTTTAAATCCTTTTTCCTCTTTTCTGCTATCAAAAATGTATTATTTACTTACAAGTGACAGTGAGCTAATTTATACTAAATTGTTCAGCGAGTTCTAGTGGACTGATTCAGTGGTGCTTTCCTCAGACTATTGTGCATGAATGGTCATAATTTTTCCTGAGCATAATTTATGCTCCAAGTAGTATGCTGTGCCATATATGCACCCCCTGAAAACATTACAAATGCTATGATGTTAATATTCTCCTTCCACTTGGAGAATTTGTGGCATGGAAAATGGAAATACTTCCCAAGGTCATACGACTGGTAAGGGCAGAGTCAGTAACCAGGTAGGCATCCCTCCTCTTTCTAGCACAAATCCACTCGTTCCATATTTTCCTTCCCTCCTGTAACAGTGAAAGTAGTTTCCCTACTCCTAAAACCAACACCTCACCTGTGCTCTATATTGCATCTCCTCTAATCCACTTGAGGATTTAGATTCACAATTATTCCCTTTCTGTCCTGCATCAACAATTTCTCCTACATTAGAAAATTTCCGATAGAACACAGTCAGGATCTAGGGCCCTTCATATAAAAAATAAATAAAAAGTCCTCCTTTGACCCCTACCCATCTCTTCCTTCATTTCTCTTCTCACCAATAATAGTAAAAGCATTAAAATATTATAATAACTTATTCTCTCATCATCTCACTCTAATCAAGCTTTCAATGAAATTGCTCCTATTAAAGTTGCTGTGACTATTTTCAAAGTCACTGTCACTTTTGTGATTTCTTCTTGACATAGCAACTAATCTGGAATGTAAAGTCCATCAGGTACCAAGCTGCCACTTGCACATGGGTCAGATTTTAGCAAAACCACTCTTTTAATTACTATAACTTTATACACATGCTGAATATCTGATGGAACAAGTATTTTTTTTTTCTCTCAGTTACCTGCTTGGTTTTTTTTTTGCTTTTCATCTTTCTCTTCTAACTCCTCCTCCTCCTTCTTATTCCTCTTCAAATATCATTTTGTCAAGTTTAATTATTTTCAAAATAATTTTAGGTAGGGTTTTTTAAAGCTCAGTGAAAAGCCTTTTGAGAATTTTTGTTGAAATTGCATTAAATATAGATATTAATCACCATCTTTGTGATTTTGCTGTCACAAAAATATGCCTATATATGAATACTAGAGGCCTGGTGCACAAAATTTGTGCACAGGTAGGGTCCCTTGGCCTTGCTGATGATCAGAGCCAGCCAGAGCCTTCCTTCATTCCACGCCGCCCCGTGATGGTCAGTGCACGTCACAGCAAACGGCCGAACTCCCAGTCAGTTGAACTCTCAAGGAGACAATTTGCATATTAGCCTTTTGTTATATAGGATTATAATATTCCCGATATTAAATCTGTGAGTCTTCCCTTTTTTTAGATCAATCATACTAGATTATGTTTTATTATTCTGTTCAAAGAATAAATTTTATTTTTAGTGATTTTTCATTTCACTAATTTGTCCTCCTTTTATTATACTTAATTTTAACCTACTTTATTTTTTACTATCTTATTCTTTAACTTTGTCAGTTGAATGATAACCTCATTTCCATTACATTTTTTTTTGCAAAATACACAATATTATTTATTCCTCTCTTGAGATTTCAATATGTACATCCCACAAAATTTGATGTCATGTTTCACTTTATTTCTGTTTTAAATATTTTATAATATTCATCGTAATATTTGACCAATAAATTATTTAAAAGAACAAAATGTACATATTTTCAAATATGTACATTTCTAATTATACTTTATAAATTTCTAATGTCATTGCCTATCATCTCAGGAAAACCTGAGCTGATCACAATTGCTTTAGCATCCAAAGGAAAAATGAGAATTTCCAGCCAGAATGAAAGAAAATGATTTGAGTGGATACATTCTGAATTCAAGGAAAAGAAACTTTGTTCTACATTGTTTGTAAATCAGCTTATTATTCGGAATATAACATGCCACTCAGCCCCAAATGTGCTGTCTTATCATAATAAACTCTGTGATGCAGATGTGGGTGTGGGAGTACTGGGAAGGGTAAAGACAGTGGCTTCCTCATGTGTACATAGGCCAGGAGGACCCATGCTTTCAGAGGCCCTGTTTACCCTGCACAACACAATTTGACTTAAAAGTGGCAAGGCTCGCATGTGAGTAAACCCATTTAGTGTTGTTGGTTGCACTAGAGCAGTGGCCGGCAAACTGCGGCTCGCGAGCCACATGCAGCTCGCGAGCCGCGGTTTGCCGCTCTGTTGACTAATGAGTTTGCCGACCACTGCTAAGGCATTGCCCTTACCCAGAAGTTTTGACTTCAGGTTAAAGACATTAGTACATTATTAAAATGTTTTTTAAGTGTTTTTCCTTAAGGCAGTGGTCTGCAAACACATTAGTCAACAGAGCGGCAAACCAGGGCTCGTGAGCCGCATGTGGCTCACAAGCCGCAGTTTGCAGACCACTGCACTAGAGTAGTGATTGTCAACATTTTTCATCTCATGGCATACAAACTAATTACTAACTAACATTCTACAGCACACCAAAAAATATTATATTTTTTGCCAATCTGACAAAAAAAATAGGTATAATTTGATTCATTCACCTTGGATGGCTATTGATGTGTTGGCCGTTGTCATTTTTTAAGGGAAAAGAGGGTACTGCCCCTGGCTACATAGTCAGATGTTACAGAAGACCGGAACAAAACCAAGCCATGCTTAGAGAAAGGGAGTTACATTTTATTAAGGGCAGGGCCAGAGAAAAATGTGCCTTTCAAATTCTGCCCCCCCCCCCACACACACACGGATGAAACCTTTTGTTATTTATTTATACTTTTCCTAGCTCTTTTGTCTCCCAAATTTGGAATGAGACTTCTGGGAAAGAAGGCCTACATGCTGGGAAGGGGCCATGAGACCATATCTCAAGGCCTGGCCTGGTGTCAGCACGGACGACTCTGTCTGGGGCATAGTCCACGGCCTCTCAGGAATGGGAGTAGTCTTATTTTCCTTATTATTTAAGCAAGCAAGCATTTACAGAACCAAAATAGCAGGGTTAAAATTTCAAACAACAGTTTTTATATAAGATGGATGCTTCATTCCCCACTGGTTTTATGTACATGAGTTAAATCATTGACTCTTTTGGTCATTGTTGGCGAGGGAGTTATATTGACCCATGAGGACTGTAAGCTTGATAGAATTAATTCTCTGCTGAATAAAGTCAGTGGGCCTGTTTATAAGATAAGGGCCCAGAATGAGGGCCAGGACTAATCTTTAGAGGAAGAGACCTGGACTCTCTATTTTGCCTGGGCTGTCTTAAGCCAGGTGTGATGAAGCCACATTGGGATCCCGTCGACCTTGGCTGCCATGGAGGTGATCCTTTCCAGGTAGGAGTCAGTCCTTGTGTGGCAAATTTCTTTACCCAAACAGAGTCACCAGGGTGGAAGGATGGACTGGATCAGAATTGGTATAGGCAGAGTACCTTGGACATGCTTCTGGACTGCTTTCTGGGTGGACTGTAAAGCCTGTAAGAACGTGAGTAAAAGATTGGTTATGGATTTCAGCTTTTCTAAATTGGGTTTCCATGTAAGCGGGTGAGGTGGGTAGGTCAGGGTTTGGAAGAGTCACTAGAATCTGTAGAGGCTCCACTGGTTTAAGGGCAGCCTCCTGGGCTGCTTTATCTGCAGCCTCGTTCCCTCTTGCTTTTGGGGAGTCCCCTTGTCTCACATAGGTAGAGATGGAAAGACTTAATTACATCTGGTAGTGCTAGCTGGCCCATCATCCTTGCTCTGCTCATATCTGTCTAACTGCCTAATATATTACCTCAAGGATCCTGGCTCTGAATTATTTTAGGGAAAATGGACGTCGGTGGGCTCTTCTAGCTACTTCCTGCTGAGGCGGGTCAGAGGTTTCTCTCAGAGCCAAGAGATCCTTGCTATCTATCAGAGGGACAATGAGGTCTGGGCATAGAAGGAGGTGGGCTTGTGACCTGGTGGAGACAAACTGTAACAAATGGTCTGGTGGAAGAGAAAGAAAACCTTTCAGTTTTAATAACTTCTATTGAAATAGAATTTTTCTCCCCAAAATTACCCCTATGTTTATCAAAAGAGCCAAACCAAGACATAAACGTCACAAGAATGGTAACTGACTACCTTTACCGGAATTTCATGATTGAATCTTAATGTGCCCCATAGGGCCAGGAAGCCAAGCCATCCAGCAGCTATCAGGCCTGCCTGTAGTAGTATCTGCTGAGTTAGGTGAAGTCCTCACTTGTAGTGGCTCTACCCAGGCCCAGGCCCTAGACTTCAAGGCCCATCTCAGCCCTCCTACTCGTCGCGGCTCAGAGTGCATGGGGGTCCTGCAGGGATGCAGAGACGCCCTTATTGCTCCCCTTGTACTCTGACCAATCGCCAGTGATGGTAGGGTATGGGCCTGACGCTCCAGCACCAGGTATTTTCAGGGATACCAAGAAGGATACCATACTTTCTCCATGGCACTCTTATTGGCTTCAAGTCTTCAGAGTTCAGGCAGGGCTCTTTAAAACATGATACTCTAGTCAAAGTTTCTGGTTAATAAAAACACTATTGGAAACCAGTCTTATTGAATTTATGCAAAGAAATGTATTGCCATGACTTATTTATTAAGTATTGCCAAATTTCAGAGGAATTGTATAAGGAGAAAAATATACTGATCTGCTTTAAGATAGAATTTTCCTTGCTAGTCCTTTTTATGGACTTTCCAAAGTAATATTTTCTGATTGTATTATAACAAACAGTAACTGTTAGATTTCTTTTATCAGTCCTTTCCTAAGTACTTTGGCATAACTATTTACCCTCTGTTTAGGGAGACAGAATGTAAATTATTTACTCTTCCTGGCTTACTGGCTTGTATTATTTGATTTCCTTTCAACATTTCTCTTCTCCTTCTTATTACATACACAACCTTTATAAATTTTACACTTCCAAATTAGCCTTCAAACCTTCTTTCTATGTCCTTTAAAAATGCATAACCATGCCTCAGACCTTCTACTCAGTATTCCTTATTCTTTGAAACCTCAATCCTTTAATGATTCCTAAAAAGTAAACAGCCAGAATTTCTTAGATTAACATTTATGACTTAGACCTTCTGTGATAAAACTAACAGTAGGTAAAAATATTTCTTTTTGAGAGACAGATATTTTTAAAACTTAAACTAGTTGTAACATTAAAGATATTATATCTTAAAGTTCCTTTGCTAAATATTCCACCACTGCCCAAGGAGTGCCTAGTAACCCCGCCCTGCCAGGCTCATACAATGAGATTTTCTTTAAGTGTATTGGAAGGGTTAAAAAGAAGAAAATGGGGCAGAGGAAGATCCACTGTGTTTTGCAGAAAGCCTTGAGTCTAGCATAGTCCAGATAAGTAAGAAACCAAGGATGCCAGCAGAGTGTGTTGTAGCCAGCAAAATAAAAAAAACACACAAAACAAACCTATCTCTCCCAGCTCTCCCCGCCAATGCCCCCCCCCCCCCGCCTTTCTGTATTAACTATTTACTCTGTCCTTAGCAGGGGAAATAAGGCAAGTGGTCTGAGATACTATATAACCAGGCTTTTTACACTTAAAGAACAGCTGCTCTCCCTCCCAGATTTTCCTTCTTTACTCCAAGGTCCCAGAGGATCTCAAATCCTCCTCCTCCTTCACCGCTTCTGGTATCTCCAACCATCCCCCTGTCCCCCAGCCTAGGGCTTCTCTATCTCAGCAGGCTGAGAGTGAATTCCACTGCCTCTACCCTTTCTCACACCTGCTTCAGAACAGTTTTTAGCTCTCTTCCTCCCCCAGAGAGAGACCCACTCTAAATCTATCAGGAAGGGCAGGCAGGCTGCAGTTCTCAGGACCACATGATTCTCTGTTTGCTAGCAGGGATGAAAAAGGCAGCCTACAAAGCAGTTAATTATGACTAATATTAACCTAACAAGCCTTTGTTTAAACTTCTCTGGATTGGCAACCTTCACAAATTTTATACCCTTAAATTAAGCCTAGAATTCCAAAATTTTAAACTAACACAGCAAAATTATAAATCAAGGAAAAGCAATTAAAACTTCTCTACTGTCTTCCCCCTAAAGCAGGGTTTGCACTGTCTTTCACACAAACTCTCACACTTTTATTTATATATCAGACAGTCTGAGTTTTTTACTTCTACCAGATATTTACTCAGAGTTTAAACAGTCCACCTGACTCCTGATTAATTGCCTGAGGAAGTCCTTAACTTCCAGGGAGGTAATCAAGCTCCCCCTTCCACTCACTTGGAGTGGACCTGACTGATAGGGCCCCTACCTTACTGATTCTGTCGACAGGTCCAGAAGTGTCTGTCCACTCTCTCCGGATGCTGCCCGGGTCCTAGGCTGATGCCCGGGAGTGCCCAGAGTCTCCTGGTTCAATTCTGCTAAATCAGCAGAGCGGTGCCTCCCAGAGGCCTGTCCAGCTCCCCTAGACCCCAAACCCAGTCCACTCACCAGAGGCCAAAAGGCCAGCATATTTGGCCTTCTTCCCAGTCAGGAAACCATTATGTTACAGAAGACCGGAAAAAAACCAAGCCATGTTTAGAGAAAGTGAGTTATATTTTATCAAGGGCAGGGCCAGAGAAAAATGTGCCTTTCAAATTCTGGGCCCCCCCACATGGAGGAAACCTTTTCTATTTATACTTTTCCTAGCTCTTTTGTCTCCCAAATTTGGAATGAGACTTCCAGGCCTTCTGGGAAAGAAGGCCTATGTGCTGGGAAGGGGCCATGGGACCATATCTCAAGGTCTGGCCTGGTGTCAGCACTGACAGCTCTGTCTGAGGCATAGTCCATGGCCTCTCAGGAATGGGAGTAGTCTTATTTTCCTTATTATCTAAGCAAGCAAGCATTTATAGAAGCCAAAATAGCAGGGTTAAAATTTCAAACAGGAGTTTTTATATAAGATGGATGCTTCAAGGTATTGCATGTTTTAAAAATTCTTATGGCACACCAGTTGAAAATTGCTGTACTAGAGCATAAAGTTCTCAAGTTCTAAAGAATTCTGGGGTGAACTGGGACAACAGAAGTAACTTTCTGTAACTGTTTTCTAGCTTTAAAGCAGAAATCATACTAATAGTTAACTTATACAGTTGTGAAGTTCCAATGAGACACTATAAACAATTAACAAAGTGCCTGGTACGTGGCATTTTAAGTAGTATTGATATTATCATTACTATCTTTATTTATATTCTCACTTGTATGAAGAACTCAGGACCATGACCTTTTTTTTTTTTCTAGTAAAAATAATATATGTTCTGTGTGCCAGACTAAAATATGAGCACAGCGTGGACTAAAAAACACAGGATTTTTTGTACAGGTCCACTGTTCTGCCATAACTCACTTTTGCCCAAAGATATGTAATTAAAAGCCAGGAAATCAGCTCATATCTTTTTCCTGACCCAGCCCTTCACATATCTTCTTCTGCATCTCAGATAATGGTTTTGTCACCAAGAAAATGGTTCTTTGGAACCACAATTATTCAAATATATAGATTTGAATAAGCAAATCTGCCAAGACTTCTAATTTATGCCTCAGAATTTGAAAGCTACAAGGAACCACATTACCTCTATTGCATATGAAAAAAAAAAGTAGATTTAATTATACCATCCTTCTAAATGAAGTTACTCAGGACTCTTATTAGCACCAAACACTAATCAGCATGACTTACAAGACCCTAAATGGTTGGTCTTGGTTCATTCTTACAGACTCATGTTTTCATGTTCCCTACCCTTTAGTTTATTCAACTTACCTGGCTTCTGATTTTGCCAAAGTATTTTTCATATTGCCTATGATTTCTTATGACAATTAAAAAAATGCCTGATCCATAAGCATGGATTTGCATACAACACAGCAGTTTCTGAAATGAGTTTCTCTTCATTTGTAAACCAAGCTTAGATAAAATGTTTTGCAAATGTATTTTCATTTTCATGTAAAAATTATGTCAAAGTAGTTCAAGAGTATAGTAGTATAACAGAAAAACTTTCCAATAACATAATTTTTTAATTTCTCTTTTTAAACGGACACCATTTTATAGTTGATAGAAACAAGAAATGGGTATTTATTATTGGCTAATATTAAAATATCACGTGGCAGAGAAAATATGGAGCAAGTAAGACTGAAATCACTTTAGGATTCTTGACATTTGTTGATTCAAAAAATACTCAGGCTTCCCTGACCACATCTTTGACTCTCATTTTGATGGGATTAGTTGATCAGCCCTGGCTGGTAGCCAATGGGAGACCATGCTAAGAAAAGCAATTGATAGTGCTGAATGAAAAAAAAATGAGTATGCTACTACTTTGCAAAGATTGAAGTACTTTTAAAACAAATTTCTGTTTCATAAAATATTATGCAGTAAACAATGCTTCTAGAGCAGCTATCATTAATCAGATCTTTTGTAGAAACCTAGAAATTCTTCAAAAGTTTTCTTTTGTGTAAAAAAAAACACTGCCTTGCATGAAAATTGAACTAATACAAAGGGCCTAAAACTGAACTGTGTAAAGGGGTAGTTGGAGATGGTGACAATTGGGATAGGAAATGACGTTTAGCTTTGTTTAGGACCGCTATAAAATGACTGTAGGTGGCATGTTAATTGTGATGATGATAATCTTTAGATTTTTAAGTTCAAGTTTGTTATCAAGATACTAGGTGGATTGTGCTTGTGAGATGGTGCTATGATCCATGACATATTATTAGGATAGCCATATTATTGATTCATGAAACGAAGGGCTTTAGAGTACTCCTGTCAGAAAATGTTAATATTAATTATAGAAACATACTTTTGATGTAAAATTATCAATATAGTGGATTCATAGAGATCAAATACTGACATAATTTATACATTTAAATATATGTAGAGATTATCTCAGTCTAATATTCTATGATTGTCTGTGTATTGCTTTGTTACTAGTAACATTATGACTTCAGACTCCTTCTTCTATAATGAGTATAGCAGGGTATCAGCGTAACCTTTTCCAAGTATTCAGGAGTTTTGTGATAGTTTTCAAAAAAATGGACAAAGTTAAAATGAAGATGAAAATAGCTTCTAGATGATTTAGATAATGCAGATGTCATTATAATTGAAGTCAGGGTTGAAATGTAGACCTTGCTTGATTAAATTTAGCTCTGAACTTACTGGCCTGAAGGACAGAAATGGAAACTATCTTACATGATTCTCACCGATTATTAATTGGAAATATACAAGGTTTCTATAGATTTTTCTCCCTCTTTCACAAGCCTTCTTATTCTATAAGCTATAAAGAATAGCCCATTCTATCTGGCATTTTGTGTTTCTCCTTACACATTTCTATCAAAAATCTCTTTTATTCTGACAGCCTACCCTGTATTGGTGTAAAAGAATATCACAGAACGAGTCTGTGTGGGAGGATGGAAGAGTTCTTCCAAAGGTGATATTCCAAATATGCCAAGGCCATAAGCATCAGAGATCCTTTATTTTGGTGTTGTTTTTAAAAAAGATAGGGCTAAATATCCTGAATTTAAGTACTGGTGTTGATAGCTTTATTTTTATGAATTTTGATAAATTATTTGACTTCTTTGAGGCTCAGTTTCCACATTTTTAATAAAGTTATTTTAATAATATGTACCTTAACATTTTATTGTTATACTATGGTAAGGTATTTAAAAAATACTCGATGAATCAATGACTTTTTGAAAATTGTACGTAAAGTTTTCGGCACACAGACTTTGAAAAAGACTATTTATAATATATTTTCTTTCCTTCTAGGACAAATGTAATAGCTTAGAAAAAATATTGACCCGTTACACTAATATAAATTGTATTTTGTGGAAGGAAAAGCCTTGGAATAATTTAATTTAGTTTTCTATGCTTAAAGATAGCTTACCACTGGAACTGAATACTTACAAAGAGGCGAGCCATTGATATTGAGCCTAAAACACTGCAACTCTGAGGAATCAAACAGCTTTCCTAGTTTGTTTTGCTATTTTCTCTGATTACTTAAGTGATGTCAGACAACCTTCCTCCCACAGCCTATGTTGTAAAATGAGCATGGGCGGTCTCAGAGAGCCTGTGTAAGGATGTGCATATGGTACCCATAACTGCAGTCATTCCATGAGTCTAAGGAGCAAACTGTTGTCTATACTGTTTTGCATGCTCCAAATACTTAGTGTCTTTTGCAACTTTTATTTTATTTTATTTTAAGAGCCTTAGTGCTCTGATGTTCAAGAAATGGCATTCTGGGTCTAGTGCCACACAGCTCTGTGTATAAGATAATTCTTGCTTTAATTTCTTGTTCCTCATTATCCTTATGTTTGCAGGTAGCTGTGCTTCCAAGACTCCATTCAGGTCGTTCAACAGAAAGACTCCTTGAGGAATCAAATATTTCATGTCGATTTCTACTGAAGCTACATTTTAAACGAAATACCAAAACATAAGCTATAACTTCATTTAGGATTCACTTATTCTCAGCGCCTTAAATTGGCCATTATCAAGGTCGCTAAGGCAGGATGAACTTTATCTTGCTGCATCTGGGCCTCCCTTGCCTCACAGTGACCTTGAAATATCACTGAGGAGAATGGGAGTGTCTCTGAACCCAGCATTTGATCAGATTTATCCCAAAATGCAAGTTTACAATGATTTTACTTCTCCTTAAATGTAAAATTGGTAAAATTAACTATAAATTTCCATTTGTTATTATGTTTTCTCTTAAATTTATAACATTGTTCCTTGAGTCATTTTATTAATTGCTTGAGCACGCATGTTCAGAGTAATTGTTGATATAGCTTTATTTTTTTCTCTATTCTTTTTTAAAAAATTAAATCTTTATTGTTGAAAGTATTACACGTGTCCCCCTTCATCCCACATTAACCTCTTCTAGCCCACCCCTGTCCTCTACCCCAGGCCTTCACCACCCTACTGTCTGTGTCCATGGGTTCTGCATAGAGCTTTATTAATTCCATTTTTGCTTTTGCCTTGCTCCCTCCCATGGGGCAACCTCAAACCTTGATTAGTCATTTAAAAATCAATATCTTATAAAGGGAAAATTGCTTTTGTAACTTACTTTACAGTGTTTTGCTACACAGAGCATTATTGATTTAAATGAAGAAATGCTAACTGTGTAAATCATAGGTAAATCTTATCCATGGCTTATATATAGCAGACTCAGCATGCACGGGCTACTGCGTGGCAAAGAAAAACACATTACTAAAGTAATTTATCATCTACTTATTCTCCAAAATTTATTTAAAATTAGGCTCAAATTCTGCTAACTGGCAGATTATTGTGCTATCCATTTGTTTTTGTGCTTCTCATGTTTGCTTATTTTTAATGACATATGAGTTTAAGAGGTTGGTACTCAGATACTTTTAAATGTCCAATTAGAAATTACTTAGTCCATGATTAAAACAGTGACCTGCCATCCATTTGGAATGATTAGGTGTATTTATTTTAGTTACGTCTTCAGTCTTAACAGATACTCCATCCTCCTTTTCCTTTGTAGCACTGAGCCCTTGAGTAACGTGGATTTTCTTGTTTTCTTGTTATTCTCTATGCAAACTACATCTCTAGGACTAGTCTTGAGTGAGCTGTAGGTGTTTAATGTCAGTTTCTGGGATTTGTTAGTGATGAAAATGCCCTTGTAGTGTTAGACTCTTTGGAAGATGGTGGAGCCTTCTTACAGTTAGGGCCCCTTTGTATGTAGATGCTGAGCCTGCAGAGGGCCATTCATTCTTAAGAGGACCAACATTTTTGGTTCTGGATGGCGATAAATCACATAATTCCAAAATTTTTGGAAAGGCAGGCAGAATATAACATAATGAGGTTAATTGATGAAAGCAACACTGAGAATGTAAAAATAAGTAAAGAAGGTAACTTTTGTAAAGTAAAAAAATGAACCAAGAAAATATCCCATTTTTCACAAACTTTTTTCAAGTTTTTAGATGCCCATAGTGCTTCCAGAATAAAGGCAAGAAGGAACTCTGTTGTTTCCTTTTTTTCTGTGAAACAATTTATAATTATTCTGCTAAATGCTGTAATTATGTGATTACATGTAAGCACTGGTAGGTTTCTTTTGTTGTTTGTTTTTTAATGTGGAGTGTGCTTCCAAGTACTACTGAGAGAAGCTGAGCCTTTAGCGTCAGATGTAGGTTTATAACTCTCTTTCAAATCTAGCCTCTGTGTGGATTTGAGCCTCACAGGAATGAACTTTCTTCACTGGGATATTGAGAAGACTTACAAAAGGCAAATTCATCTTAGGAGCCTGGCATAGAGTTAGATGGATATTAATTGTCCCTTTTACCCATTCTCTTCTCTATCAGAAATAAAATACAGTTGATTTACTCAGTCAGAGTGGAGGCGGATGGAGAAACACGGAGTAAACACTTGGACAAGCTCAAGGCTGATGGTTTTCACTAGTCCAGACAGGAGAAGCCCATCTATCAAGAGAGGCTTAAACTAAGCAGAAACCAGCTGCTGAGAAAAGCAAAGAAATCATGCTCATTCAAAACATAGCAATGTTTAGAAACCTAATGATTTGCAAAACAATATCAATGCGGGATTTAAATACAACAAAACTGATTACTTAGGACAGCTGAGGGAGAAGAAATGAAATGAGTGTTAACAGCAGTCCGGGTATAAAAACAAACCTATGTGATGGTTAATAATTAAAGGATTTCTTCCTCTCTCTATATTCTACTTAGTAGGATGTAATTTATTTATGTCTGAAAAAGTGAATGTGCTTTAATGCTTTGGGAGTCTAGTATGTGCTTGTTTGTTTTAAAATAAGCTTTGTGTGATGGTTATCTCCACTTTCTGGAAATTTTATGAGTTTTCTAGGCTCTTCTAATAAGAAGCACTCCATGGATTAAAGATAAGGACATGGCCCAAAATGCGAATTTAAAAAATAAAATCAAAAAGTAAAAAGCAATTTTCTAACAGTATTGGTGATTATGCTATACTTTAGCAATAATAGTGATTCTGCTATAGAGTTTTGTGATTACCACACTTTATAGGAGAAGTGGGATTAGGGATATTACAAAATGAGTAAACAGCTGTATGTAAAATGTATGAGTGGTAGGCTCGTAGGATGTGGCAGAAATAGGAACAGCTATGAGAGACATTGTAATGTAATGAAGAGAAAAGTGGATGTGGAATCCCCTAGACCAGTGCTTGAGAACCCACTGGTTGAGAACCGCTGCTGTAGAGCCTAAGACCATTGGAAAACACAGTTATTTACATTATGATTCATTAACAGTAGCAAAATTACAGTTATGAAGTAGCGACGAAAATAATTTATGGTTGGGGGTTACCACAACATGAGGGACTATATTAAAGGGTCGTGGCATTAGAAAGGTTGAGAACCACTGCCCTAGACCATTGTTTAAACCCTACCTCTACTACGTTTTCATTTAACCTCTCAAAGAGATGCCACCTGTAAAAAAATATAAAAAATGGATACTTCATCTTATGGCTTCCCGCTTCAACAGAATAACTGGTATCAGATTTGCATTCCTTTAGTAAATCAGTATATAACTAAACAAAATAGAACTGTTTGTATGTATTGAATGACACAATACTGTGACCCTTGAGAGAAGAAAAAAACCCATGAATTCACCCCATGTTTTGTCTGGGTGCAGTTTCTGGAATATCAAACATGCTAGAATACCAAGAATATACACAAACCCAATATTGGCCTGGCTGTGCAGCAAGTGAAGGTCTCATAAATTGCTGGTGAGTGTGTAAAATTGTGAAACCATTTTGGAAAACAGTTTGGTGGTTTCTTAAACAACCATACACACTCATAAGTATGTATCCAAAAGAAGTAAAAATATGTCGACAAAAAAAAGGAATATTTCTAGCAGATTTCTTTTCAGTAGGCCCAAACTGAAAACAACCAATTGTTTCCTATTCACACAATGGAAAGAAAAAATATTTCATTACTGATACACTCAAGAAAGTGGGTGAATTTCAAAAACATTATGTTGAGTGAAAGAAGCCAGACACATAACAATGCACATATTGCATTATTCCATCTATACTAATTTCCTTCAAGAATAGATAAAACTATGTTGTAGAAATAAGGACAATAGTTACCTATGAGGGGTGAAATAATTGTAAGGGGACATGATGGAATTTTCTAGACAATGTTATATACTCTGATGGAATATTAATTATACTTGAGTATATGCCAAAATTCATACAATTGCACACTCATGATTTGTGCATTTCATTTACTGTAATTTTACCTCAGTAGAAAATACATCTCTCACAAAGTCTTAGAATTAATATATGTGCACATGTATGTATATATGGAAAGAAGCATAAGGCATTCAGTGAAACTTGAATTTTTAAAATATTTTGTTTTAATTCAAAAGCTATTTACACTATAGTCCTATTTAATAAAAGAGTAATATGCAAATTGACCATCACTCCAACACACAAGATGGCTGCCCCCATGTGGGCACAAGATGGCCAGCAGGGGAGGACAGCTGTGGGCAATCAGGGCAGCAGGGGAGGGCAGTTGGAAGAGACCAGGCCTGCAAGGGAGGGCAGTTGGGGGCAACCAGGCCTGCAGGGGAGGACAGTTAGGGGTGACCAGGCTGGCAGGGGAGGGCAGATAGGGGCAATCAGGCTGGCAGAGGAGCAGTTAGGCGTTGATCAGGCTGGAAGGGGAGTGGTTAGGCGTTGATCAGGCTGGAAGGGGAGTGGTTAGGGGGTGATCAGGCTGGCAGGCAGAAGCGGTTAGGGGCAATCAGGCAGGCAGGCAGGTGAGCGGTTGAGAGCCAGCAGTCCTGGACTGTGAGAGGGATGTCCGACTGCCCATTTAGGCCTGATCCCAGTGGGCAGTTGGACATCCCCTGAGGGGTCCCAGATTGAAGAGGGTGCAGGCTGGGCTGAGAGACATCCCCCATGCTTGAATTTCGCACACCAGGCCTCTAGTCAATTATAAATAGCATAGAGGATTGGGAGAGTATCTCATTCATTTTTATCACTGATATCACATGATGAATGAAATTAATCTAATGCCACCAAGTTTAGTTTAGTGATAATTTATTTTATGATCAATGACAGTTTAAAAATAATAATATACGATCTATATCCCCCAGGTAGCCAACAGTAGAAACATCTGAGTGAATTATGGCATTGAAAACACATATACAGCCCTGGCAGGTTTGGCTCAGTGGATAGAGCATCAGCCTGTGGACTGAGGGGTCCTGGGTTTGATTCTGGTCAAGGCATGTACCTTGGTTGCAGGCAAATCCCCAATAGGGGTTGTATAGGAGGCAGCTGATCAATGTTTCTCTCTCATTGATGTTTTTAGTCTCTATCAATCTCCCTTCCTCTCTGTAAAAAATCAATAAGATATATATTTAAAAAGATGGTGATAAAAAAAACACATTTACAGATAATTTTGCCAATTTGTAATATAATATTGAGTAAAAAACTAAAATACAGAATTTGCTAAATATAATATTATACCAGCAGTATGAACGTTTGAATGTGTAATTTATGTCAGTGTGTGTATGTGTGTGCAGGGTGTATAAGTATAGTCAGAGAAAATGGAGAAAATATATTATTAACATAATTTCCTCTGGTTGGTGGAATTATAAATGAATTTAATTTTCTTTTTCATACTTTTGGGCGTTTTCCCATCTATATACATACAAGCTTAAGCAACCAAATGACCAAATGATCGAATGAGCAGTTGACTGGTCTCTATGACACGCACTGACCACCAGGGGACACACGCTCAATGCATAGGATCGGGCTCCCTCCTGTCTGGATTGGGCCTGCAGAGATCCGGCTGAAACTGGCTATTCAACAACCCCCAAGGGGTCCCAGATTGTGAGAGGGCACAGGCCAGGCCCAGGAACCCCACCAGTGCACAAATCCATGCACCAGGCCTCTAGTTACTTCATAGAAAGCAAAAATTACTTTTATTATAAGGAAAATATATAGTTTTGAACTATTTTTCAAATTTTATAGCACTTCCCAAATTCAAAGATTTGTTATGCATGAACCTGTTTAATTTTCACAACTGATTGTTGTAGGTAGGATAAGTGCAGTGATTCCCATTTTACAAATGAGAAATTGTATCGATGTAGCTCAGAAAGGTGAAGAGAGTAAATCAAGTTCAAATCACTGAATAAGTGGCAGTGCAGGGGCTAACCCGTGTGTGTTGCAATTTCTGATTTTTTTTTCTATACTTTGTTGATTCTAATCATCAATGAGACAGATGCTCTTGTAAGGTGTGTTTGTATTGAAGTCTTCCTACAAGAGTTTAGTAGAGCTGTAGTTGAATAATTTAGTGGCAAAAGAGAGAGAGGAAAACAGTTCAATAGAAAAAGAAGCTGATTTGGAAAGGTATATTTCCCTGCATGGGATATAGTTGGAGGAGTTATCTATAATAATAAAAGCGTAATATGCAAATCGACCAAACGACCGAACAGCAGAATGACCGTCTGGACCACCTTCTGGACAACCACGCTGTGACACACACTGACCAGCCAGCCAAGGCAGGTGCAATGCAATTGGTTGGGGGGCCCGCCATCATCCCACGATCACCCCAAAGAGGGAAGCCTAAGCTACCCAGTCAGCAGCATTGTGGCAGGTGAATGGGGCCCTTTCTGTGGAGGATTGATCTGGGGGCCCCGCAATCGATTGCCCCACAGAGGGAGGCCAAGGCCACCAGCCAGAAATGCTGTGGTGGGTGTGCGGGGCTGGCTAGTGATCACCCCACAGAGGGAGTCCCAGGCCAGCCAAGCGATTGCACCCCACGCCTGTCGCCCACAAAGGGAGGCGGCCAGTGGCTGGGGTGGGGGGCAGTGCTGCACAGATGGCAAGCAGTGACCTGATCATCAGCCAGGCCTAGGGACCTTACCCGAAGGGTCCCGGATTACAAGAGGGTGCAGGCTGGGCTGAGGCCCCTCCTCCCGCACCATGCATTAATTTCATGTACTGGGCCTCTAGTCACTAAAATAAAAAATATAAAAACACCCTATCTGAGTGCAAAGATGAAAATAAAAGCTATTAATTGATTTTATTTTCTACTTCTTAGCTGTACCCTCCTCTTTGCTTGCAGCAGGGCTTTGCAGTGTTTGAGATTAATGAGATATTGTCATTTCTCCAAAATTTTATTTCATACTTTCCGAGCATACTTGCTGCCAGGTGTTTTTGGGAAGCCATGGGAAATACAAGCTGCAATTAGTAGCTATCTTAAAATTCAATTTTGCCAGAACATAGTGCTCACTAATAGAACACAGAAGAACAATTTCATCTTTGCTCAATGTATTCTTCTGACAAAAGAATCCCTCCTGTCCCAGAATTCAAATCTCGCAAGAGTGTAGTCTTTTAAAACCAGCTTTTCTCCAAACTTTCTCTCTTGGCACCATAGCTCTTATTTGAAACCAACGCATTTTGTTATATTCTTGGAATAGAGAGTAGAATCATTGACAGTGGATGCACAATTTATATTATTTGATTTTATTCTGAACTGAACCTCTGTTTCTAGGTACTTACCCAAACTACCTATTTGTTAACTGGTTCCTAGTTAGTCTTCTTAAGATCAATAGTTTTAATTTTTTCCCTGATAAACATAAGAGTTTTAAACAAATGAAAATATGTGATATGTTTTTGGAAAGATTGATGGCACCATGAAGTAGTCAATTCCGATACAATTTGTTTTGTAAATTTAACGTGATTTCAATACACTGAACATTCCTCAAGCTATAGTAGTTGGTTATGAAGTCCACACACAAAAAAAATACACAAAGAAATGGCCATAACAAGTAACCCAAAATACAAGAGTGTCAGAGGAGAGGAGTAGCCCTACCAAATATTAAAATATACTATAAAGGCTATATAACTAGAAGCATGTGGTATGTGGGTATGAAAGTTCAAAAAGACCAATGGAATTCTATAGATTCAAGTATATTTAGAAATTAATACTTGATGTAGAGAAAGGTAGGTTTTTTAAAATATATTTTTATTGATTTTGAGAGAGAATCATTGATTGGCTGCCTCCTGCATGCCCCACACTTGGGATCGAGCCCTCAGCCCAGGCATATACCCTGACCGGGAATTAAACTATTACATGCTGATTCATAGGTCAGTGCTTAACCACTGAAACACAATGGTTGGGCTAAAGGTAGATTAAAAAAAATAAATAAATGATTTGGGGATTACTGGATCATCATTTGAAAAAATTAAAACTAGATTTATACTTCATCTGCTATGTACTAGGACAAATGCCAAAGGGAACAAATACCTAAATATGAAAAACAAAACCACTTAAATTTTAGAAAATGCTATTGGTAAATACTTTATAATTTGGGAATGAAAAAAATCCTTCCTAATTTTTAAATTTTGAAACAATAAAAACAATGGTGAATTCGTTTAAAAAAAGACAAAATACTTTTTATGGGTTAAGAAAAAGAACAGGAACAAGGGTAAGAGGCTTACAAAGGGAATAATAATTGCAATTTATGTTACAAGCAGATACAGAAAGAGTTACTGAAATACTTGCTAGCCCTCCATCCGATCCTTGTAGTTTAGCTGGCTTTACCAAGTGGGTGCATCACAGACCATCACAGACTCAAAACATTTTTATAAGTGAAGACATTAGCAATCACTGTTTCATGTCAAAACCAGAATGTCTCATTGAGGTTGTCCTGCTTCATGAGAGCTTTGCATCAACCCTGACAATTTCAGCCAGGGGTCTGGACGAATCTCCCACCTGGCTTCCTGTGAAGCAGTTGCCAATACCCAGCTACTGGGGTCTAATCATTAAAGAGTGGAAGTGAACAAAGAACCAATTTTCAGATCTCAAGTTATATTGCGAGGTGCCAAGACCACTGGCCATTCTAAATTAGATTGATACTTTTACTGCTAACCTGACCACTTAAAAGTCATTGATAGAGTTGAGGTTGTTCACAGTTGGTGACAAAGTGCCTGGAATTTCACATTGGTGAAGCGCATTTTAAAAAATAGAGTTTAAGTCACATCTCATGAACATTTTATTCTTGGTCTTTCTTCTGACCTTGCTAGCACAGTGACAACTAATGTCAATTGAAATCTGGCAGGACATTTAAATGCTAAGTCCGTAATTTTAGTATTAAATTTCCATAATGCCTTGGCCATTGAATTTTGTACCATCCTTGCACTGGTTTTCTGAAAGCTAAGCATTGCTGGCTGACCCAAGATAACTTGCAGGCATTTGGTCAATTAAAGAGAAACCCAATGATTGCATGTAACGATGGCTTCCTTTAAAACCTGATGGTTTAAGGAAGCTTGAACAGAATGAAATTACCTTCCTTGCTTAGTAACTTAGAACATTCTCTTTGCTCAGTGACACAAATCCTGCAGCAATTTGCTCATAAGAATTACCCAAGTGAGAGAAAAGTTGAAAATCAGCAAGTCTGTGTAAAAGTGGTTGGATTTTGTGGCTCCTCAACAGTGTAAAAAGAAGTAAGACTCTAAAGTGTAGTTATTTAGAGTCTGACTTTCGGAGGAATTCTTATATTAGCAAACTCCAACTCACCCAGCATTTAGCTGAAAATATCATTATTTTGAAAGGAGGGCATAGTATTGCATGCTTATTCCTTATCAGCAGTGATCTTGAGGGCGACTATGCATTCTATTACACAGGCAGAATTCATGCCTGGAAGGAACTTGGGATGCTTAGAGTCAATTGGATTACAAACCTTCAAGCACATACGTTTCTTTTGGTAGAAAGGCATATTTTTTTAACACAATGTGGGAAATATAAGCTAGGCTTCCAGATTCATAATGCAAAATTTAAAGCAAAGTTAGACGTTTTTATTTTTATTTTTGAGTGAGAATAAAGTAAAGCATGCTGAGATTAATAGATATTAAAATCTGAATAATGTGAAATCAAGAGGGGATACATTTTTCTTTTTAATGTTGATTTAGTTATAAATAGCGTTATAACTTTACTTGCACAAAAAATATGTATTAAACTTGTGTCTGAGAAACTTGTATAGACTTATAGAGCTTCCAAAAAATACCAGAAAGATATGCTGACACAGACATCTTGACTACCCAAGGCCATTGTAAAGATTTTTTCCTGAGGAAATTTTTTCTAACATATAAAAAAAGGAACTTGTTAAAAATAACTATTTCCTCTTTTTTTTTTAAATTACAACATACATGATTTTTATTATTATACAAGTAAAACAATTTTAAGTTATTACCACGTTATTCTTTTCATATAAGTTTTATCTTTTTATTTTTATACTCCTCACCAGAGGATATGTTTATATTAATTTTAGAGGAGGAGGAGAAGGAGGAGGAAGAGGAGGAGAGACAGCGAGAGAAACATTGATTGGTTGCCTCCTATACTTGCCCAAATCAGGAATAGAACCTGAAACTCAGGTTTGTGCCTGAGACCAGGAATCAAACTAGCAACTTTTGGTGCATGGACAATGTTCCAACCAGCTGAGCCACTCGGTCAGGGCTAAAGTAGTATATTTTGCCCTAGCCAATTTGGCTCAGTGGATAGAGCGTGGGCCTGCGGACCTAAGGCTCCCAAGTTCAATTCCAGTCAGGGGCATGTACCTCCATTGCAGGCTCCTCCCCAGCCCAGGGCTCCTGCAGAAGGCAACCAGTCAATGTGTTTATCTCACATAATGTTTCTCTCTGTCTTTCCCTCTTTCTTCCCCTCTCTCTAAATATTAATGCCAAGACATAAATCTATGGCATTTCTATATACCAATAGTGAACTTACAGAGAGACTTAAAAAACAATCCCATTTACCATCACACCAAAAAAATTTAATATACCTAGGAGTAAACTTAAGTAAGGAGACCTGTACTCCAAAAACTGCAGGACATTGAAAAAAGAGATAGAGAAAGACATAAACAGATGGAAGAACATACCATGTTCACGGATTGTTAGAATCAACATCATTAAAATGTCTATACTACCCAAAGCAATCTACAGATTCAATGTAGTTCCCATTAAAATGCCAATGGTATATTGCACAGACCTAAAATAAACTCTCCAAAAATTCATCTGAAATAAAAAAAGATCCCAAATAGCTGCAGCAATTCTGAGAAAGAAGAATAAAGTAGGAGGGATCTCAATACCAGATATCAAGCTGCATTACAAAGCCACTTTTCTCAAAACTGCCTGGTACTGGCGCAAGAACAGACATATAGGGCAATGGAACAGAATGAAGAACCCAGAAATTGCCCCAAACACTATGCTGAATTAATATTTGACAAAGGAGGCAGGAACATACAATGGAGTCAAGAAAGTCTCTTCAATAAATGGTGATGGGAAAATTGGACAGATACATGCAAAAAAAATGAAACTAGACCACCAACTTGCACCATACACAAAAATAAACTCAAAATGGATAAAGGACTTAAACATAAGACAGGAAACCATAAAAATATTAGAGGAATCCACAGGCAGAAAAATCTCAGACATATGCCAAAGCAATTTCTTCAGCTACTGCTCCTAGGGCAATGGAAACTAAAGAGAAAATAAACAAATGGGACTACATCAAAATAAAAAGCTTTTGTACAGCGAAAGAAATGATCAACAAAACAACAAGAAAGTCTACTTCATGGGAGAACATATTTGCCAATGTTATCGCCAATAAGGGTTTAATCTCCAACATTAACAGGGAACTCATACAACTTAATAAAAGGAATATAAACAGCCCAATCAAAAAATGGGCAATGGACCTAAATAGATAGTTTTCAAAAGAGGACATAAGGAGGGCCAAGAGACATATGAAAACATCTCAAAGTCACTAATCATCCAAGAGATGCAAATCAAAACAACAATGCAGTACCATCTCACACCTGTCAGAATGGCTATCATCAACAAATCAACAAACGAGACTTTCACAGTCATTTGGACAACTGCTGGCGAAGATGCAGAGAAAAAGCAACCCTCATGCACTACTTTGGGAATGTAGACTGGTGCAGCCACTGTGGAGAACAGTATGGAGTTTTCTAAAAAAAACTAAAAATGGAGCTCCCATTTGACCCACTGGTCCCACTTCTAGGAATATATCCCAAAAAACTAGAAGCACCAATCAGAAAGGATATATGCACCCCTATGTTCATAGCAGCACAATTCACCATAGCTAAGATTTGGAAACAGCCTAAGTGCCCATCAGCAGATAAGTGGATTAAAAAACTGTGGTATATCTACACAATGGAATACTATGCTGTGGTAAAAAAGAAGGAATTCTTACCATTTGCAACAGCATGGATGGAAATGGAGAGCATTATGCTAAGTGAAATAAGCCAGGCAGAGAAAGATAAATATCATATGATCTCACTCATTTATGGAAAATAATAAACAACATACACTGATGAACAAAAACAGATCCAGAGACAAAGAAGCATCTTTCAAACTGTGAAACCTCAGAGGAAAGGTAGGGGAGGGTGGGAGTAAGGGGGAGAGATCAACCAAAGGACTTGTATGCATGCATATTAGCCTAACCAATGGACACAGACACTAGGGGGTTGAGGGCATGAGTGGGGGAGGTGGGGGTACAATGGGGGGATAAGGACACATATGTAATATCTCAATCAGTAAAGAAAAAATAAAGTAAAAAAAATACCAATGGAAAAATATCCTTGGGTGAGGATTAAAAAAATAGAAAAATAAATAAAGTAGTATCTTTTTATAAATATTGTTTATATATTGATTAACAATCTGACCCCAAGTATGAGTCTGGGAGTTCATTTAAACAAAATATATCTTCATGTGAATTGTGGGATAAACTCGTTTGACTTTTCTTTTTTTAGTGATTACTTCCAGGAAGACTTTCAAAATCATTTGGACAAAGTGATTAATGTTTTTCACCGAAGACAATTGGCCACACACAGAAATTTTGTCTATTTCTTTCTTTCTTTCTTTCTTTCTTTCTTTCTTTCTTTCTTTCTTTCTTTCTTTCTTTCTTTCTTTCTTTCTTTATTTCTTTATGTATTCATTCACTCACTCACTCATTCATTCATTCATCCATTCATTCAATATGTATTGAATACCTCCTATTCCCAAGTAGATGCTAGGTTCTAAAGCTGCACCGCCCGACACAGGAGCCACTATTCCAGGTGACTATCAAGCACCTGAAATGTGTCAGTGTGACTAAGGAAATAATTGTACATTTTATTTAACTTCAATTTAAAATACTTAAAGCACTGTAAAATTTTTAATTGATCATAAATTGAAAGGTCAATGTTTTAGAAATATTAGGTTAAATAAAATATAGTAAAATAAGTTTCACCCGATTCTTTTGACACTGTTCATATGGCCACTAAGGTATTAAATATCCAGGCCTTATTATATTTACTTTGGACAGTGTTATCTTTGGCGAATAAAATAAACATGGTCCTCACCATCATGAAACTTTAGTTCATGATTTATTATGAACTTTAGATGTGGAAGATTCCTTTTGGTTACTAGCTTTAGCAATGAAAAGAAATTGCACTAAAAATGAATAGCTAATAAAATCAATTGAAAATAAAAAGTAAAGAATGTTTGGATATTTTTGCACTAAAATATTTTTAAGAACCCGAGGGATCTTAAATGTCTAGATGAATGAGGTTTTACTCTTTTATGTGGTTATATTGTATCCCATTTTATTGTGGCATATTACCCACTTTTTGATTCTGGACAGAAAGCCTATTTATAGAAGATTATAAAAATTATTAAAAAGTATTTATTATAATAGCTCTGTGAGATGAGTAGTACTCCTATTTTACAAAAGGAATATAGCTTTAAGTGACTACTCAACTTTTAAAAATTTATACAAACATAATGAACAGAGCAAGGATGCAAACTCATATTAATAATTTCAAATTGTATACTCTCTCTCTCTCCCCTACCAAGAATCAGGCCCCTTGAAATTGGAGAAGAGGCCCTTCCAAAGCTATTTTCTGAAAATAATATTCTAGTTAGAGCTGTGTTCCAGGACACTCATGCAACATATGGAATGGTTTTGTCTTTAACCACCCCAAAAGGAACTCCCCTTCTTCCATTCTGTAATTGTTGATTATTATAACCAGTTAGCTAAAGTCATTCAGTCTTCTCATAATAGGAGGTTTTTTTTTTTTTCATTTTTGTTTCTCTTGCTTAAGGCCCCTGCTACAAGCCATATTAATGACAGAACCAGGTACTTTTAGGTTTGGAAATTACAAGAAACATTAATGGAAATAGGTTTCCCAATATAATCTGACATGGTCACTAGGAAAAGGCATCTAAACCAGGGGACTAAGTTATAATTTTGAGAATGCTTTTAGTGTAGAAGCAGATTGCTTCATAAAAGAGAACTCTGTAAACCCAGATGAACAAAACAAAATTTAATTAGCCAAGACTAAAATTAGTAATTTAATAATGACTAATATTCTATTTTTTAAATGAACTTCTAAAGATATTTTCCAATTTAGTCTTTCATCATCAATTTAAAGTCTGTACTTATATAAAGGGAAATTAAAACCCTCAGAATTGAGAAAAAATTAGGAAACATATTAATATAAGCTAAAAGCCAATGAATCAGAAAGATACAAAATAATATTTTGGAAAGGAAAATAATGTCATATATTTATTAGTTTAACAAACTCTTCAAAACAATAGTTATTATAGAAATTGCCTGCTTTAGGCACCTTTACTTATTTATTTTTGCTATATTATTATTTTTGTAGATTCCACAAAAAAGCTATACTCCTTCTCACCAGGACATACTTGAATTAATCAGTTTGAAAACTAGACCATGTCACAAATCTTATTTAAGTATGACAAATTGTTTATTAAGGAAATGGTACTATTCTGCACATATGTTTAAATAGAGCAAAACATCAAATTAATGATATTGAATTGTAAAAAAAAAGAAATGCAGTTGTGCATTTGGGAAGGAGACTTACACCCAAGTCTCAATTATAGCTCAGCAGAAAGAAATAAAACCTTCCACTGTGAGATATACTAACGATAGATAGGGCACCTTGCCTCCTACTTCTTGCCAAGGTAAATGAACCAGTGCACAATTCCTGTAATTGAATGAGTCCCTAACAAAAACATTATTCCTGATTTTGTAGTATTAATGTTGGATTTTACAGCACATTTTCTCTGTGAAATGCTTGTCTGTTGAGGCTTCGTTTTACAACAGGCAGGTAACTCAGAGAAAAGCAAGGCCTATCGAAGTTCTAGTTTGAGTTTGTAGATTTGTCTCATTGAAGGAGAATGTGGATATTTTAATAACCATATTAAAATGCCAAATAAAATAGGCATTAAAAATATGACAAGAGAAGGAAAAGGACCCATTTTTACTTTAAGAAAGGCTTTTCAATCCAGCTTGAGGAACTCATCATCATAATTAAAATCAAGCAGATCAATACAATTGCATTTTTAAATTGAGTCAATCCTTTTCACTAATGCAAAAACTACTTCTCATTGGTCTCCACAAAGGGAAACTAAATAGTCACCACAAACAGCCTGTGACACATCATCACTATCATGAAGGACAGATCTTAACATCTTTCCACCCCATTGTGGCACTCAGACCTTTTATTAAATAGTAGAGGCCCAGTGCAGGAATTCCTGCATGGGTGGGATCTGGCCAGCCCCCCCCCCCCCCGCCTAATTAGGGTGTGGGGAGGTGGGGCTGGGGGAGGGACTGCCAGTGGCTGGCTGGCCAGCCCTGCCCCCTGGTTGAACTGCTGGCTGAACTCCACTTCCAACTCCCAGGTCAAGGGGACAATTTGCATATTAGTCCTTTATTATACAGGATGGTGAATTACAACTAATTCAATGAGTTACAATCCTTTTTATGTAGTAGATATTAAAGCTACCATGCATTTTAAGCTATTTTGTGATTATATATAATAAACAGAAATATGTTGAATTTTGCCAGGTTTTCAGGTGAAGAAAATGATATTTTATTTTCTGGAGTGTGCAATCGAAGGCATCTGCGTTGACTACTTTCATGTAGTTTTATAAAGTAAAAGTTTTTAGTAGTTTTTCCCTTTAGAATTATTATTGTAGCTCTCTTAACTAGTTAAGGCCGTTTATTACTAAGAGATGGTGATCGTTGTGCCTAATTTTGGATATTTGTGGCAGGTGAAGGAAGATATGTCAAGATATGTATTGCTTTTATACAATGTAAACAACAACTAATTTAATTTCTTTTCAATGATACAGATGGTTTTCTCTTTTATTCTCATATTAATCAAATTTAAAAATACACCAGGTGGAATGTCACATAAAAGCTGTAAGTATGTGTCAGATTTTTGAAAGGTTTTAATGGGGACTGATGGGGAACACTTACGGCAATGGTATTAGAATGCCTAAGGAGCAGAACTAGAAGAAAATGAAAGGGAGCTCTTTCTAGAAATTCAGATTTATAAACAACCATGAATGAGAAAACCAAATTAATGACTAACAAACTTTCTAATCCCCAAAATGCAAGTGGCTAAAAAAATATTTGTGAAATGTAAAACAGCAAATGAATTTATTCCAGTTCAATGTTATTACTGCTAAATATCCCAGTAATTTGAAAACCAATTAAGAAATAGTAATATTGCTTATATATCTTCAGGAAATGTTCTAAGACTTTCCCTTTTCAGTCTTGGACTTCATGTAAATTCTACCCTACTTTACAGTCATTCTTTCTTTCTGTCATCCATCCCAAAGTATTTATGGAGTGGCTACTGCATGCTAGTTCACTGTTTTGGGCACTCAGGTAACACCAGGAACAACAGCGTAGTAGAAGTCAGTGTTCTCTTGCAGCTTGCCCTCCAGTGGAGGACTGAATACATCCCAGAGATGGTTTCAGTTATAGGTAAATGTTTTAAAAATAATTGGACCGCTGTTTCTATTTTTGCTAGGGCTCCTATAACAAAGTACCATCAACAGAGTGGCTGGCTTGTAGAAGCATCACCCCAATTTCTACCTTTGTTTTTATGTGTTCTTTCTCTGTGTGAGTGCCTCTGTGTCCAAATTCCCCGTTAGTATCCAGATTGGATTAAGTCCCACCTGTTTACCTCAGTTTAACTCGGTTGCCTCTGTAAATGCCTTATGTCTAAATAAGGTCATATTCTGAGAGATTCTGAGTATTAGGACTTAACATATCTTCTTTGAAGGCCACAATTTAACACATAACAGTTATTTATTAGAGACTGACTGGTGGGGGGTATTATAGAGAGTCTGGATAGGATGGCATTGCCCACATCTGGAAAAATGACAAGAGCAAGATGACAGAAGTTAAGGCGTCGAATTGTCCTTGAGGAGCAAACACCAAGTGCAAAGGCCCTCAGGCTGGAAGTTTTGATGAGTAGACAGGTTGTTATGGCTGGAGTATAGGGGCAAAGGCTAATAATGTATAAGAAGATCAAAGAAGCAGGTAGGGCTCAGATGGTAGGGCTCTCTGGCAGCGACCAGAAAGAATTTGGATTTATCCTAATTTCAAGAGTCAGCAGCTAGAAAGTTGTAAAGATGGAGTGACATGATCAGATAAATATTTTAAAAGATCACACTGGCTGACATTTCTCTCTTCTCTCTGTGAAGGCCATCTAATCACTTCGGCTCTTTGTAATCTCTCTTTTTCTCGACAGCGAGAGCATCTATTGTCGTTCTCACTTCGTGGATGTGTGAGCAGAAGTACAGGAATCACACACTGTTAGGGGCTGTGTCTATCCAGAAGGCCCAACTGTCACCATGATAAAAGATCCCTCTTTCAAAACGTTACGCTAACTGGTTGCTACACTTGGTATCATTTCATTTTATATACATTCAAAAATTTCAGAGATTAAAGTCTTCATGGATTTTTTTTTAACATAGATGAGAAAGCTCGTCCTTCTAGGTCCAGGGTAAACCTCATCTCCTGTTTGATATTTCCCTCAATGACCCCCGCAGCAGTCATTGCTTCCTTTGTAGTTCTAACCTGAATTTTAATACTTTTTATATTTTATTGTAGCTATGTAGTATCTGATGCTCCAGATAGTCTGTGAGTTCCTTTAGTTCGGGAAGTGGGATTTGATTTTTTTTCTTTTTATAGCACAACCCCTGACTACAGGAAGAAACTAAATGCATTCTGAGGATTACAACACATTCCTTAGAACTGTCCTTTAAAATAACTTTATTTCTCACCAGTAAAAGCTAAAGGTAGCAAAAACAATGCAAATTTAATAACAGACTTGTGGTGGTTTTATCTTATGAATGCTAGACTTTTATAGATGAATTGTCCATATTCCAAAAGGGACTCGCTGTGGCTGTGGGCTGTGTCATGAGTACAGACTGGAACCCATGAATCTCCCACAGTAGCTCTGTCACTGATTCACGCTTCTGGGAAAGACTTTCACTTCAGAATTTCTCTCCCTTCACGTCCCATAGCAGAGGGAAGGTGAAATGCATTATTAAATTATTCATTTATAACTCTTCAAGACCATCAGTGCACTATGCATGTTGGATTTCACTTTGTGATAGTAAACTTGCAAACCTGTAACACTTGGAAATCGCCATGCAGGCACTAAAAGGAAAGGGTGTAGTTGTTTTAAGTGCCTGTGCTGTGACTATTTTGTACTCTTGGGGTGTTGACATAAATGAGTGACTCTCTTGTAACAAATAACTCCACATGATCCTTTGCCCTGAGAATCAAATGAGCTTCGCATGCTTTGCAGCTCGTGCATCCCAGCCTTTGATAACTCTTTATATCCATACACATGGCATAGAGAGCAATGGGATAGAACAGGGAACCCAGAAATCGACCCAGGCCAGGCTTGTACTAGAGAATGAACACATTTTTGGCGATCTCTAATGGATGAAGAAGTAGAGAGAATGGTGATGGTAGGGAGGCTCACCCAGAAAGTAAGGAATTCAGATATTTCTGTTTAAATACATGAGAAAGAAAATGTAGAAATGAATAGTTACCGCCTTTTACCCAAACTTGCTTCTCCTCATGCAGAATGCATGCACATCAGTTCATGGTGTGAGGCCTTATGATGGGTGTGGATTCGGAGATCTTGAGAAGCAGATGGAAGCATTTCATGTGGGTGCAATAAGCATGGATTTTATACTACAAGATGGCAAAGGTTATGAGCATGTTGGCAAAGGAGACTGGCTGGCGAGGAATGATCAAGACATTGTATTGCAGCTATGCCGATGAAAAAAATGTCAGGTGGAGGAGGGAGAATGGCTGCAGAAGTGGCATGGAGGATATTGTGAGGTTTAAATGGCATAACATTTCCCAGAGAATCTGTATCTAGACAAAACCGGTATTAATATATGTTAACTATTACCATGGGACTCAACCCAAGTGCTACCTTTTGTGGGTGGGAGAGTAAGGAAAGAGGGCATAGCACGTTCCAGTCAAAGGACAGAGATGAACATATATGGTGATTTTGAAGAATGATAGGGGGAAAGCGAATCTGGTTAAATGGCCAGGCTTTTTATTAAAAGATTAGAGGCTCCTTGCACAAAGATTCCTGCACTAGGCCTTCCTTCACCTGGCTGCCAGCACTGGTTTTCCTCTGGCACCCAGGACCCAGGCCTTCACTCTGGCTGTCGCCTCCCACCTTCGCTCTGGCCAGAGTCTTTGCTCCGGCTGGAGTCTGCAGGCTTCTTGCCCAGAGTCTTCGCTTCGCTCCAGCTGGATCACCACTCCTGTAGCTCCCTCCGCCCCCTCCCTCCCCCTCATAGCAGGCATCCTGCCCCGCCAGGCCACTCCGCACCTGGAGTGGCTGGGGACTGGGCCGCCACCATCTTTGTCCTGCTAATTTGCATATTCCCTCCTGATTGGGCTGGTGGGCATCATGAAGGTATATATTTACAGATTTCTCTTTTATTAGTGTAGATTTTGGTACCTGTTCTAGGGCCATTGAGGGAATTTTTTTTTCTGGTTATCTCTCATATCCTGGGTAAATAAAAATGTCTTTTTCCATGGTTTTTACATTTCAACTTGAATGGTCTACCACTTTTTAAATATTAAGTAAAAAGAAGTAAGTGAGGATTATTATTTTTGTTCTTTAATCCAGAAATTACAATATTATGCAATGCTCTTTTCACTCAAAATACCCCTCTTGCAATTGAATGTCTGTAACTCCAAATTTTCTTAATTATTTTTAAAGCATTGAAGGTTGAAGGAAGATTCTAATAGTAGTAAAAGTAAAGAAACTCTGGGTTCTGAGAAGCATTTATCCCAGTGATTACCAAACATATGCTTTGTAAACCATTAGCAACTGCTGCTCTGAGTTTACTTCTCTAATGATAAATAGATGTGTTATGCATGTTGCTCTAGCTCAGTGGTCAGCAAACTCATTAGTCAACAGAGCCAAATATCAACAGTACAACCATTGAAATTTCTTTTGAGAGCCAAATTTTTTGAACTTAAACTTCTTCTAATGCCACTTCTTCGAAATAGACTCTCCCAGGCCGTGGTATTTTGTGGAAGAGCCACACTCAAGGGGCCAAAGAGCCGCATGTGGCTCGCGAGCCGCAGTTTGCCGACCACGGCTCTAGCTGCTTTAAGATTTGGATTAGTTCTTAAAATTATTTTGGGCCCCAGGGACATGAAACAGCAGCAAGATTGTAGTCCATCATCCATAATTAATTTGATATATTTTGGAAGAAGTTCTTTCAACTCACTGGGATTCTTTTTGTTCATCTGAGAGGTAGGGACAGAATAAACCATTAAAGTGAGAGGATGGATGAAAAAGCCTACATTATTTTGGCAAGAATTATCTATTGCATAGCTATTCTGTTTTTAGAACAATATTTTATCACTTCCATCTTAAAATTAATTACACACTTTTATCAAGCAATCTACACACATACACACATAGATATATTATTTTGACAAATTCAATTTGATGTTTTTTTTTCTATTAAATATACCAAATAAAAAATTGGTTGATTTTTTTTTCCATTTTTTTTAAGATTGTGTTTTTAAAACAGACTTTTTTTTTTTCTTCTTTTCCAAGTAGGAATTAGAGGCTTTTCTCCAGGGAAACTGTAGATATTTAAGGTAAATACTTTCCACTTGAGGAATGAGGTTAGTTTAGTAACCTGCATACAAAATTTGAGCTGATATTTGTGATGCATTCTTATTTTGCATTCTAATGATCTAACAAAAATTTTAACAGGCCATAATAAGTGATGGCATGACTTGTTTAAAAAAAAAATCATAAAATTTAGGACCAACCCAAATTTTAATTTTTATATTAACATCTCATTTTCATACCAACATTTTAAATTCCATAACATGTTCCTATCCTATATAATAAGAGAGGAATATGCTAATAATCCGTTACGCCCTGAGGCGTAATGACCCACTGCATAAGGACTGGATCATGGAATAGCAGGAAGGTGGGGCATGGAGCTACAAGTAGGGAGCGGAGAGCTACAGGAGTGGGCATGGCAGCAATCTATGAGGGGAGCCAGGGGGAGCTCCAGGAGGACGGGGCAGCAGGCAGAGAGCTCCAGGAAGGCGGGGCAGCAGGCAGAGAGCTCCAGGAGGGCGGGGCAGTGAGCTAAGAAGCAGAGAACTACCAGCGGTGGTGGGTTCCTGTGCAGGGCTACAAGTCTGGATTATAAAGATGAGAAAATGCTTTCTCTCAAGACTTGTCAGTTTAAGTAATTGCCTACTTGGTCTGTGTCTGAAATAGAAGTCTGAAATACCTTCCCAAACTCTGAATTCGGAGTGCTCTTGCCCATTCTCAGCTGAACTTTGAAATTTCTGGAAGTCCATGGGATACTAGGAAACTAGAAAGTGAATACAATGAAACTGGGTATAACTGAGGGTAAATCAGTTGGGCACCATGTTTAGTTGCTTTAAAGACAGGAGGGACTGCATGAGTTGGATACATTTTGTAAAAACCAGGCTATTTGCCTGGTTTCTTTGCCCAGGACAAAAGCATTATAATATTAAAATAATTACTCTAATATTTCTTCTGTGAAGGACACTGCTTGGCTATAGGAGAGTAAGCTTAATAGTTATTAATATTATTATTATTATTATATGGTGAATATATACAGAAAATCATAAAGATTTAAAACAGCTGTTGATTGTCACCTAATAATTCCAGACACTGTCACATTCAGGGTCAGAGGATTTTCGAGCAAGAAAACAAGAAAAAAATTCCATCAGCTTATATTCAGGTTTTCATTATTTTGCTTATGCCAGGGTAGCATCAATCGGGATTTTGTTTCCTTCTGTTTTGGGAAAGAGACCAGAAGGGAGAATCATCTGTTTGGTTCTGATGTTCCTCAGCAGACAGTGCTGCAGGTAGTTCCCACTTAACGCTTCCATATTTGCTCTCTTTGGGGTGAGTGGAATTAAAAATATTCCTTGCAGACATATGGAGAGTAGGTGTGAAGCAATTCTCACTCTATTAACACGTTTCTTGACAGAATCTCACATTGGTCAAGACATGCAAAGGATTTCAGGGAACCGAGAGGTGTGCAACCTGGAGTTGATGCATGTTCTAGAGATGGTCTAAGAAAAGCCCGAGAGTCATACGAGCTTCTCTGGATAACTTGGATTGCTTTCAAAAGAGCTTGACTGAAGAAAACCACTGGGAATAGGCAGCTTTAAGTCAATTTAGGTTCCGTTTCAAAAAGGTTCCCACCATGAGTTAATGTAAATATTTAAAGGCTGAACTGAGAGGATGAGTTTTTCAAAGGTAGTACTTGGTAAAAATGTTAGTTCTGTTGTGATGGGCGTCTTTGATATAACATAATTAAATGCAATATCTTACTTAGGAAAATAGATTGTTCTGCTCTCTGCTTCTCCTACCCTCACCTCTGTTGTGTATCTGAGACTGTGGCCTAAAAACACACAAGGCAGAAAATACAATCCTCATCCAGCAAGGCATTCTTCTACTGGATTTTTTTACTGTGTGTTTCCTTTTCAGGAACTCTCAAATAATTTTCTGTAGCCAATTATCTGAAAGCCACAAGAGGCAGGGTTTTATAGGTATATGGGATATATTTTCTCACCAAGTCCTATAAGTATGTTGAAATAAAAGCTTTCTCTGAGTTTTGTAACACATTTTTCTTTGGGACCAGCTTTGGAGAAATATAAGACAGCTGTAGATATTGGTAATTTTGCACATAAAATGGCTGTAGATTTGTAAAGATAGAAAGTAGAAAAAGTAAACCATTTATCAAAGGGCTTTTAAAGAGATTTCCCTCTTGCTGCTGGGTGGATATTATCACCGATTGGGTGAAAACATTTAGACTCTCAGTAGATTCCTCCTTCCAGGGAACACTATCAATGAGACTAAATCCTTTGTCTACAAAAGACAAAAAATAATATTCATATAACCTCCCCAGTTTCAAAAATAAACAATTATGTTTTTCCTAGTAGCTTTGTATGAGTGGTTTGGGGGTAAATGGTGTCACTGACCCACTGGATTAAACACAGCTGGATAAGCCAGTGCTATTTTTATTGAAGAGTAAGACAAGGTGGGCACATGCCTGGCATAGGTACTTTACAGGTCTGGTATAGAAAAATGGTTAGCAAAGGACACAGTGGTAGTGTCTATATGTTTGGCTGATCAGGAAAGGAAAACGCTTTTGCATGACCTTAATGCATTGTTAGAGAAATAGAGCATGTGCGTTCAAATAAAAGCAGCTCCTAAAATTGTAACTTTGTTTTTCACTTTTACTGGAAAGTGTGGCCTACTATGTGAGATGCCACAGGCACTCATTAAACTGGGATTTACTTCGGATTTTTAATGCGTTGTGTTTTTTTCTTTGCCTTGTGTTTGTCATTGAGATAGTGGAAGAAATATTTATTCAAACTCCCTTAGTATTTTCATACTTGGTATAAATGTGTCAGGACTCCTCAGCTGTTCCAGAATCATGGCTTTAGAATAAGAGAAATGAGTGACTAATAAAGGAAGGAGCGTGAGTGACTATAAAGAACTTTTCCAGACCTGACATTTTTACACCGTTATCTCTAATTAATTAGTAAAGGTTTTCTTAAGTAGTGTTTTACTTCATCCCTGGTAGTTTAATAATAGCAACTGTATACCCTACAGTGGTTTTATTCTAATTTTCAAATCCAAATCCTTTGCCTTGATAGATTTTTTGATTGAAATTTATTTATTTATTTTTGAAATAATGATTTATTTTAAAAATGTACAATAAAGTGTCAATCATTCAATAATTTGCTATTCAAATGTAAACATAATTTACATTAAACTGAATGCCTTTCTTCTCTGTCTTAATTCAGACAATTTTTTAAAACTGTAGCTTCTACCTTAAGGAAGATACCAGAGTGGATAATGAACATTAAAACAATTAGATAGAGCAGAAAATGTATTGCATATGATATAAATGTATTGATGAAACTCGTTTTAATTGTGTGCGTGTACTCTTTGATGTAAATGTTATTTCTTTTTGAGGTTAACAGTCAAATGAGTTTGAAAGCTAATGACTTAGACATGAACAAAATTTCAGTCTTAATCTGAGAGAGCAGAACTGGAAACTATTGCTGTGTATAATGATAGTAAAAAATGGGACAAGATCCTAAGCTACAAGGGAACGTCAAGGGGAGGGTGAGAGAGAGAATGAGAAGAACAAAGAGAAAGGGGTTGAAATAATGGAGTCATGCTTAAGAAGTCCTGCTAAAGATCCTCCTTTGCCTTGGATTCATTTCTCAGAGATACGAGATAGGCAATGGAAATAGTGCATTTTACAAGAGCAGGGACAGCTTTTAACACAGGGATGGTCTGAGAGGTATGATTTTAGTACTTCTCCCCGCCAAGGATCATCTTCTGGAAGATGGTTCAGTGAAATTCACTCTAAGTTTTATCCTCTTTTAAACCCTTGTATCCCTTATAAAATGTATATACTTCCAGGTAAGGCCACCTTTCAAGTTCATGCCCGTCATCTGTCTCCCTGCTTCAGCCATTTCACCAGCCTGGGACTCAGATTTTCCATTCTGAAATGATGTTAGATGAGATGACCTCAAAATTCCCTTCTAAACCTGCCATTATGTTTATATAGTTTATACGTTAGATGACGAGGGAAATAAAGAAGAGCTTTTGATAGGAATAGAGTGGTAGCAAGTTGGAGGCAGAAACACGTGTGTAGGTCGGAAGATATTGAAACTCAGAGTTCAAAATGGGTCTCCAAATTAAAAATGTTTCAAGGACTGACTAAAGAGAACACCACTCATTGATTATTTGCTGTTTACCAGATTCCATGGTTAGCTCTTTACTACATTTTTCATTCAGTCCCCACAATAACTTCTGTAGTGTAGGTACTATTAGCCTTGTTATCAATATCTGGGATACAGTATAACTCATTGGTTAATGAAGGGAATCAGACATCAAATCTAGCTTTGTCTGTTATGTAAATCCCTTGCTTTTCACCTGCATACCCTGCCAAGTTCATACGTTGGAATTAGGATTGAGTTTTATATTACTGAGAATCTGTACTGATAATATTGATATTCAAAACATTAAAGTGTACACTTTAATAATAGGAAAATGCAGTGACTAATATGTATGAAGCGCAGAGGGTCAGAGTCAGAACAGAGGGCTTCAACATCAGGTGCATATTCTATCAGGGAGAGCTTTGGTGAGCTACAAATCCCCTGAATTATATATTGTTTCTTTATCTTGAGAAGACATTAAAAACATTTCTAATCACCTGCTCTGTGTACTTCAGGACTGTAACCTGTCTACAAATATTTTGCAAAGTATAAAGCATTGACTAAATGAATAACATGATTTTATTTATTCTTGAACTTACCTATTGCCTGAACAGGAGAGGGGCTTTATAACATCATTCTGTGTAATCTATCGTGCCTTTTTCATGATAAATTTTGCATCTGCATAAAAAAATAATGGAAATGATGTTAATTTTTAAAACTGAAACATAGCTTCATTACAAACATCCAAGTGAGAAAACATGTGGTTGCCTGGGAAGGGTGGGCCGATAGGATATGCTCTGAGATTAAAAGTACAATCACAATGAGACACAGTACAACCTGAAATGGAAGCTCGAGATCAGATGACTTGGATGGCTGATGGCAGAGGTGGTGTGATAAAAGGCAAGCAAGATAAAAGTTCGCACAATCAAAGCAGGAACTGTTGCTTCCCAAAGATGAGGTTGCAATGGCATTTTGAGCACAAAAGGTGTGGTTGTTGTTATATGAAAAAAAAATCCATAAAGGCCTTTAAGCCAACAGTGTTTGTAGGACAAGAGTGAAACAAGTTAGTGAGGTTTATTGTAAGAGGTTGGAAAAAGAAAATCAATGTGAGGTTTTTTTTTGTTTTTTGTTTTTTGTTGTTTTTCTCTTTTATCAAGTGCTGGTTCTCCCTCCTTTGGATTCGGTGTGAAGTGCTAGCCATCTGTCTAAATTCTACCCAGGGTTAAAGAGATCAGGCTTCAAGTACCTGTGTGGGTGAAAAGTTGGGCAAGTTTCAGTGTTTTTTTCAATAATAGTGAACACTGCCTTGATTAGGCTGAATTTTGAAAAGCAAGTATCCGGAACTAAATCAGGGCACATTCAGTCACTTTGAAAAAAAGTAAGATTCAGAATACAAAAAGCCATGGAGCCTTTAGTAATTTTGCAAGCAAAATGCTTTGGAGATGAAAAACAGGGGTTCAAAATCAGATAGAAATTTGACTTTATTCAAATTTCTTCTTTATTCTTCTTTATTCAAAGAGTGAAGCAAGGACAGGAAATAGGGAAGCGGTGGGAGGCAGCCAGCAAAGGGTGTTGTTCAGTCAGGAGGTGTTGGTGGGTCACTGGAGCTTAATTCTGCTGGGAATTCTGGGATCCAGGCAACATGCCTTGCTTCAAAGGTATCACACAGGAGGGTCCAGGGAAAGCGGAAATTGTGCATAAAATCTCATCAGTCAATAGTTGAGGGCTGCTGAGGAGGAGGGGTACTTAATTCCCTGAAATGTTACATTGGGGACATGGGCAAGGCTGTAATAGCCTCTCCTCCCCTCCCCTCCCCTCCCCTCCCCTCCCCTCCTTTCCCCTCCCCTCCCCTCCCCTCCCCTCCCCTCCCGTCCCCTCCCCTCCCCTCCCCTCCCCTCCCGTCCCCTCTCCTCTCCTCTTTTTATATTAATTCTTATTGGAGGATACTTTTTTTTCCATTGATTTTTAGAGAGAATAGAAAGGAAGTGTGTAGGGGAGATAGAGAGAGAAACATCAATGTGAGAGAGAGACATTGATTGTTTGCCTCCCACATGCACCCTCGACTGGGACCAGGAATGAAACCTGCAACCCTGCTCAGGCCAACGTTCTAACAACTGAACCACACTGTCCAGGGCAGTAAAATCCCTTTATAGAGGGCATTAACAAATAACCTATTGCACCATGCTACTTCTCATAATCTCACTGTGATGTACTTAATAAGTATATATGTGCATACACATACTAGTATACACATACTAGTATACACATACATACACACACACATTCATTGCTCTACCTAGTAATTGCAAGGCATTCAATATAAAAGTACCCTTAAAAGAAATGATTTTTACACATAGACTAATCATTTCTTTCATTTCATATTAGAAATAAACACATTTTATTTAAATCTCACCAGATTGCATTTACCTTAGGATAAGGTATTTAATAAGGTTGCATTTACCTTAATTTGTTCAGCAAATTAAGCTATAACCTTCTATAAAGGAATTTGTCTTCCATATTATTTAACAAAATTTTATTTGACATTTTAACTCAAGAACAAAAAAAATCCAGTCAGTGGAATAAAAATACCACATGATCTCACTCATTAATGGATAATAAAGAACATTCTAAACTGATGAACAAAAATAGATACTTAGACAGAGAAGCATTGAACAGACTGTCAAACTATAGTGGGAAGGCTGGGGAGGTTTTGGGGGTGGTAAGAGATCAACCGAAGGACTTTGTATGCATGCATATAAGCATAACCAATGGACGCAACACACTGGGCAGTGGTGGGGGAGGGGAGCGGGGGGGGGGGGCGGGTGGTGAGGGCATGTGCCGGCAGGTAGGGGAGGCTGGGGAAGGTCAATGGGGAAAAAAAGAAGACATATGTACTACTATCTGTAATACTTTAAACGATAAAATAAAATTTAAAAAAAGAACAAACAAAATGCTATTACACACATTTGTTTTTCCTAAACATTAAAAAACCAATTAAAAATATGTGCTAGGCTGAATATTTTTGCAACGAGCCATTCTGTGAACATTTGAAAGTGCTCTCTATACATCAGCAGAGACACTCTCTGTACTGAAAGTTTCCCCATATGGCATGTCATTAGCACATTGCATAGAACATATTTTGACTGTTGCTATCGGATTCACCTTTTTGTGTGAAAAAAACTCATGTATTTCAGTATAAAAAGATCTGAATTTTAGTAAACTAAAATATTGACCTTAATTTTTTTTTTTTAGGAAGTTAGGGATATAATGGATAAAATATGTATAAACCATAACAAACTCTTGAAAACGTAAAATTGTAAAGTTAATTTTAAAAAGCAGGAAGACTGTATAAGTTCTAGAAAAATTACATAATATGAATTTCCTGGTTTGGATATTAGGTAGGCAAGTAGCACAAATGGAACTAATATTTATACTGAACTCCTTTTCTTACAACATTTAGAGAGATCCAAAAGAGGCGAGGGGATAGAAATATGGAAATTTGGGCTGTATCAGATCCCAGGAAAATCTTTATCTTCCTCTCTTATGAAAGAAAGAGCCAAATGGAATGAACATACAGCCAGTTTTCTCCCGAGAGCAAATCTATTCCACATATCTCCTATGAAGGTCTAGTCCTGGGGAAAAAAAAAACATAGATAGCATTGTTACAGCCAAACCCAATATTTTTTCCAGCTTAATGAGCCAACAGGCCATTGCCTGAATGCCTAGTAGGGTAAACAACATTATCACACCTTGATTTGATATAGCTGGGCAATGTGGTTGTGGTTAGAGCACTTTTTGTGTTTATTTGAATGTCCTAGACTGGTGGTGTTCAACCAGGGGGTGATTATTTCCCTCAGGAGAATTTCCGGAGACATTTTTGGTTGATAGAACCGTAGGGATTTGCTTCTGAAATTAAGTGAGTAGAGGCCAGTTATACTGCTAAACATCTCAGTTATACTGCATAACACACAGGAGACAGTTCCTCATAAGAAAGAATTATCTGGTCCCCACTGTCAATAACACTGATTTTAGAAACCCTGACTTATAACTAAAGTCTTTTATATATATATATATATATATATATATATATATATATATATATATAATATGAAAGTAGTCCCTATTTCATGTGGGATGGTTAAAAATCATGGTTGAATGTCAATTGATCAGATCCTACTTCTGTTGTAAAATAGTTGATAGCTGATTCTGAATCAGAACTGGAACTCGTTTTTCCTTTGCTCTAATCTGTGCCACAGAGAACAAATTACCCATCACTTAATTCCCTTTTGTTTTGCTCTGTTTATTTTGGACTGTCAGGTTTTACGTACTCCATACGCTTGACCCTCTTGGCAACAAACCCTCTCACAGGTGTGCTGGCTCCATATATTACTCATTGGACCACCTGCCTTTCAAAGGAAGGACAGACACAAAGCAGTGGCGTGAAGGCCCTGCATGGTGAGTTTGAACTTTCCCCCTAGGTTCCCGCCTCAAAGCTCTTACAGCTTATTGTACTCTATCAAGCAGCCACAGCCTGGAGAGGATGGGGAATACATCAGATAGACCAGATGGCAATGCCTTCTCTGGTTTCTGTTGTTGCTTCCTGCTCTCTTTCCCATCGCTTCCTCCCTTGGCTGACAGGTCTCGCCAGGGGTTTTGAGTTTGCTGACTGTGTAACCCTTCAGTTCATTTATGAATGGTGAGCTTGTTATTCTGTATTAATATTTCCTATGAACAGCATTGCCTGGTAAAATTGGGCAGATTGTCAAGTTGGAAGCCTAATCAGACCTAAATGGAGTGTCTATTTCAAGAATCTTGACTTGTGTGTTATCGAGAACGTGGAAAGTATTGGTTCAGGAAGTATTCTCTCGGTTTTAATGTGTTGTAAATCTTCATAGAGTGCTTCAACTAGTTAACGTCAATACTCGTGGAACATTCTGGAAGGTAATTTGAAAGTTGGGAAGGAAACCATGTAAACACAGCTCTCATGCTTATATCAGATAGAAAGTCACATCCACAAAGTAACTGGAACCTAAGAATGAGAGTTTTATCATTTGAGGAGATCATATATTGAAGGAAGAATCAGACCTGAGCTTGAAGTCGGATTGTGTTGGCTTCAAATTATATCTGTGCCACTTCCCCTGAGTCTACAATCTTGGGAATGGGACTTAACCACTCTGACCCTCATGATCTGCATCTGTGACACAGAGAGGGTAACTCCAGCCTCACGATGTTGCAAGGATTATGTATAGGTACATGTATGTGTACACACAGACACACCTCAAACCACTTTAGCTCATTTTTACTCCTGTAACAGAGCAAGGTACATAAAACAAGAGAAATGAGCAAATAATTAGAATAAAAAATAAAACAGCCTTGCTTTTTTACTTCCTGGCTGTATAAACTTAGAAAGTCAGCAGACTTCTCTGAGACACAATTTCTTAAGTAGTAAAAAATGGCTACTGGAATATTAAATGGTTTCTGACAACTAAATATGGGGCTCTGCCTTCAAATTGAAGCTCCCTTAGGAACCCAATATGTAAAAGAGGTAATTCATGGAATTTTTTAATTCAAGGGCATTTGGAAAGGGTGTCCCTCAAGGCTCTTCCAATTCTAAAATACTGTAAGTAACAAGTATTAGCTTAAACTGGGTCCTAATTTTAAATAAGGACTGCTTAATGTTATCATTCTAATTTGAGCAACTGGAGTTGTATATGATATATGCTATTTCAATAGCTTAAACATGCCAAAATGTTGGGAATGCCCTCAACTTTAGAAGTTAAGGGACCATGATTCTGGTATAATGCAAGTCAATCACTAGCTATAAAAAATGTACAGGAAAACTCTAATCTCTAATTCATTGTGTTTATGTATGCATATTCATTTGTTCTTCCTCACTTCCTCTATCCCTGTATTAATCCCTTAATAAAATGCTCTGCTTGATTGTAATGAAAAACCACTGGGTATTGTTATGGGCTGAATTACGACCCCCTAAACTCATATGGTCAAGCCCTGATCCCCAGTACCTCAAAAATGCAGCTGTATCTGGGGACAGGGCCTTTATAGAGGTGATTAAGTTAAAGTCAGTCCCTTAGGGGGGGGTATTAATATAAACTGACTGGTGTCATTATAAGAAGAGAAAATTTGGATACACAGAGGCACCAGAAACCTGGCTAGCATTGCTTAATGGCTAGAGCGTTGCTCCCCCTGAAGGGTCCCAGGTGCACTTCCCAGTCAAGGGAGAGTACCTGGGTTGCAGGTTTGATACCTGGCTCCTGTTAGGAAGCAGTTAGGGCATGTGGGAAAGGCAACCAATCAATGTGTCTCTCTCACATCCACCTCTCTCTCTCTCTCTTTTCCTCTCTCCCCCTCCCTTCCTCTCTTCCCTCCATTCCACTCTCTCTAAAAATCAATGGGAAAAATATTCAGGGTGACAACGAGAGAGAGAGAGAGAGAGAGAGAGAGAGAGAGAGAGAGAGAGAGAGAGAGAGAGAGAGAGAGAGAGAGACCAGGGAATCACATGCACATAGAAAGAACCAAGAACCTTATGAAGACACAGGACACAAGAGAAAGTGGCTCTCTGGAGGCTAAAGAGAGAGACCTCAGAAGAAATGAACCCCGCTAACATCTTGACCTTAGACTTCTAGCTTCCAAAACTTAAGCGATAAAGTTCTGTCATTTAAGACACCCAGTATGTGGTATTGTCTATGGCAATGCTGGCAAACTAATAGAGGTTTCATGTGCCACTTCAAAATACTGCCTTACTGTTTCCAGAATGTTATTTTGAGGATGGCCCTGTGTGGTTTGAGTTCTTAGATATAAAATTAGAAATTCAAATTCAGAAGAGATTATGATTAAGTCAATTAATGTGTTATTTTCTCCACACCACTGTGTTTATTTATTTTCATTGTAGTTTATCACAGTCTAAAATTTGATTCATTTATTAATTTTCTTTAACTCCCATCACATCCTATATAATAAAAGGCTAATATGCAAATAGACCGAATGGTGGAACAACTGGTACAACCAAACAACCATTCCCTATGACATGCTCTGACCACCAGAGGGCATGCATGGAACATGGTGGGTGTTGGCAATGGCAGGATGGTGGAGTAGGTGAGTAGGGGCGCCAGACCAAGGTGGGGTGCCAGTTGCTGTCATCAGGGCAAACCTCTGGTGGCTACTGAAAATTATTGACTCCCATGCTCCATGGTCCCACCCAGCACTTGCACCTGCTTCCAGCACCAGAGCTACCGCTCATACCCACTGCCAGCACCCAGCTCTGACCCCAATCGCTCGGTGCCATCAGCAGAAGTAAGCGGCAGCTGCCAGCACCAGTCGCCCCTCAGGGCTTCTCCAACTGCCCCCTGCTCTTGAGGGGAGATCAGGGTTGGCAGCTGCCTCTTGCACCCACTGCCAGCAATGGCCCTGCTCACACCCAGTGCCAGCGTTGGCCCTGCTCACACCTGCAGCTGGAGCCACTGCTCGCATTCATTGCTGGTATCTGGTGTCAGTCCTGATTGCTTGGTGCCATCAGCGGTGTGAGTGGCAGCTGCTGGCCCCGATCACCCCTGAGGGCTTCTCTACCTCCCCCTGCTCCTGAGGGGTGATCAGGGCAGCAGCTGCCACTCGCACCCACTGCTGGAGCCAGCCCCAATTGCTTCACGCCTTCAGCAGGTGGGAGCAGGGCCAATGCCATCAGCGTGTGGGAGCGGTGGTGGCAGGACCGGGGCTGCGGGCGGACAGGTGACTGAGGCCGCAGCAGGAGGGGCCAGGTGGGGGCGTGGAGGATGGGCCAAGACCTGACCCTGTGCCTACCACAGCCGTGAGGCCCTCAGTTCCTTTCAAGTTTCACGAATTTATGCACTGGACCCCTAGTTAGAATATAATCTTAATAGAGGCAGGGAGCAAATAGTTTGTTCAATACTTTGTCAGCAACAGAGGACCTGGAGTAAAATAAGAGTTCAATAAAGAATCGTTGAATTTTTTAGAGTTTGGAATAATTTATCATCCGAGATAACATGATTTACTTCATTGTAAATCAGCTATCAAAATAATCAAAATGCAGCCACCAGCAGCCATAACTTATTTATGAATTTATGATGGGGGATATCCTATAAAATAAAGAGGTAATGTACAAATTGACCGTCACACCCTCACACACAAGATGGCCGTCCCCATGTCATCACAAGATGGCCACCACAAAGATGGCCAGCAGGAGAGGGCAGTTAGGGGTGACCAGGCCAGCAGGATAGGGCAGTTGGGAGTGACTGGGCCTGCAGGGGAGGGCAGTTAAGAGTGACCACGCTGGCAGGGGAGGGCAGTTGGGGGTGATTGGGTTGGCAGGGGAGGGCAGTGGGGGCAATCGGGCCAGTAGGGGAGCAGTTAGGTGTCGATCAGGCTGGCAGAGGAGTGGTTAGGGGGCAATTAGTCTGACAGGCAGAAGTGGTTAGGGGCAATCAGGCAGGCAGGCAGGTGAGTGGTTAGGAGCCAGCAGTCCTGGATTGTGAAAGAAATGTCTGACTGCCTGTGGGATCGGGCCTAAACGGGCAATTAGACATCTCTTGAGGAGTCCCAGATTAGAGAGGGTGCAGGCTGGGCTGAGGGACACCACCCCCCCCCTCAAACCCTTCCCCCCCACCAGTGTACAAATATCATGCACCATGCCTCTAGTTTAGCTATAATATTCTGCCTTATACAGACTAGGAAAGATTTTGAAGGGTTAACAATGGTTGAGATATGCTTTGATATTCTTTAAAAATGCAATATGTTTAACTACATATTTGTGAAGTGTGAGATTCAAGGCCATTGTCTGAAAACCCAAAAGCACTTTAGGGCTTTTATAAAGATGTCTGAGTTTTAGTAAACATTCTCTAGAGACATTATTTAACTTAAGTTCCAAGTGAACTTTAGACCCAACAAATACTTCCTAAAAAGTGTATTCTAGTTTACTTGAAGTGGGAAGCACAGGGGAGATGAATTTCATTTATTTTTCTGCTAGGAGAGAGATGCAAGATCCTAGCATGATGTTGCTAATTGGCTGCTAAAAATTTAGTTTGGGTGTTCAAAGAATTAATGTTTCAGCAAGTGTTCAATATATCAAAATGCGACTACTTCAGAGAGGTTGACTTTAAAATTCTCCAAGTACATAAATTACTGGTAAAAGCAATTATGAATTTCTGTTTTTGTCTTTGTAAAACAAAAGAATTTTTGTGACAAATTTTGAAAGATCATTTGTAAATTTCACAAACTGAATTGTATTTACAAGTGTAGATTGTATTCTGTCACATTGCATAGTTAGCATATGCATTTTATTTATTTTTAATGCATTTGGTTTTTCATTATATGTTCTGCGTAATATTTAAAACCATGGTTTCAAATTTAGGCAACTGCAAATGTAATAAATTCCAGCTTTGCCACTTGCTCATTTTATGACCTTGGATAAATGACCTAACCTTTCTAATCCTTCAGTTTTCATATTGGTATATTATAATAGTCCATATACTTCATAGTTATCCTGAGAAATAAATTAGATAATGTATGTAATGCTCTTAGATGATATTGCCGGACACATGTACTCAGTACATTTTAATTATTTTTGTTTTAATAGGGGTTTCATTTGTTTTTGTGTCTGAGCTACTTAAGGGCTTAGTATAATCTTTGGGGTAATAGCACCAGAATCTGAGACCACATTGCTTCTCAGTTCTACTCAAAGTTGGGAGCATTTTGCCACCTGATATATGAATCAGAGTAATATACCCAGAGGTGGAATATTCTGCCTCCAAAACCGAGGAGACCTAACAGGTGTTATACTTCATCCTTAGTGGTAGAAGATGCAAAAATGTGTCCTTTCCAATGCGGAGGATAACCTAGCATGTCTTAGAACTCCAGACCTGCACCAAGCCTTGCTGATATAGTCGGTCTGCACATATTATAGGGATTTTCTCTACAGGATATTTGTCTTCCAAAAATTACAACCTATTTGCCAATTCTCATTCACCTATGAAGTCACCTATGTCTGGGATTCCCACTTGGTCCATTTCCCCTGGAACTATTTGTTACCAGTAAGTAGTGTTATCATAGGCCTGTGATTTTTTAAAAAAGTATACTTTACTATTCTCTGTTTTAAGCAAATACTTATAAACACTATTTCAAATTTCCATTCTTGATAAGCACGAACAGAATATGTTTGCAAGATCACTGGTTGCATACCATCTAGCAGAGGCTGTGTTAAGAAGACGCTGTAGCAAAGATTCCTCAGTGCACACAACTGCAGTTGGGGCTGCTACATGACTGAAATAGCAGCAGTCCATGTCATCCTCCAGAATCCACCTGGCTTTTTTCAGGAGACAGCGACATGAATAAAATGGAGATAAAATGAGCATCACCACCTGCAGAATAGCACTAACCTCTATCATTTCCTCCAGGACATGATAGTCTTTTACATTTTTCTCTTTTGGATAGTAGAGGGTTGCTTTCAGAGGTTACCACTTGACCTTCCCCACTATGATAGTTCTTACCCTATAGGACAATGAGGCAATGCAGGGCCTGCCAACTATGGAGTATATCCATTCAAGCGTTTATTTGGGGTCTAGGAAAATTACTACCAGGTGGGTTCACAAATGAAGTAGATGTACTGTGAGCCAGACACTGTGAGCATTCCATTTATTACCTGGCTTCTCTAACAAAAGGAACTCGCAATGCTTTGTGTGTGTGTTTTTTTAAATTATTCTTTATTGTTAAAAGTATTACATATGTCCCCATGTACCCCCATTGACCTCTCCCAGCCTGCCCCTGCTCTCCAGCCTAAGCCTTTACCTCCCCCCCCCCCGCCATTGTCTGTGTCCATTGGTTATACTTATATGCATACAAGTTCTTTGGTTGATCTCTTACCTGCCCCCCTCATAGCCCCCGCTTCTGCATGGCAAAAGAAATCATTAACAAAATAACAAGAGAGTCCACTGCATGGGAAAACATATTTGCCAATGTTACATCTGATAAGGGCTTAATCTCCAAAATTTATAGGGAACTCATACAACTTAACAAAAGGAAGATAAACAACCCAATAAAAAAATGGGCAAAGTACCTAAATAGACATTCTGAAGGCCAAGAGGCATATGAAAAAATGCTCCAAGTAAGTAATCATCCAAGAGATGTAAGTCAAAATGGCATTGAGGTACCACCTCACACCTGTCAGAATGGCTGTCATCAACCAACCAACCAAGGACAAGTGCTTTGGATTCTTGATTATCAAAGTCTGTCTGAACCTTGGGTATGGCCGTCCGTCCCATCTTTGGGCATTCTGCGTTCCCTACTCAATAGTTCCTGAAGTCAGTGGCCGTAGGTTCCTTTGACGCAGAAATGGGGGAATAATGTCACATATCCTTGCCACAGTGTTGCAAGGTCCTTCCTTCTGGAAACTTGACAGCTTCAGTACAAAACTAGACAAAGTTTTGAATCTTTTTTATTGGTGTGGCTACTCTTCGCTTTCCTTAATTTATTCTGTTTGCATAGATTGAGAAATGGTCTTAATGGCTCCACCTTGCTCATCATAATAGTCTTAACGTGTTCTATGACCCAGTTCCATAGCTCTCCATGTTTTACTGGAAACCCTATTGGTACACAAAACCTGTTGAGGATAAGAATTCAACCTTCTCAACCCCCTCTGAGATTCTGCTACTTTTATGATTAAATTTTATTTTTATACCCTCTGGGTTCATAAGATGGGAAGTCTCTTTATATTGCCTCCTATATTGGAGGACCTCTTAGGATTTAATTGCTGACTAACTAAATTCAGTCTTTCATTCCCTCAAAATAGTAATCCAATTCCATTGTCTATAAAAACTATTTTGCTGTGCTTCTTAAAAGCCTGATACTTCTTCCACCAGCGCATTCCCTTCCAGCACATACCAGTTGCTAACAGTAAAGGTTTAACAAATTTCAGTGCCACTTCACGCCAAGAGATATCAGTATTCTGCCTGTTGCCTGCAAAGGTGTTCTTGTGGGCAGCTGGCCAGTAGGTCATCCAGTCTGCTTCCTTGGGCCACTTTTGGCATTAATATTGCTGACTGTGATTTCTAGCATCTGAGAGAGAAATCTGTGTGCAGGAAGCTTATTGGGTAGTGCCCCGAGGGTCAACCTCTGAGACAAAGTGCAGCTGCAGGAAGGGATAGAAGGGAAGCCTCAGAGCACTCTGGGACTGGGAAGGCCTGTTGGGTCACTTTAGGTCATGGGGACGGGGGGGCGGGGGGCAACTGTTGGGAGACAGGAATCAGCTAAAAGCTGTCAGCTTTTAGATCCCCAGCAGCCATGAAGAGGGAGGGAGGTTTAGTCTCAAACCTGTGCACGGTATGTGCGTGGGCACGTGCATGTGTGCAGGTGTGTGCACTCGCGTGCATACTCATGCGTAATCATGCATGCATGTGTGTTTGGGTGCGAGCTCAATGTTGTGTATCCACCATGTCTGCTGTTCATAGGATAAGTATATGATGATAATGCCCTTTGTTACTTTTCTTTCTGCCTTATTTGCTTTTGTTCTATAAATTAACCCTCCATGTTACAATAAGACAAATTAGCTAATCAAAGAAAGAATTTTAAAGAAATAGAGAAGGGTTGTTCTATTTACCTGAGACTTTAAACAGCGTTTCCAGGTAGTAGTGTTGGTCTCACTGGAATGCACACCAGGGTATGGTTGAGAACCAAGGGAGGAAGATGGGCTACTCTCTAGATTTTATACATCTTTTAAAATGTGTATAAGCCATTTGATTTGAAACTTTGTGAATCTCTGTAAGTTGGTAAAAGGTCATATATAAATGTGAGTACAGAAGTGCATTCCAAATCATGGAGAAACACATCTTTTTAGCATGTTGCTTCCCGTGGTAAATTGCAGTCCTTCCCTGGCGTGGTTGTGACCACCTGTTCTCGCACACCTGTTTCAATTTATAAACCATATGCTGTAGTCACAGCTGAGAACCGCTGTAGACATGATGCGGTTTCTCATAAATATTTCATAAACTCGGTCTCCTGCACTTCAAAATAAATCGAAGGCACTGATTTTACTGAAAAACATCACAGAGACTACCATACACTTCTTATCATCATCATAAGTTAGGCAAAGAAAGTTGAAGTTTATAGTCTTAAAAAATAACCCACATCAGTATTAGAATAGCACGACCTAGTATTTGTACTTTTAAACAAACATACTGTAGCCTATGGTAAAATAATTCAAGTGCAGTAATTGGTTTCAAATATAGATATGATTAGGAAATCCGAAGAACAGATGTTTTTACATAGCATTTTCTGTATGGAACTCAAGACGTACTTCACAAAACAACAATCAAATTTCACTAAAAATCAGTGCATGCTAACTGACATAATGATTTTATTTTGAGAATTATTCTCATAATTATTATATTGAGAATTTAAAGTAGGTGAATTTTTGCAAGTCATATTTTGCAGACAATAGGAATCTGAAATTAAACTTGCTTAAATAATTAAGAAGATGGACTGGCTTAAACACAACCAAATAAGAGCTGTAGCTGTTGGATTTCAGGCTTGGATTGATTCATGAATAAAATAGGTGTAGTCCAAAATCAGATTTTCTATCTCCACTTCTCAGCTTTGTTTCTACAGAATAGTACTACTTTTATATTCAGGGAATAGATGCTATCACTTCCTCAGACTTCATTCTTTCCTGTACAGATTGCTGTGGTTTTAAGCCATCCAGTTTGTTGTTATTTTTGTTAGTCCTAGGAAGCAAATGCGATAGTTCATTTGTTCCATGAGTATTAATGAACACTTACACGTGCCAGGCACTAGCCTAGGTTGTGGTGATAGAACGTCTACATGACAGAGAAAGCACTTGTCTTCATGGAACACATACTGCATTGGAATGCCAATAAATAAAGGTACAAATAAGCATGAGAGACCATGCTAAGGAGCTGTAACAGCTACAAAGAAATATGCAGGGAGTGATAGAGAGATTGAAGTGTACAGTTTCATGGGAAGTAGTCCCAGCACTTCCTGAGGTACTGATATTTGATGAGAAACCAGATTGAAATGAAGAATCTAAACTATGTGAAGATCTGGAGTAAAAGCATTCTAGACCAAGAAAACACAAGCCCATGAACAAAAACAGAGAAGCATCGATAAGACCATCAAATCTCAGAGGGAAGTTAGGGGAGGGTGGGGGTAAGAGGGAAAGATTAACCAATGGACTTCTATGCATGCATATAAGCCTAACCAATGGACACAGACAACAGGGGGATGAGGGCATGAGTGGGGGGGATGGGGGTAGTGGAGGAATAAATATGTAACACTTTAATCAACAAAGAAATTAAAAAAGAAAAGAAAAAGAAAACACAAGTCCAAAAGCCTTGAGAGATGAATAAGATATTTGAAAACAGGAAGCATGCTCATGCACCAATGGCATAACAGCAGAGGAGATGATTTAGGATTTGGTAACGCCACAGCAGCCCTCTTAGGACTTGGTAAGGAATTTTTATTTTATTGTAATTTTACTTGGAAGCCATGGTAGTTTGTTTGTATGCACGGGGGAGTGTATACTTATTAATTCATATTTTAAAAACAGCACTCTGGCTTCTCTGTGAGTAATAGGTAGAACAGACTTGTTCGGAGGTCGGGAGCCTTTTAGAAAGCTACTGCCTTACCTGAGGCAGAATATCACGATTTCTTGGTCTAGGATGTTGACAGTGGAGGTTAGGACAGGAATTCAAAGTCAGGACAAACTTTGATGGAAGGAAAAATAGAATTTGCTTCTAGATATGAAGATATGACATGATATGTGAAAGAAAGACAAGGATGAAAGTTGAATCCTAATTATTTGGCCAAGGCAGTTAGTGGTGGTGCACCATTTGGTGGTGCAATTCACTGTGCAACGAGTGAGTCCAAAATGTGAAACAGAAGCCAAGAGTTCAATGGCTGAGTTTGAAATGCCTGTAGCATAACCAATGGGAAAGTCATGTAAATAGGTAGATATTGGCATCTGGATATTAGGAGTAGTTTTTCTATGAAGACAATGTTATGTTTCAAAAAACTCAATTGTTGTGAGACTAATCCTTCCTAAATAGATCTAACTATTAAATACAGTACCAATAAATATTCCAGCAGACATTTTTCTTGTAGAAATTGAAAAACTGACTCTGAAATTTAATATCAACGTCATTTAGCTAAAAGTACTAAAAGATTATGAAAAATAAGAACAGATGAATACTACTGGAATTTCAAGGCTTGATGTAAAGCTGTGGTAAATAAGACAACACATTATTGGGAAAAGGATAGACGTATAATTATTCTAACAAAATAGCAAGTCCAGAAATAGACCCACACATAGTTAATTCATTTTTGACCAAGTTGTCAAGATAATTCAATAAGAAAAGAATAGTCTTTCCAACAAATGAGCAATTGGACATCCATATGTAGAAAATGAGCTTCAACCCATGAAAAATTAACTGAGACTGAACCATAGATGTAAATGCAAAACCTAAAACTATAAAACTTCTCAAAGGATAGAAGAAAAATTTGTGAGGCCTAAAACTAAGCAAGGGCTTACATATAAAATCATAATCTATGAAGTCATAAGTTAGAAAAGAAAAATGAGAAAATATATTTCTGTTGTTTAAGGCAACAGGACTAGTATTTTGTTACTAGTGGCCAGGTGCACGAAATTCATGCACGGGGTGGGGGGGTTGTCCCTCAGCCTGGCCTGCATCCTCTCCAATCTGGGACCCCTGTGGGATCGGGCCTAAACTGGCAGTCGGACAACCCCCTCACAATCTGAGACTGCTGGCTCCTAACCATTCACCTGCTGGTTCCCAACTGCCCCCCGCAACTGCCCTCCCCTCCTGGCCTGATCACCCCTAACCACCTCTGCTCGGCCCCACTACCATGGCTTTGTCCAGAAGGACGTCTGGAAGGTCTCATGGTCTAATTAGCCTATTACCCTTTTATTAATATAGATAGGATATGACATAGTGCCATAACTATAACATATGTACCAGTATTACTGTATGAGAATACATACTTCATGTGATAGGAAGGCATCTAATACATTACATTGTATATGTTGTAAGTAGTAGGAAATACTGTATTCGTAGCAATAATATACACCCTGTGACTTCCCTTCCTCATTTGGGAAAGGTTTCCCAGTTCTTTGAACATTTCCTGGCTCCTAATGTATTTTTTTTTGTCATTCAGTGTAACTTTATTTACTGTTTATTGCACATGATTTGAGGTCTTTAATTTCTAACCACCAAAGATTCAAAGGACTATTTTTTCCCATGCAGTTTAACATTAACATCAGTGAATTCATGTATCCCATGTGTTTTTATTGTAAACATCTGAATTATTAACATTGTCATAGATCCTGAACTCATAAGCATGGACCATGCCCAGGCTGGCAGCAAGCCAGGAAGCCACTCTGCAAGCAAACAGATACTCTGCATAAGGAGAAAAGTCATAGCACAACATTTAATGTCCAACCTGAGTCACCTCAGAATGTTATATATATTGACTTCTTAATTCATATAGTATCGGGAACTCAAATGCTTGGTTGGTGACAGGGTTGACCTGGTTTCAGGAGAATTATTTCTGAAATAATTAAGGAAAGGGGGGCTCAATCTTTCTTCTTGGTTGCTTGCTCCTCCCCAGCACCTTCATCTTTCTTCTCATCCTCAGCTTCTTGGGCACCTTCTCCTTCACCTTCACCTCTTTCTTTTTCCTCCTTTGCGTCCTCAAATTCTTCCTTGGCACCTTCTTCCTCTTCCTCTCCTTCCTCTTCCTCAGCCACTTTCTTCTCCTTCTCCTCCTCTTCAGATTCTCCTTCAGAGGGGGGTTCATCCTTAGCTTCCTTGGCTTTTGCAGCCTCAGTGGTCTCCTCCACCTCGATCTGCTCCTCCTGGACGTGGCTGGTGTATTAAGAAGGAAAGGAGCGAGCAGACATCAAGTAGGAGCTAGTCTTTAAACCACCGTAGGCAGATCGACCAAAGACCTGGGAACTCTGGGAGTCGCCGCTGGCTATGCTTCGCACGCTGGTGAAACTGCTCTGGGCCTCCTCACCTTGCAAGAGTTTCCTGTAAGCTGCAATGTCAATGTCCAAAGCCATCTTCACATTGAGGAGGTCCTGGTATTCTTTTAAATATCATGCCATTTCACTCTTTGTAGTTCTCAACTCATTTTCTAATTTGTTGATTGTGTCCTGCATAGCACTAACGTCGGAGTTCTGCTTTTCCTCGAGCTCTCGCAGCTGCTTTCCCAGAGCTTCGTTCATGACCCGGCATGCTTTGATCTCCAGGGTCTTGGCCTTGAGCAGGCAGCGGCTTTCAGACACCTCGTCCTTGGCGGCGCTCACCCTGTAGGTATTCTTGGCAGTGCTCTCGGTCAGCATGGTGAAGCAGCTCTTGTACCATTCTTCTGCATTCTGCATGTTCTGGGCAGCCAGCTTCTTGTACTGGGCGCGGATGTCCTTGAGCGCGGCAGAGAGGTTGGACTTAGAGAATGCGTCCATCTCCATGGAGATCTGAGCGCACTGGCTCTGTGCCTGCAGCTCGGCAATCTCCTCTTCATGCACCTTCTTCAGAAAGGCAATTTCATCCATCAGGCTGTTGATGCACTTTTCCAGCTCAGCACTGGTGAGAGCCTCCTTGTCTGCACCTTTGCATGCCTCCATCAGTCAGCCCTCTGCATCCTCATGGTTCAGACACCTCATCCTTGGCGGCAAGCACCCCGCACCCCGTAGGTGTTCTTGGCAATGCTCTCGGTCAGCATGGTGAAGCAGCTCTTGTGCCATTCTTCTGCGTTCTGCATGTTCTCGGCAGCCAGCTTCTCGTACTGGGCACGGATGTCCTTGAGCACGGATGTCCTTGAGCACGGCAGAGAGGTCGGACTTGGAGAACACGTCCATCTCCACAGAGATCTGTGCGCACTGGATCTGCGCTGGCAGCTCGGCAATCTCCTCTTCATGCACCTTGTTCAGAAAGGAGATTTAGTCCATCAGGCTGTCAATGCGCTTTTCGAGCTCAGCTTCAGTGAGAGCCACCTCGTCTTCAACTTTGCACGCCTCCATCAGCCAGCCCTCTGCGTCATCATGGTTCAGCACCTCTTCCTGGTAGCATGCCTGCAGGTTGCTCCCAGTCCCTTCCAAGCTCTGGTGCCTGCTAACTGCCCACTGCCCTCTCCTCCTCAGGGAAAGGGCTCGGTGGGCCGGGGCACAGGCATCCCATTTTCATTAAAATGTTCAACCCCGACCTGCTCCATCGGTGTCCACAGGCGGCCCGGGGGCAGACAGTGATCCCAAAGACATTGGCCATCGCCCCCTGCCCAGATCCCCGATAGCGACCTGGACCCTGCAGGCCCGCCCCACTTGCCCGGATACCGATCACTGCCTGGACCCCACAGGCAGTGTCAGGCGCTGCCCCCCCGGACTGCCCAGACCCAGATGGCAGCCTGGACCCCGTGGGCGGCATTAGGTGCTGTCCACCCAGCCTGCCCGGATACCGATCCTGGCCTGGACCCCACAGGTGGCGTCAGGTGCTGCCCGCCAATCCTGCATATGCAAATTTACCCTCCATCTTTGTTGGCTTAATTTGCATATCACTCCTGATTGGCTGTGGGTGTAGCGGCGGTATGGTCAATTAGCATTTCCTCCTTTTATTAGTATAGATGGAAGCCCTAGCAAACTAATTCAACATTCGTCTATTAAGACAGTTAACATTTTTTTTTAAATGACAAATCCGAGTTTTTATGAGGAAATAGAGTGACTGGGATTCATATACAATCCTCCTTCTGTATCCTCAGGGGATTCGTTGAGGACTCCCTACCCCCAATAAAATCCAGGGATGCTTAAGTCCCTTAAATGAAATGGCATAGTTTTTGCATATAACTTACACAATCCTTTAAATCATCTATAGATTGTTTATAGTATCTAATACATGTAAATGCTATATAAATAGTTGTTATACTGCCTTGTTTAGGGACTAATGACATGAAAAAAGTCTGTACATGTTCAGTACAGATGCAACCATAATAGGCCTGATTACATAGTACATTCTGCAACAGTGTAACTTTTTTAAAAATATTTTTGATCTGAGGTTGGTTGAATTCATGGATATGGAGCCTGTGGTTAAGAAGAGCGACTGTATATTGCTGGTAGGAAAAACAAATTGTACAACCAGTTTGTCATCTATACTAATAAAGGGCCAATTAGACCAGGAGACCTTCTGGGAGACCTTCCGATGTCCTTCCGGACAAAGCCATGGTGGCAGAGCTGAGGCAGAGGCAGTTAGTGGTGATCAGGCCAGGAAGGAGGGCAGTTGGGAGCGATAAGGCCAGCAAGGGGGGGGGGGCAGTTGGGGGTGAGAAGGTGGACGTGGGCGACAGTTGGGGGGTGAGTAGGCTGGCAGGTTGGGGGCAGTTGGGGGTGGGCAGGATGGCAGGGGGGCAGTTGGGGGTGAGCAGGCTGGCAGGGGGTGGGCAGTTGGTGATAAGTCCAGCAGGGGGGGCAGTTGGGGTGAGCAGGCCAGAAGGGGTGAGGTTGGAGGCAATAAGGCCAGCAAAGGGGGGCAGTTGGGGGTGAGAAGGCCAGCATGGGAGGCACTTGGGGGTGAGCAAGCTGGAGGGTTGGGGGCAGTTGGGGGTGAGCAGGCCAGCAGGGGGGCAGTTGGGGGTGAGCAGGTCAGCAGGAAGACAGTTGGGGGCGATCAGGCCAGCAAGGGGGGGCAGATGGGGTGAGCAGGACAGCAAGGGGGGCAGTTGGGGGTGATCAGGCTGGCAGGGGGGCAGTTAGGGGTGATCAGGCTGGAAGGGCGGCACAGTTGGGGCCAATCAGGCTGGCAGACAGAGTGGTTAGGGGCAATTAGGCTGGCAGGCAGGTGAGTGGTTAGGAGCCAGCAGTCCTGGATTGCGAAAGGGATGTCTGACTACCTGGTTAGGCCTGATCCCCAGGGGAATCGGGCCTAATTAGCAGTCGGACATCCTCCGAGGGGTCCCAAATTGGAGAGGGTGCAGGCCGGGCTGAGGGACAAACCCCCATGCACGAATTTTGTGCACCGGGCCACTAGTTTTCTTGTAATGTTAAATGTACATTTATGGCTCAACAATCTCATTTATAAGTATGCACATAATGGAAATAAAAACAATCTGACTATACAAAAAATTGTACTTAAAATTTCACTGCAGCATAATTTGTAATGGTTGAAAACCAGAAATAATCAAAAGTCTATTGACTGGTGAACAGAAAAACCTATAGTGCAACTGTATGATGGAATATGATTGAGCAGTCAAAGTTGTGAGCTACTGATACATTCAAGAACATGAACAGATCTTAAAGGTATTATACCAAGGAAAGGAATCCTGGCAAGAAAGACTGCATACTGTATTATTTTGTCTGTATGACAAATCTTGAAATGCAAAACTTGAGGTAGAAATAGGTGTTTTAAGGTGCTTGGGTTTGGTTGAGGATGTTGATTCCAAAGTGGTACAAGGGAAATTTAGTGTGTATAGTGCAATATTCTTTATCCTGATTGTGGTGGTGATTATGACTGTATATACCTTTTAACACTCATAAAACACATCAAAAAGAGTAATTTTTGCTATATGCTAAATTATACCTCAGAAAATCTGATGTTTTAAAAAAAGAAAAACAAAATGAGAATAAAATGAGCTAAAGACAATTTAAGAACAATACATTGAATAAAACAATAGCTTAACAATTAACATAATAATATTAATAATATTAAGAAAAGTTTGTGTACTTACTAAAATTCAAGTAATATATATTAAATACATAATTTGACCTAAGGCTTCCATTAGAAGCTTCATAAAATAGAGAAAAAATGTAAATTAGAGCATGCATGTCAAATTCAAAGGCTAACATGGGACAAATAAACAAGGTTTAAGTTTATGTGGGCTGCAAAAAAACAAAAGGTTCCATTTTCATAGAAACGTAGGTTTATTTCAATAGAGATATGCTGAATACAAAGGGCTGAAATAAATGAGTGATCATTAACATCAAATAATAAAACATTTTAATAAAAATTAATATTTTTTCCTGAACATTAACCTACCAGACACTGAATAACTGCATAAATTAATAAGCGTAATGCAAATAAACCAAAAGAAAAATACTTCCTGTTGCGCACACCAAACAAGTCAGTAGAAGACTAATGACATAGCAATAGGTGGCTAAAATATTCGCTGCTAGTATTAGTGGAGAGAAATAGTGCGCCTGCGCCTAAATCATGTAAGGTAAATGAATGCAACACAATTACAGTAATCAGTCATTAGTGAACATTGTAGTTAGATATTAATAATTATGTATAACAGGATGTTGTAAAACTTAAGTTACAAAATTTTTATTAAAACGTTTCTTACATACAGTTATATTGGCTAAGCCACAAAAGTATTCGGTGTGGGCCGCATGCGGCCCATGGGCTATAAATTTGACATGCTTGAGTCAGAGCCTTTGCCTTAGAAATATCTATTGAGAGAAGCATTTTTTAAATATTAATAGCTGTAAGAACAGATGCCATGTTTGAACTATTCTCTAAGTGCTAAGGATAGAACAATGAATTTGGATCAAAGATACTGGGCAGGGCTTCAATGAGGAGGTGACATTTGAATTGAACTCTTCAGTTTTCTGTTGTTTACCAGTTTCTCAATAGCTTTAGTAAATATATTATTATTTGCATGATGCAAAATGCCAATATATCTCCACGTGATTTTTTACACATATAAGGTGTTTAGAGATGTTAAGTGCATTTTCAATTTGCTTTGCACTTGTGGGCACCATTAAACCCTTTCTTTTCCAAAGGTTACATTGTTTCCATAGTTACAAATTCATTTCAAAGTGAGCATCAACACTGGAATCACTCAACCGCTGCTCAGAAAATTCTGGGTTGGCACCTTAGCAGCAATAGATTCTGCTAAGAAATATGTTAACCTGTATTTCTTTTTCAGGCTATTTCTGTCCATCTATTGTCTTGTCTGTAAGAACATATTCAAGAGAAGTGATCCCATCTATGTTGTTACATAGATTAATGAGCAAGAAAAGCCTACTTGTTTTTCTCATGTAGTAGGCAGGAGCAGTGGTTCTTCCATCTGTGCCGTTGGCACCCCATTATTTCACTTATTTATTTAAAACATAGAGCCTACCATGTACTAAGCACACAGATATATATGTATTCTTACAATTACCTTGAAGTGGGTGTTATAAATTGTATTTTATAGATGAAGAAACAAACTCAGGAGGCTTTCCACAAATAGAGGAGTTTTTTAATCACAGATACAGTATATATTTCTCTCATTTTGGCAATTGCTTCACTGGAGTGTGGTTTCTGGCTTCGGAAGATTTGTCTTTTGTTTTTAGCTGGACACCCATCTCTTTTGGCTAAGGGATGCAGGTTCAAGATGAATACCTATTATTAATGCAGCTATCATGAAATTGGCTGAAGCATTTGGCCATTAAGCTACAACTAGCTTTTAAAAATAAGAAAGCAGTTTAGGGAAGAATTTTGTCTTTGACTTGCTGGTTATTAAGAGTAGTATTCTCCAGGGATCAATGCTGGGACTCTGCAGACTTATTTAACTGTCTTTTAATATAAAATCTCTGGAAGAAAGAGCACTTAATGGGATGATCAAGTCTGCAGATGAAAGTATGGCCTCCTGAGAAGTCCCTAGCTAATGGAAATAACTTCAGCAATTGCTCATGCAGTTGTGTGAGTGCTCAGAGCTGGCTGGGGTACATGAACTTGAGAGCAGGCACGTGGTGTATTTGACCCAGGTAAACTTTTATTTTATTTTCTATTGGTCCAGGATATTTAAACTGAATAAAAGAATAACCCTTTCTTGAGTATCCTCAGAGAAGAAAAAAATGAAAATGAGAAAATTGACCTGCTGCATGCAGTTTTGGATTTTTTTTTGGACTTCAAGAAAGAGGTCTTGCTAAAGGCAAATGAAGCAACCAGGAAGTTAAAATGTTGTCGTGGCCAGTTCTTCCCAATGGTTAGAGCGTTGGCCCTTGGACCAAAGGGTCAAGGGTTCGATCTTTGGCCCCAGTCAGGGTGCAAGAGGAGACAACCAATCTCTCTCATTCATTCTCTCTCTCTCTCTCTCCCTTCCTTTTCCTCCCACCCTCCCTCTACCCAAGTAGGAGGCAATCAATGTCTGTCTGTCTCTTTCTCCTCCTTCTTTCTCCCTCTCCCCCTCCTCCCTCCCTTCCACTCTGTCTAAAAATCAAAGGAAACAATATTCTTAGGTGAGGATTAAAAATAAATAAAATTAAAATGCTTTTTTTTTTTACTATGGGAATAGTTCAACCAATATAAACATAGAATTTAGATGCAAACTTTTAGATTAATAGCAGATTACATACATGTGAATGTACTATCACCTTAGTAAAATTCAGCTAGAAGTAAGCCCATATTTTTAAACTTATAAATTGGTTTAGGAATATTTGATAGAAACACAAATACTTTATTCCAAGCATCTTCTATCAGCAAAAGAACCCATGCAGTGGAAAAAGACATCCATCAACCTAGACTACTCACCCTGGTCTCATTAACTCTTTCAAAACTCAGGGATGTAGGCATTCTTGTTCCCTTTTTAGAATTTAAGAATTAACTTTCAAATGGGTTAGTTGCATTTCTTCTCATCAAACAGGTAGCCAGGGATTTGGCAAAGATTTAGACTCCTGTTTTTTTTTGTTTCCAAATCCAATGTTTGTTTTTGGACATTGTATTAAGAGGGAAAATGGGAGTTTCCAAAAACAAAGCAATTTCACTCTAAGCTGGACCAGACTTGAGAGGAAAACTATGGGTACTGAGATAATAGAGAGGGTCAGAGTCTCACACAGATTTTTTTAATCCACGTTTTCGTCACTGTTGGTAAAAGCTTTCTAATTCAAAGATTAATATACTTTAAGTATTAGACACTATATATGCCCAATTAAGTAGTACTAATAGTAATAGTTATTGATCTACAAGATGCTTTAAAAGGTTACTTTGTAAAATCTTTCCATTAATCCTCTGAAGAAGATATTTTTATTAAACAGAAATCTGAGAGAATTCTTTTTTAAAATATATTTTTATTGATTTCAGAGAGGAAGAGAGAGGGGAGAGAGAGATAGAAATATCAATGATGAGAGAGAATAATTGATTGGCTGCCTCCTGCTTGTCCCCTCCTGGGGACTGAGGCAATATCCTGAGCATGTGTCCTTGACTGGAATCGAACCCAAGATCCTTCATTCCGCAGGCCAACGCTTTATCCAGTGAGCCAAACCAGCTAGGGCCTGAGAGAATTCTTGACTGTCATTGCTTTCTCCCTAATCTCTCTCTGGTCTTTATTCTTTTTTTCCATCTTCAATGCTAATCCTCTGTTTTAAGGCTCATTCCAGAACTACTTCCCTGTATACTTATAATCTGGGTCCTACCTGCCGCCATTTCCCATCCAATCTCTTTCACATTCTGTCCAGTCATTTTCCTAAAATGCAACTCTTACACTTACTTGAATACCCTTTGCCTCTGAAATGAAGTGAGCATTCTTGGCTTTGTACTCCTCTTCTGCTCTGCTCTTTCATGTCTTTATGAAGTCAGTGACTATACATTATTCTTTCAATTATATTGTCTGGGAAGGGAAAGATAGTGATTTGATTTTAGATTGATGGAGGCAGAGCCCTTAGAGTTTTATGTTTCCTGCTGTGGATTCAGAGTTAAGAATTAATGGGGAAAGAGAGGATAAAAGCAATTGGAGAAATGAAGTCTTAAGGGATCCATATGAAGGATGGAATTACTAATGTCAATGAGTATATATAGATGCAGACAAATTTAGGTAAGATTGAATGGGATGCAGCTAAAACAGTGCTTTAAGGGAAACATAGAGCTTTAAATGTTTTTGTTACAGAAGAGGAAAGTTCTAAAATCACTGACCTAATGTTCTGCTGTAGAAGGTAGATTAAGAACAACAAACTTGATGTAAGTAGAATGAAAATAAATAGAGCAGAAATGAACAGCGTAGTTTTTAAATTTTATTTTTATTGTTGAGGGTATTACAGATGTCCCCCAATTCCTCCCCCATTGACCCTCTCCACCCCACACCCATTCCCACCCCCCCACCCCAAGTCCTTCACCACACTATTGTTTGTCCATGGGTTATGCATATGTGCATACAAGTTCTTTGGTTAATTTCTTCCCCACTGCCCCCACGCCCCACTCCCTTCTCTGTAAGATCTGTCTGTCTGTCCTATGCTTTCCTGTTTCTGGACCTATTTTTTCATCAGTTAATTTTGTTCATTAGATTCCACATATAAGTGAGATCATGTGATATTTGTCTTTCTTGGATTGGCTTTTTTTTTGCTTAGCATAATAATCTCCAGGTCCATCCATGCATCTTTTCTACAGCTCTATAGTATTCCATTGTGTACATGTACCACAGCTTTTTTATTTCAAAGTAGGAAAAAACCTCAAAGCTAGTTATAGTATAAGATCAACAAAATTGCCATATCCTTACCTAGAGTATTCAAGAAAATAAGAGATGCAGCAGAAGTTACGAATATTAAGAATGCATGAATGGTTATTATTACAGATCCTACCAACACTAAAGGGATAAAAAGATTATGAAGAAGTTGAAACAATCAAATATGGAACTTGGACAAAATAGCTGTATCTTACCTAATAATAGAGAAACATGTAAATTGAATGTACCTCCCATATGCCATCAGCCAATCAGGAGTGATATGCAAATTAGCCCAACAAAGATGGTGGTTAATTTGCATACACAGGTGCCTAGTGACTGGGGCGGGATGTGGCAACCACACAGGCATTCTGCCCCACCCCTGTCTGTCAGGGCCTCTGGACAGCTTGGGAAGGCGGGGCCAGAGCAGAAAGAGGTGGCTCTGTGGCCTGAGCAGAAAGGGGTTGGGCCGGAGTGGAAAGGTGGTGCTGGCAGCCAGGGAAAGGAAAGCCCATTCTAGCATGAATCTTCGTGCATCGGGCTTCTAGTTTATTATAAAATTAATTACCGTAATTAACAAAAGAAACGGAAAACTTAAATAGTTTTATGTCTATTAAATAAGTTAAACTTCTTATCAAAAAACTTTCCATGGCTCAGCCGGCATGGCTCAGTGGTTGAGTGTCAACCTGTGTGTGAACTGGGAGGTCACAGTTCCATTCCCAGTCAGGGCACATGCCAGGGTTGTGGGCTCCATCTCCCATGTGGGGTGAGCGGGAGACAGCCAATCAATAATTCTCTGTCATCATTGATGTTTCTATCTCTCGCTCCTTCTCCCTTCTTCTCTAAAATCAATAAAAATATATTAAAAATAAAAAACCACAACAACTTCTCACACAAAAAACCTCCCAATGCATATAGTTTCACACATGTTCTCTCAAACATTAAGGAAAAATTGATAACAAAGTTATACAACCTTCTGCAAAAATCAGTGGAGAAACACTGTATGAATCATTTCATGAGACCAGCAAAACCCCAATACTAAATCCTGACAAAATTACAAATCAGAAAATTAAAAACCATTATACTTCATGAATGCAGATACAAAACCTTTAATAAAACATTAGCAAATAAAATGCAATGAGAAAAAGATAAATGCCATGTTTAAGTAGAAATTATCTCAGTGATGCCAGGTTGAAAATAAACCAATATAATTTACCATAGTATCATAAAAATGTAAAAAACATATGATATTTTTAATAAACGCAGGAAAAGCTGGCAGAATTGAACATCGATTATGATGAAAAACTCTCAGCACACTGAGCAGGGACCCTCATTAATCTGATGATGGACATCTTTGTAAAACCTGCAGCTAACATATTTAATTCTGAAAACCTGAGCTCTTTTCCCCCGACATTGTGAGCAAGGCAGGGATGCTTGCTATTACCATTTATATTTAACACTGTACTGGATGTCTTTAGAACGACAATAAGGCAAAAAAAAAAAAAGAAAATTTATGAGATAGGCAAGAGGGAAGTAAAAATTCTTCCTAATGGCACATGATATATTAGTTTACATAGAAAATCCACTGCATTTACTTTCCAGCCACTGAATTAATAATATGACAAGGCCAAAAAGTAGAAGATTAATAGATAAAATCCATTGTACTCTTATATACTATCAGCATACATTTGAAAGTTGAAATTTTTTAAAATTCCACTTCCAATAATTCCAAAAATTTAGAAATATTTAGGAATAAATCTAAAAAAAGATGTACAAGACAACACACTGAAAAATAAAAACATTGCTTGGGGACAAAAACAAAAAATAAATGCAGAGGAATATCATGTCCACGGGTGGGAAGAATGAAACAGAAAAACACACAAAACCACTAATTATTGCTGTGCTTCCAGACATAATGAGCATATTACTTTCAAAAGAAGTGACTATCAATGGGATTCATTTTCTCAACTGTAACACAGCAGGCTGGGAAACTAGAAGAAATACAACCTAAATCTCACAGACAAGCAAGACATCCTTGTCATGCAGGAGGGGAAATGTGTCTGTAAGACTTCAGAGATTATGTCACTCAAATAACGAGTCTAAAGATATTACTAAAGATAGGACATTAACGGTATTACAAAATAAATGATTTCAAAATAAAGAAGTGTTAAAGAGGAAGGGAAAGAGTTGTGAGAAATGAGCCTTGATATTAATTTTATTTCTTTTTTGTTGTTGTGGATCCTCACCAGAGGGATTAGAAGTAAGGCGCTGTGACTCAAGGATCTGGGTTCTTAACTATTATGTGACATTCATTCCTGAACTTTAAGTCCATTGTTTCCTGAAAAGTAAATTAGAAATATTTATTGTACAAGTGAGAGGGCATGGCATGAATGGACTGGCAGAATCGGGGCCCTGTCAGTAGGGTTTGGCTATCCTAAGGATGTGCACAGAGGGCTAAGAGTATGGGGATTTGGAAACTGATCTAGAGGGAATGTGGTATTTAAAGGATTACTTGAGCTGATAACAGTTGCTGTTAGAAGGTAGCTTGTTATCATTTACGCTGGCAATTTACAATCATTTACAATGATTATCATTTACAATCTTTGTTAGAAGATTGCTTGTTATCATTTACTCATGCATTGGATAGCAAAGCAAAACCAAGGAAATATAGTGAGCTCAATTATATTGCTCAGCTGTGTTCCTGCAGCGGGTGTTGGGGGATGAGAAGAATCTCTTTTCAGGCCCACTTTGCTTTCTGTGTAAGAAATACTGCATTAGTAGGAAATACTTCTAGCCAGTCCCATTCCCACCGAAAGCAGGAGTATCCATTTCTCAGGAGAGCAGAAAGAAGGGGTGAATACTTTCTACCCCCTTGCTTCCACTCCCACGGGAGGGCTAAATGTGTTCTTTAAAGAAAGTTGTGCTTTATTTAATTATTTTGTGTAGCACTTGGTGAGAAAGAAGGTAGATCTAATTATTCTTGCCTTATATCTATAGTATAAAAAGCCAGTGGCTGTAATGCCATCACACTGTAACGCCATAATGACCAAATGACCAGTCACCAGGAGGTGCATTGATGGGTCCCGCTGCGGTGGCGGGAGGACTTTGGATCTCGTGCGATTTCGCACGCTGGGCCTCTAGTTTTTGTAAATAATAGTTTTAGGCAAATGGAGCTGTTAAAGCTTTTCAGTTAGAAAACTGTAAGGATTATTATTTTAATGTTAAAAAGACTCAATTGATTTTTGATAATATTTTGAAATACACAAGGTGATGGTCACCAACATTATTTTTAAAATCTGATATTTTTTCAATGACGGAAGTGATGTACAACTCGCTGCCACATAATTATGTTACTTTTCCCAATAAGTACACCTTCACCCCACTCAATAAGCTTCCTGAGGGAGTGTGAATAGTGAAAAAATGAGCAAACTTTGGTAGAGAGATACTGTTTGAGACCCGTCCAAACTTACCTCGTGGTGGCTGGATTGTGCCTCGGCAGAAGACCCAGGTGCCAGACCTTTTCCTTGATCTGGGACTTGAGAAGGGCAGGGCAGGAATGGAGAGCAAGAAAAGGAGGCAAAGGGTGAAATATAATTAAAATCTCCAGGGAAGTTTAAAGAAAAACTCTGCTATATTCTCCTCATTTGGACCTTCGTTGCATCTCTTTCATCTCATTTAAATGTATAATATTCTACCTTTCATGGTATTTCATGTGTTCTTCTCCATAGCCCAAACAGACCACATCATTTCAGTCAGGGACCATATCATACGCTTGTTGGTTTCCCCACCTACAACTTAGTAGAAAGTGTTTGTTTTTTTTCTTGATATAAGTTCAACAGGCTTTGGTTGAAATAAATTAAAAAAACAACAACACATCCTAAGTTCCTTTAACTAAGTTAAATATGAGAGCATTGCCTCCAAACCATTTCTATCTCACATGATCACCGATACAAAATGAAACTTGTTTCATCAAAGCACAGAGCCTCATTGCCAACACCAATTATCCCAGCCCATCTTGACCACACCATCTTCATTCTACATTGAAGTTACAGATGGCAAACCCAAACCAAGCTGGGTTTATTATGAAAATACATTGTTGGTATCTGTCGTGCATGATAAATTGATGTGCTCTAGGATTCGGAGTAGCGCTTCAGATAGAATTCAGTCAAACCAACCTTCCAGGAGGCCAGGAAATGCAATCTAAAATGCTGTGGGAAGAGAAGGAAATGGGTTTGGAAATGGACTAGAGTTCTCTGTTGCATGATGTGGCCAGTATTTTTCCCTCTCCTGAATCATTCTCCACCTAATTTTTTTTTGAGGTATAATTGACATAATAACCTTATATTTGTTTCAGGTGGATAAAATATGATATAATTTTTGTATATATTGAAAATGATCACTACAATTAGTAATATATATATATATACACACACATATATATAATACAATATTAACTATAGTCACCATGTATTCCCACTATTTATGTATTTTATAACCGGAAGTCTGTACCTAAATCTTAATTTTAGTGTATTTTTCTCTTCAAATCAATGCAAATATCAAGTCCAGATATCTCCCCCTTGGTTCAAATCAGATATCATATTTGATATTTTAAAATCAGGTCCAAAACTCAATACTTGATTTGTCTTCCCATACTAACCTGCTGTACCTACAACCCAGATCATCTCCAATAAGCTTATTCTCTTAGATCTACTTTCAAATTTTGTTCAGAATCAGAGTAATTCTCATCTCTTTCACCTCTGGTGCCTCGTCTGAGCCACCATCACTTACTGAAATGATTGCAAAAGCTTCTTAATTGGTCAGACTCTTTCTGCCCTTGCCCTTACATTCAATTCTCATCACAGAAATAAGGGTAATGTATGTAAGGCATGCGCTGGACTCTGCCACCTTGCATTTTCAGGCCTCAGCTAGTGACATCCTTTTTCATGAACTGTTCCATGTCCCTTAGGCAATAAAGACATCAGTTTTGGAGGGGAATAATTAAAACATGCTCATTCACAGTCAGGATTTGTAGACCCAACCTGATCATTTCATATTTTTTTCTGTGACATTCTGTGTTTTCCCCTTTTTACTGCCAACATCAATGACAGTGATTACATAGAATAATAACTTTTTTTTTTTTACTCCATTGTGACATTGGGAATTAGCTGTCCTCTATTGTCTGATGGGAATATAACAAATTATAAGGTTCAAAATAATCCTTCAGACATTGAAGAAGCCATAAAGACTGAGAAGCACCTCATGCTTTTGTTTCCACCTTTACTGTAATTTACATGTAATGTAACGAGAACGTGACTGCTCAAGCCTTATAGTGCAGATTTCCTAGCGGCAGCTTATGAAGCTCACCATCTGTCTTTTATATGAACGTAGACTTCACAGGGAAAGTAGCTACAAGTCTGTCGTGTATCTTCTATCGTTGCACTTCGGCACATACACAAACATATACACATGCACGTATATATATACAATCTTCCACCTTCCATTTACATTATATGTGTGGCCCTGGCTGGGTAGCTCAGTTGGTTAGAGCAACACCAAGGTTGTGGGTTTGATCTACAGTTGTGGTGTGTGTGTGTGTGTGTGTGTGTGTGTTTGTGTTTCCAATACATTTTTATTACATGATATTGCTAATGTTTAATATTCTTATGAAGTACATTATATCTTATTTAATATCTACACATATTATTTCACCAATTTCCTTAGAAAGTATTTTAATCACATAGTAAGATATCTGTGTGTGTGTAAATATGTTTCTGTATTTTTGCCTTTTTTAATTTACTTGTTTCCTTTATTATATCAAAGTGAAGTCTCAAAACCATGAGGCTCTATTATAATGTTGATGAGATCAAATACAACTCTTTACAAATATCAGTGTTTACTTTTATGTTTTCAACTTTTAAAGTTGCCAATACATTTTTACATTTGCCAATTTAATTTGGTATTTACTACCTCATATGAAATACGATTGATTATTTTCCACTTCATTTATATTTTTTCTTCAAAAGTTAAAGTAAACCTTGTACATGATTTTAAAAACCACATAGTGTGTGAGGGGTTATAGCAAAGAACATTATTTAATTTTCACCTATCTGGAAAATAGGTACAGGGTAGGCAAATGTCAATTTTGGTTGTCATATTCTTGAAAATCCAGTAAGGTATACTTTTTTTCTAATTATGGATCAATTTTATTTTCACATGCATAGAACCGTGTTGGAGAGTATGTCATGTATGTGAGAAGATTGTATTTTTGGCAAAGCTATTGTAGTTGCATGAAAATTCTAGTTACTTTCTAGTTAATGCAGTTATGGGGAGGATATGTAGAAGGTTTGCTATGAGTAAAACTCTATATGGAGCCTTGCTAAAGGTTAACATGACAAAACATTGCAGTTCAGACATGGAGTTTGCCCTCAATGGGCTTGTAGTCTAGAAGGAAACTATAAAGAGAGTAAAATCCATACATGGAATCTTGCTCAAATCACCTCTTTCCACCAGTTGACCTCTTTCATTTGTTTCCCATTTTTTCTGTTCCTCTTGATAAACAGTGTTCTGTATCATGCTGTTAGTAGTTTTGGCATTCTTGGAAAAAAAATTAACAGCCAGAAAATAGGATTTATATTTGATTATATCCAATTTTATCTGCTATGCATTGAATACTTAATAAACATTTGTGGAATCAATGGATGGTGCTTGTTCAAAAGGTATGTATTTATTAAAGGAGATTTTGAAAATGTGCAATGGTATTCTGAATGATAGAGCAATTAGAAGAGCATTGATATCCTGATAAAATATGGAAGACAGAAGACAAAATATTTATTTCTTTCATTTGATAAAATGTTTAGATTTACCATTCATTAAGTATTAGTAAGCAATGCTAATCCCCGTTCTCTATGGGGAATTTTCTCTGACAGGTCACTTTCTTTATCTCTCTTTCTCTTTCCTTTGAGATGGTTTAGTACTCAGTTGGAGCAATGTATACATTCAAACTTTTTTGCTAGGAACCATTAAGGAGAATATATGGTTACTTGAAAAGGCCATCAATGCAAGTTCCTCATTTATTAAAGTCTTTATGAAACAAATTCATGGGAATTGGGATCTCCTAATCGAGTTTCTTCTAAATAATTTAGTTGATGTGCAAAGAACCATATACATTAATTGACAATTAGATACATTTATATCTAAGCTTTCCTTCTGGGACTGACAAGGAATATTGATGAATTGGTATATTTGTGAATAGACTCCATGGAAAAGTCTCTAGATATAACAATATGTTTTCCTATTTTAATAATGATCTTCGGATGGATGTTTGATATGAAGAGGTAGCTAAATGAGTCTCCATGTGAGAGTAGCCATTTGAACTAGTTTAAACTTTGATAATGATAAGTATTTAGAACTCCAAGTACATTATGCACTGTATTTACTAAAAAGCTTCTATAATCAGATGCTAGGCTTTCATGCCATGACATTTTATTTGGTGCCTACAATAGGCATAATACTAGGTAGAAACTCAGTTTTAATTCTGTAGATGTCAACTCACATCTGTTACCGCATCTCATCAAAATGGCTGTCACTGGGTATTCATAGAAAAAATGAGTTTTACAATGAATCTCTTTATCAACGGTACAACTCTTGCCCTCTTTGAAAATGTAGCCTGGGGATATAGTCAAATCTCTGCTCAAAACGAAGCATTTAGGGAAAAGAGAAGTCTAATTGTCTTGTGGCAAGGGCAGAGCATAAGTGTTCGGAGGCAAATGCATTTAACCAGCAAATTGGATAGAGAGATTCAAAAAGAATGATAGCTGTGATCTTAAACATTTACTCTTATGACCACATACCACTTTTGTTTTGTGTTTGTTTGTTGGTTGGCTTTAAGTAGTCTTGTCTCTATTTTTCAACATTTGCCTGTCCCTGTGGATTAAGGTGATGTGTTATTCAGGGAGATTCACTGTGATATTTCTGTGTCAGGCTTTGACCCTGGGCATGACTTACTTACACATAGCAAAAGCCATTTGTTGGTTATTGCTGAGTACAAATGGCTGCCGAAAGGTCTTTTTATGCTCCTATAAGAATAAAAACCCTAGTACACTGGGTTTTCACAATGACATAAACATCTCACACTTATTAAGGATTTACTCCGTTCCAGGTTTTGCGCTAAAAACTTAATGTCAATTTGTATATTTAGTCCTCTCAGCTCTGTAAGGTAGGTTGTATTATTACTTACATTGCACATGCAAGGAAAGTTATATTAAAAATATCAGGGCTAAAATACATTATTCAGTTGGACAGGAAGCAATTTGTACCAATAAATGACCTTTATTACATGAGCTCTTCTCTACATTTAACCCAAACAACTCTATGAAGTAGACATTATTATTATCTCAACCATATTAAATTAAGAAATAATTCAACTTGCCTACTCTTCTAGTAAGTAGAGCAGCTGGGGTGTTGAGATTTAATATTTTTTACAATCTAGTATTTTACTGTTCATTTGACATGATGCAGCTATTGGCTAAATACGGTATCACTGCAACTACTGTGTGAAGTGTCACATAGACTTTTTCTAATATAGCAAGTAAGGTGTAAATAGATATAGTGAATCCTGAAGTTTTACCGCAAGGTATTAGTATAGTTCTTAAATTTAGAAGACTAGATTATAGATAAGAAGTTAGTTGTAATTCAAATTCTAAGTTAATGTTCTTTAATCATAGTATAAGTTAGAATATACTTTTATCAGATTGTTTACAATCATTTTATTATCTCATTACATTATGAAACATATGTGATCATTTTAAATGACTTAAATTTCCCTTTAAATAAACTTTGAAATTTTTAATAAATAGTGTTTTGATAGACACACTATGTAAATTATACATTACTTAGTGATAATCTCTATATTTGTGTAACATGCATTTCTAGATTTTTGACAGTAATCTATTCTTGAAAATCAGATACTCGGGTGAAAGCTCTTATTTCAAGTGGGAAAAAATTATACTGTATTTAAACATGAATGAGACCGCCAATAAACATTGTAAAATGTAACTGAAACATGCTTTATATGTAAGTAGCAAACTATTATTTTAAAACACAGGATTCTTAAAATATTGCTTTCTGATGACCAATTAATATGGTTTGTTAACTTTTTCTGGCCTTCTTGTCCACAATTTTTTTATTTCCTTCTCAATGTTTTAGGGAGCCACCAGCAAAAGCACTAGTCATGGAAGAAAGTCCCTGCAGAAATATATTCAGCATGAGCACACAATGACTGAAAATTATTCTCACTGCTTATGAAACTATTTTGCCCTCACCTGCACCAATATCCAAGAGACACATCTTTTATTTTTGACACTAATGACTTTTCCAAATGTCTAGATATAGTTGTGTCTTATGACCAATGGTGTTTGGAATATAACTTAAGGTTTACCACCATTATTTTGTGGTAAATATTGGGTTGAATTTTGGGGATGTAAAACTGTTCTTAAAGAAACATTAGCGGCATAACATTTTGTTGAGATATAGGAATGCTCTGGAACACTGGGCATTAGTGCTAAAAGGCCTCCTACTAGGGAAGTGTTTATTGGGAAGAAGTTCTTCAGAGTATGCCTGTATTTTGTTTTGAAAATTAATTGTCAGGTATTAATATATTTTTATGCAGAGTGTCTGTATTTCTGTCTAGCTAGCTCTTTGGCAGTGAGGTGAGGTGAAGTCCCTGGATATAACAACAGTTACACCTTTTCTGTTGTGTTGTTTTAGATTTTTATCCCAATCGAGAAACACTTTCTCAGTCACACCAAGTCCTTTCAGAGTTTTTCAGTTGCTCCACCACAGTTCTTTGCAAAATTCTCTTTGCCCTTGTGTAAATTCAGAAGAGTAAAATAATCTAAGATGAACCATAGAAGTGTGTGGGCAGCATTTATTGCTGAGCCTAAAATAAGAATGCAAAATTTCCTCATGCCTAATGAGGTCACAGGTTCCACATGCTGAGAATTATGGATATTTAGAATTGTGGAATGATGTGTAGTAAAAGGTGTTGATTTTCATGGTAATTTATATTTGTTTACATTATCTATGTTCTGTGCAGTCTTACAGCAAGGAATGCATATACCCTTTAACATCAGCCAAGAAACAAGCCTGATAGTAAAAGCAGTGCAATAATTATAATTGACCTTGCTTTCAAGGAGCCCAAGAAATGTTTGCCACAGGTGGGAACCATTATCATCATACTTAAGTAAATTTTGCTTTACTTACGGATTTGTCTGAGGTTCAAATCTAAAGGAATTAACAATGCACAGGTGCTTAATGAAAGCATGAATGGAGATGGATCCTGAGTGAGGTAAAAGCCTGTGACCGGCAGTGCTGGATGGTGGCTAAGTGGTTAGAGCATTAGCCCGTGGACTGAAGGGTCTCGGGTTTAATTCCTAGTCAAGAGCATGTGCCTGGGTTGCAATTGCAGGTTCCATCCCAGCCCCGGTCAGGGAGCATGCAGGAGGCAAATAGTCAATGTGCCTCTCTCACATTGAGATGTCTCTCTTTTTCACCCTTTTCCTTCCTCCCTTTCACGTTCTCTAAAAACCCATGGAAAATATCTTCAAGTGAGGATTTAAAAAAATAAAATAAAAAGAAATAACAAGAAAAAAACCTGTGATTGGCATTATGGACTATTTGCTTTAGAAATAATGTTCCTTCAGAATCATTCCTAGCTGTCAGTCTGCATGTTGAGAATGTTCTGATTATTATTTCTTATTCTCAGAAGATATCAGTAAGCACTGATCTCTGTGAAATGAGATTGAAACAGAACATTCACTTGTTCTGTAGATATTCCTGAATTCTATATTATTTAAATGTTTTAAAATGTGTATATTGACTGTATACATACACATACACACACATACATGAAACATGCAATTTTATTTACACCTCAATGAAATAATCTTATTATCCCTGACTTTTTATGTTTTTACTAGTGGTCCAGTGCACGAAATTCATGCACGGGACAGGGGGACGGGATGTCCCTCAGCCCAGCCTGCAATTCTCCAATCAGGGACCCCTTGGGTGATGTCCGACAGTTTGACATTCCTCTCTCAATCTGGGACCGCTGGTCCCTAACTGCTCACCTGCCTGGCTGCCTGATTTCCCCTAACTGCCTCTGCCTGACTGCCTGATTTCCCCCAACTGCCCTCCCCTGCCAGCCTGATCTCGCCCCCAATGGCCCTCCCCTGCCGGCCTGATCTCGCCCCAACTGCGTTAAAACCCCTCCTCAGCCCCCACCTTAGGTTCTGCCTTCACAGTTCACCCAGATTAGATTCTGATTGGTTGGTTTCTATGCCAGTCAGCGTCAAAAGCTCCACCTCCTAGACAGCCATTGGCTCCTCGCACTTCACCCAGATTTGGTTCTGATTGGTTGGTTTCTATGCCAGTCAGCATTTCTAGGCCTATCTTTGGGCCTGATCAGAGAGGTGGGGCTGATCAGAAAGAGAGGCCTGGAGAGAAAGAGGCACGCTGCTGGCCAGCACCAAAGAGTAAGGGAGAGGCAAGGGCTGATCAACAGCTGCCATGGAGGCTACAGATCAGACCCTGATTCTCTCTCCCCAGGCCTCTCTCCAGGCCTGATCTGCAGCCCCCTCACCATGGCAACCCAGCACTGACTGCAGGACTGGCTTCCAGTTTTCGGTCAAGCCTTCAGACATTACAGTCACTGCCTTTTTATATATGTAGATATCAGTTAGTGAAATTCATTGTGTTAGAACAATTTATCAGTTACCAAGCTTGAAAGTTAACCAAGAGCAACTTAAAGCACAATAAGCCTACAGAAACAGGGTAGGCTGAATAAATGTAATTGTCTAGATCAATGGTTGGCAATGGTCTAGATAATCAGTTATTATATTTTAACTAGAGGCCCAGTGCATGAAATTCGTGCACTCGGGGGGTTCCTTCAGTCCATCCTGTGCCCTCTCACAGTCCAGGAGCCCTCAGGGGATGTTCAACTGCCACGGAGGAAGGAGAGGCTCCCACCACCACTGCTGTGCTTGTCAGCCATGAGCCTGGCTTCTGGCTGAATGGCACTCCCTCTGAGGGAGTGCAGTGACCACCAAGGGGCAGCTCCTGCATTGAGGGTCTGCCCGCTGGTTGTCAGTGCACATCATAGCGACCAGTCATTCCACCATCAGGCCAAAATCGGCTCTCTGACATCCCCCAAGTTATCCCAGATTGTGAGAGGTCACAGGCCAGGCTGAGGGACCCCACTGGTGCGTGATTGGGGCCAGGGAGGGATGCAGGAGGTTGACCAGGCAGGGAGGAACCATGGGAGGGCTACAGGGTGTGTCTGGCCCATCTTGCTCAGTACTGATCGGCTGGACCCCAGCAGCAAGCTTACCTACTGGTCAAAGCATCTGCCTCCTGGTAGTCAGTGCAGGTCATAGCAACTGGTCAACTGGTCAACTGTCTGCCCCCTGGTGGTCAGTGCACATCACAGCGAGCAGTTGAGCGGCCTTAGCATATCATTAGCATATTAAGCTTTGATTGGTTGAATGGCCGACCAGATGACTGGGCACTTAGCATATTAGGCTTTTATTATATAGGATTAAAAATGTTTCTGAGTATTTTTGCCTTCTCTAGAAATATATTTCTGAATATTTTCAAGATGTTGCTCTTACAATTACTAGAAAACTAGAGGCCCAATGCACGGATTTGAGCACTGATGGTATCCCTTAGCCTGGCCTGTGGGGATCAGCTGAAACTGGCAGTCCTACATCCCCTGAGGGATGTAGTAGTGTGTGAAGTGGCAGGCAGCCAGGGAGGAGCCTGAGCCCAGGCTGGGCACTGTGGCACTCCCACTCATCCAGCCCTGCTGTGCCTGCCACCACCACTGCTAGGTAGGCTTGCTGCCACTCTGCTGTGGTCTCTGCACACCTGTCCTTGGGTGATACCTGTGCACCCATGACTGAGAAACAGCTGCAGGCTCATACCCAGTCAGTCCTAATGCTGGTCCCTATCCCAGTCCCAGTCTGGATGGGGGAGGGGCACACTGGGGAGTGTTCATGGGAGAGGTTCGTGCTGCTGTACCTGTGCTCGTCAGCTGTGAGCCCGGTGTCTGGTGCCCGTTGGTCAGCTGAGTGGCACTCCCACTGTGGGAGTACACTGACCACCAAGGGGAAGCTCCAGCATTGAGTGTCTGCCCCCTGGTGGTCAGTGGGCATCAATGCTACTGGTCAACTGGTTGAGCAGTTGAGCGGTCAACTGGTTACTTAGGCTTTTAAATATACAGATAACCTGCTTTTATCATAAATACAACTTAAACTTCAAATCTCAGGTTTACAAATTTTGTGATATCAAGCAAGCTATCATTGATAGTTCTATTCTGTTCATAAGTTAATGTTTGCTATGACTAAAGATAATACCCCAAAGCCATGTACAATGAATCTAAACCTAAGGAAATGTCATGGACTTATACATTCCTTATTCTTTCATGAACTATACTCCTTAAAGAAAACACTAGAGTACATGATTGTGTATTTAAGGTTTAAAATTAACATCAGCCAACAAAAAACAATGTTAATGAAATCTTTTAAATGACAATGTATTACTCCAATTTCATAAAAGTCAACTCCCCTGGCATGTAATTTTGAGTTAGTTTATCGTTTTCATAGCAGTAAGTAGTATAACAGTTCTCAAATATGATATTAAGTTACAATGGTGGGTTGAGGAGGAAATGAGGCAGAATCAAGTTGGGTTTCTGGGAATTTTATATATCACTGGAGGCCTGGTGCATGAAATTTGTGCATGGGGGGGTTGTCCCTCAGACCAGCCTGCACCCTCTCCAATCTGGGACCCCCTCAAGGGATGTCCAGCTGCCCGTTTAGGCTCTATCCAGGTAGGATTGGGCCTAAATGGGCAGCCAGACATCCCTCTCACAATCCAGGACTGCTGGCTCCCAACTGCTCGCCTGCCTGCCTTCCTGATTGCCCCTAACTGCTTCTGCTTGCTAGCCTGATCACCCCTAACCACTCCCCTGCCAGCCTGATTGATGCCTAACTCTCCCCTGCCAGCCTGTTTGCCCCTAACTGCCCTCCCTACAGGCCTGGTCCCCCCCAAGTGGTCTCCCCTGCAGTCCTGGGACCCCCCAACTGCCCTTCCCTGCTGGCCTGGTCGCCCCAACTCCCCTCCTCTGATAGCCTGGTCACCCCTAAATGCCCTCCCCTGCAGGCTTGATCGCCCCCAACTGCCCTCCCTTGCAGGCCTGGTCCCTCCCAACTTTCCTTCCTTGCTGGCCATCTTGTGGAAGCCATCTTGTGTCCACATAGGGGCAGCCATCTTGTGTGTTGGAGTGATGGTTAATTTGCATATTACTCTTTTATTATATAGGATAGAGGCCTGGTGTATGGGTGGGGGCTAGTTGGTTTGCCCTGAAGGGTGTCCCAGATCAGGGTAGGGCTTCCTTTGGGGCATGGGGTGGCCTGGGCGTGGGGCCTGTGGTGGTTTTCAGGCCAGCCACGCCCCTCAGTGACCCAAGCAGAGGCCCTGGTATCTGGGATTTATTTATCTCCTATAATTGAAACTTTGTAGCCTTGAGTGGAGGCCTGGGCCAGCTAGGGTGTGCAGAAAGCTTGACTTCCTCCATTACCAGGGAAACCCAAGCCTACTGCTCACTCTGTGGCTGCAGACATCCTCATTGGGTTAATTTGCATACTCACTCCTGATTGGCTGGTGGGCATGGCTTGTGGGTATAGTGGAGTGATGGTTAATTTTCATATTACTCCTTATTATATAGGACTAGAGGCCCGATGCACAAAATTCATGCAAGAGTAGCCCTTCCTTCCCCCAGCTGCCAGCACTTGCTTCCTTCTGGCACCCGGGACCCGGGCTTCCCTCGCAGCCCTGGCTTCGTCTGGAAGGTTGTCCAGAAGGATGTCCAGAAGGACGTCTGATCTAATTAGCATGTTATGCTTTTATTATTATAGATGGTACTTAGTAGTAGAGCACCCCATAGTAAAAAATAGTGAATGTAGCTCATACAGGTGAATGTTATCTCTGAGGTATGTCCCATGAGGTAAAACAAGTCTGAGAACCACTTGTATAGTAGAGGGGTCCCTTCTCTAAAGGGTCTTGTTTTTTCAGCCACCAACCCATCATCTATATTACAGTACCTACCACATGCATGGATTGTATCACATCCCAATTCTGAATTAAACTACAAGGTCCTTAGTGCCATGTAATCCCTGCTCCTATTTCCTCATCTGTGTAATGAGAGAAGTCACTCAGATGATCAAGGTCCTCTGGCTGGAAGGACCTTCAGACTTAGTGACCCAATCAACTACCTTAGTAATTTGAGAGCCTCCTTAGTTTTCCTGTTCTTGATGTTGTATATTGTTGGTTGCCCTGAAAACGTCTGGGTTTAAAGTTTTCACTGAAAAATTAGCTCTTGCACTTACTGTCCAACAACATTTTTAGTCTTAGTAAATGTATGTAAGTTTAAAATAAAGTCATCCTTGGACACCATCATAGGCAATAAGATTTAAAAGGCGTTGTTTACAAATGAGGAGGATATATTCAAGGTGGTAAACAATCAGAAGGATAAGGCATTGACCAGTCAGAATGGAAACCTAACCAATTTAAGCATCCACAGGCCAATATGCTGTTTGGGTGCCTAACGACTGAGGAGCAGCCCTAATCCTATATTATAAAAGGCTATATGTAAATTGTCCCCATGGGTGGGAGTTCGACCAACCATGAGTTAAATGTATGTTGGCCACCAGGGGGTGGCACAGAACATGGTGGGTGTTGGCAACACAGCGCTGGCAGCGGAAGGCAGTGGACATGCTGCCAGCCCCAATGGGCCCTGATGAGAGTGGATGGTGGAGCAGGTGAGCGGATAGTGCCAGGCCAAGGTGGGTCCACACAGGGCATGATTGGCCCTGATCGCCGGCCAGGCCTAGGGACCCTACCAAGGCACAACTTTTGTGCACTGGGCCTCTAATTTCAAAATAAAACCTAATATTAATCTTTTAAAGAATGTAAAGGATGTAGATGGTTTTGTTCATAGTGTAACTTTTATATCTTGCTAAACAACCATATACCTTTTGCTCTTAGTTTGTATTAGGCAGAAACTCCAAGGTCATCAAGTTGTCTTCATACATAGCACTGATTGTTTTACATAGCAACATTCTGGTTTTGGGCATGTCTTCACCCATGGGTGCCTTTACCTGGGGCAAGATGCTAAACTGAAAACTAAACAGAAAATCTGCCATAAACTTTGCAAACATCGTCAATGACAATTTAATGAGTTATTAAAGTACAACATGCTGCATGATGAATTGCACTCTCTGAGACTATTTATTTAGATTAAATGGCAGCCGGTGCTAGAGAAAATGGAGCTTTTAAGGACTTTGTGCTCACTCTGTTAATAATTATTTTAAAATAGTTCTGATAACAGGATCACTAATGTTCTCAGTTATCAGAGAAAATAGGCACTAATATATTTTTCTATAAGGTATTATGTTTTTAAATTTTATTTTATTAAGTTTGACTTTTATTTTAAAATGTATGCCCTTTATGATGGTCTCCATAAGGTACATGGCCTTATTGTATGCGGTATGAAAATCAATACACAATTTAGAAATTGTCTTTTAATTTATTCATCAGGCTCTCATGCATACTGAAAGCATATCACTGCATGTGGAGGGGACGAGCACAAGAAGATTTCCCTCTGCATTCACTCATATTTTCTCATTTCACAATTATATTTAGCCTCTTAAGAAACTAATTCAGACATATGGTGGTAAAGCTCATCACAATATTCACTGCATAAGAGAAAAATGCTAATGAAGCTTGAATCAGAAGGTGTTTGAGGGTGAATGCTTAAATGGTTTAAAATTTTAAAACAGAGAGACTGCAATTGATGTTGCAATTTACAAACATGCTAGGTTTTACAGATTTGTCCAACGTGAGCAGTTTGAGCAAATGATCGATTCAGAGACTTTTAAAGTATTGAATTCCTGTTATGAGCAATGAAGCCAAACTGTGTGAGCAGTGTGACTCTACTTTTCCAGGGGTTAATTACTGGCCCATCGACTCCTGGTCTTCAGAAGCCAGACCTCAAGCTGGAGGCATAAGAGGCATCTGGGTCCTTTATTAAAGTAATGGATTCCTGGGCACTACTCAAAATTGACCAGCTCCAAGTCAGCAAGGGGGTGCGGGTTCTAGATATTACTATTTAAGAAGCTCCAGGTAACGCTGCCCTAGGTGCACTGTAGCATGAGTTTTTACAAAGTCTCACATGAGAGTATGTCAGCCTTGTGGTGGTATTTGGTAAGAGGAGGAAGAGGTAGAGAATGACAAACTTGCTTTCTCGTAATGGGTACACAATGCCGAGACACAAGTCACAATGGTGCCTCCCCAGGGTGATTTCTCAGAGCTCTGCACCATTTCTCTTCCTCGCCATCATTTGCTACCTTTTGGTGAACTCATTCTGTGATTTGAAGGAACATGGATGCTCCCAGACTGTGAGAATAACAGCTTTAGAAGTTTTTAACTGTGTTTCTCTTTGTTGGGGGTAGCATATTTCTCAGACCTCTTGACTGCTCTTTGCTTGACAAAATGACACAATAAAGAAGATTGATATCAAGGTCTTTTAGATAATTTTGCAGGGAGAAGCTTCAGGAGCTATACATTAGCTCCTCTATATTTGTCAATAGTTGAGTAGAGTGATCCACAAGAAGTCATTTAATACAAATGACTGAATTTATTTTAACACCAGTGTTGATAATAGCATTAAGCACTGTCTTAACTTAGCATCATGAATAGACTTTAAATCTTACCTAGTACATGACTATTAATCACAGCAAAGAAATTTGGAAAAGAGATAAAGACTAAGGGATTTAATTTATTCTGACTCTAATATATACATGCTCAGAGTCAGAGAATAGAATAATTTGTTTTAAAAGAAAAACACAATCAGCAAAAGGTCTCAATTCTACTCTATTGAATTCCTCTCAAGCTACAAATACTTTTTTTATGGAGATTTTTTTTATCCAAAATATTTGCCATTTTCCTTTTTGCACATCTTAGCTTTGCAGGCCAGTACTCCACATGAGGAAAAGGTGAAATTTAAACTAAGCTTTTGCACTAGTGACCACTGTTTTATTTTTTTATAGTCCTGGATTATGATTAATTAGGCAAAAAGTAAAATGTTTTCACTTTCAACTCACTTTTTTTTTTTGTCTTTTAAGTTTGTGGACCGGAATTAGATTTCAATATTATTTATACTAGAGGCCCGATGCATGAAATTCATATAAGAGTAGGTCTTCCTTCCCCCGACTGCCAGCACCAGCTTCCCTCTAGCAACTGGGACCTGGGCTTCCCTTGCAACCCAGACTTCGTCCAGAAGGTCATCTGGAAGGACGTCATGTCTAATTAGCATATTATGCTTTTATTATTATAGATTTTCAGTGCTATAGCTATAAAATGTACATATCTGAAAATGTATGAATCTCCAAGAGTACTGTGAGCAAGTTCAATGAGATTTTCTTGATTATAACCTTTCCCCCTAAATGGATTACTTGTTTTGGCATAACCTATAAACATATTAGTCTTTTAAAGAGCAAGCGTATGTTTGACTACTGTAGGAAACATAGACTGGAATATATAATTAAATACTTACCTTTTAATAAGAACTTATGGACTATATACTGTTTTTGAATAATTCAACATATATTCTAGATCTTCTGTGATTCAGGCTCTCTGTTAATTCCTAGGGTTATACGATACTAATAAGAGTGAATACTCAGCTTAAAAAGACCTCACCATATAATAAATCTTCATCTTTACATTCAATGTTCACAGGATCCAAAGATCACATGGTCAGGCTTGCCTGTGATATTTGAGGAGCTTGAGTAGGGCAAGAGTAAAATTGGAGGTCTAAATATTTAAAAGTTATGTCATGTTTAAAAGGTGTTTGAACAGAATTTTTCTTTCCTCCTACTCTGAAAAAATATCTGTATAATAATCTGGTGGCTTAGGTATGAATTTAGACTTTCAGGAGATAAGGGAGCTCCGTGATGAGAAATGGCCTGGAGAGAGCTGGCCCTTAGGTTCAGGGGTGCCGTCTTCCCAATTCTGGCTTCAACCTGTATTACAAAGAGATCCATGGGACTGCAGACACTGACAAGGCCATCTACCCACAAGTTTTAGAAAATAATTGTGTGTGTGTGTGTGTGTGTGTGTGATTGTGTTAACATGAAAAGACAAAGAAGGATAGAAAAAAGGTTTTTAATTTTCGTTTACTGTCAGAGGAAAAAAGTGAGGTAATAAAAAAGAGCACTACAAAATGATTAACTAAATCTGTCCATGACAGAAAATATTATATAATTAATTTATTTTAAACTATTTATGTGCATGTACATATAAAGAAAAGTATGAAAGGAAGCATCCAACATTTTGGGGAGCTATTTCAGGGTTCTGAGTATTTAGGTGTTTTTTTTTTAATGTTCTTTGATATACAAATATATTGCTTGATTTTTTTATACAATAAGCATAATTAATAATAGATATTTTCATTGTTGGAAAACACAGTGTATTCTTTAGAAGAAAATATATGTGGGTTCTGTACTTACTAACTCTGGGAATTTGGTACAATTCGTAAACCTCTCAGCCTTCAGTATCTAGTAGGTAGAATGGACGTACTGTTAAATCTTTCTTATAGGATTGTTGTGGGAGTTAGCTACACAGGAGCTTAGCATAGAATCTGGCATATGATATCCAGCAATTAAGTTAGCTGCCAGTATCATCATCATCATTACATTAATTAAATGATGAAAACTGAAATTCTTTCTCTGATATCAGTATAGCTCAGAAAGGTTAATAAATGCAGAGGAGTTCATTTTCTTATTTGATTTTACTCACCTGAAGTTAAGCCTGAGTCACACAGCCATAGTTTGGCCATGAACTAGCTTTGCGATCTTGGACATGACATTAACTCTCTGGGCCTCCACTTCCACATAGATAAAATGCAAGAATTAGAAAATATTAGTCCTGAGACTTTATCAGTTATGGTACCAACTTAAGTTATTGTATATTCATTCTAAATATGACTCTATACCTGTACCCTGATCAATACATCCAATTCAGCATCGTTTCTTCCCTGGACTCAAGGGAGCCCCCTGCCTGGTTTCCCTGCCTCTACCCTAGCCTCTCATTAAACCACACTCTGCACAGCACCCCAAGTAGTACTTTGAAAACAGAAAACTTATCATGCTATTTTGGTACTTACACCCACCCACACACTTGGAATGCAAGCAAAATGTCTAATCGATGTCCCGATAAACGGTCCCGGACTTCCACTACGATTTTATGTAGAGTCATCGTCCATTGCTATCCATGCTCCAATTACATCAGTGTTCTTCCGTATCCAAATAGTCTAAGATATTTCCAACTCAAGGCCTTTGTGTAACCAACTTCTTTCAACGAGAATGCTCTTTTCCTGACCCAGTTGGCCAGTTCTTTTTTGCTCAGCAGGTCTCATCTTAACCCCGGCTCCCTAAAGGGGCATCCCAACCGCTTACCTGGAGAACTGCGTCTGCTGCTGCCGGCTGCCCCAATTTGTTTGATTTTTAGTCCCCCGTTAGGGTCCTACCTGACAGTTTAACTGATTTTGTGTATTTTATTAGCTTGTTTATATATTTTCATCTTCATTTCTCCCCACATAGATTTTTTTGGTTTCAAGAGATGAGGGAACTTTTTAGTCCAGGTACGTTTTCTGTCCCTAGTACCTGGGATGGTGACTGATGACAGAAGATGTTGAATACTATTTGCTGATTAGATGAGTTCAAACAAAAGGATGGGTGGATATGTGAATAATGAATGAATGAGTGCACTCATGGATATACATACGTGCTTTGTAATGTGGTAATATTCATCACTATCATTTAACTTGGTCCTGGCAGGCTTTTTCCTTTAACATAAATACACATTTCTAGGCTAGAAGGAGGCTGAGGCAGGAAAGGGGCTACGAGTGCATTTTACAGAGGGTGGATGTCATTTCCAATAAATGCCGGCCTGATGCGGGGAAGAAAGGGCAGGTGGCCTTATCAGTGTTTTTGGATTCATCAAACATATCAAAACAATTTCTGAAGTTTGGGGATTAATATAGCACAAAACACATTTTGCCAGCTGTTGTCCACTTTCATTTAAAAATCCGTTTTAGGTCAGAAACGTTATTGTGTAGCCAGCCTTCCCTGCCCACCTTGTTACCCACTGCTGCCCTCTGTTGTTATAGTTGTACTGGTGGACTTAAATCTACATGATTTTGTCTGTGAGACAGAAGTTCCAAAAGATGATATCTGTGCCCTTCAAAAACAATGTGCTGTCAGCCGGAAAGCACTACTGGTGATTCGGGTATGGGAGGAGTAGGCTGTGAGTACATTGTATTATTATTTACTCATCATTGTCTCATTTTCCATACAAACAACTGTAAATCTACTTTTGCCCACCCCGTATTAAGACTTTGTAATGACCTGTTTTTTGACAGTGTTCTTCATGAACCTAGAGAGGAGACTGTGTACCGATTTGTTCCTCTTGAATTTTTACTCAAAGCCTGCTTCTACCTGAAACCTTTTATATATATATATTGGCAGCAGGAGTAATGCCCAGTTTGTTAATTCCAAAGAAGTCCTAGAATAACCAAATTTACCTCAAGGCGGGGATCCGGTGGCAGTAATTGAAAGGGGGAGAAGTTTAGTTCTGAACTTTCGATGCAAGGAATTTTACAACCTGAGATAGAATATTAGGTTTTATTAAAACTTGAGCCCCACATGGGGAGATGTACTTTTATACATGGTAAGATCTCTGACATAATTATGGGATGTAGATGTACTCATTTCATTTTACATATGGGGAAACTGATTTTCACTAATTTACTAATGTGCTCAAGGTCAATATCCTGAAAATTGTGAATCCCAGCCTTGGGTCTGACTGAATTAGAAGCTCATTCTTCTTTCATTATGTTACCTAATGGCAAGATCTGAAAGAATTTTATGTTTAAAAATGTGTGTGGAATCTTATATAATAAAAGGCTAATATGCAAATTGACCAAACAGTGGAATGACTGCTTGCTATGATGTGCACTGACCATCAGGGGGCAGATGCTCAATGCAGGAGCTATCACCTGGTGGTCAGTGTGCTCCTACAGGGGGAGTGCAGCTCAGCCATAAGCGGAGCTCATGGCTGGTGAGCACAGTGGAGGCTCCCACTTCTGTGGCAGCACTATGGATGTTCATGGGGAGCGCGCATAAGGCTGCACTTGGACATGCCCAACAGCTCCTAGACTGCGAGAGGGTGCAGGGCAGGCTGAGGGACCACCCCACCCCCAGTGCACAAATTTTGTGCACTGGGCCTCTAGTATAAAATAAAAATAACTGCTGACTAGGCCTCAAGAAGCCTGTAAAACTATCTTAAGTAGCATCTGAAGCTGATAATTTTATGCAGAAATATCAGAATCTTGTTTTATAGATGTCAATAATTCTCTCACTAATTAGTTCTTATCCCTTGAGATGTGTCAGGCTTACTATACTGTTCACTAAAAGTACAGAAGAAAATAAATCAGTCTCTATACTCATGGAACTCCCAATTCTGCTTTGTGTGTGTGTGTCTAACATATGTATGAATACTTTTCTTAATGCAATTAATCCAAAAATTTCAATCATTTTGAGTTTTCAGTGTCTGTACAACTAACTTAATTGTATTGAAATTTGTATGGTGACAGTTAAAAAAAAGTGAATTTCCCATTCCCCAGAATAAAAATAAATTGTGTATCACAGCTATAGCTGGGCTTAAATTTTTCCATTAAAGCACTGGCAAAGGAGAAATATATATACAGATGGTCTACAACTTAATATTTTTTGGCATATGATTTTTCTTTCTTTTTTTTATTGTTTAAACTATGACATATGTCTCTTTCCCCTACTTCCCCCGCCCCCCCCGCCTCTCCTGTTCTCAGGATGAGCCCCCAGTGTCTGTGTCCATTGGTTATGCTAATATGCATGCATACAAGTACTTTGGTTGATCTTTTACCCTACCCCCACCCCCACCTTCTCTCTGAGTTTGGATGGTCTGTTCAGTGTTTCTTTGTCTCTGGATCTATTTTTGTTCATCAGTTTATGTTGATCATTATATCCCACAAATGCGTGAGATCATGTGATATTTATCTTTCTCTGACTGGTCTATTTCACTTAACATAATGCTCTCCAGGTCCATCCATGCAGTTGCAAATGGTAAAAGTTCCTTCTTTTTTATAGCACTGTAGTATCCCATTGTGTAGATGTACCACAGTTTTTAATCCATTCGTCTGCTCATGGGCACTTAGGCTGTTTCCAATTCTTTGCGATTATAAATTGTGCTGCTATGAACATAGGGGTGCCTATATTCTTTCTGATTGGTGTTCCTGGTTTCTTGGGGTATATTCCCAGAAGTGGGATTACTGGGTAGGATGGGAGTTCCATTTTTAATTTTTTGAGGAATCTCCATACTGTTCTCCACAGTGGCTGCACTGGTCTGCATTCCCACCAACAGTGCACGAGGGTTCCTTTTTCTCCACATCCTCACCAGCACTTGTCGTTTGTTGATGATAGCCATTCTGACAGATGTGAGATGGTACCTCATTGTTGTTTTGACTTGCATCTCTCAGATGATTATTGATTTTTGAGCATGTTTTCATATGTCTCTCAGCCTTCTGTATGTCATCTTTAGAAAAGTGTCTACTTAGGTCCTTTGTTCATATTTTTATTGGATTGTTTATCTTCCTTTTGTTAAGTTGTATGAGTTCCCTATAAATTTTAGAGATTAAACCCTTATCTGAGATACCATTGGTAAATGCATTCTCCCATGCAGTGGGCTTTCTTGTTGTTTTGTTGATGGTGTCTTTTGCTGTGCAGAAGCTTTTCATTTTGATATAGTTCCATTTGTTTATTTTCTCCTTAGTTTCCATTGCCCCTGGAGCTGTATCGGAAAATACATTGCTACGACATCTGTCTGATATTTTGCTGCCTATGGATTCTTCTAAAATTTTTTTATGGTTTCCCATCTTATGTTTAAGTCCTTTAACCATTTTGAATTTATTTTTCTGTATGGTGTAAATTGGTGATTTAGTTTCATTTTTTTTTGCATGTATCTGACCAATTTTCCCAGCACCATTTATTGAAGAGACTGTCTTGACTCCATTGTATGCTCTTGCTTCCTTTATCAAATATTAATTGAGCATAATGGCTTGGGTCAATATCTGGGTTCTCTGTTCTGTTCCATTGGTCTATATGTCTGTTCTTGTGCCAGTACCAGGCTGTTTTGAGAACAGTGGCTTTGTAATACAGCTTGATATCTGGTACTGTGATCCCTCCAACTTTGTTCTTCTTTCTCAGGATTGCTGCAGCTATTTGGGATCTTTTTTTATTCCAGATTAATTTCTGGAGAATTTGTTCTAGGTCTGTGAAATATGCTGTTGGTATTTTAATGGGGAGTGCATTGAATCTATAAATTGCTTTGGGTAGTATGGACATTTTAATTATGTTGATTCTACCAATCCATGAATATGATATATTCTTCCATTTGTTTATGTCTTCCTCTATCTCTTTTTTTCAATGTCCTGTAGTTTTCAGAGTACAGGTTTTTACCTCCTTAGTTATGTTTATTCCTATGAATCTTATTTTTTTTTGTTTCAATGGTAAATGGCAGTTTTTTTTTTAGCTTCTCTTTCTGTAAAAGGCATTATTTTTTTTATCATCTTTGGAATTGATACTATTTTGATTAATTTTTCTGTTATCAATCAAGTTGTTAGTTATGCTACCCTTATACAAATATATTTCAGCCAATGCACTCCTATATTTTTATAACATTTGACCAGAGGAAAATAAAGGAGGAAAGAGTTATAATTCTGAAAGATGACCAAATAATAAGAATTGTGTAACACTATGCTATTTTTATAATTATTTTTATTAAATCAGAGAAGTTGCCGAAACATTGTTCTATGTCCTCCATGAGTTCTATATATAGAATCCCGTGTAAAAAATTCTCACCTGAGGATATGTCTAGAGAAAGGAAGAGAGAATGAGAGATGGAGAGAGAGAGTGAGAAACATTGCTGTAAAAAATAAACATTGATTGGTTGCACCTTTACGGGCCCCGACTGGGAATCAAACCCAAAACCTAGGTATGTGGCCCAAAACCTAGATATGTGCCCTGATGAGGAAGTGAACTTGCAACTTTTTGGTGTACAGGGTTCATGCTGTTTTCCTGGGCCAGCAATACTCTCTCGTGATGATGGCACAGATCCAGTCAGGCTCAAGATCACAAGGGTAAACAGCTAATACTGTACTATGTACTGGGCTTCCAGCATTTTTTGGATAGTGTCATTTGTGTTTTTGCATTCCATCATGTCTATAAAACACTCCTCTGTGTCTCCTGCATCTTGTGAGATGAGAAAAGCAATTACTCTATAGATGAAACTCAAGATAATCACCCAACTATAGGTTAATGTAAGTGTTCTGAGAATGCTTAAACTATTTCCATATATTTATTTCTCTTTCTACACCAAAATGTCCAAAATAGATTGAGATCACTCTATGGAAATCTGTAGATATTTGTATTGTTATTGGCCCTTCTTTATTGTATGTTTTTTTTTTTTTTTTGGGGGGGGGACGGGAGTTGCCTCCTCCTCTTTTTCTTTTATTTCTATCAGAATAATTTGAGAACCTTGATTTTCCTTCTGGTTTCAAGTTTAATCTTTTGTTGCTATTGATAATCCTAGCATTTTATACCTTACTTTCAGAGAAAGATCTTTGATACTTTAAAATCTTCTTAAAGTAATTCTGATGGGCAGACTTGGTCCTGTTTTGTTTTTTGTACTACAAACCCAGTTCTTGTCTTACCCCCCAAATTGTTTTGCTGTGCATGTTATTAGACTCAAAATATTAATTCCCTTCTTTTCTGCTGAGACATGAAGAGGACATGTTTGTGGATAAACTTATTGCTGAGAAGAGAAGATATAAATGTAATCTCCTAACTGGCCTCATATCATTTGGCACAAGTGCATCTGAAGACATTTATCTGATTCTAAAGCTGAGATCTCCATGAATGCATGTTAGCTCTTCTAGAGTCAAATAACTGGGCTAATATCCTCAAACCTAAGGGTGACTCTTGAGTATTCAGCCAGACCTGTGGGTTGAAAGAAAAATGGCCTTAAAGTAGTTTAGATTTACTGTGAATGGTAAGGAGTTGAACAGTACAGAAGGAGAGAAATGGCTGTGCAACACTTCCTGCTTTAAAAAAAGCCTACCTTGAACTTGCTGATTGAGAAGAAATAATACAGCGCCTTGCAAATAAACCATGCTGACGGATGTCTTCTGCTGGAATGGAGCTCCTGGTATTTACTCTCTTTCTGTTTGATGTCAGCATCTTAGCACTCAGCATGAACTCAACTACAGCTAACTGTTGAAATAACTTACGTCCAGTCAATAATGAATGTTTCCCTCACATGTTATTATTAAAAATAACAGGCTCCAAAATGTGTGATGGTGTGGTATACAATTCATTGTCTTCCTCTGTAAGAGTTGTATTTTCTTGTCATTAGAGTTGAATTGCGTGTCGACACTGCTATGTTAAAGCATCCAGAATCCTGACCAAAGGCAAAAAGTTGCATTGAGCTATTATAACAATTGTAATTGAACAGTGGCTTACAACCTGCAAAGAGCTTTTAGAGTACTGTCTCTGGAATGCTTTGTCGCTCTAAGGAAGATAATGTACATCTTTTTATTTCCACTTTAGTAAAGAGTGGATTTACGCATAGGGAATTTAAGCAACTTGCCCAACATTATCACAAAACTAGGAACTGAGAGCACCAAGGCGCACACCCTGAGTGCCTCCTTCCTAATCTAATGTTCCTTCCTGCCTTACTCTAAAAGCAAACTATAATTATCTGGAGATTGCTGCTCTATTTTTAACAACAGAAAAGGAGAAGCACAAAGGCCCCTGATGTTAGAGGAACGAAAAGCCGCCCAGAGAACGTGAGCTATTGTATCCTGGTTGTTGCATTAGGCGAAACAGTTAGATACAGGCTGGTGTAGGCAGGGTTCACGTGGTTTTTTATATTCTGGAATACAAGGCTATTTTTAATGAAAGTATAGTTAACGTATCATAGTATAATAGTTTCAGGTGTACAACGGAGCGTTCTGACATTGACTGGCCTCCTATAAGAGGGTGTGTGTTTGGCATCACACTGGGTTTTAGTTGGACACTGATGATCAAAATAACATCACACAGATGGGTAAAATATGGTGATGAAAAACGACAGAATTATTACAGTGAATTTGCGGTTCCATTCCACTAACTGGTTGCACTCAGGTGAGCAAGGAGATTATAGGTTCACTTCTACAGAATAGATGCCATGCATATAGAACGATGCTTGTAAATAGAACACTCCTACCTCCAACGTTAGGGAGTCTGCTTTTATGCAATGCTTTAGTCTAAAAGAAAATATAGAACCACCCCAATAACTGATATTTTACGTAAATCTTTATATTCAAGGTTTTAATAATTTATGGAAGAAAGCAAGTTACATTTATCCATTTTCTTCTCACTCTATCTTCTCAACAAGGCAGGACTCAGGTCTGTTATCATTGCCATGTAGTCACGGTGCCCTTTGAGGACTTTCTGTACCTCTGACTTTGGAGATTCCGTCATCAGCACTTAGTGTCGCTTATAACATTGTTCACTTGTCCTCTCTCTTTATGATATGCAAATGCATCTATTTGCCATATGACTCTACTCCACCGCCCTCTGCAGTAAGCTGAATACCTTTTCCTGCCTCCGTGATTCGGGCACTGACTGTAAGCAAGTGTAATTCCCGCAGAAGTTTGAACTATACTTGAGTGTTTCAGCTTGGCCTCATGTCCTGGCGTCCATCATGAGAAGAGCACACTCAGCATTGCTATTGGTAAGAGAAAGGAGAGACAGTTGAGAAGATCTAAATTAAATGTGTAACCTACAGCAGAGCCCAGCTGAGGCCCGGCAAGCCCAGAGGAGCACCGTTAACGTATAGATTCATCAGTAAGGGCGGGGAAAGATGTTTATTCCGTTAAGCTGTTAAGGCTTTGTGATAGTTTGTTTTACAGCATTACTATAGCAAATCTAATCAGTCCTCTAAAGAGCTTCCTTCCATGTGCTATTGGGAATGTCATTTCATTGTATTTCCCTATGTCTTCCTATACCCTTTTGAATTAAAACACCTCTATACTATATGTCTGTTACCAAGAACAAATCTGCTTATTGTCTTTAAACATCTACATTCGACACCCCGACAGACTCTTCCAGCCATTGTTGTAGTGGAGAGTAAACAGAAGTCATATAAATATTTGGTAAAAGACCTAATAATAAATGTTTATTTTGAAAAAAGGAAGAGTAACGAGGTTGCAGCTGGCTTTAAGGATCTTCCATGGATGATTGATCAATGCTTAGGCAGAAGTGCTGGGACTGAAGATCTCTCTTATCGGTAGAAATATTTATAAAGAAATACATCTCCTGCTCTCTTTCCCCCCACCAATAAAGAAGTTAGTCTAGCCTCAGAGTATTCACTTTCTCAAAAGGGCAGCATAAACATCTTTTCCACCCACTTCCCCTCAAATATGTGACCCAGTGTCTTATTTGTTTTACTTTCTAGTGAAACAGCTTCATGTTCTGAATAAAACATACTAAATGTCAGTTATTTCCTGCAATGATCTCACATGTCTTGAAAATGCAAGGAACACTTTGCTTCTCTCTGTTGGCAGCGTTACCAGGAGGGATGTCCTCTGGATGCTCTTGAATTACCTGCTTTTTTGTTGTCATTGGCCTTCCTGTTGAATGTAGGGTGAGCAGGATGACTTACAAGGAGAATCAATGTTTATGTCATCAGTTCTGGGGAATTTATATTGTTTTCTTAGTTTCAATCCCTTCTGACATGTTTCAGAATCACCAAAATTAATAATAAACCTTTAAAAATCTTATTTTTTACAAGTTTCTTTGATTGGCATGTATTGTAGTTAGTAAATTGGTTTTATTACTTCTTCTTTGCTAAAATGTATAAATGCTACCCAAGCAATTTGCAGTCATTTATCCAAGAGAAAAGGAAAATAAAAATGGAACAAAAATGCCTTATATGTTATGACCACAAAATTCTATGGCTAACATAATTTACCTATTCATTACATAAAGAAGTAAATCAGATTACTCTTTCAAGTGGCTAGTCCTTTTTATAATCTCAGTAAATTTTTAGACTTATGAAGTAAGTTGCATATTACACATATCACAAATGGATATCATAAAGGCATAATGTGATAAAATTGTGGTAATGTGACCATAACATTGTTATAAGAAAATGATTAAACAATATCTTGGGGTTAATTTGGGGGTTCAAAGCTGCTGCAGAGGTTTATCTGTTCAAGTGCAAATTTAGTTTACTATTTGTTTGGTTATATTTTATTTCCAAAAGACAACTTTGAAGATGGGCCATGGCCTCACTGGTCTTCTCTGCCCCTTGTTCCTAAGCAACAGATCCACTTGAGAGATTTGTCCAGTTAAAGTTCAGTTACAGAGGAATCCTTTTATACATCACTAGAGGTCTGGTGCATGAAAATTCATGCACTGGAGGGGAATCCCTCAGCCCGGCCTGCCCCCTCTCACAGTCCCAGAGCCCTCAGGGGCAGGAGGTGACCCAGCAATCAGGGAAAGGCTATGCCCCCATCACACCTCTGCTGCTGCCACTGTCGGCAGCACAAGCCTTGGTCGGCTCTGGTTACCTGAGCCTCAGGTGGCTCTGGGGGACTAGGGGGCTGGGGGGGCTGGGGGACTCCAGAGGCAGGTACACGGAGTGGCTGGACCCACCTGGGGGCAGGCCCAGCTGTGCTGTCTGCCTGCTGCCTCAGCAGGGCTGAGGGGACTGGGTGCCACCATCTTGTGGCTGTGGACACCACCATATTTGAGGGCATGGCAGTCAATTAGCATATTCCCTCCTTATTGGCTGGGGGTGCCACCATCTTTTGAGGACGTTATGGTCAACTAGCATATTCCCTCTTTATTAGATAGGATGATGATGACCCAGATACTACTAATATCAAATGGTTCCCTTATGATTGCACATAGATAGAGAATAAATATTTGGAAGGCCATGATTTGAGTTGCATCTGTTTGCTTTTATTACTCTTCACTGGGCTTTCAAAAACTAGCATCACATAGGAACAGCAATAAAATATTCACAATCTAAATATTTTAACTTTTCTATAGTAGTCAGTCAGGGCTCTCAAGTAAGTCTTTTTCAAATCAAACATTTGTTGAACAAATTGGAGCAGAAAGGACAGACTTTGCTTTTAATAAAACATCGATATTTTTTCCCTCTTTGCCATTATTCTACATTTACTTTAGAAGATAGAAGGTATTACTCTATTTTGTTGTTATCTATTGCTTACTACCATTTTCCCAAATATTACATTGGTCTTGCTTATAACATAGGTTACTCAAAATAAAACAAAGCCGCAATCACTAATGTAGCTTTTTTTGTGTGTGTGAATCATTTTTAATAAAGTTTTCTTCACATTATCTCTTCAAATCTCATATGGTAGGTCTGGCACTCTGGCGGCATTATTAATGTGCCAATTATATTCAGGCTGAAAATTCTCTGAGGACAAATGGCTCCCACAAAGCAGGTGGGGAACCCTTATGATACTATGTCTTGAGGTAAACTTCTCAGTAGTCCCTATTAAGGTTCTTTGGAAATCCCCATTATCCATGCTTAAGCAAACAGACCCTTTAGTACCCGCTGGAGTAGTTCTACTTTAAATTGTCAAAAATAAAAAATGTACAGTAAATTTCTTCCTTTTAGAGTCATATATATGTGCATAGCAATATGCATGTGTATATATGTGGAATATATCAAACACAAGGAATATATTTACTAAATGTATACCACTTAAAAAAATAATGAGATAAACATCTAAACCAGTTTAACAGGTGGGTGAGTACAGATTTCACTGCAACACTTTTTAATCCCTACAGCCTCCTAGAGAACACAATAGGAATACCATTTGAACTCAACTCTTAAGGAACACATATTGTCATATTAACTCACTGATTCTTATAGCTGCCACTTAGAAAGGAAAACAAAAACACACAAGGGAAAAGAGAGACTTAAGATATGTGTAGAAAAGATAAGAGGCAGTCACCTATTGGGTCAAAGAAGAAATCAGGAAAGACAGTGTAAAGAAAGGAATGACAGTAAAGCATTGAAGAATAAAATAAAGAATATTGTCATCAAATCAATATGTGTGTGTATGTGGTGTATGTGGAGTGAGGTGTGTTTGTGCACGTTTGTGTGCACTTGACTTTTGCCATTCACCTCTCTTCCCTTCTTAAGTGTGTGGTTGGAGAAGTTATTTACAGGCAAATCTGTAATCAAATAGGCTTTTAGAAACTCTTTTTTAAAAGAGCTTGGCCCAGAATGTGACTAATAACAGCTCTAACCCCCTCATTCCACCCAGAGCACACAAGATGCTTTAGCAAAGGATGGTTTGAAAAACGTTTCTTAGGACAAAAGGTTTGAGGGATATTCCTTTAAATGTAGGTTGGCTAGTTGTGTGGAGTAAACACTGGTCTATCATTTTACTTAACAGTCCCTGCCACCTGATCACTGGCAGAGAAGCTGGTAGATGGAGAAGAGAGTGTAATTTAGTTTTTCTCTCAGAAGACAGGCTTTTGGGTGTGGTTACAAGGCAAAGACAGGAGGTGAAAGAAGGGAGGAAACACTAGATGGTTCTTTAAGTATGAGGCTGGGAACATAATGTAGCCTTGTCATGTTCAGGTCCAGATAGAAAGAGCATCAATTCTTCTTCCTGAGTAGAGAGGGCAGGGAGAGAAGTAAGTGCAATTGTGTCCTCCTCCCGTAAGGCAAAATATGAACCATGGAGACAATGGCAAAACCATTTCTATGAGAGAAAATTGATGATAGATAGATAGACAGACAGATAGACAGATGTAAAAATGGAAAAATGATACTTAGAATGGTAACTGGGGATAGTTAGAGCTCTATGATTATGCTAGAGGCCCAATGCATGAAATTTGTGCAAGAATAGGCCTTCCTTCCCCAGGCATCGGCTTCCCTCGGACACCGGGGACCTGGGCTACCCTCCCAGAGGGAGACCCCGCCCACCCGCCACAGCCCTTCAGTCGGTGGCCTGGGCCTCCCTCTTAGGGTGGTTGTAGAGCCCCTGGATTGATCACCCTGCAGGCCAGTAGCCTGGGCCTCCCTCTGCAGGGCGATCATGGGGCCATGGCCGGGCCACCAACCAGTTGTATCGCATTTGCCTTGGCTGGCCTGGCACCAGTGGGTGTCATAGCATGGTCCCGGATGGTCGTTCAGATGGTCGTCTGAATGGTTGTCTGGGTGGTCATTCCACTGTTCAGCTATTCGGTCGATTTGCATATTATGCTTTTATTATATAGGATTGATCATACACTGTGTATTTGTGTGTGTGTGTTAGAGTGAGTGTGTGTATGTTTGTGTGGGTGTGAGAGAGAGAGAGACAGAAAGAGAGAGAAATAATTGAGATATTCTTTTGTTCTGAATGTTCCAAATCAATTCTAAACATGGGCTTATTGAATTTTCTTTCTGTTACATAGCTGTACATTTTTTTTGGTCTTCTAAATGTATACTAGTCAGTGAAAGGTGAGATAGTATTTTACTTTAGCATGTTGTTGACCTCCTGTATCATGCCTTCATTTATTGTGCTGTACCACCTTATGTATTCTTTTGTTGCACTAATGCACTTTGATGATAAAAGCAAAGAAATATATGCAAAGATAATGAGCTTCTGGTCAAAGGTGAAAAATGCATGCTATATTCAGCCTACCTGACAGCAATTGTCAGCATCCTATTAATTGGTTCTTAATGTAAGATCAGACTCTGTTGCTTACATCAAAACAAGATTATACAAGACATGAAAAACTTTGGAACATCGATGCACTTGCTCTGAGCCATAGGACATTTTCGATTTAGAAATCCAATTCCTAACAATCTGCAAGATGAGCAGTTTACGGATTTCAAGGGTGGCTTCAGGCAACTACCTGTTAACTTAAAACATGACCGTTCACTTGGATATTTTCAGACATTTTCTTTCTATGCCATGGAGCTTTTACCTGCCAACATTTTATCAACATGTTTTCAATGGGAAATTTATTTCACACTTTCTCCTAACAAAACCTCAATAGCTCTCACGCCTCCAATTTGATAGGTCAGAAAGCGCTGCCTGTGTACTGCTTTGATAAGGCAGAAATCCCAAAACGCCAGTTTGGACTTTTTCATTCTGGTGTACTGAAGACAGCATTTTCCCCTCTCATCATTTGTTGGGGGTTGTAAGTCGGATTACAGAATAAAGTTTAGTAAGGGGAGATTCACATCAATCAGAAATCCCTAGAACCGTCCTGCCCTTGCCATAGAAATGTTTAATTAACTAAATAATAACCATTTAAGATTATTAAATTTTACAGCAAAATATCTTTTTTTAAAGAAAATATTGAGATTAAGTTAAAATTGATATGGTTCTTTTCCTGCTGGTTAGTGATAAGGAAGCTCGGGCTTGGTCCAGCATTCTGCTCCTCACTAGTTATTTGATTTTCATCAAGTCATTTAATTTCCCTAAGCCTTGTTTTCTCCATGCAAAATGGTGCTACTAATCTCTGCTTTAGGTGGCTCCACACTTACATGAATCAAAGAGGTGATATTTACTTGAAAATCAGGTAGCATATGTAATTTTAACATCATTACATCCAAAAAGCAGGTAAGTTATGTTTCATCTCATTTAACCCTTCAGAAAAACCCACGCTGTAGCTGGCAAATGACAAAATAAAGATTCAGATTTGATGGCCTCAGCTATTTCATTCCTTCTTAACTTGAGTTTTAATGCAATCCCCTCAACTAAAACAAAGATTATCCTGAAGAAGAGAATCCTGGGAAAGTATAAAGTGACTTTTATCTAGTCTCAACTCTTATTCATCTGCCTCTTCTGAACCAAAAGGGCTACACACACTTCTAAATCTATGCATGTATCTATATATGCATATTTTTTAAAGATAAAATCAATGAGTTCATACCGATACCAATAATTCCAACCCAACACCTCAGTTAAACAATAAATTATTTTAATGTTGGTTTTAATCATGTTCTCTGACATAACTTATGTGCATATGTGCACCACTCTTTGGGTAGGTACTGACAAAATAGGATGAATGTGTCATGTCCTCTTTTATTATTTCAACGTATCTTAAAGACCGCCAAAGGAGCAGGCTATGTATGAGAAGATGTTTGGTTTTGTGTCTTAAAACCTTGCTTTCCAGTTTTGCTTCTGCCAGTTCAGGCCAAGTGATAATGCTTATATCATTTAAATATTTTTGGATCCAGTTTTGTCATCTTTAAAATAGGAAAAATAATATACTGATTACTGACAAGGATTTAATAATAATAAAAACAGCAATGTGTGTACCCATGAGTGAAACATAAAATGATATTGTGAGGCGATTTCAGATAGTTTTGGGTTTTAAATTTTATTTTCAGAGGATAACACCTTACCTTACATAGCACATTGGATTTTGCAAAAAAACTTCTGCATGTGTTATTTCTTTTATATTCAAAACTGTTTGTATTAAAATAGGTCTCCTATCTTTTGAAATGCTAGAGTTGGAACACCCAAAGAGTAAATACATTGTCAACAAACAAACAGGGCAAGACTCACGACAAATCCATTGCTCTTTTATGCATTTTTATTCAGAGCATCATTGCTTCATAGTGTAGATCTTAATACCACTAGCAATGAAAAGTCACTTAACCTAACTAGTATAGTGGTTTTCTTTATTCCCCCAGGGAAAACTGATTACTCCATAAGTACACAATTATATAATGTTAACAACCCTAAAATACCGCTAGCAATTTCCAAAAGAGTTAATTCATTGGCATTTTCACAACTCAAGTACAAAAGTGAAATAGCATAATAATTCAGAGTAAAATATCCTACACTCCTCTATTTCTACTACCCCTCTGAATGAACTTTCTATTTGGAAATTCACGCTCAGTTTCATATCTCTTCAAACTCCCTTTAAGAGCTGTGATTTAAATGCACATCTGTGTGATTCTCTAGTGTGATTCTCTAGTGTTTCTTATTCTTTGAAGAGAAGAACCATGTTTTATTCACTAATGGAGTTGAAAGTAGTGAGATTGCCCTGATCTCTTATTTGTAAACACCCGAGTTTGCACTTAGGATAGTGTTTGCACATTATTCATTGGGTAATTATACGTATAATGATGTGTTTCATAGATTAACTTATCTCACAACAATCTTAGGAGCCAGATACAATTGTGATCATTCCCATTGTGCAGGCAAAGAAACTGAGGCTCAGAACGTTTAAGTAATGTTCTCGTGTCCAAAGTACTTGTAAGGTCCAAATAGGGTTTTAACCCAGGCCATCTGATGCCCAAGTCTTTACTTTTAGCTGCCATGCTACATTATCTCCTATCACAGGCAATTACTGCATATTTATTGGATATAAGAAATAGTGCTTCCAGTTGAAAGTGCTGAAACAAAGCCAGGCCTGGTCGGTTAGATTATGGATTTATTTTATCTAAAAATTCCATTAAAGAAAAAAAGGAGCTAAAATGAGTAGGGAAATTCAGATACTTGATATCAGAGTCAATAGAGCATGTACAGAGCGCGGCTTAGGAACTGATAAAACAAAGTTCTAACCTAATGCAGTAGGAAAAGTATCGGAATCATAATGTCACAGTGTGAAGTCCTCCGGATTTCCACAGATGTTATTTATTGCCTTAAATAAAGAACACAACATCAGCAGCCCATACTCACACCTCCTGAAAGGAGACTATCTATTATTTGCATTTATTTTTGCTATTTTTTAATAAGGTGCTTACTAACCTTCTGAGAAACAGATGTGCAAAAGTGATTCGGGGCCACTTTCTCCAGTTAAAATACTGTTGTTCTCCCCCCAAGTTTCCTTTGCCACAGTTCACACCCTGGCCTCAGAAGCCAAAAGAATTATTTTATTTCTGGCTATGGGATTCTAACAAATTGCTGGGGTACACAAAGGAGAATTGATGCCTAACCCGAGTCTGTCAGTGGAAGAAGAGTTGAAATCTGCCTGTTTTTGCATGCTGTTTCTCACCTTGCTTTTGGAGGGCCTTTTGTTAAAAAGTTCAGGGCTGTTCTGGACTCCCATTTTCCTTCAGTAGGAGGACGATGAAGAATGGCTTGACAGTGGTCGGCAAACTCATTAGTCAACAGAGCCAATTATCAACAGTACAAGGATTGAAATTTCTTTTGAGAGCCAAATTTTTTAAACTTAAACTTCTTCTAACGCCACTTCTTCAAAATAGACTTGGCCAGGCCAAATACCACTTGCCCAGTGGTATTTTGTGGAAGAGCCACACTCAAGGGGCCAAAGAGCCGCATGTGGCTTGCGAGCCGCAGTTTGCCGACCACAGGCTTGGGATACTTCTTTCCCTCTTACACACGTTCTTCACATAGCCATTCTGATAAGTAGACTAGACATGAGGGAGGAAAGGAAGGAATTATTTGACATTTTCCCACCTGGCGTAGTGAGAATGACCCAAGATTAGTGCCTCGTTAATTAAGTCTACCTTTTCTTCTTTGTGCTGGGGTAAGGTCAAGATTCAGAAAAATCATAGTCCAATCACGGCCCTTGCACTCGCTATTTGAACACCATAGTTATTTATAAAAAGGTGGTACGAAACCCACATCCTAGGACAGTAGTTGGCAAACTGTGGCTCGCGAGCCACATGCGGCTCTTTGGCCCCTTGAGTGTGGCACAAAATACCGTGTGCGGGCGCGCACATGCAATGCGATTGAAACTTCACGTCCCATGCGCAGAAGTCGGTTTTTGGCTCTCAAAAGAAATTTCAATCGTTGTACTGCTGATATTTGGCTCTGTTGACTAATGAGTTTGCCGACCACTGTCCGAGGAGATTTCTAAAGATAGTAAACTGTTAGGAATGGTCCATTCCTGACAGTACATAGTTGATTATGATGGCTACTAGTATATTGATAGCTTCCATTTTTTGTGTGTGTGATAAACTCAATGCTGATATTAATTTTCCTAAGAATAGGTTTACCCACCAGTGACTCTACATAGCAAAACCCCGCTTTCCATAAGAAAAAAAAAAATCTGTTGTAGTGAAAAAGCATAATGGAATATAGTTTAAATCTTATTTATGTTTGGCTCTGCTACTTACTGGCCATGCAACATTTAGGCAAGCCATACCATCTCCATCCTCCTTATTTTACACAAATCACACAACTTTTTATGTTTCCTAGCAGTGCTACAGTTCTTTATTTCTAAGTCAGGAATTAATTGCACTTGCACATTATAGGAAAATGGTGCAATCTGTCTCGTGCCTGTAATTTAGGTCAGTGCATTTGCATGAAATGTCTTTATGTGTTGATTTAACGATCATAATTTAAATTTAGAGCTTGATTTTTAATGCTTTTTATGGCTTAACACAAAGATTAACTCTATGTTGTTCAGGTTTTTCAATTAGTCAGTTCTGCTGTTCCTTCACGTCACTCCCTCTGGCAGAATAGTTTCCATTATCAACAAGGCTTTATGGGCAGCCCACAAATCATTATGCTATTTGGCACAGACTTTCAGGTTAATGAGAGAAGTCTGATTTCCCTTGGTCTTGCTATACCTAAAATGCTTTTTCTGAGAGTCATATTTGTGAAAATCATTTGGCTCAGAAAATCTATTTAAAAACATGAAGGTAACATGTCTCTTCGGTGAGGATGATTAGGAATATAGGGATCGTGCAATTAAGTTTAATTGGATTAAGTAGAGAAGACTGACTTTCATAATTAATTTAGTCTCATGATTGGTCTTGGGAGGGACAATCCCAAATGAAAAATATGATTGTGGTGGAAGAGCAAGAAATACTTCAAGATATAAACCAAACCACAGATGATCCGGTTATCAAGAAGAATAAGTGAGATTGCTGGGTCATATGGTAGTTCCATTTTTAATTTTTGAGGTAATTCCATAGGTGGGGGAGGTAGGAAAAAGGAATATGTGATTATAACAGGACCATAGCATATAAGATCTATATACCAGCAATGAACAATTAGAATTTGAAATTTAAAAATCTAATAGAATTTACTTTAGAGCCCTAAAGTGAAATACTTAGGTATAAGTCTAAACTATATACAGGCCAGCTCCAGCCAGTTTGGTTAAGTGGATAGAGCGTCAGGCCACAGACTAAAGGGTCCTGGATTTGTTTCCTGTCAAGGGTACATACCTCAGTTGCAGTTTCCATGCAGGAGGCAACCAATCAATGTGTCTCTCTCACACTGATGTTTCTCTCTCTGTGTGTCTCCCCCTCTCTTCCACTCTTCCTAAAAATCAATTTAAAAATATACTTATGTGAGGATTAACAAAAAGATAAAATAAAAAATATAGGACATATACATGGAAAATTACAAAACTCTGATGAAAGAAGTCAAATACATAAATCCATGTTTGTGGATTGGAAGAGTCAATATTCCCAGTGTGTCAGTTCTTCCCAGATTGATCTATAGATTCAGGGCAGTTCCCAAGTCAATATCAGCTTGTGAATATCATCAAATCGGTTCTCAAATTTATAAGGAGAGACAGGAAAGACCCAGAATAGCCAATATAATATTGAAGGAAAGGACCTGCGCTGCAGGACTAACACTGGCCCACTTTGACTTCATATAAAGCTATGGTAACCAACACAGCATGGTATTGGCAAAATAATAGACACATAGATCATTGGAACAGAATAGATAGACCAGAAATAGATCCACACAAGGAGAGTAAGCTACTTTTTGAAAAAAAAAATAGCTAAGGCAATTAAATGGAGGATAGTCTTTTCCACAAATGGTGTTAGAAAAGCTGAATATCCACTTGCAAAATGATGAATCTAGACAAAGATGTTACAGCTTCTACAAAAATTAGCTCAAAATTAATCATATACCTAAATGTGACATAAAATGCTATAGGAGTTCTACAAAATAACAGAAAATCTAGGTGACCTTGGGTTTGCTAAGGATACGAAACGTAAAGTACAACCTGTGAAGGAAAAAAATAAGTTGGCCATTATAGAAAGACTGGAAAATAAAAGTGTTGAAGGGATTATGACAGATGATTAGCAGAATTGACTGAATCATTAATTCTTTGATTCCTAAATCCAAAGATCTAATGCAGGAATAAAAATCCATATCTATCCAGTACTCACATACTGATTAATTGTAAATACCAAAGAAAAAGGAATGATCTTAAAAGCATCCAGCAAGAAAGGTTATATTATCCTTAAAGTAATTTTAATTCAATTTAAAGTAGCAATAGAAGCCAGAAAATATTGGAATATGTCAATAGCACTGAAAGAAAAAAAATAAATCTAGAGTCATATACTTAGACAAAGTATCATTTGAGAATAGTATTGAATCTGACACAGCGACCTGCACATTATTGCCAAGCTCACAAAAATAACTTGTGCCCTAGCTGGTTTAGCTCAGTGGATAAAGTGTGGGCCCATAGACTGAAGGGTCCTTGGTTTGATTCTGGTCAAGGGCATATACCTCGGTTGCAGGTTTGATCCCCGGCCCTGGTTGGGGAGCTTGCAGGAGGCAACCAATCGATGTGTCTCTCTCACATCAATGGTTCTTCCCTTCCACTGTCTTTGGAAATCAATGGAAAAAATATCCTCTGATGAGGATTAACAAAAAATTTTAAATAAAACTTGTAAGAAGTCTACTCTAGATGTAGAAGATAGGACTACAATGTAAGAAAAAAAATAAGAAATTAATTAGTAAAATAGTACAGCTGATATTAATATAAAGTAATATAAGAAAGAAAAACATTAGTTTTAAATGGCACAAAATATGTCAGTCAAAATTAGATGTGAGCCCTGCTGGCATGGTGCAGTGGTTGAGCATCAACCTATGAACCAGGTTGAGCATCAACCTATGAATCTAGGAGGTCACTCTTAGATTCCTGAGATATGGCTCAGTCCCCAGCAGGGGACATGCAGGAGGCAGCCGATCAAAGATTCTCATCATTTGTGTTTCTCTCTCTCTTCTCTCCTCCCTTCCTCTTTGAAATCAATAAAAATACATTTAAAAATTAGATGTAATATTACAACAACTACGAGAAATGTAAAGTGATTAAACTTGCACATTAAAAGGGCTGAAAATAAAAGCATAGAGGAAAGATAAAACACCAGGCAAACACAGATCAGAAGAACGTTTCTCTAAACATAGTAAAACAAATTCTGTGAATAGGGTTAATACGGAAGCCACCCAGTCTGTGGTATTTTTGTTATAGCTGCCCACATGGACTAAGACAGGTGGCTTTAGCAAATACAGCAGGAGGCTGAGACAGAGGTTAGAGAGCTCCTCCAGAAAGGAATAATGACTTAGACTTAGTCTTAAAAGAACAGTGTGAGTTATCTAGGCTGTGAGTAGGGTATGAGTGGTGAGGGTTTTGGGGGGGCAAATGTTCCATGATGTGAAACAGCCTGATGGAGAAAACTTGCAAGCAGTATGGACTGCCATTCTACTCTGTCAGAGGACCATTCACAATAAACTGAAATGACCTACATCACTGTCCTGCTGATTACCTGTTTCACCTGACTGGTACTGATGCTAAGGGTAGTAATCTGTTGGGGGTGCTCCTTCTACTATATAGTTTTGATTGATGTGGTCACTATCCCTTCTCTCCCCCTCGGTTGTGGCTTCTACCTGCAGCCTTCTTCAGAAAATCTGTGGGCTACTGAAGGTACTGATACCTCACAGGCCAACGTATCAAGTCCCAGCACTTTTACCTAAAGGCAGGCACGTTGTTACAGTTCATACTTCAGAGATTCCCTTGGAGTCGGGCTAAAGCTAGTCTTTCTGTAGCAGTTCAATGTTGAATAGCTTCTTCCATTTGCTGGCTTATGTCCTTTATACTCATATGCTTTTTTTCTAAAAGCATTCTTTTATAAATCACTTTCAAAAATCCCCACCCTTGACTCTGATTCTGTGGAACTCAGCCAAGACAAGGGGGTTGCAGTGGGCGGGGAAGGGGGGCTCTGTGCTCCATTCATCTGTGTCAAAGAACCAAAAGTGGAGGCGTGTTGTAAGTCCTGAAAAATGAATTGTGAAAATGAATGGACCTGAAAATTGCATTTGTGGGATGCAAGCATATATGATAATTTGAAATCAGATAATAATGAGCATTTATGAGATAGTCACCATGCTGAAGGCATTTTGCTGAACTTGTTACATGTATAATCTCATTTAAGCCTCTCAAGTCTCCATCAGGCGACCTGAATAGTATCTGTATTTTACTGATGAAGAAAACCAAGGCTTAGAGAATTTGCTGCTCTTGCAAAAGACCACCCAGCAAGAATGACCTACAACTCCACTTAAGATTTTTGGTTTTGGTGCTGGTAGAACTCTCACAAGTTGAACTTAATTAATTGAAAATTTAATAGATTTTAGAATGAGTTCATAAACCCTGAAGGGTACATGTGTAACATTTTTTGTAACATATTTTTGAAGGCTCTAACAAAGGAACTAGATGCACTGAGTTATTAAAAGGACACTTTACATTTACTTACATAGACATATTTGATTTATGCTCTAAGATTCATACAAAAAATTATCCTCACCTCACCTCCTCTCCCAAACCTGAGTAACACCACATTGTTCATAGGCAGTACGCTGAACTTCAGTTTGGCATCTGGATTATGTAAAGCATAATTGGATCTACTCTATGCAATTAGAATTGAAATTTTTTTGCTGCGGAAGCACTACGTTGCAGTTTTTGCTGGGAAGCGAGTGTTAAGCATTTTGTTTGGGACTTGGAAAATCTGCCTTGACAGTGCTTCATAATAGAACCAATTACCAGGTGTGCTGTTACACATAGCCTTCCAGACCTCAATTTAAATAGAAAGTAGTGACAATTCCTTTTGGCAACAGTCTCCGTAACACTTAAAATCAACCATAATGTGAAGACCTACATGTTTAGCAAGGCGACAGGGACCTGGGATACTTGGTACATAAACATGTACTGCAGGCTTGTGATGATTGAATTACCAAACAAGAGCATGACAGATATTAAGACTCTCTTCCAAAGCCAGTTCTTGTTGAATTTCTCTAATAACTATTAGCACAGTTAAATTTATGCTCTACTTTGTATATTTTTTCATAAAAGAGGAAAGTAATTTTATTGATGTATTAACATACTCTAAAACAAAACATATCTTGATCTTTTATAAATTGGCTTATGTGAACATTCAAAAAAATTAACCATTTACTAGAGAAGCAAATAGAAATGCTTAATGGGAATGTAAACTTAAATCCAATAATGAAATATACTACTGTCTATATCACATGCAGGTGATTTTCTCTTGAAAATTACTAGACAATATTTATGTACTAGAGGCCTGGTGCATGAAAATTCATGCACTGAGGGGGGGTCCCTCAGCCCAGCCTGCCCTCTCTCACAGTCCAGGAACCCTCAGGGGTGGGAGGTGACCCAGCGATCAGGGGAAGGCGATGCCCCATCACACCTCTGCTGCTGCCACTGCCGGTAGCACAAGCCTTGGCAGCCTTGGTTACTTGAGCCTTGGGTGGCCCTGGGCAGCTGGGCATCTGCCATGCAAGGCTTGCCTGTGCCTCAGGCTGGACCTGGGTGGCTGAGCAGCCACCATCTGAAGTTTGCCTGTGCCTCGGGCCAGTCTTGGGTGGCTGGGGGGCTGAGGGGACTAGGGGACGCCGGAGGCAGGTGCACGGAACAGCCGGGCCCACCTGAGGGTGCATCCAGCCTTTCTGCATGACTGCCACCCCAGTGGGGCTGAGGGGACTGGGCACTGCCATCTTGTGGCTGTGGGTGCTGCCATCTTTGAGGGCGGGGCAGTCAGTTAGCATATTCCCTCCTTATTGGCTGTGGGTGCCACCATCTTTGCGACAGCATGAGGGTCAATTAGCATATCCTCTCTTTATTAGGTAGGATAATTACTTTGAAATCAGAAGGGGATGTAGCACTGAGGAATAATCCTCTATTGCAGATAAGAGAGCCAGTGCTTGATAATTATTTGACTTTCCTGAGATTTTGATTCAGAGCATTTGAAGTGAGAGCCCACAATCTCTATTTTTATTTTTTAACTCTCTGGGTGATTCACATACATAGCTATATTTGGAAACAAACAGCTTAGTTTTTAATAGATAAATTTATAAATATTTTCAGATATGTCATTAATTCTCTATAATATTATGACTAGTGATATACAGTTATCAACTCATCTGAAAGTAATTATGAATATATGCAGAGAACATATTCTTAAACTTTGAACATTAAGAAAGCCTTTCCTGTTTTTATTTATTTACTAGAGGCCTGGTGCATGGATTCATGCACTGGTGGGTTCCCTCTGCCTGACCTGTGGGAATTGGGTTGAAACGGGCTCTCTGACATTTCCTTAAGGGTCCCAGATTACGAGAGGGTGCAGGCCAGGCTGAGGGACCCCACTGGTGCACGATTGGGGCCAGGGAGGGACCTCGGGAGGGCTCCAGGGTGTGTCTGGCCCATCTCGCTCAGTCCCGATCAGCCAGACCCCAGCAGCAATCTAACCTACTGGTTGGAGCGTCTGCCCTCCGGTGGTCAGTGTGTGTCATAGAGACTGGTTGAATGGTCAAAAGGTCAGATACTTAGCATGTTAGGTTTTATTATATAGGATTGAATAGGTTTTAAATATTGATCTTCAGGGCCTTTTTAAATAGAATCTTATAGCTGAAAACTATTCCAAAGTCTGAACATGCCTCTTCTTGCCAGTGGTCTTGATCCAGTATCTAGAAGGGTTCAAGAATCTGGAGAAGGGCTGTGTGTAAATTAAATAAGAGTCCAGAGACGAAACACAATTTTGGAAGGCATTTTGGGGAGTCAGAGAAGACGTAGCTAAAGGAACTAAGTTCTTCTTGTCTCAGGACCCCTTGCTTTTTATTAATACAAATTGTCCTAAGGCAAGGTAGATATACAATTCAAAGGCCAAGGTTTGGTACACAAATCCATTGTCAAATTGGTGAATTGCCTATGGCTGTTCAGGTGTTTGGCCAGTAGGAGGCAATAACATGTAGATTAAGATGCCCTCAGCTGTCTGGCAGCAAGCAATCAATTTATGCATCCTTTTCAGGTTTGGGGAAATACCCTAAGCCATCTCCAGATGATTCAGCCCTGCTGACATGCTGGAATTGGCTTCCAGCATCTTCTGTCACCTCAAGACAAAACTATGTTCATGTTTCAGGTGATTTAAGTATTGATGGGAGGAAATCCGTTCCCTATTTTAAGATCCTGATTATTTTAGTGAGCTGAAATGAGGTGGCCAAGGAAAGCAGGAGAAAATGCAATTTATCTTAGTGCAGTGGGCATAAAACTATCATATGTTAGTACTTGGGAGGACATGAAAATATTTCAGGAGTTCTAGGGATACAAATAGTACTGAGTGATTCAATATCCAAATTTTCATCAAGCATATATATTCGCATCAAGCCTACAATGTATGTGTGTATGAGGAACTACATCATTATGCAGATTCACATTTTCTATCTCCCCTTCAAAAATCACTCTCCTCACACTTCACAAAACAATGGAAAACCTCTAATCTACCTCTAATTTATTATAGCAGGTTGTGTTGGGCTGTAAAAATCTCAGAGGCACCAAAGGAACAATTTGCAATATTAATGTAGGTGTTAGGAAAATGAATGATTCAAATGACTGTAAAACAAATATTTTTGCAAATCAGTTGTTTTTCATTTTTTTCCTTCTTTTTAAATTAACATATAATTGACATACAATATCCTGTTAGTTTCAGTTGTACATTATAGTAATTCAATATTTATATAATATGAAATGATCCTCACAATACTAGTAAGTATAGCTATCATCTGTCACCACACAGAGTTATTACAACATTATTGACTATTTTCACTATACTGTATGTTACATTTCCATGATTTATCTAATTTATAACTGGAAATTTGCTCCTATTCATCTCCTTTACCTGTTTACTCCATCAAACTCCTCCCTCCCCCACTGGTAATCACCAGTTTACTCATGTATCATGGGCACTAGGCTGATTCCATATCTTGGTTGTTATAAATAATGCTGCAATAAACACAACAGTGTATGCCTCTCTTCAAATCAGTTTCCCCCCTTTCAGATAAATACTCAGAATTAGAATTATCGGATCATATGGTAATCCTATTTATTGCAATCCCCACCAATTACTAATGGAATTTTTTTTCACAGAACTAGAACAAAGGATCCTAAAATGTCTATGGAACCACAAATGACTTCAAATAACTAAAGCAATCCTGAGAAAAAACAACAAAGCTGGAGGTATCACGATCCCTGATTTCAAAGCTATAGTAATCAAAACAATATGGTACCGGCACAAAAACATACACAGGTCAATAGAACAGGATAGAAAGCCCAGAAATAAACCCATGCACATAGGGTCAATTATTTTATGAGAAAGGAGAGAAAACTATACTTCAAGGGGAAAGACAGCCTCCTTCATAAATGGTGTTTGGAAAACTGGATGGCTATATGCAAAAGAATGAAATGACCATTATTATACATGATATGCAAAAATATATTCAATATAGATTAATCAAGGGCATCTTGGTTGTTTCTTTTTTAAATTTTATTTTTTATTGTTGACAGCATTACTGATGTTCCCCTCCCCTCTTTCCCCCTTTTGTCAATTATGAATAAAGCAGTTATAAACATGTGTGCAGGTTTCTGTATGGACATATGTTTTCAACTCCTTCAGGTAAATATCAAGGAGCATGATTATTGAATAATATGGTAACAGTATATTTAGTTTAGTAACAAACCAGGATGACAGCTTGGTGGGAAGTTTGCTGTGCTATTTTGCATTCTCACCAGCAGTGAATGAATTCCTGTTGCTCTACATCCTCACCAGCATTTGGTGGTGTTAGTGTTCATGGCTAGAAAGACAATATTGTATCTTTCTAGCCATGAACATGAAATATCAGTTTTATTGTTTTTTAATAGAACCAGTTTTTGGACTCAATTGATTTACTCTATTGATATCTCATATTTAATTTCATTAATTTTTACTATATTATTACATTTTATTTTTATTTTTTAAAATTTCCACCTGAGGATATGTTTTATTAATTTTTAGAGAGAGGAAGGGAGAGGAAGAGAGAGAAAAAAAAACACATTTATGTGACAGAGAAACATTAATCTATTGCCTACTGTATGTGCCCTGACCCAGTATCAAGCTTGCAGCCTAGGTATGTGCCCTGACTGGGAATAGAACCTGCAATCTTTTGGTGTACAGGATGATGTTCCAACCAACTGACCCACCTGGCCAGGGCCCTGCCCTAATTCTTATTACTTCTTTTCTCCTGCTTACTTTGGATTTAATTTGCTCTTCTTTTTCTAGTTCCTTAAGGTAAAAGAAGATCCTTTATGCTAAATCATCTATTCCAATATATGTATTTAATGCTATATATTGGCCTCGAAGCGCTGCATTTGCTGCATCCCACAAATTTTGATAAAAATATGTTTTCATGTTCATTTTGTTGAAAGTCTTTTAAAATATCTCTTAAGATATCTTTCTTGTCCCATGTGTTCTTTAGAAGTAGTATCTTGTTTAATCTCCATGTGTTTGGGGAATTTTTAGTTATCTTTTTGTTATTGATCTCTAGTTTCATTCCATTGTAGTCTGAGAGCAGACATGGTATAATTTCTGGTATATGTTAAAGTATGTTTGTAATTTGTTAAAAGTATGTTTGATTGCGTAGAATGTGGTCTGTCTTGGTGAATGTCCCATGTAATGTTGAGACAAATGTGGGTTCTGCTTTTATTGGATGAATTAAACTTTAGAAAATTATCGTTAAAAATTAATTATTACCTGTTGTTCATATGTAGACATAAGTTTTTTCTGTTGCTCTTGCACATTTTCTAATTCACTGGTTATTGCTAACCATTTTTATGTTCCACATACACAATCATGTTGTCTAAAAATATTGACAGTTTTATTTTAGTTTCCAAGCTTTAGAAATTTATTACCTTTATTGCTCTTATGTAATGGTATCTCATATAAAAGAATAAACTCTTTTTTGTTTCAATTAACTGGATTGAAATTATACAATGAAATATGTCTACTAATTTTAAAAAGGATTTCTGCAGAGTAATGAAATGGGTCCTTGTAATCTTTCATTATTTTTTAATTTAGTGCATATAAACTGTCTGGTCAGTACCCAAGTAACTTAACTGCACCACAAGACAAACCTTAACACATTTATAGGAATACACAAACACTCTCCCACACACACATACTCAGAACTTCAGCACCAAAGCCCATAAATTCGCCCAGCTGGCAGTGTGGCTCAGTGGTTAAGCATCAACCTATGAACCAGGGAGGGCACGTTTCAATTTTAAAGAAAAAACACCACAAATTCTCAATTTCATTCAATTAAATTACTAAACATGAAAAACAAGAAAATATGAAACATAAAAAGAAAAATTAGTAGAAGTAGAACTAGATTTGACAAAGATAATAAAATTAGCAAAAAGGGATGATAAAAATCTATGATAAATATATTTTACTGGTGACCTGGTGCATGGATTCATGTGCATTGAAAGGAAATTAAGTTGAAGGTGGCTGGTGGGGCGGGGCTGGGCGAGATGGGCCTAATATGCCCTGGAGCCAACCTCCTGTGGTCCCTCCCCAGTAGAGTCCCTAGGCCTGGCCTGTGGGGATCAGCTGAAACCGGCTCTTCAACATCCTCTGAGGAATCCTAGAGCATGGGAGGGCACTCTGCAAAGCTGCTGTTGTACAGGGTGTGGAATGCAAATGCAAGTGTGCAGTAAACCAGATTTGGGCCGACAGTGCCACAGCAACAACATAACCCACAGCCAAAGGTGGAATTGCATGGTTCCGGGAGGAACTGGGCTCCCTCCTCTCTGGTTTTGGTGTGTGTCACCTGAGAACCACCACTGCCAAGTCACTGCAGTTCAGCAGCTCCTACATTGAGCATCTGCCCCCTGGTGGTCAGTGTGCATCATAGTGACCAGTAGGACAGTCGGACACTTAGCATATTAGCCTTTTATATATATATATATATATATATATATATATATATATATATATATATATATATACTAGAGGCCCAGCGCACGAAATTTGTGCACAGGGCAAGTGTGTCCCTGAGTCCAGCCTGTACCCTCTCCAATCTGGGACCCCTCGAGGGATATCCAACTGCCCGTTTAGGCTCGATCCAGGTAGGCAGTCGGACATCCCTCTCACAATCCAGGACTGCTGGCTCCCAACTGCTCACCTGCCTGCCTTCCTGATTGGCCCTTACTGCTTCTGCCTGCCAGCCTGATCACCCCCTAACCACTACTCTGCCATCCTGATTAATGTCTAACTGCTCCCCTGCCAGCCTGTTTGCCCCCAACTGCTCTCCCCTGCAGGTCTGGGTCCCTCCCAACTGCTCTTCCCTGCAGGCCCGGTCGCCCCCAACTTCCCTCCTCTGCCGGCCTGGTCACCCCTAACTGCCTTCCCCTGCCAGCCTGTTTGCCCCCAACTGCCTGATTGCCCACAACTGCCCTCCCTTGCAGACCTGGTCCCTCCCAACTGCCCTCCCCTGCTGGCCATCTTGTGGTGGCCATCTTGTGTCCACATGGGGACAGCCATCTTGTGTGTTGGAGTGATGGTCAGTTTGCATATTACTCTTTTATTAGATAGGATAGAAGCCTGGTGCATGGGTGGGGGCCAGCTGGTTTGCCCTGAAGGGTGTCCCAGATCAGGGTGGGGGTTCCCTTGGGGCATGGGGTGGCCTGGGTGAGGGGCCTGTGGTATTTTGCAGGCGCGCCATGTCCCCCAGCGACTCAAGTGGAGGCCCTGGTATCTGGGATTTATTTATCTTCTGTAATTGAAACTTTGTAGCCTTAAGCGGAGGCCAAAGTAGGCCAGGGCTACAGAAACTTGGATTCCTTCATTGCTGGGGAAACCCAAGCCTTCTGCTCTCTCTGTGGCTGCAGCCATTTTGGCTGGGTTAATTTGGAAACTCGCTCATGATTGGCTGGTGGGTGTGGCTTGTGGGTGTAGCAGAGGTACAGTCAATTTGCATATTACTCTTTTATTAGATAGGATATGTACATGTAAATACAAGAAAGCATGAGCATGCTAAAGGGAGAAATGAAAGATATAAAAAGATTAATATCCAACTACAGTGACAAAATATCTGCGATGAAATACATATACAATCAAGAGGAGACTAGGTACTGCACAATATTAGTAAATCTAAAGATATAGCAACATATACAAAATGGGGGGAAAAAGACTGAGAAATGAAATACGCAAAGAATCATTGAGCTGTGACAAAATATTAAAACAAAGTGACGTACATGTAGAGTCCTCATAATTGCACACATCAGCTGGCTTGGAATAAGTAAGGTGGCCAGTCTAGAATGATTTTAGTTGATATGACCCATCTCTGGTTTACATGGTCTCATTCTCCAGCAGGATAGCCCAGGCCTGTTCCAGTGATTGTGGCATAAAACCAAGGAAGTATTCAATATCTCTCAACACCCACATTGGGACCAGTGTCACTCTCATTTTACTCATTATTCTTGACAAAGCAAGCCCCAGGTCAGCCCAGATTCAATGAGGTGGGGAGATGAACTCCAGTATTTAATGGCATCAAATTACAGGAGTTGTAGGTAAAACAAGGGACAGTTAGGGGCATTTTAAACATGTTTTAGTAATCATCACTATTCTCCAGCTTTTGTTTTAAACAACAAATAGGTGGCTTAGACACTTAAAAAAATACTTGGTTTCATTGATACTTGAATTTTCTGAGAGCTTATCCTATGACTACATTTCCACGTTGAAGTCTCACTCTTTAATCCATATTTTCCTAACACTTCACATTCCTACCCCCTTGAGTGTAGTTGGACTCTGAGATGCCTTTTAATTTTCATAACATCTAGTTATTTTTTAAACCACAACTGTGTCTCTCTCAGACAACCATACCACCAATATTTGATTTGGGAATTATTAAAAGGCATTTTACTTTCTTTCCTCAGCAAAATCACTTTGAGTATAAGATACTGTAGAAATTATTTGTCTGAACAATAACATTTCTTTTTTATTTTTTAGCCCTAACATTTCAATGTAATGCTGCAATGAGCTGATAGCTCATAACTCAAATCTCTGAATGCCAAAACCCTCTAGGCTTGCTTTGAAAAGCTCCATATATGCTATCATTCATGTACTATGGAAAGATAAAATAGAAGAGCCCAAGAGTTTCCTACCATTATATAATTTATTCTCTTTATCTTAAAATAAAGTCAGTTGCAGAAAGAGTTTGGACATTTGGAAGAAAATGGCACATTTAAAGACTTAATTGGTTCTTTATTAGGAAATTATTTTCAGCAACTTGGCATAATATTTCTTCATTAAATAATGTAAAATGAATAAAAATGACAATTCAAAAATGCTGAATAATTTGCCAATGTGAAAGAATTAGCAGTAAGATATTTCAATATAAATTAATTATTGTTTAATTTTAAAATATTTGTGTGACAAATATTTCATTCTTACTGCATCTAATGGACTAATTGATCTAGACTCATATTTCCAACTCTCAGATGACAGTGCAGTAGACATTCCCTTGTTTGGCTGCCACATTACCTTTGACTACTCTCTCTATTTTTGTTGATTGCCCAGTTTGTAAATCTTGTCTTCCCAAGGCAGAAAACAGAAAGCTTGCATAGCCAGGCTCCTGTAAAAGTGGGATTCACACATATGAGTTAGGTTTTACCATCATATCAACTAACAAAACCGATTCAACATTGAGCAATACAAAAGAATACATCTTCTAACAAATGTGTTGGAAATATCATCTATTTTTTTAAGGGAGACAGTAGTACAGGTTTTGCCTTCCAGTTTTGATCAGTACAGGTGCCTGGCAGCAGTGACGTATAAACCTCCCATGTGTTTGGTTCTGCTGCTAGATAAACAGGATGCCTGGTTAAATTTGAATTTCAGATAAATAATAATTTCCTACTATTAGTATGCCCCAAATATTAAGTTACTTTTACTAAAAAATGTATTTGCTTATCTGAAATTCCATTTTAGTTGGTGTCCTGTATTTTTATTTGCTGAATTTGGCAACCCTATTGTTTGAGCTCTTCTGACTTCTTAGACTCAGAGTGGGTTTCTACCCCTTCTTGAGACTCTCTGAGCTACTTAAAATAACTTTATAAAATTGCTTTTGGATTAAACTAGCCAGAATAAATCTTATTACTCATTAAATAAAGTTGTAATGACAAATACTCTTTGATATAGTATAGAAGGAACCCAACCTGGCTAGTGTGGCACAGTGGTTGAGTGTTAACCAATGAGCCATGAGGTCATGGTTTGATTCCTGTCAGGGCACATGCCCCAGGTTGCAGGCTTGGTCCCTAGTAAGTGGTGTGCAGGAGTCAGCCAATCAATGATTCTCTCTCATCATTGATGTTTCTCTCTCTCCCTCTCCCTTCTTCTCTGAAACCAATAAAATATATTTAGAAAAAGAAGGAACCTAACAAGTTATAGCAATAGGAATACTTGAATTAATTTTGTATGTGAAACTCACATGTCCTTTCCCACAGGGAATACAGAATGCTCTCTTCATCAAGGTAATGGGAATTACATTGTTCAGTGAAGGCTAGCATCGTTGAGAAGGGCTGTACCTGCCCTTCTTTGGAAACAAAAGATACAGTCAGCAGCTTGTGCCTTGAAATTGACATTATGATTTTAATGGAGAGGATGGATTTTGAGGTGGCAGAAGCTTCAGTCACCGTAGCTCTGAAATCTACTTACACCCACCTGGCCACTAGTGCTACAAAGTGGGTGTAGTCATGCAAATCGGATTTAGAGCCAGGTTGGCGACCAGCATGGCCATAGCCACAGTGACCTTTGGCTGTGGCTAATTTATCATTGCTACCTAACACCAAAAGCAAAGTGACATACGAAAAATGAATCTCTAAACAATTCCTTTGTGCAAAGAGATCTAACTAGACTCATTATCAAAGAGTCAGAGATTCTTGAGGATTTCTCATAGGGAGTTTGGGAAAGGGCCGTTCGAATAACCCAAACGAAGGAGTTTAGAATAATATTGTGCAAACATTCCATAAATCTCCCGGCAAGCTTTCTTCAAAGGGACCTGTAGCTAGTGTAATTGGGTCCAGAGAAGAGCCAAGGCTACAGGATGTTAAGCTACTGACTCTGATTCCTGGTTCAATTGTGTAAAACTGTGAGATGCAGATCTCTGGGAATCAGGCGGTAAATGGAGTTTGACCCAAGTCTCCCTCAAAGTGGCCCAATTGATGCATATGTTCTGTGGTTTTATCTCAGTTTCGGATGTATGGTTACAAGAAGTATAATTAGCAACTGACAGTGTCTATCTACATTGGCTCTTTGAGGATGCTATAAGCAATCACGTGGAAACATCTGGAGTTTCTCTTTTTATATCAAAATAGTAAACCAAAATCAACACTGCACCCCTGATAACATGTAAAGTTTGGTACCAACACTAAAAAAAATGAAAGTAGCATTGTTTGTGATTCTGTTCATATTCAGCCCTCCATCACTCTGGGATACCGTCTTATACAAGGACACGCCACAGTTCCATTTAATTAGCCACTAAAACTTTTGCCTGGTTAATTCGGACTTCCTCGTACTGGAATTAAAAGAAAGAAAAATATTAATGTGTCATCTGGGTAATTGGTTTTGACTTTCAAGGGGAAATGGGCATTTTATTAACCTGGTCTGGGAAGAAAAATTGCAGATAAACCCAGATGATCCTCTGAGGTACCTCTGAGTACTACCCTGTGGTATGTAAAAGTTAATGGATAGTAAGAGCATCACAATAAATTTAAATTGACAAAGGACTTCCTTTAAAAATTCAGTTTTGAGTTACCCTTATAGGTAAATAACATTGACCAACTGAGTCACTAGCTGAGAGCAAGTTAACATGAAATACGTATTGGAAAAAGAAGCATGCATATCAACTACGGTCTTTTCATCAGTTGCAGAAATAAGAAATGTGGTATTTTATCTATCTATCTATCTATCTATCTATCTATCTATCTATCTATCATCTATCTACCTATCTATCTATCATCTATCTATCTATCTATCTATCTATCTATCTATCTATCTATTCATCCATCTTTCTATCTATCCATCTTCCTACCTATTCCTTCATCCCTCTGTCTGTCTGAATATCTATCTATATGTTTAATTTCCCCTCTTTCCTACACCTTCTGTTTTATATAGTATCTGTTGGGTAGAGATTAACTTTATTTTATCTGTAAGTTAAAAATTATGGAGACTCAGTTATGATTGGTCTATATAAGGAATGGATATTACTCAGAAATCTTGGACTTATAATAACTAAATTGACTTCTTTATAGGAAAGTGACCATTTTTTGTAGCAGTAATAGTTGTGTTATGTTCATTGGGTGCATGCTGTTGTTTGGCAGTTTGGGGAAGAAATGTGCCTATTGTTCATATTAATAATATATAACCAACATTAAGACCTAGTCTCTAATGGACAGTCATGATTTGCAGTAGTCTAATGTCTTTAAACACCCGTTTATATTTGAAAAACCATGCTCATTATGAACATTGCCTTGATAATTTACAAGTCAGGAAACAATTTTCACCATTTGCAAGAGGTAAAGGAAACAAAGGATTCACATCCAATGCTCTGCCTCCTCTAAGGGAGGCTTAGCCACTACTTATACTTAGTATACACAATGTGGTCAGTTACATATTGACTTCTTCTTGATATCCTCTTGATAAAGGCATAGAAGGTTCATGAAACGAGACAAACATTCCACAAATCCTTTAGAAGACAATAAAAAAAATGTTTGCATATACATATAAAACCCAACTAAATCTGATATTTAAATTAAAGATTAAAGTGATACTATATAATTAGAAAATTCATTAAATTGTATTTTGAAGAAGATTAAATTAAAACAAATTAAGTGTGATTTTTTTCAAGGTTTTTGACTTCTTTTGATAAGTTAGCTTTGAAAATCTCTGCTACCTATATAAATGCATCGAACAGTATAGCATAAGTAGATCCCAGGTACTCATAAATGGTGGTTGTCTTTGTCAATAGTTCCCACAGGTCACAGTGAATCTTCAGTGTACTGCAGTTGCATCACTATTTGAGGAGTTGAGGAGGATTATTTTGTCATGCTGGTCATTTAGTATTTTAAGTTTAACTCTAAAATTTAAGTTTATGGACACATAAGATGCTTTGGTTTCTAAAGTTTACTGCATTTATGACTTCCGTGCATCCTCCATTTGCAAGATTTACTCACTCTGCATTGTTAAAAAACAATGACCCTCAGAATATGCTATCAGTTTTTGAAGAAGACAATAACACAAACTCTTACATTTGAGTTGACATCATTTCTCTCCCTGATAAATTCCAAAGGATCCTGGTTATTAGGCTCTTTAGTACTACCTAGGATCCCATTTTCCAGTCTAAATTGTGGAGAAAACTAATAAAATGGAAATTTATAAAAGCAATAACACTGTGCTGCCCAATATTCAATGGGAAAGAACTGTGTGTCCATCAGTGCACACATAGGAATGAGTATTTTAGAATATTGTATGTATATTGTCCTCATCAATTTATATTGAGGATAGCTGGAGAAACAAACACCCAGCCACTGCAGGAGAGATGTGGGAATCTACCGTAAACATTAACAACATGTTCAAAGAACAGAGTTGCCTTTAACAGTGAATTTGAAGGACTTTAAATAGGTGCTTATTTAGCTTATATTTTAGAATATTTTAATTAAATCAATGTGGCTTGGAGTTGGAATCTTCCCTAAGGATCCAGATTGGACACAGATAGCTCATCAAATTGTCACACTCTGACTCTTTCTCATTAATGAAAGTTCATGTCTATGCTTTACCTGTTATATGATATTCCTTCTAGAAAAGTGCAATTAGGAGGGCAAAGTAGCATACTTAGCACTTAAAGGTCTGCCATGTAAAAAATGTCACTTAATATTTCCCGTATGACTGTGAAGAAGACATCTAGGACCAATGAATTGCACTGAGAGGTCAGTCATGTTTGGCTTGATATAAAATATATAATAGCCTTGGAATTGCTCATTAGCTGGATAATGTGCCTTTCAAGGTCATGCTTCCTGTCAAAGACATGCTTAGTATGTGTAAAATTTTTGTATTTTTGAACTATAAGGGGTACTATACAATTATTTTAAGTCAAAATTTCAAAGATCTATTTTTGGCAGTATTAAGCTAAATATGTTCAATTTTTAAAGAGTGTCAGAAAGCATTCTGATTTTATAGGCATTACTATTTTAATTGTAATACTAAGCTGATTAATTTTAATGCACTGTCCTTGAATTTATACTGAATAGGGAATAAACATTTCTATAGCATTAATTTCATATATTAACTAAATTTAGAATTAGGACAAGATGAAAACTAATATGTTTAAAAATTGTTTTTGGATGCTTAATTCATTGTGATAGTATATATATTCCCAATCATTTAATGATATATTCACACATATATACATATAGAGTTTCTACATTAGTGTAAAAGCAATTTGTCGTAGAGACCTTTAAGAAGAAGAGCAGAAATAAGCTAAAAAGAATAAGTTGAATGATAACAAGGCTATTATTAAAGGTTATTTTTCCCCCTGGACTTCACTTTTTTCCTTTAGAGCTCAATTTCTCCTTTAACTTAGGGATTCTTTGATATCCCAGAACTGGATTCCTTTTTTATGTGACTCTTCATAGAACAGGGTAAGATGAGAGAAGGATACATTTAATTTGTCCGTGAACTGGTTTTCATCAAAGCAGAATGACCGATGCATTTACTGAGAAAGCCAGAACAAACTTTGATCAGAATACCAAAGAAATCGGAAAGATTAAGTGGAGACAGATTTGCCTCTGGAGGCAAAATTGTGATGAACACAGCAGAACTCTCACACTGCTGTAGATATTTCTCCCTGATCAAGTCATGCATTATTACTTTTTGTATTAAAATCAGTAAAGATAGAATAATAAAACACTTGATGATATGGTTAGATGATTTTTGGTGAATCTAAGTGAAATTGAAGGCAGTGATGCTGGCCTGTTCAACAGGGAATACAATTTATGTAGCGGAGGAATTAAGTCTTCTTGTGATTTCCCCATGTTTTCATCTTTTCTAACTTGAAAAGAAATTCCCAGTGACTTTATGAAATGTAAATTTTGACCTTGTAATTTCATAGTCACACATGTTTCAGATTTACAAATGTGGCATTGAATTGTTTGTGCAGGACAAAACGTAAGTAAACAGGGAAACAATGCCCTTTTTATGCAGTAGAATTTTTGTTGATAAAGTATTTATTGCCCGACTGGGGTAGGTCAGTGGTTGAGCATCAGTGCATGAACCAGGGAGATCATGGTTCGATTCCCATCAGGGCCTATGGCAGGGCTGCAGGGTTGACCCCAGCAGGGGGCATGCACCAGACAGCTGATCAATGAATCTCTTTCATCATTGATGTTTCTCTCTCTCCCTCTCCTTTCTTCTCTCTAAAATAAATTTAAAACTAAACAATACAGTATTCATTTTTTGCTTATTATTTAGAAAACACCTTTATAGAATATATTCCATGCCACACATTTTTCAGCATGCTTTTACAAAGAGAGTGCATCTAATACTACTAATATCCCAATGAAATAGGTATTATTTTTAGTCACTGTTTTACTACTTTGGAAACAGAGTCACAAAGTAGTTAAGTAAAGTTTAAATTTATTGGCCAGTAAGTGGCAAAGCCAGAGTTCAAATTCAAGCACCCTGATTCTGATTTTTGAGTTTCATCTCTTAACTACTGCACTATGTTCTTCTATGATATTTGACCATACACTGAATTTTAGTGTAACCCATTAAGAATCCAGCATAATGTTTACTCATCACCAGTTACAGAAATTCCAGACTAGTTCACACTTTGGATTTATCACCTCTCAGTGCCCTTATTTGTCACACTAAAGGAATCAAAATTAATTATTTCTTTCAATGATGATTGTGAAAATTATCAAACACACTGAGACAAAATGCTGAACTTTGAGGTAGAAACAGAGATCAGAGTTTGATTTTAAAAAATTTATTCCTAAGAGATTCACTCCATATAAGCTATCAGGATTATTATTCATTCTTTCCAAAAAGAGTATAGAGTACTTAGAATGTCTATGTTTCTGATTCTGCGGCAGATGATACAGGAGGTAATTTTTGAAGAATTTACTGAGTGGTTAGGAAGACATATTTAAGTGCTTAAACACTTAAATAATAGTATAAATGATGGAAAATGACAGAGTGATTTACAAAATTTATGCCTGATTTGAATTTTCATAAATTTTCTCTTGATCTATAGAAATAAGATCTTATATGCTGTGATATAATATTTAGATGTATTTGTGAGATACGTTATATTTGTATTACATTTATCATGTTCATAAAGAAGAAAATCAAATGATTGGAATCACTTTTCAGGGAAAATTTATTAACTAGAATGTTACTGGGAAATGTCACTGCAGTACATAGATACTAAAGATATAATTTTGAAATTAAGTTAGCAATGTAGATAAGCACTGTCAGTTATCAAATTCAGTTTGAAGCATTATTTATAGTGTACTCATTTTCCAAACTTGCAGTAAATTAAAAAGGAAGTATAGGAATTCAGGGAAGTACAAAGTATAGCTATGTGGAAAAGTGTAAGATGAATATTTTACATTTTTATTAATTTATACATTAAAAGTATCCCATTATATTTTATCGAATAATATGCATCATTTACTGTATTTTATGCACCTTTTATTAATTACTAATGCTTCCATAACAAGAGAGCACACACTGGAAGGCTTACAAAACAGAAAAATTTTTAAAAAATATATATTTTATTGATTTTTTTACAGAAAGGAAGAGAGAGGGATAGAAACCTAGAAACATCAAAGAGAGAGAGACATCGATCAGCTGCCTCCTGCATGCCCCCTACTGGGGATGTGCCCGCAACCCAGGTACATGCCCTTGACCGGAATCGAACCTGGGACCTTTCAGTCCGCAGGCTGATGCTCTATCCACTGAGCCAAACCAGTTAGGGCACAAAACAGAAATTAAGTTTTCATAGTTCCACCTTCCACCCATGGAGGGTGGAAGTCCATGGTCAAGGTGTTGGCAGGTCTAGTTTCTTCTGAGGTCTCTCTCCTTGACTTGCAGATAACCACCTTCAGGTCATGTCCTAACATGGTCTTCTCTCTGCGTCTGTTTATATATCAGAATTTCCTCTTGTTAATATTTATTTATGTCGGTGAAATTACTGCAGTGTTTTTTTCAACATATGGCGTGTTAGCTAAAAGTTGTTTGAAATACTAGTGAATCAATATTTTTTTTAAAATAACATGTTAATTTAATTATCATCAAATCTTGGTTAAAACATTTTAAAATTAACAGGGTGTTAATTTTCACATATGACATATGGATCAGAAATTTTGTCTGTTACATTCAAAATCTGTTACTTCAAGGTCTGCAAAATCAGGGGTTTACAGTATTCTTTAAAGTCACACACATGCCTTTTAATGCTATCCCTGACAATGATGAGCAATTTGGGATATTCATGTAATACCTCTTAAGTTGAGTGTCTTCTTAGCTACAAATTAGAGGATGGGATATCTGCTTCACATGGTTGATTGGATATTTGTGATTACACAGTGCCCTGTTATGTAGTAATAGTGATCATCCCTGTTCTCTCTCTCTCTCTCTCTCTCTCTCTCTCTTTCTCTCTGCGTTTTCCTCCCCAGGCCCTAATTTAGTTTCGTTTAATTTATTTTTTTTTAACTACCTTGTAGCAGACGCTCTAAACTTCTTTTCTTTGATATCTTGTTTGTCCCAGTCAGATGCAGTCTGGAAAATAAATAGTCTAAGTATTTCCATCAGAAAGGAATTCAATATGGAAAATGTGTTATAGAAGTGTTAGAGATTAGGATTGGGGCAGCAGATATAAATAAGAAAAGGGAGGCTACCCAGAGCTGTGACTCTGCCCTTGTCCTGACTGGAAAATGAGGAAAAGGCAGTACTGTCTGTGGGTCACTAACTATGGAACCATAGGCGGAAGGTATGGATGAGAGAAAGGGCTGCTCCTGAAAACTACGAACCCACAATTTTTATAAGGATGAAGGAACCCAGGAGGCACCGTTGCTGATGCCACTGCCAGAAGCAGAAAACTGCATTTTATCTATTTTCTATTTTCTAATTTTATGCAAGTACCTCCTACTGGCAGTAATTAATCAGAACCAGCTACAAAGATGTCAAAGGGTAATTTTTAGGACTTCAGTCTTGTAGGTATAGGACTCTGTCCGATTTTTAAGGTTATGCTACAGTTACAATCAGGGTACCAGAGGATTACAAGTATGGTATATCTCCATCTCTGTTACATGCTGGCAGCTTTGGGGTGGAGGGAGCTTTGTTCCACGTGTCTTCTGTTCCAGGCTGCGGGAGTAAAATGTGCTTGTAGTCCACTGTTTGTGGTACAGGGTTAAAGAGCAAGATTGCTGATGGAAGCATGCATGGCTTTTAAATTTTCTGCTTTTAACTGGCTTTTGTCATTTAAATGTGCATATTTTTTTTCTCGGGCCAATCATGTCATATGGCCAAGCCTTACAATGTGGCTGGGGAAGATGCTGAAATTAACATGTTATGGAAAACGCTGCAACCTTCTTTCATCAGTAAGCACCGTGGTCCGCAAACTGTGGCTCGTGAGCCACATGTGGCTCTTTGGCCCCTGGAGTGTGGCTCTTCCACAAAATACCACGGCCTGGGCGAGTCTATTTTGAAGAAGTGGCATTAGAAGAAATTTTAGTTTAAAAAATTTGGCTCTCAAAAGTAATTTCAATGGTTGTACTGTTGATATTTGGCTCTGTTGACTAATGAGTTTGCCGACCACTGGGTAAACAGAAGAGAGTGTATTTGGAAGTGATAAGGCCATGTATCAAATACACTTGTGTCCTTTCCCTTTATGCAAAGTGCATGCAAAACTCGTGCACAGGAAAGAGTCTAAAAGCTCCATTTAGTCTCAGCAATGAGCTAAAGACCCAAGGTCTTGCCATAGCCACTACTTGAGCTAATCTTGATTTAAAAAACAAAAGCCTAAAATTTTAAAAGGAAAAAGGAAACAAGGTTTTGTCTCATATACAGTTATGTTTTTTGGTGTTTATTTTTGTTAATCCTCACCTGAGGATATTTTCCCATTGATTTTTAAGGAGAGTAGAAGACAGAGGGAGAGACAGAGAAACATCTGTGTGAGAGAAACACATTGATTAGTTGCCTCCTTACAAACCCCAACCAGGGGCCCGGCCAGGGAGGAGCCTGCAACCAAGGTACGTGCCCTTGACTGGAACCAAGCCTTTGGTCCACAGGCTGATGCTCAATCCACTGAGCCAAACCGGCTAGGGCTCAACCCATAATCTGAACAGTAGTAAGTGTTTCTTGAGTAGGCCTCAATTCCAGTCCAGAAGAATAGCCTCCCTCTTGGTTCCTGATCTTCACCCTCTGAGAAGTCTTTTTTTTTTTTTTTTTTTAGGACTAAAGGGCATTATTTAATATTGAACTAAAAGTTATGATTTAGGACCCGAGATACTTTTTTTTTTTTTTTATCAGTCATTATGCTGCCATGTAAGCTTGGCAGCCTAAAGATTAAGTTACATCTCAACTGGTCATGACGTCTTTTAATTTAGGCTGGTAGCTTTTTAGAAAGTGCAAGTTAGGAACTTTGCCAGCTTCATATTTATTTGATTCCAGTCAGGCTAATTGTCCTAATAGCCTGACCCATAATTCTTTTTGATTTGTGCTTCTCTTTCTAAACTAAGACACAGGTAATTTGATTTTATTAGTTTTTAAGGGTAGTGCCACACTCTCAGTATCTTTTCCTGAGATATCTAAAAGGATTTTAAGAGTGAGTTAAGCATGCCGCTTCTTTTGTTTTCCCCTTTTTAATAAAGTCACTGATAACCACATCCTGGATTTGGTCTTTGTCTTGTAACAGAAACTTATCTTTTACATCTCTCAGGACACAAGCCTTGAAATTTCTGGATCCTCCACTTTTCCCTTTCTGATAAACCAGTCAACTCTATGCTAAGCCAATCTGTTTCTTGCAGTAAACTTGTCAAATATAGCTACTAACAACTAAGTCTCATTGGTCACATTACTTATTCCAGCCTCTTTATAGCAAAAACTTTTTTTTTTTTTTGCCACGTTATCTACCTTAATCATCAGAGGTGAGAGTGTCACAAACTTTTTTTGCACCTTTGTAACATGTTGTGACTGTTTCAAACATTCAGTAACAGTTTTGGCCTTATCTTCACCCCTAATGCCACAAGCCGACGCCACGTCTTCAGGCTTATTTTGTGAAAGCATCCCGTTTTCATTTACAAATCTTCATGGCTTACAGATATACTGGTGTTATTCCTCAGTCATATCGCAGGCTAGGAGAAGTGACTTTCAGGTATCTTAGTCTCATTTATCTGCTCTTTCTGGAACTTGATACGAAAGAACAGGCCCTATTTGGGACATGCAGTTCTCATGGCAGAGGAAGTGAGCAGGAGTTAGCAGAAAGACAAAACGGGTAGTTAAACTTCCGCTTGGAATGCATTGCTTCTGCCCAAAGAAAGTCAAATGGCCGCACCTGACAGTGCAGTCATGAATTACACTCTTCCCACAGGAAGACCCATCAATCACATGGCCAGAAGAAGGATGCATCTTTCTCTTCCAAAGAAAGAGACATGCAATTTTCAGTGCAAAAAAAGACAAGCTTTTGTAAGGCAGGAGGTTGAGGGCCTGATAACCAACAGACAAAAGCCAGCATTTGATTTTTTATTTTATTTATTTATTTTTTTAATATATTTTTTTTTATTGATTTTCGAGAGGAAGGGAGAGGGAGAGAGAGATAGAAACATCAATGATGAGAGAGGACCACTGATCGGCTGCCTCCTGCATGCCCCCTACTGGGGATTGAGCCCACAACCCAGACACATGCCCTTGGCTGGAATCGAATCTGGGACCCTCCAGCCCACAGACCAACGCTCTATCCATTGAGCCAAACCAGCTAGGGCAGCATTTGATTTTTTAAAACTTGTATCTAAATGAAGTGTTACCAATACTGATTGTTTTACAGAATGCTTCCACAAAACCCCACGTGATTTTTTTAATTGGAAAGTATTTGGGAAATCATTTTTTTTTTCATTGAGTAATTTAATGTGTAAGTTCATTTGAGTGAGGTCTTGGTCAAGTGGCAGTCAGTTGAGTGAACTAGAAAAGATTATGGAACAGTGTTTGGCTTAAGCCAATTGATTTTATTTTACTGCTTCCGTCGCTGGATACATAAATAGTCATGACAGTTGAAACTGGAAAGGAAATAGATTCTGCAGAGCTAGTGTCATAAAGTACTTCCTGCCATAGTTTCTCAAATAAAAACAGATAAAAGTTGTAATTGTGCTTAGATTCATGCCAGTTATTTTATCAGGAAAAAAAATAAGCAAGATATGAGATTGTACTGCACTTGAGGTTGAAAAATAAGAGGAAAATTACTTCTCCATGGTGCCCCTTACAAGTGACTTTCACCCAAATGACAATACCAAGATTGGATAAACTTCTCCATTGAGTTCGCAGAGTGGTAGCAGATTTTATTTGTTGGTGAGGTACTCTCCGAGGGCCAATGATAAGGGGCTCACTCTTCTTCATTCTGTAGTTAGCGCTGTCTGAATGAAGGGGAGTCATTTCCTTGGGGTGCTTAGGCCACAATTAGTGAGAAAGACAGGCAAAATAGGTTACCAAAGAAGATGGACACAGAATGCAGGAGATGTAATAGAATTTTTTAAGATGCTAAAAGGTGAAATTTGAAAGCAACATGTTGTGATGATAATATATTAATTTTACAAGGTTGGTATGGATTTGCTGAAATGTTTATGTAATTCATCCAATTGCAAATGACATAGTGAGGTGCTTAATAAACCTAACCTGAGCCTTATGTAACACGCAATGGCTAAAATGCTATTCATATTTTGGGGTTCATCTTAGCATAGCAGAGCATATATTTAGCCTATTTATACTCATATGGGCTATGTTCATATGATTTTTAAGTATTGAGATGTTTCTAAAGTATCAAAATATTATTATACTAGTTTATGGTCATTGTCCTTACCTGCTTGAGAATGAAGTGACACAAATAGTCCAAAAAAAAAAAAAAAAGGTAAAGAATCATCACAAATAGGAAAACAAACAAACCAAAGAACATTTATTTTACTTGTGTCTTTCCCCAAATAGACTAAGAAGTTCACGCTAAGTTAGTCATTGTCCCTTGGCGAAGTCAAATGGCAATCACTTGGTTAAAAAAAAGAAATTTATATATTTCTAGAAACTCCAAATCAAATATTCTAGTATTTGAAAGTATAAAGGGTTTTTCCCGCTTTTTGGATAGGACTATAATTTTTTCAGAAGAGAAGGAAAGATCCTTTTTTAAAATATATATATATTTTTATTGATTTCAGGGAGGGAGAGAGATAGAAACATCGATGATCAGAGAGAATCACCAATCGGCTGCCTCCTGTATGTCCCCTACTGGGGATCAAGCCCAACCTGGGCATGTGCCCTTGACCAGTATTGAACCCAAGACCCTTCAGTCTGCAGGCTGAAGCTCCATCCACTGAGCCAAACTGGCTAGGACAGGATCCTTATTTCCTGAGGTATATTTATCATCATGAATATGCTTTAATATTCTGACAAAATATCAATTTTTATTATGTATTATTTTAACATTACTCCTCATATCATGATAATAAACTTCTCCATCGGGTTCGCAGAGTTGCAGCAGATAATACTGTATTTATACAGCTTGTGGGTATATCAATTCTACAGGTGATAAAATTAAGTATATTAATACAAAAATTATATTTTGCTTCTTGTAAATAAGTCCTATCCAGTGACATTTACTTTTGTTAATATTAGAATTGCAATATCGGCAGTCCCTTTTATAAAGAACTATCCTGTGAGGGCTTGTCTGGCATTTCTATGCTGCATTTGTTAGTTAGCAGTGGTTAGTTAGTAGTGACAGGGAGGGTAGAGGGAATACAGGATCAGTATGTCTGACTACCTTAACATGTCCCAACTTCTGTTCTCTCTCTTACTCTGTCTCTGCTTCCTTTTTCCCTCTTTTGCTCTCAACTCTTTCTAACAGAGGAAAAGAGAGAAATCATGTGTCATGTAAGCATTTTTTATTAATGATCACCACATGAATGATTCCTCCACCCACTTGTCAAAGATTGATTGAAAACAAACAAACAAGAAAAGGTTGTTTGTACATGCCTGGGAACCTGGATATCAGAGGTGTTCTGAAACACACTGTGATGTTTCTATGCTGGCTTTTATTAAAGTGCTAATAGCACAGTGGATGCCCGGTATGTATTTATTCACTATAATTGGGGAAGCAGGGACTCATATACATAATCATGCAATCCTAAAATATGTACTACCTGGTCCTTTACAGAAAATGTGCTGACCCTGATGCAGAAATGTAGGCTGAGCCCTGCAGTAGCAGAATTGTCTCAAAGGATCATCTAACACATGTTCTGATTCTCTTTGTTCCAGACAAAATCTAGAATTCTGCCTTTCTACTTGCTTTTCTCCTATTAGTCATGTGTTGTTTTGTCCTGCATACTATTAGCTCAAACACTAAACCTATCTATGAAACACAGCTTTACTTGGGCAAGGGTGGGGGGTGTAGAGCTACTTACACTAGAACCACTAGAAAAGGGCTGGAACATGTGGGAAAAACAGACTGAAAGGTTCCAGGCTGAGTTTTCATGGAAAAGAGAGTTTCAGGTTCTATACCTGTTTTTAAAGAGAAAAGGAGAAATGTTACAAAATGTACAAAAATAAAATACACATTTTTGTTGTGTGGTAGTGGATCCAGAAGGTATGAAGAGACTATAATTGTTTACATTCCTAATAAATTTCAGTGAACTCCACTACAAAACAAATAAGTCTATCAAGTGGCTATTTTAAAGATTTCAATAATCCTGAATAAACTTGTATTGACTGAAAATCAAAAGATCTTTGAGCCTTGACATATATCTATCTAGTAGTCTAGACAGAGCTTAAGACTGATCTTTAGTTGAACATTTTTCCTAAGTACAACTATTGATGATGAAATTTAGTAATTGGGGTTTAGATACAATTATTACTATAAAAATATATCGTCAGCCAAGAAGAAACTCTGGACAAAGGAAATAATGTAATCCTATCTAATAAAAGAGAAACATGCAAATTGACCATACCTCTGCTACATCCACCAGCCAATCAGAACAAGTATGCAAATTAACCCAACCAAGATGGCAGCGGCCATGGAGCTGGAATGAGGAGGAGGCTTGGGTTGCCCTTGGCGATGGAGGAAGCCAAGACTCCCAACCGCCCTGGTCGGCCCTGGCCTCTGCTCAAGGCTACAAAGTTTCAATTATAGAAGATAAATAAATCCCAGATACCTGCTTCCAGCCAGCCCTGGCCTCCACTCAAGGAGACGCTGAAAAAAAAGAAAGAAAAAAAAGAGGGGCTGGGAGCTTGGGTGGCTGGGGTGCCTGGCCAGCCTGCAAACAGCCCTCAGCCCCTCACCCAGGCTGGCCAGGCACCCCAGCAGGACCCCCACCCTGATCCAGGACACCCTTCAGGGAAAACCAGCCGGCCCCCACCAGGGCCTCTATCTATACTAATAAAAGGGTAATATGCTAATTAGACTGGGAGACCTTCCAGGAGACCTTCCGGACGTTCTTTTAGACAAAGCCATGGTGGTGGGGCTGAGGTAGAGGCAGTTAGAGGCCAAGAGGGGAGGGAGTTGTGGATGATCAGGCCAGGATGGGACAGCAGTTGTGGGTGATCAGGCTGGTGGGGAGTGGGGCTGTTGGGGGTAAGCAGACCAGCAGGAGGGCCAGTTGGGGGCAAGCAGGCCATCAGTGTGGGTCAGTTGGAGGTGATAAGGACAGCGGAGGGGGGGCAGTTTGGAGTGAGCAGGCCAGCAGAGGGGCAGTTGGGGCAAGCAGGCCAGTGGGGAGGGAAGGTGGGGGTGAGCAGGCTGGCAGGCAGAGTGGTTAGAGGCAATCAGGCAGGCAGGCAGGTGAGCGGTTAGGAGCCAGCCGCCCAGATTGGGAGAGGGATGTCCGACTGCTGGTTTAGGCCCAATTCCTGTAAACTGGCAGTAGGACATCCTTTGAGGGGTCCCAGATTGGAGAGGGTGCAGGCCAGGCTGAGGAACACCCCTCCCCCTGTGCACAAATTTCACTGGGCCACTAGTCTTATATAATAAAAGGGTAATATGCAAATTGACCCTAAAGGGGGAACAACTGGTCACTGTGATGCACACTGACCACCAGGGGGCAGACGCTCAACACAGGAGCTGTCCCCTGGTGCTCCGTGCACTCCCACAGGGAGCTCCACTCAACCACAAGCTGGGCCCACGGCCTCTGCAACCTCCTCAGCAGTGCAGCGCCAGGGATGGCTGACTGCCAGCTTAGGCCTGATCCCCTGGGGAGCTGGCCTAAGCTGGCAGGTGGACATCCCCCAAGGTCTCCGAGGCTGCAAGAGGGTGCAGGCCGGGCTGAGGGACCCTCCGCCACCCCTCCCCCCCAGAGTGCACAAATTTGTGTACACTGGGCCTCTAGTATTAAATAAGCTTATATCAAAAACTTCACAATATATATTGACTCAATTTAATGTAAAAATTATACCTTTATTTATATCAGAGTGAATTGTTCTTATACATATTCCAAATAAAATAGCTAGGTAAAACTAGAAAAATTCAAAATATCTGTCTCCCTTTTATATGTACATATTTTAAAATCTGCTTTTTAAATTATATTAAAGGTTTATAGATTTTAAATTGTTTATTCAGAAAGTTATGACCTTCTTTTGTTTTGATATGTTTGTTTTTCATTGAATTATCACTCAAAGTTTACATAATTATTAAAATGTATAAAAATGTATATTGTATATATATTTTTAAACTTCCTTATCATGTGACATTATTATACTGTACATTTTATTATTATGTTTTTCATTGGTAAGATGACCAGCTCTGTTTTCCTGGGATGAGGCTCATTTTTCAAATTAATATCTCATGTCTCCTTTTTCATAACACTTGGCTCATTTACTCTTGTCCTTCCATGTTCATGGTTACATATGAGATAACTCAGGACAGAGAAAAAAGATGAATAGATCTCTCAAAGACAAACTTGACCCAAATGTTAATGCCCCAATGGTAATGACAGCAGGAAAAAATAGATGCCCAATTTTCCACCAGTGTTATACAAAACTTTACATCAAGTAGTTTATAAGCTATTTTGCTATAAACTAAAGTATAAAGATGTGTTATACTTGTTCAAAGGCATTATTATTATTACTATTTTTTAGAATTTGGAATATATTATTTACTAGTCTTTTTAAAAAAATCTTTATTGTTTAAAGTATTACATAAGTCTCTTTTCCCCCCACTGACTTCTCCCCGTCCACTCCCACCCCCCAGCACATGCCCTCAAACCTTTACTGTCTGTGTCCATTGGTCACGCTTGTATGCATGCATGCAAGTCCTTTGGTTGATCTCTTACCCCCTCTCCCCTGCCTTTGAAAGTCCTTTTTTGAAAAGTGTCTATTTAGATCCTTTGCCCATTTTTTGATTGGATTGTTTATGTTCCCTTTGTTAAGTTGTATGAGTTCCCTATAAATTTTGGAGATTAAACCGTTATCACATATAACATTGGCAAATATGCTGTCCCATGAAGTGGGCTTTCTTGTTGTTTTGTTGATGGTTTCTTTTACTGTGCAGAAGCTTTTTATTTTGATGTGGTCTCATTTGTTTATTTTCTTCTTAGTTTCCATTGTCGTAGGGTCTGTATTGGTAAAGATATTGCTACGACATATGTCTGATATTTTGTAGCCTATGGATTCTTCTAAGATTTTTATGGTTTCCAGTCTTACATTTAAGTCCTTTATTCATTTTTAGTTTATTTTTGTGTATGATGTAAGTTGGTATTCTAGTTTCTTTTTTTTTTTTTTGCATGTATCTGTCCAATTTTCCCAGCACCATTTATTGAAGAGACTGTCTTGACTCTATTGTATGCTCTTGCCTCCTTTATCAAATATTCATTGAGCATAATGGCTTGGGTCTATTTCTGGGTTCTCTCTTCTGTTCCATTGGTCTATATGTCTGTTCTTGTGCCAGTACCAGGCAGTTTTAAGAACAGTGGCTCTGTACTATAGCTTGATATCTGGTATGGTGATCCCTCCAACTTCATTCTTCTTTCTCAGGATTGCTGCAGCTGTTTGGGGTCTTTTTTTTAATCCATATGGATTTTTGGAGAGTTTGTTCTAGGTCTGTGAAATATGCTGTTGGTATTTCAATGGGGATTGTATTGAATCTATAGGTTGTTTTAGGTAGTATGGACATTTTAATGATGTTGATTCTACCAATCCATGAACACGGTATGGCCTTCCATCTGTTTACATATTCCTCTATCTCTTGTTTTTCAACGTCCTGTAGTTTTCTGAGTACAGATCTTTTACTTCCTTAGTTAAGTTTATTCCTAGGAATCTTATTTTTGTTTTTTTGTTGTTGCAATGGTAAATGGGATTTTTTTTTAATTTCTCTTTTTGTGAAAGGCATTATTTTTTTTATCATTGGAATTGATAATATTTTGAGTAATTTTTCTGTCATGGATCAAGTTGTTAGTTATGTTACCCTTATACAAATATATTTCAGCCAATGTACTCCTATATTTTTATAACATTTGATCAGAGGAAAATAAAGGAGGAAAGAGCTTATAATTCTGAAAGATGACCAAATAATAAGAAGAATTGTGTAACACTATGCTATTTTTATAGTTATTTTTATTAAATCACAGACATTGCAGAAACTTTGTTCTATGTCCTCCATGAGTTCTATATATGGAATCCTGTGTTCACCATTTTAATTATTGCACAGAACAAACCGGAAAGGTGAAAACTATTAAAAATTATCTAACTGTAGTTTGTTGGCAGGATATTCCTTAAGCCATGGATTCACTAATAATAACTCACTGTCCTTAGTGATAGTTTGGGATAGGTACTAGGAATTTAATCTGTTAATCCATACTTAAAAGAAACCAAAAAATTGTTAAAAAATAAAATATTGATTAAAATGGAAAAATAGTTATTTAAATACATGTCTTAAATTTTATTTTGAGAGGTTGTCTCTAGATTTTCAACTGGAATTTATACACATTGATGTAAATGAAATTTTTTATTAAACACCTAAATATTGGCCAAGAAACTGACAATGGCAATACCACGTGGGCCCCAAGCTTTGACTTGTTCATTATCTGGTTTCTACCTACATGGGTATCTTTGTTGCCTGATGCTTTTGTCTACTACTTCCTGCCAAACACACATATAGCAATACTACAAACTCTGTGAGTTTCCTGAGAAAATGGGCATTTAGAATTTGATCCATGCATGATTTAATGCATTCTGTTGTTTCTCCTTTGGTGCACCTGTCTGCATTTATAGCCACCATCAGCTTTCATACTGTCTTACATGTCAATGCCCTCACAGATGTTCAGGATTTGCTCAGCCCTCTTCTAAAAAAGTCATCACTAGATATCATCAGTCTCTCTCTCCAGCCACACTGTGCACTGTCCTTGATTCTGTCTTCTCACTAATTTAATGAATAGTAACCTGTTGGTTAGATTCTGAGCTCCATAGGACATTATTGGGTCACATTCTTCCAGCCAGCTACACCACACAAAGTGTGGGGTAATTTATTTTCATTGAACTTTATGAAGAAGTGAGTTAAAAGTGATTTTTAAAAAAATTAAAAGCAGTAATGAGTGAGAAAGCGGGGGAAAAAAGGGTAACAACAGGTTGCTATTCATGTGAAATTTCATTTTAAGGAACAGAAAATACACTGAAACAGTTTCTAAAGCAACACTTAAGCCATTGTTACAACAACAATGCAGAGGAAACCCTGTCTTCTATACCTTTCTTCTAACACCTAATATTTGTTACTTGGAAACATAATATCAAATATTAAATTAGTCAACCCTACAATTATACTTGAATACTTACTACATTGTAATTACTTGGCAAATATGTGCCGTGAAAGTAAAATATTTAAGTCTGGAAGGATCTGCATAGTTGGAAATATGTTGGGAGAAATACGGAAATAGCCATTAGTTAGGAGTAACGAGTTCATTAGGAGAGGCACAGAGAAGCTCCTGGAGTATTCAGAGGAGGAATTACTCGTAAGCCCTGGAGAGAACCCGGAAAGGCTTTGTCATGGATTGTTATTAGGACACCTCTGTGTGCCTTATCTGTAAAATGAGGGCAGTAATGTCACCTACCTCAGTGTGGTGCTGAATTCAATGAATTGATAAACATAGAGCTTTTAGATGAGCACTTGGCACGTAGTATGTGCTCAATCCAAGCAAACTGACATCATTATCACTACCACTAATCGTATTATTCAAGATTTAAAGAGAAACATGGGAAAATAAAAGATGCAAAGAAAAACCCCAGAACAATTATATTTCAAAAAATGGTGCAGAGTATAATTGACAGAAACGTAAACTGGGGAAATGGAAGCAAAGGTCTGAATTGAGAAATCTGCCTTGATAGCAATGCAGGTTTATAAAAATATGTATTTATTTTAGGCAGCAGGGACCTGCAAAGGTTTATAATCTTTGAGGCCCTCAATTTCCTCTATGACGATTCTCAAGGTTATATGTGCACACACATCCCTGGAAGGTGTGATCTGATTCTGGTTCAGGAAATCTATGCTAGGGCCAGAGATTCTGCATTTCTATCACCCTCCCAAGCATGTCAAACTCACGGCCAGCGGGCCGGCCTGCCAGATGCGAGTCTGACATGCTTGTTATGATATGATGTTACCATTCTAAGCACCACACCTTGGACCTGCTTATTTACTTGCCCGTCACCAACTCCACATGCACACACACACTAGAATGTCAAATTGGTGAGAGCAGAAACTCTCTGTGTCCTGTTCATTGCTGTACCTCTAGTGCCTGATGCTGCCCAACACATGACAAGGGCTCTAAAAATATTAAATGAATGAATGAACAAAAGACTGGGAAATGAATATAAAAACATGCACACGTGGACATTTTAGATATATGTACAAGTGGGATCAGTCAATAGAACATCCTTCCAGGGGATGACCAAGTGGAACAAGGGAAAGACTATAGATTGTGTAGGTTAGTTTTGGCCAGAGGGGAAAAAAACCCACAAAAAATGTTTCTGTAAAAAAAAAAAAAAGTGGGGCGGGGGGATAGGAACTATTTTAACATAGAAAGAAAGTGGAAGGCTCGTAGAAGGTTCAGGATCTGCACAGAAAATAATATGCAAGGTTCTCATTGCCTAATCCCACCTACAGTGCAAAAAATGTAACTTCATCTCGAATTTTATGGTGTGACTCAGGAAGCTAATCTCAGCCTGGTCAATAACTAGTGTTGAGATTTATTTTTTAAATACATATTTTCAAGCTCACTCCAAAACCATGGAATTAACTGATAGCTTTAGATGAAAGCCCCTGTCAGATCTACATAGATAACTGTAAAACGATTGTGTTATCTAGTCTTCAACAGAGCAGAAACTCAAAGTTATAAATGAATCTTTTAATTATTTTACATTTCACCTCATTGCCTTAGGAATAGTATTTAGAATATAACTAGTATTTTTGCTAATACTGTTGATAAGGTTCCAAAAAATGGAATGTTCAAACCTAGTAATATTAATCCAGGAAAAAGAAAAAGAATAAATTAGGGAGAAAAATTGAAAGCAGAAATGCATTTACCCTAAACAGAAGCCTCCTCTTTGGGTTTTCTTAACATGTGAATGCTTGATTTTACTCACACACACACACACACACACACACACACACACAAAGTCATTTATGAACACTGTAAAGCTTTATGGACACTGAAAAACATTTGAGATGGGAAAGGATGCTGTATTGAAATAAATAATTTGTGTTGTTGGAACAATATTTCTATTGCATAAAATAAGCCTGATATTTGAACTTACACTCTCCTAAATGTAAAGAAAATGACTGAATCAATGGCAGTTTGGATGGCTGAGAATGACTATGATGCTTAGTGCTGTATTGACATACTAGTATTCCTATTTTTTAAGGTATTTGATGGCATTGATCTAGCAGTGTTTACAGTGAACCTGGAGGGAAGTAAGAAAGTTGTAAATTACTATATTACTTATTGGTTTAAATGAATTAAGTTTGTATTCTTAAGGAAGTGCCAGAATAATATATAGTTACTGGCTCAATTAAAATGCTTTAAAGAAGAAAAATTCAGGAGTAGTGTAGGCAGTAAAATTAGATGAAGTGATGCTTGGATTAAGAAATTTAATATTTTATCCTTCTAGCTTCCTAAAAATGAAAAGTCATTTCTTAAAATATAGGTGCTATGTTTGATTACATGTGTTTTTCTTTCTGCCTTTACCGAAGGAATTAGATTCATACTAACGTTTAGGATTATTGCTCTATTTGTAACATAAGGACACAATTCAGAAAATTTAATTCATGTGAATACTGGCCTTACGCGTGGAGTCCTCAGTGTGGATAGCTTCTTCTTCCTGTTTCTTAACCTTTTTCTCTTCATAGCCAAAATATGTCAGTTTTCTACTACTTATGATTCAATTAGAGGCCCGGTGCATGAAAATTCATGCACTGAAAAGGGGGGGGGGGGTCCTTCAGCCCAGCCTGCCCCCTCTCACAGTCTGGGAGACCTCAGAGGCGGGAGGTGACCCGGTGATCAGGGGAAGGTGATGCCCCCATCACCTCTGCTGCTGCCACTGCCAGCAGTGCAAGCCTCAGCCAGCCCTGGTTACCTGAGCCTCACGCAGCTCTGGGCGGCTGGGCAGCCACCATCTGAGGCTTGCCTGCACCTTGGGCCCACCCTGGGAGCCTGGGGGCTAACTGGGGGACTCTGGAGGCAGGTGCAGAGCGGCTGGACCCACCTGGGGGTGGGCCCAGCCGTGCCACACATCTGCTGCCCCGGTGGGCTGAGGGGACTGGACACCGCCATCTTGTGGCTGTGGGCACCGCCATCTTTGAGGGCATGGCAGTGAATTAGCATATTCCCTCCTTATTGTCTGTGGGTGCCACCATCTTTGTGAGGACATGACGGTCAATTAGCATAGTCCCTCTTTATAAGATAGGATGAGGAAATGTTGAACTTTGAATACTGTTTCTAATATTTTATTGATTAAGTTCTCACATATTACAGCAGTAAAGGTTTAATTTTGTAGTACAACCTATTTCCAAAAATATTATTTGTTCAGAGAGAGTGTTTTTTCAAATTTAACTCTAGAGTTAAATTCAGAAAACAAATATTTTCCAAAAAAAATCCCTCAATCACAGTAAGCATGAGAAATAAATTTGAAAAATCGATATACATTGATGATACATCATTTTAATGTGTCCAACAAGCCATTCCACTTTAGCCTTTTCTGTAATTGGATGTTTCATAAAACTGCATTGTTTTGTTCTTTACACTGACCATTTTATTCAGGCAAATTTTTCCTTGCCAACATTCCTGCTCACATTGTTTACATATTTTGTTTAAATTTGTTGAGTGCTAGTTTGGTTTTAATGTTTCCCAGTGAGAATTACTTGAATCATTAGTGAAGTTATTCATGTTGAATGTACCTTTAAATATATTTAATGTTTTAAAAATATATTTAGCAATTAATTAACATTTATTGGCCTCTCATTATCTCCTCTGTGCTTCTAGTGACTTTGATGTATAAGACCGGGTTTTCAGCCATTGTCAATGTTTTCTTAATATAAAGGGACTAGTAACTTGAGTGGTATTTGTTTGTTATTGTTTACTGAAAAATACTAGTCTGGTGGGCTTAAATAACAGAATGTATTCTCTCCCGGTTCTGTTGACTACCTATCCAGATCATAGTTTTGGGCAGGGTTTCTCCCGATGCCTCTCTCATTTGCTTCCAGGTGACAACCTTTTTGCTGTGTCCTTCCATGTCTCCCCTTTGTGCACAGGCATGTCTGAATACTAATCTTTTCTTACCGGGCCAGCAGTCATATTGGATCAGGGCCCACTCATGTGACCTCATTTTACCTTAATGACCTCCTTAGAGGCCCTGTCTCCAAATGCAGCCCCATCTGAGATATCGGAGTTTAGGATGTTAACATGTGAACTTCAGGGGACACAATTCTGTCCATAAGAGAATCTAGTCTTCTAAATATAATCTTTTAAAAATATTCATTAAATCAAATTGCCTTCCCATGCCCAGCGGACATTGACTTAATGGTGTTGACAGAGCCAGCCGACGGCTCTGAGCCTGTGTCAGATCTGCAGGGACAGTCTAATGCTGTATGAAGCTTCCCATTGACTCCTATCTGGTCTGAATGGCTGTGTCCCTGCCATGACAGTAAAATCAATGGGTGCACAGTCAACCCTCACGAGGAAAAAACTGTAAGACTGCGGCTAAGTGAGGTTTAATGTTGTCAAACAGAATAACATGCAGAAACAAGGTCTACGGTGTAATTAAAAGTTAGCATTGCTTTCCTGGTTATAGGTTATTGATTCTAGTTTGGAAGACCTGTTTGGAGCTATTTCCTTTTTAAACAAGTTATAGTTTAAAAATTCTTTTTGTTTCCTATTTTTAGTTCCAGAAAAGGAGCCATCTCTTTTTAAATTGTACATTTTAGATCTACTAGGAATGTTGCTGTTGGTGCTTTTTTGGACAAAACTAGTTTTTTTTTTTTTCATGTGAATTTAATGATACTGCTTAAATAGAAAATGGAGGTTTCATTCATAAAAACTGGAATCAATCTAATAATCTTTAAACTTTATTCTTAATTAAAGAAGTAGCGTAATTTCCAACATGCTTTATTGCAAGGCTATTCAAACTGTGGTCTGAAGCTTTTCTTGACCCTGAAATTTGTACTGGTCAGCAAGAGAATACAGAAACTGAGAGGGGAGAGTAAACATCAAGAACCCTTAATAACCTTTGAACAAGTTAATATTGTCTGTTGAGTCTATGGATAAAAATTCAGGGGATTAAATTTTGACATTTTTCTATTTTATTTTGTAAGTAATTCTCTTCTTTTGGATTTTACAAAAGCACAAGTTTGTGAAGGACTGAAAATTGTAAACAAAGCAAAAGAAAACAAGAGTGTGGCTTTTAACCCCGGGAGCATGGGCAGGACTGTTCTCTGAGGTAGGGGTAACAGCTAGACATGGCTGCGGCAGACCTGGATTCGGCCCCCTCTCTGCCACTTAAAAGCTACTGGGATTTGGGGCAAATTACTTAAAATCTCCAAGCTTGTGTTCTCACCTTCCAGGTGAAGATGATGACAAAATATTGGCACTTTGTCTTACGTAGGACAAAGGCCCTAAGCCACAGTATTTCAACCTTAGCACTACCGACATTTGGGGCCAGGTAATTCTTTGTTTTTAACATCCCCTGTTAACAGGGGCCTGTCCAGGGCATTGTAGGAGGACTGACAGTGTCTCTAGTTTCCCACACACTAGATGCCACTAATCGGCCCTCCATTCTTGATAATTAAAGATGTCTCGAGACATTTCCAAATGCCCTGAGTATGGGGGAAGGTAAATTGCCCCTTTGAGAACCACTAGTTTAATCTCACCACATGTGGAAACTTCTCATATGGTTAACCTAATTCTTGTAAGTATCTTACTAAGAAGTGTTAACATTGTGATGAAGACTAGTGTACTATATCTTAATGATACCAACGCAGCCATTTCTTTTTAACATGAATTAGATTTCATGTTTTCTTAACTTAAAAAAATGTAATTACTGCATTATTTTAATTGAGTAGTAGATAAAAGTTGATTTGCATGTAGAAGCCTATAGTGTATATACATATACATATATACATATACACATATATGTATAACATACCTAACACACCCACATATATAATACACATATAATATGCATTATAATATAATTACATATAATGACATGTTATGATGTGATGTAATATGATGTGACTTGCTGAGGGAACAACACACTTACTTTTATAATCATTTCCCACTGTAGAGTTGTGGTATCCAATACAGTAGCTACTAGGCAGACACATGTTGACTACTTTAAATGTGTCTAACTTGAGTTAAGATGTGTTGTTTATGTAAAATACACACCATATTTTGAACACATAGTTTGAGAAAAACAATAAATTATCTCAGGCATTTTAAATGGTAATATCTTGGTTATTTTTAGTAAATAAGTTATATAATTGATTTCATTAATGTGACTATTTAAAAACTTATATGTATATAAGGCTTGGATTTGTTTCTTACATTATATGTCTGTTATATTAATGTTATTCTCTCTTATTTTTAATTCTGTAGTAAGTTAAGTTAAAGACATATATAACAGGGCTTTCTTTCAAGGTTAAATTTAATAAAGCCAATACATGCATGTTGCATAGAAAATAAGTACATCTTAACTCCTATTAATATTACTATTGTTACTATTACATAGTAAAGATTGTATTTCTTCAATAAATGAAACAGTGAAAGGAAAAGGAGAAAAACATTTCTGTGTTCAAGTTCTTGTTATAATAAGATGTATAATAATATGTTGCTAAGCCAGCTGTGTGAATCTTTCATTTGTAAATGAGATGAGGATTGAAAACCTGAAGACAGAATCCTTGTGTCTCCATGGATATCTCATTTTTATGCTCTTCACTCTTGTCTACCTAGCCCCACAGAGTGCATATAAAGGGGCTCAGTATGTTTCTATTGAACACTTCTGTTGCCTTACTAAAGAAAGAAATGTACAATTAGAACACTAAAACCTCTTCTGATTTTTTGAATTAATTTATTTAAGCAATTTGTGTTAATTGTTAAAATTTTGTTAAACAATAAGTAGAATAAATTTTCAACTTGATTGTATACCAGTACATAAACACATAATCTTAAAAAAATAGATGAAGACATTCCTTTGTGTAGTGAACACATTGATCTTAATGATTATAAAGAATATGTGAAGAGATAAGAGTGACTTTTTTGCTTTTCTGAATTCCCTTTTAACCCTTTGTCTTTATTATAATCAGACTTGAAAAGAGAAGCCTCTTAAAATAACCAAGAAATAAACACAGGGTGATTGGTTGGTTTACTAGTCAAAAGGAATGAGCACAGCAATTTGCTTGCAATTTGCTATAAAATCAATCCTCAAAGACAGAAATGGAAGCCAAACATTTATGGCAAAGATTTAAAGCAATGTATATGCTGAGAAGATGGAAGATGAGGCAGTAGACATCAGAAGTATTCAGGAGCATCAAAATGATATTGCAAAGAAGAAATAGAATTAGCACAAAACAAAAATGCCAAAGTACAATGACAGTAGGAAGCAGAGGTTGCCTCTAGAGGATATATGAAAGTCCACATTAACATTTACGGTAACTCAGTATGTGAATAAAAATACTATATATAGCCTAGGAGGAGTAATTAGTGTAAGGGCTGGCTGACTTCCACGCTTGCATGCTTTCTAAAGGTATTATTTTGCTATCAAAGGGGTCATGTTAAAAGAAATACCAAACAATGATTTGTATCCACTTGAGGAAAGCTGTACTATAATCTTAGAACATGGCAAGTTAGGCTCTGATAGTGTGAATTTCCATAATATGAACATTGATCCATACAGAAATAGAACCCAAAACTAGCAAAAGCAGTAGAAAGCACATATTTAAATCTAAAGCCTAAGAGGAAGAATATAAGCAAGATAAGAACATTAAAGGAGGAAGCACTAGTAGAGACTCAGATAATCTTAAAAATGAATTCCAGGGTAACAAGAAAGAAAAAACAGCTAATCATGTTTTAATAAACTTGAAATTACTAAACTCTGTGTATGTGTTGATATATATGGCTGAGTCATAGCATATTGTATTTATTTATATTAATGGGAAAGATAAGAAGGGCTCCACAATTCATTAGCTTACATATTCTATCAAAAATATTTATTAAGCTCCTACTGTATTCCAGGCACCTGAGTAGGCATTTGAGTGGTGGTCAAGATAGAAAAGACTATCATGGAACTTGTAACCAAATATGTTCAGGTGTCTGAGAAATAGTTGAGTAAAATATAAAGCAATAGAAAGAAAATTAGGAAAACGCTGCATTCTAAGAGCCTAGTAAAATTAGCGATTCTAAAAGGAGGTGGAATCAACTATATCAAATCATGCTGAGGAACTTTGAGGCCTAATAATTGGTCATTGAATTTGACAAGTCAGAACTTGCTTTAGATCTTTTTTTTTTTAATTCTTTATTGTTGAAACTCTTATTACATATGTTCCCTTTTCCCCCCATTGTCTTCTCCCAGTCTTCCCTCCGGCCCCCAGCCCCGGCCTTCACCTCCCTCCACCCCCCGGCACAGTCTGTGTCCATTGGTTATGCTTATATGCATACAAGTTCTTTGGTTGATCTCTTATTACCCATCCCCTACCCCTGCCTTTGATGGTTTGTTCTATGTTGTTCTATGATTCTATATCTCTGGATCTGTTTTTGTTCATCAGTTTATGTTGTTCATTATATTCCACAAATGAATGAAATCATGTGATACTTATCTTTCTCTGACTGGTTTATTTTACTTAGCATAATACTCTCCAGGTCCATTTATGCTATTGCAAATGGTAAGAGTTCTTTCTCTTTTACAGCAGTGTAGTATTCCATTGTGTAGATGTACCACAGCTTTTTAATCCATTCATCAGCTGAAGGGAACTTAGGCTGTTTCCAAATCTTAGCTATTGTAAATTGGGCTGCTATGAACATAGGGATGCATATGTTCTTTCTGATTGGTGTTTCTGATTTTTTGGTATAAATTCCTTGGAGTGAAATTACTGGGTCAAATGAAAGTTCCATTTTTAGTTTTTTAAGGAAACTCCATACTGTTTTCCACAGTGGCTGCACCAGTCTGCATTCCCACCAGTGCGTGAGGGTTCCTTTTTCTCCACATCCTCACCAGCACTTGCTTTAAATCTTGAGCAGAACATTTCCAGGAACTTGATGGGGATAAAGGCCTAGATAAAGAGGGTTGAAGATACAATGGAATAAAGGAACTAGAGAAACCAATAGTCAGTAACTTTAGGTCAGTGACTAGAACATAAAATAGCCAATAACTAAGTCAATAACTAGAAGAAATGGGAGGAGTTAAGGAATCTTTTTAATGACATAAGAATGGAGCATGCTTACATTCTGATAGGAGGGGAAATTGATAATATAAGAGAGGAAGCATATGACTAGTGAAGAAAAATCTTCAGATGGCAAATCAGGGAAGAAATGTTGAACACCATTTGTGGGTTTGACCTTAGATTATCATAGGGGCAATTCATTCATTTGAAAGTCAGAAAGCACAAGTATGTAAGAACAGATGGAAGCAGTCTCAGGGGAGAGTTAGGGACAGAGTGTGATGGTGATAATTTGAAAAAAGAGTAGAAAATATTAATTCTTTTCTTTCTGAGAATGAGAGCAAATTATAAGAATGCTAAGAGATTCCTAGGACTCAGCTGACATTTGGACTTAACATATGCTAAGTGTTATTGGAAATAATAACTTTCCATGGATCCATGCAGTTGAAGATGTTCCCACTTTCAGACACATGACCTTGGCCTTGTTTCAAACTCACATAAAATATTCATCATTCATGTAAAGAATGGTTTGACCTGAGGAAAAATATTTATTCTGTATGCCTCATCTCTATATTGGGAATAATGTTATCTCTCTTACAGGGTAACTTTGAGGCTTAAATGATGTAAAACATTTTAGCACAGTACCTGGCAATAGTAAGCTTACGTACATTGTATGTTATTGTTACTGTTATTTTATCTGTTATAAGGGGTCTGTTTTAATTCTCAAAATTAGCCATGCGATCTGTAAACTTTCTACAGAAGCCCAAATCTTGATTTCATGTTAATTTTTCCTTTTTTTAGATTATTTTTTAATGTACAGACAAAAAAAAAAATACAAAAAACTGGCTGTGGCCTAGATTCAATCCAGTTCTCCTTGGACTTGTGCATTTTGGTATTTTAAATTATGATAAGGGCTTCAACATGGGTATTTGCAAAGTGACATGGGAGCCTCATAAACAAAGAAACTCATAATGGAAGACTGTTTTCCTTTAACATTGCACGAAATGCATTGTACCATAGAATAATAAGTCTGTACAATGGAAGGGCATGCGTAATTATTTAATTCAAAACCTTTATCTTTTTGCATAAGAAATTTAGATCCAGAGAAATAAAATCAACATCAAAGCTGCACAACAAACCTCTAGAATCCAGATCTCCCAAATGCTGGACCATGTTTCTTCACACAAGTCACAGAGACGAGTGAGTGGAAGCTGACAAAGAGACTGACTTAGTCCACTGGGCTTGTGATGCAGAAACAATAGATATGATTTTAAGACAGTGATTTTCAATCAGTGTGCCACAAGAGGAATACTGGTGTGCCACAACAATTTTTAAAGCATGCAGTACCTGACTCTTTAGTCAGGGGCACTGATCTCTTTTCCCTTAGATAGTCAAATAAAATAATGACAGCAAGCCAACACAATAGCCATCCAGTGTGAATGAATCAAAATTATTTCTATATTTTTGTCAGATCAGCAAGAATATATTTTTTGGTATATGCTGCAGAATTTTAGGAATTAGTTTATGTGAGCCATGAGATGAAAAAAAATTGACAATTGCTCTTTTAAACACTCCTGTCAATTCACCTTGGTGATAATGCCAGGGAAGAAGAAGAGTTTCTAGAGATTGTGATAATAACTCAGTTGAAGGCTACTTCCCAGTCTTCGAGTCAATAATTAATTCCATGAACAGGTAGTCGTAGTATCTTTTCTCTGAAGGTCACCCAGTTGCTCATCTTTTATTAAGATTTTTATGAAAATAGAATAAATGACCCCAAATGAGCTCACATCAAGGGCTTTATTAATACAGTTGAACATTTGCATTGGTTTCTTTCCAATGATCCTATCTCTGAGTGAATCTGGATCTAAATCCATAAAAAAATACAATACTAGAGGTCTTTGAATCATTGAAAAATTTATAAACATCTCAATTTTTAAGGGTCCACTATTAGCATAGGATAATTAAGCTTATTGTACTGGTTAGCTCAAGCAGGGAAGTCTGCAATTTAGAAATATTTCCACCAGAATGTCTTAAATTTAGAAAATAATCGATTAACTACTTTCAGGAATTGATTATGAAAGTTTCAATTTAGAATACCTCATTTTTAGAATATTCTAGGTTACTGCCATTTGTAACTTCATCTAATTAACCAACTCATTAGGCCTCAATAATGAGAAATTTGGCTTCAAGCCTTTTCTTAACATGCCCAGTTTTGATCTTTAAATATATATATATATATATATATATATATATATATATATATATACACACACACACACATATATATATACATATATATGTACATATATATATATATGTTTGAGAAACAAAAAAAATTAGAGGGTATCTGGGAATTATTTAAGTAAATATTCATCTGTTTAAGATTTTCAATTCCTGCTCAATGTCAATCTCTCTCTCTCTCCCCCCCTTTCTCCCTTTCTCCCTTTCCCCCTCTCTCCCCCTCCACCTATCTCTCTCTAAAATCAATAAAAAGCATGGAAAGAGACAACAGTGTGGGGAGGGTCAAGGGTGGGGGGCAAGGGCTGGGTGGTAACAGGGAACATCTCAATAGTGTCAATAATAAAAAAAATTTTAAATAAATAAAATTAGCTGAATAGTTCTTCATCTCCTAATTCTGAACTCTTTTGGATCCTATGCTCTTTCTCTTTTTGTTGTTCAATCTAATTGTTTATTTAGTTCATCTCTTTTTCACTTTGTTCTTTGCTAATCCTATGTAATAAAACCCTAATATGCAAATCGACGGAACTGCAGAACGACTGGTCACTATGATGTGCACTGACCACCAGGGGGCAGACACTCAATGCAGGAGCTGCCCCTGGAGGTCAGTGAGTTTCCACAGGGGGAGCACTGCTCAAGCTCATGGCTGGTGAGTAAGTGGTGGTGGCAGGAGCCTCTCCTGCCTCTGCAGCAGCGCTAAGAACCCCTTTGTGGACATCCCCCGAGGGGTCTAGGACTGCAGGAGGGCACAGGCCGGGCTGAGGGACCCCCGCCCCCCCAGTCCACGAATGTCGTGCACTGGGCCTCTAGTATTGATATACTCTGATAGTTAATCTGTTTTTTGTACTAGGCACAGCACCACCTTAACCATCCTAGGCAGATGTATAGCTAGTTGCTGGTTTTTTTGTTGTGTTCTGTTTTGGTTTGGTTTTCTTTCTCTCCAGGGAGGAAGACCCCGTAAACTGTCTTGGTAACCAATTGTAGTATTTAATGGAACATGTCCATTCAACTATAATAATATTTGTAATTATACAGCACATTTCTTCCGAATAGCTCTTGGCACTTTAAAATAGTATTTCCATCCCCAAGCCCTTTCTGGAAGTAGGTGGTAAGCTGCATTATGCCCTTAGAGGGCACAGATGATGTATTTGTACATGTTATAATCTATGCTCAGGACATTGTGAAGGCTTTAGAGATGTTTAATAATCAGAATAGTAATCTTATAGATGATGAATTGAAAGTGGATTTAACTGTCCTCCCAGTGCCTGTAATAGGGAAAAAACTGAAAATTTCTGACTTACATACACTGAGGGCTGCAATAGTTTTCCATAAGCTTCTTTTCTGTTTTTGATGTTTTAATTATAAATTAGATACTTTTATGGATTTTAAAAAAGCAAATACTTCTGCCCAGAAAATTTCTACACAAGTGTGATATTACTTAACTAGTTATTATGAGTTAACATGCTGGAGGCCAACAAACTGTGAAGGAGATAATCTTCATCATTATAATTTATCATTTTGGTGTCCCTTTTTTTTCAAGGGATTTAGTGACTCTATTTGCTTCCCCATTATGTATTCCATATTAAATATTGGACAAGCTCTCTAGAAATAGAGTTCTGAAACTTTCAAACTTTTACCAATTAAAATATTCCTGATTTGCGTTTCATGTCATTTGGGTTGTGGTATTGTCTCCATAATGTTATGAAAAAGTGCATTAGAAATTCCCGCTGTGTCCTGGATCATGAAAAACATTTGCATTTTACCAGGGCCCTTAGAGAGCATAGCGGCTTAGCCAGAGTAAAAATGAGACATTTCAGAAAAAATTTCATAGGTGAGCGGAAAGAAACATTTTGGGGTAGCTAATTTTCTTGAGGCCATGTGAATTATATTGTGTAGATAGTTATTTACCCAGTCTTTGGGTAGGAACTGTCATGGGCATATATATTCATTAATTCAGAAGACTTTAGTTTTTCATTATCAATTAAATTTTACTCCATTGCCAAGATCAGTAGAATGGAAGCCTTGTCATGATCAAAAGAATCAGTGGGTGTCAAATAGATATGTTGCTTCATAATAACCTTGTCAGGTGTCAGATGGTTACCAGACATATCATTTGATCACTTTGTTAGGTGTATAAGTGTTGAATAACTTTTGTACACTTGAAACTAATATAACATTGTATATTAAATATTTTAATAAAAAATAAAGTAGATATTACAAGTTAATAAATAGGAGTAATTTGAAAGCAGAAAGATAATAAAGTAGATATTCTGTGGAACCTGGACAGCACAAATCAAGTGACAGGTAAGCCAGCTTATTGGCTAATATTTTTACACGTGGATTTTGGGTTTTCAAAAGCCAATGCTCTAAGCAGGTTCTGAAATGTTAAATCTTAGATGTTCGTATTTCACCTGATTTTCCTCAGCTGTGTAAAATTTTAAAGTTAAATCTGACGGACTTGTGGGTGAGTGGGTGAATGTATTTAGATGAAATTAAACTAGAGGAGAGGAGTAGAGACAAAGAGTGAGAGGGAATTAGTGAGCTGAGGTGGGGAGGAAGACAGAGAGAAAGACAGAGACAGGGGAACCTTGAGCAAGAGCCCCTCAGTGTCCCTTCCAACAGACTGAGGTGTAGAGCATTATCGACAAGGATGCAAATGGAACTACTTTTACTGTCTCACTGGGGAGCATGTAACTACCCTGTTGAAGGAGGTTCTGTTACTGTGTGAAAAAACAAAGTTTACTCAGATCTGTAGCTCCACACGTACTATGAAGTATCAGAGGTTCATATGGAGAAACAGGGGAAAGAAGAGTGTCATAGATATGTTATTGAAAGAAAACATTCCTGATCCTCACCCAGCTGGCAGCGTGTGCAGTAGGCTGTCCTTGGGAGAGTTTGCTTCCATGCCTGATGCAGCAGAAGTCTAACGATGGTGGGAGACTGACCCTCAGAAAGGAAATAGCAATGCAACCAAGTCTTTTTTTTTTTTCTTTTACTGAAAAACAGAATTGATGCCCAGCCGGGTGTGGTTCAGTGGTTGAGTGTTGACTTATGAACCAGGAGGTCAAGGTTCGATTCCTGGTCAGGGCACATACCGGGGTTGTGGGCTCCATCCGCAGCAGGAGGAAGCCAATCAATGAGTCTCATCATAGATGTTTCTATCTCTCCCTTTCCCTTCCTCTCTAAAATCAATAAAAATATATTTTAAAAGATAAAAAATAAAGAAAACACTAGGATGAATTACTTTTTCTCCTTTTTTTTATTGTTTGAAGTATTACAAATAGTAGTACATATGTCTCCTTTTTTCCCCCCATTGACCTCCCCTCAGCCTCCCCTATCCCCCAATACATGCCTTCACCTGCCCCCCACCCCAGTGTCTTGTATCCATTGGTTATGCTTATATGCATGTGTACAAGTCCTTCTGTTGATCTCTTACAGCCGCCCCCCAACCTCCCCTGCCATCCCAGTGTAGTTTGACAGTCTGTTCAATGCTTCTTTGCCTCTGTATCTATTTTCCCCCCATTTCTTTCCTTTAAAAAATCTTGCCTCTGCAGACTAGAAATAATCATATAATAACCAAAAATGTTTGAGTCCCAATTTCAATGCCCAACAGTTCTGAGTCCCCGTTTCAATGTCAAACAGTTCCTTATGTGTACATGTCAGCAATGACATTTCAGTTCTGGATGGTGGGCACATGGTGGCAATGCAGATCCGACCCTCTCTGGTTTGGTCCTAGGCACCCTGCAGTGGTGCACAGCTGCTGACTGCTAGCGTGGCAAGGCATCGTCAGCGTCTTCCATCTCTGGACTGTTTCTCCTCTTACTTTTAACAATATAAACTTGTAACGGTGGCCTATTCCACATTTAAGGGTGGTTCTAGCATTATATCAGCGAGGTAATATTGTAACTGAAAAGACAAAATGATCTTTATTATTGTGTCACTGAGCGACAGTACTAAGCCTGACAGATAAGCAAAGCACGCCATCCAAACTTCTTATGTACTCACTAGATTCCAGAGGGAAATGAATATATAGTGCAGCATATCAAAATCCATGTTGTAACTAATCTTGTGTTTTTTCAACTTACTCTGGAGTGGGTCACTGAATATTCATTCCACATAAAAGATTGCATATATTAGCAAAATATAATTTAAAATATAAGGTATAGCACTTACAGGCTTCTGAAATAAAATATGTTTTATGCTCCTAATTATATTTCTCCCTTGAAATATTCGAACCACCTACACGTGTCAGTGACATGGTACTAGCTCCTATAAATTGAAATGGTAGGAGTTGAACTTGCATGGATATTATTCAGATAATGGGATGCAGTTGTAAATGGAAGCATTCCATTTGATTGACAATCTCAGTGCCGTGAGGAGAAAGGTAAGCTGTCAGCTCTGACACTAATGAAGTATTTGGCTGAGTAAATAGATTCATTATGTGCAATTCAAAGCATGTTGTCTTTAAGATTATATTCATAATTAAATGTGGCTAATATATGGGGGAATTTTATATACATTGCCTAAGGCACACCAAATACATAATGAGCTCAGAGAAATAATGTTCAAGTCTCCTAAAATGACTTTCATCACAAATCCCAGTTCTGTTACTTTCACTCTTAAGACCTTGGCTAGATAATTCAAGCCAATTAAACTTCACTTTGTTATCTGAAAAATGGGAATAAAAGTTTTTTACTTCACAGAGTTGTTGTGGAGATGAGGGAGGCGGTGTTGAAAAGGTACATAGCCTGTGTCTGTAGTGTGGAAAGTGTGTTATAACTAGTAGTTGTTTATTCATAAAACCCCAAGAAAATATGTAAAATGCAGTACTGCCAAAGTTTTTCCTAAGCTATAAACACTATGTACTAATAGTAACTTTTGTAAGATGAAACCTCTTTAGTGATGAGTCAGAGTTTGTATATTTGCAATTGATTTTACACAATACCATGTATAACAATAGTAGGCATTGCAGATAAATATTCAATGGCTTCCAAATTCCCATTAATAAATCCTGCAAAAACTAAAATCTGGAGAATTTGGAACAGGTCTGAAGAATGTTCTACTAACTATGATGATGATGATGATGATGATGATGATAAAATGAATTATGCCTTTCATATGAATGTTGTTTTATATTTTTGAAGGCCTTTTAAGAAGCCTAAACTTAGGCTTCTTATAAATATATATATTTATAATATATATATAAATCATATATATTAAACTTCTTTAATATATATGATTTAATATTCTAAAGTCAAGATTTTAAAAAAGGTTAATAGAACAAAGGTGCCAAATATAGCAGCAAGGACCAGAGGCCTTGTGTCATATATTTTGTTTGTAAAAAACTTAGTAAAGTTATTAAATTTATTACACTCCATTTTTTAAAAAAAATTAGTGGGTTTATTAATTAATTCAGTAATTCAACAACATATATTGGATGACTTCTTTTTTCAAGGAATTACGATCCTGGTAAATGAGGAAGGTGATGGGTATGAGTGAAGCTGTGAATGAAGAGACACTTTGGAAGCGTGTGTGGGAGCATGTAGAGAAGGGACTTTTTCCTTTCTTGAAAGTGCTGTTCATGTCCAATGGGAATATTAAAATTTGGAGCCACGGTCTCATGTTGGCTTTCTTCCACAATATTTTTATTCTTTTCAAGAGATTGGAAGTGATTTTTCCTTAGATTTATGTCTTGTTTTTAATTTCATTTTTTGGCTAATAAAATTATGTAAGTTTCAAATGTACAATTGTATGATATATCATCTGTATATTGCATTGTGTGCTAACCACCCAAAGTCAAATCACCTTCCGTCACCATATATTTGACCCCCTTTAACCTTTGCTACCCTCTGACCCCCATTCCTTCTAGTAACCACTATACTGTTATCTGTGTTACATTTAAAAAATTTCAGTTTCTATCCTACTTACTCCATAGAGGAACGCTGGAAAGCTCAGTTTCCTAACCACCCCATTCCCTGAACCATGTCGATGGCACATAGAATACCCTACCCTACTGCAGCACTTTTGAGGCTGGTGCATCCCCTACAACGTGAACTTGCGAGGTCAAGGCCACATCTTGTTTATTGCTGTATTCCCAGAGTCTGTCTCACTGAGAAATAACTCACACTCAACAGTAATAGGAGAGACCAGAGTCATCATTAGCAAACACAAGTCTTCACATTTCTGATTTGTTTCCTTGGATTTATTAAACTACTTTCAGTAAATCGTCCTTTTGTATTTTTCCACATGCTTTTTTCATATTTTATTATGTTTGTTGGATGACTAAACCATTGGCTAACTGAGCTAGTGAAAATACATTTCCCACCTGCCTATGTAAAATGGTATTTGTTAGAGGCCATTTACAAAATAAAAAAGAAAAACGGGACAACCAACAATCACTCATAAGCACCTAAATACAAAAAAGCTTTCCATAAGCAGAAAGAGTTGTCAGGTGGCTTAGGCTCAGGCTTGTGGGGAGCGGGTTATCAGGCTGCTCACTTGTGCCAGCTCCCATTGACATTGCTCGTGCCCTTCACCCTTGTTTCTTTGCCTTCCGGTCTTTCCTGTGATAACTGTGGTTTTGTTGCATGTGTGTATGTTGCCGGAGTGGCCCACTCGTGGATTTCTCCACATTTGAAGATTGGGGAACTCATACTTTTACCTAGTCTTCCAATCAATGTCACTGTTTCTGGGCCCGTGTCTTAGGATCACGTGTATTGCCCCTGGTACATCAGAGTCTCACACCACCCAGACTTCTGCAGGGCTCACCAGCTTTGGGCACCTCTGATCTTCAGCGTGCTTTTTTGACCAGTTACGTTAGTCATCAGTATTCTACTCTCAGTCGGTCTTCAATAAATTTCAATTTACAAAAATCTTGGACAGGGATTTGCCCGTACTTTTAGATCTCTCTGCTCTGACAGTTTTGTGTATTTTATTATTAGTGGCCTTAGTGTATTATCATTTTAACAGGTCTTGGAAATGAGGTAAGTTAAACATCTGTTTTGATCAATCTTACATATTATTCTGGAATACTTACACCTTCTCAAAATTATTTAAATATTTGGAACATGTGGGGAGATTATAATAAAAATCACAAATAATAGCCGAAACCTGTTTGGCTCAGTGGATAGAGTGTCAGCCTGCGGACTGAAAGGTCCCAGGTTCGATTCTGGTCAAGGGCATGTACCTGGGTTGCGGGCACATCCCCAGGAGGGGGCGTGCAGGAGGCAGCAGATCGATGTTTCTCTCTCATCAATGTTTCTATCTCTCTCCCTTCCTCTCTGTAAAAAAATCAATAAAATATATTTTTAAAAATCACAAATAATAGACTGATCATAAAACAAAGAATTTATCAATACGTTGATCATAACTGAGAATTCCATTTTATTTAGAACTTTTCTCAAAGCTTAACTACTACTAATACATAGATATTAATAGTCATTATGCCCAGTAGAGATGGATGTAACTTAACATGGATAGGGTGCAAGTGAAATTATTTTCAAGTTACTTTTTAATCTTGCATATTGACTAAATTGGTCTCAAATCTCTGTGTTCTTGCTTCAGTTTTTTTAAAAAATGATTTTCCTAAACACACAAGTTCTTAGAAGGCATGTTAAAACGCATGAAATGTAGACAATGAAATAAATCCTGGGATTTGGGGAATAACACTATGCCATACTTTTTCCCCCCAGAATTTCAACTGACTTGGACTATTTTTAAGAGATCCAAGTTGCTGATCTCAAAATTGGAGACTAACCTGTATTGTGAGTAAGATTTGCCCTTTTACCCCACAGAGATTGATTGTTCTTTATTTGCCACTAAAGGCACAGTCTCCTTCAGTGGGAAGGAGGCCAATTTATATTTCATGTCGCTATAAATTAAGTTCTGTGTGAATCACGCATGGAAATCTAAGCTACTTGTGCTTTAGTTCAGATGTGTTCGGTGAGGTTTGTGTGCTGCTTTTCATAGGAGGACCCAGGGAGCTGGTGGCCAGTTTCCTTTTTCACCTGGCTACAGGTTCCAGGAAAGGATATTTAGCTCTCAGCCTTCAGTTTATTTCTGATGCTTCAGTTCCGACGGAAGTGACAAAATACTTATTTCCACTATTTGTCAGTTTATCGCCTTCAAATCTCCCTTTCCTTTTGAAACTATGGCTTTTAACGGAGCTTTCATGTCTTTTCACAGGTGTGAAATGAGCGTAATCCTGGGGCCATTATGCATTTACTCACACTGTCTTCTGCTGAGGACACCTACTCATCCTGGCTCTTGCTTTGACCTATAAAGAGCTTTCTTATCAGTCAATATCCAGATTAAATGTTATTCCTTTAAAAAAGTCTTCTAGTCTACCCTGACAGTGTGGCTCAGTAGTTGAGCATCAACCCATAACCAGGAGGTCACTGGTTCAATTCCCAGGCAGGGCACATGCTCGGGTTGCAGGCTTGATCTCCAGTAGAAGGAATGTGGGAGGCAGCCCATCCATGTTTCTCTCTCATGGATGTTTCTATCTCTCTATCTCTCTCCTTCCTCTCTCTTTAAAATCATTGATAATAATAAACCTTTTAATCTATCTAGCCAGAATTAACTACATGTTTACAATGGTCATGGGTGTGTGTGTGGAGGGGGGAGGGGGACAGGGAGGGACAGGATGTTGGAAGAATTTATAGTTTTGTATTATAACCAATTGGAAAGATATTTGATCTCCTGTCCCAGATGACACGTCCTTCCAATATCAGGACCTGTCTCATTATCCTATCTAATAAAAAAGTAATATGCAAATTGACTGTCACTCCAACACACGAGATGTCTGGCCCCATGTGGTCAAAGATGGCTTCGCCCATGTGGACACAAGAGAACTGCCAAAAGATGGCTGGCAGGGGAGGGAAGTTGTGGGCAATCAAGCCAGCAGGGGAGGGCAGTTAGGGGTGACCAGGCCTTCAGGGGAGAGCAGTTGGGGGTGACCAGGCCGGCAGGGGAAGGCAGTTGGGGGGGGCCAGGCCTGCAGGGGAGGGCAGTTAGGGATGACCAGGCCTGTAGGGGAGGGCAGTTAGGGACAATCAGGCTGGCAGGGGAGTGGCTAGGTGGTGGTCAGGCTGGCAAGCAGAAGCGGTTAGGGGCAATCAGGCAGGAAGGCAGGCGAGCAGTTGGGAGCCAGCAGTCCTGGATTGTGAGAGGGATGTCTGACTGCTGGTTTAGGCCCGATCCCACCAGGATCGGGCCCAAACGGGCAGTTGAACAGCCCTCGAGGGGTCCCAGATTGGAGAGGGTGCAGGCTGGGCTGAGGGACACACACTTCATGCACGAATTTCATGCACGGGCCTCTAGTTTCTTATAATATATATGTATACTATACAGTAATAGTAATAATAATACCAATAATTCCACTAGCCAATATACATTGCATGGTTTCTCCATACAGACAATTTCTAAGGGCCCTATGCACATGGTCTTGTTCAATTCTCATAACCCTGTGAGTTAGGAACTAACTGACATTTTCCTCTTGTGCATGTGAGAAAGCTGGGGCCTAGAGAGGTTATGTATGTGGCCGAAAGTTTTACAGCTTCTAGACTTTAGAGCTCTTTGCAAACACAGATCTACCTTAATTCGACTGGACATTTGTCCTTCCTCAAATATATAGACAAATATAGGACTTACACATATTAGATAATTAATGAAAACCCTTTGTGTAAAACTACGAGTGACATAGTAGCTTTTTTTAATGAGCAATTTAAATCAGAAAATTTCCAGAGAGCAGCAAAATGGATTTTACCTGGTTTCTGTAGTATTTCCTCTTTGCAATAAATCACCCAGGGTACACATTAACATCATAAAAAGAGTCATCATGTGGACACCCTAGAATAGTCTTGCCATCTCTTTATTTATCACATTCAAGAGCTAAGAGCCATAGGTTTTAGTTTATAAGGTAAACCCCTTCTGGTAGCACTCCTGTAAACAGGATTTGGGGGGAGGTATATTTTTGCCTGCAGAAATAGACATTTCATTCTTTGGATATAGAATTGCCATCTGAAGCAAAGGTCCATATCAAATTCACTTAAACAAGGTAGAAGTTCATTTTGCACACATTAAAGTTAAGCTGGTATGATGGCTTTGCTTGATGGAGTCATCAGAGAACTGGGATCCTTCTATTTTTTTCTCTCTGCCATTCTAAGGGGTTGTACTAATCTGCATAGCTCACGATGCTTCTCCATCATTTAATCACAGCTCCCAGTAATGGGGTGTGAGGGCAGAGCCACAATCTTTCCCTTTAAGGTACAGTCTGGAACGTTCACCTGCCACTTCCCTTATAACTCATTGCCCAGAAGTTAGTCATATGGGTGTTGGAGTATAAATAACAGTATTTCCCACAGAATTTGTCATATTATCTTTGGTTTAATATGCTGAAGAATCTTGCTGGAATTTCTACCATGTATTTTTCCTTTAATATATACAGTAGCAAACTTTAGATGTAACATAAGACTCCAATCAATTGAAAATGTATATTGTTCATTCACAAGTACATCTTAGGTATTTATAAGTTGGATTTGCAATTGATGGCATTACCTAATAAATGTTTCCTAGCCAGCGAGTCCTACCTCCAATTACTCCTTCATTTAGTGGCTACCTCAGCACATATTCATAAATCTTAACCACATTAATGGAGTTGAAAAATGCCAAAAACTGGGGAGAATGGCATGGAGTATTTTGAGCATAGGATAAAATTTTGTCAGCATTGCAAATGCACTGTATGAATAGAATGACTTTGACATATAAAATAAAAGATTTTGTTAAAGCCATTAAGCTCTCTGTTCACTATTTCAGTAAGAGGGATCAAATGAGTAGTCTCTTTTTGTCTACGAGAAAAGAGAAAAAAATGAATTTTGTGCTGTGATCTGTGTATTTGAGGTTTGATGGGCAGGTAGAAGACAGTTCAGAAACAAGAAGGAAAAGTGGGTGTATTATCTAGGGATGGTAGAAAAGATTGTGAAGGGCAAAGGGAAATTTCTAGAATTGTATATAAGTTTACCAAAAGTACATGGATAATATGATAAAATTAAGAACATTTTCTACTCGTAATCAATTGCCTCCTACACCTGTTTGTTATGAAAGTTTATTTCTGCACATGCCACACTTCCTAATTCTGCATTATTTTATTCAATCACTGCACATCATAGCAACTCTTACAATTCATCCTTGTGTATATATTTGGTGAGTGAATTAATGAAAGGCCAGTGTTGGGCTTTTTCAGTACAGTGCTTTAGAAATATGCATTCAGTTAATATGTGATTACAGAAGTGAGGTGATATCACTTATCCACTCCCATCCGTGTTTTTTTTTGTGTGTGTGTGTGTGTGTGTTTTCTGGAAATTTCAAACATGGATGATCTTACCCAGGAGAATCAAACTTGGAGACATGTAAATCATATTCTTAAAAAAACACTTTTATTGGTTTCAGAGAGGAAGGATGAGGAAGAGAGAGATAGAAACATCAATGATGAAAGATAATCTTTGATTGGCTGCCTCCTGTATGCCCCACAGTGGGGATCGAGCCCACAACCCAGGCATGTGCCCTGACCAAGAATTGAACCATGACCTCCTGGTTCATAGGTCGACACTCAACCCCTGAGCCATGCCAGTAGGGTTGTACATGGTGATTTTAAAGACTTTCTTGTAGAATTTTTATTTTCACTTTCCGCTATGCACTGCCTAATTCCTTTCTTTCTGAGTCTGGTTACTTGGCAACAACATTCTTTCCCCCTAAATCTTAGCAAATACTTTTCAAGATGACATGATTGTGAAAGCTGTAATCTGGAAAATAAATGGACTAAGTTTTCATAGGATGAGCCTACTTACAGCGAGATACATGGTCTGTGTTAGCGATGCAGCATCACAGAATCAGGTTAGAGCCGAGAGCCCGGGAGATTGGGGTCAAGCTCCCATATGCACAGAGGCGGAGAGAGAGATTGTGTTAGTTTTCATTTCCATTCCAATTTTTCATATCAGAATCAGAGCATGCCAAGCATAAGGGAGCATCCAGGGACAGCAGAGGGGTTTGTTTCTCACACATTGCTGTAGTATAAATTCTAGCACTGGGTGAGCATTTACACACATTTTCTGAACTTTCAATAAACGAAACTACAGTTTCACATTTTAATTTCGTTGTTTCAGATATTGCATATTTTTCTATGACTTGCTCCTATAAACACTGCTAGTAGGAACCTTAATTGGTAGTCCTGCCTGCTGCACATTATAGAGAAAGACTGATATCCCAAAAGGAAACCAGCATGCCAGATAGACTCCTATCCCACATGGTTTTATCTAAATGTGAAGTAAAAATCTCATATTCAAAATGTCTCTCTCACATCGATGTTTCTCTCTGTCTCTCTCTCTCTTCTTTCCTTTCTCTCCCTCTCTCAAAAAAAATGTCTAAAAAGTAAGTCTTGGTTTTGCTCCCAATCAGTTGTTCAGGACAAAAATTGAGATATTGTTGTCTTTGAGTCTCCTCTTTCTCTCTTACTTCACATGCAATTTATTAGCAATGCTTATTAACTCTAGCTTTAAAATATGTCCCAGATCTTACCATTTCTCACTACCTTCATTGTGCTGGTGGAAGCCACAGTTATTGCTCATCCGACTTCCCACAACAGCCACCTAATTATCCTCCCTCCTGACACACTCCCATGCTCTTTTCTTCACTGAGAAGACAAAGTGATCTTTTTGAAAAATAAATCATTACTTAGCATCCCCTCGCTCTACCAGGAGCTATCCAGACACAAAGAGTAGATGCTGTGGGCAGGGAGGAAGCGAGGAATGGACAGCAATTGGCCACTACAGGATGGAGGGGAAAAGCCAGTATCACTTATAATAATTTTAATCATGTCAGTCTATGGAGTTTAGAAAAGCTGAATTTTTTGTGCAAAAAAAAAAAAAAAAAAACAACGTTGAAATTCTCAGAATGTCTGATAAGCTGGTGGGCTTCCATAAAGCAATTTGTATTTCAAGGCAGCAGGATATAAATAAATACATTGCCATTTAATTGTTTTTTAGAACAAAGAACTGCTTTGAGTTCACAATGGGATTATACAGTGTTAAGACTGGGAGGTGTGATAAAACAAACTGTCAAGTATTTTTGCTCAGGAGTAGTTCCCAGCTACTTGTAAAAATAAGTAACTGAAAGAAGGAAGAGAGCCCCAGACTTTTTAAATGAATGTAAATAAATATAGGTTTGGTAGTAAGAAAGCACAGACAGGGAGAACAGAGCAAGCTCAAGATACAAGCTTTGCAGAAGGTCACCATTCTACCCAGAGACACTAGATGGCGGTGGTGTGCCAGGAGAGAAGCTGGCTGGTTGATCTAAGGCCTGCAGGAGGTAGTTTGTGCAGGTGCATGCTAAAAAAGACTGTTTTGTCTGAGGAACTGTAAATTGTATTCATAATCCACATATCATTATTAATTCATTTTGTATTCATTATCATACGGCAGATTCATTTGGTACTTAGGCAGATGTCAGAGTGGAGGTACTTAGGGAGCTATCTGTGGAGGTTCGGAGCAGGCTGCATGCAGGTTTTCATGCACACACAAGTGCAAAGACAAAAAAATGCTCTTCTTTTTTTCTAACCACAACACAATCTGGCTGCAGATTGTACCAGAGTGTGCCCTGGCTAATGGCTTTCAGGGTCTAATTCCATAACTATTAGTAATGTGTGCCATTACTTCTCTCTGTATCTTTCTGGCAGAATAAGTCTGGCAGATGAGAGCCTCCCAGTTTGGAGAGTTCTGAATGATATAGAATTTAATAATCTATTGCTGACCCTAAGGGGGGAACAGATAATCCTTTAATAACGCACCTCAGAAGCCTGGTTTGCGTGGCCCGGGACCAAAGGCAGCCTGGTACAGTGGAAAGCTAGCCTGTGAGACAGGAGAAAGATGGGTTCTGGTGTTGGCCCTGCCACTAACTAGCTTGGGGACTTTGGGAAAATCAATTAACCTACCCAGGTCTCAGGTTCTTAATCTATAAAATGAAGGGATTGCATGAGATCATCCCCAAAGTCCCCTCCTGGGCTAAAAATAGCGAAACTTCCTGATAGAAAAATGTGCATGCCAGATCAAGTTTTGAAACTCTAACACTTCTGTGTGACCTACTTCAAATCAGATGAGTTGTAAAGCTCCCTCTCCACGAATCGTAAAATGTATATCATCGGAGAGTAAATGCACTTCAAGTGGTTACAGATGTGAGTTATCGCCAGTGGCTGGGGCAGCATCGGTGGAGGTGGCAGCACTTGGTCTAGGAACCTTCCTTAAATCTCAGAAATGACAGCAGAGAAACTTGGGGGAGGAGGTCTAACTTCGGGACTGCTTTCTCACAAATGAACAAAATTTGACAAATTGCGTGTCATGCCGTGGTGTACACTCCGCAAATGTGCAGAAACATCTCCAAACCCTAAGGCGGATTTTCCTCAGTGCTTAAGTCCATCTAGAAGTGGAGCAGATGCCGCAGATGCTCAAAGCCTCCTCTTAACCCTTTGAGGACAGCAGGCACTTCTCTCCACCTCCACGGTCATATGGAGACAGTGTTCTCCAAATAAGGCTCTGATATGCTCCCTGATTAATAGGAAATAGTGGGCCAATTGGTGAATCCCCAGATAAAAGCACTGGCTTCAAACAGTTAGACAGATCTAGTGGATAAAGACCATCAAGCTCATTAGAAAAAAAAAAAAAACAACTAGTCATTTTTTTAAAAAAAAGATGGCTAATAAACATGGTAAGTATATTTATAATAATAAAAGTGTAATATGCTAATTAGACCAGATGACCTTCTGGATGAAGCCAGGGCTGCGTGGGAAGCCTGGGTCCCCGGTGCCAGAGGGAAGCCAGTGCTGGCAGCCAGGAGAAAGAAGGCCTACTCTTGCACGAATTTCGTGCATCGGGCCTCTAGTATATTTATAATTTCAAAACCATGGATAGGGCTTCAACGAAGGGGTAATTCACTCAAGAGCCAACTGTCAGCAAAGGGAGAATGTATTGTCATAGGTCTCACACTTCCACCTCTTCAGTAATGAATGGATGAGTGAAGCATGCAAAGAACAATCCCTCAGGCATCAGCATTGAGACTCATTGTTTAGTCTGATTATCCAACATCAGGTAGAGGGAGTCCCACTGGTTCCTGGGGTCTGCAGGTGAGTCTAAGCTCTTCAATGCTATCAAATGCTGGTCAGTTGGGATATATTATAAGATTATCTCATTGGACTAAAAGAGATGGAAAACAAGAAGGAGTTCATTCTGTGAACACTAAACCATTACTGTGTGCCCAGGGCCATGCTGGTACAAGAATACCAAAATGTTCAGAAACAGTTAAGACAGCAGAGAAGCAGATCATCAGAAAATTACCTTGCCGAAACCGGTTTGGCTCAGTGGATAGAGCGTCGGCCTGCAGACTGAAGGGTCCCGGGTTCGATTCCGGCTAAGGGCATGTACCTTGGTTGCGGGCACATCCCCAGTAGGGGGCGTGCAAGAGGCAGCTGATCGATGTTTCTCTCTCATCGATGTTTCTAGCTCTCTATCCCTCTTCCTTCCTCTCTGTAAAAAATCAATAAAATATATTTTAAAAAAAAGAAAATTACCTTGTGCCACTGTGAAAAGTGATATGTTTAGAGCTGTTGGGGTTAATGAGGGAGGAGGGCATTTGGAGAGACTGCAGAGGACTTCTGCAATAAAACAAGACAGACTGCCGACTAGCTGAAGGATGGATAGGTATAATCTAAGTGAAAAGTCAAGAAAATCAGGAAAAGCACAAGAAACTAAGAGAACAGGGCGTATTTATGAACACTTATTGGCATGGTATGGCAGAAGGAAACAAGGTGCCTGAGGTGAAGCTGGGGTAGATATGGTTTGGGAGGGAGACAAGGCCAGTTCTTGAGGTATGTATCCTGGCAACAGCAGGTGCTTTTACATGAGAAGATCCAGTTGTGAATCCTTTCTTGTCATTTACTGTGTGTCTCTGAGCAAGTTGTTTCATTCTGAATAACAATTTCCTAACCTTTAAAGTGAGGGTCATGGTGTCAACCTCAGAGGCTCATTGTGAGGTTTTTGAAATGGGACTCTACTGATTGCAAAATAGATATCTGACAACCTCGCATTCACAAGGAGGCACGAAGTTAGGAAAGGGGCTTGATGCCTGTTAGCAGTCCTCAGCTTAGCTCTATCCACAGATGCTGCAAATAGGAGCTTCTTCCAGGCATGGCTCTCTGTTTCCTTCTCCCTCTCACCACCCTACAAATGAGCAAGTGCGGTTGATAGTATCGCTAGGTGTGTGGTGTTTTATAGGCACCTGGATGGCAGAGGAAATCCCTCTTAACTTGCCCAGGAGTGTCCCCTGAGTCCTTTTCGATTCAAAATAAAGGTCTTGGCCATCTAAAGCTGTGGCTGCCCTCTCTAAAAAGGCCAGCAGTCTATGAAAACATCTGTTTCTACCTCCTGATGACATCCCCACAACACCAACTTTATTTGTCTTCTTGGATCTCTGGCACACAGTTTACTTGGATCCCAGAAGCTAAGAAATGAAGAGTTTATAAATTTAAATAACTCCTAATACAACCTGCAACCTTATAAAAAGTTCACTTCCTACGTCACATTTTATCTAAAATCTGACAGGTTAATTATTCAATATATCATGCAGGAGGCACGGTGACCTGTGCAGACAACATTACAAAATTATTTCAAGCAATAAAATCCTAAAACCATTATAATGTACAAAGCTGAATATTGTCCACCATTATTAAATTCAAAAGAAGAAATCCAAGGCCTAAAATTTAACTCCATTCTGTTTTAAGTTAAAATTGAATTAAAAGTTTCAAGTTAAACCCAAAAGAAACTAGAGTCCAAACAAATGTGTATGTTTTTTCCCTCTTAAATTTCTTTCTCTACTTAATCTCAATCCTATAGGATTAGTTCAAACACTAGGGGAGTAGAGGAGGCTTCCTTAGCATTTGTAGTTTGGGTCAATTTACTAGAAATATTGCTCATTCAGGACCTCTGAATTTCAATACTGTATTCAAAGTTTCTCATGTGCCCTAGTTTTAAAAGTTCAAAAAATAGGCCACACAAGATTTTTACAGCACTGGTATCAAACCCTCAAAATTTGGAGAGCAGAGCATCTACAAGAGTTTCACCATGTAAATGTTCTTCTTATAACCCAGTACTTGGTTCAATTCAGACCCAAATTAAATGTTTTAAATTTACTATCAAATCTCATTTCGTTAAAGACTGAAAACAAGGAGAAGAGTAAGTCTTCATGACTCTCCTTACCAGAATCTCAATAAGCCTAGTCTAGTTGTCCAAAGTCGAAGACCTCTGAGCTCTAGGTCCACTCCCTGATGTGTTAATGTTAGTTACAGCACTATTCCTACCAGCTGGGATGGGGAAGACCCACCTATGCAAACTTAACCCCTTGGTGACATAGGAGACATTTCAGCCTTCTTGAAGAGTTTGCAAATTTATTCTAGTGGTACCTCAACTGGTTCCTTTTTTCTCTATCCTCCATGTTTTGAAATTTATTAAATTCCTATTTGGATCTCAAGCAAAGCTCCCTCTCTCCACATGTGTTTCATCTGTAGAATCAGCAGATCTCTCACCTCTGACTTTATCACCAGAGGCCCAGTGAAGACTCAGACCTTGCCAGAAATGCTCCTCTCACACATTGCCCTTCCCCTCCTCTGATTTTGGGTTTTCAGAATTGGAATAACTAATACATCTTTTCTACCACTTCATCATTTTCTGCTCTGGTGGAATACTCCTCAAATGCTTTGGTCCTCTCCGGTTCCTCTTTTTCAGAAGGACCTGCTGAGCTTTCGTTTTTTTGTAAAGACTTTTTTATCTTTAATAATATACCCCTGGTTGTTGCAAATTTTTGATTGTTTAAGTTTTTTAATTATGAAGACTTTATATTTTAGAGCAGTTTTAGGTTCACAGCAAAATTGGGGGAAAGTACAGATATTGCCCATATACCTCCTGCTTCCACACCTGCCTCCACACATGTATAGCCTCACCCATTATTCACACACTTCCCCAGAGACAAATGTACATTTCTTACATTGACGAACCTACATTGACACATCATAATTAGCCAACATCCCTGGTTTACCTTAGGATTACTCTTGGTGTTGTCATTCTCTAGATTTGGACAAATGTATAAGAGCAGGTATCCGCCATCTTGGTATCATGTAGAGAATTTTTCCTGCCCTACAAATCTGTGCTCTGCTTATTCATCCCCTGCCCCCACCTCCTGGCAACCACTGATCTCTTTATTGTCTCCATAGTTTTGTCCTTTCAGCATCATAAACTATGTAGCCTTTTCAGATCAGCTTCTTTCACTTAGTAATATACATTTACGATTCCTCCATGTCTTTTCATGGCTTGATCTCCCATTTCTTTTCAGCACTGAATAATAATTTATTGTCTGCATATACCAGTTTATTTATGTATTAACCTACTGAAGGACATCTTGGTTGCTTCCAAGTTTTGTCAATTACTAATAAAGCTACTATAAACAAGGGTATTATGTGGACTTAAGTTTCCAGCTCCTTTGGGTAAATACCAAGGGCCAGGATGGTTGGATCACATGGCAAGAGAGTGTCCAGTTTTATCAGAAACTGACACACTCTCAGAGTGGCTGTGCCATTTTGCATCCCCACCAGCAGTGAATGGGAGTTTCTGTTGCTCCATACCCTTCCCAGTGTTGCCAGTGTTCTAGGTTTTGGCCCAGCAGCTGTGCATTGGTTTGCTCGTTGTTTTAATTTGTATGTCCCTGGTGACACATTACGTGAGCATCTGTTCACATGTTATTTCCCATGTGCATATCTTCTTCGTTGAGGTGTCTGTTAAGGCTCTGACCCATTTTTTTTTAAATTGAGTTGCTCATTTTATTACTGAGTTTCAAAAGTTCTTTGTATATTTTAAATCCTAATCAGATGTGTCTTTTGCAAATATTTTCTCCTAATCTATGGATTGTCTTCTCATTCTTTTGACATTTTCTTTCACAGTGTAGACATTATTAATTTTAATAAAGTTCAGCTTATCAATTATTTTTTTTTCATGGAGCATGCTTTTGGTGTTGTATCCTGCTGAACAGTCTCAGTAATCATTTTCCTTTTCCATCACAGGTAGGATGAGCCCTGATTATAGTGATTCATTCACTCTCTTTTTGTCTTCCCCTCCTCTCTGAGGTCAGGCTTTTCATTTCCTTGCATAGTCCTCTAGAATTTTTATTCAGAGGACTCCCTAGTAAGAGACATCATGCCAAACAGATATAATGTTATTATGCTCTCTCATCCCCCTTCCACTTTTTTTTTTGGTATTTTTAAAAATATACTCTTGGCTACCCTTTGAGTCTTATTCCTCTTAGTAAGAACTTCTTTGGTCACTATTTCTTCCTTTAGTGAGTGGATCCTCTTTCTTCTCTGCTCTCTAGTTTTCCTCATCACTTGTCACTCTGTCTCATGTGTCGTATTCACTCAGTTATCTTGCTTATTTTCTGTCTGTCCTTCTAAGATGTATGTTCCACATGTATAGGGATTTTTAGTCTTTTTCCTTTTATGCCTCCAGAGGCAAGAAAAGTGCCTGGCAAATGGAAAATGCTCAAAAATTATATTGAATTGACTTTTTTGGGGGGTGTGGGGGGAATAGACAACATCTATATTTTCAGTGATCACAATGATATTGAAAGAAACCTGTAAAGGCTTGAAGTGTTTTATGATCTATCTAGTTTTCCCCTCTCAAATGTTTAATCTGTAACTGCTTCACATGGCTCTCCCAGTCTTCAGGAAATGGTTCTCTAGCAGGTGTTGCTCAGGCTTGATTTCTGCTGTTATGAGAGGATGCTTCTCAATGCTTTCTTGGATATGAGCACCTTGCAAGGAAGCCACTCAAGTTCACTGTTGAGAAATTCTGCCATTACTTGAGGAAAAGCATTTGGTGTATAGGTAACTCATTTCATTTCATCTGATGTGGTGGTAAAAATACTCAAGGTACCTCTTAGGGAAGTCCTTGTCCTTTATCCCTTGACAATCTGTCAGTCTGCTCTTCCCAAACCTGAAAACCTTTCCTCAGCCACAGTCCATTAACACCTTGAAGTTAATCTATATCTTACCGCACGTTTTCTTTTTCTCTGCAATTTATCAGTAAACCTTTTTCAAAGATGAATGCAGGTATAACATGTCCTTGCTGCATTTTTTAGTTTTAACTTTGTGATAATCTCCTTCAATATTCGTGAAGTTTAGGTTCAAGTAAAAGCCATTTCCAACCTAATTTGCCTCGCTCTGTTCTTCCTGCTGTGTTAATAAAACCACCATCCTTTGGTGCACCAATGCAGTCTGGACCTTGGAGATATTATGCCACATTCACAGCCCCTGCAGTGGCCACATCAGTCAATCCAAGACTCTGTGGAAGGAGGTGGCCCTCAGAGACTGCACGCATGCCACACAAGTCCAGAGATCAGCCCCATGTGTGCCCTTCCAGTGTGGCAGCAAGAAAGCATCGGAAGTAGCCCAGTGAAACATGGACAAAACACTGACAATGCAAAGACCAAAACCTCACCGGCCACGTTACAGCCCACATGGGGATCACCTGCCTTCGCAGCCTGACGCCTCAGCCGGCTGGCGATGAGAAACACTACATGGAACAAAAATCATTTCACCCCTCAGTGCCTGAGAAGCCTGCCTCAAGTGAGCCTTAACTGGAACTAAAAGACTCGCTTTCCCTCAATAATCTAATCCCTATCTCGTTCACGCCTGCTTAGGTCAGAGCTGCACCTGCATCAGTCAAGGTCAGCTACGAAAGTCAGTGTGAGACGTGCTTACTGAGCCCTGTGCTACTTATAGAACCGCTGTTAAACACCATCCACATGTGCTGCAATAAGCTGCTGTGACCAGCCGCTGCGACCCAAGGTCAAGGACCGGAGCGACACTGGAAGCAGCCGTTTATCCACAGGACATTCTGTTTCAGGTTCTTTCAAGGTCCCTGTCAACGTTCCGGTATATCGAACACTTTAGGGTCCCAGTGCCTCCTGTGCTAGGCACAAATGTGGGAAGGTAGACATGTAAATTGCCAGGTGAATATTAACATGGCGGTTATATTATTGAGAGACCTGGACTGGAGGAGAAAGTGAAGTTATGTGCTCATTATAGCACTTTTTTTCTCCTTTTTTTAAAAAAAATATATTTTTTTATTGATTTCAGAGAGCAAGGGCGAGGGAGAGAGAGAGAGAGGGAAACATCAATTTTTGAGAATCATTGATTGGCTGCCTCCTACAGACCCCCCACTGGGGATGGAGCCTGCAACCTGGGCATGTGCCCTGACCGGGAATCAAACCGTGACCTCCTGGTTCACAGGGCGACACTCAGCCACTGAGCCGCACTGGCAGGGCTCATTATAGCACTTTAACATCCCAGCCTTTGTTTATTGAATGGACCTACCCAAAGGGATAGGCTGCCTTTCTGCGGGCAGAGATTGCCTAAACGCAGGCAGGAACAGAGAATGCATACATGAGAGAGGTAGTCCCCCGCCCTAAACAAACGTGGGCATCTAAGACACACACACCCTCGGCTAACCAACAATCAAGATGTGGGCAAGTGAGAAAGGGTCAGGGTATCCTGTACTGTCATCTTTCAAGGCGTGGCAATGTGGCTACCTTGGGGACAGACAGTAAGACAATATGAATTCCCACAGAGTTGAAAGTCTAGTGGGAGAAATAGATACCCCAAATTTAAACAGAAATTCCAGATTATAATAATGTGTAAGGAGTTAAGGAAAGTTGTTTTTGAGAAAATGATATTTAAGATAATCTCTTTAGATATGGGTAGAAAGATATATTCTACTTAACATAGAGATTAAAGTAAAGGAAATATTTTTGTCAGATTATATATAGAAACAATATAATCTATACTAATAAAAGTGTAATATGCTAATTAGACCAGACATCTTCCAGACATCCTTCCAGACAAAGACATGGTGGCGGGGCCGAGGCAGAGGCGGTTAGGGGTGATCAGGCCAGCAGGGGAGAGCAGTTAGGGGGATCAGGCCAACAGGGGGGAGCAATTAGGGGGATCAGGCCAGCAGGCAGATGAACAGTTAGAAGCCAGCTGTCCCGGATTGTGAGAGGGATGTCCAAATTGGAGAAGGTGCAGGCAGGGATGAGGGACCTCCCCCCGTCCCACACACACTCCGTGCACGAATTTCGTGCTCTGGGCCTCTAGTTGAAAATAAACTGCATTCATTTTTTTTTTTTTAACAGAGTTAAAAACACTGCATGAAAAAAATCTGAATTTATGTATTAAGTTAATTAGGTGGTATCACCAAACCTTCTTAATGTTGGTTCAAGAAGGACATCATCGCTAATAAGAATTGGCTCACACATTGGTTTTACACAGATAAAGGAATTATATAAGCATTTGAGCTTGGGAGAGTGACAGGGAATAAAATTAATACAAATGACCTATGTATCTCACATCTAGAAAGAATAGAACATATATTTTTTCATGTCTATGAATCTGGAAGCTTGTAATTTGGTTCTTTATTGAGTGATAGGTGTAAAGCTTCTCCAAGTCCTGCTGGCTGGACAGAGGTAGCATTGGGAAAAGAACACTATTCCAAGAACGAAGTGCCCTAGTTTCAGACTGGCTCACCACCTACCACTACATGTGTTACAGTGATCAGGGTAGGGGCAGTCAAACCTTATGAGCTGCTGTTCTTTTATTTGAATGTGAGCATGCTAATGCACACTATAATTTCATTTATTCACTCAGTACTCAGAAGTTTTCTCTGATATAAAGAAAATTTTAATTCAGTGAATGTATAGAAAGAGAGTTGATGCACAGAATCTGCTTATGTTAGATCCCAGAGACTTCTGCCCTTGACTGTTATCATTTAGCATTTGTATCGTATTTCATGATGTTAAGGTGACTTTCCAATCATTTTCCTATGGAATTAAAACTTAAATAATAAGGTTTCTGATAAATTAATAGGCAACAGAACAGGCAGGGAAGCTATTTATAGGAACAAGAATAAAAACACACTAAATTAAATGAAAGGCAAACAAGTATGTAGGGCTATATATAGTAGTAAATATAAAATGATATTAGCATTACATTGACTCAATTTGTTTTATCCTGAATGATCATCACTTATTATTTTCCTGTGAAAAATACCAGTGTGGGAGAATAAAAGAGACAAGGACTTTGGAGCCAGATTTACAACACTCAAATCCAAGCTCTGTGACCTTGGATAGGATAAAACCTCTGTGTCCCAGTTTCCTTATGTGTACAGTGAGGACAGCAGCAGTACCTAGCTCACAGCATTTTGTGAAATTTAAAAGATCTAATATTATGAAACATTCTCAACATTATTGAATACATTGTACACATGCACGTTTGCTTAATTGATAATATTGTTATAGTATCTGGACTTATGTTTATGACCTGTTTATAATCATGAAACCCCACAGATATAAATGACCTTGGATCCTATCTAAGAGATATTCTAGCCCCGCTGGTGTGGCTCAGCAGTTGAGCACAGAATAGACCCAGGAACCAAGAGGACACCAGTTCTATTCCATTTAGGGCAGATGACCAGTTTGTGGCTTGATCCCCAGTAAAGGGCATGGAAGAGGCGGCCGATCAATGACATTTCTCTCTCATCCAAGTTTCTATCTGTCTATCCCTCTCCCTTCCTCTCTCTCTAAAATAAAAAATAAAATAAAAAAACATATTTTTTTAAAAAATGAAATATTCTACATTTGACATCTGAAAGTACTGACACACGGAGATGTTGTGTGTATTTTTCTGGGATCTAAGAGCACATGCATGACCTGGCTGGATTAGACAGGGATCTTCTTCCCAGCTCAGTGCTTTTTCCATTTTTCTGGTCCTCCTCATTATGTAACTAGCAGACTGGACCCCTGCCAGCATGTTGAATGTATCACTTAAACAGTGCTATAAGGGACAAAAGTGAGAATAGAGTGACCTAGAATGTTTTACATCTGAATAGCAGACTGGCACTTTTCCTTAGAGTGATGTTGACATAAATGTGCTCAAATAAATTAATGTTCTCATCTCCACTGACTCACTCTGCAGAATCAAGCTTGCCTGTCAATTGAAACAGAGATAAGAGCCCAGTCAAGTTGACACATAAAATTAACCATCACAGGTGGTGAGGGGAGAAAAAGCATTTTCAAATGTGGCAAATTCAGAGCTGCTTAAGATAAACAAAACAAATGATGATACTAAACACCAGCAAATATTCTTCCAGTGGTTTTGTTTCCTCATCTCAGGCTCAATTTAGGCTCCTTCATATTTTATTTGTGGAGACTTTCACAATTTAAGAGAAATATTTTGGTTGTCACGTCTGTTAAATTTTTATTTAGTGTTCCAACATAAAAGGTGATTAGATATTTTAGAGTTTTCAGCTCCTAAAACATTAATAAATATATATTGCACAAAAGTTGAACAAATTCAAGATAATTCATGGGGCTTTTTTCTAATTATAGCTTACATTCAATATTAATCTGTATTCGTTTAAGGTATACAGTATAGGGGTTAGAAAATCATATACTTTAAAAAGTAGTCTTACCCTCCTGACCCCTTACATAGTTATTATGTAATTGCAATATTATTGACTGTTAGAGGTCCAGTACATGGATTTGTGCACTGGTGGGGGGTGAGGCCTGTGGGGATCAGCCCGCTGTGGGAGCGCCGCTCATCCTGGTCAGCCAAGTGGCTGTGGACCTGCTCCCACTGTGGGAACACACTGACCACCAGAGGGCAGCTCCTGTTTTGCATGTCTGCCCCCTGGTGGTCAGTGAGCATCATAGCAACTGGTCGGCCAGTCGTTCTGGTCATTCCACCATCTGGTCGCTGGGCTTTTATATATATATATATACTTCCTATGTTGTATTTTACATCCCATCTGTTATGACTGTTTTGTAACTACCAATCTGTACTGCTCAATCCCTTTACCTTTTCTTTCACCTAACCCCAACTCCCAACCCCCTCTCCCTCTGATAACCATCAGTCTGTTCTCTGTAGCTATGGGTCTCTACTTTGTTTGTTTTGTTCATTAGATTCCACATATAAGTGAAGCCATATGGTATTTGTCTTTCTATGTTTGATTTATTTCACTCAGCATAATACCCTCTTGGTCCATCTATGCTGTTGCAAAAGGTAAGATTTCATTCTTTTTTATGGTCAAGTGGTATTCTATTGTATAAATGTACCACTGCTTTTATTAATCTACTCATCTGTTGATGGGTACTTGAGTTGCTTCAATGTCTTGGCTATTGTAAATGATGCTACAATGAACATGAGGATGATTTATTCTTTCAAATTTGGTGTTTTGGGTTTCTTTGGATATAGAATCAGAAGTGTACTTGCTGGGTCATAAGGCAGTTCTATTTATTTATTTTTAGGAAATCCCATACTATTTTCCACAGTAGCTATATCAGTCTGCATTTCTACTAACAGTAGAATAGGGTTCCCTTTCCTCCACATCCTTACCATCACTTGTTGTTTGTTGATTTATTGATGATAGCCATTCTGACAGGTGTAAGTTGATATCTATTACTATGGTTTTGATTAGCGTTTCTCTGATGATTAGAGATATTGTGCAAATTTTCATATGTCTGTTGGCCATCTATATGTTCTCTTTGGAAAAGTGTCTATTCAGGTCTTCTGCCCACTTTTTAATTGGGTTGTTTGTTTTTCTGGTGCCGAGTTGTCTAAATTCCTTAAAATTTTTAATATTAAGCTCATATTAGATGTATCATTGGCTATTCTCTTTTTCCATTCAGTAGGTTATCCTTTTGTTTTATTGATGTTTTCCCTTTCTGTGCAAAACCTTTTTAGTTTGATGTAGTCCTATTTGTTTATTTTTTATTTTGTTTGCTTGCCTGAGGAGGTATGCCAGAAAATAATATTGCTAAGAGAAATGTCATGGGGCTTTTTAAAATAAAATTTTGGACACCTCCTCTGCCCTGTTTCAGACACACCACACCAAATTCCCACATTCCTTGAGATATGGCCAAATTCACTTAAACGAATAAACATATACAACCCACAAAGAAGCAAAAATTCCCGCTTAGGTGATTGTGAATAAAATAACTACTATAATGAACTCACAGATTTGTGAACTTTTAAATATCTCTTCATAGAAGGGATTCATTATCATGTTGTTATATATGGCAGGTTGAATAAGGCCTTCAAGATGTCAACTTTTGAAGTCCCAGAACCTATTAACATGTTAGCTGATAAAAGGGACTTTGCATGAAGTGGACTTTGCAGATGTGATTAAGTTAAGGATCTTGAGATGGGATATTATCCTGAGTTATCTGGGTGGGTCCAGTGTAATCACAAGGGTCCTTACAAGAGAGTGGCAAGAAGATGGAGAAGATGTGGTGATGAGGGAAGGAGAGATTAGAGTGATGCAGGTGGGAGCCATGGAACACAGCAGCCATTAGAAGCTGGAGAAGGTAAAACTAGATTCTCCCCTGGAGCCTCCAGGTGGGAAAAAACACAAATAGCCGACAGCTCGATTTCATCCCTGTAAGACTCCATTTGGACTTCTGACTTCAAGAACCATAAGATAATACACTTGTGTTGTTCCAGCCATTGGTAGAGCCTCATTACAGCAGCAATAGGAAACCAATACAGGGTAGCAGTACCCGTGAGAGCTAACGCAGGACGAGGCTTCTGGAATCAGACACTCTGCTAACTAAACCCTTTGGCCAAAGATGATACAATTTAATCTTGAAAATCATGTGATGTAAATATTATTGCTGCCTTTAGGTTTACATAGGGCTAACTGTAGCTTAAAGATGTTAAATAACGCCCCCCCCCCCCCCACTGACTCATTCCTAGTGCAGTGTGACCCAGAATTGAATCTATGCCATCGGGTTTCCCTGATACCACCCACCTCTACTCCCTTCCTGCCTGTCCACGTTCATTTCTGAGATTCCTGCTCCATAGAGTTTGTGGTGACAGAAGGACATGGGTTCACATGAAGTTAGAAACTGCAATTAATGTGAAATTAATGGAGCAAATATTTAATAATAGTATCTGATATATAGCAGACCTTTTGTAGACAGCAGACCATACAAGTAAGATAAACACTGCCTGACCCTTGAAAAGTGTAAAATCACAACAAAAAATGTGACTCTATTTAATGAGACTTATTACATTCCCAATCTGTATTCAGCACTATTTTTGCCTGCTTTTTAGCTTTTAACAATCTTTTAAAAAATACATTACCAGTGCTAGTCACCACAAATGTAGTTTTTAGAATATGCCCACTTGAAGCAGATAAGGAGAGGTGTTTTAGATAAATGAACAGAAAACATGTAAATACAATTGTTCTTGTATGTTGCCATTGGAATTTCTGCATTGTAGCATTCTTTAAAAATAATTTACATATATATATACATATATATATGTATATATATATTGATTTCAGAGAGTATGGGAGAGGGAGAGAGATAGAAACTTCAATGATGAGAGAGAATCATTACTGACCATCCCTCCTGCATGCCCCCTCCTGGGGACTGAGGCCTCAATCCAGGCATGTGCCCTGATGGGGAATTGAACCTTAACCTCCTGATACATAGGTCAACACTCGACCACTGAGCCACACAGGCTGGGTGATTGTAGCTTTCTTTACTGGTGCTGAAACCACTTGCAATTTTTGTGCCCTGGAAAGCAAGGTGAATTGAGTGGCATCTCTATTTGTTTTTCAATATGAAAGTTTCCAGTGAGGCATTTGAGAGTGTAGAAAAAATGTTAAATGAGGCAGCAATGAGTTCAGGGGACAGGCTCACAACCAGGTAGAAACACAAAAGAATACCTTTAAACACAAAGGGCTTCTTTTTTAGCTTCTCATTTCCTCATCTTAATACTTTTAGGAGCCAAATATTTTACAATGTTATGTTAAATGGAAACAAAAGGCTTCACTGCATATTATCAAATACAGAATTATGTAAGAATAATTACATAGAATATACTGCATTTGGATTTCCCCCAACTCTATTTTTCCACTGAATTTGAGCTCATTATATTCAGCTGGATCTATTGATTCTATTTCTTACAGTTTACCCATTGTTCCCCTGTTTAATTAACAGAGGCTATGTAATATAGCAGTAGACAGCACTTATTCCCTAATATTAATTCTGTACCTGCACAGACAGAGTGCTTGCTACTTAAATAAACACACAGGCTAAGCCACATGCCCTACAAGGTAAAGCATGTGAGATGCACTGCGGTGTGATTTCTTCCTGTGAAACATGAGTTCCGCTTCTCTGAGTTGAATGAGTCATTTTATCTGGACCTCCAACCCTGCATGTGTAAAATTAGGATCTCTAGGGTTCCTTTCTGACCTAGGCATCTGCTCTCTGTGTCCACCTTCCCCTCACGTTGTGTCTCCAGGGCACCCTGGAAAGAGCCAGCTTTGGGCTCTTTTCGATCCATGGAGATGGATCTAAAGTGATGGACACTGAGATTCTGGCTGCAAGAGCCTTGCAAGTGCCTCTTTGGAGTAAAGGAGTGACAAGTCTGCTCAGAAGGCCAATCCTGCAGGCCTTTTCTTCTTTTCTCTTTGCCTTGTTGGAGAGCAAGTGTCAGGCCACCAGGTGGCAGAATGGCTTTGGGGAATTCCCAAGGGGATCTGCACACCCTAAATGCCCGTATCTTGGTTTCATGTTAGAGCTTTGAGTTTTTAGAACCCTTCTTCAGTGTTTTCACAAAGTCTTTTTAAAAAATGGTTTTATTTTTTATTTTCAGAAGTTACGTTTAATAGGTCAGAGTTGACCTGGACAGCAAAACTTGCTATCCCCAAGTCTCTAGCACTATGATATCTACACGGAGGAGGCAGTCTTCTTTACAAATGTGTCTCTGAAATCTTATATCCTATTACAGAGCATCCTTCCTTGGTAGGACAGAGACAGTGGTGGGTGCCATGGGGTGGGGGTCTGGGACAATCTACAGGTGGGTTTAGGACTGGTTGAATATAGAGGATCAGCAAAAGACTGATTTATATCGAGGAGCAAAGGGAATAAAATGATTGTAGATTCCATGTAGTTGTGAATGGGGCCTTTAACGTAAAAGACACTAATCAGTGTTGTTCTGTGCTGTAACCAGGTGAGAGGGAACAAATCCTATCTAATAAAAGAGTGATATGCGAATTGACCATCACTCCAACACACAAGATGGCCACCCACATGTGGTCAAAGATGGCTGCCCTCATGTGGACATAAATGGCTGCCACAAGATGGCTGGCAGGGGAGGGCACTTGTGGGTGATCAGGCAGGCAAGAGAGGGTGGTTGGGAGGGACAGGGCCTGCAAGGGAGAGCAGTTAGGGGTGACTGGGCTGGCAGAGGAGGGCAGTTGGGGGTGACCAGTCTGGCAAGGGAGCACTTAGGCATCAATCAGGATGGCAGGGAAGTGGTTAGGGGGTGATCATGCTGGCAGGCAGAAACAGTTAGGGGCAATCAGGCAGGCAGGTAGGTGAGCAGTGGGGAGCCAGCAGTCCTGGATTGTGAGAGGGATGTCCGACTGCCCGTTTAGGCCGGATCCTACTGGGATCGGGCCTAAATGAGCAGTCGGACATCCCTCGAGGTGTCTCAGATTGGAGAGGTGCAGGCTGGGCTGAGGGACAGGCCCCCCACCCCCTCTGCATGAATTTTGTACACCGGGCCTCTAGTATAGTAATAATGGCAATAATCATTTTACATGTTGGTACATTTTCAAATCCCCTTCCAACTCCTCATGCTTAATCTGAATACTCCTATCTAATAGCGCTAAGCACTCCATCAGACCTGGCCCAGCACTACTGACCGTTAGCAGTTGAGGGCAAAGAAGATGGAGATGCTTCTTAGAAAACAGAGATCAGCCCTAACTGGTTTGGCTCAGTGGAAAGAGCGTTGGCCTGCAGACTGAAGGGTCCCAGGTTTGATTCCAGTTAAGGGCTTGTTCCTTGGTTGCAGGCATATCCCCAGTAGGGGGTGTGCAGGAGGCAGCTGATTAATGTTTCTCTCTTATCAATGTTTCTAACTCTCTATCCCTCTCCCTTGGTCTCTGTAAAAAAATCAATAATATATATTTTTTTTAAAAAAAGAAAACAGAGACCAGTCTCTCCCTATCCCAACCTAAGTTATGTTTCCAGTGTGAAGACCATGAATGATAGTTTCCACTTACAGGTCTTCATAAGAAAAATAGGGAGAAAAATACCTTTCTCCCAGTATTGTTATGTGAGTCAAACAGATGGGGAGTATATGTGCTAAGCCTGGCATTTGCAAGCACTCACATGATTCTCTTGCAAAAGAAAATAATATTTGATTGCTCCCAAGCAAGAATCATGCACAACTTTTGAGTTCTTTTTTTTTATGCTACCTCCCCTGGCATGAAAGAGAACAGCAGAAGGAACCCAGCCAGAGAGCAATGACATGAGATAAGTCACCGTACTGTAAGCCTACAGAAAACAGTTAGTAATGAGACAATACTCAGAATGCCAGAAAAATAATTATGAGTGATCTTGCTAATTGTAAGGGTTTTCCTTTAAAGATAGGACAAAGATGCCCTAGCTGGTTTGGCTCAGTGGATAGAGCATCGGCCTGTGAACTGCAGGGTCCCTGGTTTGATTCCCGTCAGGGGCACATGCCTGGGTTGCAGGCTCGGTCCCCAGTGGGGAGCATGCAGGAGGCAGCCAATCAATGACTCTCTCTCATCATTGATGTTTCTATCTCGCTCTCCTTCTCCCTTCTTCTCTGAAATCAATAAAAATATATTTAAAAACTAAAAATAAAGATTGGACAAAAAGAAGCCCTTCTTATTGTACTTTTGGGTTAGAACTGAGGCATTCTCTCTAATGTCAAGCATAAAAGATGGGTTTATATTCTAAAATATGTATATCACTTCATATTTGACTATTTGAAATTCAAGTCTTTTTGCTATAGATTATAATATGTACTTTATGTGATTAAAGAGATGCATCTTGAAAAACAAATCCTATAACCTAAATTTGGTACATGAAAAATGATCAACTAATAAAATATTAATGAAGAACAAATTTGCTAGAGGAAAATTCCCTTTAGATTGGATAATTTTAACATTTTAATTCTTTATTAATACTGGAAGCCAATATTCATTTAATAATATTGATTTTGTAAAAGAAACAAAAGAATTTTTTTGTCAAGTCATTAATATACCAGAGTAACACACTTAATAAGGGGATACATTTTCAGACTGAGCATCCTATCTGCAGTGATATTTTTCAATTCTCAGAACAGATTAATTATGAGGCTAAAGGAGTTTAGCTTTAGGATCCATCGTATTCCATACATACTGTAGACACTGGAAGTTGCTGGGAGTTGTGGAGATGCGGAGAGAAATCTGGGTTTAATCGTAAGTATTTCTATAAAAACAGTTCTTATACATTGCATACAAAAACCCATAGCAAAAGGGCTTAAATTTCAAAATACTGTCATGGGTATGATGTGATTTTTTTTAAAACTCATTCTAAATACTCATTTCATAGCATGATAGGCAGGAAAATGGTCACGCAAAGATGTCTACATCCTAATACCTAGAATATGGAAATATGTTACACGGCAAGAGGGGCTGGAAGCAGATGGTTCCAGATGGAATTGGTCACTGTGAGGGCAGATCACATTGAATCCTCAAACACTCCTGCTAAATTCTATAATTAGAAACATTTCAGGTGTCCCTCAACAGGAGCGTGATATAAGGGAATACTACGCAGCAATGAAAGAGGGTAAATAGCTAATGCATACTATTACATGGGTGAACCTTATAAAACATTATATTGAGTAAAAGAAGTATATAAGTTTACTCTTGCTGCTATAACAAATTAGCACAGCCTCAGTGGCATAAAACAAGGCAAATGTGTTACATAACATTTCTGGTGGTAAGGGTTCACGGTGGGACTCCTCAATGCTCTTGGCAGCTGTGTTCCACTGTAGATGTTTAGGGAAGACTTCTGTGCATGCGTGTGTGCATGCGTGTGTGTGTGTGTGTGTGTGTGTGTGTGTGTGTGTGTGTTTTCTAGCTCCTAGGGCATCCCAGGTACCTTGGCTTGTGGCCCCTTCAGTGTTCACTCAGGAACTTGTCATGATGCCATTTCTTTGTTTTTAACTTTTCTGCCTCCTTCTTCCACATTTAAGGACCCTTATGATTACGTTGCCCCTACCCAGATAATCCAGGGTGATTTTTCTATTTTAAGTAAACCTGATTCACATCCATATTTTCATTTGCTGCTTTAATTACTGCTTGCCATCTTGCCAGGTACCTTAGCATGTGCACAGGTTCTGGGAACTATAATGTGGACAGTTGGTGCAGGTGTGGTGTCATTATTCTGTCTACTGCAAGAAAACTCTCATAATTCTATCCATGCCTACATATTGACAGGAAAGTACACTGATGCCTGCAACCTGAAGAAATACATTGACAAATGGATTAAGAGTAAGAAGGGAATGGATAGATAAATATATGGTAAATGAGTATAGTAAAATGTTAGTTTTAGGTGATGACAGGTTAGTTTTAGGTATGGAAAATTGTTTCAATTTTCTGTGTGTTTAAAACGACGATAATGAAATGTAGGTGGAAATATGCAAAGGACTGGGGCAGTGATGCTGGGTGATCGTTCATATTCTTGCTTGCTGTCTATATTCTCCTGGACACTGAGGTTGGACCTCATTACAACACTCCGATTAGGAGATGGACTCATCCTTACCGAGGTTAAAAGCTTTCTCTGACCCTGCAGCTCTCTTGCTGATTTCCAAACGTAGCTATTGAAAGACTTTGAAAAAATAGTTAATTTCATGCATATACCTACCCTGTACAAGCTTACAAAAGGCAAAACTGCCCTAACCGGTTTGGCTCAGTCCAACAACCCTCGAAGGGTCTCAGATTGGAGAGGGTGCAGGCTGGCCTGAGGGACATGAATTTCGTGCACCGGGCCTCTAGTATAGTAATAATGGCAATAATCATCTTACATGTTGGTACATTTTCAAATCTCCTTCCAACTCCTCATGCTTAATCACAATACTCCTGCCTAGTAGCGGTAAGCACTCCATCAGACCTGGCCCAGCACTACTGGCGGTTAGCAGTTGAGGGCAAAGAAGATGGAGATACTTGGAGATGCTTCTTAGAAAACAGAGATCAGCCCTAACTGGTTTGGCTCAGTGGATAGAGCATTGGCCTGTGGACTGAAAGTCCCAGGTTCGATTTCCGTCAAGGGCATGTACCTTGGTTGTGGGCACATCCCCAGTAGGGGGTGTGTAGGAGGCCGCTGATCGATGTTTCTCTCTCATCAATGTTTCTAACTCTCTATCCCTCTCCCTTCCTCTCTGTAAAAAATCAACAAAATGTATTTTTTTAAAAAGGCAAAAGTAGTCCTTTAGACCTGCATCCCTGGCAAGAAGGCATGTGCCCATCAGGGTGGTGGGGTGGTGGGGATGGCTGGTGGCATTCTAGGGGTGGGTGTTTGGTGCCTATCACCAGTCAGGAATTTTTTGTAGGAAATCCGCACACATCCGTGCCATAGCAGAGTCCCAAGACAGATGCTGCAGCTGTGTTCTGACTAAAGGAAGATGATATCTGTTACCCTCCAACAGAGACTGTGTCCAAGAGGGGAAAACAGAGACCCATTGTCTAAACAGCCATAGAAACCCATGTCACTTGATCCCATCCAGCCTCTCTGAGGCCTGCATGCAAGCCCATCCATTTGTCACATCAGGCTTTAGTGGAGCGTGCGACCGGCCCATTACACTCCCGTGAAGGATGCTGATCGTTTACGCTCTCACAGCCAGCAGTGCACTCTGGATGTGCCCTTTGAAAAGTTCTGAAATGCACCCTCACCTTCAGAGCATCTCTAGTCACCTCTCCAAACTCTGAACATTTCTCCTTCTCTGGTGGGTGGGTAGAGGCTTTTCTATAGCCACACACAGCTTCTCATTGTATGTTGGTGGGAGTTTCTCTATAGATGTTGTCAGTGGGGCTACAATCTAATTTGTTTTTACAAATAAAAGAACGTGGTTGTACTGTTAATGTATACATTTTTTCTTTTCTTAAATATATTTTATTGATTTTTTACAGAGAGGAAGGGAGAGGGATAGAGAGTTAGAAACATCGACGAGAGAGAAACATCTATCAGCTGACTCCTGCACTCCCCCTACTGGGGATGTGCCCGCAACCAGGGTACATGCCCTTGACCGGAATCGAACCTGGGACCCTTCAGTCCACAGACTGAGGCTCTATCCACTGAGCCAAACCAGTTAGGGCTATATTTTTTCTTTTTCTTTTTTTTAATAGATTTTTGAGTTTTATTGAAATCTTACATGAACAAGAAATTGGAAATACAATCACATCAAAGAACAAATTGTCATGGCTTTGACGTTTAAGCCAAATAAATTTTGTAGGGCAGATTTCAAAAAGGTGTGAAGTAATAAGAATTTAAAAACACAGTTAACCTACTTCTAGGAATGCAAAACATACAATCATAGGTTATTTTCAATACAAGAAAATTTAAATTTTTGTTTGCTTTAATTTCTTAAAATTACTAAGACAAAGTACTAGCTTGTATTTTTATTTACAGCATACTCCATACTCCTATGTAATCTATCTCAAATGCAAAAAAATGAAACTGTCCAAAACCAAAGGTTCTGCAAAATCATGATTTAACAGTGTGCTCAGCTTGTTTTGAAGCTAAAAATGAAGCCTGAAAGAATAAAAGCATTGTAATTTTTTCTTTTAAGACACATTTACTTAAGCTTGAGGGGATTTAAGATGGGATCTCAGGGCCCTCAAATTTCTCTGGCCTAAATTAGACCCTCTATGTGGAGTAACAGGGAGCTCCTTAAAAACCAAATTCTCATTTGCCTGCAGCTGTGCCTGTGTGTACCTCTCCTTCCCCCTCCTCCAGCCTATGACAGACGATAGTAACTAAGATAGCATCGCTCTAATAACAGGGGATGTCCCCCTTGACGATGAGCTTAGCAACTCTCCATCGTCCAGACCAATTGAATACTTTTTCATGAAAACCTGGGCCCAGTCAAAACACCACCTCAGCACGTCCCTGGTGATGCTCTCCTTGGCAGTTGCTCATGGATGATAAATTGCTTTTATTCTGGAGCGTGGCAATGGCTGCTACTTAAGTTGAAAGTCAGGAAAATACCAGAACCTACTTTGCTCACATGCAGTTAATGTCTAATTATTCTTTGTTGGTGTCTTTTTTCCTCTGCGCTTCAGTGTTTCAAGCAACCGGTTGCTTTTTCTGCTGTTATATTGCTAACCCAGCAATGCTGATATTTTTGTCAATGTCAACTTACCTTTCTTAAAGGATTGATCACTTTGTTCATATTTCCCCTTAAATTCCTCTCTAATATTCCCTTTCTTTCTTTGATTGGAATTTTATTGTTAATGAAATTTTTATTTATTTTTTTCTTATTTTATTTAATTTGTAATGATCTCATGGTTAGATTTGCAGACACACCTGGTTTTTCCTTGATGCAGAAATAATGGGTACAATTTACGTCATTGATTCATTGATTCATTCTTTTTATTGATTTAACATTCACTGTAACCTTCATATATGCACTTGCTGAGCACCTTCAAATATTTACAATTCCTTTCAAACATATTAACAATAAACCTAAATAACTGTAATACTTGACAGAATATATTATGTCATAAGAAAGTCATTTGTGTATATGATAAAGGAAATGCCATAAAGGACAGTGGTTAAAAATACATATAATGTGGAAAAGAGTGGTTATGAAAAGTGGGAAGGTATGAATATATTTACTTCCTGTCTAATGAAAAGTGGAAAACATTTTATTAATTTAATTAATATCTATTCTTTAATTATTTTCCATATGCCACTCACCTTTCTCACCCCATGAGTAATTAACAGATATACAATAAGTATTTATTGATTTATTGGTTATTGATTGGCAGTGAATTACCATACACACTCTATCCTCTGCTGTATAATTACTATATTCTGCTGTGTTTTTCTTCAAAATGTGGTAACTATGGGAGCTACTCTCATTATTTGAATTACTTAAGTAATTCATTGTATTCCAACTCACCAGCTTCAGGCAGATCCTTTAGCCTTGTGCCCTCCAGTTTTCCATGTTTAAAACAGGGCACTGTAAGCCTACCTCCTGGTCTCAGTGAGGAATTCTTGGGATGCTGCATAAAGAAAGCACTGGGACATTCCTGGGACATAATGACTAATAACTCTGACATAGCAGAAGTTTTGTTTTGTTTCTATATATTTTGACTTTGTGTTATATCTGACTTTATATGTTCAATTTTTGTTTTTAATTAAAGTTGTATGTTTGACTACCATGCCAGTTACATATGATTCTGAATTTTTACTTGCCCTTTTCCTCAAATAAATCTTCCTGAAAGAACTTTCTATTCCTTTCCGTATTTCACCTTTATGAGTTCCCTAGATGACTCCTATTTATGTGTTTTTGGTTTCTTTCCCCTTATGCATCCTTTACATGTATTCCCCCTTCCATCATTTTCTATCTCTACTTTTCCATGTGATCTCCTCTCAGTGCCAAAATAAATATTTATCCTCTTCCTTCCTTAGGCCGCCCTCCACTCGAATTTGCTAACTGCATTTTCTGCAGCATAGATAACTTACACTTTTCATCTGTTTTATTATCTCAGACTCATTTCTTAGTCAGCCACAGTCCAATTCTGGATCCACTGTTTCACTGAAACTCCTCTTACATAATCACTAATAAGTTATTCAATGGTCAAATCCCATAGCCTCTTCTTGACCTTGTAGGGACTACCCAGTAGCTTTCAGTATCATGGACCATATTATTTCTTGAAATTATCTTCTTCCTTGCTTTTAATTATATGTATGTATCTGAATGCCTCTTCATTCCTAACTTCCCTTTTCTGTTCTCTGCCTACCTCTTACCAATTAATTGCAAGAGATTTTTTTTTTTTGTATTTAAATCTATAAGAGTCAAAGTTCACCAGAGAAACAGAACCAACAGGATTTATTTATTTGTTTTAAGAAATTGGTTTAAGTTATTATGGAGGCTGAGAATTTCCAGGAGCTACAGTGAGCAAGCTGGAGGCCCTGGGGAGCCCCTGGTATGGTTACAGGTCAAAAGTTAGCATAACTGAGGCCCAGGAATATCTGATGTTTCAGTTCAAATCTTAGGTAGAAAAAGACTGATGTCCCAGATCAACTAGTCAGGTAGGAGAAGATCCCCTTTACTTGTGGGAGGGTTAGTCTTTTTGTTCCATTCAGACCAGTAGTTGATTGGATGAGTCCCACCCACATTAGGGAGAGCAATCTGCTTTACTCTACCAATTCAAAAGTTATTCTCATGCAAAAAACACCCCCCTCCCAGCCACACACACACACACACACACACACACACACACACACACACACAGAAAAGTGTTTCACCAAATATTTGGGCACTCTGTGACTCAATCAAGTTGACACATAAAATTAACCATTACATTACCCTGACCTTCTCCTACCTTAATAACCTTTTCCAAGAGAAATATACTCACTCTACAACTTATAGATCCAAAAATTTATTTATTATATTCACTCCTTTAAACATACTCTTCACCCCTTATCTAGACTAATAGTTCTGCCATTCCACAAGCCATCATTCATTCCAAATTCTCCTCATTGCCTGCTCATTGCATGACCACTCCTATCATTTCTGCCTCTTTCCATGCTTACTACTTACCCATTAGATCAGATCTTCATTCCCATTACCTAAACTATTATTGTAATAGCTTCTAAATTCTTTTTTCTTGAATCCTTAATGCTCTTGAATCCTTAATTTTGCTTCCAAAATTATCTTATACAAATAGTTTGACCCTTCCTTGATACTACTCTATGTTTCAGGGGAAAAAGCAACAACAACAACAAAAAAAAAACACCAAAAAACAAGAATCATGTTCCTGAGGAATTATGCTGAGTAGAGTTACTTAGAGCCTTGGTGAATCATATACATCTCTTTCATGATGGCATAAGACAACCAAAACCAAAAGACTCCATAACACGTTTAAGGAAAGAATACCTAAAAGTGGTTTTGAACTATTGGCAGAAAGGATGTTAAGACGTTCTAAGTAAAGGAGCAAATTATGAGTTCAAATGCTGGGGTATACTAATATGCATGAAATAAATTTAGACAAGTGGATGAAGGCCTGTGCTGTGCACAATGTGGGGGTACAAGGCCCCACTTGTAGATAAAATGGAGGGCACAGCAAAGTGGGATTGATAAGGCTCAGATGAGCTGACAAGATCATGTGTCATCTGCCACAAATTCTGGCCATACTAATTAATGTTGTATAAACAAACTACTATGCCCTTATCATAATAAAACATGTACTTACATCTTTACATACCTAGTTTCAAATATCATCCAAATTATACCGTTTACTAACCAAGATAATTGGAGATATTACTTCAGATCTCTCAGTTTATTTCTTTAAAATTGGAATACAAATAGTCATCCTTGCAATGTTGTTCTGAAAAATAGCTATTGAAAATAGCCTGGCCCTGGCCAGTGTGGCTCAGTTGGTTGGGTATCATCCCGTGAACCAAGAGGTTGCCGGTTCAATTTCCAGTCATGGCACATTCCAGGTTGCAGGCTCAATCCCCTGTAGGGGGTGTGCAGGAGGAAGATTATGGATGCTTTGCTTTGCATTGATGTTTCTCCTTCTCAATTATCTCTCTAAAAAAATTATAAATCAATCAATCAGTAAAATAGCCTGAATATCACTTTATACACATTAGGATGTCTATTACACAACAAACATAATATAGCCAATGTTGGTGAGGATGTGTAGAACTTGTGCCCTGCTGGTGAGAATGCAAAATGATGCTTCCACATCATGGAAAACAGTATGGAGTTTCCTTGAAAAATTAAAAAACAGAATTTCCATATGATTTAGCATTTCTTCTTTGAGGTATATACCCAAATGAAGGGAAAGCAGGGAGTTGAACAGATATGTACTTGTAAACTAATGTCACAACATGCAAAAGGTGGAAACAACCCTTGTCCATTGGATGAATGAAGAAACAAAATATGTTATTTATACATAATGGAATATTATTCAGCCTTAAAAAAGGAGTGGGATTCTCACACATGCTACAATATGGATGAGCCTCCAAAACATTATGCTAAGTAAAATAAGCCAGCCACAAAAGGCAAAATACTGAGTGATTCCATTTATGTGAGGTACCTGGAATAGTCAAATCTATAGAGACAGAAAGTAAGATGATAGTTTCAAGGGCTGTGGAAATAGGGGATCGGGAAGTTTTTGTTTAATGGGTATAGAGTTTCAGTTTGTGGATATGAGAACAGTTCTGGAGGGGTGATGGTGATGGTTGCACAACAATGTGAATATACTTAATACCCACTGACCTGTACACTTAAATGTGGTTAAATTGGTAATTTTTTTTGTTATTTCTTACCACAATAAAAATATAAGCTATATGTAATGTCTATATAAATCTCTCTAAATCAAGATCCTCAGAACTTAGCCACTCTATGTACACCCTAGGTTTCTATTATTCTGCTCTATGCCCCATTCTATGAATGGGTCTTGTATGTTCATAGCAATGTACATTCTCTCAAGTTATTTTCTCATTCCACTGTATTTGTGATCTCTTTCCTCATGCGGAAATCTTAGTTTACCTTTAAGATCCATTGCCCTCAGAAGAGCATTTTCATGAATCCCAGTTAAAATCGATCAATTATTCCTTCATTTGTACCCTGTGCCATGCCTACTTATCCCTTGATTTTCAGTGCTTTTACTAGTATTTTTTTTAGACACTTGGTGTCTTCTATCAGACTATAAACCCTGAGAATGTGGATGTCTGACTTTTTTTCTCTGTGCTTAGTCTTTCAATGGATATTTGATCTGAAATAGGAGGGCCTCACTAAATAACTTTTGAGACTGGTTCTGGCTTCTCCTTGCTTTTTAATATACAGATAAAACTCAACAGTAATTAAATGGTGTTTCCTCTGGTTGAAAATGGTTTTTAAAAGGTCTTGCATTTCAACTTATGTGGAGATTTGTGTCATTTTCTACTTTTTTTCTTTCTCTAGCCCCTAGAATTTTATACATATTTTCACTCGTGGCACATCAAGGGCTTAGGGTTGAGTTTGCATTTTCAATTTGAAAAAAATATGGAGACAATGTTATTTTCACTTTTGTGTTTGTGAGAATCCATGAAGAATGTATTAGCTAATGATGACAGAGTAAGTGGCAGTTATAGAACCAGCAAACTCTTCAAACTTCAGGTATTTAAGGTGAACACCATCACTTAACTGGTCTCGTTACCTAAATTGGAAATCCTAGATAGCTAACGAAGCATAGCTGAGACACAGCCTTGTTCTCATATTGCTCTACATACTGTTGGTTATCCTAAGTCACCTGTACCCAGAAGGAGTAGTTACACTATAGAGGAATACTGGCTCTTGAATCTCACATTTGGTTGCATTGTGGTTCTAGACAGAGTGGGTTTCTTGCAATAAGAAACGTTTTGACATTGTTGTACTAACTTAAGGGAAAGTCACTGTGTACAATGTATTTCTCTACCCCTTTTTGAGCTCACAGGTCTGGGGAACTTTAACTCGGCCCATGATAGCTTCCCATTAAAGATCAAAAGGACCTTACTGGCATGGATCAATGGTTGAGCATCAAGCTGTGAACCAGGACAGGTTCGATTCCTGGTCAGGGCATATGCCTGGCTTGTGGGCTCGATCCCCAGTGGGGTGCATGCAGGAGGCAGCGAATCAATGATTCTTTTTCATCATTGACCTCTCTCTCTCTCTCTCCCCACCCCTTCCTCTCTGAAATCAATAAAAATATATTTAAAAAAATAAAAGAACAAAAGAAACAATCAAACTTACCCAGGCATCTCCTTCTGTTGGTGTTGTCTCATCCTGTGGATGAGACCCCATGTTGGAACAAGCGCTCCCACTATCTACCCAGCAGTGAGTCAGTAATTCTATATAGCAAGTGGTGGGGGACATTCATGATTGGGGATAGCTGAGTCTCTAAGCCTCATGTCCCAGACTGCCACGGACTGTTGAAGACCCTTCACAATGCACTTGAGCTACTAAGTGAAAAGAATGACTCTTTTTCAGGCAATCCATAGTTCAATATTGACAGGAGCATTAGAAGACATTTCAGATTGCCTATTTCTGCGGGCTAGAAAGTTCTGTAATTGTGGCAGGCAGGGGGCAGAATGCCTCTGGTGGCTGACAGCGAAAATATTTGATCTGAGCTCTCAAAGCCTTTGTAGATTTTTCTATCCAGAGAAGAGCACCAGGGCTGCATTAGCCGAGTCCTTGAGATGGAATTAAGGAGGCAATGCTATTTTCCTCCTGGCTGAGAGAAATGGCACAGCCTCTTTGCAACAAATGATCATAAATTGCCCGAGTGTCTCCGAGGCAATGAGAGGGCTTGCATGTTAGGGCTAATGCAAGCTGCTCTCATACTTTTGAGTGGTGCTTGCTATTGGGAAGAAATAAGGGCCTGAGGATAGAGCTACCACGGCATGTCTGTGTGCCCCCAGTAAGTGTGGGTGGAAGTGAAAGGCTTTCAGCTCCTCAGTTACTTTAAAACAGATCCTCAAAACTCAATAATCAGATCAAAAGGGGTCCAAAGCCAGAAACTAAGATCACGTGCAATTTGGAAATAGGGAGAGAATAAACAAGAGCCCCAGCTAAAGTTAACCTTGTCTTGGTACCATTAGTTGATTCTTTTTTTTTTTTTCTTCTTTAAAATTCTGTGGAAGGCATTGTGAGTCATGTCATAGAGCTATATAATAAAAATGCACGCATATTATTTCAAGTTTAAATTCAGAAAAAGTTCTAGTTTAGTTCTATTTAAGGCCATTTGGGCCAGTTTTGAAATAATTCTGGTACAACAATCTAGGTCATCTTTAAACTTCTTCAGCTACAGTATTCCCTGCTTCTTTTCAAATCATTTTGTGAGCACACTTCAAACGTACAGAGTTAGAGTAAGTGACTTTTGATGTACTTAGAGTATGTTCATATCTGGGGTTATACAATTTCCTCAGAAGCCCTGGAGTATCATGTGTGTTTCTAGAACACATCTACTAGTATAAGAATTGTTTCAGCATAACACAGACAGCTCATCCCATGATTTGTTGTGGTTGTTTTAAACCTAATTGTGTTTACTTATTTATTTATTTATTTTTAATTTTTTTATTGTTTGAAGTATTACAAATAGTAGTGCATATGTCTCCTTTTTTTTCCCCCCATTGGCCTCCCCCCGGCCTCCCCTACCCCCCAGTACATGCCTTCACCTGCCCGCCCTCCCCCGCCCCCGTCCCAGTGTCTTGTATCCATTGGTTGTGCTTATATGCATGCGTACAAGTCCTTCAGTTGATCTCTTACAGCCCCCCTCGCCCAACCTCCCCTGCCTTCCCGATGCAGTTTGACAGTCTGTTCAATGCTTCTTTGCCTCTGTATCTATTTTTCCCCCATTTCTTTCCTTTAAAAAAAAGTTGCCTCTGCAGACTAGAAATAAACATATAATAACAACAACAACAAAAAAATGTTTGAGTCCCAATTTCAAAGTCCAACAGTTCTGAGTCCCCGTTTCAATGTCTAACAGTTCCTTATGTGTACATGTCAGCAATGATATTTCAGTTCTGGATGGTGGGCACATGGTGGCAATGCAGGTCCGACCCTCTCTGGTTTGGTCCTAGGCACCCTGCAGTGGTGCACAGCTGCTGACTGCTCGTGTGGCAAGGCGTTGTCAGCGTCTTCCATCTCTGGACTGTTTTTCCTCTTGTCTTCGTGGTTGGAGCACACCTGTCAATTCCTCTCTGTTGCAGGAATCCACATGGTCTTTGAGTTGTTTTCTGAAAATATACAAACATATTCTCGACCAAAAGTTAATAAAGGAATTTTTTCTATATAATTGATTTTGGATCCTTTTCATTTTTGCCCAAAGGATTTTCCTTTGTCTTATTTAGACACCATGTGTGTTTTTCATGGGTGTCTTCTGTTAGCATTACAAATGAAAATTAATTTTGTAAAGTAAAAATTTTCTAGATGTAATTTACTTATAGGATATTTTTTCTTACATGATATTACCCTACTATCCCCCCCTTTTTTTTTGATTAATGAAGGTTTTTGTAAATTTTATAATGCAGTCTTGATAACTTTAAATATAAAAACCCAAACTGGAAAGTAAAAATATTCAGTTAAAGAAAATAAATGCACTTATAGATCATTTTTACTAAGCTATTTTTGGCCTGATGATAACAATGTTGATGCTCTTGGTGGTCTGTATATGTCTCTTGGGAGGTATTTACCAGGTGAAAGAGACTTTACTAGTTATTTATCATAGATTATCTCATTTAATTTCCTCAACATGTTTATCATTAACTCACATTCTTTGAAAATACTAAGTCTCAGAGAGGATAATTAAGGTCAGACAAAGAGTATATGGAGAGTGATGGCTTTTACTTTACATTACCTGAATTCTAAATGCAAATTGCCAACAAAGAACAAATAATAAGACAGAAAAGGCATAACTGTATTGGTTGAGTGATTTAGGGTAAAGTTTGCATTCTCAGTTCCTAGCAGTATACTGAAATCATTTCTCTTTTCTTTTCTTTATTTTATTTTATTTTCCTTATTTTATTTTATTTTATTTTATTTTATGTTATGTTATGTTATGTTATGTTATGTTATTTTATTTTATTTTATTTTATTTTATTTTATTTTATTTTTAGATAGAGCCAACATATACTTCTTGATTCTAGAAGGAATTTCCTAATCTTATTTTGGCAAAATACCACTTCTAATCTTCAGCTATACAAATTGAGTGCTGTTTGACTCAATTCCTCACTGCAGGTGTAAGGCCCCAATTGCGTTAAGTACCATTTTCCTGGCCCCAAGTATGGGTCATATACCTTCCAGAGCTTCAAGAAAAGATATCAATCTCTTTCTTTCCTCTTCTCTACCAAAATGTACATTGCTGTTCATTGGCTGGTGTAGTGTTATGTGAAAATATGAAGTTTGGAAATAAAGCAACTCTTTGGACCTTAGGGGAGAATGAGGCAAAACTCCCTGCGGGCATGCCCTGTGACCTGGTGATTCTTTCCACACCTTTCCTCAAGAGATGAATGATCTTCCCCATTCTTTAATCTGGGCTGGTTTTCGAACTTGGTTTTGGATGATAGAAGATGAAAGAAATGACACTGAGTAACTCTTAAGACTGAGCATTTGCAGCTTTCATTTTTGCTCTTTTGGAACCCTGGCCTCAGACTACTGAGTGAGGAAGCCAGTTTAGTCCATTGGATGGTGCTCTACCACAAGGAAGAGATCCATAGTGTCCAAGACCACAGCCAACTCCAACTGTCAGATCTGTGAGTCACGCCACCTTGCACTTTCCAACTCAGCTGGTCCTCACGAATGAAGCTGCACAAGTGAGTGCCATTGAGGAGCCACAGCCATCAATGACATAAGGTATTGTTCCTGCTCTGATGATAACAGATTTGAGAAGTAACAAATCATTGTTTTTTAAACCACTTAGTTTAGGGATGGTTTATTAAACAGTAATAATTAAATGATAGTTACATGGGTAGGGAATTGAATAATGGGCCAGGGAGAGTGATTACAAGGAAAAAGTATAGTTTTTTGGTAATACCATGTTAGATGTTAAGTCAAGCCTTACATGAAGCCTGCCCCACATCCAGACTTAGCATTTATGAGGCCTTCCCCCTCCTCCTGAGTCTCCTCCCTGCCATTGTTTATTGCAGGGTGTGAGATGGGGGATAGCTTAAGCCAATTAGATTTAATTAAGCTGCGATACACAGTCATAAATTACCCTAGTCACCACACTTTGTTGTGGGCTAATTCTTATAAATATTTAGATTTTTATTATCTCTGGGCCTATTTGCCATCTAAAGAATTAATATAAAGATCATCATGAGAAATAAAATTCAAAAGCCAAGATTATTCAAAGTTTGAGTAGGATCAAGCTTGAGTAGTTTTAGTAACATCATTTCTGGAATGGATAAACCCTTAGCTGGCTTCACCTACCTAAACTGCCCCCGTAGCAGAAGCCCAGCTTGTGTTTAAAAATAATCTGTTCAGTAAGATTTCCTGATTATGAAGCTGGAAGTTTTAAATAGGCAATTACTTCTAGACCTTTCTCTGTGGATAAGGGAGGACATAGTTCTCAATCTGAATTTACAGATCAATACTTCACCCATAGGGTGGGGCAGGTCTGTCATTTAGTACAAATATCAAGTAAAGGGGGCAGAAAAGGAAACGTGCACCTGAAACAAACAATCATATTCAATTGTAAATGTATATGTTTCTAAGATATAACTTACATCATCTTTGGAAATTTCTAAGCCTCTAGGCTTCGTTATTTAGATTGTCTTTGACACTGAATTCTGGCGTTCAAGCAGTGCTTGTTTCTAGACATTGGCTTCTAAAATTCAGCAGTTGCAAAAAATATCTCTCGGAGACATCATATATGAGGATAACACAACCTGAGTGTTAAAAGTAATGACTATAGAAATGGTTGCTTCCATACCTAAACTGAATAGAGTCATGTTATAAAGACCCGGAGTTTAGCTTTATTCATAAGAAATAATCAAAATAGAGTATGAATCTCGTTCAGCCCTCTGATTAAAAGATTTTAGTCATTCTGAGAACTTTGCATTTACTTATTAAATTTATTGAGTACCTGCAATATGCCAGGCTCTCTGCTGAAAGGAATGAGAAATGGTAAATTTTCTCAGAGAGCTCCTAATCTCAGGGATGAGCCAGGCAATTTTTCAGACTACAATAAAATGACTCAGGATAATAAGTGGTCCACGGTCCTGGACAAAGAAAGAGACAGAGTGAATTGGGTATTTATTCTCCTCCAAAGAAAATGCCAGCCATGCTGCCCAGTCTTGCCGCCACAGTGCGTGGGACAGCTCATTCATCCCGTCTGTATTTCTGCACTGGTGCAAAGAAAGACCTGTTCGTAGGATTGGAGTCCATATGAGAGGGAACCGCCAGGGCTAAATACCCACATCTGGCTCTTCTCTCCTTCTAGTCATCTTGTAGGACTGTATTTGCTGACCCTCTTTTGGGTGGGTGAGACAAAGAGACTGATTCGAGGCCATACATTAAGAATGGAAATATGCCGCTCTCGTGTGGAGATTTTAACTTGTAGAGAAGGTCTAGGCGGAGCACTTGGTGCAGCAATATTCAAAATGGCAGCTGCTGTGATTAGAAGTAGCAAGCTGAGCAGATCTCCCCCTGCTGGTGTGCAGTGGACATGCAGGACGAGCAAGGTAGCTGCCTTTCTTGATGTCAGTCACTGTGATTTTGGTGGTGTTGATTACTAGAACGTCAGCCAGTGTATCCTGACTGAAAAAAAAGTTTTTATCTATTTTTATAATTGTTTATTATAAAAAACTAACCAAGCGAAAGAAAAGAAATGATGGAGTGCTCACTCCCAAGATTTATCCCTCTTTTTTCAGACTAAACACCAATTTTTTCAGACTAAACACCAATTTCTGCACTGTGAATCCTTCTAAACAGGCCTTGAAAGCTGCAGATTGCACATGCATGCACACATGCATGGCTTACACACATACATACATACATGCATTCCTACACAGAGTAAGTCTGCTTTCTTCTTGTTATTTAATATGTAATTGTTGCCCTAGCTGGTTTGGTTCAGTGGGTAGAATGTCAGCCTGTGGACTGAAGGGTCCCAGGTTTGATTCCAGTCAAGGGCATGTTTCTTGTTTGCAGGCTCCTCCCCTGCCGGGCCCTAGTCAGGGCACACGCAGGAGGCAACCAATCGATGTGTTTCTCTCACATTGGTGTTTCTCTCTGTCTTTCCCTCTCTCAAAAAATCAATGGAAAAATATCATCAGGTGAAGATTAAATATATATTATATTTGTCCACATAATGGACTCTGAAGGTGTTTATGAGCTGTTTGCTGGTGGAATGTCATTTTGTGTCATGAATGTTTTGAAAATAGACATTAAACAAGGTTTATTTTACAGCTTTGGGAAATTTATTTTACCTCCCTTAAGGCCTATATACTAACAGAGGTAAATACTTACAAAATACTTAGAAAATGAAAGAACAGAACTGAAGCCTAAGAGACATATCAATCCCCCAAAAATGAGGATGGGTATGTTAGCTTCCTCTCAGACATATTTCAGTGTTTTGTGGAAGGTGTTTGACTGTGTACACCCCCAAAAGTTTTCCTAGAGACTTTTTCTCTAGAGGAAGTTTTTTCTTTCTAAAGTAAGCTTTAATATGAGAGCTTCTCTAGTTCTGAAAGTTCTTGGCACTCTATTTACGTAATGATGTGTTAGTGATGTTATAGAACACTATAGCTTCACGTTATACTTGTCTGTGATTAATTCTCCTTGGACTGGAGATGGGATGAGAGTCTTTCCCTGAGGGTGCAACTTGAAGTTTCTGCAGTATTCATGTAAAATATGATTTGACTATGAAATGTGGCTTAGAGAATAAAAAATGATGACTGTTCTAAAGGTCTTTTTAGGTAAAGAAACTGAAATAAGCATTCCATGTGTGAAAAAATTAAGTCTTAAGAAGCTAAACTCCCCCAACATAAGCTACTTCTTGAGAAAAGAAGGCACTTAGGAAGCTGAGTTAATTCTTTCAAGATAAATTATTAACTCTTAGCATTAAATAGTGCCAGAAGAGGCCAAATTTTACCCTAGTTATTTCCGACGAAATATAGAGTTAGTTGGAATATTCGGGAGCATCGCTCTAAAGAAAATATAGAATATTTAGAATATATAGACTTTTTATCCCTGAATGTAGACACTGAGGTATTTGGGGTTATAATTTCTCTAAATATGCATTCAGGTTGGGGCACGATTACAAAAACAAGGCTTTTGGTGCACTGTGGAAAGTTAGTAGCTATACCACATTAATTCACCATCTATTTTTCTGAGAAGGCTTTCCTTCTTCTTTGTTTGAGGTTGAGGTATGTGAATATTTGCTAGTCTCCTTGCATAGAATAGATTGGAATTTCAAGTGCTACAGCTACCAAAGTGTGTGTGGGGGGGGGGGGGGGGGAGGGAGGAGGGAGGGGAGAAGCACAGAGAATTCAGCTATAGCACAGAGTAATTATGTTAGAATTTACACCTAAAAACATCTCTTTTTAGATATGTATGAACTGATTGGCACGTGACTATTTTTTAAAAATGTTAATGACTACATATAATAACAATTCATAATTCATTCTTAAATACAAAGTAGCCAGGAATATGGCTGACATGACATAAATATTGTTAAATGAATGATTCCAAAATGGTAAAATATAAAGTTTTGGTGCTCCTGTGCTTTTTAATTTTTTTTTTTAAATTTCTGGTTTAAACAAATTGTCATTTATATCTTCCAAAGAACATATTACCACTGCTGTGTGATCCATACTGTCAGATTTTATTATTATTGCGTCAGGTACTTTGGCATAGAAATCTTAAACTAATGAAAAAATGTCATCTTGTTTTTGGAGCTAAGTGTTCAAAGTGCATCAACCATTCAATTTGACAGACATTTCTTCAGAAGGCTTGGGAGAAATTACATATTAAAAATTCATTGCATATGAAAGTCTTAGCATTTATACCCACCTCCTCAGTAGATAAACTAATTGTAAACCACTTTTGAGAGATAGATTTATAGAAAAAACTTTTACCTGTAGGAATGGAACTCTAGAAATGCCAAATTATATTTCTGTGACTTTCACAGTATACCAAGGATTTGCTTTTTATTTATTGGCTTAATATCAGAGTCGTGTAGATTCTTTTCAGAGCAGGAACAATACCTTATACATCTTTGAAGTCATCACACTGAAAGCACTGTCGTCAACTGAACGATGTATAATTGTGTATTTGGTTGGCCTGTACTTTTGGACATCTTTAAAAATGATAGTGCCAATTATCCATTCTTTGTACCAGGAAAGCCCGCTGCAGTGTTTCTAGCTCACCTGGGTACTTATTTAATTGCAAATTTTCAGGCTAGATCTTTAGAGATTCTGATTCAGCAGGTCTCCAGTGTAGCCCTCCTAAATAATAATGATAGAGGTCATTTGAGGAACACACTTGGACAAAGAGTGATTCAGAATGTTCAGATTTATTGTTATATAAGAATAAAAGAATGCACATTTTAAAAATAAATACCCTCTCCTTTGAAAGTTTTTATTATTAGTACTAGAAGACTGGTGCACGAAAATTCATACACTTGGGGACGTCCCTCAGCCTGGCCTGTGCCCTATTGGAGTCCAGGAGCCCTCAGGGGAGGTCCAAAGGAGCGGGCGTAAGCCACAGTTTAGCCTCCCTCTGTGGGAGGTGACAGGCGGGCTGCTCAGGGAAGGCGCAGGCAGCTAGAGGCCGACGCTGCCCTGAATCGCCCTGCCTCTATCGCCAGTGACCTCCCTCGGCAGGAGGTGACCAGGCGCGCTATCAGGGGATGGCGCTGGCCCCCATTGCCCCACTGCTGGTTGCTGCCGCCCCCTCACCCCATCGCTGTCCCCTCCCTCTGCCTGCTGGCACCTGCCTTGGCTGGCCTGGCATCACCTGCTCACCAGCCCCACTCCCCCACACCCCGCCGACTGGTCATTTTGCCGTTTGGTTGATTTGCACATTATGCTTTTATTATATAGGATAATTGTTTCTAAAAGGACGCGTTAACCAAAGTTAAATGTCCACAGATCAACAACATTAGCTTTCACTTTTCAAAGTCATTTTCCTAAAACTGGTCCTCGACATAATATAGCAGGACATTAGGCTCTTACATCTCAGGACTGTTTTTGCTCACTGTCCTCTAGGTCTCTCATATGTTACTCTGAATTCTATTTCCCTGGCCTTAGTGTCAGTGTAGATGGCACTTTTCTCTGTTAGACACAGACCTAGCGAGTCTTTAAAATCCATTAAGTAGTATAATTTTCTCCTCTGGAAAAATCATGGCATATATTTATTTCTATTAGGGAGGCAAAGGTCACAAACCTATTCTCCTGGTCCTCACTCAGCATATACTCAGAAGGATGACCATAACTTTGAAAGCAGATAAGAACCATGTCCATTGTTTTAATAATTTCCAGCCACTTTAACACAGTACAAAGTGTATCTTCTGATTCAAGTTGAATCACTTTACTTTAAGATAAAATATCCTAATGATATTCACCATGGAAATAGAGCATTTTCAATCATAAGAAAGCTCTACAACTAACAGAATTTCACACTGCATTTCAAGCAATATTAGTCCATGGAGGTTTCCCTCTAAAAAAGTGGTTTTGTGGTAATATGGGAGAGCCTGCATACTGTACTGCTGCTTTTAAAGATACACAAAACATTACTATATTAAAGGTCTGGCTTTGCCTTGGTAATAAGAAACGTCTATAAAATTGTTTAAGTCAGCATTTCCCAAATTAATTTGTCTACAAAGTCCCCTCTTCATTTAATAGCTATCGATTGCAGAGGATAACCCATTCTGTAGTATCGCTTTCCTCTCTGGAGCATTCCTGCCATTTGTTTTGTTCTATGAGAATGGAAGTCACATGCCCATTCTTCTGGCCTTTGCTCAGTGCACCCTCAAAAGTCTGAGCATGTGAACATACCAATGAAAGAAGATGCTAGACATTTTCACTTTTTAAAACTCTAAGCTGTATTAATGCAGCATAAACATGAGCAAGGTATTGAAGAAGTATTTGTTCACAATCTCTCATCCCATTTCTCTGTTTCTCTTATATAAAATCAGACATCAAATCCAGTTGCCTTGACTTAACACCAGAAATCTCCTTTCCAGTCTTACCCCACAACTCTAAGCCATCACTTCTCATCTAATACAATGCAGTCTCTTTCTAGGTAGTCCCTGTGTCTGTATTTTGCTTCCACATGAATCTCCTGTTTAAATATTTTTAGTGTCTCCTTTTTGTGTTAATCATTCCATTCTGATTCCTTGGAATTTCATTAAAAGTTCTCATGACATCAACCCAATTAACTTTCCTAGTTTTATTACCTTTTATAATTTTATATTCATACTTTATGACATCAAAATGTCAGATGTTCAAATATTCACCACCTCAATGAATATTTGCAGGGTGGTTATTCTAGATCTCTCTCTCTCTCTCTCTCTCTCTCTCTCTCTCTCTCTCATTTTTATAACAGGAATTTGAGACTTTTATCCTACCCTGTCCAACTGGCTGCCCCAACAGGACTCAAGAGACCATCTTTCCTCAGTGTGATTTTCATGCTTTAGGAAAATTGCTTGAACCCTAGATGAAAACTTCAACAAAATGGACCAATAAATATTTCCCCTGGGGAATTTTGAGGTGAAGCTAAGAGATTCCAGCCCAAGTTTGACTATTCTTTTAATGGAGCCTAAATAAAACCCAGAGCTCTGGAAAGCCACATAGACAGGAAAACATGCAATGAAGCAAACCTACAGAGAATCAGAAATAAGAGGCAGACCAAGAAGCTTTATAGTATTCAGGCACCCGATTCCAGTTTTTCCCCTGACATTTGACATGCTGTAATTGTATCTTCAGAATGCAACGTTTGTTCTTTAAGCACAGGTATTGATACCTATGCAACCAAGGATAAGGACTACTATAGAGTGAAGACCCATCCACATCCACACATCCATACCCTGCATTGCTGTGTTCTGGGCTGGGAATGTGTCCCTCTCCGTATTTCTGCTTGTCCATATCCCACCCATCATTGAAAACCGAACACTTGCTTAAAGCCCATCCTAACCACTCATGTCTATGCTAATGGTATGTAAATATTTTATAGCACATCATTATTACATTATATACATTTGAGTGTGAGATGATGTCAAAGGTATATTGTGTCCACTAATGCTTACACCTAACAGCATGGTTTAAACATGGCAGCGGGGCACTAATAATAATAGTTTTGAATCAAATTGAAGAGGAAATAAGAGCCCATGCACTTACCTCTTTTTTCTACAAATTTAAACCTCCTGATAGGAAAAACTAGCTCAAAATTAGCTTCATAGCAGCCTTGATGATAATTTCCTAGAGTACACTTGTTTTCCTATTCTTATCTCAGTGAATGCATCAGCCCCAATGATGATGAAGCTTTGATTGTCTATTTGTAAGTCCCTGGGAAGGATGAGAAATCAATCACATCCAGAGTGTTGGTATAAATATGAGAAATATCAAAAGCAGGTTTCTGTAAGAATCTCCGAGATTGTGGTGAGGGAGGGAGTCTGATGGTTGAACAGAGCTTCTGACTGTGTTTGAAAAAACCCTTCCAATGTCTAAGAGGTAAATTGCTTTTTATATAAAGCCTTCAAAATTAATGCATAATGCAAAAGGGTAAAATCGGTAGACATTAGCAAGTTGGTAGGTGAATAATTATCAAACATGATTTCCAAAACCTAAAGGTCATCTGAAATGACCATAAATGCTATTTAACTTCTGAATTGATTTTTGACAGTTTAAGCAATGCATCAACCAAAAATATGACTCATTTGAAGAAATCAAATTATTTACAGAGTCCCTACCATAGAGACTCAGATTCTCATCTCCACCCCTTTAATAGCACTTGCTGAGCCAAGTAGAAGAGGGGAAACCTTGATAAGAAGGGAAAAAGCCTAGGCTGGAAGGATAGACAAAATTTATTTCTTGAAGTGGACTTTACCAAAAGTCCAATTAGCTAACATTTGTGTTTTGTAGCAGACATTGTTCTAAGGAAGAGGAGGAAGGCAGGGCAGGAAATGTGAAAGACAAACATTTCAACATATATTATGTGCCAAGCAGTGCATTAATTGTTTTACTTCAGAATATTGAATTCTGAAGTGTATCTGAAATTAAATTTATAGTGGACACCCGCATAGGGCGTCATTATATATTTAAGATACTGATATTAACCATCTGCTAAACTGAATAGTATGCCTCAGTTTTGATGCGCTGTTTGTGATCGCTCCAAGATGTGAGCTGAAGCCTGTGTTCTTTGAACTACACAGCTCTGTGCCTCAGGCCCTGTTTTCCTGACCTCGACTTTGGGTGCTCCCATTAGGTTTGGGCTCAAGTACTCTTTTCATCTAACTGAGAAGTAAACCCGTTTTCTTGTTTTTCTTACCTATACACAGATATGAAACAAACAACTTTAGGAAATCAATTTCTATTTAATTACTTAATTCTAATTTGGAAGTTCTTTGACAAAGAGCAGCATTGATAATCTTCTTCCCAAGGTGGTTATGATAATTACAGAATATAATTTAAGTTAGAGGTATTGAAGTGTCTAAAAAGAATAAAGGACCTGGGGATTATTTAAATACAAGAATCCAGACTACTATATTTTATGCTCTAACTTTCAGGGTTACCATTTAATGATAAATAAGAGCCCTCTATAAAAAAAAAACAGATATACTCCAATTAAAAGAATAGGAGGTGGGTTTTTAAAATAAAATACACTTTAGCAAACTTTTGGAAATAAAAGTGAGTGGAAGAATAATGAAACATAGAGGAAAATTGTAGTTACATCATAAAGGTAGAACAGGGTCCATTTATGTTCTGGGATGTTCATAGAGTCATCCCGGAAAGACCCAGAGCCATTGGCGTTCAGTACAAGAGAGCACAGCAGAGAAGCGTGGGGCTGAAAAAGGGAGAATTCACGGAAAATACACACACAATGGTAACACCTCCACACACTTGGTTCAACAACATTCCTTCCATAATACCACCTTCCAATATACAACGGCCCAGACTTTGCCAAATCAAAAGAAATAATGATAAATAAAATAGTGAAGAATTCCTTTTCTGGCAACATGTCAGTCTAACAATACACACTACCTCAGAATTACGCACCTAACACTTTTATATAAACCATGTTTACAAAAAGATTTTACATGAAGAGCGGAGGTGGCAATAAAAGTATGGATAATTCACTGCGCCAGGTGGAGGAGAGTAATTATGCTAAGTGCTGAGCTGGTTCTGAATCTGGGCTCTGTCCTGAGAGTATCTTCAGGTCCAAGTGTGGAGCGCTAGAAACAAAGGGTAGGGCCCAGGCTCAGCAGAGAGCGGTACTTGGGATTCTACCTGCTGCCAAGAACCAAAGACGATGCACTGTCCACGAATGGATTTTGAGAAAAGGAAATCTACCCACTGAAAAAGACAGAGTGGTGCTTGCTGGAACTTTCTTAGATGAGATAAAATAGTATACCTTCAAAACATATAACACTAAGCCAGTTCTCCCATAGGTTTTCCTTTTTTTTTTTTTTTTCTGAAATCAGAAACTCTTAGGGCAGGAAGGTTGTTAAAAGTGATTGTCAGTTCCTGTCCCCTGATGCCTAGCAGGAACAATAAACATATACACTCTACAGTTACATATATCACATAAAATATGTGTCACATAAAAAAGTACATACTACAAAAAGCAAGTCATAGAAGAAGACACACAATATGTCCCTACTTACAAGAAGCTTACAAATACATAAAACAAAACATTATTTAAGGATTCGCATACATATTGTGAGACCCTTCGTAACCTCTGGAGAGCAGCATTGGTTGTGATATTATAATCATCACACTGGGGGCTTCAAATGATAAAAATCCCATTGATGTTGACATCAATGCTCTTTTTTACTATAACTAATAACTAATTTTACACTGAGAAATATTTTGTATATAGGATATGCTATAAGTAATTAAAAATTAACTACCCGAGAGTCAAGGGCATTAAAATAATATGGTGCTGCTGTAGCTACCTGCCACTAAATGGGCCTGCTGATCAAGCAGCCTCCCCCATATACACAGAGCCTCCCGCTCAGCTTGCTTCTTGCTTTATTTGTAATCATGATTAATCTACAAAGTTTCTCCAGATATTTGAGCAAAGGATGGAACCTGAAAAAAAAAGGCCAAGAAAAGTAAAGAGAAGAACTCACCCCAGGGCCAAGTGATAGAGGGAATTAAATTGAATCAAGATAAAAAGAGTTATTCTAAAACATATTAATATCTTCAAAATTCAATAATAAAAATCATCTATAAAATGAGAATGGCATGGAAAATTAGAATGCATAGGAAATTAATCCAATTGTTGAAAAATATGCACTTGCTATATTATGATTATGGCACAAATTTAGGTAATCTCCTAGAAATAAGAGCATAAAAATAAGAAAAAAAATCTAAAAGAAAAGACAAAAGAAGATCAATCCATAGCCATCATTTCATTAGTAGGAAGAACAGAAAAGGAGAATAGATAAGGTAGATTAAAGGAAATTATTACAAAAACGACAAAAGAGAAGTTCTCAAAAATGAAGAACATTGTCTTAAGGCAGGAAATACCCATTTAGTATTCAGAAAACAAAGCAAAACAAAAGAATTTTCTGCATCTAAACATAGCATTTTGAAATTTTATAACACACATAAATAAATTACCAGAAAGCACTTGAACAGGAAACAGACCCTAAACTCACCTCAAAGGAATAGAAAGTCAGACTAGAATAAAAACTTTTCAAACCAAACTAAAAGTAAAGGAACGGCACCTTTAATGTTGTGAGACAAAAGGGTTTTTACTAGTAACTTACAGTTCCAAACTCACTCACTGGGATACCACCCTGACAATGTATCCCTCTCACATTTTTACTTAGGAACTTATGTGAGGGTGTGCTCCGGACAAAGCAGGGATGGAATCATGAAACAAAAAGACAGGGGATCTAAACAATGGAACACCCTCAACGGATGAGTGCTGGGAAGTCTGTGGGAACAGGTGCCAATCTAACCTAGGAAGTGATCAGTGTAGATTAAAGATGAAAGCAAGGAGACATGAATTTTTCTAGGATAGTATGTGGAAACAAAGGAGAATCTGCAGTTTTGATAGTGTCCTTAAAAATGATAAAGGTAGAAAATGCAAGGAAATTGAACAGTGAAAGAAAAACAGAGCCATACAGGTGAATAAGTGCAATCATAGTACGTAGACACTTGGTTCTATAGTAAATGTTTTAATAAAATACTAATAATGTAAACATTATTTATAAGATTTCCAAGCTAAGAACAGCAAAGAAGATAAATATTACTAACTTGGTGCTGTAAAAGTTAAAGGGCGTGTAATGGGGAAACTCTCTTCACTAATATTGGATTTCTCATTGCATCATTGTATTCTTGTTGCCTTCCATCTCTGTGTGAGGTTGAAACTCAGAGGTAGGGAACATTCTTCAATGAGGACAGTGGGGTTGATGATAACGAACATTTCTTCCATACAGTATAGAAGATATTAGTGGCAATAATACATAGCGATGTAGCATTGGCAAGAAGGCATATATGAGTGAAGAAATTCAGAGGAAAGTACCTACTTCATTCTGGGCCTGGAGAAGTATATGTTGGAAGAAACAAAGATAGAGACCCAGAGAGGTAGGAGGGAAATCAAGTACTTACATTTATTCATTCATCATTCATTTAACACATAGTGATTGAATACATATTATGTTCTAGGCACTATCCCAGGTGCTGAGGTGTAAGCATCAAATAAAATGGACAAAATCTCTCCTCTGATGGAATTAGATTCTAGAGACTAGTGAGTTAACACCACTCTTACTGTGCAGGGGGCCTGATTCAAAACACTTTATAAGTGCCAGCTTGTTTGGTAGTGACTTTTCACTCTCTAGGATAGAACCAGGATTTAGAGATGCGAGTCTTAAATATACTGAAGGTATACTGAAGGCAGGAGCTTTCCCCGTTTCCCAGTCAGAAGGAGATGGAGTATGAACTGCCTTATTCCCAAAATCATCCTTTCATCAACCAATCGAGGCATGGCCTGGTTGGCAAAGGAAGCAGTTAGTTCTCCTGGCCCAATCTCACTTTCCTTGTGGCATTATGCACTAACTCAGGACAGTCTAAGCTCATTCACAAGCACTCATAATGGTTCAGTGGTTTCTTTTTTATGGATGTTTTATTTGCTGCATTAGTGTGTCGAAGCCATGCAGTCACCCAGAAACGACGGATGGAGGCTCCACCCCTGGGACCGTACAGAAACTTTAATTACCTTGGAAGGAGAAGAGAGATTCTAGAGAATTCTGTATGGACTTCTCAATGCCTCATTTTGGAGGTTAATCATATATTTTCTGCTTATATTTTATAGGACAAAACTAGTCACAGAGCCCAATCTACCTGCAAAGTTGGGAATTACAGTGGATTAATGAGAATATTTAGTGAACAAACAGTAGTGCCCTCTGCCACAACTACTAAATGAGGAAGCCTCCATGAAATTGAATTTCAAAAGCCAGCAAATTTGAGAGCCAGCATGAGTTCCAGGGACTTTCTAGGTAATAGATGCAATAAAGCAAGTGTTGAGCCAAGCGGCACCTGGAGGCTTGAGTAAAACAGCAGGCACAGGGACAGATGGATGGTAGGAGGTAGCCTGTATAACAGAGAGAGCCAAGAGGACACCGAGTGAGCTGCTAGATGGAGATGGCTGATATTGGTCCAAGCCAAAAGATGAGTTTCAGCAAAATCCAACCTCACCATCTAAATCCCACAGGTACTCAGAGCCAGCGAAGTTAGAGGAACTCTATGTGCCCCTCAGATGAATTTAAAGATCTCTTAACTTTCTGTAACTCCCTGACTGCTCATTCCCAAATGTAGTAAAATGCTTTCTTAGAGAGGAGCAATAGAGAAGAATGTCATGGGCACCAGTTGGCACTGTCCAAATCCTCCTTCAAGGAAGGGTGCTTTGTGCCTGATGTCAGCAGAAAACCTCCAAATGCCAGTTCTTTGCCTCAGCTGGAGACAGCCACCTGGCCCGAGAGCATGTCCTACCCAAAGTGGCCCATATCCAATGACTGATGCAGGTATTTTGGCTCCACACAGGACACCTCTGATGGGCCATTTACACTCCAGAGTTCCCCATGGAATAAGCTGAGGCTTTTGTAGTCTAACAACAAATTAGACTTTTCCCTCTGCCTACTCTTGCTTTCTCTTCTTTCCCTTCCACAAATGTTAATTCCTTATAAACATCTTATATGCCATATTCCACCTCAGCTTCTGATTCTGGAGAATGTAACCTTAAATAGATCTTGCCAGAAGTGGTTCAAGAAAAGAAGTGATAAAATTGGGCTATGGAGCTGAATCACCTTATGTCCCAGTCCCTAGTAGTAGGTGGAACTCAAATGACATCCCCTGGCACAAGGCAGGAGTTTAATTGTTAAAACTCTCACTGAGCCCTAGTCGATTTGGCTCAATTGAGAGAGCATTGGCCCATGGATTGAAGGGTGCCAGGTTCTATTCCGGTCAAGGGCATGTACCTCAGTTGCAGGCTCGATCTCCGGCCCTGGTTGGGGTGCATTCGGGAGGCAACTAATCAATGTGTCTCTCTCACATCAATGTTTCTCTCTCTGTCTCTCCCCATCCCTTCCACTCTCTCTAAAAATCAATGGAAAAATACCCTTGGGTGAGGACTTAAAAACAAACAAACAAACACCTCTCACTAATGGTGAGTGGGGATAGTGTGCATGTGGAAGGGAATGCATGGACTGTTACAATTTGTCAGATTGAAATGTGCAAGCAAAAGGGTAACTATAAAGACAATGGGTTTGGAAGGTTATTGCTAAGTGCCATTGATACCTAGCTAAAGGTGACAAAAGATCCTAGGGATTCAAGAGCAATTAAAAATTGAGTGTGAAAACCAGAAGACCTTCCTGAAATCTTAGAAAAGAAGTTCTCACCTCCTACAGGACAATCAGAGAAGCAAAGGACCAGGCCTAGAACCTAATAGAGTGGCTGCTTTCTGAAGTATAATAAATGCCCAAAGTTGTCTGTTTGCCAAGATCAGAGCCCTGATTAGAAAGTGAATATGAATAGGGCCATTTAGGTGGATGTCCCCACAGTTTTAAATCACCTGCTGTCTCTGTAATGTTGTACACTACAGAAATGGCCTACCCCTTCCAGTTAGTACAACCTTTTAGCCTTGTAGGCAGTTCAAAAGCCTTCCCCCAGCCTGCCACATAATATGTTCTCCTCAGGATATGCCCTTGTTAAATTGATGGTTAATCCAGGTGGGCACATGCTGGGACTAAGCAGGGAGCAAAGGGATTAAACCCTAAGGAAGTGACATACTTAACCAGGCTGTGCTGGTGGGATCCTGGGGCTTGTGAGTAGGATGTGGGATATGATTTTCAGGGTGATTGGTTGATCAAAGATGAATGATTATGTGATTAGATAGGAAAGAGTGATTTTGCAGCAATGTTGTAATTCCACACTTCCCTATTCTCATACGAAAGGCAGATCAGAGATAGCTAGTATTCATATGGAGAAGATAGTATGTACTTCCAATTTTTCTCCAAAGATATATTAACTCTACTATCCTCTACTATCCTTTGAATGGACAAAATGTACATTCAAGAGGCCATCATATTGATCCACAACATCAAGCTAAATCAAATAGTTTGTAAGATGAAAACCTTGATAAGACATACATGCTGCTGAGTGTGGAAGATAAACCCTATACAAAGTCAGGAGCTTGAAAATCAGTAAACATCTTAAGGTTCTGTTAATAGAGGTATAACAGGAAATTGTCTCCAAAGTAAAGATGAAACATGACATCCTACATGTTCTGAACAATTAATGTTTAATGATATTATGAAGGTGGTATTCTCCAGCTGGGAAATAGATCTGACACCTATACTGGAAGTAATGAAAGTTGGCCATGTTCAAATGGTGCAACCTCCGATATATATCTTTGCTGTGGTGCAAACAGCTGTGATGCTTGGACCATACAGTTTGGAATAATCTATGGTTTTAAAACTATTAGTGAGGGGGCAAAATGTCATGCGGAGCTAGTAGGAAGCCCCGGTGATAGAACTGCTGTGCTCAGGTTCTGGGGCAGGGCCATGCCACCTACAGCAGCAAATGAGAACTCTTTTGCAGAACAGCTCCCAGAATGCTAGTGGGCCCTGGTAGAAGAAGAAAGCTTGACCATGCAAAACCAAATGACCACTTATCTGGAACGTCCCATTATGATTTGGGTTCTGTGAGATCTACAAAGATCAGAGGAGCTCAGAAGCAATCCATCATATGATGGAAGGGGTGCATCAGAACCAAGCCAAAAACAGCATCAAAGAACACACAAAAGCTAGCTGTGTGAGTAATAGCCAAGATCCCCACTACCAAAGCACAACTATACCTCCCTCAGCTTAAACCTATGTCCACATGGGGGTCAACTATGGCAGGAGAAAAATGCCAGAGCTTGGTTTTTGCATGGGTCAGCTTGGTATGTTTTGGTGGAAGCCAGAAATAGATGGTCGCTGCATTGTAACCTCACATACTTGGAAGACAGTAGAAAAGGAAACCCTTTCAACCTGGGCAGCCTTTGTGTGAAAGGAAATGGGCCCTCCTACTCTGGACTCTAAAAGTGATGTCAAGCTATGATATGAAGATATGAATGTAATTAAGAAAAACCACCCCCTAAAAAAGAGATAACTAAAAGAAATAAGTATGATTGCTTCTTGAAGTTACAAACTGATTTGTATCAAGAGACAGCTGATAAATCGTTACCTCTACAAATCATTATAATTTAAATATTCATCTTCTTGCGTGCATTAGGCTGATCAACAGACAGGCATTCACACAAGCCTAGCACCTGCCAGGCACACTTGATATTTACCTTATTTTACTCATGCCTTTTCTATTTCCCAAATGTATCATACATGCTACATTGAGTCTTACTCCATCATATATGTCACTATTGTCCACTAGAGCAACAAGTTGCTAACTATTCTCCTGTAAATATTGCTGTGTGTCCTCTTTTTATCACTGCTCTGGACACCCAAGCTCCTCATTGTAGCTAGAGTAATTTTCCAAAAATACTATTTTTAATATTAGTGCTTCCTTATTTTAGGGTTTCCTTTTCCAAATAAAGTCCAAATATATAATATATGGCCCATACTCTGCTTCCTTCTCAACCTCCCAGCCTTAGCTCTCACCAAACTTCGGACTGATCTCTCCTGTCCAGTAATTCTGAAATGCATTTAATTCTTGAAGTAAATTTAATGTATTTAATTCTTGAACCTCTTTACCCTTGAATATGCCATTTATTCCTTCTGGAATATGTTCATCACTCTCTTTGCCTCCATTTCTTTAGGTCCTCAATTTAAAAATGACCTTAATCCAGAACCTTCCTTCCTTTGCAAAACTAAGTTGGAGCACCTGCCATATGTCCCTGAGCATTTTGGAGGTTCCAATGAGTAACAGCATATCCTTTAGTACTTGCTAAATACATATCTCATTTCTCCCAACAGTAAGCTTCCTTAGGACAGAAGCAACTTTGTCCATAGACATGTATTATATGTTATACTAGGAACCCAGCACGCGATTCAAAACTGCGTGGTGCCGCCCACCCTCAAGTCGCCATTCTGACTTGCTCCCTTTTCCCACAGCAGCCAGGGCCACTGCTGGTCTGGCCCTCCCCCAGCCTGGCCGCTGCTGATCAGGCCCTCCCCCAGCGCAGGTGCATGGAGGCCCCTGCCGCCCTGCCCCCAATACTGTGCATGCAACCTCCTCCTGTCTGGTCGACCTGTTATGGCATCCTAGTTAATTAGCATATTTCTCTATTATATACAGATATATTCTTATAGAGAATATATATGTGTATATACAGTATACACACGTACATATGTTCACATTATTTATTTCATATGTGCTCATATGCTTAGAATAAATAATCTTTAAGACAAAGTTATTATTTAAATGTATAGGACAAGTTCAATTCGTAGAAGACTTGAAATCAAAAGCAGAGCTGAAATAAACATAAAAGGACTACATTTTAGAGGGCCTACAACGCTTTCCAAATCTGTTTAACAAGTTCTAAATTAAATATATTAATTATTGGAATTATGCTTTGCTGAGTAAATGTTTGATATTTAAGAACTCCTTAACGTAACACTTTTTTAGTTAAACTCTCCTGGTGGAAAAGTATTCATATGAAGAAACGCATTTTGTAAGTAAAATAAATAAAAAATAGAAATTTTATACTAGGTATAAATTACTCAAATGACTTAAGTGATGAGTAAACCAAGTCTTTTTATAATGTTCTTCAAAATAAAAAAGTTTTACCTTCCTGGAGAATGCAACTGGCAAGGATAGTCACATTTAATTTACATGGTTCACTAAAAATGGAAAAACACACACAACAAAAATGAAAGAAAAAAAAATCAGCTAAATTGGCCTCAGTTCCCTCACACCAGGTGTCCTCAGTTATTTAAATGGAGTGTTTTGGGGATTCAGTCAGTTCTTTCTCTCTATCAGAACTTCCCACCGCACAGCCAACAAGCAACAGCAGAGCTTTTGTTTTCTTTGATTATTATGTGGCTGATCTGAATCTGTATGAAAAGCCCTAGTGATAGATATATGTGGGCATCATCACTAATGCTCATTATTATAGCCTTCACTTCTCCTTAGCTTGGTAAAACAGCTCATATTTATTTTCTCCTTGCTGCAATGCATGCATGAATATTATTAGACATATCCCAAAGGCAGGATTTATATCTTATCTTTTCTGGGAGTTGATTTTTAATCTTTTGTGTTAATTTAAGTTCTACAGTCTTTCCTTGACTTTCCTTGTCCGTCCTGACTCCTTCAGTGCAGAACACACTAGAGTATGTCAGAAGAGTTGTCCATAAAGAGCCCTGTTATGTAAATTTTAGTCCTGCTTTGCTTTGCTTCTATGTTGTTTTTTTTAAACACTTTTGCAAGATTTTTATTTCAATTGAAATTTCTGTTTTTAGGGAGTACAATGTCCCTGGTGATTCTACTGAGTTCTAATCCATACTTAAAGGTCTGAGATAAGGTGCATAAAGCAAAACAATTTCTAATATGTTTCTTTGAAAGTGTATTTTTCACAGCTAAGGCAAGATGAAGTCTGAGCATCCAACTAAATTTCAAGGAGGATTGAGAAAAATTAAATTTTGGCCATTTATGAATTTCTCGAGTGCTTATTATGCTCCCAGTACTTTGCTAACAAGGACTTTTGATAGAATTTAAGCAAGGCCGATGGTCATTCTGCAGTTGTCAGGACCCCAAAGTGAATGTGCTGATCTGAATTTTTGGAATAGGCTGCTGAAATATTTTTAGAACAGAAGATAATTGGTGTCTCTACTTCAATTTGTGTTATATAGAGATGGCTTCAGGGACATTTAATATTAAAAAATTCAGTTCTTTAGAAAAATCACACAAATTAAAATAGTTATTCTGAAAGAGTTTTATGGGAGTACATTTTGGGGTTTCAAGATGTTCTGCGCACTCTGAGAACCCATAAACTTTGTGATGCCATAGTCAATAACATATGAGCACTGCATGATATATGATGAAAGAATATGTGGGAGATGACTACAGAAGATGGTAACTGATGGAGTGGAATCAGTAAAGCATCAGTGTAAAGCCTGCCTTATTCACTTAACAGGCCTTAGGGTCATGTGACAGGGTAAAGGTCATTGAGCCTTAGTTTCTCCTTTTATTAAATGAGATTTTATCACCTAACTCCCAAAGCTCTTGTGAGTGTCACTTCAATAAAATAACTGTGCCAGGCTCCTGTTTAATAGTCAGCCGGTCAATAAACATCACTTGCCTTCACGAAGATTCACTGGTTACGTTTTGTTAGAAGTCATGCAAAGGTATTCTAGTGCTTTGGTGATTGTCTTTGAAAGAGAGTTTTGTTTTCATGTGACTTTTTAGTGACTCCTGAGGCTGCTTCCTGCTGGAATAATAATGTACTGTTTTCTGCATTCTCGTGTGTCTCATCCAAACACCCATATATTGGGTATAAAGTAACTGAAAACTCTGTCTGGGTCCAGCTGGGCTGCGATCCCTTCTCCCTAAGAACTCGGCTTGTAGTGTGATCTGTTATTCTTTATAGGTATCAGGCCAGACAGGCTCCAGAATTTATGAAATGGCATTCTACATGTAGCATCAGTTTTATTTATCACGTGTTTCAGGAAGTACTTCATACCATATTAGTGTTATAGTTTATGTCTCACTGAGAGATGTGCCATGCATCACCTATTTCCTTTTTTTCTCAGTTTCTACAGGAATGTGGAAAGGCTGAAAGAGTGAAAATAACCGAATATGTCGATATGTAAATTTACTTAATGTCTTTATGCTCCTATGGACAGGTTGTAATATTAAACTCATCTTTCCATTAAACTCCACTGTTTATCAAAGCACTTTTTCATTGTACAAGTACTATAACAAAAACAAGTGGTTAATAAGTACTGAATCTCCAAGAGGGGGCTCAAGTGAGGTTAATTATCAGAAAATATTTATCAGACATGTCTTTGAGATATTAATTATGTCACTTTCCATAGGTTTTGGGCATATTTTTTGTGTTCTATCTGTTTGGATGCAAATTTTTAATAAATACAGAAAAAGCAGGTAGATACATATTTATGTATATAAATACAAATGCATATTATTTTTCCTCCTTGTTTTGATACTACTATTTCAATGTTCCTTTGAGGATTTGTTCCTTTATATTCCATTTGACATCAGAGGACATGACAATGACAGAGTGCAAATATGTGACTAAAGGTAGGCCAAACAGATTCTACTTCCTGGATTTTGTGCACATATGTGTATGTATGTGGCATGTGTGTGTGTGTGTATTGAGACTAACTTTATGCATGTAGCTTAATCATTAAAGTTATCTGTTTTGAGAGTGTGTCCATAGTTCATTTCTTTTTAATGCTCTGTAGTCTCCTTTTTGTTCTGGGTCTTACACAGCTTATCTATCCAGCAGCTGCAGGCAGTTCACTTTTTAGCATTAATGAAAATCGCTACCTAACCTTTATTTGGAAATATGTTTTTTGTTTTTATTTGGTAATATTCACAGGAGACCCCAATAAAGGGTGTGAAATAATGAAAAGTAATTATACATATGTCATTATATATTAATCTATAATATAATTCAGTATAATATTTTATATAAATATATATATATATATGCTACCCATTGAATGAGCTTTATGAGCTTTGTTAGTTTAAGTTGCTCAAGAAATTTGTTGACTACATTTATGTTGTCAGGTTATAGGCATAAGATTTTTCATAGTATAACTTTTTTATAGTTTACTAGGGGCCCAGTACACAAATTCGTGCACCTTGAAAGGAACTGTGGGCCACGAGGCTGCAGTAGGCACAGGGGCAGGTTTTGGACCATCCTCTGTGCCCGACCCAGTCCCTCCTGCCACGGCCCCCTGTCCCATCTGCCTGCAGCCCCACTCCCGCCACTGCCTCTCCCATGCACTGATAGCACCAGGCCTGCTCACATCCGCTGACAGCACAGAGTGATTGGGGCCAGTGCCAGCAGTGGGTGCGAGTGGGGCTGGTGCGGTCAGCAGGTGCAAGTGGCGGCTGCTGCCCCGATTGCCTCTCAGGAGCAGGGGGAGGTGGAGAAGCCCTCAGGGGTGATCAGAGCCAGCAGCCTCTGCTCGAACCTGCTGATGGTGCCGAGTGATTAGGACCAGCGCCAGGCACCGGCAGTGGGTGCAAGCAGTGGCTCTGGCACCTGCAGCAGGCACAGTTCCAGGCAGGGCCACAGTGCTTGGGAGCAAAGAATTTTTAGTAACCACCAGAGTCTCACCCCGATGACAGCGAACGGCACCCCGCCTTGGTCTGGCACCACCTCTCACCTGCTCCACTATCTTGCCATTGCCAATGCCCGCCATGTTCCACACACACCCCCTGGTGGTCAGCGTATGTCATAGCAACTGGTTGTTTGGTTGTTCAGTTGTTCCAGTCGTTTCGGTCTATTTGCATATTAGCCTTTTATTATATAGGACTAGAGGCCCAGCGCACAATATCATGTGGCCCTGCCCACCTGCACATGCCCCGCCTACCCATCTACTGCCCCGCCCATCCACCAGCCACCAGCCTCGCTGTGACCAGAGCCTGTGGGCCATGGAGGAGGGCCCAAGAGGTGCTCCATACACCTCATGGTGACCAGTCATTTGGTCGTTTTGGTCGTGACTCCTCTTGACCTTTTATTACTATGTTATCCATAGGATCTGAAGCAGTGGCTTCTAGAATTCATTTCTTATCGTGTATTGATAATTTACATCTTCTTTTTTATACTAATTTATTTGATCAATCTGGTTAGAGATGTATCAATTTCATTGATTTAATCAAAGAACCAGATTTTAGTTTCACTAATTTTTCTCTCATATTTTCAATGTCATTGTTTTCTTCAATAACCTTTATTGTATCTTTTTATTTAGTATGGGCTTAATATGCTTTTGTTTTCTAATTTACTAATACCTAAATTTTGATTTCTAATATAATAATTTTCTTATTTCCTAATGAAAGCACTTATTGCTATAAAATATCCTCTACGCACTGCTTTACTTACATCAAACAAATTTTGCCTGTTGTGTTTTATATTCATTAAATTAAGAATATTTCTATTTTTCCTTGCCAGTTCCTCTTTTGTTCCTGGCTATTTAGAAGCAAGTGGCTTATTTTTCAAATATTTGGCACTTTTTCCAAATAAATTTCTGTTTTTGGTTTCTATTTTAATTTTGTTATGGTTATTCAATATACCTTATATTATTTTAGTTCTTAAGGTTGGTTGCTATTTGTTTTGGTTTCAAAATATGGTAGCTTTTGGTGAATGTTTCATGTATACCTGAAAAGAATATGTATTCTGTTGTTGTTGATTGAAAAGTTTTATAAATACAGCTTAGATTCTGTTACTCTGATGGTGTTATTTAGACTTTCTAAATTTTTACTAAGTTTATGTCTACTTGTTCTATCAATTACTTACTTAGAGAAGAGTGTTGAAATCTCCAAATATAGGTATGGATTTTTCCATTTGTTATAACAGTTATATTATTTTTTATAGATTATTTTAGAGAGAGAGAAGGGAGTGGGGAAGAGGGAGAGAGAAAGAGAGAGAATATTGATTTGTTATTGCATTTATTTATGTATTCATTGGTTGATTCTTGTATGTGCCCTGAGCAAGGATCAAAACCAAAACCTTGGCATATCAGGCCAATGCTCCAGTCAACGGTTTTATGAGTTTGTGTTTCTATTTTTAATTGTCATCTTTTAGAATTGTCATCTTTTCTTGGTTAATTGCCCCTTTAAACATTACATAAAGTTTTTCTCTATCACTGGTAGAATTTCTTCTTCTAATGTATACTTTTTTGATATTATGTATTTTTTTTAATATCAAAGGTTCTTTGATTAAATCAATGAAATTGATACATCTGAATATATTGTAAACAATATATATATTTGAAAGGCTATAAATAATAACCCAACAATGGCATAAAATGTAAACCATAAACATTATTCAATACAATAGTAGATTGATAAACAAGAAAAAAAAAATCAGGAGAGAATCCAAGATGGCAGCGTAGGTAAACACCTAAACTGCTGCCTCGTGCAACAATTTCAAAAATACAACTAAAAGACAAAACGTCTATCACCCAGAACCACGGGAAAGCTGGCTGAGTGGAAGTTCTACAACTAGAAGGAAAGAGCAAAGAGCATTGAGACATGCACGAGTGCTGAAAAGCTGAGGTACGGAGGCGTGGGATCTGGGCTGGCGGCAGGTGTTGCTATTTCAACCCGAAGGGAGACAAGCCCCAAATTATTCTGAAATGCAGTCTCTGGGGAGACACAGGGGACCCAAACTCCTGCGGGGAGAAGCTGGACTGTCTGCCAGTCAGGGTGGCTTGCTTGCAGAGCTGCGCACAGGAATAATTGTTTACGGCGCTGGGGCACGGGACGCCGACCAGAGCTGGCTAACTAGCAGCCATTGCTGTTTGCCATGCCCTAGCCTAGTGACGCCCTGAGACCCCGCCCTGCACAACCTACAAACCCACCCAAACTCCAAGCAGCGGATTTAGCATAAGAAAGCCCTGCTCTATCGCAGCTTAACCTAGCAAACTTGCAGCCCGGGTCAGACAGCTCCAAAACCTCCAAACCACAAGCAAAGAGGAGAAATCTGTAGCTCTCACTATAGCTCCTGCTGGGTGGCCTCAGACAGTAGCTGACCTGCACCCCATTGGAGATCCAGAAGCCAGTGTATCTAGTGGTCAGTGTGAGACACAGATTTCAACTCCTCACATCCATAAGTGACACATTCAAGAGGCAGACTCAGTGAGCACCAAAGTCCCACTGAAACAAGTCCTGCCCCATAAGCGTGTCTTCAGCGCAGCAGTTCTTCCATTATAGACACAGCGAGTGCTCACAGCTAATTGGCCTGGAGGTCAATTCCTCCCAGTGTACCAACAGCAATTAAGGCTTAACTACACCAAGACTTTGCACTCAGCCCACAAAGGGGTGTACCAAGAGCATCCACATCAGGTGATTGGGGAGGCTGAGCTACTGCCCCCTATAGGTCACCTACCACACAAAGCCACTCCATCAACACAGGGAAGCAGCCAAAATGTGGAGACAAAGAAACATGTCACGAATGAAAGAAACGGAGGAAAGCAAACTACTGGACAACATAGAGTTCAGAACCACATTTATAAGGTTACTCAAGAATCTTCTTAAAACCACTGAGAAACTTGATGAGACCTTTAAGGATATTAATGAGAATGCCAAAAAAATGGAAAAGGATCAGTCAGAAATGAAGCATACACTGACTGAAATAAAGAATATACAGAAACTCAACTGTAGATCAACGTACCCCAAGAATCAAACCAAAGATCTGAAATATGTGGAAACAAAAAACATCCAACCAGAAAAGCAAAAAGAAAAAAGAATCCAAAAATATGAAGATAGTGTAAGGAGCCTCTGGAACAACTTTAAGCGAACCAACATCCGAATTTCTGGGATGCCAGAAGAAGGGAGAGAGCAAAATATTGAAAACCTATTAGAAGAAATAATGACAGAAAACTTTCCCTACATGGTGAAAGAAATAGACTTACACGTTCAGGAAGCGCACAGAACCCCATACAAGAGGAATCCAAAGAGGACCACACCAAGACACATCATAATTAAAATGCCAAGGGCAAAAGACAAAGAGAGAATATTAAAAGCAGCAAGAGAAAAACAGTTAATTACCTACAAGGGAGTACCCATACGACTGTCAGCTGATTTCTCAACAGAAACTATGCAGGCCAGAAGGGAGTGGCAAGAAATATTCAAAGTGATGAACAGCAAGAACCTACAACCAAGATTACTCTACCCAGCAAAGCTATCATTCAGAGTTGAAGGTCAGATAAAGAGCTTCACAGACAAGAAAAAGCTAAAGGAGTTCATCACCACCAAACCAGGATTACATGAATTGATGAAGGGTATTCTTTAAGAAGAGGAGGAAGAAGAAAAAGGTAAAGATAAAAATTATGAACAACAAAATGACATCAAATACATACCTACCAACAAGTGAATCTAAAAATCAAGTGAACAAAAAATCTGAAGAACAGAATGGACTGGTGAATATAATAGAATCAGAAACATAGAAAGGGAGTGGACCGACGATTCTCAGGAAAAGCAGGTGTGAAGGGTGCGGGAAGAGATTGGACAAAAATCTTACTCCTATGGATGAAGACAGTGGCGGGGGGTAAGGGCATGGGGTGGGGTGGGGAATCAGGTGGAGGGGAGCTATGGGGGAAAAAAAAGAGGAACACCTGTAATAATCTGAACAATAAAGATTTATTAAAAAAAAAAGAAAAAAAATCAAGGAAAGATGGAATACAGCCAAAAAAACTATTAAATTAATAAATTTTAAGTCAACCACATAAATAGTTACATAAAGTATAACTGGAATAAACATACCAATTAAATGATTAAAAATGCCAGATTGAATAAAAGAAGTATCAAGGTCCAACAAAATGTGCCTAGAGGAAATTCATTTTAAATATCAAAACAGAGATAGTTAACAGTATCCAGAGAAAAGAGTAACACGATATGAGATATGCCATGTAAACACATCAAAATGTAACTGAATTTCCTATTTCCATATTAATCTTCTAATAGTTTCTAACTCTGTTATAATTTCTCACTTGTCTATGTTCTTCAACTTTTTATGAAAAACTTAACATATTAATTGTGTTAATTCAAATTCCCTGTCTACTAATTTCAATGTCTGTGTCATGTCTGAGTCTCAATTTGTTGAATATGTTGTGTCTTCCCAGGTACTATGTTCTTTTATTCTTGATTTTTTTTTCATGTGTATATCATTAAATTTTATGTTAACTGACAGACACTGCATAGAGTAGTAGGGACCGAAGTATGTAGTATTTATGCCTGGAAATGTGCACAATTCTCCTTCTCTTATGTTGCTAGCTTGGGAATTGAGTCAATCTAGACAGGAGTGAGCTAATTCTGTACTATGCTGGTATCATTTTTACATTCAGTTCACAGCCACTTTAAATTATTCTATTCTGTTTCATTCTCAGTATGGGGTAGTTTGTCAGCATTCCCTCCCCCACACCTTTCCCAGGACCCGTTCTTTGCTTTATGCCTTCTGTGTGAGTCTGTATTGCAGATAAGCTCTTTCTCTCCCCTCTTGTCTTTCTCCAGCAGTAATCCCTGCTTGCTTGTTATTTGCTACTTGCTAACCTGGTGGTGGATGGTCAGCGTTCTTTGTTGTCCACATTGGCCTTATTCTTAGGCAGAAACTTTGTCCCTATGCCCACTGGGTGGTAATTTCTCTGTGATTCAGCTCCTTCCCCAGCAGTGGGCAATCTCTAATGGTCATGGCCCAGGACGGTTTTCTGCCCCTCTGCTAGGGTTAGATGGGTTTACACTAGAGGCCTGGTGCCAGAATCCATGCATAAGTGCGGTCCCTCGGCCTGGCAGGCAATGGGGGAGAATCGGGGCCTTCTCACCCAGTCTCCATTGGGGCCGACCAGCTGGGGGAAGGGACTGTGGGAGGTTCGCTGTGGGAACGCACTGACCACCAGAGGGAAGCTCCTGCATTGAGGGTCTGCCCCCTGGTGTTCAGTGCACGTCATAGCTACCGGCTGGTTGTCAGGTGGTAACAGTCACTTAGGCTTTTATATATATAGATTTCCTCCAACTAAAGTAGGTCTTCACTGTGCTCTGGGGAATCCAGGGTTTGCTACCTCTTCCTTAGTCGCTTTAGGCTTTTGTTACTTTGGACTTCTGAGGCACTTCATTCCTTTTTTGTATTGGTGGGTATTCCACTGTCTTGACGTGCTCCATCAAGGAGGATTTCTCCAGTTTCATTCCTACTTCTACTCTTTCTTGTAAGCACTCATATATTGCTTCAGAAAAGATAGGTAGATCTATCATCTCAGGTTATAGAAAGGGTATGAATAAAGGCCTGGGGCAGAGGCAGACTAGAAGAGGCCAATGAGGGGGGAGAGGACATATGCAACACTTTCAACAATAAAGAAAAAGGAAAACTTAAGAAAGGGCAAGAATCAACTAAAAAATGACAAGAGAAAAGATAGGTAGGTGAAGAGAACAACACAAAAGAAATAATATGGTTTTATTGGCAAAATAGGAAACAAGCTCTATTGCAGACAAATTATTATGCATTTCAAAGTGGTCAGTAGAGTTTGGGAAAAATTGCAAAATGGGCCATGTTGAGACATAGTCAGTGCTGATGTCTCAGCAATACCCTTCCCTAGGAATCTGGGGAGAGGTCTGTAAGCAGTATTTTTGGAGTATAAAATTTCCTCGGAATATATTCCTTCTATAAATATGAATCTATAAAATAGAGTACTTGCAGTGTAACTTGTATAGGAGCTACATACTTCTGCCTGAACCTTATTTATTAGCAGTAGTGCTATGCCCATATATGCTAAGTAAATATTAATATGAAATCATTAAACATGTTTTTGAAGAGTTCACAGAGTTTGAATATAGAAAAAAGTAATTTTTTTTATTCACACACAAAATTTAACAAAGGTGAAGGCAAGGATTTTTATTTTTATTTTTTAAAAATATATTTTATTGATTTTTTTACAGAGAGGAAGGGAGAGGGATAGAGAATTAGAAACAACAATGACAAAGAAACATCAATCTGCTGCCTCCTGCACACCCTCTCCGGGGGATGTGCCTGCAACCAAGGTACATGCCCTTGACCAGAATCGAACCTGGGACCCTTTAGTCTGCAGTCCAGCGCTCTATCCACTGAGCCAAACCGGTTAGGGCAAAGGCAAAGTTTTTAAAATTTGTACATTGATCAATATAAGTGTGTGTGTATGTGTTTGCGTGTGTGTGTGATTTGTGTGTGTGCATGTGTTTTGGTTAAGGGAATTGCTGAGCAGTAATTTAATCAAATAATAAAATGTGCTGATTTCTCATATTTTTGAGATCTTCAATGCATTTTTACATGTCCAAGAAACCTTATAGGTATGTGTATTTTGATTATGTTATGGGTGCCAAAATCACCTATAATCCTTTTTAGCATCAAAAGAATAGCCTTCCTATGTCAAGGCAAACTCAGAAAAAAATATTTCTCAAAAGATTTGTGGATGAATTTCATTACTGTTTTTTTTCATAATCAGTCCCAAATTTTTACCCCTTTTCATAATGTTACTGTTAATAAAGAACAGCATAACCTATTTAAAAAATAAATAGAAGGGAAATATTGACGTTCGGTTTATATGTGAGAGTTTTATCTTCTTCATAGATTAAATTTATCTATTCATTCTTCCATCTGAAAAATTTTATTAAGCACCAGAAACTATTCTAGGCAGTGGAGACCTGCCAGTGAATAAATTAACTAAACCTCTGGCTTCATGACTGTCACATTCTACTTGGATGCGGCAGAATATAAACGAAGTATAATATATACTATATTAGTTGAAGGTAAGTGTAATGGTGGATGGGGAAAAAAGGAGCGCAGAAGCTGTGTTTTATGAGGGGGCATTGTATTCTTCACTGAAGGATTATCTGAGAAGGTAGAATTTTAGCAACATCCTGATGGGTCTGTGGGACCAAACCATGCATATACTTTGAGGAAGAGTGTAAAGGCAGTGGAAAATAACAAAACAAAAGAAAAATAGCCAAACAGATTTTGGTTTAGAAGCATGCATAATGTGTTGGATTAAAAAAAAAACAACAAGTAAATTATGGTAAGAATTTTGGAATTTAGTCTGACTGTGACAGGAGAGGGTTAAAAGGTCTGCGCACAGTGTAAAGTGATATGCATGACTGTTTCTGTGGGATCACTCTGGTCGCTTTATGGAGCACAGTCTGTTGGCAACCAAGAGCAGAAACAGAGACCATTTAGCCAGCTAATGAGTCATGGTAATGGCCTATTTTAGTGTGTCTGTGTGGGGGCAGTGATAGATGTTCAAATTATAAATATGTTATGAAGATAGGGGCAGCAGCCAACTTGATTGGTAGGATGTGAGAAAAAACAAAGATAATTTGAAGTATTTTTCTTCCCTGATAACTGGAAGTGTAACGTTCCCATTAACAAAATAGAAAATGCTATGTAATAGCAGGTTTGTGAAGAAAATATCAATAGTTTAATTTTGTAAACATTAATTTTGAGTGCTAAAAGCAACTGAGTGCATGAGCAGAGAGATATAAAAATCTCAAATCTTAAGGGGAATCTAGACTGAAGGTATTATATTGGGGGGTTCATCGTCATCATCATCATATACAGTGTGGGGCAAAAGTAGATTTATAGTTCTTCATATGGAAAATAGTATAATAATTAAATACTAATACAAGAATAAATTATGTTTTGCATGCTCATAGCTGTAAACCTACTCTTGCCCCAACCTGTATTTAGCATTAAAATCATTATATTAGAGAAGGTTCTCAAGTTAGTGAGTATAAATTTTCAAGTAAGGAGAAACAATCTGAAGAGGTCCAAGGGCAGAACATAATTGAGAGTCAGGAGAAAAAGAATAATCATCACATTATAATGAGAAGCAAAGAATCAAATTCTACCCACTGTCACTGATTATGTCTAAATTGCCAGGCATTTTAATATGTGATTTAACTTAATCCTTAAAAAAACATGTATAGGAAAGAATATTATACTCATGATATAAATGAGGGAAATAACTGTGGGGAAATATCTTACTCAAGGATATATATTTTAAGTAGTAGGATTGCATTTGAATCCTGGAGTTGGGATTTCAAAACAAGTCACTTTGCACTGTTCTAAGTCACAGCCCTACAGCATGTGCACATGCCCAGGTTGTGGGTTCAATAGGGGTACATACTGGAGTCAGCCAATTGATGCTTCTCTTCTCTCTCTCTCTCTCTCTCTCTCTCTCTCTCTCTCTCTCTCTCTCTCTCTCTCTCCCCCGTCTCTCCCCTCTCTCTTTTTTCTCTCTCTCTTTCTCCCCCCTCTTCCCCCCTCTCTTTCTCTCTCTCTCTTTTCTCCCCCTCCCTTCCTCTCTCTCTAAAATCAATAAAAAACATAAAAAGATGCAATAAATTCCTGAAGTATAGAATAGAACACAATCAAAGGTTAGATGTGAGATGAATAGGGAAAAAAGGCAAAGAACGCAATAGCGGTTTTAACAAAAGTTCAATAAACACTCATTAAATACCTGCTAGTATATAATATAGTCCATGCTGGCTCAAGCCTAGGATATGGGCACAAATCTTGTTTTTATGTTTCCTATTAATTACCAATTGCCATATTTCTCTCCTGGAAGGAATTTCAGAATACCATTTTATCCATTTTAGAGCTTCCACATCCCTGTGAGTGTTTAATGTTAACTTTTATTAGTATTTATAATATAGAACCCTAATAGTATAATAAATATGGCACGTGTCCCAAAGTTTTGCTGTGTCATTTGGTTTCTGCAGCACATAAGCTTACCTCCCTCTCTACCATCTTGGCTTCTACTGCACATGTGTCCAGCAGAGGAATTCCCCCACCTTTTAAAAAATATGTTTTTATTGATTTCAGAGAGGGAGGGAGAATGAGAGACAGAAACATCAATGATGAGAGAGAATCATTGATTGGCTGCCTCCTACAAGGCCCTGCTGGGGATTGAGCTGCAACCTGGGCATATGCCCTAACCAGAATCAAATCATGACCTCCTGGTTCATAGGTCAAAGCTCAACCACTGAGGCATGCCCAGTTTGTGAGTGGACCAGTTATCCCCAGGGTGATTGGAAGGTGGGTCCTTGGTAAATATTCCCCTGGGGTGTCTGAAACTACAACCTCAGGGCTTAATCAGGCCTAGGCTTAGCCAGTTTTGCTCCCTTCTCTTTTGCTAATCTCTAACTAGCTGCCTACACTAACAGTACGAGTATAGTCCAGTTTTACAGACTGGGACACTGAGACACACAGTTGTATACGGTGTCCAACAGGCTGTGAGGGCATAGCCAGGTTTGAAATCCAGTCATTTCCTGAGACTGAAGTCTTTATACCTCTCTCCTAAAGTTATTCAAGGATATAAACTTCAACATGATAAACACCATATACAGCTATTATTTATAATATCAACCGTCTAGGAATGGTCGTAAAGATTCTTTCTGAGGTAATGCTCAGAATTTCTTCGGCGTTCCACTTTGATGGGAGGGTTAGGGGAACATATTTAGCTGTAATCCTTTCTTGTGAACTTACCTGGGCACTTTTACATGTAGAGTCTAGCACAGTTAATATTTATACCATGGAACAGTGGTCGGCAAACTGCAGCTCATGTGGCTGGTGAGCTGTGGTTTGCTGCTCTGTTGACTAATGAGTTTGCCGACCACTGCCCTGGAACATCTGTTAATCTCCTTGAAAATAATGTAGAACTAAGGGCCCAGATTTATTTTTTCTCTTTCCATCCTAGAAGTTAATCAGATATTCTCTTCCCAGGACTTCCAGGCTAGATCTTGGGCTATACAAAGGAAATCATTCTTTTTATATCACCCAAAGCAGCATTTAACATTCCCAGTGTCTTCCCTCAGGTACATCTCCATTGTTGCAGAATTAAGGTCCTGGATGTTAATTAGCTATCTTCAGAAAATGCAATCTTTTTTTTTTTTTTAAATTTTTGGCATTGGAGAGTAATAATTTGCTTTGATTAATACAATATCATGAAGTGTTATTAGAAGAGGCTGTGAAAGCCATGTGGTCATCATGACTTAATAGAAAAAGACACTGAGACTCAGAGTCTAGATGAATTGTTCAAGGTCACCTAGCTGATTAATTGTACAACATGGATTAGAACATAGAGCTTCTGATTCCAAGTCTAGTGGTCTTCATCAGGATTATGTGATATCCAACAAAGAGAGCATTTATTAACATAATCACATTTCATGACATTCTCCACATGGTGAGTGTCATAGGGACTAGATTTAAAAATGTATCCTCCTTTCCCTTGACTTTCTTAAAATAAAGAGCTGCAGTGAAAGAAAATTATATTCCTTGTTTTTTAATTTAAAGCTTTCTCTCATTTGAATAACAATCACAAAGCCATAAAAACTGAAGCTCTTCTTGAACTTAATTATAGATACACTAGTAGTTCTTTGCAGTCAGCTCTTCATTTGCATGCATTAGGTTTTCACATTTAAATGTGTTAAGAGAAGAAAAAATGATTGTTAAGTCTACATACATTAAGCAGAGGTGTTTTTCCCCATATCGTTTAAAAATACCCTACTCTGTATTGGGGTTTAAATAAGTGACAACATTTATTAATTCACAAAGACTTTGTGATTATGTACAGGGGAAAATATGAGAAAAAGTAAAGCTAACAAGAAATCTTTAAAGTAAGCAAAATTTCCATGTCAGTCAAGAACATTAAAACTTGATGCTTTGAAACTCCAATCGCTAAGCCCTGGGCATAAAACAAGAAAGCAATGAGGTTGGTTGAATAAAAGACACACATTCATGAATAGTTGGCAGGTTTTGAAAAGATTAAGATATGAATGTTGGGCTTTCTATACACATAAATATGTATTAATGCTTGTCTATAGGTATTTTAAATTTCTTAGAGGTACCATTCTTCAGGAAAATAGGAAATACAAAAAATATTTATAAACCAAAACTGCAATAAAAGAAACACTAAATGCAATATTTGGGACAAAATATTGACACTTGTGAAGACCATTAAATATCTACAACATGTTAACAGTACATTTCTTGACATTGAATATTGAGGTAGAGTTTGAAATTTAACTTTAGCTTTTACATTCAATGCAGAAAGGCATTTCCTTTTTCTTAATCAAATGCAGTGTTATGCCTACCAAGCAACACTCAGAAAAGGCAGGACTGTCATCAGAAAGCTAATTAGAGATGGTGAGGCTGACTTGCTACTTGTAAAGAGAGCCTGGGAGGACAAATGCAGGATCTTGCAGCCAGGATTTCAGAGCTGGACTGTGAGTGGAAATGCTCATTAGAGCCATTATCAATGCATCTATCTGTCACTTTGATAGATGTCAATTCTTGAGGAATATTTACTTATTTATGTATGTATTAAACTAAAAAAAATCAACTAGACTTATTCTGGTCATCATCTCACAATATATATAAATGTTAAGTCATTGGGTTGTACACATGAATCTAATAAAATTCATATGCCAATTACACTTCAATAAAAAAAGAAAAAAATCAAGACAGCTATAGAAAAGAACTAATTTAATTGCTTACCCTCCAAAAGCAAATGTTTTTGGACTAAATTAAGAATGCTGTGAGAGATGGTGTGTGTGTGTGTGTGTGTGTGTGTGTGTGTGTGTGTGTGTTTAATGTGAGTCTCACCAGGCACTGGACTGGCCCCTCTTGATCCCACCACCTCTCCTTCCTTTGCATTGTTACTGTTTCTTAATTCTCCCCACTTTACTCCTCATTTCCTTCTGAGATGTACCTCTATTTTACTAGTATTTATTTATGGACTGTACCCTTATAGCTTCCTTCTGAAATAGTCTCATACTTGAATTGATCCTCTCCCTTCATCGTCCTTATATGAGGTTATTAACACCATATTCCTAGATATGTAATGGAATATCACAGATGACCCTTAATCTGTAAGTTTGCAAGGAAATGCAGATAAATGAGCGCTATGCTAAACTGTTGTTGGTATTTTTACATATTTTACTTCATAAAATTTCATATTTTATCATCAGTCTTGGATTCAGCACTGGTGTTGAACATTTTACCAGATTAATGAGAAGGAGAATTTCTAGATTAAAACAGCAACCAAATGACTCTGTCTTTGAATCGTATCCTCACATATAATTGGAAAAGACATTATAACTCATCCAATCTATTTTTCTTTCCAAAATAGAAATCCTTAATTACCCCACGAAGGGTCAGCATCTTCTTCAAGGGTAAAAATGATAGAGATTTTCAATACTTCTCAAGAAAACCTTTCCCATTTCTGGTTCAATGTTAGAGCGTTCTTCTTTTCATTGGTTTCCTTATAAAACTTGCATATTTGGTTATACTTTTACCAAATGGGACAAGATGCAAGTGGAGCAACTTTGCATTATTTGAGTGTACTTGGAATGCCTCTAATTACTTCTTGAACTTTTTCCTAAATTAACATTACCTGATGCCGCCACTGTTTTGGGTATAGTGATGCATTGGCAGTTTTATTATTGTCCAAGTATTTAATACTGGCACAGTTCCTCTCAATTAAGGAATTCTCTTTATTTAAAAAATATGTACCCTGATAGTATTAGTTTAAAACAGCAATTTTCAACCTTTTTTTATAAAACTCATGGGACACAAAACTAATTATTAAAATTCTGGGCTCACCAAAAAATATATGTGTTGTGCTTATCTGACAAAAAAATAGGTATAATTTTTTTTTAAATTTATTGATTGCAGAGAGGAAGGAAGAGAGAGAGATAAATAGAGAATCAATGATGAGAGAGAATCATCCATCGGCTGACTCCTGCACATCCTACACTGGGGATGGAGCCCACAACCTGAGCATGTTTCCTGACCAGGAATCAAACCGCAGCCTCCTGGTTCATAGGTCTACACTTAACCACTGAGCTAATGCCAGCTGGGCAGAAATAGGTATAATTTTGATTCATTCACACTGGGTAGCTATAGTTGTTTTGGCTGTGCTAATTTTTTTTTTAATTTGACAATCTAAGGGAAAAGAGGTCAGTGCCCCTGACTAAATAGTCAGGTACTGCGTGTTTTAAAAGTTCTTGCAGCATACTGGTTGAATATCACTGGTTTAGAAGACAGGACCTCACGGGCTATGTTGACTGAAGGCCAGTTGGAAGAGAAATATTTGTGACTGTTCTGCACTGAAGAGATGAAGCTTTTATTGAGTGGAAGAGGGAGCCAGCAAGAGTATGGGAAGCTGAAACAAGGTGACGTAACACCAGTGAACTAGTATTACTCTCCTGCCCTCACAATGCACTAAATAATAATAATAATAAAAAAAGACATTTTAAGAACTACACAGACTCCAGTTCAGGTTTCAAAGTATTTTCGGATACCAAGTAAAACTGCCTCCCTATGCTTCTTGAGGTTGTCTTTAAATCTTGATATGTGTTCCTATGTGGTGGGTATTAATGTTTTGTGGAATATAAAATGGGTGCTGAATTTTACACCTGAGTATATGCTATGCAGCAGGAAGAACACATTCATATCAGAAAGTTATAGAAAACCGTGTGAATATGAGTGCACTGGGAAATGGTAGAAATGTTATGAGAATACTACATTTTTATATTCCACCTAAAGTTTTTAAAATTAAATTATTTTATGTAATGCTATTTAAAAAATCCATATTTTCCCTCTTTGCACCTCACTTAAAATGTGGTAGCCGAAAATAATGCAAAAGTGAAATAAAATGAGCCAATAGGCTCAGAGTTCTCATTTATTCTGCAGTTAATTGATTTCATTTGTTTCCAGGTATTGAATTCTAAAAATCCAAATATGAAAATAAAGTCTAACAAATTTATATGAATGCTCTCTGAATTTTGAAAACTCATTATTTATCCTGTTCAGCTCCAAAACTAAGTTAGCATCTCTCACAACTTTCATTTAAATGATCATTGTACCCAATGATCATGTATGCATTGAGCAAATTATCTATTTACTCATTCAACAAATATTTACTCTTTGCCTCCTACATGGTAAACACTGTTGTAAAAGTTAAGTTTACAAAAATGAGAAAAACAGATTTTTGTAATATATATATGTGTGTGTGTGTATATATATATGTATATATATATATATATATTCATGAACTTGTGGGATGAGAAGTGAACAAATTAATGTTTTATTTATTAAAGCAAATTTCAGATCAATACATGTAGTACAATCTAATTTGTTGAAAATTTTAAAAAGTCATAGATATGAATCCCTGAATGAAAATGCTGAACAGATACATTAAACACTGTAAAACAATGGAAATAGGGCCAGGTTCGGGAGGGAGGAAAACTATTCCCAAAGGATGAAGCTGCTGCTGGAACTTGAGGAGTTGATGGAAGCTGCGGGGCGTGCCTGCTATCCGCCCACCCCAGTGTGAGCGGCCCTGAGCAGGCAGCACATTCCATCAGCGGCCACCGTGGCACCCGCACATGGAGGTGAAGTCGCTGGTGCCAGCTTTCCTGTAGGCCTGAGACCCCGAGCAGCTGGGGATGAGCTGGTGATCCCAATGGCCTGACAGCCAGCCCGGTCCTCCCGCCATCCACCCCAATTCCCCCTTTCACCATCGCTAATCCATCAGAGCCTTCAGGCTGGGGGCAGTGACCAAGAGGTCAGCTGTTCAGCCAGCTTGTCAGTCCCCAGTCCTACCCCGCCCTGCTTGCGGGCAGCGGGGAGAGACAGTGAGGTGCTCAATGCACCTCATGGTGACTGGTTGTTTGGTCATCCTGGTCGTCACAGACACTGGCTTTTTATATATATAGATAACATATTATCCTATGTAATAAAAAGCTAATGTGCAAATTGACTGAATGGCAGAGCAATCGGTCGCTATGATGAGCACTGACCACTAGGGGGCAGACGCTCAATGCAGGAGCTGCCCCATGGTGGTCAGTGTGCTCCCACAGGGGGATCCTTGCTCAGCCAGAAGCCCTGAGCCGGGTTCAGGGCTGGTGAGTGCAGCGGTGATGGTGGGAGCCTCTCCCGCCTCCGTGGTAGTGCTAAGGATGTCCATCAGTAGGACATCCCCCAAGGGCTCCCGGACTGTGTGAGGGCACAGGCCTGGCTGAGGGACCCCCCCCCCCCACACCCCTCGAGTACACAAATTTTGTGCACTGGGCCTCTAGTGTAATATATAAATAATTGTTCTGGAATACCATTCAGGAGATCAAATTGCAAATAGTTGTGTGTCTTCTTAGGCTCTACTTGTCTGTGACATTTTCTCAGGCTTTACTTCGTTTTTGTGGATTTTGACAGTTTTGAGGATTACCAGTCAGATAGTTTGTAGAACATACCTCTATTGGCCTTTGTTCCTCTCAGGATTGGACTTGGGTTATGGACTGGGGGAGGAAGGCACAGAGGTGAACTGCCATTCTCACGGCAACATGTCAAAGGTGCACGCTGTCAGCATGGCATCTCTGTTGATGTTCATCATTTCCCTGCGATGGTTTTGTCAGGTTTCTCTACTAAAAAGTTACTCTTTTTCTCCCCTTTCCATAGTGTGATCTTTGGAAGGAAGCCAGTATGCACAGACCATGCTTGAAAACCTGTGCAGTTCCTGGAGGTGAAGCCCAGACAATTACATGTTGGGTGAGAGGGCTAAGACTGTGGCTCCCAGGAGTTGCTCATTGTCACTGAGGTCGCACTAAGCCCCCGGCTATTTGCCAAAATTGTTATTTCAGTGTGTCCATTGGTGTATGGCTCTAGCAGCTTCTGCTTCACATAAGCAAACCTCAGCTTTCTAGATCTCAGGCTATGCTTTCCCCCGCATCTCGGTTTATTGGTAGGTCTGAGAAAAGTTGATGGATTTTGGTTTGTCCAGCTTTCTCTTATTATAAGGACTTATTTTCTAGGGCTGCCAGTCTGGGTGGCTTACAAAATAGAAATTTATTGTCTCACAATTCTGTAGACTAGAAGTCTGAGATCAAGACATCAGCAGGGTTGGTTTCTTCTGAGACATCCCTCTTTAGATGACAAATATCACTGTCTTCTCCCTAAGTCTTCACACAGTTTTCCTTCTGCATGACTCTGTAATCTCCTCTTCTGCTAAGGACACCAACCAGTCATATTGGATTAGGACCTGCCCTAATGATATCATTTGCTTTGTTACCTTAGCTTCAGATACAGTTAAATTTTGAGGTACTGAGAGTCAGAATTTTAACATATGAATTTTGTGGTGACATAGCTCACCTCTTAACAGGTATCAATAACAGTTTTTAAGCTCTTTCCATGTTGAAGCTGAAACAAGTTAGGTGCCTAAGCAAACTTCCAATGTCAGTGTTTTATGTGTAGTGCTTGGGTATGCTAACTAAATTATATTATACTAGAAGCCCAGTGCACAAATTTGTGCACGGGTGGGGTCTGGCTGGCCTGGCCCCAATCGTGGCAGGTCAGTGTTGGGCCTGTTGGGAGGAGGAGATGGCAGGAGGTTAGCCAGCTGGCCTGTCCTGATCAGAGCCCAATCAGGGCCAGGCCAGCCATGGGGAGGGGTGGTGGGTGGTAGGCCTGCCAGCCCCACCCCTGTTTGTTGTGGGGGGCTGATTGGGGGCTGAGCTGGCTGGGGGGAGGGGCTGTGGGCCAATCAGGGTGGTGGGGGCTGATCAGGGGTGGGGCCAACTGTGGGGAGGGGCTGTGGATGGTGGGCCAGCTGACCCTGCCCCCAAATGGGGTGGAGGGGCTTATTGGGGGCCAGCGGCCTGGGGTAGGGGCCATGGGTGGTTGGCCAGCTGTCCCTGCCCCTGATCATAGTAGGGGGGGGGCAATCAGGGGCACAGCTAGTTCGGGGGAGGAGCTACAGGATATTGGCTGGCTGGCCCTGCTCTCTATTGGGGTGAGGGGGAGATCAGGGGTGGGGCCAGCTGGGGGTGGTGGAGGCCCATCGGGGGCAGGGCTGTCCAGGGAGAGGGGCTTCAGGAGGTTAGCCAGCCGGCTCTGCCCCCTATTGGGGTATGGGGGGCAATCAGAGGTGGGGCTGGCCGATTTGGGTGGGGTAGGCTGGTCTGGGGTGGGGCCAGCTAGGAGGAAGGGCCACCCCCTGATCGGGCCGGTTCTCTGGCTGCAATGGGCATCATAGCTACTGGTCATTCCGGTCATTACAGCATTCTAGTCGCTGGCTTTTTATAGGTATAGATTATTATGGAAAGTCTTTTTACTACTTTTAGAATCACTCAAACTCTCACCATTACATGAAATACTTTAAATTTTTAATTGGTGTAGATTTATTTAAACTATTTTTCTGATTTGAGGGATTTTCACAACTACAAGGGATATATACAAGGGATGCATTCCCGGAAATGGAAGTATTCACCACTCTATGGATTTCCTCTGTTTATGTCAGGGTAGCCTTTGCACTTCATTGTAGCTAAAATGGATGAAAGATTGTTCATAAAAGCGCTTGACATTGAGAGAGATTTATTAATTGAGTACAACATTTGGAATGAGGGCTATCTTATGTTCCAATTATATTTTCACTTCTAACTAATAAGTTAATTACAACCCCATGTGAATTAAAAATGACCTTATATAAAAGACATGCATGATCAGAACTATGTTAGAAAGATCAACTGCAAATATTTTCATTTTTATAAGATAATAAAAGTATGATGTTTCTTCCTCATATAAAATTCTTCAATATCTAACACTTTTATTCAGGGTAAAATTCTTCATTCTTATAATTGCTTCATGTTCTTGTCCACCTGTACCTCAACTTTCAGCATCCTGTGGCTCATAGAACATGTTCAACCTATGCTGAAGTTAAGCTCAGTTATATCTTCTAACATCTGGTTTACAAATGGAACCAGCATTAGAGTAGATTGCTGTTTCTTTCATCACACACCACATCAGACATAAGAGCAACACTGAATCCACAAGTCCATTAACTGGCATTGCCCTTGTGTTTTATATTTAGAAGGACAGTAAATCCTTTTTTAGTGGGGACAGTAGGATAACTCTCAAATTTTCTGTTTACATTCCTTGAATCAGTAAAAATTCATACTGATTCCTCTATAAAGGACGCATGACATGATAATTCAAGTTTACTGTTATCTCCATTACCTACAAGATCCATACTCACAAAAAATAACAAACTTGAATTTTTTTTAGTTATGTTTGATAAGAAAGGCAGTGGATAATGATGGAAAAAACAAGACATTCCAGTGAATTCCTATCCAATAAGTATACTACATACATGTAGACATATATGCATATGATACATATGTATAGTCTGGAAGTGTATGTTTTGCATGTACTCATATACTCACACTCACAAATAAGGCCATACTACTGCATTCTAGAGTGTCCTGGTTAACAAAGTTATAAATTTTACTGAGTATGATCAGTTGGTGAGAACCTGACAGTATTCTTAAAAAGGTTGGACCAGTGGCCCACTACAAGCAGTTACATGTTATAATAAAGAGAGCATGACCTGGTATCCAGAAAGCATAAATACTGATCATGACTGACACTAAAGTCTGTGTGACTTGAAGCAGGCAAATAACTGCTTCTCTGTGGTTCAGTTTCCTTCTTCATAAATTAAGGGTGTTGGAAATATGTGGTTCAAAATGGATTTTTTCTAACATCATATCAGCTCACATCATCTAAAATTTAGTACTTTAATTTTAAGAGTTTCCAAGCAGGTGTAAAATTATTCTTAAAGTTTTTCAGGTAAGTTGTAAAACATTTGCTCAGGGTGTGGGAGTCTAAGGTTGACTTGAAATTTTTAAAACAAAGAACAAGAGTTTAAAAAAGTAGCAAATTTTTCAAGAGATGACATTAATGTGGGAGGAAGAATAAATGATAGAGAAAAAAACAGCCAAGCTACATGAGGTTGTAGATATTTAAATGTTAAAAGATGAAAGCTAGTTCAATATAGCTCCAAATCAGAACAGTGACACATCTCTGCCAAAAGGAATATCAAACACTTGCATATTATAAAGTCTAAGGTATCAAAAATTAAAAGTATAAAGGTGATTCTGTGTACATTATTAAATGTGAGTGATTGGTAATAATAAGTAATAAGATTTTTGAAAAGATGTACAGTAAAAGAAAGAGCAGCTGTAATTAAGTAGGGCAGAAAGAATCGAAAGAATCACTGAACATTGATAATCTCAATAATAGAAAATAGTAAAAAGAAACTAGGAGAAAGAATGTCAGAAATGCTACTACTAATAAAACCATAATTGATTTCCATTAGGCACAATTTATTTTAGAAAAAAAAAGGAAAACCTGGTCTATTTGCCAAAGTCTAGGAACCTCCCTAGAAATTATTGTTCGTATTGATGTATAATCTCAGAATGATTGAGTATGTGAGTATAGCAGGAAAGCTCTGGCTATCCTATGTTCTGAAACAAGATTCACAGATTTGTTATCTCTCACTAGTATGGATTATCAGAGACTAATTGCTAATAGTCAATTGGAGGCTGTACCTAAAGGAAGTGCTAACATTCATTGTACCCCAGATCCTCCCTGGGATAATCCTATAAAATATATCAGGAAATGACTGGGAACAGATCCTATCAGAGTTGACATATACTTCTGCATGTTTTAGTGTGTGCAGGTGTGAGTATGTTTAGGGAGCGAAGAACCTGAAATTAGATGCATTTTCCCTGAGAACTTTCACACCTACTCATTATTGGCAGGTTGAAGATTAATCATTTGTCTTCCTCTTAAATCACTCCTGAGTTTTGAGCCAATTGAGAAATAAGTCATGAAGAGCAGAAGGACAAAGATCAATTTATGGATTTCATTAGTGATAAAATTAATGAAAGGCAGAGACTTAGATCAGTAGGCAAATGAGCTCCCTAATTAGTGCTCTCCACACTCTTCTCCCTCACCGTCTGGAAGATCTGCACACTGGAACAGGGGAGAAGAAAACAGAGGGACTCAGCAGTGTGAGTTCTCTCCTTTGCCCAACCAGATGAAGAAGGGTGGGGGTTAGAGGAGGCCGAGAGTGGTTTTCCCAATCCACTTTTCTAGGCAGTGGAATAGATTGATTCCTTCATAACTATGAAGAACATGAAGTACTTTCCCACCCCTACTCCCCCAAATTTGGGACTAGCCCATTTGGGGATATCTCAGGACATCAAGACAACACTGTAGTGGCATCATCACTTGAGTGAAATTGACTCCAACTGCTTTGCCATTCTTATTTTTCCTTTAAAAAAATCACTTTGCTTTTAACCTTTCTGTCACCTGCCAAGTCTGACTCTTGTAAGGAGCACTTTTTCTCAATCATCTATATACTAGTATATAAAAGCCCAGTGACTGGAACAACCAGAACAACTGGAATGACCTGTTGCTATGATGTGCACTGGGGCTGGCCAACCAGCCTGATCCGGGGCAGGGCTGGCCAGCCAAACTCCCATGGCCCCGCCCCCAAGATGGCCCAGCCCCTGATTAGCCCTCCCACCCAAATCGGGGAGGAGGGGCAGCCAGCCAATCTCCTGGGGCCCCTTTCCCCAACCAGCCAACCTCCCGCTTCCTCTTCCCCGAAGCCGACCTGGCCCCTGACCAGCCCCCTCCAATTGGGGGTGGGGCCAGTCAGCCAACCTCCTGCATCCCCACCCCACTGGCCCTGCCACTATTGGGCCCCGATCAGGTGGGGCCGGCTGGACCCCACCTGTGTATGAATTCCTGCATTGGGCTTCTAATATCTGATAATTGTTTCTCTAATTATAATAGACAATTTACTTTCAATATAATCACTGTTATATTGGGCTTTGATCTACCATCTATATTGTGGTTTTCTATTTATCTTACATATATTATGTCCCTTACTCTCATATTGTTTTGGATTAATTGAGGTTATTTCATTATTTCTGTCAATTAGCTTGCTAGGGTTACATTATTTAATTATTGTTTTCTAGATAATTCTAGGGACTTATAACACTTAACTCTGCTTATGTCTTCCCTGGATTTCATTTATTGTAGTTATTATTTTTATCTTACATATATTTATTTCATTTTTAGGAATATTACTATTATTATAAATGTTTCTTTATATCCATACACATATTAAACTTTTATTTTTGGTTTTATTTTTCCTACATTTTCACATTTCTATCTAAAGTAATTTTGCTTCTGCCTAAAGATATCTTGAAGTATTTCTGTTAGACTAGATCTGCTGATGACAAAACATATCAGTTTTTTATTCATCTAGAATCACCTTTATTTTGTCATTATTCTATGTAATATTTTCCCTGGAAAGGTTTCCATCTTGGCAGGTTTTTTTCTTGCAAGTTAAAAATGTCATGCAATTGTTCTCTGGATTTCATTGTTTCTGCTTTGAAGTCATTTCCTATTTGTTTTTAATACATAATGGCATGCACTTACCATTATAGTAATATACAGAATAGCTTCACTGCCCTTTTAAAACTCCTTTGAGCTCTATCTGTTAATTCCACCCTCTTCCCTGGCACCCTAGCTCACAGTACTACTGATCTTTTTATTAGTTTTGCCTTTCCAGGAATGTAATATAGCAGGAATCATATAGTATGTAGCCTTTTAAGATTGTCTTCTTTCCTTTAATAGTATTCATTTTATTTTATATTCTTATTGATTTCAGAGAGGAAGGGAGAGGGAGAGAGAGATAGGAACATCAATGATGAGAGAGAATAATTGATTGGCTGCTTCCTGCATGCCCCCCACCGGGGATGGAACGCGAAACTCGGGCATGTGTCCTTGACTGGGATTGAACTCAGGACCCTTCAATCCTCAAGCCAATGCTCTATCCACTGAGCCAACTCAGCCAGGACTTAGCAGTATTCATTTTAGAGGTCTTCATATCTTTTCATGCTTTGATAGTTCATTTCTAGTGGTGGGTACTATTCTATTGTATGGTAGTTCCAGGTTTATTTATTCTTTCATTCAGTGAATATTTTGGTTGCTTCCATGTTTAGGCAATTATGAGTAAAACAGCTGTTAGCGTATGCCTGGAGGTTTTTGTGTACACATAAGATTTAAATGAATTTAGGTAAACACCAAATAGCAAACTTCTCTTTGTATGGAAGTGTGTGTGTGTGTGTGTGTGTGTGTGTGTGTGTGTGTGTGTGTGTCTGTGTGTGACGTATTCTTCTCATCTAGTGCTTTTTCCCTGTTTTCTCTCAATAGCATGTTCTGGGACACAATGTAAATGTAGGTTAGACCTTTCTTAACTTTACCTCAAATGTTTGTTACACTTTCCCCCTCTTTCTCTCTATAGTCTTAATCCTGTATATTTTCTACTGTCCTATCTTCCATTGCTAACATTTTCTTCTGCTGTGATCGAACTGCAGCAAAACCCATACACTGCCTTATTTTCAACCAAAGACTTATTTTCCTTTGAGATGTTTCATTTATTTGATTTATTTAATTTTTAAAAGAGTTCAGTTAGTGAAATTTCCATCGTGTCATTTATTCTCTTGAAAATATTTATTACAATTATTTTAAAGAACTATGCTTTCCAAACCTAATGCCTGGGTATCCTTGGGTGTGCTTTTATTTTCAATTTTTTATGGTGATATAAATGCAAATGTTTATTAAATGTCTAGCACTGTGTATAAAATTATCTAGTGTCTACATGTATAATACCTCTCAAGACTTGAGTCTATCTTGTACTTTAATAGGTAGGTTGGGTAGGTGATGAGCACCTTCATCTAGTGAGAGACTGAGCTGGCTTGTGAGTTGGGTTAAATTGTCCATGAGGCTTGGTTCATTCCTATTTCTTCTGTACCACGTTGTCTCTTGCTCACTGTCACATTCCAAAAGAAATGATAAATTATAGAATGTTATATATGAGAAGTACCTTACAGATCACTAACCAAGTGCTTTCAATTTTATGGTAGAAGGAATGGCAAAGAAATCTGTATTAGTTGGCAAGATTTTGCACAGGTATTAAGTGGAAATTCCAAAACTGGAACCCAGATACCATGTAGCTCAGTGCACTGTTCTTAAAAAAATCAACTGAAGGGGTCAATATTGGGCTCTCCTGACATGCCTTTCAAGATCTTGTTGCCTTATTTTAAAATGAACTTCTGTTAACTTAAGCTGGTATGCAGTTTACTAGCGATTTATATTCTAGTTCATAATTTCCTGGAAGGCTCAGGGAATGCTCAGGATCTAAGAAAGGCAGCAGAGCGTGTGGACTGTATCAATTGCAGGGCCATCTAGTTAGGGCTCATTGCTGGTTCCTGCAACGATGGGCCTCCTGGATCCTGCTGAGGCTGTCAGGGTAAACATACTGAAAATACTTCATTGGTCTTTGCCTCACTCACAATTCAGAGTTTTGGCCAAAAGTTCCTTATAATCCAAGCTTTGGTCACATGACTTTTCCATAGGAGTCCAGAATCTCATTAAAATATGTTTATGTCTGAACCATTATTTTAGTGTGATGTTCAGAGATCTCTCAGAGGGGAGACGTTTTTTCAACTAGAACCAAAGTGTTAGCGCATTTAAATGATTAAGAGGACCACTCTGCGCTCCTTTTTTCTCATCTATAAAATAGGGGAAACGACCCCTATGGCAAAGGAAGCTAAAGAGAAAATAAACAAATGGGACTACATCAAAATAAAAAGCTTTTTCACAGCAAAAGAAACCATCAACAAAACAACAAGAAACCCCACTGTATGCGAGAACATATTTGCAAATGTTATCACTGATAAAGGTTTAATCTCCAACATCTATAGGCAGCTTATACAACTTAATAAAAGGAAGATAAATGATCCAATAAAAAAATGGGCAATGGACCTAAATAGAATCTTTTTGAAAGAAGATAGAAGGAAGGCCAAGAGACACATGAAAACATGCTCAAAGTCACTAATTATCAGAGAGATGCAAATCAAAATGACAATGTGGTACCATCTCACACCTGTCAGAATGGCTGTCATCAACAAATCAACAAACGACAAGTGCTGGCGAGGATGCGGAGAAAAAGGAACCCTCGTGCACTGCTGGTGGGAATGCAGACTGGTGCAGCCACTGTGGAGAACAGTATGGAGTTTCCTCAAAAAACTGAAAATGGAAATCCCATTTGACCCAGTAATCCCACTCCTAGGAATATAACCTAAGAAACTAGAAACACTAATCAGAAAGGATATATGCACCCCTATGTTCAGAGGAGCACAATTTACAATAGCTAAGATTTGGAATCAGCCTAGGTGCCCGTCAGCAGATGACTGGATCAGAAAGCTATGGTACATCTACACAATGGAATACTATGCTGCCATAAAAAGAAGTAATTCTTACCATTTTTAGCAACCTGGATGGAATTGGAGAACATTATGCTAAGTGAAATAAGCCAGTCAATGAAAGAAAAATACCACATGATCTCACTCATTTGTGGATAATAAAAAACACTTTATAAACTGATGAACAAAAAGATAGATACAGAGGCAGTAAAGCATCAAACAGACTGTCAAATTACAATGGGAAGGTTAGGGAGAGGTGGGGGAAATAAGAGATCAACCGAAGGACTTATATGCATGCATATAAGAATAACCAACGAATGCAAAACATTGGGGGGTGAGGGCATGTATGGGAGTGGGGGGGGGCAATGGTAAGATATGTACACATATATTACCTTAATAAAAAAATGGAAAAAAATAAAATAGGGGAAACGATTCTTGCATCTTCCTAACTCACAGAGATGCTGCAAAAACCTTAAAAGTCATACAAACTACATGAAATGCATAAACATAATTTTTTGGTGTATGGTACCACAAGGTAATAGCAGTCTTACTAAAAATGAATAAAGACATCATAAATTTTTATAGCTGTCTTACCTATAAATTAAAAATAAACCTTTTGGCAAAATCAGCAAACTTTATGAAAATTGGAGTAATAGATTCAAGTTGATTTTTAAAATATGTTCAGTGCACACAAAATAACCACCATCTATGGTTAAGCTGAGTGTTATTTGTAGGCGAATGAAGCCATATTTTTGGTTTCATTTGAAGTCCCATATCCAAAATTCTTTTCAATATTAAAGAAGCAGCATATCAATTTTTGGATTTCATTTTGTTCCATCGGTTGCTAGTAAGAAATTTTAGTTTTGAGGCCATCATTCTTAAATCCTCTGTATGTTGTCCATTATAAATATGTCTGTGTGACCAATTGCAAAGCAAAGTATATCTCTGTGGCAATGGGATATTTATATATAAGATGAGACTATTCATCCTGTAGACACTCTAAGCAGAGAAGTCAATATGAAATTGAATATTAGACTGAACTCTTTTTTTTCTCTGTCAGGTGTTTGCTGTGTCCAGACTGAGATTCATCAGCATTGTTATAAAACAAAATTGCAGTACCATTACTACAAGTTGCTTGGTATTTACTTTTCAGATTCTTAGATTGAAAAGAATGGCTTATTTTTTTTTCCTTTTAACTATAATATCTACTTAACTATAATATTATGTGGCTGAAAAGAAAATAGAAATAATGGAATAAGAATGTACTTCGTATCATAGGCAACATAAGTTTTAAAAGCTTTTCTGTATAAAAGATTTTCAAGAACAAACTGAAAGCTGTTACCTAAAAATAACCCTAGAATGTGAAACAAGTGATTGATGACTTTTCCTTGGCTTATTGAGTCATTAAAGTGACAGAAAGAAAGTGATATAATGAAATCCATATCATATTAACAATCCTTGTTTAACAGTTAACATTATGCCAGTAGATGAATACATTATTTTCTAAAACATTAAAATATTCCTACTACATTTTTAACAACATGGATAAAATATTGATATAGTTCATTTGTTGTAATAAAACATTGTCAATTTCTTTTTAAAAATATTTTTATTGATTTTTAGAGAGAGAAAGGGAGAGGGAGAGAGAAACATCGATGCCAGAAGAAAACCTCGACCTGCAGCCTCCCACAGACGCCCCACCAGGGACTGAGCCCAGGAACCTGGCCTGTGCCCTGACTGGGAATGGAACCAGCAACCTCTTAGCGCATGGTCGGTGGCCAACCAGCTGAGCCACACTAGCTAGGGAACAGGTTTTTTATTTTTATATGAAATCAATATGAAACAGAATTATTGGGAAATTTGGTTGAAAGTAATAGCGTGTTTTGGGGAGTGTGGAGGCTACTTTTATTTTAATATTTAGTGGTAATGACTCAGCTGATATCTAGTGTATACCTCAGAATACATAGCATAACATATAGGTTCAACACTTAGAGGTGCAAGATGTACTCACAAAACAACAAAAACCAAAGACATAAACTCCAAGGCGTTATTGCCAGAAATGTCTGTGATGAAGTACAAGTAAGCTAAGAATGTGTCTTCTAAGCCTCACTGCATCAAACTGAGATCATATACTTGTCTAGTCGTTTAAAGCTATAATTACACTTCCTTAGTATGAAAACCAGTTCCAGGAAAAGAATTCCGAAGTTTCTCAAAGTTCGAGATTTTGTAAATAAATGGATAACTTAAGAGTTATCTGAAAATGCTACTTTGTATTAAAGATTGGAGGGAGTTCAAGCCCTTCAAAAAGAACTAACAGCTAGATGAAAAGGCTCAAAATTCTGAAAATATCACTGGCCCTAAATTTGATTTATAATGCCAAGCAAGACTCATCCTCCATCACACATTAAATGACTTTATGAATAAACATCAGTGATAATTTTTATAGAGATTTTTGAACTGGAAATGGTCCCTCTACATCACTGAGTCAGTTGAGGTGACACTGAAAAATACTTTTGACCATACCTGTCTAACTGCAGACCCTGACCTCCTGCAGGGGAGCGAGAGCCTCTCTTAGTGCCTGCCTCTAATCCTACTTTGCATATATTGTAATGTTTTGGGGATTATGTTCTAAGCCTTCTATGAAATCATACATCTATGAGATAAGAAGACTTGAATATGGTCTCATATTATGGTCTCCTGGGATTTTCCTAGTGAAGAATTCTATTCCAATACTGGGTAATGAGATTGTGCCACATTTACTTGGGGCCACTAATAGTGCATGTCTTTGCATAAGATTATCTTCTGCGTTTCAGTAATCCTCAGATTATGGAAATTCAGCAGTATAGGATCTAATGAATCATGGTTCATCTGGTAGAGAATCTGCTTTGCATTCCAAGGCATTTCCTGTCTTGTTTACTTTTTAACTCAGTAGCTGATGAAAAATTAGAAAGACTGAATGGATTTTAAACTGTTCAGAAAAACCAAGATGCATTTTGTTGTTGTTCTAGTGTTTACTTTTTCATGTAAGGAATGTCCATGGTTCTGGGGTGGGCAAGAAAAGCAAATAATTTTGATGCTTTCTCATGTTTGGGGCATACGTAAGTAATCTATTGTGAAGATACTCATTAGAGCTGGAAATAAATAATCAAAGTGGAGATTTTCCTTGGGGTGTATAGGCACAATTTAGCCATTTTCTCATATTGTGTTTTTTTGTCAGAGGAATGAGAATATACATTCACAAATACATGACATGCAATCATTGGATGGACTTGACTCTGACAAAATTAGCAATATATCTCAGACATGAATTTCTCAAGTTACATATTTATTCTACTGAAATGCTGGGAAAAGAACTTGGATATAATTTACTAGCAGTTGGGACTGGTTGGTGTTTGTGGTCTGTGCAGGTGCAAGAACTTGGGATTCGGAGATCAAGTTGCATTTCTAGCTGTTTTATATTAGCTGTGTTTTTGGAGAAGTTCCTTAGCCAATAGGAGCTTTGGTTTTGTCATCTGTCCAGAAGAGATACCTTTGTACCTTGTTGGGCTAAGATGAATATTCAATAAATTGATATTTTTAATGGAAAAGCATCGTATGACCATTACCGATACAGCCATGAAAAATGAATTTTGAATACACCATAATCATAAGGGTATCAGCATTGTTTAACTGTTTTCATTCAATCATTAAAAGGATTAAAATTGGCTAAAAATCTGAAATCTTCTGACTGCCAACACAGGCAGCTTTGGCATTTTGAGACTTGGGGGTATTTTCATTCAGTTTGATCAAACACCAGTTGTTGAGCACTTTCTAAGTGTACATAAAACCTGAACTAAATATGGGAAGAGAAAGAGGGGAGAGAGAGGGCCACAGGGTGAGGGAGAGAGAAAGATCTTTTAGCATAAAAATATCTGGAGATATAAAACCCAAACAAATGCCAATAAAATGATAATGATAATACCACAAGTTTGCATTTATTGTGTGCTTAGATAATACCACCTAACTGCATTTTATTTTCCTTATGACCCTGATTCTTCACAGTAAATCTGTGTTTGAGGTACAAATAAATGCACAGTCGATGAAGAGAAAACTAAATTGTTAAAGATTGCACAGTTAGCATGGTTAATTAAACTGGGATGGGTGGTACCATTAGTGAGTGCTAAAACATGGCTCTTTAAGTAACTTTGGTTTGAGAGTTCAAAGGTCAGGTTTCAAAACCAAGTACAGAAAGACTTGGGAAGGAGTAGATGTTTAAATTTGACTCTTAAAGGGAAACACAATAAGCGAATGTGGAAGGGTGTGGTTGTCAGTTTGAAAAGTGTAAGATCAGAGGCACTGACTAAAGGATCCATTTACATTCCCGGGATGGGGGCACGGTGTTTGTGCTCCTGGTGATACAATGGGAAAGCTTGAATGGGTGAAAGATTTGCTAATGCCAGTTTATAAAGTGGTGTGCCCTGTTTGGAAGCTTCTACTTTAGCTCAAGGACAGTAATGATGAGCTTAAAGCTATTTAATTTGAGAAAAGTGACAGTTGAATTTGCGTATTTAGTTTGAGCTCTGTCAGTTTTAGGGAGGATGAATCCAAAGGTGATGAGATTGAAGTTAGGGGGAATAATTAGAAAGATTTTCAAGTTGTCCAGTGGAGAAATGATTGGGATCTAATCTAAAACAATGATAGTAGACTTGGAAAGAAGAAAATTAATTTGAGAAATAGTGAGGAAGTCAAATCATCAGGATTCGTTGACTGTGTTGAGAATGCTCAGCTTGGGAGAGAAAGGTCTGCCATAGTACTGTTATTATCATCTGAAATATTATGGTTTCTATTCCAGTGATTTATTTTGAAATGCCTTTCCTATTCTTTTGAATCTGTTCCTAATTTTGTATTCACAATTTAAAGGGGAAAAAATCCCCCTGTTTAATATTACTGGTTTGAGAAACTGAGACACTTTTAGTTAATAATTTTTAAAAAGAGCTCTTCAAAACTTGATATATGCAATATGAGTACCCAAGACGGGGAAGTGATAGACTACTTTACAAATGTGTTTGACCATAAGACCTTTCTGCTTGAATGCTTATTAAAATCTCAAGAAAAAGTTTGGGAACATTGCCTAAAGCTATAGCAGAGATTACCTGAGAATTTTTTTGCATGTCATTTTCAGTTTGCTGTAATGTACCTATGCTTAAGCTATTGAAAAGCGAAGTGTTTAAAGTGTTGTGGGAGTGAGGGGAGTCCCAGGAGTGTACCTGGTCTCAAATCCTGACTTCACTATCTAGTGTTTGCATGTGCTTTAGCAAACTGCTTAGCTCTCCTGAATTTAATATTACTCATCTGTAAAAATAGCATAATGGTTTCTATCTCAAACCATTGTTAGAATTCAGCAAGGTGATCCAAGTAAAGCAGTTCAGCATGTTACCTAGGATAGTAAGTAAACATTCAGTAATTCAACCTTATAACTATTGTGAATTTTGTCCTTTTTAATCGACTCTGTTATTTGCCCAGGAAGTCTGAAATCTATGTTTGGTTTTAAGTTTTATATATTTACTAGTGGCCCAGTGTATGAAATTCGTGCATGGGGGGGGGGTGTCCCTCAGCCCAACCTGCACCCTCTCCAATCTGGGACCCCTTGGGGGATGTCTGACTGCTGGTTTAGGCCCGATCTCACAGGACTGCTGGCTCCTAACCATTCACCTGCCTGCCTGCCTTATCACCCCTAACGACTCTGCCTGCCAGCCTGATCCCCGCAACTGCTTCCCCTGCCAGCCTTCTTGCCCCCAACTTCCCCCTCTGCTGGCCTTCTTGCCCCCAACTGCTCCCCCTGCCAGCCTGATCCCCCCCAACTGCGCCCCCCCCCCCCCCGGCCTGATTGCCCCCAACCACCTCTGCCTCTGCCCCGCCACCATGGCTTTGTCCGGAAAGACATGTGGAAGGTATCCCAGTCTGATTAGCATATTACCCTTTTATTAGTATAGATGTATATCTAGGCAGTCCTTAAGTATTACATTGGGGCTTCTTAGAGTTAGCAAAAAAATTTTATAAAAGTGACATCCCTTCCAGGGCCTTTATGGAGACAATACTCAATACTAGGGTTGACTCAGCTGCCTCCTCAATCCCATTCCAAGTGGTACTTTCAGCTCTGAGTACTTTTATGGGTTCTCAACTTTACTAATATTGTTTTTACTTCCCTATATTTATTAATTCCTTCTGGGTTATTGCTTGAGTCATTTATTTATATTAAAGGGTACAGCTTTCAATAAAAACACTATGAATCCAAAAACAATGCCATTTTGTACTTGGTACTTATTCATAACTTAAAAGGTAACTAACAAATGTAAATGTTAAGTACTTTTCAAAATAATAACACAAACATCTAAACCTTGTAAAACATTTCCACATTGAATATTGCTACAAGATGTTTAGCATAATTCTACATTTTCTGAATTTTTAGCTTGTCAAATACAAAAAGTACTTGAATTATTGATTACATTTCATGTGATTCTGTGCTATTACACTGTATTAGAGAGAGCCATGAGAATGGAATTGTAGGGCGATATGGTATGGTTTTACAACTAGGATTTTAGAAAAAGAAATGGGCCAAAGTGGAAGGATTCAGGATAAGGCTTGGATCTTAAGTCTTTAGGATTTTTTTCTGACAAACTTGACATAAGGTAAGGAATAGAGGGAATCCGGGATTTTTAGAGATATTTTACTTGAGTGACTTAATGGGCAATTGTATCTTTTACAAGATGGCAAAGACTAAAATAGAAGCCTTTTGGGTGGAGGTGAATTAGGAGTACTTTTTGGTATTGTTAATTTTGAGTTGCCTAATAAACACCACATGGATATGTCAAGTAGACAAATGAGTATGCTGGAGTCTGGAATCCCAACCAAAGTTGAGACTGAAATTCAGTTTTTAGAGTCATCGGCATCTAGATGACCTTAAAGGTCACAAGTTTGAATAGTCGCTTAAAGTGACTATATCCATTGAAATATAAGGGCTCCAAGAACAAAGTCCTATGTGAGTGTTTTGCAAAAATAGAGGCTGAATAGGAAAAAGGTAACTCAGAGTCAAAAACATGGGTAAAACTGATAAACTGAAGAGTATGGCTTCACAAAAATTAGACAAGAGAGTGTGTCACGGAAAAGAATGTGGCATCATGTATTGAATGCTGCACAGGCGATGATAACATTTGAACAGAAAGGTGACAACTGGCTTTGACCGCATTCATGTCATTGACGGTCCTGAGCAAAGCTGTTTCATGGGAATGTTTGAGAATGAAGTCTGGAGAAAATGCCAGGTGAAGGAGATAACAACAAAGGACCTGTCTTCAGGGCGTTTCCTTGTGTCGTGTGCCCACCTCTGCCTATGGATAACTGATGTGGCTGGATCAGTCCTTGTAGTTTTTGGTATGACTGTAAGATGCCCTTAGAAATAACCTTTGGAAACTCAAAATAAAAAAAAAGGGGGGGGTATGACTTACAAGTTCTGGAAATAACATTTGCTCTGACTAAATACCCAATTTCCCCAAAAGGCTAATGCTTTCTTTTTAGGTCAAACGAATTCAATGATATACTTGTATGATGTTAAATAGATCTGGGTTTGAAACGTGACTCCTTCAGGGAAGTAATTTCTCTGAACTTCAGTTTGTCAATCGGTAAAACAGGCATGAAAACACTATGCAGGCTCAATTCAAGGATGACTAAGAGAATGAAGGAAGAGCCAAGCAGAGTGCCTGGTACCTAAATTGTCATGTGACGGGGCATAATAAAAAACGTTAGTCATTCCTAATCTGAGCCTGCTAGGGGACAGGTACTATTTAAGTATTGCATATACATGAATTTAATCCTTGTGTCAAATTACCAGACTAGTTCTATATGGACAGAGACTGATGACTTGTCTGTTCATTTGTCCTCTGGCACATAATAAAAAGTATTTTGGTGAATGAGTGATCATGTTACAGAAAAACAGGAAAAAAACCAAGCAAAGTTTAAAGAGATGGAGTTACATTTATTATTATTATTATTATTATTATTATTATTATTATACGTGGGCCCAGAGAAAAGTGTCTCTCAAATTCTGGGCAAAAAACATGGAGGAAGTTTCCCTATTTATACCTTTTTACCCTCTTTGTCTCCCAAATATGGGGTGTTTCCGGTCCCCTTTGCAAGTTCTTAAAGAGCCCCTGTGTGCTGGGGCTTTGAGACCTCAACCAAAGGCCTGGCCTGGTGCCAGCACTGATAACTTTGTCTGGGGAAGGTTTATGGCCTCTCTGGAATGGGACTAGTCTTATTTCCTTATTATTTAAGCAAGCAAGCGTTTACAGAAGCCAAAATAGCAGAGTTAAAATTTCAGACAACAGTTTTTATGTAAGATGGATGCTTCAATCAGAGTAAACAAGCCTGTGGAGGCACTGTTGTCAGTATCATACAGAGGAGGAAACCCGGCAGGTGACTGTGCTCTTTCAGCCACCTAGCAATGGAGCAAGAATCTGGAAACAGGACTAGTTAACCATCATGCTGATAAGCCCACAATTAATAGGAAAAATTACCTGGAAGTATTAATTAGGAGCATATCATATTTGCCTGTACTGGAACAGTGGAAATGCAGTAAACATGGTTCCATGGAAATGCAAGCTTTCATTCTTTGTGCATGTACAATGCTCTCTTTTCTCCAGTAATGTTCTCAAGACTGTGTTTATCTTTTGGGGCAGCAGTGGTGAGGGGAGTGGTTTGGGTGGGAGGTGAAGGCTGGGACAGATTGATGTTGATGAGATGAAAGATCCTCTGTCCTCAATTTAGACAGTTCTGAGGGAAATTTGGGGGGTTTTGTTCTTTTCTATGTCTGTGACATTTTTGAATTATACTAAAAATTGTACACTGCCCAGGAACATTCAGGAAATATGTTTAGAGGTGCAGGAAGGGATGTTCAGTAGCTTCGTTTTGAGTAATGGGCATGGGAGTAGCTTGCTCTGGGAGCCTCATCTGTGTTTCGGTTACCTGATAACCATCCTATTTATAAATTGCATGCAGGTAGGAACTTGAAGTCCCAGGGCCATATTTTTACTTACCCAGTGCCCCCGTGGTCTACTTTTTTTTGTCCCTGCTCTGCCCAGAAACATGAGAGGCAGTGTGAAACAGCAAAAAGCGTATCAGCTATGGAGTTACACAGATGGAAAGAGCACATTTTTTATTTTTGTATTGATAATGAGAATCACATTTTTTAAGTACCTGGGAGATTTTCTTATTTTCAGTACACATCCAGCCACAAAATAGGAAGTTAGAGTTTGTCTACTTAGCTATCTATTGAAGTATTTATTTGGCAGTTAGAAAAGAGTAATTTAGAGTATACTAGAATTTGGCATTTTTTTTGTCCTAAATATTTATTTCATGAGCTTATAAGAAAGATTGCAAAAGCAAAGTCATAGCAAAAATACAGTATGTTTACATATAATTGGTCATCAATCAGCAATGCCATTTCCCAGATATATCAGGTAAAATTATGTCTATTATTCTTAGGAGACATTATAAAATATTTCATATTGATGCAACCCTGTCAAGGAGATAGAAAGCATGTTTGCTTCTGCATATATACACACACTCATACACATTGCAATTGTGTCTAAGCAGCACATTAAGAGAAGAAAATTAATGAGGTTATTTAACCAATGGGTTATTTAGAAATCAGTATGTTGCTAATTGACAATTTACTTGTTTGGTTCAGTTTAACTGTTTATCTTCAAAATAAACACTTAAAAGTCAATTCCCATTTTTTACCATGCTGATTTTTTTGTGTAGAGACAAATTAAAGGGCAAAACTCATAATTAAGCTTGATGAATTGGCTCTGTGACTTTGGGCCATCTTTAACCTTCCTAAAAATGAATGTACCTGAAGAGTATAACAGATTGATTAGTAACATAGTCATTTTGCCAGGGTGAATGGATCAATAAATCAATATAATAATGGATATTTGCTGATTGATTGACTTAGGCTTAACACTGTGCATGAAATAGCATTGTTTTGTTTAAATTCTCCACATAGATCACCAGAGAAGAAAACAGAAGCCCTGATATTTTGGTCTAACTTTTCCACCAACAACTGTGTAATCTTCTTCTAGTCACTTATTTCTGCATGTTCATAGTTTTATCAATCATTAAATATCAATCTATGACAAAATAATCATAGTTTTCTAAATGTTTTAATATTCTAAGAGATTCTGTACATGGTAGTCATGATTATCCTATATAATAAAAGGCCAGCCACCATAAGCGTAATGACTGGAACGATCATGGCCCAAGCAACTAGTTAGGGGCGATCAGGCAGGCAGACCAGTGGTTAGGGGTGATCAGGCAGGCAGACCAGTGGTTAAGGGTGATCAGGTAGGCAGACCAGCGGTTAGGGGCGATCAGGTAGGCAGACAGCCCCTCACAGGGCTGGTCCCACTCCCCAGCAAAGAAAGTGGGAGGCCCAGGCCACTGGCGGCGACTCTGTGGCAGGTGTGCGGCCAGCCAGAAATCACCCCACAAAGGGAGGTCCAGGCTAGCCAAGCCATTGCACCCCATGCCTGTCACCTGCAGAGGGAGGTCACCAGTGGCAGGGACGGGGGGTGTGGGTGGGTGGGCAGCGCTGCACAGATGGCAAGCAGTGGCAGCGGCAGGGGTGGGGCCAGCTGCCTGCAGCCCGGGGAAGGAAAGGCCCAATAGGCCCTGATCTCAGGCCAGGCTTAGGGACCCTACCCAAGGGGTCCTGGATTGTGAGAGGGTGAGAGGGTTCAGGGCAGGCTGAGGCCCGCCCCCCCCCTCCCCCCGCCACCAAGTGCATGAATTTTCATGCACCAGGCCTGTAGTCTATAATAATAAAAGCTTAACATGCTAATTAGACCGGATGTCCTTCTGAGATGAAGCTGGGGCTACGAGGGAGGAATCCAGGCAGCCACCCACAGCTACAAGGGAGGGATAGAAGGCCTACTCTTGCACGAATTTCATACATCAGGCCTCTAGTAAGATAATAATAGTAACTAATGCATACTGAATGTTTATTATGTGCCATAGTATTATTATAAGCATGTTGCATGTATTCCAGTATTTAATCTTCACAAAAAAAATCTCAGGATATAAGAATTGTTAGCTTTCTCATTATAGATAAGGAAACTAAATTTGGAAAACCACTAATAATTTAACAAATGTTTGCAGGTAGTAAGTGCCAGCACAGAGCTTAAACCCATTTCTGCTCACAGACATTCTATGTTCCTCTCCCTCTATTCTATGGCCACTCTCCACAAACACCATCCATGACATAGTCTTTTGTTACAGGCATCGGTAAAACAGAGGTCACTCTCAAAACTTAGCAAAAAAATATAAAATAAAGTAAGTCTACCATTAACTTGACCTTGGGGTCAGTGACTTGTCAATCAGAATTATAGGAGTAGAAAAACTCACAAGTGGGGTAGGGATTGCCTCCTTGCCCAGCTTTTACTAAATGTGCATTTTTTCAAAAAAGACCACTGTCTAGACAATGGTACAGGCTGGGGAAACTTTAGAAACCCAGACACAACTGTGGGATTGAAACTCATTAAACGTAATGACTCTAACCAAGTGGTTTGACAGCAGCTCCTTCTTGAAACTCAGACTAATTAGGCCAAACATGAAGCTGCTTTGTAAAGAAGGCTTTCTCTGCTGTTCACTGCTGATCTAGAATTTGAAGGCTGCTGATACAGATGCCGGCAGAGCAAACTTGGCTCGGCTGATGTGTCTTCCCTGCTTTGCACAGGGCCGATCAGCATGACACCCAGCACTTCTGCCAATTCCCGAGGCGGCACAGACATTGGGAAGAAAGACGTAACTTTTACCACCTACAGGTTTCTGCTGCGAAGTGGGGAACAGAAAGAGAAGCACTGAGGCCAAGAAGAGGAAAAGATTAACAAGTGCTGTCATCATACGGAACAATATTTTTCCAAACAACAGCTATACAAAGCGTTTCTAGGACACGTGTACAATATTCTTTCTTTGTTTTTTTTTTCTACAAAAGGAAAAAGAAGTCAAAACAGAGAAGCAAAGAGGACTGGAAAAAAGGGATAAATAAAATAACAAGTCAAGCTCCTGGAGTTGTTGTTAAAAAAAAGAAAAAGAAAAAAATGAAAGAAGAAAATTTAGTTTCTTATTTTTTCATGTATTATGCATATGTGCAGGTATTTGTGACTAGGGCCTTGTGGCTATTGTGTATCTTGGTAGGAAACAGCTCTGCTTATAAAAATAGATTATGCACACAGGAGTTTATGCACTCCCCATCACTTGTGTGCGACAGCCTGGCAAGGGAAGGCTGGCTAACACACAGGTTCCAAAGCAAGACTAAAAGAAAATGGCAACCAATTAATTGATTTACCAGAAAGAGAAACAAAATGTGTATCTTTCTAACTGCCCCATACTAATGATCCATTGTTTATATTTTTCCGTGGTATGTATTAGTTTTTCTCTCAAAATATGTCTCTCTCTCTCTCTTGCTCTCTCGCTCTCTCTCTCTCTCTCAGTGTGTGTGTGTGTGTGTGTGTGTGTGTGTGCGCGCGCTTGTGTCTTGCAGTTTTAAAATCGAGGGTGATTAGTTCTATATATTATTCTGGAAGATTCTATGTGACAATAACTTACAAAAACATTACATTTATTTTAATATAAACATTAACTGGAATGTGTCTCCCTACTACATTTTAAAAGATATCCTGAGATCGTCATTAGAGATTTTGTTTATGCTTTGCAGAATCTAGTGTTTTAAAAACACATACTGCTATTGGTATATTTAAAATGGAATAAGATGTCCACATTTAATCTATATGGCCCACCTCTTTTTCTGTCATCAACCCACAGTGACAGTCTCTCTGTTGATGCAAATGAGGTTGCCTGTTTCTGATGCCGTTTTTTAAAACTTGAGAACTATGGCTAGTTCTGGTTGTTTACCCTCTCATTGTATACATTATAATTACTTGGTAGTCTAGTTCATTTATTAAAATATATGAAGTGGCTTAAATGATAATTCTAGGTGCTGTGAATAATGATTTTGGAAGGGAAAAGAAAAAAACAGCTTCCAGAAGCCTTAGAACAGACTTTACTTGCTAGTCTGCCCACGGAAGCGATGCTACAGGAAGAGAAAAGTGACATTCCACTGATTTAATTGCCGTTCCACCCCTCATTGCATATGTGGCTTAATATAGCGCACAGAACTGCCGAATTGACAGTATAGACAGTCACCGTCCTCCTGTAAAAACCTACAGCATATCACACTCATAAATAAAACTCTCAATTTATTGTGGCTACAGAAATGCCCACTTTTCCCTGGAAAGAGAAAGTGATACCCATACATTATATTGCCAGTTTCATTAACATGGTATGCAGAGGAAATGACTACACATTTCAGTGATATTTTAAGTATTTACATAATAAGAGCCGACATGTAGCCATGCTAAGTATGTCCTTAGGAGTGATCTCAGCACTCTATAGAGCTGTAGGCTTGCAAGGGGCATGTGATGTTATCCGATCTCCTCTCTTTATACATTAGTGAATGAAGGGGCGTGTGAATCTGCCCTCAGTAATTGAAACCGGTTGCTGAGTATCCTTCTTGTTTGTAACTGAACTTTCTCCTGTTGCTGCTTCAGACTTATGTCCTGCCTTCAGATGTCTGCAAATGATTTGCCAGTCTGTCTCAGATTCCTCTGCTACTTTCATCGTTTTAAGAAAAGTTCTGATAATGCTACATTTTATCAAAAAAGAAAGTGTCTGCCTTTTCAGTGCCTACTAAATAAAGTAGTGATGATCACGCTGTTTCCCTGGCCTAGAATTTTCGAGCATTGTCTGCTTCCATTGCTCTCTGTATGCGAGTAAATCCAACTTTTTCTTCAAGAATTCTTCCAAACTGCAACAGACTTAGTTTCCCTATTCTACCTATTAATTTAACCAACATGCATAGTCATCTAGCATGTAGAATGTACAGCATTTATAGTGATGAATCAATGAATTCAGCCTTTGTTCCCCTTGTACTTAGAGACTAGGAATATTTTCAGCCATTTCTTCTTCCTTTGTATTTCTCTAGAAATGCAATTATAATTTTGTGACCATTTCTTACTTTTTAAAATCTATAGTCCATCTTGCTTTCTATCTCAGACATGCATATGTAACAAACATATACTCTAACGTCATATTTAAATTCACATTTCAATGCATCTATTCCACTTATATATTGCTGTCTAAAACACTACACCAAAGCTATGTCTTAAAACTACCATCATTTTCTGTCTCATGATTTCATAAAACAGGAGTTTGGTCCGGCCTTGCCAGTGACACTGGTCTCTTTTCTATGCTGTCTAGTGACTCAACTGAGTTGGATCAAGTGCCAAGGAGCTGGGATACCCAGGGATTAGCTAAGCATCTGGTTTGTTCTCCATGTGGTCTCTCCACGAGGAAGCTAGCTTGAGCTTCCCCGTTTATGATGACCTCAGGGAAGGGAGAGGTCTTCAGGTGAATATTCTAAAATGCTCAAGTATAAATAGAAGCTTTCTATAGACAGGCATCAAAAGCCACTCATTCCACATTCCATTGAGGCAAGTCAGGAAGGCCAGCCCGGATTATGTGGAGTTTAAAGTCTTAAAACATCAATCAAGGAATCTTGTTGCCCATGCAAGGAGTTTGGAAGTTGCCACCAAATCTTAACGACAAGGAAAAAGCTGAACAGAGGCATGTCGTTTTCAAACTACAAAAAAATCAAAACCAAAAATAATACTGAAAAAAAGCCTGAATTTATTTATTTAAAAAAAACAACCTTATCTATAAAGGAACAAAGATAAAAATTATATTTGCCTTCTGGTCAGAAATCATGCAAACAAGAAGAGGTCGTGTGAAATATTTAAAGTGTTGAGGAAAACCCCCCACCAACTTAGAATTCTCTGCAAAAGTATACTTCAAATTGAAATTGGGACTCAAACATTTTTTTGTTTTGTCTTGTTTTGTTATTATATGTTTATTTCTAGTCTGCAAAGGCAAAACTTTTTAAAGGAAAGAAATGGTGGGAAAAAGATACAGAGGCAAAGAAGTACTGAACAGACTGTCAAACTACATTGGGAGACAGGGGAGGTTGGGCGAGGGGGGCTGTAAGAGACCAACCGAAGGACTTGTACGCATGCATATAAGCACAACCAATGGATACAAGACACTGGGGTGGGGGGGAGGGCGGGCAGGTGAAGGCATGTACTGGGGGGTAGGGGAGGTCGGGGGGAGATCAATGGGGAAAAAAAGGAGACATATGTACTACTATTTGTAATACTTCAAACAATAAAAAAAATTAAAAAAAAAGTGAAGGAGTCTTGCTGGCATGGCTCAGTGGTTGAGTGTCAACCTATGAACCAGGAGGTCATGGTTCGAATCCAGGTCAGGGCACATGCCCAGGTTGCAGGCTCAATCCCCAATGTGGGGTATGCAGGTGGCAGCTGATCAATGAATCTCTCTCATTATTGATGTTCCTCTCTCTCTGCAATCAGTAAAAATATTTTTTTAAACTGAATGAAAAATAGACTTGCTTAGACAAACAACAAGTGAGGGAATTTGGTGCCAGCAGATCTACCATGCAAGAAATGTTAAACGAAGTTCTCTAGAGAGAAGGAAAATTGATAACCTAAGCATCATTAAAATTAAAGATTTGTGCTTTGTAAAAGACATTGTTAAGAAAATGAGAAAGTAAGCCACAGTTTGGAAGAAAATATTTACTGAAGCACATCTGATAATAGGCAGCTATCCAAAATATACTAAGAAATCTTAAAAATCAGCTATAAGAAAACAAACAACTCGATTTAAAAATCTGCCAGATATCCTAACAGACACCTCATTAAAGAAGATATACAACTGGCAAATGAGCATGTGAAAAGATGCTCACATCGTAAGTCAGCAGAGAAATACAAAATTAAACAACAACGAAGTCATTATGAAGTTATTAGAATGGCCAAAATTCAGAATATTGACAATGCCAAATGCTGCTGAGGAGTAACAGGAGCTCTCATTTATTGCTGGTGAGAAGGCAAAACAGCACATTTTGCTGGTGACCCAATAATCCTGCTCCTTGGTAGTTACTGAAAGGAGTTGAATACATATGTCCACTCAAAATCCTGCACACTGATGTTTATAGTGGCTTTATTCATAACTGACAAGACTTAGAAGCAACCAAGATCCATCCCTTTGGTAGGTCAGTGCATAAATAAAATGTGGTACATTTGGACAATGGACTATTATTCAGCGCTGAAAAAAATGAGGTGGAAGGCCATGAAAGACATGGAGGAGCCTTACATGCATATTACTAAGTGAAAGAAACCAACCTGAAAAGGCTACATACCTTAAGCTCTCACTATATGATAGTCTCAAAAAAGCAAAACTATAGAGACAATAGTGTTTGGGTTTTTTTAGAAAAACAAATGTCAGTGGTTGCCAGGGGGTGGGGCCAGGGGAATGCATCGGCAGGGCACAGAGGTTTTTAGGGTAGTACAATTCTCTCTAGGATACAACAATGATGGATGCCTGATATTACATGTTTGTTCACATCTGTAGAATGACCACACCAAGAATGAATCCTAAAGTGAACTATGGACGTTGGTTCATCAATGGAACAAATGTACCGCTCTGCTAGGGGGTGCTGAAAATGCGGGAGGATATGCCTGTGTGTGGGGTGGAGGGTATATGTGAAATATGTCCCTTTTCATTAATTGTGCTCTGAGCCTTTACTTGTGCTAAGAAGCAGTGTTAAAAAGCAACTGTTTTACGCGTCATGATTTTGTGAAACAGGCATTTAGTCCGGGCACAGCACGGATGGCATCTCTCACCACAGAATTGCTAGCTACCCTTAAAGTACCATAGCAGGTGCCTTGTGTTTCCCAAAAGACAAAATACCTTTGTGCAGGCGCTGTCTCATTCATCTTTGTTTCATCTCAAGGTGACTAATCAGTACAGTAATTAGCATTCACTCCCACAACAGGGTTCACAGTCTCAAGGACAACGTTAATTTTTCATTGACAGTAAATTCCAGTGCTGGTTATGAGCTTCTCTTCGGGGCTTCCCTCCAAGGAATGACTCAACTATGTGCTTTGCTTCTGTCTAATAGTTAGGCCACCCCAGAGCATGTGGCCTCTGTGTAAGCACAAGAGGGAAGTCACGAACTAAAAGATGGTGTGGCATTTTATGGGGCTCATCGGAATGGAGCATCATTTTACCCTCATCCCATTGACTACAATATGGTCACATGGTCTCTTAGTGAATAGGAGACTGAGACTGGAAAATATCAAAGAACACTCAAGTATTTAGAATAGCAGCTTCTGTTACAGACCTTTTTTTTTTCTTTTTTCCTGCATAGTCACTGTGTCTAACCTAATATCAAGACTGTCTGGGTGATTTACAATCTTTCCATCAGCCTAATCAGCTTGTGAAAATTTGTTCCTCCTCTTAATCCAGTGATTTATGAACTAAAAGTAGAACATAATATATATATCTCTTCTTATGCCCAGTGCATACTACTAATATACACTAATGGAGCAGGACAATGAGCCTCCCATTTGGGAAAGGAAGCATGAGAAACATGCCAGAGGAAGCACTTGTATTTCCTTTTATCTCAGTAGTACCTGGCTCTGGTCTCTGAGTTCTTCCTTTGCTACTGTCATTTTGGCCAAATCTGGAGGATTGGAGGTGCATTGCAAACAAGGTTTTATGCACATCCAGTACTTTTCCTTCCTCAACCTTGAACATTTTTGTGGTTTTTAGTTTGGGGCCATTGTAAAGGCAGCTGCTATGAACATTCATGTACATGTATTTTGGTGAACATATACACATATTTCTATTTTGTATATACCTAGGAGTAGAAATGCTGAGTCACAAATATATGTATATTTATTTTAGAAGATATTGCCAGTTTCCCAAGATGGTTGTACTAAATTATACTCCTAGAAGTGTATTGGAATTCTCTTTTCTTCAAGGCCCTGAATCTCTGTTGTCAATAATATCGTTATTACCTTTGATTTCTGTTTGCACTCTAGATGCTATTTCTTGGTTCTATGTGTTTTCTTCAATACCTTGCCAAATGCACCAAAACATATTACAACATTCTGTTACATGATGTACTTTCTCTACATCTACTATCCCAGAAGTACATGGTTTATCTCCTCATTTAGGTCAGGCAATGAGTTTCCAAATGTTTGTCTACAGCTTATCACTGGTGACCATTTTCTAGCTGCCAGTATCAGTCCGACCATGAAGTCAATGCTACATGTTTGAGTTTTTAAAGCAGTAACCAACTTCAAGAAATTGATTTCAGTACTCAGCAACAAACTGTAACTTGGAACTGCAATAAAGGAAACCTGAAATCTTAATAGATTAACATAACAAAGCTTTACTTTTTGCTCACATCATAGTCTGCTACAAAACAATTGGCTCTCCGTCTTTGAGTCCTGTGGCCTCTAAAATCACCAAAACCAGGGACGAGAAAACAGGAGGTTCATGTGAGACATTTTTTAAAAAATATATTTTATTGATTTTTTTACAGAGAGGAAGGGAGAAAGGGATAGTCAGAAACATCAATGAGAGAGAAACATCCATCAGCCGCCTCCTGCACACTCCCCACTGGGTATGTGCCCACAACCAAGGTACATGTCCTTGACCAGAATCGAACCCGGGACCCTTGAGTCCACAGGCTGACACTCTATCCACTAAGCCAAACCAGTCAGGGCCATTTTTTGGATTTTTGATAGAAGTGACTTCCATCATTTTCAGATAAATCCTATTTTTGAGTACTCAGTCCCACTAATTTTAATCCCAGTACAAGCTGAAAAGTTAAGGAGTATATGGATAGTTGGTAGCAATGACAATCTCTGCACAAGGCAGTCTGTCAAAACTTTATAAACATAAGGTGAATGAATGGACATGAAAACATAAATATCCTTTATGTTATACCTCAATACAGCTGTGATAAATGGAAGACAAGGAATTTCTCAAACTACTACCTATTTCCCACTTCTAATTTTATATATATACACACATTACCAGGTATATATATATATATATAGATAGATAGATATTTATATGTTTGCTATATATACACACATATCTATATGACTAGAGGCCTGGTGCATGAATTCATACACCAGTGGGGTCCCTTGGCCTGGCCTGTGGGATCAGGCCAAAACCAGCTCTCTGACACCCCTGGAAGGGTCCCAGATTGCGAGAGGGTGCAGGCCAGGCTGAGGGACCTGACCAGTGCACAATCGGAGCCAGGGAGGGACATGGGAGGTTGGCAGCTGGGGAGGGACTGCAGGAGGGCTCCTGGCCCATCTCGCTCAGTTCCGATCTGCTGGACTCCAGCAGCAAGCTAACCTACCAGTCGGAGCGTCTGCCCCCTGGTGGTCAGTGCATGTTATAGTGAGCAGTTGAGTGGCCTTAGCATATTATTAGCATATTAAGCTTTGATTGGTTGAACGGATGATAGAGCGACCAGACCCTTAGCATATTAGGCTTTTATCATATAGGATAGTATATACATTTCAATATCAGGTAGTCAACAACATGATAATGGTATCTACTAGTAAGCTTCAAATGATGATATCATGATGATGTTGTTTTTCTACAAAAGCACACATTAATGTTTATAATTACCATAGGCAAATAAATGAGGTCAAGGAATGTTCCTGCAATATATTAGTCCTAAATTTCACTAAGAGAAAGTCAATGTGAACTGATCTCAATTAATAGGCTAGATTCTTCGGAATACTTTTCTTCATGTGCTACCTGTAGCAATTAATTCATACTCTTCAACTCTCTACCTAATTGGCAGAGCTATCCAAACCTGATGGTTCTCCTGAGAGCCCCTTTATAATTTATCAACCATGTTTTAATTATTATTTGTCAGTGCTCAGGCATTCATTTAAAATATCTTTTTAAAAAGAGCTTCTCTTTATAATTTCTACTGATTTTACTGCGGAGGTCTTCATTATCACTGTCTTTTCTTAAATACTGCCATATTTTAATTAATTATTAGTCATTTCCACCTAATAATTGTGCCTTTCTATAATATGCTAATGTTTTTCTCTATTTCATATATCTCTAGCCACAGTGATGCTTGCCCAGTGGTATATTAATACATGTTTTAAATATATGCAAACTAATGGTTTCCATGTCTTTGCCAGATTTTAATAGTGTTGTAGGATTTAAATTCAGTTCAGTTGTAAGTGAATAAAAAATAATAGTGGATTGTTGTCCTTTCTTTTTAAAGATGGCAGGTGAGGTAGTCCACAGGTGCTTTAGCAGAACTTCAATTTTTTTCCAGCTCTCGGGCCATTTTCTCTTTTCTACTCCCCTGTCCTTCAAGGGCGGCTCTTGTTCGTGTGGTTTAGGATGGTTGGTAGAATGTCACTATCACATCACACCGCAGGTACCATTGTGGAGGAAGATGCAAGGGGAAACAGAGAAAGGGCTCCTGCACACTCTCTTTGCGGTTGTCCAGAAAAGGCCACACACATTTGACTTACATCTTTCCGAATAAAGCATGTTTACAAGGTCACGCCTACTTCCAAGGGGGTTCAGAATATGCAACATTAATTCAGAAGGTCAATGCTAGGGGAAAAAAAGAAGTGGGATTTTATAGCCGAGGAAAACTTTTGTTCATGTCCAGGTCTAGGAAACCTTCAATCTGCCGAAACCAGAAGCAGAAAAGCTAGAATCCCTGAGAAGTTAGGAAAAACAGCTTATGATCAGTGGCTTAGCAGTCAGAATGCACTAGGCTTGAAATTAGGCTTGGTTGTTTATTAGCTGTGTGAACTTGAATAATCAGTTCCTTAAGCTTCAGTTTTCAAATGTGTCAGTATAAATTTTCTCTGATATTTTTTGTCTGAGATTTTAATAAGATTATGTGAAGTATAAAGAGTTCTAGTCATTCAGATAATTTTTTTTCAGTCTCATTATGGTTTTCATACTTTAGCAGCCATTGTTTTATGTAGTAGTAGAAAAATGGACATAGTAAGAAGATATGGTGAGATTCCAGCATATACCAATCACATCATCTTTCTGAAGATAAATGTTCTTATCTGTAATATTGGTGAACCAGTTCTCTTTCTTATTGTTGTGTTGATAACTAAATAGAGTATTTAATATAACATTTCCCTATATAGGATATTTTCCTGTACAAAGCCGGTATTCTTAGTAAATGTTGATTCATTATTTATTCTCATTTGAAATCATATGTATTTTATTCTTTTATATATATTGATTTAAATAAATTTATTGAAACTCTCAAAACCCACAAATTGATTTATTGAATCTCCCAAACCAAGAAATAGATTTATTTAATCCCCCAAACCTAGAATATGCTGAAACTTTGGTAGTGGCTGCTTACCTGACTGGTGTGCAAATATTTAGAGTGTGGATTAGGTCTATCAAAAATTTACTGTTCTATTGGGGTTTTCCTCTGAAATTCAGGAGTGTGAGTTTTAGAATAGAGTGAGTTACTTCCTATCTTGCCTTTGAAATAAATTCTTATTAGAGATCAAGAAGTGACCTTTACTGCACTAAGTTAATATACATTGGCAAAAATACCAGAAGAAAAATGTCTGGTGTGGCACTTAGTAGGGGCTCAATAAATATTTGATGAGTGAATTAATTAATGATAGGATGGATCAATGAATATATTCCTGTCCTCTTCATAGCTTCATCCCATGGGTCTTTTCCACCTAGGAATCTTCGAGAACTGATGAGTTGGCCTCTGCATGGTTGCAGTTATGTTTCTTGTGTTTATTAGATTCTAAGTCATACTGGCAGCTCTCCTCTTTACTGTTAGGTTTGGTGAATGTTACAGATTCGACTAAATGAACCATAGCAAATATAAAATAAATCTTTGCCAAGGGGATGGTATAAATTGAGACAATTACTTCTCAGTCACATCAGTTTCTCAGCAAAAACCACATAGCCTTGGTGAACAGCGCTGCGATAAAAGAGGCCTGTTTTCCAGAAGACGCCCAAAGTACCTTGACAGTCATTGGATTGTTGGTTAAATTGGCTTGAGAATTCCGTATCTTTTCTTGCAGCTCAATGGTTTATTAATGGTTTTTCCAATTAAGTTCAGCTTCACGATATTAAGCAGATAAATTGACTTCTGTGGTTCTAGTTTCTCATCTGTAAATGAGAGGAAGGCAAAGGTATTACCCCAAATGGCTTTCATCTCTAACATTCTGTGATTCTAACAATATGTTTTGGAAACCTCATAGCTGCCCCCAAATTCAAGCTTCCACTGACTGCAGGAAACCCCCACCCCATTTTTAAAGCGTTTTCTACAGACTCATGCAATTCTAATTTGAACAAGCTCTTATTATAGAATACCTTTTAGGTAAGATAACTCCACTGACTAATTCTTCTAAATTATGAGATAGCTTCTCATTTTGAGACACAATATCCTTCTAGGTAATTTCTACCCATTTGTTTAACTTTTGCTTCCTTGAAGAAAAGTATATATAGTGCCTCTTTGCTCTACCAGTCTATTAAATATCCATACCTGTCAAGGCTACTATGGGCTTCTCATAAACTTATATGACAAGATTTCCAGTCCTCTAGGGTTTAACAATCTCTTCTAAATCCAGAATTAATGAGCTTCAATACATTTTCCAAAAATCTGTCCCCCTGAAAACAAACAAATAAAAACACAGCACAAATGGCATGAGTAGTAAAGACAGATGATTTATATATTTAGTCCTTTATTTTGCCAAGAGAGTATAGTGTGATTCTAAAGTTAGATAACTAGCTCTTGATTTCACTTTATAAAGCACTAGAGACCCGGTACATGAATTCATGCACCAGTAGGGTCCCTCGGCCTGGCCTGCAGGATAGGGCCGAAACTGGCTCTCTGATATTCCCCTAGGGGTCCCACCAGTGCACGATTGGGTCGGGGATAGACGCAGGAGGTTGGCCAGCCAGGGTGGTATCACAGGAGGGCCCCAGGGTGTGTCCGGCCCATCTTGCTCAGTCCCGATCAGCTGGACCCCAGCATCAAGCTAACCTATTGGTCAGAGTATCTGTCCTCCTCGTGGTCAGTGCAAGTCATAGCGACTGGTCAACTATCTGCCTCCTGGTGGTCAGTGCATATAATAGCAAGCAGTTGAGTGTATCATTAGCATATTTCCCTTTTATTGGTTGAATGGCTCACTGGTTGACCTGACACTTAGCATATTAAGCTTTTATTATATAAGATTATTTGCAAACTTTTCCAAGTCACTTACCCTTTCTGAGAATGTTTTCTCAACTGTAAGATCATGATCATCGTCATCATTATCAGCATCATGACTCACATCACATCTGTTATTTTGATACACTGTAAAATGTGAAATTTTAAAGTTTTACACATATGTAACTGAATAACTTTAACAGTAATTTTTGTGTTTGTGCATAACATCATTGCCACATAAATCCCTTTTAAAAACAAATTAAAAAATAATAGAAATAGGAATTTTTCTTGATCTGTTAATTTTTGAGAAGGTAGAGTATTTAAGCTGTATACATACATCCAAACACTAACACATAAAGTTTTAATAAATATATTTATAATTATTTTGTTTAGATATAATTGAGAATCATTAAAATTTTAAATGCTGAAATTAACAATAGTCATAAAAATAACAATGTTTATATTGACTTTTGAAAATAATAATGATTACTACCTTGATAACAAAGATATATACTCTGGAATACACAATAATTTTTGTATCAAATTTAAAAGCTCAGAAAATTATGCAAGTAACATTTATTTATTTATTTATTTTGTTAATCCTCACTCGAGGATATTTTTCCATTGATTTTTAGAGAGTGGAAGGAAGAGGGAGAGACAGAGAAAAACACTGATGTGAGAGAGACACATTGATTGATTGCCTCCTGCATGCACCCCAACTAGGGCTGGGGAACCTGCAACCAAGGTACATCCCCTTGACCAGAAATGAACCTGGGACACATCATTCCATGGGCCAATGCTCTATCAACTGAGCCAAACTGGCTAGGGCCAAGTAGCATTTTAAATACACTAAAAGAAATGATTTGCAAATCCTTTTTGTGTGAATTCTTGTGTAATGTGTAGAATACACTCTAAAGAGGATTTTTTTAACTACTACTCATCTCAAGTTTGGTTGACATCTGTCTATTAACTTGGCAGTTCATAACTCATTGAAGAGGAAAAAAATGTTCCAAATTAATCTGTAATCCTATATAATAAAAGGGTAATATGCAAATTGACCCTAACAGCAGAATGACGGACTGGGAACGACTGGTCGCTATGACACGCACTGACCACCAGGGGGCAGACACTCAATTCAGGTGGTCAGTGTGCTTCCACAGGGGGAGCTCCACTCAGCCACAAGCCAGGCTGACAGCTTTGAGCACAGCAGAATCCCGCCACTGTGGCAGTGCTAAGGATGTCCAGGGGGAGTGGGCCTAAGCTGCAGCTGGACCTCCCACTGGAGGGCTTCTGGGCTGCCAGAGGGATGTCTGACTGCTAGCATAGGCCCGTTCCCCCTGGGAGCAGGCCTAAGCTGGCAAGTGGACATGCCCTGAGGGCTCCCAGACTGTGAGAGGGTGCAGACCTGGCTGAGGGACCCCCTGCCCAGTGCACAAATTTTCGTGCACCAGGCCTCTAGTCTATAATAATAAAAGTGTAATATGCTACTTAGACCGGATGGCTGAACGACCTTCCAGAAGACGTTCCAGATGACTTTCTGGATGAAGCTGGGGCTGCAAGGGTCAAGGTAAGTGGCAGCTGTGAGGGCCAAGCCCCTTGCATAAATCTGACGCATTGGGCCTCTAGTTTTTCTAATAATACTACCGATATATCTTCCAAAGGAGAGAAAAATTTCATCCCTTGAATATCAAATCAGCATGGAACATAATAGATAATGATAAGAATACTGCAGTACATTCAGTAAATGCATTTACTGAGAATTTGGGTTTGACTGCAAAATTCTGAGTGGATTATGTTTTCTAATTTTTATTCTTTGTGCAAATTTTCAGTCTGTATAAATCATTTAGTTTAAAAAAAAGTCACGCCCTCATTTTTTTAAATTGTAATGAAACCATCAATTGGGCTTTAAATGAGCTGATCAATTTGCATTAACACCCCAAACAGACTCCACCAGACATAGTTTTTTTCTTTAAAACTTATTTTTAGTAGCATATTATGAGTAATTTTGCTGTTTTGCAGTCTGGTCAGTATGACAGCAACAGAAGAATCTCTCTTTTCCAGGCAAAAATGAATCAGTTCTGTGAGAAGGGCTGAACGAAAACTTGGGACAGCAACTCATTCATGAGTTCAGATAGGTTTTCCTTCAGGAAATGGGAACTCCATCAACATTTTAGGTGACTTATGCAGAGCTCATTAAAATACTCATACCTTTTGAATACTTATCTTTTTAAGTCTGTAAAAAGTGTTTTCAATAGGATAGCTAAACAGTGTCAAAAATTGTCAGACTAGGCAGTTAGTTATTAACTAAAGATAAAGGAGGAAACTGAGCCACCAAGTGGGGTTGAGGGGTAAGGGGCATCATTTACTATGGATTAAGGGAGGGGTAAGGATGTGGGGAGAACACCACAAGGGGACATTCCTTTCGATGAGTACTTGCCTAGTAGATTTGGGACAATGTTGGGATTGGAGAAGAGCACAAGCCCTGTAAAATCGAAGAAGGAGATTGGGTGAGGGCAGGAGGGTACCAGTACAGGCCCCGGAAAAGCCAAGAAAGAGGTTGGAAAGTTTGAAAGAAAGACTGCTCTTTCCACAAACCCAAGGAAACATATGGAGGCTTAGCAAGGACCTCAGAGCAGCCACTACCCTATAGCCTGCATGTTCTCTCTGGCTCTTGAGACTGTACTTTCACTTGTCACTTTTTGCTCTAACCAATCTTGCCACTATGGCTTAAAACGCCTCCTCCATGAGTGTCCCTGAAATTCTTTTCTCCTGCCACCACAGATGAGTCCATTTCCTCTGGTAGCAAAATGGCCTTTGCCCTTTTCTTAACAAATTGGTGATTTGCTTATGAGCATCTTTCTGTTGTTGTAACTTTCTCAGCCATTTTCTAACCCGAACTTTGGAAAGGACTTCAATGTTTCCTGAGCCTTAATCAAGGTTTTTTGATTGTTTGTGAGTGGCTCAGTTGCTGTTTGGCCTTAGAATGAATTGCAGTTCATTTTCTTCTTCCACAAATCAATATTTTGATTTTGGTGATGCTAGAAAGAAACACTTTGCAATATGTGGTTTCAGGGGTGGGAGTGAGATGCAATAAAAAGGAACAGAGGCCAGACTTTTCTCTTATTTCAAATAATTAATAATATACTTACACATTATATTCTATAAAGTTATAGAGCAAATTATGAACCTCTTTTTAAAAATCGAGTGAATTTATGTAAAGTATATGTGATATATATATATATATATATATATATATATATATAGGCATGATCAAGATGTTTACAACATTCTCATGGGTTTCAATCCTACTCAACTGCATGCATCTGAACTCTATCAAGTCCACATCACTTAGACAAGTGTTCAGACCATAGGTTCAAGCCCACAACCATAGCTATTAGCTATAATTGTGCTGGGAGGGCCCTGCCCTCCAAGCTGGGACTTGCACGTGTCAATGAGAGGACTGTGCCCTCTCATCAGTCCAAGGCTTGAACCTGTCCAAACACTGTAGCTGCTCCTCACATATGCTCTGACTAGGAATCAAACAGTGACCTCCTGGTTCATAGGTCAATGCTCAAACACTGAGCCACACTGGCCAGGCTCACCTTCTTAGAGAACAGTTCAGCCGGTTCAGAAGTAGAGTAGCTGACCAAGTCTTTAAATTTCTCTTTGACTTCAGTAAGCAGGTTGGCCACACAGTTCCAGAGGAAGCAGTGATGACCAGTTAACTTGTCATTACTTAGGTGTTCCTGTTAGGGGCAGAAATATTAATCATGTTCTGTTAACTGTGATTGTCCTGTTCTGATTAGAGAAAGCACATTCTAACCTGGCTGAGCGTTGTATGCCCCAGGACATGGGAGTATCAGAGAACTGTCTATTATCATGGAAAGATTAACCTTGTTTCTGGAAAGAATACACTGGAATCCCAATTGAGCCTGCCCTTTGCAAACTCCAGCCCACATTGCCTATAATTTGTAACCATTATACTCATTCTTATTCCTTTTGCACACTTCCCCATGTAATCTTTGTCCTTCTACCCTATATAAACAGCTGGCTAATGGGGGGAGGGCGGTGCAGGGCAGATTTTTGTAGGTGACCTGCTGCTCTTTCATATTGACAGCATCTTATCTAATAAAAGAGAAACATGCAAATTGACCTTACCTCCACTATGCCCACAAGCCACGCCCACAAGCCAATCAGGAGGGAGTATGCAAATTAACCCAACAAATATGGCAGTGGCCAGGGAGCTGGAACAAGCAGGAGGCTTGGGTTGCCCCCGGCAATGGAGGAAATCAAGCTTCCCGCCCACCCTGGCCTTCGCTCATGGCTACAGTTTCAATTATAGAAGATAAATAAATCCCAGATACCAGACTCTCCACTTGGGTTGCTGGGGGTCATGGCCAGCCTGCAAACCACCACAGGCCCCTGGCCCAGGCTGCCCCACATCCCAAGGGAACTCCCACCCTGATCTGGGACAGCCTTCAAGGCAAACCAGCCAGCCCCCAACCATGCCCCAGGCCTCTATCCTATATAATAAAAGAGTAATATGAAAATTGACAATCACTCCCAACACACAAGATGGCTGCCAGAAGATGGCCAGCAGGGAAGGGCAGTTGGGAGGGACCCAGGCCTGCAGAGGAGAGCAGTTTGGGGGACCAGGCCTGCAGAGGAGGGCAGTTAGGGGTGACCAGGCCTGCAGGGGAGAGCAGTTGGGGAGAACCAGGTCTGCAGGGGAGGGCAGGGCAGTTAGGGGTAACCAGGCCTTCAGGGGAGGGCAGTTAGGGGCAATCAGGCTGGTAGGGGAGCAGTTAGGCATCAATCAGGCTGTCAGAGGAATGGGTAGGGGTGATCAGGCTGGCAGTCAGAAGCAGTAAGGGGCAATCAGGAAGGCAGGCAGGCGAACAGTTGGGAGCCAACAGTCCTGGATTGTGAGAGGGATGTCCGACTGCTCATTTAGGCCCGATCCTGGTAGAATTAGGCCTAAATGGGAAGTCAGATATCACTTGAGGGGTCCCAGGTTGAAGAGGGTGCACGCTGGGCTGAGGGACACACACCCCTGTGCACAAATTTCGTGCACTGGGCCTCTAGTTATTAGAATAAATGCTCATATATGATTCAACCCCATCTCTGCCTAATTGGCTCAAGTAGTGACAGGCAACCTGGACCTATTTGTTGTCGGTTTCATTTCAATGCTGCCAGAGTGAGGAGCCTTTGCATATTGAGAACTTTAAGTTGAAGGAGTTTGAGAATACAGCAGATGTAGGAAGAGCACTGACCTCCTCCTGCCCTCTCTTTCTTCCCTGAACCAAGCCATATAACTCTCCTGTGAGAGATGCCATCCCAGTACCACAAGGAAAGGAACATCTTTATCTCTGAAAACAAAGGAACACCAGGAAGAATCCTAACAAACAGGCCTTGCTAAGTTTCCCTCCCTTTACTACTATTAACTCATACTCCTATCTATCGCATTCCTCCATGAATGTCCATCTTTCATCAATCCTAGCATAAAATACAGGGGTCTATTTCTTTGGATCTGTATTTCCTCATGAAGGCTTCTGTGTCATGAAATTTAAGTAAATGTGTATGCTTTTCTCTTGTGAATCAATTTTTGTTAGTTTAATTTTTAGACACAGCCAGGGACTCTAAGATGGTGAAGAAAACGTTTCTTTTCCCCTACAATTTTGTTTATTCAATGTTGTTTAGACACCAGGAGGTTGTACATGTAGAAGTTAACTTTTAAAGTTGTGTTAATCTTTGCAAAGAAGTAGGAAGTAAACTGATAATGGTGATAGAAGAGATTTGGAATTTTGAGGAAAGAGAAAAAGATATGACAGTTATCTATCAGAGAAAGAGAATGAATGGGTCATGAAAATATAGTCTGATTATTAGGCAGCATGAAGGGTCCACTTGAACTTATGGTTGTGAATTTAGTGAAACTAGTCATTATGAATAAGCAGCCATGTTTTGCTGCCTGGGAACAGTCAGTTTGGAAGTACATAAGTTGATTTTATTATAATATTATTTTTTGCCAAATAAATGTAGCGAAATAAAAGAAAGTCATGGGTTATGGACAGTTTCGGCAGGTGAATAGTTATAATAGACAATTCAATTAAACTCATTAAACTGGGGAATGAGGACATTAATGAGGGTAATACATACAATTACTTAAAAGATATAAGTAATTAAGGTACAGAATCTGGTGTGGTGGTGTACTTAGGAATTTTGGTGTTAAGTCAAAGAAATATAGAACAAGACAAACTTACTACAACTTTTAAATATTATATTGGTCCAAAAGCAAGCAAAACACACATACACACAATCTCTCTCTCTCTCTCTCTCTCATTCTTTCTCTCAGCGTTCTTATAGCATCCTTTTTTTTCCTACTCTATCTTAAGATACTTGTTTGGACAATTGAAATTGTGTATAGTCTTATTCACAGAGAATATCTCACTTTTTTTTTTCAAATGAGAATGAATGATGAGACACACTCCACCATCACTACTAGATGAACCATTTGAATTGTAGAAGGCAACTGCCAACAAAAAAAAGTGTACAAATAAACAAATATGTCTTTGCAAGGAAATAAAAGTCCAGAGAATCAAATGCTCAGTGCTGCAGTTGTTACATTTCTTTCATTTATCATTTCAAGCTGTGTTATTTTGATGGCTTTTGAGCTGTGAGACTACTGGTGCTGATGCAGAGATAATGAAATACTGAAAGCCTCAAACAACAGAAATGTCTGTAACTGGTAATGGGCATCCTTCTTCAGTTTATTAATTCCAGCTGTGCTGCTTGGCTGTGCTTGTGAAGAGCTGTCACATGAGGTGAATAGTGAATGGAAGATAAAGGATCTGATGTCAGAAGCAACTGGATCACCTCAAACCTGTATTACAAGATAGGCAGGCCAAGGAAATTCTCCTCCCCCCCGAGCAAGACAACTCCATGGTCTTCAAGATAAAATGTGTCCAATAGAAGTTCCTTTCTGTGGAGCTGTGCCAACCTCAATGCTCACAATGAAATTACCCATTCTGTGCCCAGACAGTACTCTGAGCAATATCCCAAAACTGTGTGTGTGTGGGGGGGGGGGGGAGGGGTCCCTCAGCCCGGCCTGTGCCTTCTCGCAGTCCAGGACCTCTTGGGGGATGTCTGACTGTCGGCTTCCTAAGCCAGCAGTCAGACATCCCTCTACAGTCTGGGGCTCTTGCAGTCCGGAACCCCTCACTCCTTATTGCCCACCTGCAGCAGAAGCAGGAGAGGATCCCATCACCGCCACTGGGCTCACCAGTCATGAGCCCGGCTTCTGGCTGAGCTGCGCTCATGGTGTGGGAGCACACTGACCACCAGGGGGCAGCTCCTGCATTGAGCGCCTGCCCCCTGGTGGTCAGTGTGTGTCATAGCGACCGGTCGTTCTGCCGTTCTGTCGATTGGCATATTACTCTTTTATTATATAGGATATTCAAGACATCAAAGTGTGACTGAATATTTTTCTCATACTAGGTTTTCCAGATAGAAAAAAAATTCAAATAATTTCGTTTACAGTAAGATTGAGAATGTTTGCTACCTTAGTCTTTACCTTTCTCTTGAAATTGATTGTCAAGGCTTACAAATTTTAACTATGCTAAAAAATAAAAAGAATGAAACCCATGAGTTAGGAAAATGGAAAGAGTGCTTCCTCCCAAACTTACAGTAAAAGAGGTGAACCAAGAGCAAGTGGCCAACTTTCCTTGCCCTCTCCAGGAGCTGATGTGGCAGGACAACCCAACAGCCCCCAATGCCTAAAGAGAGTAAGGAGCCTGCAGGGAGCGGTAAGGCATGAGCAAAGGCGTCACTGGTGAAGAGGCAGTGTGTTGCTGATATGAAGGGTTCAGCTAAGGTGATGGCAGGTTGGCCTAGTATGCACTGCTGAGAGAGAGAGGGTCCTGAGAAAATCTCCCTGCGGTGCACACCTTGGGAAGGGGAGCAGCTGTCATTGCAAGAGGGATTTAAAACCCCAGTGGGACCTCCTCCCCTTCGTCTGTGGGAGGCAGGGATACAACACTGTCACCCATGCAGCTCTAAGAGGTGAACAGTAAACAAATGATACATACAAGCAACCCCCTCCTCCTGGAGCAGAGTCATGAATACATGCTGGGCTCAGACCTAAATAACGTGGGGGAGGGGTGAGAGCATGGAGTGAAACCCAGTGACTTCATGCCAACCTGAGACGGAGACTTCATCAGACTAATAGACACTAAGCCTTTTCTCCCCATCCCTCACACTCACATTTCACAGGCAACCCTCTGTCAGAATATAAAGCATTGAGCCATAAGTAACTAGTAAGATAAGTAGTAAGTAAGATGCAATTCCTCTCAGAAGTTTGGCTCAAAGGGAAAAACCTAAGAATGAAGGTTGGACCAGAACTAAAACACACAAAATAAATATTTAAATAAATAAAAACCATATCTCTGACATACTAGCTTTTCTTCTCACCTCCACCCCCCCCCCCCTCAAAAATAAAAATGCTAAATATGAAAAAACATTCTTTAGTCAACGGGATTATAATACCCTTCAGAACCTTGACCTATTTTGAACTCAATGAACATAAAAGACAAGATATTAACATTTGTGAGATGTAGCTAAAGCAAGGCTTACAAATAAATTTGTAGCGCCAAATACTTATATTTTAAAGAAAGAACTCAGGTCAGTAATTTAGAGCCCATGCTATGAAACTAAGGTGAAATTATACTGATAGCAAGCAGAATGAAGGATTTAATGAAGATAAGAATAAAAACAATGATACAGAGAACAGGAAAACAATTACAAATAAATAAAACTAAATGGTGGTTCTTTGGAAAAAGAAAATTAATGAATTAGTATGCAATCTGGACAGAATAAGGGACAGAGAAAAACTAAATACTAATTGCCAATATCAGAGATGAGAAAGATCACCGCAGACCACACAGGCTTTAAAGATAATGAGGGAATATTACAAATAATTATATGCTTAGCACTTGGTAGAAAATGACCATATTTTTGAAGTTCACAATCTACTAAAATTAAATCAAGAAAGAAATTGAACTTGTAGATGAAATCATTCATCAAAGATAACTCCACATCTATTATGTTTTTTTTATTTAATTCATTTACTTATTTTTAAAATTTTATATTTCAACTAGAGGCCTGGTGCACGACATTCATGCACTGGGGAGGAGGGTGTTCCTCAGCCCAGTCTATGCCCTCTTGAAGTCTGGGACCCCCTCGCTGGACATCCCCCAAGGGGTTCTTAGCACTGCCGCTTGTGATGAGCTCGGTGGCAGTGGCAGGAGCCTCTCCTGTCCCTGAGGCAGCACTAAGGAGCAGAGAGCTGACTTCTGTCTGAGTGGCATTCCCCCTGTGGGAGTACACTGACCATCAAGGGGCAGCTCTTACGTTGAGCATCTGCCTCCTGGTGGTCAGTGTGAGTCATAGTGACCGGTCATTCTGCCATTCAGTCAATTTGCATGTTAGCCTTTTATTATATAGGGTTACAGTTTACATTCATTATTACTTTGTATCAATTTTAGGTGTACAGCATAGTTGTAAGACAATCATATACTTTACAAAGTGGTCTCCTTGATATTTTACATACCTACCTGGCACCTCACATAGTTATTACAATTTTGTCCTGTCAGAATGGCTACCATTAATAAATAAATAAAACAACAAGTGTTGCCAAGGATGTGGAGAAAAGGAACCCTCATGGACTGCTGGTGGTAAAGCTGATTGGTGCAGCCACTATGTAAAACAGTGTGGAGGTGCCTCAAAAAATATTAAAAATGCAACTGCCTTATGACCAAGCAATTCTACTTCTGGGTTTATATCCAAAGAAACTCAAAACACCCTTAGAAAGATTTATATGCAACCCTATGTTAATTGCTACATTATTTACAAGAGCCAAGATATGCAAGCAATCCAGGTGCCCATCAATAGATGTGTAGATCAAAAATATGTGGTGCATATATATGATAGAAGATTACTCATCCATAAAAAGGAATGAAATTTTACCATTGTGATAGCATAGATGGACCTAGAAAGTATTATGCTAATACAGTAAGTCAGGTTCAAATGTTTTCACTGTCAAACATGTAAGGAAAAAATGATACACATTTTTCACAAATTCTCCCAGAAAATGGAGGAGGAGGAAACACTTTTGAAATAATTTTATGAGGCTAGCATTTATACCAGAAAAAAAAAAGTCTTCTTTAATATTTGAAAATTAATCTATGCAGCATGAAAGCAGACATAAGGAAACTCATTTAATCATTTCAATAAATGTAAAAAAAATCAGTAGGAAAAAACACATCCATTCCAAATAACAATTCTGAATTAGTAATAATTAGTAACCACATCTGGTAGAGTTATCTATCAAAAGCTTACCACTATCATTAATTTAATAATTAAAAACTAAATATTTTTCCCTAAGATCAGTACACTTTAAGGAAGTTTTCTCCCCACCACCCCCAACAACTCAACATCATATTAGCAATCCTAGTGTTTTATTAGTCTCTTCTTTACTCTGTTGGTGAGGGAGAGATTGCCACCTCAAAGTTTTGGGGCTAGTGATCTATAGGACACCAAACACTTGATAGATGAAATTGACTGCAGTTTATTATTGACATCAGTTTACAGCCCGGAGCAGGAGGATACTGTACAGCCTGCAGGGTCGCACAGGTGCTGCTCTAGGGAACTAAGTGATTAAGTGGGGGCTGTGAGAGAGAGGTTTTGTAGTAGCAAGAGGGTGGAGTAACCCCTGATTTCTGTGGCAGAATGTGATTGTTTCCTTTGGATAATTCTGCAAACTGACAGGGAGGTGAAACCCATTCCTCAAGGATAAGTAAGCACTGTGCCAGGATAAGGAGTGTGGTCTGACTAGCCAGCCTCACCCGCAGGAGGAGAAGAAATGACGTGTGGTCAGGTCATTTGAGGACCCTCCCAATGTTACCAGCTATAATGGGTTGAATTGTGTCCTCCTTACTCCCCAAACATATCAAATTCCTAACTACAATATCTCCGAATGTGAAATCATTCTGAAAGAGGGTCATCTTAGATATGATTAGTTAAGATAAGGTCTTAGTGGAGTAGAGCAGACCCTTAATCCACTATGGTTTGCATCCTAATAGCATCAGGAGAAAATACCTGGAGGCATAAATACACACAGAAAAGATGGTCACATGACAATGGAGACAGAGATTGCAGTGATGTATCTATAAGCCAAATGACGCCAAGTGTTGGCAACAAACACCAGAAACTAGACTAGGTAAGGAAAGATTCTTCCCTGTAAGTTTCAGAGGGAGCATGGCTATGCTGACATCTTGAATTTAGATTTCTAGCTGCCGGAACTATGAGAGAATAAATTTATATTATACACGTATTTCATATACCTATATTTCAAATATATAAATATGTATGTATTTCATATTATACATATTATATTTTACTAGAGGCCCGGTGCACAAAAATTTGTGCACTGAGGTGGGGTCCCTCAGCCCTGCCTCCCCCCTCTCACAGTCCAGGAGCCCTCAGGGCATGTCCTACTGACAGCTTAGGACATCCCCTGGCCTCCATAGTCTGGCCTCCCTCTGTGGGAGGCGACAGGGCAATGAGGGGAAGGTACCACCCCCATCACCCCGCCGCTGCTACCACTGCTGGCCACCACAGCTGCCTGCCCTCCGCCCTCACAGCCACTGTGGCTGCCTGCCCTCAGCCCTCGCAGCTGCCATGGCTTTGTCCGGAAGGATGTCCAGAAGGACGTCCGGAAGGGTGTTCAGCTGTCAGGTCTAATTAGCATATTATGCTTTTATTATTATACATATTATTTCATATTAGTGGTTTTAATTTAGTAGCTAACTCCATTACCAACATTATTCTTGTAATTTTCTGTCAATGTATCTCTACCGTATACTAGGACTACTAGTAGAATCATGCCTTAGTCAAAAAAATGTAATACAAATATATTTTTTTTAAAATTCCCATTCAAAGGTTTAAGTTTTGGCTTCAATTCTCAGAATCCTTCTTTTTTTTAACTCTATTTTCTCCTGGGACCTGGGCTAAATTATACATCCCATGTGCATCTAAGCATACCATGGATTGAAGGATGATGATGACACAAAGGTAAACTTCTTTACACAAAGGCCATCCCAAAAGTCATTGTAATTGATTAGGTGGCATCTGCTGGCCCAGTGGTACAAGATTGCTTTCATTCACACCCTGCAGGTTATGTCACCAGTTTTCCAGGCGAGGCCCTTCATGGGCTGAACTCCTGTCTGAAAATTCATTTGAAATTCCTCACCTGACTACAGTCTGTCAAATGCAGGCTGATAACCCTAGCCTAGTTTTAAAAAGGAAAAAAAAAAATCTGACAAAGATGAGGACGTAGGGAAATAGCTTCGAACAAACATTCAAAGAGTATTGCTCCTTGTGCCACTTAGCAGGAGCCGCATTCAGTGAGAGGGCAATGCTCTTCGGTAGAGATGGGCGTGATTGAAAGTGATGTAATAAGGTAAATGACAATCTGCTTTCTGTCCTTCTCTTAGATAACTGTCAAGATTTAGATAATGCCATCTCACCTCGTTTTGTCCAGTGTCCAGGTGATTTAGTGAGATTAGATCATTAACGGCCCCAACCCTAGAAAAAGGAAAGGATGTTATTCACTACTCCATTTTTTACAGAACTGTTATATTTGTAAAGAATGTGAACAGCTTTGAATATAAGCACTTACGAAGACCTAGACCTTGTTATAATGTTAAGAATATCTGGCATTGGACTAACATTTTCTAGTTCTTGGTGTTTTTCAATATTATTATCTTTCTTGGTTCACACAGAAATGGGATGAGATAAGTGGTCAGAGAGTAGAGTGAAGAACTTAAGAAGATGAGGTTGAGTTTGTGTTGGAATGATTCCCTTCCCCAAATCCCAGTCCTCTGAGCATTAGGGTCTGATCAGTGTGAGCTGCTTGACCCAGCAAGAGACAGAGGTAAATGGAGTTAGTCCATCAAGACCTGAATCTGTCTTCCAGGCATTTACATTTTATTGAGAGTCTAGATAGCACGTTGGGCACTTTCATATTTCATCTTGACAAAGATTCTGAAAATTTGATATAATAGTCAGAATATGATATGAGTAAATAGACTGAAAGTAAAGATATAAAACATTAAATGGTAAGAAATAGGTAAATAGTTTAATAAATTTACTTTGCTTATTTGACTTGTAAAGATCTTGAGGGTTTTTTACTTTGCTTATTTGACTTGTAAAGATCTTGAGGGTAGAAACTATTAAATAATTTGGCTACTGTAAATTATTTTTTCTGTGTTTTATGTAGACTGGCCAAACTCTTTTTGTTACATACTACCCACCTTTGGAAGTAGACTCCAAAAGGGACTCTAGTACATAACTAGTGACTGAGATGTGGGGTGCACGGTCATTTACTCCATTGTTATTATACCTTGATACCTGTATTCAATTAGACTTGGCCGAAAGAAATTTGTTTGCATAGTTGATACATCAAGAGCTTTATCTTTGGAAGAACAATCACACTGATCATGGCTCTGTAACTCAATGTCTACGAAAGGGTCCTGAAAGCCAGCAAACAACTCTAAATACCCACCCCCTTACTCTGATGCAATATCCACTAGTCAACATCATCAAGTTTATTTCCCTATCTGAGTTCATTCTAAGTTTCCCATAGGTTAGTGTATCAGCAGACCTTTGAACTTCTGCTTATGTTCTTTTTTTTCATTGTTGTGATGCCCTTCTAAGCCTGCACCCAGCATGAAGCCATCTTCAGGTACATCAACCCTTTCTCTGCAGTACTTCTCATACTTTCATGGCACCCAGCCATAAGCTACCTGGTGCTGTTGTTCTTTTGTGCCTGATTCATGTCAGTATGTAGGTTCTTGATGATAATAATAAGTATTATTAAATTTTCATTCATTGATTCTGATTTTACCAGTAAAATGAGAACTCTACTTATAGTATTTAACTACTACTATTGCTATGTAAATTATTCATTTAATCCCAGAAGGATTGAATTATTTATAATTTAAATATGAGAAAGAAGAATATCAGAATGATTAAATAAGTTACCCAAGCTGATGGCCAAAAGATTGATAGGAAAAGCCACGTTGATTTTATTTTAAAAGGATTTTTCTCTTTTATTATACCTTCTCCAAAGTAGACAGCGTGAATTTTATTTCTTTGAGGACTCCGTGATTGGCATAGTAATTCACATGTAGTCAATGTTCAATAATTATAAAAATTTTAAGTAAGCTGTTTATTCCACTGACAAAAATAAAGTTTTACTATGTTCAATATCCCATTTCCTCAACACCTGAATATTTAAGAAAGCAACATCATCTGCTGGAAAAAATGAATGAATGAATGAACAGCTGTATGGGCATACCCAGGAATCTATCAACTGTTAATCATTTCCAAGAAATGAATCCTAATTAGGAAAAGTAATTGTAGTGGAGAAAAGAAGTTCACCCTAGCACTATTTAGTTTTAAAATTTGAAAATATCACATTCAATAGAACAGTTTATAAATATTAAAATACCATTTACAAAAAATGGAAATCACCTAAAAATGAGATATTCTGGTGCTTTTACAATTTGAAACATACTTTTAAAGACTCAGTAATAAAGTAAGTTAAAATAAAGCCTTCCAACTCTCTCACTGACTTCCAGTTCAGTGTTTTGTCATATCCTCCAGTACCATTCATGTCTGTCTATTGACTTTTAGTCTCTGCAACCACCCAAGACTCAACTCCAGAGCTTTCCAGCTTTAGGTTATATGCACCAACAACCAATCGACTCCTCACTCTAGACATTAAAAGCTAAGCTGTGCTCCTCACTTTGATAATGCCATTTACTTGTCAGCATGCCAAATATTTTCTCACCGATCCCTCCCAATGCATCTGTAAAGTATTTATGGAAGAGGCACTTCTGATTTCCTTCTGGACGCATAGCAACTCTGTATATGTAAGCCTTCTATGCAATGACGAGGAACAATGTAGCTGTGTTTTGGCCAATGGAAGGTAGCCAGAGGATGATGTATTTTACTTTTTAACTGGTCAGTAAAACTTCTTCTGCAGCCTTCTATGCCCTCTTCCCTCGACCAATGGATGCTGAAAGCAAAGGACTCCAGATCAGCACAGTCACATGAAGAAAAAAAGGAGGATTCGTGAATGCATCACTTAGAGTAGCCATTTTCAACCTTTTTCATCTCGTGGCACATGTAAACTAATGACTAAAATTCTGCGGCATATCAAAAAATATATTTTTTGCCCAAAGGACAAAAAAATAGTTTTAGTTTGGATTTCGCACTGGACAGCTATTGTTGTGTTGGCTACCGTCTTTATTATTATTATTTACTTGACAAGCTGAGGAAAACGTGGTCAGTGCCCCTTGACTAAATAGTCAGGTACTGCATGTTTTAAAAATCCTCGTGACACACCAGTTGAAAATTGCTGACTTAGAGGAGAGCCACCCAAGAGAGTTGTCCAACAAAAGATAGTTGAATCAAATTTTGTCTGAAATAAACATCAGGGTTTATTTCTACCATGTCATGGTCTAGCGTTCCATACCCAATGCATGGTCATTATCCCTGTGCTTTATATGAAGAAACTAAAGTGTAGACATTTGAAGAGCTTGTGCAGTTACACATAGAGAAGGTGAAGTTAGAAAAAGAATAAAGTCAGTCTGACATCCAAGCTTATGTCTGTTCCATCATGAGACTCAGTTCTGTCACTTTAATTTCAAAATATGTACATATTATTATGTATAGTAATAAAGCTAGGTAAAAATTAAAAGCTCGGTTATTAAGGGGGAAAGGGAATATATTTTGTTATAACCAAAAATGACATTGCAGGAAACTACGAAAATCAAATTTGAAAGAATATTTTGTGAAAAAATGTTTACAGGAGAAATGTAAAATGCAGTTATGCATATATTTATATATGTATGTCTATGTGTGTTCTGAATCCAGTTTTGGTTATATGTGAGATAAAAATACATCAAAATAAAACCTATTGGTATTTACGGGGTTGTTCTTTAAAAAGTGGTAGTAAGCTGCCAAAACCGGTTTGGCTCAGTGGATAGAGCGTCAGCCTGCACACTGAAAGGTCCCAGGTTCAATTCCGGTCAAGGGCATGTACCTGGGTTGTGGGCACATCCCAGTAGGAGGCGTGCAGGAGGCATCTGATTGATGTTTCTCGCTCATCGATGTTTCTAACTATCTCTCTCCCTTCCTTTTTGTAAAAAAATCAATAAAATATATTTTTAAAAAAAGTGGTAGTAAAAAATAGTTTTACTTATTTCCTTTATTATATACTTTTCAACTTGTCTGAAGTAATTATGGATTACTTATTAATACAAAAAGATATGTATTAGATGAAACACGTAGACAATTTATATCCCTTTTGACCTCAAGGCAACACCTGAGTCACACCGAATTCATAATTCTGTGTTTCAGAAACACCTGAGTGCGTGAATGGCAGGCCCTTTTGTTGTCTCAGCAGCCAAGTTTGCAGCTGGTGATATTTTTCTATAAAGAATTTATAACTTTTCTTCTTAACTAAGACACCATTCTAAATGGTTCATGATGTGTGTCATAAATAACTTTTATTGCTCTGCCTCCACTGAACCCAAATGGATTGCTGTTACTTTAATGTAGTCAATATGTACAATTATTTTTCTGAATGATTCTGACTCTATCAGCATATATAATATTTGGGCACTTTTAATCTTTAATACTGTCTCAAATGTTATACAAGCTTTCTGCAGACTCCTGGGATTATTTAATTTCAACATAAAACATTGTGGGCAACTTCAGTGCTGACAAGCTATCCCAGCCAAAAGCTCAACAGCAAATCAGTTAAAACTAATCCAAGGTTCATTAATCACTTAATATGCAGTGTGAGCTGTCCTATTCCTGCATTCTACGGAAGACGGTTAAACCACAGTTCTGCTGTTCTCAGGGCCTGAGCCTTAAGACTGAGGAAGAATACAATATTTCTCCAACCAGTGTGCAGGCAAAACAACAAAAAGGTTACTTAGGAAGGATTTATATTTTTTTCTAATTTATGTTACTATTCTGATGATCTAAGTTAGCTCCTTCTTAATAATATGGAGCTAGGATTTGCTTTTATTTTATTGTCTTCAGAAATGTTGTCTTTTAAAAACAGTCAGCAGAAAACATGAAAATTTACCCTCAAACGTTCTCTCTGGGAGACATGGGGCTGTTTATGAATTAAATTAAACTAAGACCAATTTTTGGACTGCTTCAAGAACATCCCTACAGCCTTTCAGTGAACACGTAGCTGAAAAATTATAGGCCTGAAGTAAAAGTATAGGACCACAATTCTTCATTCTTATCTATCAGCCTTATATAGCTATTAATTTATTCAGGTCTATTTTTGGCAATTGGTGCTTTCAGCAGAAATATTTTTTTTCCAGTGATGTGCTTTGTTGTCAGGTTAATATATTTTTTGAGATCATCATTCAAACATGTTATGCTTATCTCAGTGAGTTTTGGAAAAGTATCAAGTTTTGATTTTATTGATTGAGAAATAAGTTGTGCAGGGGAGACAAAAACTTTTTCTCTACCCTTTCAGGGTCTAGAGCTGGGCTTGAGAATTAGATTAACAGATGTATACTTTTAACTTAAGTTCTTTATTGTTTAACTAGTAGCCCTGCACGCAAATCCATGCGCCAGTAGGTCCCTGCTGCCCTCCTGTAGCTCTCCGCCTGCTGCCCCACCCTCCTGTAGCTTCCCCCACCTCCCCCATAGCTTGCTGCCCTGCCCTACTGTAGCTCTCCTCCTCCTGCTTGCTTGCTGCCCTGCCCTGTCCTGAAGCTCTCTGCCGCCCCCTTGTAGTTTGCTGCCCCACCCTCCTGCAGATCTGTGATCCGGGGTCTCATGCAGTCAGGGTCATTACACCTCAAGACTTAATGGATAATTAGCATATTCCTCTCTTATTATATAGGATGTATTACATAAGTCTCCTTTTTCCCCCACTGACCTCTCCCTGGCCGCCCCCCAACCCCCTGTACATGCCCTCACTCCCTTCCCCCCTCCCCGTCTGTGTCCATTCGTTATGCTCATATGCATGCATACATGTCCTTCGATTGATCTCTTACCCCCTCAACCCCCGCCTTCCCTCATAGGTTGGACATTCTATTCAAGATTAACATAAGAAATATTGACAGAAAGAAAGTATACAAATGTGTTTAATATATGTTTGACATTACAGAGAGCCTTCATAAGGAAAGCAAGACCCCCAAGTGTAGCAAAACCTAAATGATTTTATACTACATTGAACAAAGAGAGACAATTATGGGAAATATATGAGGAGGCTAATGGATAACTGTTATTTTAACAAGGTATTTGCACAGAGTTCTATACTCTCTCTGGTATTAGAATGTTTCTTTCCTCTTGGTATAGGGAGGGCATCTTTCACAGGAGAGTCTTCTGTTTTCAGGAAGAAAAGGGTAAGTCAGAATGACCTGCTATTATATTTTCAAAGTGCTTTATCTCACAATAACTTGGGATATTTGGGGGAACGTATTCTGCGTTGTGACCCGATTGCTTTGATTCTTTTACATGTCCTCTTTTCTCTCTCTTTTTCTCCCTTCAGATTTTTCAAGATTTGCCTTTATTCAGAAACTTTTTTTTTGCTCTCGGTCTAATGCTTTTTGATTCTTTACAAGCAGCTTTATTTCCTGTCTGTCCACTAAACTCATGTGCATGAAGACAGATTTTGGTTCCTTTCATAAGAACCCATACTTGTTTTGACTGGTGGAAAACTATTCTTAAAATGATGGACAGCTATGGAATGCAAGTGTCTAGGGGTCCAAGCTTTAGAATTGGAAAAAAGCATGATTGTGTGCTGCCCATAGTACGTTATAGTGAAATGAAATCTAGTGGTTATTTAAGTTCTTTGAGTCTCAGCTTCTTTATTAATAAACTAGAGGCCCAGTGCACGAAATTCATGCAAGGCGCTTGACTCCTGCCGCTGTGGTGGATGTCTCAGCCCTAGGAGCTCTGGCTTTGTCCAGAAGGTCGTCTGGAAGGATGTCCAGTCTAATTAGTATATTATGCTTTTACTAGTAACCCTGCAGAAGAATCCGTGTAACTCACCAGTAGCTCACTGCTGCCCTCCAGTAGTTCTCTGCCCACTGCCCCACCCTCCTGTAGCTACTCCCCCCCCCCCACTGTCCCCCCTCATAGCTTGCTGGCCTGCCCCCTCCTGTAGCTCTCCATTGCCCACTTGTAGCTCGCTGCCCCACCCTCCTGCTGATCCGTGATCCGGTTGTTAAGTGGTCAGTCGTTATGCTTCACGGCATAATGACCATTTGCATATTACATCTTTATTATATAGGATTATTAATAAATTGGGGATAATAATTATACCCATGTTATGAAATCATTGAGATAAATAAAATGATGCTTATAAAGTGCTTCTTTGCCATACATCTGCTATAATAACCTACACAAACTAATATTTTCATTGTTCTGGTTCTTATATAAGCATTCCACCCCATATATTATGGCAACACCTTCTTTTCCAGTTTCTTCTCTGCATACTGTATTTGTTTTATTGTAACAGTAGAACTGTTACACAATAGATTCATCTAAGTATTCAAATATTCTGGTTTAAACTTTTTATATATTCATTACCTCCATTCAAATAAATATAATATTATTATAATACAGTAATGTTTAACCTGAAAAAATTTTCAAATTCACAAGTGATAGCTTGTAGAGCTATTCATGGATGTGCATAGTAAATTTAGTAACCTAATAATTAATAGAGATTTTGGGTTGACGAATTTCAAGTTGTCTGGATTCTGCTACACCAGTAATCCTACTAAATTCCATTCTTGAGACCAAATATGCAGCCCAGAATATATTGCTTCAGACAAATCATGAGAAAGATTAAATTCAGTTAAAAACTTTATTTGACATATTAGGTGAATTAAACAGCGCACCTGTCTTTCCTTTGTATTAGTTAATCTCCTCTAGGTGTTGGGAAACAGGCATACCAAGGTTACCTTGCATTAGCAAGGAACAAAGCATATTCCAGTGAACCCTAATTCTGCAGAACAATGTCAGTCAATAGGGTCCTGTTGAAAATAAGTGTGGGGACTGCTGACTAAAGTAATTCTAACAGAGTTTTGTTTTCACTCTAGGGCTCTTCAACACCTTTACTTGATTAAACTGAATTGTGACTTGAATTATGACTTCATCATTCACCTTATGCACATTCCCTCTTTATAACTTCCAGGAGTAGTATGCATGGGAAACACTTGGGAATATCTGGATATGCTCAACTTCATACACAATTCAAAATGTGCATTGAAGTATTTTCACATGGAATGTGCTGTTTTCAGTGCTATGACTTCAGTGATGAACAAGAAAGAAGCTTTTTGCTCACACACACACACACACACACACACACACACACACACAAATGTATAAGCTAGTGAGAAAGAAAGGCAAATAGCATGTTTTATAACAAATGATCCCCATCAGTTTGAATGGTGCTGAGTTCTGGGAAGTAAATGCAATGGCAAATGAAACCTAGAGTGACCAGAAGTGGTGGGAGTCAGGCAGCCCTGCATGAACTGGTTAAAGAAGGATACAGTATTTCCGGCTGAACCTATGTGGGGAGAAGAAGCCTATTATGTTATGATCTATTTGAAAATTCTTTCTGGCAGAAAAATACAACAAATTTAAAGGTCTTTATGCTATACATGTTTGTTATAAGGATATACAAGATGGCTAGAAGGCATGGAGATTTCTCTTGCCAATAATACAGCCACTCTGGGCCTATAGTAAAATATATATATTGCCTTTTTAGTGAATTTATTTGGATGACGATGGTTAACAAAAATAAACAGGTTTCAAGTGCCTGTATATTCCATAACACATCATCTGTACACTGCCTTATGACCCAGTGATTCCACTTCTGGGAATTTATCAGAAGGAACCGGAAACACTAATTCAAAAGAATATATGCACCCTGTGTTCACTGCAGCATTATTTAGGATAGCCAAGATTTAGAAGCAGCCCAAGTGGCCATCAGTAGATGAATAGATGAAAAAGCTGTGATATATTTATACCACGGAATACTACCCAGCAATAAAAGAGGAGGAAATCTTACCCTTTGCAACAGCCTGGGTGGACCCGGAGAGTATTATGTTAAGTAAAATATTTATCTTTGAAACTGTTCCTCACTAATACCTCCCTCATAAAATTATGCAATTTTTATTTTGAGAGCAGCTTTTTATACTCTTTGTTCATAGTTGACTACACCTGTACTAAACACCAGACTAAGATGGGCCAGTGTGAAGTATGGACTTTAGATCTTATTTCAATTGGGAAAACCAAGGGACTCTCGGTACATGTTAATGGACATGTGAGGCAGAAGGCTAATTATAGACAGCACCTGCAGCACCATTTTCATTCCGAGGGCAATGAGCTGTCCCCCCAGTTCTTCATGAAGCTTACTGGACACTTATGGCCTGAAGCACTGATACTCTGACTTAGTTAAGCATTTAAAAATTTTCAATTGCAATAAGCAAGTGAAACTAACTTAAAAGTAAAGAGATCTTAAAATAAATATATAGTCAGTATTGAAAGATACATCTAAAACTAAAAACTGAACTGCAACAGTCCTGAAAAAGAGAAATTCAGTATCAACGAGCACATTACACAGGAATGACCTCTCTGGCACCTGTCTTATCCTTGCTTGCCTTTTGGCTCATGCACCCATCCATGTGATAAGAAGCTTTGTTAGCCCTTGAAGGTCACATAGAAAAAGGCAAAGTATTTTAGGAAGAGGCCAGCAAGCAGTGTGAGCTCAATCAGCCCTTCTATCTCACGCATACGTCACTATTGCATACCTTCATGTTGGGATTGTCAAATGCACTACATATCCAGACAATACAAGCCAAAATTAATTTTCATTAATCATACAAACCAGACGAAATAGTGCTTTTCTGATTTGAAGTATTTAATAAGCCAATTCAGTTCTTTACCTTGCTTAGTGTATATAAGCATTTATCCAATTCCTTATCTCTAAACTTCAAATAAGAACTTCTTTTATGTTCTCAGGATATTTTTGAAAAAGAATTAGATGACAGGATATAAGAACATGTATTTCTGCTATTTGAATAAGTTCTTATGTATTCAAACATGCAGACACATCTTATTTTGCTGAATATATGTTTCTGAACAGTTGCCTATAAATCAAGTTCCTATCTATTAAAATTGATTTTCTTATTGGATTTTATTATAAACTTAGATATGCCTGGAGATATACTCCTCTAGGGAATTAAAAATAAACTGGTCCTAAAATGTAATAGAATGACATTCAAAACTGCTGCAAAATATGTTAACATGCCAACATTTAAAGATACAATATCATTTTTTAATTTTAATATTATTTAAAACTTTAAGTCAAAGAAAACTTCTACTTAGAGCATGATTTCTGTTAACCTGCATCTTTAAGTTGGAAGGTAGAAACAAGATAAGCTACCTTAGGAAAATAGAAAATAACATAAAAATGCCTCTATCTTTTTCCAGCCTTCTTTAGAATCACAAAAGAAAATGTTACCTATTCACTTCCAAAGACTTCATACGAACTAGTAAAGTATGTTGAGCTGGAATAACAGAACTCAGAAGAGTCCATCCAAAATGCAGCAATACTTGAACAACAGAAACACACTCAAGATCATGTGTAATTTCCATCAAATGGTGTATAACAACTTGTGTCTTAACAAGAGGGAGGAACCCACAATGCAAGTGCAAATCACTGCAACGAGCCCCTAATTCTGAGTAAATCAAAGGGCTTCATTAGTACTCAGTTATGTTGTCATTAAAGACAGAGTTTGGGGTTAGAGGAGGGAAAAATGTGGAGAAGAAAGAAGCAATAATATTTATTGGATATGTACATGGAGAACAGTGATAGAGGTTATACAAATGCCACTTTGCATAACTCTCACCGCAGACCAGTTAGGGAGGTACCATTTTTCCATGTATTGTTGAGAAAGCCAATGTCATCCAGTGAAGACCAAATGTCCAGGAAACTAATTTAGCACCATTGGATTGCATATTACAGATTTTCCCCATAAGAGAAGCTTTGATGCAATGCTTCCTGGGAGCAAGTTGCCCTGTGACGTGTTAATCCGACATTAGTTCCTCATCTTTACATTGTGAGGAAGCTGAGACAAGGGCAGCTAACTAAACGTGTCAATGGCCACAAGGCAGGGTAGTTAAATAAGTGTCTCCTGCTCTATAGTCGTATGTCATGTCCAGGATTTTCCTTCAACAGCCACTTTACCTTCCCAAACTCATTGATTCTGTGATTCAAATTAAGTTTGGGAATAACACTGAAGGCAATTCATAAGAAAAGAGACAAAATAGATGCTTTATAATTAATTTATTAAAATATTCTATAAATATGAATATCAAGGTATTGAGATTTATACAATCACTAATACACTACTATTATTAATTTTGTTCATAAGAAATAACTACTGCCCGGCAGGTGTGGCTCAATGGTTGAGTGTTGACCTATGAACCGGGAGGTCACAATTTGATTTCCCGTCAGGGCACATGCCTGGGTTGGATACTTAATCCCCAGTGTGGGGCATGCATGAGGCAGCCAATCAATGATTCGCTCTCATCATTTGTATTTCTATTTCTCCCTCCCTCTCTCTTCCTCTCTGAAATCAATAAAATGTATTTAAAAAAAAATAACTATTTGATTTTATGCTCTCAGTAATCTGTTGCTTACTTGGTTGCAAACCACTCTTTACAAAAGCATTGTACATTTTTTTCTTTAAAAATTCTTTTATAGTTTTATTTATGTTATTCACAAATAATGAGGATAATCTACTTAAAATGTCTCACTATTAATTATAGTGGTTAGGCCATATACTAGAGGCAGATTTAAGGCATAAGTTTAAATACATTGATATAGCAGATAAAAACAACCTACTCATCTAGTAGGAGAGAAATAAAAGGGTTACATTATTGTCTTCTCTATTGGAAAAAGGGCGTGAGATATTATAAGTAATAATCAAAGACCAAAGAACACCTACCCTGTCCTCACTTAAAAGGTTGATGTGGCTTCTCTTCTTGCATCGTGATTGCTACACTATCTCAGTAAACATGTTTTACTTCTGTCATGAAAAAATGGGATTATTGAGGAATTAAATTGTATAGTTAGGTATATGAAAAGGCTAAAGTGATTGAAAACAACCTCAACATCCAAAGTTTTATCCAAATTTTTAATAAAATCTCAATATTACTGCTAAGTAAACTGGTCCTTTCTCTACTAGATCTTGGTACTTCAGAGGTTATTTCCCAATTAATGTTCTATTTCTCCCTTCCTTTTAGAGGAGAAACATACACTGCCATCATTATACATTTTGGAAATCTTGGGAAATAGATTATTTGACATCACTTTATACTTACTCGTCTTATTCTCACGATATATTTACTAGAAAATTGGAAATGTAAGATTTAAATTTTATATCATGTAAAAATAATATTTTCTATTTCAAGAGTACTAGTGAAGAATCATGACATTTAAAAAGAGTATAATTGTTTGGGCCACCTTAATGCTAAAACCAAAAATGTATATGTGTGCCATGGGTAAATAGCCACATTGGCTAAGATGTCAGAGAAAATGCATTGCCCTTTATTTTTATATTTTTATTGATTTCAGAGAGGAAGGGAGAGGGGGGAGAGATAGAAACATCAATGATGAGAGAGAATCATTGATTGGTTGCCTCCTGCATGCCCCCCACTGGGGATGGAGCCCTCAACTGCAATTTGGGCACGTGCCCTGGCCAGGAACTGAACTGTGGCCTCCTGGTTCCTAGGTTGATGCTCAACCACTGAACCACATCGGCCAGGCTTGCTGTTTAGTTTTTGATTGTCCTGTGTGGTAGGAAAACTAGAAGTCCCTCTAAACCAAAAGCTAATATTCTGAATAATTAAGAAAGTAACAATAATGCATCCCTGAAATGGCATGAAATTCAGAACCAAAGAAAAAGTGAAACTAGATGGTCTTATGAGATAGTTGATGCCAAAGATGACTTTACCATGGAAAGTTTCTGCTAAAGCTGCAGTCACAGAATATATGCTTCGTATTTAGGATTTGTAGATAAGAGACAATCTTAGATACAGTCAATGTGGAGAATTTCATAGAAAATTCAAAAGCCCCAGATTCAATGTACGGCGTGATGTAGAAATGAATCCTGCTGTGAGGAATGAAGAACTAAAAGTCTTTCCTGTCTCAAAGTAGGCACTAGAGGAGAAGGAAATGTTATGTATTTCCACTGAGAATTCGTAACCTTGGCATGCCAAGCCTTTGCAGTGAAATTCAAACTTGTATTTTCATAGAAACCTCAAAAGGATATTTTAATCTAAAACAATGCCAGTGGGGTGGAGCCCACAAGCAGAAGCGCACATAGATTTCTCTGAAAAAGAAAATATTTTCAATAATACTTCTCTATTTTCTTATGTTTTTGGATTAATCAAATATTTTTGGTATTATTTTTATCTTTGTCTCTCATTTTAATGATTATCCTAGAGGTTTGCTAGGCAGTATGATAGCCACTAGTTACACATATATGATGATAGTTAAATTTGTTAAAATAAAATAAAATTAAAAATTAGCACACAAACAACATTTCAAGATCTCATGGTGGCTAGGCAACAGCACTGAACAGTGCAAATAAGTAACATTTGCATTATCATAAAATCTTATATCATGGAGCACCACCCTAGAGAATTGGACAGGTATCGCTGTCATACTAAGGTCTAATATGAATCATTTCTCTTTGCACTACTCTGATACTGACAGAGAATTAGACATATTGAACTCCATATTTTCTGTATTTTGCATTATTGTTTCATGCTTCTAAAATTCTACATATATGTTAACATCATAAGTCAATACTAATGCTATTTTGTAGAGTAAATATTTCTATTTATTCTTTCTTAAGATCTTCTTTCTTTCCTCTTTGTCTTTGATTATATCTGGAGTTATTTTCCTTCCACCATTGGTTTTCTTTAAGGATAGAACTTTTGGTAATGATTAACCTATTTCTGGTGGCCATTTTTATTGAATGATCTATTCACTGAGCATAAAATATAAACTTTACAAGGTAAACACTAAAAAAAAGAAAGGTGGATGGGCTGCATTAACATAAATCTGATGGCTTGCTGCTACATTAGAAAAACAACAAATTAGCTAGTGTCCCCTTTTTCTAAATTTAGTCAGAATATTCTATTTGTGCCCTAACTGGTTTGGCTCAGTGGATACAGCGTCAGCCTGCGGACTCAAGGGTCCCAGGTTTGATTCTGGTCAAGGGCATGTATCTTGGTTGCGGGCACATACTTAGTAGGGAGTGTGCAGGAGGCAGCTGATCGATGTTTCTCTCTCATCAATGTTTCTAACTCTCTATCTCTCTCCCTTCCTCGATGTAAAAAGTCAATAAAATATATTAGATTTGTTAATATTTAAAATTTTATTTTAAAACTAGTAGCCCTGCGCACAAATCCGTGTGCCAGTACCTCCCAGTAGCTCGCTGCCGCCCTCCAGTAGCTCTCTGCCCGCTGCTCCGCCCTCCTGTGGCTCCCCATGCCCCCTTCCTCACCCTCCTCCCCTCAGAGCTTGCTGCCCTGCCCCCTCCTGTAGCTCTCTGCCACCCACTTGTAGCCAGTAGCTCGCTGCCACCCTCCTGTAGCTCTTCGCCTGCTGCCCCACCTTCCTGTAGCTCCCTCTACCCCCATATTTCCTGCCCTGCCCCCTCCTGTAGCTCTCCGCTGCCCGCTTGTAGCTTGCTGCTGATCCATGATCCAGTCGTTATGCGGTTGGTCGTTATGCTTCATGGTATAACGATTTGCATATTATGTCTTTATTGTATAGGATATGGCTAAACAACTTCTCCTTAAGTTTAAAAATACTTTTATCTAGCCTGGCCAGCATGGCTCAGTGGTTGAGGGTCAATCAATGAACCAGGAGATCAAGGTTCAATTCCCAGTCAGGGCACATGCCCTGGTTGTGGGCTCTATCCCTAGTAGGACGCTACAGGAAGCAGTCAATCAATGTTTCTTCTCTCATCACTGATGTTTCTATCTCTCTCCCTCTTCCTTCCTCTCTCTGAAATCAATAAAAACATATTTTAAAAGATATTTTCATCTTATTACTAATGTTGTGTTAGCAATTTTTATTGTCTGGAGGTGGCATTTTTCTTTGATTTGTTTGTTGTTTTTTAGTTGTTTTAATTCTATTTTTCACACATTTCTTATTGGATCTTGTATATATGTGTATTTGTTAGTGTTGTGATTTTCTTTTTTTTGTTTTGTTTTTTTTACTTATGTTGAATTATGTTGAATATTCTTGGAATGGCTATTAGCAAGAGGAATCTTTGGAAAAGTGAGGAGGGTGCAGGATAGCTCCTGAAATTACAGATTTTATACAAGCAATGATAGAGTGAAGGATTGATTTTTTAAAAATAATAACACCTCTCCAGAGAAAGTGATGTTTCCTTTGTTTCTTAGAATCTGGTATAAGAGTACTTTTCCCACCAAGATAAATATTCTCTGATTTCTACACCCATCAGTACTACTGGTTGGCTCAGCCTTTTTCATCGAAGGTGAAACAACAAGAAAGCTAATATCTGAGCTTTCTGACCTTTGCCTTCTATATCAATCTTGCTCATTGCTGTCATCTGTTTTACCTCAGCCCTATGTATAATATTTCCCACTTAGGGGAATGATATCTGAAAATGGCAGCAATTTTTACCCAATCACCAAAACCTATATTTTCCTCTTCTTTCTGGACTTAAAGCTACACTAAATTCTCCATGCTTCTTTTCACACATGTGCTCAGCTGACTTAGTTTTTAGGCAGAGAAATGTAAGTGGAAGTGATGGGCAACACTCTCAGGCCTTACACAAGAGATAGTCAAAACCACACTCTCTATCTCCTTTCCCCTGCAAGCTGGACCCAACAGTGATCTGAGGGTCACTTGTAGAAGGTGGCAGAGACTCTGCCAGCTGGGTCTTGATGGTATACATGGAGGAGGATTGCTCTGTTGATGGATTTGCTGCTCATGACTATTGTGAGCAATAAACTTCTGTTGTAAATAAATTTATACAATTTGTCATGTGCCCATGCAAAGAGATGGTAGGCAGGTAAGACTCATGTTTTCTGGCTCCTAATCCAGGACTATTTTGTACATTCTATGATATGAGGAGTTTGCCGATGGTCTTTCTCTTTTCTTTCCTAGTTGTTACTTTTTATTATTTTATTCTTTAATTTTAATACTTTAATAAATATTCTAACTTTTATTATTCAATCTACTACTGACTCGGAAGACAATTATTTCAAGGCCACAAGTGAGATAGATGGGGAAAGAAAGGACTATTTTTCACCTCTCAAAGTTCGTCAACTGAGGCAGCTCAATGAAAGGTCTTCACTGTGTTAGCTTAATAGCAGTTTTACTTATAATCTTATCTAAATAATGTATAGATGAAACACCCAAATGTTTTGGCACTTTACTTTCTCTTTCTTTTCCTCTTTCTCTTAAACACTCTTTTCATGCAAAATATTGTTGAAGCGGGATTAAAGGAAAAGTTAGGAAAATACTTGATTCCATATTGTACTCTAGAAAGTAATTATTTGCTCTTTTAGGGGAAATGATCCAATTTTTATTTGGAGAAATTGCTTTACAAAATAGACCAGCATTCTTGCATCCCAACAGTTTATTTCTTCTCCAGATGGTAGTTTGCTTTTGGCAGACCAGTGGTTCCCAAACTCTAGAATCACCTCGGGTGATATTACAGATATCTTTGCTTAGGTACCATCCCCAGAGACACTCTATAAATTGGACTTGTGTAGGTCTTAGGAATGGAAATTTAGAAAAACCCCTCTAGGCAATTCTAAGCTGAATCCAGGTATGAGAATCACTTGTATAAAACTCTGCATATGAAAATTAAATAACAGAGGTTACTAGTAAATATCTTTATGATGATATGCCAATAATTAATGTAAATATCTTTAAAATATTTTACTACAAAATTGGTCTCAATAATAAATTAAGTGATTGATTAAGTTTCATAATTACTTCATTTTAAAATTATTTTGTGTTATAAAACTCATTTAATAAGAAAGTGAGATTTTTCTTCTTCATCATTTGTTTTGTATAATTACATTGCTTAATATCACCATGGTTATTTAAACTGTTTGAAATCTGGTTGACATCAGGTGGTCCTTTAATTTGATCTATTTCAAGTCTTTTTACTACTGAATTAATAAAAAACCATTTTTTTCACTTAAATACTCGTGAAGGTCTTAGAGTGGATTAAGACATTTTCTAAAAAAAATAACTTGCTATTTGAAGAAAAATAACCATAAAATACTGTGACTTAATGAAAGAAGTAGAATGGAAGTATAATTCATGTAATTTTAATTTTGTAGAAATGCGCCTGTTTCTATAAGTGCATGTTAACATAATGTATTCAAACCTAAACCATTATTAATACATTTAACCTGCATGTATTAAGCAAAATATGAAACTAAGGAATAAGATAATATGCTTAAGAATGGTTTGCAGAGGAGTGTCATACATAAGAGCTGTCTATGTGTGCTATTGTAATTATCTGTTTTTACACCAATGGTTCTTTCTTCCAAGATTTATTTTATCTACTTGTCGAAATCAATCTCACCAAGGAAATTATATCCATACTATAAGCCCATTGCATGAAATTCGTGCACGGGGGGGGGGGGGGGGGGGGGGGATGCAGGGGTGTGTGTCCCTCAGCCCAGCCTGCACCTTCTCCAATCTGGGACCCCTCAAGGGATGTCCGACTGCCCGTTTAGGCCCGATCCTACCTGGATCGGGCCTAAACGGGCAGTCAGACATCCCTCTCACAATCCAGGACTACTGGCTCCCAACTGCTTGCCTGCTTGCCTTCCTGATTGCCCCTAACTGCTTCTACCTGCCAGACTGATCACCCCCTAACCACTCCCCTGCCAGCCTGATGCCTAACTGCTCTCCTGCCAGCCTGATTGACCCTAACTACCCTCCCCTGCAGGCCTGGTCACACCTAACTGCCCTCCTCTGAAGGCTTGGTCACCCCTAACTGCCCTCCCCTACAGGCCTGATCCCTCCCAACTGCCCTCTCCTGCAGGCCTGATCGCCCACAACTGCCCTCCCTTGCAGACCTGTCCCTCCCATCTGCCTCCCTTCCTGGCCATCTTGTGGTGGCCATCTTGTATACACATGGGGGTCGGATCTTTGACCACATGAGGGCAGCCATCTTGTGTGTTGGAGTGATGGTCAATTTGCATATTACTCTTTTATTAGATAGGACTAGAGGCCTGGTGCATGGATTCGCGTACTGGTGGGGTCCCTCAGCCTGGCCCCTTCCCACTTGCAATCTGGGACCTCTCGGGGTGCTGGACTGCAGGTTTTGTCCCAGTTCCCACAGGACAGTGGGGATCGGGCTGAAACTGGCAGTCCAACGCTGCCTGCCACTCCTGCCTGCTGCTCCTGCTTATTCCAGCCCTGCTGTGCCTGCTGTAGGCTTGCACCCGGTCAGTCCCTTTTTGGAGAGGCTCGTGCTGCTACAGTGGCATTCGCCAGCCATGAACCCTTCATCCTGCAACCGTTGGTCAGCTGAGCAATGCTCCCTCTGTGGAGCACCCTGACCATCAGGGGGTAGCTCCTGTGTTGAGCGTCTGCCCCCTGGTGGTCAGTGAGCATCATAGCGACTGGTCAACCAGTTGTTCAGGCCTTCGGTCACTTAGGCTTTCATATATATAGATGATTTCTCCAACTGACTTTCAAAAGTTTCAAAAATTGTGTGTGTGTGTGAGTGTGTGTGTGTGTGAGAGAGAGAGGGGGGGAGAGAGAGAGAGGGAGAGATTGAACAATTGGGGCAAAATATAAACAATATATTCATGCTCTGTGCCCTGCCTAGATGTTTTATTCTCTTTGCCTTGCTAATTTCTATTCATTCTGCAGGTTCAAGTGTAAAGGTTAGCTTCCATTCTTCCCTGATCTAAGTTAGTACTCCATTGGATATTCTCTGAGAACACTGTAGTTCACCTATGTGGCTTTTAGAATTTTAAGGAATTTGATATTTATACAAGTGTCTGTCCATTAGCTATTCTTCTGCTAGATGACAAAATCTGTGAAAGGAGAGTTCATGATTTTCAATCAGTTATCTAACTCCAATATCTAACACATTGCCAACACATGGCAGACAATTAACAAATTGGACTTCATAAATGAATGAAGATGGCCAATAGCTCTTTCTCATTCTTTCATTGGTTAGGGAATGAAGTACCTTCCTCACCCTTCGCTAGTCCCTCATCTCAAAGCTTCTCATTAAACTTTCAAAATGTATTGTTAACAAAAAGCAAAACTAAAAGCCATATCTATATTTGGTGTATACCATGAGCAAAGATATTTCATCAAAGGCTGAATAACCAGATGGGAAAAAAAACTAAATTTGAAGATTTTGTTAGGAGGGATGGGTAATGTGGAGCCAGGTCATGTTGATGGGAGAATAGCGATGATTCAAAAAAAGAAAAAAGAGGTCAAAACATAATATCCTGCTGTGACATAGGATAGAATTTGAATATTTTTGGGCTCTAACTGATTTGCTTTGGCTTCTTAATGATTTAAAAATAATTAGCTTTGTTTTTAACATTTTATAGTCAAGAGGGTTAATATAAAAATCACAATCTTTGTCTCTTCTTGAAATACTACTCCTATGTAATAAAGAGGTGATATGCAAAGACCTTTACGCCCTCATGTCACAAGATGGACGCCCTCACATTTTCACAAGATGGCTGCCCCCACATCATCCATCACAAGATGACCACCACAAGATGGCTGCCCACATCATCTCAATATGGTTGCCCCCACATCATCACAAGATGGCCACCACAAGATGGCCACCCCCACATTCTCACAAGATGGCCATCAGGGGAGGGCAGTTGGGGGTGACCAGGCTTGCAGGGGATGGCAGTTGGGGGGCAATCGGGCTGGCAGGGGAGCAGTTAGGTGTCAATCAGGCCAGTAGGGGAATGGTTAGGGGGCAATCAGACAGGCAGAGTGGTTAGGGGCAATCAGGCAGGTAGGCAGGCGAGTGGTTAGGAGCCAGCAGTCTCAGATTGTGAGAGGGATGTCTGACTGCCGGTTTAGGCCAGATCCCTAAACCGGCAGTTGGACATCCCCTGAGGGGTCCCAGATTGTAGAGAGTGCAGGCTAGGCTGAGGGCCCCCCCACCCTCCAGTGCACGAATTTTTTGCACTGGGCCTCTAGTCTACAATATTAGATTTATATTTGTTCCCAACAACAATTAGAAGAACTAAGGAGCTGCCACTCACTTTTTTTAGAGGCATACACTCTCCAGTTTGCAAGGTTCCCCACTTTGCTGATTTCACTCATTTATTTTACTTCTGGCCCCTGTTGACATTGAGTTTATAAATCCTGCTATCTAGAATTTTTTAAGAGTCATGAAAATAAGAATATTTTGTGTGGTTAAACTTAGGTCATTAACTTAGTTTTTCATTGTGATAGATTTCAGAATTATACATTTGCTTCTACATATACAGTGTATGAGAAACAGAGTATATTCTTGTATTATTATTTATTAATAATTATATTATTTTCCATACAAACAATTATAACTCTGCTTTTGCCTCACTCTGTATTCTACATTTTAAACATCAATCTGTATTTACTGATCAGTGATACAAGTAATTAGAAATAGCTCCATTATTATTTCTGTATATAGGTTTTACATCTGCCTTTAATGCAAAATCTACAAAAATATATACATTTGACCTTGATCCATCAAATATTCTGGAATTTACAATGTTTACATTTATTCACCCAGATAAATCTTAGCTGTTGAACATAGAGTATTACCACAGTTTATTTTGTATTGTTGGGGACCTATGAAAGTTTTACATCACCTTGAGAAAAGATGCTTATTAAAATTTGATTGCTGTCTCTATTATTAAAAAAAATTATTGTTTCTTTGGGAAGTAGAATTCTGGAGCTATATCAGAAATAGTGACATCTGTAGGAAAATAGAAATGTAAACATTTAGGTAACATAATCTTTGGCCTCAATTTAAGATAATTAATACTTCCTTATATTTTTGTCGTAATTTTGTTTCTCAAATTATTTTCAGGATTATGATAAAATTTAATCCCTTCAAAACTTGGCTGTCCTAGAACAATTATTATCAATTTTAAAGTGGAGAAAGAAGCCCAGGAAAGTTAAACAACATGTCACAGAATGCATGATAATATATTTATGGAGCCCAGAATAGAATCTACTGATGTCTAATACCTTTTTCAACTACTATGGATTTTCTGCCATTTTTACAGAATGAAGCTTTAAAATATCCCCTAAGAATTATATATATGGCACTTCTAAAAACATTTGGAATTTAATAAAACAGTTACAGCATAAAAATAAATTACTAGTATGAGAAATATAAGTGTGATATATGTCAAGCTGTTTTGATTATTTTATGTGAATGGTATATTTGGTTTTGAGATTTTTAACAACCAAGATAAAAAGAAGAAAAATATAGGTTATATATCTTATTTTAATTTAAAGTAAAGCATATAATATCACCAAGAGAGCCAGTAGATTTTGGGGAATTAAAGACTAGCTGAAATTATATATTCTATAATCTATTTTACATGAGGCATAATTTCATAAAAAATAGCTATTTACTTTAAAAAGATATTCTTCCACATGTTAAAGAAGGCATATTATATTTCTACTCTTTAAATGCTATTAAAAATGTCATACTATTTTTTAGCATCAAATTAAATTCTACCACAGTTTCTAATAATTTTGACATTTATTGAATATATTTTTCTCTACACTATACTTTTTAAGTACTTTATATGTACTAAATCATTTAATTCTTATTACAATCTGTGATATAGGTACTATATTTTATCTTTTAAAGAAGAGGAAACTAAACTGCATGTACTAAATAACTTTCCCAAGCTCACAGGGCGAGTGCATTAGCTAGTTGGTTGTGTACAATGCAACATAACACAAATATATCATTGGCTCAACCATGATTTCATGCTCATGGCTTTGCTGTTGGCTGCAAGTCATCAGATTTGCACTGGAATAAACTGAGCCAGCTGGACTCTAAGCTTCAGACTTGGTTCAGATCAGCTTCACAGGTTTTTGATTTTGAGCAAGAGAATGCTGGCTGGAGCATGCTGTCATGGTGGAGGGCTGTTCTCAGGAGGGATGGGGACAACCTGTCATACCTATGAAAGCCTCAGCACATAACTGGCACCTGCGATCCATTGGAAAAAGAAGCCACCTAACCAAGCTCAGTGTCAGAGGGTCAAAAGAGTAAACATCCTAAAGTAAGAACCATAGCAAATAGGAGAGGAAAAATTAATTTTGAACAATATGGCAGAGTGAGTGAGGATACAAATCCAAACAACCTGATTTCATAGCCAGTACATGCTCCACTGCACTCTGCTATTTTCCTATTGCATTGTATTAATACTAGAGGCCTGGTGCACAAAATTTGTGCATGGGTAGGTCCCTAGGCCTGGCCAGCAATCAGGGCCGATCAGGGCCTTCTGGCTGCCAGCTGGGGCCTTCCTTCATTTCGTGCCACCCCTTGGTTGTCAGTGCACATCACAGTGAGCGATTGAACTCCTGGTCTCCCGGTTGAACTCCCGAGGGGACACTTTGCATGTTAGCCATCTATCTATCTATCTATCTATCTATCTATCTATCTATCTATCTATAGATAGATCTATATATATATAGATTAATAGATTTATTTTGAACTATCCTGATATTTCTGAGCTAAACACTAAATAATATTGTATATTATACCTTTAATATATTGCTGAATTCTGTGCTAATACTTTCATACCTCTATATATTCATAAGTAAGAATGGCCTATGGTTTTGTTTTCTGTTTTTTAAATTAGATTTTAGTATTATCAGGGTCATGTTTGCTGTGTATAATAAATTTGATAGTTCCACTTCTCTTTATACTATTTTGGAAAAAAAAAGATGATACAGTTGTTTAAGAGAGAAAATGTATGTGTAAGTGTTATGTAAATTGTGGATGGTTATATAAATATAAGTAACCACCATTAAAATAACATCTAATGACAAATATGTGATACCTTAATCAATAAAGAAATTAATTTAAAAAAATAACATGTAATGTGCAAACAGTCTAAAACGGTGTCAGATATGATCATAGTTTCATTATTTTCTCTTTTTCAATTTAAATAATTTTTCTCTTCTAATTATCTTTCTTGTTCAATTACTTTATTACCTTATTCTTATAAATTACCTGCCCTGATAAGTTCTTTTAAAATGCCTGTAATTATTTTCTATTTGTCTTCCTTGTCTTTGTTTATAAAATTGGAAAGTTGATTAAGAATTGAGAATTAGCATAGCAATATGTATACTTGTTTTTAACTCTGGTATTTGGGGTTATTACTAATATTCTCAAATATTAATACACTAGAGGCCCACTGCATGAATTTCATGCGCTCAGAGGGGTCCCTCAGACAGGCCTGCACCCTCTGGCAGTCTGGGATCCCTCTGGGATGTCCAACTGACAGCTTAGGCACTCCCCATGGGGAGCGGGCCTAAGCCTTCAGTTGGACATCCTTAGTGCTGTTGTGGAGGTGGGAGAGGGTTCCACCACCACTACCACTGCGCTCGCCAGCCAGAGCCTGGCTTCCAGCTGAGTGGCGCTCCCCCTGTGGGAGTGCTCTGATCACCAGGGGGCAGCTCCTGAATTGAACATCAGCACCCTGGTGGTCAGTGAGCGTCACAGCAACTAGTCATTCCGTTGTTTGGTCTATTTGCATATTAGTCTTTTATTATATAGGACTAGAGGCTCAGTGCATGAAAATTCATGCACTGAAGAGGGGGACCCTCAACCCAGCCTTCCCCCTTTCACAGTCCAGGAGCCCTCAGGGGTGGGAGGCAACCTGGCGTTCAGGGGAAGGCTACGCCCCATCACACCTCTGCTGCTGCCACTGCTGGCAGCACAAAACTCAGCCAGCCCTGGTTACCTGAGCCTCAGGTGGCCCTGGGCAGCCCTGGGTGGCCCTGGGCAGCTGGGCAGCCGCCACTCAAGGCTTGCCTGAGCCTTGGGCTGGCTCTGGGTGGCTGGGAGGCTGAAGGGACTGGGGGACCCCAGAGGCAGGCACGCGGAGAGGCCAGGCCCGCCTGGGGGTGGACCCATCCTTGCCGCATGCCTGCCACCCCAGCAGGCCTGAGGGGAATGGGCACCGCCACCTTGTGGCTGTAGGCACTGCCATCTTTGAAGGCAGGGCAGCAATTAGCATATTCCCTCCTTATTGGCTGTCGGTGCTGCCATCTTTGAGGGTGGGGCAGTCAATTAGCATATTTCCTTATTATTGGCTGTGGGTGCCGCCATCTTTGCAATGGCATAGGGTCAATTAGCATATTCCCTCTTTATTAGATAGGATGAACTACAGTTAGTCATAATTGGAATATTTCCCTCAAGAATTTTGGAAAAAGACATTAAAAGGAAAGTTATAAAATACACCCAATTGTTTTCACTTTTTTAACAAAGGCAGTTGATTTCCTGGAGCTGGATCATACCAGCTCATGAGAGACTCTTTATACATCTCTTCCTGGCATTGCAACTAGTTACATCATGTTCGTAGGTTGAAATTGGTCATGGTGGGAGAATTTACATCATAAAAGGGGCAAACACTATAAATCTCTTTGAGCTATAGCTCTCTGTGTCTGCATGCATATTTATGTATCTGTGAATCTGTAGTGTTTTCCTATTGCTGTATGGTGTTATGAAATTGGATTATATAATTTCTTAAAGAAGCTCTATTCTGATTGGTTTAGGGGTTAATAAATTCTTATTTTAATTGAATATCACTAACATTTTCCACACTGAGGCAGCTTAAACTTCCAATTAAAAAAAAAAAAAAGAAATATCCTTTTAGATCAACTTGTTTTAAAAATTCAACTCACATTATTTAGGAAAATATTTTGGCAAACAAATATTGTTGGCTAAATAAAAACAGTTGTCTTCTGACTTATTCATGTCAGGTAAAAAAATAAGCATATATTTTATTCCACTTGGATTTGTTCTTCCTAAACTTATACAGCTTTACTCTTTGAATAAACTAACATTACATCTACTGGATGTTTTGAAAAAGTGTAAATTTGTACTTAACCAAATTAAAGCATTATTCTGACAACTTTATTTCAACTATCATATTTTTACTATGTCCGCTTCAAGATGGTTTCTGAGATCTTTAGGTAATTTAAAATCTCAAACTTAAGCTAAATTAAATAAAGTAATGCATATTCATTGGATACCTAGGTTATTTCTAAGTAAGAGAGAATACAGAAATGTTAAATACTAAGAATAATTTTAAGTTTATGCACTTTTGCCTCTTATTTGTATATCTCACAAAATTAGGCTTTGTATATTTATTTTTTGGTCTATTAATAAATGTGCTCATTTAGAAATTGCAGATTTGTTTACCTTATTAAAAGAAACATCTTAAAATAATTAAATTTATTTGACATATTACTATTGATTAGTTAAATTGGAAGCCCTGTCAAATCAGAAAAAAAGAAATTAATGCTCCCTATGTAAAATTTGTATGGGTAAATTATTATTATATTATTTATTAATACAAATATTTCAGAAATGGTGTGAAGTTTTTAGAAACTGTTTCTGCCCTTGCTGTCAATGACACTTGATCAGAGTCCTGATGATGCTTTGTGTGACATTAGACAACATCTAGTGTTATTAATTGCAGTTATTTGTTTTAATTTATCTTTATTGTTGAAAATATGTCCCTTTTTCCCCCTATTGTTTTAATTTTTTTACATCTTTATTGTTGAAAGTATTATATATGTCTCCCTTTACCCTCATTGACCCCTTCTAGTCAGCACACCACCCCAGGCCTTCATCACCCTATTGTCTGTCATGGGTTATACATATATGCATATAAGTTCTTTGATTGATCTCTTCCCACCCACCCACCCTCCTTTACCTTTTAATTAATTTTAATTTTAAAAAAATGTTTAGAGTTGATAAACCATTTCCTTTCTTTTTTATTTCTTTCTCTTTTAACTTCCCTAACTTATGTTATTGAGTCCTCTGCAGTAATTTTTTATATTTGTACTGGAGGCCCAGTGCATGAAATGCATGCATGGGTAGGGTCCCAAGGCCTGGACAGTGATCAGGGCCAATCTGTGGGGCAATGGGGGCGGGAGGGTGTGCCTGCTGGCATCCATCTTGGCCAGCCTGGGGCCTGTGGGCTGGGGCAGCTCCTGCATTGAGCTTCTGCCCCCTGGTGGTCAGTGCGTGTCATAGCAACCAGTCATTCCACCAGGTGTTCCGCCATTTGGTCAATTTTTTATGAAATATTTTCTTTATTTTTTCACCCTTCCCTTTTTACTGTTTCTAAAGCTTTTTGTTTTAATTTCTTATTCATTTTCCCATTCACATATTTAAATATTTAGTGCCATGAATTTTTTCTTAAGCACTTCCTAAGCCATCACCTAAAACTCTTCTTGGGTCAGTTTTCTTATCCTTATGTTCTATGACATCCACAATTCCCTTTTTAAAAATTTATTTTTATTAAAATATAGTTAAAAATTCTCTAATATTTTTTTCTTGGACCAAAAACTGTGTTTAATGAGAAGTCAGTGAGCTCTGGCCCATATTGCTCACTGGGTTGGGCCATTGTCAGTACACCAAAAGGTGGCAGGTTCAATTCCATCAGGTCACATACTTAGGTTGCAGGTTCAATCCCAGGTTGGGGCAGCTAATTTATGTTTCTCTCTCTCTCTCTCTCTCTCTCTCTCTCTCTCTCTCTCTCTCTCTCTCTCTGTTTCTCTCTCTCTTCCTCTCTCCCTCTCTTTAAAATAAAAATAAAATACAGGTAATAGTCCATGTACCTAATATTCCAAATAGAAAGTTCTTAATTGTTTAATGGTTTATTGAATTGTATTTAGAAAATACTGAATGTTATTATTTCTAGTATAAACAATTAATTATCTTTATCTTTCTGGCCCAATATATCTCTTTGGCATTTGGTAAATATTCGATGTGCCCTTAAAAAAATATATTTTCTCTATCATCACTGTACAGTATAAAATAAATACTGTGTGGATGTATGCTCATCTTTACTGCATTTATCTTATTGATTATGTTGTTTCGGTTCTCTATATATTTTATACTTTTTAATCTATTCGAATTACCTAAAACTGATGGCTATTACTGCTGTGTATCTTTCTTTTTGTCTCTTTCCCTTTTTCTTCTGCATGAAATTTGCCACTGGGCTATTTCAAAAACTATATATTTCCACTGTACTCTGGCTGGAGATATTTTTATATTGATTTTTGAGTTTGCTAAGAAGTAATGTACATTTTTTATTTTTTCTATATCTATGACCACACACTCTAAGCCTCACTTTATTGAAAGTGGCTCCCCTTTTACAGTGATCTGAAATATCTTCTGTCCTATGTTAAAAGTCCATATGTGTATGGGTAAGCTTTAGGTCCTCTCTTCTAGTTAATTGTTTCATCTGTTTTTCTGCCAAAACCCAGCCTTAAATCCCATAGTTTTATAACCATTTATTTGTTAGATGATTATAAATATATTTTCTCTGTGGCTTATCTTTTTACTTTTTCTACAGCAACATTTCTGAGCTTTCATCAGAGAATTTCTGTACCTCTTGTCTCTGGTTAGTTAGGCTTTGGCTTTTTTTGGCCTAAATGACATGGTGGAAGAAACACTGTGCTCGTTCTGAGTCCAGATCTCGAGAAGGCTTATCTGTTCTCTCTCAGAACATTGCCATGGAGATTTGTGTACATCCATGCCCACCTGCTGGAGGAAGCCCAGTCAGTATCATTGCCCGCCAAAGTCAGCCAATTTCCCACTCATCCATCAGTCTACCCCCAGATATATTAGTCAGCTAGCCTCAGATCAAGTGAGCATGGCCAGTTCAGCTATACTTCCTAGTTGGCCCATAGACTTCTGATTAATAATTAATAATTGTTTGAAGCCACTAAATATTGAGATGGCTTTAATTCAGCTATTGATTACTGATATAGTATGATAAAATTTGATATGGTAGCATTTATCAATATTTTGTTTTGTGCCTTGCATAATTTGTTTACTTGGACAAAGTTCTATCTAAATCAAAATGTCATAAAATATTCTTGCATGATTTTTAAAAGTGTTGACACATGCTTTACTCATTTAAGGTTTAAATAAACTGGAATTGATTTTTTGGCTAAGTTGTGAAGTAGGGCACCAATTTAATTTATTTTCAATATGAAGAGTTAATTGTATCGGCAACATTTATTGATAATTTCTTCACTTATGAATAATGCTACCTTTTTATATATGTTAAATCTCTATGTAAGTTTGGCTTCTTCCTTATGTTCTATTTACCCTTTATTTTCCTCTCCCCATGCCAGTAACACCATCTAGCAATACCCCACTGTTCTCTTTGGTTATATTGCCTATTTTGAAATATTTTAATTTAAACATAAAATATAGGATCAGTTTTTCAAGTTCCTCAAAAACTCTTGTTATTTTAATTGGAATTACATTAAAAATGAAGATGTTGACATTGTACCAATTACGTTTTAGCATTTAGCAACACCAGTATATGTTTGATATTTGTTTCCTGGTGAATTTTTAAAGTTGGTTGTTATATATGTTTTATGTGCTTAAATTATATTCCAAAGCCCTTTTCAATTTATCATTCAGTTTAATAATCCTAGCTGTTCCTTCAAAATACAATTTATCACATATTCCAAGAAGCATTTTTGTGATCTTTATTATTTATCTATCCTCTACTTAATACTCATGACACTAGTTACTTACCTGTTTATTTTCATATATTTTCTAAAATACTTTTTATTGATTTCAAAGAGAAAGGGGGAATGAGAGAGGTAGAAACATCAATAATGAGAGAGAATCATTGATTGGCTGCCTCCTGCATACACCCTACTGGGGATTGACCCTGCAACCTGGGCATGTGACCTTGACTGGAGTCAATCCTGGGGCCCTTCAGTCCGCAGGCTGATGCTCTGTCCACTGAATGAAACCAGCTAGGGCTTTATTTTCATATTTATTCTTCTCTATGCCTTGCCTCTGACCTGCGTTTTAGAGAACCACATTCCAAAGGATAAATTAACAGTTGGTGTCCAAGCAGGCCTAGAGGAAATTAAAAAGCAGGATGTATTTCCCTCTCTCACTCAGCCTCAACTAGTGATTCTGATGTGGGCTCTGCCTCCTGCCTGTGTAACTCTAGGTATCTTTTTCCAGGGCTCCAAACCCCATCAGACCTCCTTCTCCTGCTCCCAACCGTGGTTTTAGAATTCCTATGATGGCCCCAGTTTTGGTTCCGGTAACATTTTCCTCCGTTATCTTTCTAGCCCCATGATGGAACTAGTTTCCTGATGCATTTGATAGCATGTTTGTCTTACTGAAATTCTTGATTAATCAATGTAGTTTTCAATGAACTATAGTAGAATATTTCTGTTTTAAAGAGAGTAATTTCTGTTTTTTTCTGACTTCTCTCATCACACTTTGAATATACTGTAATAAATGGTTCATTAGCCTTTCCTCTCACTAGATTTCAACTGATTTATGTAAAAAAAACACAACTCATCTGGATCATTTATTAAAATAATAGATAACAAAAGTATTTTGCTGTTCAGAATTATTATATGAATGATAGAATATTAAAAATGACTTACAAAGTCATGTAAGTGTCATTTAATGTGTATCATTTATTAACTTTTAAAGCTTTATTTCTGCCCCAACGGTTTGGCTCAGTGGATAGAGTGTCAGCTGCGGTCTGTAGGGTTCCAGTTTGATTCAGGTCAAGGGCATATGCCTGAGTTGTGGCTAGATTCCCAGTAGGGGCCATTCAGGAGGCAGCCAATCAATGACTCTCTCTCATCATTGATGATTCCATCTCTTTCTCCCTCCCCCTTACTCTCTGAAATCAATAAAAATATTTTTTTAAAAAAAGCTTTATTTCTTGCCTTCTTCTCAAATCCAGCATAATATTTATCTCTAGCTGGCCACACTCTATCATTTATTCATTTAACAACACTAAACACCCATTGTATGTCAAATGTATACTGTATATGCAGTTATTATAAATAAATATATATATGCAGTTATTACAATAGTGGAGTAAAAAGTAAAAAAAAAAAAAAAAACAACCCTAAAACAAGGATGACCTTATATAATTTTTATGCTTTGAAAATAAATTATGTTTAAATTATGATCAGAATGGCATATATAAAGCATGTCTACCCACAATTCTTGCTAATCAACTGGAAGATAAACAATTTGATTTATTTCCTTTGTTAGATTTTTTTCTATGCCAGAATTTTCCTTTTTTTTTTTTAGTATTTATACTAGTGTTTTCTTTATGCCATGAATTTTCTTAGTAATGTTCATTCTAGTATTAACCAAATGATTTCAACAATGTGGATAATTTTAAAGTGCTAACCCACTCCAGGGCATGGCTTGTGCTTTATTATTGTTCCATGGAGTTGTGGAAAGCACTCTGACTTTAACCTCCTGAGACTGGGCCCATTATATGGTAATATGCACCCTGAAGGATATTTTGCTCCAGTTAAATCTTGACCCTGTTTAGCATATAGCATAGGCTAGCATATGCAAATGAGAGAACCAAGGTTTGTATTCTAAGTGGTGTGCATTTGACTCTAAAGCTATGCATTAAAGAACTGGAACTGGATCTGATCCATATTTCTGCCCTCTAAACCTAATTACCCAGCCATTCTACAACTAGGTAATGTTTTTAACTTTATTGAGATTAAAATTTAATTTCAAAATGATGGTATGATTTAAAGGAAAGAATAATTTCTTTGCTATCAGAAGTTATGGCTAAATCATTTATCTGAAATTTGGATCTTTTGATACAGCTTTTAGAAGCTAAGTGGCATCAGGCAAAGTGTAGTGAGTCAAGGGGAAAGAAATAGTAGTTTGGCCTTTGGAGAGATGCCTGAGAGTATATATATGTAATAAGTCTCCAAAAGAGCTTCAATAAATAAAGCAGACTGATAAGCTATTCTGATGCTGCTCAGTTGGCCTGACATTTTTCTCTAGTCAAGGGAGAAGGTCCTCCAGATTTAAACCTAAATCTCTTTTCCTCCCTCCCTCCCTCCCTCCCTCCCTCCCTCCCTCCCTCCCTCCCTCCCTCCTTCCTTCCTTCCTTCCTTCCTTCCTTCCTTCCTTCCTTCCTTCCTTCCTTCCTTCCTTCCTTCCTTCTTCCCTCTCTCTTTCACATGTTAAAAGAGTATATAGAAATATTAGGGATATAAATTGAAATAAAATAAATTGTTTCCATTGATGAGGGTATATGAATAATAGAATAAGTATAACTGGTAGAAATATGCACAATGCACAAGATTTGGTGAAGCTTGCTGCCCAATATACAAGCTGAAAATAATCAGGTACTCACTTTCCCAGCCTCTATGGTCTTAAGATAGAAGCATATTAACCACCCCTAGTCAATGATACAGGAGGAAATGACCACTAAGTTTCTTTTGAAACTATTTTCCTTTCTAATAAAAACAAACAACAAAAACATAGGAGTAAATGCTCTTCTACTTTGCTCAAACTTGTAGAATTTATATAAGATATCAGAAACCGGGACAACCATAACATGTCCCGATGGAATGCAGTTAAGAACTAAGCCTAAGTACTGATGATAGTTGGCAGATAAGATGTGAAAAGGACAGGTGATTGATTATAGTCATTGAATGCCCCAGCCAACCTGGTACACCTACCACAGGCTTCTTAATATATGATAAAATGCATTTTAGCAATTTCAATTCAATTTTAGTTGGGTATTTGATTATTATAGCCAAAAACATGTGAACCTGTACATTTTTCATATCTTCATGAAGTTCCAAATTACCGTCATCTATGGCAGGTTTCCTCTTAAACTTAATTGTTTATAACAGGAACCTTAAAATATAAATACCAATGGAATAATATGAGTTTTATTGCCTGTGGTACAATAAATTTTTAAGTATTAGACACTGAAAATGCTTCTGTAATTTACACACTAAATTACCTTTTTACTCTACTCTATGGAAATCATGTGCTTACATGTTATAGCTATTAACTTGAAATTTAATTTTCACTAAGAGGCCTGGAGTAGATAAAGAACAAAATTAAGTTTCTAATTACATTGCAGATTGCATAGTTCATTGAATATTGCAGCAAATGCTATTTTATTTACTCTATTAGAAAGAAATGATTCTTAGAAAAACATGATTCTTGTTCTAGGGGTATGATAAAGCACATGGAGCACTGGTCCCCATTTTTATTATTGATTATCTCTTTATAATGATAAATTTCAAGAAGTCTGTACAATGAGTCTGAGTATCTCTTCCTAAATATTTTTAAATATTCTTCTTTTAATTGGTATGGTTAACAACCTATTATCCTGATTTATCTGAATTTTAATCACAGGCTTCATATTAATTTTACTAGAGGTCCAATGCATAAAATTTGTGCTGGGGTGTGGGGGTCGTTCTTCAGCCTGGCCTGTGCCCTCTCACAATCTGGGACCGCTTGCTCCTAACTGCCCACCTGCTGGCTCCTTACTGCTTGGCTCGCTGCTCCTTAGGGCTGCCCCAGAGGCAGGAGAGGTTCCCGCCGCCACCTCCACTTCGCTCGCTCAGCAGCCCTGAGCCCGGCTTCTGACTGAGCGGTTCTCCTGCTGTGGGAGCGCACTGACCACCAGGGGCAGCTCCTGCATTGAGCATTTGCCCCCTGGTGGTCAGTGCAAGTCATAGCGATTTGTTGTTCTGGTTGTTCCGCTGTAAGGGTCGCTGGGCTTTTATATAGATAGACTAGAGGCCCAGTGCATGAAATTCGTGCAGGGGGGGCGGTTAGGGGGTTCCCCTCAGTCCGGTCTATGCCCTCTTGCAGTCCGGGACCTTCGGGAGATGTCCACCTGCCGGCTTGTGGCTGGATGGCCTTCTGCTGCTGCAGAGCCTGCTGCTTGAGCTTCAGCATCTGTTGCATGTGCATGGGCTAGACCACCACGGTCTGTCCTGCAAACACCATCGAGTGGGTGAGTCAAGCACAGAGGCAGGCTAACCCTGAGTTCCCTGCACTTCCCTGAGTCATTGAGTTGTTCAGACTGACTACTTTCTACAGAGAACGGCACCAGGATCGGGCCTAAGCCAGCAGGCAGTTGGGGATCCCTTGGGGGATGTAGCAGTGCACCAAGTGGCAGGCAGCCAGGGAGGAGCCTGAATCGGGGCCGGGTGCCGCGCCGCTCATCCTGGCCCGCTGTGCCTGCTGCCACCGCTCAGTAGTGCTGCCATGGTGTGGGGAGGTGGCAGCTGCACTCTCCAGCTGTGAGCCCAGCTTCTGGCTGAGCAGCGCTCCCCCTATGGAAGTGCACTGACCACCAGGGGGCAGCTCCTGCACTGAGCATCTATCCCTGGTGATCAGTGCACATCATAGCAGCCGGTCGTGCCGCCAATGGTCTCTTAGGTTTTTATTATATGGATGGGTGGATCTACCTAGGCTTCTTGATGCCTGCATTTTCATTTGTAAATTCAAGCAATAAAAGCACATACAGAGAAACACATACTTACTATCCTAGATATTTGGCCTACAAAATTATAGAAGATAGAGTCCTTTGCATCACATAATTTACCATGTTGGATATAGGTTCCTTGATTAAGGCACCAAGATGTGATGAATTAAAATACAATGTGATTAGTCAACTTGATGAGGCACAGGAAAGGAAAAAATATTATTTCTGGAGTTGAAGGGCTAAAAGATAGTATATACTTGAGCTGATTCTTAGAGAGTAAATTAGATTTCACTGGGCATAAGACTAACAGCTAAGAAAATAGTATATATGAGCACATATAAGTGACAGGACCAAGTATTTTGGAAACAGTATGATTTTATTATGATAGAATATGGGGCACTTGAAAAACTATTTAAAAGATGAATTCAAGGCACATTATGAAGGAGTTTGAGTGTCCAATCAAGATTTTGACTTTTACTCTTAAAGAAAGGGGGGCAACATAGAAAGATGATACTCTTAGGATGTTGGCGAATGTTAAGCTATATATTAGAAAACAAGTTAGGCAAAATATCCAAATGTGATCCACTCACATATTCCAGGTAGGAAAAATTAAGAGATTTAATTGCAGCAGGATTATTTCATTGGATGAAGCAAGCAAAGGGGCTCAGAACTAATATTGTTATAGTGAAGTTTTTTATATAAGAAGTCCTATTCCAGATTAATGAAGGGACTAGCATGTGCAAGGTTCATTAAAGAAACCTGTGAGTTGAATTAATTAGGCAAAGTCTAAGCTGTTACAACAAAGAGACTCAAAATACAGAGGCTAAAATAAGGTAAGTTTATTTCTCAGACACTTCATATTTAGACTGGCCCTGATTGGCAGAGTTACTCTGGTCCATGGAGTCTTTTAGGATTCTTGCATCTTGTTATTCCAGTATTCCCTACATATAGGTGTCATAATCTGCATGTTTGATGCCAGGTTGCACACATATCTGCAGTGTATCCTGCAAGAGGGGTAAACAATATGCATAACAACATAACAATATTTTATGCAAGAGGAATATATCACTATGTATCATTGATAGTGCACTCATAGCCTCTACTCAAATTTTAAAGGTGAGAATTTAATCACCTGGTCAACAATTATTTGCAAAGAAGCCTGAGAAATATGATTTCTAGCTGGGTAGGCAGATGTTTAGCTACTACTAAATTACCACAAAAGGGTGAGATAATGGATTTTAGGGGCAACTATGTATCATATATGAGTCAAGCTTGTATTCTAGGTTTATAATCTGGGAAGCTGAGTAAATGGTGATGCAATTTCTCAGGACTGAAATATTTTAGGTTTGCTGTTATGAGCTAATACTTTTGTTATTATTATGTACATACATCTTTCATGCTGGACCTATATTAGTTCCTCCAAAAGTGTCAGTGCATAATTAAGTTTGTACAAAGGTAGTCCAGGATCCTCAAGCATTCACACAATCTTGAAATCATAAACTAATTTCCAGTTACAACAGTTTGATTCAAAACTTCCTTGATTTTCTTTTGCAATAAGCTTCATTTGTTTTCTTTTGAAGCAGAGAATTGGAAACAGTCTGCATTGTTGAATTAATGAGAGAGTTGGGATATATTTTTACTAGACACTATTTACAGAAGCAAGAATGAGGAAGAAATAGGATAGAAAGTCTAGATTAGAGAAATGCTGATTCCTGATAAATTCAGGCACAAGAAAATAAAGTCCTCTTAGTGCCAACATCCCAGCGCTGATAAGGACCTAACAAATTTTGAAGCATAAGAAACCACAGATAAATTATAAACAGTGCTGCATGTTTATCCACTCAACAGAAACCCACTTAAAAACCATTGCATGCACACACACAGGCACACACACCTGATGTGCTGGGGAAGGTCATCAATAAGGTGTGGCCGCTGCTTTGACCCAGGCAGCCGCACCCCGGCAAATGGAGGCTCCTCCTCCTCTCCCCTGTGCTATAATGTGCAGTTCAGTTGCCTTCCCTGCTCCCAGAAGCTTTCCAAGGACATAGCCTTTATTTTTATTTAGTTTTTTAATATTAGTATGCCGTTTATTACATTCTCCTCTTCATACTGCTTAAAGCCACAGTATCTCCCATTATTGCGATGCTGCAGACTTTCCTCCTATAGGTATCTACCACAGGAGCCTCAGAGATCAGCTAAGTCAGAGTCCACATCTATAATAATAAAAGAGTAATATGCTAATTAGACCAACGTCCTTTCAGACGACCATCCAGATGAAGCCGGGGTTGCGAAGGAAGCCTGGGTCCCAGATGCCAGAAGGAAGTCGGTGCCAGCAGCCGAGGGGAGGAAGGCCTACTCTTTCACGAAATTTGTGCACCAGGCCTCTTGTTTTAAAGATAACAAGCCTGGATTTAGGGGGATTGAATGACTGGTCCAAGGTCACACAGTTGTGGCAGGCTGGACCCAGGTCTGAAACCCTTTGACTCTTTGAATCCAGAGAGCCCACTCTGCTCCCACCATTCCTAGCGGCCCTTATAAGGACCTCCTTATCTGAATTAATGTTCACAGAAGTCCTGTGAGTGACAGTCTCGTTCCCTCTTTATATATGGGGAAGCTGAGGCACTAGTAATTAGGAACTTGCCCAGAGTCAGACACATCTACTGCAGACTGGGTGAGGATACAGCCATGAGATGGAAATGGGGTGTTGAGCCTATCAGACCGAGTACTTGATTGAACCTAGTTAGGGCCTCCTGTGTACGTGATTGACCCCAGTTAAGGCTCTATATAAACTTATTTATTTACTAGAGGCCCGATGCACAAAATTCGTGCAAGAGTAGGCCTTCCTTCCCCTGGCTGCCAGCGTTGGCTTCCCTCTAGCACTGTCTTCCCTCTGGCACCCAGGACCCGGGCTTCCCTCACAGCCCTGGCTTCATCCAAAAGGTCTTCTGGTCTAATTAGCATATTACACTTTTATTATTATAGATTTATTCACTTTCTATATCAACTTTTAAGATATGGAGACTGGGGGCAGATATCTCCTGGACTTGTAGCTGTTCAAGCCTTGTGATTAAGTGCTCTTGCTTATTAAACCTTCCCTTTACCAGTCAGGGTAGCCTGTCTGTTTCTTAGGCCTCTCCTGACCTCCTCATAGGGCTGCTACACATTATCCAAGGGGGTCATGACCCAACATAATGGCACCAAATGAAATGGCCAGTGGTTTGATGAAATTGGTACCCCTCTGATTATAGTATAACTTTAGATATAATAAACTATTGTTTATCATTTTTCTGGAACCAGTGGGATGACATAACTGCTTTCAGATTAGTACCCTTTCTGGGGTTAGATCCTACAATTCCAAAAGAGGACAATATTTAGAGCATTTTAAAACATGAATGGTGTGGGTGATGTAAAGCACAGACAATGGTAAGACGTAAAGGGTTTAACAATGCATATGTCTTATACTGTACATCTTTTAGGGGAGCGATCATCAACAGGATGACAAACAAGTGTTGGCAAGGATATAGAAAACTTGAAACTTTTGTGCATTGCTAATGGACATGCGGAATGGTGCAGCCGCTGAGAACAATGGGCTCCTCAAAAAGTTAAACATAGAATTACCATGGGACCCAGTAACTCCACTTCTCTGGATGTGCCCAAAATAATTAGAAGTATAGGCTCAAGCAGATGCCTGTACACCAGGGTTTACAGCAGCATTCTTCACATCACTCAAAAAGTAGAACTTACCCAGGTAAATTCGTAAACAAAATAGAGCACTATATGCATTCAGGTTATGTTATTCCTAAAAAAATTAATACCATTCTGACACATGCTACAACATGGATGAACCTTGAAAACATTGTATTAAGTGATATAAGCCAAACACCAGAGGACAAATGTGATTCCATTTATATGAGGTACATAGAATAAGGCAGATTTATAGAGACAGAAAGTATCATAGAGGTTTTCAGGGGCTGGGAAAGGGGAACTGTGGAGTTGTTGAATGGATGCAGAATTTCTATGTGGGATGGTAAGAAAGTTCTGAAAATGAAGATTGTCCATGGTTGTACAACATTGTGAATCTATATAATGCCACTGAATCGCACACTAAAAAGTGCTTACTGTGGTAAATCATATATATATATATATATATATATATATATATATAGCCACAATAAAAAAGATAAAATGTATATGTCTCTTTAAGAAAGGATATTTACTATAAGATGCAAATAAAATGAAGAATATAGTAATTATCTGTAAACATCAGTTGAAAATCTGAATGGTACCTATTATGTAATGTAGTTTAAAATTCCCTCTAGTTTGATAAAAACACACTCTATGCATTTTATTTATAGATCCTTATATTAAAAATTAGATTTTAAAGAAAAAAATATATATCTTTGGAATTGTCCAAAAATAAGTAAAGTTTATCTACGATTTTTCCAGGAGATACTTATTGATTTTGATGATCTGAAAGTATTTTCAAGATATTTTAATATCTTGTTATACTTATTCTCAATGTTCTCTCATGGCCTTTAGTATTTCTTTCTCAGTGTTAGTTATTTTAGTCTATGAAATGTTGCCATTTGAACACCAAGAAATACTTCCACTAGAGTCCCTTTGGTACATTTTTCTGATTCTCATTACTTTTTCAGTTTGGGTCCCTTCACCAACTGGTCATTTAGGGCCTGGAAGAATAATGCATCGTTACAACAGTTCTATTGCCTGGATGGTTCTGCTGACTGCTGTGCCCAGTGAACCATGCTTTCCTCTTGACTGCTATCCCTGTAATGGGTTATAACCACAGAGAGGGGGCAAACATGATAAAGTTCTCCAGCTGAAAAGCTTTTGGTGGGAACCTTGATGTGCTCTTTTACCAGGGTCAATTAGAGTAATAAATGATGCACAAAATTAGAGCAGAAACACTATTGGCCAAGAAATATTATAACACAGAAAAGCTTACCCAACTGTAAAGCTCTAGCAGGAGGAAAGCAGGCTGTCAGATGTGGTTGCCTGTGAATGGCGAGTACAAATTTAGTCTCAGTGGTCCTGATGTGAGGTATAGATCAGTAGATCAGTGATGGCTTCACTCTCTTCTCAAGACCTGGGCAGTGATAGGTCCTTTCATGATCTGTGGAATTCACGATGCTAGTGGTTGAGCCACATTCAGCGCAAGAGTCTTCCATTTAGGTTTAGGAATAGTATGCTAAGGAATTTATTCTAGGGAAATAATGTGAAACAGGAAAACCAAATCTTTGTTTAAAATTATGTTCATGTTAGTTTCATAATGAGAGGCAAAGAAAATGGAAAATAATTTAGTTACTTTTGGAATTCAACAAAATCAGAATATTATCTAGGTCGCAAAAGCATCATCATGGAAACAAGATAGAAACATGGAAAACGTTTGACATAATAGTAAGTGATTAAAAGTGTATGAAAAAGACATTTGCAGAGCATTTCTGTCACTTAACACATGCTGGGATGTTGCTAAGAAGTGGATGTCATTATATAAAACTAAAAATTTAAAAACTATGCTCAAGCAGTAGGATATCTTTATGTGGTTTCATGTCACTGTGAATGTGTGTGTGTGTGTGTGTGTGTGTGTGTGTGTGTGTGTCTTTAATAATAAAAGGGCAATATGATAATTAGAACAGATGTCTTCCGGATGTCATTCCGGACGCCCTTTCTGATGAAGCTGGGGCCGGAGGGAAGCAGCTCGATCCCAGGTGCCTGTGGGTGGCCCGAGGGAAGCCAGCTCAGGTCCCGGGTGCCTACTGGCAGCTGGAGGAGGGAAGCCTGGGTTCTGGGTGCCAGAGGGAAGCTGGTGCTTGAGGGAAGCCAGTGCCAGCAGCTGGGGGAAGGAAGGGCTACTCTTGCACGAATTTTCGTGCGTCCGGCCTCTAGTTTATATATAATCATCACAATGATTTTTGTAACAGATTTCATACAAATTACAATGAATAATTTTTATGATTTAGATTTAGGAACTCTTTCATGTTTTTAATGCCCATACCTATAGTAAACATTTTGTTTCTACAGATCAACCTAATTAATTGCAATGAAAAGGAATTCCTTAATCATGGGTAGTTATTCCTAAGCAGTCCTTGCTGATACTGAACTAACAGAGCAGTTTATGTGAAGGCCTTGGGTCAATCAATATAAGACTAGATTCCCCTGTTTATAGCCAGACCCCCTCTAATACTTTCCAGACAATTTTTCCTCACTAACTGTGTATGAGATGATCAGTCCTCCAAGGAGATTCTCAAAAAAAGGAAAAAAGAAAGTGTGCAGTTAAATTGCTAGCATCACCAGAAAAAAAATGTCACTTTTAATTGGATAGGAATTATGCAGTCAGGTGTGACAAGAAGGAAGGGGTTATCATGAGCTAATAATTGGACAGAAATGCAGCCTCATGCTTCTAATCCCTCCAGAGTGTTATCACATGATTACCAAACAACCTGCTTAGATATGCCTTATTAGTTTCTCTTTTGGATATCTTCATTCTTAGGAAAACTATACTTCTATGTGCTGGAATATGATGATGCTAGCAGTTTAAAATAGGAGCAGCTGCTGCAGCTGACTAGTCGTTTGCAAAAATTAATCTACCCTTTACATTAATCTGTGCACCAATCAGAATGTTTCTTTAATCCAAGGAGTTTTATAATGCCATCTAAATCACTCTGGTCCAGGTGCCTTGTGCTGCTTAAAGGAAAAGTAACAAGAAAATTTAATCAGAAGATTATTAAGTATTTTAGGCTGGTGCAGGCTGGGATCACCTAGCAACTATAGAACATACTGAGCAAGTCTAACAAATAGTAACTCATCCTTCCTATCACTGCAGATCATATAGTTAGGTGAGAGTTAAGTATGCTTGCTGATGGCAATAAGAAAGATAATGGTAAGATGCAAGAATTTTAAGAAGAAAACTGGTTTGAGTTAACAGCTTGTGGCTGCTGCCATTATTAGTATGATGACTTGCAGAGGGACATTCCTGGAAGCAGTTCATAAGATGACTTGGAAGTTTTACAGAAATTGAAGAAATATGACACAGGCCAGAAACAAATACACCCAATTAAATAGTCTACTGCTAAGGAATTGAGGAATTGCTATTGGTCAGTTTTATAGAGAAAAGAGCAAAAATCTTACAATCTCACCAGATCGCTGATAAGTTACAGGCCCACTTATCGTATTTCCATAAGATCATGTCACATGGCTTCTTGTGCCAGTTCCTGAACCCTTCCACCACTCTCAGGTCAAATTTGGACTGTTTCTGATGACTTTCTTCCACTGTGGGCTTAGGTTTAGTTTTCTAAGTCTGTGAATTTTCAGCAGGAGGTAGCAAACCAGTTTGCCCACTAACCACCTGTTTTGATAAATAAAGTGTTTTTAGAACACTAGAGGCCTGGTGCACAACATTCATACACTGGAGGGGGTGTTCCTCAGCCCGGCCTGCACCCTCTTGTAGTCTGGGACCCCTCAGGGGATGTCCATGGGGAGTGGGCCTAAGCCAGCAGGCAGACATCCCCCAAAGGGTCCTTAGCGCTGTTGAGGAGGTGTGAGAGGCTCCCACCACTGCCACTGTACTCGCCAGCCATCAGCCGGCTTCTGGCTGAGCAGCGCTCTCTCTGTGGGAGCTCATTGATCACTAGGGGGCAGCTCCTGCTTTAAGCGTCTGCCCCCTGGTGGATAGTGCGTGTCATAGCAACTGGTTGTTCCACTGTTCAGTCAGTTTGCATATTAGGGTTTTATTATATAGGATAACTGCACCCATTCATTTATGTATTGTCTATGGCAGCTTTTGCACCATGATGGCAGAGTTGTAGAGTTATGACAGAGTCTGTGTGGTCCAAAGCCCAAACGTATGTACTGTGTGACTATACCCCTGGTGTAGAGTATTATTTATTAGGTATGCATCTGTTTTATAGCCTGAAAATTTTCATTTCTGTTTTCTTCTCCCTTGCTGTTTCTTGTCCTTGAGGACACCACTCAAATGACTCAGTAGCACATTTTGATCTTATCTACCGGGAAGCAGGTCTGTCCCAAAGTAAAGCCACAGTGAATTATCATACCCTTATCACTCTTTCTATTTTTATAACTGAATATTAAATACCTGTTAATCTCTTTGGGCATTCACGTTTTTCATGCTATCCTAGATTTCATCATTTAAAAAGGAAATCAGCATAAATACTTATAAGAAGATGCTGATATTAATTTAATTTTAAAGACTTTCATTCAAAAAACATTTATGGAGCAGCAAATAATGCAGGTGGAATTGTTTTTAATGATAGAACACTAAGAATAGCAATAATAATATTATTATTAGTAACAGCAATAATAATATTATTAATAATAACTATATAAAAGACAGGTTTACTGTCCATACAAAATGTAGCCTGGTGAAGGACATAAAAATTAAAAAATAATTTCAAATCAATATAACATAAGCTATTAGAGAGATAAGAACAGCTGACATAGGGAGATGGTTTTCTTGTGATTATCATTGATAGCTTCACATTGAGGAATAAATATAATTTTCACACTCAGAATAGGAAGGGAACTACTGCCAAAAGACAATTATGCATCTAAGGAGTAGAGTCAGTCTCAAAGAATTGTACCATAACATTTCACCACCATTCAGCTGTGACCTCTGTTAATGTTATTTAACTTCTATAAGCTTTAGTTTTATCATCTGTCAAATGAAGATAATATTAATACTTCAGTCATAATTTTGCTCTAATGATTATATGAAATGATGCACTTGACATTTACCAGAATTCCTGGCCCATAATAAATGTTGAGCAAAAGATAATTATTCATGTTATTGTTATAAATTATCTACTTTTTGTAAAGAAAGATGATGTTTTAGCCAAGGCATAAATTTATGATAGTATTTCAACACAATGGTAGCTGTCAATAAGATATATTTTGGGAAGTAGCAACATTCCAATCATCCTTCAAATTACAGAATATAAACAAATAATTACTTTATTTTGTAACTAGAGGCCCAGTGAACAAAATTCATGCTCTGGGGGTGTGGGGGTGGGGTGGCGTGTCCCTCAGCCTGACCTGTGCCCTTTCGCAGTCTGGGGATGACTGACTAAGTCGTTAGTCAGATGTCCTTAGTGCTGCCGCAGAGGCGGGAGAGGTTTCTGCCACCACCACTGCGCTCACCAGCCATGAGCCCGGATCAGGGCTTCTGGCTGAGCGGTACTCTCCCTGTGGGAGCACACTGACCATCAGGGGGCAGCTCCTGCATTGAGCATCTGCCCCCTGGTGGTCAGTGTGCATCATAGCGACCCATTGTTCCGCCATTTGGTTGATTTGCATATTACGCTTTTATTATATAGGATAGGTATGAAGGACCTGAAAAGGGATGATTCACAATTGGATATTCTTGATAGAATCAGGATCACCTGAATTCGGGTTCATCATTATTTTCACAACATTTCTTGAAAGTCGATAATTCAACTACTCATCATTTATATATGTTTCTCCTAGAAGGATCTTATCTAACAATTTAGGTACATTATTTGAACATATCAATATATTTTCTCCAGCTACTACTACAATTTATGTTTTCTTTCATTTTGTTTGATTTTTATTTTGAAAGTGAAAACTTAGCTATATCAGATAGAATTGGTTGCTTAAAAAATCAAAATTGCATAATTTATTGATCTACATGTAAATCTAGGTGAAAAAGACAACATAACTTGCTACACTGTTGATTTAAGTTTTTATAGTTCATCTCCTTTTTTATAAAATTAATTAGATATTGTTGCCGGAGATTTGGATTAGTGTGATGTTTAGAATTTTGTTATTCCAAATTAAACACAGTAACTGAATGGTTCTACTTGGGTCTCTTTCATAATCTGTTGGGAGTATGCATGCACACATGCTTTTTCAGCACCCTCAGAAGCAAATCAGCAGGCTTGTGTGCTTGGAATGTTCCTATTCATGCATGTTGAGTATCCATTTCTTATATAAGCTCTAATTATGCTTATAACCTTTGACCTAAATGTTTGTAGAACATTTTTAAAGGGTCCTCTCTGTAAGGTTTTAGAATTGCCCTATTCGATAATTTCCTTGGCAGAATCCTTATGACAAATGTTTTTCTAAGCTTGATTCTCTCTGAACATGGCACAGCATTTTACCCATATTCATGATGCAATCACTTTCCATTCTGTATACGAAGTTTAAGCCAATGGAAAGGCTCCAAACTGAGCAGATATTTAGAGACTTAGTGTCAGTCATTGGAATATAAACCACTGAAGGAAGACACTCTTTTGGCTCCTATAAATGTCATACTGGGAGCGGACTCTGAGCAAAACATGCAGGGAACATAGCTGCACCAGGCTTTGCAGATAAGAAGGATCCTGATTCCCACAGGGAAAGAGGAGCGGGGGGAGGGACAAGAGGGTCAAGGCAGGTACATGGTGATGGAAGGAGACTTGACTTGGGGTGGTGAACACACAATATACAGATGATGTGTTACAGAATTGTGCAACTGAAACCTATATAATTTTCTCAACCAATGTCACCTCAATAAACTCAATAAAAAGTTTTAAAAATAAATAAAAAGGATCCAGAAATGCACCAGACTTGGGCTGGGCAAACAGATTTAGTCAGAGGCTGGTCCTTCTGAAAGCAGCTTGGAAGCCCCAAGCAGGAGAATGATGAGACTGGCAAGCTCCCGCTCAGCAATATGCTCAAGGGCAGGAGGGCATGTCCATTCAGCGCTTATGCCATAGCCTCAAGGAGGTTCACATAGTGGTTGAAACAGTATAAAGTCACCAACTTATTTGTTCAAAATATTCACTTTCTTTAGAACTCACGTTATCTCAGGAGGCCCTGTTTCTGCTTAGTGTTGGGAAAATTGATCTTGCTAATTCCAGGTGGCTTAGTTCAATGCAGCATTTTTTTTTCATTCAAATTTGGGATTTATATTTAGTCCTAGTCCAATTTAACTTTTTACCAGCATGCTTGCCCCACCCTGGGATGGACTCTATTGCTACAAAAACAAACAAACAAACAAAAAAACACTTGACAAGCTCATGCTCAGAATTGTACTCTGGAGAAAGAGGTCAAGGTCATGTCCATTCAGCTTTATATCAGGACCTTTAGGAAGTCCTGCGGATGGCTCTACTAAAACATGGCTTTCCCAGGTATTGCCAAGCCAGTGGGGTAGTGTGTGTGTGTGTGTGTGTGTGTGTGTGTGTTTATGTGTGGGAGAGAGAGAGGAGAGAGAGTGTTGAGATATTATTAACCTTGATCTCATCTAATTTTCAATCCTATAATACTGGAAAGCAGCTGACTTCCAAAGAATAAACTGTTTCAGCCTCCACAGTTCTTTTTTTAAAAATATATTTTATTGATTTTTTACAGAGAGGAAGGGAGAGGGATAGAGTGTTAGAAACATTGATGAGAGAGAAACATCGATCAGCTGCTTCCTGCACACCCTCCACTGGGGATGTGCCCATAACCAGAGCGCATGCCCTTGACCAAAATCAAACCTGGGACCCTTCAGTCTCTATCCACTGAGTCAAACTGGCCAGGGCAGCCTCCACAGTTCTTGATGGCATTCATGAATTTATCTTTCCTCGATATATATGGCATTGGGGACCCCAGTAGCTATCAGTACCTCAATTAAAAATGGATACACCCACATTTTTCTACTGCTGTGTCCTTAGTCTATAAGTCAGTCCTGCCATGGAGTAGTGGACCATGCCATACCATCTGTGTCATAATCAGAACGACATCATGCAGAATTCCCTTCCCCCTCTGGTGACAAATCAGAGTTGGCCACAAGAGGAACCTAGTTGATGACCTCTACCCCAGGAAGAATGCAGAAAATGACCATTTTTGAAGAGAAGGATACGCTTATTCTACACATATTACCTGGTTCACAAACAACTGATTTTTTAAAATACTTCATTTTGTATTTCTACTAAATTTCTTATTTAGAATAAAGGGAAATGGATACCCTATGGTATTAGAAAATCAGTGTTTAGCAGACCATGAGAAAAGACATGGGAAATACCACTTCTAATTCTCTTCCATCCTGTGATATCAGTCTCCAGCTTATGCCCTTCCTGTGCTATAAAACCTTCCGTGACATTATCAGACCAAAGCAGCTCCTTTAATTTTAAATGTAATAGGAGGATTACTCACTCCACACAATCAGATACATAATAAATGCTGGTTGGATTGGCAAAACTTTGCAGGAATATGTGAGCTACAGTGTTTTGGTGATATCTGTCTGTTGTAGACTATTGATTTGTACAAAAAGTATAACTTCTATAAAGAGAAGAAGTATGTGAACAAATACTTTAAAATGAAAATAAGGCCAGTCATGAGAAGACATTTGATGAAGTGATTTTTTTCTTCATCCTGGGCTTTTCCAAGAGATCCGCACTGCTTATACAAATAATGCTATTGATACAAATGTTTACAACATCCAAATATTTATTTTTCAGGCTTATGCATCAATGTGCTAAGCGCTTTACATATATCATCATATTTATTCTAACAACCTCATGAGGCAAATCTTATTACACTTCTCATTTTTACACATAAGTAAATCTCACTATTAAATAGGGTTTTCAGCATTTAAATCACATCCGCCTGACGCCACACTTTACACTATTAAATGCTGTTTCTGTAGCACAAACTGCAAACAGGTAAAAGGTGCACTCTGGGCATTGGCTCTCACTGTCTCTGAATTATTTGGAGTTCCCTTCCTTTATTCTTTTCTGTTGACCCATTTGGTTTTCCAATATCCCCATTTGGTTAATTTTGTGTGTCAAGTAGACTGAGCCACAGTGCCCAGATATTTGGTCAAATGTTATTCTGGGTATGTCTGTGAGAGGCTTTTTTCAGATAAGATTAACATTTAAATCAATAAGCTGAGTAAAGCAGGCTGTCCTCCCTAAAGTAGGCAAGCCTGATCTAATCAGTTAGAGGCCTGGATGAAACAGAAAGGGTGACCCTCCCTGTAAGACAGAATTCTTGCCTGACTGCCTTTGAACTGGGTCATTGACTTTTTCCTGCCTTCAGACTCAGATGAAGTTAAATCATCAGCTCTCCCAGTTCTGTAGCTTGCCAACTCACCTTGTATATTTTGAGAGTTGCACACTTCCAGATCAAATCTCAATCTCTCTCTCTCTCTCTCTCTCTCTCTCTCTCTCTCTCTCTCTCTCTCTCTCTCTCTCTCTCTCTCTCCCCCCCCCCCTTTCTCTCATGTGTTTTGTGTGTATGTGTGTTTCTGTAATCTTCTATTGGTCCTATTTCTCTGAAGAAGCTTTATTAGTATACCATATGTCCTAGAACCTCAATCATAGTAATATCATTGACCGTAGCAATATTGTTAACCCTTGCCTCTTACTTGGTCATTGGTCTGGTTCCATGATGGTACTTACATACAAAGGAATCTTGCAAACATTTTATGGATTTGAAATAAATAGGAAAAGGGTGAAATAAGGTTTGTGTTCCATATGCAAAGTTTTATATTCAGTAACTCAGAGGCATTCACAGAATCCAAGAGCACAATAACAAAGACGTTAATACAAGGAAAAATCTTAATGTCGGTCATCTTTTCTTTGGTATCTCACCATTTTATTTCTTAGTCCTTCACATTACCATATAAGAAGGGAGTCTTAACACCGAAGAACTTGGGAGTCCTAGTTCAATGTTTCAGTGAATATTTTCATGATCTATCAATTATATTTACATTTAGATATACTTCTCTATTTTCTGCTTTATTCTCTATTTTCTATCTTACTGCTTAATTAACAAGTTTCAATTTGCTTAACTTCTTTGAATTAATGCATTTTATAAATTTTCAGTCTTCCAAAAAAGTTCTGCCACATGCTATCTTGTTTCATACCATGCATTCCTTCAAAAACTTTCTTTACCCATAATCAGTCTAGAAACCCAACTCTGCAACTAGAATACCAAGTCCATTTGTCTAGAGCAAGACCTCAGACCCTGACTTCTTCAAAACTGTTATTATGATTCTACCCCTAAAATTGTGGCATTAGAACCAAAAAAGAAAACAAAAGGCTTAAGTGTATACCTATTAAACTTAGCTTAACTTACATATGCCAATGGAAGAAGGGATAGACCATCAGTGGGGATTTAGAAGATTTCAACTCAGAAGATAATATGGGAAAGCCATAGTATTCACAAGCTTTGGGAATTTCAACCATCATGCATGTTTATCCCATATTAATCCCAATCTTGTGTCCCCCTCACTGAATATATGTTATTATTTAGGAATCCAATGGAACCCTAATAGTCTGTCCCATGGATTATTTAATTCTGTACCATGATATAAAGATTTCTTTTTACAGATCATTAGCACACGTATTTTTATTGATCTAATATCTTTCATAAATTCCAACTTGTATATCTATAATACACATTTCAAAGTTAACATATTTAAAATAGTAGACATTTTTCACCTAAATTTTTTCTTCTCTTGTTTTAGACTCAGCAAATACTTCCCTCATCCCCTCAATGTTCCATTCAAAAGTATAGGGTTGATTTATTATTTTTTCCTTACCAAATTCCAGTTCCTCAATGAGTGGTAAGCTGTATTTCAAAACTCTGTCTGAAATTTCTCCTGTGGTCCTTACCCCATTATATCTACATTATCTTACACCTGGTCTCCTGCAGTAGCCTCCTAATTGTTCTTTCTCCTTTTGAATCCTTATAATTTTTTTTTCAAGGAGCAGTCAAAATGAATTGTTAACATTTACATGAAATTAAGCAACTCCTTGACTTAGAACCTTCCTTTGGCTTCCTATTACTACTGTAAATATGTATATGTATATGTATATGTATATGTATATCTATATTATCTCTATCTATCTATCTATCTATCTATCTATCTATCTATCTATCTATCTATCATCTATCTATAACCCTAATATGCAAATAGACCAAAAGGTGGAACAACCGAACAACTGGTTGCTATGTCGTGCGCTGAAGGTGTGTGTGGAACATAGTGGGCGTTGGCCATGGAGGAATGATGGAGCAGGTGAGCGGGGGCGCCAGACCAAGGCTGGGTGCTGGTTGCTGTCATTGGGGCAAGCCTCTGGTGGTTACTGAAAATTCTTTGCTCCTGCGTGCTACGGTCCTGTGGGATGCTCGCACCTGTTGCTGGTGCCAGTCCCTCTTACACCCACAGCCAGCACTGGAGCTGCCGTTTACAGCTGCTGCCAGCTCCTGGCACTGGTCTCGATTGCTCAATGGGTGCAAGCTGTGGCTGCTGGCCCTGATCGGCCTTGAAGGCTTCTCCACCACCCCCTGCTCCTGAGGGGTGATCAGGTCAGTAGCCGCTGCTTGCACCTGCTGATGGTGCTGGCCCTGCTCGCACCCACTGCTGGTGCCAGCCCCAATTGCTCTGCACTGTCAGTGGGTGCGAGTGGGGCTGGTGCTGTCAGCATATGGGAGTGGTGGCAGCAGGAGTGGGGATGCTGGCAGACAGGGGACCGGGCCACGTCAGGAGGGGCCCGGTAGAGGGGCACAGAGGATAGGCCAAATCTCATCCCTGTGCCCACCACAGCCTCACGGCCCACAGTTCCTTTCAAGGTGCATGAATTTGTGCACTGATATATATATATATATATATATATATATATATATATATATATCACAAAATCAGTGACTTAGAGCATCATACATATATTATCTTATAGTTTGGGATCTCAGAAGTCCAAATAAGTCTTGCTGGGCTAAAATACGGGTGTCAGCCAAATTGAGGTGTGCATTGTTTCTGGAAGTTCTAGGGAAGGATCTGTTTCCTTGCTTTTCCCAGAGGCTGACTGCACTTCTTGGGTCTTGGAGCCTTTCTATCTTCAAAGTCAGAAATGAAAGATCAAGTTGTAAGCTCCATCACTCTGGCACTGATTCTTCTGCCTCTGCTTCTACTGCTAAGGATCATTATGATTACAGTGGGCTCACCTAAGTAATGCAGAAAAAGCTCCCTATTTCAAGGTCAGCTGATTAGCAACCTTAATTTCCCTTTGTCACATAAAGTAGCATAATAAGGGTATTAAGCCATAGCCATCCTTGGGCCATTATTCTGCCTGCCACAGATTTGTGAAATAATGTTTTAATAGATGCAAACTTCTTTTCAAATCCCAAATCACTCTACTGCTTGGTCCTTCCCCAGCTCCAGCTCTCAGTTTTCATTTCACACAGCCTTCTTCTGCCCTTTCTGGTCACATTGGCCTTTTTGTGGACTTTTGATCTAAATAAATATCACTTGCCACAGAATCTTTGCACTCGAGGTTCCTTTGAATGAAAGGATCTGTCTTCACATGGTCACTTGACTCATTCTGGTCATTTCATTCATTTCCTTCAAGAGACCTTTCTGGCCACTCCATTTAAAATAGTTCTAAATATTACAATCTTTTAGTGTATTCCCTTCATAGAACTAACTAACAACTGAAATTTTCTTATGCATGTTTTCTTGTTTAATGTCTTCTTTTTGCCCTCTAGAAAGAAATATATTTGTGAATAGGAATCTTATCTGTTGTTTTAACAGCATTACCTTCATTTTACACAGTACTTTGCTTGTAATTTCTCAATATATATTTGCTGAATAAATGATTGAATAATTATATGAATAAATTTTAAGTGAACGTAACCAAACCAGTTATGCATGTATAGATCTCTTCTTCTGGAAGGAAAACTATTGGTCAGTTTTTTATCCACCTCCTAGAGCTAGCCATTTTTTTCAAAAGTAAAAATCTGTTGATTCCTTCTACCTCAGGGGACCATGTGTCATTTCTCTGAGGGCATTTTTGGCTCACAACAAAGTTGTCTTTATTCTGCAGTTCCTTAATCCCTTTTTCATCTAATGCTCTGGGAAACACAGTAAAGTAGCTGCTCTCAGAAGGATGGGCTAAAGAATTTTGTTAATTTAGAAAACAAGAAAATTTACTATGATATTTTGCAATCCAAATGGAATGTGAAGGTCACTCCTGCCTTTATTTATTTATTTACTAGAGGCCTGGTGCACGGATTTGTGCACTGGTGGGGTCCCTCAGCCTGGCCTGTGCCCTCTTGCAATCCCAGACCCCTCGGGGGATGTAGCTGTGCGCGAAGTGGCAGGTGGCCAGGGAGGAGCCGAGCCTGGGGCAGGCGCCATGTTGCTCCTGCTCATCCCAGCCCCACTGTGCCTGCCACCACCACTAGGTAGCGCTCACGCCCTTGCAGCTGTACTCGCCAGCCATGAGCCTGGTGTCTGGTGCCTGTTGGTCCGCTGAGCAATGCTCCCACTATGGGAGCACACTGACCACCAGGGGGCAGCTCCTGTGTTGAGCGTCTGCCCCCTAGTGCTCAGTGAGCATCATAACGACTAGTTGACTGGCCATTTGGTCAACCAGTAGCTTAGGCTTTTATATATATAGATTTATTTTAATTGAAATTATTGGGGTGACACTGGTTAACAAAATTATACAGGTTTCCAGGCACAATTCCACAACACATCATCTGTACACTGTCTTGTGTATTTACCACAACATGGAAATATTTAAAATTTGTCCCTGTTTATTTAATAAGAATTCATTCTGAGCTTATTATGTACTTTAATTACTGTACTAGTGCACTTTGGGGGGTGTGTGTGTGTGTGTATACAATTAAAAACATTTTCTTTGTTAACCTATGAGATTCTGGAACATAGAGTCTGTCCCATATCTGAAATACTAGGACATAGCTCAGTGCTTGTCAGAGAACAGAAGTCCAGAAAATAGTTAGTCACTAAACCAAATTAATAAATATTGGCTAAGTCAAATTAGTATATGACAGTATTTTGTAGACCTGGTAATTTCAAGGTGTTTCTAGACATAGTAATAATGGCTTAATGCTATTTTATCATTAAATCTAAACAGATGCCAAGTTCACAATTCACAGAAATGCCTTCACCGTGGGTTCCTACAGCTTCTGTCTCCCAGTGACCCTTGACCAGTGGTGGAATATGCAAATCTCCAATGAGGCTCCGCCCTGAATCCAATGGGAGTTAGATACTGTGCAGTGCTGAAAATGCCCAACTTCAAGTTATGTTCCCAGAATATTCCAGTGTAAAACCTGCTGGTTTTTGTGCTTAGGAAAAGTAACTCTTTCTAACTGGATTGTATTCCAACGTGATAGGTGCAAAACCCAACTTTCTCTTATTGTTTTATCAGCATCCATAGGTTTTCTAACGACTGTCATACATTCTAATTTAAAACCAGGTACTCCTCCCCCTCCCCCCCTAAAAAAGAGAGAACTGAGAATGAAAGGCAAGTGTTAAATGTAGAGTGCTTTACTCTTAGCATTACTGCTGAGTACATAGAAAAGGGAAATGCTATTTAAAAGTTCAGGGAAGTGTCTGATAAGAAATAAAGAGGTCAGGAAGTAGTTCCTTCTGACAAGCCTACATTTTAAATAGATTTTATGTCAATAACTTGCCTGGATATTTAAAAAAATAACCAAAATGCATTACTTACAATTTGTTTTTTAATAATTATTGGCTTTGCATAATTTTACTGGACTTCTGTATCCCTCAATAAAATCAACAAAATCCCTAAAATTAAAAAAGAAAGAAAGAAAGAAAACTAATGATCTCCCCTCCTTCTCTCTCTTCATGTGTAAGGACTGTGTGTGCATGTGTGTCAGTGACATCAATATCTTTTTTAAATGGGCTGGAATAGATGGTCGGTGGGAAATGCTGGTTGTTCTAGTTTTGTCTTTGCTTCAGTTTGATAAAGGTTGAGGCAAAATACATGAGCATGTTTACATGCTTGCAAGGAAGATATGAATTTTGGATTCAGTAATATTTTTCTTTGAGTGACATATCTGGGAAGGCATCCAAGAGCTCTGCCCCAGAGATGATGACTTGGGTCATCTTTTGTGAAGGATAAAATTAAGATTTGCTCAGGGAAAGGTTCCCATTATGCGTATAATGCTGCAGGTGCCTGTATTTTTATTCATTATTCCAAAGCTTATTTATTGAGTCATTTCTATAAACCAGACACTGTTGAAACAAAGACAAATAAAAACTAGGCCTGCCCACAAGAACCTGTCTGTTCACTGGGGAAGAGAGAAGATACTCCCTACCCTGTACTAGTAAGCAGTGCAGTGAAAGTTGAATTCGTTCATTTGGAAAACGGTATTCAATATGCTTTCAGACGTGGCTGTCAAGGAAAGAGGATCGGGAAAGTGATGTTTGGTGTGTGAACCAGACTACTCAAGCAAAGGAATGTCATTGTAAAGTCAATGTCATGTGACATGGAGTAAGGAAAGATCAGCGTCTTTAGGAAATACACTTTAGGTTTAATCCGCAGAAGGATTTGAGAATCAGACTATAACAGAAGGCAGGGATAGAATGTAAACAAATTATGTAAGACTGCTATTTAGACAGTATGGTAGGCCCTGTGGATAGTGGTGCACACAGCAGGCCTGAGACAGGGGAAGTCCTGATCATGGGAAGCTTTGCCTGTCATGGCAACTTATTACAAATTATCCTGTAAATAAAGACAGCTGTGACGACCAAATAGGCAAAGGAATGACATGGTCAGGTTTATACTATTATCATTCAGATAAGTCTATGGAGATTGGATTTAAGAGAGAATACCAGTTAGGGAAACTAATTTGAAAACAAGTACATTGGTCCTGGCAGGAGTATATTTTGACTTGAATTAAAGAAATGATGGTGATACTAAAAAAAAAAAAATATATATATATATAATAAAAAAAAAACAACAACACACAAAACAACAGGTAGATTTGTCATGGTACCAGAACCCGCCCTAGCTGGTTTGGCTCAGTGGACAGAGCATCAGCCTGCGGACTGAAGGGTCCTGGATTTGATTCCAGTCAAGGGCACATGCCCAGGTTGCGGGCTTGGTACCCAATAGGAGGCATGCAGGAGGCAGCCGATCAATGATTCTCTCTCATGATTGATATTTCTATCTCTCTCTCCCACTCCCTTCCTCTCTGAAACCAATAAAAATTGAAATATATTAAAACTGTACCAGAATTTGATGTGTGTGAGGGTGAAGTGAATGAAAGTGAAGGAGTTGGTTTGTAGAGATGGGGTAGCAAGCATCATAGGCATGGTAAGTTTAACAGCATTAGACATGTTTTCAGGTTAGAGTGCTCTCCTTGGGTATACATTGAGTGGCCAGATTATTATGACCACCTGATGTTTGTAGGCAAATTAGCCGTACACTGCATCGTATGGGATATGGAAGCCGAAGGCCTGTTCGATCACCTTTGCTGTCTGCAGTTACCAAGATAAAACGTCTCCAATTCACACACAAGGATTGGACAGTCGAGCATTGGAAAAAAGTCATGTGGTCTGATGAATGACGTTTCCAGTTGCATCATGCAGATGGCAGAGCAAGAATTTCACCGAAACAGCATGAAAGCATGCACCCCACATGCATGAGTACAAGCCTTCAAGCAGGTAGGGGCAGTGTTATGGTTTGGGACATGTTTTCCTGACATGATTTGGGCCCTTTAATTCATGTGGAACAACGTCTGAATAGCACAACATACCTAAGTATCGCTGCTGATCAAGTTCATCCTATCATGTTGATGGTGTATCTCAATGGAGATGACTTCTTCCAACAAGACAATGGCCATGCCACGGTGCTTGTATTGTGCAGGATTTTCAAGAACATGAGGGAGAATTTACCTTGCTCACGTGGCCCCCACAATCACCAGATCTCAATCCAATTGAGCATTTGTGCAATGAAGTTAAAAGAGCCATCCATCAGGCAGCTGGTTCCACAACCATCAAATCTCACAGAACTGGACAGTGCTATTCATCAGGCATGGTGTCAGATTCCTCGCATCACCTTTCAACATCTCGTGGAGTCAATGCCAAGAAGAATCACCCCAGTATTGAAGGCAAAAGGTGGCCCAACAAAGTACTGATGGGGTGGTCATAATAATCTGGCCACTCAGTATATATGTACAAGGTATCAGTGTGTTCTTTAAAACCACAGCGGTGCTTAAAATACCCTAGAAAAGTGTTTAGAGTACTGTCTATTAATTTTTTATTGTTATTACATATAATAACTCTGAGAATCAGAGTAACTCTATGACAGCTGCATCCAACATTTTGTACTCAATATCAGGGAATTCATGTTCCTCTACGAGTATTTATTGGCCCTAGGTTAAGAAGTTATTGAGTTACATGAAGGAAAGGGAGGAATAGTAACACAATCCTTGGGGAAACTCTTCAGGAAACCATTAAAATAATTGCCTTCACAGTTCACTGAAAATATTTTCTGTAATGAGCTCATCTCCATTGGATATTTCTCTTAAAGAATAAATCAACCTCTGAGTCCATGGATTAATGAATTATTTCATATACCATGATCTTGTGCTGTAGAAAATATAATTTAAAAAAGAAAACAGGGAAAAATATTTTCTAAGTCAAGATACTTGTTTTTTTTTTAAATTTTGCCATAAGTTATAAGATCTTCAAGCAAATTCAAAGTATTACTTGTCTGAAGCCCAAACTACATTTATTAAAGCATGTATAAATATAATGTCCTTTGATGCTTAATTAAGACTTTTGGCATGACCACCAACACCAAGCTCCCTGCCAATACAAAACAATTTAGTTTCCAGCTAAAAATAGCTCTAGCTGAATTGAAATTGACAGACAATGAACTAGTGATTGGAAACGTTTTTCGAATACTATTCCACAGTTTTGTTAATGAAGGTATATATGAAGCTCTAGACGGTACATTATTGATATAACAAGGGATGGTTCCAATTTCTATAGTTAGTTCCAGGACATAAAATTTTGTCAGTATGGAGAAGACACATGCTGCAGGCATGTCATTATTATAGGGGGAATCCTGAGTTGTGGGTAGAATTGATCTAGGACGAATGCATCCTAGTTTCTAGGTCTCCTTGCCTCACCACCCCATCTCCATTACATTCTAATTTTCTGATTTAAAATAACATTTTTCAAATACCACAAGGGAGGAAGAGGATAGGAACACTTAGAGTAGCAATCTTCAGGTGATTTTCTCATTATTTTATTTATTTAAAACAGAGAGTTGTCTCTTTCGATAGCAACATTATTGCTGTTCTCTGACTTGGAAAGTCTAACATTTCAATACATCCTCTTCTTTTTTTCTTCTACTGTATCTCTGCCAATTAATATGCATCAATCTATAAATAAGAGAAAACCTGATTAACAGAGAAAAAAATATGTACGTTTAATTTTACTTATTAAAAGTCCTGTGGAAGGTGATTTTAGAGATAGTTTAACAAACTAATCTCATAAGAGATTAAGAGTGATGATGACTTTCAAAGTCAAGAGATACCAGCAGTTGTCTCAACATCTAAATACCTATTATATGTATAAAAATAACACCTTAAGTTAAATTTATATGTAACCTATATACTTAAAATTATAGCATTTAATTGTTCTGATAAATTTTAAGCTGAGTCAAAAAATATCTGATCATATGATACAGTATGAATGCTCTGAAGCAATCATTTATAGATTTACATATTTTTTAAAATGGGGAGCATTTATTGAGCACATCCTATATAATAAAAGGGCAATATGCAAATTGACCGAATAGCAGAACGACTGGTTGCTATGATGCGCAGGGACTACCAGGGGGCAGACGCTCAACTCAGGAGCTTTTCCCTGGTGGTCAGTGTGTTCCCACAGGGGGAGCGCCATTCAGCCAGAAGCCCTGGGCTGGGCTCGTGGCTGGTGAGCACAGCAGTGGTGGCGGGAACCTCTCCCACCTCTATAGCAGTGCTAAGGATGTCCAACCAGTGGGACATCCCTAAGGGCTCCTGGACTGCGAAAGGGCGCAGGCTGGGCTGAGGGACCACCCCTACCCCGAGTGCACCAATGTCATGCACCGGGCCTCTAGTAGAGAATATTTACACATATAGGCAAGAAACCCTTATTTCTCATTGACATAAACCAAACAGTATATGCTAGTTCAAGCTAACAAACAGTGGGACATATAACTTCATAGTAGATAATTCCTCTGAAAATAATGTAGTGTGTACTTCAGAAAGGTTGTTTTGCTTTTATTTCTAGGGATTTTAATGAAAATATTTATACTTAGTATATCACTGTGTCCAAGGACCTTTATGTATATTTTGTGTCTTATTCAGCCATAATATTATACTACTGTATTCATCACTATGAATACTTATTTATTATCTGTGATAAACAAAATTTATATGCACACTCTAAGCATCCAATTATTACTAAGCGTTAGCAGATTCATCTAATGATGGTTAGTATGAACACTGGTCCTCAGGCAATACTGTGGTACACAGAAGAATAAAGCTTGACTTGCCAGTCAATTTCTATGTCGACAAGAGGAGCTGATGTAAATTTTATGCTGCTGAGAAATGATCCAATAGAGTGTGTCTAGCCCAGAAAAGAGCAGTGATCATGGGTTTAAGCTCTAGAATCAAATAGCTTTGAATTGCAATTGCTATTTGAACTTGGAGAAGTTACTTAATTTTCCTGTGTCACAGCTTCTCTTCAAATAATTGGGAGTAAATCCTTATTACTCTGAGATGATTAGCATAGAGCCCAGCAGGCCCATGGCAACTCTTAGCCATTACTCATTAGCTTATTAATTATATCATGTCACTGGCATTAAACAGACCTTTGGGCTGGCTGAAAAAGGTGAAGGGATTAAGCAAGAAAACAAACAATCAAACAAACAAACAACACCTCATAGGCACAGACAACTGTATAGTGATTACTGGAGGGGAAAATAGGAGAAGATAGGTAGAAGAGGATACAGGGGGTTAAATGGTGACTGGAGGAGACTTGAATTAGGGTGATTAACACACAATACAATATACAGATTATGTATTATAGAATTGTACACACACCTGAAACCTATATAAGTTTATTAACCAATGTTACCCAATCCATTCAAACAAACAAACAAACAACAAACTTGGGCTTTTTTCCATTTTAATTGAGATATACTTAGCATACAACACTACTAGTTTTAGGTGTACAACATGATGACTTGATACAGGTACATATTGCAAAATTATGACCAGAATAAGTCTAGCAAATATCCATAACCACACATAGTTACATATTCTTTTCTCTGATGATGAGAAGTTTTAAAGCCCACTCTCTTAGCAACTTTCAAATATGAATATAGTATTATTAACTATAGGCATAAAGCTGCCCATTACACCGCCTCCAGGACTTATTTATTTATAACTGGAAGTATGTACCTTTTGAACACCTTCATCATTTTTTTAACCTAGTTGCAATGTATAAATAGTAAATAAGCCCTAGCCAGTTTTGCTCAGTGGATAGAGCGTTGGCTTGTGGACCAAAGGGTCCCAGGTTCCATTCATGTCAAGGGCACCACCTACCTCCTTTGCAGGCTCCTCCCCACCCCGGACCCTGGTCAGGGCTTGTGCAGGAGGCAACCAATAGATGTTGATATTTCTCTCTGTTTCCCTCTCTCTTTCACTCTCTCTAAGTTTCAATGGAAAAATATCCTCGGGTGAGTATAAAAAAAAAAAAGGTAAGTAAGAATATCTTAATTTTCCATTCTACAGGCTTACTTTGAGAAACAAATACAATAATGGATACTGGAGGCAGTGAAGTATAGTGAAAAGAGCCAGGCTGTAGAGCTCCTCAGACCTGGTCTCAAATCCTTGTTCCTGGATTATTTCCTCATGGAGCATCTTGAATGAGATTGTTAAAATGCAAGTTTGATGTTATCACTGTCCATTAAAACTTTTACATATATTTCTATTATCTTTAGAATATAATCGTAATCTTCAAAATTGTAGGTAAAGCCCTGAATGAAGAGGCCCTTGCCTAAATTTTCTTTAAAAAACAACAAAATTTTTATTTATTGATTTGAGAGAGAGAGAGAGAGAGAGAGAGAGAGAGAGAGAATATCATCCATTTGTTGGTCCACTTATTTATTCATTCCTTGTTTGATTCTTGTATGTGCCCCAACCTGGGATCCAACCCTCCATCTTCCCGTATCGAGAGGACACTCTAACTAACTGAGCTACCTGGCCTTTCCTGTATGGAACATGCATTCCATCTCATGCCATGCTCTCACCCACTAGACAGCCCCACTGACTTTTTTGATTCCCTTGTCTTTGCCAGAAAATTCCCCACCTTGAAGATTTCAATTAGCTAGTGCCTCTGCCTGGATTATTTTTCCCTTCCAGTTCATTTTTCTGGTTTTATTTATATTCAGGATGTCTTCTCAACTGCCACTTTCTGAGTTGCACCTATTTAAATTACCTAAATGGAGCACTGTTTTGCTTTTTCATGATACTATTTATTTTGCTTTATAATACATCACAAAATGCCATTATATGTTGTTTGAATATTTGTCTCTTCTGCTCACTCCATAAATACGAAGGTATGTCTATTTATATTACAGCAACTGAATCACCAGGTTCTAGTGTTTAATATGCTCTCAGTATAAAATACAGAAAAATTAACATAATTCCTTGAACCTTATAGTTCTCACAGGAAAAGATGGATGTTAATAACACCTTGCAAGATTTTTTTTTAATACTGGAGGTAATGTGTGCATAATACCTTTTGTAGCTGTCAAGAATAGAACTATTATTAATGATAAGTAATGATAAAAAGTACAGTACATTTTAAAGTAGAAAGTTATTTTTGCTCTGTTGAAGTGGGGGGGCCCACATAAAGAATATATACATAGATATGAATAGTCCCCTGTGGTACCAATTTCACTTATATATATTTTGGTGAAATCTACAAGGAGAGATGTAGCAGAATGCACATGATCCTCCAACTATGATTGTCTCAAAGAGGAGTGCTTAGGCTGGGCTGGGCACCCCATAGAGGAGGCTTGAGTGGAGAACTATGCATGTTCATGTGGGTTAGAATAATCTAGACAGCTGTGCAACAATGGAAGCTTTTTAGTGGAGAAAATAGCCTTGTTGAAAATAGCGAGACTTCAGAGCCCATTGCTTGCTTTCAATCTCTTCTTCCATTGAATGAACTCAATCCTGTTGAGCTTTGCAAAGCTACCAAAGGTGAGGAGAAAATTAGCGATCGGTGGCATACCGGTGTGGGAAAATGTTCTAGGAGGATTAGGATCTGGATTATTATTAATGATGTCTGACTCACCTTTAGTCCTTTCCAATTATCTCTACTACTTGCTCATCCAGTGTTCTTTCTCCAAATTACTGTGTTTCATTATTATTGATTTTTATTCCCAACAAGAAATGTCACACTTAGCATCAAGGAGATGCTCAATGCATGTTTACTGAGTACGGTAAATGTGGATCGCTCAGGGAGGCAGTAAGTGTAACAGTTCCACTTTATTTATTTATTTTTATTAATTTCTTTATTGATTAAGGTATCACATATTTGTCCTCATCCTCCATTCCCATCCCAAACCCCTCCCCACTCATGCCCCCACACCCCTGTTGTCCGTGACCACTGGTTAGGCTTATATACATGCATACAAGTCCTTTGGTTGATCTTTCCCCCTTACCCTCACCCTCCCCTACCTTCCCTCTGAGGTTTGACAGTCTGATCGATGCTTCCCTGTCTCCGGGTCTGTTTTTGTTCATCAGTTTATGTTGTTCATTATTTCCCCTAGATGAGTGAGATCATGTGATACTAGAAATACCCTTATAAGAACAGAAAATGAGACAAGCAATAATGGTTATTCTGGGAGGCAAATGAATCAGTCTGTAGTGAGTTTCTTTCTGGTCCAACAGTTCTTTTGAGTCCCAATTTCAATGTCAAACAGTTCCTTATGTGTACATGTCAGCAATGATATTTCAGTTCTGGATGGTGGACAAATGGTGGTAATGCAGGTCCGACCCTCTCTGGTTTGGTCCTGGGCAACCTGCAGCGATGCACAGCTGCTGACTGCTAGTATGGCAAGGCGTCGTCAGCATCTTCCATCTCTGGACTGTTTCTCTTCTGTCTTCATGGCTGGAGCAGTCCTGTCAATTCCTCTCTGTTGCAGGAATCCACATGGCCTTGGAGGTGTTTTCTGAAAATATACAAACATATTCTCGACCAAAAGTTAATAAAGGAATCTTTTCTATAAATTTGACTTGGGATCCTTTTTCATTTTTTGCCCAAATGATTTTCCTTTGGCTTGTTTTGACACCATGTGTGTTTTTCATGGGTGTCTTGCTGTTAGCATTACAAATGCATGTTAATTTTCTAAGGTAAAAATTTTCTAGATGTAATTTACTTACAGGATATTTTCCTTACATGACATTCTTCTACTATCCCTCCTTTTTTGATGCAAAAAATTAAAATTTAAAAGCTATTAAGACTACATTATAAAATTTACAAAAGCATCCTAATATTTAAAACAGTTCCACTTTAGAGTGAGACAGGCCAGGGCTCAAACACCAGCTGTATGCTTTCCAGATCGAGTTTCAGATTCTTCATTCATAATGATGATGATAATAATTCTTAGAATTGAAGGATAATTAAATAGATATTAAAAATATTTAACAATATAAGTGGCATCAGATAAGTAAAAATAAATGGTGGCACTCACCATTAGCATTCACTTTGCTATTACCAGTTGTTACATATGAGTATAATTCAGCAATCTGAGTGTAAAATTTGGAAGATGATAAAGATGTAATATGCCAAGTATGGGCACTAGGAATGCCAGTGAGAAAGGACAGCATATTGTAAAGGGAAAGTGAAGAGAGAAATCCCAGAGAGAGGTAGCAAGACAGAAGATTTGGAAATTGACTGAGACATTGGGGCACACTACGGAGTCTGGATTCTGAAAATATATAGCTAAACAGATGTCCTTTGTCTTTAATATGCCAGGAATGTCTCATCTCAGCTATTAATGCCAACTTACCCTGGTGGAAAAATTGTGAAATTGAATGATGACCTTTAGTTCAGATTTTTATGAACTTAATATACAAATCATGATTAAATTTCTCAGATTATTTTACCAATTTCTTCCTCTCCTGGATGTGTGCCAAGAAAATACCACCTGTTTATTGCGGATGTTAAATTGCTTTATAAAAAAAGGCACAGCCACTTATTTTTGTTCTTAAGCACTACGTTATATTACGGGGGAAGCAGTTCAAGCATGCCTGTAGTTTTCTAGCTTCATGATGTTTCACCTTCTACAGTTAACACTATACTGTAGAGGCTGCTGTTCTGCATGTACTGATCGAGGGTCTCTTTGTGTTGGTATCTTTTTTATTTTATTTTATTTTTATATTATGATGGCTAAAAGTATGATTTCTAGAATTAGTCTCATTTGCCATGAATCAAAAGACTTGACCTGTGTAAACATCACTCATTAGTGAATAATAATGATAAAAGCATCATTGCATCGGTTTGTAGTGACCATCCAATTAGGTAATATATGTAAAGGGTCTGGCATTTTGTACATAAATAAGTTTTGCTTAGGTGATCTACAGAACTCTTTCACACTGATCCTTTAGTTGATTAAGATAATCCTTTGAAGCAAACATAACTCCTATCCTTATTGACAGAAAAGGAAACAGAGGTTTAGAAAATTTATCTTATTCGTAGCCTTATTTGTAGGAGGTGACAGGTACAAAAGTGCAGATCCCATGGTTTTTCTACTTTAATATCACTTCCTGTGTGTGTGTATGTGTGTTTTGTTTGCTTTGGGTATCTGAAGGAGTAAGTCAATAATTGACAAGTTTGTCAGTGGGAAGAATAAAGGAGGCATATACATTAATAATTTACTTGCCTGGCTGGTGTTGTTTGGTGGTTGAGAATCGGTAAGGGCACGTGCCAGGGTTGCGGGCTCAGTCCTCAGTAGGGGAGTACAGGAGGCAGCCAATCAATGATTCCCTCTCATCGTTGATGCTTTTGGCTCTCTCTCCCTCTCCCTTCCTCTCTGAAATCAATAAAAATATATTTTAAAAATAATTTACTTTAGTTCAATCATCGTTTATTGAGTATGTAGTATAAATAATGGAATAAATATCCAAATCACATGATATCCTTGACCAAAAAAAATCTCATAGTCTATTGTGTGAAGTAGACACTTACAGAATAGAATGATCAGCACAATATGTGTCCACCAGACAGAATTGATGAATGAAAATAAGTTCACTCTTTCTGGGGTGAGAGAGGGGATAGCATGGAGCATATTGAATCCTGAGAGGAGTCATGAGAAGAATATGCTAAAGCAATGTTTTAAAGGATGAACAGAGTTTCTCACCTGGAAGCTCATCCTAGGTGGTGAGAAAAACTGCTAATACATAGAATATTATGATTTTGAAATAATAAGAATCTCAGCATCACCTTAATCAAAACTTAAATATTTGGCAGCAGTGGTCCAAAGGAGTAAGACTGTAAGACAAACAAGGGCCAAACCATCAAAGGCCTTTCACTGAAATACAAGTGAGATCCACTGAGAGACTGTGAATATCCCCAGAGGAGAAGAGGATACATCTCTTCTCTCTGCCTCAGAAATTTTCAAGCAAGGAAGCAACCCTAATCATGGTCTCAAGTCATGTCACCCAAGTTGGAAAATCCCAGGAGTACAAGGTTAGAGATCATTGTGCCTCGTGACAAGACAGTCTGTCACTTTGATTTGCCACTTATGGGTAATCTACTTTGTTTTACCTCTTGAGCATTATTCGGGGAATTAATTGTGTAATGCCAGGTATAAGGTTGCTAATAACAGAGAAATACCCACCCTGTGAGCATCTCTCACAAGATAGAGTTTAAATGGAATTTTTATGGTCTCATTTCTAACTAGCACCATCTTGGGAGGTTGTGAAATCCCTTTTAGACTACCAATTTAATAGAAGTCATCTAATTAAAAACCCACTAAATAATACTTGTTTTAGCTATTTCTCTAGCTTAATTGAATGTATGCCATTTACTTTTCAAGGACTTTTAACTATTGTCCCAGTTGTGACTTTAAAAAGCAGCTGTGTTTATGACACAATCTGGTAAGAGATCAGGAATATTTCAGTTTATTGAATAAACCAAACATGTAGGCCATTTAAAAATAAAAGTTTATAATTGTATTGAAACTAATTATCATACAATATTTCAGAGCAGCACTTGAAACTAAGCAGAGGCTCAATCACTGGGGGTTTTGAATCTGATAAAGTTCCACTTGGATCATAAAAATGCCAGTGCCCCACCTGTAAGGGCTTCAGTCAAACATCTGCTCCTTCACAGCTAAATGGATGTGTCAGATTGCAACAGGTGCTCCTGAGACAAAGCATTCCTTACCCAACAAACAAGGCTGCAGTCACATTTATTGAGAGTTCTTTCTGCTAATTCAGGGATTACTGGCATGACAATAAGGCTCTTTATTTTCAGAAATGTGTGGGTATGTGGAGAGAGGATTACATTTGAAGTTCTCTGTGATTAAAAAAACAAAACCAGCCCTAGAGGGTTTGGCTCATGGATAGAGCATTGACCTGTGAGTCCCAGGTTCGATTTTGATCAAGGGCACATGCCTGGTTTGCGGACTTGGTCCTCAGTAGGGGGCGTGCAGGAGGCACCGGATCAATGATTTTCTCTCATCATTGATGTTTCTATCTCTCTCTTTCCCTTCCTCTCTTAAATCAATAAAAAATATTTAAAACAAAAATAAAAACAACAAAAAAATGGATGCAGTCTCATTAGTAGTCATGTACCAACAAATCTGAGATCTGATTAAAATTGATGAATTAGCATCTACAAAGAATGATACCAATACTTATGCTAAAAATTCTAATTAAATTAACTAAAACACAGTCTCAGTGTGTATTTGTCATTATATTGATTATTATTGATTTTATTGAAATGATTCAGTCACACAATATTAACATATTAATGAAGAACTGGATATGCTCTAAGATTATTTTTGTTTCATGACAAGTTTGTAGGAAAATGGTTGAAACTAAAATCCTGCTGTTCATTGGATTGAATTGAAAAATTTCCCTAAATGTAAATGCTTATTTAATGCAAATTAATTATATGCATACAAGCACATATTTTTATCAGTTTTCCTTCTAGTGCCTTTTGGTTATTTCATTGACTCATCTTACAACCACTTCTGTACCAGACTGAACCATTAGATATAAGCTCTACTAATGACCAGTTTGTAAGTTCCAGAAACACAACAGATATAAATACTGTGTTCAAAAGCCAATTATCAAAGAGATATAATGACATGGGTTAAGGCATTTAGCGTGCATTATTGAAATTTGTCTTCTGTCCCAGGTCCCAGCATATGTCCCTACGTCTTCATCCAGCTTACCTATCTGGATTCCTGCTTTAGATTTTGGGCTCTGAAAAATATATCTATCTATTCCTCTTTTTATGCTAGTCACATATTATAAAACTGTGCCACTGCCCTAGCTGGTTTGGCTCAGTGGATAGAGTGTTGGCCTGCAGACTAAAGTGTCCCGGGTTTGATTCTGGTCAAGGGCACTTGCCTGTGTTGAGGGCTCGATCTCCAGTCATGCAGGAGGCAGCCAATCAATGATTCTCTCTCATCATTGATGTTTTCATCTCTCTTTGAAATCAATAAAAATATATTTTTTAAAAATGTGCCATAGACATATTATATCCAGCACACAGGTACATTTTATAGTTTATTTTGTAAAAATAAGATTTTTACAGGGTAGTGTCTGTATTGTTTCATGAACTGAATGGCAAACTAGTTTTGGCATATATATCCGAATACTATGCCTCATATCTACACTGCCAAATTTAAGAGTAAACACGGTCTCACATGAAAATCAGTATCACAAATATCATAATTTAATTTATTGCTTGGATCTGACCTAATGACTTTATACATTTTAGAAGAAATTTGTCTCAAAAATTCTGAAGAATTGAAAAGTCTCTTTAGTGACATGAACAGAGCACTCCCATTATGAAACACAAGTATAAATCAGTTTGTTTAAGGAAAGATTTAAAAATAGATGGAAAGCTGGGAACAGAGAAAGGAAAATCTGCTTGAGCTTCTTCATATTATTACTGATGTTTCTTCTTATTTTCTCAAAAATTAGTATATGATATCAACCATTGTAATGCATCTCATTAGCAGCTTAAAAATTTTAACCATGATTATTTCAATATTTTTATAAACTTCTATATTAACTAACAGTAAATTTTTAACAAATTGAAATAAAAAAGAAACTTCTTTTTCAGATAAGTTTATCTTTAAGAAAACAACATCCAACTTCACACTTAATTTTGAAATGTTGAAAGGTTTTACTTTTAAATTCACCAACAAGAAAACATTGTTCCATTTCTCTACCTCTATTTATTTTTATACTGAAAACACTAACCTTATTAATAAAGCAACAAAAATAAATAAATTTGTAAGATTGATCAAGAAGAATCAAAGTTGCTACATGGTTAAGATAATGTGTATAGAAAAATTTTAAAAATCAGCACAGAAATTATGAATGTTCTGAGAAGTTTGTGAGCTTGCTAAATACAGAATTATACAGACTAATCAATTGAATTTCTATATACCAACCAATGAAATCTAGTAAAATTTTTAAAGACATAATTTGCATGTCATAAAAAATAAAACATATAGAAGACTATATGTATGATGGGTGAGAACTCATGAAATTATTAAACTTAAATGGTAATAAATTTATTGATATACTACATATGTATAGCAAGACTCAATATTATAAATATCACAAGTCTCTTGAAACTGATTTACAGTTTTAATGTAGTCTGAACCCAATCACAGCACATATTTTAGGAGAAAGCTGATTTTCAAATTTATATGAAATCAATTGCAAAGAGTCAATAATGGCCAAGATAGTCTTGAAGGGGAAGAATATGAATGGAGGATTTGTTCTAGAAAATATTATTATTTATTATAAAGCTATACAAATTTTGACAGAGCATTATGGGCACAAGAATCAATAATGGAAATAGGCTGCACACATACAGATCCTTGGTATGTGGCAAGGGTCACTGAAGAGTAGCGGGACAAACTAGGTCTTTTCAGTAACTGATGTTTCAATAATTCAGCATCCAGAAGGGAAACGCAAGAAATCTGATTCCCATTCAAATTCATTTCAGGTGGACGAACTTATTAAGAAAGGTATTTCAAAAGTATTACAAGGTAATATACAGAGGTGGGCAAAGCTAGGGATGGCAAAAGACATATAGGCTATGATTATTACAATGGCTTTAGTAACTCAAATGAAGGTTACATTTTTCACAATGGTATGAAAATGATACTCATAATAAATTAGTTGAGATATTACAGAGCACTTAATTACAATCTCATAAGTGGTCAAATTGTTGAAGAATAGCAAATTGGTCGATTAATAATTTGTTAATGATATGCTTAATCAGTTTGGCCAGCTCTAACAAAGTACCAGGGACTGGGCAGCTTAAACAGCAAATATTTGTTTCTCACCATTCTGGAGGCTGGGAAGTGAAGGTGTCTAGTGAGAGCCCACATGCTGGTTTGCAGATGGCCTTCTTCTCATTGTATGCTCACATGACAGAGAGCAGAGCTAGGAAGCAAGCTATTAGGGAACTAATTCCATTAGGAAGGTTCTACACTCATGACCTAATTACATCCCAAAGGCCTCATCTCCAAATACTATCACATTGGAAACCAGAGTTTCAAAATATAATTTTTGAGGGAACCCATATGCAGTTCACAGCAGATCATGTACCTTGTAAGTGAGCCTTATGGTAAAGAACTTTCACATAAAACTTTTTACTAATATTCATGTGAATTAGTTTCCTTGTTTCCAAAATGAAATACTAATGACAACCTAATCAGTAATTATGAAGATTAATTAAATTATGTGCTCAAATACACAAGGCAAGAAAGTGGCACAATTAAGACTTAATTGTATGCAATTTGAATACGGACAGTCCCCAATTTAATGATAGCTCCACTTTAGAGATGGTGTGAAAATGATACTCATAATAAATCACATGAGATATTCAACACCTTTATTATAAAATAGACATTGTGTGAGATGATTTTGCCCAACTATAGGCTAATGTAAGTGTTCTAAACATGTATAAGATAGGATAGGCTAAGCTATGATGTTCAGTGGGTTAGATATATTAAGTGCATCTTCAACTTACATTATTTTCAGCATACAATGGATTTATTAGGATGTAACCCCATTTAAGTCGACAAACATCTGTGCAAGTTTATAGATGTTCCCCAGTACCAAGGCCACTTCTTCTGAAAGTAAGCATTCAGGCATGAAAGGATGTGCCTACATCAGATATTCTAAGCACAGGGATACTACAAGGCTTACCAGGAGTAAAGGCAGGGAGCATTTAGCAACCTTCTCTAAAAAATAGTAACATATTTTCAGAGATATATGTCATCGAGTAGAATAGTAACATTCTATAGTTGATATGTTTAGTCATAGTGAATCACCTCTGTATGATAAGTTATAAACTCATGGGGAACAGGCAGAACATAGCACAGCGTCAATCCACTGGGCAGGAAAAACAGTCAAAGAATTAATAAGCTGGAGATGATGTCAGAAAAAAGGTTCATTTTGGAATGCTAATACGGTTTTGCATTAAGAAGTTCTTATGATCAGGGAAACAGTGAATGGCTGGATATCCAAGGTTAAATGTTAAGGAGATATAGCATCTGGGCAGGGCAAAGCAAGAGAGGAACCATGCACAGTCTCATCCCAAGTGGCCAATGGGATCCATTAAAGGTGAAAGAGAAGTTCTACCCACTCCCACCAACTGTCCAAATGAGTTGATATTTGAGTGAAATCTCTTGTCTTGGAGTGGAATGGAATGCTGTTCAGGGTCTTGGGCACAATTTCTAAATGCAGACTAAGACAGCAGCAATGGAAGAGGGTGGGAGAGATGCTTAAAGGATGGCAGGATTTTCTGAGATCATCCTAAAAGCCATAGGTCCCCAGAAATTATCAGCCAAGTAGGAGTTTTCTTGAGTGATGTAAAGTTTCATGAGGGGGTCCTTCATAGCCCTTTATTCAAAATCCCACTGAATCGAGATGGAGGATCTGAAGCTGTAACACCTGAATCTGTGCAAAAAGGTAATTGTACTAAGACTATTGATAGGTTAAGGGTCAAACTTTGAGGGACTGGATGTGGTACTGGGGGGAAAAGGCCAAGGATGCAGAAGATTTCACATTTCTATCCAACTTTAGTGGGCTATGCCTCTGCAATTTTAAATGTCCACAGTTCCTCTTATGACTTGGATTTATCTGCCACATCATTTATCTGTAGTTAAACTAAGTTTCCTTCCAGGATGGATATGAAAGATATATGGAAAAATCAATCTTAAACAATTTTATTTTCAACTTTTGATTAGCATTTCAAAACTTCTCATTACTATTGCCTTTTTAGTGCAAATGCATGGTATTGTCGATGTATCTCGGGCTTGCCTGGGAACTTAGCTACCAGTAATAGTGCTGTTTATTTGATAAAATGTATTCAGAATTTCAAATGAGCAACTTAAAAATTACCTTGGAGGCACTACTTTTATTTATTTTTTATTTGTGGGTTCCTTGCAAGTAATATCACATATTTCAGAATTATACCCTAAATTGTTGCTAAGACATTGCCACTAGCATTCTGTAGGTGTCAAAGGACATTGGAGTAAATCTTAAAGCAAAATGAGAATGGAACAAGGTAATAGCTGGACATGTGAGCAGAGAGCAATGGCATAAAAATTGAATGGCATAAATCGTGTTTTCTAAAAGCAGGCAGTTTTGCAGAGACCATGTCTGAGCTGACCATACTGGGCTCTTTTTACTTGTGTCAAATCTGATAGCATCCTGTCAGGGCATAGCCAGGTAAATGGATTAAAAGTGGTTTGGATTAGGCCAAGATCAGCATTTGAGAATTAACAGTTTAGAGATTTTTAACAATGGCAGAAAAAAAGTTAATATTTGGAAGAAATGAGCTAGTACTTTTCATTTGTCAGTTTTTTTACTTTCTTACATTTTCCTCTTTCAGGTAGCTGAGTTGAACAGTTCTCTCTCTCTTTTTTATTTTTTTTTGCTAAAATACAAGATATTATATCAGGAAGTGTTAAAATAAGTTTAAATCAACAAGGTTTTAAAAATCAAATTGACTCACTTAGAAAGTGAGTTAAAATAAAAATGCATTATGATCTGAGGGAGGCTGAATTGGGTCATGTTAATAAAATGGAAGAAGCGTGGACAACTTAATGAAGCTTGGCAGTTTCATCATCACAAACATTCCCTGCTGAGATAATGAATTTGACAACAACTCTTCTCATTCTTAAGATATGATGGCACACCGTCACCATGCAAATCTCAGAATGAGGGCAATTCACGCTGACTGTGGGATCATTGCACAGTGACTAAGAGCCTGTGATTGATGCATTTTTATAAAGTGAGCTCCTTCATTTGTACAGAGGAAGGTTAGGATGAAAATGACACAGTTCTTCTACTATCTGGGCAATGCAGCCAGAGATCTTAAGTAATGGTGGGTGACTTGCAGAAGCTGATAATTTGAATTAATTTACCCAAGTGTTGAAAATGACAGTGAAAATCTCAACAGGAAAGATTTCGTTTCAAAATGACTAGTTCAGCAAGATCTCATCTATTCAACTCACTCCTGAGCAGCCCTCAGGTTAATATATATATATATATATATATATATATATATATATATATATATACACACACACACACACACACACACACACACATATATATGCACACACATACATACACACACATATATTTAATTTTATTGATTTCAGAGAAGAAGGGAGAGGGAGAGACAGAAACATCAATGATGAGAGAGAATCATTGATTGGCTGCCTCATGCATGCCCCACACTGGGGATCAAGCCCACAACCCGAGCATGTAATCCACCTGGGAATCAATCCCTGTCCTCCTGGTTCATAGCCAATGCTCAACCACTGAGCCTCGCCAGCCGGGCCTAACCCAAATATTTTTGATGCATACATTATTTGGCATCAAAGTCCTTCCCATCACTTCTGCTACTTCCTATCATCAATCCAGGAAGACTTCCCAGCAGAGAAACATGTTAGATGAAATCCTGTATATTAGTTTATACTCTAAGTCATTGCTCCATCTGCTTTTATGGTAAGAAAAGGTCCACATCTATCTAGAATAATATCTTTGAATACATGAAATAAAGCATTATAACCTCAAAGGAAGTTAAGCCTATCTTACCCAACCTCCTAAAAGAAATATGAGTGATTATTGGTCAAATATTCTGCTTGTCAGAAACTTAACTGTCAAACCTATTGAACCCAAAATTTTAGAATCCTCTGGGGACTTTGGGTGAGGCAGGGTGCCTAGGATCCCAAAGGATCTGTCCACCTGTGAAACTAGGTGGCAGGGTTGGAGGGTCATGACTCATGACCTCAGTAATATCCTTACGCTCCTCAATAATTTTGTGCAGGGACAAGAGATTGACCGAAAGGGACGTAAAATCCCTGTGAGATATTCTTAATTGCCTTGGTACATGACTATGTTTGAGAGATAGCTACGTTACAGGCCTTGCTTAACCAGGGTGCAGAAAAAGACGAAAACAGGCTCTTCCTGAGGCCATGCCCCACTCCTAGGAGTGGTGCTTTCATTCAGTGTTGCTTCCAGGTGTGAAGAACCCAGCAACAGTTTAAGACTCCTACATTCTCTGAAGGTCACACCCTAACACCTGTGAGTTAGTATTTCCAAAGCAGAAATAGAACAGAAGCCAGAAGTCTCCCAAGAGGTGCTGTGCCAGATTCCTAAGAGGTTATGAAAAGAAAATGTCTGTGCCTTCCATTGTTTACCTCCTGGCTCCCTTTCTGTTTTCCCGAGTTTGTACTCTCCTTCCAGTGTTCCTTCTATTACTTCAGTATGTTGGTAGCAGATAAGCCAGAAAGCCATTAACTGAGAGGGAAGGTAGAAGTACCAATCCATCCCTCGCTTGATTTCCCAAACCAAATCACACAGTGTTCTGTAGGGGAAGGACACTACTATCTGATGCAGGAAAGGTGTGATAGACAAGAAGAGACCGAACTGTAGGGGAAAGTTATTATTTCTCCATTAAGACTGAAAAAAAGCATTTTCTGAAAAATGTTTCTTCCATCCATAAGGATTAGTATAGGGATTAGTAGAGGCTGCCAATGTCTGGACCACATCCTTCTGAACACAGGGATGGCCTGGGATCGAAGATGATTCTAATGCAGTGTTCTGTTCTCTCAGCCATATATGCTGCTCTAGGAAAGCATGAGATCTAAGCTAGGCTGATCCAAGTTCGGTCTGAATTTTTAAAAAATTCAGTTGATGGGCATGAACCTTATGTGAATTCAGAATCAATCCTGGTTTTCCCTACCCAATTATAGACACTTCCCTGCCCCCACCCCCCCCCACACACCGGCATTTCAAGACGTGATTCCATTTCATATACAGGAACTGACATATAATATTTAAAAATTTGACAAGTCTGCATTCAAATATTGGTAACAATCTTATTATGGAATTAGTAACTTTAAGTGAAGAATATAATTTCCCAGTCTGTGACTCATGATATATATGGAGATAATTTCTTCCTCAGAGGCATGCTGTATTGTTGTGATTATACCATCCCTGGTCTACAGTAACTATTAAATATGTATTACCAATTTTTATTATTTGTGACTTTTGTGAGACACTGCAAATGCTTATCTATCTATCTATCTATCTATCTATCTATCTATCTATCTATATATAAAAGCCTAAGCAAACCATCGCAAACAAATGGACGACTGAACAGGCTGCATGGGGCGACCAGGCCCGCAGGGGTTGCAGTTTGGGGTGAACAGGCCAGCAAAGAGGGGCCAGTGAGGGGCAACCAAGCTAGCAGATGGGGGCAGTGAGGGGTGACCAGGCCAGAAGGGGGGGTAGTTGGGGGTGACCAGGCCAGCAGGGGGGGGGGCAGTTAGGGGTGATCAGGCAGTCAGGCAGGTGAGCAGTTAGGAGCAGTGGTCCCAGATTGTGAGAGGGATGTCTGACTGCCGGTTTCAGGATCAGGATCAGGCCTAAACCGGCAGTCGGACATGCCCCGATGGGTCCTGGATTGAAGAGGGTGCAGGCTGGGCTGAGGGGATGGACCCTCCCCAGTGCATGAATTTCGTGCACTCTAGTGTAGTATAAGGATACAACTCCTTTTTGCCTTTGTTTCTTTGAACCCTGAATCAAGATATGTATTATTGTTAATGTCCATTTTATTATTTTCACCTTGCTGGCACAGATGACTTTTTAACATCAAAATGACTGGTATATTGTAGGCATTTTAAATAAAAATAATATTAACAAAATATTTACCATTATTGAGAGCCATCTATATCTACTCGAGCCTGTTTCCTATGCGACTTATGAACATCATTCCACCATAGGTTTACCAAAAAGCTGTGCCATGTATTTTAAAAATTATTTTAAATATATTTTTATTGATTTTAGAGAGAGAAGAAGGGAAAGGGATAGAGAGATAGAAACATTGATGAGTGAGAAACATTGATTGGCTGTCTTCTACATGCCCTGGACTAGGAAATGAGCCCACAATCCAAGCATGTGCCCTGACTAGGAATTGAACCGGTAACCTTGTGGTTCATGGGTTGATGCTCTACCACTCTGCCACACTGGCCAAGCTGTGGCATGCATTTTTATTGGCCCCACAAAGAGACTAACTCCATTGTCTCAAGGGACACATACTGTGTTAGATTAAGCACTTTCACTCAAACGTTCTACTCCAGAAGCCATGTTCTCTACCACCACAGGCGACTGCATACCACCAATATCTACATATTGCCTGAATTACATATAGATCTTCTGCATTAACTTTATTCTTTCAAATCATTTACAATATTTTCCAACTTTTATTTAGGCACAGTTTAATTATGACAAGAAAAGTTGAATGCAGGGATGGGCAAAAGTAGGTTAATAATAATCATAATAATAAATAATGCAATAATGAAATAATAAATAATAATAAAAAATAAACTGTTTCATGTACTCACAATTGTTAACCTACTTTTTCCCATCGCTGTATTAATATAGTTCAGATTGATGTTTTGCTATCTATTATTAGACCTTCCTAAAGTGGGTAGAATTTTCCCAGGGTGGATGGAATGCTATAAAGGAACTCTCAATTTGGATTTCAGCCCTAATGTAAACACTGGTTTAAACAGACATTAAATATTAGTGTTAAACATTAGAAACACTCCCATAGGAAGCCTGACATTGAGTTATAATCAGATACAAACTCTTCAAATACATAATTAAAAGTGTAATTGATTGTGTTTTGGTTAAATAGGACTATTGCAGACAAATACATTAGCATAGTATGGTCATTAAAGTGACAGCATGGATATTACATTTCCTAATTTATTTCCAAGTGTAATTACATATTATATTTACAGGTATTTAAAAACAACAATAATTAAATTAGTTTGCTAAAGACAGACATTCTTCAAAAATATGTGTACCCAAACCTATATTGCTTCTTTTTTTTTTTTTTTCTTTCAAGAGGAGATATTTAAGCTGGCAAGAACAGAACAAATATCAGTAATAGAAAATTAAAGTGTATGATTGTGAGTTTATAGGCAAGCTCTTGGTTGCTTATATTCAACTCAAATATCTTGGTTTTGAGGATTTTCCTTCCAGGGAAATCTGGAAACTTCCCATAGATAAGAACACCAACTGGCGCCCTGACCAGTTTGGCTCAGTGGATAGAGCGTCAGTCTGCAGACTGAAGGGTCCCAGGTTCGATTCCAGTCAAGGGCATGTACGTTGGTTGCAGGCACATCCCCAGTAGAGGGTGTGCAGGAGGCAGCTGATCGATGTTTCTCCCTCATCGTTTCTCTCTCATCGATGTTTCTGGCTCTCTATCCCTATCTCCCTCTCCCTTCCTCTCTGTAAAAAGTCAATAAAATATATTAAAAAAGAAAAAACACCAAGTGACGATCAGTAAGCTTTCAGAAGTGGTGAATAATGCACTCATCATGTTCTGTAAGGCAGTTAATAAATAGTGTCCTGTTGTTTAAAAAACAGAAGGTAATAACGTTTTTTTCCAGAAAAATGTCAGTTGATGACATTTGCATCTTCACCAAGCAGAATAAACTCCTGATATGATAGTTTAGGTAAATTATAAAAGAAAACAATGATTCTCTGGAACATTAAAAAATCACCCAAAACCAGCAGACTACTTCTGTTTTGTTTTTCCTTAATGGAGTTGTTTATCTGGTAGCTCAGAAAATGTTTTATGACACATTAGATATTGGCATAATGCTCTCACCATTTTTGCTGTATTTGCATAGCATGTTCATTATTATTTTCCTAAATGAACTTGCTTTTGGTTTTATTTAAATAAAAATATTTAAAAAGGAAACTGATAAGCGGGAGTGGGAATGATGCAGGTGGAAAGGGAAAAAATGTCTTAAAAGAAAAAGCACTTCTGTTATGCAGAAGGTAGAGTTTTAAAATGTCAGAGGCAGCTCGAAAGAAATGAGTGTGACTGTGACAGAGTCTGACTTGCTCAGGAACCCAGAGCAAGGACTGTCAGGTGGCTACAGGGAACAGAAAGGGGGCAGCTAGTGCTGAGATATCTGGTAGACATATGAGAAAGAAGAGGGTACAGTCATGGGCAGAAATTGGAATAAGAATAGAAATAAATAGGGCAAGGATCTTCAAATAATGAGTTGCAACAATAGTGGGGCAAAAGCCTTCTTAAGGGATTAGCGGGGAAGCCGTTGTTCCCCATAAGACTTCCTACATTTTTTAACTCTTTCAATTTTGGAATTAATATTTGGGTGTAATTAGGAAGAAAGTTGTTAAACTATGAAGCTGTTAAACTATGAAGAAAGATATTAAAGGAAGGAGCATGAAGATAGGACTCTGAGACAGACCCATTTTGCTATTCTAAGGGTGCCACCTTTTAAAATCTATTTGAGCCACCCACCCAAGGCAGAGGCTTTTTCCTGCATTCTTCTACCTGACCTTAGAATTTGGCTCACTGTCTAGGGCTGCATTAATATTATCAAGCGGAAAAGAGGACGCCGCTAGTTGAAATGTATGCAGCTGGGGAAACAGCTACAAGGATGAGAAGTGATGTTAGACAGAGGTTAGGGATGGCATGAGGACAGATATCAAGGCCAACGGGAAACCCATAGAAGAGGCCTTAAGAGGGGAAACTCCTGGAGCTGAGAGCCTGAAACAAGCACTAAGAAAATTAAGGCAAAGTGTGATCAAGGGGATTCAGAGATGAGAGGATCCGCATAATAAGAGGCTCCTTGGATGTTCAGTAATTGGTGGTATTGGAAAAGTGGGGACTCAAGGACTTACATTTGTTGGCAGAAGTGGGAAATGTGTGCAACTGAGCTCAGACCATGATTGCCTAAAGGGAGATGAGCAGGTAGTTAGAGAGAAGCAGACAGGGTGGCCCCTCTGAGGGCTGCATAGATTGTCCTTCTGCAGTGGTTTCCAATCATTGTCATCTCATGGCGCACGTAAACTAATTATTGAAGTTCTGCAGCATATCAAAACATATTTTTTTGCCGATATGATAGAAAATAAGTATAATTTTGAGTCACATGAGATGGCTATTGTTGTGTTGGCTGTTGTCATATTTTTATTTGACAATCTAAGGGAGAAAAGGTGAGTGCCCTGACTAAATAGTCAGGTACTGCGTGCTTTTTTTGAGGCACACTGGTTTGAAATTGCTGTTCTATTGGATGGGAGATTTCTCAAGTGCTATGTTAAGGCATGAAAAACACTAGGTTAAAAAATGTAGTTGGGCATAAAATAATCCGTTGTTATTCTGTGAAGTAAAGCAACCTGGACTTTATAACAGGACCGTTAGAGCAATACATAATGTTCCAGTTCTGAGAGAATTGAAAGTTCCATGGGACCCCACTGCTGCTGGAATTAGCTCGTGCTATCAGAGAAAAATGGACTAACATATTGCTCAGGATACAGCCAGAAAGAAGAAAAGAAACCACCTGTTATTTTATCAGAGATAATTAAAATAAGAAGTTGGTTAAATGAAATTCAAATTCAAAAGGGAAATACTGAGGTATTCCATTCCTAGGAATGTGAGCAGCTAACGTTCCTAGTAATGGGACAAGAAGGGGACCTTTTTCAGGTTATTCGGAACTAAGTCTGGAGAAGAGGCCCTGTGGCATCAGGCACCTGATCTTTGAAGGGGTGATGCTGTAAAACAGGTGCTGATGTCTCAGCAACACGAGAAAGCAACTTGCAGAGCTAGAACTCAAACCTCTGAGGAGGAAGTGACAATGGCTGATGCCAACACCTCTGAGGGGACACCATAAGGCCAGTTCTGACAATGCTGAAAGCTCCACGGGACCCCACTGCTGCTGGAATCAGCTCGTGCTATCACCGTGCGAGTCCCTTGTTGAGATGATATGAAAGTCAAGTAAATAGAAACAAGTAAATTATTTCTCATCTCTCCCTGACTTCAATTTTCTCAGCCATTTCTACTGGCAAAAACCTAACAGCACACCAGCTGGCAAAGGAACAAGGTAATTTTCAGTTTCAGCTCCAGCTTCACACACACACCCACTCACACACACACACACATGCACGCATACACCAGAACACACACACACACACACACACACACACACACACACACACGCACGCACGCACACACCAGAAGGATGGATTTGGAGCTAAGAGACAAAACCTTAATAACTTACACAAATGTCAACTTTGAGACACTTCACAATTGCTTTCTCGAGATTTCTGTTCTCGGGCCTTTCCTCTTCGAAATGTTCATACATTTAAATGATACCATGGTTGACATTATAACTATATGACTCACATATGGAGGTTTTTCTTGTCATGACAGTCATAACAGAAAGAATCCATAAGAATTCTTGATGGAGTGAAATAGCTTAAAGTTTTACTAATGAAGGAATAAAGAGCAAATTGAAAATCTAAAACTGTCTAAACTTGGAAAGGAAACTTCTGACTGCTAATTGAATTAGAGTCAATACCGTGAAGTGACTGTCAAGTAAGCTTGCATAATTCTGCATTTTACTGATGTGTCTTTTAGTGGTATTATTATAGTGGCTAATATATATTGTGTATATTCTATGTGCTATGTACCATGCCTAGTACCTCACAGGTATTATTGTTATTAAAAATTACGCCCACAGACTCTTTGAGGTAGATTCAATTAGCATCTTCATTTTATCTATGAGGGAATGGAAGCCTAGAATCGGTAAGTATTCTCCTAAGTTTATATAATTCATGGTGAAAGGATTCAAATCGAACTTTCTGCCAAATATTTAACTAGTGTGTTATATACCCATGGTAGACAGCATAGTACCGCTCCAAATATGCCCATGTCCTAATATCTAGAACCTGTGACCAGGTTATTTCATAGGGTGATATAGATTTTGAAGATGTGATTAGGATCTTGAGAGGTGATAATTATCCTGGATTATCTGAATGGACACATTGTAATCACAGAGGTCCTTATTCGTGAAACAGGGAGGCAGAAAAGTTAGCATCAGAGAAGCAAACCTACGGTGTTGTGATGTGAGAAAGACAACTGGCTGTTGCTAGAAGGGACTGCTAGCTAAAAAAATGCAGGCAATCTCTAGAAGCTAAAAAAAAGGCAAGGAGACAGTCCCCCTCACCCCCAAGACCTCTAGGAGAAATGCAGCCCAGCTGACTAGCACCTTGACTTTGGTACAGTGAGACTTATTTTACATTTCTGAGCTCCAGAATTACAAGAAAATATGTTTGTGTTTTTCAGTCACTGAGTTCGTGGTAATTTGTCATAGCTGCATTGGGAAACTAACAGTAACTTTTTACTACCAGGAAAGATGACCAGCTCATTCTCCTGCTCCCAGAAGATGAGATATGGCATCTGTAATCTGCAGTGTCTATCTTAAAAAAAGACAAAAAAAAAAGACAAACTTATCCACATCCACAGGACACATGTTAGAGAGAGGAATCAATATGCCTAAGCGAACCAGCGACAGCTTGTGTTTATTACCTGTTTTCAAGTGTTATATTTATAAACGTATTTATCAGTTAGGAAGATGGGGAGAGGGATTGATTACAAAATGGCAGGTTGAGATAATATTCTGGGGTGATTAAAATGGTCTGTATTTTATTTGTGGTAGTGGTTATAAAAATATTCATTTGTCAAGTTTCGTAGAACTGCATATAAAAATGAGTGATTTTAGTAATTATAAATTAAAATATAAAGTTAAAATTTTTATAAATAAGATAGGGTTATAAGAAGTGAAACCCCCCTGGCTGGCATTGTTCAGTGGTTGAATACCAACCTATGTACCAGAGGTCACTGGTTTCCCAGTCAGGGCACATGCTCGGGTTGAGGGCTCCATCCCCAGTGAGGGGCACACAGGAGGCGACCGATCAATGATTCTCTCTCATCATTGATGTTTCTCTCTCTCTCTCTCTCCTCTCCCTTCCTCTCAGTAAAAAAATTAATTAAAAAATAAGTGAAACCTTTATAGATCTAGTTTATCTTCCCCTTTTCACGTCAATTACTCAATTCAATCTCCATCCCTCCATATAGAACACATAACTATTATTTCAGTTTTCAGATTCCAGTGGCTATTTAGGTTTTCCTTTTTGATTTTCATAAATGAGTCTTTTTTTTTCATTTACTGATTGGTGATATGTTTTTGTGAGTTTTCTCATGTATCATCGCAGCCAAAGCCTCTCCCACCTCCCAGGCCAGCTGAGATGCCATTCCTGTGGGCTTGCATACATACTGCATGCATCTCTCCTATGCTCCCTATTTGTTTTAGTGAATTGTACTTGTTTAACTTATGGAACACTCACTAAACTAAACTAATTCATTTACTCTCAGTGCCTTACTCAGGTCAGAAGAGAAAAGTATATGAAAGAAAGATTATTGAATGACCAATAATAAATAATGAAAGACATTATTTGGCATCAGATATTTACAACCACCCTGCCCTCCCAAAAAAAAAAAACATTTTTCTTCCCATTTTTGTTTAAGAAAAAATTACATAGTAAATACTCACATTATATGTATACATTTTACAAGTCTTAATTCTATGACTTACCCCTCTGAAACACATGTTTTCCTATTTTTTTCTCCTTTGAGGTAGAGATCAGGAGAATGAATTATCTACTCTAAGATAAATTGATTATTTTTGTGGCTTTAGAAATGTCTGATTCAGAGATATACTTCTAAATCCAATCTAAACTTTAACTCAATGAAATACTTTTGAGTTTTCTGGAGTTTTACCACACAATAAGGCTAGCACACAAGTAACTACTTCTCCAACTTTAAATTACTTTATATATTTATTGAAAAACTTGTCAGGTTCATAGATAAATTTTCAATCTTTATTTTGTGTATATCTGATGATACTCCCAGCCTACAGAATTTCAGCAGAAGATGTTGGGTCCCCATATATATTGGTTGGAAGTGATGTTTCTTAATCACTTCTACATTTAAAACCCCAATCCTAGGTAACTAAAGTTATAAACCAGGGACAACTTTGTAAAGACAGTACAGTATCCTTCACTTTCCAATGTGATTGCAAATTGATTCAGGATAGACAAGTTTGAACTTGGTGGTCAACAATCATGACTTCTCTTGTCTATATTTAATTATCTTATAACAACAGAACTGATATGCTATATGTTTATTTCTTATAAAGTTTTGATATCTTAGAATAAAAAAAAACAACTTTTTTTTTCAGGTAGCATCTTCTAACAGCAGTGTGTGTGCATGCATGTGTGTGTATGTGTGTGTGTGCACCTGAACATGATGAAGTTATGCGGAGTGAAGAGAGATATGCATAGATATGCAAAAGACATTAGCCTTTTTAACTTCAGTGAACATGCAAGAAAAAAAAACAGACTGGTTCTACTATCAGAACACTAATAAAATAGTCTAGCGTGGCCAGTTGGCTCAGTGGTTGAGCCTTGACCTATGAACCAGGAGGTCATGGTTCAATTCCTTCCATGTCAGGGCACATGCTCATGCCCAGGTTGTAGGCTCAATCCCAATCCCCAGTGTGGGGTGTGCAGGAGACAGCTGATCAATGGTTCTCTCTTCTCATTGATGTTTCTATCTCTCTCCCTTGTTCCCCCTGAAATAAATAAAAAAAAAATGTCTAGTACACTAAACATAAGAAAGAGCGACCTATAGCTTATTATAATGTAACTAGAGGCCGAGTGCATGAAATTCGTGCACTGGTCAGGTCCCTACTGGCTGCTGGCTGTGGGCCGGGGCCTCCATCCCTTCCCCAGCCAGCCCCACCCCCTGGTTGAACTCCTGGACAACTCCTGGTCAAGGAGACAATTTGCATACTATGCTTTTATTATATAGGATGTTAACAACTATGCATTCTTTAGCTTAGATACCATAAAGGGTATTTACTCTTCCATATGTACACTTGTGTCATTTTAATGCTAATATCTGAATAGACAATATATTTACCAATAACATTTGAATACTTTCACATTTTTGCTTAATTAAAAACACAAAGAAAAAAAGAGAGAAATATTAAATGGAGTGGAAAGTTTAAAAACTACAAAAATTGAACATGTGTGAGGATAACTTTACCAGTATTGTCAAATACTAGGAATTTTGAGAATTGAAGGTATCCTTAATAAGAATTAATAAGTGAGGCAGGAAATCATCACAAACCTTCCCTCATGGCTTCAAGTAGCTAATAATATTACTCATAACAAAATAATAAAACTATATTTATGCTGGTGTAGTAAATGCTGTATAAATTGTTTACTACTACTGTTTTCACATACCACTTGGTAAGTAGAATCCACAGAGAGAAACATTTTGTCCTGGTTATTAACTCCCATCCTTAATCTTACTCTCTTATCAATTAAGATGCTTCTGGCAATAAGCAGCATAAAACCTGATAAAATGGATGGTTAGATAATTTAGCATCTTAGTTATTTTATGTTTTATAGCTTTTCTATAATTCTCTAGACCATCCTTATATTCAGAAAATGACAGGTGCAGTTCCAAAAATTACAACTTTCTGAACAGCTTCCAAGGAGCAGAAGGGAAGGGAATAAAAAAGTATTTTACTCTTGAGTCTCTTTTGTTAAGAGACTATTTTTCCCCAAAGTTTCACCCCAACTCCTAGGGAACACCTTCACTTTCCCATTTTATTTAATTGGTTTAAACTAGTTCACATTTATGCACTTAAATTATTTTCTAAAAAAATGGAATGGCATTTTTATGCTTGATCTAAAACAGTTGGCTTTGATCAATTACAGTTTATCTCTTATTGCTGGACAAAGAGTCCAAATTCCCTGAGAACTTTGACAGCCTCATGGATTGAGACTCACTTCACCTACTTACAGTTTTATGTTATCTTTGCACCTTAGTATTAGTTTTTCTGGAATAATTTCTGTTTCTAATTTCTTATTCTCACTCTATTAGTTCTCCAAGAAACAGACATTAAGTAGGATGAGACATGTAAGAGATTTATTGGGGATAAAACATGTGAAAGATAAATGGTGAGGGAATAAGAGTAGGTAGGAGAAACCTTCAGACCACAGTGCAGATATGACACATTTGAAAAGTGAAAGGGGGAAAAAGGATTTGATAGGAAAAGCCTCATATCACAGATGAGCCCGAGAAGTCCCAGCAGTGCATAGGAGGAGACCTTAACAAAGGTTGCCTGTTGAAGCAGTTCTGCATCAGGCAGGCCTGCTCCTTCTCTAGTACGTCCACTGTTCTCAGTCACCAATGGGTCATAGGATAAGGAGACTCTAATCTCAGCATCAACACCATAGTGTTTCCAGAGGAGCAGAAGCTGATAGAAGCTGTCAGTCCACTATGTTGCTCTAGAAGATCAGAACAGCACCCTCTCTTGGCCATCACAGTTCACTCCTCGTCCTGCATTTCACCCACATTGGGGACCAGCTAGTTCATGGTTCCCTAAGGAGGAACTTGAAAGAGGGAAGTTAGGTGAATTATAGCCAGTGTTACTAATGTTCTTGGGAACACACCTGTCTCTTGTCCTCTTTGCCTCTCTTTATACATTCTAAATTCTCTATACATCTGACTTCTTACCCACCTTTGCTACCATCACCATAGATTTTGGTGGCTTATATTGTAGTGTGAACCACTCCTATACCTCCTTCACTATGAAGAATGTTCTCAGTCAGAAGTTATGTCACATGAGATTTTATGTCAGTGGGTCAAGTATACTGTAAATCTTCACATAGTAGACTGCCTGAGGTTCTCTGGGAAGAAGATATAAAATCATGTACTAAACACTCACATAGCTTATGAGGATGATCTGATGGCCCTTCTCATATGGAAAGGGCATAATATAATGTATTTGTCATTAAAGAGCTGGTTGGTCTCTTTGAGATATAATTCAGTGTCAGGTCTCAGCATCATGTAGCATTGAGGATGACCTGGAGAGCCAGGCTACTTGTTCATGAAACTTAGCCGATCTCTCTTCCTATTCAAGCTCAATGCCACTATTTGTGTCATGAGTTGAATTATGTCCCCTTAAAATATATGTTGAAGCTGAACCCCCAGGGTACCTGTGAAAATGACTTTATTTTGAAATTGTTTTTGCAGATTTAATCACATTAAAATGAGCTTATCAGGATGCTACTTAATCCAATCTATCTATATCTATCTATCTATCTATCTATCTATCTATCTATCTATCTATCTATCTATCTATATAAGCCTAAGGGACCATTATGACCGAACAACCAAAACAACCAGTTAACCAGTCACTGTGATGCGCCCTGACCACCAGGGGACAGACGCTCAATGAAGGAGCTGCCCCTTGGTGGTCAGTACACTCCCACAGCCAACCTCCTACGGTCCCTCTCTCCCCTTGCCGTCCAGCCCCCTCCCCCCATCAGCCCTGATGAGGACACCAGCAGGCCAACCTCCCATGGTCCCTCCCCCTAGCCGGCTGGCCGCCTGATAGACCTGGACTGCTGGCCAGGCTGAGTGAACTCACCCATGCATGAATTTGTGCACTGGGCCTCTAGTATTCTTATAAAAAGAGGCAAATGTCAGATGAAGAGAGATACATGGAAGAATGCTATGTGATGACAGAAACTGAAGTGATACAGCTGCAAGCCAACAAATGCCAAGGAATGATGGCAACATCAGAAGCTAGAGGGAAGCAAGGAAGAATCTCCCCTACAGGTTTCAAAGGGAACAAGTCCCTGCTGACATCCTGATTTTTTATTTCTAGCCTCCAGAACTGTGAGAAAACACATACCTATTGTAAGACCCAATTTGTGGTATTTTGTTATGGCAGCCCTTATGAAACTAAAAAGGTAGGTTTATAGAATATCAATTTGGCTCAGTTGAGCTGTTTCCAAGAATAGCCTTTCCTGTATATTTCAAATTGATTGACCACAAGAGATACTGTTGATAGGCTTTGTAAGGTGAAAGGGAAGCCACAGCCATTTTGTCCTTTCTATACTCAGAAGGTCAGCAGGGACAATTTTATAATGTACACACGTTGTCATTTATTTGCTGGCTACTCTGATTGGTTAGCCAGGCAGAAGCCACACATTTTCCTGGATTCTCTTTCAGTTTCTTGGACTCTTGCACCTGTTTTGTGTATTTGGCTCTGAGACAAAGGATCCAGGTTCTCCTGAAGGACACCTATTTTATCAAGGGTGGAAGCAGAGAGAGATAACACAAGTTTCAGTTTGTCCTATGAGTCACAGCTCGTACTTGTGATTTTTGGCTCAGGCTTGTGGATTCCAGCTTCTCTGTGCTGTACAACAGCTCCACTATAATGCCCTGGCAAGTTTCCATGTCTCCACATAGGCCATATGGGCAAGGCTTACAGCTGCTCTCAGATTTGGCAAAACATCCTGTGATAGTCCTAAAATGTGAGACCATGGGAAGCTTGTGAGGAATGACTTCAAGGTCATTTTCTACCCTCCCTTACCTGCTGGGTAGCTTCTGGTTCTCATTGCCACTCAGATACTAATAAAGTAGGAGGCGTTGTGCTTCACCACTCTCAAAATGCACCTGCAGCATATAACCCTGCTCAGCTAGAGCACGGCTCAGTCTTCTCAGCAACCTGGTGCCCTACACCCCTGATGTTTGGTCATATGGCCCTTTTGGTTCAGGTGTTAGCTGACAACTTTGGTTACTCTTATTGTCTAGATAAGTAATAAACTCTGAATCTAAAAAGGGTTTGTTTCCTTGTTTTTGTTTTTATTGCATTTTTTACGGATAGCACCTGAAAGCTTTGCCACAGTTTGTCAACACTTGCTGACCTCAGATTTTTCCTCTAATTGCCTTTCCTGTGAACCATGAACCATCAGATGCAAAGACAACAACCTTATTATTTCAAGTCAAATCTGTGATAAAAAAAAAAAGGTACACATACAAAGTAGAAAGAAAAATATTCCAAAATATTTGATTACTAGACACTGGCTGTGAATTGACACTAATCTCCAGAGACCCACAATACCATTTTGGTCCACCATTCGAATTAGGAGGTTAATGGAGTTTAGATGATCAACAGATTTTTTACTCATGTCATCCATTAGTGAGACTAATGGATCCTCAAGCCCACTTTATGATTATTATTTCTCACTCTGGAATGCAAAATTTGAATAAACTTCCTTAGCAACTGGAATTGCTATACATTTCCTAAGTCATAGAGTGAAGCTAATATTGTAAGAAATGGCCATGGGAAAGCCACTGGAACTATCTCTACAAACAAAACTAGTAAGCCAAAAGCAATACTATATTCCTTAGGAGAATGCAAAAATTAGTGCCAGGAACATTTAACCTGAAAGCTGAAGGGTGGTGATTCCCACTAATCTCCATTTAATTTGCTTATTTGGGCTGTGAATAAGACAACTGATCTTGGGGATGAGAATGGATTGTTATACATTTAATCAGTTGAGGCTAACCGCAGCTACCGTTCCAGCTGCACTGTAATTGCCAGAGCAAACCTACTCATCCCTTGGCACCTGCTATGCAGGCATTGAGATGGCAACTGCATTTTTCTCTCTCACTGTTAGTAAAAGTGGTCAAAAGCAGTTTTATTTCAGCTGACAGGGCCATCCTCAGGCTCCATTCTCCTGCCTTAGGATTAGATCAACTTTCCAGCCCTGTATCATATCCTGGACCACTGGGGCCTTCATCAGTTTTCCCCTTTACTAGCCTAAGAACAAAAGAAGGCTCTACCACAGATCCAGACTGCCATGCAAAACCACCTACCCTTTGGGCCATGTGAGTTAGCAGATCTGATGTAGCCTGGCATGTCAGTTGTAAATAGGGATGCTTCATGAAGCCTTTGAATGGGCCTTATGGATCAATTATTAGGAAGTCCCTTAGGATTTTTGAGCAAAGCTATGTTACCTTCTGAAGATTACTACTCTCCTTTTCAGAGATAGCGTTTGGCTTGTTAACAGGCCTTAGTAGTAGAGACCGAATGCTCTACTATAAGCTACCAAGTTTACATGTGGCTGGAATTGCCATCATAACCAGAGTATTGTCTGACTCTTCGGTCTATAAAGTTGGGCATACACAGCAACACCCCACAAAATAAAAGTAGCATATATGAGATCAGCACACCAAGAAGGAACAAATAAAATGAAAGAGGAAGTATCCCAAATGTTTATTACCTGTACTCTTGGCTCACTGACTTCTCTTTCTCAATCCACATATATGGGTCAATGTTGGAGGAGGTCATCAAGACAATGTAACCTCCAATTGACCCATGAGCTGGACCTAGGCAATCAGAGACAAACCCCAACCATTCATCCTAGGAATATGCATTCAATTTGCCTTCCTTACACCAGAACCTGCCCCAAGGACACAGCCTTGAGACAGTAATGTGTCACTGAGACCATCTGAAAGGCAAATGAGCTGAGCAAAGGCCTCTATATAATCTTTTAAGATTTTGGTGGATGGGTGCTGAGTTCTACTTGTGTGGCAGCCACCCAAGACAAGCCTTGAAGTAAATTCCCTTGCTTATTAAACCTGCCACCTACCAATCTGGGGTGATCTGCCTTCTTCTCCAGTTTCTTCTTACCCTCCAGGTATGGGGAACCAGTGTGCAAGCCAACCATTGAATAAGTGACTGAAGAAGAAACAGCCTTGTTTACAGATGATTCTGCACAATATGGTGACATTGCCTGCAGGTGGACAGGTGAAGCACTGCTGGTTCAGTTCAGGACGGTCCTGAAGGACAAAAATCTTCCTAATGAGTAGAATGTCAAGGAGCACAACTGGGTATTCATTTTACCTGAAAGGAGAGATGACCAGAGGTACAGATCACCATAAGTTTATGAACTGAGGCCCAGTCACTCCAACTATCTTTCTAACAAGAGACTGAAGCAACAAGAGTGTGTCTCCAGTTATTGAAATTTAATAGGATCATTAAGCAGGTTATTTCCCCATGTTTATTATTTAGTTATCATCTATATATTTTTCTGATGTGGATAATAGTTGGGTATTTAAAATAGGAAGTTTAACATTAATCTTTTTAGGAATTAAAGATGAGGAGAAAATCTTATTTTATAGCCAGATTTGGGGTAGAGTAAAAGGACCTCAGGAATCAATTTGGGTTTTGGTAACTAATTAATGAAAGTAAGAATAAGAATAAAAATAAGACAATGTAATCAGTTTGCAGAATCTCAGTCCATTAGGCTATAAATGTGGGAAGATTTTATTTGTCTGATTGCTTTCAATTGTGCTGTATTGAATCTTCCATGTGTACTAGATTACAGACCCTTTATATTAAAGATTGTTTCCACAACTTTTCTGCTCATTTTAGCTGTGGAAATTTAATTTAGTTAATTCTTTAAACTTTAATGTCCTATCAAATCTAATGTCTTCCTCCTCCTCCCTTACAGGAAAGTCTAATGTCTCACAGCAAATGGTCTTCTCTCCAACACCCCTCCTTTTAAAAAATGTATTCTTCTCTCAGATTCTATATTTTTAGAGTAATTCACAGTGGTTACGTTCAGGAAATTAAAGTGGGGAAAATGGCGAAGGAAGGAAAGACTAGCCTCTAAACATGCTCCAAACTTTGCCTATAAAATGCTTATGACAAATTGCATTCACCTATCCACAAACACCCCCCCCCCACCCCTCTTAATCTCTCTCTCTCTCTCCATCCATCCATCTTCTGGGTGTGCATGGAAAACTGGGATTATAAATAAGGTGACCAAAAATTTGACATTTATGGAGTTATACTCAAAACAACTTTTTATGACCCTCCTTAGGATCTGAGTTCAGTTGTACTTGGAGCACTCTATAAATGCCATTTATGAGATGACACTAAAAACTGGTGATACCCTAGCTGGTTTTGCTCAGTGGATAGAGCATTGGCCTGCAGACCAATGGGTCCTGGGCTTGATTCTGGTCAAGGGCATGTACCTGGGTTGTGGGCTCCTCCCTGGCCTGGGCCTTAGTTAGGGCTCATGCAGGAGGCAACCAATTGATGTATTTCTCTCACATCAATGTTTCTCTCTGTCTTTCCCTTCCTCTTCCACTCTCACTGGAAATCAATGGAAAAATATCCTCGATGAGGATTAAAACAAAAACAAAACAGAAAAAAAGAACAACTGGTAATGATGAATTCTTTTGTGTTGTACCCCTGTATATTTTGCATTGTGAATAAAGAAGCCACATTGATATGGCTGCAGTAGATCTTAAAGATAATTTAGACAAGACAAATAGTGACATGCTCAAATTTATCATGAGCTGAGACTGGAATACTCCTAATTTATTTTCTACATTAATTTTTAAAATGTGAATTAATCAGTGGTGGAAATTATTAGATTTAGTATTCACATTTATAAAATACACTAGTGCCCCGGTGCACAGATTCCTGCACATTCAAAGGAAATTAATCAGAAGATTGCCAGTGGAGGCAGCACTGGGTGAGATGGGCTGGACATGCCCTGGAGCCAATCCCCCACTGTCCCACCCTGGCCTGCTGCACCTGGGGCAGCACCGCTGCTTGAAGGGCATCTGCGGAGTGAGCGGGGTCCCTCCGGCAGGTGGGGTCTCTTGGCCTGGCCTGTGGGGATCAGCCAAAACTGGTTCTCTGACATCCCCCAAAGAGTCCCGGATTGTGAGAGGGTGATTCTTGGGTGACGCACTCGGGAATCATGCTCTCTCCTCTCTGGTTCTGGGGTGCATCACCCAAGAACTGCTGCTGCCAAGTCACCGCAGCTCAGAAGTTCCTGTGTTCAGTGTCTGCCCCCTGGTCGTCAGTGCACATCATAGCTACTGGTCAGATGGTCGGATGGTCGCTTAGCATTTTATATATATAGATGGATATAGAATTTGGTTGTTTCATATAATATATGTAAGAAAGCATGGACTCCAGAGCAAACAACCTGGATTCAAATTCCAGCCCCATCAGGATAGCTAGGTAATACCAGACAAGTTTCTTAATCTCTATGTCTCATTATACCTTATGGAGTTATTCTGAGAACTGAATTGTAAAGAGATGCCCTTAAAGTACTTCTTGGTTCCCCTAGTAAGCACTTTACAAACATGTATTATTACTTATTTTAAAATTATGATTTGGGGCTTTATTTATACAATACTTTCCAATCTTATGCCAGTAGATTTCTTTTATTTCTTGCAAAATCCTGAATATAAATATATATCCTCCACAACCTTATTTAAGTCTCTTACCATGTTAGATCTGTACCACTGCCACAATCTCACAATTGGTCTCCTGATTTCATATTTTCTTTCTCTCCAACCCATTCTTCTCCTTTCTCTTATGTGGTCTCTTGGTTATGCCACTCCCACCTTCAAAGTGCCCCAAAGACCTTCTCTTGCATAAATAGATTTCACTCTATTATATGTTTCCTCTTTTTACTTTATAAACATTTCCAATCCCATTATCTGCCCGCTTCATTCCATAGCATTCTCACACCTTTGAACATTAGCATATGTTATTTCTTTTACTTGGAATTATTTTCTGTCATCTCTCTTATTTGCCTACTTAGCTCCTGTCAAATGTTTAAGACTCAACACAAACTGTGTTTTTTGCAGCTACTCCCTGCTCAACTGATGAGCCTGGGTAAGCAGCCTGACCCTGTGGTCTGATGCTGGGGCTGACCAGCAGACCCTGAGCAACAGACGGATAGATTACTCTGACACTCATTTCTATGAAAGAGAGGCTAAGGGGCTGTTTTGCTTTAGGAGCAAAGCAAATCGCCCTGTTCGCCTGCCTCCTTTAGGCTTTTATTGTCACAACAGTTTGAACTAAAATTAACCTCTAGATACAATCAGCAGGGTAAGTATCCTTGAGAACGCACATGCTTCTACAAGGTTGTGTCTAAACAACTAAACATAGAGATTCCAGTAAAACACCTGGGGGATCGGACTTGTTTGGAAAAGTCAAGGCAAGGGCAGGCGCCTTCAGCCGATTCCTGTCCCAGGCCTCTCCACAGGCTGAGAACACTTTGAACAGGCCACTGATATTTGTGTTCATGTTTATTTTGTTGCCCTTCCCTCTTATTCTCTTTCTCTCCTATCAATAGCAAGGACAGAGCCTTGATTTTCTTTGCATCTATAATACCTTCCAAATGCCAGCCATGACTATGTCTCCATTGTAAGAAAGAAAAATGGTCCTTGAAATTATGCAACACTTATTAAATAATACTGACTAACTTTCTCTAAAAGTTTATAACATTTGTCTTAAGCTCATTGTGAAATACATGCAGGCACCATTCTTCTTACTTCCACTTAAGTCCCGAGGGATGCACTTTACATAGATTATAAGATTTCATGCAAATTTAAATAGACTCCCTGGTGTAACAACATCATGTGTAAATGATATTTTAATATGAAGCTAAATGTCCACATAACATTATGGAAATAAAAACAAATCACATTCTATAAGTAAGACCAAAAGGGGCTCTGAGGTGTTTCTCTCCAGTGCCAATAAATAACTGGTCAATTCACTTAACCTGCTGAAAGCTGAAACAAACCATTTCCCCTTCAAGGGATCAATAGCCTGTGAGGCAGAGAGGGAAAAAATGCCAATCTCAAATCAGAAACCTGGCCAGAATCTCTGTCTTCAAACTAATAATTGCTTAATGCAATCCAACAGTCTGTCGCAGAAGGATGTAATTTGCTGTAGAATACCGTTGCTTATTAAAGATGCCCAATACTTCTCCAAATTAGATTTAAATTATGGATACCATTTTATTTGTAGATCTTCCAGAAAGCAATGGATCACTTTGGTAATTACCTGTAAATCTCTTACTTAATCATGCAAAACACAAATGGCTTTGGAATTAAATGGACTTATGTTGAAATCAAAGTCCTGCTAGAACCATATGTGACCTTGTATAAGTTACTTTATCCAAGCCTCAGTTATTGCATGTTTCATGGTTATAATGGGTGTAATAATAACACCTCAAGGAATTGTGGAATATATTAAGTGAGCTATTACACCACTGGGAAATCTTTTGGTTGCAATAATAGAAAATCTTCATATAGGGTGTAAAAGAGTGTTAATTAATGCATGAGTTATTGGAATGAAACTGAATACATTGAATCACGCTCCTATTAAATTAGTAAATTGCCATAGTGACTAGCAAAAAGGACTGGGCTTATTGGCTATTGCCTGGGTTCCATGTTCTTCTATACCATGTTTTTCTATTCAATCAGAGAATCATAACTGCATTATCAACAGGTTATAATATATCAGAGATTAGGAATCTGGCCTTGTGCAATTGTTGGAGTGAATTCAGCGGTCTCTGTAAAGTTGATTTCAATGATGGGCTAAGCAGTGGAGAAGGTAAGAATGTATGTGCACCGCAGGCTAGAACACACAAGTACAAACCGGAAGTCCAGGCCAGACTGACACCTGTGTCCTATTTGCCTCAGGTGTTTTGCTGAAGGGGGTCAACGAGAGGACAGAACTTCCGGTTGATCTGCTAACAAGGTCTCGGGAATCCGAGGCTCCTCACCACCTTCCAGCTCCTGGCACGTCCATCTGTCCACTTTCGCCGCCGCTGGAGGGCTTTGCAAGGACACAGCCTTGGGGGAGCAGTGCATCCTGCAGACCATCTGGACGGCACAGGTGACTGAACTCAGGTAAGGCCTCTATTTAAATATTAAGCGGTGGCGGGCGGGTGTGGAGACCTCTCGCAGCGCCCAGATGGGCATCCTGTGCTAGTTCCCTTGCTTATTACACCTGCTACCTTGGGACCTGGAGAGGCCCAAGACCTTGTCCTCCCTGTAGGGGCCAGTTTGCAAACCAATAATTAGCCAGCAGCCAGGAGACCAAAGAACGGGCTGGGGAAAGAGACATCTGCGGGGAAATGCACAGTTGGCCATGGACCTCTCTGTGGAGAGGGGTGACCCGTATTGTCAGATGCTCATGGACCCCGAGTGAGTACAGGGATATGCTGGATTGATATGCTTGTTTGGGGAGCTGAGCGGGGCGCTCTGTGGCAAAAGAGGAAACGCAGGCCTGGGCCTTGGTTTGTGCTCGCCTGTGGGTTGGTAGCTGGTCCTCAGTTCAACTAGAGGCTGAAGCCGAGTTAGAAAGTCGGAAGAAGAGCTGAGGTTAGAGGAGGCCGTGTGGGTGTCCGCTGCTCTGTTGGCTTCTGGGCTGGCAAAGTGGGAGAGCAGGATAATGAGGTGGAGACTTCAGTGTGATTTTGCAAAGCAGGGAGCAAGCTGCCTCGGATTAGAGTTAGAGTTTATGACAAAGCCTGATAGGAACTCTAAGAGGGGAATTCCTGGGAAAGGGAGGGAAGGGAGAGGAGGATGTTGTGGTGATTGATGTGAAATGGTGAGATACCCAGCGCCTCTGAACCCTAATACAAAGGAAAGCAAACAACAACCCCAGGCCCACCCAAATACCTGCCTTTTCAACCTTCTACTTCTGCTGCTTGGGTGTTATCTGGCCATGGATGGTGGGCACCTGATGGAAATACCTTTTCACAGTGGGCGTACTTGTGTGCTCGGTCAACAAAACACGTTTGTTCTGTGGATATAATGTAGAAGCCAAGGATCTTTCTCACCCAGACACACACACACACAACACACACACACACACACGCCACACACCACACCACCCACACACACACCACATACCACACACCCACACATACACAACATACCCACACATACCACACCCCCCACACACACCAAATACCACACACACACAAACACACACACACACACACACGCCACCCACCACACACCCACAAATACACAACACATACACAGACACCACACACATCACACACATGCCACATGTCACACACACATAACACACACACACACACACACACACACACACACACACACACACACACACACACACACACCTGGCCCAGAAGTCAGAAAAACTGCCGAATAATCCAGCGCATTTTTGAGCAGTTGCACCCAAAGCTGTTTCAGCCTGAAGAGGTGAGTCAGCAGGTTAACAATATGTATAGACTCCAGAGTGGCTGCTGCTTTATTTCTGACTTTCACATCTCATGTCCAACTCTAACTAAAACACACCAGAATTCTGGGAAATGTAGTTCAGCATAGTCACATAAACACATTACAAAGACCACACTCCTTAGAGCTAGGGTGGGAATCAGACCCATCAAAGCACAGAGATTGAGACCCAGAGAGCATGATATTTTTACTGAAAGAATGGATGAAGTGGACATGGAGTCCAGACAGCAGCATGCTTACAATGGATCTGTTTACATTGTCCAAGGTTGAGCCTGCCACAAGGTAAAAACTCACTATTGATAAAATGAATGACAACAAAAAAGCAAAAACAAACTTTTGGTTTGTTTAAGCCAAAAACTATACATTTTTAGACAATATAAAATGTATTCAGTGAATACTAGCTATGCCCTTGTGTACTTCATTGCTGCAAAAATCATTGGTTATAAAATGCAGCAATGATTATGTCAATATTTTAGCTATCCTACTCTAACCCATATTTAATTTTTGTTGTTCATCATGGTGTGATATCCCTTATTAATGTGACACAAATCTCAGTTCATTGGGATTAAATAATAAAGCATGAAATGAAGCATCACACTGTGGTTATTTTCCTCATTTCCCGGATACGGATATCATGGTTAAGCAAAGACAGTAAGCGATATTCATACAATGTTCTGTTCTCTGAAACTCCACAAGCAAACTGGCATTTCATTTAATGGAAATCTTCTTCATAGCCATCCTGTCCTCATGAAAACACTCATCTCACACAATTGTGCATGTGTAGGTCTATTATAAAACCTAAACACTTCCATTAGATAAAAAGACCGAAACTGTTTATGAAAAATGCTCTATTTCTTCCAAAGTATTCTAATCAAACACTCAGTAGTACAATATGTTTTAGGCTAATTACTTTAATCCAGTTTTAATTAAGTTTATGTTTCCATGCCAACAAATAGTTTTTAAGTTGTTGAAATCTCGATGTTTCAGAATATGACTAAAATTAATGACCTAAGAGCATTTTACTCAATTTCAGAACCTTGTAGTGCAATTTAGCATCACTATAGCAATGATTTTAATATTAACAACAATTAACAATAAAGAACTTTGTAAAAAAACTGCACTGTACAATAAGATTTATTTTTATATTCCAAATTTTGTGCATGTAATTTTTCCAGTACATACCTACTTAAATTATATTTGGTTTTACAAAAATAAGAATAAATACATGAGAGAATAGAAACACAGACAAACACATACCAACTAGATATCAGCCCCAAATTATCCCCATTTCCAAACATTCAAAGTCTGTATGCTGGCATTATTGTACATCCAAATAGAAGATTAAGTCCAACAACCAGACAGGTGGCATTGGCCTAATTTGTAAATTCCAATTCTCTTACTGACATGCTTAAAAAAGAGAAAACATTTTCAGTTTGAAGGAAGAACAAGCATAATTCACAAATGTCCAGAAAAAGGGAAATACCAGTTGAGGATATTTTTTTATATATACAGCAGAATTTTATTTTTGTATTTGTACTGCCTTTTCATCAAATATCCTTGCTATTTTGTTGTTGTTGTTTTTTGTCAAGATCCAAGTAGGCAAATGAAAACCATTTTAGTTATTTCAAAAGAGATAATTTAATGCAGGGAGCTTGTTATATAGATATTTGAGGCCTAAATACATAAAAAGAACATGGAGTAACTCAGATAGCTGCATGAAACAGCTATCATGTCTAGGGATGGGGAAGAAAGGGTTGAGATTGGAATTAAGAGAACAGACTACATACCTGGGGCTTAGAACTCTGAGGGAGAGTGATACCTAGGTGCTGCTGGTACCTCCGCGGGGAAGTCCTGTGGCTGGTTCTGGTGCTTAGGGATGCTGGAGGTTGGCAGCACTGGATGGTGCTTTAGCAAATTGCTGCTCCTGGGATGAAGTGTTACTAGGGGATCCTGCCAGAAACAGCAGAGAAAAAATGGAAAGTTCCTGCTTTCCTTTGCTTTCTCTTCAGTCCCCTCTATGTCTATTGGCTCAATAGGCTTGGAGAACCTGAATCTCTTTTTGGTTGAATTTAATGAGGTGACAGCTAACAGAGTAGAACCACAGTTTGCGTCCTGTTAGCCACGCCATCACAGAGTGATGGCAACTGTAATTAAAGGGAAATTTAACGCCTTCCGACGGTAGGTAAATGACCAGCCAGCACACTGCAGGTATAATTTATTTATATTTTAGTTGGTCTGTTAGTTTCTCTCTGGCATTTATCACTTCTCTATTCCTCCTGGAATTTTTCAGGTGGCTTTAAATGCCTCACTTCCTTCTAATTTCCCACTGTACATTGAAGTCCCTGGTCTTTCTTATCAAATCAATGTCTAATGGCCACTCCTCCATTTCATAGGTGTTTTCATATATAATTAATTGTACTTCAGATTTTCCCATCTTAGAACTTCTGCCTACCTAAAATTTTCAAGCACTTTTAGAAGAATCCATTACCCCTGTCCTCTTAATTTAAATAAGATGAAGAAAGATTTACAGAGGAAAAATATTAAATTTATACTTAATCAGGCTTGAGAAAAATTATTTTCACCTTAAAGTTTATTATAAACACATATTTTATATAGTAAAAGGTCTGAAGTAAAGTTGCAGTTATTAAATGCAAATGACGGGTAAGGCATGATGCTAGGTTGCGTCTCTGATTTTACTGGGCGTGTGACAATGACAGAACACTTAAATTTTTTCATTTTGTAATGGAGCTAAAATACATCGACTGCTTTGTTCATGGATTATTCTGAAGTCTAATAAAAATTAAAGCTATAGAAGTGAGTTGGTGAATGTAACCCACTAGAAGTGACAGGTGCATGCAGGCTTCTGTAAAATTGTTAGGGAGAATGATTTCATAAAACCTTACTGGTATTCATTCTGGAACAGTCAGTATAGTGTTACCTGAAAACCCCCCAAACTCATTGACTAATCGATGCCTGAGATTTAGTGAACCTTTTGTGACTTCCAATTTGAGACTCGTATTTTCGTATTTAATATCATGCTTTCTTTGCAATCATGTTGATGTGTAGCCTGTTTGTTTCATTAATACAAAGCCACATAACCTCACCTGGCATCTTAGTTTTAATCCAGGTGACTATTACCTATAGTTGGAGGTGTTGTCCAGAAAATCCTGAATAAATTTTGTACATACTCTATAAGAACCCACACTAACTTAGATTACTTCAAACATACCATGAGAATTTGATGGTAATTCACCTACCCATTTCTATCAGATGTAGGCATAAACATTCTGATTTATTAATGTTAACTATTTTTAAAGGAGAAGAAAACCTAGTAAATATTGAGTTCTGAAGAATAAAGATTACTAGGGAAAATAAATAATGTAGCTTAATAAAGGATTTTCCCTTGGTATTTCTTTCTATATCAATATAGAAGGAAACTTCCAGAATAGGAAATCCCGAGACTGTTTCTCAGGAAGGCTAATGAGAAATGTATTAGTTGTTTGGGGAGAAAAATAAACCTCAATTTATTAAACACAAGGTACAAATTTATCACACAAGGTACACAAGGTACAAATTTATCTCGAAATTCTGCACCATATCAGTAATGTTAACTTGTATATGTATGATGATTGAAGGTTCAGGATAAATAAACAAATGAGAATAGTTGATTTTTAGTGAAAAATGGACACTTTGTCTCTAAATTGCAACTTTTGAGCCCTTAAAAGGGAAAGCCACATGAAGGCACTTGGCTTGCGTCACTGGCAAAGCGTGCTCCTAAGAAAGGGTTAGATTTATGTGCCAGCAGCAGGCCTGAATATTAACGAGCCTTCAGCTTTGCTGTCTTCATGGGGGGATGTTTGCCTGAATAGTTCATTCCCAGAAATGTAACTTGCATCCTGATTGGTGAGACACCAAAAGGACTAAGTCAGGGCCATTGCTCTCAATGGAAGCCTTGCCTGAAAAAGAGACCACAAATGAGGACAGTGAATATATTTGAGAGGGGCTTATGTAGAACCATTTCAGAAATAAGCTGACACATGCCCGCAATAAAATTCAGAGTAAAAAATAGAGTCAGATCAGCATTATGCTAAGTCAAATCCCTGCAGTAAAATGGGAATAAATAACAGTGTGCATGGAACAAGATGACCTTTGGGAATTATGGTTTTAGTGAATTGCTCCACATCACAAAAACATTTTAATATCATGACGTACCAAATTCAAATAAAAATATAAGAGCAAGCAGAAATAGAAAAATAATACCCCAGAATCGTGTACTAGGACTTCCCCTTTTTGGATTGTGTCAAAACAAGATTACATTTGAATTTAATTGTTGACCTACATATTATCCTGACAAAAAGCCAACTAATTACAATATCTATTTACTGAGAATAGTATTTCTTGTGCATGCTTTTTTAATTGAGGAAAATGTTAATGTTTTAGATCATCATAAAACAAACATAGAAGCAAAGAACAGCTACAATTATTTTATGTATCTGGCAAGAGATAAAGGTAATTTCTTCGATAGTTTAAGTATAATGGTAAAATTTGCATTAGAAATTATATGTTGATCAGTTTTCATATAAACTAGCCCTTAAAAATATAGTCCAAAAATACTAATCCAAAACAATGTAAACACACACACACACATACACACACACACACACACAGACATACACACTTGATTCTTTAGGATTTATATTTTATCTCTCCCTCTTAAGGACTTAAGAATGAATGTTAACATTAGTATATGTAAATGCCTTCATTAAAGACATGTTTAACTTTTATTAATTCCATATACAGTTAAGCAATGAAAAAGTTTGTCTCTTAAAACCTATTAATATATTGTATTATTAATATTCCCTTTTATACCAGTTAAGAAATACTAACCTTTTAAAAGGGATAGTTTTCAAGACTCTTCTGGAAAACTTCAGAGACAGAGGTCTTACATGGTTGCCTAATAACTTATTTCATGAATTTACACTTACTCCCCTAGATTTTAAAATGACTTCTTTGTTTCCTATTTCAAGACTAAGGAATAATAGTTATTTGTTATTATATCATATCACTCCTTAGTCAGAACTTCAAATCCAGACATCCTGTATAAAAATCCTATCTAATAAAGAGATAATATGTAAATTGGCCATCACTCCAACACACAAGATGGCCACCCCCATGTGGACACAAGATGGTCTCCACAAGATGACCAGCAGGGGAGGGCAGTTGGGGGGGACCAGGCCTGCAGGGGAGGGCAGTTGGGGGGACCAGGCCTGCAGGGGAGGGCAGTTAGGGGCGGCCAGGCACTCAAGGAAGGGCAGTTAGGGGCAATTAGGCTGGCAGGGGAGTGGTTAGGGTGTGATCAGGCTGGCAGGCAGAAGTGGTCAGGGGCAATCAGGAAGGCAGGCAAGTGAGCAGTTGAGAGGCAGCAGTCCTGGATTGTAAGAGGGATGTTCAGGATCAGGCCTAAATGGGCAGACAGACATCCCTCAAGGAGTTCCAGATTGGAGAGGGTTCAGGCTGGGCTGAGGGACACCCCTCCCCCATGCACAAATTTTGTGCACTGGGCCTCTAGTGTAGTAATAAAAATGCTCACGAAAGTCATGTTGCAAACTTGTAATTACTTTACTTTTAAAGGAACATTTTATTGAGATAATGGTAGATTTACACACAATAGTAAAAAATAATACACTTTTCTTATGTATACTTTGTAAAACTGTTGTATACTACTACAATAAAGGTATTGTAATTGATACAATATATCCATGTATTCTTATTTTATTTTCTCAGTCTTTCTCGTACACATTGTATGTGCATTTAGTTCTATACAATTTTGTTAAATGTATAGGTCCATGTGTTTGCTACAGATACTAGACAGTTTCATCATCACAAATATCATTCATTTTGCTCTTGTCACATCCACTTCTCTCCTTCAGATAGTCCCTGGGAGTTCATCCAAATTGTTGTTTGATTTCTTTTTGCCTACCTCTAGATCTTAAAGTTCATTTTCTATGTTTTTAAATAAAATTTTCAAGCTTCATAATTTCAATTTAAGTCTGATCCACTTTGGGTTGACTTTTGGATAAGGTGTGATATTTAAGTCAACATTTTTGGGTATGTGTGTCCAATTACTCCAGCATCATATGATGAACAGTCTGTCTTTTTCTTTAACTGCTTTTCACCTCTTCCAACAATCTATTTTTTATATTTATGTGGGTTCCCTATTCTCTTTCATTAATATATGCTTCTGTTCCTTGGGCAATACGATACTCTCTCAATTACTGTAGCTCTCTAGAAAGCCTTAAGATTGAATAGATTAATTTCTTCCTCTTCATTCTTCTTTGCCAAGATGGTTTTAGATATCACTGTATCTATCCATGTAAATTTCAGAATAAGCTTTTTATGTCTACAAAATGGTCTGTCTGGGGTATTGATAAGACTTGTTTTAAATCATAGACCAGTTTCCAGATCATCTTTCTTTATGTTGGATTTTCCCACTCATGACTACACTATGTCTTTCTATTTATTTAGATTTTCTTTGATTTCTTTCACTGACATATTCTAATTTTCAGCATACATGATTTATTAAGGACATACCTACTTTATTTTCTTTAGAGTGATTGTGAATGGTTTTGTGTTTTAATTTTGGTTTTCAAATATTCATTGTTACCAAGTGGACACGAAATAAATGTTAGTGTGCTGACTTTAACCTGCAAACTTTATTATTTTAGGAGTGTTTGGTTGGTTGGTTGATTTGTTTTAGGCTTCTTTGGGTTTTTATATAGATCATAAAGTCATTTGCAAACAGAGTGGTTTACTTACTCCTTTCTAATCACTATGTCTTCCATTTTCTCTTCTTGCCTTATTGCAGTGGTAAAAACTTCAGTATTATGCGAATAAGAGTAGTGAGAACAAACATCCTTGCCTTGATCTTAGAGGTAAAACATTCAATCTTTTACCATGAAGTGTAATATTAGCTGTACATTATTTGTAGATACTCTCTATTAATTAAAAAAAAGCCATGTAATAAATAATGCTTAAGGATATTTGTTATAATGGGTATTGAATTTTGTTAAATTATTTTATTGAATCAATTCATAGGATTATATTATTTTTGTTCTTTAGCTTCTTGATATTATGTATTGAGTAGACTGATTTTCAAATATTGAATCACATTTGCATTTCTGGAAATAAACCCCAGTTTTTCATGGTGTACAATTTGTTTATATATTGCTGAATTATATTTCCAGTATTATGTTGACAATTTTTATGTCTAATTTCTTGATATTGCTCTATACTTGTGTTTTGTTTGTTTTCGTACATTTTGCTATTTTTTTCTGTCAGTATAAATGTAGTATTTTACAATCAATTGGAATATCCTCTTCTATGTTTTAGAAGAGATTGTGTAGAATTTGTGATAGTTTTCTTTAATCATTAGGTTCTTCAGTAAAACCATCTTGATTTGGAGATTTGTTATACTGGAATTTTAAAAATAAATTTGCAATTATTTTTATAGTTATAGGAATATTCAGGCTACCTCTTTCATCTTTACTGAGCTTGGGGAGTTTGTGGTTTTCGAGAAATTTGCTTCCAAGTTGTTGAATTTATTAACATATATGTGTTTTTAGTATTACCTTATTATTCTTCTAATGGTTCCAGGACCTGTAGTTATATCCCTTATATTATTTCTGAAATTGGTGATTTGTATATTAGTATATTCTCTACTCTTCAATGTTTTTGTCAGTCTTCCCAGAGTTTTATACATTTTATTGATTTTTTTTCAGAAATCAGCTTTTAATTGGTTTTGCTGGTTTGTTTGTTTACTACTTTTTATTATATTGATTTCTGCCCTTATCTTTATTATTTCCTTTACTCTGCTTGTTTGGTTTCATTTTACTGATTTTTTTGCTAGTTTCTTTGGTTGTTAACTTGGGTTATTGATTTGAATCTTTTCTTCTGTTTTAGTATAAGTGCTGTAAATTTCCTGATTAACTTCTGAGAATTAATTTAGCTGCATTACACATATTTAATATGTGTGTTTCCAGTTTAATTTCAATACCATGTATTTTTATTTCCTCTTAGACTTCTTTACCCAAGGATTATTTTGACATGTAATTTCTACCTGTTCAGAAATATTCTTGCTCTCTTTTTCTTAGTGGCTTTTACTTTGATCCCATATGGTCAGAGAACACACTCTGTATGATTTCAGTTCTTTGAAATTTGTTTAATGGTCCCGGATATGGTTTATCTTAGGGAATGTTTCATGAGTACTTAGAAAAGAAAAAGTATATTCTGCTATTTTGGGTAAAGGATTTCATACATATCAATTGGATCCAGTTTGTGGATTGTCTTTAATAGTTTTTCAACATTCCTGATGCTTTTTTGTTCTTTCAGTTGTAAGGAATGGGGTGTTGAGATTTCCAGCCATAACTGTGGATTTGTTTCTTTTTCTTTTCACCACATCTATCAGATTTTATTGCCTCTATTTTCAGGCTCTGTTATTAGATCTGTAAACATTTAGGGTCTTTATTCTTTCCTGGTAGATGATTGATCATTTTGTCATTAAGTAATGCTTCTTTTTTTCCCCTCTAGTTATTTTCTTTACTGTGTGTTACTTCATCAAATACTAAATATAGTCATCCTACTATTGTGGATAATAGAGTTTACATGGCGTATTTTTCTCATATTTTACTTTCAACCTACTTATGTCACTGAATTTGAAATGTTTCTTTTAAGCAACATAAAGTTGCCCTCCCTTTTTCTTGTTATTCACCCTCACAGTCTCTTTTTGTGTGTATTTGTGTGTGTGTGTGTGTGTGTGTGTGTGTGTATTTTTTACAATGACAAAGAAGAGCCTGAAGTTACTATATAGTTTAAGAAAGGATGTTTTATCAAAGTGAATGCCAAATATACATATAAATTCTGGGGTTGCATTTTTTTTTTACAAAGAGAGTTTGCTAATTCATTTGAGATCATTTGTGATGTTTATGTAAAATGCTCAAAACACTATTCTCTATGAATCGTGAAATCTATCAATATACTTACAGATATCAACTATATTTGGTATTTTTATTTTCATAAGCATAGATTATTTACTCAGTTGTTATAGTTTGTCAGATAGTATATAGAAAAAATCACCTATTTTAATTATAGGAATAAATCTGTCTTTTGATGTATTTACACTGTTTACATTTAAGATAATCATTGAATGTCAGCACTACAGTATGCTGTTTTATCCTTTTTTTCTGTCTTATGCATCTGGTTCTGATTCCTTTTTCTTATTCATTGCTTTCCTGTGGTTTACTTTAACATTTTAAATATTCCATCTTGATATATATGTATAGTACTTGAATGTATATCTTTGATAATTTTTGCACTCGTTTCTCTGAGTATTCCAGTATATGTATGTGGCATAACAATCTATTGATATGAACATTTTACTACTTAGAGTGAAATATGGAAATCACACATCCATTTGTGTGCTTTGCTCTCCCCACTTTTAACATCATTTTCTTGAGTATCAGGCAGTGTTAGAATTCTCATTTCAGTTATAAGTTGTGAGTTACAAAACTCATGATGATAAGGATAGGCTAGTTTATGTATTCATATTTCTGCTCTTTTACTTCATCCACCCAGTGGCCCAAGCTGTTAATAAGTATTAAGTGTTATTGGAAACTTTCTTATCCAATAATAATTAATTTTCCTACATTACTTCATTATGCCTGTAGTACTTTTCCAAATAAATATGTAGTGTGGGGCAAAAATAGGTTTACAGTTGTGAGTACACAAAAGTTTATTCTTGTACTATTACTTATTCATTATTCTATTATTTTCCCTATGCACAACTATAAACCTACTTTAGTCTTGCCCTGTATGTGAAGCACTTACAATAGGGACTAACACACAGAAAGAACTCAGTGTTGCATGTCCTCAGGTTTAGCTTCTGTTCACTCTTTAATCTTCTCTATCATACTGCATCATTCTACACCACGTATCACCAACATTAAACAATGTTCTATTTTCAACTCACGTCAGACTTCTTGGCGCCACGTTTACATGGCTTCTTTCCTTATTCCATAAATATTTTCCCATTGGCCAAATTCTGATTCATCTTTCTACATGATTTCAGGTATCACACTGTTTGTATTAGTATGAGTAGTGCCTCCGAGGACAGTCTGAACCAGGTGATTGGGTGAAGCAGAGACACAAACAAAGTCAAAGTCAAACTCATTTTCCTTTCTTGCTTTTATGTTGGCAGGTTCTATTCATTTTACTTCCTCTGCATCCAAAATACTACCTCAACATATTGTTACCAAAATTGCGTCTTATCTCTGCCATTTTGCTGCCAGGTAACTCTGATGGGCTATACTAGCTTTCCACTGGGTTGACTGAGAATTCTTTGGAACTGCATAGAAGTTTGATTTTTCTTTTAAATATTTTGTTTTATTTTCCAACCTTTTAGAAGTGTTGGCCACTAATAAACATCTTGCACCACAAGCTTTAATTTCCTCTCAGTTTTAATTTCCAGAGGACCCAAACTGTGACAAAATACATCATGGCTCCAGTCAAATGGTTTGTATTTTAAGCAGTGAAACAATGAGAATAAACATTTAGAAAATTAGTAAATTAGACAAGCCAGAATCCCAGTCATTCACAAGCCAATAGCATAGCAGGAACCTGGCAGACAAGCTGAGACCTTAAGGGAGCAGGAATGAAACCAAGTGTTACATCCTGAACAGGATTGCTAGAATCTTCCAGGTAGTAAGGTTTGTCTCTTGATGGTAAGGAAAATGGTAAGATAAGTATAAAAATATATATAAGTTTAAAAAAGCTTTTGGATTTAGATTTCAATAGATAGCATTTAAGCAAATCAGTATGCTTAACTATGGAGGGACTAGCAAGCTAAAGAAAACAAAGGAAAACAGAACAAGTAAGCCATTGAAATTGGCTTTTTAACTGGCCTGATGGGTCTGCCTGTGGTGGGCATGCCTGTCTTTAGCTGAGAACAGCTGGGGTCCGGCAGGAATGGGCAGTGAAGAATAGTGACCATTCTTTTTTTTCAGTCTCTTTGACAAAAAAAGGAAGAAAATGTGGTAATGCTAGTTACATGTAAAAAGGAAAGAGAATCCTATTCCAATAACAATATGTTGAGGTAGTATTTTGGATGAAGAGGAAGGAAACAGAACGTGTCTAAAATAAACGTAAGAAAGGAGATGTTAGACTCTGACACTAGTTTGGATGTAGATATAAAGGGAGAGGAAGAGTCATATGTTAAGATCATGGAACAAAAGCAGGAAAGTTAATAATCAGAGCTGGCATGAAATAGGGAAGTGGTGCAAACATTTTGAGAATATATATTATTTTCAACTCATCTCCTTCAAACAGTGTAGTCCAATGTCCTTCAACAGTGAAGTGAGCATTCGATGAATAAGTATATGCAAGTTTGAAGCACAGTGATACATCCCATCAGAAACTGGTGGATATGTAACATGTTATTAACATAATAGCTTATATTAGTACTTTAGGCTAGAAGTAAACAGAGGCAGTTATTCAGTGGTATAGAGGTAATTACACTACTGCTTCTCTCTTCCTCCTCATCCCCCTTCCCCCCCTCCTTCTTTTATTTTTCTGAGAGAACTAGAATAGAGGAAACCAGAACAGGGAATGTTCTCAAAACCTAATCATTACTTGGTTGATGGAGAAAAAAGAACCTGTGCATAAAGCAATAATGCTGAGAGAGAGAATGGAAATGATAGCTCCAACTGAAAAGTTTCCTAACAAAACCCATCTTCAAAAATGTAAATGTTACAGAGAAGAAGAAAAATAAAGCCTTTTGTAATTAAAAATAAAGATTTGCCTTAAATGGTTACATTAACCATGAAGAGAATTGTCGTTGATATTGAGGTAGGGGAGAAATCCTGTATCTTAAATAGGTCTCATCTCAACATTTGTGGGCCCCAGAGAAAGATTATAAATGTGGTCTACATACCATAAGTCTAAATTATTTAGTTGTAAGTCAAGGTAAGCAGCTATTTGAAAATATGTATCATCTCAGAATGCAGGTGCACATTTAGGTAGATTTCTACACAGAAATTGGTGATGCAAGGAGTGTCTGCCCTGTCCTATGGCTCACGATTTCACCTCCCTTCTCTTACTACTCTCAATTCCTGCACTGTGAAGCGTGTTGCATGTGCCCATGCACACCCTCAGTCCATACATCCAAGCTCCAGCCATAACCCCTGAGAAACAATCAACCCTTAGCTACTCTTGTGGGCATGTGGCCACCAGGCACATGCTGCATCCTTCGATAATGAGCTGAGAAAAGTGCCCGTTGGATTAATGAAAGGCTTATGGCCACTTAGGCAGAACAATGCAAGGCCCTGGGTATCTGGCGTAAGGAACAGAGGCATGTAGGATCTGAGTGGGCATAACCTCTTGGTTCCACGGTCTGCTAACTCTGTTGTTAGCAGGGGTAATGGATGGGACAAGGCCAGAGTGAGGTAGTTTAGGTAATCTGAGTCTGTGTGCCAGTATTCAAGTAAGATCTATTTCAGAGTTGGTCTCTGCTTTTCTATGGGAGGAATGCAGTCAGTGAGTAAAAAAAAAAAAAATCTTTCCTCTTCTTTATTCAAGAGCCTAAACTAAAACATTCCTTTTTTTTAAAAGATGTAAATGTGATTGTGCCTAACTCCTTTGGCGGAACTGTGGGCCATCTTAGCCCATTCCCGGGGGGCGGGGGGGGAATAGTATGGATCTATTGGGAAAGTTCTAAGCCATCTGGGGTGTGATGGTGACATTTACTTTCCTCTAATTTGCTCTCAGTATGCCACTCAACGTTCTCTGTTCTCCACGGACATCCTGAGTTTTAAGTTGGCCGTTTTCTTTATTCATTATCAAATACTAACATTAAGACAACACAGAAAATAATGTTACATTTCAAAGCAACAGCTGCGCTGTCAACTGTGCTTTATTAAAAGTCTCTAAGTTGTGTACCACATTGAGTTCGCAACTTTTCAGAGAATGACACCGATTTGTATCCACTTCCCCAGATTTTTAATGAGCCATTTTTTTCCCCCTGATGTCTGAGTCAGAGAGGTATGGTTTTGGTTTCTGGCTGTTTTGATTAAGAAGATGATCATTATTTTGTGTACTCCAACATTTCTAATAAAATCTATTAGGGGAAATTCTGACACAGAAAATGGCTTAGTTGACATTGATTTTACAAAGGCATTGATAATTACTCCAGATTGATAAACCTTATCTGTTTCGAAAACAGATGCCTTTCTACAAGAAGGCCCATGCCGTGATTTATCTTCATGTTTTCCTCCTATGTTTCCTACCTATCATCTTGTGCATTCCGGAGTGTGTAGGAATAAATAATCTCCTCCAGAACAAAGGAAAGAACAGCAGATTCAAATCTGAATCAAGTCATCAAAGCCCCTTGCGTTGCACAGTGATACAGAGCTGCACAAATCATTATTCTAAAGCTATCAACCCTTCCATGCTGTTTCCGCAATAGGAATAATTAGATCATTTATATTTCCTGCTGACTTTTAAACATGATTGTCAGTGCATAAAACAAATTAGTTTTAATAAGACTTTTCACATGAGCATGCAGAAGTGGAGTGACAGTAACAGTAAATTGAGGTTTTCAATAAGTGTATTGATAGAGCTGCACCAAAAGAATATTCAGATAATTAGGATGATTAAGCAATAATGAGCATTCCACTTATTACTTTTATCCTATTTCAGAATATCTAATGAACTTATTAATGAAAAGTATACTGTTGTAAAAGTAATGAGTTCCTTTTTTCACCAGGGCTGAAATGTTATACTGATGAAAGTGAAAGCTAGTCAGACCAAAGGTTACAACATGCAGACCCTGCAGATTCATTAGAAATATGTTTTTTTAATGAAACAAGTATTAAATGAGTTACATTTTACTAAAATAGTTGATTTATATTTTTTATTTTAGTCTAGAAAACACATTTTACAAAGCAAAGCATAATATTTATAAAGCTAATTATTCTTTTATTTTGAAGACAGTTTGATGAAATTATACAGGTTCTAAATGATGACGGAAATAACCGGACAAATCAATTTTGTATTTATTATTTTTAATAAATGATATTAACTTTTATAAAGTATATTATTTTAAAAATATTAAGTATTTAGTTTTAATATTATTATTATTATTTTTTTTAATTTAATTTTATTTTTATTGTTTTAAGTATTACAAATAGTAGTACATATGTCTCCTTTTTTTTTCCCCTTTGATCTCCCCCCGACCTCCCCTACCCCCCAGGACATGCCTTCACCTGCCCACCCTCCCCCCCCCACACCAGTGTCTTATATCCATTGGTTGCGCTTATATGCATGCGTACAAGTCCTTAATATTATTTTTAAGATGCATAACATTATCACAGAGCATAAAAATTATGGTGACATGCATAGAGCCTGATCTATGAGTTAGAGTTAATGGTTGAAGTGAAGTAAGGTAGGTGAAACTGGTAATGTTGGTTGAGATCAAATTGTAGATTCCTTTGAAAGCAGAATAATGCTGAAGGGCTTCACTCTATGGGTAATATTAGGTTATTAAATAGCAAGAAAAATATGGATAAAAATATTCTCTCCTTAATACTGTTGTGGCAAAATTGTTCTGATAAAATTAAGTCATGTGTGCATCCATATAGTAAGCTTTATTTTATCGAATGTTTTTGTTTGAAATACTTTAATTAACATATTACTCATTTCTCTTCATTATATAAAAACTCCAGCTATAAGGAGATAAAACAACTGGTAATGGCTTCAGAAGTTTGGTGATTTTCCTGTAAGGTATTACTAGATGTCCTATGATTCAATATGCAGATTACTAAATTTTTTGCAAGATGAGTTTTTTATATATTTATGTTAAATAAATGGCAAACTATTATATAAATGTATTATTTCTTGTGACATTTGTAACTTTCAGTCGAAGTATCTAATTTATCAGATCCCATGAGCAAAGGCTCCACAATGAACTTTTAAGATTACTTCTCATTTTACATGGAGGAATAAAGGGAGGAAACTATCTTGTTTATTTTTTAAAATAAAACTCTAAGTAGCAGCCTCAAATCTCACCCTAGTAAGGCACAGAGGGTGTGGTGGGGTAAATACTTTGCAGCACCTGCTCTCGCTGCCTACATCTCTGCAAACAAAGTGGATGCAAGAGGTTCTATTACACCCAGGTGTGCAACCATCCAGGAGTGGGGAGAATTGAAAATGATTTCTGGGAACAGAATATGATTTGACTTAACTGCCTGCAGAGCCCTCAACCAAGCCAACATGTTTTAACCACACATTCATTGAACCTATTTATTGAACAGACCTCACCAAGAACTATGTCAGTTAGAATGAAAGAGACGCCATTAAGCTGAAAAAGGGTAAAAAATAAATAAATGAACACTAACACGCAGGATTCCATTTCATTGTTCAGATATGTGGTTATGTAGGTTATATCTCTATATCTCTTTATATACAGGAGGGAGCCCTCAGGGGATGTCCAACTGGTGGCTTAGGCCCGCCCCCCACGAGGAGCGAGCCTAAGCCGCAGTCGGACATCCTTAGTGCTGCTGAGGGGGCGGGAGAGGCTCCTGCCACTGCCACTGCCACAGCTGTCAGCCTGGCTTGTGGCTCAGCAGAGCTCCCCTGTGGGAGAGCACTGACCACTGGGAGGCAGCTCCTGTGTTGAGCGTCTACCCCCTGGTGGTCAGTGAGCGTCATAGCGACCAGTCATTCTGGTCATTCCACCTTTAGGGTCGATTTGCATATTACTCTTTTATTATATAGGATATGATGAGTGTGTGTGTGTGTGTGTGTGTGTGTGTGTATGTGTGCATGCACACACACACGTGCATGTATGTTGGGAGGGAAATGAGATTTCATATTGTCACCAAATTAGACCTGAGATATTATAACTTTTAGCGGAAAGTATATTTATGTTTTTATAACTCTCTAATTTTAACAAATGCCTGTATCACATGAACACAAAGTCTTAATCACCAGTTGAGCCTCTAGCACAGTAACTCCTTCCTTTGATTTGATGGGAGAGCCAAGAAGAAATAAAAGCACATACTGCCTCTGCTATTTTCACCATATTCCCTTGATCACCCATAAATATTTCTCCTTTAGGGGAGATTTCCCAGTGCTACACAACCTATGTCTGCAATGCCTTAGTAGTAATTCATTCTTGGGGTTATGCAGGCTTCCTCCCTTTCCTTCCTGGCCTCTAGCAGAAAAATGTTAATTCACCTCAGTAAATTTAACAAATGTTTTATTTACATGTTTACATCCTAATCATAAATGGCAAAGCTGTTTCAAATTTTAAGGAAAACTGTACTCTTTATTCTTTAGATGAAGATTTAAGGAATGTATCTACATTTTATTCCTTCATATATGTCTCTGCTTTTGGTGTTTTAATCTGTTTATTATTTCTGTGGAGGAAAATATACTAATTAGCAAGAATTTTATCAAGTGCTTATAGTGTTCTGTGTATCATGGGGGATAGTTCCCTGTCTTTAAGGAGAATATGACCAAATTAGAGAAATGAGACACATGCATAGGGAAATGTGAAGATTAAATAAAAGGTATTGTGGGCTCTCAGAGACAAAGGTGCATTCTGGAGTAATGAAAAACCTCTTGCTTAAACTGGACCTAAAATATATCAGATAGCCTTAGAGTCCCTTACAGTTGGAAATATATAGTTGTGCACACATATGTATTATACACTTATATACAAATATGAATATTAAAGCTATCCATATACATATACAAATTATACATATAAATATGTGTACTATGTATAAAATATACTTTTATATACATTGACTGACCTCAAGGGTCCATGGTGTGAGATACAGACTTATTTTCATTTTGTGTGTCCAGTGTTTAGGATCACGCCATTTATCAGTGAATAAGTTTAGCAGCTTCACCTAGAATAAGCATTGTTTAGCATAATACTAAAAAAAAAATCTTTTAAGAAGAGAGGTCAGTTGGGAGATAAAGAAGGCATATGTAATACTTTAATAAATAAATAATTTAAATTAAAAGAAAAGCAATGGAAGGTATTGGTATCATGCTCAAAATAAGTTCAACCAAATAAATATACTCACAAGTAAGAATAAAAGTAAAATTTAATAATGGAGATGAACATTAAGAAGTGTTTAAAAGAATGATTCTTTTAAGGCAAGATTTAGGTTTGTTTTTAATAATGAATCAGAAGAGAGTCAAAATTTTTGAAGGCTATGATATTGAAAGGAATAAGGCCTTCATGTGCATTCTATACATTAAGAAGCAGTAATTAGTTAAGGTATTTTAAGAAAAGCCCCAGCTAGGTCAACATTTTCTCATCAGTGGAATTTGAAAAAGCTTAAGGTGTAATATGAGCAATTTATATGCCAGTAGGCAAAAATAAGATTTGAAAGAGAATTTGGAGCTCAAGCAAATACACAAGGACCTTTAAATATGTCTTCATGAATATCAAGGGTATGATATATAAACCTGCTGAGAAGCTATGACAGCAAAGAGCGAGAAATAGGAGTATAGCCAACGAGTAGAGGGTCTTAAATATCAGGAAGATTACGGGAGGAATCTGGAATTATGTCATAGCTTAAAAGTTTATAGTTTAGGTTGAATTATAATGAAAACTTTACCTAAGCATTCAGGTATTAAATTGTATTGACCAGTATTAAATGTCAATTCATATGCTTGCTCTCTAATTCTCATTTCAACAACCATAAGCATATTTTTCATATTGCCAGACAATTGTGACACAAATCATATACATCTAGCTCGTGAATGTCTGGGTTCCTGGAATTGCTTGCAACTAGCTCAGTGGTTGGAGGAGCAAGCGTGACGCGTGGTTCCGGATGCGAGGGGCTGGTAGTGCAAGCTGGAATCACGAGCCCACCGCTGGATGGAACAGGATTCCCAGGGGTACCCTGTTTCCCCTTAGGAATCCTTGGGGGAAATAGAACTAGTATTACCACTAATATGAATTTTTATGCCGTAAAAGCCTTTAATGTTAATAAAGTGCAAGAAAACTTCTAATTATTGAAATGCTTAAAGACTTGGTCTTATGTTCAAGGCATCTGGATGATGAAGTTTTAAGGACATTCTCCAAATCTCCCATTTTTGAAAGCAGGAGTATTGTTTTGATAGCGATGTTCTTGATTAGAAAGTTGCCCTGAGAGGTATCCAGCAAGGGGCAAAAGGATGAGATCTTGGGTGGAGAGAGAGAGCTGAGGAAATACTGTCTTGTACAGGAATTAGGGCAAGTAAGATCTTATACTGAGTAATAATTCCCATTTTTCAACTGAACACCATTAATAATGGCTTTTTAAGAGGCCATTTAGGCTAGATGTTGTATAAGTACTTTATATATATTGTATTTTTATGATATAGATGGTCAAATAAGACTTAATTTTGTCTAATCCAATGGGGATGCAATTATTAGGTGTCCTAACTGAATGTATAGATAAATAAATAAAGATGCCCCATGAAAATTAAACCGATAAATCCATACCTAGTAAGCGAGAAGACCATCTATAATAGAAAAATAAGAATGTTCCTGCATTCCTTCATGTCAAGTTAAAAAATAATTTCTTCTGAGAGAACTTCCCTGATGTTCCAATAATGCCAGGGACTTTTCTGTTCACCTATTCAAAGTAACTGATTTTAATAATGTTTAATTTACACTTTGAAGTTTATGAAGACAAAGACCATCTCTATCTTGCTTAAGGATAACATTGTGCTCCTAGGAACTAAAATAATTTTCATAGCATAAATGCTCAACAACTCTTCTTGAATGAGAGGATACTGAATGAACGGTCAGTAAATGCACAACCAAATAGTTACAGAACAAAAGAGCTTGGTTGGAATTCCAGAATTCCAATCAAGGTGACTCAGGAGTAGTTTAAGTGCGGAAGAAATAGATGGCATACTTTGACCAGTAGTTATATTCCTCTCACTAGGAGAAAGACTGTGTAAACAGAAGGCAACAGCCACGCTAGGTGAAATAGAAAAGGACAACTCCAAATTCCCCAGGGAAAGTGCTAAGCTAACTGTACTGTTTGCTGGTTGGCATGCCTACCTGCCTGCCAACCAGGTCCAGTGGGTAGGAAAGCTACCTCAGGCTATTTGAACTGAGCACTTTTACATTTCAATCATAAAAATACCTCCTGTGGTTAGGATTCTGAGTACATTGATAAACCATCTCATAAATTTAATTCCCACATACTTTTTCTTGCAAAGAGAAAACATGCTGAATAGGCTGATGGAAATGTCCAGTCCACTTGACATTCTGATGCTTCCTCAAAGTTCATAAATAAAGATTTCTGATTTTGTTCAGTCTTATGAGTTTTGTTAAGATGACATATCCCTGAAAAATACTTGCCAACAAAACCAGGCTGGTTTCCTAACTTGCAGGGTTGAGACTCTGAGTCTAGTTGCTTGAGATTTATGCAAGGGTATCATTATTAGTGAATCTTAATGTTCTTACCTGCAATATGAGGCCACATTACTTTACTGCACCTATGGTCACCATGACATTACATAAGAAACCATAAAAAACCCTCTATAGTAAACAGTCAGCTGTCCATTGTGATGAAAATGTGGGTTTGTGTTATAACGGGATTAACATCCATCTCTAGTCTTAACTGCATGCAAAGCATCAAGATGTAAAGTTCATCAAGTGTGTCTCTCAGAAGCCAAAAATACTAATCAGAAAGTAAGTAGATTTGATGAAAAAATTCAGTGAAATATAGATGTTTGGCTTTTGTTTGTCCATTGGAGGACCCTGAAATTTGCAGTAGGAGAGAAGGCTTTGAATATTTTTATGACCCTAGCCAGTTTCCTCAGTGGGTTGAAGCATTGTCCCATATAGCAAAAGGTCTCAGGTTTGATTCCTGATAAGGGTCCATACGGAAGGCAACCAATCAATGTCTCATATTAGTGTTTCTCTCTCCTCTCCCTTTCTCTCTCTCTAAAATACAAAACAACAACACATCCTTGGGTGAGGATTAAATATTTTAAAGATATTTCAGATTTATTTTTGAGTCACACAGACTCAGATACCAGACATTGGGACAAATAAAACTAAAACTAGCTTTAGACTATTAAATTTTGTAAACCTCACTTTTTAATGGAAAGACTGATGTATTCAATTATAATGTCAGAATTCTGTGGATAGATAGGGCTAGTATCTTGAGTACAATCTTTTTCTGTGATTTTCTCATTGTGTCCATTAGTTTTGCCCTTATGGCCATAACTGATTTCTTGAAATAAGTTCTATAAAAATGATGCCCACTGCTGATTTTATCATTAGTCTGTTCTTCTACAGGTGACTTATTATTTCCTCTTGCAAGAGAGACTTAACCTTGTGTATTATATGGGCCACTTTCATTAGCTGAACCTTCATTCCTGTGTTATTTGTGGAATGCTAATGATTCATGCCATTTTTTTCCTAGTGAATACCTTTTGAAATTGTACCTTAGATGCTGCTTGCTTGCTTGGTATTGCTGACTTTGAGCTATTTAGGTAGGGCTTATTGACCTAGTGCTTGTGTATTTTACAAAGCATGGCAGCAGGTGACACCTGATATCCAATTATACCAGTTTACAAGCTGATAATCAACCAATGGAAAAATGGGTGAGTGAGTAAGCCAATTCAGCATTTAGAAGGTTGAAATGACTAGTTGTTTCCCAGTGTGTCCGGCTCAACAGATACTTGGGAAGCTAAGATTCAGAATTACTCAACCTAATAACACTTAGATCTTTTTGTCTGACCTTGGCATAATATTATTGAGGCACAATGAGCAACACAGAGCTGGCCATTGTGAACGTTTGTGTGATGTTTGCTTCTCTTGCTGTGTGAGCGTGTCCCAGACCTCTGCAGAAGTGCCGAGCTGTACTTGGAACATATGCCTTTGTTTCTTCATCTTGCTGGACTCTCTGTGGTGGTTTCCATGTATTAGATGATGCTGGCCCCTCTCCCAGTCTTCAATAAGAGATGGGACTTTCTGTTCAACCCTACCCTAACTCTTGGTTGCCTCTCAAACCTTTGTGATTGCTAAGCAGTTTATTTTATTTTTAATTACTAATCTAGAAAAAGCTATGGAGTCTTCAAGGAACCTCAAGTAGATAAGGCACTGCTTTGGGTCATTGGCAGAAAGACTAAGAGGACAAAAATCACATAGCTTCCCTGGGCATCCAGATATTTAATCTAATAATAGGGTTATAAACATTTTTCTAAAGAGAAAATTGGGAGAGTTAAATTTCCTGTAGAGCAATTAAAATAAGCACAGGCACTATTTCAAAGAAGACTTTAACTCATTAATTTAACAATCATTTATTAGGAACGATGTTCTTGAATTCTTGGAAGTTACATTGTGATGGAAGGGAAATGACACGTTACTGAGAATGTGCATGTATATTCTCATGGAGATAAATAGTACTGAGAAAAATAAAACAAAATTTAAAAAAAGATAGGTTGGAAGAGGTTTGCATCTTATGGTGGGTCTTCAGGAATCATTGAACAGAACATAAATGAACAATAACTGGAGGCAGTGGGAAGTGAGTCATAGCGCTATTGAGAGGAGCATTCCAGGTAGAGACAACAGCAGGTACAAATGCTCTGAATCATTTAGGACGTGCTAATGCTCATGGCCATCGTCAACATCATCATCATCAACATCAGCATCATCATAACCAGTGTGGGTCTAATGAACAAGGCTTGAAGCAGTAGGAGATAATGTCACATGGGTAGCCAAAGTCAAGTTTACATATAACCTTTCATGAATTAAATGAAAAACTTTTGACAGATTTTTGCCAAAGGAATGAAATAATCTGACTTCCATTTCTGAAGGAGCACTCTGGCACTGTGTGAAGAATCCACTGTTAGGGAAGAGATCACTTTGGAAATGTGTTATGCAAACCTAAGCAGACATTGTTTGGATCATGGTAGGAGTGGACATATTGGGAAGGTACTCGATTCTGAATGTATTTTCAAGTTAGAGCTAAAAGGATTTTTTTATGAATTTAATATATCATAGAAGGGAGAAGTAAATGTTAACTACTTTTGGTGGAGAAATTTAGAAGGTTGCAACCTCTTTTGGGGAAACTGGGGGAAGAGCAACATGGTAATGTTGGAGGTGGTGAATCAGTAAAATGCATATTGAGAAAAAATATATGCACAGAGAAAAAGTAGAATATAATATTGGGAAATGGAATTTTTTTAAATTGTCTAAAATTTTGCATATGTCTCCTTTTTCCCCAATTGACTCCCTCCCCCCAGTCATTCCCACCCTGTGCAAGCCCCCACCACCCCAAGGTCTGTGTCCATTGGTTATGCTTGTATACATTCATACAAGTCTTTTGGTTGCTCTCTAACCCTCCCCCCTTACCATTTGTCTCTGGATCTATTCTTGTTCATCAAATTATGTTGATCATTATATCCCACATATGAGTGAGATCATGTGATATTTATCTTTCGCTTAGCATAATGCTCTCCAGTTCCATCCATGCTGTTGCAAATGGTAAAATTTCTTTTTTATAGCAGCATAGTATTCCATTGTGATTTTTAAAGTAATCTTGTTATTGAATATTTTGCAACCAGAAATGGTTACATTATTATTTAAATAATTGAAAATTAATCTGTATGACAACAGAATTCCTATATTTACCAAATGTAAGTCTATATACAGGTTAACTTCCTTTTTCCCCCCAATGAGATTTATAACATTTTCGTTCACCTCAAAACTGAATGGGAGGAGATCTGAATGGGAGGAGAATCAAGATGGCGGCATACGTAAACACCTAAACTGCTGCCTGGCACAACAATTTCAAAACTACAACTAAAAGACAGAATGGACACCATTCAGAACCACAGGAAAGCTGGCTCAGTGGAAATTCTACAACCAGAAGAAAGAGAAAAGCTCATGGAGAATTTGAGGAAAGGCAAAGGGTTGAAGTACGGCAAAGGGTCTTCGTGCACACAGAGAGGAAGGGCGTCTGAGAGCCTGGCTGACTTGCTCTGGCAGGAGGGGGAAGGAAGCCCCAGACTGCACTGAACCCTAGTTCCAGGTGAGCCCCTGGGGACCCACGCTCTTGTGGGGGAATCTGGACTCTCCGGCAGAGGCTCGTGAGCCAGGGAAGGCAGAGGTCTGGAGGCATGCGCGCGCACAGGGCAGGGCTGACGGGAAGCCAAGACTGTCTGCTCTGCCCTGAGACTCCACCCCATCCAAGCTGAACACAGAGGCTTTTGCAATTTGGCAAGTCTAATCCTATAAGGCTGTCTCCAGCACTGAACTTCTCCCAGCATAGACACAGCTGATCCTCACAGCCAACTGGGCTGGAGGTCATTTCCTCCCAGTGATACCAACAACAATCAGGACTTAACTACAACAAGGCTGTATACACAGCCCACAAAGGGGTGCACCAAAAGTGTCCACCTCAAGTTAACTGGGGAGGCTGACCCACAGGACCATATAGGAAACCTAGCACACAAAGCTACCCTACCAACTCAGGGAAGCAGTAAAAATGTGGCCACAACGAAACAGATCACAAATGAAAGAAACGGAGGAAAACAAACGACTGGATATAGAATTCAAAACCATGGTTATAAGGCTTTGCAAGAATATCCTAGAAAAGGCCGATAAATATAATGAGATCCTCAAAGATATGGAAAAGGACCAACTAGAAATTAAACATACAATGACTGAAGTAAAAAATATTATACAGAGACCCAACAACAGACTAGAGGAACGCAAGAATCAAGTCAAAGAATTGAAATACAAACAAGCAAAAAACACTCAACCGAAAAAGCAAAAAGCAAAAAAAAATCCAAAAAGTTGAAGATATTGTAAGAAGCCTTTGGGACAACTTCAAGCATACCAACGTCAGAATTATGGGGGTGCCAGAAGAAGAGAGAGAACAAGATACTGAAAACCTATTTGAAGAAATAATGACTGAAAACTTCCCCCACCTGGTGAAAGAAATAGACTTACAAGTCCAAGAAGTGCACAGAACCCCAAACAAAAGGAATCCAAAGAGGACCACATCAAAACACATCATAATTAAAATGCCAAGAGCAAAAGACAAAGAGAGAATTTTAAAAGCAGCAAGAGAAAAATAGTTACCTACAAGGGAGCACCCATACGACTGTCAGCTGATTTCTCAACAGAAACTATGCAGGCTAGATGGGAGTGGCAAGAAATATTCAAAGTGATGAATAGCAAGAACCTACAACCAAGATTACTCTACCCAGCAAAGCTATCCTTCAGAATTGAAGGGCAGATAAAGAGCTTCACAGATAAGAAAAAGCTAAAGGAGTTCATCACCACCAAACCAGTGTCATATGAAATGCTGAAAGGTATTCTTTAAGAAGAGGAAGAAGAAAAAAGTAAAGATAAAAATTATGAACAACAAATACATATCTATCAACAAGTGAACCTAAAAATCAAGTGAATTAAAAACCTGAGGAACAGAATAAACTGGTGAATATAATAGAATCAGGGGAATAGAAAAGGAGTGGACTGATAATTCTCAGGGGTTATGTGGGGGTGCAGAAAGAGACTGGACAAAAATCGTACACCTATGGATGAGGACAGTGGGGGGGAGATAAGGGGAGAAGGTGGGGTGGGAACTGGGTGGAGGGGAGCTATGGGGGGAAAAAAGAGAAACAATTGTAATAATCTGAATAAAGATTTATAATAAAAACATGAAAATTAAAAAAAACACACACACACAAAAAAAAACAAACTGAGATCTGTTCTTTGTGATAGTAATTGTATTTGTTAATCTGGTCCTCTGTGGAAATGAAGATGCTATAGGAATTATTACTATTCCTTATGCATATTGTGACATTTTAATTTCAAAATATTTTCTGCAACAATATCTAAAAGACCTATGAACTATGCTTTTTTGCTTTTTTCTTTCAATGACACTTTTTTTTTCAAACATGATTGAAGTTGTATAGTTTCACACTTAATTCCCTTACCTCTCCAAGTATAGTTTTCTAAACACATGAAATGCTCCCAACAGTAGAATCAATGGTGTCCAATAGAGGACGGCAAAGGCAAGGCATATTTGAAATTCTTTACAGATCATAGTTTTGTAATAAATCCTTGAGGATACATGTTCCTTATTGAGAATAGTTATTCTAATATGTTAAATAAATGTGAAAAATTAATATCTTCCTAATTTATTCATTAGTTCATATTTAAATCCAGGACTAAATTGTTCATCTTATTTATGTTTGTTAACATATATACATATTTTTATTAGTAAAGCTCTATATTTCATCAGTTTACCTGTATGTACAATCAGCTTTATTTTATTACTTTTATCATCATAAACATTTAAAAAATAATACTATGAAATCAGTGGTAAAAAGCAAGAGCAGTGAACTGTTTGAGTGGTAAAAAGCAAGAGCAGTGAACTGTTGTGTTATCCACAGTGCTTTCTGCATACGGAAGACTGAGCCTTTGTTGTGTGTATGCATCATAGAGAAAAGGAAACAGGAGAAAATAGAGTTTGGGACAAATGAAACATAAAGATCACATACAAGCTGATATAACACAGGAGTTCTAGTCCGTCATCCTATATTACATTTTGATTTAATATCCCAAATACTTTAGAATCCATTTATAAATTTGTGTTTACTCATTCTCATGCTCAATCTAAATTTTTTGTTTTCTCACTTAATGTCATCAGCTCTTGCTCAAATTGGCCATTGAAGAACATTTCAGGGCCAAGGTCATTAAAATAATTCTAAACAAGAAGTAATTTCCCATGCAGTCTCAAAGGTGGCAGATATGAAACCAATACATAGATTATGATTTTCATTTATGAATTTCCCAGTCAGCATATGATCACAGCTGGAAAAATTAGATTCAGCAATGAAATTAGCTTTTTTTAAAAAGCAACAATTCCTTTTATAATGGAGGCCATTAGTTTAATTGCCACAGATGGATGATAATCAGGTCTCAGGGCCCTGGTACTTAGAGTTGTCTTTTAAACCCTAACTATGAATATAACACTTCCTTATACTCTTTGAATGGTCATCAGAGTAGAGCAAAAAATATCCTCATATTAAAAAGGGATAAATTTACAAATTTCTGAGGAGATACCTTGGGAATTCTGACTCATAAAACGAGTATCAAGTTCAGCATACACAAATTCCTCACCTATACAATGAATATTATTATGGTCATCGTCATCATGATTATCATCATCATCATCACCCACACCGTCACTCTTTTTATCATCCCTATCTAGTACTATTGGATTTATTGAGAGAACTGATGTAAAGCATTTAGCATATCCCTTGGCAGGTAGTAACCACAGGTCTACTTACTGAAATGGAGATAGGATGAAAGGATCCAGTAAGGGATGGGGAAGCATCCTGGCACCAACAAATGCAAGATGCCTTTCTGACCTGTCCACCCAACAGAGCAGCCTGACATAGGACAAAAGACTGGAACCCAGCACCTGGCTTGAGCAGCAGCTGTGGGAGCTTGATAGAAAAAAACTAGCCTGGCAACAAGAGGAACGGCCCGATTTTCTCCTTTCCCTCCTTTCCCCATCCCTCTACCGCTCTCTCTCCTTCTTCCCTCTAGCTCTCTCCCTTTTTCCCTCTCCCTTTCTCCCACTCTTCCTCTCATCCTCTGTCTCCAGCTCATCCGTTTTCTACTGCTACCTCTGTTGGCCAAACCAAACTGAGGATGGAGGAGTTGGGATAATGGGACTGATGCAGCTCATGAAAGCCAACCTCCTGCAGCCCAGGACAAGGTGTAGAGGAAGCCTGGAGGGAGAATCCGATGGGAGAATGGCCACTAGTCAGCCCAACAGCCTTCCGGACAATTTTGTAATTTGAAGATACCCTTAGCTTACATTATGTGGTTTCAGTTTTTCCTCCCGCTTACAATGCAATGTACATAATCAATCTAAGTCTATATAACCTGTATATAGACTTACATTTGGATAATATTGCTACTTGTATTTGTCTCTTAACTTGTATGACTCAGCTTTTTGTGATTAAAAATAACACAGGAATAATGTTACTGCCTGGTTAAGCTAAAACCACTTACAAATGAAATTCAATTTTTTCTTAGTCACATGAAGATATTAAACATACGTGCTATATTACCCTGCAGGCTATTTATTATCTTAGAGTATTATGTTTCCCCTCTGTAGATAAGCATTTACTGCCCCGGTCTTTTGGTATCAATATCATAGTATTTATTACAGGAGCTTATGCTATCATTATGTACAACATTACTCTTTATCGTTCAGTCCTGCAAACATTTTTATTATTGATGGAGATTCAGGACTATCGGTGTTTTGGTCCAGAATAGATTAGGAGGCAGGTAGCAAATACCTACTCATTTTCATGGTTAGCTTGCACCATTTTAATGTACTATAAGATCATCAAGTTCACATAATTTTTTGTTGGGATTGCATGGCAAAGCCAATTTCAACAAAAATAACAACAATGATTTAAAAGCTACTTAGTTAGTACATTTATTTAGATTTTTCTTCTTTTAATAAAAAGAAAGATTACTCATGTCTTGAATCACCAGGAGACAACACTGTGATCTAAATTAGAATTTTAAAAAGTTGTTTAAATCTAGTTCCAGAGGCCCAAGTTTATATTGATGCACAACATAAATGAATTACTCTGGCCTGGCAATTGAGTATGCAATAATTATAGCATAATTAGATAATGAAGAGACTCTGTTAGGCTTTTTTAAGCAGAGGAGCTTGAGGATACAAATATTTGAAAACAGAGAATACCAATTAGTTTTCATGCTGCCCTATTAGTAGGACAGAGAGCTACATTTTGTCAATTCTGCAGTGAAACGAAGGCAGGAGGGAAACAAAATGCAGCTTAGATCCTGGTGCCCCTGTAAAACAAGTTATGGCCATTATGTGCTGGAAACAGCAGAGTAATTAAATATCAGATTTCCTCGCCAGCAAAAGCCACCTCTGAATGATTGTGACACGAGTGATATGTAGGACGATGTTGCTGTCTGACTCCATATTCTCTCTATTTGCTTGAAATTAAGATCCCAAATGTGTTATTTGTCAGTACTTATGTAAAAACCATCTTAGCATCAATTTAGGTTAATTACCATTATATTTATTTCTTAGCTGTTTAATCTCCACCAGGCCTTGAAGGGTCGATTAAACTGTATTTAAATTTATTCTGCATCGTAGGTGTCCAGTAAAATGAACATTATAAGTGGCTGTGCTGTAAGGTTAATTTGTTCTGGAAAATTACCCATATTTCTCTGGAGTATTCATTAGTGGAATAAAACAGAGAACTAATCTAGATGCTGAAGGATTATCTTTATTGCCATACGGATATCTTTGATAAATTTCCAATTGGGATTACCTCCCAGAGCCTGAATAAACAAAATAGGATATGACAAACCTCAGCCTCTACATATATCTTGCAAAAAGGACAGATGAAATTGCCAAGAATCAGAGGCCAATCAGAACATTAGGAAGCTACTTGCTGAAGTAATTTATTGAAGAATTTTTCAATGACATTTTAACGATCAACAAATAACTCTAGAAAGTGTTAAGACATAAATTAAGCCTAAAATTTTAGTATGATACTCAGAATATTTCAACAATGAAAATGCATTTTTCAAGCATCTTTTGGCTATTGAGACTGAAAATAACATTCAATTTGATAATTCCTACAAGGAAAAAAAATTGTTACACAAGGCACACAGACAAAAAGAAAAAAATTAAAATTACCTTAATATCTATCCCCTTTTGAAAATAGACATATAAATGATGCTATAATTTTATTTTCTTTAATTTTTGTTGTTTGTATCTTCATTAGTTGTATTACAAAAGACTCAAGCTTTAGAGATGTGTACAAAGTAAAACATGAAAGACCTTAGCTCCTCTCTATACTTTCTCTTTTTCAATTAAAATTAGTAGTTTTTTAGTTTGCTGTGAATTTTTCTGCTTCCTGTTCATTATCATCTCTACTCTGTACTATAGATTAAATTTTTTTTTTACTCAAATGGGATTAAGATTTTTTTTCTGCAATGTAATTTTTTTTTTATTTGGAGCAAGTTTTGAGGAGACAAAGTAACTCAAAGAATGGAGGAAATTGCTGAATAACCACGTTTAGGCAGCTCTTTTGCTAATATCAACAGTGGTAGTGTGTTGACTTCCTAGCCACTGACCAATGGGAAACCCCTTAATTTTTCCATGCTATGTACACTTGAAAACAGTGGAAAGACTCTAGAATGTAAATATTTATAAACCACCATTATTGTTGAAGATTCACTAGCATTTCCCCAAATCATTGTAATCAAATTTTAAATGTTTCATGTTGGTCCATTGTATATATTCACCCTAATTTTCTTAAGTGTTATTTATTACATAAATCTACTTAATTTTGGAAATTTTGCTTTTTTTTCTAACTAGCAATGCTGTGATTAATATCATTGAGCATAAATCCTTTTTCTTAGTTTTTTTAGTATAGAATTTTTAGTATAGATCCCCATAAGTGAAATTACATGTTAAACTATTCACACTTTCAGATCATTTGTAGCTTTTCTTTTAAATTGAAGTTAAAGAGAGAACCTCTTTACTTTAAAGCCTCAGAATGATATTGAGTGATATTGGTTGCTTAATTAAATGAAAGCCTCTTAATTGTTTTGTTTTAAATGCTCCAGCTAATAATATTTTCATGATTACTGTTCATTAATGCTTTCTCTCTTGGTTATCAAACTTATGATGTCCATGGAACTTCCCTGGCTCTGTACTCACTGGTAACTACATTTTCTTTAGAAGCCCTACTTATTTAGAATTCCTAGTGCCTGTTCAACAACTTTGAAGGAAGAAATATCTCAAAAACATTATATGGAAATTAAATCAGCTAACTCTGCTGATAATGTTGTGAACCTTGCTTGGTCTGCCACTACTAATAAGAAAAACTCATATTTAAATAATTTTCCCCACCACATCACATTTAAAACTGTATCTAATTTGTTTCTCTATTAGTTAAAGTTCAGTAGTATATTGAATTTATAGGAAGGAGATAGAGTAACTCAAAGATGTGAGGAAATATTTGGAGGAATGCTTGTGTATCATCTATCATGTTATTGATGCTTTTGAACAGGGTTTCCTCGTGTCTTAAAATATAAGAATTAATTTCTGCCCCCTTCTGTTTTACTAGCATTTTAAATATATTTTTTATTTATTTTAGAGAGGAAGGGAGAGAAAAAGAGAGATAGAAATATCAATGATGAGAAACAATCATTAATTGGCTGCCTCCTGAACACCCCACACTGGGGACCCAGCCAGATATGCCTGGACTGGTAATCGATGGTCCATGCTCAACCACTGAGCTGTTTTACTGGCATTTTTAAGGGGGATGGGGTAGGTAGTTATAAGATGTGGCTTTCACCTAGAGCACCTTTCAGAGTTTTTTGTTTGATATGTTATGCACTCTTGTGACATAGTACATACACTGTGTACATTCATGCATTTATATTGGGTTAATTTGTAGAAGCCTTTGTAAAAGATTTTGCATTATTCAAAATGAACATTAACTGTATTAATAGTCACTTGAAATGTAATTCCACCTTTATAGACTTCCCTTAATAAAACAAGTACAATTTTAAAAAATAAAATGTGTTATATTATGACCAACACATTTATAATAGAGACCATGCTAAAATAACTTAAATGCCTAACTATACTTAAAAAGTTACTTTTTAGTAATATGTTGTGAAGTCTTTTCATATATTTTAAAGGATGCCATAGTAATATGAAAAATACTAATGTTATATGAAATTAAGAAAGCAAAGTAGCGCAAGTAGTAAGATCACAACTATGAAAATATTGAGTAAGTTTAAGAGAAAAATCAACAACATACAGTAATGTCTTTATGTAGGCTTTATTGAAATGGATAATTTTATTTCTCTTTCTGCTATTTTGTACTTTTACATTTTTCATTATTCTTTTATGGAAAAACATATAGTAAATGTTATCCAACCTTAAGCTATCCCAGGAGAAAGTCAGGTTAAAAATGTATTGTTAGACATTTTGGTAATTTAGTAAGAATCAGAGCTCTGTGTGAGGTCTGGGTTTGAACCTAGCTTCTCACTTCAAATACTCTAAGACTTTGGTTAATTATTTAACCTGCTGAATATCAACTTCCTCATCTAAAAATGCCTGCTGCAATAATGTCTAATTTATAAGTTTATTGAAAGGACTAAATACGATAATGTGTGTAAAGCACAGAACACAGTATTAAGTTGTCTTAATACAAAACACAAACTTAGCAGTAAAGTCAATATGTCAATGCTGCTAATAAATAATCATGATTATGCTTCCAACAGGATGAAAAACAAATTTCCTGAATCCAATTTTAACATATAAAAAATAGATAACTCCTTACATTTTACATTTAATGAAAAGTGAATAAACAGAAGAGCAACTCTTAGAAAATCTAAGTATCCATTTTTGTTTGAAAAATGAATAATGGATTGATAATTATTGTGACTAACTCAGAGTTCATCACTCTAGGTCAGGTAACTAACTGCAATATGTTCTACCATGAAATGTAGCTCCATAAAATATACAGTTCTTTCCCATATATTTCCAACCTTATAGTATTGTTGGAAAAAGTGTGGCTTAAGAATTCCAAGTATGATTTACTAGAGAAATTCAAGTTCTCTGAACATTTAAAGTTGTATCTTTCTATCTAGTCATTTAAACATTTATGGTTTAGAAGGAGTCCTTAGAAGATCTCTACATGTATAAACTCTGGCATCAGTCATTGAAGGTGGTTTATGGCTCTTGCCTTGGTTTCCTCTTTGCACAATAAGGAACGAAGTAGAGATGGAGAGGGGCCGGAGAACTGGACAGAAACCCAAGAATCGAGACACAGCAACCTAGCCCCATTTTTTTTTGTGTGTGTATACATTGTATAAAGCCATCAAAATGGCTTAAACCCACAATTTTAAACCATCGGTCCCCATCCTGTGCACTAGAGTCCTCTTTGAGCAACAACTTTATCTAGGACTTTTAAATCCATGTCCACACTAAAGTTTTCCTGGAGAGTAAAGTAAAAATTATGTGGTCCACATATGTGTAATATTTTTTGAGGAAATTTACAAATAAACGTGTAAGATATTTAAAGTTTACATCTTGATGATTTGATATATGTAATGAAAAAATGCTTCCCATCTAGTTAATTAACACATCTACCACCTAATATATTTATATATACAATGTAAACATATATGTAAAGTATATATGTATATATAAATAAAATATATATAAATATATATAAATAAAATATATATAAAATACATATAAATAGGATAAAATATAATTTTGATGAGAATCTATTTTTCAAATCTTTATAGATGATATGTTGAATGAAGCATTTATTTATGTAGATTTTGGTAAATGGCTTTTTTTCCAATTAAGAGAAACAAAGCATAACATTTATAAAGTGTAGGTTGTAAAACTAATTTTTTTTTTTTGTAGAGAAGAACATATATGTATATAAGTTGAGAGTCTACTATTTCAAAATTAGTACATTAAAATAGGTTTTTTGTCTTACGATAGTCTTTTTTGATATTGTAATTTTTATCTTGGTGATGGAGAAAGGCAAAGAATTGGTATGTGACTGTAGATGATACAACTGGGAAGAATGACTATTTCCTAGTAACCCAGGCTTCAAATTGACTGCCCTCTCTCTTCTAACATATACCAAATCACACATGTATTCATACACCAAATTCTCCCACCAATTTCAGTAACTGTCAATGTATTAAACATAAAAGAAAGGTTTTTAGAAAATGCATCAGATAAGGAGTTAATATCCAAATGTATAAAGAACTTATAAAACTCAACACCAAAAAATTCAATTAAATAAGAGTCAAATGATCTGAATAGACACTTCTCCAAGAAGACACACAGATGGCCAATAGACACGAGAAAAGATGTTCAATGTCACTAATCATCAGAGAAATGCAAATTAAAACCACAATGAAATATTACCTAACACTATCAGAATATCTATCATTCATAAATCAATAAACAACAAGTGTTGGCAAACATGTGGAGAAAAGGGAACCTTCGTGCCCTGTGGATGAGAATGCAGACTGGTATAGCCACTGTGGAAAGCAGTATGGAGTTATCTCAAGAAATAAAAATGGAACTGCCTTATGACCCAGGGATTCCACTTCTGGGAATATATCCAATGAAACCCAAAACACTAATTTGAAATAATACCTGTACCCCTATGTTCATTGAAGTGTTATTTACAATAGCCAAGATTTTGAAGCAGCCCAAGTGCCTATCAGTAGATGAGTGGATAAAAAAGCTGTGATACATTTACACAACAGGAGGAAATTGCACCCTTTGCAACAGCATGGATAGACCTGGAGAATATTATGTTAAGTGAAATCAGCCAGTTAGAGAAAGACTAGTACCACAGGATTTCACTCACAAGTGGAATCCAATGAACAAAATGAACTAACATAGATAGCAGGCTGACAGCTGTCAGAGAGAGGGGTTGGGTTGCGTGGAGGGGTAGGAGAATAGAGCAAGGAAAAAAAAATACTGCCTGGCTGGTTTGGCTCAGTGAATAGCGTGTCAGACTGTGCAGAAGGCAGCTAATCAGTGATTTTCTCTCATCATTGATGTTTCTATTTCTCTCTCCTTCTCCCTTCCTCTCTGAAATAAAGTACACACACACACACACACACACACACACACACACACACACACACACACACACACACAGAGTGGCCAGATGATTATGACCACTCCATCAGTACTTCATTGGGCTTCTTTTTGCCTTCAGTACTGTGGTGATTCTTCTTGGCATTGACTCCACAAGATGTTGAAAGGTGATGTGAGGAATCTGACACCATGCCTGATGAATAGCACTGTCCAGTTCTGTGAGATTTGATGGTTGTGGAACCAGCTGCCTGATGGATGGCTCTTTTAACTTCATCTCACAAATGCTCAATTGAATTGAGATCTGGTGATTGTGGGAGCCACCTGAGCAAGGTAAAGTCTCCCTCATGTTCTTGAAACCACTCCTGCACAATACGAGCCCCGTGGCATGGCACATTGTCTTGTTGGAAGAAGCCATCTCCATTGGGATACACCATCAACATGATAGGATGAACTTGATCAGCAACGATACTTAGGTATGTTGTGCTATTCAGACGTTGTTCCACATGAATTAAAGGGCCCAAATCATGCCAGGAAAACATGCCCCAAACCGTAACACTGCCCCCACCAGCTTGAAGGGTTGTACTCATGCATGTGGGGTGCATGCTTTCATGCTGTTTCCATGAAATTCTCACTCTGCCATCTGCATGATGCAACTGGAAAGGTGATTCATTGGACCACATGACTTTTTTCCAATACTCGACTGTCCAATCCTTGTGTTCCTGTGTGAATTGGAGACGTTTTATCTTGGTAACTGCAGACAGTAAAGGTATTTGAACAGGCCTTCGGCTTCCATATCCCATATGATGCCGTGTATGGCTAATTTGCCTACAAATGCCAGGTGGTCATAATAATCTGGCCACTCAGTATATGTGTGTGTGTGTGTGTACACACACACACACACACACACACACACACACACACACTCATGGACAGGGACAACAATATGGTGATTTCTTAGGGAAGAGATGTTGGAGGAGGTGGAAGATGGTATGCTGGGGATAAATAGTGATGGACGGGGATTTGACACAATACTGTATACAGATGTATTGTAGAATTGTGCACCTGAAACCTGTATACATTTTTAACCAGTACCACCCCAATAAATTCAATAAAAACTAAAAAAAGAGAAAATGCTGATGAAAACATACCAAACTAGTTAGAAAACTTTGAACATAAAAATGTTTTTAAATCAGATCAAAGGGGAATAAAGGAAAACCTTTTGATCTGATATTGTCTAATATCAGAGTTAGGAGAAACAGATATTGAGACAGGGACTAAAGGGAAAGTTAGTTTCTCCCTCCAGAAGACTCACTACCGCTCTTGGCATTTACTACTTTCTTGAGTACCTCTCATTGTGCTGCCTATCATAGTCGTCTTTCCGCTCGGCCACATCATGATACCGGCCATAGCTTCTAAGGTAATGTCCCATGTTTAAGACTATGAAAGGTTTCCTGGCATTGGATAATCCCTCACAAATCTACTGTACCTCTTAGCCTTCAGGTCATCCTAAATGTGCATACTTTCTAGTACTGTTTTAGCAAATACTGCCAGAGATAGGCATCTTAGAGGTTGGAGACAGAGAGACAATGAAGCCAGTTTCTCTCTGGTGGGTAGTTTAAGTTATGAAACTTGGTGGAACACTGTAGTAACACACCTTTGCTTTTCTACTGGCGTAATTATTTTAAAATGCAACTACCAAACTCAGTATTTTGTTTAAGTATAAAACTAAGAACGTCCGTCTTTTATTAGTGTCAATGTTAGAAGTTCTCGTAGACTTCTAGGTCTTTCAAATTATGAATATAAATGATACTTGGTTGGTTTTCCTTAAGTTTTATAATTTTAACCTGAATATAGTTTGGGTATTTTTTTATTAAAAAGTGAAGTTCAAGCATGATAATTAGTTCAAGCTTATATGCCTCAAATTCAAATATAATGAATTCCATTTTTTTTTTCCAAGAAGTTTTTCTAAAATGAGTTACTGAAAACTATTAGGAAATAAAATAATGAGATTTTAAAATAAATGAAAAGTACTCCTAATTGATATACTAATTGATTGTATTGGTACACAGTGTAAAACACTTTCTTTTTCTTTCAGGGAAACAATTATTTTATCAACTATAATGTGTGTCCTTTTATCTAATTATAATTCAGCAGTAAAATATTGTTCATTCCTAACTCAGCTGAAATGATAAAATATTAGGAATTATATTGAAAAAGCACTGTCCTCTAGAGACAAACACATTGCTGGCTCTGTAAAGATATTTGACTTTCCATACTCATATTCTTCATATTACTATTAGTTTTCAGTATGTGTTTTAATATTTTAACAAACACTGGGAAAATAATTTTTTGCATATTTGCTTTTAAAAAGTTAATTTTTCATTAAGTAGCATGATTTCTTTCTCTACTTTTTATACAAGTGAAAACATTAAATACAATATACTATTTATTAAAATTCAAAAGCTGATAAGTAAGGAATATGTTACTTTTTAAATAAACCCACTTATTTATTAGTTAAAGCAAAAGGAAACCCTTACTTTTCCAAAGACACTAAATATGTAAGAGAAAAAGGAAAGTCAGAAGAATCATTTAGGAATAAAGTTGCTCACCAGATAATGAAGAATTTGAATGTAAAACACTGTCTTAATATCGGTAAGTTTTTAGGTAATTTTAAGTTCCTGTAGAAATTAAAAATACTATTTTGAGGATTTACTTATGAAATGGTGGTCTGAGGTGTTCCCCAGAGAACCATAACTTTTTGTATCATGGAAATGTATACTTGAAACCTGTATGATCCTATTAACCAATGTCACCCTAATGCATTTTAATTTAAAAAAATAACACCATTCAAACTTTCTGGAAATTGTCTTAATGGCATACAGAAAATAAAGAGACATATATGCTAAATCTCAGCAAGAACAGTGAGAGTCTGGCATTTGTACCACAACCCACACACTTACGCCTTCCCTTTCTAGCTCAGCAGAATGGAAACTCCTCTTAGGGTTCCTCTCTCTCCAGCCCCTGCGATGGAGAGTCACCAGCATTTTTCATGCTGCCCTCCCCTCTCCCCACCCACCTCAGCTTTGTATAGCAGAGGCTAAACTTCAGGCAACTATGCTCAAAATATCAGGAGCTTGCTCCTTTATCTAGTCTCCCCTCATAGTATAGACTAGAGGCTTTATCCCAAGGATGGCAAGCCAAGAACACTGCAGACTTCCCTCATTTGCAGTGCTGCACTTTTCTATTTAAATATTTATATATCCATTCAGCAAATATTTATTGTACTCCTATGACTCATGCATTCTTTCATTCAATACATATTTATTGATCACCTACCATGTGCTAAGTGTTGAGGTAGGCATAAAAGAGAATGCAATAAAACAAAACAAAACAAAACAAACACAAAAACATAGTCTCTGCCACTATGGAATTTAAACCATAGTGAGAAAGAGAGACATTGAAGAAGTATTTAACGATAGAACAAGAATAACAAAGTTTAGTGCTGTGGCTGGAAGTCTAGTGCACTAAGTTCTGTTTTTGTTTTTGTTGTTTTATTTTTGTTTATTTTAGGTATATTATTTTAAAGAACCTGGAAGAAGTCAGTAGAAGTGAAAAGAATGCACAAATCAGTGTCCCTTGTTAAATTGATAGAGTGACACAATGACAGAGGACTTGTCCGTAGCCTTCTTTCTGTAAAACCTTAACCCACTTACTCAGATCTGACTCAACAGCAGGTGAGAGATTGGGTATGGTTTGATCTTAGATTTTTGTCATTTATCATTTGTCACTGGTCCATTTGGAAGCATGTGTTTGCTTGTCTGAAAGTCATTTGCTATTTGTCAAAAGCATTAGAAACAGTTGATACTAATCATGTGTTTCCTGGTAAATGTCTTTGCATTTATTGAAAGTATAGTTCATTCTGTATGTTTTTATTTTAAGTAGACCTGTGGAGTTATACACAAGGTCAAGATCAGTGTAAAGAACTGATCACAGTAACTAAATTAATTAAAGTAACCAAACTGAATCTTAAGTAGATAAGTAGATGTATATAAATATACATTGAGTAGGTGTTAATATGATAGCACATATTGCATTTAGGGCTTAATTTTGGACATAGATTGTATGAGATTACATAGAAACTCAATCATACACAGCTATGGGAAATACTATTTAACCTCTGCGTTGCTCACTTTTTTTAGTAGAATATCATTTACCAGTGCTCCCTAAACTTTTCAGTTCACATAAACATAACAGTAGTTGTGCAGCTGTACCAGGATAGACCTAAAATTAAATGGACCAGCATCTGACACAGATACCTTTCTTTGGGGTACATTGAAAGTCCACAGACAAAATTTTAGGAACCTCTGTCTCAGAATAACAGAATCTGCAGTTCAACAAGGAGTTTGCATGATATTAATAATACAATAGATAGTTATATTTAATTAATGTATTCAAAGTGTTTTGAATAAATGACTTAAGACCATGCTTTAAAATGTTTGACTTTGACCTGCCCATTATCATTTCTATGAACATGAAATTCATACAGAAGAAAATAGATCCTTTGTAAGAATTTGGAGGTTAGGGTGAGGTAGTCTCACAAAACTATTTAAACAAATCTCTGAGAATAAAACTTTAAAAATAATTTGTACTGAGAGTAAAGCAGGTTAGAATATAGATATGTAAATTATGCCATTAGAATATAGATATGCAAATTACACATTTGCTAATCACTCAGAGACTGGCAAGTTCACAGCCTTGTGGAATTTGCATGCTAATGAGAAAGAATGGAAAATGTTCAAATAAACCAGATAATACACAGAAAATATCAAGTAATGATAACTACTATGCACATCATATTCCTGAAAAATTGTTTTTTGAACTTTGAGAAAATTTTCTATTTTTATGCTTTGTTAGTTTTTTTTTCTTTGTTTTTAATTTTGATTCTTTTAGTGGTGCATCGGAATTGCTAAAGGAATTAATTTTGACATAGTTGGAATGAGAGAAATTTTATTTCTATATCATATGCAAATTAGTTCATTTTTTTGTTTTGAAGTATATTTTCTGTATTATTTCACTTATTTTCTTTTAATAAGTTTTAGGTGTTTAAGTCCTGTTTCTTGAGTCTATTTGCTAAGTACAACTGTTTTATCTCTTGTATAGCTAATTCAAGATAAGAAGCGCACCAATTTCCAGAGGTTTTCTCTGCAATAAACCTGAGTTGGCCTGTGAAAATTAAATCAGATTTTATGTATAAGTTTCAGTTTGCTTAAGAGAGATATATAGAAAGATATACAACCAAGTCTTACATTTCCAATCATATGCAGATATGGAAATGGGATTCCCAATGATTGGTTCTTTGTCAAAGAACATGCCAGTACAAGAAGCAAGTCATGAAATGTAAGAATTACAGGTTGCTTTCACCTTCTAGTAGCAAAGAAGGCCCAATTTCACATGTTCTCCAATTCCAACCAAATGTCCATATAAAAGAAAAACATATATCTAAAACTTGATGTCTTTAACAATGTAATCATGAAAAGACCAAATAACTTAGAGGATGGCTATTTATGGGGACCTCCTTTGATGTTTCCATGCTATAGAAGGATTCCCAAGAAACATGGCAATTGGATATGGGTTGCTCTGGGCAGTTTCTTTCTATGCTACAGTTCACTATGAGCTGCAGCTCATGCACACATACAACACATACACATATACGTACAAAGGAATGCATGCTGAAATAAATGTCATAAAGAGGCATGAATAATAGTAAGGAAAAGACAAATTTGCAGGCTAATAGAAGAGCATTTCTCTCTCAAATCTATTATTATTTTTAATCCTTTCAATATTTTTGTTTCTGATTCTAAAATTAGTATATATTTATTATAGAATTTTTAAGATATATTTTTATTTATTTTTTTACAGAGAGGAAGGGAGAGGGGTAGAGAGCCAGAAACATTGACGAGAGAGAAACATCAAGCAGCTGCATCCTGCGCACCCCCTACTGGGGATGTGCCTGTAACCAAGGCACATGCCCTTGACCAGAATTGAACCTGGGACCCTTCAGTCCGCAGGCCAATGCTCTATCCACTGAGCCAAACCAATTAGGGCTATTATAGAAATTTGAATAATTCAGAATAACTCACAAAAGAAAGTAAAACAGCCTTTGATCTAAACAGAGTAAATTTGAAGATTTGTCTCCGGTATGTACATGTGCACATTTGTGAACATATGAATCCAAATGTAAAATAGAAATTGCCATATTACCAACAGATTATGAATATTTTTTCATATTCATGATCAAATACTCCCTGCATTTTAATGTATGTTTAAACATTCATTGTATAGATAAACCTATATTATTTTACCAATTTCATATTACTAAGGTTTTAATTATTTATAATATCTGTCTTGTCCAAAATAATGCTTTAGTAATTATATTTAGTTATTTTATGGTTACTATAAGAAAGAAAATTCCTGGATGTGGGGTAGCTGGAACAAAGAACATATTTTTTTTAAAAATGTGCTTGATATAAGCTGCCAAGTTTATTTCAAGTAATCCAGAAATATTATACCATTCTACAGTGTAGTAGCAGCTGCAAATAGGGATTTGTTGATTTCTTCTTGCACCTGCTATTATTGGAACTTATGGTTGTTTTAATTTTTGCCAGTTGAATAGGAGAATTACCCCTTGGCACCTATTCATCTACTTTATAAATTTCCTATTAAATATTTTGCTCAAATTTATTGGTTTATTTGTCCTTTTATTTTTTATTTATAATTATCTTCACTACTGAGTGTATTAAGCAAGATATGCAAAATAGAAGTAAATGCTCATATTTGTTTGCTTTCACATTCTAACTTTATATACTATTTGTAATGTGCACATTAAAATATTGACATGATTAAATGTGATAAAATTTGCTTTTAGGCCTTGTGCAAGGAATCTCACTGTGCTAGAAGATAAATGCACATCTATATTCTCTAATTATGATATTGATCTGTACATTTAAAATTTTTCTGAATGGTCAATTTTTATTTTATTTTATTTATCACAGAAAACCAAATATCTCCTTATTATTCAACCAATGTTTTACCTTTATATGTAGCCTGGAAACACTATCATTTTATGTACAAATAAATAAACAGTTATATACATACCTCATATACAATCTTTTAAGCAGCTTTCCATTCTGATTAGAAATCTGCTATGTAATCTTCACAATGTAATATAGCTTAATATACTTTTATATTCAGACTAGAGGCTCAGGGCACAAAATTTGTGCATGGGGGGTGTCCCCTTAGCCCAGCCTGGACCCTTTCCCATCCGAGACCCCTCAAGGGATGTCCAACTGCTGGTTTTGGCTGAAACTGGCAGTTGGACATTCCTCTCACAATCCGGGACCCATAGCTCCTAACTTCTCACCAGCCTGCCTGCCTGATAGCCCCTAACTGCCCCCCTGACAGCCTGATCTCCCCTAACTGCCTCTGCCTGCCAGCCTGATCATACCGAACTGACTCCCCCAATGGCCTGGTTGCCCACAACTGCCCCCCCGACTGGCCTAGTCACCCCCAACTGCCCTCCTGCTGGCCTGGCCACCTCTCACTGCAGTTCCCGCAGGTCTAGTTGCCCCTCACTGCCCCCCCCTCCCGCAAGCCTGGTCACCCCCAACTGTCCCCCCCTGCTGGTCACCCCTCACTGCCCTGCCTATGGGCCTGGTCACCCCACTTAGCCTGCTGGTCAGTCATTTGGTCATTCCTTGCTAACCCCCCTGCCAGCCTTATCACTCCACACAGCCTGCTGTTCAGCTGTTACTCTGAGGGTGTCGTGACCAATTTGCATATTACAGATGATCCAAATCCCTCCTCATTACTATTCAGTTTTATAATTTTCTTGACAATTCTTATGGATTTGCATATATTACTTTGCCTGGTTATAGCAAAATACTGGGATTTTTAATTAGAATATAATCAAGTTAGATAGTAATCTGTAGACAACTCATATCTTTTATCATAGAGCTTTCCTAGAACAGTTTACTGCAATGACTTAGAAATAAAAAAATATTAAAAACCGTCAAATACTCTCTGGCATTTATAAAGGTGAGCTATTTTTTTTTAACTATTTTACTTAGATGTACTGACATAATGAATATTACTAATATTGTGTAGTAAGCATTTATTAGACACTATAATAGTTTGAAAAATAATATATAAAGTACTTGTTAGTAGCATCAACTGTCTTAAAAAAGAAAGGATATTGCTCTCCTATTTCCCTACTAGTAGGGTTTAGTTTTCAGCTTTGTTTCTTGCAATATTTGACCAGGAGCCCCAGCCCATCAGGCTTTATTCCCCACAACTCCAGAAAAATGTCCTTCAAGATCTCATAATACCAAGGGGCAGATATTTCAGAACCCAGATGCCAATTTTATATGCTCCTCATGCCCTCTTAGCAGCATTTCAGTGCACATTACGTCCAGATAGTCCACTCACTTCATTTGAGTTCAACCTTACCGGCTTTTCATTCTCAGCATACGCTTACTTTCTTGACCCTGGTCAACTAGGATTCTAATTTTTTAGAATTCTGAAAGTTTCTGCTCTCCCCGTCTTTTTTCCAGTTTCCAATGACCTTATATTATCTCAAGGTTTTATACATTAGTCTTTTTAGTTTATTTTCCAAGCCCTAGACTCTACTCTGAATTTCAGGGGCAAAATGTTATGCTATTATTTTAAGATACTGTTGGATTATACATATCACATGTTTTATTTATGGATATTTAAAGGCCTGTAGCCTTAACATTGGTCTCTGAATCTTTCAATACTATATTTAGCATGGTTGTTATTAAAAACATGTTAGTACATTTTAAAAATGTGTTTATGATCTGTAACGGTATGAGTAACATGGGTCTTATCTATTAAATTAGGCTAGTGTATTTTTAATAAAATAGGTAGCTTTCCTGAAAACATGAATTAGTAAAATTTACTCAAGAAAAAATGAAATGTACTTGTATTTCTGTACAATAAACTTTTGGAAAGGAAATTAGAAAAACAATTCTAGTGGAAGAATAAACAATGAAGAACTAGGTAGAGATCAAACAGAATGATAAGTAATCACAGGAGCCATGATGAAAACTTAAGAGAGCCAAGGGACACAGAGTGATGAGGGAGTATTTTATTGAGGAATAAGAGTTGATGACCATAGTTATGGGAGCTGGTTACCATAAACAAAGGATCACCAAGGGAAGAATCAGAGGGACTCAGAGAAAAGGTCAAGATGAGTATGACTTGAATGTGTGAGACAACCAAGGATTTATGAGCATTGAAGCGGAGGAGTTAGGTATGGATTACTCCATGCAGGGCCTCACAGCCACTGATAAGAAATGTATCTTTTGTTCTAGTGGCAATTGAATACAAAATAGTATAAGCCCTGGGACTTTGTAATTACATATCGTATTTGATTCTGTGAATTCTAAAGATGTGTATTAGGTGTCTGAATATTTAATATGTATAGTTTCACATTCTTGTAAATAAGAATGTTAACAAGGAGCATTTTTAGACCAAATAATACTTTAAAAGCTAATTTACTTTTTGTTACATGAAAATTGAAATAGAGTTGCAATAATTTGGATAGGAATAAGGAGCTCTCCTACTTTATATATTTATCACTTTGCTGTCACATCAGCCATTTATTCAAATCATCCAAGTAAGAGATTGGGGTCAAGTCCTAACAAAATTAAAGCTATCCACACCACCACCAGAGCTCAGGCAGTTCTTTAAATACTGTCATTGGAAATGTGTTTTAAAAGAAGAATATTCAAAGAAGTGAGAAGAGTAATTTTGCTATCTTTATTCCCTTTAATCTTCAAAAGACTTTCTCATAACTGAAGAATAGCACCAATCTTAGAAGAAATGGAAGACGATATTAGATTTAACAAGGGGAAAATCTTCCCTAATCTCCAAAGCCTTCGTTTTCACTTTATTCTTGCCCACATTAGAGTGTATAATTGTCTAGTACTGGATTCTTATCTCACAATAAAAGTTGTCTTCTTTTTTCCCTTTGGCTGTGACTAACACTCTTTGCAATGCATGTTAAAATACACAGTGTACACAGTGTGTGTTTCTATATAAATAAACCCAGTAATCCATCTTTTAGGAATATATCCCAAAAAAACAGAAACACCAGTCAGAAAGGATATATGCACACCCTATGTTCATAGCAGCACAATTTACCATAGCTAAGATTTGGAAACAGCCTAAGTGCCCATCAGCAGGTGAGTGGATTAGAAAACTGTGGTACATCTACACAATGGAATACTACTCTGCTGTAAAAAGAGAAGGAATTCTTACCATTTGCAACAGCATGGATGGAACTGGAGAGCATTATGGTAAGTGAAATAAGCCAGTCAGAGAAAGATAAATATCACATGATCTCACTCATTTGTGGAAAATAATGAACAATATAAACTGATGAACAAAAATAGAACCAGAATCTTAGATGCACTGAACAGACTGTCCAACATATGAGGGAAGGCAGGGGGTCAGGGGGTAAGAGATCAACCAAAGGACTTGTATGCATGAATATGAGCATAACCAAAGGACACAGGTGGGAGGGGGTGGTGAGGGCATGTGCTGGGCAGTGGGTGCGGCAGGGGAGAGGTCAATGGGGGAAAAGCAGACATGTAATACTTTAAACAATAAATAATTTAAATAAAAGAATAAATTAATGGATTTGCATCATGGGCACATTTCCTTTTGATGTATTATGTAGAGCTTCCAAGGAGTTCTAATGAGTAGCTGATAAGGTATGTCTCATAATTGATTTATTAGGGTATATTCTCTCTTTGAACTCAATGCATGATCCCTATTCATGTGGGATGTGTTTGCAATATAGAGTTTTTAAAATATATCAGTCATCTATACTAATAAAAGGTTAATATGCTGATTAGACCAGATAGACCAGACATTCTTCCGGACAAAGCAACAGTGGTGGGGGTCGAGGCAGAGATGGTTAGGGGCTATCAGGAAGGTAGGCAGAGGTGGTTAGGGTTGACCAGGGAGACAGGCAGAGGTGGTTAGGATCAATCACGCAGGCAGGCAGAGGTGGTTAGGGTCGATCAGGGAGGCAGGCAGAGATGCTTAGGGTGATCAGGGAGGTAGGCAGAGGTGGTTAGGGGCGATCAGGCAGGCAGGCAGGTGAGCAGTTGGGAGCCAGCAGTCCCAGATTGTGAGAGGATGTTCAACTGCAGGTTTCAGATGGGGGAAGAGTCCCTGGGCTGAGGGGCTCTCTCCCATTCCCCCATCCATGCACAAATTTCATTCACTGGGCCTCTAGTTGTACAATAATACACAACAGAAATTAGCTTTTATGAGGAATTTGGGGTAATACAAGAGATAAGTAATGGGAATGGACTCATTGTTACAAAATCTTTCTAATCAATTTAGAGCAAAGCTTTCCATTAAACCCCTTATTAAAAGGTTAAAGTAAAGGTGTGTGTCTGTGTTCTAAAGAGCTGAAGTTAGAACTAAATTATTTTATTTAAAGAACAGCAGAATCCACATTAAGAATTTTTTATTCTCTTCAATCCCTCTTAAATATAGCAGTCATGTAAATATCTTTGAACAGATTTGTAACTTACCAGATGCCCTAGTCCACTTTCACTCCTTAGAAATATAGACTAAATTTTTTTGTTTCACTAAAATCATCTGATGTACTTTGCATATCATAGATAGATTCTTTCTGGGATGTGGTAATGCCTGCTTGCACCAATTTACTTTCTCTACTAGCTTACCATGTTACCTCAAATTATCTTAATTAATATCCCCTTTTAAAATCAAAGCATTGCACCTCTAGAAAGATTCTTAAAATAAAAATAGAATTCATTGTTTTATCTTTATCTTTTATTCTATATTTCATACCAAAAAAAAAGCAGAAATTAAGATACCCCCTCTAAGGCAAAAGAACTAAGAAAAATTAATTACATTGTGTCATGAGAAGAAGAAATATTAGATCATGAAAGAGAAAACAGTGAAAGGAAAAAATTAAGAGTGTAGGGAGGTTAGATCCAAGTGAGACATTGCAATTACATTCTTAGGATAAAAAGAAATAATCGTTTTGTTTTTATATGTATTTTCTGTTTGGGCAAAACATGATTACTCTGAGCATGTCTAGCATTTGGCATATATGTGGGTATATGGGTGAGTGTGTAAATGTGTTGCTAAACTTTGCCCATCCAGTATCCCTCTATCTTTTATATCTGAAGAAATGATATTTGGTCATGCAGGTATTTGTTCTTCATCCCCAAATGGAAGTCAGTGCACTGTTGAAATTGAAAATGGTAGAGTGGCCCCAGCTAATTCTTCCCAATAAGGTTGGACCCCTGAGCATACATAAAATCCTCTTAAGGGCCAAGATTATTTTAGAAAGGGTGTGTGTGTGTGTGTGTGTGTGTGTGTGTGTGTGTGTGTGTGTGTGTGTGTTTTGTCTTTTTGTTTTTGTTTTTGTTTGTTTTTTTATCTCAGCCCTATTGACATTTGAGCTGCGTTATTCTTTGTTGTAGGATGAAGGGATTCAGAAGAGGTTTCCCCAAGGTGCGCCACTTTAGCATGTGACTTATCATGAATTGAAGTCAATGGAGACACTACAGGCTCAGTAGAAGCACCTGTTCCCCCCTCAGCTACTGAGAGGATTCTAAATCAGGAGTCTTTTACATAATAAAGGTTAAAACTCTTATAACAGAAGTACTTTTTTATGACATCTATTTATCAGGGCAAACATCTAATTACTGAACATCTGCTCTTTGTATTGTTCTGAAAACTACCCTCCTTCCCTCTAAAGCCTCAGAACTCTTACCTCATTTCTTGAATCAGGTGTCACATATACCCCATTTTACCTATCTGAACCTGTTATGTATGTGGGATTCCCATACTTAAACATGTAATTAAATTTGGTTATTGTGTCTTGTTAGTCTTTCTCATGCAGGTTTATTTATTAGACCACCAAAAGAACCTAGAAGGGTAGAGGGAAATTTCTTCCTTCCCTACAAGGATGCTCCTACACTGGATTTTACTAGTGCCCTTGTCTCTACCCACTAAACCCCAGGAGAGGTTGTTACAAACCATGACCTTGGATTTTTGTTTGTTGGTTGGTCTTGCTTTTTAAAAATATATGTTTATTGATTTCAGAGAGAAAGGGAGAAAGAGAGAGATAGAAGCATCGATGATGAGAGAGAATCATTGATTGGCCACCTCCTGCATGCTCCCTACTGGGGATTAAGCCTGAAATCCAGGCATGTGCCCTGACCAGGAATCAAAACCTGACCTCCTGGTTCATAGGTCCACATTAAATCACTTAGCCACGCCAGCTGGGCCATGACCTTGGATCTGTAATACAAAAGGGGAACAGAGATTTCACTTCTATGGGTATATATATGTGTATTGAAATTTCAAAAGTAGTTTTGTCATGGTAAACTTTTACTGGATCATGCGCTTTGGTTTCTCAGCTAAAATGATTGCTCTTTTGAAATCAGGTTTTGAGAGTTGTATTCCCCTTTGTCCCTCTGGAAAGCTGTCTCTTTTTATGGAGAAGGAAATGATATGCTATAATTTTCAGGAAGAAATTGTACTTGGTGGGACTTGACTATTAATAACAATTTGAGAATTTTCTCTAGCAGCAGTTGCTGAATAATTTTGACTGCTAGCCCACTGTGAATGAAAAGCGGACATTTCTGAATAATGAGCCCATGTGAAATCTTTGTCTGATGTTAGTTATACAGCGTACCATCCACATTTTCCTTTGTGACCCAAAGCATTGATCCTTTTGAGGTCTGCTAATGGCCCAGTTTGAGCTATTGGCTCCTGCTTAACTGTGAATTTAATGATAAATCAGACCTGTGTTTGCTGTCAGGGAGCTTTCAGTCTGGTTGGGTTAAGGGTTGTAAAATTGTGGGGGAAAAAACTTATAAAAAAATCACAAAAAGAAGAAATTACTTTTAGCTTACAGGAAAGAAAAGAATTGGTTGTAAAAAAGAAACATTGTAAAGTAGGCTGAATTTGAACTGAACTTAGAGGTAGATGGGTAGTTTATAATAAAAGACAGGAAAAGGGATAATTTTTCACGTCTCAATAGCGGGGATGGATAAATGATAAAAGGAAATTATCACCATATACTTCAATGAGGAAATAGGTCAAGAAAAATGTAACTAAAATGATAATGCTATAGAGCACACTTATAAATGGCCAAATAAAAAGTGTCTATTGCCTGAGAAAAACTTATTATCTACATCTTTTTGTTTTCCATTTATTAAGAAAAAATCATCTTTTTATAGATAATATTTAGGTGAGGTCATATAAGAAAGACTTATTAGGTATCAGATTTAATGTATGTATATTTATACAGACATATTCATGTGGCATATATAATCCTAATAAAAGAGTAATATGCAAATTGACTCCACTACATCACAAGCCATTCCGACCAGCCAATCAGGAGCAAGTATGCAAATTAATCCAACCAACATGGCTGCGGCCACAGAGCATGCAGGAGGCTTGGGTTTCCCTGGCAATGGAGGAAACCAAGCTTCCTGCACACCCTGGCCAGCACTGGACTCCGCTCAAGGCTACAACGTTTCAATTCTAGAAGATAAATAAATTCCAACAAAAATGGCTGAGGCCACGGAGCGAATGGGAGGCTTGGGTTTCCCCAGCAATGTAGGAAGCCAAGCTTTCTGCACATCCTGGCAGGCCCAGGCCTTCGCTCAAGGATACAAAGTTTCAATTATAGAAGATAAATAAATTTCAGATACCAGGGCCTCCACTTAGGTTGTCAGGGGGCATGGCCAGCCTGCAAACAACCACAGGCCCCTCAGGCCACCCCACACCCCTAGAGAACCCCATCCTGATCCAGGACACCATTCAGGGCAAACCAGCTGGCCCCCACCCATGCACTGGGCCTCTATCCTATCTAATAAAACAGTAATATGCAAATTGACAATAACTCCAACACATAAGATGGCTGCCCCATGTGTACACAAGAGGGCTACAACAAGATGGCCAGCAGGCGAGGGCAGTTGGGAGGGATCAGGCCAGCAGGGGAGGTTAGTTGGGGGCAATCAAGCCTTCAGGGGAGGGCAGTTAGGGGTGACCAGGCCAGCAGAGGATGGAAGTTGGGGGTGACCGGGCATGCAGGGAAGGGCAGTTGGGCGGTGGCAGGCCTGCAGGGGAGGGCAGTTAGGGGTGACCAGGCCTACAGGGGAGGGCAGTTAAGGATGACTAGACCTACAGGGGAGGGCAGTTAGGGATGACCAGGCCTGCAGGGGAGGGCAGTTAGGGGCAATCAGGCTGGTAGGGGAGCAGTTAGGCATCAATTAGGTTAGGGGGTGATCAGACTGGCAGGCAGAAGCAGTTTGGGGCAATCAGGAAGGCAGGCAGGCAGGCAGGCGAGCAGTTGGGAGCCAACAGTCCTGGATTGTAAGAGGGATGTCCGACTGCCCGTTTAAACCTGATCCTACTCAGATCAGGCCTAAAGGGGCAGTTGGACATCCCTCTAGGGGTCCCAAATTGGAGAGGGTTCAGGCTTGGCTGAGGGACACCCTACCCCCAACCCCATGCATGAATTTCATGCACCGGGCCTTTAGTTTATTATATACTTTTATTGACTTCAGAGAGGAAGGGAGAGACATAGAAACATCAATGATGAGAGAGAATTATCAATTGGCTGCCTCTTGCATGCCCCCTACTGAGGACAGAGAATGCAAGCCAAGCATGTGCCCTGTCAGGGACTTGAACTGTGACCTCCTGGTTCACAGGTCAATGCTTAATCACTGAGCCACACTGGGCTGTGACATATATAATTTAATACACTGAAGAAAAACAGCTTATAAGTACTGCAAGTTGTCACTTGCCCTCAAGTGCCTGTGTTATACTTGTTTGAGACTAAGGGACACTGAGATAAATTTGTATTTCTTAAAGAAAATAAACAGGTAGTGAGATTATTATGAATTTATCAATTTTCAGAAGATTGTAATGAGTTTGTCTTTAGGATTTCATTTTTTTAAAATTACATATAAAAATTTCTCAACAATGATAAAGTCTTTCACTTGCTGTTTTAGCATATGGTTGCCTGCCACAGGATTTCATAAATAAAACATTTCAGTAAATTCCTCGTAAAAGTGGTATTTCTGCATTAATATGTGAACTCAGGACGGAGTCTTGTTTTAATTCCTATTCATTGTTGAAAAGGCACTTACTCTTATAATGCATTCTTTGACATAGACCAGTCGTTTTACCATATGTAAGTAACTAGCGAGCTCTCTCTTTCCTAATAGAACCCTGTAGAGCCTATCAGTTCCAGGAAAAAGATATATATATTAGAGGCCTGGTGCATGAAAATTCATTCACTGGAGGGGGGTTCCTCAGCCCAGCCTGCCCCTCTCACAGTCCGGGAGCCCTTAGGGGCGGGAGGCGACCTGGAGATCAGGGGAAGGTGACAGCCCCATCACACCTCTGCTACTTCAACTGCCAGCAGTGCAAGCCCCAGCCAGCCCTGGTTACCTGAGCCTCAGGTGGTCCTGGGCATCTAGGGGGCTGAGGGGCCTGGGGGACTCTGGAGGCAGGCACCCTGGGCACCACAATCTCGTAGCTGTGGGTGCCACCATCTTTGAGGGTGTGACAGTCAATTAGCATATTCTTCCTTATTGGCTGTGGGCACTGCCATCGTTGAGGGTGGAGCAGTCAATTAGCATATCCCCTCCTTATTGGCTGTGTGTGCCACCATTTTGAGGGTGGGGCAATCAATTAGCATACTCCCTCCTTATTGGCTATGGACACTTCCATCTCTGCTACTGAGGGTCAATTAGCATATTCCCTCTTTATTAGATAGGATATATATATATATATATATATATGTATATATACACACACACACACACACACACACACACACATATATATATATATCTCCTATCTATATATACATATATGTGTAATCTTTTTTAATTTAATAAATCTTTATTGTTTAGATTATAACAATTGTTCCTCTTTTTTCCCCATACCTCCCCTCCACCCAGTTCTCACCCCACCCTCTGCTGTTACCCCCAACACACACACTGTCCACATCCATAGGTGTATGATTTTTGCCCAGTCTCTTCCCACACCTCCACACCCCTTTCCCCCTGAGAATTGTCAGTCCACTCCCTTTCTATGCCCCTGATTCTATTATATTCACCAGGTTATTCTGTTCATCAGATTTTTTTATTCACTTGATTTTTAGATTCACTTGTTGATAGACATGTTTTTGTTGTTCATAATTTTTATCTTTACCTTTTTCTTCTTCTTCCTCTTCTTAAAGAATACCTTTCAGCATTTCATATGATACTGGTTTGCTGGTGATGAACTCCTTTAGCTTTTTCTTATCTGTGAAGCTCTTTATCTGACCTTCAATTCTGAATGATAGCTTTGCTGGGTAGAGTAATCTTGGTTGTAGGTTCTTGCTGTTCATCACTGATTATTTCTTGACTTTCCCATCTGGCCTGCATAGTTTCTGTTGAGAAATCCACTGACGTCGTATGGGTGCTCCCTTGTAGGTAACTAACTATTTTTCTCTTGCTGCTTTTAATATTCTCTCTTTGTCTTTTGCTCTTGGCATTTTCATTATGATGTGTTTTGATGTGGTCCTCTTTGGATTCCTTTTGTTTGGGGTTCTGTGTGCTTCCTGGACTTGTAAGTCTATTTCTTTCACCAGGTGGGGGAAGTTTTTGGTCATTATTTCTTCAAATAGGTTTTCAGTATCTTGATCTCTCTCTTCTTCTGGCACCCCCATAATTCTGATGTTGGTACGCTTGAAGTTATCCCAGAGGCTCCTTACACTGTCTTCATATTTTTGGATTCTATTTTCTTTTTGCTTTTCCATTTGAGTGTTTTTTGCTTCTTTGTATTTCAAATCTTTGACTTGATTCTTGCAATCCTCTAGTCTGCTGTTAGATCTCTGTATAATATTTTTTATTTCAGTCAATGTATGCTTAATTTCTGGTTGGTTCTTTTTCATATCCTCGAGGGTCTCACTAAATTTATCAGCCTTTTCTAGATAATTATTGAAAAGCCTCATAACCAGGGTTTTGAACTCTATATCCAGTTTGCTTTCCTTCATTTCTTTCATTTGTGAAATGTTTCTTTGTCTCTGCACTTTGGCTGCTTCCCTGAGTTGATAGAGTGGCTTTGTGTGCTAGGTGTCCTATACGGCCCAGTGGCTCAGCCTCCCCAGTTACCTGAGCTGGACACTCTTGGTGTACCCCTTTATGGGCTGTGTGCACAGACTTGTAGTTAAGCCTTGATACCTCGTTGTTGGTATCACTGGGAGGAATTGACCTCCAGGCCAATTGGCTGTGAGGATCAGCTCTGTGTACACTGGGAGAACTTCTGTGCTGGAGACACCCGTATGGGAGAAGACTTGCAAAAGCCTCTGTGCTCAGCTTGAATGGGGCAGAGTCTTAGAACAGAGCAGACAGCATTGGTTTCCAGTCAGCCCTGCCCTAATAGGCCCCTGTGTCTCAGTGTCCCACGGTAATCGCTGCAAGCAGCTCTGAGAGAAAGCCATCCTGGAGTTCCGCCCACTGCCAGACAGTCATTTCTCCACAAATGAGTCTGGGTCCCCAGAGTTTCGCCCAGAACTGGAGTTCAGTGCAGTCAGGAGCTTTTGTCTCTCTCCCCCTTGAGAAAGTCAGCAGCATGCTCAGTTGCCCGCCCTCTCCGTGCACACGTCTCAGTATCTCTGCCTTCCGCAGTTCCTCTGAGTCTCAGTGTGCTTTTCTCTTTCCTTCTAGTTGTAGAATTTCCACTCAGCCAGCCTTCCTATGGTTCTGGATGATGTCCATTTTTTTCTTTTCATTGTAGTTTTGAAATTGTTTTGCGAGGCAGCAGTTTAGGCATTTACCTATGCCACCATCTTGGTTTCTCCCTACATGTAATCTTATACTATTTGTAATAAGAGCTCTGAGAAGTGAATTTTTTCTTTGCTGATAAACCTGTTTACCAATTTGAGAGATTTGTCAGATTAACTGTTAAAAATTATCGCCACATAAATAATTCTGATTTTGACCTTGAGTATGTCCATGGAGATGAGACAAGCTCTTTCATATTATGCATATGTATATACAAGAACATATATTTACATTACTACACCATGAGTGAGTCTGGATACTTCAGTAATTCAGAGGGAATAATAAACCCTAGATTAAAGTATTAAAATCAAATAAAATGAATCGTTTCATATTTTATATATGCATAGAATATTTTGAATACTTAAAATCTAAATACATTAAGCTAACCAGATGGGTTTTCATATCAATTTATATTTTTGAATATTGATACTGAATTCAATGGAGAAATAGAGCCATATTACTGAAATAAAATATCATTATTTATCCCACATAAAAGAGGTTAGCAATCACATGGTAACATATGTTTATGATCATTACATAAAGTTGCTAGGTGGAAAATGGTATATCTCTATGGTGTCCTTTATTTCCTTGTTTAATTTTTCAAATATAAATGTACTTCCCACATACGCACATTGATTTTTTTGTATCTTTTTATTAAACTCTACACTCCTGGAGGACACAGACCATGGCTTTTTTCCTCATAGTGAGTCTTATCAGAATGCTTGTCACATAACAAGTGCTAGATAAAAAAGTTGCTCTAATAATTTATATAAAATAATAGACTAAAGAGAAAATTCATTTATTAGAATAAAATATTACAGCAATCATAATTTTTTTCTTTGGTTTCGCCTTTTATGGTTCCAGTTACCAGTGGTCAAGCATTGTCTGAAAAAAATAAGTGGAAAATTCTAGAAATAAACAATTCATAGATTTTTATATTGTGCACCATTCTGTTTACCTCCCTTTACCTCGTCATATAAGCATTTTTATCATCTCAAATCATCACAACAAGAATGATGAATGTAGCACAATAAGATATCTTGAGAGAAAAGCTACGTTTACCCAAATGATTAAAAAATACATCGTGGAGGAAGGCTTTTAAACAGACCAGGTGGTTGAATGATGTGTTCTTTACTGATAAAAAGAGAGGCTTGTCTCATGTCCAGGTATTACTATCTCCCAATATCTTATTAGAATGACCCCTACATACACATGGAAATGCTGGTCCCTAGGTTCTAGTTCCCAAGAGTTTTCACTCCATTCCTTTCCATTGAGTGAGTATTAATTGATTTTTATCACGTGTTCTCTATGTATACTAGCTGAAATGTTTTTAAAATTTATGGGTTTTTTTGGACATGGAAGTGCCTACAATCGAGGTCATTGTAGTCCTAAATGCATGACCCAATATCATCATTGATTCATACAACACCAATATCTATTCATGTATTCCATTTAATCTCCCACATTTCTTTTTCCTTTCCTTCCCCATAAGAAAGCATCCTAATATATTTGATATATATGTTGTATAAGTATCATATATTGCTTACTTTTTTTCACTCATCAAAATGGATTTAAGTTCCATCCATTCAGTTGATATATATAAAATATTTTCCTTCTAACTGTTGCATAGAATTCCATGATATTATTCTGCCAATTTTAATAGTTTACTCTCTTTGTTTACCCTCACAGTTCACCATTGCTTGTATCATTGGGGACACAAGCTCCCCATTCCCTTCTATGGCCAATAATCCTGCAATTAATACTGTTAGAACTCTTACTTAAGGATATGTTCCCAAAGATAGAACATTCAGATAATAGATATTAACATACTAAATTAGGTGGCAGCCAGGTTTCTGCTGGGAATGTCTGCACCACTTTTCAATTCCAAGAGCAGAATAACTACAATATATGTGGTTGTTTAGGAAACAAAAGAGTGGTAAACTGGTCCACAGAAACTCAAATACCATGGGCAGACTTTGCAAACGCCCCATTACTCAGGCAAGGGGAATGCTTGATTGGGCCTTGATACTGCTCCCTGAGAAAAGCATCCATGCCATTGATCTCTTAGCCTGCTGCTTCATCCTCTGAGAGGATTTTTCATACCCATCACCCTACTCAGAAAAATATCTGCTTAAGGCAACATTTGGGGGCCAAGAGGCATTTTGGTTCTTATGCAGTGGGCTGTTTTAAACCATTAAGTCACAAATTTTTATGCTTGGAATTATGGTTCCTGTAGTAGGACAGATCTCTTATAAATTTTGTTGGCTTCTGTATGTTTGATTCCCATCAGCTCCATGTGCAAACATCCATGTCTACTGTTTTCTATTCAGACATTCTTCCTAGATTTAATATAGTTCTTCATTTCCTTACTTCTAGGCTCTGTTCTCTCCCCACCAAATCATGGGGAACTTGGGCCACTTAGGTAGGAAATCAGCCACATTCTTCCTCTGCTTTTCCTGAGGTGTTCTGTGTAATTGGGATGACCTACTGGTTGCTAAAAATTCAGTAAAAGGCTTATCGATAGTTGTACAAGTCATATTCTGTGTTTAATCTTTGACTAAAGACCAATTTTCATGTCAAAAAACTGATTCATTTTATCTTTTAATGTTTGGGATAAAGACACAGTTGCCTTTCTAACCCAAAAGTTCCCTGAATTCATGAACTATACTTTCTTGCTTCAAAACAAATAACTCTGGGAGGCCTGGGGGAGGTCAATGGGGGGAATAAAAAGGAGACATATGTGCTACTATTTGTAATACTTCAAACAATAAAAAAAAGGCAAAACAAATAATTTTTTTCTGAGCTCAGTTTCATTTATCTCAAGATAATTCTTTTTCTCTTAATATATTCTGAAAGTGCAAATGTACAGATATTTCTTTAATATGTATTATTTTTCCTAATATAGTAAATATGTTTAAGGCACCATCTTTATAAAATTCAGAAATGAGCAAATAGAAAGGCATTATTCATTATCACAGTATATATTAATGTAAAATATTAAATCTTAGTGTACTTTCTTTTAGGAATATTTGTGTATGTATGTCTCTGTGTACATACATAGTTAGAGGAAATTAAGATATGTATTTGATAGTTTCTATTTTATCTATAATGATAAAAGCATAAGAAGGCCTTCTGGATGAAGCTGGGGCTGCAAGGGAAGCCCGGGTCCTGGGTGCCAGAGGGAAGCCGGTGCCAGCAGCGGGGGAAGGAAGGCCTACTCTGGCACAAATTTCGTGCATCAGTCCTCTAGTAATAAACTTTTAATAAATTTTTATATTTATTAAAAATATAAATATATTTTTTGAAAAGATGTTGTGAGGAATGCATGATACTGCATTATATTATTGGGTTATCTTATTTCTACAGTAATTTACTCAGCTCTTTCTCCAATATTGGACATTGTATCTGGTCCCAGAGTTATGCTACCATAAATAATGCTTCAATACACATTCTTTTTTTATATATATATTTTGTTGATTTTTTACTGAGAGGAAGGGAGAGGGATAGAGAGTTAGAAACATCGATGAGAGAGAAACATCAATCAGCTACCTCCTGCACACCTCCTACTGGGGATGTGCCCGCAACCAAGGTACATGCCCTTGATCGGAATCAAACCTGGGACCTTTCAGTCCGCAGGTTGACGCTCTATCCACTGAGACAAACCAGTTTCGGCTCAATACACATTCTTATGCACAATTTATTATGCACATCTCCAATTATTTTTTTAGGATATATTTCTAAAGTGAAATAATTGGGTAAAAGAGTATGGGTATTTTAATGATTTTGATAAATGTTGCCAAATTGCCCTCCAGAAAGTTTCCATACATTTGTATTCTCACAAGCAGCATATTAGAATACCATTTGCATTTCTTTAATTAAAAGTCATGTGTAAGACTGTTAATATTATTCATATTTTAACATATACATATTTAGTAATATATATGGACTCAAACAGTTATCATTCTTCCTTTTTCTTATTTTAACTTTATATGATTAATAAGTATTTATGTATCATGAGATTATATATCTCACTATATTTTTTGTTAATGTCCATTTTTTTCACCAAATTAACATGTTTAATTTTATTTTCTATGTAACCTACTTATGAATTCTAACATAACACTTCTTCAAAGGTACATTTATTGTATACATGAAATTCGTGGATATATGAAGACTTTTGATATGGATCCTTACTAGAGTATGGTATATTCTCACATTTATCCAAACTACCTCTTGCCCTTCTCTTATAATTGTTCTGTTATCCTGACATTACCACTACATTCCATCCTTCTTTTTATTTTGAACTTTAAATTTCTCCCTGATGGGTATATGTTTCTGTTATAAATTTTGCTTCCTATTGATCACTCTGCTTTCTAATTCTCAGGTACTTTATTCTTAGCTGTGAAATTGTACATATATTTATGTGGAATGACTAGGAATTTCAACTTGAATCCCCTTATGTCAGGATGCTAGAAACACATTCATATTGTTGTCTCTAATAAGAAATACAAGTAAAACCACAACTTATATAGGATCTAACTTCTACTGGAGGCTTAATTTATTAGATGATTTGTTAGTGCTTTGCTGAGAGCAGACTTGAGGTAATATTTATTACCTATGGAGGGTAAATTTTTGATAAAGTGAAGGGATGAAACTGAGTGTTTGATATTGGAGGTCTTTTTTGGACATACCTTCCATGTAATATTTTATAGGGCAGAGAATGAAATGGAGGAAAGTGAAACTTTATCTATAATAATAAAAGCATAATATGCTAATTAGACCAGACAGCCAAATGACCTTCTGATTGTCATTCCGGATGTCCTTCCTGATGAAGCCTTGGCAGTGGGGGCCAAGGCAGAGGCAGTTAGGGGCGATGAGACAGGCAGGTGAGTGGTTAGAGGTGATCAGGCAGGCAGGGGGGTGGTTAGGGGTGATCAAGCTGGCAGGTGAGTGGTTAGGGGTGATCAAGCAAGCAGGCAGGTGAGTGGTTAGGAGCCAGCAGTCCCAGAATGCGAGAGCATGCGGGCTGGGCTGAGGGACCCCTTCCCCCCCCTGCCCAGTGCATGAATTTTGTGCATCGGGCTTCTAGTCTTTAAAATAAAGGAATTGAATGAATGATTCTGGGATGGTTTCTGTTTAAATAGCCTCTTATGAGTATATTATTACAGAGTCAATGATTAACTTCTATTTACTTCAAAGATAGAATTTTTCTTGAGGAACCTCAATTAAGACTGGCGTTTGTGGTTTTGAGGATACAAAAAACAGCTAGATAGATAGGGATGCGGACCATAGGGGGAAAGGAATTTACTTGGGAACCCAACTAGATGGAGATACTAAGATACCCCAACTGGATGGGGCATAAAAGCCATGAGTGGGAGACATGAGCTTTAAAATCTATGGATGTTGCTAAGACAGGCAGCTTGCAGTTAACCAATCACAAGGCAGTGCGAAATATAACCAATCCCAAGGATGTTGCTAAGGCAAAATTCTTTGAAAGGACCAAAAGGAACTAACAAGCATATATACAAAAAAGTAAACACACTTCTTCACTCTCCCTGTTGTGCTATAATCTTAAGTTAATGGCACCCCTCAGTGCCAATGTGGCTTATGGCCATCTGGGACTCTACATGTGAAAATTGTATTTATGATATGCAGCTGACTTAAGCATGCTCAGAACATGTACATTAGGCTACAGTTGACAAAATCATCTTGTCGCCACTGCCCAGGATCAGGAAAGAGTGACCTATGGAATATTGCTTGCCTGGGAAAGGATCACAATTCAAAATTTGAAGTTTGTTGATACCAAATGCATATCAAGTACCCACCTCGTAAAGTCAACACATCATAAGTTGAACCTTTGTAAGTTCAAACCATCTTTATGTGTGTGAGTTTATTCATGGGCTCCCTTTTTTGTTCCGTTGATTAGTTTTTCTATTTTTTTTTTTTTTTGTAGTTATTTCAGAGAGGAAGGGAGAGGGAGAGAGAGATAGAAACATCAATTATGAGAGAGAATCCTCCTTTGGCTGCCTCCTGCACAACCCCCATTGGGGAACGAATCTGCAATCCAGGCATGTGCCCTGACTAGGAATAGAATCCTGACTATCTGGTTCATAGATCAACAGTCAACCACTGAGCCACACCAGCTGGGCTAGTTTTTCTATCTTTATGCCAATACCACACTCTGCTATTTATTCTAGCTCTAAAAGACAACCTCATGACCTGGTAGTGCATCTATTCTTTTCTTGGTCTTTTTCCAAGCTATTTTAGCTGTGTTCTTTTTCTTATAAAATGTGTAGTACTTTGTTTAATGCCACAAAAATCTCTGTTGGGATATTTGTTGGCAGTGTTTTCTTGATCACTTATGGTGTTCTAGGTTAGTAGGGAAAAATCATACTTTATACTAAGCCTTCTGAACATGGGGTATGTCTCCATTCTCTTAGGTCTTCTCTAATATCCTTTATTACACTGTCATTATTCATTATAAAAATTCTTGCACATTATTTTCTAAATTTATTCCCAACTAAAATATAATTTATTGCTATTATAAATTAAAGTATATAAACTGTTGTTCTAACATTTGTTGTTGATGTTTGGAATTAAAATTGGCTTTTTAAATTATATCCTGGCCCCAGCTGGTGTGCTCAGTTGGTTGGGTGTAGGTCCGTGGAGGGAAGGTTGCCAATTCAGTTCTTGGTCAGGACACATTACTGAGGTTTTGTGCTCCAGTCCCAGTAGGGGGCTTGTAGTAGGTAGCCGATTAATATTTTGCTCTCACATCCATGTTTCTCTCTGTCCTTTCCCCTCTCTCTAAAAATCAATTACAAACAATATCCTATAAACTTCTAAACATTCTCAATTATTTATAATAAATTATTACTATGTGTTTGTATTACTATGTAGAAAGTCACTTATGACAAATAATTAGTTTTACTTTCCTCTTTCTGTTTTCTATTTATTTCTATTTAATTTTATTTTCTTATTGGGCTGTGTAAGACTCCAATGAAAATTTTAATAGAAGATAGAGGGTATTATTCTTTATTTTAAGGGAAATGCTTCTAACATTGACCTATTAAGTCATTGTTTATTAATATTTAAGTTGTTTCGGTATAACTTATCAAATTAAAATTTTAATTCTTTTCAATGAACAATTTATTGATTTTATTCTATGTGCAAAGAGCTGCTCTAGAGGCCTAAGATAACTTACTACTTTAAATTATGATTAAGCCTCTGAAATAATTGCAACCCATTTGACTCATGGGCTATTTAGAAATATATTAATGAATTTATAAATATTCATCAGACAATTTTAATTATATTTGTATTATTTATTTTTTTCTTTAAATATTCTGGTGTTAGAAATTATAGAATAATTATTTTAGTTTTTTGAAAATGTTTGAGACATGCTTTATGACTCAATATGAGTCTACTTTTAGAATGTTCTATGTGCATTTTATTTTTTTTTCCTGCCTCCTCCTCCCCTCTATGTACATTTTAAATTATTTTCACAGTTATTGAGTACAGTCATTTAATCCTCTTACCAATCCAATGAGGGTGTTATTATTATTATTCAAATTTTACCACTAGAAAATTAAAACAGAGGAGTTAAATAATTTGCCCAAATTTAAAAAACTATGAGCAGTAAATATTCCAGAGTTATGTTCTCTTCACTCTAAACTATGTTGTTTTATTTGTTGTATAATAGTAGCACATATTGCATTATAGAATAAAGTACAAATAAAAGAAAAAATTTAGGTTAAGTTATAAGGAGACTTAGTGGTGAAATGATATTTAATCATGTGAGAGCATTTGATTTGATTTCCTCCCCTGTGTGACACTAAGGGATATGCTAGGAGTACTAAAGGGAAGTTGCAAATAAATAAATAAATAAAATCACACTAAAAATACTTCCAAAATACAGAACTTGCTAGAGAAAGAATACTTGTTTCAGAATCATGAGACTCCACTAACTTAAAACTTTCAAATGAGCTGAAGGACCAGTAAGTGGTACTACAGAGAATATTGAGAGCAATTGTGCTTATAGACCTCATACATCTTAGCCACTAAAAGTAACATCATCTACAGTCAGGAGATTGTATGACTATGAATACTGGCACATTATTAACATTTCATATTCTTACTGACCCCTTACAATGCCCTTGAAATATTGGTTTTCCTGGAGAAAAACATTTGAGTTGATAGCATTATGGTAGATCATCAAACACTGCATTTTTGTCAAATGCTAAATGCAGGACATATTGTTTTTATGTGCTCTGCTTTTTAGTCAATAATGAAAGCAATAAAAATGATTAAACCTCAGGAAAAATAGAGTCCCTGAAGAAAGATGAAAAACAACATATATCTAAGAAAAGAGCAAGCTGAGGAGAAACATGAGAGAAGCATTAAATATTTAAAAATAAAACACTAATGTTGAAAGAAATACTAAAATACTTCTTTCTCCTGCTTATCCACCCCCTTCCCTTAGTTGGTGATTCATGTTGGAACTTGATTTAGAAATAAGGATTCAGTATCTAAAAAGGTTGGCCAACATGTGACAAGGGGCAAATTCAAGGTGAATTATTATGTACCCCAATAGCTAATATCAAGAGAAGATTAAGAAATCATATGCTCTGCTAGTGTGGCTCAGTGGTTCAGGTCAGGGCACATGCTTGGTGTGGGGAGTGCAGGAGGCAGCCAATCAGTGATTCTCTCTCATCATTGATGTTTCTCTCTCTCCCCCCCTTTCCCTTCTTCTCAGAAATAAATAAAAATATTAGAAAAAAAAAAGAAATTACAGGAAAACCAAACTATTTATCTTGAAATAATGAGAAAATTATCTGTAACAGGTCACAAGTAGCTATTGACTCTATGAATAACTTGATTAACTTTCCAGCATCTTGTCTGGAAAGGGAACAGGTAAAATTATTCTGTCTGTTTGTGTTTTGGGGGCCAAGACGATTGTGGTGACTGAGACTCAGAGGGTGTTGTAATCCACCCATACTTGAGGAGTGATGGAGGTACAGAATCAATGCCTGCACCCTCCACTATTCACCCTGCTCAGTTTTCTCAGATCTGACCAGTTACACCAGCTCAGCTGATCAGGAGATACATGGGATCACTGGCATTGTCCTCAATATTATAGCCAGCCAAGGATCCATTGTCTTCAACAAGATCGGATGATTTCCAAACAGTGGTGCCCAAACTATAGCCAAATACACAGCTGGTTTGGATAGCCCAAATGGCCCTCTGGCCAGCAAGCCGTGCAGACTTGACCTAGCCATTTTACCAAGCTCATGTTTCCTGATTGACATTTGAAGACCACGTGTCATGTTGGGGTGGAATTGTCCTTCACTAAAACTTGAGTTCTGAAATAGATGTCATAAACATGATCTTGCATTTTCACGTTCTTTTACTTTCTAATTATACAGCTTTAAAACTTGCTACCCAGACACTAACGGAGAGAGAGAGCAATAAGTGAACATGAAAAATTATATTGGACAACAATAATTTTACTTTTTAATCTTTTTATTTATTTAATGTGTTTAGTTCTGGGGACAAAGAGATCCCTTGATGGCATTTTCTGAGAGGAGTTAAAAATGTTTCATGGTGATTTTGAAATATGTTTGTATAATTTAAGAGTGTCTCGATACAACTACAAAATATTGAAACTTCACACCAAATCATTAAGGCATATTTTCTTGAGATAGTAAAATAACATTCTCAGCATATTTCCAGTACTCTTTTGGTAAAGAGCTCTTTATAGTATGTAGGATTTTGATAAACTTAAAAATCTCTAGCAGGTTAATAAGCAAGGCAATGACCTAAGATATAATGAGATTCAGTGGAGGAAGTTAAGGAAACTGAGTTTGGAAACACTAAGTGGTTTCAGATCACTGAAATTTCATTGTGAAGAGGAATACATTTTGTGTTGTTTCAGAACGTAAAAGCTATGATCATTGGCAGATATTCCAGGAAGCAATGGTTGGGTTCAACATAAGGAACAACTAAATGTTATAACTCATTGAAAATATGAGTCACCTGAAGCTGAAGTTTAATAGCAACTTGTTGCAATAGATGCAGTTACATTGCTGTGGGTTGGGGGTTGAGTACCTTTTTTTACTATCATCCTGTTTATCTCCAAGTTCCTGTCATTTTCTGAGGGATGTTTTACAATGAGTCTGGAAATTAAGTAGCTAAATCTACTCCAAGTACATCTGGGGAGTAAACAGCTTTTCATTTTCCTTTAAGTCAACACAAAAGTTTTTTAAAAAATTCTGTGATAGCTGTGTTTTAAAACAAGCACTGTATGAAATCACAGACTTGTATTTATTTTCAAGAGATAAAGAAGTAAAATTTAATTCTTTCAGAGCCTTATAGAGCCACAGAAGTCTTTTGACAATTCAGGTAACCATGTAAGCATTGGCTCAGTTCACACACAGAAACATGAAAATTGCATGAGAGCAAAAATCAGTTTTTGTTTTCTTTGAGGGGGAAAGCTCAACTTGTTGCAATAGTTTTTGCACTGTAGGAGTTAAATTTGAATGTTGAGGGCCCTGAATTGCCATGTTGAGATTAGGACATATTTATGCAGATAAAGAGATCTTATGAAGATTACTGAATATCATGGTTGGTTATTCATCAGATACTTAGCTAATTGCTCACTACCTGGCAAGTCAGATGAAAAATAATTATTCAATGAGTGATCAGAACAAGTAGAGAATCAAAAGTAATTGGTTTAAACTACAACTTCATCAAAATTTACAGATTAGATTATATTTGGGGAAATTAATTAAGTCACTTTGACTTTCATTTTTTACTTTGGAAAATGCACATAAAAATAGTTCCTATTTACAATGAATTCTTATAAATACTAAATGAGATAATTTAAAAAAGCATACAGTACTTATTGTTTCATTAAATGTTATTAACTACTCTGAATTATTATATATGTATAAAATAAATCAATATAGACTATAAGGAAATTTCCTCATGATATCATTTGAGTACCTACCATATCTTTCAGCGTTCAAATGACTCCAATAATAATGAGAATATGGATAAAATTTACTAGTGAAAATGAGAATAAAAACAAAACTTACCCTAGCTGGTTTGGTTCAATGGATAGAGTGTTGGCCTTTGGACTGAAGGGTCCCAGGTTCGATTTTGGTCAAGGGCACATGCCCGGGTTGCAGGCTCAGTCCCCAGTAGGAGACGTGCAGGAGGCAGCCAATCAATGATTCTCTCTCATCATTGATGTTTCTATCTCTTTCTCCCTCTCCCTTCCTCTCTGAAATCAATAAAAATATATATAAGAAACTTTACGTAAGTTTACTTATTCTTTCCTTCTCTCTCTTTCTTTCTCTCTCTGCTTGAATCTACCAAAAACTGAACTATTGTGTGCATGTGTGTGGAGAGAGAGAGAGGAAAAAAAAAGAGAGAAAATGCACTACATTTAAATACACACTGAATGTTTTCTGAGGAAATGCACACTTTTTAAATTACATCCCAAACTTAAACGGACTCACATTTTCACTCTACAAATTATTTTCACACATTATTTTAATACTTTTAACCTTTGTCTAAAAATTACATATCAAATCTCAGTTCTTTAAAGTTTTCTAAATAAATAACATTTCCCCAATATCTTTTTTTAAAGTATATTTTTATTGATTTCAGAGAGGAAGGGAGGGGGAGTGAGAGTTAGAAACACCAATGATGAGACAGAATCATTGATTGGCTGCCTCCTACAAGCCCCACAGGGAATAAGCCTACAACCCCAACATGTGCCCTGACCTGAAATCAAACCTTGACCTCCTGGTTCATAGGTCGATGCTCAACCACTGAGCCAAATTGGCTGGGCATCCCCATGTCCTTTATATCAGTGAACAACAGAGACTTATGGAGAGAATGGATTCACTATCTCCATCAATTAATGTCAAACTATGGAAAAATCATTTCTAATTATATCCTTTTAAGATTATTAGATATCAACCTATATAATAAAGAGGTAATATGAAAATTGACCCTCACACCCTCACAAGATGGCTGCCTACAACCAGGGGGTTAGTGAGGGATGACCAAACGACTGAACAGCAGTCTGCGTGGGGCAACCAGGCCAGCAGGCGGGGGGTGCAGTTGGGAGCGACCAGGCCAGTGGAGGGGGCAGTTGGGAATGATTAGGCTGATGGGGGGGGGGGCAGTGAGGGTCAACTAGGCTGGAAAGGGGGCAGTTAAGGATGACCAGGCCAGCAGGGGGGTCAGTTAGGGCAACCAGGCTGGCAGAGGGGGGCAGTTGGTGGCAACTGGGCTGGTGGGGGGGCAGTAAGGGGTGACCAGGCCAGCAGGGGGTAGTTAGGAGTGACCAGGCTGGCACCCAGAGGTAGTGAGGGGCAATCAGGATGGCAGCCAGGTGAGTGATTAGGAGCCAGCTGTCCAGGATTGTGAAAGGGATGTCCGACTGCTGGTTTAGGCCCAATTACCAGGATTGGGCCTAAACCGGCAGTCAGACATCCCCCAAGGGGGCCTGGATTGGAGAGGGTGCAGGCTGAGCTGAGGGGGACCCCACCTTCTGTGCGTGAATTTCGTGCACCAGGCCTCTAGTAATATATAAAATGGCTTGTTAAGACTCATCCATTTCCCATAACATTGACTTTAAAATCAGTTCATATTTTCTGCTGCAAAAATGGAATAAAAGCTTTATTAAGTATAACTATATTGTATACAACTTTTAATAGGGGAGCACTTTGTAAAGTATTGATTGTCTAACTAATATGCTGTACACCTGAAACTAAAACAAAGTAATTTTGAATGTAAACTGTAATTGAAAAATAAAATTAAAAAAAATTCATTACACATACAAGTATTCTACTCAAAGGAAAGTTAACAGAAAAACACTTTACATGTACTTTTGCTTATAATGAAGTAATTGAAAACTTTCAATAGTGTTTTAAATCAATCACAAATACTTAATTTGATTTTTTTCAATATTAAGAACATTCAAGTTAATTCCTTACTGAAAACATGAGCATTAATTGTTTATTTTAATGGGGATATTAGCAACTACATTTCCAGAGTAATTAATGAAAATTATAGTAAAGAGAGAAGTTTTATGAAATAAGTTAAGGAAATATTAAAGGAACATTTCAGAAGCAAGTCTATCACAACTCTGAAGGTATGATTCAGGGATAGATTTAATGATTTTTATAATTTCCTCTAATTTCATCATTTATTTTAATATTTGATGCTCTGAAAGAGAAGTTGGGCATTGTTGGTGATCTTAGGGTTCAAAAATGTAAGGTGAAGTTCTCAGGTATAATGGTGCCTCTGGCAGAACGGAATAAATCATTTCCTAACCTCTGATTGACATTTAAAAGATGAGAGCTTATTCAGGGTAGTAGAGTTATGTGTAAAATCAAAATAGGATTGATATGAAAATGCAGTCATGGTGGGATTTGACATCAAGGCCATGTCTAGAGAAACAAAAATAATTGCACAATGGCCTTGAAAGTGCTGTTATTTCTACCATTTTAATAGTTCATTTGACTTTATGTAATAGGAAAGATTATTTAATAATCAAGTAGATCAATATCATATCAAGTTTTTCATCAAATATGTTAGTCATGGTATTGTGTAGATCATCTTTATAAAGAAAACCTTTTTTATTTGAGGAAGTTTACCTCTAGTCCTAGTTTTTTGATAATTTTATCATAAATATGTGTTTATTTTTCAAATGCTTTTCATGTATCTATTGATATATTCATGTGGATTTTTCTATTTTAGCCTACTGATATGATAGATACATTAATTGATTTTTCAAATGTTGGACCAATCTTACACAAATGGTGTAAATTACACTTGGTTGTGGTATATAATTTTAATACATTGTTGGGTTCAATTTGCTGATATTTTAGTGAGGTGTTTGCATCAATGTTCATGAGATATATTAGTCAGTTCTAAAGTGGCCTCATAGAATGAGTTAATAAGTAATATCTCTACTTATAACCTCTGAAAGAGATTATAGAGAATTGGTATAATTAATTCCTTAAATGTTTGATGAATTTAGTAGTGAACACATTTGGGGCTGGTGTTTTCTGTTTTATAAGTTTAATTATTGATAAAGTGTCTTTAATAGATAAAGGCCTAAACAAATTGTCAAGTTTTTCTTGTGTGAGTTATGGCAAATTGTGTCTTTCTAGGAACAGGACCATTTTATCTAGATTATCAGATTTGTGGCCATAGAGTTGTTCGTAGTATTTCTTTATCATTCTTTAATAATTATGGGATCTGTAGTGATGGATCCATTTTATTTTTAATACTAGAGGCTCAGAGCATGAAATTCATGCACAGGGGGAGATGGGGTGTCCCTCAGGCCACCCTGCACCCTCTCCAATCTGAGACTCCTCGAGGTATCAGGCCTAAACAGGCAGTTAGCTATACCTCTCACATTCCAGGACTGCTGGCTCCCAACTGCTTGCCTTCCTGTCTTCCTGATTGCCCCTACCTGCTTCTGCTTGCCAGCCTGATCACCCCCTAACCACTCCCCTGCCAGCCTGATTGATGCCTAACTGCTCCCCTGCCAGCCTCTTTGCCCCTAACTGCCCTCCCCTGCAGGCCTGGGTTTCCCCCAACTGCCCTTCCCTGCAGGCCTGGGTTCCCCCCAACTGCCCTTCCCTGCAGGCCTGGTTACCCCCAACTTCCCTCCTCTGCTGGCCTGGTCACCCCCAACTGCCCTCCCCTGCAGGCCTGGGTACCCCCCAACTGCCCTTCCCTGCAGGCCCAGTCACCCCCAACTGCCCTCCCCTGCAGACTTGATTGCCCCCAACTGCCCTCCCTTGCAGGACTGGTCCCTCCTAACTGCCCTCCCCTGCTGGCCTGATCACCCACAACTGCCCTCCCTTGCAGGACTGGTCCCTCCTAACTGCCCTCCCCTGCTGGCCTGATCACCCACAACTGCCCTCCCTTGCAGGCCTGGTTCCTCCCAATTGCCCTCCCCTGCTGGCCATCTTGTGGTGACCATCTGTGTCCACATAGGGGCAGCCATCTTTGACCACATGGGGGCAGCCATCTTGTGTGTTGGAGTAATGCTCAATTTGCATACTACTCTTTTATTAGATAGGATTAATAACTTGCCATATCTCTCTTTTTCTCCAAAGAATACTGGGTTATGAGACATTTTTTTTTTCTTTTAGAATAGTTACTGTTGTATTTCTTAGCCCATCTATTTAATTCTACACATTCCCAAAGGAATAATGATACAATATGATATCTGATAGGGAATAATGTTATTTTTTATGTTATTTTCATTGTTATCTTTTTAAAACAATCTCTAAAATTCTGATTTGGCATTTCTTTCTCTTGTTAGTAATTATTAAATCAGTCAGAATAGTGGAGACTAACTTCAGTTTGCTTTGTTAAAAACCTCTTTTTAGGTTCCAAAATACTAACCAGAGTTTTTTCAAGTACATTTATATTTATTCATTTTCTATCCAAATATTTTAGCTGTGAAATTAATTCTTCTTATGTCTTACTTGATGATGGATGATTTCTTTAAAAATTGTAATCCAAATTGGTGAAGATTTTAAGTTTATATAAAAACTGATGAAAGAGAACCAGAAACTTTGATGGTATCTGACCAAATTTTCTCAGTCCATATCATCATGCACTTCTAAATAACCAGATAATTTGTACAGGAAAAATAATAAAGCAAATAAATTAAGTGTGAGTTTGAAGTGACTGTTAATTCTATGGAGATTTGTGTGGTAGATGAGAAATTTGTTATATCTAAAAGTTATTTTATACAGCCATATAATTTTAGAATTTGAAAATATATGGGATAATTTGGATTAATATTTATATTTGTTTAAACTGAGACACAGAAATGTTAGCACATTTGGCCAAAATCAGCCAGGTGCATCTTACATGTTGATATGGAACCAGTGCATATGATAAATTATTTCTAACTTATTACTTACATTTTACTATATATGTCTTCACAATTGTTAGATTTTATTTTAGAGTTTTATCTGTTCTAATATGATCATTTTTATAAATTCTGATAATATTCCTATTTCATTTATATATTCATACATAATTTATATTACAAATGTTATATTTCATTTTCAAGTTTTTTAAAATAATATATTTTATTGATTTTTTACAGAGAGGAAGGGAGAGGGAGAGAGTTAGAAACATCAATGAGAGAGAAACGTCGATCAGCTGCCTCCTGCACACTTCCTACTGGGGATGTGCCCACAACCAAGGTACGTGCCCTTGACCGGAATCAAACCTGGGATCTTTCATTCCACAGGCCGACCCTCTATCCACTGAGCCAAACCTGTTAGGGCTCATTTTTAAGTTTTCATTTAAAAGGAATATCTTAGAAATTTGATAAATTTATAAAATTGACAAAGGAATATCTCAACTTTAGCATCTTCCATCAGAATGAAATCAAATATAGAAAGAGCAAAAAAGATTAAACTATTATTTCTCCTTGTTTTTCTCTTTTTTCATTTGTTTTGGCTTTTTGTATGTTTGTGATATGGAATATTCATTCTAACTTACAGATGCACCTATATGTAATTACAAACAAATCTTATACTTTTTCCATTTTGTTTCTATTATCAAACTTTTCTTAATAGACATTATATATTTTATAATTCTACCAAAACAGAGAAAGTCATGATTACTGCATTTTCTCCCCTCCCATCCACCATAAAATTGCCCTTTGACATAAAGTTCAATTTAAAAAATTTTGTTTTGAGGTTGAGAAATGTGAGTTTAATTCCAGCTGTATGACTTTGGAAAAGCAAACTAATCTTTGAGTCTGTGTTTCTTCATGTATACAAAAACAATATAGTTTGTATCATACTCTCTTCAAATATTCAGAGCAAATAAATGGACTTTAAATATCTAAGGTTGTTAATATAAACATAGAATTCATATTTTAATTGTAGATGTTCTTTAAGAGGTGAAATTAATAACTACTCTCACTCCTTAATTAAATAGAAAATATACCCAAGATTATCCCCAGAGTACATTAAAAGCAACATTATCTTAAGTATTTTCCTGGCTTTGCCTTGGGTGTTAGTTGTATATAGTAAAGTACTTATGTTCATCAAAAGAGGAGTGCTTTGAAATGAGAATGAAGTAAATGAGGCAACAGGGAATTAAAAATGAAAATCATATCATGATGAGACTTAAAATCTTAAGTAACTAATGGGAGTTAGAGTGATATCTAAATCTATTAGTCAATTTCTAGGTAAGACATGTACAAGAGGAAGGTCTCCATGAGATGACAGGAAATAGAAAAGAGAGAACCGCCCTTCACAGTCATCTAATCTCCACTGGTACCATTTCAATTCTATTTGTTACGTCACTTGCTTAATAGCTTACTTCACATATTGTAAATATAATACTTTGCACATGTTGAGAACTAAATACAAAAGTACACAATTAAACATGATAACCCCATGTCACCTGACATGCATCATTCTTTTGCATTGGTAGGTCCTTATCATTCTTTCTCAACCCTCCCTGATCACACTCTGAAGTTTGTCCCCATTGTTTTGCTATTTGTCTTCATTTCACTAATTATTAATTAGAATTGCTTATTAATTGTTATGTTTATTGGGTAATATTCAGGCTTCTCAATCATATCTAATAAAAGTAATATGCAAATTGACCATCACTCCAACACACAGATGGATGCCCCCATGTGGACACAAGATGGCCGCCACAAGATCGCCAGCAGGGGAGGGCAGTTGGGAGGGACCAGTCCTGCAAGGGAGGGCAGTTGGGGGTGATCAAGCCTGCAAGGGAGGGCAGTTGTGGGCGATCACGCCAGCAGGGTAGGGCAGTTGGGAGGGACCAGTCCTGCAAGGGAGGGCAGTTGGGGGTGATCAAGCCTGCAGGGGAGGGCAGTTGGGGGGGGACAAGGCCTGCAGGGGAGGGCAGTTAGGGGCAAACAGGCTGGCAGGGGGGTGGTTAGGGGTGATCAGGCTGGCAGGCAGAAGCGGTTAGGAGCAATCAGGAAGGCAGGCAGGTGAGCAGTTGGAAGCCGGCAGTCCTGGATTGTGAGAGGGATGTCTGACTGCCCATTTAGGCCTGATCCCTTGAGGGGTCTCAGTTTGGAGAGGGTGCAGGGTGGCCTGAGGGACACCTCCACCCATGCACCAGGCCTCTAGTATATTATAAGTACCATAATTGAAGAGCCATGTTGGTTTCCTTTATTATCTTAAACCCAGTATGTAGGGCAGTATTTGGACTAAGTAAAGACCAAATAAATATATGTGGAATAAAAAAAAATTAATAGTATCTACAAGTTTGGATATTTTAGGCACTATTCATTCACCCATTCATTAAATTAGTACCTATTGATCATTTACTGGACAGTTGAAATATATTAGTAAATAAGACCTATAAAAAGCCCTACCTTATTGAAGTATAAGTGAGAAGAGACCATAATAATAAGCAATAAGTAACTACTTTTATCATATGTTAGAAACCAGTAAGTGATTGTGGAAAAAATGAAAAGAAAATAAAGTAGTGTAATGGGGATTAGAAGTTGGGGGCCAGGGCCCAGGGAAGGCTACTATGTTCACCAACAGAAATCCTGGGTTCATTCTTGGGCTTTGCTACTCAATAGCTCATGACCTCATTTTCTAAGATAGTTGTGCAAAGTTAGATATTTGAAAATAATTCTGAAGTACTTACAACTCTAATATTCTCTGACTCTATGTCGATGCTAAGCAACTCTCACAAAGAGGTTAACTCAGTGATGTTAATGATCATTGCAAGCTAAGAATACAGATGGGGGCGAACCCCGGCTTTGATAATATCTGAGGAAAACACATGGTGTTGTTTGAGATGCAATGCTAACTTTATTCATTATCTAGAATCTCTGCATATCAAACATAGTTAACTATGTCATAGACTTTCTGCAGTTATTAAAAATAATATAATGGTAAGCACCATCAACATCACTTCACAGTAACATAAATAACATAACATTTTATAATGTTACATAATATAACACTAGGTTATATTTATGATGTTATATAATGTCAGGTGTGCTTGGTTTTCTGGAAAACAAAATTGTGATATGAAAAGTGTTAGATATTCATAGTCTGGGTTTAATGTGCTGGATGTACTGCCTGTCTATACTTTTCCAGGTGGTTCTTCAGACTAAAGCTTAACTACTTAAGGATTTCAAATATGACGAATGGCTATTTGAAGCTGACTTTTGTATGTGCATCAGAGAAACACAAGGTGGAACATAAATAAAAACAACTCAGAAAAACAAGGTTTAAGATCTGACATTTCTAAGCAGCAGGTTTCTCTGTCCTCAGGGAGATAAACAAAACTATTGAAAACCCCATTAGGTATATTTATAGCCCAGGTTTAATGTCTGGGATGTAAACTAGGATGCCAGACTGCCAGCTACCAACTTTGGGATGGAAGAAAACAGCTTCTTGGAATGAACATTTTCATCCTTTTCTCATCAATATTCCAAAGACATGGCACCTTCATCTTTTATACAGTGCAAGGGGAGCCTTATTTCAAATTACTTTCCATGAAAAATGTTAGTTTTGGTGTGAAAAGTTGTCTTGGGAAAATTCACTAACCTGTTTTCTATTATACTTACTTATTCTTGGATATGGGGAGGGAAGGTCAGGAAAGCTATGTTCAAAACTCCAGGGCTCTCCAAATGGAAAAGAAACATGTGACTCAATAACTAATCCTGAAGGAAGTGTACCAATGGGCTGTCTTCAGAAGAATTACAGTTAATGTATGTGAAAGCCAAAGAATATCTGATAAGCTGTTTCAAATAATCTTGGCTATAGGGTATCTGAAATACACTTTTATATTTAGTCACAAGGGGCCCAACCGCTGTATGTTACAAACTGAATGTTTGCGTCCTCCCAAAATTCATATGCTGAAACCCTGATCCCCAGTGTGGCTATACTTGGAGAAAAGAAGTAATTAAGATTAAATGAGGTTATAAGGATTAATTCTATGGGATTACTGTCTTTATAAGAAGAGGCACCAGATTTTTTTTCTCTTTGTCTATCTTTCTCTCTTTGTCTTTTTCTCACTATGTCTCTCTCTCTCTCTCTCTCTCTCTCTCTCTCTCTATCTCTGTCTCTCTCTGCCTGCCTCTCACTCTCTCCTTGCACACACAGATAGAGGTGAGCCCACAGTGAGGTGATACCCACCTACAAACCGAGAGAAGAGGTCTAAGGATGAAATCTACCTTGCCAGCACATTGGTCTTAGACTTTTGGCCTCTAGAAATGTGAGAAATAAATGTGTTGTTAAGTCACACAGTATGTGATATTTTCTTTGTGTGTGTGTGTGTGTGTGTGTGTTAAAAAGAACCTTTATTATACGTTGATAGTAGCCCCTCATGTTCTCATGCTTTCTTTTTTTTTTAATGTTTGAGTCCCAATTTCATTGTCCAACAGTTCTGAGTCCCCGTTTCAATGTCTAACAGTTCCTTATGTGTACATGTCAGCAATGGTATCTGGATTGTGGCCACATGGTAGCAATGCAGGTCCAACCCTCTCTGGTTTGGTCCTAGGCAACCTGCAGCGGTGCACAGCTGCTGAGTGCTCACGTGGCAAGGCGTTGTCAGCATCTTCCATCTCTGGACTGTTTTTTCTCTTGTCTTCGTGGTTGGAGCAGACCTGTCAATTCCTCTCTGTTGCAGGAATCCACATGGTCTTGGAGTTGTTTTCTGAAAATATACAAACATATTCTTGACCACAAGTTAATAAAGGAATCTTTTCTATATAATTAATTTAGGATCCTTTTTATTTTTGCCCAAATGATTTTCCTTTGTCTTATTCATGCTTTCTTGCCAGATGCCTTGGGAGCAGCAAGAGCTTTCTGGGCTGGGGCTTTCAACCCTTTTGAGCTTTTGGAGGTGCTGGCTCTGGCCTGCAGGTTTCTGGGTGGAAACCTTCTGGGTGGAGCCTTCTTGCCTGCAGTGGTCACCTTTTTTGCTGGAACCTTTGTAGTAGCTGCTGCAGCTGTGGCCACACCTTTAGCAGCAGGTGCTGTTTGGGGAGAAGCTTTCAGGAGAGCTGCCTTTTGAAGCTTCCTAACTTCAAGCTTGATTATTCGGTTCCTCGTTTTCTTTGCCTTCATTACTTTGTAACGTCTAAAATCTCTCATCTTGGCTGTCTTTTCCCTGGCTTCAATCTTCTTGGCCCATCTTGTGGCTGCCCATTTTGTATTGATATCTGCCTTCTCCGCGGCTTGTCGAACATACTTCTGGCGGGCACTGTGTGGGAACTTAAGGATGAAGTCAGTGAGCTGCATGCATTTGAAAGGCATAGCCTGTCTCCTTCTTTGAGTGCAAGGTCCATCAACCAAAGCCCTGTTCCAATCGATGACATCTACGATTGCAACCAGCTTCCCGGCGGGAGGCCCAAAGGAGACGTAGGCCTCCCAGCCAACCTCCAGGAAGCACCTGAACACCGTGCACTATGTAAGGCCCGCTGGGCGCCATTCTGCACCCCTGCCCAGGCGATGGTGCAGCTGCATGGCTCGTGATATTTTATTATGGCAGCCCAAACAGATGAATAGAGTATCCTGTATGATAAAAGGGTAATATGCAAATCGACCAAACGGCAGATGCCCACTGACCACCAGGGAGCAGATGCTCAACACAGGAGCTGTCCCCTGGTGGTCAGTGCGCTCTCACAGGGGGAGCGCCGCTCAGCCACAAGCTGGCTGAATGCTGGCGAGCGCTGCTGCAGTGGCAGGAGCAGCCCTAAGGATGTCTGACTGTGGCTCAGGCCCTCTTCCCACACTAAACCTTCAGTCGAACATCCCCCGAGGGCTCCCTGACGGCTAAAGGGTGCAGGTCGGGCTTAGGGAACCCCCTCCAAGCCCACGGATGTCATGCACCGGGCCTCTAGTATAATATTTAGGAAGAGCAATTTGATTTCTATATAGGCAAAACTTTGTAAGTTAGTATTCTACGGTAAAATGTACTGTTTTGAGGGAACAGAGTTTGTTGTTGCTGGGGGTTAAGAAAAAGCCTTGAGTGAGTTACTGGTATGAATGGGATTCTGACAAAAACTACATCATGGAATTAAACTGTAAAGTTCTACCCAAAGCTGGGTGAAATTCTCTGATTCTGTGGACTGAATTGGCCAAGTTGAGCAGGAAATTTATTTACTTAAAAAAGTGTTACAAGAAAATGGAAAATAAACAGTAAAAGAAATTAAGGAAAAGCAGTGAGTTTCAATGTTGGTGAAAGGGATAGTATTGAAAGGGATCAAGAAGTGACACTGAAATATGAAAAGGAACTATAAGATATTTTGTGGTACAGGCAGGATTGCTTGTTTTTCCTTGGTTCACTTAACAACTGACCATAATAATGGCTAGGGTAAATATGATTACTATTACTTTTATTTTGCTGTGTCATATAAACCTACATTTTTTTTTCTGTTTCTTTTCATTTTTTTAAGGGTGAGGGACTCATGTATCTATTAAAAGCTACCCTTGAAGGAAGTGATCAAATCCCATGTATATAAGCAGATTAATCCCAAATTAGGATTGATTTTCAAATATTTCTAATAATTGTGAAAAAGAAGTTATTAATTTTAAAGTTTTTGGTCACTTTAAGGACTGAGTCAGTCAGTAATAGCTTAGACATGCCAGAGCATTGATACACTTTTTATAAATGTTTTTAGAAATTTACCATTTTTTTTCTCTTACATCCAAATTTCTTTTTTTTCCAGGATTTACTATTTGCAATAATTTTATTTATGCTGAATTAGTATTTGTCTCAGGAACCCTCTTAATATAGCAAGAGAAACTAGCCCAGAGAATTCTACTACCCTATGGGTTAAATTAACAGGCCAAGAATCTTGAAAAATAAGCAAAATTCACATTCAGACAAAATTTACATATTTATTAGCTTTTGTAGTTTCAACTTTTTTATGAGCAAGTTTCCAGTTACTTAAAATTCTTTGCAGCTGTGATGTGACAACTTAAAAATAAAATATTTGACCTTTTGTTTGGAAAGCTGTGAATAAGAATATACCAAAACAAGACATTCCTCTCCGGAGATGTTTAACAGGCAAAGTTGGTTCGAAGGAATATTTGGCAAAGGTTTGTACAGTTTGTCTTTGCATTGGCAGAGGCAGGAGTCAGAGAACTGGCTTCTGCAGATTTTATGTGCCAAGCAAGCCTTCGGCAACCAAATGTCAAGTGTGGTGTAGAAAACTATCATGTGTACTTTTCTATCTAAGAGACTAAATTTTTACGATTTAATTTGTCTATGAGCAAAACTAACTGTAGTTTTCAAAGTTCAAGTTTTCCCTCTTTGAGATACTCATGATCTGACACACCAGGACTGTTTCAATCACCATCTTCAATTTCAGTTTGCAATGTTTATATTCCTGTTTTGCAGCTTTCTCCTTGCTACCATGGATGGATGTTTTTCAAAACACAAGTCCATTGTATAAGAAAGTGTGTGTGTGTGTGTGTGTGTGTGTGTGTGCGTGTGTGTTTAAAGTCACACACTCTCACCCTCTCTCTCTCTCTCTCTCATGCCTATTTTTCCACTCTCTTTTAAAACTACCAGACACTTTTAGTTCTCAGAAATTGCCAAGATGTCTCTCTTTCTCTCTCTCTCTTTTTTTTTTTTTTTTGCCTTGGACAATATAACTCCCACTTTCATTTAAAATACCTGCCTCTCTTCACCATGAATAGTTTAGAAAACAGGCTAGAATATTTCGCTCACTTTTCAAATGTTATTTTAGAGGTCCATTTATTTATGTATTTCAGGAATGCTGAACATCTTCCTCCTGCAAGATAAAAGTATTCAAGACAACACTATAACCCCTGCTGAATGTTGTTAAGATTTCTTAACGTAACACCTGTAGCATTTTATTGCATTTATTGTTATTGGCTAGCTCCCCCTCAAAACCAGTGACTCTCAGAGTGAGGGGCATATATAAACATGTATGCTAATGGGAGGTGATAGAGATGGGGAGGGTCGTCAAAATCAAAGGTTTAATTTTCTTTACCAGCAGGTGTGTGCCTCTAGAGTGAGATCAACCTGAGCCAAGGACAGGGTCTTTTTGTCTCTTGTAACCAGTGCTCTGCAAAGTGCCTGGCAGACTTAAATTGCACTATAAATGTTTATTGCACAAATGAGTGGATACTTACTCATGAGATGGTTACAAAATTTCCTTAGTGTATGCTAACATTTTATTTTTTTCGTCTTTCCCCTAGCTAAAATTTTAAGTTGTGAGAAGAAAAGTGATCTATACATTAATTTTCATGAACATGGAGGATGAGCCCCTGTATAGATATTTTGGTGAAACTATATTTTCTATGTGTGCATCACATGACGCATCTTCATAGACCCATAGAGGCTGAACTCTGAAAGGCTAGAGCCATGATCATCTTACTTATCTTTGGATTTCCCAGCTTTTATTAGAATCTCAAGTTGGTGCTCAATAAACACTTGTTGATTAAATGGATACATTAGTTGATAAGTAGTTGGTTGGGAAAAAAATTGAGATTTCAATGCTGCCTCAGGTTTCTTCAGTTGCTCCGGGGTTAGAGATAACATTCAACCTTTTAAAAACCACTTCTATTATTAATAAAGACTAGAGGCCTGGTGCACGAATTCGTGCGCCTGTGGGGTTGCTTGGCCTGGCCTGAGGGATGGGGCTGAAACTGGCTCTCTAACATCCCCCGAGGGGTCCCAGATTGCAAGAGGGTGCAGTCCATGCCAGGAGACATCCTGGTGCACCATCGGGGCCAGGGAGTGACATGGGAGGTTGGTTAGCTGGGGAGGGACCATGGGAGGGCTCCAGGGCATGTCCAGCCCATCTCGCTCAGTCCCAATTGGCCGGACCCCAGCAGCAAGCTAACCTAATGGTCCGAGCATTGGCCCCCTGGTGGTCAGTGCACATCATAGCGACTGGTCAATCGGTTGACTGTTGCCCCTGATGGTCAGTGCACGTCATAGCGGTTGAGTGGCCTTAGCATATCATTAGCATATTATGCTTTGATTGGATGAACGGCCGACTAGTTGACCAGACACTTAGCATATTAGGCTTTTATTATATAGGATAAAAAAGAAAGTGCACGTGCATGTGTATATATGTGTATATATATATACACATATATATACATATATATATATATATATATATATATATGGTTAGAGCACAACTAATTGCTGTATTAGGCAAAATCGCTAGGTACTACAAAAACCCTATCAGCTTTAAGAAAATAGTGAGTAGTGTGTGCAGTACTCTGTCCAGGCATTTTAAGACAAATTTTGGTTCTTTTGGGGTATTATTTAATATGAAGTCCATGGTTTTTCTACTCAAAATAACTAAATAACTTAAGTCCTCTATATTATTTCTCTATATAGTCCTTTTTCTCCCTCTCTTTCTCTACTCTCTCTCTGCCCCTCTCACATGAGGACGTACTTAGTAATCAGTGAATAAGTGCATGTAATATTTTATATTTTATCTATTCACACACTTACATTCTAAGAATTACAAAATAACACAGCAACTTAGCTTGGCTGGTTGAAATTAGAGCCCTGCCTTATGACTTTATAAATGATAATTAATTCTAATATGAGTTTAATAACTTATTAAACATAATAATAATGTTAAGAGTTTTCTTTCTTGTTTAATCGATACGACCTTGTAAGCAAGCTAATGCTGTCTGCTGAACAATGTACTATCTATAACTGAACAATTTAAAAAATATATATTTATTGTTGGAAGTATTATAGATGTTTCCTTTTTCTCCCCCATTGACCCCTTCCACAGTGCACACCCTCCCCCAGGCCTTCACGGTACTATTGTCTGTGTACATGGGTATGCACATATGCATTCATTGGTTAATCTCTTTATACCCCACTCCTGCCTTCCCTCTGAGATTTGTCAGTCTGTTCCATGTGTCTATTCTCTGAATCTATTTTGCTCATCAGTTTATTTTGTTCATTAGATTCCACATACAAGTGGGAACATGTGATACTTATCTTTCTCTGACTGGCATAGTCTTAATCAATGATATCAGCTATGACTATATTAGATCCCTCTGTTGTGAACTTTCTTTCACTCATTCATTCATTCATTGCAAACATGTTATTGAGATCCAGCAAAGAGGGAGACAGATGAAATCTCTGCCCTGGAACCTAAATGTTCTTCTTGATAATGACATGAATAGGAACAAAACCCTATCTCATCCATTGCTTCTGTCATTCATCCTATCTGACCAGCTGTTTCACTCACTGAATTAAAACAGACCTCAGCAGGCATTCCTGTTATTTAAATAATTGTAAATTGCAAGATAGCTTACCACAGAAGTTTTAACATGGCCAAAAACAAAACACATGGGCCACAAAATATTCTATTTGTATCTCAGTAGGCCACATGTACATGTAGAAGTGTGAGGGCATACATTTCATGTCTTGTAAGTGTCGCCTGTCAGACTAAATACTTTGAACCAGAAATGCTCTGGCAGTAAGTGTGTCGTCAATAGCTTTCCAAGCAGGATCACACAACAGAAGGCTTATTCATGGTCTGCTGTTAAGCAATCATTGTATCAGCAAATAGATTAGCTAGGAACTTATGTTGCGCACTGAATAACGTGCAATTAATTTAAACAATTCCACATGTGTCTTTTGTTTGTTTGCTTCAATTATCTAACTAAAAGAGAAATATTTGAGCTGAATAATCCCAATAATTAAATCAGTGTTATCAATAACCCTTATAGTTAGGTAAATGGTTCTTAACTGGGACTATTTTGCTCCCAGGTGAAAGTAGGCAACTTTAGAGACATGTTTGATTGTCACAACTGGATAGATTCTAGTGGCCCCTTTTGGGTAGAGACCAAGAATGCTGTTACATACTCTATAATGCACAGTAAAGGTAAAATTTTCATCTCTAATACAATGTCATTTATTTTTTGATATGGTTGCCAGATTTAGAAAAAAAATATAGGATGCCAGTTAAATTTGTGTTTTAAATAAAGAATTATTTTTTGTATTAATGTTTCACATGAGCTATTTGGAACATATGGGTACTAAAATAGCAGGTTATCTTACCACAGAAGTTTTAACTTGGCCAAAAGCAAAACAAACAGGCCACAAACACATGGCCTATTGTATCTCAATAGGCCATGTGTTTATCTGAAATTGAAATTTAACTGTGTCCTGTATTTTATTTTGCACCTCCATTTTCATAAAACAACCAATATTTATAGATATTTGCCCTCATATACAAAGGTACAGACATTGCCATTTTATTTATCTATCAATGCTGCACTTAATATACCTCAGCCACATGTTTGACATAATACAACCTAAGATATGGTTTGGATCAGAAAACAATTGGTGATAAGAAAAATGGTTAATGGGAATTAGCAAAATTGAATAAAATAAAATCAGCCAAGTTTTTCAGAAGAAAGAAGCAATTCTAAAATATGTAGATAAAGTTCCATGAATTATGATGAATGCCATTATAAGAGGGTTTATGGCTGTTTGTGATATGCATATTTTTACTAAACGTACATGATCATGATAAATATATCACAGTGGAATAGCTCCTCCCCAATTAATACATGTGTAGTATCTCAGCATATGGATCAAAACTGTGGGGCAGCCTGGCTGGCGTGACTCAGTAGTTGAGTGTCGACCTGTGAACCAGGAAGTCACGGTTCTACTTCCGGTCAAAGTACATGCCCAAGTTGTGGGCTCAATCCCAGCAGGGGCATGCAGGAGGCATCCGATCAATGATTCTCTCTTATCATTGATGTTTCTATCTCACTATCCCTTCCTCTCTGAAATCAATACAAATATATTATTTTTAAAAAGACTGTGGGGCAAACTTGAATCTGAGATAGCACAGGATATGATGTAACTAGATGTTATCTATGGGCCTAGTACATAACAGGTCTCAGTAGTTGTTTGTAGAAATAATAATGAGTAATTCTATAGTGAATGTACAGATTCAGTTTGATCTGGCCATCTGCTTGTTAGGTCGCCGAAGGAGGAACACAAGAGGCCAGAGTGGTGAGGGATTATGAATTTATTTCATCATCTGCACACCAGGTGGCTGAGCCTGGATGGCTCCAGCACCTAGTGAGGGGCATCAGCAGCTTTTAAAGGACTTTTGGTGGGCTTTTTTTCTGGGCAGAGACTTCTTTATGCATACCGGGAGGGGAGATAATGGAATGTGGTCACCGCAAGTGAAATGTGGTCTTCAGCAAAGGGAATGTCCATAGTGAAATGACCTGAAAAGCCAGTTCCCTGGGGGAGGGGTATCAACTCAATTGCTCCATCAAACTTAACACTGCGGTCAGGTGGCCTTCACTTTTGGGAAGAATCAGTCTTATGAATGCCCCATATTATCATGCATTTTGATGTTTTCTTGGGATTGATGACTTGAGCCTCCTGGTAATGGTCATTGCTGGCATCACAAATGGTACAGGTGAGTTGATTATCTTGGAAGATTTATTAATCAGATATCTATTCTATTTTATGATGATTTTACATGCCTTATATAATTGCAGTCAGTCTTATAGAATTGGATTGTAGTATTCTAAAAGAACAAAATTTAATGGAAGGACCTGATGCTGGCACTATATATATATATATCTCAGGGGTCATGTTAGGGAGGGTATTCAGTGCTCATGTGTTTAAAGTTCTGCCTGAAAATAGACCCTTTGGCTTTTGGAATACAACCATGACTATACTCCTGTCTTTATCTCGCCATCACTGCCATGCCACAGGATTCCTTCTTCAAAGTCTAAGTATTAGCAGACCAGTTCATTCTTTTTTGATTTGTTCTGGTAAATTATAAGCTCCTTGAAGGCAAAGATAATATTTAAGTGTGCTGTGCCTTACTATCTCTTTTAAAAGGCCCAGTGAAACTGAGATAGGTCTTGAATAATTAGAGTAATTCCAATAATTGGAATTCAAATAGTAGGTACCAGTTGAATAGGTGTTTGTGCTGACCAGATGCATAAGTAAATTGTGACCTGTACTGAAAATGGTGTGGAAAATAAGCTGATTAAAAATCATGCAAATGATAAAGACTTGAAGGAGAGAAAATTATTTCAGAAGCATCTGACCATATTACACAGGATTTTGATTGTCAGAAAGAAGGTTCAATGTGGTTGGACAATAGAAAGCCAAAATAGTTACTGGGAAGAGAAGCCCTGAAACAAGGGAGCTTTATGAAAACGAATCATTGTTTTCTAAATAAGATCAGAAGAGTCAGGAAATATTAGCATGAAATATCCAAATACTATGAAAACCATTTGTTATTTATGAAGACAGCATATTATAACATTTAAGAAATGTTGCCGAAACTGGTTTGGCTCAGTGGATAGAGCGCTGGCCTGCAGACTCAAGGGTCCCAGGTTCGATTCTGGTCAAGGGCATGTACCTGGGTTGCAGGCCAGTAGGGGGTGTGCAGGAGGCAGCTAATCGATGTTTCTCTCTCATCGATGTTTCTGACTCTCTATCTCTCTCCCTTCCTCTCTGTAAAAAATCAATAAAATATATTTTAAAAAAAAGTTCTTGTTCTCTGGTATTAAAAGTCTAATTTCTGCATTATTCTTTTAGAATACTACAATTAATTCTATAAGATTGACTGCAATTTATAAGGCATATGAAATCTTTGTAAAATAGAATAGATATCTGATTAATAAATCTTCAAAGATAATCAAAAGAAGACCTGTGGCCTAGTTACCTAAGGTCCTGACATACTTCCAGGTTCTCTACATTTTCAAGTATGCACTTACCCAATATTTCTGATTTAGTCTCAATTTTTCAAAAAGACAGACTTTTGCCTCATGGTTAAGAAAAGATTAATGACTACATATTTTACAATGATGCCTATTAAAATTAAGCTTTCATGATGTCAGAAAAGAGGCAAAGCTAAGAAGAGTTTATTCAATTTATGTTTCAAGGCAGTCACATAACTTTAATTTGGTTAGCATAATATTCTGTTGCACAGTTAAGTGCTATTAATGCTTGCCATCTCTGTATAATTTGAATTTTTTTTCTTTTCAAAGGGACAGTCTCACTTATTTGATGTGACAGTCCCCACATACATGTACTTATAACTATTGATCAAAACATTTTTCTCAATGTTTGCATTGTGCTTTTTGCTGAAACATCCTACGCAATTCTTTGGATAGAGATGTTGATGAATTTTATGAGTTTAATCTCAAATCTCTGAAGTTTTCAGTTGTGTAACGCCATTGAAGAATGCCATATATATCCTTTATCCTTTAACTTGGTGTTTACCTTCACCTCTCTTCAATGCCATTATCAAATTCTACCTGAGCCAAGATACTTTTCCACATCACATTCATCAGAATAAGTTCCTTATTTATTTACATATTACTCCCATAGCACGTTGTCTGAATATTTATTACACTGTTTTTGTGAGCCTGATTTATGTTATTAGCAATTTTTAAATAGTTACCTCATCTATTAACTTATGAGTCCCTGTGATATTGGAAGATGAGGGGAAATAGCAGTGAGAAAATATATACCATTGATTTTTAATTTATCACAGTGTCTTACACATCTAACTTGAACATCCTAAGCTATCAATAAATCTTTACTGAATTAAATAAAATGTCTGAAAGCCAGTTTTAATCATTTTTGTTTTGAAAACCAATATTGATTTTGATAGAAGTCCTGCCATAGATAAGAATTCAAGAAATATTGTATACAGTAGACAGCAAAAGATCAAAGAATAACCCTGCCACTTGATTTGTGATCTTGTTAAAGTTACTTTGGGGACAAAAACCACTGATATTGGATGCAGCACATTTTTGTTACTTTCTATCTTGATAACTACATGATATTTGAAAATGACTATATGTATATATTAGTTTTGCCATTTAAAAATTTAGAAAATGAATATCTAATATTTCTTTCTTCATTGGGTCAACATGAGTACTAAGAGAGAAAAAGCGGAAATTCAGAGTGCTATAAAAATTGAAGTAATTGTTAGTACTCTTTTCCAGTTCATGATCTATGTTGGATTAATAAATACTCTCTCTTTGATTTATGCCAATCTTAAGAAGATTAATTAAAAATGGTTTTAGAGTGTTTTCTAATTTGTAAATCATGTTTATGTATATTATTTCATTTCTTACAATAGACTTGGATGATAACCTTTATCTGCTAAAACTAGGCTATAAAACAAAATTTTGAAATCATAGATCTGCTTGTGTGTGTGTGTGTGTGCGTGTGTGTGTGTGTGTCTGAGAGAAAGAGAGAGAAATAGAAAAATTTGTCTTTTCTCTTTTTTCTAAAAAAATGACAGTGGCTTATTTTTAAATTTTCTTTATGATTTTTAAACATGGTGTCAAAAATATGGGTGCATAATATCTACATAGAAAAAAACTTATCACATCATAGCTATTTCAAGCAAAAAGAAAGAGGATAACTAGAATGATTCAGTATCTCGTAAGACCTATAAGATCCATATATATTATCTTTGAGAAACAATTAGTGAACAAATATTTTATAAGTAACTGAGAGATCTTATATGCATGAAATGACATCTTTGAGTATCTTCAGAAAATGGCATCTTTCTAAAAAATGTGAACATTAGTAGTGTCCAAAACTGTAGAATAGCCCAGCCAGTGTTGCTCAATGGTTGAGCACCAACCCATAAACCAAGAGGTTGCTGGTTCAATTCCCACTCAGGGCATATGCCCGGGTCGAGGGTTCAATCCCTAGCAGGAGGCAGCCAATCAATGATGTTTCTCTCTCTCTCCCTTCATCTCTCTAAAAATTCAATTACACATATATTTAAATGACTGTAGGTTGGGCGAGGGGGGTTGTAAGAGACCAACCGAAGGTCTTGTACACATGCATATAAGCATAACCAATGGATACAAGACACTGGGGCGGGGGAGGGCGGGCAGGTGAAGGCATGTACTGGGGGGTAGGGGAGGCCGGGGGGAGGTCAATGGTGGGGGGAAGGAGACATATGTACTACTATTTGTAATACTTAAAACAATAAAAAAATAAAAAATAAAAAAAAATAACTGTAGAATAATTCTAAATCCTTGGGCCTATTTCCTGTGACCTATCATAAACTCAGTGAAGAAACTATGCAATGTGGTTAATCATACTCTTTTTAAAAAAATATATATATATATATATATATATTTACTGATTTTTTTTTACAGAGAGGAAGGGAGAGGGATAGAGAGTCAGAAACATCGATGGGAGAGAAACATTGGTCATCTGCCTCCTGCACACCTCCTACTGGGGATGTGCCCGCAACCCAGGTACATGCCCTTGACCAGAGTCGAACCTAGGACCCTTCCTTCAGTCTGTCGGCCAATGCTCTATCCACCGAGCCACACTGGTTAGGGCATTCATACTATTAAAGTAAGGTTTCCAAAGCCTAAAATCTCACAACTAGCTAGAGCGATTCTTGGTTTTCCAAGATGGCATTGTTAATGGTATTTTGACAAAGATTTTAAACAGTCCAAATAACGTTCTTTATTTATCAGAGCTGATCACTCATTTCATAAAATCCTTATTTTCTGCAATGTTTGATGCTCTTTCCCAACATACTTTGCAAATTAATTATTTAAATTCTCATTCCCTGGCTTCTAGGCTCATGGCAGACTTGAGTTTTGTCTTCTAATTATTTTGATTATTTCTGTATATTTATCCCTGGCTTAGGAGTACTCATTCTTCAGAACTTCTTTTTCTTGTTTAATCTCTCTTTATTGTATTCTGAACCTATTCCTACTCTGCGCTTGTACATGTAATCTGTGTGCCAACAGAACTAGCTGGTCCTCTATTACTTGAACATGGCTTGTGGTTCTGTGGTCATAATAGCTTCTTCCTAGTTCCATCACCACTGCCCATCCACATCTGTCAGGTCTTAAGCTCAAATGCTGTCTTCCTTAAAGAATGTTTTTGCACTTCCCTTAACTCAATGCTATCTGTCTTCCTAGGAAGCCCTCTGAATCTTTATTTTTCCATTTATCTTTGAATTTATCAAGATCTATGATTTTCAACCTGAAATTTAGGGAGCTGATGGTTTCCTCAGAGATGCTGCAGAAATTGGAGTGTCAGGAAAAGAAGTGGATATAGGTTCAAAGTTTAACACTGAAGTTTGAATTAAAGTCATTATACTTTCATTCTATATAAAATGTATTCCTGCATGACATTTATTTTGAAAAGTATTTCTGTCGCTCGAATAACAAAAACCTTATTTAATAAGTTTTAAGTGTTCATTCACTGTGACTCCATTTATACTGTAAGCTTAAGAACAGGGGTTATATTATATCAATTTTGCTTCCTACTCCCTCCCTCAGCATCAAATCCAGCTCCTGAGCAACAAAATAATGGAGTGCTAAATTAATCTAGCTACTTTGCAGTGTGTCTACCTACCAGGAAAATCATATTTCTGAGCATGGATCATGATGCATCTAGGAGAGCTGAGCCAGATGAGAAGATCTTTGTTATTCACAGGCAGGGAGTTCACCATGGCAGTGTTCCAGTGAGCATGGTCTCCAGAGGCACTCTGGTCTCCAATCCCATGTCTGCCACTATCAGCTAGTTATGGAAATGGTACTTTGTCTGTCTGACTTTGCTTATCTGAAAAACAATGGAGGATAATACAAATAGCAACATCCCATAGTTGATGCAAAGAATAAATACAAAGCCCAGCAGATATGGTTCAGTGAATTGAGTGTCATCCCATGCACTAAGAGGTCACAGATTCAGTTCCTGGTCAGACACATGCCCAGGTTGCAGGTTAAATCCCCAGTAGGGGGCCTACAGGAGACAGCCAATCTATGTTTCTCATCAATGTTTCTCTCTCTCTCTCTCTCTCAAAATCAATAAAAACATATTAAAAAACACATAAAGCTCTTGGAACAATATCCTGTACATGGTAAGACATATATGTGTTAGCTATTATTTTAATACAGATTTATATAAATATTGTATATATTTATATAGTATATTAGTGTGTCTTTGTCATCTTTGTCTGCCAAGCCTCTGAGTCATTTCCCTTGCTTGAAGAACTCTTGCCTGAGAAGGACCAAAAGCTGACTCCTAACACAAGAGAGCAAGCTTTGTATTTACACATCCTGATCAGGCAGGCATGAAATGTATGTAAGCTTAACCAATTAGATGAGTCTTTCCAGTGCTTTGACGCGGGAGCTACTGTTATAAAGAAGAGGAGAATAGAGAATCTGTGTGTGTGTGGTACTGATGACAGAAGTCCTTGCATGTAATATCCAAGGAAACGGGTAGTTGCAGGGCAGGTTGCAGTGATCAGGCATTAATAGCCTTGGGCGTCATGAATTTATTAAAGCTGTGCTTCTAGTTGCTTGGCTACCTTTTCTTCTCCATCTTTCTCAGCTCCCATTTCTCTAGTCATCCCTAAGATAATGGGAACACCCAAATGTCTACTTAAATAATATGTGCATAACCACTTTATTAAGATACTAGAGGCCTGCTGTACAAAATTTGTGCACGAGGAGGGGTCGGTGGCCCCTCAGCCCAGCCTGCACCCTCTCCAATCCAGGATCACTGGTTCCTAACTGCTCACCTGCCTACCTGCTTGATTGCCCCTATCTGCCTCCCCCTGCTAGCCTGGTCACCCCTAACTGCCTCTGCCTGCTGGCCTAATCACCCCCAACTGCCCTCCCCTTGCTGGCCTGGTCACCCCCAACGGCTCCCGCACTGGCCTAGTTGCCCCTTACTGCCCCCCCCTGCTGGCCTGGTTGCCCCCAACTCCCTCCCCCCCCCGCCAGCCTGGTTGACCCTCACTGCCCCCCCTTGCCGGTCTGTTCGCCCCATGCAGCCTGCTGTTCAGTCAGTTGGTTGTCCCTCACTAACCCCTCTGCCTGCCTTGTTGCCCCATGCAGCCTGCTGTTTGGTTGTTACTGTGAGGGTGCCCTGACCAATTTGCATATTACCTTTTTATTAGTATAGATAGTTCACCTACCAGGCAGTTTGCTCCTTTAAAGTATAGTAAGTCCCCATTTAATGTCTTTGATGAGTTCTTGGAAACTCCAACTTTAAGAGAAACAATATATACTGAAGCCAGTTTTACCAAAGGGCAAATTTTATGAATAAGAATTTAATTTGTTCAGCATATTTCTGGTCACAAAAACATGAAAGAGTGAAATGAAGATCAAAACACTTCTAATATAAACACTGAAATACTATGAGCTATACATATATTTTAGACAGATGAATAAAAACAAGCAAGATAATTATTATCCTACCCGCAACGTAGGCATATGCCTCTGACCAGAATCGAACCACAACTTCCTGGTTCATGGGCCAAGGCTCAACTTCTGATCCATACCAGCTGGACATGAATTTCTTAATTGTTTGATCATCATCTACAGTCTACAGATAAAGGAAACACTCAACTTTAAATAAATTCTTCTAAATTTGCCAACCTTTTCTGGAAGGTTGGAGTTTTGCCAGAACATTCTTCTGTGACTTTGATGAGTTGAGAAAGAAAGTCGTGCACCACTAACCAATGCACAAAACTTCAGTCTGTATAAACATACATAGCAGTCTGACCCTTCTGCATTCTTTGCACTATCATAACAAAGACATATCTTTTAAAAATGTATTTCAGTTATTTAATGAGTCCATGCATGTTTGTTAGATTTTGTTTTATTTCCTTTTTACAAAAAGGTTAAATTAATTTGACCATTGCTTATTATCATATCAACTTTTCTGTAAGTTATTGCCAGAGGAATGTCTAAATATGTAGACTTAATATTAAAGAACCATTTTAAGGGGGTTAATGTCACATTTGCTTAAAGCATCTTGTTTATATCATAAATCATGCACTGTGCCATGAATTTTTTACATTTGAAAATCCACTTAATTTTTATTTGATTACAGTCATGTCAATGTTCTTTACTTCCCTGGTCTTTTTTTGAAGTCTGTTAATGTAGTGATGTGGTTTTTAAGTAATTATCATCAGAACCTCTTCCATTAGCAGGATCAAGGTGTTCTACCACTATAATTGAATAATGAGTCTTTTCCCAATTTGCAGAAAAAATACCTAATGGAGATAATTTTGTAATGTTATGTTTTTCTTCCAATGTATTTGTCTTAGGACATTGACTTTTGTTGTATCTTATTGATCACATATACACTGAGTGGCCAGATTATTATGCATTTAAGATCATAATAATGTGGCTACTCAGTGTATATGTAAGATGATATCTGATACGCACAAAATTGAGTGTGTGGAATTTAAAGGTGACTTACATCACTGTCTCAGTATTCCAGTGGAGTACCACAACTAGCACTGTGACATGCAGTTGCTAAACCAATGGATAATTTTGAGCACTACTGATCTAAGTAATAACTTAAAGAAAATAGAAGAAAAATTATAAATGTGGGAAAGAGTAAGTTATCATTTCTGGCTAAAAAAATAAAATAAATAAAATAAAAATAACCAAAACTTTTTCAGTGCCCTGACCAGGTGACTCAGTTGTTTGCAGCATCATTCCATGCACCAAAAAGTCAGGGTACAGGGCATATACCTCTGGGTTTGATCCCTGGTCAGGGTGCTATGGGAGGCAACTGATCAACATTTCTCTCCCACATCAATGTTTCTCTCTTTCTCTCTCTTTCTCTCCCCTCTTCTTCTTTCTCTCTCTCTCTCTCTCTCTCTCTCTCTCTCTCTCTCTCTTTCTCTCTCTCTCTCTCTCTCTCTCTCTCTCTCTCTCTCTCTCTCTCTCTTTCTCTCTTAATCTCTCTCTCAAATAAATTTAAAAGAACAACATATCCTCAGATGAGAATTTGGTAGAAAACAAACCTCTTTGAGTAATACAAAATGCACTAACCAATGTAGTTTAACTATACTAAATCATTCATCAAGTTTCCTTAATAGATTTCCAGTAGGAGATTGTTCTAGAGTGTTCTAGAGATTGCCATCCAAACAGAGTGAATATTAACACTTTCTTTGTGTTTAAATGCAATCATCCTTGCAATAAACCTTAAAACATTTATACAAGTTCATTTACCAGCAGCAATGGCAATTCGAATTCTGAAGCTAATTTTATTTGAATGTTTATATATAAAAAATAACCAAACCTTGTTTTATAGCCATACTGTTGTTGTAGAATAGTTTAAACTTTACTTTTAATGATGAGGCTAGGCATCTCTGTTTCCATGTCACAAAATTATGAGAGAGAGAGAGAGAGAGAGAGAGAGAAAGAGGAGGAGGAGGAGGAGGAGGAAGAGAGGAAGGAAAAAGGAAGGAAGGAAGGAAGGAAGGAAGGAAGGAAGGAAGGAAGGAAGGAAGGAAGGGAGGGAGGGAGGGAGGGAGGGAGGGAGGGAGGGAGGGAGGGAGGGAGGGAGGGAGGGAAGGAAAGAAAGAGGTTTACAGAATAACCTATGGGAGGGTGCTGGAATATGAGTTATTATCCCTAGTACATAATGTCTTAATATAGACACATTTTTTTAAGTTTTAAATATTTTCCCATAATTATCTTTATTTTGACCCATTATTGAAGAGACTTTAAGAATATAATGGTATTAATTGCATATTCAGGGGTATAATATCCTCCCTGCCCTCTGCAATCCTCTGTGCATGATAAAGATATATACTTTGAAAAGTACAGCCATCCAGGGAAAGTTCAATAGGGAATGCCGACAACATGAAAATATTCATGTACTTGTTTGACATGAAAAATAAAGGCTTCTTTTCAAATCTAACGTAAATGTTTTCATTAAAAGTAAAAATTTTAATTTTGCCATTTATTCAGTTATTTTAAAAACAATTGGAGGTTAAATTATTCATCTCTCATGAGTATATATTTATGTATATCTTTGCTCAGGCTTTACATAAGCATGGTCAGGTATACCTCCTCTTGCTTGCCAGATTACACAATTTCTTTATGAGTGGTTTTCTTATCCCACAAAGTCTTCTGGGTAAAATGAAGCCATTGGCATGGGCTATAGGTCTATCTTAGAGGAGACTAGTAGTATTAAACTGATTTCCATATTCAGAGATCTTCCTTTCAGAACTGTCCAATCTCTTTTTATTATAGCACTATGTGCAGTATAAGCTGTGTCTCCCTAAGATGTAATATTCTTCTTTATCATGAAGCAACAAGAGCAACCTGGAAAGGGTTGAAATATGCCTAAATAATGATGCTGGATTCCAATAAAAAGCATTTGTGAGGCTACTTGCCAATTCAGATCTTTAAGAAGACCCAAATCAGTCATCACTGACTGAAAGTTAGCAATTCTTTACTAACTTTCAAACTTCCTGCCTGAAAATCTTAACAGGGACACAATTTCTCATTAGATTAAATGAGAAAAACTCTAAAGTGTTTTATGTATATCTAAAAGGTTCAAACAATATTAAAAAATGTAAATAAATTTTGCTATCTTTCTCCCTTCCTCTCTCTCTCTAAAAATCAATAAAGTATATTTTAAAAATGCTGCAAAGGAAGTATCAAACTATCAGATAAAAATGTAAATTGCTTTAAGTATTGCTACTTGATTTTCAGAATATTAATATGATTATTAGAATTTTTTTATATGTAGGGACTTCTCCCTGGTAATTATTTTTATCATTTTCTTTGATTTCTTTTGTACTGTTTTCTTCAATACTTTCTCAACTTCTTTGGGACTCATATTGTAATAGACAAAAGTAAGGATTAACATAAAGGCCCAATTAAATCATGCTCAGATGAGAATGACATGGCAGAGAAAGGCTCATAAGGTGTATTTTGTCAGAGTTGTCTCTCTTAGACCCACCACAATTAGAACAAACAATTAGAAAGTGTGTTTTAAGTACTTGCTGAATATGATTATACTGAGAGACATGTACATAAGATAAATTGTACAGTTTAAAAGCCAATGGATAGCCTGGCCAGTTTGGCTCAGTGGTTGAGCATTGAACCAGGAGGTCAGGGTTTGATTCTGGGTCAGGGTACATGCTCAGGTTGTGGGCTCAATCCCCAGTAGGGGGCGTGCAGGAGTAGCCAATCATTATTGATGTTTCTATCTCTCGCTCCCTCTCCCTTCCTCTCTGAAATCAGTAAAAATAAAATAAAAATGAAGAGATTTTTTTTTTTATAGGAAAAATGTTAAGGTGTGAGATAGTCTGCAGAGATCTGCCCAACTTTATAGTTGGGTAACAGAAAATTAGCATAATCTTCTCAGCCTACTTATAGTCTAGCCTTCAGAAAAATCTAAGTTTTCTCTACAATGCAGAAGATAGGAAGATATTTATTTTATAAAACAAACAGGGCAATATCTAATCTTAAAATGCTTGTTCATATTTTTTTAATTGCAAGGTATTTCTCTGAGCAAATGCATTTATGTTGTGGTTATTTAAGCTTATTACCCATCTTGTAGGTCCAGTATTTGATTAAAAAAAATTAATGGATGCCACTTCTTGAAGTTTTTAATTAATAGCATGACCACTTCACCTATTTTGACTGCACTTAGAACAGAAAGCTTCTTTGTTGTAGGTTTTTAGCCTTGTCCTATGATTAATTATTATGCCGTAGCAAGACAGTAGCAGTTCAATTTAATTAGCTATATGGTTTTAAAGACAGCTGAATCAAAACCTTCATTTTTCTGTTTGGGATTTATGCCTTTAGAGAGGCAGGCTTTTTCCAGATGAAAATTACTTCTGGTCATTTCAAGAAAAAGAAAATCTAGTAAAATAGGAACATAAAATAGACATAAAACATATAGCAATTTAATCTTAAACTATTGAAATAATGATTGAATGAAAGATAAAACTATAGCATCTTTAGTTAATGAAGGCATTTTTATTATTGAATTGTAATTTGAGCAAAATAGTTTCTCTGGTTATATTAGGTAGAGCCTCCACTGATATTTAAGAAGGTTTGAGGGAGGATAGAAAATACAGGCATATCAGTATGCTTTTGGAGATAGTTATCTATTGAGTACCTTTATCTCTGACTCTATTGTATCATGTATGTAGTTACCAAAATAATCCATTGTTCAAGGTGGAGCCACTATTTTTCTCAATCCCACAAATTATTAATGGTGATTAAATGATTATATAAAAACATAAAATAACTAGAGGCCCATTGCATGAAGAGATTCATGCAATCGGCCTTCCTTCCCTTGGCTTACAGCACTGGTTTTCCTCCGGCACCAGGGACCCAGGCCTTTGCTCCGGCCAGAGTCTGCCATCTTCATCTTCGCTGCAGACCCTGGAGTCTGCAGTCTTCTTCACAGTGGCTGGAGTGCCGCTCCTGTAGATCCCTTCACCTCCCGCCATCCCTCTCATAGCAGGTGTCCTGACCCACCCTGCCACTCCTCACCTGGAGCAGTTGGGTGGCAGCCATCTTTGTCCTTTTAATTTGCATATTCCCTCCAGATTGGCTGGTGGGTGTAGCAGAGTGATGGTCAATTTGCATGTTTCTCTTTTATTAGTATAGATGTTTATAGATAACATATAGATGTTTATAGATAACATATAGATAACACACCTATGTGATCTATATTATGCTATGTATGTAAAATATAAATATTATGATCTACAAACATAAGCTTAAGCTGTTATATAATCACTAGGGGGCCAGTGCATGAATTCATTCACCTTGAAAGGAACTGTGGGCTGCAAGGCTGCAGTGGGCACAGGGGCTGGTCTCAGCTCATCCTCCTCACCCCCACCATTGCAGCACCCAGTCCCCTGTCAGCCAGCAGCCCTGCTTCTACCATTGCCACTCTCACACAATGACAGCACCAGCACCTGCTAATGGTGCAGAGCGATTGGGGCCAGTGCCAGCAGTGGGTGTGAGCAGTGGCTGCTGTCCCAATCGCCCCTCAGGAGCGGAGGGAGGTGGAGAAGCCCTGAGGGGTAACTGGGGCCAGCAGCCAGGTGCTGGCTGAGGGTGTGAGTGGGGCTGGCACTGGCAGCAGGTGCGAGCACCTGGCAGGACTGCAGTGCATGGGAACAAAGAATTTTTAGTAATCACCAGAGGTTCACCCTGATGACAGCAGCCATCACCCCACCTTGGTCTGGCACCCCCGCTTACCTGCTCCACCATCCTGCCACAGCCAATGCCTGCCATGTTCTGTGCTCTGCCACCTGCTGCCGATGCCCACCATGTTCTGTACATGACTCCTGGTGGTCAGCGTATGTTATAGCAACCGGTTGTTCGGCCGTTCAGTCTATTTGCATATTAGGGTTTTATATGTGAGTGTCCCCCCCACGTCCCGCATGGTTCAGGGTTCAGGTTCAGGGTTCGGGCTCTGTAGGAGGCCACACACATAAATGAAAGAGACTAGAAAATATTAATTTGGAAATATTGGGGGCCAAGCGGGAGCCCAACTCAAGGGGAAGAACTTCACCCTGCTCTGGCCTTGTGATCCCTTTTATTAAGACTATGGGATACACCCATAGCCTTTAGGCAGGCAATTCCGATAATAGCCAATCAGCAAGAATTTACATAAAACTAAAAGGTGGATATTGCTTTAGCTACTATTATCTCAACTAAACAGTGGGTGGTTGGCTCTGAACTTTCAGAGCTTCAAGGTTGACTAGCCTTCCGGGTTCTTTGTCCACACCTCTCTGCTAGTGAAGGCAATGGGTGGCTTCCAAAATTTATATAGATAGATATTTGATAATCATTCAGTGCTATTGAAATCTTTAAGTTGAGGACTTCTTTGAAAACAAGATGGCAGCATAGGCTCTGTTCTACTTAAGATTGTTAGGGTTTTAAGTTATTTATAAATATTTAACTTCATATTCAAAGCACATACATAGAAAATCCAGACTAATATCTTTCATGTTTAACTATTTGAAGGACAAGATATAGGGTCTGTGGTGTTTTAGCAATAGAAGTCCTGGTCTAAGACTGTCAGAATAAGGGTGCTTTGTTTCTATATAGTGTGCCTCATAAGAATTTGATCTTGTTCTGAATTCCACCTTTCAAAAATGCACAGTAAAATCAATTCCTCTGTCATAAAATCGTTAAGCTGAATATAGTAAAAATCTTCCCCCAATGCTTAATTCAAGTTTATAATGAATTCTTTTTAGGCAGAAATCTCTCTATTGGATTTGCATAATATTGCTAACCAAGGTGACTCTGATTTTTTTGTACTTGCTCACTTAACGTTATTTGCTCAGTTATTGTTTTTAATGGACATTATTTAGAACATTTTGAAGTCAATTTGTATTCTTAGATGACTTATAAATCAGGATATAGGCAGATTTTAAGTGTTTTGTCCTATACCTGATCTTTTCTCTTGCTCTAAAACACATGATTTTATCCTTTCAACCTATTCACTTCCCCTTGTCTGTTATTTGCATGGATTTAAAAGCATTTCAGCCTCTTGGCAAATCTCTTTTTATCTTAGTTTTCTCAACCTTAATCTATTTCCTGTACTAAGTCTGTAATTCTGCCTCCACCTTCTTTTATTCCCCCATGAGCTTATCTCTAATCACAGGCATTTTTTTCCTACACAAAACCTGCTATTCCCTGCGTTACTATTCATTCCATGTGGTTCTCACAAATTCCGTAGATCAGCATTGTATTAGCATTCTGGACAGCACAGATGTATTTTCCCAGCTAACAGCTCTTCCTGTAGGTACCTGAGCCAAATGAGAAAGTCTGTACGAAAGTTTGTGTGATGACTGTCACTGTTAATGATATATTTTTAGTGATTTCCAAATAATATTAATCATTTGCATCAGGAATAAAAAAAACCAATAAACACATTGGACTAGAATGCAACTATTTCTACCTTTTTTTTTTTTTTTTTTTACATGAACCACCTGATTCTAGGTTTTGTGGTTCTCCCCTTCCAAGTTTAAGGTACTGGTTTCACACCTACAGAGAGAGCTCCAGCATCACCATCTGTTTTAAGTAGGTGATTTATTTTTTAAAAATATATATATTTTTTATTGATTTTTTACAGAGAGGAAGGGAGAGGGATAGAGAGTTAGAAACATCAATGAGAGAGAAACATCTATCAGCTACCTCCTGCACAGTTCCCACTGTGGAACTGTGCCTGCAATCCAGGTCCATGCCCTTGACCAGAATCGAACCTGGGACCTTTCAGTCTGCAGGCTTGATGCTCTATCCACTGAGCCAAACCAGTTAGGGCAAGTAGGTGACTTAAACCAACAGTCTGAAGACACCCTCAAGTACTTATGGGTCTCATTCTGGCCTCGTTTCCCCCATTCTCTCTAAAATAAATAAATAAAATTTAAAAATATTTTAACATGTATCCTGTTAACCTTTATTGGTTGCTATTCCTAATACATATCCCATGTTTTGCCACACTTAATATTTTAATTATTATTTGAATACTGCCTCCATTTACAGAAAAAGTGCTTACCATTGCTCTTATCCCTACTTGAAATATTTTCCTCTTATTTATCTAACTCTCAAATTACCATTTTCAGTACCACTACAAATATTACCTTCTTTACAGGAACAGTTATGAGGTTGTCAATGACGCTCTCCTCTATATTCCCATAAAACTGACTATATGTCTTTAATTTAGCAGAGTCTAATTTCTTTCTAGGTAAGTTTATATTTTTATCTCTTTCACTAACTTAGAAGCTGCTTCTTGAAATCATTAATATTATTATTATTATTATTATTTTTTTGCACACTGACTGTGCAAAACAGTAGGCTACCATGTAGGGAATTGCATTAAAATCCTGTTTCATAGAAGCAAATCTACCCCACAAACCACAGCAAAGACACTGATGTGTGATTTAGAAAGGAATGTGTTGCAGTGTCCCTAGGGTTCCCATCAAAACAGGCTGTATCTGTAATCCCACAGGGCTGCAGGGATGTCTACATGGCATGCTCCCACGTTCTTGGTCTCACCCGATAGTGGGAGAAATCACATGCTTCCTAAATTTCCATTTCGATAATTATCCTCACTAAGGAGGCCAAACCATGTCAGATACTTTGCTGATGGTTTGCCTGCAGTGACTCTTGCAGCATCCGTTTAGGCAGGTAGTTGCTGATTCTATTTTGGAGGGAGAAAACGAAGAAGCTGAGAGGGGTTAAGCAACTTTCCCAAGATCTCACAGCAGGGAGATAGAATCTCAGACCCCTGTCTGACCCAGAGTGCTTGTCCTTTCCTCTCCATTACCCTGACGCAGAGAAACAAAACATCCTCTTAGAAAGGGGGAGGCATGAGTGATAAGTCTCTGCTGCCCGCTCTTAGCAACAGAGAGGAGGGCCTGCATGCTCTATTTCTCTATAAGCCTGTGATGTTCAGTGGGTGTTAAAAAGGTTTGCTATTGGCCAGCCACTAAGGGGCAGTGATACACAACAATCAGCTCAGTGTGGCTCAGAGCAGTGAGTCATGGCAGCTCCAAGTCCATTGCAAGGAAAAGAATTGCATCCTCTTGGTTTTATTTCTCAGTAGAGAACTGGAGCAGAAACAAAGCAAAACACTTTGTCTCCCCCCAGGACCTAGTTAAACCTTTTACTAAGACAAACACATCACATGCAATTCTCCTCTTCCACTGCTGATGAGAGAGAAATACATTTAGAGAACCAATCCAAGCAGCCAGATGACTCTCATATAAAAATAAGCAGTGGCTTTGTTTCCAGATCTCTCTCTCTCTCTCTCACCTTAACTCACTGTGCTGTGCTCCCAGAGACAAGCAAGTTAACATCTAGCGTGAAAAGATGTTCTCTTTTGGTGGCTGGATCTTTAGATGTTAAATGTCCGAATGCTTGACCTCCAGCAATTAGGGTGCTGTAGCTAATGCCCTCTGAGCTCTAGCAGCTCCAGATCCTTGGCATAACGTCCTCAGATATTGCTTTTACGCTGGGCCAGATTGGATGCAGGGAAATTGCTATTGTACAAGTTAGGAGGAAAATCCTTGCACTGGAGTTGACATGCTGTATTGATCTCGTACAAAACCCAACCATTACTGAGACAGATGGGGGAGCTCTGAGACTCTGAATCCCAAAACTGCACCAACTATTGCTGATGCCGCAGCACAGGCTGACAATAGCTACAGTCTGAAAAGCAGGCTTTACATGCCTAAAATAAATTGTTTTGATTAGACCTTTAGGAGAGAAAGTCATAAGGTACAGTTTTATTGACTATTTGCCAAACAACACAGACCCATGCACTGTAAGCTTATTTTGCTCGTGTAAGTCAAGCACGGACTAGGCTTTTATTTCCGAAGGTCATGGGCTTGGAGTGTAATGTATTATCATTTGCTCTGAATTACGGCACACGTGGCCTCCAAGGAGGTGGAATTAATTCTCAAGTATTGCTGACCTCCGCGTATACGGTTGTTTGTTTACTAGCTTGTTTCCTTGCAGCAGGCATTGGCTAATTTTGTGTGATAAAGACTGCTTTGATTACTCTGTAATCCCTTAAGGGCCGTGGCCAACAAAGTTCCAAAAGCTGCCACTGGGCTCTAAGGAAACAAATTGTGAAGAGAGTAATCATATAACTGGCTATATTAGCAATGCCTCCTCTCCTTTTCAGCTCTTCTTCCCCGAAGCGTATTTTTTTTTCTCCTGCAGAGAGCTTCCTTTTAATCTTTTGCTGCTTTTCAAAAACAAGACAATTTGGTGCAATCAACCAGACAGAATTTGGACCAATCATTGTAAAATGCAAAATGAGAAGCCAGCATGCTTTGTTGTTGTTGTGTTTCTCCCTAAAGCTGGACCTGTATTACATTATCCCCCGGAAAGCAATGCACTGTGATGCCCTGTTCCACACAGAATACGTGGAGATGGTTCTTTGTTGCTTAGCCTGCTTGTGTGGGTTTCAGAGTTGGTTACTAGAGATAGGATTGAGCATGGGCAAGGTTTGTTATATGTACTACCTGTAATGACTCCATCCTGGTGTGTCTGTTCTGCCTACAGAAAACAGACATCTCGCCAAGAGAGAAAATTATATGCCTGTTTTCCCAGTCACACCTGTTTGGGAAACTTAAAATTAAGGAACAAAGAAAAACACATATATTATATGAACTATTTTATTACAGGCACCGTATTGAATGATTTATATATTCGACTTCATTTTATATCAAGTTTACCAAAAAAATGCAACTAACAAATTTAGATTGCTCTACCTATGAACTTTGGTTCATCAGTCTTCTGGTATTTACTGATCCTACTACATTCTAACTTTGTGTCAGATTAATTAATCAATTAATATAATGAATACAGAACAAGACTACCCTCTAGGATTTTATAATCCATTCAGGAGATACGTATCATTGTTCTGTTGTTAGCTAGGAACTGCTAAATGTCAAATGGTTATTAAAGCTATGTAATAAGATTTCACTAAGGGCTAGAACTCCTGAGCTGAACAGAACAGTCATTTATTTCATACAACAAATGCCTGTTATAAACGGCAAGTATTAATTAAAATGGCAAAATCGGTATATGTAGCTAACATTTGACCAAGAGCACTGCATGTTTCATAAACTGCCCTTAATAAGTGCTGACACCACCAGACTCTAAAGTGTGAGATCCCGGGTTTCAAGTTTTAATAACTCATTTGAATGAGAAGTTGCCTAGCTTTCAATTTATATGCCACAAGAGAGCTAACGGTGGAATAGAATCTGCTAGAATCGGTACCTTGGATTTTGGAGTTAGCTCCAAAATATAGGGCCATACATTATAATTTTCAACATGCAATCTATGTTACCAGACACTCACAAATGCTAATTGCAAAGTACCTATCACTTCTTTTATGTGGCATTATTACAGTGTTGCTGCCGCTTATACAGTGCATGTTTTTTATAAATCATTATTATTACAACAAAGAAGATTATTATATGAAATTAGCAGACAGTGCTCATACAACAGAAATGGCGAGTGTAATTGTATGGAGTTTGCTTATCTAGACAACGCACCCCACCCAGTTATGCTCTGGGAATGTAAGGCTGTTCGAGCAGCAGGAATTTATAGTTCAACTGCACCGGAAGTTCTGCGCTGTCCCTCTGCTCATAAGCAGCTAGGAGGGCCATAAGCACTGCTCTCTATCTCTCTCCCACTGTGTTTTTGAGAGAAAGTATTGGCACTTACTCTGCAGCAGATTTGATATTCTGTTCTCTGAGGAAATACTGTCACTGGTATTATTTACTCTCTGAGCAACAAATCCTCATAAATTATAATGGTTCTCCAGACAGCCATTTACAAATTTAATCAGGGATGATTTCCCTGACTTTTTTCAATTATCCCCACATTATATTCAGGCACTAATATACTAAGTCCTGTACCATATTTATTCCAGAAATATGACTACAACAAGCTTCCAATCTAAAAGAAAGAAGATAAATGAAGATACATGTAGCTTATAGGCTTTTAAAAATGCTATTCCTCTTGCCTTAAAGTATGTATGTAAGTGCTGCGAGCGATTCTAGGTCACCCTGTCTGCTAAGAAACCCTTTATTGTTTCCCAATACACACCACCCAAATAACCAGTAATCATAGGCTGTTAACATGAACTAGAATCTTAACCCTTCCACACAGTCTCTGAAGGCCGACAGACCTGAATTTGTATTCTGCCTCCACCATTTACCACATATGTGCCCACCAGAATATGTTAGCTTCTCTGGGACTCATTTCTTCAAATGTAAAATGGAATAATATGACTACATCTCTCCTACAATCATTTTTAGGATTAAATGACATAATGAATACAAATAATGTAGAGAAGCTTAGATATAGTCAATACTCAATAAATGGTATCTATTATAAATAGCTCACTTCTCCTCCTTTTTTTTTTTTCTTAATGAAGCAACTTAACCTGAAACGATTTAAATAACTATCAAGGATCATATTAAGAAAGGGTATAGCTTCAGGGTTTGAACATGTGTCTTCCATTTATTATCACTTTCTGTTAAACTTTTTGGTGCAGTAGTTTATATTATGTAAGATGCTCAAATATAAATAATTCCCTGAGCAGTTTACAGACTGTGTAGTGGAGATCATTTCATTTCAAGTAAGGATGCAGAGGAATAATGGCCTGTCACCTCTGGATATTGCTCTAGAGATTCCCGTGACATTTTCATCTTATCTCATACTGCTATTCCATTTGGATGTGGTCCTTTTGGACACTGATGCTAGTTGAAGTTGAGCTGCCTCAAAAATCAATACTCAACAAGACTGAACTGTTATTAAGCTAAGTAAAGGACCCCAGAACGAGGGCCAAGAATAGGGGTTCCTTAAGAAATTAGAATAAGAACATTTCCAGAGGGATAACATGAGGAGAGGACCACAGCTGGGAGTTGCATTTTTTTTTTCTTCTTATAATAATACTAGAGGCCAGATGCACGAAATTAATGCAAGAGTAGGCCTTCCTTCCCCCGGCTGCCAGCACTGGCTTCCCTCTAGCACCCAGGACCTGGGCTGGAGGGGACCTGGGTTTTCCTCACAGCCCCTGAAGGACATCCGGGGGGTCCTTAGCATATTACACTTTTATTATTATAGATGTGGAAGTTAATAATGGGAAATAAGAAAGAAATATGTGAACAGGCAGACTGAGAGCTAAGCACACACAACTACATAGATGAACTTCTTTCTAAACCAGTGGTTGGCAAACTGTGGCTCGTGAGCCACATGCGGCTCTTCGGCCCCTTGAGTTTTTAGCAAAGGCCAACTTAGGAGTACCCTAATTAAGTTAATAACAATGTATCTACCTATATAATTTAAGTTTAAAAAATTTGGCTCTCAAAAGAAATTTCAATCGTTGTACTGTTGATATTTGGCTCTGTTGACTAATGAGTTTGCTGCCTACTGTTCTAAACAAATAGATTAACTACTAGTCAAAATTGCAACAGGCAGATATGAATAATTACAAAAATAAAGATGATACTTTATAGTTTTAGTACTAGTGATCATCCCAAATCATTTGATTTTCAAAATTTAGGAATCCAAATAAGTAAGCTTTTTTAAAGAAATAGCCCCAAATTCAGAAAATATTAAGAATTTAAAAATGAGTGTAACAAATATCATTAGTTTTAACAAGCCATAGTATTTTACAGAATTAAATTGGGAAAACAATAAAATGATTGCATTCTACTCCTGTGCCATAAAATGTGGTTCTGGGATTATAGTTTGACCCAATTTCATTGATTTGGGAAAGAATATAATATTCAACCATTTCCAAAAAAGCGATTCAAAATATATAAATGTGCAATCATTGAAGTCATTTTTAAATCTATGAAAACTATGTGTTTGCAAGTGAGTATTTGTATATATGAGTTGATGAATACTGCTCGGTATCAAAAGTGGTATATTGAAAGGTACAGTTCATTTACCTCCTTCCAAATATAGGTGTGTTTACAAATCTCAAGAGGTTGTTGTTATTACTATTATTTTTTGAATCCCAGTAAATACTACTGATAATTATGTTTACAACAGAATAAAATATGGAACTCTCTGTCTTTAGAGTCACTTTTGCCTACAGAAAAAATAGTACCTTTTCTCATGGGTGAGAGTAAGAGAGGAGAATTCACAAGTGTGACTCAGCCCCATCCTCTCTCTCTTTCTGATACACCTACTAGAAGAGCATACGTACTCTCTGCATCACCTTCCTTAAAGCTTTACGGAGGCAGCTTACAGGGGGAAGTCATGTAAGGTCCCAGCCATGCTTGAAACTGGGTGGGCAGGTTCCATTTCAGGGTGTAGTCTGAGCCAGCCCAACTGGCTAACAGACTAAAAGACCATTTTCATCATTTAGGCTTTATCAGTATTCTTGGTGTTCTTTTGGTCTCCATCTATCAGATCCCTGTTTTTTCTTAATTGATTCCAATTGAGAGATAAAAAAGATTCTATTTATTGTTTCCTCTACAAGTTGCAACAATAGTTCACATTTATTGATGTTTCACTTATTTCAATTTTATAAATTTGTATTGCTCATAAACTCCACTGAGTTAGGATTTGGTATTATAATAGCTTCATTAACTTTTTGTTTGTTTATTTATAAAGTAACTATATTTTCCAAAATAAAATAAAAACAGTGAGAATGATGGCTTTGTTTTACAAATTTGCAAATCTTTTTCACAAAGGAGTTTTCTAGAAGATAGATGGATTCTTATGTCCTCTCTGCATTCTTTCAGTTGTGATGTGGTCTTTAGTTAAAGAATATGAAGAAAATCTGGCCTAATGTAAATATGTAATTAAAAGTGAGTGAGTGTTCAAATAATTGTGGACATTCTTCTTTAATATTGCACCAAAATTTGACAGTGGTAGGTAACTTTTTATTACTTAGATTCAGCTGAACATTAATAAAATCTCAAACAATGATTATAGATAGGAGACAAGTGACAAGAAATAGAGAAAAAATTAAACTCAAATAGCATCTAAATTTATAGGAAGATTTGGAAGTCAGGAGTATAAATTGCCTTTGTATGTGTTTTAATTATGTCCACCTCCAGGAAATCACGGTACTACCAGATTTTTAGTGAAAAGTGTTCCAAGTCTTTCAAGAGTTGAATATTATTGGAGATTTTCCAGTTTTTTTCTTATTTTCCTAGAACAGCTGAGAATTATTACCCTGGTAATAACTTAGTCGTATAGACAAAGTGTCTCCTACATAACATTTCAGTGGCAGAATTTATCTGGGTACTGACCAAGTTTCAAAAGATCTTTAATATGTTAATAAATGAATCATCAGGAAGTGAACTGATTTCCCTTTCTAATACCCACGAGTTATTGTTCTTTCTCAAGAATATACATTTAGGGTATGTTTTCTAGCTTTTGACATTTCTTTTCACCTTTACATTATATACAGTACATTTTATTTCACATGTAAATTGAACTTCACTAGCTCACCCTCAAAAATTAGGAGAAAATGAGAGAGGAAAAAAAAAAGGATTTCAGATTCCCTTGACTCCCTCTTGTATTTTTTGTCCTTCAAATATAAAGTGGTACATTATCGGTAGGCCGAGTGTTTTGAGTTCATTTCCCATTTATGAAGATCCAAGCATGCAAATATCCCTGTGCTCTCAGAAATGCAGGCTCAATTTAAGCTGTGTCACTGAGGAACAAAGGCAATTAAATTAGCCTTCCCTGTTCTCTGCAATGCCTTTCTCCTGACCATACCACTTGACTGATAATTCGTCTCAAAAGTCATGACAAGAGAGCTCAAGATCAAACTTATGTGGCACTCACCGTCATAAGATGCACTTCACCTCTGGAGGGAAGAGTCAGGCTGACTTTCCTCATTTCCTTTTCACGCTGATGGAAACTTTCCTGAGGAGCCCTGATCTCTCTGTTGACACTGATGTGCCCTCATCCCAAACTTGAACTTTTCTTTCCACTTTAAATGTCATTGGGGTGACCTTTTCTATGGAAGCATAGTGTTTAGAACAAATAAACCTGCCTAATATTACCCTGAATTTACTTTTGCTGATGGTTATCCTTGCCCATCTTACAATTTTAAACCCAGAAAGGATCTTAGCAATGTGAATTACATGCAGCTGTTTGGTGACTAATGCAGAGGCAGGGCAGACCCTTAATGGGAAAGTTACTTAATTAGAATTGGGGAATAGTGATTTAAGCTATCTAATTAATGGAGTAAACGAGAGGAGGAATATCATTTTAAAATCCAAAGTGCTAATCGTGTACCACCCTAAAATTATATTCTGAGTGCTTGGCACTTAAGAAGGATCAGATCCCAGGTTCTGTGTAGACTGTTCTAGCCAGCCCATGCCAAAATGCTTCACACACATCTACATTTGTGGATTGATTTACCAAAATGTTTTCTGGTGGTTGGTTTTTCATTTTTCCTATATATTTGATAAAATTGATTTGTCTCATTTCCTGGTAGTCAGAGTGTACTTGCTTAGCTTCTCTGATGTTTGGGAAACAATTATAAAATGTGGCAAATATAACCAGACCCACCAAGACATACCTTCATTGCAAAACTAGGGAAATGCACAAAGATTAAATATGCATAGTAGTAGTATTCTGGTGGATTTATGCATGAGAAACTGGTTACTTTTATTATATTTTAAGTATTTTTAAGGAATAACAGAAGCAATTTCCCTTGAATGATGTGGAAAAACCATCATTAATACTGAGAATCCATATTCATACAATGGAAAAATGTGAATGTAATTCTAAGCATTGCTCTGAGTTGGATCAAGGAATGCTGAAATACCTGTCACTATTTTTCAACCTTTCCCGGCCAACTTGTGTAAAATAACAGGAAGAAATGTCAACCTGGAGACACTGTCCATCAGACTATGACTTCGTATAGGCATCTGGTAAATGTATTAGAGCCCCATGGGGAATCTCTTGGGGCAATGACACTTTATCTTTTTGCACTTAAAGTTAAAGGCAAAATACTCAGTGAAATCCATGCAGGTATACCTGTTTCCTCACAAACATGTAAGTTATTTGGGGAACGCTAAAGCTGAAAGCTGAATGAGTAACAGGTATTTAATGATCCTTTTCCACAGAATCACACCACCATATTGACCTCCCCTTCCATCCTTGCTCAAAGGGGCTGTTTCTCGTGATGCCAGAAACAGCTGACAGTTCTGGTAACTGTAGATAGTTAGAGGAGGAGGGACATAGCTCAGTTCTTCTGCCCTGTCTTCTGAAGAGGTCATTCTTTCAAGCAGTAGCTGTAGCCATTACTTCAATTTGGAGGAAATGGGTTTTTCTTTCTTGATTGCACCATCCTCAGAAATGCCTTTACCTTGTCAATAGGAAAGGTCCACTTGGGGTTCAGTCAATGCATGAAGGAATTTTTTTCACTCACAGGAGATTCTTACCTTTCCATAGAAATGCTCTCCCATCTGTCTTTCCCCGGGCTTTCTCTTACAGTTGTACTGCTTGAAAACCATTAATTACCCCTTAGTAATGGTGTGAGGGCTATGATCTAAAGTTTGACTGTAGCCATTTCAAAGTGCGGAGGTTAGTAGTAATGCCACCTTGGTGACTAAAGGAACACCAAATGAATTAAAATGTTCTCTTGTTAAAGGAAAAAAAGAGAAACCTCCACAACTTCAGGGAGAGTGAGCAACAGTGACTCTCACATGCGGAGAACAGCAGGGAGCTCTCCTACACAAACAAGTGGAAATAATCCTTTCTTGGTCATATTGGGGATGAATTTTTTTAAGAAATGATTTGGGTCTCTTTGCTGTTGGCTTTCTGGCTCTCAATAGGAATAAAAATGCTTCCCTTGGAAACCTGGGTACCATTGGATAAAGGCTATCTAAATGGCCTGGGGTGCAACTATGACACATTTCCTAATATGTCAGAACAGAATCAGAATTTGATATTCACCTCCAAATGGTACTAATTCAGAAACCCGTATTCTAATCAACTTGCCTATTTCTATATCTATTTTTTATATTTCTTGCCCTTCACCCTAAGTTAAAATCAATTTGACAAGGGTGCTATTTTGGGTTTCTACTACTAGTCCCTCCCTATGCCTTTGTGTGTGTGTGTGTGTGTGTGTGTGTGTGTGTGTGTGTGTGTGTGTGTGTGTCTGTGTTCTTTTTAATTCTCATTATAATCTCAACTGGATATGAGACTAATAGATATATGAGATTGTGCCTTATACATATTGGAATTCAGGAAATGTTGGCTGTTTCTCATAAATAAAGAAATAATACCATTGTGATAGTTAATTGTTGCCTCATGATTATAATAGTAGCTTATCTGAGTGTAGATCAAAAGTCAGTGTGCTGGAGGAATGAGATCTCTTGCTAGAGCAGCATAGATACTTTAGGCATTCAATGTAAATAATAGTGATGGGAATATTAATGAATGGCAATAGATTACAATGGCTAAAAGTGAGCGGATATTACCTTTTAACTTAAATTTTAAAATTTTATATAATAATACATAATATGCAACTATTACCTACTTAGGGAAGGAAAAATCCTCCCAATCCTTCTTTCTATTTAAGGAATATTAATTCTAAGGTACAGAGTCATCCAAGGACTGGGAATTCTATCCCTTACTGAAAAATACCTTCCTATAATTTTTACCAGTTTAATTCGAAAACAATTCAGCTTTCAAATTGCATTGTCAAGAGGGTAAATTTCTGCACATATATTAAGCTGTTGTTGCATTCAATTCAATAACCATTCTTTGAAATGAATAGTTTACTAGACTTGTACCAACTCTCCAGTTTTTTTTTAAAAAGTATATAGGTAAACTTTTTCATTTTTATTTATGGGGTCTTGGAAGAAATAATTGCTGAGTTATAAGACTCACAATGGCTATGTTTCAGATTTATATCTATCTTTCAGGATGCACAGCTCTTGCACAGCATGATATACACTTTAGGCATGCATCAAAAAGAATTTCCAAATTGCATATTGGCATGTGGAAAGGGAGGGTGGATTATCAGTGATATTGAGATATTAATTATTCAGTTTTACTGCCATGCGTTATGAATAATGCATCTGACATTCAACAATAGAACAGCAGTTCCTACCACAATGCAATACTCTATAAACTTCTATATGAACACCAGGGCATTAGTGATATAAGTAATTGGTCCTGGATCTTAGTATGAGGACTTTGTCTCTATTGGGACTAGTAGCTCAGGCCTGTAGTTTCATATATCCCTGGTACATGCCACCTAGCAGGTGACATGAGATAGAATAAAGTCAAATCTGGCAAAGTGGATTAATTCCACTGGGAAAGAGCTTTGAACTGTGATCTGTGGCAAAAGGGAATTGAGAAGATAAACTTCCTTTCCTTTCTGCTTTTTTAGTTTATCTTTTTTTCATGTTCTTACTTTTTACCAGTAAGTGTTTTCTAGCTTTTAAGAGGCATAAAAAAATCAGATTTTAGTAGCTACCAGCTCATATTCCAAGGCAATTCAGAGCTTGTTCCAAATGCAAGCTCTAGGATCCAGGAAAAGTTATTTTTCTAATAATTTCTTCACCTAAAAATGGTGGAAATGATAGCTAAACTAATAGGCTGATATGAGTACTCAATTAGATAATGCTTGACAACAAAATACTGATTATTATTGTTACAGATGATATACCTTAGTTTCTATATGGCATGCCAGTTACTAGAAGAACTCCTGAAGTAAAAATTTCTTAAAAATAAGAAAAAAGACACAATTTGGGATTAAAAATTAACTCAATGAAATTAAATGAGTAAGCCCTGGCCAGTTTGGCTCAGTGGCTAGAGTGTCGGCCTACAGACCAAAGTGTCCTGGGTTCGATTCTGGTCAAGGACACATACCTTGGTTGCAGGCTCCTCCCTGGCCCAGGCCCTTGGTCAGGGCTCTGCAGGAGGCAACACATCGATGTGTTTCTCTCACATCAGTATTTCTCTCTGTCTTTCCCTCTCTCTTCGACTCTCTAAAAATCAATGGAAAAATATCCTCTGGTGAGGATTAAAAAAAAATTTAAATGAGTGAATTCAAATTTATTAAAGGCCTATGAGTATATGGTGAAATAAGCATTTTTTTTTGCATTGGCAAGTTGAAAGGGACATCATAAGAAAGATTATTAAGTTTCATGAAAAGATGGCATAAAGCAGTGTATGACTCTCTCAACAAAACCCTCAACTCCGAAAAAATTAAAGGCAGGAGTGAAACTTTGATACCCATAACTAACACATCAAGCAAGCAATAGCAAGTAAATACAAGTAACCAAGCAACACCACAAACAAGATGTTCACAGGGAGGCACAGTATTTTCTTGGACTAGTGTATTTAGACAGTGCATAGCTGTCTAGAGCCTGCAGAGGGAAGACAGCTTGGAGAAAATGTTTTAGGTTTTGTCACTGCCTTGGGTCATGATAGCCTTATTCCTTCAGAATAAAACCCCATCTATGTTCGTGCCCTTAGGTGATGCCAGAGCTCTGAAAAAGCCTGAGAAATTAAGAAAAACAGATATAAATTGAATGCCCCTTGAGCATTACTGCTTCAATTCTGACAACATGCTTTTTTGATGAACTAACAGAAAATAAGAATGATTAAACTGGCTAAAGTTCACACCACACACACATAAAGGTTCTGACCTTCAATCCATATTAACAGACAATATCTGATAACAGAAATTGAACCCTGTGGGTTCAATTTCTATGTATCTCAGGAGGACAAACAACCTCAAAGAAGTTGACTAATAGAAATACTTGAAGCAGAATTCTTGCAGCAGGCTAACGTTCTCTTTTTTTTCAAAATAAAGAACAATGTTAGCAATAAAAATAAGTAACTTGAAGTATTATATCTTAAACATATAATGGTTGAAATAAAAACAAAAGATTGAAGAGCTCCTAGATGACTTAAGGAAAGGATAGAACTGGAAAATATATATAGAAGCCCAAGACATACAAGAACAAACTTTAAATTATTAGATTTTTTCCTATATCAGTCGTATAGAACTAACTCATACCACAAAGCCCGAATAATAAAAATAGTGCCATTTGGTTGAAGAAAAAATATGTAAATGGAATTGATTAAAGGACTTAGAGGCAGACTGTATATGTGGGGACATAAATACCATAAATATGTTACTGCAAATCAGAAGGGCAAGACCAGGTTGTTCTATCTATAAAAAGTGGATTACAGTATAAAGAAAACTCAAACTCTATCTTTATGTGCCACCAGTTAGCTTCTTTAGATCAGTCACCTAAAAGTGACAGGTGAAACAATGAAGTCAGTACAAAATATTCCTGCCATAGGAAAAAGGAATACTTATGCAAAATTTCTTACCAATAGGCTGTTCAAAAGGACTAACTGAATTATCTCACAACTAACAACTCTGTGAGTGAAGAGCACTAAAGACAAAATTAGTAGGATGTCAGAATGGGAGACAACATTTGCATGTCTAAAATTGGCAATAGATAAATAACCATCTTCCCAGAAAAACAAGAGGTCCTGAAAATCAACAAGAAATATCAGCAATTCCAACAGACAAATGAGCAAAGGTTATAAACTATCTTACCTAATAATAGACAAACATGTAAATTGACCGTGCCTCTAGTACATCCACAGCCAATCAAGAGTGAGTATACAAATTAACCTGACAAAGATGGCAGGTTAACTTGCATATGCAGGTGTGGAACAGCCAGGCGGGGCAGGACGCCTGCTACGAGGTCGGTGGGAGCGGAGGGAGCTACAGTAGCAGTGCTATGGCCAGGAGCGGGGACTTGGCCCCTCTAGGGTGGCCCGGGAGTGGGGACTTGCAGACTCCTGGGTGGCTGGGAGCAAAGCCAGGTGAAGGAAGGCCTATTCTTGAACGAGTATTGTGCAATGGGCCTCTAGTATTTTATAGAAGATAAATTCTGAAGTGCTAATAAGCATATGAAGGGATGCACAAAGTCATTAGAAATCAGAAATATGCAAATAGGTTATGCCTATTTCTCTGTCAAAACTTTAAATGCTGGACAATTCTTAGTATGTACATGGATAGAATACACCAACTCTCAAACACTGGTGGTGGCACTACTGCAGAATGTGGAATCTATACTGAATGGCAACCTATTCAGGACACATTCAAAATATTCCTGTGTATATATTTTCTCTTAGCAATTCTGCTCCCAGGAAAACATAATGGAGAATTGTTTACACAGTGTGGGGGGAGCATTCATTAGCATTTTCAATACTGTGTTCTGAGTTGTGGTGAAAAAATCACAGGCAATCTGCATGCCCATTACATGGAAAGCAGATGGAGAAATATAATGGATGCACATCATATAGCAGTTAGAGGCAAGAAATAAGCACACACAAACAGAGCATGCATGGCTGGCTCTTAACACATAGGTCTGAGTGAAAACAAGGCATAACCAAACCAGGATATACAAAACAATCCCATATAAATACAAAATACTTGTATATAACCAAAATACACTTAGTGGCCAGATTATATGACCACCTGACGTTTGTAGGCAAATTAGCTGTACACTGCATCGTATGGGATATGGAAGCTGAAGGCCTGTTCGAACACCTTTGCTGTCTGCAGTTACCAAGATAAAACGTCTCCAATTTGCACACAAGGATTGGACAGTCGAGCATTGGAAAAAAGTCACGTGGTCCGATGAATCACACTTCCAGTTGCATCATGCAGATGGCAGAGTGAGAATTTCACGGAAACAGCATGAAAGCATGCAGCCCACATGCATGAGCAGTGAGCTACATGCTTTCATGCTGGTGGGGGCAGTGTTATGGTTTGGGGCATGTTTCCCTGGCATGATTTGGGCCCTTTAATTCATGTGGAACAACGTCTGAATAGCACAACATACCTACGCATCGTTGCTGATCAAGTTCATCCTATCATGTTGATGGCGTATCCCAATGGAGATGGCTTCTTCCAACAAGACAATGTGCCATACCACGGTGCTCGTATTGTGCAGGAGTGGTTTCAAGAACATGAGGGTGACTTTACCTTGCTCAGGTGGCCCCCACAATCACCAGATCTCAATCCAATTGAGCATTTGTGGAACGAAGTTAAAAGAGCCATCAGGCCCCTGGTTCCACAACCATCAAATCTCAGAGAACTGGATAGTGCTATTCATCAGGCATGGTGTCAGATTCCTTGCATCACCTTTCAACATCTCGTGGAGTCAATACCAAGAAGAACTGCCGCAGTATTGAAGGCAAAAGGTGGCCCAACGAAGTACTGATGGGGTGGTCATAATAATCTGGCCACTCAGTATATTTTAGAAGAACATAAGCTTTGAAAATGCATAATAAACATATTGGAATTTCATCACTAGGGAGGGATGGAAGACAAATGTCTAGGGAATAAATGAAGGAAGCAGAGAGGCAGGACGGAGCTGAAATGGAAGGAGAGAGGAAGGGAGGGAGAAAGAGCAGGAGGGAGGGAGGGAGAAAGGAAGGAAGGAAGGAAGGAAGGGAGGGAGGAAGCAAAGGAGGAATGTAAGGAAAGAAAAAAGGGAGGAAGGACTAACAGAGAGAGGGGAAGGGGAACACCAAAGAGCGTGAGATAGGAGTTTAATGGGCCAATGATGATAAGCTACCCTGACTAGTATGATCAATTCAACTCCCTCAGTTTGAAGTATTTTTAAAGAGGGACCAATAATTTGAAGGAAAACATTTCTTTCTCTTCAATGAAAGATTCATTTGCATATAAACACATGTCCTTATTTTATATGAGCACGTCTGAGATGTATCCTCGGTAAAAAAAGTTAAAAGTAGAAAAAGTTGGAATCACACATTTTCTTCCTGAAATCCATGACTCAAAAACTTTGGTATAATGTGTGTGACATCGTGACATCTCATAGCACAGTGTCTGACAAGTAGCAGGTGTTCAGCAAGGCATTTGTTAGTGATATCATTAAGCCATCATTGGTTTAAAAGCAAAGGAAAAAGTAGTTATTGCTGCTTTTGGAAAAGATGTAGTAGTTGGGATTAGATGACCTTCCCACTGGAAACAACTAAAAAGATAGACACTGAATATCAGAAAGCAAATAATGTTTATTTGTTCGTTTTTAATTTCCCCTTTGATTTCCTCTTTGACCCATTGGTTGTTCAAGACTGTATTGTTTTATTTCTACATGCTTAAGAATTTGCCAGTTTTCTTCCTGTTATTGATGGGTTCATGGGAGCATACATATGTCAAATCTTATAAAATTGTACTTTTAAATGTGTGAGGTACACCTCAATAAACCTGTTTTTTTTTTCAAGCATATAAATGTACTTGAAGGAAATCACCTAATAGGGTCAGATTATTCAACCTGAATGTATGCACAATTAAAACAAATACAACATACAGTGTAGGCTCTTTAAGATACCATTGCAGGTCAATGTCTCCAAAGACTGGTGTCCCCCCTTAGCTACTCCACTGCAGAGAGGATCAGGCCAGAAAGCTCTGGACTTAAGGTGATTTCCACTTGCCTGTGTACTCTCACTTCCTAAAGCCCTCCAGCCCCAGGTGCAGACTTCGTATTTGAGATATACGAGAATAAGGTTCACTTTCTCCAAGTAAGAAACATCTTAATTTCAACCTAATTATTAAAAAAAAAAACAACAATCCAGGTTTAATCTCATGTCTGTTTTCTATTTGACAGGTAGAAAATTCAACTTCATAGACAGCAGCAAAAATAATCCTAGGAAGTCCTCTTAGTCCTTAATCATCAGAGTGCACTCCTTCCCTCTAGGAAACCAACAGGTTTACTTCACATGTTTTCTCTGAGTTCCTTCCGCCCTGCTGCTTCCTTGAGTCATAAATCTTTGCCAAGGCTGAGAACCATGCGGATTTTCCACTTGAAATTCTTGATACTTCGCTGGAAAATCTCTATAGATCAGATTAAGGGGCTCCCTTGATTGTCCTAAGGACAGAACTGCATCCAGACTACCTTTTCCCAGGCTCCTGGTTCTATTTTTAGCCTGAAAGACATTCTTCCTTTGCTTTCATGTTTCTTTCCTTCTCTTCCTCCTCCAGGCAACCTGGGCTTATTGCTTCAGTGCCGTTTGGTTTTAGGAAACAAATGCCAAATAAGGAGAGTGTCATGCAGACAACTTCTGATTTTCCTGCCAAAAATACCTCTGTTAAGAAAAAGCTCAGTCTGTTCTCTGTAGGACAGAAGAAAGGAGAGGAAAAGTTAAAAAAAGAATGAAATATATTCATGGCCCAATCATTTCACAAAGGCCAAAGTATTTAATTTCCCAACTGTTTAGGTGGCATTTGCAAAAATATTTTAAGTAGTCCAATCCAATGAATAAACTTAAGGAAAGCTGTGGTGCCTCATAAAGCATTGTCATACTGTACATGGTAAGCAAGACCAGTAGGACCAGTTTCTACTGTGGCAGGAGGTGAAACAGGACAGATTACAACTCTCAGGAATGTCTGAGCATCCACATCCATGTGTGAGTCTATGTGTGCGTCTGAGAAAGACAGACAGAAACACAAACTGTGTGGTGCGTGAAATAATATGCTTTAGCTTATATTATCTGTTTCATCAGATACTGTACCGCTTTATCCTCTTCTTAGCCTTTAAGAGAAAATATTTTAATGATAACCTCGGTTTTTTAAAATAGTCAAGTGACTTGCCAAAAATATGAAATTAATGAGACAGGGGTGACATTTGAAACCAAGTTATTAAATTCTCTCTCCTACTTAATATTAACTATCCTAATGTTATCAACAGAACTGGATTCAGATTCTGGCTTGATGATTTGCATACAAGATGTATTCTTCTTTTCTCTAAAATGGAGATAACCAATTAGGTAACCAGCCTGCTTACTACTCACAAGGCAACCATGTCTCCATACGCAGAGGGGTGAACCGATTCAATTTTGTTAACCTGACCAATTCCTTTGCACCCCTTGAGTAAATTGTGAAAGCATTTCCAAATCTTTTAATGGTGTTGATCCTTTAATAAAATTAAGATGTTTTATCTATTAGGTATAATTCCAGGTTTAATAGTAATAGAGTAATTAATTTAATTATAATTTAACTTACAGTTAAGTCCAACTGTGAAAGTCTTCCTGAAAAGATGTTATTGTTAACTTTTTACTTAGAAACACTTGCTTTGTGCATTCTCAATTAGTAAGCAAGACCCACAAACGCAGAGGGAAAAGCTAGTCACACTAAAAGATAGCTGGTGAAACTAATTTAATTGCAGCATAGTAAATTTCTTCCATTTCTCTCTAGACTTGCTCTCCACCACCTTCTCCCTCTTCTTTGTTTTGATATCTGACCCAAGTGAACTTCCTAACTAGGACACTGAGCTTCCTCAGGATTGGTTTTTGTTGGGTTTGGTTAATTGGGTCCCAGTTGGACAAAAGAGGAAGGAGAGTGAGGTCAAGGTCTTTATTCACAAATTTTGTTTTGAGTCTCAGTTTGCAGCCTGGGAGAGGAGGTGTTCCTCACACCTCCAATAAGCAATTCTTAAAATACCAGCAGGATGTCTGAGAATTCAGTTCAAGAGGGACACTATCTATCTAGCCTCAGATTCCACAGGCTGAGGGCTTCCTCTTCAGTTACAAGTTACTAACCCAAGCCATGGCCTGTGTTTCTGACCAACTGGCTCTAGTCAGAGATTCCCACAATCCCCTCTTCTTGGGTTTGATTCCTATGCTAGAGTGGCTCATAGAACTCAGAGAAACATGTGACTTACTAGATCATTGGTTTACTGTAAAAGAATGTAACTCAGGAACAGCCAGATGGACGGGATGCATAGGGCAGGGTATGTGGGAAAGGGAATGGAGCTTCAAATCCCTCTCCAGGCATATCACTCTCCCCAAATCTCCACTTGTTCACCAACCAAGAAGCTCCCTGAACACTATTCTTTGGGGGTTTTATGAAGGCTCCGTGACATAGGCATGGTAGATTAAGTTATCATCCCTGGAGGTCAGTGGGTGGGACTAAAAGTTCCAAAGCTCTGATCACCTGGTCGGGTCCTCTGACAACCTGCCCCATCTTTAAGTGCCTTCATAACCTTCAGACTTGGAAGTGATAACGGTCCTACTGTTAATGGTCAAAAATCTGGCACTATCCCTTTCTTTCTGTTTTCTAAACCCGTCCACATCTTTGTGATTAATTTATTTATAGATAAACCTTCTTCAAATTAGCTAAATTTGAGTGTGCCATCTGCTTCTTGTTTGGACCCTGATTGATACAAATTATTATGTAAGCTTCCAGAAATTTGCATATGAAAGCTTATATCTATACATATGGACCTTTTATTTCTTTTCCTGCACAATTAGTGCATTTTTTACACACCTTGTTGTTTTTTCAGTTAATGACATATCTTACAGATTTTTCCGTGTGAGCACAACAGAGATTTACCATGTTAAAATAAACTAACCTTAAAAGAATGTAAAATTTGGTAGGCTATCCATTGAAAAGTAAGTATTAAATATAATGGAAATGCTTTGGCCACAAAAAAAGAGCTTAATCCACACACCTTTTTTTTTTTTTCTACAATTTTGGAATCTACTGAATGAGAATTTAATGTCACCCCAGGATTAAATATTATTCGCATTTTTTTTTGGAAGAGAGTCATTCTTTTCTTTTAATCCCTTGGGCCAGCGATTTCCTTCAAAGTAAATTCTTTCACAGCTACTTAATAAAATGGAGCACATTTACCACCTTAGTAAGACTATCACTTGAAAGTTAAAAATATATCATGGAGGAGTGTAATTGTTGATGGGCCTCCTTACCACTGGGATGAAAGTTGACATGGATCAAATAAACACATTTTACACTTTAAACTCACACAATGTTATCTGTCAATTATATTTCAAAAATAAATTTAAATACAAAAAATGTTTTTGATAGCTCATATTAGAGTCTAAGAAAACACTACTGATATCACTGATTTTCTGTAGACTTGTTTATCCTTGAACAGATTTAGAAACATTTGGGGAGTGGGGAAATGAGACTGTCATTTGTCTCTGAGAATGAGTTAGCAGGGTGTGTGTTTCCTTTGTTCAACTTTCAGGCATTTGCAGTAATGATCTTCCTCAAGTTGCTACCCTCCACTTACGTTACCTAGCTTCATGAGACTTCCGAATAAACCCTCCCACAAGTTCTCAGTTTCTTGACATTTTCTTAACTCCCATTGATATATTTATTATCAGAATATTCTAATAAAATTATTGGAATGTCTTTCCAATTACATAAATATTCTGGAGAAGTGTTAAATAACATTAACAAAGGAAATAAACTATCTTGAGATCTAAAATGAATAACATAACTCTGAGCAAAGATTATATTTTCACAGAAAGTAAAACCATATGGCCAAGTGAGAACCACTTTTTCTTATTTACATCATCTCATTATTAAATGTTCCATATGTTATTGTCTGGGAAACTGAAACTACATTATGTATAAACAGATTCAATCTATTATTCATTTATTAAAAATGACAAAACAGGACAATTGTTTATTTCCAACCCCCCCCCCCCTCACCCCCCAAAAAAGCATACAATGTTCTCTATGACAGTTCTTTTCTTTGTGGATTACATCAGTTTTTGGCGAGAAAGTGAGTTCTCTCTGCCCTGAAGGAGTCTTTTGGCTGACAATTATCCCTTTCTCAGCATTTATTTCAGCGCTAAGATTCAGGAGTCCTGTGGAGCTTATCTCTATGTTCATAAAATTCTTTTTATCATTTTAAAGCTATGTTAGTCTTCTTAACTCCAAAGAAAAATGGGCATTCTCTGTGCATCTCAGTCTTAAAGAATTTTATTATTAAGAACACTGATTTCCTCCAGCAGTACATTAAAATACTGGGTATAGTCTTCCTAGGACTGGAAGTGACTATATAGTAGAAATGGCCATACAGTAGAAATGGCCATAATATGTTATGAAACGGTTTTTGCAACCTATGCAACTATTGAAAAAAACTTAAATCTTTAAGATAAAAATACACATTGGTATAATATATACAATATTTCTACCAGAGATCCCAATGTATTTCAGTGTTCACACATAGTAAATAAAATATAGTTATACTATATACCTTAAATCTGACCTAAGTTTATGATGGTGTGATAAGCAAAACAATGCTGCCCCTCCACAAAAAATGTCCACACCCTAATCTATGGAACCTGTGAGTATGTTAATATGAGTATTCATATTAACAAGTTATGATGGTTACAGACATTGAGAAGGGGAGATTATCTGGGTGTATCCAGGTGGAGCTAATGCTATCTAATGAAAGAGTAATATGTAGTCCTCCAGGCCCCGGGTGGCGGTGGGGGGGGTGGCTGCTGAGAGCAGGACCTGCTTGGCTATCGCCCGCAGAGATACGGGAGCAGTCAAGCAGGCCCCGAAGACAGCAGAGAACCAGGGGGAGTGGGCTAAGCTGTCAGTAGGACATCCCCTGAGGGCTCCTGGATTGGAGAGGGTGCAGGTCGGGCTGAGGGGTCCCCTCTCCCCCCCTTGCATGAATTTTGTGCACTGGGCCTCTAGTATAGTTATAAAAGCACAAGAGGGAGAAAGAAGAGTTGAATCAGAGACATGGAGCAGAAGAAAGAGACAGGAAAGATTCAAAGCCAGGGAAGGACTGGACTGCCAGTAATTGCTTTGAAATGGAGGAGAGAAATCAGCAAGAATTTGAGAAAGACCCCCAGGAGACACCCAACAAAGGAATGGGACTTTATTCCTACTACTGCATGGAGATCCATGCTGCCAACAACCTGAATGTACCATGAAAATGATTTTGACCTTGCCCTGACTGGTTTTGCTCAGTGGATAGAGCGTCGGCCTGCGGACTGAAGGGTCCCAGGTTCGATTCCGGTCAAGGGCATGTACCTTGGTTGTGGGCACATCCCTAGTGGGGAGTGTGCAGGAGGCAGCTGATCAATGTTTCTCTCTCATTGATGTTTCTAGCTCTCTATCACTCTCTCTTCCTCTCTGTAAAAAAAATCAATAAAATATGTTAAAAAAAAAAGAAAAAGAAAATGATTTTGACCTTGTAGGACTGAGATAGAAAACCCAAGTCTACTGACCTACATACTACTTTGAGATAAAAATTTGGTGTTACTTAGCTACTGAGTTTGTGTTAATTTTCTAAGACAGAAACAGAAAACTAGTGCAGTAGGTGAGCTTTGCTTGTGATAGTTTTGATGACCCAGATTCTTCTCAATCACCTGATCATTATCACTTTAAATCATTTTATTTTATTTTTCTAACTGTATCTATTTTCAACAGGCAGAAGGAGACCATGAATTAAGATGTGTCACTACCCAGTTAAGGCAGAAACTTGGGTGGATAACAGACAATTAAGTGGTCTTCCAAAATATATATTAAAACTTGTTTTTAAGAAATTTTAAATGGCTTTTTAGAGAGAGGAAGGGGGAGAGAGAAGGAAATATCAATGTAAGAACTAAACATTGGTTGGCTGCATCCTATATGCCCGGTATCAGAGATCGAGCCTGTAACCCTGGCATGTGCCCTGACTGAGAATCAAACTGGCACCCTTTCAGTGCATGGGATGGTGCCCAACCAACTGAGCCATACCTGCCAGGGCTAAAACTCTTTTTAGTTCATCTACATGGTTTCCTAAAGAGCCAAGAGGTTAATATAGCCCCTTTGCCCTTGTTGTTTGTTCTAGAATAGATAGCTATGTAATAAAATGTGGCTAATTTAAGGCCCTTGTGCCTCTGACCTTGGCTGTTGCATCATGAGGTAGAGAGCTGCTTGAAGTTTTGTGAGAAAAATTAGGGAAGCTGAAGCACAAACAGCAAAGCCAGAGATGGAGAGAGCCTAAGGCATTTGAGTCTGTTCTTCTAATTATCCCTCAAGCGCTTTTCTAAGCTTGATATGGAATAATAAATTACCTTTTTTTTTTTAAAGCTAGACAGAAATATGCTTTTGTCAGTTATAAATGAAAAGAATTAATGTTCAGTACTATATTTTTTCTGTTGATTCCATAACAAATGATCACAAACTTAGTGGCATAAAACCACACAAATTTATTCTCTTACTAGGGGCCCAGTACATGAATTCGTGCACCTTGAAAGGAACTGTGGGCCGCGAGGCTGCAGTGGGCACAGGGCAGGTCTTGGCCCATCCTCTGCGCCCCCGCCCAGGTCCCCTGTTGGCCAGCAGCCCCGCTCCTGCCGCTGCCATGTGCTAACAGTGCTGACCCCATTCGCACTAGCTGATGGCGTGGAGTGTTGGGGCCAGTGCCAGCAGCGGGTGTGAGCAGGGCTAATGCTGTCAGTGGGTGCAAGTGGCAGCTGCTGCCCCAATCACCCTTTAGGGGCAGAGGGAGGTGGAGAAGCCCTCAAGGGTCATTGAGGACAGCAGCCTCTGCTTATACCTGCTGACAGTGCCGAGTGATTGGGACCGGCACCAGGCATCGGCAGCGGGTGTGAGAGGGGATGGCATTGGCAGTGGGTGTGAGCATCAGCTCCAGTGCTGGCAGTGGGTGCAAGTGGAGCCATTGCTGGCAGCAGGTGCGAGCAGCGACTCTGGTGCTGGCAGAGGGTGCAAGTGGGGCTGGCACCAGAAGCAGGTGCAAGTGCCCAGTGGGACCGTGGCGTGTGGGTGCAAAGGATTTTCTGTAACCACCAGAGACTCACACCGATGACAGCGACGGTGCCCCTTCTTGGTCTGGCACCCCCGTTCACCTGCTCCACCATCTCACTGAGGCCGACGCCTGCCATGTTTTGCGCACGCACCCTGGTGGTCAGTGCACGTCATAGTGACCAGTTGTTCGGTTGTCAGGGCCCAGGGCAGGTGTGTTCCTAAGTATTACACATTGGCATATTGATTACTTTTGATCAATGGTACTTGACAAGAAGCAGCCAATGCAAGAGGAACACCCTGACTTCTCTGTCCCCCTGAAAGAAGGAAATAAATATAATCTGTAGAAGATCCCCTTCTTGCTCCAGGGGGACTGAAGGAGACACCCTTATCACTAGAGTTAAAGAATCCAGAACCGGAAAACCTGTATAAACAAATCTAGTTATTTCTCTACTAATTTGCTGCCTAAGCCCAAACTTTGTTTAGATTCTTTCCTAATCAGCACCCAAACCCAAATATCTTTGTCCTGTCCATTTTCCCCAAATTTATTGTTTGTCTAAAAATTATAAAAAGCTGTCTGATTCAATCTTTCTCTGAGCATGATTTATGATCACCTGTGTGCCTGCAATGAATTGGTTTTCCTCTTGTTAATCCAGTCTTGTGTCCATTTTATTATTAGTCTAGCTGTAAGAACTCAAGGAAAATAAAGGGGGGAATTTTATTTTTCCCAACAGATCATAGAGTAATGGTCAAGAGAACTGGCTTTGAAGTACAGAAAAACAGGACTCATATCTTGCTTCTTTCTCACTGTATCACCTTGGGCATGTTTTAGCGGATTCTGATCCTCAGCTTTCCCAACTGTGAAATACTAGCAATAGTAGCTACCTCATACGAGAGTTTTAAACATTAAGTTAAATAAAGTGTTTAGAAAAGTGCTAGCACATTAGAAATGTGAGAAATGATAATTATAAGTGTTGGACAAAAGAGGAAAATATCACCAGAATTCTGGCTTAGAGTAGAGAAAACCTGTGACCATGGTGATTAGAAAGAAAAGATTCTTCTAACTCCTTAGTATTTGTTGTTCTAAAGAGAAGGGACAAGAGCAAGAGAAACACTCTTTCTTCACCAACCTTATCATTTAAGAATGTTATCAGGTGAGTGCTTCTAGGCCTAGCAGTTTCTTTGGTAAGTTAAGTTGTCACAAAGGAAGATTGGAAAGAAAAAAAGAAAGAAAGAAAACTGCTAGTAGAAGTGAGAATTGATTTAGAGGATATTTGGTAGTGTCTAATGAAGTTGAAAAATGTACGTATTCTATCTATTAGTTTTCTAGGGCTAACATAACAAAATACCACAAACCGAGTGACTTAAACAATCTATACTAATAAAAGGGCAATATGCTAATTAGACCAGGAGACCTTCTGGAAGACCTTCTGGATGTCCTTCTTGACAAAACCATGGTGGCAGTGACGAGGCAGAGTCGGTTAAGGGTGATCAGGCCAGGAGGGGAGAGCAGGGGGTGGGGCAGTTGGGGGCAAGAAGGCCAGCAGGCAGAGTGGTTAGGGGCGATCAAGGAGGCAGGCAAGTGAGTGGTTAGGAGCCAGTGGTCCCGGATTGAGAGAGGGATGTCTGACTAAACTGGCAGTCGGACTTCCCCTGAGGGGTCCCAGATTGGAGAGGGTGCAGGCCGGGCTGAGGGACAAACCCCGCCCCCCCGCCCCACCGCATGCACGGATTTTGTGCACTGGTCCACTAGTTGAAATATATTGGCTCACAGATTTGGAAGCTAGAAGTCCAAGGTCAAGTGTTTTCAAGGTTAGTTTCTTCTGAGGGTTTTGCAGAAGAATCTGTTCTGTGCCTCTCCCCCAGCTTCAGGTGGTTTGTAGACACTTTATAGTGTTTCTTGTTTTATAGCAGCAGCATCCTTATCTCAGCTTTCATCTTCCCATAATGTTCTCTCTGTGTGTGACTGTTCCAAAATACCTTTCTCTCTGTTTGCTTGTTAATCCTCACCTGAGGATATTTTCCCCATTGAATTTTAGGGAGCATGGAAGAGAGAGGGAAGGACAGAGAGAAATATCAATGTGAGAGAAACACATTGATTGCTTATCTCCTGCACAAGCCCTGACCAGGGCCTGGGCCGGGGAGGAGCCTGCAACCGAGGTCTGTGCCCTTGACTAGAGTCAAAGCCGGGGTGCTTTGATCTACAGGCTGACACTCTGGCCACTGAGCCAACCAGCTAGGGCCCAAATTTACCTTTTTTTATGAAGAAACCAATCATATTAGATTAGGGTCTGCCCTAATGACTTCATCTTAATTGATTGCTCTCCAAAGACCCTATCTCTAAATAAGGACACACATTGAGGTACTTGGAGTTGGGAATTAAACATATGAATTTTGGAGGGATACAGTTAAATTCACTAAGGTCCTATGAAATAAATTCCCTTTTAGAAATATACTAAAAAAATGTATTACATAATTTTAATAGACTATAGGCATAACACTATGCATTGCTTCATTGCTTTTATAATAAACTATTAGGGAAAACTGTTTATCAGTATGGTCATAGATAATTATTGTTAAGTTTATTTGCACCATATACTATCACACAGCACATAAGATTATCAAATGTTTCTGTTATCATCATAATTAGCTAGTTAATATTAATAAAGAAAAGTAAGCAAAGAGAAGGCCAGACATTATAAGCATGTATCTGGGCAGCGTCACCAGGAAGCTACAGCTTCATGCTCTCCAGGAAATCATGGGTCCTTTCCCTGCAGTTCACTGGGGGAAGGAATTGATCAAAGAGGGAGATGGACACACATGCAGTGAAGTTGGGGTGATATAGGGAAGGTTCTTGCCTGTCAGTTTAGCCTGGGGAAAAAGTTTATTGGCTAGGATGGTGGAGCCACTGCAAGCAAAGGAAATCTTGAGGGGCTAACATTCCCAGACAATGAGTTCCCCCTCCTTTTCCTCTCAAGCTCTCTCTCATTTGCTCTCACTTGCTCTCTCTTGCTCCATAGCCCACACTCACACCATCTCTCCAACACATGTGGCCTTAAGCAGCCACTTGGCCCATGGCCATGCAAACCCCACATGCAATGGACTGCAGCTAGGAACACAAGGTAATCTAGCCAGATGCTGGACTGGACTGTGCTTTAACATGGAGCGGAGACTCTGGGCAGTGGCTTAATCCTAGCCTGCTGAAGACAAGATTAGACTTTCTTCCATGACAGGCCAGACAGAGATGGGACCTTGGAAGGGAACTCCCTTAAGTTTACATCCTCAATAAAGCTTTCCATGAAACTCCAGTCTCCCATGAGGGCTTCAGGAAATGATTTTCTCGTGGCATCCCAACAACTCCTCTTCCACCAATAACATTTTTCAATACCTGTACATATTTCAATGTAGATAGATCACCAAAACACAATTTTTATAGGAAAAATTGAGTTATGGTAAGAGAGCTTTGATGTGATTTTTTTAATCATTAAAAGAAATAGCATGCATGTTTTATGAAACAACTTTTTTTAAAGTGATGAAGTAACAAAAAATTAAATTTATGAATATTAAACTGGGTCTGGATAGTAATGAGATAAACAAATACTTCTCTTTTACCTGCAATACCTGCCTATTTCTTTTAAAAGGTCTAATTCATTTTTAAAATTTATACTGGGAATTCCAAATATTGGTAATTCTGGTATCTAAATGGTTATATTATTTAGTTACTTTTCTGAATTTTTAAAGAAAATGCTATAGGAGAGGAAAAAATTATATCAACAACTCTCAACTTGGAATTGGGTGAATGTTTCTAAATGGGCATGGAACCCTTGGATAAGCCAAAGAAAATGAGGAGGCTCTTAATACCATTACTTCTATCTTAAAGGGAACAGATGTTTGTGAAAGCACTAGGTGGGCATATTTGCATTTTGTTTTGCATAAATATACATATAGATTTTCTTAATTTGCATATTACTTTAAAGGAGTTTAGCACCAAGTATGTAAGGTAAAATAAAACGCTACAATTTTAACAACTAAATTACATGTTTAATGCTTAAATTCAAAATTAAAACACAATTTTAGAAGCATCCCAACCAAATAGTATTTTGAGGGATGATATGGCACGATTTCTCTCTTGTAAAATCTAACTGGGAAGAAGTGAAAACAAACCAAAAACAAGTTATTTGGGGGAAGTTAGGAGGATGTACAGTGTAAGTGGTTGAACACATGGTGTTAGAACTCCCATCTAACTGGGTGCTTAACCCATCTGTTTTATCATCTTTAAAAAAAGAACTTGCCCTACCTGGTTTGGCTCAGTGGATAGAGCGTTGGTCTGAGGACTGAAAGGTCCCCAGTTCGATTCTGGTCAAGAGCACATGTCCGGGTTGTGGGCTTGATGGGCTTGATCTCCAGTGTGGGGCGTGCAGGAGGCAGCCAATCAATGATTCTCTCTCATCATTAGTGCTTCTAGCTCCCTCTCTACCTTCCTCTCTGAAATCAATAAAAATATATTTTAAAAATAACTCATAACGATGTATACATTTTAAAGCTATGGACAGTCCTGTAGAAATAGATTGTGTCAAGAATCTGGCACATAACTATTTTTTTTTAATTAATTAATTTTTTTAAATTAGATGTTGATGTATTCAGTTTTTTTTTTTTCTGATAAACCAGTGTACCATCTTCTGGACTGTGGCATGAAATTGACTAAGGACTATTTTGAAAACTGTCTAATACAAGGTAAGTTGATGTAGGACAGGAAAGAATTTACTCAAATGGACTATTGCAATAGGAGGAGGAGGACTATTATAATAAGGAGAACACTCATGGGATATAAGGTCTATGGTTGTAGGTAGAAGGATTCTTCTTGTATAAGTTGGAATAAAATAAATCAACAAGAAATGGGTTTGAGGTATGTAATGAACAGTGAGAAAGGTCTGATAATTGATCTAGTAATGTTTTTCCCTGAAGGCAGTCAATTTTGAGAAGAGCCCTTGAAAGAGGAGCTATTTGTAATTCCAATTCTTTCTTAAATTCAGGAGTGAGTCAAGGTCCAAGAACCTGTGGGGAGGGGAGAAGACTGACTAAAATTTGGCTAAATTAAGTTAGAGGATGTTTTGTCTAGACTGGTCAGGTCATATAAAGTAAAGGAGTGAAATAATCAAAATGACATATAGCAGAAGCTAATTAAACCAAATATGGGTATAATTGATTGCAATTTGGAAAAAGCATTTTCTAAAAAATGGTTCATATGTGCCTTTCTTAAAAGCAAACAAAATTTAATTAACATAGATTTGCTCCTTAGCAAATAGCACTGGTTTTATATTCCATTAAAGGTGTTAAAATGAAAAGAAAAATGAAGGTAATTTGTTTCTTACATGTTGGTTCCAAAATTATTGGCTCAACATTTATTTTAGTAGAGACTTGGTAAAGATGCATTGTTGTTATTTCATTCTAATTCATGCCACTTTAAACCTTACTCTCTATGTCAGACCATTTGTGTCTGAATACTAGGTTTCCACTGATATGTTTTATCTTATAGGTAATACGATATTGTTAATGGAGGGAAGAGGTCCTGGTCTCCCCCAATTACTAGTGGGGATGGATTTCTTAAGATATCCCAAGAAAAAGATTTTTCTGAGATACGCATGGAAGGATAAGACATAGTAGAAAGCTTTCTTTTTTGTGGAATGACACCCCTGGGTCTCCAAAGTCTTATTTCCCTTTGTCCTGCCATAAAAGAAGTGTAGCGGGGACTTCAGTAGAGCTAAAATCAGAACCAGTATTCAGAATTTCCATTTCACATTTGGACATAGTCCAATACAGCATCAGGCTAACTCAGTTTGTGTTTCCCTGCTACAGTCCATCAGTCCGTTGCCTGTGGAGTCCGCAAGTCCACATGGCTATGGAGGAATCAGTAGTGAATGCAAGTTAGCCAAGAGCTAGCTAAGAGCACAAGAGCAACCAGAGCAAGCATTCCTTTGCTTAGGGGATTATGTATCCCCAGCTTTTCACAGGCTTGCAGTGGCCACACCCACTCATAGTCAATTATCTTTGTTCCCAGGTTCAATTGACAGGCAAGTACCTTCTCAACTTTACTACCCATGTACTATCTTCTTTTTGTTGGATCCCTTCCCCCACTGTTTAGGCCAGTGGTTCCCTGGGGGATGCAAAGTTGCAACTTCCTGTGAAGCTGCCCAAATGACATGCCTATAATGTCTGGTCTTCCCTTTGCTCCTTTCCTATTATTAATGAACTAGGGGCCCAGTGCACAACTTCATGCATCTTGAAAGGAACTGTGGGACATGAGACTGCAGTGGGCACAGGGGCGGGTCTTGGCCCATCCTCCATTCCCCACCTGTTCCCTCCTACCATGGCCCGAGGTCCCCTGTCTGCCGGCAGCCCCGCTCCTGCTGCCACCACTCCCATGCACTGACTGCACTGGCCCCACTCGCACCCGCTGATGGTTCGGAGTGATTTGGGCCAGCGCCAGCAGTGAGTGCAAGTGGTGTCTCCAGTACCGACTGCAGGTGCAAGTGGGGTGGCGCCGGCAGCGGGTGTGAGAGGCAGCTCCCAGCCCTGATGGCCCCTCAGGAGCAGGGGAAGGTGGAGTAGCCCTGAGGGGTGATCGGGGCCGGCAGGCTCTGCTCGCACCCATTGATGGTGACAAGTGATCAGGGCTGGCGCCAGGTGCTGGCTGTGGGTGTGAGTGGAGGCTCTGGTGCCAGCAGTGGGTGTGAGCAGAGCCAGCACTGGCAGCAGGTGTGAGCGCTGGGTGGGACCATGGCATATGGGAGCAAAGAATTTTCAGTAACCACCAGAGCCACACCTCCATGACAGCTACCGGCGCCCCACCTTGGTCTGCCACCCCCACTCACCTGGTCCACCATCCTGCTGTGGCCGATGCCTGCCATGTTCTGTGCTCTGCTGCCTGCTGCCAATGCCCACCATGTTCCACGTGCACCCCCTAGTGGTCAGTGCATGTCATAGCTACCTGTTGTTCAGTGGTGGTTCCACCATTTGGTCTATTTGCATATTAGGGTTTTTTATGTATAGATAGCTAATTACAATGATATCAGTATCATCACTTCTTCAATGTGGCTTTCTAGACAGCTGGGAGGAGAAAGAAAGCTAGTTTGGAAAAAGCCTTTGTTTAAATGTAGAGATTTAGTTAAGACAGTAGTAAATATCGGCATAGTTATAGAAGCATAACTAAGGTCAATGGAGCTAAAATGATGTTTTAAAATTTGGACTTTTTTTTTCAATTACACTTTGCACTCAATATTATTAGTTTCAGGTGTGTAACATAGTAGTTAGTCAATCATATACTTTCCTACAAAGTGTTCCCCTGATATTTTCAATACCCAACTGGCACTACACATAATTATTTCAATATTATTGACTATATTTCATATGCTATATTTTACATCCCCATGACTATTTTGTAACTACCAACCTGTTCTCAATCAGTTTATTTATTTTTTTACCCAGGTCTCTAATCCCTCTCCCATCCAGCAGCCATCAGTTTGTTCTCTGTACCCAGGAGTCTATTTCTGTTTTGTTTGTTTATTTATATTGCTCTTTCGATTCCACATATAAGTGAAATCAAATGGTATTTCTCTTTCTCTGACTGAATTATTTCCCTCAGCAGAACACCCTCTTGGTCCATCTATGTCATTGCAGTAGTAATATTTTATTCCCTTTTTATGGCTCAGTGGATAGAAGAACTGTGGTACATGTATACAGTGGAGCTAAATGAATCCATTTGGGGATGTTCTCCCGTCTTTCCCTCTCAAGCATGAACTGAAAATATTTAATTCAGTGGCTGTATTTTATTTTTCTTTTCAGTTTATTTTCACTATAAAAATATTGTTAAATATTAGTGAAAATAATCACTGATGTATTAGCCAGAGACATTATTGAATTTTATAAAACATGTAAATACACTCAATGCAAATGAAATGTCCTAGTACAGTGGTCGGCAAACTCATTAGTCAACAGAGCCAAATATCAACAGTACAACGATTGAAATTTCTTTTGAGAGCCAAATTGTTCAAACTTAAACTTCTTCTAATGCCACTTCTTCAAAATAGACTCACCCAGGCCGTGGTATTTTGTGGAAGAGCCACACTCAAGGGGCCAAAGAGCCGCATGTGGCTCACAAGCCACGGTTTGCTGACCACTGTCCTAGTATGAACAAAATAGGATATAATCATTCATTCTCCTATTACAAAACATATCTAAGAGATTATAAAACTCTAAAAAAGAGTATACAAAGAGCAATAAAAATCACAAGTAATATAGATATATACAATCAGAGAGTTTCTTTTAGAAAAAAATATTCAGAAATGAATTTCTAATTAGCTCCCTTTTTTATCTTGACTTTGACTTCTGAAATCCTAGCTCTTTATTATTCACCTGTCCTATATCTTCATTACTAGTTCAGAATAAACCTATGTGGTTATGTAATATTTCACAAGATAAGATATTGGCCCTTAATGTATGGTTGTACATAACTATTATATCACATTTGAATCCCAGTTGTGAGATTGCCAACGTTTTATGATGAAAGAATTATGAAACATAGCCCTCCCTTTTTCTATTTTAATGACTTTATTTCACTAGTAATCTTGATTTTTCATTTGTCAATTGATTGATTTTTTTTTCAAATAAAAGAGAAAGTAGTTGGTAGCACTAGCAGAATAAAAGCAAATGAACCATAGGAAATAAACCCATGTGAAACCAGTTTCAATAAGAAAGGGGAGTACTTTTGGAGTGCTGTGCATGCTTTAGAGTTTTTGTGTTGCATTATTTGGGTTGTGTGCTTTGACTCCATTTTGCTGTGTCCTCTGATGCTGCCTTTTTCTATATCAGTGTTTCAGACTCAGGTGGTTTTCCCTGGGGAAGTGAAATGATTTAACTGCTTCAGTCCCCACATTTGTATGGCAAACCATTCAGAAGAAGAAATGTTTCTCTTCCTCTCGCCATCAAATATAATTCCTGGACATGGAGATGAATATTTTATAGTGGGTCCACCTAAATACAATGTCAACCATTGTATTTAGATGGAGAAACACAGATTAGATTGGTACCTTAGTGCCATCCCTGAAATAGTCATGGGGACTAATGAATGGGTATATGCCATTGGTCTAGAAGATTCATCAGGATTTACTGTAGAGCAGGATCTGGAGTGAGATGCAAGCTGTGCAAATGAACATTAGTAGGGGGTGGTGGTGGTGGTGGAGGAAGTGTTAGCCCCCAAAAGAGCCTAGACAATTCCCAGCATCTGCATTGGAACTTCTCTTTACTATTCTCTACTGATCTTCTTGTATTCAGTACTTATCAACCTATATTTCTAAGCTTTTTCTGTGGAAATTAATAAGCTGCATTGGCATGTGTGAACGAAGAGATTTTGGTAGGTTCCCAGATGTGTCACTTCTGCATAATTCTCCAATTCTCAGTGAGCAATGACTGGGTGTCCAGTATTTTACCGTCTGGTGTCTGTATCTAGCCTCAGTCTAATCTCCTCCTTTCTGAGACATGTACTCTCTATGCTAAGCACGCTGCTTCAAAGTGATCCCAGCTCTTCTTTGCTATCGTGCATGAGTGCAGCAATGCCCCCAGGTGTTCAGAGTTCTTTTGAGTCCCACCTTGGGTAGCCCCTTCCCAGAGTGACTTAGAGTTTACCATGGTATTTGATTTGGCTAATGGGCAACACACAATATGATGCAAGCGGAAACTTAAAAAGCGCTTGCACATCAGGGTTTGCTCTCTTGTTGCTCCTAAAACCCTGGTGCCGCCATGTGAATAAGCCCCGACCAGACTGCTGGATGCCGAGAGGCATGCGGTGACTCAGCTGCCTCCATGGCCCCAGCTGACAGCCTGCCCATCAGCAGACCTTTGAACGCGACAGTGGATTATATAGTAGCGAGCTGACCTGCCGGGGAAACACATGCAGAAGCAAGCCAAGCTGGCATCATTACTCAAATCGCAGAGAAGGGACTGGAATTGGTTATTTCTGATCCATGAGCAAATGACTTACAAGGGAAAAGGAGTGTAAAGGGGATGCTCCATTTCTGGGTCACGTTGATATTGTGAACCCTGAGAAAGAAGCCCTGGTGGCTAACTGGGCTCAAATGAAAATAAATAAATAAATAAATACATAAATATAAATAAATAAAATAAAATAAAATAAAAAAAAGCACAGCAGCCATTTCTACATGGGGAACTCTCATGCAAATATCCCTTCAGGAAGAGGCCTGAACTGAACTACCAGCCTCTGCACTGAACTGCCCGCCTGCACTGTGTTTCTGCCCTCTGAGACAGCCCTTAGAAAGGAGTCCCTGGGCTCCTGTTTCAACCAATAGGACTGAGGCTTTTCTCATCCCACTGGCGCTGGGCAGATATGATCAACCCGAGTGGCACTATTCTGATCAATCAGGACAGTGCCTTTTGGACCAATCAAACTGTGAGAACTTGAAGTCCTCATTTGCATGAGGACAGGCCAATCAGGGAGCAGAGCCAGGATTTCTGTCCATACAGGAGCCCACATTCCTTCCCTTTCCACTGATGATTGTATCTCCTTGGCTGAGCTGAAACCCCCGAGCAGAGTAGACCAGTGTTAGTGCGGAGCAGAACTGTCCAGCTAGACAGGGACCTGGACCCGGGGCTGCTTCACAGCCTTGCTGTTTTCACTGCCATGCGGTATTCCCATTGAGCTGTTGTGCGGGGAATGATGTTTCCTTCTTCACTGCACTGCAAATTGGGGATTCCCGTTGGCATTGAATAGGCACCAATGACTGTGGGTTGACAATATAGAGGAGTTTATACAAGGAATGGGGAAGGAAGGAGCTGACCTCAGTCGCATTGAACTGAATTGGCATTGACTAGAAATATATAGCTACTTAATGAAAGGAGTACTGAGTAAATGAGTTACTGATCCTTATAGTTGCTCATACTTTTGAAGTTGAATTTTTAATTTGTAGGGTGCACTCCAGAGCAACATTATCTCAAGGTAAAGATATTAAAATAGAATGTCTAAAGAGGTCTGGTCATATTTCAATTAGACTCATAATCTATATCTATATCTATCTATATCTATATCTATATCTATTTGGCTCCTGTAAATAGGGGGCCATGCTTTCAACCCTTTAGAGGACAATAGATGAGCAGTGGTTTCTTGCTAATGGACTATTGCATCAGTGAATACATTAGGAATACTAAGGTAGGTATAGCATGTTAATGTATAGATGGGTTTTATCTAATGCAACCTGCAATATATTTTAAGTTTGTGCTTAAAATTCTAAAGTAGGCCTTTCTAAAACTTAAATATGCAGGATATATTACATGGATCCCTGTTATGAAATTGTGTCTTCAAAATTCACATGCTGAGGCTTTAACCCCAGTGTTAAAACTATTTAGAGAGAATGCATTTAGGGAGGTACATAAGGTCTATGGGGTCATAAAGGTGAGGTCCTAATCAAATAAGACTGGTATCCTGATGAGAAGAGAAAAAGACAGCAGAGATCTCTCTCTTTCCACATGAGCACAAAGGAAAGGCCATGTGAGGACACAGCAAGAAGGCAGCCATCTGCCATCCAAGGAGAGAAGTCTCAACAGACGCCAACCCTGCTGGTACCTTGGTCCTGGATTCCCAGTCTCCAGAACTGTGGGGAAATTAATTTATGTGGTTGAAGCCACACAGTCTGTGGTTTGTTGTTATGGCAGCCTGAGCCGAGTAATGCACTCCAGATCAGATAAACTGGATCTTTATGCTTTCCTCATCATGGGTTCTTTCTTTTTACTCATTCCATTTTACTTTGTTGTTATGAGGAACTGAATGATGCTTGTCTTCCTGGAACCTAATTAGAGTTTGTAAATAATTTTAATTAGATCTTTTAACGAAATATTGAACAATAAAAATTAATTATCACCAAACCCTGTAAAAATGATAATTAAAATTTTACTTAACATTCAATAATATCTGCTTAAAATAAACTAAATGATAAATGTTACATTTTAAACTTCATGTACATTCTGAACATTTGTATCTGGACCTAGAAAAATGAAAGACATATTGAAATGAAGAGTAGTTTCTATGTGAGGTACATTAGGTCTACATGGTTATGTTATGCATGTACTTGAAAATTCATATCATTGCACAGGAGAAAAAACACTGGGACCCTAAGTTAAACTGTAAACTGTGGATGGTTATGACTTATTAGTGTAGGTTCATCAATTATAACAAATGTACCACTCTGGTGAGAGGTGGGCTGTGCACTATGCATGTGTAGAGACAGAGGGCCTATAGGAAATATCTGTACCTTCTCAGATACTGTATTGTGAATCTAAACTTGCACTATGAAATAAAGATACATATTTTTAACCTGAACATTTCACAAAAGCAATTAACAGTATCTGATAATGACAGTAGTATACATTGATAATGTTAAACTTTTATGGATCATGCCATAAGGCATGAGTGGGGAAACAATAGGTAGAACATTTATTACCATATAAATAAGTAGATGAGCTATTATTCCTAAAGCTGTTTTGTTATTTTGTTCATTCCAAAACAAGTATTAAGCACCATTGAAATGAGGCTTTCTGTATCAAAAATGTAAATGTCTGAGGGTCTGACCAGATCTTACTGGGAAAGAAGTTGAAATGATTTCCTGCTCAGAGAGATTAGAAATGTTCTGAATAATGAGAATGGCATATAATCTGAAGGAAGGACAGAAATTTAGGAGACAAAGGGATAGTTGACTCATAAATCAGTGTGGAAAGGGGCCTCCAGGAGCAAAAAGAATCTGTGCACTGGCCAGTGTGTCAGGACAACAAATGAGGCAGGGGAAATTTATGTTTAAAGAGGCTTTCTCTTCAGAGGAGAGAAGTTATATTTACTAGAAGAAAAAGAGTAAGACCCTGCGTATGTTTTTGGGTTATTGGACGATAGGAATTGGGTAGAGATCTGATAAAAGCAACACAACTATTTCCATCCCAAGGCTCTGAGAAAACCTTGACAAGAAATGCCTATCCTATTGGGAAGCAATGTTTCCTGTCTGGAGTAAATTTTTCTCCTCTATACTTTCATAACATCCAGCGTATAAATTCTCATAGATTCTACCACATTGCATTGGAACATATTTTTCAAATACATATGTCTGATTGGGTCAAATTCCTCTAACTACTAATGATAAGGGTTTATCTCATTGTCTTTTCACATACACCTAGTGGGTGCTCAATTAATGTTTATAAAAGTAAACTGTAAATTGATCCTGTGATTAACTATAAAAGCTGTTTCCCCCCAGTGGACGTGGTATAGAGAAATGGTACTTTTATAGGATTTTTTTTTTTCTTCAACCAAATCATTTTCATTGATTTCAGAGAGGAATGGATAGGGAGGCAGAGAGAGACAGACACATCAATGATGAGAGAGAATCATTGATTAGCTGCCTCCTGCTCTCCTCACACTGGAGATCCAGCCAGCAATCGGGGCACGTGCCCTTACCAGGAATTGAACTGTGACCTCCTGGTTCATAGGTCGGTGCTCAACCACTGAGCCATGCCAGCCAGGCTATATCAGATTTTTAAACTTTAGATTTAAATAATGTAAACATCTGAAATCCAAAATAATACTAAACAAATGTGGGCAATCTTTGTTTTTCTTCTTTAAAATATTTTTAGCTATTTTATTTTAGACCTTTATACTTATTACTTTACTTATTAATCCAAATTTTTGATATTTGAATTCTGAATATACTTCATCACTAACAATTAATGAAAGTATTGGCTTTTGCACATATGCTTGCTTGTAAAAAAATATAATTCTCTACTTGTATTCTGGTTTGTAGCACTTACTATCCTGTTGTTAATATATTGAGTGAAACATCAACTAGCTTTAGTATTTAAATGTCAGGCTCAAGTACTTTGATCAAATTAATTATTTTTTTAAAATCCCAGATCATGTAATTTGTATTGCTTCCAATTTGCTCTGAGATGCAAACAATCTCACTTATTTTTCATAATTTAAAGTATACATAAATGGAAAATACATAATATGACTATATAAAATTGAAGAAATTTGTTAGTACATCAGATTAAATAATTTATATCAAGAAACGGCTTCCACTATGAAACAGACTATGCCATATACAATGATTTAAAATGTTTTTATTATTTTAGGAGATATTTATTTATTTATTGTTTGTGTTAATCCACACCTGAGGATATTTTCTCCATTGACTTTTAGTGAGAGTGGAAGGGAAGGGAAGAGACAGAGGGAGAGAAACATCGATGTGAAAGAGACACATCCGTTGGTTGCCTCCCACACCAACTGTGACCAGGGCCAAGGATAAACCTGCAAACAAGGTATGTGCCTTTGACTGGAATCTAGTCCTTCAGTCCATGGGCCGACCCTCAACCACTGAGCCAAACTGGCTAGGATAGTTGGAGATTTTCAAATGCACTAAAGGAAGGTGAAGATATTTTATTGCTGAAATAAAACTGTTATGATACTGCTTTGGCTGAAAGAGAAATTATTGCATGAGCCGGGCATGTACTGCCTGGATTCACACAGTTTTAGGAAAGGTTTTAAGAAAGAAAGAATACACACTCACATGCATGTGTGTAGGTGTGTGCAGGCGCGCACAGACACACACACACGCACTTACACACAGATATGTTAAAGAATTTTTAATTGGACTATTTTGTTTTGTATTATAGCATTTTTCTTTCAGTATAGAAAAAGTAAATTTTTAAGGAAAAGAGCTGGTTTCTATTAATTAATTCTCACTATATTACTTTGCTAGGAGCATGATACATAAAAGGAATACATAACACGGATTTGAAAAGCAAACCATCAAATCTGTATAGATTTTTTAAAATATATTTTTATTTATTTCAGAGAAGAAGGGAGGGATAGATCGAAACATGAGTGATGAGAGAGAATCATTGATCAGCTGCCTCCTGCATGCCCTACACTGGGGATCGAGCTTGCAACCCAGGCATGTGCCCCAACTGGGAATCGAACCCTAAACTCCTGTTCATAGATCCAGACTCAACCACTGAGCCTCTCTGGAAGGGCTCTATAGACTTTGAATAGGATATAGATGCATGTTCCTTTATCTCTCACTTAACTAATAAGCCAAACAATATGCTCCATCTAGTAGCTTCTGTTAAAAAAACAGAAAAGAAAACTCACCACTCTTTAAATCAGCCTTCTTCCAATCATTAAATGTTCTAGGTTTTTATAGAATAGTGAAATCTGTTTCCCCTTTTTATTTAAAAATAATCTTCAAATATGTATCGTTTGCTAGTATAATTTATTTAGTATAATTTTATTGTGAATTATGTTAAAGATCTATTTAAAAAATGTTCAATATAAAAAAATTTCAGGCGACAGAGCAAGTCCTCCAATATTATTGCTTCTGATTACATAATGCAGTGGTTGGCAAACCAGGGCTTGTGAGCCACATGCGGCTCTTTGGCCCCTTGAGTGTGGCTCTTCCACGAAATACCACTACTTGGGCGAGTCTATTTTGAAGAAGTGGAGTTAGAAGAAGTTTAAGTTAAAAAAATTTGGCTCTCAAAAGAAATTTCACTCATTGTACTGTTGATATTTGGCTCTGATGACTAATGAGTTTGCTGACCACTGACATAATGTATTGGGGGAGGAGTGTGTGTATTAATTGAAACAAAACATACAGATATAAGAGAAGAAGACCAGCTAGGCACCCTTTCACCATATTATTACCTCACATACTTTCTCCTTAGAGTTAACCACATTCTACATTGTTTGTTTATCATTCAAGCTGTCATACCTTATTTACTCATAGAGATATTTGCTTAATGTCTATTCTAAGCCAAACCTTCTTTTAGATACTGCATAAAAACAAAGCATAGCATTTGCAAAATATACAAAAATAACAAATTTATGTATTCATAAAAATGTATCACGTTGTTTTCATGGTTTTGAAATATTTAAATGACAGGAACTCATATATATTTTATATTTTTACAACTTAAAAAATTTACTGAAGTTTTTGAGATAAATCATCAAAACATGTAACTATAGATAATTCATGTAACAAGCTATGTAGAATGTCAATGTAAAAATAGATCACATGTAAACTTTACTATACAATATACTACATGTATTCACATATTATATAGGCCAGCTTTTCTGTTCATGATTTGTTTCTTTTGTTATGAAAACCATGCTCTAATGGGCATTCTTAAACATGTCCCTATAGACATGTAAATTATGTAAATTGAGTTTTGCTAGTAAATATAACTAGGAGACAACTGCTGACTCAAGATATATATATATATAATCTTCCACTCATCTTCAGATCTACTGTAAGGCCATTCTTATTAGTCTTTTCCAGGAAAATATTTGTCCTAAAATTAATTAACAAATGTAGAATCTTAGGATAATGCTAAATTATTTGTAAGTTTTATCTGACAAGGTAGGTGATGTTAGTATATTCACTTTGGTAACTTGATAAGACCAAAGCTTAGAAACTATTCTGTGGGGACACACTAGAATCCCATTGTCAGTATGAATATTATTTTAAGATGAAGACATTTGCTATTTAACTGATGCAGAAAAAAAAAAAAAGACTTTTCAGAGCTTTCCTTATCCGACTAGAAGCATCAACTTCTGGAAGTGAGGTTGACAAAAGTTCCCTCTCCAGGTGGGTCTACTCCTAGGAGGAACCACCAGATTAAATGTACCTTAAGCACGTCTGCAAGGAGTTGTATGCCCCCAAAGAAAATGGGAAGTCTGCATACCTCTGTAGGTAAGCATTACCACAAACCTTCTTAACTAAAAACCCCATTTCTCTTGCCTGAAGAAACCACAGCTTGGAGAGCAGTGCATAGCTAGTCAGTTTTTAACATATATTTTTAAACCTCAATTCTGGTGCTGTCTTTGTTTATTTCCACTTGCAACTTTTGTTATTTTATTATATTATATACTAGAGGCCTGGTGCATGAAATTCGTGCACTGGGGCAGTGTCCCTCAGCCCAGCCTGCACCCTCACCAATCTGGGACCCCTTGGGGGATAACTGGCAGTCAGACATCCCTCTCACAATCCGGGACTGCTGGCTCCCAACTGCTTGCCTGCCTGTCTTCCCGATTGCCCCTAACCGCTTCTGCCTGCCAGCCTGATCACCCCTAACCACTCTCCTGCCAGCCTGTTCATTCCTAACTGCCCTCCCCTGCCAGCCTGCCTCCCCCCCACTGCCCTCCTCTGCTGACCATCTTGTGGCAGCCATCTTATGATGACATGGGTGTGGTCATCTTGTGATCATATAGGGGTGGCCATCTTGTGTGAGGGTGTGATGGTCAATTTGCATATTACCTCTTTATTATATAAGATTTTCTTATAAGTAACCTTAAGTTTTTCCTAAAGTTAGATTGAAGTAGGAAACTAATAAATTAAGCAATTACATATATGAATGTGTGTTTATATGTAATATACATATGAAATATAAATCTACCCTTTCCTTTCCTTACCTCTAAAGGGACCATTTCTATCATGGAGCACCACACTACCCATAAATACATAAGGACTAGATGAGATTATATTATATCCAATACTGTTATTATCTATTTTACTAATCCTGTATTGGGATATGTATCATAATAGTGATCAGGGATTCTTGGCTGATAGTCAAATGAAATAATACCTAAAATATGTAGGCTGATTTCTAGCTCTGCTGAGAACAATGACTTTTTGAATTTTTTTTTTCATTTTTAGATTTCAGAGGCTACTTGCTATAACATTTCAAAGATGTTTTTCATGGTTTTGAAATTAAATTATTTACTAATCTGAATATATTTAAAATGAATTTTCAGCTTTTAACCTAATCTTTAGACAATATAAGTCCATATTATGATTAAATAAAAAGGCAAACAATTATGAAAATAAAACTGTTAGTCATATATACATACTGGCAGTTTTTTTAATTATACAACTGGTGAAACCAGAGGAACTATTTGATCTTCTTTTCTTTTGTAGAGAAATTTCAAGAATTGAAATGAGGGACTGTCTTTGCACAACAAAGAACTGATTACATATTTAGTCAATAAATAAAGAGTAGCTGGTTGCATGTTATATTTTGTTCATTTATTTCCCCAGCTGCATTTACAAGGTTTCCTTTGAAACTGCAGTAAAATGAGATGTTCTCTCAGTAGAGAATAGAGAAAAAGAGTGTTTTCTCTTTTCCATAATGTCCAGCCCTACAGCATGAGACGGACAAGCAGGCTCTGCATTGCCAGGAGATGAGGGCACGGAGAGAAGTGTCCTGTGGTGGAGGTTATATTCTCCTTCAAGAGGTTTTCATCTGAGAGGATCTGGCCTGGATGTGCAGAGGGTACCCTGTGGGAGGTCTAAAGGCAGGAGTTGATAGGAAATATGCAAATCAGAGAAAAAGAGGAAGAAATACTATGGCCTTCAAATTGTTGTCCTTTTCAGGGATTCTATTCTTTGCCTCCTTACATACTTTTCTTTTCACTTTTTCAAGGCATTTCTACCAGAAAATCCAAAGCACATGAATCTAATCAGGAAAAGTCTAGCCTAGGACAGGACCACACACCAGCTCCCACAGTCATTAGTCACTAGAAGAGAGTTTCTATCTGTCACCCTCACTTCAACTGGGCTTCAGTAGTAGAGTATATTTCTGAAGAAGCATCTGAGATGGCTCGTTTGCATCAGACTGAACTGTGCTTGGACCTTGTGCTAGAAAATCTACTGCTTTTCTGCTATTGGCTAATTTAAAGTTGCCCTCTCAGCTCTCAAAAACTCCTGCCATTTGAAGGTGGACTAGGGAAAGAGAGGGTCACTTTACCAAACTGAGTTTAGTCCCACCACGAATCTGTAGTTTCTGTATGAAATATTGAGGTTCAGCATTGAAGTCTAGTTTGCCCTGTACAAAAGACCTGGGAAATGGATCCCACAGAAATGAGCCCAGCACACTTCTCTGTGGTTTGGCCAGGGGGGGGGGTATGGGGGGGCGGGAAGTGCCAACAAGTAAGGTCTTCACAAACACACACAATAAAAAGAAAAGGTTGAACATGTTAGCAGCTTGTTTGACAAAACAAAAAAACAAACAAAACCCATGAATTAAGCTAAGCAAACTCTAAGTAGATGCACACACGCATATACACACATATAAACACATTTTTCTAATTAGAGAGATTTCAGTGGTGGTTTAATACACATCTATCAGCATATTTCCTTTTCAGGATAAAATTTTCAGTGTGACAAAAATATATGCGTGTACATCTCAGATTAAGATAACATGGACAAAATCTTAGCCGGATATCTTCTCAGAAAATATGAAAAAGTAATAATTATAAGAATCTTTTATTTCCAGTTCTTTGTTGTTTCTTTTTCTTGCCCCCTCCCCTTTGGATAGAAGACTTGCTCTTTTTTTATACTATAGGTTTTATAAGGAAAATTGTACATATTTGTTAAAGTTGAATAAAAAATATTTGGATAATATGCTATTAGATGTTTATATTCACACAGTCACATATCCAGTTCTATATTGGATTGACATAATGGTTCATTTGTAAAATTTAAAAGGTTTAGGGGTGCTTCACATTTTTTTAAATAGCTAGTACATTTAAACTGATTTTTTTGGAACAAAAACCATTGTATGATAGAGGCGTGTGAAGTTGGGATCTGAGATTTCAAATAAATCATTTTTCTCCATTTTTGTGAGAACCAAAGACTTTCATTGTAATTCAAATGATAATGACAAAGGTAACTGAAGGATTTTATTTTTTTACTTTGTAGGGAGTGCTCTCTTTGTTACCACAACCTTAAAGATCTCTCTTTCTATAAATCTGACAGTAGATTATTTGCCTTAAGTCTAAGAGGCCTAACCATTTAGAACCTAAAACTCCTGCATCAGTCTGACTTGCTGTTACTCTGAGATGAGTCAACAGGTCAGACACTATCTCACTGGGAAAGAAAAAAGATCATGTCTGAGTCTCTAGAATAACCACTCTAATATGGACAGGTCTAAATCATTCAACATTTCACTGACGGCCGAGCGACACATGGTGGGCAGGCTCAGCCTCTACAGCTGGAATCTCAGCCTTTGGGAAGATGTGGCAATGCAGCTTTTTTTTCTTTAATTTATATACGCATTTTTCAATCATCATGTATCCTCCTTATACCATCTTCCAACTCCACCCAGCACTCTCTATCCCCACAATCACCACACTGTTGTCCGTCTCCATGAGTTCTTTCTCTCTCTCTCCCTTTTTTTTTTTTGAAGATTTGTTAAAGATAAATGCCATATCACTTTTTGAGAATAAATGGAATTTCTAGCTCAGACCTTTCAAAATCTTAAAGGCATCACTTTCTTTTCCTTAACTATTTAATTCTCTTCAACAAAAGTCACTGTAACCCACCCTGCCCATTGTCCTCACACACATATATTCTTGACATTAATGCTTATACTTCTACATTTAAAAGATTAATATAAGTATCTGTATTTAACTCTTTTGGCAATTACATTTGCATTTTTGTAAAGAACTATTAAAAACAAATGGAAAGGAGGTTGGTTTAAATAAAAATTTTATATACAATATGTAAAAGAACTACATAAAATAAATAATACAATATCTTATATTGATAGCTCCCCACTAAGACAATAGATAAAGTACTAAAGACAGAGTCAAAAATATATTGATCTTGCCAATTTCTCTGGTAATATTACCAGAGACACCTTATTATCTACCTCATTGGCTACCTTTTACACCATTGTCATAAGCATCTCTAAAGTTATATTTCAGTACTGCTTCCTGTCCCAGATGCCTATGGGGCACAATTAAGGAACATGGATATTCACAGAAAAGAAGATTCTGACAAAATCAATAACACACTTGGATTCTTTAGATGGTCCAAGAAAACAGGATGATGTGTATATATGTAGTTAATTTGGGTATGTCTTTGTCAATCATAACTTCTCTAGCACTATCTCTGGAATCCTTCTAAGTTGAGACTTGTTTAGTGACAGTGATGAAAGTATATGTAACTGAAGAATGTATACACAAGGTAAACTCCAACTCTTAAAAACCAAACTAGTAGGTTCAAAAGATTAATAAAAATGATAAATTTCATGGGTGATTATTGTTATGCTTTAATATTGTCTTATATTTGTAGAAATCAAAAAAGGCTGATTCTAATTATGCTGGGCATATATTTATGTTTTTAGTTTCAAATACAGGGATCAATCAGTGGCTAATACCTAAAAGAGATAAAATACTAACAGAACAAGCTTTTCAGGTAACATGCTAATTTTGTTTTAACTAAAATATGGCTCATTAATGGATTTTCATGAACCACATTTCTTAGATGTCATTGCAAATTTAAACTACCTATACTAAGTTTAAGTATAGAAATATCAGATATACCCAATTTATTTAACATGTTTTTTGTATATCTGGCACAGTAAGAGACACTGGGTATATAGCAATAAACAAAATATAAATCGTTCTTTAAGATTTACTTCAATTAATTGTCACTTTACTAATAAAAGAAGGAATCAAGCTCCAAAAGCTTAAATAATTTTGCAAACATTTTCTGGCTGATAAGTAGTGTATCATACTTTGTAATCACTCTCTGAATGTAAAGAAATGCTTGCTCATCTTTTAGATCTCTTACACACTTTTTTTTTCTCTTTACTCTTTAGCAGAAAGTCCCAATAATATATTCCATGCTAACCTAGAAATACTTAGGTATTTAGTAGAATTTTAATAAGTTAATGTGCAAAAATGATTCACAGATATAGGGTATGAAGGGATTGCATTAAATCTGGCCTAATTCATTTCCATCACATATGCAAAAATTTCAATAGTCCCAAATCCTAAAATAATTATCATTTTTTAAGGCTTTGGCAAACCTTTTAGTTGCATGTTTCTAGTACTTAGTCAAACTTGAGAAAGAAAATTTAGTTATTCTGAACAATTTTTCTCTGAATACAACTGAAATCCATTATCCCCTGAATTAAAGTTGAGAAAGATTGATTAAATCCTATTAAAATATTATTTATCTCTCTAGAGCCAGATAAGTTTCATCTCTGACCACTCCAAATGTCAGTAATCTATTTTTTAAACTCTGAATATTTATAGTATTTCTTAAAAGTTTATATTACATAGATAGAGTAGTATAGATTGGAACTTATTTTACATCTATCATTAGAGTTTCATGAACTTAAATTTCATAAATTGTGAACTTATTAAGGTTTTGCATTTTTTTGTATACATCTTTATTTAATTGCATATTACTTGGAGATAATGTTTTCTTTGGATGGTTTCTAAAATGGATTAGATAGAGGCTGAAATCCAGAATTATATTAATTTCTCATTTTTCTATTTTGGCTTTAGGCTAAGGTCTGCTATAGCCAATGGTTAATGAGAAAATCTTGGAGGCAATGCCTAATTCTAACTAATGAGCTCAAGTACAGCTATTCTCTGTATCTGCCTTGAATTAATACCATTCAACTTCATATACTAGACATGCACATTTCCAAAATCAGTGTTCTGTCTCAAAGTGGCACCTGGCATCATTATTACTATTTGGTAAGTACCATTTTTGTACATTACAGCAATTAGACAATAATCAAGAGATAATACGTGGTAGAAAACTAATTGCCACAACAGCAGAAATACACGATTTTGGGGGAAAAAATGCATACTTTTGCACTGATTAAAAAAGACGTTATGGAGGAGCTATGAGGCAGGCCTTGAAGCCTAAGTAGGGCTTGGGTAATAGGGAGAGATCTCCTGTACAGGAAATACTTGTGATTGCCATTCACTAGTAGGGGCAAGACTATACTCTTTCATCTCCATTAGTCATTTAACCATTATAACACCGTCCTAACCCTGCAAAGTTACTCTGTAGTACACGTGGAGGGGCGGTGAAGTACAAGAAAGCATAGACAGCAAGCCAAATAATTAACTTGTTCCTGATTTTGTTTCTAACTAGGCGTAGACGTTTGTTAAAGTTGCGCGGACTCTTCACATCTGCAAACTATATAAGTTGACTTACTATTCATTAACCTCCCACCAGAACAAATATTCAATGTGTATGATTTTCTTTTTTAAAAAAAGCAATTATATTCTCCGCTTCTCTTTTCTTTTTAATATAACTTGGTATTTTAATCTCTGAGACTTTCTCATTTCTCTTTTCATATGTCTCTATATAAGCCCAAATTTAGCAATGTTTGGTATTGACTCCACTCTCTTCCAATTTGACTCATCGAGATTGAGTGAACAGGAAATAAAAAGAGCAAAAGGGTCCAGCTGGTGCTGCTCAGTGGTTGAGCATGTATGAACCAGGAGGTCAAGGGTGGATTCCCGGTCAGGGCATATACTCAGGTTGCGGCTGAATCCCCAGTGTGGGGCATGCAGGAGGCAGCAAATCAATGATTCTCTCTCATCATTGATGTTTCTATCTCTCTCTCCTTCTCTGTTTCTCTCTGAAATCAATAAAAAATGTACATATAAAGTAGGATAAACTAAAGTCATCTTCTGGGTGATTCTGATGCACAGGTAAGTTTGAGAACCAATGGTCTATAGGACTAATTTGGATACTGAATTTCCTTTATGTGCTTTCTGTGTGGTGTGTGTGTTTGTTTTGTTTTGTCATTTTACTTATAGTTCCACTCAATATGGACCTCAAACAAGCTCCATTTGTTCTATTCCTGGTGTTCTTCCCTGTACAAAGACACCACCAGTCCTTTGAGGTGTGCGCCATGAATGTCTTTTATGTATTTTCCTGGCCCACCAGAGTGCTGGTAGGGAACTGTTCACTACTAAGTCCTCAGCGAAGTAAAAGCCAGCTGTCACACCCACGAGCTGAAGCTGGTTTTGCAGGCGGCTTTTGTGCAGAGGGTCTGACCTGGACAGAGTCCGGTTTTCAGCTGAAGCTGAATGCCAATGTGAAGACCTCTAAGCTCCTTGAACCAGAGATGACTCCCATTTATCCAGAGACATATTGTTCCAGTTAAGGTCATCTAAGCCAGGCTCCGATTCTCTCTATTGCTATTATACAGCAAGTGTACAAGAGTGCAGAGAAAATAACATCCGATATATCGAAATGTTGCTTGCTATTCAGTATCAGTTCCCAGAAACGGTGTCATGGAGAATATGCTATGAGTGTTTGAGTAAGGGTCCTGACTGAGCAGCTGCTGCATTTTATTCATCAGGCTTATTCTGGAGCCCCTTGGAGTTGACTGGATATAATTTAAGTTATCACAGGGAAAAAATGAGAGTTCAGGCCAATCCCACCCTTGTTGTGAAATACCCAAATGAGTATGGACTTGGATCTCACCCAGAACTTAGGCATTTTTCTCATTCACTTTGGCCATGGAAAACCTGGGTCACGTGAAAACCAAAGAAAAGCTGCTTTTGGTATAGATGGTTCATCGATAATTGTGCGTACCTTCTGGATAAAAATGGAAACCTGTGCTTACATCATGCTTTCTTCTTATTTATCAACCGGGAAACAGACTTAACTTGGTAATCCAGCCAACTACAATCTGTTAAGGTTTTCCTATGTGTGTCCCACTGTTTCGGCAATTTTCACCTGTTTAATTTACCTGATGACCTCTTCAGAAATGCCCAGTTACTGACTGGTGAGAAACTGAGGCTCAGAGAGGCTAATTAATGTTCAACAGGTCCCACAGTTAGCAGAGAACCAAAAGAGAATTTAAATTTACATCTTTTGTGCAGAGAACTCGATTTCTGAGCAAAATCTCAGACCCTGTGTGAACCTTTATTTCTTCGGAAATTTTAACAGCTGCAGCCTCAGGGACCTCAGGTGATTTTTTTAAACTGAAAACTATTTTTTGGTGAAAACCTTTGTGTTTTTTATTTTGGGCAATTTTATTTAGTGTTCCTCTACCGATCAGGTCGCCTGTGAATTTTCTATTTGCTTCTCAGGCCAGGGGAGAGCGGGACATTTGCTAAGCTGGTTGTACACTCCACACATTGACCTTTTAGTGTCCTTCTGTTCTTGGTGGTTGGAGATTGTCCTCTTCCCACCTGCTTTTGTTTGTACTCTCAGAACTCCTGTTTGCATTTAATTTTAAAATGTCTCCTATTGTCTGCTCTAGTTTTTAAAAGTTTTTCATACCATTTTTTATACCTTTCATACAATTCGTATATAAAAAAAAACAACATATTCTAGAACATGAGAGAAGATACCAACCAGAGTGAACTCAGGGAAGAGAAAAAAGAGGGAAACATTAAAGTGGACAAAAGTGTCAAAAAATTGAAGTACAAGAAATACCGAGTTTAAACAAGATTTTGGATCTAAACATTTCTTAAAGGAAATAGACTGAAAGTGAGGAAACTAACCCAGTAAAGAGTTAGGAGCAGCAATTGCATGGATAAAGTTCATATAGATTTGCCATTAAGTCCTAGAAACCTAAACTGTGGATCAAACTGCTGCCACATAAATAGGAGGAAAGCATCTGAATTGACTTTTCTGTTGAAATGAGGTGATAAGCACATATGCACAGACACAGGCGCCTTTATTTTTATTTCTTATGATTTGATGAAGTGGGAATTTGACCTAAATATTTCTGCCAAATTTATTATGCAGGGGGTGGACTCCTGGTCAGAGGAGATGCAGGATGAGCAGTGTTTGTTTTTGTTTACTGAGGTTGTTGTGAACGATAGGGCTACTTCCTTTCTCAGAGTGGGCTAAACCAGAACAAAGCAGAAACATCTGTTTTGGATTTTTCATTTTTCAGTTTAGTATCTTCCTTTGCTTTTATCCTATTCATCCAGGATTCCAATGACTTCATTTTGTTCCTTTTAACGAAAATTTCTGGGCCTTTATTAGGAACAGCAAAAGCCCCTTTAAAGCAGATGTAAATAAATGTTTGTTATTTAGGTTTTTTTTTATATTAAAATATATTACTTAGCCTAAATGATTGTGGGTGTGTGTAATTTGTTATGCACTTGTAGGGTTAGGATATAATATCTTTGGGCCAACCTCTACTAGGCATTGTATATTTGTCATGTAGTTTAATTAACACAACAATCCCCTACCATAGATATTGTTGTGGAAGTCCTCAGTCCTTTGAAATACTTCTCAAACTACCTACAATGAGTGCTGAAGATTCATATTGAGATTTTGGTCACTCTGGTTTCAAAGTTGGAACTTTTTAACAGGGTATATTTAGGTTATGTAAAATCTGAAGCTTACACACTTTGGGGAGTGTACTGTAAGAAAAAATAATTCAAGGTTATAAATGACAGTTAATTATGAAAGTATTTATTTAGAATAAGATCAAAAAGCAAAACTGGCACATTTTCAAAATCTGTGCAAAGACATCATTTAAAAATGTAGAAATATTATTTTTAATTAACTGACTCATATACCTCCTACATTTTTTGGCTTCATACTCTTTTGTAAAGATTTTTATTACCCTATAATGGAAAGATAAGTCAGTCTTTTTACTATCAAAATTGATCATTTGTTTCTTTATTAAGATTTTTCAAAAGTTTTTAAGCTTTACTCATTATTGGTATGTTAGTCTGCTAGGGCCGCGATAACAAAAGATAGCAGACAGGAATTTGTTTTTTCACCTTGTGGGCAGCTGTAAGTTCAAGATCAAGGTGTTGGCCGCCTTCTCACCAAAAATGCCTTCACATGGCATTTTCTCTGTATGCACACACTCCTGGGATGTCATCCTCTTCTTCAAGGAAATGAGTCCTATTGAATTAACAGTCAACCCTTATAAACTCATTTAATCCTACTTTCCTCCTTAAAGGCCCGATTTTCAATTATTTTTAACACTGAGGAGTAGGATTCAACCTGTGAATTTTGGGGGGTCCCAGTTGAGTCCATAACAACTGATATTGTCATGCAAATATTTCAGATTATTGTCAAATTTGAAAAATTCTTCAAGTTTATTGCATATATGAAAAGTATACTAGTACAAAGATACTTCTGTGATAAGTCTGCTAGGAATTTGTACTCTTTGAAAACAGGAATTCAGATAAATTATATTACCATAATTTTAATCAGAAAAGCAAAATAATTGATGGTATAGTCCTAGTAACATGCAGCGCATTATCAGTTAGATTATAGATAGAAAGATGCTTCCCCTTTCTGTAGTTCCCTACCCTACCAGTTTCCGAGATGTCGCTGTTTGGTTTTTCATTTTTCACTGAGCATAGTCCCCTTAGTCCCCTTGAGATTTACCCATGTTATTGTGTATGTCAATAATTTATTTCTTTTAATATCTGAGAATATTCTATAACACAGATGTACCAGAGTTTGTTTAACTGATCAACTATCAAAAGAAATTTGTGGTGTATCCAGGTTGGGGCTATTTGCAATCTGGGCATTATGAACACTTGTGTGTAGATTTTTAAGTAAACATAATTTTATTTACTCTGATATAAATAGTCAAGATTGCAGTTGGTGGATGATGTGGCAGTTTCAGATTTAATGTTATAAGAAACTGCCAAAGTTTTTTTCAGAGTGGCTGTCCCATTTTATATTCCCACCAATAATAAAGACATGATTAAATTTCTCTACACCTTCACCAGTATTTGGTGTTATCACTTTTTTATTTTAGCTATTCTAATAGATCAGTAGTAATATTTCACTGTGGTTTAATTTGAATTTCCCTAATGGCTAAGGATACTGAAATTATATTTATGTGTTTGTTATATGTATAGTCTGTTCAGTGAAATTTTAGTTTATGTCTGTGGTCCATTTTCTAATTGTATTTTTTTCCTAGTGTTAAATTTTGAGTATTTTAAGCTTGTTATTTTTCTTTCTCTCTCTCTCTAACCAAGCTCTTTTGAAGAGAAAAATATTTAATATTGTATAGATCTTGAATCATGTGATGTCAAATTTAAGAACTCTTTGCTTAGTTCCAAATTTTGAGGGGTTTTTCCTATGTAATTTTTCTAAAATATAATAGCTTTATATTTAAGACTGTGATCTATGTATTTATCCCTATGCCAATACTACATTATCTTGATTACTGTAGCTATTTACTAGTAGTAGACTTAATATCTTATAGAGTGATTCTTCCATTTTCAAGATTGTATTAGTTATTAGGACCTACACCACTCCGTATAAAGTTTCAGATAAGCTTGTCTATGTCTTCATAAAAACTTAGGAATTGCATTAAACTTATTAATCATTTTGGGAAGAATTGACATCTTTACTGTGTTGAATCACATATGTTGTGATTCACCTAATTTTTCACTGGTTTTTACAATTAGAAAATGTTTTCACAAAGGTAGAAGTTTGACTTTTTATAGTAAATTGATCTTCAGTAGAAAAATATATGCAAATGTATGCATAAGGAAATTATCTCTGGAATACAATTTTGACAGTTTGGTAGGGACAGATGTTCTCATTTTCGAATTTGGCTTATTTAAATGGAAGTGATAATGGGGCAATAAGATCATCTACATCTAAATGAAGATCATGTAGTTTTTCAGCTCAAAAATATCTTCCATTTATATTTCACAAAACACTGTGTTCTAACAGTGCTATCTAAGTTTTCTTGAATTATTGTAATTGACCAACTTTCTTGCTCTTCCATCTTGCTTTGTGTCTAAAAAATTTTTCTGGCTATACCCATAGTTCTATTGAAATTTGTTATATTTGTTAGAATCATCATTTTCCTGCATGTAGCTGCAGTACAGGCAACTTTATATACAATGCTTCACATTTTTCTGCCAAAAATGACCCTTCATTTATCAAATTGTAGTTGATGTCCCTTAATCGGTGGAAGAGCAATCCATGGCATATCCTGAGATGGGCATGTGCCCTCAACTGGTCAAATCTGATGGAAGAAAAATACTTCAAATGCTTGGGGAGAGTTCGATCTATCTTTCTTTCTGTCTTTCTCTTTTCTTTCCTACTGAACAAGAGACTTAGTTGTCTCTGTTGGTTCAGTGGAAGCCTTCTTATGACACTAAAAGCAAAGATGGCACAATAAGGAAGGAACCTAAAAATATGATGTGATCAATAAACCTTGAACATGTGACTTTCTATTCTTTGTTATGTGAAATTATAAATTTCCTAATTTTTAAGCCAGTTCCAGACAGATTTCTATAACTTTTTAGCAATGTACTCTAAAGAGTAAAAATACTTAAATGTCATTGAGGAAAAGATAAATATCCTAATAGTGTAAAGATAGACAATGCAAACAAAGGTATCCTTTAGTTGTGAAAACTAAGTATTAGGAAACATCAAGTAAAATAGTCATATGTTTTAGATAAGTTAAATTATTTGTTTACCAAATTTAAATGTAGACATAATGAACCAAGATTTCAATTTATAAACATGAAGAAAATTTTTGAAAATCCATTCAATTTACATTTCAGTGAAAATGGACATAGATTACAAATTAGTAGCTCACATAAAAAAGAAAAAAAATAGTCAAAAATTGTATTAGAAAACTGGTCAACATCACTGGTATTTGGAGGAATGAAAATTAAAACCATAAAAAAACTGCCTTTTTTTTTCTAACCTATTATCAACTACTTTAAAGATTGATAGCATTCATTGATTTTAAGTGTATGAGAGAAAAGCACATGTATACATTTTTAGTAGAAGTATATATTGGAGCAAACTTTGGGGAAAATAATATACCAGGATCTACTAAAAGAAAATCTTGCTACAAAACAAACAAAAACACTTGCAGATTATGATATTTACACCACCACATTTATTGAAGCAACTTATCCAACTGGAAATAACCTGAATGTCAAATGATATGGAATTGTTAAATAAATTGCTCTTCATCTATAGGTAGAACAAAAATGCAGCAGTCAAATACATCAATTTGTATGTATATATTGCCCTAGAATTATGGCTAAAACACATTATTCTGGAGGGAAAATTCTATTTTTATAAAAAAGAAAAATGAAATGTATGTTTTTGTATATTTCTCTCTCTAGCTCTAGCTCTATATATCTATCCATATCCGTATCTATATCCAAAACTATCTTTGTACAGTCGATAAACACAGTTTGAAAGCTAAAACCCAAACTGCTAATACTGCCTAGCAAACCTCTAGGTAAATGGCAATGAAAGGAGGGGGAAAGGTAAGACTGTTGACAGGAAACTTATAAATATCTGTATTCTTTGAATTGTTACAAACATGCATTACTTTTGCAATAAAATATAACAATAGCAACAAAAGACATTGCTATTGGTGAATCATATCTATTGAGGCACAAATTATTAATTTCAAATGTGCAGAAGTTTGACTGCAGGCACATAGCAAAGAGAAAGGATTTATACATCTTTTCATGTAAAATTAATCATGCAATATAATGTGTAGTCTTTTTACTTTAAAAGAAGGTATCACAATGTGCTACTTTATTACTATTCCATTTTAATTGCTACATTTCTATGTGCTTTATTGTGAATATTTTTGCTTTTACATTTTTGACCCTTGGGAAAGTCATTATGAAGTAGGGTTCCTTTTCATCAAGTAGAATATGTTACAAATCAAATGGATAAATTATGAGCACAATGAGATATAACTCAAACTCTTAAATTTTCTAATATTTTTCTCTTTATTGTGGTGAAATAAAGTGAATACTCAGAAAGTTAGTGTGGAATGAATAAATGAAAGAAAAATCTGATTTTTTCTTAGAACTTTAGGGGAAACTCACTTCAGTTAATACATTAGAGAAGTCAGGAAGCAAATTATTTCTTTAAGGTTACAACAAAATGTTACCTAGGGCCTATGAAACACTATGTTATCTTATAAAAATTAAATAGTGAGTATGACTTACAAGATTAGTAGTACTCATATCCTACAATAAAAACATTAGAATCCTATATAATAAAAGCCTAATATGCTAAGTGTTCGGTCGTCTGGTCATCTGTTCAACCAATCAAAGAGTAATAAGCTAATGAAATGTTAAGGCTGCACAATTACTCGCTCTGATGTGCACTGACCACCAGGGGGCAGATGCTCTTAACCGTAGGTTAGCTTGCTGCTGGGGTCCCGCCAATTGGGACTGAGCGAGAGGGGCCAAACATGCCTGGGAGCCCTCCTGCAGTCCCTCCCTGGCCTCAATCATGCACTGGTGGATCCCTCAGCCATTAGAATCTATATTATAAAAGCCCAGTGGCTGGAACACCGAACGACCAAATGACTGGTCACCAGGAGGTGCATGGAGCACCTCTTGGTCCCTTCCCCCCAGCCTGCGAGCCGCTCACAGTGCCGGGGTGGAGCTTGTGGCTTGGTCCCTTCCCTGTGGCCCACAAGATCCGATTATAGCAAGCTGGCAGCTGGTGGGTGGAGCGAGGCACGCACAGGTGGGCAGGGCTGCAAGCTGATGGGGCAGCGGGTGGGTGGGTGGGGTGCGAGCACAGCTAGGTGGCAGGTGGGTGGTTGGGGCCATGCAATTTTGTGTGCTGGGCCTATAGTTATATTATAAGAATAACTAGAGGCCCGGTGCACGAAATTCGTGTACTGGGGGGTGTCCCTCAGCCCAGCCTGCACCGTCTCCGATCTGGGACCCCTCAAGGGCTATCTGACTGCCCCTTTAGGCCCGATCCCAGCCTGATTGCTGCCTAACTATTCCCCTACCAGCCTGTTTGCCCCTAACTGCCCTCCCCTACAGGACTGGGTCCTCCCCAACTGCCCTTCACTGCAGGCCCCGTCACTCCCAACTTCCCTTCTCTGCCGGCCTGGTCACCCCGAACTGGCCTCCCCTACAGGCTTGATTGCCCCCAACTGCCCTCCCTTGCAGGCCTGGTCCCTCCCAAATGCCCTTCCCTGCTGGCCATCTTGTGGTGGCCAACTTGTATCCACATGGGGGTAGTATCTTTGACCACATGGGGGCAGCTATCTTGTATGTTGGAGTGATGGTCAATTTGCATATTACTCTTTTATTAGATAGGATAACTATGTGGAAAGCTCTTATCCCAGGCCTTCTTATTTCCTTATTATGTTTGTCCTTCAAGACTCTGCAGAGCCTAGCTGACTTAGCTCAGTGGTTGAGCATCTACTTATAAACCAGGAGGTCACAGTTCAATTCTCAGTCAGGGCACATGCCTGGGTTCCAGGCTCAGTCCCCAGTGTGGGGTGTGCAATAGGCAGCCAGTCAATGATTCTGTTTCATCATTGATGTTTCTATTGCTCTCTCCCTCTCCCTTCCTCTCTGAAATAAATAAAAATAGATTTTCAAATAAAATACCCTGCAGAAATATAATATTCTGTAAAGCTTCTCTTATCCATCAGTCTAGTGAATTATGCTTGGGTTTCATTCTCCTGTTGTATGTGATAAGACACAAGATTTGTATCTCCTTTTTGAAGTCACCATCTGACCTGGCATCTCACCTACTGAACTGTGAATCCTTGATTGCAATAATCCTATCACTAATCTTGGTAACTCCAAGATTAAGCAAAGTACCTGGCTCATATTAGGTACTGGACAAATGTTTGCAGAATTTAGTGAATTGATATATATGATACTGGACAGTACAGATTTAGTAAAGGCAGGGAACTGAATGGGATATCTTCAACTAAATTTGATGATTCATTTTTCCTTGGGAGTCTATTCCCAAACATTTAGTCTACAGCATTGATACTTTGGTGAAAAGAGATTGTCTCCTGTCTATTTTTCTCTCTTCAATCATCTATTTCCTCCCTCATTTAGGTTTCATGAGAAAAAAAATATATTCCATCTGCAACTCTCTCATTTTTATATCATCAACTCTATCTCCATGTCAGTCATACTCAGTTTTCTTCTCTTAATAGTGGATGACATGTTCTTATTCCTATCAAATGTGATCTGCTTAACTTGCTTAGGATCTCATGCACAACTGTTTTCTCATTAGCATGATTATCTTATCCTCTATTATGGATCATTAAATTTCCCCCCTTTACTGGATGATGTCTATATTTGCTTCCTATTGCTGCTACAAAAATTTCTACAATTGTAATGTCTTAAACAACGTAAGTTTATTAGGTAACAATTCTGGACATCCAGAAGTTCAACTTTAAATTTTTTTAACTCAACTGTTGAAGACAAATTAACATTTTTTGTATGACTAGATTTGCACTTGGAATAATATCCTTCAACAGTTAAGGTTAGCACTACCTGACATTTCAGCTTAATTTAAAATTTTGGAAAGAATTAAGTCTTCTGACCATTCAGATTATACAATGTGCATACTTCTTTTTAATAGATGTTCAAACTGTCAGGAAAAATAATCATGCCTGATTATCCATGTGCTAAAGTCATAATGAGAACTCCTACAGTTAACAAGGCCAAGAGTGAAAAGCTGAAGTTTAAATTGTTACCAGTACACAGTGATCAGTCTAATGGGCAAATAATATATGTAACTGAATCTTGTCAAGTAAAGACTTTCTCAGTGTTCTAATCATGGAATTTCTAGGAAAAAAATTTTAATTTGTGCCTTTTCATATACTACTTTGAAAAAATGTTGAATAGGGTGGGGGTTAGGGTTGATGAATTTAAAGTTATTTGAAATAACAGGAAAAAAGTAAAATAATCAAAACAGAGATATACTTTATAAAGAACTAGTGGCCCAGTGCATGAAATTTGTGAATGGAGGTGGTGGTACCCTCAGCCCAGCCTGCACCCTCTCCAATCAAGGACCCCTTGGGGGATGTCCGACTGCTGGTTTAGGCCCAATCAGGATCAGGCCTAAACCAGCAGTCAGACATCCCCTCTCGCAATCTGGGACCACTACCTCCTAACCGCTCACCTGCCTGCCTGCCTGATCACCCCTAATTTTCCTCCCTTGCCGGCCTGATCTCACCCCTAACTTCCCTTCCCTGCCAGCCTGGTTACCCCCAACTTCCCTCCCCTGCTGGCCTGGTTTCACCCCCCAAAGGCCCTCCCCTGTCAGCCTGGTTTCACCCACAAAGGCCCTGATCTCGCCCCCAACTGCCTTCTTCTACTGGCCAATGTGGTTCTAATTGGTCAGTTTCTATGCCAGTCAGCATCAAAAGCTCTGCCTCCTAGGCAACCATTGGCTCCTCACACTTGACCAGAATTGGTTCTGATTGGTCAATTTCTATGCCAGTCAGCGTCAAAAGCTCTGGCTCCTAGGCAGCCACTGCCTCCTCACAGTTGACCCAGATTTGGTTCCGATTGGCCAGTTTCTATGCCAGTCAGCATCTCTGAGCCCACCCAGACTCTCCACATCAGAAAGGCTGGGCTGATCAGCAGCCCTGGTGGAGGCCTGGAGAGAAATGGATGGGGCTGCTGGTCAGGCTTGGAGGGAAAGAGAGAGGCAAGTGCTGGTCAAAAGCTGCCTCAGATACTACAGATCAGCCCCTGCTTCTTTCTTCAAGTTTCTTTCGGGTCTGCTTCAAAGCCCCCTCAGCAGTGACTGCTGGGTCACCAGGCCTGCAGCCTCAGTAGTCAGTGCTGGGTCGCCATGGCAATCCAGCGCTGACTTCCGGATGGTCAGTCTTTGGTTGTGATTGGTGGTTACACCCTAGCTCTTTATTATAGAGATACTTTTGATTCAATAGGAAGAATAGCTTAATATTGTAACTATAAACACAAGCAAGAGCTGTGGTTTTATCTTTTCTAAGGGCTACTGGTCTATACGGTGCTCCTCAGAGTATGATCCATTGACATCTAGGACTCTCAAGGCCTTTAAAAGGGCATGCAATGTGATATCAAAACTATTTTCATAATAGTACTAAGGTATTATTTGTCTTCATCACTGTGTTGACATTTGTTCTAATGATGCAGTAACAACTAGTAGGTAGGACTTCCATGTCCTTAGCACATGTTAGAGTAGTGGCAAAAAATAACAACCCACAGAACTGTACCGGTGGTCATTATATTCTTCACTGCCCCACCCCTGCAGAAACACAGTCTGGCAGGTACACTGTGCACAAACACACATCCCATTACACTTAAGAATTTTATTTTTGAAGAAGTACAGGTTATTTTATAAAACCTCAACCTGTAAGGTATTCTATCTGATGAAATAGGAAATGCATATAAAGCATTTCTTCTAATGGCCAGAATACATTGTTTATTCAATAAAATATGCTATCTGATTGTATTGCAAACTGTATTAGCCACTCTTTTAAAGGAACAGCATTTTTGGAAAACACAGTGATGGGTAAAATATGGCTATTCAGCTTTGAGTATCTGGCAGATTTTTTTTAAATAAATGAACACAATGAGCCTTTGGCTTCAAAACAACAACAAAAAAGAACTGACAGTATTTGTTGCTGAGTAGAAAAATCTCAGTCTCCCTGTGTTTCTCCTTTACTCTCACACTGCTACCACCCAACACTTCTGACACCAAGTCTGTGTGGGGCTTTTCCACACCAAGTGATGATTCTCTGTGACACTCCTTGGGTATCCTACAATTTAACTCAGTGCTGACAGTATCCCACAGGTGAAGGGCTCAGTCCCAGCAGACGCTGTCTCAGTTATGATCTCCAGATTACTCACAACTTCTACTTGACTTGGCTACACATCAGAGGTTCCCATGTCCTCTTCCCCTTAGATTGATTGTATGATGGAAAGACTCACAAAGAATTCAGAGATACACTTACTATGTTTACCAGTTTATTAAATAATAAAGGATGTGACAATGGACACATATGAACAGCCAGATGAAGAGAAACATAGGCTGAGGTCTGGAGATGCCAAACACAGGATATTGTATTCCCATGGTGTTGGGAAGCATCACGTTTTGGGTATACAGCTGTGTTCACCAAAATAGAAGCTCTCCAAACCCCAAGTTACTGGTTTTTTTATGGAGGTTTTATCTTAGAGGCATGATCAGTTATTAACTCCATTTTCAGCCCCCTTGCCTCTCTGAAGAATGGGGGAGGGCAGCTAAAAATTCCAAGTTTCTAATCATGGTTTGGTCTTTCTGATGACCAACCCCCAATCAAGAGCCATCTAGGAGCCCACCCAGACTCTCCACATTTGAGTAAAAAATAATCCTATTACTCAGGAAATTATAAGGAAGGTGGGAGTCCTGTGTCAGGAACCCGGGTCAAAATATAAGAACAGAAGATGCTCCTAGTGCTCTTATCACTTAGGAAACCACAAAGATTTTAAGAGCATTGTGCTGGGAACTGGGGTCAAAATGACAAAATGCGAGAAGCAAAGATTCCTCAAACACCCCTAATTTACAAGGTTTTAGGAATCCAGTGTCAGAAACCAGGGGCAGAGACCAATGTGTATATTTCTTATTCTTTCACAGTTGCCAATGGTAACATTCAAGATTTGAAGCAATCATTAGAATTTCGTCAACTTGTATTTGCTAATCTGAACATGACAGCTTCGTAAAACTTATTTATTTTTCTGGTCATTTGTTATTATGAATAATTACAGTACTGTATTATAAAAAATGTATTCTTTTGGCAGATCTATATAAGTCAGTGACCAATGACATTACAAATGCATGCATACTTACATATGCATTTAAGTTTAAAATAATGGATTTTAATGTCACGTGGTATAAGACATTTTTTATATGGTTTCAGATTCCACATTGCAAGTGTTAAAAAATAAGACAACAGGCTCAAAATGGAGTCACTTATGCTAAACCCCAAGTCATCAAACCAAGACTTAATTACAGTTTCAACCCTACCAGAGAGGTAATCTTAAACCAATTAGAAATCACCTGATTAGCACTACTTAGGTATCTGTCTGATAGACCCTGCCATCTCATAAAGGGAAGTAACCTTGAAATAACCAGCCCACCTTTCTGCCTTGTGAGGCAACAGTTTTGCAACTTCCTTGTTCTCCCTCTCTTCTGCCTATAAATTTTTCATTTCCTACAGCTCCTCAGAACTTATTTCTGTCTGCTGAGTTGGATGCCATCTGATTTGAATTGACTTTTGTTCGAGTAAACTTTAAACTTTTTAAATACTACTTTTTTCGTTTTAGCAAAAGTAACTTTAAGAACATATCATTGATTTGTTTTGGTGTGATATCAAGGAACATCCACAATAACTCAAAAATGCTATTATAATATCTCTTTATTTTCAAAATACTTATCCATGTGAGGCTTTATTTTCTTTATATACTTCAACTCAAATGACATTTCACTTTATATTAAAAACGGATGCAGATATAAGAACCTGGCTTTCTCCTCTGGAGCCAGAAAGAAACAAAACAGTTCTGCTCTTCTCAGTTATTTTTCATTGGAGAGTATAGTTACATTTTATAAAATACATATTATTTACATTCATATCTAGTAGCTTGATTAATAGTATTTATAAATAATAGGTACATATGTACTTTTAAACTTTATATTAAAAATTATGATTCAATCAGTTTTAATTTCTAATCTGGTAAATACCAATGATTACAAAAATCTTTTTGGGTGCCTCAAAAATTTTAAATAATGTAAACAGTTACAGAGAACAAAATGCTTGAAAATACTTACCTAGAGCAGTCATTTGAAAACTCCTTTAAAGGTTGATGCTTTTTCTCCCAAACACAGTCTTCCTCGAGATTCCAACAAATAAAAGAAATAGTGTGGAGCTGCTCTGTAGGGAGTGAGACAATCATAGCAGCTAAATGGCTCTCACTAGTACACTCATAAATATATATGTATACATAGTGACTGGATAGACATAATACAGATACACATCTATGTTTTACACAACTATAGAGATATGCATATATAGCTATAGAGCTACAAACTTATATAGATATAAAATAGAAACATATTGGCCCAGGGATAGGGAACCTTTTTGCTGCCAAGGGCCATTTGGATATTTATAACATAATTCACAGGCCTTACAAAATGATCAACTTAAACATTAGCCTGCTATATCTGGTCAAACATGTAATTAACTCACTCCTAGTGGCTTGGCAGGGCCAGACCGAATGATTCCATGGGCCTTGCGTTGCCCTTGGGCCAGACGTTCCCCACCCCTGGCACATGAATGTACCTCATACACCCTTGTTGGAAAATGGTTAATTAAACTGAGCTGACAGCAAGGCTATTATATGTACATTAACACGGATTATATAAACTAACACGTATGTGGTGTGCATTTTGTTGCTGGACAATGGTGATGTTAGGATTCACTGTGAATATGAAAAGGCAATTATTTCACATCAGCTGCATTGCACATGGTTCAGGCACATTGCATATAGGCAGAACGAAGCTGTCGGAGCAGACAAGGAATTGATGCAGGATTTACATAATTACTTTATCAAACACACATACAGGGCATACTTTCACTTAGTGAAAAATTAGTAATTTAAAAGGATGGGACTTGGTAAAATGATCTATTATGAAACAATATAAAATTCTTACTGTCAACATAATGCTAATCTTTTAATGTAATCACCTTTTTTGGGAGGGTGGGAATTCAATGTTTTATTTTAATAGCCTAGATTTTTGAGTTTTTTATCTATCACGTGCCAGTTTCTCATCACAGGATTGCCAATGCATGGGTTCTAACAATGAATTATAAAGATTGCATACAGAGACATGTAACCAGGTGCTGTCTTGTATGATGTGGCTTCGAGGCTTGCTGTTGGCTCATAGAGGATTTTGCTCTGCTGATATGACGGCAGGTTGCTCTAGGTCGAATTTTAACAAGTTTCATTTCAGCTAACGGATATGTTCTCATTCTCTAGGGCTTTCTTCTCTGCACAGCATTTTCCATAGAATGTGAGTGTGAGTGTGTGTGTGTGTGTGTGTGTGTGTGTGTGTGTGTGGCTATAAAATGCTCCTCTTCTACAATGCCCAGTATTCGATAAGCAAGGTCACTTTGAGAAGCAGCCCCTTTAGTATTGCTAAAGCTGTCTCCTCTGGCTTGTTTCTCTCAAAATACTGGCTAATGGATGGCTACAGGTGATTTTAAAGTAGGAGCATTAGTCAGAGATTAGAGCATCACAACCTCCCTCACCTGTGCAAGCTGATGCCAGTCTGATGTGTGATGGATGGCTGTGAATCACATTAAGAGCATCTCTCTCACTGTATGCAGTGTCTTTGACCACATGGGCAATAAAATCAATATATGAGGTATCTGGTGTGTAGCATGGGTCTATTAGAAAACTCGTTGACCCCGTAGTTTTAAATGCTCTCCATGTAACAAATGCCACAAAGCAATACTAATAGTATACTTTTCTAGTCTTCAGAATGGCAGTCTGGTGGCTGGTAGAATGGTGTAGTTTGAGGTTGGGTGGGAAGAAAACTCAGCTAGTTCACTCATTAGAGGAACCATTTAGGAAGATTTATTCCTAATGGGGTGCTATTGCTTAAATTGTGGCCCCTACCACTCCAAAAAAAAAAAAAAAAAAACCAACTATATATCAAAGTTCTGTCTACCAGTGCCTCAGAATGTGACCTTATTTGGAAATGAGTTCACTTCAGATATAAGTCTAAAATTAAAATGACTGGAGGAGGATGGGCCCCTAATCCAAAATGACTGGTGTTCTTATATAAGACACGAGGCTGCCATATGATGGTCCAGACTCCACAGGAGGAGGGGGATGTAAAGAGACACAGAGAATCCATGTGAAAGTTCCGGCAGAGATCGAAGTGATGCATCTCCCAGCCAGGGAAGCATGGAACAAATCCTCCCTGAGAACCTTCAGAAGGGGCAAGCCCTGCTGACAGCTGGATTTCTCACTTCTAGCCTCAAGGACCAGGAGAAAATGCGTTTCTCTTGTTTGAAGCCCCCAGCTTGCTCCAGAAACTCTTGACATGGGGATTCTGAAATGGTTGGTGTGGAAAGGAGAAATGGGTCGATGGATTAAAATAACCTTTAAGTTATGATGTCAATGTAATCTTTTTGTGTGGATGAGCAGAGGGAATCATATGGAAACATTTGCTTTCAAAGAGCTCACAGTATTATCTGGATTAAAAATCACGGGTATTGATCATTTTTCACTTTTATTTACATATATTGACATGTCATTTATATATGAAAATATGATGCAACCAAGCATCGAGATCCTATGTCATCTGCAAGTTCATGAGTGATGTACTCTGTAGTCTTCCTAAACAGAGGAGAGAGAGAAGTGATATAAAAAAATAACCAAAATTAACTTTGAATGGATGGTCACCAGGCCTTTTGCAACATAAAGTGGAATAAAGGTGTGACCTTCCATTATTTAGAAATTATAGATAATGAGAAATGTATTCCTTTTTCATAGGTATGGGTAATCTCACCTCTGCTTTCTCCAGCAGCTGTCAGCCAGGACTGGGGCCAGGGTGGAGAAAGCCCTGCTAGCAGAACACTGTCTTCATCCATTAAACTTGTCATTTATTTATTTATTATTTATTTATTTATTTTTAAAATATATCTTTTATTTATTTTAGAGAGGAAGGAAGAGGGAGAAAGGTAATCATTTTTTTATTGATTTCAGAGAGGAAGGGAGAGAGAGAAAGAGACACATCAATGATGAGAGGGAATCATTGATTGGCTGTGCCCTGCATGCCGCATCCCTACTGGGAATAGAGCCTGCAACCTGGGCATGTGACTTGACCTGGAATCACCCCCCGAATTCCTAGTTCATAGGTTGATGCTCAACCACTGACCCACACGGGCTGGGCATACTGGCCATTTTCTAAAATGATGGGGCGCATCTTTGAGGGAATGGAGAAAAGTGGGAAAACACACAGAAATCGGTTTATTTTCCCTGGAAACTATCAAAGAATCTGCAGAAGTAGAGCATTACTTATGACTTGAGGGAAAGCTTTGATTTTGTCACTAGCATGGTGCTTGACTTGTAGAAATTATTTGAATGAATAAAATAATTAGTTCTTAGATTTAATTAATCTTTTATTAAATAAGGCTGCAGTTTTTGTTTTGTAATTTAATTTTTCTAATGGATGTCTAAAAGGATGGCATTTATTGTGAATAATTACTTTAATTGCCAGTGCTTTCTCTGTTCTCTAACTCAGGATCAGCTTTGAATTTAACTTTATTTTCAGCACTTTGATGAAGGAAATCTCATAGTCTCCTAGGAATATGGTATTGAGATTTTTAAAAAATATTGCACAATCTTACAGAAAATATGAACATCCAATTTTAAAGGATCTCACATCTTAAATATTAGAAAATATTCCATATAATAAACGCATAATATGCAAATTGATCAATCTAGGGGGACACGGCCAGCAAGCAGGTGGGGCTAGGCCAGCCAAAGCACATGCCAGCAGGCAGAGGGAGGGGTTGGTGATGGGGGGGGGAAGCAGAGACTAGTGGTGGAACAATGGGGGCCTGTACCATCCCCTTATTGCCTGCCTGGTTGCCTCATGCAGAGGAAGGCCACCTGTGACCACGGCGGGGTGATTTGGAGCAGGGCCGACGGCTCTCCATCCCCAGATTGGCCACCAAGGTTGCCTTCTGCAGAGGGAGGCCACCAGCAGTGGTGGCACAATGGGGGATGGGGTCAGCCACTTGCCACCTGAGCCATCCCCTGATTGGCCCTCCAGTTACCTCCAGCAGAGGGAGGCCAGACTGTGGGTTAGGACCACTCCCCCAAGGAGCAGGCCTAAGCCGTCCTTTGGACATCCCCTGAGGGCTCCTAGACTGTGAGAGGGTGCATACCAGGCTGAGGGACCCCTCAGAGTACATGAATTTTCATGCCCCAGGCCTCTAGTACTAGAATAAAACCTTTTAACTATAGATGGGCAGACACTTTGAAGATCACCCAGTCATTCCTTTAACATCCTAGATATGTGAACAGACCCTAAAGAGGAGTACATGCAAACTGTTGATTTTCCACAATGTGGTAGGCGTTGATTCAGGAAATTTACTCATAAGATTCCCAGTGATCCTTAATACAAATTACATGATTGACAATTTATAAACGTGTGAACTGAAATTCAGAGAAGTTAAGTGATATGTAAAGGGCATGCAGAAAGTGATAGCAAACTAAACCCAGAGTTTCCTGTTTCTTCATGCTATGATCATTAAAAACATTTTTTAAAAACTTGTAAAACAATCAAACTGTTCAAAGCAGCCCTTTTTATTACTGTGCTTCTATCTATATGCCTTCTTATCGACATTTAAATAGTTTTAAGCGTAAGAACTATTTTGTTTCTGTTTTTCTGCATTTCCTTTTTATTGATATGCTATAATTTTTTCTGCCTATACATGCTTCTGGTTCATTTTATTTCCAAAATAATACCAAAACCCCAAGTACTCATTTTGTGACATTGAAATAACCTATAGTATTTGGAGTTTATATGTAATTTATAAGAAAAAAATATAATTCTTAATCCAATTACTTATCCTATATAATAAAGAGGTAATATGCAAATTGACCATCACTCCAACACACAAGATGGCCACCCCCCTGTGGTCAAAGATGGCCACCCCCATGTGGACTCAAGATGGTTGCCACAAGATGACTATCAGGGGAGGGCAGTTGGTAGGGACCAGGCCTGCAAGGGAGGACAGTTAGGCATGACTGGGCTGGCAGAGGAGGGCAGTTGGGAGCAACCAGGCCTGCAGGGGAGGACAATTGCGGAACACCCAGGCCTGCAGGGGGGACCAGGCCTACAGGGAAGGGCAGTTAGGGTTGACCAGGCTGGCAGGGGAGCAGTTAGGCATTGATCAGGCTGGCAGGGGAGTGGTTAGGGGGTGATCAGGCTGGCAGGAAGAAGCAGTTAGGGGCAATCAGGCAGGCAGGCAAGCGGTTGGGAGCCAGCAGTCCTGGATAGTGAGAGGGATGCCTGGCTGTCCTCCAGGGACCCCAGATTGGAGAGGATGCAGGATCCTGGGCTAAGGGACACCCTTAATCCACAAATTTCATGCACCAGGCCTCTAGTTATATATAATTTTTAGCTTTCATTTCCCCAGTAAATCGTTTTCTTTTTATTTTGGATATTATCTATTGAGCACCTAAGATTTTTCTAACAACATTTTGTGTGCCAATTGTCTCATTTTCCATCACTTATCATATAAGGTAATTCTTACAATTATCTTATGAGATAGGCATTCTTTTTTGTATATTTATATCTCAAATTGAGATGTGATATACAGCATTTGAGTGTAACTGCATAATATCAAAACCCATTGTATCACCTACTCTAAAAAACCTCCTTCTTTAATTATCAATGTAAATCAAATATCTATGCTGGCTTTGAGAGTTCCAGGGATCACTGAGAATTTATACATACAGTTATCTATGCCTCAGTCATTGAGGTCCACCAAAAACAAAAAATCTAAGTTATCTGAAACATAAATTCCAATAGTAATTTTAGATTATACTTCTATGGTAATACTAACCCTATTTTGTTTCACTAGGAGATATTTTTGAAGTTGATGTCTGAGGGGAAGGTCCACTGTGCTCCTGACATATGAACTAGCAGCAGTGTGTGCAGGGCATATTTGTAACTGACAGTGCCTATGGCTCCATTTAGGTCTGATTCATCAGTCATGTCATCTTTTGAAAGTACTAGAAATAGTTGCAAAGCTAGTGTGCCTTTTAAGGTGTCCTTTCACACTTCCGTATGGTCATTGTACACCCATCAATACAGATGACAAAGGAAATGTCATCTGAGATGAGTGAATGGATGCCAAGATGCTCAAAGTTCTATTGTCTCAGGTGAAGGGGCAAATGTACAGCAGTGGGAGATGGAAACTTCTGACTCTCTGTCTTAGGTAGTCACAAATGATGCACATTATCTTTCCAGATTTGTAGGAAAGAAGACCATCAACTACCAATAACATGGCATATATATCCATACCCTGAAGTTAGCCCATATGAGTCTTCATCGTTTTATGATTGATGCTCTCTATCTAATAAATGTCAGTTTCTTAGAAGTATTAAGCCACAATGGGCTCTCAGGACCAACATAGGTCCCAAAGAAGGCCATGCTTAGAAAAACATGGAAAAGATGTCTGAATTCTATATGTGATGTTGTAACAGAGTTGGTAGAATGGAAATAGTGGACTGGTTAGGAATCATGCTTGGGTCAAACCAACTCCAGTAGAGCAAGAATAAAAAATAACAACACTCTAGGCTATTTGATGTCAAAAACCTAATAAACAATCTCTAAAGCAGTTAAAAATAAGATTGCTTGGTTATCATGATATGTATCCCATGATAGTGACATTATGAAGTGATGAGTCCACATTAGGGACTGAAAATTGCTGTTATTATGTTAGTTTTTATTTATGATTTTTTAGATTATTCTAAACTGGTTTGCAGCAACAGAGGGTAATTAATTAAATGTATATAATATTTAAGTTCAGAAGTCCTTGTTTGTGCTATCTCTAACCAGGTATGTACATTTTCTAAGGAGCACTAGGTGATATGTATATATGTCAGATAATTTCTATTAATTAATGTTAGGTGACTTGGGAATTATAAGTAGCAGCTTTACATTATAGAAACAAAACATTATTTTAAAAAATCAATTTGGTCTTTGGCACAAATGACCTCAATATTTTAAGGCACTCCTGGAGAATGCATTTTTAAACAGATTTCTGTTACAAATGTCTCTCCAACACACTAGCTTTACACAGATGTACTCCACCTTTACATTCAAAAATCAATGCACTTCCCTGTGGTTTCACTAATAGAATATCTTTAGTAGTAATGTGAATAGGCTTCACGGAGATGTAATATCCAAGCATTTCAACAGAGTAGAAAAATATTCCCTAAGACTTATTGTTTCATTTAGCATTTACACTTGCATCTATTAAGAGCATGGTATATTTTTTATTAGTTAACATTGTAAAGGTCAATATTATTTCTCCCAGTTCCAAGAGAAATTATTTAAGTCCAGAGAAATGATTTAATTCCAGCCATGCAAATAAGAAAGCGGTGATTTGTGAGTTCTATCTTCAGCTTTAAAGGTATTGTTAGATTATTATACTTAAATTGCCAATCAAATATTTGCTTCATTCTCACAAGAGAATGGAGGGGGGGAGTGGCAAAAGCACCCCACATGGCTCAGTGGTTGAGCATTGACCTATGAACCAGGAGGTCACGGTTAGATTACTACTCAGGGCATATGCTGGGTTGCAGGCTTGATCCCCAGTATGGGGTGTGCAGGAGGCAGCCAATCAATGATTCTCTCTCATCATTGGTCTCTCTCTCTCTCCACCACCTCCTCCTCCTCCTCCTCCATTTCCTCCTTCTTCTCCTTCTCCTTCTCTTCCTCTTCTTCCTCTTCCTCTCCCTCTTTCTCTTCCTTTATCTCTGAAATCAATAAAAAGGTATATATTTTTAAATGACAAAAGCTCACACTTATAGCTCCTCCTTTTATAGTGTCTATTAAAGAGAAATAAAATAAAAAACTAGAACCAAAACTATTGAACATGCTATGTCATATCTTCTTTAGATCCATTTCCTCTTATCATACAAACCATACATAAGATATTATATATATTCAGTAGAAAATTAAGAAGCAGGAAGAGAAACAGGAAAATAGAATGGTTGACTGAACTATAGACTAAAATGTGCATGTTTCTTTTATAGCTTTTAAAAAAATTAAATTACTTTTTACTTTGAATTCAAGCAAAATCTATTTTTTAAAGAAATATGCAAAATATGCTCCTGATAAAGAGTAAAAAAGTGATTGTTCTAAGATTGGTATTGCTAGAGGACCATAATCAAATGTAAAATTTCAACAAAAGCAATAATCCCAACAAATACTTCCTGATTAAATAAATAATTAATGAATTTAGAAGAATGGAAGCTGGCTACAGACCTAGAAATAACTAGCAGAATCTCTGGAACTGTTCAACACTTGTGGCAACAGTGTAGTCGTCTCTTATCTAAAATTATTTAAAATCACTCATAAATTGATCACATACAGTGTGTCAGAATAGGATGAGGTTAATAGGCAAGGGAAATGAAGGATATATAAATTGAGTTAATATATGTAAAAGCATGTCAAAAAACAACATTATGATAATTGTGTTTACCTTTTGTCACAATCTTATTTATTTAAGTATTCACTATTTGTCTTACAAGTGTTTGGCTCTCATTAGGGGCACTAGGAACCTGTAGTGAAAATCTGTCAGTATGAGTGGTGTGGTCCTGAACAAGTAAGGTGGTCTTGGAAATCAAATTACCACCATACTTTTCATGTTAATATGCAGAATTCCTTCTTTGCATATTTATTTTTGATCTCCTAAGATGTGGAGATTGGTAGTTCTTCTTCCCACTCTCACATCACCCAGAGAAATTTTGGAGTAGAATAGGAAAAAAGGGGTGAGAACGCAAAATGGCCTCACTGCCCTCACAGAATAACCAACAGACTCTCTCAGGCAAATCAGTGAATGCACCGGAATTTTCATTTTTCCATTTGTCATATAGAAATAATGACACCTTCCTTGTGCCTCAAAGAGGATTATTTTTTTAATTAATAAAAATTTACAAACAGACTAATATCCAAGCTCCATATCTGACATCAAAGAAAATAAATGGCAGACTCAGCTGGAGCACATGAAGTCCAGTAGCCTTTAACCAAGGATATTGAAGATATTTACCTTTCTGGATATTTTGCTTTTACTTCAGAAAGAGGTAAATAAATAAATTAAAAAAACATATATATAATATATGTATATATATTACATATATTTCTAATAAACATATGTATTTATATCCCTAATATATATTTATATTTCTAATATATACATATATTCCTAACACATATGCATATATATTCCATATATATACATATATATGTATATATATTTCTTAATTTTATCAAAGCTGTTAAATAACAGCTTTGCTAAAGGTCAATGTATTGACTTGGTGTCAAATCTGCTAATATTTGGAGATAAATATGGGAAAAAAGGAGCAAAAAAGTAAAAAAAAAATTATTTTATGCTAAGTGTTTTTTACTAAAATCAAAAGGAAGCTATTGACTGCTTTTAAGCAGGGAATTGGTAATCAAATTTTCTTGTGTCAATTGGAGAGAAAATTACAAAGGAAGAAGTGTAAGCGTCAGGGGTATGTTTCACTGATCCCTTGAGAGATAATGGTCGTTTCATGTAGGTCACTGGCAAGGAACCTGGAAAGAAGAAAGTAATAACTAAAAGATAGGGAAGAGAAAGATTGGACAGTCCTTATTGATTGGATGGCTGTGGGAAGTAAAGGTGAAGAAAGAGTCAAGAACAATGCTCAAGGTTCTTGTGTGGGTCACTGGTAGAACTTTTCATGGATGGGAGCAAGAGCAAGATTAGTTCTGGAAGGAGGTATAATTGTTACAGGATTCCAGGGCAGGAGGAACGGGGAAACTGAGACAGGAAAGTTAAAACAAGGCCAAATAGTGTGAGCAATTTGCAGCTGGCTTATAACGAACAAGCCTTTATCTTCCCGATCCAAGCAGAGAAGCCTGCAGTCTCAAGGCTTGGCAAGGTAAAGTTCCCAGGTGTTTCTCATGAATTCTGGGAAGGCCACCAGGAAGTAAAAATAGGGGCCTTGAGAATTAATCTGTGCCAAAATATTCAGCAGAGGAATTTTGAAGCCTATAGATAGGAGGGTATATAGCACCTCAGACCCCCGCCCAACTTGCTGTTCAGATTAGCTGAGAGCCTGTCTGTGCTTCATAAGCCAGATGTACAGGTTTGCTTGCTTTGCTTTTTCAATAAAGGCGCATGCTGTAATTGCTTTAATAAATTGGCTTTTCACAATGCAGTCAAGGTCTCACGTATAAATTCACTTATATGAGAAGACAAGGATCTAGGTTGAAAATAGCCCTCTCCCACTGGCTCAGGGGGCTGTCCTGCCAGGTGACACCGCTGGGGAGTTGGTGAGAGATGCCTATAACATAATTAATGCATTCAGTTTTGGACTTTCATATGTTGAGGTAATAGAAGATCAAGCGAAGTTGTCTTACATAGATGTCTGTGTCTGAATATACATGTTTGAATATATGAATAATATACATATAGAGTACACACAGGTATATGTATATTTGTATGTGTGTGTGTGTGTTAAGAATAAGAGAGAGATGTGGACTAGATATATAGAATTGGGAGTGATAATTATATGAATAATTTGATTGCCTATTATGAATGTATCTTGATCAAGGTGTTAGCTACACCATAAATGAAAAATAAAATATGGATATGTGTTTTGCTCTCATGATTCTACCATATCACTTAGGATGAGAGTGTATAGTAAGAGAATATGATTAGGAGCAGAATTATGGAAGGGCAGAATTTTGATATTATCAGCAAGAAAGCAACAGGAAGTTGCCTGGTATATTATTTTTACTTTACCTTGTGTATTTTCCACTTTCTATCTGAATTTAAAGTAATTATCTTATCATTCTTTTATATTGAAAGTTCAGAGATCTTATTAATTTACTAGAGACCCAGTGCATGGAAATTCATACTTGGCGGGGGGGGGGGGCAGAGGAGGGGGGGCGCTCAGCCCAGCCTGCGCCCTCTCACAGCCCAGGAGCCCTCAGGGATGTCCACCTGACAGCTTAGGCCTGCTCCCCAGGGGATTGGGCCTAAATTGGCAGTCAGACATCCCTCTGGCAGTCGGACATCCTTAGTGCTGCCAAGGGGGCAGAAGAGGCTCCTGAGCAGAACTCCCTCTTTGGGAGCGCATTGACCACCAGGGGGCAGCTCCTGCATTGAGAGTCTGCCCCCTGGTGGTCAGGGTGTGTCGTAGCGAACCTTAATTCCCGGTTGTCCCACCATTAGGGTCAATTTGCATTTTACCCTTTTATTATATAGGATTACTGTGTTGTTTTTTTTATTACTCATCCATTCTTTTTGTTTTCCTTCAACAAGCATAATTAAGTATCTCTAAGTTTCATTTTAGGCTTTTTTCTAGGTGCCAAGGATGCAGAGGTGACTAAAACATTCTCTGAAGTGGGAACATGCTCAGTTCTTCCTCTGCTGAAATTGTATAATCTGTAGCATTTTCTTCTATCACCTTAGGGATTTTGGTAGCAGAAAATAGGTGATCATATACAGGTGATATTTAACTGTTGGGAGTAATGACAATGGCCAGGGACATTTCTGAAGGAGAAAGAGATCTAAGATGCCCATTACCATTCAGCCTTTTTTCTGATGCTCCTCCTGGGCGGGCGAATGGCAGGATTGCTTTCCCTCACTCTCCATGCAGGGAGGCAGCACTCTCTGTGGTATTTAGTTGTTACCCATAGTTTGACAAGCCCTCTTCCTCAGTCAGCAGTGTTCCACATAGTGGAGCCCCATCATCTTGGATTCCCAAGTGAAGGAAACATGAATTCTTCCCTACTGACTCAGATGAATATGTAGCATGAGGAAAGGAAGCCTTGGTTGCTTTAAACTTTACAGTGTGCGGAGGTTGTTTGCTGCATTTGCTAGTCTATCCTGATGGAAATAGAAACAAAGTACAAATGAAATCAACAAAGGTCAACTCTCAAATGGACTTTTACTCTGAAATTTTTATGGGCGATTCCTCTGCTTATGACATGGGTAAAGAGGAGGGTAAAATAAGGTAAAGAGGGGCATGAGGGTAGAAATCTTCCTTCTTTTTACATATCTTTATTGATTTCAGAGAGAGAGAGAGAGAAACATTAATGATGAGAGAGAATCATTGATTGGCTGCTTCCTGCAGGCCCCTTCCTGGGGATTGAGCCTGAAACCCCAACACACGTGCCCTTGACCAGAATTGAACCCAGGAACCTTCAGTCCACAGGCCCATGCTCTATCCAATGAGCCAAACCCATTAGGGCTCTTCCTGTTCTTTGTTTGTTTGTTTGTTTGTTTTTTTCAGTAAGTCTTTATCGTTCAGATTATTACAGTTGTTTCTCTTCTTTTCTCCCCATAGCTCCCCTCCACCCACCCCACCCCACACCATCACACCATGCCCTTACCCCCCCCATTGTCCTCATCCATAGGTGTTCAATTTTTGTCCAGTCTCTCCCCGCACCCCTTACACACCCTTCCTCCCTTTCTATTCCACTGATTCTATTATATTCAAAAGTGTGTTCTGTTCGTCAGATTTTTTTCACTTGATTTTTAGATTCACATGTTGATAGATATGTATTTGTTGTCACTTTGTTGTTCATAATTTTTATCTTTACCTTTTTCTCTTCTTCCTCTTCTTAAAGAATACCCTTCAGCATCCTATCTAATAAAAGAGTGATATGCAAATTGACTGTACCTCTGCTATACCCACAAGGCAGGCCCATCAACCAATCAGGTTCAAGTATGTAAATTAAACCAACCAAGATGGCTACGGCCATGGAGAGAGCAGGAAGCTTGGGTTTCCCCGGCAATGGAGGAAGCCAAGCTTTCCGCACACCCTAGCCAGCCTAGGCCTCCACTCAAGGCTACAATGTTTCAATTATAGAAGATACATAAATTCCAACAAAAATGGCTGAGGCCACAGAGTAAGCAGGAGGCTTGGCTCTGCTCAAGGCTAAAAAGTTTCAATTATAGAAGATAAATAAATCCCAGATACCAAGGCTTCCAATTGGATCACCAGAGGGCATGGCTGGCCCACAAACCACCACAGGCCCCTCACCCAAGCTGCCCCACACGCCAAGGGAACCCTCACCCTGATCCAGGACACCCTTCAGGGCAAATCAGCTGGCTCCCACCCATGCAACAGGCCTCTATTCTCCTATCTAATAAAAGAGTAATATGCAAATTGACCATCACTCCAACACACAAGATGGCTGCCCCCATGTGGTCAAAGATGGCCACCCCCATGTGGACACAAGATGGCTGCCATAAGATGGCCAGCAGGGGAGGGCAGTTGGGAGGGACCAGGTCTACAAGGGAGGGCAGTTGGGGGCGATCAAGGCTGCAGGGGAGGGAAGTTAGGGGGGGGACCCAGGTCTGCAGGGGAGAGCAGTTTGGTGGCACCAGGCCTGCAGGGGAGGGCAGTTAGGGGTGACCAGGCCTGCAGGGAGGGCAGTTAGGGGCAAACAGGCTGGCAGGGGAGCAGTTAGGCATCAATCAGGCTGGCAGGGGAGTTGTTAGAGTGTGATAAGATTGGAAGGCAGAAGTGGTTAGGGGAAATCACGCAGGCAGGCAGGTGAGCAGTTGGGAGCTAGCAGTCCTGGATTGTGAGAGGGATGTCTGACTGCCTGTTTAGGCCCGATTCCGGTAGAATCCCAGTAGGATTGGGCCTAAATGGGCACTCAGACATCCCTCAGGGGGTCCCAGATTGGAGAGGGTGCAGGCTGGGCTGAGGGACACAACCCCTCATGCACGAATTTTGTGCACCAGGCCTCTTGTCCTATGTAATAAAAGAGTAATATGCCAATTGACCATACCTCTGCTACACCCAAAAGCCACGCCCACCATCCAATCTGGAGTGAGTATGCAAATTAACCCAACCAAGATGGCTGTGGCCACGGAGCTACAGCAAGCAGGAGGCTTGGGTTTTCCCAGCAATGGAGGAAGCCAAGCTTCCCTGCCACCCTGGCTGGCCCACGCCTACACTCAAGGCTACAAAGTTTCAATTATAGAAGACAAATAAATCCCAACAAAAATGGCTACAGCCACGGAGCTGGAGAGAATAGGAGGCTTGAGTTGCCCCCGGTGATGGAGGAAGCCCTGGCCTGCCTTGGCCTCCACTACAAAGTTTCAATTATAGAAGATAAATAAACCCCAGATACCAGAGCCTATGCTTTGGTTGCCAGGGAACGTGGCCAGCCTGCAAACCACCACAGGCTCCTCGCCCTGGCTGTCCCACACCCCAAGGAAACCCCCACCCTGATCTGGGACACCCTTCGGGGCAAACCAGCTGGCCCCCACTCGTGCACCAGCCTCTATCCTATCTAATAAAAGAGTAATATGCAAATTGACCATCACTCCAACACAAGATGGCTGGCCCCATGTGGTCAAAGATGGATGCCCCCATATGGACACAAGATGGCCATGACAAAATAGCCAACAGGGAAGGGCAGTTGGGGGGTCGCAGGCCTGCAGGGGAGAGCAGTTGAAGGGAACCAGGCCTGCAGGAGAGGGCCATTAGGGGCAATCAGGCTGGCAGGGGAGCAGTTAGGCATCAATCAGGCTGTCACGGAATTGGTTAGGGGGTGATCAGTCTGGCAGGAAGAAGCAGTTAGGGGCAATAAGGAAGGCAAGCAGGCAAGCATTTGGGAGCCAACAGTCCTGGATTGTGAGAGGGATGTCCAACTGCCCTCCAGGGGCCCCAGATTGGAGAAGGTGCAAGCTAGGCTGAGGGACACACCACCCATGCACTAATTTCATGCACTGGGCCTCTAGTTTCATATAATATTGGTTTGGTGGTGAGGAACTACTTTAGCTTGTTTTTATCTGTGAAGCTCTTTATCTAACTTTCAATTCTAAATGATAGCTTTGCTGTGTAGAGTAATCTTGGTTGTAGGTTCTTGCTATTTATCACTTTGAATATTTCTTGCTACTCCCTTCTGTCCTGCATAGTTTCTGTTGAGAAATCAGCTGACAGTCATATGGGTAATCCCTTGTAGGTAACTAACTGTTTTTCTCTTGCTGCTTTTAATATTCTCTCTTTGTCTTTTGCTCTTGAAACTTTAATTATGATGTGTCTTGGTGTGTTCCTCTTTGAAATCCTCTTTTTAAGGGTTCTGTGTGCTTCCTGGACTTGTAAGTCTATTTCTTTCACAAGGTTGGGGAAGTTTTCTGTTATTATTTCTTCAAATAGGTTTTCAATATCTTGCTCTCTCTCTTTTTCTGACAATCCCATAATTGGGATGTTGGTACGCTTGAAATTGTCCCAGAGGCTCCTTGCACTATCTTCATATTTTTGGATTCTTTTTTCTTTTTGCTTTTCCGGTTGGGTATTTTTTGCTTCTTTGTATTTCAAATATTTGACTTGATTCTTGGGATTCTCTAGTCTGCTGTTGGACCTCTGTATATTATTTTTTATTTCAGTCAGTGTATGCTTAATTTTTAATTGTGTTTTTTGTTCATATCTTTGAGGATCTCACTAAAATTCTCAGAGGTTTCTAGAAGATTCTTGAGTAACCTTATAACTGTGGTTTTGAACTCTATATCCTGTAGTGTGCTTTCCTCCATTTCTTTCATTTCTGACATGTTTATTTGTCTCCACATTTTGACTGCTTCCCTGTGTTAATAGGGTGGCTTTGTGTGCTAGGTGTCCTATAGGGCCCAGTGGCTCAGCCTCCCCAGTTACCTGAGGTGGACCCTTTTGGTTCACCCCTTTGTTGGTTGTATGCACAGCCTTGTTGTAGTTAAGCCTTGGTTGCTGTTGGTATCACTGGGAGGAATTGATATCCAGGCCAATTGGCTGTAAGGACCAGTTGTGTCTACAATGGAGAACTGCTGTGTTGGAGACATGCTTATGGGGCAGACCTTGCTTCAGCTGGGCTTTGGTGCTCACTGAGTCTGCCCCCTGAGTGTGACTCTTATGGATCTGAAGAGTTGTAATCTGGTGTGGTCTCACTTTGATCACTAGGTGCACTGGCTCTTGGATCTCCATGGAGGTGCTAAATCAACCCCTGCCTGAGGCCACCCAGCAGGAGCTACAGAGAGATCTGCAGTTTCCTCCTCTTAGTTTGGGGTTTGGAGGTGCCCAGATGAGGCACAGCTGTGAAGCAATGCAGGCTGCTGATGAGCCTTAGGCTGTCTTTTGGAAGCTCTGGTATTCTTTGACCCAGATGCAGTTTTTAAGGTTAGGTTGCAAAAGGCCAGGCCATCCATATGCAAGCGCTTCTGTGCACAGCTTGGGTGGGGTTGTAAATTGGGTTGGGCATGGTCTCAGGGGATCACTGGGTGGAGCAAACCACAGTGGCTGCCAGTCTGCTCTGCCCTGGATAGGTCCCTGGGTCTCAGTGTCCTGTGGCCCCATGCAGGATCAATGAATGCTGCGACCACCTCTGAGAGAAAGCCGCCCTCATGTTCTGGCTTGATGCCAGACAGTCCAGTTTCTCCCCATATGAATCTGGGTTCCCAGAATCTCGCCTGGTACTGGAATTCAGAGCAGTCATGAGCTTGTATCTCCCTTCCGATTAAAGAAGACCACAACGTACTCAGTTGTCAGCCCGTTTCCACGTGCGCGCCTCCGTACCTTCACACTTCTGCACCTCCTTCCAGTCTAGATGCACTTTTCTCTTCCCTTCTTGTTGTGGAACTTCCTCTCAGCCAGCCTTCTCATGGTTCTGGATGATATCCGTTTTTTCTTTTAGGTGTAGTTTTGATGTGGTTGTGGAGACAGCAAGTTCAGGTGTTTACATACGCCGCCATCTTGGTTCCTCCTGCTTTTGATATGCTACCACATTGACTTCAGAGATAGGCCATGTGCTCCACAGCCCTTGTGTATTGAACTAATCTGATTTGCGACATAATGAGACTTGAGGACACTACATTGAGATGTTTGAGGACTCATTTCTTCGGTGTTCTCCAGAGACAGAAATGCACTGCAGAACTAATAAAAATTTTTTTTTTTTTTTTGCTGATTAATTATGTGAAAGAAAAAGAAAATAGTTTTTGGAAAGGTTTTCCCCCAATCTGCACTATTTCAACCAATGGCTACAACATGTTCTGACAAATAGAAACACATTATACTCATTTTTAATTCACATATTTGAAGGCTGAATACCAAATGTTTGACACTTTTGCTGTGATATCTTGACAACTCCTCATTTGTTTGACTCTGGGATAAACTATCAGTCAAAAGTTCCCTTGAGAACTAGATAACATCAGCAGAGGCTTGTTTATTTCACCAGCTTTTTGATACATAATAACTTTCCTGTTTCAACCTGCCGGCCAATTCACCTCAATGTGCTTGGCAGTGTCAATATTGCCTTTGCACATATTATAGTAAACAAACAGTATCCTCAATAGCAAGTGATGCAGAGATGTTTAAAAAGGAGCAGCATGTATAGAAACATTAAAGCTGCACTCATTACCTTTAAACCAGGGGGATGTAAGCAGCTCAGATAGCAGGGACATTATAATGAGTCTGGATGGCTCCTGAGAATAGTAGATGAGAAGTTCAGAGTTTTATTTTATAAGCTGTTAGTATCTTCTAGACTATTGGAGGGCTGGAAAGAATACTACTGACATCTAAATGTAGCTCAGAATGACAATAGTGTCAAGATGAAAGAATCCTGTTCTAGACCAAACTTCTCCTTTGACAGAAACTGTATCAAGTCTTATTCATCCATGTAAAATATTTACTAAATGCCCACTATTGTCCTTGGGCCTGTGCTGAGTATATAGACTACAATAAAGGAACAAACCTGTCTAAATCCGGCCACCAGGAGACTTGGGGTTAGAGGAGAAAGAAAGAAATGCTATGATCCAGATAAATTCTTTCAGCAGAAACAGCAAATAAAAATCGTTAGATTTTTGAAGCCTGGAATTTTCCTCTGCTCATGTTTATATCCCCACTCATCCCACAAGGTCTGGCATCTAATAGCTTAATAAATATTAAGTGAAAGAATAAATAAAAGAACCCTAAACCTAGTCAGGTGGCTCAGTTGGTTGGAGCATTGTCCATACACCAAAAGGCTGTGGGTTCAATTCCCAGTCAGGGCACACACCTAGGTTTCTAATTTGATGCCCTGTTGGGGTGTGCATGGGAGATAACTGATTGCTGTTTCCCTCTCAAATTAATAAAAACATATTCTCAGATGATAAATATCACATGATCTCACTCATTTGTGGAATATAACAAACAACCTAAACTGAACACAAATAGATTCAGAGACAGAGAAGCATTGAACAGTCCTTCAAACCTCAGAGGGAAGGCAGGGAAGGGTGGAAAGGGGTTGGGGTAAGAGATCAGCCAAAGGACTTATATGCATGCATATAAGCATAACTAATGGACACAGACAGTGGGGGGATGAGGGCTTCTGCTGGGGGGTGCGAGTGGGTGGGGAGAGGTTAATGGGGGGAAAAGGAGATATATATAATACTTTCAACAGTGAAGAATTAAAAAAATAATATTGGAGGAAAAATAAATTTGGTTTGGAAAAAAGAAAATTGTTAGAAGAGATAAATGTGAGATATTGTGCATAGTGTTAAGTTGAAGCCTATGAAACCAATGTGTGTATATGTTAAAGTCAGATTTTCAATGTGAAGGTTTGCATTTTTATAGTCCAGATGTTAGGCCTGTCCAGTGGGATCTGGCCTAAATGGGCAGTCAGACATCTCTCACAATCTGGGACTGCTGGCTCCCAACCACTAGCCTGCCTGCCTGCCTGATTGTCCCTAACCACTTCTGCCTGCCAGTCTGACCAACCCCTAAACACTCCCCTGCCAGCCTGATTGATGCCTAACTGCTCCCCTGCCAGCCCGATTGCCCCTAACTGCCCTCCCCTGCTGGCCTGATCACCCACAACTGCTTTCCCCTGCTGGCCATCTTGTGATGACCATCTTGTATCCACATGGGGGTGGCCATCTTATATGTTGGAGTGATGGTCAATTTGCATATTACCTCTTTATTATATAGGATTTCTTAGACATTATTAACCATAAAATGAATCAGGATAATATTTTAAGGATTATGCTTTATTGCATTTAAATTCTAGGTAATACATTTTCTTGTATTAATAAATACTGTTAAGAGTTTTAAAAAAGGGTTCAAAAAATGCAAAGTGTAATAATTCAACCATTTTTGTATTGAACATTAATGGTTTCCAAGCACATCTCTAAGTGTTGGGCATACTGAAGTTAATAAAAGGAAAATTCCCTCATCACATGGAACTTATGTTCTAAAAAAAAGAAAATTAAAATCCAACTAAGTAAAATACAGGTATATATATATTTAGTGCACTTAGCAGAGAATACTAGGTGCACCAGTTAATAATGTGTATTTTTTTTCAATAGATGGACTTATACATATGTTGATATATATGTGATTTGATATGTATGCTATTTTGTTGTATTGACCACAAGCTTCAAAACTTCATATGTCAAATTTGCTAAAGGTGTTAACATCATAGATATTTTTACTCTTAAACATGTTGAATTTCGTGCCAAAAAAAAAGAGCATTTGTGGGAAGTTTTAATTCATTACTTTATCTTGAGGGAGAATTATCGTATATTTTGGGAAGCTTATGGTGAACATGCTCCATCTCAAGATACTTGTGAATCCTGGTTTAAATGCTTCAAAAGTATAATGATTTTGATGTGAAAGACAAAGAACATCCAGGTCAACCAAAAAAGTTTGAAGACCAACAATTACAAGCAATATTGGATGAAGATGCATGTCAAACTCAAAAACAACTTGCACAAAGATTAAATGTTGCTCAGCAAACAATTTCAGATCATTTACAAGCAATGGGAAAGATTTTAAAGGAAGGAAAATGGGTGCCACATCAACTGAACAAAATACAAAGAGAAAACCAAAAAGTTCTCAGTAAAATGTTGCTTCAATGGCATGAAAGAAAGTCTTTTTTGCATTGAATTGTGACTGGCGATGAAAAGTGGATTTATTTTGAGAATCCGAAATGTACAAATCATGGGTTGATCCAGGTCAACTATCAACATCAACTGCAAGGCCAAATCACTTTGGAAAAAGTGATGGGATCAGGAAGGTGTGGTGTATTATGAGCTACTGAAACCAGGTGAAACCATTAATACTGATAGCTGCTGATAACAAATAATCAATTTGAACCATGCTTTGACTGTGAAACGACCAGAATGTGCCAGAAGACACAGCAAAGTAATTTCGCTTCATGATGATGCACCACCACACACTTCAAAACCAGTTAAAGACATGTTAAAAGATCTTGCCTGGGAAGTCTTAACCCACCCACAGTATTCACCAGACCTTGCTCCTTCAGAGTACCATTTGTTCTGATCAATGGCACACGCACTTTCTGAGCAGCACTTCAAAATGTACGAATAAGTGGAAAATTGGGTCTCTGAATGGTTTGCCTCAACACCAGAAAAGTTCTATTAGGACCGTATCCACAAATTACCTGAAAGATGGGGGAAATGTGTATCTAGCAATGGACATTACTTTGAATAAAACACTTTTGATGTTTCTCTTGAAATTATCTTTTTATTCTTTGATTACAAAATCTGCATTATTAACTGGTACACCTAGTAAGAGCTGAAGAAGGAAAAAAGAGAGGTTATTTGCCTAAAGGATTATTTTGTAGTGAACATGCCCACTAAAAATTGCCTGGAATCTGCAGGAAAATTGTCAAGAAAAATGTTTATAATTATAGGAATGTTTAAGCTTCATAAAGAAAAATAAACGAAGAATGATGGTAGGGACTATTAGGGTGAAAGCAGGGTTAAACTGGAAAACAGTTTTGTCAGGAGAGAACTCACTGAGAAAGTTACATCTGAACAAAAGCCAGGAGAGGGTGAACCATGAAGATATGAGGGTGGGGGTGGGGTGGGGATATTCCAGGAAGAAAGAATGATGAGTGATATACAAGTTAGTTCACCTCCCTGGAGTGGAGTAACAGGAACAGACCAGGAAGTGTTTTTTTTGAGATAGACAGACAGTTCATTGCAACAAGTTTGGTGTTCATGCACATTAAACTGGAAGCTATTGGTGGGTTTCTATGAGTGAGTGACAGATGTGATCCTGCTGTGACAGACTCTCTTTGACTACTATGTTAGACAGTCCTAGGCAGTGGGGCTGAGGGGCGGGGGCAGGGAGGGGAGAAGTGAGACCATGGAAGGCAACCTCCACAATCCAGTGACTGATGATTTTGACTTAGACTGGAGTGGTCAGTGGGAGATCATGAGAAGTGTCCATACCTTTTGATCACATATAAGAAAGAGTGAAGAGAAGTTGCAAGTGGACTGAATGTGAAATCTGAGAGGTGAGGGCCGTGAAACTGTGAAGGCTTTGGTCCTGAGCAATGGAAGATTTGGAGTTCCCATTTAGTGAGTGGTGGAGACTGTTGGAGGAGCAGGCAGAGCTGGGTATGGGAGGGTAATATTGGGAACCTGAGCTTAGGTTATTTATTTATCTACTGGAGAGCAATATGACTTAAAAGCCAGCTGGAGAAATGTAGCATGCCGACTGGCAGGCTTGTCCCAGCGGGTTATCTAGAGCTTGTATGCTTCATAATTCCCCCTATCTCTTACTCATTGGACCCCAACTATCTCTTCTGCATTCTTTTCAGAATAGACTAATTCTCACATATGTTTCTGATTGTGCCTTTTTGCATCTCTCAACATTGAGTTCTGGCACTGGTTTCAAACAATGTAATAACATGGTTACTTCAAGTTGGTCACACGGCAAGGTTATCCATACTGATTAAACCATGAATAAAATGCCACAGAGCACCTGACAGTGTGCGTTCTCTAACAATAGCCCTGGGGTTCAGTAATTTGGTGGTAAAATAATCTGACAGCTGGAACACTGTATTCTTGTAAAATCACTAAGAATTAAAAACCTTTTCTCCCTCAATATCTTAAAACATCTCTAAATAGCAAAATTAATTATCTCATGGCTTTAGAAATGCCTGTCAAATAAGAGGAACTTATTATTATGCAGATAAGAAATGATATAAATTAAATACAAACAATTATATGTTCATGTACAACTTTGAAAAAGAATTCACAAAAAAGCCAGTTTTATGTTCATTCCCACTGTGTCTGAGCTTATATTTGTACCTGTTCTATTGTCTTCTGTTTGCTTTGTTTTTATTATTATTATTATTATTATTATTATTTGTTTTTCTTTTGTCAGGGATATGGGGGTACTCAGGGAAAACGTCAGTTTAAGAAGAAATCCTTAAAACCTTTGAGTTTATCTTCATCGACAGGAAATTGATAAAATCAGTGTCTGTTTTGCTACTTGTATTTTGCTTAATGGTCTTCCCGTTCTGCATGATGTTGAGGGTTAACGGATTTGTGCACAATTTGTATAATTTCCACTCTTGATATTTGCTGGCCCTGTTGCTAGGCCGGCCAAAGGCTACATTCCGCCTTCATGGTGTCTGCTGTCTTGTGCTGGTGGTGGGCATGATTGCACCTCCCAGTCCACGTGGTCAGAATGGATGTGGAAGGAAGGGGGAGAGGAATTAGCTTCACATGTTGCACTCACACAGCTTATCCTCTGCAGCCTGTAGCAATAAAGTGTACTGTCTTGCATGCTTTGTCTAATTATTGGCTCTTTCTTCTATTCCTCCATCTCATGTTTCACAAGCATACAGCTGACCTGTGTGTTAGAACCTTTAATGACAGATTATCATGAAGAAATATGAGGAGAGCAGATGAGATTTCCTAGAGGTTTACTATGTGGAAATATGTGTCAAAAGCAGCTTAGGGATGAGCATTACATGACACAGTAGAGCTTTAAAAGTGTCTTAGAAACCACAGCATTATGCCTGGACACTTTGGGTCAATATGATTTTTCTTCTGAGTACCTGGCCCTGCTAAGGTCTTGTAGGAAGCCTCACTCGTACCCCTGGGCAGGGAAGGACAAATGGGGGTATTTGTAAGGTAGTAGAGATTCTGCAAAGTATAAACCTACCTTAGTGCTGAGATTGGAGAACCTTAAAGCTATTCCTCTTATTTTTCGCCTACTCTCATTTTAAGATAGTAGGGCTCTGTCCTTGCAAGGTGGTCATTTATTTTTAGGACAATTTTTCAGTAACACATTTGGGGCTGTAAGCTACCTCCTCAGGCCTTCTGGCTGATACATCTTCCTGTTTAGAGCTAAATCTGCTACATCCTGGATGTTGTGAGGAATCATGAATGAGGAGGAGAGGAGGAGGAGGAGGAGGAGGAGGAGGAGGAGGAGGAGGAGGAGGAGAAGGAGAGAGATATATATTCAGAGAGACATAGAGACAGTATATGTTTAAGACAGTATAGGTATGTTGAGAAATTTCTTTGGAAGAAAGAGTGTATAGGTTATAAAAAGGCAGCAAGTGTGTGTACAATCTGTATACACAGTTGAGTGCCCAAGAAACACTTTGATAACAAATTAGAGGCTGGGATTTCCCCTGACAAGGTCAAATCTTTATTTTCTGTTCTGTTCAGGGCTCTGGGAGATCTAATAGTGAGACAGGGACACAGTACATGACAGACAGTGGAATTCAGGTCCATTCACTAGGTAAGTTAGTCTGTATGCCTGAGCATCTAGAAGTACCAGAAGACTCCTGCTTTTCCAGCGAAGCATTGTAATCACAGTGCAGGGGGCGGCTAAGAAAGGGAAACCAAGGTAACAAGATCCTTGGCCATCTACATTCAAACCAAAGAACATCTTCAAGAGCAATAGGAGATTATGTCCACATAGCGCTTTTTGTTATGGTCCATCTTCACACTGTCAGTGCTGACTAATTTCCGGTCATCACTCCCAGGTCCTGAAGATATAGGATTGGAAAGTGTGAAGTTGGGATGAAATTAGCACTAGGTGAGAAAGGCAATTTATGCATAAACTGTCAAAAAGTGTCATTTTGATCCCTGGCTTGTTATATTTGATGCTAATGGGCAGTCAAGTAAATATCCCTGATTCTTATACATGGCAACTTCATACTAGTTTGAGGGGACAATTAGAATATGGCATGGGTCATAAACATATTTAACATTCTTTCATGATTAAGTTACATTTTCACTAAAGATGTCTTAAGTCCTAGCCAGTTAAGCTTAGTTAGTTAGAGCATTATCCCCATATACTAAGGTTGTGGGTTTAATCCCCAGTCAGGGCACATATAAGAATCAGCCAGTGGATGCAAAAATAAGTGGAACAGTAAATTGATGTTTATTTCTTTCTCTCTCTTTCCCTCCCTCTCTCTAAAATTAATTTTAAAAAAAGATGTCTTAAAAGCATTAAAAAACTGGGACTCATCCCTTTTTTTATGTACTATCTCAGTACATTCTACAGGAATCTCTTCTATAGAATTAAAAAGTTCCAAACCAGTCATGTCATAGATCCATTCATATTGTCACCAATGGGTTTAGCTACCTCAAAACAGAGGAAAGCAATATTTTGAACCAAAATGCATTTATCTTCTAACCCACCACTAGCTGCTACACCTGGCATCTGGCACATGTAGTCACACAATATAGATCCAAAATGCAAGAATACACACGTTTAATGGCGTTTACAATGTTTGTAACATTTATGCTTGCTATGGAATGAAACTTATCTGTTGTTAGTGTGAACATCACAAAACTGCTTCCTGCATTTCCTGGAAACATCCTATACAATGACAATGCCGCTTTCATAAATCTTGAGTCCCGAACTTCAATTCATGGTGCATTGAATCTACCCAGTCAAATTAGAAATTTCAGTATTCACATCAAGCATTAGGTAGATGTATTGCTTTAAGCATTCATGACAGCTTAAATAAAATATGTTTAAAGTGCTTCTTAAAAAAATATATATGTTTTGATTGATTTCAGAGAGAGGAAGAGATAGGGAGAGAAGGATAGAAACATCAATGATGAGAGAGAATCATCAATTGACTGCCTCCTGCCACAGCGGATTGAGCCTGTAACCCTGGCAAATACCCTGGCCAGGAATCAAACCATGACGTCCGGCTTCATAGGTTTACGCTCAACCATTGAGCCATGCCGGCTGGGCTGCTTAAAGTACTTTTAAATGTTTTACTATTTCACTGTTGCTATGAAAGTAAAATGGTGGTTTATATTTTATTTGATGGGACACATAGTTTGAATTTGGAGATAACCTAATCAGAAATGAAAGCCACGGCTAGCTCACAAATGCACAGTGCCTTTTGTAGAAGCGCCACTCACCATTCCAGGCCAGAGAGCCAGATTGTCACAGACCTGGCCTCCGGTGAGTTGTTGGCTGTGTGAGAAGGATTTACTGCAGTTACTCATGCTGTGATTTAGATTAAGCCACTGCCAGCTTCAGTTCTCAAACACTTATGATCGTTCTCATTCAGGTTTACTTAAAAGAGTCCCTTGAACTTCAGACTGTGTGTTGGAAAATCATAGCAGCACATTTACTGTACATGCTGCATAATGTAAACCCTACCATAACCTTCACCGAACGGCACACGTGTAAACTGAACTTATTTTGCTGTTGAGGTTTTTAGTAAACACCTGTTCTTGGTTGACGTAGGTTATCTTGGGTTTAGAAAGAATCACTGTATATATTAAAAGCAGGTAGAGCCATCTGGAGTGGCTCAGTAGTTCAATTCCCGATCAGGGCACATGCCAGGGTTGGCATGCAGGAGGCAGCCTATTGATGATTCTCTCTCATTGTTGATGTTTCTAACTCTCTTCCTCCCTTCTGCCTTCCTCTCTGAAAGCAATAAAAATATATTTTTAAAAAGCAGGTAGGTCTAAATATTTATATTGTCACACATCTCATGGCAACATAATTTCGTTCTAAGTTTGTTCTTTTAAAGAATTCTCCTGTGATTTGAGCCCCTTCAGCAAAAATAAATAAACAAACAACTATAAATAATTTTATAAATTTTGGGGGGGTTCATTGTTAGAAGCTACCCATTGACTTCACTATCAGAGAAGTGTAAACAAGGAGCCCAGAATGCTGGTGAACCTTAAGCCCTGGCAAGGGCCAGGGCTATGCACTGATTGTTTAGTTGAGACAATGGTAGCTCAAGCAATTTCCTGACCAAATAGTCTCAGAGTAAATCTTTATTAATATTTACTGGCCTTTAAGACAGGTGGTCTGTTACCGGAATTGCCTGCCTGACTAAGGGCTATATGTGTATCCAAAACTGAATAAAAGCTTGGCAAGGCCTGGGCACCAGTGGCGTCTTCCCCCTTGTGCTGGACTCTCTGCCTGGCCCCCCAATTTCCAAATTATTGTTTCTTGTCTCGTCTCTGTCATTTGTATGTGGCCCTTCTCCAGATCCCAAACCCTGAACCACGCGGGGTGTGGGTCACCCAATTCATCAGTAGTTCACTCTCTTAAACTCTGCGGTCAGAAGTCATGTGCTTTTGGACATTGCCTCCTCTCCTGTTTCAGTACCTCTGGGTTTGTGAGCAGCCTGGGTAATCAGTGCCCCCAAGCACACCCATGCTCTGTCCCTAATTGACTGTTTTTTTCTTTCTGCCTCAGAAATGAAGCCCGTGCACTCCACTGACATCACCTATATCGCCATTGTGACCAACACTGTACTGAAGTCCTCCATAGGACAAAGCATCTAACTTTTGCCATTAAGGTGAGTAGTAAACTGCTGTCCTGTGGTGTACTCTGTAGTGTTGACCCCAAATTTGTTTAGTTTGTAGGCTGTGGCATGAGTGGATAGGGGCTCGATTGAATGAAAAGACAGCAAAAGGTGCTATGTTTTGTTCTTGTATAGATTACGTGCTTAGGAGCCTAGGGCTAGCCTATGACTTCTTTGCCCACTAGAATGCAAACTTGCAAGCTTTGCAGTGGCATGGGTAAGTCTACTCCTTCTGTGGAGGCAGGAAAAGGAGAGGGATAGCATGATCTTATAGGGGAGAAAGCAGATGATTGAAAACAACATTGTAGGTTAGGATGAAGAGTTTCTTTTTAGTGAAACTAAAAATTATTGAATTGTTTTAGGTAGAGAAATGATTGGGTATATTTTATAATTTTAAATATCTGGTGGTGGCTATGTGAAGATTAGATTGCATAAAATTTAGAGGAAATATGAGATCTAGTTACAAAGCTGTAACTCTTCATGAAGGGGATGGTATATGATTGTTGTAGTGTGATGATGGAGACGGGGAAAAATACATGGAATTGGGATACAATGTGGAGGCATGTCAATAGAAACTGATGGGTGGTATGTGGTGAATGAAGAAAGAGAGGACATGACAGAATTAAATGCTCCCTCTCGCTGACTCTGTCTCATTCAAGTCTGCATTGTGCCATGGCCTTCAGTCTAATAGCTCCTGCATTAGACATAACTCACTAGAGGAATTCAGCTTGTGGCTTAAGTTTTTACAAAAACTGTCCCTCCAATTTTTTCCTTCCTTTGACATAAAAGAAGCTTGAACTCTGTCCTTTCTTGAAATGGATTTGAGGAATGGCTAGGGCCCACATTTCTTGAATGGCACCTTCTCCATCTATAAAACTTTCCATATGCCACACTCTGACATTATGAGTTTTGGCAACTCGGCATGTTGGGCACACAAGCTTTGGATCTGTAACAAGGACTTGGTGACTGTCTGCTCTCGGAGCATCTCCTGTAGAATAAAAAGGATCATTAGGATTCAGGGTAGGGCACTCAGTTCTGTTTACATCCCCAGTAGAAAGAAATGCTTGTCAAATCTCTGTGTTTAGGATACTTGATTTTAAAGAAACTGCTGACAATTATAAAGCACCAAAACATGAAAAAGTTTTACATTTTCCCCCAAATCCTTCTATCTAATAAAAGAGAAATATGCAACTTGACTGTACCTCCGCTATGCTACCAACCGCTAGGAGTAAGTATGCAAATTAACCCAATCAAGATGGCGAGGTCCATAGCAGCCAGGTGGTGCTGGGCCTGCCAGGGCAGATCGGAGACACAAACCCACAGGGAGGCCAGCACCCAGCAGCCCCAAGGCCCGGGGCCGAGGTGCTGGAGCTGCTGGGGTGGTGGTGGTGGGGGTGTGGCAGCAGTGGAGACACAAACCCTAAAGAAACTACTATTTATAATATTTCAAACAATAAAAAAATATATCATTGGCATAAAAATTGTATATATTTAAGGTGTACGACCTAATGTTTTGATATATGTATATACTGTGTAAATATCACTACAATCAAGCTAATTAATATACGTATCACCTCTATATAGAAATGAAATATATACCAATAAGTGAGGGCTTCATGGTAAAGTTAAAAAAAAAAAACACAACAAACCTGTGGAAAGGGAGATAAACTATCATAATTTTATCTCCCTTTCCATAGGATGAGAAAACTGCCCCTGGTTTAGTTAGTGATGTGGCCCACACCTTTCTACAAACACAGGGTGTGTTATGACCACTCCCAGGAAGATCTGGTCAGAATACCATCTCCAGGGAATAACGCTACTGTGGCAAATCATCTGAGGGAGGAAGCAAGCTTTTGTTGGGTTTATTCTGAAGGTCAGAGAACATGCCACCCCAACATTTGCCATGTTGTTATATTGATGATCTTGAACTGCAGATGCTTGAAAAACAGCAAATGCATGCAGAGGCTTTCACTGAAGTCTCCTGATCTGCCTAAAATCGGACCCCCCAAAAGGAGCTCAAATGTCATAGGTCCCCTTCACAGGAGAAGTGTCATCAGGCAGAGAAGACTGACTCCTGTCACAGGACAGGAGAGTAGAAGTTGACATCACACCCAAACTTTGTTACAAACTATTTCCCCCCATCCCCATTCATCTTTCCTAAAAATCATTTACTCTCCTCGAAGAGGCCTACATCTCCCATCCCCTTTCCCTAGGAAGATGGTATTTAAATCTGGATTCTAAGCCACCTTGAGGAGTTACTCATTTTTCCCTGGGATCTTCCACATATACACGAGGTACACATGTTAATGAACTTTTGTTTTTCTCTTGGTGATCTGTCTTTCATTACAAGGGCCTCCACTAAGAACACAGAAAGGTAGAAGAAAACTATTTTTCCTCCTCCATAATTCTATCTTGGGAAATCAAGTCCCCTGCTGAACAATGAGGTTGGCTCAAGTACCAAGCAGTCTTGGCTGATGGGAGGGAAGCTTCTAGGGAGAAATCAATGATATTGGCATCAAAGTGGGATGAAGGGCACACGCATGGTTGCTGGTGGGAGTTTAAAGTGGTTCAACATTTTTGGAGGATGATTTATCAAATTTGATAGAAATTTTCAAGGTACATCCAAGAATCTTCTACTAGGAATCGCATCTGTTCAGATAAAGCACAAGCACATAAGCCCTGGTCAGAACCCAGGATGCTACTTCCATGATAGGAAAACCTGGGAACAACCTGCATTTTTAGGACAAGGTGGCATCTATACCAATAAGAGGGTAATATGCTAATTAGACTGAACATCTTCTGGATGACCTTCCAGATGTCCTTCCCGACAAAGCCACCTTGGCGGGGCCAAGGCAGAGGAGGTTAGAGGCAATCGGGCAGGCAGGGGAGAGCAGTTAGGGGGATCAGGCCAGCAGGGGAGAGCAGTTAGAGCAAACAGGCTGTCAGGGGAGAGCAGTTAGGGGCATCAGGCTGGAAGGCAGGTGAGTGGTTAGGAGCCAGAGGTCCTGAGGGGTCCCAGATTGGAGAGAGTGCAGGCTGAGTTGAGGGGACCCCCTTCCCGTGCATGAATTGCATGCACTGGGCCTCTAGTATAATATATAATGCTTTCCATATATTGCCATAATGTTTAATTTTGCAGTGTTTCTTTTTTTAAAAATATAAAAAATGTGAGTATTTTGCCTCCTTAAAAGTTAAATTGTTACTTATACCTCTATCTCCATTATTGTTTACGTTCTCTCTTTCTGCTCTCCTTCCTCAGACTTTATTCTCTACTGGTTTTTACTTGCCCTTCTAGTCTGGCAGCACATCAACCTTTGTAGTCCATTCCCTTCATTAGCTCATTCCTCTCCTGCTTTTTCCCCACATGCCACAGAGTTTGCCTTTTTGTCCTTTCCATCTTGTTTTCACATTCTTACCAGATTGGGAAATACTTCTCTCAATTAAATACTCTGCTAACATAATAGGTTTTGAGTTTAGTCCAATTTAAAGGAAGTGACACAAGGAAGTCCACCTAAGTATCTCTATTCTAGGGAAACAAAAGAGTTTGCAAGTGTTTAGAGAAAAGTCAGTTTGCTCCCTAATTTCGTGAGGCGGCCCAAGATAATTTCTAGTCTGATAAGTTACAGAGGAGTAGTGTAGGTGGGAGAAAGGGTGAAGTACTGCACAGTATTGCATTCACACCCATTGCTATTGTATTGCTTTCTCTTCAGTCTCTACACTATCACATATATTAAGCTTAATTGTAAATGCTAAAATCAAATAACGATGATTGTTTATAGTATCCGTGCCTTTCTTTTTTCCCAGCTATTTTAGTGAACTATTTCTGTCTCTATTACAGATATGAATTTATTCCTGCATTTATTCTTCTGTTATCATGAATTTAGAAAACAGAAAATGAAGACGGTCCGTAGAGAAAAAATTGCTTTAAACACACACACACGCACACACATGCAAACACACACCACATCACAGCACTATATGAAATCCATCTTTTTCCAATATAAAACACCTCCCTAAAATGTATTTCTTTACTCATCAATATTTTATTGAATCCCTACTATGAGAGGACCTGTACTGGGTGCTAATGATTCAAAGCTGGACAAGGCTGTTTGTATTGGTTCTCAGAGTGAAGTTGTTTAAAAAGCCAGCTGCTACTCCCACTATGCCCTTCGCAGTTTGGGGGGCGTGAAGACACATTCGGGCCATTGAACCTCTCTCTTTGTGAGTTTCTCAATAGACTCCCACGTCCAGAACCGCACGTGTAGATTCCCTCCCCGCACTGTCAAAGGGAACAGGCTGGGCTTCATATCTAACAAGATCCTAGATGCTCATTATCCTTTGAAGCCCGGCTCACTGAGCACTTTTCACAATGAAGTTCTTTCACTTACCTTTTGCCATCTGAGCCAGAGAAAAGTTTCCTGAACACTCAATGCCTTTATAGGAGCAATGCCCAAAGAGAATCATTATGCAAATAGCCACCGGTGTATTTTCCCCCCCATTTCTTACAAATATTGTCACTAAGGATTATGGGATATATTATCTAAAAATGTATCTCCCTCCCAACACGTAACTCAGCTTTGGAAGATGACAGGGTGTACCCTCACATTGGATAGTTGTCTAACATTGAGGACAATGATAATCTATTCTTTTCAAAACAGTCACAATCAAAAAGGGGTAGAACCTATTTTCTTGGTGTTCTAGTACTTAATTGCTGTTTTCAAAGGAGGCTTTCCATTCACTTTAATTACACATTTAATAGAGATGCAAGGCAGAAAATATATATTTGTAATTGAATTTGAGTTATTTTCCCCAAAGAGAGCAGTGTGGGTCTCTCACAGGGTGGGTCTGGCCCTCCAGAGTTCTCTCTGTCTCCTTGCTTTTCAGAGTAACTGCTGACCTGTTATGACCACGCCAGGGAAAATCCTCTGGGAGTTTTACATTTCCAGATCACGCTCTCCTTTGTGTGTGACTACACTAAATGCAGGATCTATTCTTTGTTTGGCTTGTACAGGAGCCCATGCGTCAGTTGCTAATTCTGCATCCCATTTGGAGCATTAAAAAACATGCGAGGCTCGTGTCTTCACATATCAGGCTGCCCTCACATACCTCGGAGGGATGTAATGGGAGAGCCTCTTGCCCGGAGGAAGTGCAGACTTTTACCTTCTGACCTAGGATCTCTGTACAGGATTTTTCAGTTTTCCCAGCTAGCACTGTTCTCATATTTTCCAGCTTCTGTCAATTCATTAAATGCCGATTTAGATTTTTATGGCAACATTCGTCTCAGATGACACTTACAGTAAAGTTCATCATTAAACCTTATAATTTTTAGTGCTGTATGTAATTGATGGTTCCATTTTAAATCAAATCCACCCTAATAAATTGTCTTAAGACTTTGCAGATACATCATGTAGTTAGCTTTTTCTTGAGGCATCATTTATAAAGACAGGATATGACTTTATGCCTGAGGAATATATTTTACTGAGAGCACAACAATGCATTGATAGATTTGTTGTAAATTATCTCAAAAGAAGAGTATCTCAGAAGAATGGTAACACATATAATGACCTACCTCCATATACAATGGCACAAGGATCATTTTGGGAGCAAAACAGATTTTCGGGATAAATAATTGAGAAAAAAAATGTCTACTTAACTTGAACGGTATCATTAGTTGCTATGTGAAAAGTCTTTCAGACTCTGGGTCTAATTTACCTTTTGTGTCTAAGCTCAAATTCTGAAGCAGATTTTTTTCTTATGCATATTATACCACAGTTCTACTAAGGGACTCATTATTTCACCTTTACAGGACTATATTTTCATGACTGTTCATCTATCCTTTGTTTTTACCCCATGCTCAAATTTATCCTTTAAATTATTGTTCAAATCAGCCATGCAAGGTAAAAATATGATTATGAATCCCCAATGCTTCTTGAAGTATTCCAGTGGCTTTTCATCACTTGCAAGATAAGACCTGTGCACTTTTAGCGAGACAAATAAGAATCCTTCATAATTGGTATTACTTTTCTCCTCCAAATCAATATTCCCCATAATATGGATTTTAATACTTCAATAATGTTATTTTGTGTCTTACCTCATTATTTTATGTACCTAATTTTTCCATAAATACCTAATGTACACTCACTCTGTATTGGGTGAGCACACATGGACCTGGTCCCTGACCTTGTGTTTACAGTCTGATGGGGAGACAGATATTAATCAAATACTCACATAAGGAAATATAACATGACAATATAAAGTGACATAAGAGAGGGGTACATGGTGGTATTCCTACCTGCCATGAAGGAATTTGATCAAGTCAGAGACATCAAAGAAAACTTCCATGAGGAGGAATTTCTGAGGAAAGATCTGAAGGACATAGATGCTTTATTTGTCAGGAGAGAAAGGGAAGAACATTAAAACAGAAAGAACATGTATTTTCTTCCAGGCTTTTTTTTTTTATTTACTTGACCTTTCACCTTTGCTTTTCCTTTATCCACATCTTTGCTCAGACCTGATTCAATATGAACACCCCTAGAAAACTCCCCTTCTTTCTTGTCAAATATGTAAGCTTCCTTTTATTCCTCCCAAAATAGCACATTATCCACATTATACTATTATTTCTTTGTTGAAATGAAGGAAGAGGAGGGGAAGGGAGGGAAGAAGAGACAGAACTAATATTGATACTTTTGCTTTCTATTAAAAGTCTGTGTACTCATTAAGGTCAAGTTTTTAAAAATCTAACTTGCTTCATTCTGGATTTTCTAAGTCAGGTATGTTTCTTCTGAATTTAAATTCCAAGTATGTAGACTGATTTTACGGTTTACTTCATTCTGCTTTGTGCCCTCTCTTATTTTATTGGATGTACTCAACTCCAAATTACTTCAGAATCCTTGAGGACAGGTCTCATGTATTGCAGGATGTCTAGCAGCATCCCTTGTCTCTACCTCCTATAGGGCAGTAGCACCCTCCTCTCCCCAACCAGTTGTAGCAACCAAAACATGTCTAGATTTTTTTTGCTGAATGTCCCTGGCTGAGAACCTCTCCTTTTCACTATCAAAGAGGAGTGGTTTCCTCACATACACTAGTAAACTAGGAACTCAAAGGGTTTTCATGAGGCTTTCATGTTCATAGAACACCTACAAGTCTGATACAAAGTAGATGCTCAATATATGGCCTGTATCTTTCCTAGTGAGACATATTATCCTTCTGTTCTTTTAGGCCCAATAACCACATTGCTCCACTTTAAGAAATTATTTTTAAAGTCTTGGAAGTTTTAGATGCTGGTGGTGGTGGGAGGTGGGAGAGTGGGGAATATCAAATTAGCTCCTCAAGCTTTATTCCTGTGTAATTATGAATTCAATTCTTTTCCCCTTATTATCTGTCATATTTCTACCTATTCACACTGATAGTGAGATTTTGAAATGGATCCTAGTTGACTAGATAGTTCAGCATGTGAGAGAGCTTAGAATCATTGGTGAGCCATATTTATATTCTCTTTCTTTTGGATCATTAATAAAATGTTAAATCAGATAAAACATCTACCCAAGCATTAATTGAAATTCCTAAACAAGTCGTGGCTCAGAAACTTGTGTGATATTGCTGTAATTAACAATTGATTCCCTCTGACGACATTAGTATGTAATTCCTCAAGTAACTCCTGCAATTATCTACTATCAAGGCAAATATTTCACCTGCAATATGTTTTATTAAAAGAGTATTTTCCAATCTGTGAATTAAGTAATTCCCTAATCTTAAACCAATGCACCCTATTTTGTTCTACAACTTTTCCTTAAAACTGCATAATAATTGCTTGACAAGATATGTACCCTTTTTATCATCCTGAAATGTGTATGTATTATTTCTCAATTTCTTTAGTTACAAACTTATGTGATTCATTTTAGATTTCTAAAATCTTTCTTCATAACATCAGTGCAAAATTAGTGGTGTAGTTTTCTATTCTTTTGAAAGCCCACAATTAGTGTTTGTGGCATCTATATTCCACTTATAAATTGTTCTTATATATTGATTTTGTATGAAAATTTTAAAGCAGATGCCCCAAATTGGTGGCAAATATAAAACATTTAGATATATGTTAGAGTATGTTCCACAAATTAATAATTATAGAATAATTCAAAATGCTTGCAAGCCCAGACGGTGTGGCTCAATGGTTGAGCGCCAAACCATGAACCAGGAAGTCACAGTTCGATTCTGAGTCAGGGCATATGCCTGGGTTGTGGGCTCCATCCCCAGTGTGGGGAGTGCAGGAGGCAGCTGATCAATGATTCTCTCTCATCATTGATACTTCTAGCTCTCTCTCCCTCTCCCTTCCTCTCTCTATAAGAAATAAATAAATAAAATGCATGTAAGTAAGAGTTTTTACTTTTATCCCAGAAATGTAACACTTTTAATTTGTTTGCTAATAGTTTGCATTCATTCATATATATAATTAGATATTTACAGGTATCCTATATAATAAAGGAGTAATATGTAAATTAATCATCACTCTGCTACACCCAAAAGCCATGCCAACCAGCCCATCAGGAGCGAGTATTCAAATTAACACCAACCAAGATGGCTGCAGCCACGGAGCGAGCAGGAGGCTTGGGTTTCCCTGGCAATGGAGTAAGCCAAGCTTTCTGCACACTCTGGTGGGCCCAGGCCTCCACTCAAGTCTACAAAGTTTCAATTATAGAAGATAAATAAATCCCAGATACCAGGGCCTCTGCTTGGGTCACTGGGTGGCATGGCTGGCCTGCAAACCACCACAGGCCCTCGCCCAGGCTGCCCCACACCCCAAGGGAACCCCCACTCTGATCTGGGACACCCTTCAAGGCAAACCAGCTGGCCCCCACCCATACACCAGGAATCTATTCTATCTAATAAAAGAACAATATGCAAATTGACCATCACTCCAACAGACAAGATGGCTGCCCCTATGTGGTCAAAGATGGCTGCCCCATGTGGACACAAGATGGCCAGCAGGGGAGGGCAGTTGGGAGGGACCAGGTTGGCAGAGGAGGGAAGTTGGGGGCAACCGGGCCTGCAGGGAAGGGCAGTTTGGGGGAACCCAGGCCTGCAGGGGAGAGCAGTTTGGGGGTACCAGGCCTGCAGGGGAGAGCAATTGGGAGGGACCAGGCCTGCAGGGGAGGGCAATTGGGGGCAAACAGGCTAGCAGGGGAGTGGTTAGGGGTGATCAGGCTGGCAGGCAGAAGTGGTTAGGGGCAATCAGGAAGGCAGGCAGGTGAGCAGTTGGGAGCCAGCAGTCCTGGATTGTGAGAGGGATCTCAGATTGGAGAGGGTACAGGCTGGAGGTGCCTATATATATAATAGAGGCCTGGTGCATAAAAATTTATACCCTGGAGTGGCGGGGGGGATGGAGGGGGTTGATCCCTCAGCCTGGCCTGCCCCCTCTCACAGTCTGGGAGCCCTCAGGGGTGGGAGATAACCCGACCATCAGGGGAAGGCAATGCCCTATCACACCTGTGCTGCTGGCACTGCTGGCAGTGCAAGCCTTGGCCAGCCCTGGTTACCTGAGCCTTGGGCGGCCCTGGGCAGCTGGGCAGCCACCACCCAAGGCTTGGCTGCACCTTGGGCTGGCCCTGGGTGGCTGGGTACCCACCACCTGAGGCTTGCCTGTGCCTCGGGAGTCAGCTGGGAAGCTGCCATCTGAGGCTTGCCTGTGCCTCAGGCCAGCCCTGCGCAGATGGGGGGCTGAGGGGAATGGGGGAATCCGGAGGGAGGTGCGCAGAGTGGCCTTGCTGTGCCTGCCGCCCCAGCGGGGCTGAGGGGCCTGGGCGCCGCTATCTTGTGGCTTTGGGCACCACCATCTTTGAGTGTATGGCAGTAAATTAGCATATTCCCTCCTTATTGGCTGTGGGCGCCACTATCTTTGTGATGACTTGAGGGTCAATTAGCATATTTCCTCTTTATTAGATAGGATGTTTTCTAATTTGATTCCGGACTGCACATCACAATAAAATAATAATTAAGATCAAGGCAAATTCAAGTGAAGATATAATAAAGAAAAAAAAAGAAATAAAGACAAAAGCATGGAAGTCTTCAGCTGAGAACAATATTACAGATGATTCAGCATCTATCCATTCATTAGCAAATGAAACTACAAAGAGTGTAAAAGAATTATTTTTAAATGGTTACAGATCTACTTGATGGTTGCTACTTAGATGTTGTCTTGGTAGTTTTGATTTATAATTCAGTGACATTTGTAATCCATCATTAAATCAAATAATTTTGGAGATGCCTACAAGTTTTCTAATCTAAGTCTCTCCTCTCCTCAGAAGCTTGGTAAAGAGCAAAGAACTTCTCTCTCTCTGAAGACACAGAGTGTATCTCTCTATTCATTCAACATATCTTCCACATACTTCAAGTCTTTTTAAAAATTCTGCCACTGCCTTTAGTTTCATTTTCTAGTTCAATATAAGACTATTCTTTTTTTAACAAATATATTTGTATTGATTTTAGAGAGGAAGGAACAGGGAGAGAGAGATAGAAGCATCAATGATGAGAGAGAATCATTGATCAGATGCTTCCTGCAAGCCCCCTGCTGGGGATCAAGACAGCAACCCAGGCATGTGCCCTTAACCAGAATCAAACCCAGACCCTTCGGTCCTCAGGCTGACACTACGCACTGAGTTAAACTGGCTAGGACTATAAGACTATTCTTAAAATGTTGAAAACAGTCATCAGAATAGATCTCAAAATTTTCCAGTTGCTTCATATACACCAATTTAAATAATTCAGTTGGATAATTTTTATAAGAATATTCTAATTTGCTATTATTCCTTTTTCCCCTCCAAAAGGACCATACCTGAAATTGAACACAAAATTTCAGACATGGTCAAACATTTGAGGCATTGCTACTTTCATTGTAAACATCGTGGTTGTATTTATGAAGCCAGCCTGAAATTGTATTAACTTGGGAAAAAATCAATTCAAATTAAATCAACTAATTTAATAATATTAATAGGGATTCTAATCTACATTAGTTATGCATAAGTGTGGAAGGTAAAAGATGAGTAAGACATAAATCTTGCTTTCAGATACACAGTAGATTAAAAAATTAAGTGAAAACTAATCAGGAGGAGGAGTAGAATAATTCTTATTGGAAATTAGAGCAAGAATAAGGATTTAACAATCTGCTCTAAATTTTTGCAGACAAATGTGACTTGTCAAGAAGAAGAATAAGTGAAAACTATTCTATGTTATGAAAATCCTATCTAATAAAAGAGTAATATGCAGATTGACCATCACTCCAACACACAAGATGGCTGCCCCTATGTGGTCAAAGATGGCTTCCCCCATGAGGATACAAGATGGCTGCCACAAGATGGCCAGCAGGGGAGGGCAATTGACAGGGACCAGGCCTGCAAGGGAGGGCAGTTGGGGGTGATCAGGCCTGCAGGGGAGGGCAGTTAGGGGTGAATAGTTGGGGGTGATCAGGCCTGCAGGGGAGGGCAGTTAGGGGTGACTAGGCCTGCAGGGGAGGCCAGTTAGGGGCAAACATGCTGGCAGGGGAGCAGTTAGGCATCAATTAGGCTGGCAGGAGATTGGTTAGGGGGTGATCAGGATGGCAGGCAGAAGCAGTTAGGGGCAATCAGGAAGGTAGGCAGGCAAGCAGTTGGGAGCCAGCAGTCCTGGATTGTGAGAGGGATGTCCGACTGCCCATTTAGGCCCCATCCCAGTAGGGCCTGGTCCCTCCTAAATGGGAGGACAACTGCAAATTATAAAAAAGGCACCAATGTAGTGTGTGTTGGTCTCTGGGATAAGGCCACACTCTGACTTCAGCCATGTGTCAGTTTGCATACCCCTTGAGCAGACCCAGATTGGAGAGGGTGCTGGTTGGGCTAAGGGACACCCCCCCCCTCCCCCGCTGCCCCATGCATGAATTTACTGGGCCTCTAGTAAAGCATATAAAAGGAAAGAATGCTATATGTGAATGATTCATTTTGTGGAGCTGTCTATTTTCAAGTCATACATTATAAGGGGATACAATAGTAGGAAAATAATGAAAGATTTTGTTTATGCCCTAGCTGGTTTGGCTCAGTGGATAGAGCATCAGCCTGCAGACTGAAGGGTCCTGGGTTCAATTCTGGTCAAGGGCACATGGCTGGGTTGCAGGCTCAATTCCCAGTAGGGGGCATACAGAGGGCAGCTGATCAATGATTCTAATCTTGATGTTTCTATCTCTCCCTTCCTCTCTGAAATAAATTTTATATATATATATATATATATATATATATAATTTATTTCATAAATTATATATATATATATACATTTTAAACAAACTATATATATATATATATATATATATATATATATATATATATATATATATAGTTTGTTTAAAATGTGTGTACATTTAGGGATCTTTCCATTGGAAGTGTCAGAAAATGCAATCCAGGCTCATACGAAAAATCATTGGTGAGTCAGAAATTTGAACAAAAATCTGGGCACTGACTCTCATTGACCCACACTGGGTTAAAGTCTACTTTCTGGACCAAGTACAATATGTGTGGAGTAGAATGTACTGCTTTAACCAAGTCTGGATCACATACCCATAACCACATAGAGAGAAGGAATGGGATAATGCCATGCTCACCTAGAACATAGAAATCAAAGTTTGGGATGCATTTATCTATTCCACCCCCAACCCCAACATCAAGTTTCTGATGGCCAAAGAAAGAGAAGCTAATGATGCAAGGAGAGAAGAAATGTGTATTGTGAGATGTATTTTTTCTAGGATTATGCCAAAGTAATCTGTTGTATGAGCAACTATTTACTCAGTTATTATATTGTAGGCATTACTCATTACGTATAATCCTCAGAAGTTCTCTGTACGGGTATTGTTTCATCATCATTATATATTTAACAAAAATTAAATCAGTGGAAGTGTATATGAGGAGTGGTGAAGTTTGATCCATACAGTTTTTAAACTAAAATTGATACCTTTTCTATACATTACAATCTTTTCATATTATTATTATTATTGCATTTATTTAAAGTAATATTTAGCTCTACTTTCAAAGGAATGGCCTAGACCTGTGGTCAGCAAACTGCGGCTTGTGAGCCACATGTGGCTCTTTGGCCCCTTGAGTGTGACCCTTCCACAAAATACCAAGGCCTGGGCAAGTCTATTTAGAAGAAGTGGCGTTAGAAGAAGTTTAAGTTTAAAAAATTTGGCTCTCAAAAGAAATTTCAATAATTGTACTGTTGATATTTGGCTCTGTTGACTAATGAGTTTGCTGACCACTGGTTTAGACCAATGTTTATCAACTTTGGTTGCACATTGAACTCACCTGAGAAGCTTTAAAAATACTGAGTTCTGGCCTGGCCAGCAGTGGCTCAGAAGTTGAGTATCAACCTATGAACCAGAAGATCACGGTTTGATTCTCAGTCAGGGCACATGCCCGTGTTTTGGGCTTAATCCCCAGTGTGGGGTGTGCAGGAGGCAGCCGACCCATGATTCTCTTTCAGCATTGATGTTTCTATGTCTCACCCTCTCCCTTCCTCTCTGAAATATATATATACTAGAGGCCTGGTGCACGAAATTCGTGCACTGAGGTGGGGGGTGTCCCTCAGCCCATCCTGCACCCAATCCAATCTGGGATGCCTCAAGGGATGCCTACTGGGATTGGGCCTAAACGGGCAGTCGGACATCCCTCTCACAATCCAGGACTGCTGGCTCCCAACTGCTTGCCTGCCTGCCTTCCTGATTGCCCCTAACCGCTTCTGCCTGCCAGCCTGATCATCCCCTAACCACTCTCCTGCCAGCCTGATTGATGCCTAACTGCTCCCCTGCTGGCCTGTTTGCCCCTGCCTTCCCGGGCAGGCCTGATCACCCCTAACTGCCCTCCCCAGCGTGTTTGATCACCCCCAACTGCCCTCCCTTGCAGGCCTGGTTCCTTTCAACTGCGCTCCCCTGCTGGCCATCTTGTGGCAGCCATCTTGTGTCCACATGGGGCAGCCATCTATGACCACATGGGGGCAGCCATCTTGTGTGTTGGAGTGATGGTCAATCTGCATATTACTCTTTTTATTAGATAGGATAGAGGCTTGGTGCATGGGTGGGGCTGGCTGGTTTGCCCTGAGGGGTGTCCCAGATCAGGGTAGGGGTTCCCTTGGGGGTGTGGGGCAGCCTGGGCGAGGGGCCTGTGGTGGTTTGCAGGCTGGCCACAGCCCCCGGTGACCCAAGCAGAGGCCCTGGGATCTGGGATTTATTTATCTTCTACTATTGAAACTTTGTAGCCTGGAGTGGAGTCAAGCCTTCTGCTCCCTCTGTGGTGGCAGCCATTTCTGTTGGGATTTATGTATCTTCTATAATTGAAACTTTGTAGCCTTAAGTGGAGGCCAAAGCAGTCCAGGGATGCAGAAGCTTGGCTTCCTCCATCACCACCGGCAACCCTAGCCTCCTGCTCTCTCCAGCTGCGTGGCTGGCGCCATCTCTGTTGGGCTTTATTTACCTTCTATAATTGAAACTTTGTAGCATTGAGTGGAGGCCTGGGCCAGCAAGGGCAGAAGGAATGCTTGGCTTCCTCCATTGCCAGGGAAACCCAAGCCTCCCTCCTGCTCTCTATGGCTACAGCCATCTTGGTTGGATTTATTTGCATATTTCCTCCTGATTGGTTGGTGGGCATGACTGGTGGGCATGGCTTGTGGGTGTAGCAGAGTGGTGGTTAATTTGCATATTACTCTTTTATTAGACAGGATACACACACACACACACACACACACACAGACACACACATACACACACACACATATACATATTACTGAGTTCTGATTTTTACCTTTAGAGACAGTGATTTGAATTGGTATTTGTAAGGCCCATACATTAGGATTTCTAGACCTGCTCATGTGATCAAGTGTGTGATCAAGTGTGTGACCAAGTTCAAGGACCACTAGTAAAATGAACAAAAGGGATTCTGACATAGGAATCTCACTGTATTTTGCATCTTGGATTTATGTGATTCTATATTAATTGTAAAAAATGAAAGTCATGATATGGAAGTCAGATAGGGACCATATCTACTTCTCTGATCCTATTTATTAGTCTTTCAAATGGTTCTTATACACCACTACCATTATGAAATTTGCATATTTTTTCAGGTTATTTAGTAAGCAAAGGTGAATTACATGGGGAATTATATAATGGTCATTGTCATACAGTGATTTTTCTTTCTGAGCCTTAGAACTGTTCCTTCTCTCTTCTAAAAATATGACAGTTGCCTGAGATAATCCTGGAAGGAAGAGGAAAGAGATGACGACTCCTTTCTTTCCTCCATGCTTTCCTCAGCCGTGTCGCTCACATCCTCCTCTCTCCTGCATACTTGTCCTGCATGCAGAGACAAGGACATGTGTGTATGTCTGTCTTCTCAGCATTCCCATAAACTCTCTAGAAGGTTTCATCTATTCTACCATAGAATTCCTGGCTCATTTGTAGAAGCTGATCCTGAGAAAGCAGAGATAGTCTAAAAACACCTAAAATCTGAACAGATGTGACATTGCATTTCTCACATATATTAAAAGGCAGAGGAATACAGACAAATATGGTGATGCAAAATCTAATTGTTAAGGAGCTTAGCAATGCAATAAAGTTAGACTTGGTGATCAGTACCCATTTTTTCAGCATGTGTAGTATAATGTAAAAGACTCCTTGAGTATGTGCCTAAAAGCCATTTAAATTGTTGTTAAAGAAAAAAAAATAGAGCTTGCTTAAAAATGAGCCAGTTTTATTCTCAGAGCAGTGTCATCCTTCACTAGGATAGCATTTCAGAATATGTTCTTTAGATGTATTAAAATGTATGATACTATATGGTATATTAAATGATATTCATAGCCTCATATAAATTCTTATAATAAACTACAATAAATGCTAAAGTGTAATGCATTTCCTTTTTTCCCTGTAGATGCTATTTTCACAAAGAATTCATTCAAATCTTTTTTAAGGTGTATAGGCTCTCTTGAAATATTTAGTAGAGGGTGTCACTTCTTTCTGAGTCTGATAAAAGTAAGACTTTTCTTTAGTCTTTTACACATAAAAGAAGCAATAACACTCACATCATTCTCACCCTTAGAAGAGTGTTATCAAAATGAGAAACCCTTGCTTCTCTAATCAAACTTAGTCGGCTGACCCTGAAAACAATGTCAACCGCAGGCAGTATTTGAATATCATAAAAACATTTCCTTAGATTGTAATTATTTTCACTCTCCAGATCAAAGACTGTGTGGTCTAATTTGCGAAGAAATACCTCCAACTTTTTAAACATCACATATCCACTGAAAGGATGTAAGGAAATGCAAGTGAAAATGCGTGGTTTAAAGTCCAATGCAGAGAATGCCAGGTTCTTTAGCGGAGTCTCTACATGTGACTAACAGGTATGATTTGACATTCTTAACATGGATGAGGACCTGGGCCAAGAACCAAAGACCCAGGAAGGGCTTTGGGGGCTATGTACAGGCATTTACTTGTTATTTTATGAATAAAGGGAAGCATTGGGATTTTTTAAAGCAGAAATTATTTATATCTTAAAAGATCATTCTATTATCTTGATAGATGGTATCTTAGAGAGAAGCTCATATGAAAATAAAATTTTCTATTAGAATGGCTTAGACCTTCCAAAAACACTGACCTCTCAAAACAGATTATGTGATTGTTTATTTTATTAAGTAGTTCTATAGAAAATATTCCCAAGTATTCTCAGCAATGCTAATATTCAGCAACTTCAACCTATGGAGTCTACATGGGGATAAAACAGTGGGGTATAGTGGAAATGCATATCCAAAATTATTTTAAATATTTAAAATGCATTAAAGTGAGTTTTATGTACTTAAAGTTATCTTCTCAAATTGGGAGTGATCAAGCCATCTACTTCCTTGAACACAGATTGCTCGTTGGTTGTCTCCGGGAATCAGATACCAATAAGGCGCACTTCATTTGATAAGAGAGAGGAAGTCCATGTAATGCTCCCAGGAAACACACTGTCCAGGCTGGGGTTGTCGGATGAGAAGGACGAGCTCCTTTCCAGCTATTGGATCTTGAAAGAGAAGTGCCAACCACAGCACTGGCCCAAGTCCCATGATGAACTGTTCATACATTAATTGTAAAGGGCCCTCATAGAGGAAATAACCCAGAAAGAAGTGGTAAATTAACTCAATTATTCTCCACATATGTTGTCCTTTATATATGCCTGATTATGAGTTGGTTGCAAAGTATAAAGAAACAAAAGACAAAGAAATAATGATCATGGAACTTACATCAAGAAGGGAAGCTCAAAATCTTCTTTTCTAAAATAATAATTAATATCAGGCCCAGTTGACATTGTAGACCCAGCTAATGTAAGCACTTTTTCACTTTTAAAGAAACAAAGTCCTGGAAATATATATATTAAAAATTGAATGGAAAAATATTTCTAGCAACAGATGATGAATATGAGATATGCCTTTCTTCTTTTGATCCTTTATATATAACAATAAAGTGATTTTTAAAGAGGGCTTAACACTACAAAGACAGAGAGGATGTAGGTGTGTATATTGTCAAAGAACAATTGCACCAGACCGGGTTCAAGAGGCAAGACTGACTTTATTCATTAAAGACTATTGTAATAAGGGGAGAGTTTGAACTCAGCTCCTCTGGAAGAAAAGTGGGAGCGTTTTTAAGCTCTGAGGTGAGCTAGTGAACAATGAGTGGACAATGTTAATGAGAGGTTGATCAATCTCATTATACCATCTGGGCTTGCTAATTGGCGCTTATTGAAATTAGGCTTCTATCTTTCTTCCCAGAGAGGATGAAAGATAGGGACTCTACCTCCTTTGAATACATTTCAAATAGATGGCCCCAGGTTCTTGGTAAAAACATTCTGGTTTCTGAAACTAGTGAGAGGCTGGGAGAAGATTTACATCTCAGAGGAGCAGAGAATGAATTTAAAACTGCAAGTTTTCTAAGCAAATGTTATAAGAAGGGCAAGGTCAGGGACCTGTAGTCAAGAGAAGACCCATCTCAACTTTAGTTAAGCTGAGATGAGAGTTAAAGGTCATATTGGTTAATATATGCACGTGTAGTATGTGTGTGTGTGTGTGTGTGTGTGTATGTGTGTGTGTTTATACCAAAATAAAGCAAGGTCATTGTAAGAAAGGAGTTTATAATCCAATCTTATAACTAAAATAGGATGTACAAAACCTAGTTCACTAAATAGCAAACCAAGTCTGGCATTATATAATAAAGGAAGGAAAGTAAGGCATAATGGATTCAATACCTGCTTTGAAATGGGAGTTTATTACATGAAAGGGTAAATTCACATATTTGGCTCTCGGTTTTTCTTATAAAACACAATAGTTTGTTTTCCTTGCATAGTGCTTGCAGGAATTCAGTAATGTATTTTATATATAATGTCTAGAACGGTGCCTGCTCAAAGAAAAAATAAACCAACTCAGTAAATAGTTGTTAATGTTAATTAGAATATGACTTCGCTAGGAAGTCATGATGACACTTGGAAAAATACTCAACTGCATAGAGTTACAGTATATTTGGGGAATCACAAATAGATTAATTAAATAGAATAGAGGAGAAACAAGTGTGGGATCCATAAGACAGGTATCTGAAGAGGTAAGACAGAACACAACCGATGAAGGGTAGAATATTCTGAACTTTGGAAATTATATACTTTATCATGTGGGTGCTAGAGATTTGGGGGGGATTAAAACAAGAGAATGGCATAATGAGGTTCATATTTTGAAAAGAACTCTCTGGTGTAGCTTAGAGGGTGAGGATACCAAAAATAGAGACTTCAACAGTGCTTTGGAACATAGCAGGCAATAGACAAAATCTGTTAAATGGACACATGAATGAGACCATTATGTGGTAATAACCTATTCATTAAAAAGTTGTTCTGAGCCCAGTAGGTGACAGAATTATTAAAAGAGGTTAAGAATAACATCAGGAATGAGTTCCAGACTCGTCCTTAAGACATTTATACTTGTGACTATTTAGAAAGGACTACAGTAAAATTATGGGGGTAAGTTTTCTTCCACTTGTAAAAGCTGGAGTGATGGAGAGAAATCAGAGAAATATTATGGAAAATATTCAAAACACGTAGTCCACATGTTTACCTGACTAAACCACAATCAATTTTGGCCAGTTCTTTCTCCCCCTTGGAAATAAACAATTGTTTGAGGGAAGTGGCTGGGCATTAAGAGTCCAGTGTAATGTATTTTAAAATGGAACTGTTACCTGTTAAGCATATAACAAGTACAAGTTTTCAATATGACTTTACTTTCTTGCAATAAAGTGGTCATATAAACCAAAGCAAATAAAAAAAAGGTGTTATAAGAGAAGCAAGTTAGTCTATACTCTTTTCCCACATCATTTGTTAAGTTTTGCCATGTCATGACCTTGGACCAAATGATGTTTCTGGTGAAGCCTATTAGAAGGTTAATGCAGACATGCATATCATATATTTATACATTTTTAAAAAGTCAGTAACATCTGTATGCATAGTAATAGCAAGGAATGTGAAATAATAATAAAAGATAAGCAGAGAATCTTCAAAGTGAGAGTTCTGGCATTTTTTTTTTTTTTTTTGTGAAGGTAAAAAAAAACAATTGGCATTTGATGGAGTCTTTCCTATGCCCTTATGGAGCACAATGCTAAAACTGGAAGATAGGGGCCATGTTCTGTGTCATACTTAGTAACCATTGGTTCACAGCAAGTTTATTCTTATTCTGCATTGCAAAGCCTCAGGATGTGAATTAGTGCAATTAGGAAAAGATTGTGACAGGAGTCTGAGAGCACTTAAGCTATATATACACATATATATGTATATGTGTGTGTGTGTGTGTGTATATATATATATATATGGCTAAGCGACCATCGCATCTGAAACAACTGAACGGAAGACCAAACAGGCTGTGTGGGGTGACCAGGCCAGCAGGGCATTAGTGAGGGGTGACCAAACGACTGAGCAGCAGGCTGTATGGGGCTACCAGGCCCGCAAGGGGTGCAGTTGGGGGTGACCAGGCCGGCAGAAGGAGCAGTGAGGGGTGACCAGGCTGGTGTGGGGGGGAAGTTGGGGGCGACTATGCTGGCGGGAAGGGGGCAGTTGGGGGTGACCAGGCCAGTGGGGGGGGGCAATTGGGGGCGACTATGCCAGCAGGAGGGGGCAGTTGGGGATGACCAGGCCAGCAGGAGGGGGCAGTTAGGGGTGATCAGGCAGGCAGGCAGGTGAGCAGTTAGGAGCCAGTGGTCCCGGATTATGAGAGGGATGTTTGACTGCCAGTTTAGGCCCAAACCCATGAAGAGAGAGATAGAAACATCAATGATGAGAGAGAATGATTGGCTGCGTCCTACATGCCCCCTACTGGGGCTTAAGCTGGCAACCTGGGCATGTGCCCTTGACCAGAATCGAACCTGGACTCTTCAGTCCGCAGGCCAATGCTCTATCCACTGAGCCAAACTGGCTAGGGCTTAAGCTACATATTGAAAGCAGTTAGCTAGAGGGGAAAAAGGATTCTGAAGAATGAGATAATGTGATGCAGACATCTGTATAATGTTGATTGGCAGTTCACTGGCTCTTCCCTTACACAAACTAGCCATCCACTGGCTGTCTCTATTCTTTCTGAACATGTCGATGAATGCAGTGTGGCAATTCCGAGGGGGTGGGGAGAGTACTAAAAATTCTAGGATTTAGATAATTAATAGACTGTGGCATGGAAGCCATACCAGTCAAAGTCCCAGCAAGGCACGCATGGCATACTCACAGGAGTATAAGCAAAGGCGAGTTTTGTGAAGGAACTTTAGAAAAAGGTAAGGATGTAATCATGGAAAACTACAGGGTTGCGTAAGCCTCCTACTCTTAGCATTAGAGCTGTACTCACCTCCACATCCCAAAACACACAACTTAGGATGCATATCAGAACTTAGAAGGAGAGAATCGTGCAAAGCATTTTTTTTTTTCTGATACCATCTGCAATAGGATTGCCAGACAAAATACACAGAGTATTTGTGACACATTATGCTAAGCATTTTTCATTATTTTTCTGAAATTCAAAATTAGCTGGTAGACTATAATTTTAGCTGCTGAATCTGGCAACCATATCTTTGGGGAAGAACTATGTTTTTATATATGATTGTTTATTTTGTTTTGTTTGTTTTTAATTCTTTACAAACAGATATCTTTTGTAAAGTACAGTACAATCAAAATACTAGTAAAGTAAAATAAGAGAGCATGAAAGATCTACCTTTTAAAATTGAAACCTAACAGATCAAAAATTTCTCTGTAAAATTATAATAAAAATGTCCATCGCTGCTCGTCATCCACATTGGAAATGGACCACACTTTGAGTGGCGGGAAGGAAGCAAAGGGGACACTGGAAGGGTCGTTCCCACACTAGGCTATGCTTAGAAATTTCATAAGAAAATGGGTAAAAACACAAAGGCCCGGTCTTCATGACCTGCGAATTGTGATTGGGTAGGTTCAGCCTAGACAGCAAGAGTCTATTGTTAGTGCGGGTCCTAGATATTAAAATCTGAGTGTCTTGAGCCATTGTCTGTTCACAAGATGTCTCACAGATGAAAATAGGTTTATGCTATTTTGACATGTACTTTGCTTATGTGTGCAACTACCTAGTGGTGAAAGGCATTTTTCCTGTCATAGTGCTTAGTGACTCTCTCAATATTCAGCCCATCAATATCTGACCGTGGGCATTCAAACTGAATATATCTGAATATAAAATTCAACCTTCTCCCACCAATATTCAAAACAAAACAACTGTTTGTGATGACCCACATCCCATGTGGTTCAGGGTTTGGGCTCTGGAGAAGGGCTGCATGCAAATGACAGAGATGAGACAAGAAATAATAATTTGGAAATTGGGGGGCCAGGCGGGAGACCAATACAAGAAGAAGGACTCTGCTTGTGCTCAGCCCTTGTCATACTTTTATTCAGTTTGGGATATACCTATAACCCTTAGGCAGGCAATTTCCAGTAACAGACAGACTATCTTATCAGTAAGGATTTATATGACTATCTGGTCAGGAAGTTGCTTCAGCTACCATTGTCTCAACTAAACAGTTGGTGCATAGCTCTGACCTTTGCCAGGGCTCAAGGGTCACCAGCATTCCAGGCTCCTTGTCCACACTTCTCTGCTAGTGAAGACAATAGGCAGCTTCCCACAACTGTTGTTCTGCATTTAGTTGGCTGGTACAACTAGCCCTACATTTGTCAAAGCCAAAATCACTTCAGGCTCCTGCTCTGTATCCTTTACCTAATTTCTAAGCTTCATCAGTAACCAAGTTCAACTTGGACTTAGGCAAGGCCCACGGAGTAAATAGTTACAAGGTGGCAATTTAACCATGAAAATGCTTCTAGTTTTATAAGTTTCCTTCACTACTCATAGGATAAAAATCAAACAAATGTAGTTTCTGAACTTTCTTTCGAACTTTGTGTTGCTATAGCACTCTCATTACAGCACACTCAATAGTTTTCTTTAGATCAACTTATCACTATAAATTTAAATATTTATTTCAGCCTCGCAATATGCATTACAAACATCAGTAACAGTTTATATATTTTTTTCTTTAAGTTACATTACAATAAATATATATTTAAAATACTGTTTTGGATACCACCTACAATTACCTAGTAAATATAGGCATGAGAAGAAAAGTCAGTTTAATGCTTTGCCTTTTATTTCTTCTCAAAGTTATCTCTTTTCCTTCTGTACACCATTGCATCATAGTGTCTGTCCTACTAAACTGTCTATAATTCCCTTGTGATGCCAGGTTATTTTATACCTGAAACTTTTGCTCGAGTTGCTGTCTCCCATGGGCTTACCTATCCCATGGACACGGACTCATTTTTGAAGACTCTGTGTCTCAACTTTATGCTGTAACATATTAGGCTTTTATTATATAGGTTTCAGTTCTCACTTTGCTTTGCCCCCTTTTTAAACAATGGCCCTTTTTCATAGTAATGTGGTATTTGTGACATGTATAGAGAGATCTGTTTTGTCTGTTATCAGAGGCACTGAAGTTACAGCAGTGAAAACATTTGAATCTAGATTCAGAGTGTGGTTTCAACTTCCAGCTTTGACAATTACTAGCTGTGTGGCACAGAGTGGTTACTTAAATTCTCTGGTGCTTGATTTCATCATCTGCAAAATGGGGGTCGTAACTTGTTTCATAGGCTATATTAAATAGTGTAATTTGTTTACCATAGTACCAAGGTTACAAAAATCCATCATTATGACCAATAACCATAATAATTATAATAATTACTAGAGGCCCGGTGCACGAAATTTGTACATGGATACGGTCCGTAGGCCTGGCCTACGTACGATCAGGGCCATCTTCCCCAGCTGCTGGCAGTCGGCCCTCCCCCTGCCACCACCCACCTCTGGTTCCCCATTCACCATTGAGTGATTGGAGCCTGCCAGCCAGGGGGAGGGACCGAGAGGTTGGCCGTTCCTGCCCACTCACTGCTCTATCCCTGCTGCAGGTCGCCCTCTGTGTGTGGGGCAACCGGCAGGGCGGGGGTCTTGGCCTGGCGCCTTTGGCATCCCCTGCCACCCACCCCTGGTTTCCCATTCGCCATCTGGCCATGGGAACCTGCTGGCTGGGAAAAAGGACCGAGAGGGGGTCAGTGCACTTCATAGTGACTGGTCAAGTGGTCATGCTGGTTGTTCTGCCATTAGGGTCAATTTACATATTACCTTTTTATTATATAGGATTATTGTTAACTAATATAACACTGTAATCTACCTAGAGACTGTGTTTTGCACATTTCTTATTGAATATCCAAAATCTTTCTACAATGTAATAGGTGCTTAGCTCATGTTTATTTGAAGAACAAATTAATGGACTCTTCAGTTAACATTTTGATAAAATAAATTAATAATAGTCAGTACTTCTTGTGTATTTTTATATTTATAGCTATGTAAGTATCTACACGTCTTGAAATATAATATTTGGACTTGCAATAAAAATATGTTCAAATGAATCTCCAAGTTCCTGAAGATAATTTATTCCATTTTGAATTGGATTAGTATTTAGTGATTGAAGGAGCTTAAATTTCAAATCAAGGTACTAATTTCCAGAGATTAGGGTGTTTTGTTTTGTTTTTTCAGTTAAATAATATCAGATAACTGAATAAAAAATAAGAGTTACTTTAACCAGTGACATATCTGTACCTCAATGATTCAGATTGGTTACTTAAATAAAATCGTGCAGATGCCTGTGTATCAGATTAAACCTGTGTTTTGTTTTTCACTTAGAGGTACAGGAAAATATGTTTGATCAGATACAGCCGTGAGCTTTTCTATTTTTGTTGTAGGTCTTTATCACTGTTAAATCAATTCAAATTGGTGTATTATGTGTTGAAATTTTCACTCTACTTACTATTTTATTTCAAATGGTCATAACATCCTAATAACCTGGTACATGTTCCACAATTGGCCCTGTCATCCTGAACTAATGAAGGTCAATTGCAAAGCAATAAATAAATAAATGCAATTACCCGTGGGTGGCATAAGTGCGGCTTTTAATTACATTAAAGCAAGTGTGTTAGAGCCAACGAACAACTCATTGTTTGATAAATACACAAGAAAAACAAAAGTTCTCATTTTTTCTTTTTATAAGTTTACTAGAGGCCGGGTGCATGAATTCATGCACAAGTGGGGTCCCACGGCCTGGCCGGTGATAGGGGCCGATTGGGGCCCATCTCTCCCAGTGCTGATCAGGGTCGATAGGGGCTGGCTGGCTATGGGAGGTTGGCTGTGGGAGTGCACTGACCACCAGAGGGAAGCTCCTGCATTGAGCACCTGCCCCCTGGTGGTCAGTGCATGGTCTTTCGGGTGACCAGTCATAATGGTTGCTTAGGCTTTTATATACATAGATGAGGTTATAATAATGGAAGACCTTAGTCATACATAGCCTGCTATAATGGAGTTGTGTCATCCTAGTAGTAACTACATGATGATAGCAATAAGTCAATGGGAATAAAATGTGGTTCTTCAACCTGGTGACCTTGCTGTGAGACAATAATAAGATGTAACAGGAACCTTGATAAATGTATCTTATAAATTCTGATTCTGAATGCCGGAGTTATTCAGTCTGTACAAATACAGTTATATTATTGAAGTAGATATGTAATGCATTTGCTTTAATGAAAATAGATGAGCTGTTATGGTATCACTCAGTTTAGTTGATATGTATTCATTCACTTTTGTGGTTACTAACCCATTGCACCAAATTCCCCACATCTGATGATGATGATGTAATATGTGCAATATTAAGAGAAGGATGGTCAAATAAGCAACCCATCAAGAATACCGCTTACTATCTGTTTTAAAGGCTGAATTATATTCCATGGCATATATTTATTCATTCACTTGTGGTGGACATTTCTAAAATAGTTATTCATAAGATCAAAGATTATAAGGATGATTACCAGAGGTTAGAGGGAGGGAGAAATGGAGAGACAGTAATCAGCAAGCATGACGTTATAGTTAAACAGTGCAGATAAACTATAGATCTGCTATATGTATAAACTGTAGTACAGCATTGTAGCTACAGTAGTTCTCCCTTATCTGCTCTTTGCTTTCTGTGGTTTCATTTACCAGCATTCAACCATGGTTGGAAAATGCTAAATGAAAAATTTCAGAAATAATTCACAATTTTTAAATTGTGGGCCATTCCGAATAATATGATGAAACCTGGTGCCATCCTACTCAGTTGGCCAGGGATGTGAATCATTCTTTTGTGCAACATATCCATGCTGTACAAGCTACCCATTTTTTAGTCACTTTGTAGCTATCTCAGTTATCAGATTGGGTATTAAAGAGAGAGAGATATACACACATTTACATAACTTTTATTACAGTATATTGTTATAATTAATCTATTTTATCAGTTCTCTCTCTCTCTATATATATATATGTATATATATAATATACTGTAATTCTATATAATAAAAGCCTAATATGCTAAGTGTCTGATGATCATCCATTCAGCCAATCGAAGTGTAATATAAAGATATGCTAAGGCTGCTCAACCACTCGCTATGATGTGCACTGACCACCAGGGGGCAGACACTCTGACTGGAAAGTTAGCTTGCTGCTGGAGTCCAGCTGTTCAGGACTGAATGAGACAGGCCAGACACGCCCTGGAGCCCTCCTGTGGTCCCTCTTGGGCTAGAAAACTTCCCGCATCCCTCCCCAGCCCCAATTGTGCACGGGTGGGGTCCCTGGGCTTGGCCTGTACCCTCTCACAATCCGGGATCCCCTGGGGGATGTCGGAGAGCCAGTTTTGGCCCTATCCTGTAGGCCAGGCTGAGGGACCTCACTGTGCACAAATTCATGCACCAGGTCTGTGTGTGTGTGTGTGTGTGTGTGTGTACGTATATATTTCCCCCCCATACCCACAATAGATGCCTGAAAGTATGGATAGTACCACACGGTATATATACTATGTTTCTTTTCTTGAACATGCATATCTATGACAAAGTTTAAACTACTCTTGAACTTGGGGCTATTAAGTAAAATGAGGGTCCCTTGAACACAGCACTGCAATACTGCCACAGCCAATCTGATAAACTTAACATCTACTGAGTGACTAAGAGGTGGGAACATCTGCAGTAAAAGTTAATTAATCTAGAGTTATAAAAACTAGACTTTTACATATATTTTAAATTTATTTTCTATTTCTGTATGTCTTAAAGAATTCATTTATTTTAATTTTATGCTATAATTTAACTCATCATAAAATACTTAGACATGATAAAATGTTGTATTCATATAGAACAGACAATATACATTTACATTTTTCCAGAAAATGGTAATGTTCACACCCTTTATCATCAAATAGTTGAAAAAATAACTGTGAACATCCTACAGAACATCACAGAATACGGATCAATTGCATTGATCCGTTATGTTGAATGGCTGAAGGAGGCTGAGATGGCTGGCTTGCATTCAGGAGGCTTTACTAAGAAATGTGTGCTTGAATGGGTAAAAGATAAACCAGGTGAAAATTCAGAGACCTGCCTCATCCATAAAAGTTATAATTGTACTAGTCAGGTATATGTCAGGACTGGTTCCCAAAGTCACATTATTCATCTTCTCTCCTCATGAAGAACAAAACACAACTCCTGCTAGCTTTCGATGGGGTGCAGTGTAGAAAAAATCTTTGTAATGCAGTCCTGGCCGGATAGCTCAGCTGTTTCGAGTATAGTCTTGTACATCAAAAGGTTGTGGGTTCAATTCCTGGTCAGGGGACATACCGAGGTTGTGGGTTTGAACTTCAGTTACATCTGGCAGCCAACTGATAGATGTTTATCTCTTCCTTTGATGTTTCTCTCTCTCTTTTCCTTCCTCTCTCTAAAATCAATAAACATATTCTTGGGTGGGGATTAAAAAAATGTGATGCAGCTGACTCTTGCCATTAAATATAATAAATCTGGTATAGCCTATGGTCCTGGAATTTTTCATGGTACAAAACATGTTGTAGAATTTGTGGCAAGACCCAGTGGGAACATTTTCAATGAAGACTACTAGAGTTTGGGAACAAGACTATGCCATCCACAGCAGGTAATTATATTCTTTCTCTAATACAACTTTTGGCAGATGATGGGATCCTAGTAGAGACAGAATGCATAGGAAACCAAGTCACCAGGAAATTAGATTTCTCATCTATAATATAGTAGATGTAATATGCTAATTAGACTGGAGGTCCTTCTGGACAAAGTCAGGCCTGAGAAGGAAGCCCTGGTCCTGGGTGCCTGTGGGCAGCTGGAAGGAAGCCAGCCCGGGTCCCGGTGCCAGAGGGAAGCCGGGGCAGGCAGCCGGGGGAAGGAAGGCCTACTCTTGCATGAATTTTGTGCATCCGGCCTCTAGTTGTAATATAATAGACCTAATGTGGTAGATATAATAATGCCTCCCCTCCCCCACATCCAAAGATGTCCACCCCTGAACTCCAGAATCATGCTACCTTTTATGGAAAAATGTGCCTCGCATATATGGTTAATGATGGAATTTGAGATTGGGAGATTATCCTGGATTATCCAAGTGGTCTCAGTCTAATCACATGAGTTCTTAAAAGTGGAGAACCTTTCCCTGCTGTAGCCAGAAAGATGTGAAGATGGAGGAATAGTCAGTGAGATTAGTGCTGTTGCATGCATATGGAGGAAGGGGGCCAGGAGCCAGGAGGATGCAGGCAACCTGTGGAAGCTGCCCCAGATAGGGTAACAGAATCACCCCAGAGCTTCCAGGTAGGGACACGGCTCTGCTGACACCTTGATTCTAGCCCAGTGAGACCTTTGTCAGGCTTCTTACCTAGCAGACGGTAAAATAATAAATGTGCGTTGTTTCATGCTACTACTAAGTTTGGAGTAGTTTGTTATGACGGCAGTGGTAAAGATGTACAGATTTTGGTACTACAAGTGGGGTGTTACTGTAATGCATACCTAAACATGTGGAAGTTATCTCAAAATTGGGGAGTAAGCAGAGGCTGAAAATTGTTTAGCTGATGCTGTGAGCTGAATTGTGTGCCCACAGAATTCATGTTAGGGTCCTCACTCACAGTACCTCAGATTGTAACTGTATTTAGAGATAGAATCTGTAAAGTGGTAATTAAGTTGATGTGAGGCCATTAGGGTGGGCCCTAATTCTATATGATTGTTGACCTTATAAAGAGAGACTATTTGGAAGCTGACAGGTACAGAGGGAAGGTCAGGTAAATACATCATCTGCATGCTGAGGAGAGGTTTCAGGGAAAACCAATCTTGCCAACACCTTGGTCTCAGTCTCAGCCTCCGGAATTATGAGCAGATTAATTTCTGTTGCTTAAACCACCCAGTACGTGGTACTTTCTTTATGCATCACTGGAAAACTAATACACCAGCAATGACATACCCTGGTTTTAGTAGAATCTATTTCAGTTCTTTTAAAATGTTATTTATTCTTCTGTTTTCAGGCTGGCAGATACATGGGCCACAAGATTCTCTTCTGTTGGCCTTGAGTTGCAGTTTTAAAAGTGGACCTAAATATTCTTATTCTTAGAACCAGAAGTAAACTTCTGTTTATTACTTTACTGGAGTCCCGGTGCAGGAATTCATGCACCAATGGGGTCCCTTGGCTTAGCCTGCAGGATTGGGCCGAAACTGGCTCTTGAACACCCACCGAGGGGTTCTGGATTGTGAGAGGCCACAGGACAGGCCAAGGGACCGCACCGGTGCATGATTGGGGCTGGGGAGGGACACAGGAGTTTGGCCAGCCAGGGAGGGACCTTGGGAGGGCTTCAAGGCATTTGCTGCTCATCTTGCTCAGTCCCAATCAGTCAGACCCCAGCAGCAAGCTAACCTACTAGTCAGAGTGTCTTCCCCCTGGTGGTTAGTGCACATCGTAGCAGCTGGTCAACTGCCTGCCCCCTCGTGGTTAGTGCAAGTCATAGGGAGTGGTTGAGAGGACTTAGCAAATCATTAGCATATTATGCTTTGATTGGTTGAATGAATAACCAGACACTTAGCATACTAGTATTAGGCTTTTATTGTATAAGATCATTACTTATTTCACTTAGAACATGGCTTTTTGAAATAGTAAGGGAAAGAGATAAATAGGGAATTATGAAAACAACATGGAAAATGTGAAATGTTTATTGTGGTGAATTACTTGTTAGTTAACAAATAATGTATCAGCCCTATATAACTCAAGCAAGGGTACAAGCAATGATGGAATTACACTTTATTGAACTTAGACAATTTAAAGAAATTGTACATTAACTAGATTTTAATTTATGAATACTTATAATGTGTGTGTGTGTGTGTGTGTGTGTGTGTGTATCAGAATCATAAGATAGTTCTATAAAGACTAGAGGCCCGAAAAAAAAAAAAAAAGACTAGAGGCCTGGTGCACGAAATTCGTGTACGGGGGGTGTGTCCCTCAGCCCAGCCTGCACCCTCTCCAATCTGGGACACCTCGAAGGATGTCCGACTGACCGTTTAGGCCCGATTGGGCCTAAATGGGCAGTCAGACATCCCTCTCACAATCCAGGACTGCTGGCTCCAAACTGCTCACCTGCCTGCCTTCCTGATTGCCCCTAACCACTCCCCTGCCAGCCTGATTGATGCCTAAATGCTCCCCTGCCAACCTGTTTGCTCCTAATTGCCCTCCCCTGCAGGCCTGGTCACCCCCAACTACTCTCCCCTGCAGGCCTGGGCACCCCTAACTGCCATTCCCTGCAGGCTTGATCATCCCCAACTGCCCTTCCTTGCAGGCCTGGTCCCTACCAACTGCCCTTCCCTGCTGGCCATCTTGTAGCAGCCATCTTGTGTCCACATGGGGGCATCCAAATTTGACCACATGGGGGCAGCCATCTTGTGTATTGGAGTGACAGACACTTTGTATATTACTCTTTATTAGATAGGATAGAGGCCTGGTGCATGGGTGGGGGCCAGCTGGTTTGACCTGAAAGGTGTCCCGGATGAGGGTGGCGGTTCCCTTGGGGCGTGGGGCAGCCTGGGTGAGGGGCCTGTGGTGGTTTGCAGGCCAGCTACGCCTCCCAGTGACCCAAGTGGAGGCCCTGGTATCTGGGATTTATTTATCTTCTATAATTGAAACTTTGTAGCCTTAAGCGGAGGCCTGGGCTGGCCAGGGTGTGCGGAAAGCTTGGCTTCCTCCATTGCCAGGGAAACACAAGCCTCTTGCTTACTCTGTGGATGCAGCCATCTTGGTTGGGTAATTTGCATACTTGCTCCTGATTGGCTGATGGGTGTGGCTTGTGGGTGTAGTGGAGTGATGGTTAATTTGCATATTACTCTTTTATAGGAATCAAATGGGAGTTTACATAAAATGTTGGGTCCTGAAAATACACTGAAGCACTGGGATCTTTAGAGATGACCTCTTTTGTATTAATTTTTATAAACTTATTTAATATTTAAATGATGCACCCCAGCCATGCCTTTCTCATCTTTCTAAATTTCATTTTCGAATCCCACTTAGAACTAGTCAGACTCTCTCTTTTGCTTGTGAATCATGAATCATAACCACATAAACCTCTCAGTCTAGTACACAAAGGCTTGTCCTATATAGACTTGCTCATGTGAGAAGTAGCTCAATCACACAGCAAGTTTCCTATAGAACATGCATTTAACAACTCTTAAATCATAAGGTTTCATTTGAAACCCTCACCATAGTGCTCATAATAAATGAGAGATCTTTTCTTATTTGTAGTCACAGAAGCCTCCGATTGCCTCAAAGTTCCCATTGCTTTTGGTGGTCACTGTTAGCACTTAGGTACTCTGTGCCCTAAGAATTTTGTGTGCAATACACAGTGCATGTCAATTTAAGGTATCTCAAACATATCTTTCAAATTTGATGAAAATATGCCAGCTGGGTTTTTGTTGTGTTTTTTGTTTTGTTTTGTTTTGTTTTGTTTTTAGGTATGACTATAGTAAATCAAGAAATTTTATTTTTATCTACTGTCAACATTTATCACAAAATTTTATTCTAAGCATACTATTTGATGATCAAAATCTACATTAGCCTGACTCAGAGTTTTTGGTAGTACATTTTGTATTGTGTTATCTGTGGGTAAATTATTGGATAACAGGGATGGAAGAACCATTAGAATTTATTTATATAATCTACTTATCCACAAATAAGACAAAATAAAATTGCACAGAATCAAAGGATGTCAAACTTATCTTTAAATGTCTCTAAGAATCAATAATCCTATCTTATAAAAGAGTAATATGCAAATTGACCGTCACTCCAGGACACAAGATGGCTGCCCCCATGTGGACACAAGATGGCTGCCACAAGTTGGCCTGCAGGGGAGGGCAGTTGTGGACAGTTAGAGGTGACCAGGCCAGCAGGGGAGTTCAGTTGGGGGGGCAGACCTGCAGGGGAGAGCAGTTGGTTGGGCCAGGCCTGCAGGGGAGGGCAGTTAGGGGAGATCAGGCCAGCAGGGAGGGCAGCTCGGGTGACCGGGCCAGAAGAGGAGGGAAGTTATGGGAACCAGGCTTGCAGGGGAGGGCTGTTGGGGGGCGGGCAGGCCTGCAGGAGAAGGCAGTTAGGGGGTGACCAGGCTAGCAGGAGAGGAAAGTTAGGGGTGACCAGACTGGCAAGGAAGGGCAGTTGGGTGTGACCTGGCCAGCAGGGAAGGGCAGTTAGAGGCAATTGGGCCAGCTGGGGAGCAGTTAGGTGTTGATCAGGTTGGCAGGGGAATGGTTAGGGAGTGATCAGACTGGGCGGCAGAATAAGTTAGGGGCAATCAGGCAGAGGCAGGCAAGTGGTTGGGAGCCAGCAGTCCTGGATTTTGAGAGGGATGACCAACTGACCGTTTAGGCCCAATCCCATAAATGGGCAGTCAGACATCCCTCAAGTGGTCCCACATTGGGGAGGGTGCAGGCTGGGCTGAGGGACAACCCCCCGCCCCATGCACGAATTTTGTGCACCGGGACTCTAGTTCTTTTTAGAATTAACCACGAGAAATATATAAAAGTGATATATAAAAGTGTTTCATTGGATACAGTAAATCAAGATATTTTGCTCTTGATTGCGATTTAACCTTTTGTATGCCATAAGCATCTATAGACATGTAAGGATGGTTTCTATTTTGGATGCGTGGCAGTTAACTTGTTAAAAAATTAATTTGTGGATAGGCAAGTGATTGCATTTGTAAATGGTAAATGTATTCAACCAAATTGCTCCCAGTAGGAAAAATTTGCTTCTACCTTTTTAGGTTCTGTAGCTGGTCTAACAATAAAAATGATATCACCAGATTAACAGGAGAAAAACAACTTTAATCATGTACATATGGGGACCCCACAAGACAATGAATGAGAAAAGGGCAAGTCAGGCATCCCAAGGGAAGGAATGGGATAGGGGCCTGACTTTCAAAGGGAGGAGGGTAAATCACAGGACAATAAGAAAAGCAGATGTTGGGTAATCAGATGTTTGACCTGCCATACAAATAGGTCTTTCAGATAAAAAGTTATCTTTGGTAATAGCTCTCTTCCTGGTCCAGGCCCCCTATTTAAATTCTTTAGGTAGTTGAGGGTGAGGTAAAAGTCTTTCTTGAGTCAGCTCCATCTTGATTGTCTTCATCTCAAATAAACCACATGCCACATGGGCACATTTTGAGGAGGCTTGTTCTGAACCCCTTGAATTGCAGTTGGAATTGATGATGTTGTTTAATCCGTTATAATAAAAGGCTGATATGCAAATCTACCAAACAGCAGAACGATCGGTCGCTATGACACCCATTGACCACCAGGGGCAAATGCTCAATACAGGAGGAGTGCCACTCAGCCAGAACCTGGGCTCATGGCTGGCTAGCGCAGCGGAGGTGGTGGGAGCCTCTCCCACCTCTGCAGCAGTGCTAAGGATGTCTGACTGCAGGCCTAACCCATCAGTGGGACATCCCCTGAGGGGTCCCAGACTGCGAGAGTGTGCAGGGCAGGCTGAGGGACACCCCCCCCCCGGGTGCACAAATTTTGTGCACCAGGCCTCTAGTTTTATATAAGCCCTTACTATTTTATAAGCTACCTAGGATGCAGTCACTCCTAACAAATTGTGTGATACCTTGTCATCTCTTTAGATTGGACAAAAGAAATGAAGTTTAGTTTAAAGTTTAAGTAACGTGACTTCCAGATCTTGTCTTTTGGTGTTAAGATCTTATCCTCCATAGAAGGAAAAACAAAAGATAACTGTAGCATTGATTCTTTTAATTAAAATTTTTCTCCACTAAATACCTTTTAACAAGAGAAATACAATAACAATTACAGTCGTTCACAAAGGATTAGAGAAATGGTAAAAGGGTGAGCTAGAAAACGCCTGTTTTTAATCTTCCAGAGAGAAACTGCAGTCTTTCATTTCTGTTGTACTACAGTATAAGAAATCAATGATAAGCACATTTCTCTTTGGAATAACTTTATAACCTCCTCTCAAAAAAAGTCTCTATTCTCAGCATGCCTCCCACAGTTCACTGACTTTGAACTAGTCTTGTCCGATCCTCAACCTCACCAGCTTCTTTCAGCTATCTCTGATGGGAGACTCCCCTGAGACTTCTTTACTGAGATATTGCCAGTTGCTCTTCTCATAATAAAGATGACTTTTTAGAGGCCAGCTGTGTTACTCATCAAATGAAGTTCAGGGCTTAGTTATTTTCTTTATTAACATTCTGAAGGTCATATCAGTTTACTAGTGTGTATATATAGAATATTACCAAACGATTGCTCCTTTTATCCCTGTGTTTCATTACTTAAGAATTCTTATGTAATTATGTCTTATCCCCTTTTATTATTTTGCAAATTAGAAAATGTCTCCTTTAAGGGATAGCAGTAATTTTAGTCATGGCTGCAATTACAAACACAGTGGGCTTCTTCATTATATCATTTGTCATTTAAAAAAAAATTAAAAATAAAGTACAAAATATCTGATGAGGATGCATTTTCCCTGCCACTGCAATATAGATTTCCAGGCCATTTTCTACTTTGTCTTTCAAAAGATTAATTAAGTTAGTAGATATCTATTGAGTTCCTACTGTGTGCCCAATGCTATATGGTGAACTTAAGTGCAATAAGAACTAAGAAAAATCACAAATCTTGGTATGTGCCTATTAAAGGGAAGAAAAGAAGTAAATTTAAAAATAGGTTTACTAAATAGTATGGTAGGAGATAAGGCATGCTATTGAAATTAAAGCATTGTAAGGAATCTATGGAGTACATGAGGGAATATTCTTATTCATTTATTTATCCTCACCAGAGGATATGTTTTTATTGATTTTTTTTTGAGAGAAAGAGGAAGGGAGAGAGAAATATCCATGTGAGAGAGAAACATCAATTGGTTGCCTCCTGTATAAGCCCCAACTGGATATGTGCCCTGTGCAGGAATCAAACCTGCTACTCTTTGTTGTATGGGAGGATGCTCCAACCAACTGAGCCACCTGGCCAACACTTCTTTGTTTTTCTTTTTGCTTTCAAGAAATCATGATATAACTGAAGGAAAGATGACATTATGTATAGTGTTTCAAACTGAGGGAGCAAGCAGAGGTAATACCCTGACACAGGACCGTAACTGACATATTTCAGAAATGGCTCTGAGGATGGGGTGGGGAATGAAGACAGTGCCTGTGATGACTTCAGAGTTCTGACTGAAACCTGGATTGCACAGAGCTTCTGTTCTTTTTAAAACATGTTTTTATTGGTTTGACAGAGAAAGGAAGGGAGCAGGAGAGAGAGAGAGAAACATCGATGAGAGAGAAACATCTATTGGCTGCCTCTAGCACAACCCCTACTAGAAGACGAGCCCACAACCTAGGCATATGCCCTGACCAGGAATTGACTGGCAACGTCCTGGTTCATAAATCCATGCTCAACCATTGAGCCATACTGGCCAGTTTTACTCTGAATGAGATGAGGAGCTGGTGGAAGGTACCTAGCACAGCAGTGACTTCATTGCACTGACATGTTGGAAAGATCACATTGGCCACTGTATTTCAAGAAATCTGAGGGGATAAGAATGGAAGTGGGTTAGAAGACTGTTACAGTAACCTGGTGCCTTAGAGAAGGTTTTGGAGTGGGGGAAGTGGTAGGAACTGGTCAGTTCTATGTATATTTTCAAGTAAAGTCCATTTTTCTGGCCTGCCCAATGGGGATTGTAAATGAAATGTTTCAAGGATAAATCAAGTTGACGTCATTATTACGAATGGAGTAGAATGATGAAGCACAACAGTGGGGAAGAATGTGTGTGAACTGTGGACAGAAATGTCCACAGTTCTGTTTTGCACATTTTATATTTGAAAGATGTTTCAAGTATAGATGTCGCGTGCATGGTTATATGCCGTTTTATGGAGTAGAGTGGAGAAGTCTGGACTAGAGATATAAATTTGGAATCTATGATTACATAGATGATAATTGAAATTGTGAACCAGAAGAAACCACTGACAAGAAGAAGAGTACAAAAGATCTGAAAGATGGCCTGGCTAGTGTGGCTTGGCTGAGCATATGGAGGTCATGGTTTGATTCCCTGTCGGGGCACATCTCAGGGTTGCAGGCTTGATCCTTCTCCAGGACATGCAGGAGGCAGCCAAGCGATGGTTCTCTCTCATCATTGATGTTTCTCTCCCTCTCTCCCTTTCCCTTTCTCTCCGAAGTCAAGAACGATAAAACAAAATTCAAAAGGTGATTCTTAGGTCACTCCAAATTTAAGAATTTGGTGAGACGGGCTTAACAAAATAGACAAAGTATGAGCAGTGTCAAAGAAAACAAGTGGGAAATGTGAGGTATAGAGCCAAGTGAAGAAAACAATTCCAGAATGAGGAAATTATTAATTTTTTAAATGATGATATATCAAATAAGATCGTGACTAAAAGCTGGTCATTGAGTGAAACAGCATGAAGGTCAATATGACCTTAAAAAGAACACTTGATGTACCCTTTTAATTTCAATCCTCTTTTTTGCATCATGAATATTATTTATTCTCCATAATTAAACATTTTTATTGCATGTGTATATATCAATAAATATGGTACACTATTATTTTTCATGTATTCAAATTATATAAATAAGATAGTCTCTCATAATCCAGCCATTTTGTTTTGACTGCACAAATTATATATATATATATATATGTTCATACATATTCATTTCATATATGTGAATATATGAAATCAATATATATGGTTCTAGTTCATTCATTTGTCAGAAACAGATAAAGGAAGGCACATGTGATATTCCACATTGTGTTTTTTATACTTAAAATGAATATGAATATGGTTTTAATTTTTAGTGCTCCAAATAATGCCGTTATTAGCATTTTATGTACATCCTTCTGTATATAGGTAAGAATATTATTTAGGCCCTAACTGGTTTGTCTCAGTGGATAGAGAATCGGCCTGTGGACTGAAAGGTCCCAGGTTCAATTCCTGTCAAGGGCATGTACCTTGGTTTCAGGCACATCCCCAGTAGGAAGTGTGCAGGAAGCAGCTGATCAATATTTCTCTCTCATCGATGTTTCTAACTCTCTATCCCAATCCCTTCCTCTCTGTAAAAAAACAATAAAATAAATTTATAAAAGAATATTATTTAGGGGTGGAAATGCTAGCTCAAGCGTTTATACATCTTCAGCTTTATTAGACAGTTTTTTCCCCTTGTCTTACTACAATGGCTAGGGTCTTTTTACAATGTAGAAATCATGGCACTGAGCACTCATGATTACTCATGACTTTAGTTCATCCTATCTAATAAAAGAATAATATGCAAATTGACCATACCCCCGACACACCCACCAGCCACACCCACCAGCCAATCAGGAGTGAGTATGCAAATTAACCCAACCAAGATGGCTGCGGCCACAAGGAGAGGAGGAGGCTTGGGTTTCCCTGGCAATGGAGGAAGCCAAGCTTTCCACCTGCCCTGCCCTGCCTTGGCCTCCACTTAAGGCTACAATGTTTCAATTATAGAAGATAAATAAATCCCAGGGCCTCTGCTTAGGTTGCTGGGGGGCGTGGCCGGCCTGTAAACCATTACAGGCCCCTTGCCCAGGCCACCCCATTCCCCAAGGGAACCCCCAACCTGATCTGGGACACCCTTCAGGGCAAACCAGCTGGCCCCCACCCGTGCACCAGGCCTCTATCCTATCTAATCATCCTATCTAAGAAAAGAATAATAAGCAAATAGACTGTCACTCCAACACACAAGATGGCTGCCCCCATGTGGTCAAAGATGACTGGCCCTATGTGAACACAAGATGGACACCACAAGATGGCCAGCAGGGGTGGGCAATTGGGAGGGACCAGGTCTGCAAGGGAGGGCACTTAGGGTCAAACAAGCTGGCAGGGGAGCAGTTAGGCATCAATCAGACTGGCAGGGGAGTGGTTAGGGAGTGATCAGGCTGGCAGGCAGAAATGGTTAGGGGCAACCAAGAAGGCAGGCAGGCGTGCAGCTGGGAGCCAGCAGTCCTGGATTGTGAGAGGGATGTCCGACTGCCTGTTTAGGCCTGATCCTACCTGGGGTCCCAGATTGGAGTGGGTGCAGACTGAGCTTAGGGACAGCCCCCCACCCCCATGCACAAATTTCATGCACCGGGCCTCTAGTGTCTAATAATCATTAAAGTATACATTGAACATATATGTATTTCTTTATTCTGTCACCTGATATGGACTAGAATCAATGATGCCCCAGTAGGAATAAGCAAACACAATGCCCAGATTTTTATTTCTAAGACCATTCTGCAATAAATAGAACCAGGGCCTTTTGAAGGAAAGGCTGAATTTAGGGCCAGGACATTGAAATTTACAACATGAGTATGGAATATCTTTTAATGCCAGAAAGGAAGGAAGTACTCAAAAATCCAAAACCCTCACTATGATGAAATGTGTGAAAGAAACACAGGAGTCCACTGAAAAAGTTCCCAAGGGTCAAAGATGAAGCACTTTGAGCAACAAAATAATGAAGTATTAAATCATAAGCCAAAGCATAAAATAAATATCTAGGAGCCCATACTGATATAAATAAATTATTTAATATGTAAATGGGAGAGAAAACAAATCTCCCATGCAGAAAAATTACAAAAGACTTATGTAAACATTCTACCCTCAAGAAGGAAGAACATAGTGTCCCCTTATTAAGTGGAGGCTGTTCTGGTGACTTCCTTCCCCAAAATACAGTATTGGGGGAATAAAGTAACTTATAGTGGGACAACCTCACAAAACCTTCCTTTGCAAGATGATCAAAGTTAGCATTACTAGTGCTAGTGTTGGTAGTATGTAATCTTGATATGATATGATGAAAACAGGGCTTTATGACAGTGGTCTTTATCCCCCAAACATAAAACCCAGTCAATTGTGAGAAAAACATGAGCCAGATTCCAATAAATGCATAGACTACTAAATATCTGACCAATATTCTTCAAAGCTGTTAAGCTTATCAAAATCAAAGAAATTCTGACAAAATGTCACAGGTCACAGTCAATAGAACTTAAGGAGACAGGATGAATAATACAGTATGAGAGAGAGAGAGATCAATGTGAGAGCAAAACATCAATTGGCTGCCTTCTGCACACCCCCTACCCTACCCAGGAGCCACATCAGGCACTAACATAGCATTCTGAATGGGATCTTATAATAAACTAGAGGCCCAGTGCACAAAATTCATGCACGGGGGTGGGGGTGGGAGGGAGGCATTGGGGAGGGTGTCCCTCAGCCCGGCCTGCACCCTCTCCAATCTGGGAACCCTCGTGGGATAACCAGCAGTCGGACATCCCTCTTACAATCCAGAATTGCTGGCTCCTAACTGCTAGCCTGCCTGCCTAATTGCCCCTAACTGCTTCTGCCTGCCAGCCTGATCATCTCTAACTGCTTCCCTGCTGGCTTGATTGCCCCACACCTGGGACCCAGGATCCCCTCCTTCAGCTGACCACAGGCACCCTGGATCCAGGTTTCCCCCCCTCTGGTCAGCCATAGATGTCCAGGCTGGCTGCAGCCTCAGGGAATGGTGGGCTGCGGCTGCAAGTGCTGGCGCCCGGGAATATGGGGTGGGCGGCTTCTCCGTCTACCAGGCTGTAGCCAGCCGCAGGACCGCAGGCGGGCGGCTTCTTCATCTTCCCTGGGATGCAGTGGGGGTAACTTCTCCGGCAGGCTGCAGCCTGGGATCACAGGGAAGGTGGCATTTTCATCTCCTGGGCTGCAGCCAGCCTCAGGCACTGGCACCCGGTTTCTTATCTCCCCCAGAATGTGAGGTGGGCGGCTTCTCCAGCTGGCTGTAGCCTGGGATCATGATGCAGGCGGCTTCTTCGTCTCCCAGGCGACATCCAGACTCAGGCCCTGGGGCCCGGTTTTTCAGTCTCCCCCAGGATGTGGGGCAGGTGGATGTATGGTTTCTGCTGCTGGCTGCGGCCTGGGATCACGGGGCAGGCGGCTTCTTGGTCTCCCTGGCTGCGGCCAGCCTCAGGTGCTGGCGCCTGACTTCTCAGACTCCCACAGGCCCAGAGCGGCTGGGGGGCAAGGGCTGCTGCCATCTTTTCAGTTTAATTTGCATACTCACTCTGATTGGCTATTGGGCATAGCGGAGTGATGGTAATTTGCATGTTTCTCTTTTATTAGTGTAGATAAAAAAGTCATTAGGTAACTATTAATGATATTTGAATTAAGAACAAACTTTAGTTAGTAACCATTACATTAGAGTTCTCCAGAGAAACAGAACCCATAGGAGACAGATAGATGCTAGATAGATAATTAGATAGATTGATATAGATAATAGATAGATAGATGATAGATAATTGGAGTTGGCTCACATGATTATGGAGCCCCAGAAGTCCCATGAACTGCCCTCTGAAAGCTGGAGAAGCAGGAAACCTGGAGAGGCAGAAGTGAAATAATTTGGTTTGAGACTAATGGCCTGAGAAACTGGGTTCAGGGAAGGTGATGGTATAAATACTGGTCTGAGTCTGAAAGCCAGAGAACCAGAACTTTCATATGTGAGAGCAGACAAAGATAGATATTTCAGCTGAAGCAGGCAGAGAGAATTTGCCCTTCTTTCACCTTTTTGTTATAATGAGGCGCTCAACAGATTGGATGATGCCCACCCACAGGAATGAGGTTGTTATTTGTTTGATTTTTCACTCAGTCCACTTATTCAAATGTTAATCTCTTCCACTTCCAGGGATATCCTTCACAGACACCAGAAATTTATGTTTTATCAGCTATTTGGGCATCTCTTAGCCCAGTCAAATTGACATGTAAAATTAAGCATTACAACAATATAACAATATTGGTTCATTAATTGTATAATATGCCATATTCATGTAAGATATTAGTAGTACAGAAAACTAAGTGGTACTCTCAGTACTAGTTTCATAATTTTTCTGATGGTCTAAAAGTTTCTAAAATGAAATTTTTAAAAAAATACATTTTTATTGATTTCAGAGAGGAACTAGACAGAGAGAGAGAGATAGAAACATCAGTGATGAGAGAGAATTGTTGATCGGCTGCCTCCTGCATTCCCCACAATGTGGATCCAGCCCGCAATCCCACCATGTGCCCTTGACCGGAATGAAATCTGGGACCCTTCAGTCTGTAGGCCGATGCTCTATCTACTGGGCCAAATCAGCCAGAACTAAAATGAAAATTTTATTTAATATGTTTATTACAAGTTTTTACCAGGACATTTAAACATATTAAATAATTCCTCCTACTATTGCTTTGATAAAACTTTTTAAATATGAATGTGTGATGATAGTTATTATATACTAATATAGTCATTTAATTTTCCCCTTCATTATGATAATATGAGCAATCACATAATAGATTTTTTATATTATAGCATCTTCATTAGTCAGGATATTATAGATTAGGCTGCAGTAAACAAACAAAAAACAAATCTCAGTGACTTGAAAATCAAAGGTTTATATTTCTCTTGAACTGCATGCTTAGCTTACCTGAGCACTGTGATCCATGTCATCCTCACACAAGGGGCCCCAAGGTAACCAACCTCTACCTTCTGGATGCCACCTGTGAAAACTGAAGGAGGAGATGTGATCAAACGCATAGGAAGATATTTTATAAAGAATACTAGAATCTCAGTGCACAAAATTCATGCATGGGTAGGGTCCCTAGTCCTGGCCAGCGATCAGGGCCAACCGGGGCCTTCCGGCTGCTGACCGGGGCCTTCCTTCCCCGGATGCCAGATGCTGGCCTGGGCTTTCCTTCATTCCATGCCACCCCCTGGTGGTCAGCACACATCATAGCAAGCGATCGAACTCCCAGTCTTCCGGTCAAACTCCCAAGGGGACACTTTGCATATTAGCCATATATATATATATATACACACACACACACACACACACACACACACACACACACACACACACATATATATGTATATATTTGTGTTGTTGTTGGAAAATCTAATTTATAGTGTTAGGTGTCTTTAGACTTTTTGACGTCGGAAAAAGAGAAGTGATAGTTACTTAGGGTTTTTGGGTGTTGTTAATGTTTTGTATCTTGGTCTGATTTGTAGTTGCATAGTGTGCCCACTTTTTGATATTCAGGTTTTACACTTACTGATTTACCCTTTTATATTTGTCTTATACACCAGAAAAAAGTTTACTGTAAAAATAAAGTCCATTACTATTTTTCAATTAGCAACCCTCTCCCCATCTCTAAAAATGAACACATAGTAAACATTAATATTCACCAAATTTGATTTTAGAGATAAGTGATTTATCTGTGTTAACCTGTTAATTTCAGGTTTGCAAACTGATAATAATGAGATATTTTAATTTAGGAAGAGTTTCAATTATCTAGATGTCTAGCTATTATTGCTATTTCATTTGGGTTCTTGTATGTCAGGAGGTCAGCTGAGCTGGAGAGAGAACTGAGCTGCCGGGTGTCAGAGTAGGCATTAAACCAACCAAAATAAAGTAACAAGCCTTTAATCCCTTGCTACAATAGCAGAAGCAAGAGACTAAAACAAATTCCATTTTTTTCTCCCCATGAAACAGCAGGCTGGTGGTGGCGAGGGAACTAAACATAAGGTCCTGGCCGTTTTTGAACTCCGGGGTCTGTCTCCTATGTTTAGAGATTTTTTGTGTCCTATCCAAAAAGTATTTTTTAAGCCCAATGTTGTGAAAAAAAGTTACTTTTATTTTCACATAGAACTTTTATTTTTTTTAAATATATTTTTATTGATTTCTTAGAGGAAGGGAGAAGGAGAGAGAGATAGAAACATCAATGATAACAGAGAATCATTGATCAGCTTCCTCCTGCACACCCCACACTGGGGATTGAGCCCACAACCCAGGTATGTGCCCTGATCAGGAATCAAACCAGGACCGTCTGGTTCATAGGTCCATGCTCAACCACTGAGCCATGCCAGTTGGGTTTCATATAGAACTGTTTCTAAGTCTGTTGAAATTTGTAAAATTGAAAGATATATGACCTTCGTCTGTTAATTCTCTTATCTTAGATTTTCAGAAGTTTGACTATGGTAAACCTATATGAGTTTCTTTCATATTTATCTTCTTTTGGGATTGCTACTCTTCTTGGATCTGTGAGTTTATAGTTTTCACCAAATTTGGGAAATTTGAAAGTGAATATTTCTTTTTTTTTTAAATATACTTTATTGATTTTTTTACAGAGAGGAAGGGAGAGGGATAGAGAGTTAGAAACATCGATGAGAGGGAAACATCGATCAGCTGCCTCCTGCACACTCCCCACTGGGTATGTGCCTGCAACCAAGGTATATGCCCTTGACCTGAATCAAACCTGGGACCCTTGAGTTTGCGGGCCGATGCTCAATCCACTAAGCCAAACCGATTAGGGTGAAAGTGAATATTTCTTTAAAATGTTCCTTTGCTGTCTCCCTTCTTCCCTTTGGGGAACCCAATTGCATATACATCACACTGTGGGTAATGGAGTATCTATTTCTTTCTTTTCATATTTTTCTGTTTGCCTCAACTTGAATAATTTCTATTAATATGCACTCAAGTTGACTCATTATTCTGCTATTAAATACTAGTCTATTCTGTGATATTTTCATTTCATATTTTTTATATTTGAATTTTTGAGAATTCATTAGAATTTATAGTATTATTTTTTTTTAACCAGGATTTTCCATTTGTTTTTCTCAATTGTATTTTTCCTTCAAATCCTTGAACATACTTATTATATTTATTTTAAAGTCGTTTTTTTGCTATTCCAACATCAGTGTCACCTTGGAGTATGTTTCTATTAGCTCTGTTATTCTTTTGGTGGAAGAACACATGTTTCTGTTTATCTTGCCTATGAAAAACATGTTTCTGTATTCTAGTAATTATGACTCTCTGCAATACCGCAAGATGTCTGGGTTATTTTTCTTCTTTTAAAGTATTGTGTTTTGTTTTGGAAGGTAGTTAAATAAATGATTGGTCACTCTGAGCCTTTATTTTAGTCCTTTTTTTTTTTTTTTTAGGTGGATCCATTTCAGTATTTTGCTTTCTTCAAATCTGTGTTTTTACATTGAAGCACAGCCTTTCTGGAACCCCAGTTGCATACTTGGAGTACTCAGAAGAGTCTCCATTTTAGCCAGGCTGTGCTGTCATATTTCCCAGCACTGAACAGCCTCTAGTGTCTTCTTCAGTCCTTAATCCTCAGCGGCCACTCTCTTCCAGGCCTTGAGGTCTCACCCTGAGCAAGTTTCTCCTCGAAATAATAATTTTTAAAAAGTTTCTTTTCTATACAGCTCTCCTTCCTCACCAGATCTATTCCATCTCAGAATCTCTGAACTCCTATTTCTGTATGCTTTATTCACGGAGATTGCAGCTTCTTGCTTAAGTTCTTCCTCTCCGTTCTGTAGTCTAAAAACATCTCCTAGGCAGGAAGTCAGGGAGAATGCAGAGCTGCTACAGGAGTGTTTCTCTTCTTTCTCAGGTGCCCATTGCTTGAAAACAATTGCTATATATATATATTATTTTTCTTTTTGTGCATCCTTATTTGCTAAGGCTGCATAAGTCTGACATGGTAACTGTTATGGCTAGAAATGAAAATTCTAAATCTATTTCTATCTAGCTAAACAAAACTTGAGGTAACTGGTTTGCTATACTTACCACAAAGCAATACTTCTAAGCAAAGTGCTTTCCATCTTATTTGACTTTAAAGGAGAATTTAGCTGATTTACTTGAATTTTGGGGGATCTGGTCTAGAATAGTACCATGCAGACAACAATTTAAATATTCACTTGGATTTTTGTCTGATGAAACATCAACATCATCATTATCATCACTACCATCACCATCTGAGCTAATATTAAATATTTTTCCATGTACTGTATTTTTAAACTTACTCAATACTCATGACAACCTTATGATTCAACAATATTTTATATGAAGAGATTTAGGTAAAAAGACAGTAAGTGATTTGCCTAAAGTTACACATAGAGGATGCGTTTGAACCAGGGACTTAACGGAATAGCCCTAGTTCACACTCTTGAGTAGTGTATTTTACCACCTCAAAAGACCAGCCACTTCTCTTGTGATCTCAACAAAAATGCTTTTCTTCACGTTCTGCTATTCCACTCCATTCCATTCCACTGCCTCACAATATAGGATTAAACTGCATCATGTAGAAACACAGGCTGAGTTACACTTATAGATAGGAGGACTTCTAGGAGCAATGATAATTTCCTGGAAATATAATCTTACTAGAGGCCCATTGCATGAAGAGATTCATGCAATAGGCCTTCCTTCCCTTGGCTTCCAGCACGGGTTTTCCTCCGGCACCTGGGACCCAGGCCTTCGCTCTGGCCGGAGTCTGCAGTCTTTGTTTTCGTTGTGGACTCCGGAGTCTGCAGTCTTGTCTTTGCTGAGGCCTCTGCTCCTGTAGAACCCTTCACCCTCTGCCCTCCCTCTCATATCAGGCATCCTGCCCAGCCTGGCCACTCCACGCCTGGAGCAGCTGCACAGCCGCCATCTTTGGCCTCCTAATTTGCATACTTACTCTGATTGGCTGTGGGCATAGCAGAGGTATGGTCAATTTACATGTTTGTCTATTATTAGGTAAGATAATCAGATTTTTAAATTTTAGTCTTAGCTGTACTCCCACCTCAAACTCCACATTTAAGAGATAAATAGCATTTGCATTTCAAAACTCAATTTTGATGTCACTTCTGTAAAGACTTTGCTAAATAATCTTTCCCATCTACCCTCTCTTCCGTGTGTTGGATGGAGTCTTTACCCGAGTCCTCATGATACAAGCCTGTAAATGTCTCTTTACTTACCTACTTATGAATACTTTCAGGAAAACAGTCCTACAAAAACACCTAATTAACTTTTAGCTAAAAATAACAAGGCTTCTTTCCCTCTTCTACCGTGTCCTTTTCTACTAGTGTAGTAGATCTCACCTAGTAAACTGTTTAGGTTGCCTCAGGAAATAAAACCTGTCAAGAACATTATTGAGACATCCAGAAGGTTGGAAGGATCTTCTCTGTCAAAACAGATGACAACTAATTATACTCCAGAAACTAGGAACCCCTGGGGAAGAAGTAAGTCTGAGTGTGGCGAGATAAGATTGTTTGAGGCTATTTTTGATGGAGAGAGTATTCATGAGTTGTATTAATAATAGATGAACCAATGTTGTAGCTCTAAAATATGAAAACTTTCCTATTTGACCACTAAGAAGTCACTTGCTTGGCAACAACAATACAAATAAAATAAGTGTTAAATAATAAATTGCTTCTTTAAAATAAAGTTTTCATGGTATTCTTTAATATCCATAAAGTTGCTAGCAAAGGTTTTTAAAGCTTTACAGTATGGCATTCTAGGAGAGATGAAGGAATATGTTTTACTTAGCTTAAGAGATTCTTTCTGATTTCTTTTCATAACTACTATGCTTTTTAAGGTCTAACATTGCTTTTTTCTTCCTAGTCTTTATTAAGCAGTTAATATTATTTGTAGGTGGGCGGTGTGGCTCAGTGGTTGAGCACTGACCCATTAGCCAGGAGGTCACTGGTTTGATTCCCAGTGATGACACAGCCTGGGTTATAGGCTTACTCACCAGTAGGCGGTGTGCAGCAGGCAGCTGATTGATGTCTCTCTCATGGATGTTTCTATCTCACTATTCCTCTCCCTTCCTATTCCTCTAAAATCGATAATACCATATTAAAATATTATTTATAATAAAATATCACTATTAGTTTATCCTCCTACCAACTAATATTTAATAATTAGGTAATGATCCTTGAGATTTTGTTCCCTTTTTAAAAAATATATATTTTTATTGACTTCAGAGTGGAAGGGAGAGGGAGAGTTAGAAACATCAATGAGAATCATGATCGTTTGCTTCCTGTATGCCCCCTACTGGGGATTGAGCTCACAACCCAGGCATGTGCCCTTGACCTGAAGCGAACCCAGGACCCTTCAGTCCACAGGCCTACACTCTATCCACTGAGCCAAATCAGCTAGGCCTTTATTCCCTTTCTTGACAAGGAAGGGGCTTCCAAAAGCTTTCTTTTGAGTGAGTCTGTAGATTGAGGGAGTGCACTGGTGAAGTATTACTGGGGTACTTTGATTTAAGGGGCATCAGGTAAACTTTCACACTCAGAAGCCTCAGCAGAGCTTGGTGCCACATGCCTACACTTCTACCAAGTGTATTAATCAGTGTCCCTTTGATTCAGTTGTTATTTGCAACACTGAACCTGTGCATCTGTGGACAGAAGGCTAACAATTGTTGTGAGTGACTTTATTATATCCCTTGTCACTAGAACTTGATGTATGTGCACAATAGATGGTAGAAGAGATATAGGTGGAAGAGTAAAAGATATATTTTGTTTTCTCATTTACCAATCCTATATGTAAAACAAAAAAAAGAGGGACAAAATTGATAGAAGATGATAGATGATAGATAGATAGATAGATAGATAACTAACTTCCTATTTAATAGGTTAACTTACTTCATGTGTATAATTTCAACAACAATTTTCACTATCAAGAGAGGTAGCAGCCCTAACTGGTTTGGCTCAGTGGATAGAGCATTGGCCTGAGGACTGAAGGGTCCTAGGTTCGATTCTGGTCAAGGGCATGTACCTTGGTTGTGGGCACATCCCCAGTAGAAGGTGTGCAGGAGGCAGCTGATCGATGTTTCTCTCTCATTGATGTTCCTAACTCTCTATCCCTCTCCCTTACTCTCTGTAAAAAAATCAACAAAATATATTTAAAAAAAAGAGAGGTAGCACGATGGCTGGGTAGTTCAGTTGGTTAGAGTGTCATCCTGATATGCCAAGGTTGGGGTTTAATCTCCAGTTAGGGCACATACAAGACACAGCCAATAATGCAAAGTAGGTGGAAAACTCTCTCTGCCTCTCTCTCTCTCTCTCTCTCTCTCAAAACAATCAATATATTTTTTAAAAAGTTAGGTAGCAAAGTTAGAGAAAAGAAGACAACCCCTTTATTAATTTTCTCTTTGTTAATTAACTATGGTTTCTACTGTTACAGTTGAATAGTAGTGACACACAGTAATGGGAAACTGCTTTGGAAACTCAGTAAGCAAATAGAGAAAATATATTTAGCATAGGAATGGGTTTGGAATTTTAGAATTTCAAACAGATTTTTAAATATATACAAACCCTGCCTATTTTTCTAAGTAATTTGAAAATTGTTGCAATAATAAGCTCAAATGTGATAAAAGCAAAATTTTAGTCCAATAAAAGTAATAGAAAAGTGTCAAATTCTAGGATAGTGAGGACAATAGATAAGAGAAGTCAGAAAATTTGACTGTGAGCTTCTTCACAAACTAAGAGTTGCAAAAAAAGCTAGTTATTCAGGAAGACACTTTCTGTTATTCAAGACACTTGAATTAAAAAGTTATTCAAGCTACTTTTTGCGTAACTCCAGGCCCTGGGCTCATTTACTTAAGGGCATACTTATTCCAAGAGATTGAGCTCTCTATTGCATGTTGCTCTTGATAGCAGCTGTGCAGAAAAATTCAAGAGATTCTCTATAAGGGCATGTTGAATTTATTTTATGAAAATCCAAAGCATCAATTTAACTGTCATAACATAAAAGTAGGTTCATGGGATTCAGAATAATGATCTCCATTTTCAGATAGCTTGAGTAATAAAAGGGAGAAGTCTTGGAAAATCTAGAAAGATATTTTAGAACTTAATGCCTACTGGTTCCTGGTGGATAACCTGGGGTATCTGAGTAAAAGGAGCTGGTTATGATAAGAATTAACACCTATGCGCTGCTTAATATGTGTAAGGAAGTCACATAATTTCAGAGAGGAAGAAAGGGTGAGCGAGAGATAGAAACAACAATGATGAGAGAGAATCAGCTGCCTCCTGCACACTCCTTACTGGGGATCCAGTCTGAAACCTGGGCCTGCACCCAGACCAGAAATTGAACTGTGACCTCCTTGTTCATGGGTAGATGCTCAACCACTGAGCCACTCCAGCTGGGCTGCACGGAAGTCTTATTAGCAAATTTAATAACAACAAAAAATTATATATATGACATTCAGTTAAATTTGAATTTCAGGCGAGCAATGACTTTTTTTTTCTACTTTAACTATGTCTCATGTGATATTTGAGATCAACTTTGGCAGTATTTAGAACAACTTATAGCAAAAATTATTTTTATCTGAAATTAAAAATTAAGCGGGCATTCTATATTTTATCTGGAAACCCTATTTTGCACATTAAATATTAATTTATTGGATTCTTAAAATAACCTGTCCTTGTAGGTATTTTTTTCTTTCATTTTATTTGACAGATGATAAAACCAAGGCAGAAAGAGGTTAAGTAACTTTTCCACGTTCATGCAGGTAGTGAGCAGTGGATCTGAAGCTCCCAGCCATATGCTCCAGAGGCCGTGACCCTGACTCCTCTTCCAATAGTCTCTGCATTCACCCTTGGGTGTGGTGGGATCATATTTAACTGGAGCAAAATGGAGAAGTAGGAGGCAGCAGGACCTTGAGTAATATAGTACATGTAGTAAGCACCCCACCTCCTCTTTTAGTCTCTCTGTCACCCTGTTGCCACGTGATATTGCTAAATTTTATATATGTTCATGTCACTTATTGCTGCAGATTCCTTGGTGATTCTTACACCTTATAGGGTAGAATTATGCCTTCACATAATTGCTAAGGCTTCATAATTTGATCCCTGCCTATCTTTATTACTTCGCCTCTCCTCTACCTCATTTATTACCCTACTTTTATGTATATGCACAGATGTGCCTCAGGAATAATGAGTTACTTTAAAGGACATCCAGTGGATTATCTGGAAAGTAAGTGGCCTCAGCATAGCTCTGTTCAATGGATGAGCAGACACACTTCCATCTCACCAGGCATTGCACACATCATTACACCACTTTCTCTGTGTTCTTCCCTTTGGCAAATCCTTACCCTCTTTCACTCTCTGATTGAATGCTCTCTTCCTGGGAGGCTATACTTGGCTTTACAAGCCAGAAACGTTCATACTCACTCTCTGCTAATTACTCAAAGCAAGGCAGGTTTAGATTTACTTTCCTAGGCCATCTAAAGTAGTTTAATTTTTATATTAAAATTTAAGCAATATGAAAACAAACAATAAATTAATTTCAAAGCCTTATTACCCAGTCAGTGCTTTTTATTACATTATAATCTCTCAAAATTATCTGTTGATTGACTCATCGACTAACTGCTTGTTATCTTTAAATGGCCTCTTAAATAAGGAGTTAGGGAAAAAACTGCATATTTGCATAAAGTAATTCCTAATAAAATTGTTGAGATGTTTATATTGTGTGTATCCAGATACAATGTCCTGAAAACATTTAATTCATCATCAATACTTTATTTAAAAAGTTTCACTGAATTTTATGCTGAATGTTAAGCTGAGCAAAGTTAAAATATAATATACAGTTAGTAACTGCTCAATAAATTATAGTTGATTATTATATTCCCAAGATGAGAACTTTAATGTAATATACATATGAATATTATACTCAGTCTCCCAGATGTGATATATACTACTCATTTATCTAGTCTTGATGAACAGAAAGAAACAAGTAAAGGAAATAAATTGATATACTTTTTCAAATGGGCTGCATGGTGATGTCATTGTTGATTTAGTTCTTATAGTAGTTCTTTCTCTTCCTCCTCACTTTCTTCTTCTCATCCTCCACCTCGCAGTTGGTAGCAGAAAATTGGAGAATCATTGGTGTAGAAAAATAACACACATTTGGTGTCAGAAAACACCAAAGAAGATTATAAAACTTACATATAATATATCCTGCAATAAAAATAAGTTTTAAGATTTGGCAAATTATGGAACATATTTATACTACCAAATTCCATATTATCAATCACAAATTTCAACATAAATGAGTCTGACAACACTAAATTTTACCTGACAACCCTAAATATAAAGCACGTGCCCAACTGCCATAAGCCACACCTTTACATCAGTCTTGCCTGCTGGTGCACATAAATGTGGCTTACTGTAATGTTGCCCCGTGTTGGCAGGAGAGAAAAAGAATTTTTTTGGATTAAGAGTTAAGTAAACAACATAAACATATTAATTGTAGATACTCAGCTTTAAAAATACCTATTTATCCTGAGGTGTTAATACTAAATTTTCTTGTCTCCAACTAGCAAATGCTTGAGACTTAACATTATGTATAAGTCAATTGCTTGGAACGTAACAATTATGCTTTTATGGAAGTATATTCTACAAGATTGTTAGTTCCTCAGGCCATATCATAAAAGACTATTTGACACATAATTTAGTTGAACTACTTGTTAAAATACCTTTTGGATTAGTTAGAACTCAGGACAAAGTGGACACATTTGATTCTTTCTTCTGTGATGCTGCAGAGGGCAGCTCAGTGGCTTCTACTACCGAGCTTGCTCGCCGTTCCACCCTAGAGAAGATTTTGACCACCCAGCTGGACTTTCTATTCATGTAATTATGGGCTTTGTCAGTTTACTATTAGTGTCTCAAGGTTGCTCTCTCTTCTACAGAGAATAAATTTTCATCTGATTCTTCTTTTTAACGACCTCCTGTTTTTATCCCTTGAGTTATAATTTGCCTTAAAGCTCTCTCTGCTGATTATTGACTGCATTTTTTTCAAGTATTTATTTAGATGATTGTAAGGGATTAAGGATGAAGAAGAGGAAAAGGAGGAGGAAGAAGGCAAAAGAGAACACTCACAGCACTTTATTTATTTATTTTTTAAAAAATTATTTACCTCCCTAACTGGTTTGGCTCTATGAATAAGAGTGTCGACCTGTGGACTGAAAGGTCCCAGGTTCGATTCCAGTCAAGGGCATGTACCTTGGTTGTGGGCACATCCTCAGTAGGAGGTGTGCAGGAGGCAGCTTATCAATATTTCTCTCTCATCGATGTTTTGAACTCTCTATCCCTCACCCTTCCTGTCTGCAAAAAATCAATAAAATATATTTAAAAATTATTTACCAAAGGAATTATAACTTTTTAATGTTTTATTGATTTTTTTTTGAGAGAGAGAGAGAGGAAGGGAGAGGGATCGAGAGATGGAAACATTGATGAGAGAAACATCATCATCAGCTGCCTTCTGCACCCACCCCCCCACCCCATACTGGGGATGGAGCTGCATACTGGGCATGTGCCCTGACTGGGAATCCAACCAGTGACCTCTTGGTTCGTGGTGAATGCTCAACCACTGAGCCACACCAGCTGAGCAGCACTGCCATTCTTGAGCATGGATTAGGTACCAAGGACTGTTCTAAACACTGCTCTCTGTGCATTACAAGTAGCACTGATTCTTACATCAGCCCTGTGAGTGAGAGGTCCTATTTTGCAGAAGAGGGATATGAATCACAGAAGATTATCCAAGTTTGCATAATCAAATGAATGGTGGAGGCAGGATTTAAACTCTCTTTTGTTTTCTGACTTCGAAGTACCTGTTTTTGTTCCTAATGCTATGGCTTGGGCCAGAAATCCCATAGGTGGAGTAATTGAGGACTAAAATATCTTAGCATAGCCAAGCAATTAGTTGAAGTGGACAGAACCAGATAATTCAATTTAAAACATCTTGCATAAAAACAGTTCTGTATAATAAACCAAAGGAACATAAAAATGCCTTTCTAGGTCTCAGATTTTTACCTTTTTTGTTTCTTATAATACTTACATCAACACTTTACAAGATCATTATGTAATCTGGAGAAAGGAAACTCCAAAAGATTATTAAAAAAACAAACAAAAGGTAGTAAGTAAAAAGAAAAAAATAAAGCCAGTAAGTGGTAAATCAGATTCTCAAATGTGTGTCCTCCAACCCTGAGGCTATTACTTTTTTCGATATGCTTTTTTCCTAAATACTATTATGTCAGAAGTATTTCATATTTTGCTTGTTTAATAAGGGTTTTTAAATTGATCTGTTTTCCAGATTAATTACTTAAAATTATGTTATTCTGTAAGATATTTCTCCTAATCCAACAGATTGCAAAATACTGCAAAGCTTTCTAGGGTATAGTTAGTGCATCGGCTACTTTATAGGGCTTGTCACATTGTGGAAACCTCAAAATAACAATAGCAGAGACACTAGAAAATTGGAAAAATTTATAACTAGCATGTTTTGAATAATTACTGTGGCCAGTGGCTATGCTCAGATTTTACGTGAATATTCCTATCTAATCAGGCAAAATAAAAGAGTGATAAAAACTGCATGCTGGCTTTCCTGAACAAAGTTATTGCAGAGGTCTTTTACATTTAGTAATTTGATACAGGATTGTTTTTCTCCCTAGTTTCAGACAACTTGTGGAAAACAAATGAAATGTTACAAAAAAAGCAAAAATATGGAAGCACGGTAATGCAAATGATAAAACATAAACAGGAAAACAACAGAATAAATGAAACATTAATACAGATGACTTTCTCACTGGAACAAAAGGAAAGAGGAAAGTTTACCTCACTTCTCCATTATTCACTCATGAAATGAAAGTTATAAACTTCTGAGAAATGCCATGGGCATTTTCAAATTGTCATATTCCATCCTATAGTATACTAATGCCATTGTCACCTCTTTCAAACCTCATAAAACATAGTTCAATGTTATGGCCAAGATCAGAAAGGGAATGAAAACTACTCAATGTTCCCATTCCCTGCAAGGAGTCCCACCAAAGGACTTGCTAAAGTGGAATATAAACTCTTCCTTGTTCACTCCTTGCTATGGAATCTTTAATGCACACTCTCTTTTCCAATGCTTTTCTCAACATTAATTGTCATTGCTTTTAATCAGTGTTTTGGGTGGAGAGATGCACATAATTGGTTGGCAAGTTTAGATCAATGCCAAGTTTAGAACAATGACAGGGTCAAGGTTGGTCACAGTGGCAGAAAACCCCAGCAACAGGAGCTCTGAGCACGGATAAAGCACAGAATCTTATTTAGAGTGCGTGTCAGTGTTTCCACACATAGATATTTAGTTTCTACCCTTCATTCTGCGACCAAGACTTTGCAAAAACTGTTTCTTGCTTGGAACACTATTTCTTACTTGATTAACTCCTACTTGCTCTGTGTTCGCTTCTTTCAGAAAGAAAGAAGCACCTTGAACGGGGCTCCTTCTTTGCATTTCCATGGGGCCCTAGGCACATATCATCACTGAATGTTTCCTAAGCTGAAGGACATTCTTGTTTATGTAACTTCCCAGTTCTCTGATTTTCCGTACCTTGCATAGAGCCTGGAAAAACATAGTTTCAGCAAATAAGTTGTTGGATGTTGCTCAGTGTCCATGATGGACAGGGCTGGCCCTCTCAGTAAACTCCCTACTGACTTACTGCATTCTGCCAGGCTGTTCAAAGAAGCCTGGGTCCCACCCGTGATGCTGAGGGCCTTCCTCAGCTGTGTCCCCTGATTCTACAGATTGTCTTGGACTCCTTTTTATTTAACTTTTTTCTCCCCACAAGGATGGCTGATTTCAGAAAGAGATTTGGGCTTCTCTTTTTCCCTAAACAGGAATTTATCTTGGCTGATAGGGTGACCACAGGAGTGGAGTGGAGGACAGGGGACCAACTGATGCATGAACAGTCCATGTGCCAATTGACAAAGCTGGGACTCTCCTGTAGTTTGTGGTGAGTCGATGGAGGGTTTTAATTGAGAGAGTGACAAGACTAGATTTCATTTTAGATGGATCCCATAGGGGACTCCTACACTCTGATTGGGTCAATTGCTTTCTGGCCTAGTTTTATGAATTCGAATTACTTCTGCTTACTAATGGCATTACCATAAATGTTAAAATCTTTCTGTAAATCAAGGTTATAGGCGTTAATAAGGACAGGGTCCCTCAGCATCATTGAATATGTTGTTTATAATATCTGAGCAACTGTTCATGAGTAAAAGTAGGATAAATATCACATTATCATTGCATGTAGTGCTTTGCACATCAATTACTTTAGAACTATTTTCAGAATTGTTTTTGTTTTTTATCTTCCAAATTATTATTTTTTAAAAATCCATATTATCACATATTTGCTAGTTTCTTCTCTTTTTATTTTTCTTATCTTTATTTTTCTCTTTATTTTTATATACATGCAAAACATATTTCTTTTTCTTTTCCTTTTTTTTATTGTTTGAAGTATTACAAATAGTAGTACATATGTCTCCTTTTTTTTCCCCCATTGACCTCCCCCCAGCCTCCCCTACCCTCCAGTACATGCCTTCACCTGCCCACCCTCCCCCCACCCCAGTGTCTTGTATCTATTCGTTATGCTTATATACATGCGTACAAGTCCTTTGGTTGATCTTTTACAGTCCCCCTCGCCCAACCTCCCCTGCCTTCCCACTGTAGTTTGACAGTCACTTCAATGCTTCTTTGCCTCTGTATCTCTTTTCCCCCCATTTCTTTCCTTTAAAAGTTCTTGCCTCTGCAGACTGGAAATAAACATATAACAACAAACAAAAAATGTTTGAGTCCCAGTTTCAATGTCCAACAGTTCCTTATGTTTACATGTCAGCAATGATATCTGGATGGTGGGCACATGGTGGCAATGCAGGTCCGACCTCTCTGGTTTGGTCCTAGGCAACCTGCAGTGGTGCACAGCTGCTGACTGCTCACCTGGCAAGGCATTGTCAGCATCTTCCATCTCTGGACTGTTTTTCCTCTTGTCTTCGTGGTTGGAGCACACCTGTCAATTCCTCTCTGTTGCAGGAATCCACATGGTCTTGGAGTTGTTTTCTGAAAATATACAAACATATTCTCGACCACAAGTTAATAAAGGAATCTTTTCCATATAATTGATTTGGGATCCTTTTTATTTTTGCCCAAATGATTTTCCTTTGTCTTATTTAGACCCTATGTGCTTTTTTCATGGGTGTCTTGCTGTTAGCATTACAAATGAAAATTAATTTTGTAAAGTAAAAATTTTCTAGATGTAATTTACTTATAGGATATTTTTCCTTGCATGATATTGCCCTACTATCCCCCCCCCTTTTTTTTTGATTAATGGAAGTTTTTGTAAATTTTATAATGCAGTCTTGATAACTTTAAATTTTAATTTTTTTTTGCCCAAAAATATGACTGCTTTAGGTTCATTGCATGTTCAGGAATTTTACCATGAGATGAACTACCAATAGAAACTTTAGTTATTACTTTAAGAACAACTTTTGTCCAATACAATTAAATTTACTTGAATATTCACTTATTTCAATTAGCCTATTTAAATTAATCTGAAAACTTGATTACTATTTTACTGTCGAATTTAATTCTCTACCAACAATCTTAATTTACCCTGTAAATATTAGTGGGAAGGATTATTTGCATTCTTGAGTAGGCCCTGAGCATTCCTGATGCAAGGCTGAATTTAGATATAGGGCAGCTGCTCTCAGCCAAGTCTCTTGTCTGTTACCTGGGTCCCGATCTGAGCTGGGCCAAGTCTCTTTCTGTTGCCTGGGTCCCGATCTGAGCTGGGTGTGGGAAGCGTGAAGCAGCCATGGGGGCAGGAGACCTCCCTCAGAAGGGGTGAGGGTTCAAGCCCATGCAATGTTGGGGGGTGAGGTTCTGTGCCCCACTTCTGTTGCTCGCTTCAGGCAAAACATATTTTTAAAGGATTTGTGTTGATTGGTTAGAATATTTTGTGCTCAAAGATGAAAATCAGAAGCAGAAATATATGACGCTGAAGATAATCCTCCTCTACTCAGCACCTGAAACAAAGTAGAAAATAAAACAAAATAGGATTGGAAGGCATGAATGCACACCTCATTTGGATCCTGACTCTCATGATTCCTTTATTTTAAAAACTTAGTTCAAACTGGTTTAAAATCTAATAATGTATACTTATTCTGGATAGAATTCATTACTTTTTATTAAGTAATGAATTTATTTTTTCAATACATATTTATTAAATTCCTTTTATAAAGAAGGCATTACACCCAGTATCTTCAATGATAATAAAAAGATTATAAGGCATGAGATCTTCTCTTGAGAAACTGAGAGGTGAATGATAAATGTACATTTATGAGTTCACATTCATGTACGATGCATGGCAATATAAAATGGAAATATAAATGCCTCAATAAACAAAAAAGTAAATATTGAACATAAAACCATGCAAATATTTGAGTAGAAAATCCTGAATGGATTTGTGGGAAACATCATTTTATTTCAACTTTCAAAGATAGAATTCATAAAGACAGGGATTAGAGAGGAGAGGTCGATGGAAATTTATTTATTCTAGGATTCCAGGCAAGAAGAAGTTTATGTAAATGGATGAAGTTTGAGAAAACAGAGCCAACAAGATAGTATGAATTTACTTTCTACTAGTTGAAGTACAAACACACTTTATAGAGGTTAATCTTGTAGCATGATGTGGAAAATGAAAGCTCACTGCAATTGAGACATTCTCCCTGAGTGTAGCCAAGCATAATAATGATAATATTTTAAAATATATTTTACTGATTTCAGAGAGGAAGGGAGAGTAATAGAGAGCTAGAAACATGAATGATGAGAGAGAATCATTGATAGGCTGCCTCCTGCATGCCCCACACTGGGGATTGAGCCTGCAACTGGGGCATGTTCCCTGGCTGGAATTGAACCATGACCTCCTCATTTATAGGCCAATGCTCAACCACTGAGCCACACCAGCTGGGCTGATAATGATAATCGTAAACAACAGCAACAATAGACAATTTTAGTGCCTACCCTTCTAATAAACTGAAAATAAAACTATATGTTAAGTACTACAATTGAGCCTGTTTTATAGATGAATAGTTTGAAGTACAGTGATACTAAGCAGTTGCTCAAAATAACACAGCTTCAAGTGGGAAGAGGCCGGGTTGAATACATTATGCTTCAATCTCTTTGCTCTGTGGAAAAGGAAGGGAAGAGGTCAAGAGGAGTAGAATACTGATGAACAGACATGTCCAAAACTGAAAACTGGAGTTACAAACTTTTTCTCTTCTCTTAGTGCTGTTAATCTCAGCCAGAAGCCTCAAAGCAATCCTCTACTCCTCCATCTCTCTCGATCCACTATTTTGTTGTACACTTTCCTGTCATTCTTAAGAATTCCCTCCATTTGGTCTCATTTGCAATGACCTCACATTAATCCCTGATCAAGCCTTTCCTGACTTACTGCCATAGGTATCTACCCAGTGTCCCCGCTTCCCTTTTTCCCATGTCTCCCACCAACCACCACTGTGTAGTTGGTGATCCGCCTGACATGCAATTAAACACGACTGGCTCCTATAAAAAAAATCCCTTTCGTGCCCTTCAAAGCCCAAGGAATAAAGTCTAAATTTTTTCCTTTGGCATAAAATGCTTTACCTAACTAATAGGTCTCCTTTTCTGCTCAACTCTAACTTCCAATCATGTGTAGAGGCTAACATGTGTTTTCCAGAAATGCTTTACATGTAGTTTCCCCCCGCCCCCCCCCCCACAATGATCAAAGCTCTTTCATATCTACAAGCTTTACAGTTTTCATGCTTTTGCCTGGATCCACCTGGTGAACTATTCCTTTCATTTAAACACAGGCCTGTTCTCTTTTATGAATCCTTCCCAAGCCAAGCAATCAATACATATTTTTCTATTTGCAAGAATAGAGCCCTATACAGACTCTCAGTGGAGTGCTTACAATACTCCAAAGATTCCTTCATTTAAATCCTAACTCTACTGGCGGTTTCTTTGAAGTCAGAAACAATGTCAGAAACAGAAGCTGGTACCTCGTGGAGATTGAATATATAAAACATGAATTAATGAGAGGTTGGTTGTATGTGTAATTAGGAGATACTGGCTCCAACAGTTCACTCCCTCTATAAATAAAAGAAAAAAAAGGAAAGAATACAATTGAATAAAAAATAACACACAGGTTTCTCATCAAGACTTTCCAATGCCTAATTCATGGTGTAATTTAATTATATCTAGGGTCCAAGAAGCCACATGGGCATGTCAGAGTTTTACATTATGCCTGTGTCAGTGACTGAGCTTTAATCTAATGCAGGAAAGGGGCTAGTCTGAATTAAAGTAGTTGAGAACTGTCACACAGGGCTGTTCTGTGCTCCCAAAAGCTGCTTGGAAAGCCAGATTTGAGGGGGCAGGGGTGGGAGGCAGAGAGCAAGGCAGAGACAGAGGCAAGGGGGACAGGGGTGTGTGAGGTGAGAAAAATCCAGGAGGGCAGAAAAGAAAAGGCAAGATAACTAGCTGCCATGATTAAAAGGTTTGTTTTTTCAAATCACTTTTCCGTCTCATTCATTCCATGCGAAACGTTTAAGATCTATTTCTAGGCTGAGTCATATTCTGTAGTGCAAAATGTGGATAAATAATTATCTCCCTATCTTATCCGTGAAAATATCAAGACAGATTCATTTAACTATCATAACCACGCACGCCAGGTGCTGGGCTGGCCCTGATGGATTGCCACTTCCTGCCTGACCTCAGCCTTTGGCCTGGAGCCTCCTGTGTACACACCTGGGGCGGCCGCTGCCCCCCTCCTCCCCGTGCACAGAGGAGCGCTGCGTGCCGCTTGGCTCATTTTCTGATGTGCAGGCTTTGCTCTTCCCTTGGGGAACGGGATTCTGACAGGCGCTTTATCTCAACACATTGAGCCTCATAGGAAATTGTCACTTTCTCTTGCCGCCTTGCGAGTTAGTTCAATGCCAGGAGGAGATACACTGTGAGGCTTTATCCTGAAGCCGCACCAGGAGGCTGGTGTTTTAGGGAAGTGCACTGCTTTAGCCACATGCCCGAAGAACAAGCGATCCGGGAGGACCAGGGCAGGGCAGCAAAGCGGGGCCATTTCCCACTAAGATGGACGTGTTTTCTGTGAACAGCTCTTTGTATGTCCGCGGGTATTATCTCAGTTAATCTTCACCAACTACCAGAAATGCTATCCTAAAAATGTCCCATGTTCATTATCAGGAAAATGAGGTCTTGGCAACGAGCTGAGGCAGATGCATTGATTTCTAGGCACACTCCTCTTGGTATTACGGCTGATAGCCGAGTTTATGAAAGTGCCCACGGACAAGTGCTGGTGATGGAGAAAAACAATGCATTTAGGTGATTAGTCCAGAAAACCTAATCATTCCTGCACGAGGAGCATTCCAATTCAGGCATTTTGGGGACATATTCATTAGTATCTATGCCTCTATTTGATGACCAAATTGGTATTTTATTTAATGGTCATTTCCTCTTGGCAGCTGCTCTAGCCTGTATTTCGATGATTAGGATTTTATAGAAATGGGACTTTTCCGCTGCTTGGAATGGGGGGTAAAAAGCATGTAGACATCACGTTTGGGGTATGACAGTGTGATAAACGCGGGGTGGCATTTATAGCTATTAATTTCTATAATTGTTTCTTTCTCTTTTATACTGAAAATGTACTTTTCGTATTTTGCTACTGACTGCTCATGCTTCCTCCTCCTAACTCTCATTAAAATTACTGTAAGCAGATAAAGAAAGGGATCCAGCCACAGGACAAAGAGAATGGAAAGAGAGACAGCAGCATAATGTTTGGAAAGCAGCGATGCGGGCAGATCAGCAGTAACTGAATTTGTACACATAGAGTTCATACCCAGTAGGGCGGAGGCCCAGAAGCCGGATGGATGGTCAGCTCAAACCACTCCAGAAAGGCTTGGGTATTGGGGACCCACTTAACTCAGAAGTCCGTGGGCTGCAAATAGGATCCTTTCTAAGTATTTGAGAAAGAAAGGTTGGATGCTCTCAACCCCTCCCCAGCCACCTTGAGGACTTCCTGACCCCTGCCTTACCACACCCAACTGTAACAAACACTAGTTTTACTCACTGGAGACATCGAACTAGCAATACTTTGGTTTGAAGACACATTTGAGGGTGGGACTATCAGAAATAAAATCAGGGAAATAAAGGAAATCTCTATATTTAATAATGAGTCCTCCCTCAACCTTTTTCTCTACTGAAAAAAACACTTCCAGGCAAGAGATTGGGTGACTTCCTTTTTGGTGAAGCTCTAGGCTCCCAATAGGATGCTCATGTATAGTGAAACTTGGTGGGCATCCAGAAATAAAATAATCAAGTTTCCTCTGGGTTGAAGTACACCAGTTAACAATGCGCATAGAGACTCCAATTAGCCTTTCATTTCCTGACTCTTTCATGTGAGTTGACAGCCATGAATCAGCAGATATTGGACAAAGGGGAAATAAAATATCATAAAAACAAAAAAGTAAACTAACACAAAAAACAATATAATTGTTAACATACCAGAATTATCTGGATAAATGAATTTTTTTAAATGGAAAAGCTGTCAGAGGAAAGAAAGACAATAGAGAAATAAGAAAATTGAAAAGTAAGCTCACAATACAGTAGCCAGAGAAATAAGGGAGACAATTACAACCATGGAAGAAGGAAAGGAGAATTAAAAATACAAAATAATACACACTCAAAAAATCATTCAGAAACCTAAAAAAATATTGGACACACATAATTGCAGAAAGTTGTTTAAAATTCAGTACAAGGATTTAAAGATAACAGTTAATAATATCTCACAGCAGTTAAAAATAACAATAAAAAATAATTGGAAAATTGGGAAATAAAAATAAGATATTTAGAGTATTAGTCCAGAAAATCTAATCCTATATAACCCTATATAATAAAGAGAAAATATGTAAATTAACCCTCATGCCCTCACAAGATGGCTGCCTACAACCAGGCTGGCAGGGGGGGGTTAGTGAGGGACGACCAAACAACTGAGCAAGCAGGCTGCGTGGGGCAACCAGGCCAGCGGGGGGTGCGGGCAGTTGGGGGCGACCAGGCTGGGGGGGTTTAGGGGCAATTAGGGGTGACCAGGCTGGGAGGGGAGCAGTAAGAGGCAACCAGACCGGCAAAGGGGGCAGTTAGGGGAGACCAGGCCAGCAGGAGGGGTGCAGTTGGGGGAGAACAGGACAAGAGGGCAAGTTGGGGGCGATTAGGCTGACAGGGGGGGCAGTAAGGGGCAACCAGGCCAGTAGAGGGAGGCAGTTAGGGGTGATCAGGTTGGCATGCAGAGGCAGTGAGGGGCAATCAGGCCTGCAGGGGGGCAGTTAGGGGTGACCAGGAAGGCAGGCAGGTGAGTAATTAGGAGCCAGCAGTCCAGGATTGTGAGAGGGATGTCCAACTGCTGGTTTAGGCCCAATCCCTGGAGTTAAGCCTAAACCAGCAGTCAGACATCCCCCAAGGGGTCCTGGATTGGAGAGGGTGCAGGCTGGGCTGAGGGGACCTCCCTCCCCCATGCATGAATTTCTTGCACCGGCCTATAGTCTCAAGATAATAGACATTTAGAAGAGAAAAATGGATTTGAAAAAATTATTTTAAAACAGTGTTCATGAGCAAAAGTCATGAAATTAAAGATTTTCATGACATAAAATATGTTCAGTTAAGTGTATGATAGAATAGCTACCTAAGGTCCACCAAGTTTTCCTCTGTATATTTGTGCACAGATAACCCTGATCACTTAGAAAAGTTGATTATCAGATGGCAATGGATTTCTCAATTGCTCTGTAATCTCAGAGACAATAGGGGTCTGGTACTATAATTTCAGACCCAGGCAAATGATTAATAAAGACATTTCATGTGCATGTGTTCTCAATGCTTTTATTCTCAAGTACTCTTTCACAGGAAAAGGGATCCTTCCCTCTGTTAAAAGAAGTGAGACTTAGGAAAGAGATTTTCCAACACAGGAAAGATGAAGGAAATTCTTGGAATGATGAAGAGAGTTGCACAGAATGAGAAGTTCAGACCAGGGAAGCAACCTTTTCACACTGGAGCAAGAGACAGAGACACCTGGAAAAGATGTTTCAATAGAATCAAGAAGTAACATCCAGGAGAACTTTATTTTTTTATTTAATTCTTTATTGTTTAAAGGATTACATATGTCTCCTTTTCCCTCATTGACCTCTCCCCAGTCATTCCCACCCCTCCCCCTAACACATGCCCTCACCCTCTACTATCTGTGTCCATGGGTTATGCTTATATGCTTTGGTTGATCTCTCACCTCCACCCCCCTTCCCTCTGAAGTTGGATGGTCTGTTCCATGCTTCTGTGTCTCTGAATCCACTTTAGTTCATCAGTTTATGTTGTTGATTATATTCCACAAATGAGTGAGATCATGCGATATTTATCTTTCTCTGACCAGCTTATTTCGCTCAGCATAATTTTCTCCAGGTACATCCATGGTGTTACAAAGAGTTCCTTCTTTTTTACAGCAGGGTAGTATTCCATTGTGTAGATGCACCAGTTTTTAATCCACTCATCTGCTGATGAGCTCTTACCAAATCTTAGCTATTACAAATTGTGTTGCTAGGAACATAGGGGTGCATTTATCATTTCTGATAGGCGTTTCTGATTTCTTGGGATATATTCCTAGAAGTGGAATTACTGGGTCAAATGGGAGTTCCATTTTAAGTTTTTGAGGAAACTCCATACTGTTTTCCACAGTGGCTGCACCAGTCTGCATTCCCACCAGTAGTACATGAGGGTTCCTTTTTCTCCACAACCTCACCAGCACTTGTCATTTGTTGATTTATTGATGATAGACATTCTGTGCAGTGGACTCTCTTGTTGTTTTGTTGATGGTTTCTTTTGCTGTGAAAAAGCTTTTTTATTTTGATGTAATTCCATGTCTTTATTTTTCTCCTTAGTTTCCATTTTCCTATGAGCTATATTGGTAAAGATATTACTATGACATTTGTCTGCTATTTTGCTGCCTATGGATTCTTCCAAGATGTTTATGGTCTCCTATCTTACATTTAAGTCCTTTATCCATTTTGAGTTTATATTTGTGTATGGTGTAAGTTGGTGGCCTAGTTTCATCTTTTGCCATGTATCAGTCCAATTTTCCCAACATCACTTATTGAAGAGCTTGTCTTGACTCCATTGTATGTTCTTGTCTTCTTTGTCAAATATTAATTGAGCATAATGGCTTGGGTCAATTTCTGGGATCTGTGTTCTGTTTCATTGGTCTATATGTGTGTTCTTGTGCCAGTACCAGGCAGTTTTGAGAACAGTGGCTTTGTAATATAGCTTGATATCTGGTATTGTAATCCCTGACACTTTGTTCTTCTTTCGCAGGATTGCTGCAGCTATTTGGGGTCTAAAAAGATAAATGCAATCACAGTACAATTTTTGTCCAGTCTCTTCCTGCACCCCTCCATACCCCTTACCCCCTGAGAGTTATCAGTCCACTCCCTTTCTATGCCCCTGATTCTATTATATTCAACAGTTTATTCTGTTCCTCAGGTTTTTAATTCACTTGATTTTTAGGTTCACTTGTTGATAGATATGTGTTTGCTGTTCATAATTTTTATCTTTACTTTTTTCTTCTTCCTCTTCTTAAAGAATACCTTTCAGCATTTCATATAATACTGGTTTGGTGGTGATGAACTCCTTTAGCTTTTTCTTATCTGTGAAGCTCTTTATCTGCCCTTCAATTCTGAAGGATAGCTTTGCTGGGTAGAGTAATCTTGGTTGTAGGTTCTTGCTATTCATCACTTTGTAGATTTCTTGCCACTCCTGTCTGGCCTGCATAGTTTCTGTTGAGAAATCAGCTGACAATCCTATGGGTGCTCCATTGTAGGTAATTAACTGTTTTTCTCTTGCTGCTTTTAATATTCTCTCTTTGACTTTTGCTCTTGGCATTTTCATTATGATGTGTCTTGGTGTGGTCCTCTTTGGATTCCTTTTGTTTGGGGTTCTGTGTGCTTCCTGGACTTGTAAGTCTATTTCTTTCACCAGGTGGGGGGAAGTTTTCTGTCATTATTTCTTCAAATAGGTTTTCAGTATCTTGCTCTCTCTCTTCTTCTGGCACCCTCATAATTCTGATGTTGGTATGCTTGAAGTCCAAGAGGCTTCTTATACTATCTTCAACTTTTTGGATTCTTTTTTTTTTTTTTTTTTTGCTATTTCGGTTGAGTGTTTTTTGCTTCTTTGTATTTCAATTATTTGACTTGATGCTTGCGATCCTCTAGTCAGTTGTTGGATCTCTGTATAATATTTTTTATTCAGTCAGTGTATGTTTAATTTCTAGTTGGTCCTTTTTCATATCTTCGAGGGTCTCATTATATTTATCAGCCTTCTCTAGGATATTCTTGAAAAGCCTTATAACCGTGTTTTTGAATTCTATATCAAGTCATTTGTTTTCCTCCATTTCTTTCGTTTGTGATCTGTTTCTTTGTCGCCGCATTTTCACTGCTTCCCTGAGTTGGTAGGGTAGCTTTGTGTGCTAGGTTTCCTATATGGCCCAGTGGGTCGGCCTCCCGGTTACCTGAGGTGGACACTCTTGGTGCACCCCTTTGTGGACTGTCTGTACAGCCTTGTTGTAGTTAAGTATTGATTGTTGTTGGTATCACTGGGAGGAATTGACCTTCAGGCCAGTTGGCTGTGATGATCAGCTGTGTCTACGCTGGGAGAAGTTCGGTGCTGGAGACAGCCTTATAGGATTAGACTTGCCAAATTGTAAAAGCCTCTGTGTTCAGCTTGGATGGGGTGGGGTCTCAGGGCGGAGCAGACAGTCTTGGCTTCCTGTCAGCCCTGCCCTTGTGCGAGCACGCGCACTTCTAGACCTCTGCCTTCCCTGGCTCCCGAGCCTCCTCCTGAGAGTCCAGATTCCTCCCACAAGAGCGTGGGTCCCCAGGGGCTCGCCTGGAACTGGGGTTCATTGCAGTCAGAACTGGGGTTCAGTGCAGTCAGGAGCTTCCGACTCCCTTCTGCTAGGGAAAGCCTGTGGCAACCTCCTCAGTCTTTGTGTGCACTGGTGCACCCAGGCCTCCAGACCCACTCCCTTAGGTCTCCGAGTCTCCAAGTGCCTTTCGTTCTTCCTGACAGTCCAGACTCCCCCTGTATGAGCCTGGGTCCATGAGGTTTCACCCGGAACTGGGGTTCAGTGCAGTCAGGGGCTTCCTTTCTCCTCCCGCCAGAGAAAGTCAGCCAGGTTCTCAGCCACCCTTCCTCTCTGCACGCACAAAGACCCTTTGCCTTACCTCAACCTTTTGCTGTTCCTCCAGTTCTCTGTGAGCTTTTCTCTTTCCTTCTAGTTGTAGAATTTCCACTGAGCCAGCTTTCCTGTGGTTCTGGATGGTGTCTGTTCTGTCTTTTAGTTGTAGTTTTTAAATTGTTGTGCGAGGCAGCGGTTTAGGTGCTTACCTATGCTGCCATCTTGGTTTCTTCCCAATATTCTCTTTTTTTAAAATAAAACATCATTGTTGATCTTTCTTTTAACTCTCACAATAGTACTCTGACATGAGTATTACTATCTCTATTTTGTAAGCAAGTAAAAATTTTAGGGAAGCTGTTTAACTTCCCACAGTTCAAACCTCTTCTAAATGTTGGAACTGACCTTCAGGGCACCGTAAGCCTCAGTATAAGACAAATATGGAGGAATAGTCATCTGTGGCATTGAATGAATGGACAACCAGCTTAGCAATTCTGACTAAAATTTACCTTTGCCTTTACCGTGAATCTACCTTAGGTCAAGACCTTATAATGATGGAAAATAACTGAGTAGCAAATTCATCCTTTTTAAATGAAAAAGGAGAACAGGAAACTATTGAGAAGATTAACAATTTATTATTTTTATAGTTTTGTTAAGCTAAATACAGTTATTTCAATTCACATCTAACCCAGCCTCTGGCTCTTTCTCATTGAAAACAAGTAACATACATCAACAAAAACAAATAATGGTTTTCTAAACCTCTTTGGCTGCTAGAGCTTTGACCATCATTTGAAAATATAGCAATCATTGCTTTGCAAGTTGTTTATAAGCGCTCTTTGAGGCCTGCTTTTTGGTATAATTAATTTGCTGTGCTACTTTTCTAATTTTCACATATAGAGTATTAAAACCACTGAAATGTGTTGAATGCCATTAAATTAGACTACTTATCTCAAAACAGAAAATATATGTATTAAGCTTTTTACCTGCAGAATTCCCAGTCTTCACAGAGGGCCAGCAATGCTATGTAGTCATCATCCCGGAACAGTCAGACAACCATGCCATGCAGCTATGAAGTACTCTATTCGCAAGATTCTCGTTTAGTATTGGAAGGGAATTCAATTTGATAATAATCAAACATAACTCTGTAGATTAAGGATGTGCCGGGAAGGGTCCCAAGTGCTTTGAATTTCATGTCTTGCTCCTTTGAACCTCACGACATTCCAACTGGGAAGGCCATTATCTTTATTTTCACATTACAGATGAAGACACAAAGGCATGAAAAGAACAAGTCATTTTGCTAAGACTCCTCAGCCTGAGCTAAGTGGCCAGACCTAGAAGTCACCTGTTGGCACCCAGGCTTTAGAGTCTGTGCTCTTAAAGTGACCCTAAGGAAAAAATGGGAAATTATCAAATAGGGCAGATGCATTGCTATTTTAGTATCACATTTGTAAGTTGAGTGACCTGAGTTAATACTTTGATTCTCTGGGACTTCATTTTTTCATCTATAAATTTGGATTATTAAGGATACTTAGGGGACTGAATGAAATTATATGTGTGAGTCCTTTGCAAACCCTTAAATCACATGTATAACACTATTTACTTTTAAGGGAAGCAAATTCACATGACTGACGTCTTTGGAGACACAGGTTACCAACTACAGCACAGCATGGCAGAAGAGGGAGGAACATGTTTATAACTTCTGGCCCCTGTAATTCTACAGAGTTGAACCTAAGAGTCCTTTTAAATTAGGGACAATTGAATGACAGTGTGCACAGCCATGGGGATTGCAGAGTGTGGCGAGACACATCAATAAGCTCACCTATGAGCAATAGAAATTGAGAACTTGTAGAGTCAATGAGATTTTCAGGCTTAATAGGACATGTGTAATTAACTGAATATTAGGTCTCCCTTCCCACAGGACTGCAGAGGAAATTGGCCTTTGACAGAATAGCATAATTCAGTCAATAATCACATTGAAGTGGTGAGAATCATTCAAAAATGAAGGCTGCAGTGCAATGTCCAGAGACCACATGCTCCTGACTCCTGTGCTCATTCTCCTGGCTTGAGCATTGCTAAGTCGTATTTGTTCCATGACTCAAAAAAATATTAACCTTAGGAATTATATATTTTGAAGGTCCTGGGTAGCTAAAAACCTCATAATAAAATACAAGTCTTTCAAGGTCAGGAAAGGAATCTTATGTTTCAGAATTTCCCACTGCCAGATGCATTTTAAATCTAAAAAAAATGAAAATAGCAAATACAACTTGTATAAAGACTTAAGCCTTTGAATCACGGAAAAGTCAGTTTTTACTTAATTAGCAGCTGGCACATCACATGATATAGAGTGCCAATTAGGGTGCAAAACAGAACATAAAAAAATATAACTTATGAGTAGGTAGGAAAAGCTTTTAAGTAAATAAAGATCAGTGAAATTCTACAATTGGATTGGGGTTCAAAACATGTTAATTTAAGCTGATTTTAGCAGAGAATTGTTTCAACTCTTTGAGAATCATAATCATTAATGGATATTTCTAGTGCTCTCCACTACTAAAGCCTTCAAATGGCAATTAAGCAAAGAGGAGAGAATTAGTAGGAAATTCGGCATCACATTGTTGGCTCAACATTTCTTTTGAGTTCAGAGTTCATAAATAAGAAAAGCTATTTCTTATCATTGTTTTACCTTTACAGTTTTGATTTATTGCTGTTTATGTATATGGTTGATTAAGAATATTTTAAAAACAATGCTAGGTACAAAAATAATCTCTTTTTTTCTTAAGATCTTGTGTAGGCTGGTCTTGCCAGCATTTTTATCCACAATGCAATGCTGAATATTCAAAAGTGGAAAAAAGGTATCGGAACAGATGGAAAAATAACTAAGTTGTGCTGCTAAACTAGGCACTCAGGAGGAAGCTGGCAGCTGAAGGTATGCCAAAAGCTGCATAAAATAAAAAAAGCCAACCTACAGAAATCGTGCCCCAAAGATATATGGCACCCATTTTCCTGGTCAAAATGTTAAGAGAAAATGAAAAGAAAACTTAAATGTTCTTGGAATTTCCCAGAACATATTCCTGGGGTCTCTCACTGTCACTTTTCACTATCTCCTACAAAAAAGAAAGAATTTGCTTTTTAAAAAAATCTTTCTATAACCTTTCCAAAAAGCTCTGAAAATAGTACATTCTTGAAGATGCAACCCAGTTTTTAAATGATCTTAAGCTGTGTGAAACTATAAAATTATTTTTTCTAACATTTCTTTGAATAATATGCTCTGTGTGTCTCTATTTCTTGTCACTGACCAGTCAGGAGCCTTCCATAATAATTTCTGTTATTTAAAACAAAATAAAACCAAAAATTAAAATCCCAATCACATGCACACATTTCCTTTATTTTCCTTAGTGCGCTCTCTCTCTCTCTCTCTCTCTCTCTCTCTCTCTCTCTCTCTGTGTGTGTGTGTGTGTGTGTGTGTGTGTGTGTGTGTGTTTCTATGGTTGTAGTGGAATCTGCTGTTTCATTCTTCTTTCTCCCCTTTTCTGTATCAATCATCTAATAATAAGAGAGAATGCAGAGGTTCTCATATGTGCCTGGATGCCTATCTAACATCCTTTTTGGCTGTTGCTTCCCTTCTGGTGGACACCAATGACTATCATTGTCCTTGTGTGTCAAACATCTAAATGGAGGCTTTCTAGGAGGAGCATTTTGGATATTCAGAACCCGGCAGGGTAGTCCATTCTTTAGTTATCTCAGGAGATCTACTCTGACTTGACTTGCTCTAAATACAGTCCCCTTGTCCCTTCTCTATTCTAATTTCTGGTGTCCATGCTGGATTTCATAGGGTGAGACACCAAGCTCTCTGTACCTGGCCTATCTTATTTATTGTTCAATTTAATAGTGCAAAATGCATGCCCATTTACAAGCCAATCTTGAGGATGCTAGCTTCTGCTAGCATTCTCTCTGCCCTGCTACCTCAAACCAATGCCCTGTTTACTATTCTCAACTAGGACTGAAGGGCAATCCTGCTATATAAATAGACATTTACCCAGGGATAGGATGCCGGTATCAATTCCTTTTGGTCATCTCTAATCTTTGTGAATTATTTTATTGGAGCCTTCTCTCCCCGCTTTGAATTTAGATGGGGACATAAGCCCTCTACATCTTTCAGATGGGACAATAATTTAACTGTGTTTAGTCTGGTGATTTGAGACACCAAAGATCATGTTGTAACCCCTCGCACTCCAAGTCCTTACAGATAAGGATGATGACTAATAATAGAAGAACCAAATTGGTCCCCACTGTTACTACTTTTGTTAAGATAGTCATTTCTTACCTTAAGGCTTGCAAGCATCTATGAATTGATGCCCATTTATTGACTAATTCCTCTATGATGTAAAAAATGTTTTCTATATTTTACAATGCAGAGAGAGAAGTTGAGAGAAAATAGACTTGCCTACACTCCCACAGGGGGAAAGTTGAACAGTCAGAATTTTAACTCAAGTTATTTCACAATTAGAAATGTATGCTTCTGTGTTAATATTATTGGCCTATTTTGTGATAATATTATTTAGATACAGCTGTGATATATCTCTACATATCTTTTCACGTACTTAAAAAATTACTTTCCTATTTGCATCAAATAGACACAGAACTTTTGTTAAGCTTACAACAATTCTCTGATGAGCCATTCTATAGGATAACACGTGAAAATTTGAAATTCTTCATGTTGCTATAGCTCCGAAGAATGGTTTCATGGTTTATCATTTTCTTCACCAAGTTGGTGATTGATTAGCTACATAGCCAAATATATGTTTAGCAAAGAAAATGCTTTATTTTTCTATAATTTAAATCAGACATTAGTCAAATAAATAGAACAAGTATGTTTTTAAATGCTGCAAAATTAAAAATAAATAATAAAAGCCTAGCAATCTGGGAAAGTTAAGATATGGAGAGAGAGAAGAAAGTCACCGAGAGACACATGGAGAGAATGAGGCTGTGGGGACAGATTACACTGAGCCGCCTGTGCTCGCTATTATTCTTCACGTGGTTTTTTCAGAAAGCAGTGACCCAGGGCTGCAAACTAGAGTTTTGCTGTTGTGATCAAAATCCAGTTACCCGATACCACCACTGTCTTGTGTGCCAGAGACACATTTAAATGGTAATAAAACAGCAGCATTGAAGATGTTCCAGCTCATGTTCACTTGACAATGAGAAAATATAGTGTGCTTTGGTGGTAATTGCTCCCAGACATTGAAATGGTCCTTTCACACTTCTTTATCCTAGATTTATTTTCTCTACAACTGATAATGGTGTTGCTAGCCAGTCAGCAACCAGGAGACATGTTAGGTAAATTGAGAGTCTCTCGTGTTGGAAACGGGAGGCCTAAAAATATAGATATGCCACAAGCTGATTTATAGCGGTGCTGTTGGTTATTTACTGTGTTATCATGAAATAACTCTGTTGTATTTTTGTGATTTACTAAGTGCTTTATGTAAAATTCTGGGTGGTGATTTAGCACAGATCTTTAAATCATTCCACTCTGCGGCTCCTGATGCTGACTCTGATTTATGATGTCGCACTGAAGATGAGAGGCTTTCATAGAAAAAATATATTTTATGAGTAGGAATCTTTCTGTGGCAGCCATGCTAGACATTGCAGGGGTCTCATTTAGGAGTTAAACTGCCAGCAGGCATGGCCAGAGACTGCCTGTGGAATTACTGCTCTCCATGGCTGTCAAAATCCCATCCAATCTTTCACAGCCAAGACCACCTCTGAAGCTCTGGACTCCCCATTCATCTTATGAAGAACTCCAACCAAATTTGGAAGAAAGAAATAGGTCTATGATAGATAATAAATCAATTTGGTTTTCTCTTTTTTATTTTTTTTCATTTTTTCTCCAACAAATCCAAGTGATCATATAGGTCTATCCCCAAAGTTTAAAATAACAGGGTTATTTGGTGTGATATGTTCTATTCCATTTTTTTTAAGGAGGGTGGGTAGAGATGGCATATAAAGTTACTTATCCTACCAGAATATCTAGCAAACACCAACAAGCTTGACTACTGTAATGGCAATAATAAGTGGACAGTCAACAATTACTCATTTGTGATCATCTGAGGTAGGTGATGGGCCGCGGTTGACTGAAGTCTTATTAGTGAGTGATAATGATGCGATTATTGTCAAAGTTGCTGTGTGATGTTTGTTATCTACCATTGCGTATGCCTAACGGAGGAGACTGCTGCCATCTTGGATCACTTTATTTTTGTATACTTTAAAACATGACCAACATTAATCAATCTGGATAATTTGATACATTTTAAATAGTGAAAACTATGAAATTACCCTGATATATTTTTTTGGGGGGTTCACTTAAAGGCAAGGAATAAATAAGTAAATTCTGAGAGTCATCTCATTTGTTACTATTGGAAACCAGCACCCTGGTCTATATCCACTTGGAAATTAGGAGTGCTAATTTTTGTGTGACTCTGCAATCTATGCTTCTTAGAAAATAAATGTGCCCTACAGTGTAACTTGATTGAAAGGACCCAGTCAGAATGGGTCTGGGGCTTGCTCTAACTGCAAGTTTTCACATACAGGTTAGCTTGTCTTGTTATTACATTTTATAGCACATCCAACATCAATAAATCAATAATATTATTGTACATAATTTCTGAATATCAAGATTTGTCATCAGACTAAATGAAGAATGTGTTTAAAAATATGTTTTACACAATTGTAGCCATTTTCTACATATAGAACTCTGTAAATTAAGCATTCACTTTTGTATACTTTTAAAGGATAAAATTATAAAATAAAGTTTATACATCTAACTTTCATTAAGCTATATTTTCTTTCCTCTGTAGCTCTCATTCCTATTTTTTTTAATTTCTATTTATTTCACTCAAACACTGGTCTGGTATTTCTCAGCTTCTGTTTGAATTCTGGAAACAGATTTCCTACCTTGATGAATGAGCTCTGCCGGAGCTTATATACTTTGATGCCCCAGCACCTCTTGGAGTAATAATGAGAACTGCTGCTTCCTAATAGGTATTGCTGTTAACTCTAGTGAAAAAATGGATTTTAGAAAATGATTTATTGACTACACAAAATGATTCCCAAACTGATTTGCTGGCAGACTAGCAATAATAATATTACCAGTTGATATTAAACTTACATAAATGGAAAGTTAATATAGAAGACTGATTTTTAAGAATATTTCTGGGCTGACATATCTAAAATGAAAAGATCTGAGTCCTGTATCTTAATGGCTTGCAAGCTTGTGAATCAGCTGCATATAAAGTGAGTAGCCGCAGACCCGATGACTGTGATAGCTCCGCAATATTCTTGAGAGAATAATTATCTGAAGACCTACCCAGCTCCTTGCCTTGGTTTTTCTCATGCCAATGGTCTCCTAAATTTGTGTTCCTTTATCTGTGATAATGCATTTATTATCAGAACACAACATGAATTGCCACCGACTCATCTATTAAATGCCTTGAACCATAGCTTAGCCTTCAGAAATACAATAAAGTTCTATCATATTAAAACATACTCTAAAACGGATATTATATTTTTTCTCTGCAAGAGTGGAAGGGAAATAAGTTTAAGTGCCCATTGTGTAATGGATGTGTGAGTGTGTCCTACCTAAATCTGGCCATATCCCTATAATAGAGCTAGTACGTGATATATATATGTATATGTATATGTATATATATGTATATATATGTGTGTGTGTATATATATACACACACATATATATACACACACACACACACGCACACACACACACTGAGTGGCCAGATTATTATGATCACCTCTTTCTTCAGTACTTCGTTGGGCCACCTTTTGCCTTCAATACTGCAGCGATTCTTCTTGGCATTGACTCCACGAGATGTTGAAAGGTGATGCAAGGAATCTGACACCATGCCTGATGAATAGCACTGTCTAGTTCTATGAGATTTGATGGTTGTGAAACCAGCTGCCAGATGACTCTTTTAACTTCATCCACAAATGCTCAATTGAATTGAGATCTGGTGATTGTGGGAGCCACCTGAGCAAGGTAAAGTCTCCCTCATGTTCTTGAAACCACTCCTGCACAATACGAGCACTGTGGCATGGTGCATTGTCTTGTTGAAAGATGCCATCTCCATTGGGATACACCATCAACATGATAGGATGAACTTGATCAGCAACGATACTTAGGTATGTTGTGCTATTCAGACGTTGTTCCGCACGAATTAAAGGGCCCAAATCATGCCAGGAAAACATGTCCCAAACCATAACACTGCCCCCACCAGCTTGAAGGGTTGTACTCATGCATACTGTGGGGTGCATGCTTTCATGCTGTTTCCTTGAAATTCTCACTCTGCCATCTATCTGCATAATGCAACTGGAAACATGATTCATCAGACCACATGACTTTTCCAGTGCTCAACTGTCCAATCCTTGTGTTCCTGTGCGAATTGGAGACGTTTTATCTTGGTAACTGCAGACAGCAAAGGTGTTTGAACAGGCCTTCAGCTTCCATATCCCATATGATGCAGTGCACGGCTAATTTGCCTACAAACATTAGGTGGTCATAATAATCTTGCCACTCAGTGTATATATACATATGTGGCAAAATACCAAGAGGAAAAAACAATTTGTCCTATATCCATATGAGCTATTAAATTTGCACTTAAAATCTATGTCAGTCTAACTTCAAAACCAATGCTACTTTCATTATTTCGGTATAGACATCACTTTTTATGTATTACTAGAGGCCCAGTGCATGAAATTTGTGCACTGGGGGTGTTCCTTCAGCCCAGCCTGGACCCTCTACAATCTGGGACCCCTCAAGGGATGACCGACTGCTGGTTTAGGTGCTATTGGACCAAAACTGGAAGTCAGACATCCCTCTCACAATCTGGGACCACTGGCTCCTAACTGCTCTCTCCTGCCTGACTGCCCCTTACTGCACGCCCCTTCCAGCCTGATCATCCCTAACTGCCTCTACCTGCCAGTCTGATCGCTCCTAACTGCCCCCCTGCTGGCCTGGTCACCCCCAACAATCCCCCGCCCCGCCGGCCTGGTCACCCCATTCAGCCTGCTGTTCAGTTGTTTGGTTGTCCCTCACTAACCGCCCTGCTGGCCTTGTTGGCCCAGGTAGCCTGCTGGTCATTACTGTTACTGTGATGACATTCCAGATACTTTGCATATTTCTCTATTATTAGATAGCTTGTGACTACTATTGACTTATTGTGGTAAGAAAACACATTAAGAAAAAAATATAAAACATTTAAAAATTTGTTTGCTTATGACTTCTGTGGGATTCTCCAAGAAAAGCAAAATCAAGCATCTCCTTCTGGCACCAGTAAAGAATACAAAGGCGTTTGAAAGTGTATTCTGTGCAGCCAAGTTCCTTGTAGATTTCTGAAGAGAAGGAGGTCTCATGCCTTAGACATTGCTTCCACCACTCATGCCACCCCCTGGTACCTTTTCATCCAGAGATTTTGTTTGATAAAAGCCTCAGTTAACTCGTAATATATTAAAATCAAAATCGAAGTTGTCACATGTATACACTTCAGTTTGGAAATGAGGCATTTGATACCTAAAGGGAAGGGACTTTTCTGAGTTTATCCCGACACTGGGAGATGCCGGCTTCAGAGTTATGCTTCTGATTCTGTAGATAGAGCTCTTTGCGCTTTACGAAGCTGCTTTTCTGATATTTGACTAGCTCTGGAAATTGCAGATTTTAAAGACTGTGAATTCAAATACTTGTGCACTTGGCTTTTCCTTTGTACAGTTTATAATGGCCTGGTAGCTGTGGAGAAGGTAATCTACCTCACAGTGTGCGTGTTCTTTTTCCATGAGCGATAATCTACTGAGTTCTGGAGTCCCCATAATATAAGCAACTCCCTTTGTGGCTTTCAATTGCTCTAGGTCTGTAATGGTGCTTGGCACTTTAATAATTAGTCTACAGGGAGCTTTAATAGAGCAGGGCAACTGTTTTAATTAACTTAATCCCCAGAACATGAGTTGACCATTAGACATCAAATCACAGTTTAGCTCCAAGTGTTTGAACTCTGAGGAAATCACATTTGTTAACTACAGTGGGGATAACATTATCTTCTGTATATAAAACAATGCAGCTGCAGCTGATTTGGCTACACTGGCCTCTGACACTGTGGTAAATGAAGTCATTATTTCCACTGGAATGAATGCATAGTGGAAATAGCTTAAGATTTGGCTTTGGGTAGCGTAGAAATGATGTGTGCTGGCTTAATGGATGGGAAGCAAAGGACAAGGAGAAAGGAATAGCCATTGTGAAACTTGCAGAGTGCAAATTCTCAGCTGAGTAAAGACATGCAAGTTGAAAAGCAACTTGAAACAAATTGGGCTCAAAAAAACAATATTGCAATACTGTATTTTTATGCTCTGATAACTTTATGTTATTTTTTTAAACTATAGTGCTGGCTATTTTAGTCACTCCATTATTTATTGAAACACTTTAAGTATGCGTACATGCTAGGATAAATGCTCGGTGCAGAGGATGAAGAAAAGTATTTGCAGCCATGGTGAAATCACAAGCTAGAGTTTACAAAATGTTTTTTCATCTACATCAAGGAATTTTGTTCTCACAACATGTGAAAGAGATTTTTGATTGGTTCATGTATTCCTTTCTGCATTCCACATACATTTTAAACTTCTATTATATAAGGCATGGGGGGGGGGGGGGGATAAGACACATAAGGTAACCTCCAAGAACTTAAAGTGAAGTGGATACAACAAACGATAGAGGAACACATAAATACCGTGTGATTAAGTTGTGTAATGTTAATTATAGGGTGCTACGACCTCTCGTAGCTGTCTCCTAGGAAGGAGATAAGAGTCCTAAGATTCTAGAAGTTTCATGCATGAAATATTTGGATTAAAAACCCACGAAGATCAAGGGCTACAGTCAGACCTAGAGTTGGATAAAGCTGTTCCAGGGGGAAAAAATGGGCAAATGCACAAGGACCCAGATTCAAGAGAGATTTGCCTGGTTTTTAATCTTAAAGATATTCTTGCTGCTGGAACAGAAAATATGAAGATGCAGTGAAAGGAGTTGATTATATCATGACGACTCTCATAGTCCTTGCTATGAAATTTATACTTCATCATAAACATCATATGAAGGTGCACTGAAGAATATTAAGCAAGGCAGCTTGAAAGGGATAAAAAAGCAAACAGAATAATGTAGCTTATTTAATACCATGTATTCAAAATATGGATATTTAAATATGTAATAAATATGAAAACACATTAATGGGAAAACTCACCTTCTTTTTAGTACTGGTTGGAATTTGGTGTGTATTTTACAGTTGTTGCACATATCAATTTGGATTCGGCACATTTTAAGTGTTCTCTAACTGCACATAGCTAGTGACTACAACATTGGACAATGAATGCAGCTCTAAGTCTTATGCAGCAAGCCTCCCAGTCTGCAGGCACCTACCTAGTTCCAATGCTTTCTAAGACTGGGTAGATAAGAGTGCCTATGTCTGGGTTTAATAAACATGCACACTGGGTTTCCCTCAAACTCTATCAGCAAATTAATAGTCATAAAGATCATGTTTGGGCTACTATCTGTCAATACTTTTAGTTTTTTGTGTGCTCAGAACCTATGTGAAGAAGATGATTGCATTTATGGAATGACTCCTTGGAAACCCCAACTAATGAGAATCAAGGAATGAAGAGGATGTCAGAATTGCAACCCAATTTTCTGGCAACTGGATAGATAATTGCCCAATGCTTAAAAACAGAGAATATGTCAAAAGGGATAGGCTGAGTGGAGTATGGGAGTTTCCATGCTTTGGGCAATTTTGGAATGCTTGGGGACATGCAGAAACAGGTAACCACTAACTGGTTGAACAGGAGGACCCAGTGCTTAGTCAAGCCAACACCCTACATCCAAGTGCACAAAATTGGTCTTGACACTCTAGTCCAAAGAGATATTGTCACTTTTAAGCCATTAGATAGATAGATGCTTAGACAGATACAGGTAGATACATCGATATAGATATATATATAGATATAGATATATACAAATATGCTGATTTGTGAGAGTGTAGCAATTCTAAAAACACATTAAGTTTTTGTTTTAAATATTATACTACCTCCAAGTTCTAGGCATTTTCACGTGCATTACATTATTTTCTTTTCTGAACAAACTTCTGTATTGAGTATGATTATACCTGAACAGATTAAAGTGTACTTTTTATTGACATGAATTACAGAATCATGAATGTATAGAATATCAGATAGGAAACCTTTGAATTATAGGATGGATGATGCCTTAATGGGTTCTTCAATATTTCTGATAAGACTTTATTTAGTGTATGTTAGAATATCTCCATAATAGTATCAAGAATATTCATTCCATTTTTTAGTATCTTTGACACTGTTGACTTTCCATTTGTCGTCCCAAACATTACTCCTGCATTCACACAGTTAAGTCCAGCTCTCTGCAAGAATAGTCATTTAAATTTCTTAAGATGGGTATCAGGCTCCTGGTAGATCTCAATTCAAGTGAACAATTTACAGGAACCTTGTTATACTTAATCTCATGGGGGATAAAATGATATAGCAGACTAAATTTTGCTTTCAGGGGACATAGAATCAACAGGTAAGGCAAACCTGCAAAGTATTGACTCTAACACTAGGCAGAATAATATGTGTGCCTTTATTAAGTAAATTAATGTGCCACAAGAACTCACCCCAATATTAGGGAAGATATTAGAAAATAATAGATATTTTAGGGGAGCCTTAAAGGAGGCAAAGTTTAGACACAGAATGAGGTAATGGGAAACCTGGGATAAGGATAACTTGTGTGTATGACGTGTGTAGTTTCTATAATGATGTGATTGTCCAGGGGGTTTGTAAAGATGTAAAAGGGGTTTAGAAATGAAGTATGAGTGTGAACAAAAAGGTTTTGGGAATGTCTTGATAAAGAATTCAAGAATTATAGTATGATATGAAGTATCATTGTAGGAGTTGGAAATATGATTTGACAGTAATAGCAGTTTGAAAATAAAAAAAATCATTAAAGAAAAATGGCATATGTATATACAATGGCATACTATTCAGCCACGAAAAAGAATGAAATCTTTTCATTTGCATCAGCATAGATGGACCTTGAAGGCATTATGCTAAGTTAAATAAGTCAGACAGAGAAAGACAATATTCTATGATCTCACTTATATGTTGAATCTAAAAAACACACAACACAAACAATCTCAGCTCATAGATACAGAGAATAGAGTGGTGGTTGTCAGAAAGCGGAGGAAATGCAAGATGGGTAAAGGAGTCCAAAGGTAAAACTTCTAGCTACAACATAAGCAAGTCATGAAGATGTAATGTACAGCTTATAGTTAATGATACTGTATCGCATATTTGAAAGTTGTTGGGAGACTACACTTTAGAAGTCCTCATCATAAGGAAGGGAGAAAAAGAAAAATAGTTTTTTAACCATATAGGGCGATGAATGCTAGCTATGCTAATTGTGGTGATTATGTCACAATGTATGCAAATATAGAATCATTATGTTGTGCATATGAAATTAATATGTCTATGCCAATTATACCTCAGTTAAAAGGATTGGAATTTGAGGTGGAATATCCTCTTTTGAGATGAGGAAATATACACGTGGAAGTTATATAACACAGGTAGGAAGTGGGGAAAGGACTCTGGAGCCTGGAGAATCTGACTCTTTGAATCAGCCTCTTCCTGCTCTCCGTGCATTGGTGGCCATTGGAAAGGAAATAAAATGGTGGACATTGGGGACAATTAGCAGCATCAGGTTCTTGGATTTAGGCATTGCTTTAGTATGGAGGTAAGGAGAGCAAGAAAAAGATTATTTGAAGAGTTTTCTGCATGAGAAAAAGGATTTTGTAGATATTAAACTAAGAAAAGGGAAATGGGAACAGAAGTAGCTTGTTTTAATTCTTTATCCATGATGAATATTGCTCAAATTGAGTTGATACTGACAAGACATCTGAGTGGTGATATTTAACAGTTAACTATTCTTCGACACTGTTTATTCATGAAATCACCAAATTAACATTTCAGAAAATTCCATTTAATAAGTAGTCATAATTCTTTTAAAATAATAATAAAAATAAACACAAGCCCACAAACAAAGGCATAGTCTATCCTTCATTCTGAGTAATAAAAGGCTGAGAGACATTAATTAGTGATTTGAAACAACAAACTCAGGAACATTGTATTTTGATATTACCAGATTTTAGTAATTGTGAGAGCAGAATCCATGAAAAAAATTCCTTTAATTGGCAACATCTCTAAAGATGTTTAAGAATACTTATTTACAGTAAAATCTGTGAGATGCTTTGAGGTACTTTGTAAAATTTTTAGCAGTGGTTTAAAATATTGATCCTGATTCTTATTTATTTATTTATTTTTATTGTTTGAAGTATTACAAATAGTAGTACATATGTCTCCTTTTTTTCCCCCCATTGACCCCCCCCGACCTCCCCTAGCCCCCAGTACATGCCTTCACCTGCCCGCCCTCCCCCCCACCCCAGTGTCCTCTGATTCTTAATATGCACTTGTCTGCAGGTCCATTACCATCTAATTTGGAAGTATCCTCCTGCAAAAAAGTGAAGTGTGATCTCCTGCTATTGACTTTGGCTCTGTCATAAAACTTGTTTTGGTTCATGGAAGGTGGGCACAAAGCACTGAGCAGAAATTCTGAGCTTAGTCCTTAAAAGATCTTGCATACTTGTGCTTATATCTTTACCATGGAAAGAACAGCGCCAGCCATCCCCAGGGGCCCAAAAGGACAAGGAGAGACATGCAGAACCGAGTCTCACTTTAGCATGAAGTACAGCTGCTCCGGCCAGCCTGCTGCACATCTGACAAATAAATCTTTATTATCTTATACCATTGACTATTTTAAGTTGTTACATAGCAACAGCTGACGCAAACACCTTTTCTGTAAATACATCTAAAAGCTCTTTGTATGTTTATAAGAAAAAAAACGTTTGCTTATTGATGATAGAAAGAATACAAAGTACGAGTTCTCTAATTTGTCAAGAGCTTACTTGGATTTTAAAAAATGGAAAAAAAAAAAAAAAAGCACAAGCTGCCAAACAAAAATGAAAGAGAGAGAGACGGAGAAACCCTATTGAACAGAGGTGTAATCAATATGCGACCTTCCTCCCTGGTACTTTATGAAGAAGAGAATGCTTGTGTTGACCAATTGATCTATTCTATTTTAACACGATGCTTCCTTGCAAGTCGATTTTCTGAAGTAGGACACAGACTTTGATTTTCAGGGCAACACTTGCACTTTTATCAGCTTGTCTTGTTATAATTTTGGCTTGCTTACAAAAGCTCAGAATCCTTTTTAGAATTTTTTGAACCATAACCCCAAATCTCTCCATGAAAGCTCCAAACGTATTGTTAAGAACAGTTAAGTGTTAAAATAACTGTAAAATAGTCATATTATTTTTAAAATGATAAAAGAGTCTCTTAAAATTTAGAGCTCTATGTCACTATATACTCATTTCCAAGACATGGTCATGCTTCCATAGATCCCAGCTCCAGCAGGGACAAGGTAATGGTAGATTATTTCCAGATGCATCCATAGCAGAGGGGAAGGAGAAAACCAAACAGCACTTTCCTTTACTTTTGGTGTCTCTCCTTCCAGAGCCATTCTTTACTCCTGATCCTGGTCTTTTTTTCAGGTTCGACAGTGCTAAGTGCAGTAATATCCACATCACAAGTCATTAAATCTATTGAAACTATCCTTTTGTTTCAGGAACTCACAGGTACCTTTGTGCACCATTCAATACTTGTTCTAAATCAGGATCACAGGTAGTCATTAGAGGAATAAAAAATACTAGATTCAACCAAACATTCACTTTTGTTCTACCTGAGCAAATTAGATTAAAAAATATATAAAGAAGAAGATAATTGTCATAATTCTAGTTTCTGGCAACAGTCCCAGGTAAAATACTAAAATAATGCAAAGCCATCTCTTTTTTTGGGAGACAATGCACAATGTTAGAGGTGCCAATTGACTATGAATGTGCCCACCACTCTGGTGCCCCTTTACTCATCACCTACTCCTTGACTCCCTAAATTCAATCACTTATTAAATGTGTATTGAATGTCCGTTGTGAGTCAGGAATGGTCCTAGGTTCTGGAGATACATCAGGCAATAATATTTCTCTCGGTGAGACTGATAGTAACCAATAAATGATAGACAATAAAGTATGTTGAGAAGTTATAATGCTATGGCAAGATAAATCTTGGAAGATGATTAAGGGTCTAGAGCAGAGGTTAAAATGGTGGTCACTACTGCTTTCATTGAGAAAGTGGCTGAGACATAAACATATATTAAAGAAGGGAAGGGATTAACCAACAAGGGAACCTGGGGACACACTCAGTGCAAAGGCCCTGAGGCAGAGAGTGCCAGGTAGATTGCAGGAGCCTCCGAGTTTTAGTGTGTGGTGCTTGTGTAGGAGAGAAATAGGAGATGCCATCAGAGGGAATGAGGGGCCGCATTGTACTGAGCTGTCTAAAGCATTGTAAAGGTGTGGGCTTTTACTTTGTGAAAACGGGGGTGGGCACCAAAGGGTATTGAATCACAGGAATGACATGGAAGACCTCACTCCTTAAAGTATGTATTTTGGCACCTCGTGTTGTAAAGGATTAGGAAAAGAAAATAAATACACGTTGGGAGACCAATTAGGAGATTGTCATAATCTAGAGTGGTGATGGTTACTGAGACCAGAGGGATAGCAGTGGACTATAGAAAGAAGTGTTCTGAATCTTTATTGAAGGTAAGGACAATGTGATCTCTTAACTGAATGATTTCGGGTATGAGAGAAAGAAAGAAAGGAGTTAAGGATGTATCTAGACTGACCAAACAGCTAGAAGGAAAGTGTTGACATTGGCTGAGCTGAGAAAGACTGTGACGTAGTAGGTTTGGTAGGTGTACAGAGGATGCTCTGGTCACCCCATCCCAGTTTTCAGGAGCCGCTGCACAATCACTCCCATGCCAGCCTGTAATGTCAGACAGCCTGTTCCTTAGTAGATAATCAGGAAAATTAAAATCGGGAGCTCCACAGAAATAACAAGAAAACTCATCTTGAAAACCCAAGTTGCCCCCAGCTGAATCAAACTTCAAAAGGTCCACAGGAGTCACAGATCTGTACCAAACGAGCACCGTGAAAAGCGAACATCTTAGGGCGACTGTCAAGTGAGCGTAGCGCTAAAATAAGATGGGTTCTTTTGGGAAATCAGAATCGCAAAATGTCCCCTAAATCAGACCATGTGTGTAGCCTCCTACCTTGACTTTGAACCAGGCCAGCAGTGCCAACTTATCCATTAGGCACAATAGCCATAGCATCCTAGGATGCATGATAATTTTAAAGGTGCACAACAATGCTTTCATTGACCAAAAATCGGAAACTACAAATTAGTATAATTGGCCTGGGTCACATTCATCTTTATGCCCAAACTATCCTACAAGGGCATTTTATAATTTATTTACTTACTTGAGGAAGGGGCTCAGGAAGGCCAAGGAAAGTCATAGTGAGACTCGGGAGACCAGTTTTGATTTTGACTGCTCTCCACACTGTAGGCACCTGAAATATTTGAGTTTCTTCTCTTGCACCAGACCACCTAGCTCTATATCATCCAAGATCTGGAATGCCATACAACAAACGACCCCTTAGGAGGGGTATATGTTTATTTAACAATATGCTGGGTTTCCGAATATTGCCCGTTAACTCTTGATTGCAACACACTATTTATGTGCTCTCAAATAAAGCTTTTGAAATTTAACATTATAGAAGTCAAGAGAAACATGATATTTATCTCTTTTACAAACCAACGTGTTTTTCTTTAAAAAAAAAAAAGAAAAGAAATTCTTATTTGACATTTTCTGCGAAGTGTTGAAGTTTGGAAATATAATTTAATAATTGAGGAAAATAATTGCATAAAGGTCCTGAATTGGGGCAATCTAAAACAGCAGGTAAACTTAGTCCCATAAAAGGTACTCTACAGGGTTGGCAAATCTGTATTTGGCTTCCCTCAAGGAATCTGAAAGGATTGATGGACAATAGCACAAACAAAAAAACAAAATAAAACAGCCGTGCCAAATCTATGTCTTTTTGCAAAGTGAGCCAGAAAAGACTTTTGACTAATTAAAAAAGGCTGACCACTCACAGCTGTAACAATAAAGTGAAAATGAATAATAAACCCAGGCAAAAAGGCTATTCCGTACTCTTCGTATTCATTGATAAATACCTTTTTAGGTTTTATTTTTTCTGTTTGTCTGTTAGTATATAGATAGCAGAATCAAGAAATATGGCTTATGTCTATTTGATGAACTTTCTAAAAATATTTGTGATAGTTTGTCCAACGACAAAATGCTTTGAAAATTCCTTCTGGGCACACAGGCTGTCCCTCAGAGCAATGCATTTACCTAGACTCACTCCTTCTAGTCATTCCTCTTCTTTTTTTCCTCCCTTTTTATCTGATGAGTGAGAAAATGAACTCAAGACATTTTTTAATTCAAGTTCGGATACTTACTGACCATGTGTCGTGACCTAATCTGCCTGGGATTCCCACTATCGCTTCATTCATTAAATAGCCTTAGTTAAGAGTAAACAACTTAGAGGTTTGCTTTGAAGTTTAAACTTAATAACTTATAGCACCGAGCTTGACATAGCACACAAGCTGAATAAATAACAATTGTTTTTATTTCTGCTGTATACTTTTTGACAAAAAAGGAGGAAGAGACAGGTTGACTTTGAAAACCAAACACTTAAAATTTTGGAAGTTTAGTTTCACATGGGAATTAAACTTTGGTTTCTTACCTCTCTTAAGATTTCCCATTCAAGTCTTTTTTGAACCCACTCACATTTGTTAGAAATAATCTATAAATTCTAATGACTGCACTTTTCCTAGTTACTCTGCAGGAAGCAATATATAACTTTTGCAAATATTCAATGGGTCTCCTTTTCTGCTATCCGCTTTAATATCCTTTACTTTGACAACAGGTAGTTTAAACAGTTTTCATGGAAACTGACGCTAAACCATCATTATAATAACTATCCCACATAGCTGCATTGACAATTTTGTCATTAAAAAGTAGCATTTTAAGATGAATACTAAATTGACTAATAACAACATAACACAATCAGTATGCTTAAATTTAATATTTTATGTTTTTGAAAGCTGCAATTATTAAAGTATTGCTATGGGGTAACTATTTTTCAAGCAATTAGATTTTTATGCTTCTATTCATCAAAAGCTTTAGAATTAAATTGTTGGTGACGGTAGGATAAAATGTTCTGCCTCATTGCTTAGCAGCGCACAGAAAAATAAAAAAGGTGAGCTGAGGAAAAAAAAATGTGATCTGCCTTTAAAATACAATGAGCTGGAAAACAGAAAACTATGCTGGGCCATAGAGGTGTCTGTGTATGCTTCCTTCCCCTTAGCCATCACGTAGCAATTTGTTTCTTTGCCTATGACTATTGCCGAATGTTAATGTTGCCTCATTTATTTCAGCATTCTTTCTTGCACATCTCACTCAGTTTTTTCTCACACTGCCTGGCATTAATGTGCCCTTAAAAAGGGTGTTTTGAGTAAAGGAATTACTACAATTCTTTTCAGCTTATATATTGCGCACCAGTTATGTCTAGGCACTGTGTTAAGAGCTGGGCATAAGACAAACACCAGACAGACCAAACTCCTGCCCGCAGTGCGCTCGTACTGTACTGTCTTATGCATTTGTGATGCTGTAAGACATCCACCCAGGAGTGAGAGTTACAGCCCTGAGTGTATGGTGAGGTCTGTCCTGAAGCTCTGGAATTCTGGGAGGCCTTTTTTATTTTAATTTTTTTTTTTTGGAGTGGGCAAAATAAATCCTTATTACACTGCCCCTCTCCCACATATGGAGTCTGCTGGGAGAAAATGCACGAATGTGAAGGAATTCAACGTATATATCCAAGGGGGGAAATGTTTAATTTGCCGAGCTTCTGTCCAACTGGTGCAGCATTGAGGGGTGACTGTTGGTGTATTGGGAGCTGTTTATATACATTGCATAAATGGCTGCAAGCTTTAATAAAAATCCTGAACACATTTTAAAACTTTGTAGGCGTTATTTCTAGCATACAGCCTGGAAATAAGTGTAGAAAAGGAGAGGGAAAAGGAATGGAACTACAACCACTCTGTGTGATAATGTGAAAAATGTACTCAATATGTGTCCCATGGGAATGAAAGGCCTATGACCTTTGGGGAAATTATTCTCTTCTTTATAGAGTTGCACAGAGTATTTGGAATGTACGTGTAGTTGTGTATGCACACACACAGGTGCTTTACCCATTAGTTCACAGGTTACCAGAGGAGACTTTTTAAGAAGGCATATACCTTCACCTCACTCTGGCCATAAGACCTCTAATGGGGCTGGAGCCTGTATTAGCCAATATTGTTCAGAGAAACAGAACAAATAGGATGGATAGATAGATAGATAGATAGATAGATAGATAGATAGATAGATAGATAGATGGATGGATGGATGGATGATAGAAAAATTTGTCAAGATCTACTGTCTATCTACCTATCTAGAGAGATTGATTACAAGAAATGGACTCATACGGTGATTATGATTTCATATGGAATCTATCAAGTTCCATACTCTGCAGCTCCAGCTGAGAACCAGTAGAGCCCCTGGTGTACGTTGCAGTCTGAACTCCAGCAAGCCTGAGATGTAAGAAGAGCCAGTGCTTCAAGCCCAAAGGCTGGAAAAGCACCATGTCCCAGCTAATGCGGTCAGGCAGGAGGCGCTCCCTCTGAACCCCTTTGTTCTATTCTGGTCTCCCTGATTGGATGGCCCCACTCACATTAGAAGGGTGATCTGTTTTACTCTACTAATTCAAATATTAATGCATCCACACATACCTAATCGACACATGCAGAATAATGTTTGCTTTATGTCTGAGCACCTTGAGGCCCGGTCAGGTTGACACATGATATTAAGCATCACAGAGGCACTCCTGGGCTGTTCTGGTAAAGTCTCTGGGGTATTCAACAATAGTCTCTCAGAGACCAGACAATATACTCTGTGAATTACTATGTGCTGTTGCCCAGGGGCAGAGATGATGGGCATCCTAGAGAGATAGCAAGTTCTGTGTATAGAGGTTAAGGTGCCCCAAAGACTGGAGATCGTCCAGGGGTCCTCAAACTATAGCCCGCGGGCCACATGCGGCCCATTGAGGACATTTATCCGACCCGCCGGGTGCCACTGCCTGTCCTGCTTAGCAGCCGACTCGTCCCGGGCCCGCAGTGCGCATAGGAATTTGTTCATAGTTTTGTTTTTTTAAACTATAGTCCAGCCCTCCAACGGTCTAAGGGACAGTGAACTGGCCCCCTGTTTAAAAAGTTTGAGGACCCCTGATCTATACTAATAAAAGTGTAATATGCAAATTGACTGAACAACCGAACAGCAGAACAACCATTAGGATGACCTTCTGGACAACCACTATATGCATGCCCTGGCACCAGGCCAACCAAGGTGGGTGAAGTGCAATTGGTCAGGGGGACCCCATCATTGCCTCATAGTCACTCTGCAGAGAGAGGCCCAGGCCACCAGCCAGCAATGCTGAGGCAGGTGTGCAGGGCTGGCCAGAGATCACCCTGCAGAGAGACGCCCAGACCAGCCAAGCGATCACACCCCATGCCTATTGCCCACAGAGGGAGGCGACTGGTGGCGGGGGAGGGGGAACAGTGCCACACAGATGGCAAGCAGTGACAGCGGTGGTTGTAGGGCCAGCTGCTGGCAGCTGGGGAAGGAAAGCCCCAATAGGCCTGATCCCTGGCCAGGCCTAGGGAACCTACCTGAGTGGTCCCAGATTGTGTGAGAGTGCAGGCCAGGCTGAGGGACACTCCCTCCCCCATGCATGAATTTCATGCACCAGGCCTCTTGTTGCAATATAATAGATTAAAGGAGTTTATTCTCTCTCTTTCTCTCTCTCTCTTTATCTTTCTCTCTCTCTCTGTCCAAACAACATACATCTATCATATATTAGTGTCATAATAGAAAACTATGAGAATGAGGTATAAGAATATGGGGCCTTAATTTATCACCTCTCTGATGAGGCCAATATGGTTGTAGCCACATCTTGTCAGAGGATGGATGTTTCTAGTGAGTATCTATAATTGGTACAGGAAAGAAAACAGAGATAAAATATAGATTTGAACAGGGAAGTTGGTAGCTCTATCACATGTCTCTGGATCAACATAACCCAAAATGCAGGCTGGTGTTAGCAGAGATAAGACATTTGAACTCATTTAGAATTTCTCTGAAAAATAATTAGTACTGGGCTCGTGACCAAAACTACTCTGACATCAAATGCATAGTTCATGTTTGTCTAGACAAAAACTTGAATCTATGTTGGTAGGTTTACTTCTGTCTGGACAGTGGTGCACTCTCAAACTATATATACAAAAATAACAAACTAAGTCTTACTTCTTCTAAAACGCATAGATTCTTATTGTTATTGATTCTCTTGTATGGCCCCCCTCCCCCCCACGCACATACCTAGCACAATTGAATACACTGAATATACCTTCCTTGAGGAAATGCACAAGGGTGCTATGCCTGGGCTGTTTCACACATGCTCAAGAAATGTGTTTAAAATGAGATATATTGTCAATGCCTTTGCAAAGAAAAATGAAACTGTTTGATCAGGAATTGTTTATCTAACCTATGCCTCATGCATATCTAGATATTTTAAAGGAAAACAGAACCGCAGGAAAGAGTAATGAGTATTTTCCTCTCAGCACAAGGCATACTTCATTCAAAATATACTTGATTTTTAGCCAGGACATCCAGACTTTCATTTATCTTCAATTCAAGTGTGTGACTGAAGCAAAAGGTCACTGTATTTACCAAAACCAAAATGTCAACAAAAAAGCATTCTGTCTCCTGCTTCCTCAAATCAACATGCAAGGAACAACACAATGCTTGGAGACCTCCACAGAGATATTAAATGAGAGCATTAATCCATACAAAATATGTTAATTCCCAGTCTACTTAGCTCACAAGAACAGAAGGGATTTCAGGAATGAAATCCTTGCATTCTAAATAATCCTTTCAGAAGTCTCATTAAGAAGGAACCCCTGGGAAGAATTGTAGTGATTCTGGTAGATCTGGCCTGGGAAATAGGTCACATGGGTTCTGAAGGCAGCAGAGTTATTAAGTACCCATGGAACTTTAAACACACTGCTTTGACCCTCCGGCCCTAGCATTTAACCACCTTCAAAATCGGTGATAAAACTTACCTTAAGAATGATTGCTGTAGCCCAGCCAGCATAGCTCAGCGGTTGAGCATCCTGTGGTTGAACATGGACCAATGAACCAGAAGGTCAAAGTTTGATTCTAGGTCAGGGCACATGCCTGGGTTGAGGGCTCACTCCCCAGTGTGGGGCGTGCAGGAGGCAGCCAATCAATGATTCTCATCATTGATGTTTCTCTCTCTCCCTCTCCCTTCCTCTCTGAAATATTTTTTTTTTAAATTGATGTAAAATGGAACAGAATATGGAAATGGTGGAATTGTGATATCCCACAAAACCTAAAATAATAGAAGATGCCGTCCCCAGTTGAATTTTAATGATAATGATGGTGTGATTATGATGACTGGGAGTGTGGAGTTTCTGGTCGGAGCCTTCAGTGTCCCTGCTGCTGTGCACAAACTGTGAAATCACAAGGCGTGCTGTTCTGCAGGAAGCACTTCAGGCTCTGGGCTGCATGCTGTCCCAGGCAGTAGCAAACTGTCACCACCATGGTAGAGAGAATCTATGTTGGACCTTGAGAAATTGATGGGAAATCACCATTGTTTGGATGTAAACATAGAGAGCTTGGGGACCACACAGAAGGTGCACTGAATCGGGGGGTCTAGGAAGACTATGCAGCAGAGGGACTGGCTGTGTGGTCACGGTGGCCTGTGCTGTGGGAAACTGAGGAACAATTCTTGAGAAAAGATGGTAAAAGTTCAAGTGTAACTTCAATATCTCTGGTTTTATGGACCATAGAAACTCGTTTCCTTCTATAATGTGACATAGCATTCTTAAAAATCTTATATCCTAAAAGAAATTGTGTATTAAAAATGGGGCTCTTAGATTTTTAGATGAGTCCAGACCTATTGTAAACAGGATGCTAATGAAACACAATGATGATCTAAGTAAAAAAAAACAACAAACAAAAACCAACAGCATACTTAAAGAAGACATGAAGACAATCTACAGAAACAAACAAAAACTGCTCTAAGAAATGTAGACTTTTCCATAAAAGAAAAGAGAAAGTAAGAATTGCTGGAAAGAGCGATTCCGAGGACAAGGTCAGAGTGCACACTATCAGGAAACCAGCCCCTGAAACAGAAGGGGTGTCCATTGGAGCCCCGGGGAAAGATTGGCATGGTCTACAGCAGTGGTCGGCAAATTGCGGCTCGCGAGCCACATGTGGGTCTTTGGCCCCTTGAGTGTGGCTCTTCCACAAAATACCACGTGCGGGCCCGCACGGACAGCGTGATTAAAACTTCGTGGCCCATGTGCAGAAGTCGGTTTTCGGCTCTCAAGAGAAATTTCAATCGTTGTACTGTTGATATTTGGCTCTGCTGAATAATGAGTTTGCTGACCACTGGTCTACAGGACTGTTTCCTCAACAGCTTAGTGCTATTGCTCAAAAGTTAACTGGCTAGGAAAGATCACATTTGAACTAATACACCTTCTCCATTAGGTTATCATCAGCCCGTTATTTCTCAAGTGCATCTGAGAGTATGCCCCTCATCATACTTACATTGTGGCGGAAGGCACTGTTGAGTGATGAAGCTCTGCTCTGCAGAGTATCTTGCTTGCCTTGGTTCCTGGAATGCTGTATGCACAGACTTAATGTCTGTTCACTAAGCATCCCTGTGAATTTCTCTACAGTCAATGGGCCCCGGTGGTGTCATGCAGGAGAAGCTGGTCTCTCTAAGCACATTCACTTAGCCCCCCTGTGATTGATATGTCAATCTTATGTGCTCACTCACCCACTTTTTAATCCTTTCTTAGGAAAGAGTGTAACTAACGTAATTTTAAGGGTATATTTTAAGGAGAAAATTGGAGATCAACTGCTACTTCTTAATTGATCACTGTCTTCTCCTTAAATATACTATTTGATCTAATCTTAAAAACCAAAATCTGGGCTAAGTTTTATATCTTCATTTAAAAGCATGTAGGAAAAAATGAGGTTTGTGAAGGTTGGTTATGTCACCCAAAGACAGGCAGATAGTAGTTGCTGGAGTAGGAATATAAGCCCTGATGTGTCGCTCGCTGACACTTACATTCTTCATTCATCTTATGCTAGTGCTAAATGATAGCAGTGAACAGCATGGTCACTATGATGTTTGTTTTCTAATAGAAGTTTAATATATTTTGCCTTTTTAAAATAAATTATAAAGCTTTTAAAAGTTTATCTTTATTGTTGAAAGTATTACAGATGGTCCCTTTGTTTTTTGCTGTTTTTTTTTTTTTCCCATTGACCCCTGTACCTGCCCCTCCCAAGCCTTCACCACACCATTGTCTGTATCCATGGGCTATGCATATATGTATATATATCCCCTAGTTAATCTCTCCTCCCTCTCCCTCCACCCTGGCCTTCCCTCAGAAGTTAAAATCTCAGTCTGAAATGACAAATGTTTGCATTAGAATTTTAATAACCATGTCCACTTGGAAAAATGGGACAGTGGTCTTATGATACTTAGTTTCTTAAATTTCATATCTATAGTTCCACTCAAACAATCTTTGCGAGATGGACGTTTTAGGGCCTTCTCTTTATGTGGACTCTCCTTCCATGTAATCTGTGGCCTGTCTCATAAATAGAGCTGGTAAAACTTCTTACCTAAATAGAAATGGCTTACCTCAGTTTTTAAGAGCTTTAAGAAACATTGAAGGGTTTTTGGATTCCTGCCTAGTTAAAGTGTTTTTTTATAAACATCCTAGACGTGTCTTTAGGGGTTATTTACTGAGAATATATTGAAAAGGATCCATGCATTGTTTAGTACAGTATAAATCTTTACTCATGAAGAACCCACATAAAATGACCTTCGTTCTCTTGCCTACAAAGAGAAAAGAAGCTCACTCCACGTAAGGTTCTAACTCCAAGTTCTGTAAACTCACTGGCAAAACATATTTTCTTTGTATTCATAGCATTTGAAGGTATAACCATACTTCCCTAATAACTCCATTACTTGCTTGATTTTACTTTTAATTTAATAATTCATTCAACTGTTCTATGTGCTGGGAACATAATAAGTAACAATAAAACATGCAGGTTCATATTCTCTTGGCTCATACTAGCACATTCTTGTGGAAGTATTGAGGGGGCAAATTTAGGGGAAAATTATAAGCAATAAATAATTTAATTTCAGGTATGCTTTATAAAATGGATAAATAATTGCCTGGCCAGTGTTGCTCAGTGGTTGAGCATAGACCTATGGACCAGGAGGTCATGGATTATATTCCTAGTCAAGGCCATATACTTTGTTTGAGTTATGGGCCCGATCCCCAGTGTGGGGTTTGAAGGAGGCAGCCAATCAATGATTCTCTCTCATCATTGATGTTTCTCTCTCTCTCTCTCTCCCTTGCTCTCTGAAATCATTAAGCATATATTTTAAAAAATGGGTAAGGAATCAAGTATCTTAAGTAGAACAGTCAGAATCCATAGTCAGATAATCTGAAATGGGAGCACATCTTCTTTCTTACATATCAACAATTTAATGTATGTTCACAATATCATTTTACATGCTCAATGACTTTGTTTATCTGATTAGTCCTTACTAGGGCTTTTGCCACAGAAGAGAACAGGGTTCTCAAGAACACATGGAATTTTCTTATAAGGCATAAAAACTACCAAACATCAGTTGAAAGGCTAGATTGCACAAAATGGTGTTGGCAGGAGAAGCTCCCTCCCACCATCTGGGTGGGCACTATGACAAGACTATAAACTTGGGGCATCTCTGGCTAATTGCACTTTCCAAAAATTGCCACAGCAGTATATCTTGTGTCACATCCTCTTTCAGAACTTTGATACTCCTTCTGTTAAAAGACAGAGTCTGAGTTTTGTCCCTTCAGAAGGAGTATATATGGTGACATGCATCTTGTAGTAGAAGTGACACTGCCTGGATCCCAGGGTTAGGTAGCAAAGGTAATCCAGACTCTGGCTGGCTCTCTATTTCTGGGGACATGACCTAGAGATTCATGAGATCCATCTCAGATGAAGCTTTCATGTTGAAGAAGACACATGACAATAGAAAAATATGTTAGAATAGCCCCAGCTATTTTGGTTACTCATCAACCAAGTCTTCTTAACCATTAGAAACATAGCTGAGCACACTGTCTTTAGGCTTCCAGCTGACTAGGCTGATGCCCTGGACAGCAGAAATGAGCTATCTCCATAGAGTCCTGCCCAGATGGCAGGTTAGTAAGACTGGCTTCTTTCACTTAGTGATATGCGTGTAAGGTTCCTCCATGGCTTTTCATGGCCCGGTAGCTCATTTCTTTTAGGTGTTAAATAATATTCCATTGTATGGATGTACAAGAGTGTATTCAGCCATTCATTTACTGAAGAATATCTAGGCTGCTTCAAAGTTTTTGCAATTATGAATAAGATTGCTAAAAATATCCATGTGCAGGTCTTTGTGTGGACATAATTTTTAGCTCATTTTATGAAATAACACAGTGATATTACTGGATTTTATTGTAAAAGTATCTTTAGTTTTCTAAGAAGCTACCAAACTTCTTTGGTAGCTTCTTACAAAACTACCTTTTTGCATTCACACCAGCAATAAATTAGAGTTTCTGTTGCTCCATATGGCCCCAGAATTTGATGTTGTCAATATTTTGGATTTTTGCCATTCTAATAGGCACAGAGGTGTTTCTTATTTTTTTCCCAATTGATTTTTTTTTTTTTTAGAGAGGGAGACAGAGAGAGAAAGATTGATGTGAGAGCAAAACATCAAGTGGCCGCCTCTTGCACACTCCCTATTAGTCATCAAGCCCACAACCTGGGCATATGCCTTGACTGGGATTTGAATCTGCAACCTTTCTGTGCATGGGACAATGCTCAACCAACTGAGCTACACTAGCCAGGGCTCTTATTGTTGTTTTAATTTGCAATTCTCCAATGACATGTGATGTTGAGCATCTTTTTATATGCTTACTTACCAAAATATAATCTTCTTTGGTGAGTTGTCTGTTCAGGTTTTTTGTCCATTTGTAATTAAGCTATTAGGTGTTTTTGTGTATATGTGTGAGAGTTTTATATTCTTTTGGATAACATTTATTTATCAGATATGTATATGTAATTATTTTCTCCCAGTCTGTGGCTTGTTTTCTCATTCTCGTGGCATTGTCCTTCTCAGAGCAGAAGCTTTTACTTTTAATGTAGTCCAGCTTATCAATAATTTCTTTCATGAGTTATAGTTTTGTTGCTGTGACTTCATATTTTTTAACAAAGTTTTCTCAGCCCAGAGTTAAGTGGGCAGCTGAAGCTCTATGTTTTAAATCCTATCATAAGGTGACATTTTATGTGAGAGAAGAGAATTGAAGGTTTCAAAAGAAATAAACCTCATAATTATAATAAACATTTATTTAGTATGTATTAATCTAAGAACTTTACATTTACTATTTGATTTAATCCTCACCACAATCATATATGAACTAGAGGCCCTGTGCATGAAATTCATGCATGAGGGGGGCCTCCCCTCAGCCCAGCCTGCACCCTTTCCAATCTGGAACCCCTTGGACATCTGGCAGTCGGACATCCCTCTCACAATCCTGGACCGCTGGTTCCTAATTGCTCACCTGACTGCCTGCCTGGTCACCCCTTACTGTCCCTCCCCCCGCAAGCCTGATCAGCCCCAACTGCACCCCCACCCTGCTGGCCTAGTCACCCCTCACTTCCCCCCGCCGCCGGTCTGGTCACCTCTTACTGCCCCCTCTGCCAACCTGGTCACCCCCAACTGCCCCTCCCCGCCCACCTGGTTGCCCTTAACTGCCCCCCGCTGCTGGCCTGGTCATCCCAACTGCCCCCCCATGGCCTAATCACCCCCAAATGCCCCCTCTGCTGGCCTGGTTACCCCCAACTTCCCCCCTGCTGGCCTGATTGCCCCCAACTGCCCCACCCTGCCAGCCTGGTTGTCCCTCGTGGCCCCTCCGCTGGCCTGGTTGCCCCATACAGCCTGCTATTCATCATTTGGTTGTCCCTCACTAACCCCTCTGCTGGCCTGGTTGTAGGCAGCCATCTTGTGAGGGCATGAGGGTCAATTTGCATGTCACCTCTTTATTATATAGGATGGCACCATAACCCACCAGTCATTTTACTAATTAGAGATGTGAAACTCAGAGAGATGGATAGCACTCCCAAGGTCATGCCTCCAGTTAGTGATAGGGCCCAGATTCCAACACAAACAGATCCTGGCTTCCAACCCAGTCAGGATTCTACAACATCAGCATGTTTTCACTTCACTACCTCAAGCATGTTCCTGGAGAATAATGAGCACGTCTTCAGGCTCACAAGACGTGGATGTGGTTTTAAATGAAGCGAGAAAGGGTGCCAGTGGTTTGAGAATATGAAGCAAAAGTCCTCTGCAGTTGCTCTTTAGAGCCCAAGATCCCTGGAACCTCTCTCCTCTCTTACCTTTTCATCATTTAATTAATGATTCACAGCCTTGGTTAATCATTAATTATGCACCATCAATTATGCTTACATTATCGTTTCAAATAGATGCCATATCTGATTGACTTGACTAAAATAACCCCCTGGTTTAATTGTCAGTTTGCATAAATTCGCATGCAATGCGGTGTTGCACAGTGTGATTCGTTTCACACTGAAAACAGCAGCAGCAACCTGAATAACAGGAGGGCCACTCTCACAAATTATTGTCATTTCCATCAGGAAAGAAATTCCATTAAAACTGACTTTCTTTTGTCTGTAACTGTGATGAGGAGTTTCTGAGTTTAAGTGACCATAGTCTTTGTGGGGAGACAGTAAAAGGGAACACATACCCATGACCACTGGCAAGACATCTTTCCAGAAGTAATTGAAACTCTCTCCTGTGCTGGTCCAGTGCTTTGAAGGCAGGGCAATGGGATTGCATGCTGGTGCTCATTACAGGATGGCTGGCTGAATGGGATCCTCAGTCCAGGGAGTTGAACAATTCACTTTTCCTCTGGAATGGAAGTGGGGTTTCAGTAAAAGGTGAGTGAGGTCAACTAGAAAATTTTCCATTAAGTCTGTTTTCTTTTTCTTCCTTGATAATAGCATTTATACTAGTAAATGCCTACTATGTGCTAGGCATATATCACGAATTATTTTTGTTCAAATTTAATACAACAATCTTTGAAGTTTTTGAGGCTATCATATTTTTAGAGGTTACTGATTGGACAAGTGACAAAGCTGAATAGACCCAAAATCTAAGGGATTCAAAATGTTTTCTAAATTATCTCAGTATCTATGAGTGGCTATTTGACAAGAACCTAGAAATAGTGTTATTCATATATGAGACACACATTTTTAAGGCATATTAAGGTAACACTTTTCCATTGCTAGTGGGGCTCTGTTATTTCAACCACTACTGGCTCAGGGTTGCTTTTAGGCAAAGCATGATCACACTGTGTATTTGCTGGATATTTTTCCTGATGTACTTTAGTAACAGCAGATCTTTCCAGTTTCCAAAGAATATCAAAGCTGTAGTAAATAACAATATCTAGGAAATTCTTGGAATTTAGTGTTTGTAAACCTCAATTTATAGATGTACAAACTCAGAAATGTACTTGCCCAAAATTACAAACCTCATAAGTAAAGGACATAAAGACCACTGATTCTCAGGTCTGTTCTCTTTCCTCTATGCCTTAATGCCCACACCCCGCCCGCCTTCTTTATTTCAGGTGAATGGTGTGCTCACGATGGCCCCTGGCTCTCCAGAATGTTTACACAGGGATGCTTTAGCACCTGCGTAAGCGGAGAAAATTGAAGGCTAGGATACTTTTCCATAAAGTCCCCGCCTTATTAGAACATATTTTCCCTGGATCCTATACTCTCAAGATCCAGGAAATGTTTTTTGCTTGTTATTCTTCTGCCTTCTTCACCCTAGAGCCCCTGTGCCATCATGACTTTTCAATTCAGGGAAAAACTTCTGGCATCTGGTCTCCTCTAACAACTATTATCTAGACAGGTGTCTTTTTCTGGACATTTTCACTTTCTCTCACACGAATTACCAATTTAAACCAGGGTACTATATAGGCAGGTGCCGCCATCGCTTAAAGTTGACAGAAGCTCATTGAGTGTAAGTCCTCAACAATTTTGAGTGACTGATAGTATACATTTTTAAAAGAACACAAAGTAATGAAACAAAATAAATAAGCATGTTTCTGAATGGAGATGGAACTGATGAAAATAAAACAGTAACCAGTAGAAACTGGAAAGAGAACATGTATAATCATTAAAATAGAATGTGTTCTCCATAGCTGGAATAACAATGTGGCTAGGCATCATGAAAGAGTATATTTGTAAACTGGAAAATAACACTAGGGAATTTATCAATAAAAAACATGTAAATAGAAACGCTGAAAAAGGAGAAATTGACAAGCAACATGAAGAAGAAACAAACATAACAATCCCTAAGGTGGAACTTTAAACTCTTCCTTTGAAGTGATTAGATCCGTAATACTCTCAACAATAAAGATAAAATTTTAAAAAGATTATGCCATTTTTTTAAACTTGAAAAATGAAAGTAACCCTATCTTAAAACATAATAGATTTTTTTTCTTACTCATGTCTTTATATTTTTGGACATCAGTTAATTTTTAAACCTCAAATATACTTCTTAAGCCACTATAACAAAATTTCTGCATAAAGCCTGCTTTGGTGCCCAAAGTAGCCACATCCTGCTGTAATCTAGTTGATTTTACTTCTGGATTATGATTAATTAAAGAGAGTAGAATTAGAAATGGAGAGATTAGCTATGTAATACCTTTAAAATATTTGAGTAGTAATGTGTTTTAAATATTTAATAGATATGAACTATCACTAACAGTTCTAAAATATTGTAATTGCACACAAAGCCCTTGTTCTCCTTATTTTAAATGCATTCAGGGAGAGTCACTCAAATAAAAATGATATTTCTAAGATGAAAATCATAAATTTATGACTTATACCTCTACTCATTATGCAGTCTTAGTAAGTAACAGGTTCTTGTAAGAATAAAACATTATTGTTATCCATTCCAATCAATTGGACGTAAAGTATTGTGAATTTTCAAAAGAGCAATGCGGCCCTAACTGGTTAGGCTCAGTGGATAGAGCATCAGCCTGCGGACTGAAAGGTCCCAGGTTCGATTCTGGTCAAGGGCATGTACCTTGGTTGGGGGCACATCCCCAGTAGGAGGTGTGCAGGAGGCAGCTGATTGATGTTTCTCTCTCATCGATGTTTCTAACTCTCTATCCGTCTCCCTTCCTTTCTGTAAAAAAATCAATAAAATATATTAAAAAAAAAAGAGCAGTGCGGAGTTTGCTTCTGAAATAGCTCATATTCTTGTTTAAAATATATTTGGTTTTTCTCCCTGTAAGAACCAATTGTGTTCTGAAATAAATATTGTAGTTTGCTCAGGAATGGTACAATGACATCCACATTTATTAGTGTACAATGTTAGGTATCATTTATGTGTTGTCTCAGAAACAGTAAATTCCAACTGATTTCTGCTCCATTGTGTTTAACATATAGTAACTGCGATGATACTGTCATTAGGCAAAATATTTTTGATCCCTACTCTGGAATTGTTAATATATTAAAAATTAGTTGAAGTTAAAGACATCTGATTTACATAATGGTAGTCAGGGCAATGTCAGTTTGTACAATATTGAGATTCATTGTGAAATTATACTCATCATTTGAGACCCAAACTGAGTCACCTCTCTGCTAAAAGAATTTAACTTATTAAATTCAGGGAATATACAGTTAGAAATAAGCCTTAGAACTCATCATGTCATACCCCTAGACCAGAATTTCTCAAATGCTTTTGTATCAACCTTGTATCAGCAGCACATCTCAGAATCACCCATTATATCATACTCTTAAAAGGGTGAAGCCCAGAAATCTGAATATAAATTGGCACTCCAAGTGGTGCTATGCCTCATGAAACTGTCAAAGCACTATTCCAGCTGGGCTTGAAATGCTTCTTTGACAGCTTTTCCGATGGTTGGATATCTTTGGAGAGAAAAAAAAAAAAAAAAGCTACAATATCATAGTCAAATGCTGCTCAAAATCGAGGCAGATCTATTATAAATATAAATATACCTTATTATTTGTTATGTCAAATATCTATTTCAGCTTTATGAAACTACAAAGAAATAGCTAAACTTTGAAACACCTTTTAACAATTTATGTACTGTAAATTAGTGATATACTTCCATTATTAAGTTTAATAGAACTGTTATCACTTTCTCCTGACATGATTTCAGGCTTCCTAACTCTACTGCCATACAGACTTATTAATATCCTGGTAAATTTTATGGATTATATTCCTCTTAATGTAGAGCATATGAAATCAAATGCAATCTTTTGCATGATAGATGGGCCCTACAAATTAAAGGAATGCATGGATAGAAGAATAGCATTTAAGAGGAAATAAACATTGGAAACCTGCTTGTCACTTTTACTACCCAAGTTCTCAACATTGATTGTTTTGTGTAATTCCACATGAAAATAAGAGTCTTGGAATTTATTACTAAATATTTTAATATTTGTCTTAAAGTAAGGTAGCACTAGTGTTTAGAACTTGATCTGTGAGCCATTAGAGCTTGTGCTGGCTTTCTATATCCTGTACTTACAAAGAGATTTAATCTCTTTACCATAGACAATGAAAGTTCTATTGAGCTCAAAAGTATCTGTAATTGCTCAGAAAAATGTGGGAAAGATTTCTTGCAGATATATAAAATAATACAACATTATGCTATCTATTTAAAATAAGCAATATTGTGATCATCAATTTTATTATCATTAAAATATTAATTTAATGCTCAAGATTAGCCAATTATTACACTAAGGACATTCCCATCTATTATACTATTTAATCCTCCAAATAACATTATAATATAGATATTGTTGTATGCTTTGTTTTTGATGATAACCTTTCAGGCACCAAAGATAAGGAAGGGTGAGATCTACAAAGCTTCCTGGGAGAATAAATGGATCATGTACAAAAGTGGAGAAATAGAATGTCATTAGGATTCTCAGCAGCCATCTTGGGAATGGAATAGCTTTTATATTTTAACTGAAAATATAGTAAAAAGGAAGAATGGTTCCTGGGATGTTATGGTGGAAAATAATGGGAATTAGGAAAAGAATCTAAGATCTTATGAATATATATTTGAGAAACTACTGGCTTCCTTCTTTCCTTCCTTCCTTGGTTCCTTCCTTCCTTCCATGTTTTCTTTTGAAATTTTGCTTAAAAATGGACCTACTAAAAAAGGCAATTACTAACTTCAAGAAAAACAACAATAACAAAAATAAAATAAAGTTACATAAGAATGAAATATATATTATATGGCTCAGATATAAACAACTGTCTACTTCATAATATAGTCAATCTTATATAATAAAAGTGTAGTATACAAATTATCCCCTTGACCAGGAGTTCTTCTGGGAGTTTGACCGGGGGCAGGGCAGGCTGGGGGAAGGGAGGGAGTACCTGGCTGGCTGCTGCCAGCCACTAGGGACCCTACCAGTGCACAAATTTCATGCACTGGTCCTCTAGTGTTTAATATTTATACAAATAAAACGTATGACATAAATATATTTGAAAAGATGGGAATATTTTTGTGAGAAAGTGTGTGTGTGTGTGTGTGTGTGTGTGTGTGTGTGTGTGTGTGTGTGTGTATTTGAGTGAGGTTAAGAGAAAAGAAATAAGACACATTTCTGTAAGATGAATTTCACAGATAACTTAAAAAAAAAACTAGGAAATTTTAAAAGCATACTGTTTTCTCCCAGTGTCACTTTCAACATATAAAGAGCTTGGAAGTCATTACTCTATTTTATCAAGAAAAAGTTGGGAGAAATTGATAATTGTGACTTTTAAGGAAAGAACAGAAGTCTCAAGGCAACTTTTCACCATATAATGTGAAGAGATGAGAGAATCCAGAGAGTCACAGCTAATGGATGCTTATTTGGACCAAAGACACTGGAGTAATAAACAGATAGGAAACAAATGTTAATTTTACAAGTTGCTCAAGGCTGAGTGTAGACTGATTTGAAGGAAGAAACACCTGGTGGCTGCAGTTCTGTGTGTGTGTGTAGCGGGGGGGGGGGGGGGGGGGGGGGGCGGGGCAGAGTTGGGTGGTGGAGAGACCACATCAGGTTCTCATTGGTAAAACTGAAGAAAGATTACCTCAAGGCTCTGGCCATTGGAAGGAAGGAGCAACCATGTGAAGTACACATAGAATATTCTACACATAAAATATCTGCCAAAAAACAGAAACAGAGGGAACATTTTCTAAGTCATTTGATGAGGCTACCATTATATAAAGAGGCTAAGGAAGATAAAGCATGTGATTGTATCAATTAATACAGAAAAAAAAAACAACACATTTGATAAAACTTAACAGTCCCTTGTGATAATATTACTCAGGAGTCTAGGAATTGAATATGCCACCCCAAAATATGCCACTTTGGCATATTGGTTATCATGAATTAAAGTTATTTAAGAAACGAACAGGGCAAGAGGCATATTCTCACCCTCCTTTTCACCCAGAAGCAGGAAGTGAAATTCCCAAGTAAAAGGTACCCTTCCTGCACTAGGCAGTAGAGGCATCCTTTTTAGCAGAGATGGGGGATTTAGGGCAGAGAAGGCTGGATAAATAAACATCGTTACTTCACTAATCTGCTACTTGATGCCCAAACCCCTCTGTTTTGTCAATTCTTCCCAAGTTTATATCATTGGGGAATTTTTAAATGAAAACAGTATGTTACTATTATATAGCTACTAGAGGTCCCTGCAGTCAGTTGTGGGGGGTGGGAGGGGGTCCCCTCAGCCTGGCCTGTGCCCTCTTGCAGTCTGGGAACCCTCGGGGGATGTCCGACTGCCGGCTTAAGCCATCAGTCGGACATCCTTAGCACTGCCTCAGAGTCAGGAAAGGCTCCCGCCACCGCCACTGCACTCACCAGCCATGAGCCCAGCTTCTGGCTGAGCGGTGCTCCCCCCATGGGAGCACACTGACCACCAGGGAGCAGGTCCTGCATTGAGCATCTGCCCCTTGGTGGTCAGTGTGCATCATAGTGACTGGTCATTCTGCTGTTCAGTCAATTTGCATATTAGCCTTTTATTATATAGGATTAGAATGGCTATGATCCAAAAATCTACTGGCAATTCCAATTTCTGGGCAGGGATGGAGAGCACTAGGGTTGCTCACTTATTACTAGTGGGAATACAAAATGTATAGCTGCTTTGGAACCAGTTCAGCAGTTTATTACGAAGCTAAACAGGGTCTTATCATATGATCCAGGAAATACATTCCAGAGACTTACAAAACTTACTTGAAAACTTATGTCCACACACACACACACACACACACACACACACACACACACATATATCACTTAAATGTTTATGGTAACTTGACTTAAATTACCAAAAATTGGAAACAGCAAAATACTCTTCAGCGGGTAAATAGATAAACTGTGATACATTTGTATAATGGAATATTATTCAGTGATTTAAAATGAGCTGTCAAGCCATTAAATCATGTGCACATATTTATGGGCATAAATATATACACAGGTTGGTCTGCTCATATATATATTTTCCTGCTCTGTCAGCTGAGAGAACCTAGAAACAACAGCCCAGCATCAAAGGCAGCACTTAGTACAGATCGGGTTTTCTAACACTGTTCTCCAAAAAATACCCAAAAATACTTGCAAAAGAAAAAGGCTGATTCTAAGACGGGGGCAGGAAATAATACCATCCTGGAAGCATCTTCTGGTGCCCGAAAGTAAAGAAGTACTCAAAAATAAAACAAAGCAAAGCAAACAATAACAGAAATGCTCCAATTGATGAAGCTATGTCAAAGGGTTATATGTGTCAACTGGAAGAGGTGTCGATGGTCACAGCTGGAAAAGTTGAGTTGCTTAATAAACCCAGTACTATCCAATTATACCACAAAGTATAAAGTAGTCGTTCTGATGTAAGTAAATACTTGAACAAACAAATAATCAGCAGAGAAGAGACATATCTGTGCAGAAAAGTTGCAATCGTTCATGTAGACATATCTCCCTTAAGTGTGTGCCGCTGGGCATAATGTCTTCCATCCAAGGAGAACAGTATGGAATGGGGTGTTGGGGAGGAGTAACTTCAATAGCTGTCAGACCTGTCAAACGCTACCTCAGCCAGATGGTCCAGGTTAACCACAGTGATGTCAGGTTGAGAGAATGTGTCCTTGATATGATGTGATGAAAGTGGCACTTTATTCCTACAGTTGTCCTCCAAAAAAACCCATAACCCAGTCTAATCATGAGACAAACATCATAAAAAAATCCAATTGAGGTATATCCTCTGAAATACCTAACTAGTACTAAAAGCAGTCAAGGTCCTCAAAAAACAAGGATACGCTGTGAGGCTGGTAGAGCCGAGAGGAGCCTATGACAACCTCTGAGTAAATGCAATGTGGTATTCTGGATGGATCCTGGGACAGAGAAAGAAGACTGGGCAATGATAATGTATGAATAGTGGTTCATTAATTGTAAGAACTATAACAGACTCATATAACATTTTAACAATAAGGGAAACTTGGTGCAGAATACATGGAATCTTTGTGTACTATTTTCTCAATTTTTCTATAAACCTAAAAGTGTCATGGAAAGGTATATACACTTTGAATAATTATTAATTCTTATGGGTTAAATCTGAAAAGAAAGAAACAGCAATTGAAAGCTATCAGCTGTTAAGCATGTATATATTTTTGGTGGAGATATATACATATCTTCAATAGAGAAGAAAAGGCTAACAGTGCTTGCTTCTTAGATGCAGTATTCAGCTGTTGGCAATGGTATGATAGAAAATAATTCCTTTTTAAACTTTTAGTATTTTTCAATAAAATAAATTGTGCATATAAATTTCTCTACTGCCTCAAATTACCCAGGTAATAAAGGAAAAACCTGCATTTAAATGCAATTATTTCTGATGCTAAAGCCCAAGAATTAATAACTTTTTTTTCCTTTTATGAAAGGAGAACAACATGGCTACAAGGACAGCTAGGTGTCTCTTACTTAACTACAGCTAAAAGGTAAGACACTTCATGGACAGCTAAAAGGTAAGAAACTTCATTTCTCATCCCTTCAAGCCAATTACTGAAAACATTCTTAGTGCCTGATGTTAGTAAGTTGAGCTTATACACTAAAAGAGCAACTTGGAACTTGTCTCCAATGTTGCAAGTAGTTAAGTCAATTCTACTGCTTTGGCTTTTGTACTTCTAAAGAAGTGACATTCATAACCTCTCCTGTCATATCTTTGCTTGGTCATCATTGGAGTTCGATTTATAAAGCAAGATTCTGGGGTGTAACTTGAAGTTGATGGGAAAAGATTCAATAGCTGTCTACAAAGTGAAATCTTATTTAGGAAGTTTAGGAAGGAGCTAACCTCTGTTGGATTGGAGTGAGAAAGTTCTTATTGCAATGTGTAAAAGTTACTTACCACATACATTCAGTAGAGAATAATAGATGGCTTTTTCAGGCCAGGCTTACGGTTATTATTTTTCAATGTTTTGTGTTACCCAAGTAGTCAATATAAAGAGAGAGGGCTGAGTTATCCTCCCCCCTCCTTTCTTTAAGTAACCCAAAGGAATAAGGCTCATTTTTTGTATAATTATTTAAGAATGGGTTAGAGAATTCTATTTTTCTTGATTCTTTTCTTCTGTTGTGTTTCCAAGAGGAGAAAGGTGAAACCTTTTGAGTGAGTTCTAAGTGTGCAGACTGGAGGCAGTTCTAAAGATTTCGGATCTAACCCCTGAGGTTAGTAGTATTGTGTTGAAGGTGGGGAGAGGGCCTGTCTCCTCTGGTTGCTGCTGCTGGTAGATTTCTTGAGATATCCCGAGAAAACTAATTTTCTGTCACTCGCATGGGAGAACTAGTGATTTTTATTTGTGTGGAGTTAAACGTCTGGGTTTCCAAAGTCCCATGTCCCTTAGTCCAGTCACAGAAGAAGTGTCAGTGGGGTGTCAGCAGAGCTAAAGTCAGAGCCAGCATCCAATGTCTACACAGTCCAATACAGCTTCAGGCCAGCTTAGCTTGTGTTTCCTGCTGCAGTCATTCCTCTGTTGTGTGTGAGGTCCACCTGGCTGTGGGCCATGCAGGTGAACACAAGGAAAGCCAAGAGTGAGCCAAGAGCACACGAGTTAGGAGCTAAAAAGAGAGAGCCCTGCAATGGATTATAACATATTGTATACAATTATCTCCATATTTTTGTCAAGAAAGATGAATGAAAATTGTATGCACATATGTGTAAGTTTCTTTGGGTTGTTTGCACAGCAACTGCAATGCTCTTATAACTTTATTTACAGCATTTGTTCAGATTACATTTAATATGAACTCAAGGAAGATTATAATCTGAATGGCAGTGAGGCAAATGTATGCTATCAAGTCACTTTGCACAATTCTATTTTGGAAATCTAGTTAAAATCATGCTCCCCACACCCTAAAGAAGCTAAGAAAATAAATTGATTCCTTATTAACAAAATTTATTCCGTTTCTAGAATAGTATTTATAAGTAAGTGCAAAATGAATAAAGGGATTAATAAAAGGGTTGTGGACAAATTAGCAACATCATTTAAAAAGAGAATAATAAATAAGAAATAGGACCTCATATAATTTACACAGCAATTAAAAATATGTTTATTTTCATTTTGTACAGGAGGATCCAGGGCCGATTATAGCATAACTGGTCAATAAAGCATTATTGAATGGATAAAGAAAGCTCCAGAAGTTGAGCAAATTTTCTAAACTCACACAGAAAGTAAATGTCATCTTCATGCTCCGGCTTGGGAACTGGACCATCTCACTGTGTGTGGTCTACTCTTGAAAGTGTTGGGAAAGCATATATTGAGTACAAGGCATCTGCCTTGTGGGAAGGAAGGCTCTCAGAATTCACTTGTGAGTCAGCTCTTTCGCCTAAGGGCTCAGGCATCTTTCATCTCAGTTAGGCATTAAGAATGATTTTTATTTACTTAGTGTTTGATTACATGTCATTGTTTTTTTATATAGTACTAAATATCTGTTGTTGGGTTTACTGATATGTCTCTGCAATAAAGCAAAATAGACTAGGCCAGGAGAATTTTTTAATCCTCTCTGATTCAAATGATGGAGCCTCAAATTTAGCATTATTTTTTTAATATATTTTTTTGATTTTTTACAGAGAAGAAGGAAGAGGGATAGAGAGCTAGAAACATTGATGAGAGAGAAACATCGATCAGCTGCCTCCTGCACACCCCCTACTGGAGATGTGCCCGCAACCAAGGTACATGCCCCTGACCGGAATCGAACCTGGCACCCCTCAGTCCACAGGACGACGCTCTATTCACTGAGCCAAACCAGTTCTGGCAAATTTAGCATTATCTTTAATGAATCACCATCTGCTGCTCTGTTAATCCTTCCTTATGTTTATGACTTAAGGACATTTATAAAAGTTTTGACATCTCTGAATTAAATAATGGAGTCTGAGATCTCTCTCTTCTTAAAAGACAGTCCGGAGATAGCAGTGGATGCTAAAGATGGTTTACCTGGAATGAATTACTCTTCCTTTATGAATATAGCCCTGTGCGATATACCAGGTACATCTGTAGAAAAAGATCTAATCTCCACTTTGGATCACCTTGGGTAACTTTAGTTTAGGCAGAGACTAAACTAAGTTTTGGAATTCACTGAGTGACTCCTGAGGTGAGCACTGGGATGATGCTGGCTCCATCTCACTGAAGTCAAGGAATTATATTTCTCTATCTTCAGAAAAATATGACTTGTGATTATCTATTGCTATATCACAAATACCCCCAAACATAGTGGGTGAGATAGCAATCATTTATTTTGTTTATGAATCTGCTATCTGTCCAGGGCTAGGTGGGGTTGGCTTGTCTCTGTTCTATGTGGCATCAGCTAGACAGTTAGAAAAGGGATGGATTTTATGAGGATCCTGGCTGAGCTGGAAACCTCAGTGAGTTTTTATTTGTTTGTTTTTAATTTATTTATCTTAGAGAGGGGTGGGGAGAGAGAGAGAGAGAGAGAGAGAGAGAGATTTTGTTGTTTCACGTATTTATGCATTCACTAGAGGCCCGGTACACAGGATTCATGCACTGGGGGATGGTCCCTCAGCCCAGCCTGCGCCCTCTCACAGTCCAGGAACCCTTAGGGGAGGTATGACTGCTGTCTTAGTGGAGCAGGCCTAAGCTGGTAGTTGGGCATCCCTCAAGGAGTCCTTAGTGCTACCACAGAGGCAGGAGAGGCTCCCGCCACCACCTCTGCACTTGCCAGCATTGAGCCCTGCTTCTGGCTGAGCGGTGCTCCCTCTGTAAGGGTGTGGAGCACACTAACCACCAGGGGGCAGCTCCTTCATTGAGCTTCTGCCCCCTGGTGGTCAATGCATGTCATAGTGACCAGTGCTTCCGCCATTTGGTTGATTTGCATATTAGGGTTTTATTATATAGGATTGGTTGCTTCTTGCATGTGCTCTTACCAGCAATTGAACCTGAAACACTGGCATATTGAGGAGGATGCTCTAGCAGGGGTCCTCAAACTATGGCCTGCGGGCCACATGCGGCCTGCCGAGAACATTTATCGGGCCCGCCGGGTGCCGCTGCCTGTCCTGCTTAGCAGCCGACTCGTCCCAGGCCTGCAGGGCGCATAGGAATTTGTTCATAGTTTTGTTTTTTTTAACTATAGTCTGGCCCTCCAATGGTCTGAGGGACAGTGAACTGGGCCCCTGTTTAAAAAGTTTGAGGACCCCTGCATCTAATGACCGAACTACCTGGACAGCGCTAGAAAACTCAGTTGTTTTTCACATGGGCCTTTCCAAGGTTGATTAGGCTTTTTCACATATGGCTATTGGGTTCTAAATGGAAGTATTCAAAGAGAAAGGAAATCAAAATGATCCGTCTTTTAAGGTCCAGACCTGGAAGCAGGCAGTGTCCCTTCTGCCGTATTCTATTCTTTCTCAGTAGTCACAGCACCCCCTCAGGTTCAAGAGGAGGTTACCTAGACTTCATGTCAAGATGGGCAGAATGTCAGATGGTTTGTGGTTACCTTAATACTACACAATGCGTAAGAAAGCCTGTAGCACTGATGGGTAGTAGGAGCCATCTTGCACTCAAGAGACAAAGAAGCTTTAAGATGAATTTATCCATGTGGACTTCAGGGCTGAAAATGGGAAGAAATTGAGTTCTTGAAGCAACTAGCCATTCAATCAACCTATCCTGAAAATGTTACCATGTCTGTGCTTCTATTTATGTGAGATAGTACATTTACTCATTTTAAAAGTAAACCAAAATTGGGCTATTTCTACTTGCTGCTTATACTAGTTTAAGTCATTACGGAGTTATGGCAAGATTTAAAAGAATCTGAAAAATTTTAGTCTTGTTTACAATCTAAAAATTTCCAGCTGCAAAGGAAAAGGGAAGAATGAGAATCAGTAAAAGGAGTACAAAAAGTATTTAAATTTTACTTATTGGATATAATATGGATCATACTAAATTAATAAGTGAACAACAAAAGAACAACTGAATTAATACTAATTAATAGTATCTCAGTTCCTTGAGTCAAAAATTCCTTCATTAACATGGATGGATGGTCATGAGTTACTTGATTTGTTTGTTTTACAATCTCTGTGGCAGATTTTAATTACACCCTAATGAATTTACTAGAGGGATTTGAGCATTAATTGATACCTTGCAAAATATTCAAAATTATAAAAAAAATACTATGCAAACCTTGTTAGAAACAACTGACTAATCTGTTATTTTATCAATAAATTTTTTAATATCAAGAACTTCCAAATCTGCCAGCAATAATAATTTAGTCCTAGTTAGTAGATGAAAGATACTAAATTCCACACAATGAAATGAAAATATATGTATTTATACATATATATGAATATTTATGTACATACAAATATATATTTATATTTTCAATTTCCAGTCATCTTATTATAAAGTGGAAATAATAGCCAGAAGAACACAGAAAATATTTATGTTATTTAATTTTTTAACTTTTTTTTTTTTTAGTTCTTAACCTCTTAATGTAAATAACTGAATTAGTACCACATATATCTACTAATATTGTGATGTTAAGACTTTTTTATGTATGAGTATAATTTATAACAAAAATTCAAATTCCACACCCTTACAAATCAGAGTTTAGTAAAGATAGATGAAACCTGCAAATTAACAAGTTTCTGAAGATCCATAGATGTTGCTCCCAGCTCCAATTTCATCTTTTTTTTTCACTAATTGAAAAGCACATATCTTAGAGATTAAAGAAAAACAAAAACCTTTTATTTTATATAAAGCATTACTTGCCTGAAGATTTTCAACCAGGGTGAAAACCACAGTAGCAAGCCCATTAGTTCTTTTCCCTAAAATAATTCATTTTAAAAAGTCATTAGCTTAATAGAAAGGAATTGATAGAAGGCCTTTAGGCATTTTACTCTAAATCTCCATGATTTTGCCTCATTAAAAATCGATTGAATCAAAGCCTCATATATATGTGTGTGTGAGAGGGAAAAGGAAGTATAAATGTAAAATCTTTCTCAGTTTTATGTAATATTTCTGAAATAAAGATCATCTTAAATGATATTAACACCTTCTTCTTTGAGATATTTACATTTTCTAATAGAAAACATAGTTTTAGTAAATGTCATTGCTATGAATTCACCAAAGCTAAATCTCATTATGTCCCATAGTCATTTCAGAAATTTTACTTTCTGATAGTTACCTTGTATATTAAGCCTGAAAATTGCATTCATTATTTCTTCTACTCTGCTACAAATTTAGCACTGAGTGAGTTGAATAAATTGCAAACATTACCCAACAATATATATGTCATGGAGAGAAAATAAATATATGCCAACTTTGTTGGTTTTTTTATTCTAAGAAAAAAAAAAAAAAGGAGTTGGCTAAAGATGGAAACCTAAGAATCTTCGAAAAGGATGGTAATAACGTATTTAGCACATTTGTAAGAGATTCTCTTTTCATGACCTTAGGCAATTTAAAAACCTTTGTGCTCCATAACCTTAGTCCTACCAGAGGTAGGACATGGAGATAAAGTAGTTAATATATTTGTTTCTTCCCTCATGGGAGGCTCAGTTAGTGATGTTGCTATCATCTGTTGTTGTTTTCAATCTGCTACCTTATTTCATATGTCAGAGGACAATGACCACAAAGTTGACCTTCAAGTTAGACACAGGAAATAACCACAATTACATAGTGATATCTGCAATTATTTAGGAAAAATAAAGGTAAGATGTGAGAGTAAGTTTGCCTTTTGTAACTAGTAAAGCAGTTTGTTCATTTAAGAAAAGTGGGAATCTACTCAATGACTTAGTAGAATACATACTTGGGTATTGCCATGATTTCCTTCTTCTTCTGGCTATTTCTTCTGAAATTATCTTTGTCCTTGAACTTTTAGACTTGAAAGGTGTCATGGCAGAAATTACTTTCTCTTTTAGGTTCAAAAGCAATAGTCAGGTTTGCAATACACAGGTGAGTCAAAATTTGTCATATATTCAAAGGCATGTGCAGAATCTCAGAGCTATAATAAAAACTGGTATATGATACTTCAATAAAATTGAAGGATTAGGCCTACAAGAAAGTTAGGATATTGGGAACAGATAGATGGTATATAAATAGATGATAGATAGATAGAAAATAGATAGATAGGTAGGTATGTAGATAAATAGCTTAGATAGATGATGAATAGATATTCTGACATAATATTGTCTCAATAATGGGTAATAATATAGTCCATAATTTCTGAGACTCCTTTTATTGCTTAAATTATTTATGAATCCCTTCTAATTCAATGATCATTTTTAGGAAAACTACCCAAATACTCTAATACTGTGAATTCCAACAGGCCACCCAGGAATGCTTTCCACAGAGGGAAAAATAGGGAGCTGTAAGTGACCTATCCAAACTTAGCTAAGATTCAAAGTGAAAGTTCTTTTGATTTTATGGCAAGGGACCTTTGCAGTGTTTCATATCCTTTTATTTATTTTAATGTACTTGGCAAAATGATGTAGCAGCACACATTGCATAAAAGTCCCATAAAAATAGAGCAATGTACCATTAAAATTATAATCTTATTAAAAATGCATTATTGTATGAATTCTTATGAGGCAGATCATTAAATTGTAGTGTTTTCAGTTAGGAGTCAAATATGCTACTTTTTCCTACCTTAATCAGAGTAAAAATTCTCTATGTTCTATTTTGAGATTTATTTTTGTTTTTGGTGTGTGTGTGTGTGTGTGTGTGTGTGTGTGTTAGTATTTTTTTTTCTGAAATAAATTGGACAATATCTTTAAAAGCTAAGAACCCAAAGCACCAAAACCCAGAGTCAGCATGGCTACACTATAGGAGTGCCTGAATTGGAATGGAACAGGCGAAGCTATTTTGATCTTTTAAATTATGGGAGTATATCCAGCTAAGAATACAATTCAGTCTGTTAGGATGTTATATGATTGCAGTATTTTCCTCACATGAACTTAAGCACATTAATGAAAAGAAAAAATAAAGAGTTCTGTGTTAATAAGATCATGCATTGGTACCGTCAAATACTTGTTTAAGAGATATCCTGTACAGAAAGTGCTAAGCAGACACTCAGTCTCTGGCCCTAGTGTTCCAGTGTCATGGCCCTGTGGCCCACGTGAGAGAAAAGGGTTAGGGTGCTTCAGCCTCTAAATCTCTGTTCCAGAAGCATCATATTCTCCCAGCCTCACTGGCACTCCAAGAAGCAATAGCCCTGTGCCTGACAATCCTCCTGCGCTATCATTTTCTTTCAAGGCTTCAATAACCCAATAAGGACAGCAGATGCTTTCACTCCTACCTCATTCATGACCCTAACAAGGAAGATTCCAATGAGTGTAGCAATGATTTGTAGCTGTTTGAATGAGGTGTCTCTGTTGAAGGAGAGAGTAGGTTGAAGAGGCCAAGAAGAACTCCTTTTGAAATTTTTGCTGAAATGTCTACTATCAAGCAAATCAGTGAATGTGATTATTTAAAATCCACATTGTTTCCAAACAGATAGAAAAATCTAATTAATAAGGATATACCTAGGCCCCAGTTGATGTTGAACAATGACATAGTGATCAAGGTGTTTTCTGCAACATAAGGAAGAAAGTCTCTTGTTCTTGAATCTCATGTTGCTAGCTCCCAAGAAGAATGGGATGCTGAGTAGACAAATAAAAGCCAGGTCACTTTTGATTGGGGTTTAGGGAAGTCAAGAATTATGGGACTCTGTAAAATCCTAACAAACAATTATCTGGTATTATTTGGTAGTTCCTAATACTTATCCAAGACAATTGTTCTGGGTTCTGTGTGGATCATGCTTCAGAGATTTCTGAACAGCAGGATGAAGAAATAGGGACAAGGTAGAAGGAAAGAGGTCAGAAGGACAAATGATTTAGCATAATTTCAAGTTTTGTTTAGGGATACATCTAGCTTCATTAGCTGAGCATCTTACATTTAAGAAATAATCATTAAATCCAACTGTAGAGACAAAAATGCCCTTTTATTTTTTTTTTTTAAATCTTTATTGTTGAGAGCATTACAGATATCACTCTTCCCCGCCCCATAGCCCGCCTCCACCGGATTCCCTCCCCACCCCAGTCCTTCACCACCCCTATTGCCTACATGCATATAAGATAGCCTTTTAAATGTGCAAATCATTTATCCTTTCATTATTAAAATGATGTAAGTAATTTAATTTTAATGTAGACAATTCAAATTTCAATAAAGGAGAGAAAAAGTGGTGGGGGTTTGTTTGTGTTTGGTTAACATGTGTGTGTCACACACTATAGAAATCTGATCTTCCCTCAATATTTGCAGAAAGAGAAGCCATTTCTTAAAAACTCTGGGGCACTTATTTTACTGCAAGTGCTCTTTGCTTAACAAAATAGATTCATTCAGCAAATATTTATGGAGCATCTTCTGAGCTACAGGCAATGAAACAGATACAGGAGATTCAGAAATGTGTAGAATAAACTGCACTGTTTTTGATGAACAAGTAATCCTGTGTGAGACATATACATTGAAAACACTGCAATACAAATGGTGCTCATGTAATAGAATTTAGTACAAAGTTTTATGGGAACACTGAAGAGATAGTTACTGACTCTGAAATAATAGTGTTGGAATGTAAAGGGGCAAATAGATAATGTAAAGGTGAAGAAGTAGCTGAAATTTGATGAATTTACCTTGGAGCAGGTTCAAATAAAAGCAGTTAATTGGCTATTTGCATGTGATTACTTTAATAAAGTAAAATATTAATATCAACAAAAAATTTACATCTGTGCTACTGTGTGTTAGTTAAAAATTGCTGTTTATATTACATTGGAGTTTACCTATGTCTATTTACACAGCAATCCCTCGGGACAGAGGAGGAAAGGATGGGAGTGTAATATTCTTTTGTCCTTGCACCAATGTTTCTCACTGGTGTGTTTATGGGCATTTGAGGCAGAAAAATTGTGTTTTGTAAGATATTTAACATCCATGGACCTTAGTCACTACAGATTGGACATATGTTCATTACGTTGACCACTAAAACAATATCAGTTTGTCCATATATCTATCTATCTCTTATCTGTCTATATGTTATCTACCTACCTGTCTTTAATCTATACTTATGCACATATATTCTACTTAAACATTTTGTGTGTATTTTGTGCAGATTCCATGTCTCTGCCACAATCTTCAATCATTTCACAACTGTTCCTATTTGTCATGAGGCGACGTATTTTCTTTCAACCTCCTGCCCTATAATTCCAACAACGTGGCCAGCTCTGGGTTTGTCTCTATTAACGCCTTCTTTGGAATACAGATTCTATTCACTTGTTTGTTTGAGTATTCTGTGGTATTCTATGGAAGATCTCTGATATACTAGTAAATCTAGCTACCGGTTTTTTAGTTGTGGTAGGATACTTTTTGCTCTATAGATCTGGGTTGAGCTTTCTATACCTGAAGAAATTCTTTCTCTGTGTGTGCTTTTCCCTGCTTTCAGAAGATGAATGTCTTACTCTCTGCAAAGCTGGAGAAGATGTTTCTTACTTCTGTTCAGCACTCAGCCTTATGCAGGAGAAAGCCCGCAATATCTCAGATTTATTTCCACTCTCCTACCTGTTGCCCTTTCAGCCTTTGCTTCCTGAGCACTCAAGGTACTTTGTATGGATTTATCTCAGCTTTCTTGACTTGACCCTAGTTTTTGGCTTAGTGCACTCAAATCCATGATAAAGATCCATGGGGAAGAATTAGAGTGCCCAAGGTTTTGTTTGTTTGTTTTGTTTTTGTTGTTGTTTTGTTTTGTTTTTGAATTCTATTCTGCCACAGCAGTTCACACCCAGACATGAATGGCTCATTTACATTTAGTTTGGCTGTTCCTTATGCCACTCTGGCAGGGTCATTATTTTCTCCCCACTCCATTGCCCTGCCAGGCATAAGAACAGCTGAGATTCTCTTTTTTCTTACAAACAGCCTATTTTTCTTTGAAATTTAGATTAGTTAGGTGTACTTGCAACTTTAGCTTTCTGGTAGGTTTCAAGTTATATTATTTTTAGCTTATGTGGCTGTTTTTGCCATTAGGTGTGAGAATTAGGAGCTCTAACAGTTTTAAGCCCTAACCAGAAGAAGGCTTTGCCTTATTTGCTACTGTTGTAGATTCAGACCCCCTCTCTTTTTTTTCTATATACTGGTGACCCCATGCATGGATTCGTTCACATTGAAAGGAAATTAATTAGAATGTGGCCAGCAGGGCAGGACTGGGTGGGATGGGACAGACACACCCTGGAGCCAACCTCCTGTGGTCCCTCCCCAGCCACCTGTACCTGGGGCAGTGCCCTGGCTCAAAGGGCATCTGCAGAATGAGCAGGGTCCCTCTGGCAGGTAGGGTCCCTCAGCCTGGCCTGTGGGGATTAGGCTGAAACCTGCTCTCCACATCATAGCTACCAGTCAGAGTGTCTGCCCCCTGATGGTCATTGTGTATCATAGCTACTGATCGGGCAGTCGGATGGTCACTTAGCCTTTTATATACATAGATTTTATTGGAAAGTCTATATAAACGAGTTGGAGATTGTCTTTCTGGGTCCATTTTCATCCAGAGAGAAAGTATGAGGATGTATAGGTAGAATATTTGTATTAAAAGCCATAAAATGTAGCTTAATCAGAAAAATTATTGCATTTCTGTACTTTTTCAATCAAATGGGAATGCTAATTAATACTACTTAAGAAAACCAGTTTCTACAAAAGACTTTCCTATGATTTACAGAGAAGAGGTGAGGATGAACTAGGGTAGAGTTTATAAAAGCGCTTTATAAACTTTAAATTAATATACACCTGCTGGTTTTTAAAAATATTTTTATTGATTTCATAGAGGAAGAGAGAGCGAGAGAGAGGTAGAAACATCAATGATGAGAGAGAATCATTGATTGGCTGCCTTCTGCATGCACCCTGCTAGGGATTGAGTCTGTAACGCAGATATATGCCCTTGACCAGAATCAAACCTGGGCCCCTTCAGTCCGCAGGCCAACACCATTGAACCAAACCAATTAGGGCTATACCTGCTGATTTTTGTAACAGTTGAGAAATAATACTTTTTGAATGAATAATCAGTCTAAGATTGTATGCTAGATGATTTCAATTTGTAACACAATCACACATTAACAACTGCCATCAACTCTGGTGAATACCAACTAGCAACTTCTCAAATTTTTATCCATGTGACAGGATATGATTTTTTTCCTTAAGAAATATACAGAGTATAAATGCAAGTCAGCTGGTATTTCACATACCTAAGAGAATATTTCTCTTACTGATGTATTACTGATTCATTAGTCATTCAGAATACCACACCTACTCTTTGACTAAAGTATATATGTAAATATTTAACATCAATGCAAAAAACCTCTCTCAAAGTCTATGATTCTAAGCCAAATATCATTTAAATTAAAATTTTTAGTTAGAAATGGGATGTACATGAAATAAAAATGTTTGATGGGTCTAAGAAATAGATACATTTTCATGTTATACATTTCAAATATATGTTTGAATCTGTAGTATAAATTTATTTTTTTGCTATTTTAATATATAATATAATTTATTAATAGCCCTAGTTCAATTATCCTTCCTTTGAAACTTGGGACATTTAATATTTGTATGATGTAATTATTATTCCTTGGTAGAGGCTGGGGGAAGTTTAGGTTACTTTAGATTTTTTATTGAGACCTACTAATAATATTACTGATACCATTGTTTTTAAACTATCCAAGTAAATGTTAATAGGATTAACGTTGATAATTGATATCTATATGTATCTGCACAGTTTCTCTATTATTGTTTTTGCTTGTTTGTTTCAAATCATAGCTTCTAACAAAAAAGAAATGATTGAGCTAAATAATGTCTTCTTTCTCTTCCTGAATCTATCATCAGGTAAAAATATAATGAGAAGTTTTGGGCTGTTGGCCCCTAAAATATAGTCAGGAAACAGGCATGAGCCAACTAGAATGGCATTTGGAAGAAGTTTTGAGCCCAGACATGTTTAATTGAAATTGAATTAAGAAATTCCAAAAATATTTGTGAGAATGCAATCTGTATAAGACATAAAGATTTTCTGGGAGATGTAAAGAAAAAAAAAATGGGGAGAGGAAGAAGTGTGTGAAATGAATGTAATTTATTTCAATATGCATTTAGCCTGCATTATTTTGCACCAAACACAAAGTTTTAATATGAAGTCACAGTGATACTATCAGGCCTCAGATATGGTCTGTATGACTGATAAGTTATAATAGCAAGTGTTATGATAGTTTAGAGAAAACACATAAGTGCTTATCCAATAAAAGTCAACAATAGTCAAAGTAATCTGTCCTATCTAATAAAAGAGTAATATGCAAATTGACCATCACTCCAACACACAAGATGGCCGCCCCCATGTGGTCAAAAATGGCCGCCCCCATGTGGGCTTAAGATGGCCACCACAAGATGGCCAGCAGGGGAGGGTTATTAAGGGTGACCGGGCTGGCAGAGGAGGGCAGTTGGGGGTGACCATGTTGGCAGAGGAGGACAGTTGGGTGAGATCAGGCTTGCAGGGGAGGGCAGTTGGGCGAGATCAGGCCAGCAGAGGAGGGCAGTTGTGGGGGGGACCAGGCCTTCAGGGGAGGGCAGTTGGAGGGGACCAGGCCTGCAGGAGAGAGCAGTTAGGGGTGACCAGGCCTGCAGGGGAGGGCAGTTGGGGGTGACCAGGCCTGCAGGAGAGGGCAGTTAGGGATGACAAGGCCATCAGGGGAGGGCAGTTAGGGGCAATTGGGCAGGAAGGCAGGCAGGCAGGCAGGCGAGCGTTGGGAGTCAGCAGTCTTGGATTGTGAGTGGGATGTCTGACTGCAGTTGGACATCCCTCGAGGGGTCCCAGATTGGAGAGGGTGCAGGCTGGACTGAGGGACATTCCCTCCCTGCACGAATTTTGTGCACTGGGCCTCTAGTGTGTTAATAAATGTTTTATTACCAGTATGTTCAATATTAATTGTGAAGAATTCAGTAATGATTGCTAAATAATTGCCCAGAAAGAAGAAAGGCTAAAAGAGACAGAGAAGGAAGTATTTATCAGTTAACTTTTTAATATATAAATTATAGAAAATTGTCAAGAGTTGAAAGCAAATAGGGTGTGTGGGGGGAACCTCTTCCAAAGTACAAAAATTATAGCTAACAATGACAATAAAAGGTAATGTGTCCATAAGGACCAAGTGATAATGACAAAATAAGGTAAATACTTGAAAATCAAACACTTAATGGTGATATTTAATGTTTTGTTATGGTGCAAATACACTTTAGAAACTTTATTTCAATGTATTACGTGTTTTCAATCAATTGCAAACTGGCCTTTCTGATATACAATGTAAAAGGGAACACATAAATACTTCAGCCTTGATCTACTTTTATATTTTATATAACAAAATAAAATGTTAAATATGTCTCCACCATAAGAAAAAAAGACAACATGTCAAGGGAAAGAAGCTAGTTACAACACCACAAGTTAATTTCCCTCCTAACCAAACTCTGTCTGCCATCCCCAGAGGCATCAGACCCCAGCTCACCTGCAGTCAATGTACTTAGTACTGAGCACATCATTTCCTTTTCTCTGACAGGCATGCATTCTTTGCTCTTATTTTTCTCCTTCTAAAATTGTAAGCTTTACAGTTAATTTTAAAATATTAATGCCTTTGCTGGCTAGTATTTCGGTTTCTGAACATCTGGACAAGCAAAGAAAAATGTTTCTTCCATTTCAGTGGTTTTACTCTATAAAATAATAATGGAATTCTAAATATTCCCCCTCTTTTTTTTTTTCCAAGTATCATGAGTTTTATCATATTTCCAATTCCTTTCTACTCAAGACCAAACAACTTCAAGCTTCTCCTTAGGATTTTGTTTTGATTCCCTATTTTAAATCATTACAAATTACTAATTACAAATTCTTTACACAGTTCTTTAATTATATTCTTTTGTTGTTGTTGTTGTCGTTAATCCTCACCTGAGGATATATTGCCATTGATTTTTTAAATTGAAATTCTTTATTCTTTGAAGTATTGCATAATACTCTTTGACCACATGGGGGCGGCCATCTTGTGTGTTTTCTCTAAACTATCATAACACTTTAACAGGCTAAATGCATAATATTTTCCCCCCATTGACCTCTCCCCAGCCACTCCCACCCCCACAGAGTGGAAGGGAGGAGAAGAGACAGAGAGAGAGAAACATGGATCTGAGAGAGACACATGGATTGGTTGCCTCCCACAAGCGCCCTGACCAGGGCCAGGAATAGCGCCTGCAATCAAGGTACGTGCCCTTGACCGAAATCAAACCCAGGACTCTCTGGTCCTTGGATCAACCTCTTTCCACTGAGCCAAACCAGCTGGGGCTGATTATATCCTTCCTGAAATGTTTCCACTGTCTTTCTCTAACCCTCCTTCCATTTGGCAGCTTACTCCAACCCCAATCTGTATAACAGCAACATTTCTGGACTCACCTTTTACCACTTTATCACACAACATGCTCTTCTACACATTATTTCTATCCCGTGTCTCTTTTATCTATAGGGTTTCCTGCTCCCTTCTTACCATTAGAAATAGTTTTCTCTTGATCTGTTTATTTATATTTTGTCCACTCTTTGAAACTCAGCTCAGCACACCTCTTATAGGCTATCTGCAATGTTATAGGTATTTAAAACAAGGTATATCTAAAACTTACTTTATTATTTTTTAATACGCAGACTTACATGCCTCTGTGGAACTGTGATTTCTGTACCTGGGTTAATGGTACCACAGGGAAAAAAAAAAAAATAGAGAAAGAAATCTGAAAACATCCTTGCCTTTTTTCACTTCCATACATCAATTTTGATCTGTCATGTTTTTCTTTTGTCCTCTTGAATATCATTTGCATATGTCCTTCCTATTATATCCCTCCCACCCCCCCTCCCCGCACACTATCTGTGTTATGTCATGTGTTTATCAGTCTTTACCAAGGTTACCACAACAATAGTCAGGATGCTCTGCCCGCCCCCCCCCCCGCCCCAAGCCCCCCGGTTCCATCCTCTCAATGGCCACTAGCATGGACATCTGCATCTGAATGTCTTATAAGTAAATTATACTCAACTAGAGACCCAGTGCACAAAATTTATGCACGGGGGTGGGGGGTAGGGGGGTGAGGGGTGTCCCTCAGCCCAGCCTGCATCCTCTCTAATCTGGGACCCCTCAAGGGATATCCATAGGATCGGGCCTAAACAGGCAGTTGGACATCCCTCTCACAATCCAGGGCAGTCGGACATCCCTCTCACAATCCAGGACTGCTGGCTCCCAATTGCTTGTCTGCCTGCCTTCCTGATTGCCCCTAACTGCTTCTGCCTGCCAGCCTGATCACCCCCTAACCACTCCCCTGCCAGCCTGTTTGCCCCTAACTGCCCTCCCTTGCAGGCCTGGTCACTCCCAACTGCCCTCCCTTGCTGGCCATCTTGTGGTGGCCATCTTGTGTCCACATGGGGGCAGCCATCTTTGACCACATGGGGGCAGCCATCTTGTGTGTTGGAGTGATGGTCAATTTGCATATTACTTTTTTATTAAATAGGATATATTTCAAACTAAATTCACAGTCCATGTTTTTCTCTCAAAAGTTGTCTCCTCCATTCTCTCCATGTGAATGATGTCCTAATCAACCTGGTTTTTCAAGTTAGGGACCTGGGCAGTGGTGTGTTGGCGCCAGCTCTGATGGCTTGGGAAAGTGAAGTGTGCACCTCTCTCCCACTCTGGATCATGCAGATAGCTTGACATTTGCCTTCATGAGCGTGTTTTTACCAGAGGAATTGGGAGAACCTAACATTTGGCATTTTTTATTTTTGTTTCTGTTTATCATGGAGCAAGGTCACCAGCACATCACTCTCTGTGGGTATCTACCATGACAGTTCTTTTCCTTTTCCAGTGCATCTCAACTGTGTCAGGATTTTAAAGATTTTAAACCTAACACTTCTGCTTTTTCACATCCACTTATACTCAAGGTATATCATTGACGAAATTTCTTTCTTCCTTCTGTAGCAAAAATTTAGTTATATGACGCATCTGTTTAACATTGGCAGGAGCCTCAAATGAAGATGACGAGCAAATTCCTGAGCACGTTGTAGAAGGGCATTTGTAGATTGTGTGGTTTTTACCTATCTCTCCAAGACAGTCCTCCCTGGCTTGGTGTCAGGTTTCCAAATGCCATGACTATTTAATTATGTTCAACTCTGTGGGATTCAACCAATGTTTCATGTTTCAAATGCTTTTCATTTTTACTTCAGTATTCATTTTCCTAACTCAGACTGCCTTGCTTATTCAACATATAATATTTAAAAAACACTATCACACATTTTTAAAATTCATTTTTGCATCCTTGGGTCCAATCTAACTTTGGTGACTGTCTGGCACATAGCAGGTACTCAACCAGGATGGAAATCAGTCTCAAATGACAGAGATCTCTTTTGCTTCTGCCTCACTTCAAGTCAGAGAGCATTTTCTGCATGCCTTCTGTGTATCAAGAACTGTGTGTATTGGTCTTAGGTCCTTTATAATGTGTGTATCTGTAGTACTGAGAGATGATTTGAAGAGTTAATGTTTGTCACAAAGTGTATGCAAATAACTTTCTTCTAAGAATTATGGCAACAGGTTTGACCTGTAAATAATATCTACTTAGTGTTAGAGATTATCTCAATGCTTGATAGTACACACTATGCCAATTAATTTAGGAATTATGGCTAACATATTTGTGGCACTTTCATCTATGTGTGTGTATGCATGTATGTATATATGCATCTATTATCTATCTATTCATCCATCCACTATTTATATCACAAAGGAAATTTGCTAATTGCTACATACATATGTGTTTACTCATTTAATTATGATAATATGCCTATGAAAGTGGTTTTCTGACATTATCTTCCTCCTTCTGCAAATGAATCAACTGGGCAGCAGAAATTAAGCAAACTTTTCCAAGGTCATACAGGAAATACATGGAGGAAACAGATTGTCAACCTTGGCAATCTGGCTTCAGAGTCTGCTTTTAATTGCAATGCAGTGATTCATTCTATACTAATAATTGATAAAACAACCAAAATAGTTACAAGAAAAGTACATTTAGAAGAAAGGAATCTTTCTTAAAATTTTTGATTCACCTCAACCTTTTTCTCTGTAAATATAAAATTACCTTTTTTTGTTTGGGTTAAAGAAAGTGTTATGGGCCTGAATTTACTCTTTAATATACCTCCCGATGGAAGAACAGGTGATACCTAGGAGAAGCCAGTGTGGATAATAGAGTATATATTTAAGAAACACACTGTATATTAACATGAATTTTTTTTACAAATTACGTGAATTCATGTGGGTCAGACTTAAGCAAATGGCATTTAAATATTATATTGTAAAAACTGTTGAACTTATACCAATCATTTGCACCTCATGGAAATCTAAATAGATGCCATTCATTGGGGGAAATGTTTTTATTTGTAAATGCTCAGTGCAGCAACTTCTTAAATCAGAAGTGTTTTGTTCTGAAAATAATGTTAATATATTTAAATCCACTATTTAAACATAAATTTTGCTGATTTTACATTTGAAATAAGGCAAAGCCCATGCAAAGTACTAATTGATTTATAGCTAGCTCAGTTGTCCTATGATTTCATGGAGCACAAATGTATTTACAGTAAGTGTTATGACTTCCCAAGGGGAGAGTCCACAATATTGAGCAAAGTGGCATTGAGCGAAACAGCTTCTGGAGAAATATTAACCAATTTCTGCCCAGCTTTTAATGTGTCTGAGGGGAGCTTCTGTTTTGCAGATAATCTTGCTGCTTTTGCTATCACATAGAATTTTAGTTGGGCTTAGAATATATTTTCATTACAGAGGAGGGGAAAAAATGTGAATAAATGGTACATGAAATATTTATATGAGTACAGGAGTGAAAAGAGGCAACAACCACCCAAATTTTATATATATATATATTTGTGCCCAGTGCACAAATTGGTGCCCAGGTGGGGTCCCTCAGCCTGGCCAGTGATTGAGGCCGGCAGGCCGGGAGGAGAGACCATGGGAGGTTGGCTGTGGGAGTGCACTGACCACCAGGGGAAGCTCCTGCATTGAGTGTCTGCCCCTGGTGGTCAGTGTGCATTATAGCTACTGGTCGACCGGTCGTTCAGGTTGTTTGGTGGTAATGGTCACTTAGGCTTTTAATGTAATACTAGAGGCCCGGTACACAAAATTCATGCATGAGAGGGGGGGTCCCTCAGCCTAGTCTGCACCCTCTCCAATCCAAGACCCCTTGGGGGATGTCCGAATGCCAATTTAGGCCCGATCCCACAGGGAGAGTTGGACATCCCACTTGCAATCTGGGACTGCTGGCTCCTAACTGCCTCTGCCTGCCTGCCTGATTGCCCTTAACCCCTCTGCCTTCCAGCCTGATCTCACTCCCAACTGCTTTCCCTTGTCGAATTGATCGCCTCTAATTGCCTATGTCTGCCTGATCACTCCTAACTGCCCTCCCCTGCCAGCATGATCGCCCCTAACCACCTCTGCCTTGGCCCCAGCCACCATGGCTTTGTCTAGAAGCATGTCCGGAAGATGTCTAGTCTAATTAGCATATTACCCTTTTATTAGTATAGATGCCACAGAGTCCTCTACAGGCTTGTAAGCTGGTGAGAATGGGCACTAAGAGATTCCTTTTGCTGGGGCTGAGGAAGCCCCCGGTTGGTGGCCCTGAATGGTTGAGCTAAGCGAAATATGCAGCCTGCTTTCTTCAGAAGAGCCTGCTCCTCCCCCCTACCACATCCACTGCCCCCCCCCCCCACTCCCCTTCCATCCGCCCCTCCTCCACTGCCCCCACTCCCACACCGGTGCAGCCACACCCAGGTTGTCTCAGCCTCTACATCACTGTCTGATATCAGGAGCTTTGAGGGCACAGCTCTAACCTAGTCCGTCCCACACACAGTGCCAGGTATTCAGTAGGTGCTCAATAAATGCTCACTGAGGAGAATTAGGGGGAAAGGCCACCAAATCACCTCCCCAAACTTTAGAAAGGTTTCAAAGCTGCAAACAGAGGGGAAGTGTTCCTTGCCCTGCCCGCCTGCCACCCCTCCCACCCCAGCTCTCACCCTACCACTGTGTCCCCTTTTCCCTGGCCACAGCACCTTACCCGGTTTTGAGGAACCTGCAAGCTCCCAGGACCATAAACTTGCAGAAGTGCAGCTTCCCACACAGCCCTTTGCAGGTGGGCTTGAGGCATTGGTGGCCGCGACATAAGCGCAGTGCAGAGACAGCCAGGCCACCGGCTCGGGGATGGTGGCTGCAAAGCCCATATTCACTCACCCGCATCACCACCATGAAGCAGCAGGACGCCCACAGCAGCCTCTCCAACGTGCGCTGCAGTTCTCCAGCTCCAAGGCGTCCCCCAGCCACGCACAGCACCTGGGTCACCTGGGTCACCTGGGCAAGCATGGCAGCCTGGGCCATGGCTGCGGCGGTGGCGGTGGGGCGCACTGCCCATTGTGCCCCTGGTTGGCAGGGTGGGCCCCGTGGAGAGGAGACAGGGCAGGAATCAAAAGCTAAAGCTGCCCCAGCTCAGAGGAAAGCAGAAAGCTGTGGCCTCGCCACGTCCCCAGGCCCACAGCTGAGCAGGGCTGGGCCCCTTCCTTCGGCACCCCGGCAGAGGCAGCCGGCCAGCCCGACCAGGAGATCATCCCACCATCAGGCTCCACGCTCTGGTGGCGCCCGGACAGCTCGCGGCCCCTGAGGGCAGCTCTCAGGGCACGGGGAGTGAAAGCGTCTCTTTGGGCCCTTCACCTCGAGGATGGAGGATGACCCCCCCATGCGCATTCTCCTCCTGGGGCCCTGAGTGTGAGAGTGGCTCCACTGAGCAGGGATTTTTTGCCGGGCACTTCCGTCAGGTGGGATGCGACGGCCCCTGGTAGGCTGTGCCGTCCTGGTTCGCGATGACAACTGGACCTTCCTCTTCCTTCCCCAGCACACTCCAAACCTACTCTGGCTGACCACCTCAACCCTGCAGACTCTTAAGATCTTTCCCCCTGTTTTTGTTGACTTTCCCCCATCAAATGCACCCTATCGTGCTGCCCAGGGAAGCCCCTAACCGCTCCCTGGGGGGTGGAGCCAGCCTGGGGAGGGGTTCACGGTGTTGCAGGAAAGCAGGCTGTGTGTTCCATCAGGATCAGCCAAGCTCACGTGCATGGAGGTGAAGTCTCCGGCGCCCGCTTTCCTGCAGGCCTGAACCCCAGAGCAGCCGGGGATGAGCTGGTGATCCCAACAGCCTGACAGCCAGCTCAGTCCTCCCACCACCTGCCCTGATTTCCCCCCTTCACCATTGCTGATCCATCGAAGCTGAGGTGGGGGGACCAAGAGTTCAGGAGTTCAGGTCACTCGCCAGTCCCCCCCCTTCCCCTTCCTTCCCCCCCCCCCCCCCCCCCCCCCGCAGCTGGCTGCATGCACAGCCTGGTGTTTGGTCAAGCCTTTGGTTGTTTTGGATGTTATGGACCCTAGCATGCATATATATATATATATATATATATATATATATACACACACACACACACACACACACATATATATATGTATACATATATATATACCAGCTGAATCTTCACTTGCCCTTCATGTTGTAGTAATATGTTCCCTCATGACTTCCTTCTGTACTCACCATCCCTCAGCTCTCTGGGCTGAAAAGATAAGGACCATGTCCTTAGGAGAATCAATTCTTGTAACAGTCAATAGACCAGAGGGGCACATGGGTCTGCAAAGGACAAGTGTCTCCCCAGAAGCATGGCTTCCCGGAGACATTGGAAGTTTATTGACTTCAAGAGAATGAAAAGCTTGGACCTATGTGCCATTTTCTCAGAGGAGTTTATCAGGGCGCGAGGACCTTTTGGGCCCTGTGTCTCTGCTTTGAGCAACAAGGGAGTAATGGCCACAGCTGTATCGTTGTGCTGGGGCCGCACATATTTCACAGAAGGTTAAATTCCTAGGCTTGGGTTAAAATTTGTTTGATACTTTGCATTGCTTTACCTTATTACTGTTTTGTGTGAGTTTGTATTCATGTTTTATTGTAATGACTCTGGGGCCAAAATTGCTAGGGCCTTTTGCTACTTTACTGAGGGGTAGAGGCAACGTTTGTCATTATATCAGAAAAAAAGAGTTTACTCCCAGGCTCCTGAAGGTGGGTTTTGAAATTATGTTGTTACCAAAAGTTGAAAAGTGTAATAGCCATTATGAGGTCAGCTAAAGAATGTGATGAATATTAAAGTAATATACATTGTTTTTTGTTATTGTTGGTATCTAAGCTTCCTGTTGTTTTTTTTCTCTTTTCCTTCCAAATTTAAGAGAAAGTAATATACAGGGTTTTTGGTTTTGTTGTCTAAGGTTCCTGTGATTTTCCCCCCTCTGTTTTCCCTCCAAATTCTATCTGTTATGGAAGAAGGAGACTCAGGAATATGTAGAGTGAACCTAGCTAGAGAGAAATATTAATATTTGTCTAACACCACTAATGTTATATGTCATATAAACAAGGCAGGAAATAAAATAAGATCTGGAATTGGTTTTGATCTCATTTTGCTTTTGAGCTCATTCAGAATACATAGCATCTGCCTGGGTGACTCAGACCTTTGCACTTCTAGTCATTCATTCAACCCTGTGATTTAAAATAGTCTCCCTTAATCAAGGTTTCAAATTAAAATGTACAAATTTTGAAAAAGAATTTTTTATCATTGACACTATTACAGATGTCCCCCATTTCCCTGCCTTTGCCCTCCTTCACCCAGCCCGCCCCCCACTCCACTCCTTTACAATGCTATTGTCTGTGTCCATGGGCTATGCATGTAAGTCTGTATGTTCTTCAGTTAACCTCTTCCAAGTCCTCCCCACACCTCTCTTCTCTGAGATCTGTGAGTCTGTTCCTTTTATCCATTCCTCTGGACCTATTTTGTTCTTCAGTTTATTTTGTTCATTATTTATCTACAAGTGCATTTTATAGATTTTCTTTTATCTAACCAATTTAAGCTTCAACTCTCTCAGGTATTGGCTTGGAGAATAGTCAGTAAGTTTTCTTTTCTCCTAAATATTTTGGGTGAATCAATTTGTGATTTTAATTTTCTCATTTGCTTTCTTTTACAATGACTTTTGAGTCCACATTTTAGTATTTTATATAGTATAATATCCTATATAATAAAAGGCTAATATGCTAAGTGTGCAGTCATCCATTCAACAAATCAAAGTGTAGTATGCTAATGAGATGCTAAGGCCGCTCAATCCCCTGCTATGATGTGCACTGATCACCAGGGGGCAGGCACTCTGTCTGGTAGGTTAGCTTACTGCTGGGGCCCAGTGAATTGGGACTGAGATGGGCTGGACATGCCCTGGAGCCCTCCTGCGGTCCCTCCCCAGCCCTGATCGTGCACCGGTTGGGTCCTTCAGCCTGGCCTGCAGACCTCTCGCAATCCGGGACCCCTTGGGAATTTCAGAGAGCCAGTTTCAGCCTGATCCTGCAAGCCACGTTCCACATAAAATACAATATATTCAATCTTTGACTTCCCATTTTGGTAATATATATTATCCTCATATTGCATCTAACAAAATACAAACACACACATCAGCTATTCAGCTATTCAACTCTTTCTGCAACTCCTTTCTCATTGCTACTGATAGATTGTTTAAGACAGGAAGATAGCTTGCTAATGATTATTCTGGACTGTTATTTCATTATGGTGAGGTGTGGGGGGTGGAATGGCCCTATCAGAATATCTGACTATTTCTAACCTGGCTTCTTGGCAACATGAAGGGAATAGATCCCTTTGTTTCTTGGCAGTGGGAGGAGGAGGTGGGCAGTGAATTGTTTTCCTAAATGCTGATGAACAAATATACAAATGACATTTGAGGTAATCAAATATTAATGTACTCTTTGGGTTTTTACTTGTTCCTGCATTAATTCTGTCCTGCTTCCATTATTAAAGATTGTAAAATATCCTATTATTTGTTATAAATAACCTTTTATTTAAGAAATCCTCTGCTGTTAGATATTTAGGAACATTTAAATTGTTTTCTTTAAATTAATATTGTGATAGGTAAATTTATAAAACAGTGTTTGCTGTTACCCATGATTAATTCTTTATGTATACTTTAATATGTAAAATTGATTTCATATTAAACAAGAAAATATTTTCTAAGAACATTTTTTTGTTATTTAATTCTATCATGCCTTTTCATAAGGAAGCACTTTTTAGTTTCATTAAATCTGCCTAAGATTTTTTAATATAAATGTATTTAGTATTTGTGGCCTTTTTTATTTCAGTAGACTCTTTTAAAAGAACAATTTGAGGATCACATCAAAAAGGAAAAACACAGACAGTTCCCATATACACCTTGTCCTGCCATACAGAGCCTCTCCCATTGTCAACATTCTGCAGCAGAGTGGTACTTTCGTTATAATTGATGAACCTGCATTCATACATCATCACTCAATGTTTATACTTTACATTATGGTTTATTATTTGTGTTTTACATTCTATAAATTTTGACAAGTGTATAATGATACGTATCCAGCCTTATCACACTGAATAGTTGCTCTGTTCTAAAAATACTGTTTCTCCTCCCAACCGTGGACCACCACTGACTGTCTCCATAGTTTTGTCTCTTACAGAATGATGTATAATTGGAGTCATGGAGTATGCTGGTTTTTCAGATGGGCTTTTCTCCCTTAGTAATATGCATTTAAGATTTGTCCATATCTAAGCCATTTTCATGACTTAGCATGTTTTGTTTAAGTGCTAAATAATATTTTATTGTCTGAATGTACTACAGTTTAATCATTCACATTATGATGGACATCGTGGTTGATTCCATTTTTTAATTGTAAATATAACTGCTATAAACATTTGGTTTGCAGGTTTTTGTGTAGATGTGGTTTTCAATTTATTTGAGTACATATTATGGAACATAGTTGCTGAATTATATGGTATGAGTATGTTTAGTTTTCTAAGAAATTGCCAAAATGTCTTCTCAAGTAACTGTTCTAATTTGCATTCCCACTGGCAACGAATGGGAGAGTTCCTCTTGCTCCACCAGCATTTGGTGCTGTCAGTGTTGAGGATGTTTGCCATTATAACAGGTGTGTAGTGATCTATTTTCTCTTAGAAAACATTTAATATATGGTTTCATGCTATTTCTGAAATCAGAAATACATTTCTTTTATGAAAATGCTCTCATTATTAATAGTGACAAACTTGTGCTGATAATTATATCTTTCACATTTTTTTCTCAAGTTTTGTGGATCCAGAATAGGTCTAACTCATCCTTTCATTCTTTTAAGTCCTAATAATGTGTCTTGAATACAGTAGGCTCTCAATATGGAAAGACGATATTTCTCTAAAATGCACATAGTTCCTGAAATATTTCAATAAGAAACTCCAACACATCAATTTAAAAATATTCTTAAAATCAATATTCATATCTTTATTTTTAATTTAACTACAATCAACCCAATAAATGTGTCTAATACTTTCACAAACTTTCCTTAAAAGTTTTTTTTACATTAAGTTCGCGTTGAACTATTCTTGCCAGTCTTATTATTATAATGTATAAAGTGAAGACTTGAAGTACCCAACACTTAAATGTGTTGTTTTTTTTAACATTGAGCAATAAAATTCAAACCCACTAAATTGAAGCCTAAGATTAGAGGGTCTTTTTCCCCACTATGCTCTATGCCTAGATCACTATATATATATGTATATATGTAATTATATATATGTATAATTTTTAAAAACCAACAAACAACCATATCACTATATATATATATATATAGTGATATATATATAGTGATATAAAAATTATATATATATATAATTTTTAAAAACCAACAAACAACCATATCACTATATATATATATATATATATATATATATAATTTTTAAAAACCAACAAACAACCATATCAAAGCAAGAATTTTGTTTTTATTAATTTTTACTATAAATGTCATAATAAAAAGAAAGATGCTTTGTGGCTGATATACGTGATAACAGGAGAAAAATGATTTAACACCAGATTTACAGAATTTTTATGTATATGGCTTATTTTGAAAGTGTATCAGGTCAAACAAAGACAGAAAACTATAGTGAAAATTAGTATCAAAGACCTGCAATCATTAGCAAGTGTGTTGTGGGCTGCCTTGCAAATTCTGATTTAGAGTAGAATATATCTGTTTTCTTTTTTGTTTAGTAACTAATTTCTTGAATCAAACTTTCTTGACTACCTTACCTCAGGAGGAGACATGTCAAATATTTTAAATCAGAATCTTAAGTTTATATTTGCTATTTTATGAATTTTTATTTATTTAAATCTGGTGAGTAATCAGTTATATTTTTAACATGCATTTTTATAGGCATTTCTAGGAATTGCAATGATATTTTGGCAAAACTTAATAACCCAGATAACAATTTGCATGGTCTAGAGGACTCTAATTAATATACTTATAAAGAAAAACACTGCCTGTTAAAAGTCATTATAACTGGAGTTAGAAGGATGTGCTTTATTTTTGGAGCAAGCATGCAAAAAGCAATCTTTGTTTCAAATTATGGTTTATTGTGTTCAATGAATTGATCTTGACATGTACTCCCCAATTTGTTTTTGCCTCTTTAAAAGACAGTGGAATAGAATGGAATAAGTTAGGATGATAGGATAGGATAGGATACATAGAATAGGAATAGAATAGCCTAGACAAGCATAACATACAATAAAAATATAGCAGAGGGTGTATAACTTGTGTACCTAAATCTTGTATAGCAGGTAGGAATTCTGTAGGCAGTATAACCTGGGACAAACATTAGTGTACAAGAGGTTTATAAGTGAATGCCCTTTGGGGTTGTGTGGGAGTCACCTGGCTAGGAAAGTGAAGAGACAGGTAGAAGAGAGAAGGAATGCACTAGGCATTCCATAAACTCTCAAAAAGTAATAGAAAAGTAAGTAATTTCTAGAGGGTATTATATGTAATGCCACTTGACAATATTTGTGGAAAGAAAGAAGGAAGATAGGGAGGAAGGAAGAAAAGGAAGAAATGAAGGAAATAAGAATAAAAGGAAAAAGAAAAGGAGGGAAGAATATATTTTACAATCCATACAGTTAGTGCAGCCCCCTATTAAAAGAAAATGTTGCTAAGAGCTGGGCATAGACATTACAGAAAAATAAAACTAATGACAAGGTTCTTCAGAGCAGAGTAGACTTTTTACTGATGCTTTACCTTTTTAATTATTTTTTATCACACTAGGGGGGCAACAAGGGAAGAAAATCATTGTTTCCCTCAAATTAACAATGTACTTAGTGGGAAAATATTTCTAAAAGAGAAAGAAGATATATTTCAGGTTGCGGTTGAATTATCCTATCTAATAAAAGGGTAATATGCAAATTAGCCATCACTGTGTCACAAAGATGGAAGTGCCCATAGCCACAAGATGGTGATGCCCAGTCCTCTCAGCCCTGCCAGAGTCCCCGGGCAGTGGGCGTGGAGTGGCCAGGCCCTGCAGAGAGCTACTGGTGCATGGATTCATGCACAGGGCTACTAGTATGATAATAACAGCAACAACAATTATATATCTATGTGTATAGTGGTCATAAAATCCTTGGTGTATCCACAGGCATAACCATATGAAATAACCTATGTCAAGAGGTGGCACAGTCTGTATGCTCCTTCATTTCATTCCTCTTTTTGGAAGATGGTTGGGTATTATCCTCTGCTTTTTTCACTATATTTCATTACACCAACTTACATGGTTTAAACATGAGTAAGTCACAGCAAGACAAGCTCTGGAGCTAACACAGGTTTGTGTTTTGGGCAAATTCTCTCTGAGCAATACAGCTTCTCCCAAGGGCTGACTTACATTTCCAGAAGACATTCCCAGGGTTAGGGTTTTTATTTTTTTAAATATATTTCATTGATTTTTTACAGAGAGGAAGCGAGAGAGAGAGAGTTAGAAACATCGATGAGAGAGAAACATAGATTAGCTGCCTCCTGCACGCCCCCTACTGGGGTTGTGCCCGCAACCCAGGTACATGCCCTTGACCGGAATCGAACCTGGGACCTTTCAGTCCGCAGGCTGACACTCTATCCACTGAGCCAAACCGGTTTCAGCAGGGTTAAGGGTTTTTAAAGAGGATGATTTTAACCTGTGCTTTGGCTCACACTGCAACTTTTAAGCTCCAATTATTTTCTGCCTATTGTGCTATTTGGCTGAGCACTGCCAGGTAAACAACACTCCTAATGGTGGTCACAGAATGCAGAACCTTACTTAGGAATGAAGGCAATAGTGAAATTCAAAGGATTGCTACAGTTATTTAAATACACACTTGTCTCATAATGGACACCTAGAAAAATCCACATTACCTGGAAGCCAGACCCATTAAGTCATGTAATATTTTTTTCTGAGTTGGAACCCTTACCTCAACTCCTTGCTTTAGCTATATGCCAATAGATACTGAGTGCTTGGTACATGACCTCTTTTGACTCTCAGATGAAGAAAGATGGTATGCAGGTTATGGGTGCTGGTGAGATGTATGTTTTTGCAGAAAGAAAGAGGATACAGAAGCCACCAGGTGCTTTTAGTTAGGAACTAGAGGACAATTGTTGGGTTTTCTGGGTTAAACCAAAGCTGTTACTGAAATCTTAAGAACCTAGCACTGTGATCTCTAGTGGGGATAAGCAACATTCCAGCTTGCCCTAACAAATGGGCCAGGCACCATGAACATTCCTCTGAGTGTATTTATTGTTCCTCACCACTTCACTGAGGCCACTGTTTCTCCTGGTGAGTTGTTATGTATTTCTGTGTTCTGTAGTTGAAGCTGTGGTGCTCCTTTTCAGAAGGTCCCTGTAATTCTACCACAATATAATCTCCTTAAGAGCATACACAGGATCCATTGTGTTTACAAGGTCATATTCCTAAGGTTGAGAACAGCTGCATTTTCAAGGTTTAGAACTGCACTTGATATATGATAGTAACTTAACGCATGTATCTGAAATACTGTCTTCTGTCAGGACTAAAGTGTGCTTATACAAAGGCTGCCGCAAATGTTGTGTTATTGATGCTTATCCTAAAGTACATACTTGACTCACCCTTTAAAATAGGCTGTATTGTTTATTTAAAAAATAGACTGTAACAACATTAACCATGCAATTATAAACAAAGGAGATGCTATAATTTGAATTATTTGATCCAAGTTTCAAAAGTAGATACTTTCTTCATTTTTACTTGCTTGGCATAGTTTATGGTGATATGATGGCCTCAAAAGAAACTTTGAACTTGGTTCCTGTAAGAATATATAACTATGTAGCTTAATTTTCAATTGGGAATACAAGGAAAAAACTTATAAAGCAATAGTATAAATAAAGACTTTGTAAGCCAATGTCTAAGGTAAGGCATAGATTAGTGTGGTACATCTGGGAAAGAGCTTCCAGAATTTCCCAGAAGGAAGGACCTGTCCCAGATGCTGGGAAAGTGGTCAGCAGACAGCCTCCAGCTGCTGGCCCCTTAAGTTTGCCCTGGGGTGTCAGAAGGACCTGTCCCAGCTGCTGGGAAAGTGGTCAGCAGACAGCCTCCAGCTGCTGGCCCCTTAAGTTTGCCCTGGGGTGTGCCTCCACTGCAGAGAGATACCTCACTAGGGAGGTTACTCCATTGCTTTGGCTGCCACATCTGGTGACTGGTTGAGTAAGGCACATTGATAATATGTGACATGTTGGTCCAACATAGGCCAATGCTGACAGGTGATACTCCAGATTCTCCCATGAGGTTGAGCAAAGTTTAATGAGTCTACATCACAATTCAATGTTTTTACATGCCTAATTCTTCTATCCTCCCTTCCCTTCTATGGGTGTTGATTCCTAATAGATATTAATCTCCATCTCAGTGTCCTCTACTAGAAAACATAACCTGTGCTCTCTGGAATAGCTAGGTAATATAATGAAAGCTAAAAAAAAGGGGAAAAGAACACTTGATAGGAAAAAATGGCTAATGGATTTGGCCAGGAGGGTATTCCTGGGAAACGGATATTAAGAAAATAATGATATAAGCCTTGCATTGAACTCTGACTCTGTGCCTTGCCCTGTGCTAAATGGTCAAAACAGTTTATACATACTACTTCAATTAATACCCCAAGCAATGCAGTGTTAGGCAGTAACACCCATATTTTAGGGATTAGAAAAGTTATGCATAGTGAGTGGTACTGTTGTCTTCAAAACCTGGCTTGATGAATTCATTCATTTGAACTACTTTTAAGTTCAAGTTAGAAATAGTTACCAGGGTTTAAAGGGTCATTTATATAATGTGTAAAAAAAGAAAGGTTTCATGGAATAGTCTCAGGGACACGCTTCTAATTTTTCATACCCTTAGCTTTCATCTCCTAGTTTAGAGGTCTTGACATTACTTTACTATTTTTCTAGATACTTCCTTTTTGCTTCCAGACTGCTTCTTGCAAAAACCTCTTGACAATTACCCCTCCTAGTTATACCGATTCCATCTCATCCTCATCATTTTTCACTCATACCTTTGGCACCTAGATAATAGACTAGTTCCAACACTTTCCTTTAATGCTTGACAACTGTAAGATCTGCACAAAAAGACCATTTGAAGTTGTGGCTTTCCTTCACCTTTTTTTCTTCAACAACTTTCTGCTCTTTTCTGCTTATACCATCTATTCTTAGAATAACATCCTAAACTGCCTCCCTGTTCAGAGATGTAACCTCTTTCATGTCTTAAAACCTAATATTCCTCTGACTGATTCTAAATAACTATTCTTCCCAAATCCCCACACTTCTCCCACTAAAGTTGGTGTTCAGTTTAACATGGCCAAAATAACTCGTTACTTTCCAGTCTTTCAATATTCTAGAATTTCATCTGACTTCATTTTCCTTCCTATTTAATCTAGAAAATTCGCTAAATATTTCAGCGATATTTCCACTAATACCCTCCATTCATAGATTCATTTTTTTTTAATTATACCATATACAGCCTCCACAGAGCCAGACCTGTAATAACCAACCACACTTCTGTTTTCTGTGATGTGAGGAACAGGCCTGTCTGAAAAGAACCCTATCACTCACCCAAGCTTAATAGAAGTCTGAGCCATCAGGACTCTCTCCAAGCAGAAGAGGTGGCCTCCAGCTAGGCTTTCCATGAGGTCCGTGTCTTTCTCCCTCTTGCAGGTGAAGGGACCACAGCTTTCCATGGCCCCTGTTCTCTTCCTGTTGGATGCCTAGACTTCTCAGACAACTCCTAGAAATAGCTGCACCCAAACCCAGATTGCTTATCAGCACAATGATAATTATTTCAAATTTCAAGCTTAACCTACAAATAGAAAAAGCAATAGTATATGGCTGTTTCTAATGTCTATGTTCCTCTTATTACCTTGAAAGAAGACTCAAGGTCCCGAGGCTGGGAGAAATTATGATTGTTTCAGAATTAACCACATTTGATTCCTTTTTGGCTCATCCTTCTCTTTGCTAGGGCAATGCGATGAGAGACAGATGTCACCCTACAGGTACCAGGGTCTGCAGTGCAGGAGAGAAACCCTGGAAATATGAATCAGGCATGTTATGTACACCTTGCTTCCTTCACTTCTCAAAGGAAGAAGAAAAACTTAATCTCGCTAATGTGCACACATCCTCTTGAGGAAGAGGAGAGTAAAGACTAGGTTCTTACCCTTTGGAATGTAAGTCAATGTCTTCAGAGGGAAAATAAGACAAGCCTTCAAGTTTACAAGTTCTGAAATTTCTGGGACAGATAACTTTTATTATCTTTCGAATGGGAGTTGATGGTTTTAGATCTAACTTACTTGCAATAGAAAGAATAAATAGATCTGAGTGAAGGAGACATTCTCTAACATGTCAATTCACTTTGCTCGAGGAGCCAAACTGCAGGGGAAAAATCTAATTCTCTAGATTTCCACAATACTTGGGGCCATAAGTACATTCTGAGGGCCTGAGTGCACCTGGTGCCGCTCTCTTCATTGTGTGGATAATGAAGGTGAGGCTGATTCATAACCTCTCTTGGTGATCTCAAACTCTGGAGATTCCTCAAGGAAATCTGTTTCTTATCCGATTCCAGGCACACAATGGAAGTTGTCCAGAGATGGGTGCCCTATACGTGGTGATTATGAAGACTCAATTTTGCACACTTTTTTTTCTGGGCTTCTTATTGCTGCATCTCTGATATTTTTCACCAGCCAGTCTCTCAACATTGCTCAGCATATATTTCGTTTAGCTTTAATCAACTGCATTCCCAATTCCCCATGATATTCGTTCCATAAGTTTAAAATCCTCTAAAACAGTACCATTCTGGGCTTCATACATTTTTTACCACTTATATCACCGAAACACACACACACACCCCAATACTCTTACCTCTTCATCCCTTCATCATTACTAAACTTCAATGCTAAGCTTTTCACTGTCCCCTTGATCCTGACTCCATCTACCTATCCCATGAGCCTTGCAATAAAGACCATGGTTTTTGCTCTAGCAAAATTAGATTTAAATATTTTTAGCATAATGTGTTAGTTGTGTGACCTTGGTCATGTAATCAATGTTTCCATTCTCTCTTTGGAAAATTGAAGTGTTGAGACAACTATGAAGCAGTGATTTTAAACTGGTGTGCTGCAAGAACTTTTAAAACATGCACTACCTGAGTATTTAGTCAGAGGCACTAACATCTTTTCCCTTAGATTGTCAAATTAAAAAATTACGACAGCCAACACAATAGCCATCTGGTGTGAATGAATCAAAATCATTCCCATCTTTTTGTCAGATTGTCAAAAAATATATATTTTTGGTGTGCTGTGGAATTTCAGTAAGTGATATATGTGTACCATGAGATGAAAAAGGTTGAAAATTGCTGTTGTGGAGGAAAATGAAGAGATAAAATATGTAAAGCACTTAATTTAGCATCTACTCAAATAGTAGTTATTACTGTTATTAGACAGTTATTTCCTAATTATCCCATCTTTCTCGTTAGCCCTTTAAATGATGTCCTTTACCTACCTTAACCTCACTCCCCAAAATCAATTAATTCTCTTATTCTTGATAGGTAATTATATGACCCGCATGACTCTCCCAATTATATAATAATTTCCTTTCTGTTTTATTCTTTCATTTCACATCCTTTGAAAACCTAGTATTTCTGTGCTCACTGCACTCCTGGCCTCAACTCCATTTGTTTCCTCATTTTCTCAATGCTTTGTGCTTGGTCATGATGTCTTTCATGACTTTGTGCTTAGTCATGATGTCTTTGTAATGACTGAATTCACAGGACCTCTTCTCAGTACATACCATATTTTGCCTTTCTGTAACTTTGACGAGCATTGTCTACACTATCTTAAAATAATCTTTTCCCAAGTTTTTTTTTAGCATATTTTCTTCTAATTCACCATCTACTTCTCTGAGCTCTTTTTGCCATTCTTTTTTTTTAGCCACATTCCCTTGTGTGCGTGTGTCCCCTGGAAGCATTACCTTCCTGGTTTATTCCTTGTTGTAGTCTCTGTCTGTGAGCTAATCACTAGGGACAAGGTTTCTCCTTCCTTGCGTTGAAAATGTCCCCATATACTTTTTTTGCTTGGATGGTTTACCCATCTGGTAAACTATTAGCTACAGTACTTTCCTCACCTTAACTAGATAACCCCAAATCATATACATAACCTGAGAAATAAAACGCTTCTTAAAATATTTTATTGATTTCTGAGAGGAAGGGAGATGGAGAAAGATAGGAAAACATCGAAAATGGAGAGAATCATTGATCAGTTGCCTCCTGCATGTACCCTACTGGGGATCGAGCCTGCAACTCGAGTATGTGCCCTCACCAGGAATGGAATTGTAACCTCCTGGTTCATAGGTTGATGCTCAACCACTCAATACCACCAACCAGGCAGAAATAAAACTCTTTTATCAAAGGATTTTTTTGTGTAACCTAATTGAGTAAAGAAATATAAAAGAAGGAAAAATAAACAGTAAAGAAGACAAGGGTAATTTTATAGTGTGTCCTCTGAATGTTCTAAATTGCCATGTGTGATTGTTTTCTAAAATTGCAACTAAAATAAGTGGTATGATTTATGTTGTTCATTTATGATATTTAGCCATTTTATCTTTGCAAATTCTTCTGCAAAGACGCTGTAAGTTTGTCAAGTATTAAAAATAAAGCTCTGCTATATTTTTATAATCTTTTTGTGTAAGAACAAAATGATTATATAGGAAAGAATGTATTCTTGATTTGACTTTTCCTGAAAAATAAAATATTTTCTGACATGTGACAAGCTCACCAATGCGTACTCCTGACTCTGAAGAGGCCCTATTCATTGTTCCCACAATTTGCATTGGTTTTAGGAAAACTTAATTAAGCCCTTGTTCACAGAACAGTAGTATTTGGTGAATATAATTATTAGTTGACTTAATGTGATTTGGGGAAAATTCTTGCCTGTTTTCTCTCTCCTACTTTTCCTCATATCTGAGCTTCTGTCTTCATATTATGCAATCAATGTTTCTAAGAGCTGCCTCTTCTCCTAAAACCTTTTCCCACATCAGTATTAGGTGACTCACTTTCAGCCACGCTGAGTTCATCCAGTGCTTCACTCCCTGGTCCTTCTGGGGCCTGGGCCTGCCTCTGCAACAGCTTTGATGGAGTAGTTCACAGCTTTTCCCCTTCCTCCTGGCTCAGTCTTCCTTCGAGTACTTAGAGCATCTTCTTAGAAACAGAAATTAATACAAGTGGATGAAAATTACAGTACAAATTCTATCGCCATGCCCTGTAGGGTAAATCATTTAATATGCAATAGTATTTCATTTTTTTGAAGGCCATCAGAGGAGATTCGACTTGTATCTCTCCCTGATGAGGGTCAGGCAAAGGAAGATGTCATAGATGAGATGATGGCTCTGCTCCACTTCTTTCTCTGCCTGGAGTGATTTTTCCTGAGGTTATGTTTGGCTCACTCCTTCATCTCCCTCACACATCAGCACAAATCTCACTTTCTCAGGGGAATCTTCTCTGACTCTGTCTGTTTAGTACTTCAGTCTGTTACAGCTGTCTCCTCTGGAATTCTGGATCGTCTTTACCTTGCTTTATTTTTATTTATTTTTCCCATAGGACTTAAAATAAGATAATATGTTAGATAATAAATTTACTATATTTTTCATTCTGATTTTTAATTCTTCATTATGCAACTTCATTCTGTTGTGTGTTTGAAATCAGAGAGAAATGTTTTAAATTCTAGGTATCTAGCCCAAGAGACTTTTGTCTTGTTGGATCCCAAACACTAAGAGCCTGGCAATAGTGGGCACTTAAAAATACTCAAAGAATGAATGGAGCAAAGGAAGGAGGGAGGGAGAAAGGATGGAAGGAAAAAAATGAAAGAAGGGTAAAAATAAAAACAAAAACAAATAAATTATTAATTCTTCTTTCTCCACACATTTATTTCAGTTCTGTGTGAACATCTGTTTTCTGAGTCTCACTATAATGTAGTATTACTGAGTATTCATAGATAAGTGAGATATTCATCCTCATAATAATTTGAGAATATAACCCTTTTTTAATGCTGTAAAGTATTATAGATGTAAGAATATTGTGTAATGGAAATGCTATAATAGATTTGCACTTTAGCTCATTTTAATCACTTCTTTCCAGGTAATATGGGGGCTGGGATAGGGGTGCTCTGTGAGGTGCAGCATTAGAGTAAGGAGATCAGTTATGAGACAGAGAAAGAACACATACACCTGAATGAGAGCAGTGGTAATAGTTAGAGGAGAGCAGGGATGGGTTCTGAAGTAGTCAGATAAAATCAGAGGAACAGAGTGAATGATTAAGGATGAGGGATTTGCTTGTAGTAAGACATGGATTTAAGAATAAGAAAATTAAGTGCATTTTATCATTGTGCCAACCATTATTTAATACCACTACCTGAGCATAGAAGGAATAAACACAATCCAGTGATCAGAGAAAAAGCATCAGAAGAACGTGCTACAGAGAAATGCCAATCTGGAGTGTTTCTAGTGTTTCTAGCCACAGAAAGCTAACCGCCCCTACCAAAACCAGGCATTGGGAAGGAGTGAGAGAAGTGCCAGCTCTAACCACTGACCATGATTCAGCTTTGTTTTATTTGTTAACTTATTTAATTTACTCTAAGACAAATTACTAACATCTTAAAAATTCCCAGAGCAAGAAGAAAGGAGAATATGCCAATTCTGTCCATTTTACATGAGGCCAACAACCTAAGGAAATTAATTTTAAAAATGCATGGAAAGCATTATACTTAAGATAAGAATACCAATGAAAGGTTCACCATGTTAACTTGCATGATTGACAAATATCTATTAGTCACATTGTGCATAATTCAGCATTTCATAAGGATGGGCACATTATCTTGCTTGCCTTTTTGCCCCTAGTGCCTAACCTAAGGCTTGACACTAATAGTAACTCAATAAATCATCTTTCAATGGCTGAACAAGGAAATGAATAGCAAGATTGTTAATAATGTGGGTTTTGGAATCAGAGAGAAAAATTTTAAATCCTAGATCTTCCACCTACTAGTTGAAAATGCTACTTTATTTTCTGAGCTTCAGTTTCCTCATATGTAAAATGGAAATTATAATAGCTTTACCTCACAGTGTTGCTGACATTTAAAAATAATAATCAGTTATTATTTTAAACACTTAGCACAGTGCCTAGCATGCAGTGTGTGTTCAGTGAATGTTCATAATTATTATAGTATTACATTTTGTGTGCCAGGTAAATTTTAAGCCACAAATAAATTTGAAAATTTTTAAAGCTGCCTTCAAAATCAGTAAACATTGTGTACTTAGTAAGCTGGAAGGCAAATCCCTTTAAAGGAGTCTTAGTGATAAAATATATATTTAACCCTTTTTCCTATAAGTCCTCAGTTTTCATTATTTTCTTTTTTTTCCTTAATCATGGATAAGGAATATGTTGTCTAATGAATGGTTAAAGATGAAATTATTTGTCTTAAGTAGAGAATGCTGAGAAATTACTAGTAATTTTAAAAAAACTATTATATTCTTTTAGAGAATGTGGTGGAGTAATACTTATGCAAGAAATATATACAATGGCTTCTGCAAACTTATGAAGTAGATATCTTAGAAGAGTAATACAAATTTCACTATGCTCCCTGGAAATTGATGGGATCCTATGCAGCAAATGTGTTAGCTTTCATATTTTTTAGGAATGTTCCATAATCACACTACAGTTGGTAATAAGTTGGGTAAAAACTGCATGATCACGTACCATCTTACCTTTAAAGAGTCACATGATATATTTACAAGATTGCTCTGGATGGGAACATAAGAGGAACTGTAGTGCTAGACTCACTGACCACAGCTCAAATACAAGATCTAGACTAAGAACTATAGAAGGCACTAAGTTGTATGAATTCCCTGTAAATGTTGGAGATTAAACCCTTATCAGTGTTAACATTGACAAATATGTTCTCCCATGCAGTGGGCTTTCTCGTTGTTTTGTTGATGGTTTCTTTTGCTGTGAAAAAGCTTTTTATTTTGATGTAGTCCCGTTTATTTTCTCTTTAGTTTGCATTGCCCTAGGAGCAGTATCAGTGAAGAAGTTCCTTCAGCATATGTCTGAGATTTTGCTGCCTGTGGATTCCTCTAGTATTTTTATGGTTTCCCGTCTTATGTTTAAGTCCTTTATCCATTTTGAGTTTATTTTGTGCATGGTGTAAGTTGGTGGTCTAGTTTCATTTTTTTGCATGCATCTGTCCAATTTTCCCAACACCATTTGTTGAAGAGACTGTCTTGACTCCATTGTATGTTCGTGCCTCCTTTGTCAAATATTAATTGAGCATAGTGGCTTGGGTCAATTTCTGGGTTCTCTATTTTATTCCATTGATCTATATGTCTGTTCTTGTGCCAGTACCAGGCTGTTTTGAGAACAGTGGATTTGTAATACAACTTGATATCTGGTATTGAGATCTCACCTATTTTGTTCTTTTTTCTCAGGATTGCAGCAGCTATTCGGGGTCTTTTCCTATTCCAGATGAATTTTTGGAAAGTTCATTCTAAGTCTGTGAAATATGTCATTAGTATTTTAATGGGGATTGCATTGAATCTATAGATTGCTTTGGGTAGTATGGACATTTTAATGATGTTGATTCTGCCAACACATGAACATGGTATGTTCTTCCATCTGTTTATGTCTTCCTCTATCTCTTTTTTCAGTGTCCTATAGTTTTCCGTGTATAGGTCTTTTACCTCCTTAGTTAAGTTTATTCCTAGGTATCTTAATTTTTTTGGTGTGATGGTAAATGGGATTGCTTTTTGAGTCTCTCTTTCTCTAAGTTCATTATTGGTATATAGAAATGCCATAGATTTCTTGGTGTTAATTTTGTATCATGCTACATTGCCAAATTCATTTATTAAGTGTAATACTTTTTTGATGGAGTCTTTAGGGTTTTCTATATACAGTATCATGTCATCTGCAAATAAGGACAGTTTTACTTCTTTTCCAATTTGGATGCCTTTTATTTCTTCTTCTTGTCAAAAAATGGGCAACGGACCTAAATAGATACTTTTCAAAAGAAGACAGAAGGAAGGCCAAGAGGCATATGAAAGTATGCTCAGTCACTAATCATCCGAGAGATGCAAATCAAAATGACAATGAGATACCATCTCACACATGTCAGAATGGCAATCATCAACAAACGACAAGTGCTGGAGAGGATGCGGAGAAAAAGGAACCCCCGTGCACTGCTGGTGGGAATGCAGACTGGTGAAGCCACTGTGGAGAACAGTATGGAGTTTCCTCAAAAAACTAAAAATGGATCTCCCATTTGACCCAGTGATCCCACTTCTGGGAATATATCCCAAGAAACTAGAAACACCAATCAGAAATAATACATGCACCCCTATGTTCATAGCTGCACATTTACAATAGCTGAGATTTGGAAATAGCCTAAGTGTCCATCAACAGATGAGTGGATTAAAAAACGGAGGTACATCTACACAATAGAATACTATGCTGCTGTAAAAAAGAAGGACTTCTTACCATTTGCAACAGCATGGATGGAACTGGAGAGCATTATGCTAAGTGAAATAAGCCAGTCAGAGAAAGATAAATATCACACGATCTCACTCATTTGTGGAATATAATGAACAACATAAACTGATGAATAAAAACAGATCCAGAGACAGAGAAGCATCTATCAGACCATCAAACCTCAGAGGGAAAGTAGGGAAGGGTGGGGGTAAGGAGGAGAGATCAACCAAAGGATTTGTATTCATGCATATAAGCCTAACCATTGGACACAGACAACAAGGGGGTGAGGGCATGAGTGGAGGGCATGGGGTGTAATGGGGGAATAAGGACACATATGTAACACCTTAATCAATAAAGAAATTTTAAAAAAGAAGAAAAAAATGTGAAAAAAAAAGGAAGGCACTAAGAATTCTACTAAAAGGTATAAATCCTAGCAACCAAAATTGATTCATAGGAGTGAATTCTGTTTTATTTATTTAGTGAAAGTAAATTAAAATAAAATAACTTTGGTGTTTTAAAAAGACAAATTAATACAAGACCATAAAAATACTTAGGAAAAACATAAAAATGCCTAGTTCTAAACTATAGTATCCCATGATTAAAATCAACAACAGTTCAAATATTATGATGTCAGAAAACAAATCAGTGGAACAGAAAGTCAAGAAATAAACCCCAAACATATACACAAATCCATGCATACGCATATCTGCAGTTTAAAAAAGAATGTAAAATGCCACCGAGAAGCAGTGGTTCTGCCTTGGCTGCACTTTGTAAGCACCTGGGGAGCTTTAAAAAGTACTGCTGTCTGAATGCCAACCCGAGATTCCAGTTGAATTGCTCAGAGGAGTGGCCTGGGTATTTGGCTTTTTAAAAGCTCCCCAACTAATTATATATAATATTCAACCAATGTTGAGAATTATGACTTATGGGAATTGACTTTTTTATTTATAATCACACAACAAAATTTGAACTTTGAGAATAGAACTAGGTGTATAAATGAGCTACATTACATATTTTAATTCTTCTTGATTATAATCTTCATTGCTTTTTCTCTCTTCAGTTAATATTGCCATTATCAGTTATAACTTCTAAACATATTTGACATATAGCAGATTTAAAAAATACACATATTTTGTTGCTTAGCTATAGAATGAAAGAAAACCATATACAATAACAAATTGCATAACAAATGTATATATGATGTAGATTTGTTATTCAACTTCATACACTCCAGTGTTTCAGACTATATTTACACTAGAGGCCTGGTGCAGGGGATTCATGCACTGGTGGGGGGCGTGGCCTGAGGGATCTCTTTCTGTGGGACTGCTGCTCATCTGGTCAGCCCAGCAGCGCTCCCAGTGTGGGAATGCACTGACCACCAGGGGGCAGCTCCTGCATTACCGTCTGCCCCCTTGTGGTCAGAGTGCATCATAGTGACTGGGCAACCGGTTGTTCTGGCCATTCCGCCATTTGGTCAGTGGGCTTTTATTATATAGGACTAGAGACCCAGTGCACAAAATGTGTGCACTTGTGGGGGTCCCTCAGCCCGGCCTGTGCCCTGTCACAGTCTAGCAGCCCTTGGGGGATGTCTGACTCATGGCTTAGGCTGTGGGGAGTGGGCTTAAGCCACAGTTGGACATCCTTATCGCTGCCATGGAGGTGGGAGAGGCTCCCACCACCACTGCTGTGCTCACCAGCCATGAGCCTGGCTTCTGGCTGAGCAGTGCTCCCTACTGTGGGAGTGCACTGACCACCAGGGGGCAGCTACTGCCTTGAGTGTCTGGCCCCTGGTGGTCAATGCACATCATAATGACCAGTCATTCCGCTGTTCAGTCAATTTGCACATTAGCCTTTTATTATATAGGATACTAATGGCTTGTAACTGTGTGTCCCAGAACATATGCCCTTTGCCAACTACCAAAGCCTATGTGTGCCCTGACCTGTTTGGCTCAATGGATAGGTTGTCAGTCCGTGGACTCAAGGGTCCCGGGTTTGATTCCAGATAAGGGCATGTACCTTGGTTGCAGGCACATCCCCAGTGGGGGGTGTGCAGGAGGCAGCTGATTGATGTTTCTTTGTCATTGATTTTTCTAATTTTCTCTCCCTCTCCCTTCCTCTCTGTAAAAAATCAATAAAATATATATACATTTTTTAAAAGCTTATATGCATCTCTCTACTTGGATATCTTCATGTGGATGTTTCATAAACTTCACAAACTCATTAGGTTCCATTTGAAGTCAAGGTCCTTCTTCAAACTTTTTCTAACATGTTAGTGCTCGCTAAAAGAAAAAAAAAGTGACACCATCCACCCAGATTCCACGCCAAAATATGGCTTTTTAAAATCTTACATCCAGCTGTTTGCTTTGTTCTACATTCAACTGGCTATCACTTACATTTTTGTATTTATCTTCATCTCCCGTGCTACTCCTCTATTCCAGGCATCTTGTCATTTGATTTATATCAGTCTAACAACTTACAGCTCCTCCTTGCTTCATGTTGAATGTAGAATTCAAAAGATGCTTCTTCAAGATTTCTGTCCCTTGGTTATTCAGTCAAATGCTGAACTAAGGGAAATTGCAGATGGATCTAAGACGACTTATCAACTAACCTTAAGATAAGAAGAGAAAGTTGGATCATACAAAAGGGCCAATATAGTCACTGGGGCCCTTGACAGCAGAAGAGAATGGCAGAAGAGATGTGTAAGAGAGATGGAACAGAAGTCTAAGGTGAAATGGAACTGACCAGAAGCTGCTGGCTTTGAACAGGGCCAAAAGCCAGGTCATATGGGCAGGACCCTAAAATCTGTTCCTTGCTTATGCCTCAATTTATTTTATTTATTTCCACCTCTCAATTCCCAATGTATTTTCATTCTATATGTTGTTTTTTAATTTATTTTAAATCACAGTTGACATACAATGTTATATTAGTTTCAGGTTTACAACATAGCTCTTAGATATTATAACTTACGAAATGACCATGCCAATAAGTCTAGTTCCAGTCTGACACAATACATAGTTATTACAATATTATTGACTATATTCCCTGTGTTGTGCTTTATAACCCTGTGAATATTTTTTGACTGGCAATTTGTATTCTTAATCTCTTTACCTTTCACCCGTCCCCCGACCTCACATGGTTCATCTTTTCTTTCAACCCTCAATTTTCCCACTTTGGGTCGCCAGCTCTACTAATCTTATAGATCTTGGTTTATGCATTCTATGGAAATTAAGGTATTGGATTAGGTTTAACATTTTTATGAGCTATTATTTCGCATGCAGTTACACCATTATCGTACCTTTATCACTCAGAATTATACATATCTATTAACTTATTTATAGTTTCTGTAGACCTTCCTCTAGTTCTTGTAAACTGAAATTTTATTAATTTATTTACTCATTTATACTGTGAAAGAAACTTACATGGTATTCAGTTTGAAAATATTCTGGGAGATAAAGAATTTAGGAAGTGAAATTGTAAGAGATGACTTTTCTGTGGAAATACTATTTTAGAAGCGATTTAAAGTATTAGAAAGGACCAGTCACTGAAATAATTGTGCAAATAGGGGTAAGCAAATGAATGATACCATACAAAAACTGGGAAGGAAAATGGCCTGAAATTAAATCTTGAGTCTTTGTTGATTACTAGAACAGAATTTGCATTTTATTCTAATTTCAGTGAAAGTGGTTAAATGTGGTGATAAGCTATGGAGAGAGTGATTTGGAAAAGACATGATAGGCCCAGCCAGTGTTGCTCAATGGTTGAGTGTTGACCTATGAACCAGGAGGTCACAGTTCAACTCCCTGTCAGGGCACATGCCTGGGTTGTGGGCTCAGTCCCAAGTAGGGGGCGTGCAGGATGCAGCCAATCAGATGAAAAAAGAAGAGGAGAGAAAACATTACAGTGAATTTCAGTGTGTAAGAGCAATTTATGTACACAAATTCATGACACACACACATATGAATTTGTATTCTGAGTTTTTATTTAAAGAACATTCTGAATGTGAATTATAGTTCCAAACTACAGTGAGGAATAGGGGATGGAAGCACAGTATCTTTCTAATCAAGGAATTTCTGAATGCCATGGTGAAATGTACTGAAATCTTTTTGAACATGCTGGTGACATCAACAATTCTGCCTTTTCATAAAAGTATGCTCTTCATGGTGCTTAGATTATGTCAGAGGGAGTATGCTGGAATGAATCATACTGACTCACACTCTCTTCACATTTGCTTGTCCCTTCCTTCACTTTCTTTTTACCTGTCCTAATTATAATTCATTTATTCTTTATCAATTTGAAGGGCTTTTGTTGCAAATTATTACAACCACAAGATTTAAATAGTTTAAAATGAATATATTGGATTACATTACTAAAACATTCAGAGGTAGGCAAATCTTCTGGCTATGTTTAATCTCCTTGCTCAAATTATACTAATCTTTTTTTATATTTCTTAGATAACCCTCCTTAATGTGGACCCTAATCTCTCATATAACTGTCCCTTCATGATCTCAAATTGTTTCTCTAGGTTTCAGCTCCAGATAGTTCCACATTCAGTGGATTCTTCCACATTTATATCCCATTGTTAGAGATTCATTTCCCCTGACCATATAGAAAACCCTTTATCCTTTGGTTTGATGAGATCAACTTAGATCAGATGCTCCTCCCTGAACCAATTTCAGGGGTTAGAAAGGAGATGAGATCAAGGTTTTCAATATTGTACTACTGACACTTTAGGCAAATTTTTTTTTCATGGGGAGAGGACTGTCCCCTACATTCTAGATGTGTGGTAACATCCCTAACCTCTACTCACCAGATACCAGTAGTAACCCACTTCTACTCCCTCCCTCCTCACAAAAATGTCTGCAGGTATTGCTGAATGTTCCCTGAAATGGAAAAATGCTCCTAGTTGAGAACCAATAGATTAGAGGTTGATAGAATCAGGTCTGAACCCTAAACCAGGAGTAGAGCAGGATTCCCCTGGAGCCAGCTCCTGGGGGAAAATGGTGTGCATAGACTGTAATTTCTAAGGGTAATTAAGAAAAATGAAGGAAGATAATCACAGGTAGACAATTAATTGTTAAAAATTAATTTTTCACTCACTTATTGAGCATATACGATTATACACTTATTATATGTGTTAAGATAGAAAAAGTGAAGAATAGGATAAGTTTGGAGTCTATGTGTTATGGCATATACAATCTACAATCAAAGGTTATAGCTTGTCCAGGATTTTAACATTACATTTGTCTCTATAGCTTTCTGAGCATAATTCATCAACATTTCTAGTCATTGATTTACTTCCCTGGTTTATCCTTAAACAACATAATCTCTTTGAAAGCAGATACTATCATCACTGCTACATTTTACTGGTGCCTACCACAAAGGAGGCTCTCCTTAATGAAAGAAGGAAGCTCATTGTCATTCAACAATTATTGTTCTCATTAATGCCATAGAGAATTAATATAGAACCTCTATATTTTGATAATTATTGCTTTGTTGAAAAATCTGATGATTAATAGTAGCATATTCTATCTAATATTATTTTTTACAGTTTATTTATATAAACTGCGATAAAATATAGAGGAGAAAGAATTATGAGCTTCCACACAGCTGCCATGATCTGAACTAATAGAAACCATATCAAAGCTTTATCTAACATGGTTATAACTTATTTTAGCCAACTACCAGGGTTCTCATACCACTTGATAATGTATCAAGCAGATGCTATAAAATTCATATTGGGAAATGTATTAGTTGATAATAGCAGAGGATAGATAAAAATGGACTATTACCAGGGAGTATGATAATATATGAATGGGACTAACATAATTATTTTTTAATATATTTTATTGATTTCAGAGAGGAAGGGAGAGGGAGAGAGAATCATTGATCAGCTACTTCCTGCATGCTCCCCACTGGGGATTCAGCCCGAAACCAGGCATGTGCCCTTGACTGGAATCGAACTGGGGACCCTTCAGTCCACAGGCCGAAGCTCTATCCACTGAGCCAAAGCTGTTAGGGCATGACTAATAGAATTCTTAAGCTAGAGAAGGATATGGCTTATTCCAAGAATATCAGGTGGAGTTGGAGAGAAGCTATATAGTATGCATGCAACTAAGCTAGCAATACAGAGCCTAAATATCAATAAGGATAATATTGACTTCCTTGCTATGCCTTAAAATTTGATCTAGCCCCTACATGACAAGCTATCAGTATCCAACCTATAGAGTCTGCAAGTTACAAAAATTGGTCTTCAGCAACAAAATATGAAAGCTCTCAGTCTTGTTCTTTACCTGGGTTGTTTGAATCTCTGATTTTATTTCCTGTATTTGTTTCCATGTGTGTTCCTTAGGCATGAGGATAAGTGACTTTTTCTGGAAGCACCATCATTGTTAGCATGAATAAAGTGCTATATGCTCATCATGATGTTAAATTTATTATTTAAGATTATTGCCCTGAATTTTCACAGCCCTCTCAGATTGTTACTTTCCCCTCAGGTAGCAGGCCAAATCCCGAGATGGTGATCAAGATTTCCTGCCAATGTAGATCCCCTGCATCATACCCAGGGCTATGAATAAGAAGTATCTTACTTATCCTTGTGATCAGGTTCTATCATGTGGCACTTATGTGCATTTAAGAAAAGGGATATTATGAAGAGGGCCTGATTTAATCACCAGCCCCTTAAAGGCAGAGAGATTTCTTCCACTGGCCAACAAGAGGTCAGAAATACCCGCTCTGGCTGGCCTGGAGGAAAGCCAATATTCATGTAAACTTCCCAGGAAAGGGATCGCTTCCAGGAGCCGAGAGCAATGCTCGGATGACAGTGCTGGGGTTAATGTGACCTTAGTCCTACATCTGCAAGCAACTGAGATTTGCCAACCGCAGTAATGAGACTGGAAGCATTTTTTTCTTTCTCTGAGTATCTAAGTGAGAAATCAGTCCAGCTATACTTTGATTCAGTCCTGAGCAGAAAACCTAGATTCTGTCTTGGACTTCTGACTTGTGGAACTATGAGCTAATAATTAGATGTTGCTTTTGGCCATTAAATAAATGTATGGTATTTTAATTACACAGCAACAGTCAGCTAATACTTCTTATATATATTTTCACATCACTATCAACTAGGTGAGGAATACTGTGGGTAGTAAAGCATAATGAATGTGAATGTGACCTTTGAAATGGGACTTCCTGGGTTTGAATTCTAACTCTGCCATTTGCTAGGGATGCACCTTTGAGAAAACTGTGTAATCTCTCTATAAAACTCCAATCCATTGTTTAAAAAATAATATAATGGCAAGATATACCACATAGAATTGTTAAGAGGATTAAAACAGATGAAGGAGATAAAACTCTCATTTGGTGCCCAACTCATATAAATATTCAATATGTACTACCTTAGCATGTTTACTACAATGTCATAAATTCAACATTCAGAGCTTGGAGAAGTGAAAAATTAAACTAACGCTGCAAACCGACCAAATTGTGAGTCAGCTTTCCCAGGAAAACCTGTCTGGCTCTCCAATCTCTGTCCTTGCCCAGGCTGAATCAATCCAGCACTCACTCCCCTTGGCATAGAGTCGCACAGGCCCTGTCAGTTTCTCACCTCAGGTGTAACTAACCTCTCAGATCCAGATTGAGGAGAAACATCTCACAAATTTAGAGACCTAGATTTAAAAAAAAAAAATTAAAAAATCATTATAAATCCAGATCCTTTTCATAATTCCTCACGTCGTTAGAATTGTAAATCTCTAATGTAGCAAATACTCCTTTAAAACCTCTCCTGAAAAATGCAGCGGGAATCTCCCATTTTCTACATTTTTCTGTTAGGACTCTGGGGAAATGTGCTGTTATATGTTCCTGACCTTTTTCTCTTCCCCTTACTCGCTAACCTTCGCCTGCCTTCAGGAAGTGTTCGCAGTTAGAACCTCACCTGCAGGTATAAACAGCTCCTCTGGTGGAGGAATACCAGAGCCTAAGGGACTAGCTCTCATGTAAATATTGCTAAGAAGCACCAGCAGTCCTAAGTCCCGACCTGTCGTAATTCAGAGGAAATGTTATATTTACTCATCTAAAACCACTTAAAACCTTTTCCATGGTCTATGAAGCCTGGGGGAAGTGAGGGAAGGTTATTAGAAAAGAACATTATTAAAGAAATTGAGTTTTTACAACTCTAAAATGGAAATTTGGCCTCGCCCAGGTATCTAGCCAGATTTTCTCCCCAGCTTCAAGGCTGTGCAGTGATGAAAATGTAGACAAACTGATTGGGAAGATAGTCATCTGGTACAAAAGTAATTGCTAAGAGTTAACGAATTTAGAGTGCTCCAGTGGAGGACAAAGAGCTATACAAACTGGCTTCTGCAAGTTCTTTCTCACACAAACAATTATTTTAAGAAACAAATGAAGGCTTCTTTATTGGCAGTAGGACCTGAATCCTTGGTGATGACCAGTGAAAAAAGAAACTGGGAAATTCATAAGCAACACCACACTCTATCCAGCAAAGCTGTCCTTTGAATTTCAGTTGGCATTTATGCAAATTATTGCCACCTGGAGTCATTTGAACACTACAGCCAGTGCTCCCCAAGTTTGCACAACAGTCTTCCAGTTGGGCATTTCATCTTTACCATGCATTGATCTATAACATATGACAAGAGTTATTATCTGTAATATGTATTCCAAGAACACACTTTCTCTCTCCCCCTCTTCCTATAACACATGACAAGAGTTATTATCTGTAATATGTATTCCAAGAACACACTTTCTCTCTCCCCCTCTTCCTATAACATATGTGACAAAAGTTATTATCTGTAATATGTATTCAAAGAACACACTTTCTCTCTCCCCCTCTTCCTCTTGCTGGTGGGCCCCTCTACCCAGAGACTCCCCTTGCTTGCATAGCCCCAAGTAATAAGCCATTTAATTACTTGTGACCCTCTCACTGGCCTGATATGTTTTTGACACTGACAACGTTAAAGTGGGGAGATGGTAGACCTGCCAACAGACAGAAGTAGGCTTGTAACAGGAACCTTGAATCTTGAGGGGAAGCACAAAAAATGCACTTAGAGGCTATTCATTCTGGCAGAGGCACCCAAGGGAAATCTTGAGCAGGCCCTAGTATCATGATGCTGGGTTTCTTGTTTCTTTGGGCCTGATTCTTCACCCTTTGCTTTGATCCTATGCGTTCCCCCAACCTCCAATATGTTTTCTCTCTAAGTAAGTAGTCAAGGGTTATGTTGCAAACAAAGACTTATAAATGATATAATGGATTTAATGAGACTAGTCCTTTATTTGAAAAATAAATGAAACAAAATGCAAACTATCTATGAACACACAACCCCTCGCTCCCCGACATACACACACATGCAAACACACACATACCCATCTTAACAACTGGCCAAACCAGAGGATGTTTCTACTGATCCACAAAGATCCAACCAGCTTACTCATCACCGCTGCAGTCAATCATGTTTTCCTACTCTTACATCTAGAGACCCCTTTCTCTCTCCTCTTAGCTCCCAGGTTCTTAGCACAACCCTGAATTCTGACTCTGCTTTAAGGATAATAGTAAAAATAACTGACATTTATTTAATGCTTACTATGTCAGACACTGTTCTAAGAACTTTACGTTTATGCTCTTGTTTCTGCCTCAGAGCAGACATTAATTTTATTATCCCATTATGCAAATGAGGAAACCAAGTTCAAAAGAGGTAATGTGTCCAAGGTTTCACACCAAGTTCTGATTCAGATGGTCCTCATTTGATCAGCACCTTACATTATATATGACTTATTTTCACATTTGCTCATGTGATGCCCTCAACCTATCTACTCTGGAAAGAGGGGGTGTGTGTTAGACATTATATTTGCCTAATGACTGGCAGTGTGCTTGGCACATGTGGAAACTCTTCATGTCTGTTAACTCCTTGAAGAGTTTAAAAGACAGACCTTGATTTTTTCACTATTCAATGAGCTGTTTTGACATAATTTCAACATAAGCTAAGTTTCTTTCAATGCAGATGAAAATTTTAGTTAGCAATTGCCCAAGAAAGATTATATTAAAAAAAAGAAAGAAACTGCAGCTCTGACAAGCATTCAGTGAATAAATTCTGTGAACCTATAAATGAAGGAGCTTAAATATCTGCATGGAAAAGGGCAAAGGGGTTTGAAGATTACCAGCTGATAATCAGAGACAGGAAAGCTCTGGAGAGGGTATTATTGAAAAATATCAACTACCAGCAAAATATGCCCCAAAGTGCATGTCTGAGGCAGAGCTAACTGTTTCATGTCTATCAGCAACTAAGGAAATGTGATCTTGTATTTTTAATTCAATCCTCCAGCCTTTATATACTTCTGGGGAAGTTACAGTGCCATTGTTTTAATAGAGCATGACACTATGGGTATTTTTCTTAAAAAATAAATTATATCTCAATAGTAGGAAAAGAATGTTGATGTTAAAATAGACTCATTATCTGAGAAAGCAAAATACCTCTCTAGGTACAACACTGAACCTTGGGCTCCAGGAGACAAGATGATATAACAGGGAGAGACTGGAAAATGTGATAAGCAAGGCTGGCTTTAGGCACTTAGGTTTCTTCAGGAGCCCACATACACAGTAAGCTCTCCAAGGATGATTTTAGTCACTCATTTAGCATAACCTGGGGTTGAAGTGTGATGTGTATCAACAAAATCCCAGCAATGTACCCATGGAGAAGTGCTCTTTGCTCTCTCACCCGAAGCAGTTGAGCCCCCTGAGCTCACACAGGGTCCTCTTAAAGCTGAAAAAGAAGTAATGAAGTTACTAATAGAGACAATTAAGAGGTGACAATGTGACTTACATCTGTCACAGCCCAGATATCAGGAACTATTTATATTTAAATATCTAGACTTATGGATAATGAGATTTCATGGTTTCCAGACATTTTCACTCTTGAAATTATATGCATTCCTGGCATTTTGGTGTTGCAATATATTTATAATGCTTAATACACCTCAGGGCATTGAGGCCAGCTTATAAGTACAGAAAGAGGAAAGTAAATATTCAGGATATATAAAATTATTAAATCTACAAATGAATCAATGAAATTCAGCTTTTTTTATGCTTTCTCTGCATAAGTATATAAAGAGTGAAAACATGCTAAATAAATCCTCCCTATAACAGGATGTTTATGGATATACAGATGGGTCTAAATCAGTGATATGGCACACTGGTGTACTGCAAGAGTTTTTAAAACAAACATGCAGTACCTGACTATTTAATCAGGGGCACTGACTTCTTTTATCTTAGAATGTTAAATATGAAAATGACAACAGCCAACACAGGCCTTTGGGTGTGAATGCCCTGCCTTGAACCATAAATATATAGGTCCTATAACAGAGTTGCATCTTGTTGTTCATGTCGCATAATAAGTTTGCATCTGACTGGTAAATTCTTGGTACCAGAAATCTGCATAAACATATATAGGCACCTGGTTTTTTTAAAGACTTGCATTGGAGCAAAAAGGGTAGGTAATTGCTATTATTCTTCCTCTGTAAATCAATCAAAATTAAACCTATTTTTGTCAGATCAGGAAAGCATATAAAGTATTTTTTGGGTACACTGCAGTATTTTAGTTCTCTCTCTCTCTCTCTCTCTCTCTCTCTCTCTCTCTCTCTCTATATATATATATATATATATATATATATATATATATATATATATACATACCAAGTAATTGAACGGCAGAACGACCAGAATGAGTGGTGGCTATGATGCACACTGCAGCAGCCAACCAGCCTGATCAGGGGCAGGGCTGGCCAGCCAATCGCCTGTGGCCCCTCCCGCTGCCTGCCCCATCCCTGACCGACCCCCCCCCCCATCACTGAAGTGTGACCTTCAGTGATTCTAAGTAAGTAAATGCTCTCCAGCCTTCATAGGAACTTGAATGACAAGTGATCAGGAGGAAAACTGCTCACAGTCTGGACCATTAGGTGTCCAGGAGAGGTGCCCAGCACTGCCACCATCTTCCTGCGTTCTCTCTCCATTGCTTACGACCAAAGAGGGCAGCCACATCATACCATGGCCTCTCTTTAGAGGGTTTGTCAGCAGGGATCTAAAATGCATTACCTGTCTAGGGAGAGGCTTAGAAATGGAAGCTGTAAGTGTCCCTCACACTACAACGCCTTTGAAGCTTCAACTCATCGGAAAGCCAACAGCAAAAGTGTACACACCCTGCAAAGATCTTTGACACTAATAACTCCCCCAGCTGACCCCACCCCCAATTGGCCCCCCAACCCCCATTGAGGGCAGGGCCAGACCCCACCCATACATGAATTCATGCACTGGGCCTCTAGTTAGTTTATATGTTCCATGAGATGAAAAAGGTAGAAAATCACTGGTCTAAATGTTTGATGCTGGTGAGGTTTTAACAGCACAATGAATATTCCCTCCAAAAAAAAAATATTTTCCTCTTCTGAAAGCCACTTTAGAACTCTGTTCAGATTTGTCTTTTCGGTTATCAAACTCAAATGACAGAGCAGATGCTGACCTTCATTCCGTAGGCATTTAACAGGACAGTTTCTGACTTGCTCATGAACAACATATTCTTTGCAACTGGCACATAGCCATTCTGATTTATGAGATAGAAAGTACAGCCTATACTTTTTTCCCTTTTGCCTAGTTTAGTGGTGGTAGTACTACCACCTGTAGGGACACCCCTATAATCTCAATTCAGTTCCACCATAGGTGAGCAGCCCATCTTCTCCCTCTCTCCCTCCATTCTTAATCATCCCTACAATATTGCAACCTAAGATGTAAGTACTATTATATGAAAGAAATACACTTGTGTAATTTCATTTTCTTAGCCACTATAATTTTGAGTCTTTCTGTATTGCAGCATCTTACTTTTCACCTTAGATAAAAATAGTGTTTAGTTGAAGGAATGGTTGCTTTCTGAAATGAAAGTCAAGATGTTCTCTTTATGCACTCACTTTCTATCTGGGGTGGGAATCTGGGTCTCCCACCCTTTTCTTTCACTTGTTTTTGTGTTTGGTGATGTGTGGGGTGGGTACATGTGCACACATTGTTGCTGAATGGCAAGTCAGAGTAGGCAGGTGTCCTTGCTCTGAGGCAGCTCATCCCCTCATGACTTTTGCTCTGCTTCTTGCTCTTCTGCAATGGAGGGACCCAGCTCTCTCCTGATCCCTGATCTTTCTCCCTCTTCATCTAATTTTAGTTACCAATTGACCTTCTCACTACTCTTCTCCATGGGCTCACCTTTGTTAATCTTACTAAGAGAAAAGCCAGTACTGCGCTCAATTAATATATTGAAGATATTCTCTCACATGCTGATTTGAAGCATTTCATATCTTACCTATGCATAATGGAACTCTGATGAACTTTGTGTGTGTGTTAACCTGTTCATTGTTTTTGTTTTATTTATTTTGTATTGTTTTAAATATATTTTTATTGATTTCAGAGAGGAGGGGAGAAGGAGATAGAAACATCAATGATGAGAGAGAATCATTGATTGGCTGCCTCCTGCATGCCCCCTACTGGGGATTGTGCCCACAATCTTAGCACATGCTCTTGACTAGAACCAAACCCGGGGCCCTCCAGTCCACAGGCCAACACTCTATCCACTGAGCCCAACCAGCTAGGGCTGTTTTTGTTTTATTTAAAATATTTTATTGATTTTGAGAGGAAGGGAGAGGGAGAGAGAGATAGAAACATCAACAATGAGAGAGAATCATTGATCAGCTGCCTCCTGTATGCCTCACACTGGGGATCGAGCCTGAAACCTGGGCATATGCCCTGACCAGGAATCTAAAAATGACTTCCTGATTCATAGGTCGATGTTCAAACACTGAGCCACACCAGCCAGGCACTGTTCATTGTTTTACTGGCTAATACTGCATAAAGAGTATAGTTCAATTTGAATTTGCCTAATCCATGAGCCGCATGGTCTCAGGTTGGTGGCCTGCTTGACCAGAAGCAACTTGAAAGCTGTGGCATGATTGAGGTTCAAGTCAGTGTAACATTGAAAAAACAGTGAAGAGAACTGTAAAACAAGAAGCAACACACAAAATCCAGAAATAGGGTAAGAATTTAATGAGTTTATGGTAAATTTACCATGGCAAAATTTATTTGAAGTCTGTGTTATCAGTAATCTAGTGAGATTCAGAGATGTTCATTCTATGATACGTGTGTGTGTGTGTGTGTGTCGTTGTGTGTGTGTTTATATACCTAACATTCCAAGTTAGGTGCGAATCTAGGCCACTCATTCAGGCAAGTGTGAAGTTTGATTTTAACACAATATAACAAAACTGATTTTTATTTTAAATTCAATTTGGTTGGATGGTAAAAAAAAATGTCAGCCAGATGGAATTTCTTTCTACTATTTGCTTGGTATTCCCTAAAATATGAAGGAGTCTTAGTGGGGATGCTTACATTTTGCCCCAGGATTGAAGGAGGAAACATCTGGCCCTTATTGGCCATCTTTCCATCCTGAAATCCACTGAAGTATGCCTGGTCCTAGCTCATCTTTTATTGCATGAAGGTTGCATAAAAAAACCAATGCTCTTCCCAAACATGAGGTCTAGCAATGTTCACTTGTTATTTATTTGGAGGCCACTCTCATGGCTCTAGAAACTCTCTGATGGAGCTCAGAACTTCTACTTAATGTTAATTTTCAACATTCCTTCTCCCATGGGTTTCTGGGCACAAGATTTTAATCTTCCTGGAATATTCTTCTGATGTGAAGAGTTAACATCCTTTACTTTCAGATTCCCTAAAAACTATCTGAAGTTTCTCTTATCCCTCTACTATCTGGATTTTGGATAAGATGGAACCTCACTTTGCAGGAAGACTACAGCTTCACCCTCTTCACCCCTGCTCAGAGTAGAAATAACTAGCTCAGCCTCATCACATATTCTTCCAAAACTTTTAGTCTTATGTCTGGTCCTCAGCTTATAAGCCAAATGAACATGTGCTCAATATAAGAGAAATGTCAAGGAAAATTGATGCCAAGTAGTATATCAAAGTAACTTCTTGCTAAATATTACTTGTATCCACACTATAGATTGTTATTTCATGTTTAACTTGCTCTTCAAAATGGCCATACTATATGATCATGGTAAATATTATTAACTCAATTTTATTTTTTTACTAGATGCCCAGTGCACAAATTCATACATCGGTAGGGTCCCTCGGCCTGGCCGGTGATTGGAGCCGATTGGGGTAGCCCGGTCTGGGGGAGGGGCTGTGGGAGGTTGGCTGGCTGGGGGGAGGGACTGCAGGAGGTTGGCCAGCAGTGGGAGGTTGGCTATAGGAGCACACAGACCACAAGGGGGCATCTCCTGCATTGAGTGTCTGCCCCCCAGTGGTCAGTGCACATCATAGCAACTGGTTGACTGGTCGTTCGGTTGTTTGGTCACTTAGGCCTGTGTTTGGCAAACTGCGGCTCATGAGTCACATGCGGCTCTTTGAAGAGCCCATGAGTGTGGCTGTTCCACAAAATACCACAGCCACAGCTTGGGCAAGTCTATTTTGAAGAAGTGTGTTAGAAGAAGTTTAAGTTTAAAAAATTTGGCTCTCAGAAGAAATTTCAATCGTTGTACTGTTGATATTTGGCTCTGTTGACTAATGAGCTTGCCGACCACTGGCTTAGGCTTTTATTTATTTATATATATATATATATATATATATATATATATATATATATATATATATATAATTTTTCTTTGTTGATTAAGGTATTACATATGTGTCCTTATCCCCCTATTAAGCCCTACCCCACCTCCCCCACTCATGCCCTCAACCCCTGGTGTCTGTGTCCATTGGTTAGGCTTATATGCATGCATACAAGTCCTTTGGTTGATCTCCCCCCCTTACCTCCACGCCCCCCTACCTTCCCTCTGAGGTTTGATTGTCTGATCGATGCTTCTCTGTCTCTGGATATGTTTTTGTTCATCAGTTTATGTTGCTCATTATATTCATAAATGAATGAGATCATGTGATATTTATCTTTCTCTGGCTTATTTTGCTTAGCATAATGCTCTCTAGTTTCATCCATGCTATTGCAAATGGTAAGAATTCCTTCTTTTTTTTTTTTGCAGTGTAGTATTCCATTGTGTAGATGTACCACAGTTTTTTAATCCACTCATCTGCTGACGGGCACTTAGGCTGTTTCCAAACCTTAACTATGATAAATTGTGCTGCTATGAACATAGGGGTGCATATATCCTTTCTGATTGGTGTTTCTAGTTTTATTGGGATATATTCCTAGAAGTGGAATCACTGGGTCAAATTTAGTTTTTTGAGGAAACTCCATACTGTTCTCCACAGTGGCTTCACCAGTCTGCATTCCCACCAGCAGTGCATGAGGGTTCATTTTTCTCCGCATCCTCACCTGCACTTGTCATTTGTTGATTTGTTGATGATAGCCATTCTGACATGTATGAGATGGTACCTCATTGTTGTTTTGATTTGCATCTCTCAGATGATTAGTGACTTTGAGCATGTTTTCATGTCTCTTGGCCTTCCTTATGTCCCCTTTTGATAGGTATCTAATTAGGTCTGTGGTCCATTGTTTTATTGAGTTGTTAATCTTCCTTTTGTTAAGTTGTATGAGTTCTCTGTAAATGTTGGAGATTAAACCCTTATCGGTGATAACATTGGCAAATATTTTCTCCCATGTAGTGGGCTTTCTTGTTGTTTTGTTGATGGTTTCTTTTGCTGTGCAGAATCTTTTTTATTTTGATGTAGTCCCATTTGTTTATTTTCTCTTTAGTTTCCATTGCCCTAGGAGCTGTATTGGTGAAGATATTGCTTTGGCATATGTCTGACATTTTGCTGCTTGTGGATTCCTCTAATATTTTTATGTTTTCCCATCTTACGTTTAAGTCCTTTATCCATTTTGAGTTTATTTTTGTGTATGGTGTAAGTTGGTAGTCTAGTTTCATTTTTTTGCATGTATCTGTCCAATTTTCCCAACACCATTTATTGAAGAGACTCTCTTGTCTCCATTGTATGTTCTTGCCTCCTTTGTCAAATATTAATTGAGCATAGTGGTTTGTGTCTATTTCTGGGTTCTCTATTCTATTCCATTGATCTATATGTGTGTTCTTGTGCCAGTACCAGGCAGTTTTGAGAAAAGTGGCTTTGTAATAACAGCTTGATATCTAGTATTAAGATCCCTCCAACTTTGTTCTTCTTTCTCGGAATTGCTGCAGCTATTCGGGGTCTTTTTTTATTCCAGATGTTTGAAATTAACTCAATTTTAGAAAGAAGGTAATAATATCCAGATATGTCAAGTTGTCACCAAAACCTTGAGAACTAAACTATAACTTAAGTCTAGTGATAATTCAGGATAACAGCATGCATCTTAGAGCATTTCAGGTTATCTTCACATTTCCCCCCACATAACAACACTGACAAAAATATAAACAATACAATTTGTTAAATGTCTGACAGCTGATAAAATACACATATGTTGGCATGGGAAAACAAGTTGCACACTTAGCCTTTAAGATGTAGCATTGTGTCAGAGCATGTAAAGACTATTTAGCATCTGATGGAACCTCATTACATTTATGTGAAGTGCCTTGAGGACAGTGGGTCTTCTCACAATGTTTATTATACCCATTTCTGTTGGGTGAGGCGTGGAGTCTTTTAATCACCATAGAATGTTTACAAATTCAAACTTTATAAATTCAAATAACATGCTAAATATTCAGTTCTTTCAAGATATAACTCATCTTGTTCTATATACTTATACTGGTAGTTTCCCAACCCTTGCTTCATATTAAAATTACCTATGAAGATTTATATTTCTGGAAATTCTGATTTAATTGGTCTGGGTTAGGACCCAGAATTGGATTATTATAAACTAGCTCTTCTAGGTCATTCTAAGGTGCCATGGTTGAAAACCACTGCCTTAAAATAGTGTCCCTATATTATTTATTATCTACCTCTGCTGCATGTAGTTAAGCTTCTTCTAATCTAGGGCAAGCAGCATCAGCTCATCTGCATTGAAAGAGCTACATAGATTCCAGATCTCTCTCTCTCTCTCTCTCTCTCTCTCTCTCTCTCTCTCTCTCTCTCTCTCTCTCTCTCTCTCCTCCCTCTTTCTCTCTTTCTCTCCCCTTCATTCCCAGAATCCGCTAGGAGAGAAAACAACCTGGGAAAAGTGATGCCTCCCTCACAAATTCAAATGTTCCTAGTGCTTGAGTCTTAACTTCACTGTCACTCTGACTCCTTTTTCATATCCTAGTGTGACGCCTATAAGGAGTAAGATGAAGGCTATTGTAAAATCAAATAAACATATTTCCAACTCTTCTTTCAGAATTCATAAAATCATGTCCATGCTCTAAACCTGTGGACCAATGCCAATTGATGCCCTTTTTCATCTCATGAGTGAGGATATTTCTGTTTGTTGGGAAGTGGTCCAGATGAGCATGTGGCAACATTGACATTAGTGAGAGAGTGTACTTTTAAGCCTATGGTTTGAGTCATTTCATAGAATTAGCTTTGCACTTATTTTATTGTCAGCCCTCCAAGAAGGCAGTTACCTGTGACAACTAAGTTAGTGTGTTCTCTATGAAGGTTGCATCTACTGTAGGCTCTTATTGCTCTTTTGCTTTGCTCCAACTCTCCTCAAAGCAATTTATCATCTTGTCTGCTGAAACACTGCACCTCTCATATCATTTCACTTATACATTTCATATGCAGCAGCCTCTAATGACCATTTAATAATATTGAAGAAGAGGCAGACATGAATTCTGTGCAAAGCCTTATTCTAAATAATAAAATAGCTTGTATAGAATTAGAGAAGACTTGAGCATTTCTGTGCTAGCAGTTAGAAAATATCTCTTACTCAGTTGAAGTGATCATTTGTCTTTTAGCACAGGACTTCTCTATTGCAGACAACTGTGTCTAGACTTGCCTCCAATGTTAAATAATCAGCACACATAGAACAGGTGTTTTGTCTTACACATCTTGCTCTTCATTATAGCATTTGGAAGCAATGCCACCTAGGCAGAGCTAAATCTTTTGTATAAATAATCTCTGCTTTTATATTAAAACTGCTGTAATAGTATAAATAATGCAATAATACTCTACCAAAACTAAGTGGAATGGCTTGCCTTTAAAAAAATACCATTATTTGTCAACTACACACAAAAAAGTTCCAAATCAAGGAATATGTTTGTTTATGATTAATATATTTTTGCCTTTTATTTTTTTAAATATGTTTTTTTATTGATTTCAGAACAGAAGGGAGAGGTAGAGAGAGATAGAAATATAAATGATGAGAGAGAATCATTGATTGAGTGCCTCCTGCACGCCCCCTACTGGGGATCGAGCATGCAACCCAGGCATATGCCTTTGAAGGAATGGAACCCGGGACCTTCAGTCTGCAGGCTGACGCTCTATCCACTGAGCCAAACTAAGTAGGACTCTATTTTGCCTTTTAAAGAAATAACTTAAAGGCATATTACTCAATGAATGCTTATTGACCAATTCATTCAAGCAAATATATGCTAATGTGAATTTTCTCTCAGTTCTGTCATCATGATGTAAGTGTCATGTCCCCATGTCAAGTACACTCTGGAGAAATGTACCTGATATGCTTAAGAGATTTTATATATTTTTTTCTTTCAAAAGCTTGAGGTTAAAACTTAGAAATTTGCCTTTGTGAGAAAATATTTGAGATTTAACATTAGAATAAAGGATGGATTCAAAAGACAAAAGAGATCAGATGGCTTCTCGTGGGTAGTGTTTAAGCTAAGCATGTTTTTATTTTATTTTTTAATTTTTAAAAATATATTTTACATATTGTTTTACTGAGAGGAAGGGAGAGGAATAGAGAGTTAGAAACATTGATCAGCTGCCTCGTGTACACCCCCCACTGGGGATGCACCCACAAATAAGGCATAGGCACTTGACTGGAATTGAACCTGGGACCCTTCAATCTGCAGGCTGACGCTCTGTCCGCTGAGCCAAACCAATTAGGGTTAAGTATGTTTTTAAACAACAGCATTTCAACTTTGTTTTAACTAGATAGAAAAAAATGATATTGACATTGTCTTTTTTTATAACATTTAACAAATGTGGTCTAGGTCTTAAACAATGAACTCTCATTTCAGAATTTTAAGTTTTGAGAACTATTACATATTGAGTGGAAGGAAACATAATTTCATTTTATACTATCTAATTAAATGTACTTCCAATGAACAATATTTATATATACCCTTCTTCCTTCAAGCACACAAATTCCACAAAAAACCACTGTAGTTTCTGTATACTATAAAGATACATCTGGTTCACAAAACAAACCAAAAAAAATCATGTCGTATAAAAGGTAAAATAATACTTCAATGACAACATAATTATCTCTCACATCATCATTTTATGTTGAATTGCTGTTGTCTATCTATCCTCCGTAAACAGAATCTCAAAATCTCCACCCCAGGATGTAGGAAAATAGCATGGATAACACTTAATAAATGTTGAGTGAATATACATAGAATAAAACTAAGTAAGTCTTTATAAATGGATAGAAGAACAAATAAATAAATTAAAATAATAATATGCTAACATGGAAACATCCAAAATTTAAAGAAATGGACTTTTAAGCTTAACCATTCCTGACTCAGGATCATATTATTCACCTTCGTCTGTAAATGCTTTGTCTCCATCTCAAGATCATTTTGTTTTCTATTTTTTCTTAAAAGTACTATATATTTTCTCAATTCCCAATGTTCTCACCTTAGAAGCTATAGTTTTACATCTTTACATGAAATTTTTATTTTGTTAGTAAAAATAGCTTTTATATTTTTGCCTTTCCTTTTTATAAAAACTCAGATTTAACTCTAGCAAGGAAGTTTCTAAGACTTCTTTAAACTCTAGTGACTTTTCACCAGAGTTGGCATTGTTTCAATGAAAGCATTCAGCCAATTCTAATAACATGTTGGTAGCAATTTTGGATTTGTCCATCCACATTCTGCATGATCATGAGGCTAAGGGATGCATTCATGAAGACATGTGAGGTATATATCAAATGCATAATTCTAAAACCAGTTGCTCTATAAACACTGCATTTGATTTGCACTTTCAATGTTACTTTGCAGTTTGAATGTTGCCTGAATGTCTCCAGCCAGATATATTGGACAGTTTAAATCAATTCTCTATTATGGTCTATCACTGATTGGAGAGAAATCATGCAAAGGTACATGTAGTCAGAATAACTGATGTAAATCAGACCTGAGATACCATGTAGGCATCTTAAAGTTTCTTCTGTGTATAACTACTAAATTATATGTCAAACAGTACTGGACATTTTAACTTAAATGTCTTCTCTGTTTATCTTAGCGACAGGTATTCCCAGCTCTTGATACATACATATATATATATATATATATATATATATATATATATATATATATATATCTTACTGTTATTGTGGTTGCATGAACTCATTATTATTTACTTGATCCATACATGTTATAACTGCTAGGATGCCAAGAAAGAAAGACAGAAAGAGAAGCCTTGTGGCTTTTAGTATTGTACTTCCACACAAAGTCAACACTGACTCTAAGATCAATGTTATGGTTTCCTGATGTCGAAAACTGCTTTAGCGAGCTCACTTCTCTGTGAACTAACTTTGATTGGTTGACGTATGTTGATAAAATTCACAAAAGTCTGTATATGTAAGTCAACATGCAAATTAATTAATATTCTAGTGCCTCTGTGATGACATACTTCTGCCCATCTGAGAACTTTTGGGATACTCAGAAAAGGATACATGTTCCTCATAAGTAACGCTTTTCCTGCTCTCCTCACACAGAGCTGGGCATCTCAGCAGGTATTTGCACATGATTATGTAAAAGAGCACAGATCATATTATTGGCATTTATATGTTTCCTTGTTTTCTTTGCTGCTTAAGGCCTTTGAGACCAGGGCCTTGCCTCAGTCTTCAGTCTATATATTATGTGAAATAGGGTGGCTGACTTATGATAGGTATCTCATAGATGACATTAGTATTGAAATCTACTTATTTTATTGTGCACAAGAAGATGAGACACCTTTCTCTGTGTCTTCTCAAGGGATTATTGTTGATATACCTAAGACTCCTCCAATATTCCTGAGATAATAAGCAGGATGTTTCTTTATCTGGTCTTTCTCTGCCCATGTGCAATTCATGTGGAGAAAAGCATAAGATCTTCAAATTAAAATCAGATATATCGGTATAGGTTGATAAAGCAATTGTTAGTTCAACTTTCTTCATTATAAATAGGTTCTTCAGCATCTATTTTTATTGTGGTTATGAATACAGGTTTTATAAAGGGACTCACTAATTCTAACAAACCCTATATAATAAAAGCCTCATATGCAAATTGTCCCCTTGGGCTGGAGTTCTACCGACAAGGAGTTCAAACCCTTGCTATGATGTGCGCTGACTACCAGGGGGCGGCATGGAACATGGCAGGCGTCGGTGATGCAGCACTGGCAGCAGGCTACAGTGGAGGTGCTGCCGGCCCCAATGGGCCCCTACAAGAATGGGATCACAGCGGGATGGTGGAGCAGGTGAGCAGGTGGCGCCAGGTCAAGGCAGGTGCAAGTGGGGGCCTGATCACCCTGCCAATCACCCTGCAGACAGCAATCAGCGGTGGTAGTGGGGGGCAGGGCGAGCAGGCCAAGGTGGGGTACCAGGTGGGGCTGCAGAGCTGCAAGGCCAGGGGCACAAGCTAGGGCCCAATTTCCACAGGCCAGCCCAAGGGAACCCACATGTGCACGAATTTGTGCACCCCGGACCTCTAGTTAAAGTATAAAAATTTTAAAAAATGGACATAGACAATTAGATCTGAATAGACAGGTTCTTTCTGTCTCTGTGATTGTATATATAAATATACCACTGGCAACATTTTGCCCCTACAAAAGCATTCCAAATGGATCATTGGTATGTTTTTGTCTAAGTATTTTCACAGCTGCAATTGAATTAGAATTATGGAAGTGATTAGCCTCAGGTCTGTCATCATTTATCATGAGCCAAGGATGCCATGAATTTGCAGATAATATTGTACCATATCCAGAAATTGGCTCCAATGAAATATTATAGAAATGATGTATGATAGGTGTGAATTTAAGCAGTATAACCATGTAGTGCTCAGAGATAAAAGGCGGTAGAAGCTGTGATCTACAATTACTGGCATCATAGCACATGAGCATTGCTAGATCTGTGTCATGAAGAAATCCATTCATGACTAACAGCTGCAGTTCTGGTAAACTTAAGTCATTATATTATCCACTGGTGATTTAATTGGTGAATGAATGATTCACCAGAAATGCTGGCGCAATGTATGTAGAATTTGAAAATAAATTAACCAAAAATGTAATTTGGGCATCAAAACAAAAATGAAGACAATTGTTAAATAGTTAGAGGTAAAGGAGAAAAATTGTTTGTTTGTTTTTTCAAATACAGTTTACATTTAATATTGTTTTGTGTTGGTTTCAGGTGTACAGCATAGTGGTTAGACAATCGTATACTTTACAGAGTGTTCCCTCTGGCATTTCAAGTACCCACCTGCAACTATACATACTTATGGCGATGTTCTTGACTCTCTATGCTGTCATTTACAGCCTGTGATAATTTTATAATTACCAATCTGTACTTCTTAATCCCTTCACCTCTTTCAACCAGTCCCCCAAAACACTAGCAACCAGCAGTCCATGCACTATGTCTTAAGTCTGTTTCAATTTTGTTCATTTATTTTGTTCTTTAGATTCCACATATAAGTGAAATCATATGGCATTTGTCTTTCTCTGACTGACTTATCTCGCTTCACATGATACTCTCTTAGATGAATCCATGCTGTCATAAAGGATAAGATTTCATTTCTTACGACTGAATAATATTCCATTATATATATGTACCATCACATTTTTATCCACTCACCTATTGATGGACTATCTATACATATAAAGAGGTAATATGCTAATTGCCATTACGGTGTCCCCCATAATGATCAATTTGCATACTGATGCGCACACAGCAGGGGGCAGGCGGCTGGAGCGAAGTTCCCAGGGGTCTGAGAAGAGTGCCTGACAGGAGCCAGGACTGCAAAGATGGAAGAGGAAGTGGCCACGGGGAGCTCTTCCAATCCTCCAGTCCCCCTTCACAGACACCATACATAAGCCCCTGCACTCCCGGGGGACAGACGGACACCCTACCCCAGCCCCTGCACCCCCAGGGAGATGGGGAGCCTGACTGGATGGGAGAAGATCCAGCCTTGGGGGTAGCTGCAGCCCGCACCTCTGACTCCGGATCTCTTCTCCCACCACCCCTGCCAGGGGCGTCCACAACAATAGCACGCTGGCGACCACCTGTCAGCGCCCCCAAGGCACCCAGGGCCCATAGCCTGCCGCTGCCGGGCCCCCTCCACTGGGGTCAGGCACGCCTCTCCTCCCTACAACTCCAGACCCAGGTGGAAGCAGGCCTGAGCGGCCCCCCAGGGTCAGACCCTTCTCCCCCCCTCCCCCCCGCACAGCAGCAGCACCATCTCCACAACAGAAGTGTGCTAAACCTCCCTGGGGGCATGGCTAACCCGCCATCCTAGCCCACCTGGCTCTGCCCTGGCTCAGCCTCCACCCTGCTCCAGGAGATTGGAGCCCCAGCCTGAGCAGGTACAGCTACGAAACAGCCACATACAATTTAAAGAATGGCGCCAAGCGGGAATGTTTGACAGTTACTCCCCCTTCGGCTTGAGCCTCCCTAACTCCCTGCCCCTTGCCAGTGCCTCCAGGGAAGACCACCGCTACAGGGCTTCTGACCAGAGCCCGCCCCTCCCAGGCCTGCAGAACTCTCTGCTAAGCTTCCATAGCTACAGTCCCAGGAAATAATCATGCCCTCCTCCCCTAATCAGCACCTGCTATCTGTGAGGGTACCCATGGGCTTAAAAATAACAATCCCTTCCCGTTTGGACATCACTTACTTGATGAAACGTTTCTAGGTTTATTAGCTCAGAACTTTCTCATGACAACCCAGTGAGGTAGGCAGAGAAGAGATTACAATTCCCGTGGTATATGTGTATATATTCAGAAATGAAGCTCAGAGAGAAAAAGCGTCAAGCCCAGTGGTTCTCAAGGTGCAGCGCACGCTGCACGGGTGGGTGGGGGGTGGGGGGGATTAGATTTTAAGTGGGGGCAATTCACGAATGAGTTAATAGTGAATTTTTTGCATTTCTTGTGGTTCTAGGGAGCCTCATCTATAGCGTATCGTACATAATAAAAGGCTAATATGCAAATGACTGAATGGTGCAATGATTGGTTACTATGATGCTCACTGACTACCAGGAGGCAGACACTCAACACAGGAGCTTCCCCCTGGTGGCCAGTGTGCTCCCATGGGGGAGCACTGCTCAGCCAGGAGCTGGGCTCACAGCTGGCGAGCACTTAGGCCCACTAAGTCGTCAGTTGGACATCCTCCCAGGGCTCCCAGACTGCTAGAGGACTCAGGTCAGGCTGAGGGACACCCCAAGTGCACGAATTTCATGCACCAGGCCTCTAGTTGTAAATAATGCTGCAGTGAATATAGGAATGATATATCCTTTCAAATTAATGTTGTGGCTTTCTTCATATAAATCCTCAGAAGTGCTCTGAGTCATAGGCAGTTTTATTTTTATTTTTTTGGAGAACTTTCAAACTGCATCAATCTTCATTCCCACCAATAGTGCTCTGGAATTCTCTTTCTTCAACATCCTGACCAACACGTGTCCTTTGTGGATTTACTGGTGACAACCATTCTCAAGGCATGAGGTGATATCTATTGTGGTTTTAATTTGCATTTCTCTGGTGATTAGTGATGTTGTGCATCTTTTTATATGTGTATTGGTCATCTGTATGTCCTCTTTAAAGAAGTGTCTATTCAGTTCCTCAGCTCATTTTTTATTGGATTGTTCGTTTGTTTTTGGTTTTGAGTAATATGTGTTCTTTATAATTTTTTTATATTAAAACTTTATCAGATGTATCATTGGAGAACATCTTCCATCCAGTAGGTTATCTTTTTGTTTTCTTGATGATGTCCTTTGCTGTGCAAAAATATTTTAGTTTGATGTAGTCCCATTTGTTTTGTTTGTTTGTTTATTTCCCTTGCCTGATGGAGTGTCTGAGATTTGACTGCCTATGTTTTCTTCTAGGAGTATTATGGTTTTGAATCTTACATTTAAATATTGAATCCAGTTTGAGTTTATTCTTGTATATGATGTAAGAATGTTGTTAGTTTTATTTTTTTTCTCATGTATATGCTGTCTGATTTCCCAGCACCATTTATTGAATGGACTGCCTTTTCCCCATTATATGTTCTTGCCTCCTTTGTCAAATATTAATTGGCTATATCGGCATGAGTTTATTTCTGAGCCCTGTATTCTGTTCCATTTATCTATATGTCTGGGTTTTATTTTTATTGCCTATACCATCCTGTTTTGATTACTGTAACCTTTAAGTATAGTTGGATATTAGGTAGAGCGATACTTTCAACTTTATCCTTCTATATCAAGACTACGTAGGTATTCAGGGTCTTTATAATTTCACTAGAGGCCCAGTGTGTGAAATCGTGTGAGACCCAGACCTCCCGCACCGTGGGACACCGGACTCCCTCTGCCACGCCACTGAGGGCAGGACCCCAGACTCCCTCTGCCACGCCGCTGCGGGCAGGACCCAGACTCCCTCTGCCACCCCACTGCGGGCAGGACCCCAGACTCCCTCTGCCACCTGCTGCGGGAAGGACCCCAGACTCCCTCCGCCATGCCACCACATGTGGGACCCCAGGCTCCCTCTGCCGCACTGCCGCGGGAAAGACCCATCAATGCACCTCCAGATGACTGGTCGTTCGGTCATTACACCATTACAGTGTTACAGCCACAGGCCTTTCATAATATAAATATAAATGTTTGGATTCTTGGTTCTAGTTGTGCAAAATACACCATTTGTATTTTGATTAAAATTGCATTGAGTCTACAGATTGCTTCAGGTGGTATGGACATTTTCTCTACGTTAATTCTTCACATTCATGAGCTTGGTATGTGATTCCATTTATGTGTATCTTCTTCATTTTCTTTCTTCAGGGTCTTATCATTTTCTGAGTACAGATATTTTACTTCCTTGGTTAAATTTATTCCTAGGTATTTTATTTTATTTTTTTCATGCAATTGTAAATTGGATTGTTTTCTTAGTTTCCCTTTCTGATTGTTTATTATTGGTGTATAAAAATATAGCCAATTTTGGAATATTTCTTTTTTGATCCTGCTACTTTACTGAATTCATTTATTAGTTCTAGAAGATTTTTGGTGAAATATTTAGGGTTCTCTATATACAGCATCATGGCATCTGCAAATAATAACATTTTAACATTTTTTTCCCAATTTGGATGCTGGTAAAAGAAAGCAAATTAAATTGGTGTTTTCACTTTGGAAGTATTTAAAGAGCCTCAAGGTTGATAAATTATATACTTATTATATATTTGATCTATCTGCCGTGCATATCATGTTTGCAAAACCCACATTTGCTGAATAAAATGAAGTGAATAGGCAATGTTGTTTACATAAACTTTATAATATTAATGCACTAAATATTAATGTGAAGCATAGTGCAAACAGGTTATTTCTACAAATGGAAACACTTATTTACCTGATAACCTGTGTGTGAGTGTTCTCGGGGAAGCTAGTTAACACCTCTGAGAGAGCATTCAATTTTCCTGGCTATCCAAGTAAGAGAAAAATGAGAGTACAGATCGTAGGATCTTAGTCCTGGGTGGGAGTTCAGAAATAATGTAGTCTGCATGGCTGAGGGCCCTTAGGTCCAGAGCTATTGAGTGATTCACATATGTTCACATAATTGCCTAGTGACTGAGCTGGGATTAGAACCATTGTCAGCTGACACAGAAGGCAGGCCCTATGCTACTCCTCCCTCCCCATGACAACTAGAAAATGACTACTAACATATCACCATGGCCTTGGTGGCTTAAAATTCACTTCTCAGAATATCACATGGTTACTGAAATAATAATCCAGAGGCTGTTCTAAAGTTTACTTTTGCACAGCTAACCTGAAGGAATTTGGGACTCTCTGAGGCTGTTATTGAAGAGACATTTGTGAATTTTTCCAACTTCCTTAGGTGCCTGGGAGAGAAATGCTTGGGAGGGACTGGTGGCTTTTGTGCCATAGCATTCTGTTCTGTCAGCCATGGGAAATATGAGAGTGCACATTGAACACAGATCTCAAGTGGGTTGTATCTGCCCCATGGAACAGAGTGAGATGCTGAGGGAACCACTGAGGTACCATGTTCCCCAGTCTCCAGACCTGCTTTCTTACTGCAGCTCTGGAGAGTCTGGACCTTGAAAGGATCCAGCTAGCTCCTTTATTTATTTATTTATTTGTCAGACAGACCCCTCCTGAGCAGACAGCTTTTGCTCTTTTTGTTTTGTTTTGTTTTGTTTTGTTTACCCTCATCCAAGGATATATTCCCATAGATTTTTAGAGAGAGCGGAAGGGAGAGTGAGAGACAGAGAGAAAGAAATGTCAATGTAAGAGAGACACATTGACTGGTTGCCTCCCACACATGCTGACCAGGGCTAGGGATCAAGCCTGCAACCAAGGTACGTGTCCTTGACTGGAGTCGAACCTGAGATACTTCAGTCCACAGGCCAACGCTCTAACCAGTGAGCCAAATCAGCCAGGGCAAGAATCAGCTCCTTTAAATGGTTTAAGGCATCACTGTCACCCTAGAAAGCTCAGTAGGACAACCTCACCAAGCTGCTTTCTCCAGATGTTGCTAAGAGAAGAGCTGCACTGACTAGCTGACTGAGACTCAGAAGATTCATAGACTGTTCAAGAGACACATCCAGAGCAACATCTGGCTTTGTCACATTGGAATCTATGTCAACATGCCAACAGGAATTCTAGCTTTAGCTGAGGAGATACTATTTTTCTGAATTTTATTTTTGTATTTGTCAGTCATCCCAATAGTGTTACAGCTCTAATTTTCTACTTTGTCTTGTGATTACTGAAAGGCAGGGAAGACTGATTTAGATCATTGGCTAGATATTTTTATAGTTCAGTTCACTTTATGCCAAGAGATTTATATATGTAATCTCATTAATTTATCTCAGTGTACTTTAGAAATATTAATCAATATCCCTGTTTTGAAATCAGGGAAGCAGAGACTCAGATATGGGGTAACTAGCTTAAATTCTTTCTGGATAGGATATGTAGGATTGAGTTTCAAAACAAGCAATACCAGCCTAGAGTTCATGCTCTTTCTACTGCACCACATGTTCTCTTCCTGATCTTGTTCATTTACTCTACCTCCATCTGAGAAGACTAAGCTACAGGTTCATACAATTCTATGGAGACACTAGGTCCAGTCTTCTAGAGAGTATTTTTTTCTCAGTTACAAGAGCACAGATACAATATTCAAGATAGGGAGATTTAAAGCAAGGTACAGTTGATAATCTGTTGTCATCATAGCTCTCACTGTAATTTCAAATGCAGAAAGAATAATTAAATAATTTGGAAATAATAACATGACATGCATCATTTGCAGGAGCTATAAATCATATGGAATATCAAATATTAGAGAGTACACTTAGACAAGACAGAATTAGAAGCATCTTGTCTTCCTCCTTTATACATGTGAGTTGCTATGGTTATAAGAGGTACTGAGGGATGATTGAGGAAGCTACCCTAACATTTTAGTTTGTGAGATGTTAGTGAATGTTTCTCTCTATAAGAGCAGATCGAAGAACAACTTTCTTATGATACAGTAAACAGAATTTGACTAATAAAATACCCAAGATTAATTTTTTGATAAACATTTCTCTTTACTTTTTTCCTTTATGTTTTCTGTAACAAAAAAGAGCTAGAAATATGAATGGGGAGGAAGGGTTCTGGTACCTATGACAGAATTACTCTCAAGGTCAGAGATTACATCCACAAAGCACTTCTCTAAATTTGCTGCCTTTCCCTCCCTAAGTAGAGATCACATTTAAAACCGCATAGGGCTCACTATGGTTCACTAATTGGGTCTAAAGCTAGATCTTTTAAGTAAGCTTTTGTTGTTAAAGTATATGGTATATATAAATGCACACATGTATATATATACATATATGGAAAACAGCCTATCTAATAAAGGGGGAATATGCTAACTGACTGTCCTGCCCTCACAAAGATGGTGGCACCCACAGCCACAAGATGGTGGTGCCCAGGCCCCTCTGACCTGCTGGGGAGGCAGGCATGCGGCATGGCCGGGCCTGTCCCCAGGCGGGTTCAGCCACTCCATGTGCCTGCCTCTGGAGTCCCCTAGCCTCCCACTCCCTCAGCCTCCCAGGGCTGGCCCAAGGTGCAGACAAGCCTCAGATGGCAGCTGCCCAGCCTCCCAGGGCCACCTGAGGCTCAGGTAACCAGGGCCGGCTGAGGCTTGTGCTGCCAGCAGTGGCAGCAGCAGAGGTTTGCTGAGGGCATCTCCTTCCCCTCATTGCCAGGTCGCCTCCCGCCCCTGAGGGCTCCCGGACTGTGAGAGGGGCCAGGCTGGGCTGAGGGACACCCCTCCAGTGCATGAATTTTCATGCACCGGGCCTCAAGTGTGTGTATATATATATATATGTGTGTTAAATACATACATGCATGTATACATGTATGTGCATATATATATATATATACATATATATATATGCACATACATGTATACATGCATGTATGTATTTAACACATTTCCATATTTGTTACATTCCTATATCTATTGGTGGATAGAAGTCACACAGTTGTGTTTTTTTTCTTCTTCTAAATATTATATAGCCAGAAAATAGCAGCTATATCAAAGTAATTTTTATTTTCTTTAAAATAACCTAACCACTAGCATACTGGTCATTTATGGTAGTTGGAAACCCAATAACATTGGGCTTGTCCTTTTTAATATCCCATCCAATTAAGATAATTGATATATTTCTTATAGACATTAGGTACATGCCTATGGGAAGCAACAATTTATTGTTCTAAAAAGTAAAGGGCTATAAGACACTCTCACACAAGATAAAGTCTGTCTATGAACAATAGAGGTAGGTTTATTTCATTTGAACATTTTCCTAAGGTATATCTCCAAATAGACAAGATGACCTGTTTGAAGAAAGCCTCAAACATAATTTCAGGGGAAAATAACATTTGGGGAAGAGATATAAATTAGGCCATTCTTGAAAAGTAAGTAATTTGAGGCAATGTGAAATAACCATTTCATTTATCTATACACATTGTTTGATATAATATATGGCTGCTGGGTTTCATGCAATTAGATTTTATAAAAGGATGATAACTTAGGAAAAGTTGACCCTTCAAACCCCAGCTGATTTGACAGCTTTATTAAAATTGATTTCTGTGATGAATACTCTGGGTAGACAAAATCAGGACATGTTGGGTGTAAAACACTCCTGCTAGGGTGTAAGCACACACACTTCTGAAACCCAGGGTACTCTTAGAACCCAGATCCAGGGAAGGAGCGTTTGCTCTCTTTGTCCAACACCCTTTCATCTTTATTTTCCTTTAAAAATTGTTTCCTACTTGGCTACACAGAATGGAAAAAATTAATCTAATTCATCGCTCCTTGGTTGAAGGGATGGTCATGGGACTCAAGTCAGACCAACTAGACTTCTTTCTTAAGATTTCAAATTCTGGAACAGGAAGAATAAGACATTTTATTCTCAGGCAAGAAGATGTTAGAATCAAAAAACAAAGCATCTGTTATATTTTTCATGTTCAGGAAAAATATTGGCTAGGGTATAAAAAATTATTTATCAATATTATCCAGTTGTGAGTTTTGTTTTTTATGTAGCCAATTTTTAATCTGGTGTTTTTGCTTCTCAACTTTTTTCTTACTGTTGAAGAAAACGTATAATTCAACAGTAATCTCTGCTTTCTCCCCTTCTGGCCTAAGTTTGATAGAGACACAAAGATAAAAGACTCTGAAAGATGGTCCAACAAAGCTAAATTCTAGTATTTGTAGGCAGTTATTCTCAAACATCTACAGAAATATCCTTGATAGCAGATAAGTCAAATATGCTTTCGATGTGGTTCTGTAGGGAGGATTCTAGAGCTAGGTGATCCTGAAATAACCCGTTACAAGGACAAACTTTATTTGCAGTTGGAGATTTGGCTTTAAACCATCTAACACAAATCACATATTCTCTTCAATCATACAAAAGCAGTGATTCAGTTTCTTATAGTACATTAATCTGAATGAAGTAAAATGAATGTTGCAGACAGATATGTCATATATTAATCCACAGATGTTTGAGGCACAGGCTTTCGGTCTTGATGGCTCCTGTAAAAATTAAAATGTTTTCCTAAAGTGGGATTTCATAAAGCCAATAGTTCATATTAACATAAAGCTCAAATCACCTCATCAGGCTTTCTTCATTTAATTGTAAAGAGAATGTGGCAAACTGGGACGAAACAGGAGCACCCAGAAAAGGTTCAAAGCATGAAGTAAACTCAAAGGGATACTTAGGTATCTCAGGATCAGCTTCAAAGCACAGAATACCTGAAGATAAAATAGCAGAAGTCTAAATAATTGCTCATGTGGTATAGGATGGAAGTAATACCTAAAGCATCTTTGCTAGTATCCCTGGAGAAGAGTGAACAATAGCTATGATCAAAATGTATGGTAGCGCCAGGGAAGACAGAAACTTGGAGAGATAGAGAACAGGAGCTCAAGATAAGATGGAATTCTTGAGGTTGTCTATGGAGGATGAGAATTTCAGTGACTTGTTAGTTGTTATTTTTTAAAATATATTTTTTATTGATTTCAGAGAGGAAGGGAGAAGGAGAGAGAGATAAAAACATTAATGATGAGAAAGAATCATTGATCATCTGCCTTCTGCACGCCCCACACTGGGGATCAAGTCTGTAATCTGGCATGTGCTATGACCAGGGATTGAAACTTTACCTCATGGTTCATGGATCTCAATCACTGGGCCACACCGGCCAGGCATCTAGATTCCATTAACAGATTGTTGCCTAACTTTGGACATTTTTAACAGCAGAGAAACTTTTCTGTCAGTTCTGATATGATCATTATAAAAAACACATATTCTTTTAATTGAACATTCATGAAATCACTTGGCCAGGAATTAAAATAACAAAATGTCTATTATGCTATTCTGTGTGTAATAGAAGTTATACAACACATTTCTTCTCAGAAGAAAGAATAAAAAGTAAAGTAATATCTACCCCCAAGTGACCACTTTTAGTACTTTTATTTTATAGAGAGAGGTGAGGGACATGCATAAAATACATGTTCTTGAATTAATCTCCCTTGCGTGTAGAGAGGAAAGAGCTCATTATTCTTCTAACGGGTAAAATTTGATTTTATTGACACCCTAGCAGTATGTCAATTGCTCGGTATAGTTCCCTATGCTGTAGTCTTACAGACTTTTTTTTTTTTTTAACTTAGCAATTCTATGATATATCCCCATGGATGTCTTCTTACACTATCATACAATTCACGTCTGGAATAACAACTATAATTTCAATAAAAATAGTACATTACATGCTTGTCTAATACATGAGAATCAAGTGTGTCTACTTATTTGTAACTGGACCATACCCTGCACAAATTAGATGATTAACACATGAATTTCGTTTAGGAACTATATTCAAAGATAAAATTCTATATGGGTAGACATTTATTTTTAAATTCATTTTATGTCTCGTCAGGTCAGTCCAGCTTGTGGCTGAGTGGTGCTCCCCCTGTGGAAGTGCACTGACCACCAGGGGGCAGCTCCCTGCTTTGAGCGTCTTCCCTTTGGCGGTCAGTGTGCATTATAGCGACGGGTCGTTCTGCCGGTTGGTTGATTTGCATATTGTTCTTTTATTATATAGGATAGACTTGCTCTGTGCCTCACATCTAGTAGGTGTAAAAAATGCTTGTTGGCTAATCAATAAATGAAGGAATAAATTAATTAATTAATGGGTGGGTGAATAAATAAGTTGTTATATATACCAACAAAAATGTTGGTGAATACATAGGATTAGAGAATTTTAGTTGCTGAGCAAGGTCATCTAGTTCTACCAAAACTTGATGTGTAGACAGAATAATGGCCCCAAAGATGTCAAAAGCCTAATCCTCAAAACCTGTGAATATGTTACCTTATATAGCAAAGGGACTTGGCAGATGGAAGTGAAAGATCTTCTCCAGCTGTGTTATCCAGGTGGAACTAATATAATCAATCACAAGGGCCCTTAAAAGAGGAGACATGAGGTCAGAATCAAAAAAGGCAATCTGATTATGGAAGCAGAAAGAAAAAGAGAGATGTGAAGATGCTAACCCACTAGCCTTGAAGATGGAGGGTGGAGCTAAGTTCCAAGGAATGCCAGAGCCTTAGAAGCTGAAGAAGACAGGCAACAGGTTGTCCCCAGAGCTTCCAGATGAAACTAGCCCTATTGCCTCACTGACATTAGCCCAGTGAGAGCTTTCTTTGGGCTCTGACCTCCAGAATTGTGAGAGAGTACGTTTGTGATTTTTCAACTACAAAGTTTATGGTAAATTTACTGAAGCAAAGGGTATAGGGTAGTCCTACTCAGTACGTCTAGAATAAAGTCTGGAATCTGAAGGTGCTTTCAGTATACCTGAGGCAGCGATTATCCAAGAAACCCTGATAGATTGCATCACACTCATTTTGTAAATGAAAACAAGCACAATATTAAGATCTCAACAACATTGGGATAGTAAGAAGTACAATTGACCATGTTAAAAAAAAAAAGGCTTTTGGAAAAGCAAGCCTGAAAAAATGATTAATACTATATTCTGTAACTATGTATTGATTTTCTCCTCTTGCTTTTACAAAGAGAACAATAAGTAGCATGTGCTTTCCCAGAGGGTGGTTTGGATAACACTCTCCATGCGTTGTTTCAAGCAGAAATTCTCCATCTATCATTTCTGCTTGTATTACTTCACATCCCTCAAAGATGCTCCCGTTTCAGCCCAGGGAGCCAAAGTTGCCTGTGTTACATCTCTAACTGCAAATTATGGCGCTTACTTCCTGCTCTCTTGCATAGAGAGTGGGTATTTTCTTTATTTCCTTCTGTGAAGGGTATGACAAATATGTATCGTGAGCATGTTTTCTCTGTTTTGTTCAAATTGTTCCATTAATGCATACTAACCATGGCTCTATTAAAAATAACACATTTAGAGTTTGTAATAATTTTAAGTCATTCAGTAGCTGTATAATATGATAGTACTGCTTATTTTCTAAAAATATCAAAATTAAGGATAGCATTCAAATATGGCATTAGTAACTTAGATCAAATTTAGGCCACTCATAGGAAAGGGGGAATTATAAGGTACCAAAGGAATCTGCAGAAATGACTCTACCAAAACAATAGCACCTTAAAGCAGGTATTACTAAGCCGTGCTCTATTAAGGATCAACAATTATAACTTACATCTTAAGCTCTCATTTTCATTTCTTTACTACCATTGAGTAATTATTATGATTATTACTATTTGGTTATTTTAAACTCAACATGATTACTACTTGTGCTTGCTCTCATACTAAAATTTTCTAGGATGCATCCACTATCTTATCTAATAAAAGAGTATATGCAAATAAGCCATCACTCTGCTACACCCACAAGCCACGCCCACCAGGAGCGAGTATGCAAATTAACCTAACCAAGATGGCTATGGCCACAGAGCAAGCAGGAGGCTCGGGTTTCCCGGTATTGGAGGAAGCCAAGCTTTCCACACACCCTGGCTGGCCTAGGCCTCTGCTAAAGGCTACAAAGTTTCAATTATAGGAGATAAATAAATCCCAACAAAAATGGTGGAAGCCACAGAGCTGGAGAGAGCAGGAGGCTTGAGTTGCCCCGGTGATGGAGGAAGCCAAGCTTCCTCAGCCCTGGCCTGCCTTGGCCTCTGCTCAAGGCTACAAAGTTTCAATTATAGAAGGTAAATAAATTCCAACAAAAATGGCTGCAGCCATGGAACAAGCAGGAGGTTTGGCTCTGCTCAAGGCTACAAAGTTTCAATTATAGAAGATAAATAAATCCCAGCTACCAGGGCCTCTGCTTGGGTCGCTGGGGGGCGTGGCCAGCCTGTAAACCACCACAGGCTCCTCGCCCAGGCCGCCCCACTCCCCAAGGGACACCCTTCAGGGCAAACCAGCTGGCCCCAACCCGTGCACCAGGCCTCTATGCCATCTAATAAAAGAGTAATATGCAAATTGACCATCACTCCAACACACAAGATGGCTGCCCCCATGTGGTCAAAGTTGGATGCCCCCATCTGGACACAAGATGGCCGTCACAAGATGGCCAGCAGGGGAGGGAAGTTGGGGGGAACCAGACCTGCAGGGGAGGGCAGTTAGGGGCAAACAGGCTGGCAGCCAGAAGCAGTTAGGGGCAATCAGGAAGGCAGGCAGGCAAGCAGTTGGGAGCCAGCAGTCCTGGAGTGTGAGAGGGATGTCCCATATTGGAGAGGGTGTAGGCTGGGCTGAGGGACACATGCCCCTGTGCACAAATTCCGTGCACTGGGCCTCTAGTATATATATAAAATCTTTCTTTAAAAATAAGTTGTCTCTATAGGACAGATTTTAGTTTGGGGGCCTGATTGCCTACTTTCAGAATTATTTTTCAAAAAGGCAAGATTTGAGACTCACTGCATATTATTTTCATTTTATATACAGTAGAAAATAGACTCAGAGACTCATGAGTCACAAGAAGCTGTGACTGTCATCTATGCTGCTTCCCACTGAAGGTGTAAAGCCTTTATTTTACTAAATGCATTGAAAGTTGAAATGTGGTTAGTAGGATTCCAAGGACCCATATTACTAGACCTGGGTCCTGGGCCTCCTTGCCGGCATATGTTATTGCCTGAGACATTAAGCTACTAGACCTCTGTTGGGGACCAATTGCACCTGCTTCACAACCTAATATGATGGATTAATAATGAGAAAATAAAATCCCCCCTGGTTTTGCCAGTGGGGCTCTTGAACCCATGCCATCTTCTCACACATGCTTTAGTGAGTGCAGAGGAAATTTTTCTCAACAGATTTATGTGCAGTTGCAAAAACTGAAGCAACTCTCAGTTAATGAGCTGCCAATTATAAAAGTTTGAGCCAGTCTGTATGGAAACTTTTGAATATGGTGACCTACCAGTGCTGAATACACATGAGGTAACAATTTCTCCGAGAGAGCAAATTGTCACAAATGAGAGACAGTAGAACTATATGAGAGCCACTGAAATTATTGCTGCCTCAGTTTCCATTACTGTAAAGGAATTACGAACAAATTTTCAGTTATATCGTCACGATTAATGAATAATGTAAATTACATTAAATGCCTCCGAGATAGGCATTATATAAATAGAAACTACTCTATTAAATGGGCAAAAACTCAAGAAAGAGAGGCTAAAAGTTGATATATAAAAAGTAGTCTTAAATATAAGTAGTTGACCAGAAATCCGGACTTTGGGCCAATTACTGGGCATCCCATCTGTTTCATTTGAAAAAAATTATACAGAATATCCTTTCTTCGTTTCCAACATTTGCTTATTACACGAAGTAGATAATTTAGTACTAAATAAGGGCATGGTTACATTCTCTCCATTTTTCCACAGACTGCTAAAAAAAGAACTATAGTAAATTGGTAGTCAGAATCTTTCCCCAAATGATGATAATTGGATCTCAGATTCAAAAGACACCATTTAGTTGGAATGGAATGGCCAGAGGATATAGAAAGGCTCTGTCTTCAGTCAAAAGTATTTTCTATTTTCTTAGTTATTACATCAAGTTCACTCCATGGAGGGAGGGAGCTTTGACCCAAGGTGTATATCTGATATTTAACTTAAAAATGCCATGCCTTAATTTATCTTTTTCATATTGTAAAGTATCTTTGTAAGTGATAAGAATCCTCATTAATTTTTATTGATGCCCACTAAATATACAGTACTTTGCTAAGATATTTTGATGGAGTCGGGTAAGGAAACCACCAGTGCAAAAATACCTGAATCCTTTATCACAATCAGTATGCATTTTGTTAGCTTTATATGAGAATATCTCCATAGTTAATCATTTGTATTTTTAACAAGTGAATCAGGAATTTCAGAAGATGCACAGGTACTGTGATCTGAAGGAGCTCAGTATTTTAAGATGGAAAAAAGTGGATTCATAAAAAAAATGCGTTGAAAGTTAGTCATGGGTAGTTTTGATAGGAAAGTTATCAATGTAATATTTAATTATAACACTAGTGCTCTGGTGCATGGATTCATGCACATTGAAAGAAAATTAATTAGAAGGTAGCCAGCAGGGCTGGACTAGGTGAGTTGGGCCAGACACTCCCTGGAGTCAACCTCCTGCACTCTCTCCCTGGATGGCTGCACCTGGGGTGGTGCCCTGGCTTGAAGGGCATCTGTGGAGTGAATGGGGTCCCTTCGGCAGGTGGGTCCTTTGGCCTGGTGTGTGGGGATCGGGCCAAAACCAGCTCTCTGACATACCCTGAGGAGTACTGGATTGCAAGAGGGTGGTTCTCGGGTGACACACCCTGGAATTGGGCTCCCTTCTCTCTGGTTCAGAGCTGTGTCACCTGAGAACCACTACTGCCAAGTCACCACAGCTTGACAGCTTCTGTGTTGAGTGTCTGCTCCCTGGTGGTCAGTGCACATCATACCTACCAGCCAGTTGGATGGCCGGACAGTCACTTAGACTTTTATATATATAGATGGCAAGTTGTTTAATAAAAGGACTCTTCATTAAGTTGAGCACCATACTTTGCTAAAAATATATCTGCAAGAAGATTTATGAATTCCCCAAACAAAGAGAAAGAAAGTAAACATGACTTACCTGGAGGGCAGGCTGAAGAAGAGTTATAGTGAGATAAGATATACATAAGGCACTACAGACAAATCAGGATGCTACCTGACCCCCAGATAGAATTGAACAATCTTTGAGTAGAAAGGGTCTGAAACACTCTGATCTCAATGATTCATACTGAATTGGTGTGTTTTTCCTAGTGTCCCCTTCATGACCATGGAGAAGTCTTAGAGACCCTACAGGACAAAAGAGGAGCTAAGTGGGTTCACAATTTCCACTAAGATTCACATGTTACCAAAATGGTTGGTATTGCAACTCAGTTAATTACTTGGTAAAGATTGTTAAAGGAGACAATTAAATGATCATATTATTCCACAAAATTTCCCCATCTCATTCCTGGGAATCTGTACATAGAAAAGCCTAATCAACCATTATGACCCAATGGCCAGAATGACCAGAAAAACTGGTCAACCAGTCACTATGATGTGCACTGACCACCAGGAGGCAGACACCCAATGCAGAGCTGCCCCCTGGTAGTCAGTACGCTCTTACAGCCAACCTCCTGTGGCCGACCAACCTCCCGCGGTCCCTCCCCACAGCTGGTCCCTCCCCCCAGAAGGCCGGCCAGCCTCCCATGGTCCCTCCCCCTGGCCAAGCCCTCTCCCCCGGCCACCCCAATCGCCCCACTCAGGGCTGGCCAGCCAACCTCCTGTGGTCTCTCCCCCTGTGCCCCCTCTCCCCCAGCCTGCAGGCCCTGATCAGCCTGGCCTTTATCAGGACTCGGCAAGATGGCAGCAATCAGCCCTGATCACCGGCCAGGCCTAGGGATCCCACCCATGCAGGAATTCATGCACTGGGCCTCTAGTATGTTAATAATTAACATTTTATAAATTATTTTTCCAAAAATATTTTGTTCCTATATTAACTATGTACATGCTTCTGTGTGTGTATGTGTGCATGTGCACAAACACACACCCATTTTATTTTATATATATATGTCAGGAATTGTGCTAGGTATTTTATACATATATATTCATTTTATTTTTACATATAGAAACGTGTCTTAGTTTGTTCAGGATGCTGTAACAAAAAATTACCGTAGGCTGAGTGGCTTTTAAAAAATAGACCTTTATTTCTCACAGTTATGGAGCCTGGGAGCTCCAAGATCATGGTGCCAGCATGACCAGGTTCTGGTGAGGGTCCTCTCTTGAGCTAGGAGAGGCCAGGGGAGTTCTCTGGGGTCTCTTTGAAAACAATGGTAATTCCATTCATGAAGGTTCCACCCTCATGGCCTACTTACCTCCCACTTCTGCTACCATCACCTTGGGGGTTAAGGTTCAATATATGAATTTCAGAATGATACATTGGGACCATAGCAGAAGTGCTATTTAGTTTTTAATTAATATCGACAAAATTTCTGTTCTTGTTAAGCGTAATGACTAAATAGTTGAGTCCAAGGATGAAGAAACTAAGATAAAAAGTGTTCAACAAAATATTTACATGTAAAATGAAGAAAATACAGTACATAACCGATAGATCTTAAGGAACTTCACCTGAAAATGGAAGGTACTAAGTGATATACATGTCAAATGGTTCATTCTATTTAAATAGCAAACCTCCTTTGGACCTTGCAGGTATAACTTTTAAATAAAAACATAGCATTGCTTTTATTTCTTGCCTCCAGAGTGAAAACACATTCAATTTATCATTAAACCATGTATTTTCAAATTCTTTCTTCCATAGGCTACTTTCATGATGCCCCTTGGTTTCACTTCATTATAGAGGAACTTTTTATTTTCTTCCATAATGCAATGTCTTGATACAGAAAGGATATTCTGTCATTCAGGTGACCCTTTAGGCCACCTTTATTTCGAAAACTATACTTTTCTAGTCTAATACTATGTTGTATCTCTATAGAGATAATAAAGTTAACATCTCCTTTTTTGTAGAAATTTGGTAAAATATATGTTAGATAAAGCCCCAAAGTGGAAGGGTATTAAAATTTATCGTATATGTCCATATTCTTACATTGGCATTTCAAAAATGTGCATCCCAAATTATTATTTCTATATTCATTTGGCTTTGGTATATGCATATATCTAAATGTACTAAGCTTTGGTAAAAGTCCCCTTTTGTTTGCTGCAGCAGCCTATTCCTTTCTCTAAGAAATAATATTTTAAGAAGGATAAGAAATTACTAATATCTATTTTTTAAAAAATGTATATAAATAGTATACAGTTTGATATATTTGACATATTTATATGTATTGTATTTATGTATTTCCAAATATATTTCTAACAACAATAAAAATATAAGATATAACATTTCAAATGATATAATATCTCAAAAGTAATTGCTTCTTATCTTCTGGTATAACAAAGATATAGAGAAATCTGCTTTCTTAAACATATTCTTTGACTCACAGTTTATTGTTATCAACTACTTGTAGTAAGGAATGCTGTGGAAATCTTTACTTACAATATTGATCCTGGCAGGAAGTATATTTCAGGGCAAAGTTTTTGCAGGCTTGCTTTGCTCACATTTTAAATATGTAATTCCAGAGGTCATTTCTTCCAATTTTCTTTTTTCAGTTAGGGAGAATTATAACACAATTTCAAACTCAATTCAAGTCTCTGACCCTGATCTACTAGAACATAAATATATCTAACCCAATTACATCAGCGGCCCAAGAACACTTCCGACTTCCTTGGAGATACTTCTTTTCATTGTTTCCTGAGGATAGGACAGCCTTTGTGAGTGGAAGACCAGATGTATGGGAGCGTAATAGCTTTCAGGGCAGGTTTTCATCCAAATGCCACAGGAAGACACCACACTTTGATGTTGATGTGAAACGCCTATTTCAGTCCAGCTGTTTAATCCACTGTTCCTTTTAATACATTAACCTTTTAATGTAACAGGAAAGCCTAGAAGTTAACAATATTTCATTGATGTCTTAAGTAAATCAATTCTAAAATAAATCACTTACCAGTACAATTAAATCCTACATACTTTCATTATTGACCCAGTGCTGAAACCCAGAGAGTTATCTTGTGACAGGAAATTAAAACATGCTAGCGTTATTTTTAAAGCCTTTATACCCAACCAATGAAACAAATCAGTTAAGAAAAATTAATCAGCAGGGAGAACAATAGGGTTTGTGGGTCTGTTTTTTATTCTATTTTGTTTTTGCATTTTCAAAAATATTTATTGACATGTGGAGATTGCTTTTAAATATGCATTCTAGCTCATATTTTAAAATATATTTCCCATAAATGGTAATGCACAATGGTAAGTAAAGTAACAAGTCCAGTATGGAGGCTTCCAGGACATTGTGCCCTTTGCAGAGTCTCTTGTTATGAGTGAATTAGGACAGTCACAGGCATGGCAAGTGATATGTTTGAGAAAAGATTCCTGATGTGTCCTAATGTTTGGATCCCGGGGTGATCTTTTTTCCATGAATGATGAGAGCAGTACTTTCTTCGGTCATTTCCTACCTACTCAACCTTGGTCCCATCTGCAGGCCTTAGTGGTCTATGATTCTCTACTCCACAAAATAAAATACTAGTTTATTGATAAGAGATCACAGAGAAGAGGGACATATTAGCAAGTTAAAGTGTGTTGCATGTGTATAGATAAATTATAAATAATCTATGTACGCGTGAGTACTAGGAGTCTTGAACACCAACTCTAAACATATCCACAATTTCTTTTATAAGACAGTTTTTCCCCATTGTAATCATATCACTCATAAATCATATGAGAAAATAGAAATTTTCTCTGTCTCCAGATGTGATATTTGTTTCAATTTTAGAGTATTGGACTAGGTGAAAATTCCAGCTCTAACTGAGCAATTACTTACCTATGACTTACGATACCTATTCATTTGGAGGACAAAGCAGTAGGCTCCTTAGGTCCAACCAGATCAGAGATGGCTTTGCCTGTGCATGGTTTTGGTTCACCAAGATTGTTCTCAGGACAGTGATCCCCACAGCTTTTAGGGAAATTTAACTTGTAAGAATAAATCAGCTTTGGAAATATCATGTTCTTATTTTAATGAGTTTATAATTGAGAAGAACATAGGTTGTTTGGTTTTACAGAATCCCAAGTACAAGCATTCTATTGATTTAATGTTCCATTATATGAAATGCATGCATGCAAGGGTGAAGGTAAAGCAGAAAACAAATTATGATCTAATCTAAGATGCAGGTCTATATTGGAGTGAGACTGCTGACCTGCGAAATACATTCAAGAAATATTGACAAAATTGTCAAAATTGTCAAATTAATGAGAGGAGATATTCCTTGGTTATTGGAAAATCAGGATTAAGAAATCAGAAAGTTTCTAAAGGTACTTATAAACTTAAAATGCTAAAATAATTTGTGCATCTTGTATTAATGAAAATGTGTATTTTAATTGTACAAGGAATGATTTAATGTCCCCTAATGTTTCTTTATGTATAGGAAAGCTAGGTTTGGAGATAAGAATGTTGCATGGGGAGGAACTACTAAAATTAAATTCATGAATGTTGAAGATCACAGTTTAGCTTCATATATATTTGCAAACATCACTGTTGTTACTAAAATTGCTTTGAGATTATTATGTTGCCATGAACCTTACTGGCAACGTTTCTCAGGCAAGGGATCTTCATTTTTATTAATGAAATAATATCTACACATAGAAAGTGCATTTATAACTGTAAAGCAATATAATAGTTAGCAACATTATTTTATTTCTTTATTTAATTAGCATCATTGAGTACTACTTTATGTCAGGATATGGTATAATTCCTGGTAGGAATTAGAATTTAAAAATGAACAAAATAGTTCCTGTTCTATAAAAGGTAAAAGCAAAAAACAAATAAACAAAAAATCACAATAACTTAAATTTGATATATGTGCTGGGTATTATAAGACCACTGAGGAAGATAACATAAAAGGGGGCACACAACTACTAGAAAGGCAATAAGCTTAGGAGTCAAGAAAACTAGATTCTAGTGGAAGGAATGTGATTAAAAGTATACTTTTTAAAATCCTCACCCAAGGATATGTTGTTGTTGTTTTTTAATTTTTTTTTAGTGAGAGAGAGAGAGAGAGAGAAACATAAATCATTATTCTAATTTATAAAATTAGTGTTCCGAAAAGACCATTCATAGAATCTTGAACTTTAACTATCTTATAAGATCATAAAATTGTGTTTGACAAAATGGTGTTCAAAAGTTCAAAAATTTAATTTAATTTAAAATGTAAAGTATATCTGTAGTATAGTAAGTTTTATTTTACCAGTTTACTAAATGCATTTTACCTGCCAAGACTGATTTCTGGTGTTATTCCTATTTAACTTAGAAGTGCTTTAATTAGAAATGCATTGATACATTCTCAAGTGAGTTACTGTTTCTGAAACAAGATCTGGGATCCATCCATTGATATGCACTTTTCCAAGAAAAGAGGAATCAGAAATTTGACCAATTTAGAATATATGAGTTAAAGATGCATTCATAGATGGAAGCAAGGAAGGAAGGAAGGATGAATGGAGGGAGGGAGGAAGGGAGGGAGGGAGGAAGGGAAGGAGAAAAGAAAAATAATCATAAAGTTAAGAGTTATCCTCAACTCAATTTATATAATCTATAGATTGCAAGAGATTAAAATACTATTTTCCGGTGTTATTAAAAGTGTTTGGCCTATACTCAGTGTTTTTGTTATGATAAGTCAAATTATAAAATTTTGAGATCTTCCATGGAGCCTTTAAGAAAATAATATTTAGGATTGAAGTGGTAGAGGTCCATTTAAATTTTGAGGAAAAGCGCCTGTATCAAGATATCTTGATCTTACGTGTCATTTTGAAAGATTGTTTGTAGTTAATATTTTTTATAAGATATGAGAATTTCATTTAAGTTTCATATCTTATAAACACAAAGAAATGCCAAAGAGACCATTTATTATTAATTTGTCCTCTTGTGAAATGTGACTACAAATTCCCCAGATAGTTATCATCTGTGGGTTAAATCAGCCTCGCTACATGTTTAACACACAAATCAGTACTTACTATAAAGAATAATGTTTAAAATATGAAACATGATATTTTATATGACATACCTTTACAATAGATTAGCTTTAGTTTGAATATTATTATTTCAAAAAATAATTATTGTTTATTGCCAGTCACTGTCCTAAGCAGTGAATAGTATTTGCTGCGAATTTTTTAAAGTAAATTCATTGCCATTTACATCTCTTTCCATTCTACAGGGTTTTGTTTTTATTAAGGTCATCTCTGATAGGTTCACAGACAAATTCTCACACTAAATCACACATGGTCATCTAATAAACATTACCACAACTTGCAGTTTTCAAAAGCCTGATGTTAATCTTTATTCCAGCCGTGTGAGATGGTTAGAAACATTGAGAATTCCAGATAGGTATGTTCTAAAGCATGAAAATCAGAAAACTGATAAGGCTCAGCAGAAGAGAGAAACCAAAATCTTGCCTCCTGCTGTGTTACATTAGGAGAGAAAATGTTTCTGTGACATGTGTAATCTCGGGTCAAAATGCACTTTTTTGAAATGATTGTGATATGTCACATTGCTCTCTCTATGGAGTCCCTCTGCTAAGTGAGGGCAATGAAATTGTCCCTCGTTCTCAGCAGCTACACAGATGTTTGTCTTTTCTGGATTACCTCGGTGCCAAAGAAAGCCAAACTGCTGGGGAGAAGGGCACTACACTAAAAATGCCTCCCATTAACTTTGGGGACCTAACTAAATTTTTTGACCTTAGAGATTTTGGATCCTGAATCCTTGCCTTTGACCACAGTGGCCAATTGTAAAGAAAAGGCTAGAAAAAGAATATGAAATAAATTGGTAGGGTAGTAAAGGATGAAAATAGAATATGTTCAAGAAGGTATCTGATAAATTTGTGGAAAATACTTATACTCTGAGTCAAAAAGAAAAAAACAACAACAACAAAAGAGACATCAATTATTTTAGAGATCAATGTAAACAAAAGGACCTAAGTGGCAGTTTAATTCCTCAAGCACATATACAATCTACATGGTCAATAATTTAAAAATTAAGTATACAAACTTCCCTTTTGGTAAGAATATAATTAAATGTATCAAGTCTTATATGGAGAATAAATAGAGGCAAATATCAAGAAACCCAGCCTGGCCAGTGTCGCTCAGTGGTTGAGCATTGACCTATACCAGTAAAACAGGAGATGATGGTTCCATTCCCGTCAGGGCACATGCCCAGGTTGCAGGCTCAATTCTTAGGGTGGGAGGCAGCCAATCATTGACTCTCTCTCATTATTATGTTTCTGTCTCTCTCCCCCTTTCCTTTCCTCTCTGAAATCAATAAAACTACATTAACAACAACAACAAAAAAAAAACCAAATACATTCTGGCCGGTGTGACACAATGGTTGAGCGTCAGCCATTGTGCCACACCGGGTCAAGGCACATACTGGGGCTTCAGGCTCAATCCCCTGTAGGGGGTGTGCAGAGGTAGTTAATCAATGATTCTCTCTCATCATTGATGATTCTATCTTTCTCTCCCTCTCCCTTCCTCTCTAAAATTATTTTTTTAATTAAAAATAGAAACCCAAATAGGATAATCTATATTTACATTTACATAGTTTATAATACATGTGTTCCTACCTTATCTCCTTGAAGTTTTATAACAATACTGGTAGATTTATTAGCCCCAATTTAAGATTCAGAGAGATAAGCAAGCTTAGAGGTTTCCGAAAATAATGTATGTCCAAGATGCTGCATTGGGTCCTAATATAGAAAAACAGAATTTTTCCCAAATGAAGCAGGAAAAACTAACCACATTTGTCATGTCATCTTTCCATGTTCTCTATCTCTTTGTATGTTATACTGGGTGGGGTTAAAAGGAAAAGAGACATCAATATGTTTAATTACATTGACCTGTTACTTCTATGATTTTGTATGTGATTTATAGAAATTAAAATATTAAGAATTTAATGAACTATCTTCTATATTACACAATGATATCCAACTTCTTCAGGATCTGGGTCAGACCTGGATAAATAATTTTTAATTGATCATAAAAATAATAAAATAACGGATGATGGTTTTTTTGAAGAACGTGTTCACATACCTACATTAATAATGCCAAGATCTCACTCAAACATTCTGACATTTCAAGGTCAAATAAATCTTACCACTTAAAAGAAAAGCTATTCCCTTAGAAAAATACCTGCAATTGTACCAGAAAGTCTTAACAGACTAATAAAGAACCCAATTATATCTTAAATTTAAATTGGGCTTTATAAACTCTTCAGTGGGAAAAAATGGGAAAAGGATACTACATCCTAGAAAATGATTTATTCCTAATGGAAAGGGATCCTCTATAAAGATTTTATTCTGTAGGTTTCATTCAACCTCACATGGGTGAAGTTGCCAATTATACTCTATTCTGACTCTGCCAAGAGAAAAGAAAACTAAACAGGTTCTCATTTGTCGAAATGGGAAATGAAAGAAGAGAGCTGATTGCACTGCATGGGGAGGTGGTAACAGAGTTTTGAATAGGGCTGGCAGACACGGATTGCTTCTCTAAATTTTAATGTGTTCTGACAGAAATTCTGCATAGCAAGGAACTTTATTCTCCGGCATAAATCCCCTTAAAATTTGAGGGAATAAAACTGGATACCTGTGATAATATTTCATACTTAGTACTAATTTTTAGTGTAAATCTATCAAACTGTAATGTTCTATCTTTTGAACTTTGTGCTACTTATGAACATATACAGGTTAATTCCTTCTTTCTCCATGGCACTGATATAATTTATAACTCTTTTTAACTTTGCATTGCCTGACTGCATTGGCTTCCAAAAGTTTCCTGGAGTCATTTACCCAAACCTTTCCAAGCCCTCTTGTAATTTTTTATTTTGACTTCTTTGCAATCAAATCATTTAAGATTCAAGAAAATAGTAATACCACCAGTTTTCTGACGCCCTGTCTACCCTGGTTTCCAACAGGATATTCTCATAATCCAGACATTCTTTTCTGTGTGATCATGTGACTGATGGCCATGTGATGTTGATGAATTTCCTAGGCCAGGCTTAGGCACGTGGATTCCCAATTTTCTCATCCTAGGAAATCTATAAAACAATGACCTGGACATTACATGAAGAATTTAACAGAAAAATTTCACCCTCAGCACCTATCTCACTCCAGCCTTCAAAACAGAGCCAGCTACTGACTGGTCCATCTCCTTGCTAAGCTGTAATATAAGAAACAGAGGCTCCTGGGTAATTATTTTATATCCTTATAAAACTAAGCCAGAGGAGTGGCTGTCTAATGACTAAGCTCAATTGCTTTATATTACTAATTGAGACAAAAGGTACTTAACACACACAAAAAAAGAAACTATGGAAGATATACTTGATCTATATAAAGTTACCTTCAAATATATTTTTAACTTTAAAATAAAATATACTCCATAGCTGACCCCACATATAATATTCATTTAATTTCATTTTGACCTAAGTGGGAATAAACACAATAAAATGTGTGGAAAATTCTCAGTAAACAGCTTGCCAGTTTGAAATGTTTTTTCCCCATCTTATCTCCTCAAGCTGAGGTAAATACAGATATTATGGAGAACAAGACTTCTCAATCTACCTGTGGCAAAGGATCGATTTTTTGTTTGTTTGTTTCTCCACTTGAGCATAATTACATTGAATCTATCAGAAAGTGCTATTAGCTCCAACCCCAAGGTATTTCTTTAAATAAATATTTATTGTCCAGATTATTACAATTGTTCCTCTTTTTTCCCCCCATAGCTCCCTTCCACCCAGTTCCCATCCCACCCTCTGCCCTTCCCCCCCCACTGTCCTCATCCATAGGTATACGATTTTTGCCCAGTCTCTTCCTGCACCCCCCCCTTTCCCCCTGAGAATTATCAGTCCACTCCCTTTCTATGCCCCTGATTCTATTATATTCACCAGTTTATTCTGTTCATCAGATTTTTTATTCACTTGATTTTTAGATTCACTTGTTGATAGATATGTATTTGTTGTCCATAATTTTTATCTTTACCTTTTTCTTCCTCTTCTTAGTGAATACTTTTCAGCATTTCATATAATAATGGTTTGGTGGTGATGAACTCCTTTAGCTTCTTCTTATCTGTGAAGCTCTTTATCTGCCCTTCAATTCTGAATGATAGTTTTTCTGGGTAGAGTAATCTTGGTTGTAGGTTCTTTCTTTTCATTACTTTGAATATTTCTTGCCAATGCCGTCTGGCCTGCATAGTTTCTGTTGAGAAATCAGCTGACAATCCTATGGGTGCTCCCTTGTAGGTAATTAACTGTTTTTCTCTTGCTGCTTTTAATATTCTCTCTTTGTCTTTTGCTCTTGGCATTTTAATTATGATGTGTCTTGGTGTGGTCCTCTTTGGATTCCTTTTGTTTGGGGTCCTGTGTGCTTCCTGGACTTGGGAGTCTATTTCTTCCACCAGGTGGGGGAAGTTTTCAGTCATTATTTCTTCAAGTAGGTTTTCAATATCTTGCTCTCTCTCTTCTTCTGGCACCCCCATAATTCAGATGTTGGTATGCTTGAAGTTGTTCCAGAGGCTCCTTACATTATCTTCATATTTTTGGATTATTTTTTTCTTTTTGCTTTTCCGGTTGAGTGTTTTTTGCTTCTTTGTATTTCAAAACTTTGACTTGATTCTTGCAGTCCTCTAGCCTGCTGTTGGATCTCTGTATATTATTTTTTATTTCAGTAAGTGTATGCTTAATTTCTAGTTGGTCCTTTTTCATATCCTTGAGGGTCTCACTAAATTTATCGGCCTCTTCTAGAAAATTCTTGAAAAACCTTATAGCCGTGGTTTTGAACTCTATATTCAGTTGTTTGCTTTCCTCCAATTCTTTCATTTGTGACCTGTTTCTTTGTCTCCGCATTTTGGCTGCTTCCCTGAGTTGATAGAGTGGCTTTGTGTGCTAGGTGTCCTATAGGGCCCAGTGTCTCAGCCTCCCCAGTTACCAGAGGTGGACCCTCTTGGTGCACCCCTTTGTGGGCTGTGTGCACAGCCTTGTTGTAGTTAAGCCTTAATTGTTGTTGGCACCGCTGGGAGGAATTGACCTCCAGGCAATTGGCTGTGAGGATCAGCTGTGTGTACACTGGGAGAACTTCTGTGCTGGAGACACCCTTATGGGAGAACACTTGCAAAAGCCTCTGTGCTCAGCTTGGATGGGGTGGAGTCTCAGGGTGGAGCAAACATCGATGGCTTCCCATCAGCCCTGCCCTAAGAGCCCCCTGTGTCTCAGTGTTCTGTGATAATCACTGCAAGCACCTCTGAGAGAAAGCCGCCCTCAAGTTCTGCCCACTGCCAGACAGTCCAGTTTCTCCCCGAATGAGTCTGGCTCTCCAGAGTCTCACCCAGAACTGGAGTTCAGAGCAGTTGGGAGCTTTTGTCTCTCTCCTGCTTGAGAATGCCAGCTGTGTACTCAGTTGCCAGCCCTCTCCACACGTGCACCTTCATACCTCTGCCTTCAATAGCTCCTCTGAGTCTCAGTATGCTTTTCTCTTTCTTGACAGTCCAGTTTCTCCCGGTATGAGTCTGAATCCCCAGAGTCTTGCCCAGAACTGGAGTTCAGAGTTGTCAGGAGCTTTTGTCTCCCACCTGATTGAGAAAGCCAGCTGCATACTCAGTTGCCAGCCCTCTCCACGCGCACACCTCTGTACCTCTGCCTTTCGCAGCTCCTGTGAGTCTCAGTGTGCTTTTCTCTTTCCTTCTAGTTGTAGAATTTCCACTCAGCCAGCCTTCCTGTGGTTCTGGATGATGTTCGTTTTGTCTTTTAGTTGTAGTTTTGAAATTGTTGTGTGAGGCAGCAGTTTAGGTGTTTACCTATGTTGCCATCTTGGTTTTTCTCCCCCCAAGGTATTTTTAATATCTATTTATCTTATTCTATCTTCATTACCATTATCCTAGCCCAACTCAACATCATCTCATAGTCAGATTCCCCGTTTCCAAGCTTAAAATTATCACTTAACGACTAAAAGTAACACTTTAAAAAATCATTCTTAATGAAAACATTTTAACAAATAGCCTTACACTTAAAATTAAATCCAAACACCTGATCTTGCTTGATGTGCCATATGACCTGGTTCTTCTTCCCATCTTCAAATCCATTTCTTGGTAGCCTCTCCTTACTTTAAGACAGTCTAGCCAGGCTGGCTTTCTTTCTAGATCTCAATCATATAAAGGTCATTCTTATCTCAAGAATTTTGCTTTTGCTGTCATCCCCTTTGTTTAGAATGCTTTTATCCCCCAAATCCACCTGTCTGGCTCTCTCACTTCCCAGAATTGGGACTTAGATATGACTTCAGCAGGAGACATTCTCCTGATCCACCTTCCTATGTGAAGCTTACTCCCCACCACAGCCCTACCACATCAGCCATTGCCATGTATCATTATTTGTTTATTCTTTATTGTAGCTCCTTCACTAGACTGTAGACTCCAGGGGAAGAGGAAACTTCCTGTTTTATTCAATGCTATATCTCCACTCTAAACATAGAAGTGTGCAACAGGTAGAGAAGAAAAACAGTAACCAAATAATGTTATTATAGGGGATCACTCCCTTGTCAATGAACACGTGCTGAGGACTTATCAAAATGGATTCAATATTAGACAAAAAACCTTTATATAAATCCCCTAAAGCAGGGGTCCTCAAACTACGGCCCATGGGCCACATGCAGCCCGCCAAGGACATTTATCCTGCCCGCTGGGTGCCGCTGCCTGTCCTGCTTAGCAGCCGACTCGTCCCGGGCCCGCAGTGGGCATAGGAATTTGTTCATAGTTTTTTTTGTTTGTTTTTTTTAACTATAGTCCGGCCCTCCAATGGTGTGAGGGACAGTGAACTGGCCCTCTGTTTAAAAAGTTTGAGTACCCCTGCAATAAAGTATGTAATATCCATGGATTAGAGTATATTTCCTTTAGCATCAGTATTTATTTTATATTAATACATGACCCACCTCAACTTTTAATCAAAAGTGCTTCAGAAACAATATATATAACCAGCAAATAGAGAAAATTTTAGCACAATTAAATTCTGGCCCCTAAAACTGGTTTTATCCCAAATTTTTAACCATGAGTAAATTGTTTAATCATTAACAATTGTTTCTCACCCGGCCAAAGTGGCTCAGTGGTTGAGCATTGACCTATGAACTAGGACAGTGGTCGACAAACTCATTAATCAACAGAGCGGTAAACCGCGGCTCGCGAGCTGCATGGATTCGCGAGCCATAGTTTGCCAACCACTGAACTAGGAGGTCACGGTTTGCTTCTCAGTCAGGGCACATGCCCAGATTTCTGGCTGGATCCCCAGGGGGGGGCATGCAGAAGGCAGCCAATCAATGATTCTCTCTCATCATTGATGTTTCTGTCTTTCTCTTCTTCTCCCTTCTTCTCTGAAAATTTTTTTTTTTTAATTTAAAAGAATTGCTTATGTGTGAAATGGACATGATCAATCACATGTGTGTTGTAGAAGATTTTATCTTCCCATTTTCCTTCAAAAAGGTCACAAAGGCTAAGTTCTCTGGAATTACATTTTTTTAGAAAAAAAATCTCTATAAAAGCTATCAGTAAAAAAAATAATTATAGACATTATGTGTTAGATGGTTTGGAGGAAAAGTTCAAGAGTCATCTCTGGCCTGAAGTCGTTTTCAGTTTAGCACATATATATATTTATATATACTTATTTTGTGTATATTTATTTACTTTTACATTTTATATATATATATAATATGTATACATATATATTTAAATACGTAAATGTTTATGAAATAAATGGAAAACATGAATACACTAACAAATTTATATGTAAAACATTTTATTTATTTATAAAATAAAAAAATAAATTATTCTGTGTTTGGCCAGAAAAGTAACATTTAACATGTAAGTACTATGTATGATCCATTCTGCTAAGTGCTTTATCTCTTACCCAACACATTTTTTGAGGTGGTGCTCTTATTATTACCTTTTACAGCAAACAAAGCCAGTGGCATTTGTTCAGGATTCAAACCCTGGTTGTCTGACATGAGTCAGATTCTTCAAGTGGAATTTGTACTGATGCAGGAAAATATTCATTCAAAAGTTTCTAACAGTGTCAGGCCACTTGCAGTGGATTTATATTACTACAGAAGTTCAGCTGCATTTAGTATAGATGATGAAGAGACAAAGAAAATAGACAATATGCAGATAGTGAGGGCATGATGTCATAATTAGTTAAAGCTAACAAACAATTTGGCACTCAAATAGGCTTTTTTTTTAGAGAGAATTTTTATGAGTTTATTTGAGGCAAATATATGATGGGGAGCAAGGTCTCAAATATCCCCTAAGTAGGTTTTTATTTTATACTAGAGGCCTGAGGGATGAAATTTGTGCAAGGGCCTCGGCCCTCACAGCCCATGCTTCGTTGAGAAGGTCGTCTGGAAGGTCGTTTGACTGTCCGGTATAATTAGCATATTATGCTCTTATTGTTATAGATGCTTGGCAGAAGAATTGGTGTAAAGTCTGAATGTTTAACTTCTCTAAACTGTTCATCAAATCTGGTAGATGCACTCTGTTTGTATCCAGATAGGTCATCTACAGGTAAACAATTACTATTTGTTGTTCCTCATTTTTTAGAATAATCAAGTATTCCAAGAGTAGGAAAGTACACAATTTCAGTTCCATGGATCCTACCTCCTTGAGGAAGCATCCATGGGCATTTCAGGATTAACTGAGAGGGAGGAGACACAGATCTATGGCTTTTTAGACAAAACGGGATTTAGAAACTATTAATAACATGATGGTGATGATGATTGTCAAGGTAAAGTTAGAGAAAAAAGAGACATTTCACAAAAGGGAAAAATGATCAAATTTGCTGAATTTGGATAGAGTATCATTTGATGTGATGCTTTGATATTCAGCCTACTTTTAGTTATGCAGCAGAAACAAGCAGGAAGTCATTGTCTATCTTTAATTAAGGTATGTCACAAGCAAATTAAAACAATGATGGATTTCAAAGAAATTTTGTAATACTGATATTTTCAACCACAAGTATTCATATGGAGTGCCCAAAGAGGCTGAAATATAAAGATAAATCTTTTTTGTCTTGTCTTTGTTTTCATGTAACAATGAGAAAAAATTTTCTTTCCCAATTTAACTATAAATAAAATCTATGAGACCCTTTGAGGATGCTTTAGTAGAATCCTTCAAAGCCCTCCAAATCCATTCTTTATAGGCAGTTACAGTACAGGGAATCATTTTTTCAGCTTGAAATACCTATGGTAATACTGTGGATTATTTTTAGTCAATTTTAACTCATGTTATTTTTGAGAACATAAAGGAAGTTTATTATGTGATAAAATTGGAAATCACAAGATGTGAATTGTGTCAGAAAGTGGTGGCAGATAAATGTCTGATAAGAATATCTATTATAAAGAGAGGTGAAACTGAAATACAATAGACAAGAGCCATTTGAAGAAAATAAATTACATCTTTCTCCACATTCTCATGTTCTACCTCTTTGCCTCGAATCTTATATACACTATTTCTGTTCATAAAATGTTATTTAATGCAGTATAAAGGCTCACATTTACCATTCCATATTCTTGTGCATCATAGCACAGTATTAACTGAAGACTGCCTAGTGATAGGAGAGAATGTTCATTGAATTTCCAAGCAATTTCATTTTCTTTCAGAGATGTGCCAAAGAAGACAAAAAGTTCGAGTGTCTTACTTGTCATTAGCTCACTTGTTGCTGATACTATCTAGTAGTTATAGATCAAGACCTATTTTGTGCCCAAGCAGTGTTGCTCAGTGGTTGAGTGTCATCCCATACAATAGGAGGTTGCTGGTTTAATTCCAGATCAGGGCACATGCCCAGATTTTGGGCTCGCTCTTTAGTAGGGAGTATGCAGGAGTCAGCTGATTGATGTTTCTCTCTCATGATATTTCTATTTCTCTATCCTTCTCCATTCCTTTCTCTCTAAAATCAATTATTTTTTAAAAATATCTAGTTTGTGACCCCAATGTAACCCCTAAGGTGGATTGGTGAGCTCTAACCAACTAAATTCTAAAAGTCAATTACTAACTGATGAGACTGGTATGTCTTTATGAGAATTCCAGAAATATAGAGCTGAAAAAAATCTGAAATGGATTTATAAGTAAGCATCAAGGATCAGTGTTCCATCATTAATTTTTGGTAGTATTAGGTGACCTTCCAGAATTAGCTTAAAATACACTTTTTAGATGTCACATCTGATCCCTCAAGACTGATACAGGTTCTTTATATAGATTCTTATAGTACCTTGTGTTTATCCTAATTTAACATTTGTCAAACTGTATTTTTTGCCTGTTTTCTTGTCTGTCTCCCCTACTAGACTAGATAGTGGAATAACTGCCAGTTACAATTGCTATGAAATAAAGGAAAGAAGAAGTGGAGAAAAATAGATAGGATGGGAAGGAGAGGCTGTGAACATAGAGATGAATAGAAAGAAGAGGAAAGATCAAAGTCTGTTTCTTAAAATATGTGAAGAAAATTATCAGGTTAACTTTTGTTAGGGAAGACAAGTATTAATCATTTGTATGCAGGTGTATATGAAGGGTTAACTGTTTGGAAAAAAATATGTAATGCTGGTAAGCAGCTGTGATGAAAGAGGAAGTTGGTTGATGGCTGACATAAAACATGGTGATGATGATAATGATGTTAGTCATAAAATAGAAGAAATTTAAAAGATAGCTTTGATTTCAGGGTAGTAACTTTGCTCTATTAGTAAATGAATTATGAAAGTTTCAAAGACTTTTTGATCTTTTAAAAATATAATGTAAAATCTGTTAAATATAGTAAATTAATTCATACTGGGAGATCTTGGAGAATAAGGCTCTTATGTTTGTGACAGTTTTAAAGTGCTACAATATGCTTTATATATAGATAGATACAGATGATTAAATCTAAAAATCAGATAATAAAACATTTAAACAGCCTTCTTGAAGTAATAAAACCTGGAAAATACTTTCTACATGTATACACATCTTAACATATTTTCATATTCAGTATTTGCTTTTTATATATATTTTTAAACTTTCATGTATTTTTAAAAATATTTTAAATATATTTCATCACCATTTGAATAAAAGCAGTAATTTTTCAGATACATTCTCAAGGCCACTGACTAAATATAATGAGGGGGGAATGCACTACTACCTTGTTAATGAGAGTGTCAAAACATACCCCTACAAGATGTCACTGTGCTATCAGGAAAGAGCTGGGAGAGAGTCAACTAATTTTCTTCGCTGCCTACAGCAGGTAGGGCTTGTAATGACTTGGGTAAGGACAATGAAAATCAAGAAATGTAAAATGCATGTAAGGTGCCTTAAATCTGCTGCTTTTTTCTCTCTTTCCCTTTTGAACACATCTTTGTAATCTATGTCTTAGGAGAATTTGCAAAGTAGTGTACTCTTTACATAATATTTAAAGCCAAAAAATAGGTTTTACTAGCCCAACTCTACCTAATAAGCACAAATTTGCTCACATCTTGCATTATCTAAACCAGTAGTGTTTTTATTTAGCAATAAACGTTTCTTGTTACTCTTTCAGTTCAGATTATGCACATTTAATTAAAATACTCATATGGGGTGGGGGACAGGGGCGCTTTAGAAGGGGTCAATGGGGGAAAGGAGAGGTGTATACGTAATACTTTCCACAATAAAGATTTTTAAAAATAAAACATAGAAGTTCACACTTTTTTAAAATAAGAATTTTTGTCCAGTTAACTCATTTGGAATAGGGATCTTTAAGCATGACCTTTCTAGTAAGATGATGGTTACCCAAGGATCAACAGTATTTTTGTTCATTTTGACCTTCTGAGGATTTTAAGTCTGCAACTCGTCTAGTGACTTGCCTGAAATAGTCTTTTAACTAGATAAGACAACATCTGAAATGTAATAGGCTCTCATCTCTGAGGAAAAAATTCTTTTGCATCATGACAAATTTTTCTGGGGATAGAAGAGTACAAGGCAAAAATGTGCTTTTTTTTTGCCTTCTAAACCTATTATATATACAAATATAAGTCAACATGAAGCAATGTAAGTTAAGAGCATAGAATGTGATCACGTCCCCTGGGCATGTCTCTTGACTCCACTGCTACTAGATGTGTGATCTTAAGAAACTTATATAGCCTTTCTTTGCCTCACTTTTAAAAATATAATTCTTAGCACCATTGTGAGCATTAATTTAGTACACATTGAATGAGTTAGAAATAGTGTCCAACACATGATAAGCCCTCAGTAAGTGTTTCATGTTATTTGAAGTAATATTATACACTATTAGTAATCAATAATTTTTAGAAATCCTGCTGGTTAGTGGAATTTGGATGCAAAATAAGTATTAGTTACTCTTCACTCTTCTCTTCTACTTAATAGCAAATATCAAAAGAAAGTTAATGGATATAAAATCAATTTTGTTTATGGTTTATGTTTCTGAAGCAAGTGCATTATAATAACCATTCAGTAACTAATCAGACAGGCTTAAAAGTGTTAACTATTATGTCTGTACTAAATTTTTAAATTTTCAATTTTTTACATGGATGGTTTTAGAGGATATAAAGCAAATAATATGCTTATAGATTTATATCCAGTTAGCATACAAGTATTGAGGTAATTAAAATAAATTCAAGCTTGTAAATATATATATGAATAAGGCATCCTATATTATTATAAGCATAGCTAAGCTGCAATAAATCATACACAAGTGCTAAATTCTTGAGAAAGAGGATTTTTTTTTTCATTGTAAATTTCCCTTTGCTCATTGCTTGGAATTCCCAAAAAAAGACTATTTTAGGGCCCACCTGAGGAAGTTCACATTCATTTATCATGGATTTCCAATTCAAACTCTCAGGAAACAAGATCACCTAATTTAGGGTGAAAACTGCACAGCAACTGTGATTTGAAGTTACTTAAGTTTTTGTTCAGTTCTATAGGACACAAAGCCCAGACAAGACCTTAAAAGCAAACCAGTTGAGAATGAAAGTGAGTGATGAGTTTAAAGAGGTGAAAAGTTGGAATTGGTGTGGGAAGATGTCAAATGCACCTTATTTGGCCCATTTAGCTACTATCTTTCCTTTTCTTCCATCTCTTATGACAGTTAATGTCTGTAATATTTAATCATAATAAGATCATTTTCTAGTATTTTATATCCTTCTATACAATAAGGAGACGATATGCAAATTGACCATCACTCCAACACACAAGATGTCCACCCCCATGTGGTCAAAGATGGCTGCCACAAGATGGCCGGCGAGGGAGGGCAGTTGTGGGTGATCAGGCCTGCAGGAGAGGGCAGTTGGAGGCAACCAGGCCTGCATGGGAGGACAATTAGGGGCAACCAGGCTGGCAAGGGAGAGAAGTTAGGGGTGACTGGGCCAGCAGGGGAGGGCAGTTGGGGGCTACCAGGCTGGCAGGGGAGGGCAGTTAGGGGCAATTGGATTGACAGGGGAGCAGTTAGGCATTGATCAGGCTGGCAGGAGAGTGGTTAGGGAGTGATCAGGCTGGCAGGCAGAAGCGGTTAGGGGCAATCAGGCAGGCAGGCAGGCGAATGGTTGGGAGCCAATAGTCCTGGATTGTGAGAGGGATGTCTGACTGCCTGTTTAGGCCCAATCCTACTGGGATTGGGCCTAAACGGACAGTGGAACATCCCTCGAGGGGTCCCAGATTGAAGAGGGTGCAGGCTGGGCTGAGGGACGCCTTCCTCCCTCCCCCATGCACAAATTTCAGGCACCAGGTATCTAGTTTTTTAATAATAACATTATAGGTATTGTACCTATTTCTACAACTACAGAAGCTCCTGGCCTTATACTGAAAACATATCCTGCAGAGCTGAATTCTTGTTGGCACTCAAGAAATAAATATAGCTTGGTTAAGCTATGGGCTTCGAGTTTGATCATCTAGTTTTACTTATATACCTAGATTGAGCACTTATTCTAACACTCAAAGTTACTTTGGGTGCTAGCAGTAACCTTGGTGAACCTGTTACTTTTATACTTATCTCCACTTTAATGTTGTCCTCAGAGTTGACTTCTTCAGTAAACTCTCCTGGAAGTGAATGTTTAGATTATTTCTCATATATTTATATAACACCAAAGGTGTGTTTTCTTTTCTTGTCCCTGTTTACCTCTTCATGTGCATGTATTTGTTTTCCCTAACACAACAGCAGTCTAAGAATAGAAAATGCTATAGAGAAGTTGGACAGATGAGGAAATATGGGCCTGGACTGGGAGTGACACTGAGTCATACTTTTTTTGCATCTGTATTACGCACTCAAATTAGTGTGGGATAAAGGGAAGAATTATAGATCTTGACTATCCAATCTATATATGTCATAGAGAAATATGCTAATTAACCGGGATGCCAGAACAGGTTGACTGGACAGGAGGAGGTTGTGTGCACAGCGTGGGGGCGGGGCAGCAGGCATCTCTGTGCGCCTGATCTGGGGGAGGGCCTGATCAGCAGGGGCTGCGGCTGCTTCAAAGGCCAGAGAGGGAAGCAGGGCTGGACTGGCAACTCAAGGGTGGGCAGCGATGGGCTCCTAGTTATTATTATAAATATGGTAGACTTTTAATCAACTAATAAATTTACTAGCTGAAGAAGTTTCCTTATTTGAAATGACAGCAAAAATAATATACTTTCACTCATAATTTTATTGTTTTTATTAAATAAAATATTGAATATGAAGTTCTTAGAAAGGTGCCTGGCAATAGAGTTCAAAGAAATCATCTTTTTAAAAAAACATTACATACAGGCATTGTCATGGTGTGAAAAGATGGCTTTACAGCTAGCTGAGGATAGGCTGAGTCATTTCTCACCCAGGCCTCAGTTTGTACATCTTAAAATTAAGGGATGCACTTGAGCTCTTAGATATTCTTTCCAAACTTAAAATTCTACAGTTCATAGTAAGAAATAGTAGGAAGTTATAAGAAAGGAAATAAAATAAAGTTCAACATGAGAGAGGGAGAAACTGACCAGGTTTTTTTGACTGGTTGATGAACTATGTAAAAATATTTTAAACTGAGCCTATAAAGTAATGCCTGTTAAAAGATAAGCTGAGGCAAATTAATATTTTAAGTTGTTTTCTTTTTTAGCAAAATTGGTTTTAATTGGACAGCATCAAACTGGAAGTGTTTAGGAGCATTCCATAGACAGCAGTTGGGAGAGACTTTTATAGAGAAAAAGAGGAAGCAAAGTAAGAAAATTATTAATTGGCTATAGCTCAAAACCTACTTGGCTATTAGTGATTGGTTGTTCTTAGTTTTTCATTTTATCACCTTGATGTGTTTACTGGCTTAGATTTTCATTCCCTTATGCAGGCCACCATGGTATAGGAGCCCCCTCAGTCTTGGTAATTAATTAAATGAACTTCTTGTTTAATTTAATAAGCCTTAATTAAGAAACAGTGAGAAGCTTACTTTTATAAAATGCATTATTACTTTAAAACAGGGGTGGGGAACCTTATTTCTGCCAAGGGCCATTTGGATATTTATAACATCATTCGTGGGCCACACAAAATGATCAACTTAAAAATTAGCCTGCTATATTTGGTCAAATATTTAATTAACTCCCCCCTAATGCCTTGGCAAGGCCAACCCAAATGATTTTGCGGGTCTTACTGGATGTTCCCCACCCCTGCTTTAAAAGGAAGCATCAGCTACCCATGTCACCAGGTAGAGTGCACATTATCTATAAATTACAACTGATTTTAATTTTATAATATAATTCATATTGGGTATAGATTAAAATCAGGGTTAATCCTGCATAATCTTTGCTCATAAATTTGAGAGCAAATGCTCTTTTCATTAATTTTCGAGGATATTCCCAAAGACACTTGGGGTCAGTGACTCACCACCGTGATTACTGGGACTATTACTGTTAGTGCGCTCTTCAGCACTCAGATGGATACCCCCTAAGAATCTTAATGAGTATGAGTTAGTTCAATCCTCCTTAAATGAGTTTGGGAAGCTCTCCTCTACTATTGTCCTGCCTGATTTTATTGTTTTTCTTCACTGATAATCCCTAGAAATCTCTGCAGATAGTTATTCATGTGTAGAGGACAGAAGAGATGGGATTGTGTGAGAGAGGTCATGGCCTCTACATGTCTCATTTTGCATACATTAAACCAGTGTCTGGCTGTGTCTCTGAGACTCGTGGAGAGAGCAATGGAAAGCTTTTGGAAACATGACCCATTTCAAGGTGCAAAGGCTTTATTACTTTGGCAAGGGCTCCTCTGGCTACAGCAAATCTCAAATGTGAATTGGAGAAATGTGTTAGTGTTTGCAAAATCCACGCTGCTAAGTTGTTTCTTTATATAAAATTGAAGTCAGCAAAAATGTGGTTCTACAGCTGCTGCTTCATAGTGACTTCCACTACTTAGCAGGCTTGAAGAAGTCTCAATGTTTTCAAGTAGAGTCCACTTCAGTTTTGTTCATGATTCCTTTCTTTCATATTCACAATGGGGGTGGGTGGTAAACCTCGGTTTTTGCAAAGTTTTTCCTTTCTTGGAAGTTGATGGCAGTAGAAAGGAAAAAGGCAGCACTTCTTTCTGGGATCGCTATCAAGTCAAGTCTTATTTTTTTTTGCATGGAATTTATGTGACTATGATATCCAGCTTTTAAAAAATGTGGCTAGCACTAAGTCTTTGGTTCATTATAAATTGGTTTCCACATGAAATGCTTTATATATTATAATAAATTGATTTTCACTGTATATTGGCTTGTGTTTATAATATATTGAATTGACTGAATAATAAATCTTTCTTTTCAGCAATTACTTTTATTGGTGTGAGTACATTATATCGGTTTCAGTGAGCCAAGATGTTTTGCATCTAAATTATATTGTCTTGGTCAGGTGATGCTGAGTTTAACATTTAACCTAAAGGCTGGGGGGGGGGGGTATATTTATGTATGTGGTGTGAATATTGCATCTCTTCAGACAATTACATAATTCTTTTACAGATAACATTAGTCTACTTCAAAGTGTCAGTATATTAAAGTTAGAGAGATTTTATTTAGTTATGTAAAATTTTTCATATTCTATTCAAGTTGTGTTGCAATGCGTGGTATAAAAAATACACTGAATGAATTTTATTATTATTCTGAAACTGATAAATATGTGCAATATATGAAATATTACAATTTAGCACAATATAAGGAAAACATTCTGAAAATTACAGCTTTTCAAAATTATAGGAGTTTTCTCAATTTTTGAAATAATGAGTCTCTGATACAAAATGGCTGTGGTTAATAACAATGTGATATTGTATTATAGTGGGAGTTCTTGCACTTGTTAAGTGTTTGGCTTAGATGATTTTTTTAGGTTCTTTACAATTCTATCACTTTATGTAATTTTTACAATTCTATGATTCCTAAGCATCGTTACTTATTTCATCTGTTTAACCAGCAGTAATTAAGCAATGCCTTTTTGCTTTCGAGTTGCCCAATGCAGGGCGAGAGCTTGTCCCAGGAACCAGCACATGTGGGCAGAGGAAGGATGGGACAGTCTCTGAGGGGGTTACGGGAAACAGTCTCACTTCTGACCCCATTTGCTAGACCCAGCACCAGGGTCCAGCAGTGGTGAGGCAAGGTCAGGCAAGGTCATGTAATGGAACAATCTCTCCTCTACACTAGTTATTTCTTCTTTGCTGGTACATTTTTATTTGACTGGATGATACATTCCTGAAACAGTTCACAGCTGACGTCATATTTTCACTAGTCCTACGTATATTTCACGCCTGAGGCTCTGCGCCTCTATTCTTGATTTTTCTTCCAAAAAGAACGGCCACTATCTTTCATTTTAACCTTTTTCACGTTCTTCAGTCAGATGAGTGAAGTCCAAGACCTGGGCATAGCTTGGCTCATGCTCCTCTTTCTTCATCTTCAAATCCAGCAGCGGCAGGTGGAGTCCTTTTCCCATTGCGTCACTCCGACCACCATTTCTACCTCTCTCTTCTACTGCTGAACTTTATGGTTACATTAGACCTGGGCCCATGAGCCAAAATAGTCTCCCCGTATTAAGATCAATTGATAGCAACCTTAATTCCATCTGCAACCCTAATCCTCCTAACATATTGACATATTCCAGTGATTTGAACATAAACATCTGTGGGACGATTATTCTTCCTAGCATGGGGTGGAATATGTGTGGTGCATGTGTGTGTTCTTTTTTATTTTTTAAATATATTTTTATTGATTTCATAAAGGAAGGGAGAGGGGGAGAGAGAGAGAAACATCAATGATGAGGAAGAATTGATTGGCTGGCTCCTGCATGCCCCCTACTGGGGATAGAGCCCACAACCCAGACATTTGCCCTTGACCAGAATTTAACCTGGGACCCCTCAGTCCCCAGGCCAACACTGTATCCACTGAGCCAAACCAGTTAGGGCTGTTCTGTCTTTTTTCTCTTAAATAAATGCCTAGAATTTTGTGTATCTACTTTTTTATTAATTTTTGAGGTGACATTGGTTGATAAAATTATATAGGTTTTAAGTGAACAATTCTATAATACTTCATCAATATGTTGCATTGTGTCTTCACCACCCAAGTTTTCTCTCCACAGCATATATGTATATTTTTAATTGATTTCAGAGCGGAAGGGAGAGGGAGAGAGAGAGAGAAACATCAATGATGAGAGAGAATCATTAATCAGCTGCCTCCTGCATGGCCCCCCACTGGGGATCGAGCCCACAACCCAGGCATGTGCCCTTGACCAGAATCGAACCCAGGACCCTTCGGTCCGCAGGCCGACTCTCTATCCACTGAACAAAACCGGCCAGGGCTACAACATATATTTAACTCCCTTTACCCTTTTCTACTCTCCACCCCACGCCCCTTTCCCTCTGGCAACCTGGTGTATCTGTTTAATCTGCCTCCTTTCTGAAGGGAGTACTCAGCTCTGGACAAACTCAGAAAACCTAATCCTATGCCATACATTTCCTTGTAGTAGGCTCTCAGACTCGATTAGTGAGAGGACATGTGCAACCCATAAACCACTTACAACCTGGCTTTTTATTGTGTTCATGACATTATTGCATAGGAAAACATTTAAAAACCTCATATTGCTATTCCTTATCTATGCATTTTAATGGATGGTAAAATGTAATATCTCCTTTCTCACTTAAAAGGCTCCTATTTGATAAAATAGGTAACTTAAATTGTAAGAGTATTTTCTTCATGAGGCAGAATGAGTCAGTTGTGTATTTTTTAATATTTACATGTGTTTATTTATTTATTTATTATAAACTAGAAATTGGCAGAAATGTATTATCTTTGCTCTTTTTTCCCAAGCCACTTTGGGGAATGTGTTGAAATGTACTAATGTAACAGAGATAATCTGGCTTCTGTGTTTTCAGAGTCATTGTACCTTCCTGAAGTTGTCTAGAGGAACTTGGGCAAGATTTAGAGACTGAAGCAAAAAAAAAAAAAAAGGTGGCCTTTTGATTTTAGGAATTTATTCCTAGTAATTCTGGAAATAGATGTGCTGCCAGGAGGTTTCCGGGGGTAGCATTTGTTGGGGGTGTTGAGAAGGTTGCTATAGGGGAGCCTCATATTGTCTTTACCTCAAACACCCAGCTATTGGCTGCTTTGATCTGAGAATAAAGACCTTAGTGACCCAAAGCAGAGCGCAGGCAAAGGGAGGAAAGAGCAACTTAATCGGATCAGTTCAGCCACTGATTATTTATCATTCTGAGTCTGTCACAGGTCCTTATGCCGTGCTTTGTATTTATGGTTTTTGAAATTTGAGCTCCTAATAGTGATTCTTAGACAGGTACTTGAGTTTTTGTTTTGTTTTTATTAGTTGAATACATCTGCCTGCTTTGTATCTTTAAGAGTTCTTCATCTAAAAAAAAAAAAGGAACTATTCAGTTTTACCCGAGAATACATTTTTTTCAAAATATTTTTAAATATGTTTTTTTTCATTTCTAGGCATTTTAAGAGACACAATAATTACTTTTATGTGCCTTGTCTGTTATCTATATAAAGTTAAATTTTAGTGTTTATTTACAAAATACACTTTCCTTTTTAAAAGCAATTAGGAGGTGAAGTGCCCTACAACCTGAGTCAATTAAAACTGTGACCACTTGGGCAAAGTGTTCAATTTGCTTCTCTAAGTAGATACATTTATCTAAAACATAACATTCACAAATCAAAGTACAAAAAATGTCTTCAAAAATGACTTTGAGATTTAACTTTATTTTGAATACTTGATATAAGCATTTATTATTCCTATCTGATTTTCATTGATTTTAAAAAATTAAAACTGATGAAATCTCATATGGATTATTGTATAATTTAAACATTTACCTATATAATTGTACCTCAAAAGACTGAAAATTTGTATTACAGTCATCCTTTTAGGTGATTTACTTAATGCCAATGGACCTTCACTTTATAGTGATCCTTGGGATTTTAAGCATCTTCATAATTGATATCTACATAATTTATTCACTGTAAAAACTTAAGACACTAAGATAAATAAGATTACTACATCCTTTAGCACACTCAAATACTGGCATTTATTATGAATAAATAGGTTCATAGAGCTCTATCTCAAAATCATCATTAAACGTTTTAAAGATTATAGATAACAAGACAACTGCAGATCTACTGAATTTAGCTGTCATTATCTATCTATCTACCTATCTATCATTTAACTATCTGTCTTTTCCTGATCCATTGTGGTTAAATGTAATGAATCAGAATAGATTTTAGATGAATTGTTTGGAAATGTAAAACCCCTTAGTATTTTCAGAAGGAGTATAAGTGTATATATACCGTATATATCACATTAACTTTGACAAAAAATAGTGGTTCCTTCCTTCCTTCCTTCCTTTCTTCCTTCCTTTCATCTCTGCCTTTTTTAAATGAAAACCTCCTAGAAGTTTTTCTAATGAATTCCCCTCATGATACATTAGCCACAACAGGGCTGCATGCTCGTTACCAGTAAATCAAATGGAACCACTGTGACTGGCTTAAACTTGGGTAAAGCATGCTTGACCCATAGACCAGGAAGGAAGTTTACCTTTCCTGAGTTATATAGTGTCAAGTTGGACATACAAAGGAAAAGGCCAGCAAGGAAGGCAGATAAATGGATGTAAACTATACACAACATTGTCAGGTAGCCATTTTCTCATGTTTGTATCACCAATATCAACAGCCACACATAACGTAAATGAGAAGCTTGTGTTTGTACCGATGGCTCAGTTGATTGGAGTATTGCCTGGTACATTAAAAGTTTGAGGGTTTGACCAGAGAGGGTCGGACCTGCATTGCCACCATGTGCCCACCATCCAGATATCACTGCTGACATGTACACATAAGGAACTGTTGGACATTGAAATTGGGACTCAAACATTTTTTTGTTTTGTCTTGTTTTGTTATTTTATGTTTATTTCCAGTCTGCAAAGGCAAAACTTTTTAAAGGAAAGAAATGGTGGGAAAAAGATACATAGGCAAAGAAGCATTGAACAGACTGTCAAACTACATTGGGAAGACAGGGGTGGTTGGGCGAGGAGGGCTGTAAGAGACCAACCGAAGGACTTGTACGCATGCATATAAGCACAACCAATGGATATAAGACACTGGGGTGGGGGGGGAGGGTGGGCAGGTGAAGGCATGTCCTGGGGGGTAGGGGAGGTCGGGGGGAGATCAAAGGGGGAAAAAAAAGGAGACATATGTACTACTACTTGTAATACTTAAAACAATAAAAATAAAATAAAATAAAATAAAAAAAATAAAAAAAAAAAGTTTGAGGGTTTGAATCTGGTCAGGGCACATACCTAGGTTGCCGGCTCCATCCATGTCAGGGCCTGGGGCAGGAGGCAACTGATGGATGTTTCTCTCTTATATCGATGCTTCTCTCTCTCAAAAAAAAATTTTTTTAATCCATTAATAAACATATCCTCCACTGAGTATTAAAAATAAATTTAAAAAATTAAAAAGAAAAGCATATTAAATCTATTCTGCCTGAACAGTAAAATCTTATACCCAGACTTCTCTATTACAATAGAATAGAATCACCATAATTTCTAGTAGCTAGTTAGTGAAGAATGTTCAAAAAAGGTGAATTATAAAAATATGGAACTCATTTCACAAAGCTACCATACTATTTGCCCAATATAGAAATACCTTTCTTAGTTCACTCAGTTCAAGAGCAACTCAACTGGCTCTAGTGGGAGTTCCGGGTCAGGATGGAGGTGAAGGTTTGTTCAAAGTTTACAGGAGATACCAACAGTGTGTTAAGCTCTTTGAAGAGTGCTTAAGGAATATTTCTTCCCCAAACTCTGACTAATTGAGCTTGTTCGGAGTTTAGCAATTTGATACCCCAAGGGGTTTCAAGACAAAAAAAAAAAATGGGACTTTGTAGTTTATCTGTCTTATTGAATCCAAAATAAACTTGTTCCTTTCCATTCAAAATGCATATGTTCTCCAGGAAACTAAATATAAAAAGAAATTTTCATTTGGGATTTTCCTTTTATAAATCTCAGCCCTGCTTCTCTCACACCTACTTTAGCATTTTGAAGCAATATCAATGGCAAAAACAAAACGAACAAAAAAACACACAAAACACCCACAAAACAAAAACAACAAAGAAAAAACACCTGTGAAATAACAAAAGCATTTACATTGGGCTGACTTTAGATCAACATATTGAGTGGTGGAAGTGAGAACATTGTAGACACACTTTCTGTAGGTGATCATAGAAATATGTATACAGTTTAGTTGTTTTGCTTTATTTTGTTTTGATCTGTTTTATTTTACTTTTGAAGGAGTAAGAAAATTTAGAAACCCCAGATATTAGAGTTACACACATCTGGCTTTAAACTGTAGTTCTATAATTGTTAACTTCTTTGTTCAATTTCTTCATTTATGAAATATGTTCAATAATATTCAAGGAATTTTACAAATCATAAATAATGTGCATTGCCTGGGACATAGTATATTCTCCACAAATGATCATTATTTGTGATTTATTAATTAGAATTTTCCTGACAGGAGACCAAACCATAAATTCAGTCTCACTCCTATTATTAAGGATTTATTTTGACCCTTACTAACATGTGTGACCTGGAACAAATACTTTGTTCTTGTTGATTTCTCAGAATATTATATTGCAGGCTCTTCCATCTGAACTGATATTTATTTCAAAATTATATTCCAATGCCAAATTGCAGACACTCTAAGTTGAATCTCTCAGCCCATAGGATTTACTTAAAGATCAGCTTTCATTGTAGGATACCATTAAAAGCAGCACCAACCTGGCACCTTAACTACTTAGTACTAAAATGAGAAGAAAGGACACAATAACCTGTACCTTATAAAAATATTTTTCTCTAGTCAGTTATATTTAGCACAAATTAATAGGATTTTTCTAGCTTTCTGATTTTTCAAGAGAAATTAATTTGAGACTGCCCACCCTACTAGCTTCTGACTTGGAGGGCTGAATCCATCAATTAAATTCACAGCAGATTAATTAGCTAGTAATTTGGGAAGTTAATCATCATTCAAAGGTACTTATTACGTGTCTATGCTCATGAAACTTGTGTTGGAAGATTGGCTTGGGAAGATTGAAATCTCGCTTGAAGAAACATTTAAGTGGTTTGGACATTCCAGCTTCAACCTAAATATACCTTCAGTGTTTTTATTACTATTTATGGACAGATATTACATATAATATAAATCTGTGTAAGAAACATGTTACATGTATTTGAGTTTTCATGGCTTTCACTAGAACATGATTAAATTATATCCCATGTTAAATATCCTGAAATAATTATGTGCAGCACCTATAATCTTTCTTTCTTTCCTTCGTTCTCTGGAGAATTTTTTAAGTCCTGTCTCAGTTCACCGATGAAAATCAATTTTGTGATTTCTTCCCGGAAACTAATGGACATTTGTTCAAATCACAAAGCTACCACACAATTTGCCCAATTCAGCAGAAATACCTGCCTTAGTTCACTCAGTTAACAAGAAGCCTGCTTTGGAATAGCATGAAAGTTTCTGGTCATTAGTGAGGTGGAGCAATAGCGTGTAAAATATTTACATAAAGTGTAACCCACTGAAGCAGCCCCTTAGTCCTTTACTTTTTTTTTTTTTTATAGAATTTGTTGGAGTGATGTTGGTTAATAAAATTATATAGGTTAGTTCTTTACTTTTAATGCTGATGTTTCTTTAACTATTTGGGTACTATTTACTGCATGCATAAAAATAAGATAGACTTATAATCATGTATGTGTATATTCCCATGCATGAGAAGCACCCCACACATATCCTGGACTGCCTTTTGAAAATGACATATTTGCATTTGTGTGTTTAGAGGACTACAGAGGTAGTGACACTGTTGGCCAGCTGTGAGAACCCTCGTGGAGTTTCCTGTGCTGCATTTTCTTCCTTCACTTTTCTATATTTATGAAAGCTGATGAAAGAAGACTCACTTCTACACTTAGTTTGCCATTCTTGAACTGTTTGGACATTAGGCAAATCCTCCAGTAAGGGTTCTAACGGTAAGAATCGCTCCTATATGTAGAAACTTCAAGTGAAAGATTTTTCAGAAAAGCTTTCATTGGTAAACCTTTATCCATTTTCAGGAAATGCTTTCTTTTCTCCAACCTCCTTTGCACATGGCTCAGAGCAAGCATGCTCTTTCTTCCTTTGGCTTTAGTGTAACTGCAAAACAGCAGGCTCAGGGCCACCCTTCACCTCACAGACCCTATTGTGAAAAGTAAGTGATTATAGTGATATTTGCTTCTTGAGGTCATTCCATAGAAGAATCTCAGAACTGACAACTTCAGAGACATAATCTCCTAGACCAGCTTACTACAATGCTTTGGACAGAATATTTTTAAGATTTTGAGTTATCTGATTCCTTCCTGGGGCATGGGAAGAGTGGGAATAGGGAAGACCAGACATGACAGTAAGGACTTCTAACTATCCAACAGAGCTAAGATCTCCAACAACGTCAATAAATGCGACTGATCAAGATGTTAAATTGTTCTAAATGTATGCAGAGAAATCTACTACAACTGTTTAATAAATGTTTTCTTTGTACTTAATGAATTATATCATTCTTCTTCTGTGTTAATCGTCTGTTGATAGACTACGATATGAAGCAAGCTAAGTCTTCATACAAAAAACAGAAATCTTCTGTCCAGAATCCTATTTTATTTTTTTAAAAGTGAGTGTGCTTCCTGCACGTATTTTGTGAGGAAAAAAAATAAATTTTGTGATGATTTGGATAAATGCTTTTGCCTCAGATACTTGCCAGCATCTTATCATACCAAAATAAATACTGAACATGTGGTTTATTATTTCAACAACCAAGATTTAACAAACTATTTTATTTACAATTCATCTTTCTCTTGAAAGGGTAAGAACCATTTTTAATACACTGTCATTTTTCATTAGCTCTGTCCAAACCTGTTCTGAGTGAATTAGAGACAATGAGGGTAAAGGGTAAGACGTGGGTATAATAGGGTGCCTTTGCTAGGAACACAAGGTTATACATGGGGGCAAGTGGCCAACAACCATTGTTCACTATCATCAAATATCCATCTCCCCTTGGCCGCCCTTTGGTGGAAGTCTTTTCCTTTATGCGGTTAACCTGATGTTCACATTAACCTGACTTTGTCAATCTATAAACAGCCAAGCAAGGGGAAGGTGGAATCCATGTTGTGATTTACCACTACCCTAGACCCTAGAAATGCCCTTGGGCCTTGCCCTCCCTCTGTTCACACATTTGTTAGAAAGTTAAACTAGTCCATAAAATTGCTTCAGTTTTAACTGCCAAGATTCGTCTCTGACCCTACTCCCATTGAGGATACAGGTCTCAAGTTTTACCACTTCCGCTGTATTTGACAGCCTAAGGTGAACTGGACTTCTTTTTTGTAATCTACCTCTCAGTCAACTCAGGCTTAGCTTGAAGAAAATGAAAACTTTCGTTGTATATGTAAAGAAAAAAAATAGCATTTTATTTTGCAACTTTTAAAGGGTTTTTTTTGCATTTGATTTCATAGTATTGCATTTGTCATCACCCAGAGTCTTATTTGTCCAGTGTAGATGGAAAGCCTTTAACTATCTCTGATATCTTTCACAGCTTTGCCCCGTGTCAACACCAAAACTATCACTTTGATGCTGGGGACTCATGGGGGACACTGTTGATGATAACCAAGCTGAAGTGGTTGCTTTTCTAAATTGGTTGATATTGGCTTTCTGACTGTCCATCAGTAATATTGAACATGTAAGTGTCTATATCCATCACCACTCCACACAACTCACTCCCATTATTTACAGAAAATGTTATCACCAAAAATGATTAATTCCTAGCACATCAGAGTCCTCATTATCCCAAGAACCATATAGCAAAACATAATTATTTCCAATTAAAAGCTTCCTATCCTGTCATCATGGGTTATGTGCCTGAGAACAATCTGAGTAAGATTCTCTATAATGCCCTCAAATTAATTAGTAGACAAGCCTACACATTTTAACTAATCATCTTGGCCTATTGTTTTTCAACAAAATGTGTGCAGCTCATAAACAATGCATAATTTCCCTAGAGAATCATTTATTACATATATAGTGAGACTCATGGTGAATGTATCTATTAATAAATTTCTGGAGAGTCCTGAATCCTGTGGATAAATATGCGTTCTCTGTAAAAGAAAAAAATACGGACACAAAAAACCAACAACAGTAATTCATGTAAGGGAGAGTCCACCATGTCCTCGAGCACTTTATAACAGCTTCATAATGGAGGTGAGATGTTGGTGTGAATGATTGCTGGAGGACACTCTCTAATCCTCACACACCCTCCAGTGCGATTTCCTCAGTAACTCACCCACAACTTTCTTCCCGGAGGCAGGGAAGCTGCCTGCGGTCCTGGGTGCCTGCCTGGGAGAAGCTGGACTGGGTCCTGGGTGCCTGTGGCTGGCCAGAGGGAGGGAAACTGGGGTCCCAGGTGCCTGCAGCTGGCTGGAGGAGGGAAGCCTGGGTCCTGGGGGGGCGGTGGGCTGAAGCAGAAGTGGTTAGGGGCGATCAGGCAGGCAGGCAGGCAGAGTGGTTAGGGATGATTAGGCAGACAGGTAGAGGTGGTTAGGAGTCAGCGGTCCCGGATTGAAAGAGGATGTCTGATGGCCTACAGGATGGGGCCTAAACTGGCAGTCTGATGTCCCCCGAGGGGTCCTGGATTGCAAGAGGGTGCAGGCCAGGCTGAAGGGACCCCCCCCCCCCCCATGCACGAATTTCATGCATGGGGCATCTAGTAATAATATAAAATGTAAACATTCTAAATTTCACATTAAAAATGCTTATTGAAAGTAATAAATTGCATGAAATTAAGTACATTCAAAAGATCAGAATCTAAGATCATGATATTTAGGTTAAGTATACTCTTAGAAAGTATGCTTAGGAGCTACTGTCATTTTATTTAGTATTAAAATAAAAATGATTAAGTACTCTTTAATAAGTTAGTTGAATAAGATGTGATTATTTCACAGGAACGGGGACATTGGGACCATGGCTACAGACTCAGGGAGAGTAGGGGGTTGTATTTATCTCTTTTCCTTTTAGATTATAGGCACTTTGTAAGAAACTATACCATTTTTTGTGTTATCAGTTGTAAGAAATTTTCTTCCAAATATAGCAGCAGGATACTCAAGAGATAAGTGCAATCGGTGAAAACCAGCAAGATATGGAATGCATAATATGTATTAAGCAATACATCATATCTGATGAATTAATAACTGAGTGTGGAGTATTACTAACATTTGGATCACCACGATGTCTTGTGTAATCATGAAGTCAGAGCATTTATTGTTTGACCTTGGACAATTTATCCAAAATCTGTACCTTAATTTTTCTTTTTTAAAGTGGAAATATAAACACTACTCATCTTATATAGAAGATTCGAGGGCAAACTTGACTTAAGATGTATAAAATACTTACATAATGCATGAAATTTGAAAGCATCCAGTATCAGCTATTATTATTCTACCTTTAAGTGATAATGTAAATTTAGCACATATTTAGAAAATACCCCAAATTCCCCTTTCTCTCTTCCTGTCTTCTTATTTCTTTTAAATACATTAATATCCAAGATTTTATTAATACCTGCAACTCTATTCCACACACTGTATAACTAGTTTTTATATCCACCCCTCCACGCCCGCCCCCCACCCCCACACACACACAACCACAACCACACACAAGCCTTATATGGCGGTATCTTTGAAGAGTGTGCTTTGGAGCCAGTGCCTTCCGATATACTATTATTACCTGAAATAACTACTGCTATTTTTAATATTTCATAAAAAGAAAACCACATGATGCTAAAGACCATATCCGAGGTTATAGAAATAACAAGTGGTAGATACGAGATCACTGAGACAGGTAGCATGATAAATAAACCTCAATCCATTCACATGTTTGTACATCTCACAGGCAAATCTTGCCTGCTTTATTAGATTGCAAATGTCTTAGAATTCAGTACAATTTCTTAGTTTTGCCTATTTCTTTATAGTTAAAAATACAACATGGGTTCCAAAGTAGAATTAACTCTCTCTATATAATATATAAATTAACTCTATGTATGTAAGTGCCATATACATTAACCATATATATAAATTAGTTGCGATTTATAATAAGAATTGTAAATTGGGTTCAGGAACTTCTTTCAGGTATATATACGTTATTTTATATATATATTTAATATAGGTATCTGATGTGTCTCTGGTATAGATATAGGTGTAGATGTAGATATAGATATAGATATAGATATAGATATAGATATAGATATAGATATAGATATAGATATAGATATAGATATAGATATAGATGTAGATATAGATATAGATAGATATGTGTATGTCTGAACCCAATGTATATGTGTATATGTGTAAATATATATACAGGGAGGGGCAAAAATAGGTTTATAGTTGTGAGTTTGTGGAACACAGAGTTTATTCTTGTATTACTATTTATTAATTATTGTATTTTTCATATGACCAACTATAAACCTACTTTTGCCCCACCCTATATTTACAGACATTAATTATTTAGTAGTTAGGTAGCGATCACTTAAATAAGCCATAAGGCAAATCATGCCACTCTCCTAATCAAAACCCCCCAATCACTTCTTATCATGCTTAGAATAGAACCTTAAGTATTTACCATGCACTAAAAGTCTATTATCTGGTCCCTGAATACACTCCAAGTACATCACTACTCTCCTATCCCTAAATCTGCCCCATCCATACTACTGCTTTTGTTGTTGCTTTTAAATGCCAAGTGTGCTTCTGCCTCAGGACTCTTAACACTTACTGTTGTATTGACTTGATTTCTGTACCCAATTTTGCAGGTGGCTCACTCCCACAATTCATTTTGTCTTCTCATTTATTGACCATGTAATAGGTACACTCAACACTTTAAATAACTTACCTTACTTATAATAAGTTATCTATTTGGTGACATGGGTTAAGGATACTGAGAAAAAGAAAAACACTGCATGCCATCACTTATATGAGTAATATTTTTTAAAAAAGAGAGAGAAAGTCAAACTCATAGAAAGAGAATAGAAAAGTGGTTGCCCTGAGAAGTGGGGGAAATGAGAAGTTAGTAAAAGGGTACACACTTTCATGTCTAGGAAGAATTCTGTATGTTCTAAGGGTCTAATGTAAAACATGATGGCTATGATTAATAACACCGTGTTATATATTTGAAAACAATAGAACTCAAGTGTTCTCACCAATAAAAATTGAAAAAGCAGAATAGTAGATTGTTTAAGAATATAAATGTAAAATGAAAAATCTCAGCCAGTGCCAGTGCTAACACAATATCAAAGCAACTAATGAATTGAGTTGAATACCCCAGATTGAAATGTGTTTTTTAGTTAGCATCCCATCCTTTCACACACATTCCTCAAGCTGTGTTATTTGAAGAAATGGTTATTGATTCATAGTAGAATGACAAAGACATGGCAAGGTCGGACACTTTCAATAGGAAAGGCAGATCTAGAGAATAGAAGTCAATTATATAAACTGTTAATTGATTATGAATCCAAAGTAAATGTCAGTCCTGTTATATGCCTCTGAGAAAAGGATGCTGAAATATAGAAGAGCACGTTGGCTGGACACAGTCTCATAAACTGGTAAAACAAATGCCCGTGCATAGCTCCTTAATGTGCAACATAATGAGCCATAAAACAGTGAAATAAGGCATTTTATTTCAAACAAACAAAGTCATCATTAATTTGGAAGGACATGTGTGTATCCAGCATGGGATCTTAAACAATAGTAAAACTTTCCAGTTTTCATCACTTTCAGTGTCCACTCCCACCTTCAGTGGCCACATGGAGGTAACTTGGGGGAAACAGAGAGCCTTAGAGAGATGCACTGGAATTAAATGCTCACCTTAAAGCCAGTTCCCCTGTTTTGTGGACCTTAATTTTGTTAGCTGTGTATAATCTGGGAACAGATCACTGTGAGAGTTTTAATTTTATGTGCCTGGGGTGGTATTAATTTACTCCCTTCTGTACACAATTCAAGAGATTTCTTTTGTTAATGAGCTGTGCTAAAGCTTTTTCACCAGACAGCTATGGCTTCAAACTCCAGCCCTGCCCAGCCCTGCCCAGCCCTGCCATGTTATTATCGGAAAGTTGTCATATTTCTTTCTAAGGCTTGGTTTAGTCTTCCCTAAAATTAAAATTATAGCTACTTCATGGAGACAATTAAAGGAAAAAATTTTGAGGAAAATTCATCACAGGTCATGGCAGAATAAACAATCAATGTTTTAGTTCCTTTCTCCTTATTATTCTTGTAAAATATGAAGTGGATACTGAATAACCACATAGTGTGTATGAGCCCGTTACATTTTTCTGTGTACATTTCCTACATGGTGATTGCACCAAAATATTGGTTATGAGGGCTCCCGAGTACTTTCTTGATCTTTTATGACCAAAGGGTAGAGGAAACTGTATTACTTTCTATTTGTTACTCAATTGATTCCATCTAGTCCCATGGATTTAAACCCCACCTCTGTCAAAGGCTGCTTTCTCTGTATCCCCAATCCTGCTCTAACCCTTTAGCTCCAAACTTAACTATCCATTTAACAATTAATTGAGTTGTGGGGCAGCATCTCAGATAGAACCTGGCCACAAAGGACTATTGATCTACCTGCACACCCCATACCTGACATTTTCCTGCAAATCTATCCATCTCTGTAATTGATACCATTTCTACCCAGTTGCTCAGCCTCAAAGCTGAGGATCTCCTTGAATTCCCTCCTTTCTGATGGTAAATTTAGTCAGGTTTATCTTAAAAATTATATCCTCAAAGAACATTTTTTTTGCATTTTTCTCTGTTAAAGCTACTATGATCTCTCATCTAAACTAACATAACACCTAATAGGTTTTTCTACCTTGATTATTTAGCCGCCTTAGAGTACTTTATATATACAGAGGTAGTGACAGAGTCTTTTCTTGACCAAGTTTTGGACCGTCTCTTCTGGGCCCTCCTTTGGACTAGGTCTCCCCTGTGAGCCTTGTCCTTGACCTACGTAAGCTGACTTCAGCAAAGTGTCCTGCTCAGTCAGCTTAGCAAGAATCTCTCACCCTTGACATCCGATCACCCTTCGTATCTGATCAAATTCTTCATTTCCCACCCTGGATGTCTAAGTCACTTGGCTTGTCTTCAGCAAGAATCTCCGTAGGCCAGTTTAGTAAGAATCTCCCTACGCCTGTTATCTCTTCTTCAGAATGTTTCCTCCACTAGCCTTCTCACTTGACTTGTTGGCTATATAAAGTCACAGTTGTCTTTACTGTCTTTGGAATTGAGCTCAGTTCTCTTGCTGCTGAAGTCTCTTGCTCCAAGTGCAGTAGTTGCTGAACAAAGTCTGCCTTTACAGCTTTAGTCCGTGTGCAGCTTTGTTGCTCGTCAACTTTCTTTAGAAAGTAGTTACACTTCTGAAATATGACCCACCTCTTTGTTAAAGGCATTTTATTATTTCCCAGTGAAATAGAATATAATGAGATGGAATGAAATCCCAGGCTCTTTATCATAGTCTTAAAGATCTTGGATCATATGAAACTCTGATTTCTCTTCTGCTTTATTCCCTCTTTACATCTTAAATTTTCACATGACTACTATTTTCTCATCAGTTAGGAATTTTAATATCAATTTTCTCATACAATTCTTAAATATATTTCCTTCTGAAATAGTGCCCCCACTGTCCCATTACTCTGTTATTATTCTGTTTATATTCTTTGTAGCCATTTTCAGTGTTTAAACATTCTTTGTGGATACTGAATAAATATTTTTCACTATCTGCCTGCCTGAGTGTTTATACTGTAAAACTAGGAGGTGAGAGTTATAAAGGCAAAATAACATAAAGAAATGAAGAGAGAAAACAACTTGCAACATAGAAAAACAACATGCTTTGCTCTGTAATAATGAAAACAAGTTTTTAAAGGTTTATGTCAGGAATTGTCCCATTAAAAGTGAATAAATAATATATATTGGATACACACATTCTTAATTCAAGGACAGATCTTAGTTCAAAAGGTTGACTAACCTCGTAAAACCCTTAATGCTCTTGATGAAAAGCCACTTCGGGGGCCAATTAGAGGATATACTCATTAAACCAATTGTACAAAGGCCATACAGCATGGGTATAAGAGGTTAGGCAGTACCGTTAAGAAGTAACCTGGAAAACCAGTCATTTGAAAGACTTTGCCTTTGAGGTTACCTCACAGCAAGCAGATGCCAGGCAACTGAATTTGGTTTCAAGTTCAAAGTTACACAGTACAAAGGAAAAAGGAACTCTGTCCTCCCTTCTTATTTAACTAGTTTTAATTTGAACTTCAATACAGTAGTTGGGTGACAAAGTAGTATGTCCTAAGGATTTTACAGAACGCTAAGGTTATTCAGGTGGCATAAGGTATTTAAAATAGAAAAGTAGCTTAAAACAAAGGTAAGAGCTCCTACTCCTCTCCATCAATAATGCCCAAAAGTGAACATAAATATTGGTATTTTGTGGCTGAAGCTGAACCTTTAAATCATAAAATTGATGTCTTCTTTGATATAATTGTCTATTGTACATCTAGAGCAGAAATATCAGGTTTACAAGACTTTGAGAGACTTAGACATGACACAGACCTACAATGGAAACAAAAATTGATTTATCTTTTTATCCCTTGAACAAGAGCTATAGCAAAGTAGAGCTCGGGAACTTTAGACAAAGCAATCATGGAGATGTATCAGACAAAGTCAGAAGAAAAATGTTCATTCTCCATGCCTTTCTAACCTCTGCCACCAGTTTCAGAATTACATTGCACTTTTTTTTTTTAGTTAGCAATTTGTCTCTTTGATTTCTCAGTTATTGAAAAAACAACAAAATGTCATGTTTGCAGAAAGTCAGGCAGAACTTCTTCTTTTTCTGCAGGAAAGAGGACACCTCCATGGGACAGGTCCTGGGGACAGAGCTGGGAAATAACACATTTAGTAATTCTCTAGGGCTAGATGACCCAATCAATAGCCCTAATGTTGTGTGGTGTTTTTTTCCCATATATAAGCTTGATTTTTCCCACATAGCACCTATTTTAGAGCCTTAATAAATCTTGGTACAAAGTCTGTTTCAAACAGGCCTATTATCAACAAAGGTAAGAGTAAAAAGGGTGTAGATAAATCATAATTATTTCATTTTGAAATTATTCCCTGTCACACCAAATGGTTCTTTAACAATTATGTCTGTTTAATACTTATGGCCTTTAAGAACACCATTTAGTAGAATCAAATTGCATAAGTGGTATCTCTGGCTATACTGTAAAATCTTGAGGGTTTGACTTTGGGCAATCCTTGTGACCAGTGAATAAGCCAGTGCACTGCATAGCTCTGAGGGACATAGTTCGTGTTGCAGTTGAAACTCGTGAAGTTACTCAGCCCTGTTCTAATGCCTGAATGGAGCATACCTGACCATATGCAACAATATCTCTGAGAGTCAATGGAGTCAGGTTTGAAACTGTCATTTCTAAGTTCCCACACAGTTGTAAAATCATGTGGTTCTTCATGCTTCCTTGGCACTTTACAATAGTGTCACGATTTCTTAGCAAAAGGGTTAACCATTCCTAACAGAACATTCCATATATTAAGGACTTATTCCTTTAATTTTGGAAAGGCTCGGTCACTATTCCTTTGAGTATTACCTCTTCCCCATGCTCTTTTATTTCTTATAAAATTTTAATGTATTTAGTTTGAAACTTTTAAAAATATATTTATATTGATTTCAGAGAGGAAGGGAGAGGGAGAGAGAGAGAAACATCAATGATGAGAGAAAATCATTGATTGGCTGCCTCCTGCACTGCCCCCACTGGGGATTGAGCCTGCAACCTGGGCATGTGCCCTTGACTGGAATTGAACCTGGGACCCTTTAGTCCATAGGCCGATACTCTATCTACTAAGCCAAAACAGCTAGGGATAGTTTGAAACTTTTGAGCTAATCTTCATATCTCTTATTCTCTTTTCTATTCCTCATCTCTGTACAATAGTCTATGCATTTTCTTTAGGTTGAACAATTGGTTCACCAATTTTCTTTTTATTTGAGTTCACCCTGTGGATTAGCAGTCAATTAGTAATTTATTTTATTTTTTAAATATTTATATTTTCTATGATTTGAATTTATTTATTTTACTTTTAATATTGCTCTGGTCATTTTTATGTTATCTTTATTACTAGTAAAATTTTAATAATTACTTTTATTTCTTTAAAAAATAGATACCAACAAGTTATGTATTATTGAGTCAAATGAAAACAAATCACACTAGAAAAAAATATTCTCTGTACATTTGTAAAGGATTTTGTCATTTGGCTTCTACTGTACCAGTACTTGTAAAAGGACTTCCCCCTACACCATCCTTCCTTCTCCCATTAATCCAGAAGAGCAGAGCCTGTTGCTCCCAGGAGTGATTGCAAAGCTGGTCTTTCCTGCCCAATTGGATGGTAATCTCACAGAGATATGCTGCCTATTCCCTGGAGTGACTATCAAACCGTCCTCTCCAAATTAATGCAGCTCCTCTGATACCTGGCTGCCTTGTCTCACATTAATATCTAACTAACTACTGACTTTAGTAGAACCACCTACACTGTCTACACCCTAATCCTGTGTAATTAAATTTATCTAAGACTCCTAAATTTTCAGAGTTCCCCTCAAACCATGTCCATAGTCACATTTCAAAGCTTCTCTATTGGGATATATTATGAGATTGTCTCTAGGTCTCAAGAGAAAAATGAGACATATTACTGCTTTAGGCATTTCAAAAATGAAGGTAAAGGATAATGTCAGCATTTTTCAGTGAAAAAGATGCTAGCATTTTCCTGAAAAACAGCTTACCAGAAAGCTGTCATAAAAATGGATACTCCATAGCTCTCTAAAATTATTCAATTATAATGTTGTTTCAAGTAGTTAATAATTTAGGTTAAAATATCCATTTTTCCCCTAAGCTACAACATTTTCTACCTTAACTTGCTTTTTCAAGGCATCCACTAAATAAACCAGACTCTTTAATTACTGAGCTCTTGTTATGAAAGGAAAGTGATAACGGGAAAGGAGGTTGCAGTTGGCCTACACTGTTCTTTTGTTATCTATCTTTCCTGCTGCGATACAGATGATTCCCTCTTGCTTGCTGACAAAGGCTTTTGCTTTGGGCTAAAATGAAAAACATAAAACCTCAAAACACCAGCGAGAAAAATATTTGTTATTTCAATAAATTGCAACATCTCAAAAATTCAACTCTGTCATTATCCTGCAGTTGTAATAACATGAACAGTGGCCTATCACTCTGTTATGGTATATTCTTCATGCTCAGCTTCTGAACTGAAGTCAAAGATAGATATGTTATTAAGAACACCATGATTGTAAAGTTTGAAATGGATAAGTTAACTGGGGTGAAGCTTAAATACATAATAAAATAATAACTGTATATAAATAAATAAGCAAACATTTTTATTTGCCTCCAACAATCCACTTCAGCTACTATTTTCAGGATTACAAATGACATCCATCTTATGTGACCTTTCAGCAGCATTTAGCACAGTCTCTCTCCATGGAAACATTACATTCGGCATGCATGATATCACAATCTCCTTGTTTTCCTTTTACTTTAGTAGCTCTGCTTTCTCATTCTATCCCCATTTTCTCCTTATTTCTCTGCTGGTTAAGGTTGAAAGTACCCTTAGACATCTTAGCTTTTGATCCACACTCATTCTTGTAGTAATCTCATCCAGTTGTATGGCTTTAAAATACTATCTCTATGGTGAAGAATACAGGCTTACACATTCTACAATACATCCAACAATTCTACCTTAGATGTCTAATAGGAGTCTGAAATGCAGCATGTCTAAAACTAGCCTCTTCACCTTCATCCCTAGATTTTGTCCTGTGGTCCCATCCCTGATTGCCTAGCCCTTTTCTATCTCCTCACCCCCATAGACATGGGGCCCTAGCAGCCTTATGGTCCATGGCCATGTAGACACTACATGCAATAGACTGCAACACAGGCTAACCTAGCCACATGCTGCACTGGACTGTGCAAACATGGACCAGAAACTCTGTGTGCTGGCTTTGATCTTAACCTTGCTGGATGAGACTTTTTCCAAGGCGGAACAGAGGGAGATAGGACCTTGGAAACCCAAGGGTTTAATTCCACAGAAAGAATGCTTCCCACAATACCTCATCCTCCTATGGGGGCCTCAGGAAATTCTTGTTCCTGTAGCACCCAAAGAATCCCAATCCCACCAGTAACAGGCGGGGACACATAGGATACCCCACTGATAACCCATAGACATTAATACTTATCATGGATATTATTTGAAAATTGAAACATGTACTTTAGGTTGTGCCATCTTCAAAAATGTTTAAAGATATGTTGTATCTATCTGAAATTTTAAAAATCCTCTCACACAAAGAAATGGCTGGCTTTAATGAAGAAGTACAACACCATCATTAGAAATGCATTACTATGGCATAAAAGAAACAATTTTACAATTAATATAAGTGCATTTCATGTGGTCCAGAACTATATAAAAGTTTTTGAAATTCTGAATGTACATGAAATTCTGTCCCATGTTTCTTACAACTTACCTCTTTTGAAAATGATTAGGTCCTCAACTGCAGTTGGAAAAAAGTCCTGCAGTGACACAATAGCTTTATATTTAATTTCAAGCCCCGAAATCACTATGTTACTAAATAGGAAAGCTTAATTTCTGGGTCAAACAGAAACTATTCTTCAAAACTTAGGACTAAAGGAAATAAATCATTTCTTTGATGACTATTCAAAGTATAATATTTCCCAAGAATTTGAAAATAAAGACCATAATCATTTGGTCAGGGATGATTTCATCAAGTGTTTCTAGAAGACAGAGATTTAGTTCAGTGAAAAATCAGGTGAGTTAGCCTGAAAATGATGTAAGATTTTAAAAAGGTAAATATTTCTAGGTAGGTGAATTTTACTATATTGAACTAAATAAATTGGTTCTTATGAATATGGCAGGAATGGAGAAGAATTGTAATTTTCTCATTAAAGAGATAATTACCCAAATAGGAATGCAATTACCCAATGATGAAGAGTTGGAAAAGATAGATTCAATTTTACTAGTGAGAGTTGAAAAGCTGTCAGAGAAGGTTCCAGAGGGAACAAAGGAAGCACTCACCATGGTCACAGATCTCTACTATTGTTAATGACAACTATGAACATGTTACCTTTAAAAAGATACCTGCTGAGCCACACACAATGGAAAGAGATCTGGGAGGAACTGATGCTTTTACATGTTCAGGGCATTCTAGCTGATTGGATAGATAAAGTGAGAAGAAGAAAAAAAAGGTCAGCTGCTTCATCCTAAAATACTTCATATTATATCATAGCATGGCATTTTTGCTATTTACTGACTAATTTCTTGTCCTTTTTTTTCTGGCCATTCTCAAGATTTCTTGTATATCAGCAATTATTTTAAGTTTTCATTTTCATATTCTGGCTCATTTTATATTTGATAAAGTTTAATAAAGTAAGATTTATAAGGCTGGTTTATAATTTTGGAGAAACACTATTTGAAAGTAATAGAGTTTGATCTACTTGCATATTGGTTAGCATCTATAATACTGAATTCTCCAGGTTGTGTGTATCCAGCAAAATACAAACAAATCTTGGATAAGATTCTTTGCAATGTAATATTACAATAAAGGGCATCGGCATATAGATTATTTTGAGGTAAAAGACATTGAAAACCAGCAGACCAGAAAAAAATCCTTAAATATAGGGCACATATTTTCCTTGTATAAAGGAAATTTGCATATATAAAGAAAATTTCTACTTGCAAAGATGTCTCTCTTCCCCCATATTAAGAAGAGGGAAATTCTTAACAACTCTTATTAACCATATTTTCCCCAGTCATATATTCCTAAATTTCTTACCATGCACAGAATCCCTAAGCCCCTTTCTTTGCCTTAGTTTAGCTTAAGATGGTATGTAAGCCCTAATTATCTGACCACTTCCTTGAATCACATTTTTCTTTGTGAATTTCAGTGCCTAGGTACCTAATAAATACTACCTTTGTTTCTCTTCTTTGTCTGCCTTTTATCAGTTTGATTCACATGCCAAGAAATTTAAGATGGGTAGAGGAAATATTTTTTTTATTCACTGTTCTTTTCATCTTATCTCTTTCACCCCCTCACTTCATCATGTCTGGGCTCAGATGATATCTAAAGACCTCTTTCTCTAAAATAACAGTCCCTGTCCTCTCCAAATCTGTCACTCTCTTCCTTTTCCTCCATACCAATTATCACCATGTGTCATTATGTTTTACACTTTTGTGCTTATTGTATATCTCTCCTTCTAAAATGCAAGTTTCATAAATACAGGATTAGGACAATGCCTAGAATCCCATAGGTGATTAATGTGCAAATGTTGAGTAGATGAATGGATCTCTCCTTCTCAATTAATTCATAAACAGTTTAATTTTTGATGTGTTAGAAGTAAATATATGGCCTTCAGAAAAACAAACAAAAAACAAACACCTCCAGAATTTTCCTAAAGGTTCATGGGCAAGAAAGGATAAGAGTATAAAGGTAAAGATATGAGTATTTTTTTGAGGGCAAGAATTTTGTATTTTATTGCATTATCTAAAATCATTGTTTTTCTTAGTACCAGTAAGATCTCCCCCAAGCAAAAGAATAAGTGGGAAGAGGAAGAGAAAGGGGAGAGGAATAAATGTATCTGTTAGGGTACTTATTATAAGCTAGCACCAAGTTTTTGTAAATTAGCCATATTATTTTAATCTGCAGAGTGGCCTATAAGAACAGTTTTCAAAAATGAGACCCTGAGGCCCAACATGACATAATGAGTAACTAAAGGAAATAACTACAAAAATAATTGTATTTCTTGGTAACAAAGAGATTTACAGTAAGTGGGCCTCTCTACTATAAGTTTTTGATAGTGTGATATAAAAGTTGCCTTTTCTTTTTTCTTTTTTTTTCAAATACATTTATGTTTATTTATTTTTTTAAATTTCTTTATTGATTAAGGTGCTACATATGCGTCCTTATTCCCCTGTTACCCCCCCCCATGCCCTCACCCCCTGTTGTCTGCATCCATTGGCCAGGCCTATATGCATGCATACAAGTCCCCTGGCCGATCCCTCCCCCTTACTCCCACCCTCCCCTACCTTCCCTCTGACATTTAATGGTCTGATCCATGTTTCTCTGTCTCTGGATCTATTTTTGTTCATCAGTTTACGTTGTTCATTATATTCCATAAATGAGTGAGATCATGTGGTATTTACCTTTCTCTGCCTAGCTTATTTCACTTAGCATAATACTCTCCAGTTCCATACATGCTGTTGCAAATGGTAAGAATGCCTTCTTTTTTACTGCAGCATAGTATTCCATTGTGTAGATGTACCACAGTTTTTTTAATCCACTCATTTGCTGATGGGCACTTAGGCTGTTTCCAAATCTTAGCTATTGTAAATTGTGCTGCTATGAACATAGGGGTGCATATGTCCTTTCTAATTGGTGTTTCTAGTTTCTTGGGATATATTCCTAGAAGTGGGATCACTGGGTCAAATGGGAGTTCCATTTTTAGTTTTTTGAGGAAACGCCATATTGTTCTCCACAGTGGCTGCACCAGTCTGCAATCCCACCAGCAGTGCACAAGGGTTCCTTTTTCTCCGCATCCTCGCCAGCTCTTGTCGTTTGTTGATTTGTTGATGATAGCCATTCTGACAGGTGTGAGATGGTACTGCATTGAAAAGTTGCCTTTTCTATCCTGGATTTGAATCACAGTTCTTTCACTTTCTGTGGTGGTTTTGAGACTACATATGCCCTGTATTGATGTGACTGTGTTGGCATCATTTAAAATGGCAGGTTTTTAGTTTATGCTGTTGTTATTGTTTAGTTTTGCATATTTATAAATTGACTTAAGGTTTACTTGCATAAAACACAGCTAAAATTAATTATGTAAAAATTATTATTTAAGGTGTGAGCCTGGAAAGTGGTAAAATGAGAGCCAGCACAAAGAGGAAGTAGTCTAGTTTAATATTATTTCAGAAAGTGAAATTTCTCCTCTCAAGTTCATCTCTAAGATAAGTTTAGTTACTTAAATCTTAAATGCCTTATATATGATTAAACACTTGAGCTTCAAATAGCCTTAAAAAGATTATTAGAGAGGAATTATCAGACCCAAAGAGCAAGTAAAATCTTTGATAGTATCATCACCAATTCTGTTCACAATTTATCTGAATGACAGCCTAGAGCTAAAGGAAGATGGAGGCTCAAGGAGCTTTATTTTTTTTAAAGACTGTGGATAAATGCCCATACATTTAAAGAAACAGTGGGAATATAAGAAAACAAAACTATATTCCATAGTGAAATCAACATTACTTTTATAATGAGTATCATTTCAGACCATTCTAATCTTTGATTTTCTTTGTTAGGCAGAAAAGTTTGAAATATCATGGTAGTAGCTAAAAAATCATACCAATTCATAGGTCTTATGTTATAATTCTAAAAAGAAAATAAGCTTAGGTTAAAAAAAAACAAATATAAACAAGAAAATACCAATATAATTCAAAAAATTAAATGTTTAGCTTTAATGCCAATACTCCCTGCCATTTGATTGTATCATTACTAAGATTGTGAAAAACAAGAGGTCTATAAATGATCAGTTATGTGAAGCATTATTTGCTAAAAGCATTCTGATTTTCATCAAACAGAAAACCGGGGAGTAACTTGGGCCACTTGGAAAAGCACAGTTCAGTTAATATCATCAATATATACTTTGAAGATAATTAGATTCTAATGAGCAAAGCCCACCCTTGAGAACTTTGCTCAATTCACTCAGTTTTGTTCTTTGACCTATTTGGAGACTTTACACTTATTAAAATCTCACTGTAAATGCCCATAATTATCACTAGAATATGTTGGCAAATCACAGTTAGAAATTAGATAAACTGTTTAAAGAAGAGAAAATCCACTCATTCTGTAGCTCCTTAGCTTATCTTACTCCAAACGCCCAGTTTACCTATTATGGCATAGCTGTCAAGGAGAAGTCTCAGCAGATGAGTTGGCAATGATCAATATTTAGGAATGTATGAAATCAGGAACATTATATTCCAAATAGAAACCATCGTTTTGGGGGATAGGATTGCAGAAGAGAGTATAGTTCAGCAGCTCAGACACAACATCCTTTTAGTCAAACAATAATCCATTGGTTTAAGAAGTTTTACACAAAGAAGATTTAAGTGAGATGTGTCATGTTTTATTATCAGTGATTGAAAATTGATTTTTCTTTCATGTCAAAGGCAAAAGTAATCAACTAACTAATGTTGATTTTGTTTCTAGAAGTAACTCCTGGTTACTTTTCTGCTCCATAATATTCTTCATCCTCTGGTCTTTCTTCTCATCTTCATCTTCTTCTTCCACTTTTTAAATAACAATATTTAAATCTAATTTGAGAGGGGAAAAAAGTATGTGAGAGCAATAGGGGGTGCCTAGAAGCATTTGGCTTCAAAAGTTTGACTGAGTGCCAATGTTCTATGAATGTAGAATTTAAAAAGGAGAGAGAAAAAAGTGGGTGAATAATTAGATATAGCCAGAGAAAGCACTCTAGCCTCTAGTCATCCCTGTCTCTTTCCTATCCATCCTTTGATCTGTTTTTATCTGCATTTCATCTACTACTGACTACAGACTTTTAATTTTAATGAAGAACTGGATAATAACAACCCTACTCCCAAATTTGAAGATAATTATTTAGTTTATTGTTACATTTATGAAATATCACGTTAATGCATTCATTCTCGAATACAATAGAAGACATAACAATTAGTCTTTTCTTCTCATTTCACAGATAAGGACAGTCAAGTCTAGAGAGGTTACATCTCTTCCACAAACATGTTTCTTCTTAGTGACATATCAAGGACTACAACCCAGGTTTCTCATCATCACCTGACTGCACTCTCTACCATACAACACTTTTAAGGAAAACATGCTAAGTTTGGTGTCATATGTTAGTATGACACAAAAGCACTTTTAGATTCACTAAAATATTAAACATATTTTAATCATTTAATGCTCCACTGTGGATTTAAAATAACCCAAATAATAAATCTTACTCTTCAAAATTCTACTTATTCTCCTTATCTCTGTCCTATTTTGATTAATTACAGGGTGATCATCTTGATTTTCTAAGCAAGAAATCTAGGCATCATTTGAGAATAGAGATTTTTTTGAATTGAGGTCTAAGATGAGTTTGATGGTCTTTTGGCAACTTGATAAGCTAGAGTCCACAATTAATTAATTCAACATTAATCTGTAAAAATATTTTTCGGATATGATTAAAATCAATAATCAGATCACTTCAGATAAGAGTGATCATCCTACTCAATCTACAGTGTTAGCCAAGCCTGAGATTTCCAGTTGGCCCTTGCAAATGCCTGTCGTAGGGAATTTTGTAAGCCTTTTTTTTTTTTGGAATAGATATACACATCCTATCTAATAAAAGAGTAATATGCAAATTGACCATCACTCCAAGACACAAGATGGCTTCCCCCATGTGTACACAAGATGGCCACCACAAGATGGCCTGCAGGGGAGGGCAGTTAGGGATGACCAGGCTGGCAAGAGAGGGCAGTTGGGGGGAACCCAGGCATGTGGGGGAGGGCAGTTGTAGGCGATCAGGCAAGCAGCGAGGTCACACCAATTAGGGGTGACCGGGCTGGCAGAGGAGGGCAGTTGGGGGAGACCAAGCCAGCAGGGGAGGGCAGTTAGGGTCAATCAGGCTGGCTGGGGAGCAGTTAGGCATCGAACAGGCTGGCAGGGTTGTGGTTAGGGGTGATCAGGCTTGCAGGCAGAAGCGGTTAGGGGCAATCAAGCAGAGGCAGGCAAGCGGTTGGGAGCCAGCAGTCCTGGATTGTGAGAGGGATTTCCAACTGCCTGTTTAGGCTCGATCCTGGTGGGATTGGGCCTAAATGGGTGGTCAGACATCCCTCAAGGGGTCCCAGCTTGGAGAGGGTGCAGGCTGGGCTGAGGGACCCCCCCCATGCATGGATTTCGTGCACCGGGCCTCTAGTAGACATATATAGAGGTGATAGAAATAGAGATGAGCAGAGATAGATATATATCCCTACTGATTTTGCTTCACTAGTTGAACCCTGATTGATAAATTAGGTTTGAATTTTAGAGTATCTGAGAAAAAATACTTGAAATTCTATGTAAATTTAGTATATGCCAAACTGTGAGTGTGTAATGAAGAGGAGAAGAATTTAGAATCACTTGTATAGATTCTTCCTTTTTATTTATTGGACAAAAGGTAATTTCACATCCAATTTTTTATTATCACTTTAAACCAACCCTTTACTTATTTCTCACTGTCACTGCCTTAATTCAGGCCTCTAATACATTCTGTTCTAAACCATTGTAATTCCCCTGTCTCTGGTTACTGTTTCTTCTCCCTTGCACACACCGCTCTCCCCATTGGTGCGCAAGTGATCTTTGGTAAGCCAAGTCACAATCAATCAAGTGTTCCCTGTCACTCCTTAAATGTGAGAACTAGGCTCTCCAAATCCGACACAATTTTCACATCTCAGTTACTGTAAATTTTCCATATAGTCTGGGGATCCTGCTTCTTTAAGCTCAAGAATTAGTCCTAAACTAGATATACATTTTTATATAGTTTCCTCTGCCAGAGAGTTCACCTTTCTTATTCAACCTGTCTGAGAAGTTTTTATTCCTTGGATAATGGGAAAAAATAGCAACCCTTAAGAAGTCTTCTCTATCCTCTCTATGTACAATTAAAAACATTTTCCTTTCTGAGTCAATGTATACTTAATTGTACCTCAACTGTTCATCTATATCATCTGTCTATCTTACCTGAGGACACTGCCTGGTATATGGCTCTAACATTTTCTCAGCTAATAAATATTTGTTAGATGTTGAATGAACATATTTTGTTCTCTCACTCTTTTTCTTACATTTTTTCATAAATATATATGACTTTATATCTATGCTTTAAAAATTCATCATATAATTGATTCAGAATTTTTTAACATACTTCTACTAATAAATTTTAAAGATTTTTAAAAATAATGCTTATTAATCTGAAGTTCCACTTAGTGGAATATGAAGCAATGCATTTAGGTAGTAGTCCAATTAGGCTGGCATATCTGACCATTGTAGTCTGCTTTTACCTCTTTAAGATGACTGTCTAATTTTTGTCATTTTATCCAGGCTCTTTTTATGAGCTAAAACTACATACAAACTTTTGATAAGCATATTATTGTAAATTTGGTTCCAGAAGCTCACTAATTATATCTTTAAACTGATGAATGTTATTTGATTTGTTTTCTCATCAGGTACAAAATAATTAACCCCTACCCTATATTTGATGACAGGCTGTGTAATTTTTCTTCTCTAAAATTCTGACTGCTGGATAATTTCCACTTGACCTTCTGGTGTTTTGGTTTTTTTATTGTATGTTTTATGAGCTATATATCAACTTATTTCAAAATGGCTTTCATTTAGGATGAAAATCAATGAAACTCCCTTTCTTAACATTTAAGGGGTTGCTTCTTCCTGTGATGCCACCTTCAGTCCCTTTAACTGGGTGTGTTGGAGTATGACTGAAAGATTCATTACTGAAGACATTTTAAACTTTATATTTTGAAATGACAACTTCTAATTTCTAAATTCAACTCAAATAGTATGTTGTATAGCATAATATCTGTAGAAATCTGAAAATGAATGTATTCCTTGTCAATGAGAGCAAAATCACATTTTGTCTATAAGTAGTACTTGATTTGGGCATAAATCCTGGCTCTAACATTTGCTCAGCAATCTTGAACAGCTTATACTTAATCTTATTTAGTATCAGGTCTCTCATATGTAAAACTAGAGACCCAGTGCACAAATTCGTGCATGGCAGGGGTAGGGAATGGGTAGGGTCCCCCAGCCCGGCCTTCACCCTCTCCAATCTGGGACCCCTTGGGCAATGTCTGACTGCCTCTTGCAATCTGGAACCACCAACTCCTAACTGCTCCCCTGCCTGCCTACCTGATCTCCCCAAACCCCTTTGCCTGCCGGCCTTATCCCCCTAACTGTCGCTGCCTCGCCCCGCAACCCGGGACCCATGATTCCCTCCTCTGGCCAGTCTCAGACACCCAGGACCCAGGCTTCCCTCCCTCTGGCTGGCTGCAGGCACCCAGGATCCGGGCCGGCTTTGCCCAGGCCAGCTGCAGCCGCAGGAGACCATGGGCAGGCAGCTTTGCCTGGGCCGCAGCCACAGGCGCCTGGGACTGTGGGGTGGGTAGCTTGTCCTTTTCTCATGCTGCAGCCTGGCTGGTCCCCATTCCTGCCTGGTGAACTCATTTATGCCTGGCTGGTACCCATTCCTCTCTCCCCAGTGTTGAGTGTCTGAGCTGTTAAGGTGTGACGGTGTGAGGGCGTGATAAACATTTGCATCTTTATTATATAGGATGGGGATAATAGTAATAAACCTGTAAGGTCCCTGTGGGGTTTCTATTAAGCTATGTAGTCAAGACTGGCACACAGTAATTGACCAATGAAAATTGTGTTATAATAGCTATTAAATTATTATTATTTAAAGTACTATGAATTCACTTACTCTTTACCTTATTTAGTATGCACGTGCCAGGCACTTCTAAACTCTGATAATATAGCAACAAGGACAAACCCTTGTCTTTTTAACACTTATTTTCTCCTAGGGGGGGAAAATACTTGTACCAATGAGATTCATTAAGAGTGAATTTCAAAGCAATTTGTTTAATGACAGAATTACCATATTTAAACAGTGCATATTATATTTCCAGGCATTATTCCTAAACTTTATACATATTAATTAATTTAATCCTTATGAGATTATATCCCATTTATATTATCACATTTTAAGGTAAGAAACATGAGACAATGAAGGTGAAATAACTTGGCCATTGTCACAAAGTCAATATGTATTAAAATTTGGGGAACCCTGATATTCTGGTTTCAGACCCTGATTCTCAAATACTAAATTTGCTTAATTGCAAAAATAAAATGGGGACTGCCCTAACTGGTTTGGCTCAGTGGATAGAGCATCAGCCTGGAGACTGAAAGGTCCCAGGTTCAATTCCGGTCAAGGGCGTGTACCTTGCTTGTGGGCACATCCCCAGTAGGGGGTGTGCAGGAGGCAGCTGATTGATGTTTCTCTCTCATCGATGTTTCTGACTCCCTGTCCCTCTTCCTTCCTGTCTGTAAAAAACAATAAAATATATTAAAAAAAGAAAAAGAAAATGGGGACTAAAGAAAGAGTCCAGTATGTCAAAACTATTTCCATGCACCACATTTACAATAAATTGAAATTATTAAATACTAAACCAAGAACTTTTTACTTTTTAATCATTTTCAGTGAATCCTATAGCAATTACATTAACATTGTAAATGAAACATGAATTGCTTCATTTAATAAATAAAGGCTGTGACTATAAAAATTTTAAAAATTCAACAAGGAATGTGACCATCCTTGTGGTAGTGCATGATGTGGGTTTGGGAGAATAGTTGTTTTTTGTTTTTTTTTTTCCTTTGGGAACAGGCTGTGGTATTCTTCTTTCCAGTTGATTATACATTACAAAGTTTATTATGTAAGTCCATTTCATTTTAGCTTTTCATATTACAAAACTTAAATTTTTATTACCTTTGCCCGGGTAGCTTTGCTGTAATAGAAATGCACTTTCTTGATTCCTTTAATACAGGGTACAGTTATCAGTGCTAAACTATTTGAAAAGGTGAACAAACATAGTTATGGAATCTCATTAAAAAAAGAGAAATATGCAAATTGACCATACCTCCGTGATGCCCACCAGCCAATCAGGAGTGAGTATGCAGATTAACCCAACAAGCAGTCCCCCACAGCAAGCAAACAGCCAGCAGGGCCCTGCTTGCCCCTGACTGTGGCAGTGAGGGGCAAGCAGTCACCTGCAGGGCCCCCACAGAGAGCAAACACCAGGGCCCTGCTTGCCCCTGCTACTGAGAGCCAGAGAGCAGACAGCAGGGCCCTGCTTGCCCCTGGCCCTGGCGGCTAAGGGAAAGCAGGCCCCCAGAGAGCAGATATCAGGGCCTGTGGTGAAATCAAGCAAGCAGGTCCGCAGAGAGCAGAGAACCACAGGGAGCAAGCAGTCCTAAGCCATCAGTAGTATATCCCCTGAGGCCTCCCAGATTGGAGAGGGTACAGGTCAGGCTGAGGGACAACCCCCCGCCCACCTATGCATGAATTTTGTGCACCAGGCCCCTAGTATATTATATTTTCCTCTCCCTGAGTTGTTGCTTTGGAATGGATAGACTAACAGTTCCTTTTCTCCATCCTATCCAAGGCTCATGTTGTAAATATAAAGGGGCAGAGAATGGAACAGTCAGTGAGTATGTTTCCTTACTAGGTAGACTAGCTAAAACTAAAACTATTTGATCTTTTTTACATCTCTTGTAGCCCCTTCCAAACCCACCACATATTTGTAAAGAGGTAAAATGTTAGATGCATCAGATAACCACAGGTTGAGAGAAGGAAGCTTAGCTAGTCTCCCTGGGCCAGTTGGGGGCTATAGTGTATTCACTAATCCCTGTATTGTGGGCTATTAAAAACTGCACTAACCTTAGGCTTTTAAAAATTAATTGGCAATTGCTCTTAGAGTTAATGATTCCTTAGACATAAAATTCAGAAGTGAAGAGTGATGAGAGGACAGATTATCATAACCCTATTCTCTAACACTTAATAATATTTAGAGATTATATTTAACAGAGTGATAAAGCAAGAGAAAGGAAAGCAGATATAACAGACAGTAAAGATGAAGGCACTAACATTTACATCAATATATCAGGCACTTTGCAGAGTTGCCTTATCCTATCTCAGGGGTCCTCAAACTATGGCCCACGGGCCACATGCGGCCTACCGAGGACATTTATCTGGCCCGCCGGGTGCTGCTGCCTGTCCTGCTTAGCAGCTGACTCATCCTGGGCCCGCAATGCACATAGGAATTTGTTCATAGTGTTTTTTTGTTTTTTTTTTAGCTATACTCTGGCCCTCCAAAAGTCTGAGGGACAGTGAACTGGCCCCCTGTTTAAAAAGTTTGAGGACCCCTGTCCTATCTAATAAAGAGGGAATATGCAAATTGACCATCACACTGTCACAAAGATGGTGGTGCCCAGTCCCCTCAGCCCCACTGGAGTCCCCCATTCCTTCCAGCCCCACCAAGGGGGGAGGGGTGGCAGGCACGCCATGCGGCCAGACCCACCCTCTGCCCCCCAGCCGCCCAGGGCTGGTCTGAGATGTAGGCAAACCTCAGATGGCAGCTGCCCAGCCAATGCCCAAGGTACAGGTAAGCTTCAGATGGCAGCTGCCCAGTCACCCAGCGTGGGCCTGAGGCACAGGCAAGCCTCGGATGGCGGCTGCCCAGCCACCCAGGGCTGCCCGAGGCTCAGGTAACCAGGGCCAGCCAAGGCTTGTGCTGCTGGCAGTGGCAGCAGCAGAGGTGTGATGGGGGCATTACCTTCCCCTGATTGTTGGGTCACCTCGCGCCTCTGAGGGCTCCTGGACTGTGAGAGGGGGCAGGCTGGGCTGAGGGACCCCCCCTCAGTGCATGAATTTTCATGTTCTGGGTCTCTAGTTGGTTCTTATAATAACTGTATGAGAAACTCATTTCCATTGCTCAGATCTCAGATCATTTCAACAGACAGCGAGTGAGCAGGAAAAGTAGGAATTGAGCCTATATCTGTCTTAATGCAACCCTATGTTCTTATAGTCCTCAAGTGTCTTCAATAAGAAAGTCAAATATGTTTAGTTTCATTCCCAAGCCTAAAATATAACCATAGATCTATGTCTAGTATATTGTTAACATAAAACTTCATGTCACAGTCACAGGATGAGATTCCACAGTTCACCTGACAACTCAGGAGCCAGAGAAGGGGTTGGTCAGTTCTCACCTGCCCTGGAACTGTCAGAGAAGAAATCTTGGAAGTAGTGTTTGATAGACAGGCAAGCTTTAATATACAAGAAGAAGAATCTTTATTTCAGATTCTGAGGATATAGAAATGTAGTCATCTCTTTAATTCCATGGCCTGGAGTTGTGTTTGTAAAAAGAAAGCTGTACCTTATATCCTGGACTGAGAAAGGAATCTGAACCTCAAACTGCCACTAGGTACCTAAGAGCCCCCCTGACTAAGGTATTTTGAATTGCATACTTTTATCATTTGAAATTTCCGAAGAACTCTATCTAACTCCCTGATTTATCAATGTGGACATTGTAAAATGCTCTCCTAACTTGTCTAACATGACCAAAAGAGTGACAGAGCTGAGACCAGAATTCAGGGTTGGAATCTAGATCTGGTCCAAATCCCATAGATTTCCTTAACTGAGCATGTTATTTTACTTATCTAAAATTTTTCCATTTATGAAGTATTTATAGATTTTTATTTAATATTTTGTGTTATGTGTACATAATGAAAATGCGTAACTTTCATAAATCCTTGGTTATTTACACAAAAATTTCTAACTTACAGATGTTACTCCAATAACTTGGAACGAAGTTTTAAAACCCTAAGAATAATGTTTTAGGCTCCTCTGTAATCTGTGTCAAACTAATTTATGTTTGATTACTCAGGACAATGAAAGCATGTCTTGGCCTTAGATTACCAATCACAAATTTAAAAACAAACAGTATGCAAATATGGTAGACACCAATGTCATTTAATGAAATCCCAATTTTTATTTGGTAGTTTCTCTAACAAATTAAAATAGCTCATGGGCAACTAAAGTTTTATATAAAACAGTTAAAATATTGTCTTAGTATTATTTATAATCTATCTCCTTTCCTGTACCTCCTTACCTCCTCATTTCCTTTCTAGAGTTAGATAAAACACACAGTGGGTGGACTTTAGGACATAAACAGAACATTTCGCAATGCGTAGCACGGAGAGCCTCTTTTTGAACCTGAAGCTGGCTCTCATGTACAAGACCCTCCCAGGAACAACATGGTCAAACCTCAGTTCTTTTGTTTATGTTTGTGTCATTCATATTCATAAAAGGAACTGGTTTGTGTCATGTTATCCTTATATCCTCAGCACCCAACACACTGTCTTGCATCTAATAGATGTTCAACAAAATTTTTAAACTGAAAAAGTTAGCAGAATAGGGACAATTATGCTAACATAATTATAGCAAAAAGACTACATAGCGATACTATACAATTTTGATTCATAAAAGCAGTATATTCCAATACTAGTCTGAAAAGTGATTAGTTATAATGGAAATAAAATAAAAAAAGGCTGAGATCTGTGAGTCTTTTAGGAAACAACAATTAAAATGACAGTTAAAGCATGTCCTTTCATGAAATGTTTATATTTGACAAAGGATGAAAGCATTTGGGTGAATAGCGGAAAATTGCAGCAGTTTTTGAAAGCAAACGACATTGTTCAGAAGAAAAAGGAAGCATTGATTTTAGTTAACGAATGAGTTTCAGCTTTTTCTTGAGGTGGGCGATGTTTTCTTTACAGCAACAAATGGCTCGCACGTTGCCTTAAAATGCCATCCTCAGGCTTCTTTCTGTGGCCAGCACTCCATAAAAGCACCCAGTGTCTGCGGTGGCCATTGCCTCTTCCGTGTTTCCAACCCGAATCCGTGCCCTCAAGCAGCACAGTTGGACTGTGACTGACACGGAGAGGCCACACCAGTGAGACAGTAGAGATGATGGGACTAACACCAGCCTTGTAGATCAATACCAGTGAGTGTGATTTTCAGATTCCCCGCCTTGACCAGTTGTTGTGCAAGTGCTAATAAGTAGTGAAAGTGACCAGAAAACAAACAAACAAACCCAACATGGTCTGAAGTCAAAAGAAAGCGTCATTGCTTGCTGTATTATTTTTCTTTTGAATCACCCAGAGGAGGCCAAATTCTTAGGCTGTGAGCAAAGTGCCCTAAGTTTGGGCTGCTGTCATGGTCCTTTGCCCTGCCATCTATGTAAATGAGGACAGACTGGATGAGTGTGGCATTGCTTTTATCGTGCCCTGATCAGACAATTTATGAGTAGTCACACTTCTGTACTTTTTGAAGAGTCTGGAAGCCACCTGAGAGTGTTTTTTTTTTGTTGTTTTTTTTTAAGTCTGATCATCTGGAGGAACTTAAAGAAAAGTGTACTGTTCTGATAATGACTTTATTTCCTAATTCTATTGATAAAAATTTAATTAATTTTTTGATTGTGCATGAATAGATCTAGTTGTTTATTCATTGTTTTCTTAAGATGTTCTCATGTCAGACTATGTTTCTATGTGTATTCTCTATATTCTAATTATAAACAGTGAAATAGACTAATTATTAGTTAGCTATGCTAAGTACTTGACAGTAGAACTGCAGAATTGTAGTGGCTAAAGCACTGCAGGAAGGCATTTCTCACAGAGGCAATCCAAGATAATTCTAGATTGCCTGATGTGTGGCTTTCCCCCGCTTTATTGCTTCGATTCCCAGTGATAGAGGCCCTGCCTTCTTCAGCACATGGCTTCTAATCCCACCCGTGCTTCCACGTCCAGCCAGTGAAAGGGAAAGAGCTGAGGAGGAGCTGGGGCAGGGGAGGGAGGACTCAGGAGTGATGAAGAACCAGACTGGGAAGGGCACATAAGGCTCTGCTCACATTGTATCAACTATAATGGGACCAAGCCTAAGACCAAGAGAAATGGGAACATGTGGTTTCTCTCTGAGGCCAGGGAGAAAGGAGAGGAGGTGTGGTGAGCAGCTAGCTGTCTCTGGCATAAAAGATATGCCCAAGATGTGGGGCGGAATGCGGTGGAATGCGGAACATTTCCCACAGTCTGATTTTGTCTCTATCGTATACATTTACGTTTCTTATTTAATTACATTTTTATTATTTGTTTTTCTAGATAAAAATCTCTCAGAATAGTTTTTGTTTGTTTCTCTATACTGACCAAAAATAAAAGTTTCCTTTAGGTAACATTTTTATGCACGGAACAGAAAAGAAAACCATGTTCTTATGGTTAATTAATAATAATGCAAAGTATTCTTAGTGGCGCGTTTGTGAACCAGGATCTACTTTATCCTACTTTAAAAAAAAAATCGATGACTGCGCTAAAGAGATATTTCTATTGCGCCAGTGGCTTCATAAATCTATGCAGTTGACACAGCCATTTACAGAGTTTGGCCAATTGAAAACACATTATCTGAATTTCTTTCATGTTGCTTCCCCTCCATTTCTAGCTTAGCACTCTGAAAGCTCATTTTTTTCCACACATAATTGCAATTTTATGAGAAATCCACCAATGAAAGTTATTATACATTCGGAAGAATACTTCAGAGCCTATTTACAAACCGGCCAGGAAGTATGTACATTTCATGCATGGAAAAGCATAAATAAAATTCATTTTTAATCATGTAATTGTACTGTCATTTGTTTCCATGTAATTGCTGAGGAACTACATTTCTATTCAGACCCTGGGTCCACTTTTGGAATAAAGCAAATGTAGTGTAAAAATGTCAGTGGCAGAGCTTTGAATTACTGCTTATAAGTGCTATCCTTTTTTTGGTGTTTGATCAAGTGTAAGAACTATCTCATAAAATAACATTGATGCTTAGCCTGAGTTTAGAAGTAAGGACTCTATTAAACAAATAAAAATACTGCAATATTTATTTCACATAAGGTCCCTGCAATAGGAAATGGTTGAAAAATAGGAAGTTATCCAATAGTTACTGTTTCCGTTAGCCTTTTGAGTGAAAGTGTCTGTGTTTCTGTGTGTGTAGAGGGGCGAGAAGGTGGGGAATGTATGTCTGTAGAGTCTTCTGTGTTGGAGAAGCTAAAGAATTCACCTTAGTTTATAACACTCGCATATTATAGGTCAGTTAGTGTTCTGAGCCACAGATTCTTCCATTCCAAAGAGAGAAAAATAGTGTAAAAGTCACAAGGTTACACAAATAATTTAATTTAATAAAAAAATGCAAGTAAAGTCAAGCCCACTCCCTGGCACATGTTAAGTTTTCCATATATATTGCTTTCCCTTTTCCACTGTCACGGTCACACCCACATAGGCAGAGCCAGAGCCAGGATCTGAACTTGACTTTCCTGATCTCTTCCCTGGTATGTTTATATTTTGTAACAAGCAACTGTTATTTTGGAAAGTCCAAAATGTGCTAGTATGCTTGATTATGTGCATTTGTGTGGGATGAGTATTCAAAATGGTCCCCAACCAACACCACAAAAATAAGAAGAAAACAAACATACTCCAAGGCAATAACAACAGCAAAGGGTTCAAAGAGAAAGTAGCAGGAAAAAAATAAAACAGTACTGTGTAAAAGGAGAGAGAGGAGATAGTCCTAGTTGGTTTGGCTCAGTGGATAGAGTGTCTGCCTGTGGACTGAAGGGTTCCAGGTTCAATTCCAGTCAAAGGCACCTACCTCCTTGGTTACAGGCTCTATGTCTGGCCCTGGTAGGGCATGTGCAGGAGGCAACCAATTGATGATGTGTCTCTCTCACATGGATGTTTCTCTCTCTGCCTCTCCCCTTCCACTCTCTCTGAAAACCAACAGAAAAATGTCCTCCGATGAGGATTAACAAAAGCAGAGAGAGAGAGAGAGAGGAGAGAGAGAGAGAGAGAGAGAGAGAGAGAGAGAGAGAGAGAGAGAGAGAGAGAGAATATAAAGCTACCTTTCCCCTTTTCGTGCTTCTTTAAAAAAATAATGTTGTCAACATCCACAGTGCTTGGTATTTTCAAGCCAAGTGTCTCTCATTTCCATTAACAAGGAAACCTCCTAATTCACAAATATACTCAGTGGGTGATGTGTGTTAATAGCACTCTTAGCAACCGATAATGTGGTGCAGTTAATGTATCTCAGCTTGAATTAACTTTACCACAAGCCATTGTTTCCTTTTTATTTAGCACAGAAGCCTGTGGAAAAATCTCTTAGAATCTCACAAGGGGATTTCAATTAACATTACTCACTACTGTACAGCAACATAAAAATGGAGGCCATTTTAACCTTTCTCGAGTTTCCTGCTGATCAATTCAATGCTTTCCATTAGTTTAACTCCAGTTAACATAAACTCAACTTCATCATTCAGAAAATACCTTTTCACATATTGGTCAGAGTGTGGCTGCCAATGGGAAGCCAGAGTAGGCTAAAGAGACTAAAAGAGTCTTGACTATAATGAGGAGGTTTGTCCTTGGTGTAACATCGCTTAACATGGTACATTTGAAACCCAGGAGCTTCTATTACTGGAAATGACTCTTGGTTCCACTACTGTCCTTTTGCCCCTAATCTACCCCAGTTAGATATTCCTATAATAGGAGCATCCTTCACCTTGCAAAATCCTATATTTTTATTATCAAAAAAGTGGTAAGGCCCTAGCCGGCTTGGCTAAATGGATAGAGTGTTGGCCTGCAGACCAAAAGGTCCCAGGTTTGATGCTGGTCAAGGGTATGTACCTGGGTTGCAGGCTCCTCCCCTGCCTGGCCCTGGTCAAGGTGTGTGCAAGAGGCAACCAATCTCTGTGATTCTCATACATCGATGTTTCTCTCTGTCTTTCCCTCTCTTTTCCAATCTCTTTAAAAATCAATGGAAAAATATCCTTGGGTGAGAATTTAAAAAAAAAAAGAAGAAGAAAAAGTAGTAAGAACTTTAATTATCAGAGCACTTTATTATATATTTTCTTGAATGCACAATTACTTATTCTCTCTGAAATAATGCTCTGATGTGCCCGGGATACCTCCCCTCTACCTCAGGGCCTATGTTCTGTCACACAGTGTGTACTGTTAATATTATTTCTCAAATAGCATTATTTTTCTCATCCCCAAGATCACCATTGAACTCAAAGAGGACAGACCTCCAACTGGTCTCCCAGAAAACACCTCCATTTTTCCCTTCCACTAAAGCGAAAGGTGTCCTCAAACGCAAATCTCCTCATGAGATTTGCTTTATGGAAATACCTCCGTGGCCTTCCAAAGCCCTTAGGTTAAAGACCAATATCCTTGCAGAAAACCTCACAGGGCACAACATTTCCTTAAATCTCTTGTCAGGTGCCTCACCCTGCTCTGTGATCTCTGGGCTCCAATGACATTGACCTTTTAGTTAATTGACTATGCCAAGCCTTAATAAGTAAATATGTTTTGTATTAGCAGTAAACAGTTTGACTGTTTTATTGAAATACTAGAGGCCTGCTGCACAAATTTGTGCACCAGTGGGGTCCCTTGGCCTGGCCTGTGGGCCAGAGGTGGCTCTCCAACATCCCCCAAGGGATCCTGGATTGCGAGAGGGCACAGGCCAGGCCAAGAGACCCCACTGGTGCATGATCAGGGCCGGGGATGGATGCGGGAGGTTGGCCAGCCAGGTAAGTCATTTATTTCATACGTTTTTATAAACCAAGCACATCCACATTTTAAAGATCATAATGTGTTTTACAGAAACCTAATTTATAGTCTAGTTCTCTGTAATATCTCTGTGAACTAATGATTAGATTGACTCAATATTTGGGGCATATTTTGTAGGTGTTCCTTTTTTTAATTTTTTTTTTAATATATTTTACCGATTTTTTACAGAGAGGAAGAGAGAGGGATAGAAAGCTAGAAACATCAATGAGAGAGAGACATCGATCAGCTGCCTCCTGCACACCCCCCACTGGGGATGTGCCACAGCCCAGTTACATGCCCTTGACCGGAATTGAACCTGGGACCCTTCAGTCCGCAGGCCGACTCTCTATCCACTGAGCCAAACCGGTTAGGGTGTAGGTGTTCTTAATTAATACTTCTAACTATAGGACTAAGGGATAGGGATGACTGGTTACTATAGTTTTTTGATTCAGGTAGACTTAGCTTTTGCAGTGGTTCTCAACCTTTCTAATGCTGCGACCCTTTAATACAGTTCCTCATGTTGTGGTGACCCCCAACCATAAAATTATTTTTGTTGCTACTTCATAACTGTAATGTAGCTACTGTTATGAATTGTAATGTAAACATCTGTGTTTTCCGACGATCTTAGGCTCTACAGCAGCCGTTCTCAACCTGTGGGTCGTGATAGCTAGCAGGGTCGTCTAAGACCATCGGAAAACACAGATATTTATATTACGATTCATAACAGTAGCAACATTACAGTTATGAAGTAGCAACAAAAATAATTTTATGGTTTGGGTCACTACAACATGAGGAACTGTGTTAAAGGGTCGCGGCATTAGAAAGGTTGAGAACCACTGTTTTACAGAGTAATGTTGAGAAAAGAAATATTTATTCTGAACTTTGAACTTTGGAGGTTTTGTGAAAGATAGGATACCTCTGTGTATTGCTTTGTTTGGTCATGAAAAACAAATGGTTCCCAGTAACTGTGCCATATGCTTTCTTGCAGAGTATGACTCATCCATTTTTAATGTATTAATTGACTTACATAAGTATTTCTTGAATGTTTCATACTCTTGGTATGCTGCTATTCCTGAAAGTGCAGTCATACAGTATAGTAGGCAAGAAAAATATTAAAATTAAATTAATGTACAGTTTATAAGTAATTGCTGTTAAATGATGAATCAATAATCCCCTAGTATTTGTTCAGGGGAGGGACTGTCAAGAAGTGTCATATAACTGCACACAAAGTGTGACTAATTTTACTTTATTTTGTGGTGTTTGTTGTTGTTATTGTTGTGTGTGTGTGTGTGTTTTCCCTTTGAAAACTAATCCACAGTGCCTGTTTTCCCTGGAGGGAGTCAAATATATCACATTTTTAATCATAGCAGTGTGCAACCAGATTCAAACAGAGGAGTAAAGGGCATGGGGGGTGAGGAAAAGCCGCAAGGTTAAGCACACAAACCTCACATAATCCCAGGACTGGCAGGAAAGCAGAGATTCAGCATGTTGCAGAGCATATGGGAGAGAAAGAAGCCCAGGCCTCTGTGGTCTTCATGGTAAAAGGACACCACTCCTTGGGAATAAAAGGTCACCCAGTCCTGAAACCCACTTGCTGGCCTTTGGCCTTACATGGCCAGTTTAATCTCTCTGGGAGTCATTTCTTTTTCAGAAAATATATGAAAGAGTAGTACCAGCTTCATAGAATTATTGTGGGAATTAAATGAGATTTTTCACATAACATTTTTTCCTAATTCCAAGCACAAAGTAAATGCTCAGTAATGAAAAGTCTTCTATTATCATTATAATTAATTCAAATAATAGAAGATGTAGATTCAATAATATGGTTATTACACATTCAATAGATACTTCTAACACATTTCAAATAAAATATTTCTTGAGTAAGTATTTAACATTTTTCACAGAAGATACTGGGAAGTGATATATATATATATCTTTCATATATATATATATATATATATATATATATAATATATACGTGCATGCTGAAAACTTTATCACTTTTTCTTTTCTTATTTCTTTTATACCACTAATGAGCTCAAATATTTATCCCTTCTCTGTTTCTGTTCCTTTCTTTATTGCTGTCTCTCTCTCTTATTTTGCTACAATAAAAAGAGTAGCTCTCCTTTTTTATTGTTGGTTCTGGAAATTGAATTACAAAATCTTTTTATTTTTTCTAAATGTCATAATCTTGTCATATTTTGATATATAAGACATAACAATAATATTTAAGAAATTATAAAATAGTATAATTTCTAGTCTCTCCTAGGGCAGTGGTCAGCAAACTCATTAGTCAACAGAGCCAAATATTAACAGTACAATGATTGAAATTTCTTTTGAGAGCCAAATTTTTTAAAGTTAAACTTCTTCTAACGCCACTTCTTCAAAATAGACTCGCCCAGGCCGTGGTATTTTGTGGAAGAGCCGCACTCAAGGGGCCAAAGAGCCACATGTGGCTCGCGAGCCGCAGTTTGCCGACCACTGTCCTGGGGTATTTTTTTATGAATAACTGATTTTTATTCAAATTAAATAATTTATATGTCACTCATTGGTATTTTTTCCCCCTGAATTAGTATTTCTCTAGGATGGAAACAGATACATAGTACGGGCACTTAACTCAGGGCTAAGGCAACCAATGTACCTGGTGCCCTTGCTGGCAGTGGTTAAATAGGTCAAGGATGAGCATGCAACCTAAGCCAGCCTGTGAGAAGACTTTGGATTGTGTATATGGTGATGAAGACAAACTAGATCTTTATTTGGAGAGTGTGGTGGTAAGGTCTGAGATTTGTAATACATAAAGAGATTTGCAAGTATTAGAATAGAGTCTGGAGCCACCAACGTGATGACCTTATTACACATGGAAATGAGGCTAATAGCACAAACAGTCAAATGGGGAATGTAGGACCCGCTGAACAAGAATCACCTGGAGATAGCCCCATGTGTCGAGTAAGATACACCTAAGTGAATACATTGCATTTTCTGTGTTTAGATTACTTTCAGTTAGGTTTTCTAAATTTGACAGTGCAAAGATCCTAGCAGACATGGTTACTTATGTGTTTTTATCTATGTAGACCTTTCTGTCTGAAAGAGAATATAAACATCTAAAGTCATTTCAACATATTTGACTTGCATTCTACTTCTGCTATGTGCTACTCATGCATTTTGTATATATTTGCTGTGCTCCTACAATATTCCAGATACTTAAGTACTGGGGTAAAAATAATAATGTGACACATTGTGATGTTATATATTCAACTAGAGGCCCGATGCACGAAATTCATGCAAGAATAGGCCTTTGCAGCCCGGCTGCCTCTGCCTGCCCTCGCAGCCCCAGCTTTGTCAGGAAGGTCATCCAGATGGTCTTTGGCTGTTTGGCTGTTTGGTCAATTTGCATATTATGCTTTTATTATTATAGATTATTATAGATAGTATCTATTAAGTGAAACATGAACTGTATTAATATGGTATGCATACTTACCATGGGATTTCAGCTCAACACATATATTGAGTATATAGCATATCCCCCAGATCAAATAGGAGGTGTAATGTGTCAACTAGAAATTTATCACCTGCAGTTCTGGATCCATTCTTCATTTCCTGCTCTGGGAAAATTAACGTGGATGCTTTAAACTTTTTTTCTTTCCTATATGGCACGTGGTTAAGCAGTCAGTAGTGGGTGCCAGAAACATGTTGCAAGATGAAGGGGCTTTCCTTTCTGATGAGTGTGCTCCTCCTAGCAGACTCCTGCAGCGCACCCAGGGCCCAGATCCTACCGCAGGGGTGGCTTCCCGTGCACCTGGCCCGATTGCATGTGCAATTTCTGCATCACTAGGTGACATGGTGCTCAGAGGTGATCGCCCTCCCCATGGCTTGCTCACCCTGCCCCCTAGAGGGCACATCAGCATGTGCCATTGGTGCAGCACCTGTGGGACTCCCTGCCCTTCAGTGAGCCTTGCTAAGTTTCTGTCTAGCGAGGTCCAGGGGGCAGGGGCTGTTTCTCACAACCGCTATTCCTCCAAGCTTTAGAGTTCTCTTTGTCTCTTACTGCCAATCCCTCATTACTCCAGACCCCTGATATAATTAATAGTCTGTAAACTGAACTTTCTATTTTCAAATTACTCTGTGGTTTCTGTCTCCTGTGTAAACCTGGCAGATTTAGGCATCAAATCTAAGCAGGGGCCATTTTCCCTGTAAGAAGTGACTTTTCAATGGAATTTCCATATTAAATAGATGCCAGTTAAAAAGATAAATGACAGATAAATGGGTGTTTCAGACAGAGGTAACCAGCGGTTAGAATAGGAAGGTGTGTAAGTCACTGGTTCTCATATTGTGATCCTTAGAATAACAGCATCAGCATCATTTGGGAAATCAATAGGCATACAAGTACCCAAGGTATATTGAATCAGAAACTCTGGGGGTGGGCCCAGGAAAGTGTTTTGGCAAATCCTCCAGGTGATTATTATACACACTAAAGTCAGAATAGTTATTGACTAGGGAATGGTTTAAATGTGATACTTTTACATGTTTGTCCTACATTATAATGTGGGTGAGTGAGATATCCCCTAGGTCACAATAAAGAATATTTTAATAAACAAAATATATGTATCTACTTTCCAAATTCCAGAAATTTGAAACTTCCCACAGTGAAAAAAATGGAAACAAAACAAACAAACAAAAACAACTTAGAAGCAAGGTCGGGGGTAGGGGTGGGTGGGAAGAGATCAACTGAAGAACTCATATGTGTACATGCGTAACCCATAGACACAGACAATGGGGTGGTGAAGGCCTAGGGCTGTGGGCAGGGGCGGCTAGAAGAGATCAGTGGGGGGAAAAAAGGGACATAGGTAATACTTTCAACAATAAAGATTTAAAAGGAAAAAACATTAAATAAGAAACAAATATTTTTAAAAGGAGGGCATATAAAAATGAAATAAAATAATATGAGAAAAAAAGACCAGTATTTTTACTTTATTTTATTTTTATTGATTTCAGAGAGGAAGGGAAAGGAAGAGATAGATAGAAACATCAATGATGAGAGAGAATCACTGATTGGCTGCCTCGTGCAGCGCCCCTCCCCCCCCCCCCCCCCCCCCCCGCAAAGTACCCCCGACTGGGGACCAAGCCTGCAACCCAGGCATGTTCCCTGTCCAGTAATCAAATCATTGAACTCCTGATTCATAGGTTGATGCTCAACCACTAAGCAACACTGGCTGGGCAAGACCAGTATTTGAATAAAAAAACGTTTAAAATACCAAGTGGTTAAAGCTATATATTCTTCTAATAATGGCACCTCCTGGTCCACAGAAGATTAAACTCTGTTTTGAAATGAAATCATTACTGTCTTTCAACTTACACTAAGGCACATATATCAAGGTGACAAGTTCCCTGCATGGCCTTGTATTAGGAACTTCTCCACTTACAAGGTTTTGATCCTTTCATTGATTTTTTAGTTGCCTAAAGTCATTCAACAGAACCCATTGTTGTGGACTCATACCCAGAATGTGTTTTATGTCCTTCTTACTTTTTTGTGAAAAATATTTCCATTAACTAGAGCACTGCGTGCTTCCTCTCAAGATTGTTTGCTCTGATCTCCAGTAAAAATCTATCATTTTTCACCTAGAGATTAGCAAAATGACAGAGAAAGCATTCACTATCTAGAAGATGGAGGCTTTGGTTCTTTTCAGATATAGAATAAATAGCATTCAGAAATTTGCTCAAAAGATAAAAAATAATTATGATAACATATCATAGACTCACTCCTAGATGGCCTGTTTTAAAATACAAGTCAAAAGATATTTGATAAGGAGAAATAGGCAAAAATTACTTCATTTTAGTTATATAGTTTGTTTTAAAGCAATTTAAGAATATGTATTTTTCCACTTTATCATGGGTGAAAAGAATTCAAACAAAATAGAGCCCAGACTAAAGTTTACATGGAGTGCTTTAAGACACGTGCTTGCAGGTTTTATGAAAAAGTAGTGATGGATGTTAAGTTCTACGGGCACCAGAATATGACCCTTCAATAATGATTGCAGTTGTATTTGAACCAAAAATGCCAATCGCATGCTATTATTTAAAACTAATGTAATTTTTTAAAGTACTAGGTCTCTGTGATTCATTCCAGTTCTAGACATTTTTCTGTTAAAATAGTATGGACTACTAAGACTTATTACAAGAAGGTATTTTTTTTCTAATTCTCACTATTTGCATAATATTCGTTTCATTCACGTATTGGTACACAGAAGCACATGCATGCATGTGCACTCCTTCTGTCCCTCCTATTTGGAGCTGAAGCACTTTCTGATATCATAAAACACATGTGGGAGACTTTATGTACTAGAAAGTGGCAGTTTAGGAGCTGAGTCTCAAAAGATGGTGTCTTGCATGATAAAATTATAAGGTTAATATTAGCACCCTAAAACTTTAGTATGAATACAAGAGAAAGCAATGTTAGCATAAAAAAACCACTATTATTTAACAAAAGATTAAAATGAGTAATCAAAAAATTGTATTATTAACATTTAGAAGACACTATTGCCTGCTTAAGATTCTAATTCTGAGATTTGCTGTGGTTCTGTTTTATCTGATAAATACAAATCAACTAATATGATTCCTTATTTATGAAACTAGAGAATAAAAACCCAAGCCTATTGATCTGAGCGTGAAATTTCAGAAGACAAGTGACAAATGGAATGATCAAAATTACTCAGGTAAGAACAAATTATTTATACACCAAGAATTAGAGAGCAGAAAGTTAGACAACTTAACAGCAACACTAAATCTTGGTGAATGAGCAGTGCCTTCTTAGTAAGGAGGAAACATTTTCACTCTAGCATTCTATACCTAGCCAAACTCTCAATAAGAAATTCAGAGGTTGGTTTGGATTCATCTGGGTTATAGGCCCAAAGAAATACTTCCATTTGTGACTACATGGATAGACCTTGAGAATATCATGGTAAGCAAAATAAGTCAGTCAGAAAAATCTAAGAACCATATTATTTCACTCATATGTGGAATATAAAACTGCAACTCATAAATACTGACAACAGTATGCAGGTTACCAGGGGGAAGAGGGGTGTGGGTAGTACAGGGTAAAGGGGCCAAGTATATGGTGACAGAAGATGATCAGACTTTGGGTGATGGGCTCACAATGCAATGTATAGATCAGGTATCATTGAAATGTACACTTGAAACCTCTATGATCCTATTAACAAGTATCACACCAATAAATTTAATTAAAAAGTGAATTCAGATACCAAAGCAGTTTCAAATACAGAAGAGGTCAAAATATCAAGAATGCACCCATTGTTAGGAAACAAAAAAGAAGACAAAAAAGGAGGAGGAGGAGAAGGAAAAAGAGGAGGAGGAAGAGGAGGAGAAATAAGACCTAGGCAAAGATGGAAAATTATCAATCACCAAAAGAGGCATCCTTTATTTTTCAAATATAAAATTTCTAAGATAGCCATCAATACAAATAATTCTAATATGTGCCTGTGAACCTAGAAAATAAAATTTAGGCCATCAAACCTCAGAGGGAAGGTAGGGGAGGGTGGGAGTAAGGGAGAGAGATCAACCAAAGGACTTGTATGCATGCATATAAGCCTAACCAATGGACACAGACAGCAGGGGGGTGAGGGCATGAGTGGGTGTGGGGAGTGGGGGGATAAGGACACATGTGAAATAGCTTAATCAATAAAGAAAAAAATTTACTTTAATTACAAACTATCTTTAAGATAACACATATTTTATAGGATATTCATATATTTTAATATATATATACTAGAGGCCCGGTGCATGAAATTTGTGAATGGGGGGTGTCTCTCAGCCCAGCCTGCACCTTCTCCAATCTGGGACCCCTTGGGGGCAGTCTGACATCTCTCTCACAATCCAGGACTGCTGGCTCCCAACTGCTTACCTCTCTGCTTGCCTGATTGCCCCTAACTGCTTCTGCCTGCCAACCTGATCACCCCCTAACAACTCCCCTGCCAGCCTGATCAACACCTAACTGCTCCCCTGCCAGCCCAATTGCTTCCAATTGCCCTCCCCTGCTAGCCTGATTGCCCCTAACTACCCTCCCCTGCCGGCCTGGTGACCCAACTGCCCTCCCCTGTAGGCCTGGTCCCCCGAACTGCCCTCCCATGCAGGCCTGGTCCCCTCCAACTACCCTCCCCTGCTGGCCATCTTGTGGCAGCCATCTTGTGTCCACATGGGGATAGCCATCTTTGACCATATAGGGGTGGACATCTTGTGTGTTGGAGTCACAGTCAATTTACATATTACCTCTTTCTTAGATAGGATATATATTTTTCTAATGGACTCTAAAATACTTAAGAGAAAGGACTTATATTCTTCTCTGATTCAATGATTCTCTCTCATCACTAATGTTTCTCTCTTTCCTTCTTCCTTCCTTTCTGAAATCTATAAAAGTATATTTAAAAAAAAGAGTTAAAACTTTTATTAAAATCTCAGAGTGTAAGTCATATAGCTCAGATAGGGCTTCTCTTCCCATTTACTGGAAAAGTACAACAGTATTTGCTGAGGTACCCCAACAAAATGTGTGTTTCCTGGTCATAAATTCATTTACTGGTCATAGTCACATTGTGTTGGAGGTACCATTATGCCCCCCTTACACATGTGAGAAAACTCTCACCTTTTCAAAAGTTACAAATCTAGGTATTGAGATTGGAACCCAAGTCAATCTGACTCCACAGTTCAGATACCTTTTCTAATCTGCTCTACATACTCATAAAAATGGAAGTCCCAAAAACTGTGACTCTGAGGAGGAATCAATGTGTAGTAAGACCGTATTCAGTTCTTTAGAAATTTCCATATCCTTTTTTCCCTTTCTTTACTCTTACAGAAGAGAGAAAGACAGGAAACTTGTAATGTATTGGGAGATTTGAAAGTATTTAATTTTTCGGAAAGCTATGGGACCCTGTGCAATAATGGGAATGTCATTTGCATGGTTTCATACAGTTCAATCAGACAGCATTTGGGAGTTTTAAAAATACAATAGCCACTTATCTCAAAATATCTTATAATTTACAATAACTTTTTTCTAGAACATGTTAAAACCTGACAAATTATAGCAATAACCTGGAGAATTAATTATGAAATTCCCTGCAGTGAAACAATAATTTCCAATTGTATTTCAGATCATCCTTTCCAGGGGCTGTCTTGTTGGTTTGCTCTATTTCTCCTCATGGGCCAGTTTGGGAGAATTATTCTTAAAAAATATACCGCGGATTTATTCAGAAACACTTCATAATTTTAGCACAACTATTCATGTCAAAAGGTGCGCTGTGGAAGATGAAAGTTTGCAGGGAGCTTGGAGGACTGGGGACCATTCCTCCGGTCCCAGGCTTTGGTGCCCAGTAACAATAAATAGCCTTTCTGCACTCAGTGAAATTCCCAGTTCGAGTGCCAGCATTCATTTCAGGGACCTGGCTACAGAAATTAATGCTGGCACTTGAACTGGAAATTTCACTGGACTGAGAAGCAGAAAAAATTCTGAGGGATCATGGCAACAAGGAAAAAAGATCCAAAGCCTAAAACTCAGAACTACCTTAAGCTATTAGAGCCTCTGCAAACTCTATCCAAGTGTTTGCTTTTACGTTAAGAATTAAACGTATAGTTTAGTGAGCAAGTGGAAGATAAGAAGGTAGTGTTTATATGATGGAAGAATACTAAGTTGGGGTCTTTGATTTGCTAGCCAAGCATTAAGACAGCAACTAACAGGAGGTTATGGAAGGAATGATCTAGCCAATGGAGCAATAGAAGGTCTTGTTTATTGAGAGTCATAATCTGCCAAAGCCGTGAAAAGCAGCAAAAGCCCTTCTAATTAAAAGATCCTATCTATGTCATAAGAACGGTAATATCTTTATCTATTTTGTTAAATATATTTTCAGGGTCATAATACTTACATAAATTTCTTAGAGCGAGTAGTGTTTCAGATCTCGAGTATTTTGATTATGGGAAGTTAATACAATATTTGCAAGTTATATGACATTCTAGGGTTTGACTCGGTGTTTCATAATCCAAGGCATTAATATTTTAGAAGCTAAACATATAGGTATTCTCAAAAGTATAATTCTGATATTTTAGCCACAAATATGCTTCACATATGATAAAATGTACCCAGAAGGATGTGTAAGGTATGATAAACTGGGAAATTAAAGTGTGCGCACAAAGAAAGCAAGAAAATTCATGAGAAATGATGCCCATAGAAATGAGCAAGGGGTAGCCATAGATTGAGAGAATGTTAGTGCTTAGGGAGACTTCAGATAACATAGTATAAGCACCTCATTTCTCAGCTGGGGAAAGAGAAGCTCAGAGGTATTACAGGACTCAGCTGATGTAGTTCTAAGGCAACCAAATGGTGTAAAACTCCTAAAGTCATTATTAAAATCATCCAGTCCTATTTACATGACCAGGGATATGCTATTGCTCACTTTCTTAGAAGAATACCTCTAAAAGGAATGATTAGATCAGTTATTGTTTGCCACCCACTAATTTACTTATTCTATTTGCCCCAAGCATTGTCAGAAGTGTCATGATGAGCGGAGCTCAGTGAACTTCCCTGGAAATTCTCAATTGCTGCTAAGTGTACCTATTACCCCGAAGATGTAACTTCAACTAGCTTTAAAAATAGGGTTTATACACTGTAATTTTTTATAATAATGCATATCTTCTAATCCATGACCACAAAATAACTACTTTTCTGGTGACTTTGTTGACTGGTATTCCATTACTGAATATCATATTCTTTATTTATCATCTCTTTTTCTACTTATAACAATATAATATATATTTACCAAAGACTGCTTATATGATAGCCATGGGGACACTGATTAAAGTCAAGATATTATAGAAAGTTCTGAAGTTTTGGAAAACTGGTTTAAGTTCCTACAGCTCTATCTGTAAAATCATAGGACAGTAGGTACATATGAGCTTGGGAAAGGAATCACTAGGGGGTGCCTTTCCTAGTATAGGTTGTCAAGAATACGGTAGACTTAGGGGTTCAGTAGACATGGATGGGGATGGAAGCCAATCATTTTACAGGAAATTGCAAAGGGTTATTTTATAACCAATATTGTAAAGAACATTCAGTTGTTAATAATACATGTTATATCACATGCCTTAGTTAAATAGAATTATTTACTCCAAGGTTGATAGTTAAAATCAAGATATTAGAGAAAACGAGATACTTTGGGAAATGAAAAGGAAGAGACTATGAATTCAGAGAGAAAATATGAGCAAAACGGGTACCAGAAAAATGGAGAGAGAGAGAGAGAGAGAGAGAGAGAGAGAGAGAGAGAGAGAGAGAGGACTTAGAAGGGAAAATAGGGTCCAGAAAATAAAGGGAGAAGGTGAAAAACATAAACTCTGTTTAGGGGACAATGCTGTTTGCTCACACTTTTCAAATGATGAAAACCTATAAACTTGGAATTTTCTGTAATTTTAATTATATGTCAATTTTATATCCAGACGATCATTTTAGACATACTGCCTGTGTGGGCGCTCTGCTGCCCAGATACGCCTTTGTTTCTAAACGTTTTACTCCGTTAGCTCTTGGGAAGGTGAAAATGACCACCTCACCCAGAGACAAACTCTAGTCCCTGGGGTATGAAAATATGACTTCCTTGTCTCAATTTGGGCAACCTCTGAAGTGTCATCTCAGGTTCATTGTGTGCCAGGGGACCAGCTAAAGTCTTTATTGTGAACACATCATTGGCCAACTTGTCCCCATGATGTGAGGCATTGAACCTGCAGCTAGCAAAACTCCATCATAAGGATCTCCAATTCAGAGTTTTTTCCCCAGAAAACCTAATCCAGGACAATGACCTTCTTTTACCATATTTTGTTACATGGTATTCCCTGGATTACTTTTGGGTGAGCAGTTTAGCTAATTAGACCAAATTATATGAACAGAACTACATAGATTCTTAGACAAAGAACAGGTTCACTCTATTGGAAGAGTAAAATAATAATAAAAAAAAAAAGTCATGCTAGTTTTCAAGATATTGGCAAAGACCAAAAATAGTTAAACAAGGAAGAAAAGAGGTAAGAAGATAGTGAAAGGCCATCTAAAGGTGGTTGCACAGAGTGCATCATACTTTAACACCATGTACAGATTTGTACACTTTTTCCTTGTGTTCAAAAATACTTAAAATATTTTTATTGATTTCAGATTGGAAGGAAAAGGGAGAGAGAGGTAGAAAGATGAGAGAGAATCATTGATTGGTTGCATCCTGCATGCTCCACACTGGGGATCGAGCAGGAAATCCGGGCATGTGCCCTGACCAGGAATCGAACTGTGACCTCCTGGTTCATAGGTTGACGCTCATGCACGGAGCCACTCAGCTAGGTAAAAAATACTTTTGATCACTTTATGCATGCTGATTGCAAATGCAACAAAAGCTCCAGAAAGGATAAAATTAACACATTAAAAATATAGATTTCTTTCCATTACGTAGAAAACAAATAAAGAAAAGATAATTGATATCTCCCAGCCCCGCCAGCTTTTACAAGGTCTGTCTATTTTTTTTTTTTTTTTTGGCTAATAGACAGAATCCTGAATTTAGGTCAGAAATTACCTTCTATTTTCTTTTCCTTTTACTCTTGGTATTATGTTATATATTGGCTAGATTCATCATTATCATTTTAATAATGAAACTTTATGGAATTTTCTAAAACTTTTAGATGTCCCAAAGTACTTACAGTCAAACAAAATTACAAAGACCATGCTGTAATTCAGTTTCAAATGTGTTCAGTTGTTTAGGTCTCTCTGAATCATGACTCATTACGTTTCCTATGCCCAGCTTTCAAAGATCAACATACTACTTGCCAAAAATTAAGAACATTTTCATTGATAATAGGATATATTCAGATACATTTGTGCAAGCATGAATAAAACCAAGAAATATTCAGTTACAAAATATATATATATATTTCCTGTTCTTATTTAGTGGTGGTTTAGAATAATAAGAATCATAAACACATTAATTTGTTCCAAATGCCAATCAGATTTTTAAGGCAAGGATTAGATAAAAATCTAATGCACTGAACCTCCCTTCCTCAAAATAATTCAAAAATGAAAACCTCAGAAGAATTAATGGTGAATTTCTGAAGATTTCAGTATTGATAAGATGGAAGTAGAAGTGAATTACAATTCTGAAATAATAGTCTTAGAAGAAAGAACACACTTTTTAAACCTCAAAGAAATGTCCAACTTATAATTGGTAAAAGTACTCAGATGAACATGAGTTGTTGTATGTTTTCAGTTACACTATAAAGTCTAGAGATTTAACAGTGAACTAGATTATATTCCATAGTCTTGTATGCTGACAATAAACCAGAACTCTTTCAGAAGGGATTTTAATTGAGGATTTTTATCTTAATTATGAAAGGGAACATATAAGAAGTAGTTTAAGCTTTAGAGCAAAGAACTTAATAGGAAGCAGTTCAGATTCTGGCTAAAAGTGATTAACCTGAATAAAATCCATTTTATTTAGAAGTGCAAGCACCTAAAATTGAAGAGGTAAGGAAGCAAGCATCATCTCCCTTTGAATACATAAAAATATCTAATCTGTAAATGAGTTGGAAAAGCTTTTCAGATTCTATAGGAAAAAAATGCACTTAAGGAAAGCTTAGTTAGCTGTCATATTAAGCAAAAGTATCTATAGTTCAAAGATGTTATTTGCACATGGTTGGTTAATCTAGTAAAAGCTACTTTGTATTTCTGAACTACATTTTTGAGTATTTTGGCTGCTGATATATATTTTTTCTTTTTAAAATTAATCGCACTGAATGCAGATAACACTTAATATTGATTTGTATTTACCATATAACAAGGCCAGTAAGTATATGACACATATTGATGGATGACACAAATACTGATTACCATTTTGCAGTAAATAAGAAAAATTAGCACAGTTATTCATTAGATTACTTGTTAAAAGAAAACTCTCACATGATGGTATGAACATTACTGATAATATTTAAATTGTATAAATCTAATATTTAATAAAATAAGATTACACAAATTTCATATGTACATTAAGTTACAAGGTCTTATTTTAACAGAAATTAAATTAATTATCAGGAGAGAATGCTGTTCTCAATTGAGTGTATCTTTTGATTTCCTTTTGATTTCGCTAAAGCCTTTCCATCTAAAATCAATGTGGCTTTTGAATCATTTCTGTATATTCATTTCTTGTGTGAGGACATAGTTGTGTAGCACTTAAAATGTTTTAAGAAACAAGGTCAGGTGCTGGGATGTTATCCTCAACAAGACAGAAACTACCCCTATTCTGTGAGCAAATATAAATGTAGTCTATTTGGGAGAAGTTAAATTAACACCAGGAAGCATGGCTTAATGATGGACATGGTATATGCCATGACAGGGACCAAGGGACAGATAGAAAGAACACCTAACCTAGTTTAGGAATGTACACAAAAGCCTTCTCAAAGGAAAAACATCAAAGTTATTTAGGTTAAAAGAGTCCAGGCTGTTTTAGTTAAGGTCAGTGAGTGGCGATGATAAAATGATGCAAAATATATAATGTCAGATATAATCTTTTTTATGACTCACAAAACAATTTTAGTCTGTTCTTCTTGGTTGGAATCAAAGATGTAGTTTGAGCACTTTCATTAATTGAAACCACCAGAGTATGATTTAGAACATTACGGAGCCCTAACATCCATGAAACAATACTCCCAATAACCTGGAAGACACCACAGATTTTGTGAAACACACTCCTAAAAAGTATTTGTACACCACAGAATTGAACAAACGAAAGCAAATTTGGTTAACAAAACAAAACTCAAAAAAAAAAAAAAAGACTCTCTCTGAATTATAGAAGCAGGACAAACTCAGTCACCTTTTTAACCTGATTTTTTATCAAAGTTGTAAATGTAAGAGCAGGTGAGCAGTAAGGAATAACATTAATGCTAAATAAATTTAATATCATAAATAATTCTAGTATTTTCAAAGTACACTTTTGCCTTTGAAGAAACTCTTTTGTGAGCCCTAAGGGAGGTGTTCATTATCACTTTTCCAGTGCTGAGAGAGACACATTTCTCATTAGAGTTCTAAGAAAATAGTTTTTGTTATGCTTTAATGCTCCAATTTTTAATGTTTAATTCATTTGCTTAGTTTCTTCAAAGGCATATACATTTTAAAAATAATACATTTAGATAGGTTTCACAGTTTTGGAAGAGTTTATATTGTTCCATTATTGGAAATTAAACATACAGAATAGCAACTTTGTGGAGTATACATGTGTTAATTGGGACATTAGAGAACGCATTTTGGCCCGTGTTTCTCAGAGATAGAAGTAGCAAACCACTTGAGATTCCCACATCTCAGTGTATCAGTGTGGGTTTACTATAAGTATCTCTTGCTGGATAGTTAAGCATCTCAAGAGCTGGGAGCATGTCTTATTCATTTTTTAAAACACCAGTACCTAGCAAAGTTTATATCTCCTACTTGACTTTCAAGAAATACTTTTTGAATAAAAAATCAAAATAAGCATTTAAAACATAAAATCTTTTTATTCAGGTTGCTCATAAATGTATAGTTTATTTTTGCTTCAACTAAGACCTAACCCACTCTGATCTTCTTTGTTACACAGAATACTGAGCTGAAGCCATGAGATACAGAGTAGGTTATACCCAGCTTTGAGTGAAAAGTACAGGTTATGACTTTTCTATAAACTCGTGCCAAGATAGAAAGTGCATGTTCAAGAACATTCATTCATTTTGCCTGTGAGTTTGGTCAGAGCACTACATCTACAGCTAAGACATAGTGAAATAAAGAGTGAGAGTTGGGGATTGTCCACAGTGTCTATGAGACATAATCGCAACAAAAGAACCCTCAGCTGTACCTGTTAATGTTATTATAAGTATTTTAATCCTCTCAAACACACAGTCAAAAATTAATATATTTAAACGTTTGCCTTGACTACCTGGCTTTTTTGTACATAGTACTCTGTCATGCTACACACGTAGTACTCAGGTCTACACCGCAAATAGAAAAGAGCTTCAAGTTACACAGCAATAACCCAATATTAACTCATCTCATATGGTCAGTTATGTCTTATTGAAAATACATATAACTGCATGAAACCAAAAACCTTGCATTTGCCTTTTAGGCCAAAAACATAGTTACTCCAGAAAAATCAATTTTTTTCAACTCCAAGAATCACTTCAATAATCATTTGGAACAACTTAGATTATATACAGCTGCCTGAATTTAAAATACATTGTGTGCATGTGTATCAATAAGTATCCTTGTCTATATTTTAAAAACTATCCAGGCATGTATTTGATTAACAGAATTATTTACACCTATTAGTGCAGAACATTAGGACTTGGCTTTAAATTTGCCTGTCTTTAGGTTGAGCATATTTTTAATAGAGAAATTAATTGGCTATCACATTAAACTCACAAAAGATATTTCCATATATTTAAAATTAATTTACTGTGTTTATGATATATATTTAATATTTTAATATAATAGTTACTTTTTCACTGAAGAAACCACAATAAATAGATTTTGAAATTATGGGTATAAAGTCCATTTAAACTCTGTGGGAGGTGACCAAGCTGATCAGGGGAAGGCTCCACCCCCATCACCCCGCTGCTGCTGCCACTACTGGCTGCCACAGCCGTCAAGGTGTTTCCATGAACACAGAGTCCAGTCCCTTCACCACGAAAAAATGACAACTTTCTTTAGACATTTTCAAGATGTCTCTTTCATAGGATATGACATTTCTTTTTTTCTTTCTTTTTTTCTTTTTTTGTATCCTTACCTGGGGATATTTTTCCATGAATTTTTAGAGAATGTGGAAGAGAAAGGGAAAGACAGAGAGAAACATCAATGTAAGAGGGACACTTAGATTGGTTGCCTCCATCATGAGCCCTGACCTGGGCCCCAGCCAGGGAGAAGCCTACAACCTAGGTACAAGCCCTTGACCAGAATAAAACCTGGATCCTGTGGTCCTCAGGCTTAGGCTCTATCCACTGAGCCAAACTGGCTAGGGCAGAATATGACATTTCTTAGCCCTCCAGCAGCAGACCTTCATTTTTTCCAACAGGATTGAGGTGGAAAAACCCTAGATCATCTTCTTGGATTCTTATTACCCAAGTTACCAAGAACACTGCGAATGGTGTATTGGGAGCTTAGCCAAAGAGCGGTCAGAAAAGGTGTTTCCTCTGCAGCTCATGCACAGAGGCAGGACTGCCAGCATGCCACGGCTGGCAGGCCCTCTTCTCTCCGGGCCTGCGCCATCCATGGCTTGCTTCACCGCGCACTCAGTCCCCTCCTGCCCATCTGCACACACAGTCCCCTCCTGAGTGGTTGTGACGTTATGGTGTCCCAGACAATTTGCATATTACCTCTTTATATGTATAGATTCCCAGAAGTGGGATCGCAGGGTCAAAAGGTAGTTCCACTTTTAATTTTTCAAAACACTCCATACTATTTTCCACAGTGGCTTACTTACATTGATTAAGTAGTAATAATTTAACTATTAAATATATAGTTTGTTAAGTTGAAACAAAATGCCATCTTTTGTTTTATATTAACCTTAACCTTGAATTAGTCTTTAATCTGCACTTTGAAGGGGCGTATGCATCAATTATCTGTTAGGTCATTATGAAGATTTTTTTTTCCTTTATTGATTAAGGTATTACATATGTGTCCTTACCGCCCCCACTCCCCCACCCCACTCATGCCCTCACCACCCTGTTGTCTATGTACTTTGGTTAGGCTTATATGCATGCATACAAGTCCTTTGGTTGATCTCTCCCTCTTCCCTCAACCCTCCCCTACCTTCCCTCTGAGGTTTGACAGTTTGATTGATGCTTCTCTGTCTCTGGATCTGTTTTTGTTCATCATTTTATGTTGTTCATTATATTCCACAAATCAATGAGATCATGTGATATTTATCTTTCTGTAACTGGCTTATTTCACTTAGATTAATGCTCTCCAGTTCCATCCATACTATTGCAAATGGTAAGAACTCCTTCTTTTTTACCACAGCATAGTATTCCATTGTGTAGATGTACCACAGTTTTTAATCTACTCATCTGCTGATGGGCACTTAGGCTGTTTCCAAATCTTAGCTATTGTAAATTGTGCTACCATGAACATAAGGGTGCATATATTCTTTCTAATTGGTGTTTCTAGTTTCTTGGGATATAGTCCTAGAAGTGGGATTACTGGGTCAAATGGGAGTTCCATTTTTAATTTTTTGAGGAAACTCCATACTGTTCTCCACAGTGGCTGCACCAGTCTGCATTCCCACCAGCAGTGCATGAGGGTTCCTTTTTCTCCACATACACCAGCACTTGACATTTGTTGATGTGAGATGGTACCCCCACACTAAGACACGTGAAGATTTTACAATTTAAAAATTTACACAGACATACATGTGTGTATCTCTTATATCAATAATATATGTGCATATCTATATCATTAATTAATATGCTTATGTCAAAAGTATACACATCTGTTTACATGGACACACATACCAATAACCAGGGACAGGGTCACTGCAGTCCTGGTCTTCTTCCAAATATAAAACTCTGCCTGCATCACATTTCTCATTTCTCAGCCAAAACATCATCTTCTCAGGAGACCTTGCCTCAGTTCCTCACCTGGACCTGATTTGTGTCACTGTCTATATATCTTATATAAATTTCTCTGTAAATTGAGCTACCCAAAATAATTTTTTATCTATTTATTTATCTATCATCTATCCATCTATCTGACATCATCATCTACTTTTACATTTATTATCTCTCAATTGCAATGCAGCAACTACTACAATAATACCTGGAACATGGAGCTCACTCAATGAATATTTGCTGGATGAAAAACAAGTCTCAGGATAGTGGTTAATTTGCCATTGTACCACTATTACATAAATTATATGGCATGCAGTCTTATGTAACATAAAACAAGAAACCTATGTATAGAGTCCCCATCCTGAATATGTTTTCTATGTTCACGCCCTCCATTAGGTCTCTGGCCAGGCAAAACCAGAGACCTTGTCCCAGCTCTCTCCTGTGCCTCTACCTGCCAGGCCCAAACTTGGACAGAGAAGCCAGGCAAACTACTTCAGTGGGTAAAGATGTGATTCCTGGAGGGCTGTGCAGTGGGATTTGCAGCTGCCTTCTTGCTTCTTGCGTACAGATTTGAAGTAAGCACAAGCTGAGAACGATTTTGGAAAAGTCCATGTTAAGGAACGGTGAAAGCTTAGGTGCTTTCCTGACCATGAGATTAAGCATCCAGTGTTCACCAAGAAAAAGGAATCTGTCTCTCTGGCAGCTTGGAGCAGCATTTAATGTCAACACAAACAAAACAACAGCAAAAAAAAAAAAAAAAATGACATGTGCAAGGCTAACATTTTGCCTCCCCTGTCCTGATAAACAAGAAGAAGAATGGCATGCATCTTTGGGGTAGCCACTTGGTACAGGGAACTACTGGAAACTCTGATGAATGTGATGCCCAGGGCAGGGTGTCGGACATCTTCCACCTTCCTGTGCTGATTATTTTGCTCCCCTCTGACTTGCCTCATAGGCCTGGAAACCTAGCCTGGGGTTGTTTGGGAAGGGAACAGGAAAATCTATTTTCTCTCATCTCTTTTGAACCAGTATTCTCTGCCTTTGTAGAATTCTCCACCTCACTGTTGGTTTGTCTGACCTTCTGAGCATGTCCATTCTCTTCTGCATCATGCTGCTCCTATTGCACACATACAAAAAATGAGGAAGGCAGGAATATGTGCATAGAAACAATCTACTAAATATTCAGAGTTCCACAAGAGCTTTCCTTCATAGCCTATTATAAAAAAAAAAAATTGAAGTCCAGTATTAGAAAATCTTGGCCTAAAATGATACTTTTATCACTAAAAAACACTTACCTCGACAAGAATTCCCATCTTACATTGTTTTCCTCTTCCCTTCCCTGTTCTTCATGACACTATCCTAATCCAGCTTGTTTCCTTGCCAGGCCACTTACGGTATTTCTCTTTGGTGACCAGCAATACTTATAAATGCATATTTTATTATGCAGAGCGATTTCGTTCTCTTTGTCTCACTTTGCATTTTCCCTAGCCATGACTTAAGGGATATCTTGTTATCACTGCTGTTCTTTATTAAATAAACTCAAAGGACTTTGCCACCAAATCAAAATTAATATAAATGCCATTTCATTCTTTTGCAAAAAAAAATAATTATTCTACTTAATCTTTATAAGGACCCCACAGTATTTAGTAATATTTAAAGCCACGGTATTTTTACTCAACTCTTCCTACTATGTCACACCACAGAGAGGGTATAAGATAGTTGGGGTGCAGTTGAATGGGACAATATTTGATAATAATATGTTTTTGAATTTCACTGTTCAAAGTTTTCTGTTGGCAGCAAAGCTGATTTCAATAATTTTTAATTATCTGGAAGCTATTCATATAGCTGTAAGGTTTCAAAAACACTAATATCTAAAGACATGCATAGCACATCTAAAGCATCCTCAATGATGCCATTAGCTGAAAGAGACCATGGGTAATAACACGAAATGAGCCCAGCTTTGGCATCCCACTGTCTGTCTGGACAACAGTGAAGCCACATGTTGACTGTAGCCCTGAGGAAAATTTTTCATGTCTGAGATTTCAGATATATAAATGGAAAGTAATAATAGTGTTAATTTATAGGGTTGATTCAGCCTTTAAGCAATACTATGTGCAATTGGCTTTGAATAATGCCTGTTTTTATACTGCCAAGCATTTTAAAAATCAATTAATTGAAAATTCCTGCTAGTTAAGGTATTGCACTAATATTTGTGATTACAATTGTATCAGAAAATTTTTTTTAGTATTTTGGAACACCTCTGAGACAAATAAAAGTTTAACATATTTCTTGTGTATAACTGATTTAAGTAGATTTCTTTCTCTCTAAGTGGGTAAGTATCTTGTAACTTGAACTGCACAATAAAACTGCTGAGTTGACTGGAAAAAAAAGATTATATCAGGGAGACCAGTACACAATTTGTCTCCTTTATCCTCAACGTTCAGACTATGGTAAATTAAAGTAAGGTGCAATATTTAGATCATTCCTTTTGAATGAAATAAACATCAAGTGACATTATGGAAACAGACCGCCACTAGTCCCTGCCACACTTTCACGCTCGTGTTCAAGGGCTCTGACTTCTCACCATTGCCCTCTCTCACGAGGATGATTTCACTCAACAGAAGTAGATATTCTCAAATCCTATCTGCAAACTGGTGATTTATCAGGATAAGTGTGTCAAATCAATGAAATGTTGACAGGCACTGTGTTTTGATTATTGGTAGTCAAATCTATCCATTTCTCTCCGGATGCTACAAGGAATGCCCTCAGAAAGATAAAGTGAAGCAAGTTTTTGTTTTTGTTTTTGTTTTTTTCTTGTCTGATTCTTTGTTTAATCAACTTTAGCTTAGAGCTGAAGCCTTGGGAGTTGTGGGCATGCAATTGCCTGTGTAGTGAAAAGAAAAAGGAAGGTCTAAGAGGGTATTTTTTATTTTTCTTATCTTTTTTTTGTAATATATTTTCATTTATTTTAGAGGGTGAGAAAGGGAGAGGGATAGAGAGATAGAAACACTGATGAGTGAGAAACATGGATCAGCTGCCTCCTGCACACCCCACACTGGGGATCGAGCCTCCAACCCAAGCATGTGACCTGACTGGGAATCCAACTGGTGACCTCCTGGTTCATAGGTGACACTCAACCACTGAGCCACATCACTGGGTGGTATTTTTTCTTAGTAACTGGTATTACGAACTGCCATACCTCCAAGGAAGTGGGCCCTTCTCTGATTCACGGCACAGGCTGCAGTAAACTGCACACCAGTCTCACTCAGGCAATGAGGAAGGTCACTGTTCACATCGGCCATCCTTTGGAGTTTTCATCCTGGGCAAAGCCAGCTTCTCTACAATGGGGAATCTGGAATGTGTGCATGAATGATTTTGAAAGCAGGCCTGTGGCACTCAGTCACATCATTGCTGAGAATAAATTTGTTTCCCTTTTAGTTACCCTCTTTACCTTTGTTTTTAAGCTACTGGTCCAAAGGTAGGAATATTATATTTTTGTACACTGTAAGAGTCTAGGAAATGTCACCTACAGTTATTTAGGTAGTAAGAAGTAAAAACATGAGCATCGTACAAGGAATATGGAAACCTGAATCCCCATTTTGATGTTGCCACATCTCTCCGACTTTGACTATATCCCTTAATTTTCCAAGGTCGACATTTCTCCATTCATTTCATCAGTCATTCAATCAGTCAGTCATATGTTGAGTTCTTACTATATGTCAAGCCCTGCTCAGTTTACAAATATTCTCCAGGCAAAATGTCCTATATTTAAGAATTTAATGGACAACACAAAATAACATAACATTAAATAAATAAAAATGCACAAAATAATGTAATAAGCATTCTAATAAGGATTTGATATGGGAGAACAATGGAGTAAGTACCTAACTCTATTGCACAAGAAAGGAAATATGACCTTTTCAAAGAAGTATTTACTCAAATATGTGAAAATACTCAAATAAACATATACACATGTTTGGGAAGGAAAATGAGATGAGGCTGAAATGATAAGATCCTGAAGTGAGTTTTAGGCATGCAAAGAAGTTTGGATTTTATATCAAATATAATGGAAAACCACTATTATTTTTTCAGTAGTAGAGTGACATGAAGGAATTATTGACTAGAAAGAGTTCCTGAAAATTAGGGAGTTGAAAGAACTGGAATAAATAAAACTGTAAAGCTCCAAAATTTAATGATTTTGGATCAACACAATTGACATAAAATATATAATACCATGTTCTCCAGAGATGAGCCCTGTATTCTAGGGCAGAAACTTAATATAAAAATCTCATGAAAGTGTACAATGCTTTGAACATAAAAGCCATTTAATAGATGTTTACTGAATTGATAGTGAATGAATGGTTCTGAGAACTTCCTAGGAACTGCACAAAGCAAAGCCCATGTTTATTTGCAAGAAATAGAACATTGAAAGGACTTTTTGTTCTCTGCTTTCTATTTTAAACAAGGATTATCTCAAATGTGGGAAAGTATTTTAAAGTACTACAAAATTCGTTTAAATATCCAATATAAAGTTCCAGTAAAAACTGTCTAGTTAAGTAATATAACTAAATAATCATTTCTAGCATATCTCAGTGAAGCCACTCTGATATATTCTTTGAAATAATACTGATACAAAGAACCTATAAGCAGGATATATACAGATATTCTAAATTCACGGACAAGTGTGTACTTAATTTCCACTTCGGGGCAGATGAATGCAGGATGGTTGCAAGGCATTTCAAAAAGCACATTTCAAAGCAGATAATATATTTGAATACATTTAATCCAGCACAATGTGAGAAAGTAAAGCTCAGCGCCTCTCCAAAATAAACTAATATATCCTTGAAAACAATCTCTCAAGACCTTACAGGAATATTCTACCACTAAACAGAAACTTGCATAAGAAATAAAGGTCAACCTGAAGAAATTGTCAGTTTCTCTTCTGTAACATTCGATAAGCTTTTCTTTGGAGGGAGTGTGTGAGGGTGGGTGACACCAAGGCTGAGCGAAGCTGTTTTCCTTCAGATTTCTAGTTGGTTTCTTCAGGCAAGTCATTGCAGAGAAGTGAGTCCTTTTCTCTTGAGCTAGTAATGTTTCTTCCTCTTCAAACAATGGGTTTCAGATCAGTCCTGTAGGCCTTTTTGCTACTGACACTTACTCTACTTACAACTAGCATTAAGGTTCTTTGTCAAAATGGAAGTGAAGGAGAACTACATGAATGTGAGGGTTGGGGATAAGAGCTCCGGGCTTTTTTTCTTCGGCATATTCACATTATTTTCTCTCAGGTTGTGTTTAGTTTTGTGTGAAATTATTTTGTAGCCTTCCAATATGGAATGCTGATTAAGAAACAAATAATAGCCCTAGCTGGTTTGGCTCAATGGATAGAACATCCGCCTGCATACTGACGGGTCCTGGGTTTGATTTCGGTCAAGGGCACATGCCGGGTTGTGGGTTCAATCCCCAGTAAGGGGCAAGCAGGAGGCAACCGATCAATGATTCTCTCTCACCACTGATGTTTCTATCTCTCTCTCTCCGTCTCCCTTTCTCTTTGAAATCAATAAAAAATATATTTAAAAAAAACAAATAATGTAATCTTTAGGTTTCTAACTTGACTAATTCTGAGTAAGCCTGGACACTATTAGAAGCCTGTTTTTTCCATACTTCCAAACACTGTGCTGAGTTCATTCTGTTGACTTTATGCACTGAGAATATTAACCAGAGATCTCCTGAGAGGAGATATTTTACAGAGACTTATAAAAATGGTTTATATGACTATGGAGTCTGACAGTTCCCAAGATCTACAGGGTGAGTGGGCAACCTGGAGACCCAGGAGAGCCAACAGCTTAGTTCCAGGTGAATGGCCGGAAGTCTAGAGACCCAGGAGGAGCAGATATTTGAGTTGTAGTGCAGAGGGAAAGCCGATGTCCCTGTTCAAAGGCAGTCCAGGGAAATCATTCTCTCTACTCAGGGAAGGTTCAGCCTTTTTGTTCTATTCAGGCTTCCAACTGACAAGATGAGGCCCACCCACATTAAGGAGGGCAACCTGCTTACTCAGTCTACCAACTTAAATGTTAATCTCATCCAAAACACACCCACAGAAACACTCAGAATAATGTTTGACCAATTATCTTACCAGTCAAATTTACACATATAATTAACCATCACATTCCGAATGGTAATTTTTTTCACAGCAAATGACCAGCTAAAAGACTCCAAAACAGCCTCGAAGTTGTGTTTCAGTGGTTGAGCGTTGACCTATGAACTAGGAGGTCATGGTTTAATTCCCGGTCAGGGCACATGCCTGGGTTGCAGGAGTCAGCCAATCAATGATTCTCTCTCATCAGTGTTGTCTTTATCTCTCTCCCTTTCCCTTCCCCCCTCTGAAATCACTAAAGTTTTAAAAAATATATTTTTTTTAATGAAAGAGACAGAGGAATGAACAACAAAGCTTATTTCATTGAATTTTTCAAAAGTAGAAACAGAAATCACAAGTACATATTCTGTATGTACAAATAACATAGTGATTATAATAAAAATAGCATCTAATATTCATTCAGTGTTTAAAATGTCCCAAACACTCAGCTAGTTATTTTATAGTCACTCTTAATTAGAACATATTCAATAAAGATAGAATAGGTAGCCAGAGAAAGAGTGAAGGCCAGACAGAGCTGAACAGTTTGGAGCAGACCAAATCTCCACATTTTCATATCTGCTCTGTGTCAAGTGTGTAGTTTTGGCCCAGAACCTCAGCGGGACTATGTTTTACACATATCTGAAACTTGCTAAAATGTGGGGGATGTTAGAATTTGGTGACCAGTTATCCACTGGAAAGAAACTCTTTTAATAATTAATACATTCCAACAATAGAAAAGAGCCATACATTCCCTTATCCAAACAGGGCCTGGCGAAACACTTCTTAGATATGTTACAGAGGACACTTACGGACTAGGTAAAGAAATGGGCTAGAGGAAGTCCATAGTTCCTTTTAATTCTGAAACCCCATCAAATGTAGAAAAAGATAAATTTTTAGTAAATGTTTGTTTAATTTAGGTATTTTACTTTTGGAAAATATACATCTTTGCAATTTTTCAGAAAATCAGTTTGACACTACATAAGAGGAGATAAAAATATAACTCTTAAGGTAAACTCTGAATTTTGGGTGGTTATGATGTAGAAACATGCATGGTAAAATATATAGCATTGTAATGAGTGATGTTGACAATGGGGAAGGTTTTGCATGTATGGGATAGGGGGTATATGGGAACTCTCTGTACCTTTCTCTCAATTTTGTTGTGAAAGTAAACTGCTCTAAAATTCTTTTTAAAATATGGCTTTATTGATCCAACAATTTCATTAATATTGAAATTGTATATTTTAAAGAAGTAATCAGAGAGATAAAGACTTAAGAATTAAAATAGAATTCACTGGTATATTTTAGTAGGTTAACATATGACAATAGCCTAAATATTTAGAGCTTGGGAATAGTCTAATAAATCATGGAATATTTGCAATATTGAATGCCCAAAAGGTGATGATAATGTGCTGTAAGATTACTTAAAGCTATAAAAATAAGTTCAAAGGTAATGCCCAAATCAATTTATTAGATTTTACATCTATCATACTTCTCAGTCATTCCACTCCTAGATATTTAACCAAGAGAAATGAAAACAAATATTCATAGCAGTTCTTTGTAATGTTATTTCTCCTGCCTCCTCTTGAGTGATTTTTTTTTCCATTACATGAATGTATCTTGAATCATGAACAAGATAGAACAAATCTAAGTATAGCAAGGCTTTCTAATTGCATGTATAAAACCAAAGAACTTCTCCCACTTATATGTAAGAAATATAGATCATACTCTGCATAGTGTATGATAAGCAAGCTTCATAATGATGGAGCCATCTTGCTCCATCCTGTCACCGTTGCATTCAAAGAAAAGAGACTACAAGTGTACATGTGACTAAATTCGCTGCCCCATCTGTCTCCCCCTGGAAGAATTTAAGTGGAGAGTTCATCACAAACAGATCTCATACAAAACAACTCTTGAGTTTGTTTGGTGAGCCCTTGAGTACAGGTACCACACAGGGCATTTCTCTTTGCACAGTCTCCTGGTACTCTATCTATGGGTCTGTGAAGATAGGACAAGCCATTGTCCTCTGTCTGGTGGAACATCCTTGTCAGGACTCATGGCCACTCTACACTTTGGAGCTGACTCTGCAGGCGTAAGAGCAACAGTGATCAAGTTACAGACCAGGAGCCTCAACCTTGAGCATTACATTTTCTAAGCAGCACCAACTATCTAATTATTTAGCTCTTGGGAGTTTTGAAAGTAGAAATTAGTGGGTAACTTGATAAATCCAATAAACTAATTTTTGTTAAGGTGTTAATGACATATTGGCATTTTGCAAGAGCTCATTTGTTACTGACTAATGAAGTCTTAGACATCATTTCTCATTCAAGTTTCCTGTCAATATCTAGTCAGATAAAGGCCACAGAAAGTGTGCCAGATGTAAAGTGGCCTTCATGGAGGGAGTATTTTTCATTACAAAGCTCTGCTTTAAAGAAAGTCTTGCTTTTAAATTGGCCTGAACAAAGCTGACATTGTTCAAGCAGTTGCCTCAGTGCTCAAATAAAGCAGAGTAATGAAAACTCATTTTCTACCTCTGCATTTACAATATCTATTTGAATTATTACATTTTCAAGTTTTGCAGTTTCCTTAGAAAGAATCGGAGCTATTACACAGTGAGAGAATCCACAGTGTGATCACCAAAATGTGAGGTATTTCCCTTTTTCCCCAGCCTACAGTTACATATAAACATACAGTTTAGTTTTTTCATCCATATTTCAGAAAGCAAAATGAGTGGAATCAAGGTGCTTTACAGACGTGTGGACTAGCTCTTTTCTTAGGTCATAGTCATAGACGTGTCATTTCCCCTGTATTTGAGATCATAATCTCTAGGTATGTTGTATATGTGCCTTTTATGAGCTCACTTGTATGTGTGTTTGTCGGTGTGTTGATAGTAGATTCATTCCAGGGAAAGGGCTTCTAAACCCTATCTCTAGTACCACATTCTGTAAAACAAAAGAAAAAAAATAGATGAGAGAATTACCACATTAAAAGTCTTCAAACTGACCAAGAAAACCAGAAAATTCTGTTCATTGAGGTAGGGATTTTGGCTCTAGAATAAAAATAATTTACCTATTTTATGGCAGGAAACATTGGTATGAAAAAGAATATGTGATGTTGGATAACACCACTTTAGTTTCTCTTTTCTGCTTCTGACTAGTTCCTTTCCTAAGGACCATGGATAACCTTAACCAAAGATACTTGTAGAAATGGCAAAGTGATTTGAAGACAGTAAATAAAATGGAAATCTATAATTTTCTCTATTAGTTGCATGGAAAAAGAAAGAGCACATGACAATTATGACTGAATGAAAAAGAAAGCCTTATAATTCATATTTTTATGGCCTGTCTGCAATGATCTGTGATATTTGCATATGAATTATCTTCAACTTGCAAGATATCAGAGCTCACCAAGTAAACCAGGAATAGAAGAAAACTGAGTGTAAAATTTGGCTCCTCAAAAAAATGTTCCTTTTTTATAAAATGATTTTTATAATATCTTTATTTAAGAAGACTCTATTACTTACTGAGCTATTGTTTGAAGAAGTCTACTGAAAATATATTATTTAAAATTGAAGATTTTGGAATTACATTAAACTTTTTGCTTCATGGATAATAAGACATTCCTTTATCAGATATTCCTTTCATAGAGAGACAGTTTACATTTATTCCATGTAAATTTCACTGCTATTCAGAAAATGTATTCTTTCAACAGCCCTTGTTTCTGAATAAAAACCTTTTTAAGCTGTCCTCACTGTGCTGCACCTCTGTAGACTTTCCTTTCACAAAATGAGCAAGCTATTTAATAAAAAAGAATTATAATTTTGTTTCTTGTACATTTCACCATATTTTTCACTTATGGATGTGAAAGGTATGCAAATCTTTTCTTCCCAAAACAGTAGGAAAATAGCCCAGCAGGATGTGGCTCAGTGGTTGAGCATCAACCTATGAATCAGGAGGTCATGGTTTGATTCCTGATCAGGGCACGTGCCCGGGTTGGGGGCTAGTTAGGGGGGCATGCAGGAGGCAGCTAATTGATGATTCTCTCTCATCATTGATGTTTCTATCTCTCTCACCCTCTCCTTACAATAAAAATATTTTTAAATGGTAGGAAAATAAAAGTTACAATTATCTGCCAAAGGTAAAAAATAACCTTATGTTCTACTATGTGTACCATTTAATAATGCAGATTATTTCACTAGATGTAGTTACACGTATGTTGATATATATGCGATTTGCTGTGTATGCTATTTTGTTGTATTGACAGCAAGCTTCAAAACTTCATATGTCAAGTTTGCTAAAGGTGTTAACATCTTACATATTGTTATACTTAAAAATGTCAAATTTCATGCCAAAAAAAGACCATTTGCAGAAAGTTTTAATTTTTTACTTTATTTTGAAGAAAAGTTATCGTATATTTTGGGAAGCTTATGGTGAACATGCTCCATCTCAGGATACTTGTGAACGCTGGTTTAAACGGTTTAAAAGTGATGATTTCAATGTGAAAGACAAAGAACATCTAGGTCAACCAAAAAACAAAAAAGTTTGTAGACCAACAATTACAAGCATTATTGGATGAAGATACGTGTAAAACTCAAAAACAACTTGCAGAAAGATTAAATGTTGCTCAGCAAACAATTTCTGATCATTTACAAGCAATGGGAAAGATTTTGAAGGAAGGAAAATGGGTGCCACATCAACTGAGTGAAAGACAAATGGAAAACTGAAAAGTCATCAGTAAAATGTTGCTTCAACGGCATGAAAGAAAGTCTTTTTTGCACCGAATTGTGACTGGCGATGAAAAGTGGATTTATTTTGAGAATCCCAAATGCACAAAATCATGGGTTGATCCAGGTCAACCATCAACATCAACTGCAAGGCCAAATCGCTTTGGAAAGAAGACAATGCTGTGCGTTTGGTGGGATCAGGAAGGTTTGGTGTATTATGAGCTTCTAAAACCAGGTGAAACCATTAATACTGATCGCTACCGACAACAAATAATCAATTTGAACCACACTTTGGTCATGAAAAAACCAGAATGTTCCAGAAGACACGGCAAAGTAATTTCGCTTCATGATGATGCACCACCACACACTTCAAAAACAGTTAAAGACATGTTAAAAAATCTTGCCTGGGAAGTATTAACCCACCTGGTGTATTCACCAGACCTTGCTCCTTCAGATTACCATTTGTTCTGATCGATGGCACATGCACTTTCTGAGCAGCACTTCAAAACATATGAAGAAGTGGAAAATTGGTCTCTGAATGGTTTGCCTCAAAACAAGAAAAGTTCTATTGGGACAGTATCCACAAATTACATGAAAGATGGGGGAAATGTGTAGCTAGTGATGGGCATTACTTTGAATAAAGCACTTCTGATGTTTCTCTTGATATTATCATGTTTTCTTTTATTACAAAATCTGCCATTATTAACCAGTACACCTAGAATACACTTAAGAGTTGACTTGAATACATCATTAAATAATTTCTTAAGAAAAGTAGTTTTGGAGAGAACCAAAATGGTGGCATAGGTAAATACCTGTACTTGCTGCCTCTCACAATCACATCAAAATTACAACTAAAAGACAAACAATTATCACATCCAGAACTGCGGGAAAGCTGGCTGAGGGGAAGTATACAGCCAGAGAGGTGAACTAAGTGCATTGAGATGGAAGGAGATGTGGAGGCACTGAATGGGCTGGCATGCGGGTACACTGGGATTTTTTTTTAATCTGGAGGGAGATACAAGCTCCAGCTTGCTCTGAACTCCAGTTCTGTGCGAGACTCTGGGGGACCCAGACACATACAGGGAGAAACTGGACTGTCTGGCATTGGGGCAGGAACACAAGGGCAGCTTTCTTTCAGATGACGGTGCTTGCAGCAGTCATTGTTCCTGCACTGGAACCTCTCCAGTGTAAGGTTAACTGGCAGCTGTTGCTATTGGCCCCAGCCTGGTGATTCCCTGAGACTCTGCCCTACCCAATTTACAACCCCACCCAAGCTGTGCTGCAGCAGCTTTTGCATATGAATGGCCTGTCCTTTCTCAGCCTAAAACCTGTCAAACAGGCAGCAGCTGGGTCAGGGAGCCCCAAAACTATTAAAAGAAGGCCCAAGGCCAGCAGCAGCAGCCTGCCTTGCTTCACAGCTGGGCCTCCTCTTGGCACTTCCAAACTCTATACAAAGAGGAGGAATCTGCAGATCTCTCTGTAGCTCCTGCTGGGTGGCCCCAGGCAGTGGCTGACTTTGCACCTCCTTGGATATTTAAGAGCCAGTGTACCCACTGGTCAGTGTGAGACCATACCAGATTACAACTCTTACACATCCATAAGTGACACACTCAAGGGCAAGACTCAGTGAGCAACAAAGCCCCCTGAAGCAAGTCCTGCCACCTAAGGGTGTCTCCTGCACAGCAGCTCTTCCATTGCAGACACAGCTGGTCCTCACATCCAATTGACTTGGAGGTCAATTCTTCCCAGTGATACCAACAGCAATCAAGGATTTGCTACAAGACTGTGCACATAACCCAAAAAGGGGTGCACCAAGAGTGTCCACCTCAGATGATTGGGGAGGCCGAGCCACTGGGCCCTATTGGAAACCTACCACACAAGGCCACTATGTCAACTCAAGGAGACTTAGCTGTTACCCAATACATAGAAACAAACACAGGGAAGCAGCCAAAATGTAGAGACAAAGAAACATGTCAGAAATGAAAGAAAAGGAAGAAAGCAAAATGCTGGATATAGAATTCAAAACCACAGTTATAAGGTTACTCAAGAATCTTCTAGAAACCTCCAAGGAACTTAGTGAGACATTCCATGATCTTAGTGAGAATGCCAAAAAAATAAAAATAAAAATAAATGGAAAAAGATCAGTCAGAAATTAAGCATACATGGAATGAAGTAAAGAATAATATACAGAGGGGAAGATGGCGACTGGCAGGAAGGTAGAGAGGGAGAGAGTGTGAGAAAGTGAGGGAACCATATAGGAGAGTGTAGACCTGTGTGGTGTGTGTGAATGTGCTAGGAACAGTTAGATTCTGCAGGTCTTCCAAACCGGGAAGTCTTAGATGGCGGAGCCCCACGCACAAAGCTGACACTTCTGGGCGGCCAATGTGGGCACAGAGACCATGCCATCTTGAGAAACAGAGCTGCTTGAGACTAGGATCCTGGCCTCAGCACCACCCAGTCATGTCTCAGATGCAAACCAGGACCCTGCAGCCACTGGGGAACTGCGACCACAGCTTCAGACAAACAGATAACAAGAATCCAGACTTCCTGGCTGCAGATTTCTGTGAGTCAAAGAGCCTATCCCCCTCCCCACAGGATCACGGATAGCGCCATGGTAACTGATAAACCCGCCCTGCGCTCGGGCAGCAGCGCCCATACTGGAATTTGAGCTTGAAAGCTCGCAGGGACCACAGTGCTGCTACAGGAATTTGAGCTGGCACATGCACAGAGACTGAAATCTGCTCGCTGCAAGGCAATTGAGCAACCAAACCAGAAGCCCATGCAGGGCAGCAGTGCCACCTGACTTTGATTCTGGGAAAGCGCACATGGAAGTCTGTTTTCCACAGTGCAGGCACGCTACAGTACTACTGTGCAACCCAGTCCCCCATGGTGACCAGGACCCAGATTCTCCCGGCAAGAGGCAGCACTGAGCACCACTGACTTGACTCTGTTTCTTACCATGTGCGCCTGGGATCCCTGACTCACAGCGCATTCACACTAAGAGCCCGTGACTCCAATTCTTGGTGCGTGTGCACACGGGGACCCTGATTCTCAGTGAGAAGCCGCATGAGGCAACAGATACGCTGATACTTGATTCTTGGTGCAGACACAAGGAAACTCTAACTCCTGGCACATGCTAGGGGACTCATTTTTGGCACACACCAACAGTGCAGTGCAGGTGTCATCCATGATTCTAGGTGCGCACATGAGACCACACTGAATGCTGGTAACACTGACCCTGGGCAAGCCTGGTTCCAACCAACCCACGGCAGCCACATGTCCTAGTGTCGGAGCACTTCAGTGACAGTTGGGTGGTGTGAAGCTCCCATGGCACACAGCCCAGGTCCACACAACTCAAAGTTTAAACCTTCTGGTGATAGTCAGAATGGGGAGACGACACAATCCCCAGAGGAAAGAAAATGAGGAGTCACCAACAAAAGAAATTAGTGAAATTGAAGCATGCAACATGACCGAAAAAGAGTTCAGAGTAATAGTTGTGGAATTCATACATCGAATGGATGAGAAAATCAACAACCTATGCAAGAATCAGGAAGAAATGAAAAGTGACATAGCTACAATCGAAAACACCATGGAAAGTTTCAACAGTAGACTAGAAGAAGCAGAGGACTGAATTAGTGAGTTAGAAGATAAGGTAGAGGAACAAGCTCAATCTGAACAGCAATTGGAGAAAAAAAATTAAAAATCAGGAGGAAAACCTAAGGGAGCGTTGGGACAGCATGAAACGAACTAACATATATATAATAGGGCTGCCAGAAGGACAAGAAGAGCAGCAAGGATTAGAAAATCTATTTTAAGAAATAATGACAGAAAACTTCCCAGATATGGGGAAGAAAAAAGTTACACAAGTACAGAGAGTCCCAAGGAGGATCAATCCCAAAAGATCCACACCAAGACACATCATAATTTCAATGGCAAATCTTAACAACAAAGAGAGAATCTTGAAGGCAGCAAGAGAGGTACAGAGGGTTACCTACAAAGGATCCCCTATCAGATTATCAAATGATTTCTCAACAGAAACATATCAAGATAGAAGGGAATGGAAGGAGGTATACAAAGTGTTGCAAAGCAAAGGACTGAATCCAATAATACTCTATCCAGCAAGACTATCAATCAAAATTGAAGGGAAAATCAGGAGCTTCGAAGACAAAAAAAGGCTAAGGGAGTTTATTACCACCAAACCAGCAATGCAGTAAATGCTAAAGGGAATGCTGTAAAAAGAAGAAACAAAAAGGTAAGAAGGAACACAGCCTCAAAAAATAAAAATGGCTACAAGCAAGTACCTTTCAGTAATAACTTTAAACATAAATGGACTAAATGCTCCAATCAAAAGACATCAAGTGGCTGAATGGAAAAAAAAAAAACATGACCCATATATATTCTGTCTACAAGAGACCCATCTCAGAACAAGGGACTCACACAGATTGAAAGTGAAGGGATGGGAAAATATCTTTCAGGCAAATGGAAATGTAAAAATCGCTGGGGTAGCAATACTTATATCTGACAAAATAGACCACAAAGTGAAGGCCATAACAAGAGATAAGGAAGGCCACTTCATAATACTAAAGGGATTGATAAAACAACAGGATGTGACTCTGATAAACATATATGCATCCAACACAGGAGCACCCAAATACATAACAAAACTCCTGGAAGAGATCAAGGGAGAGATCGACAACAATACAATCATAGTAGGGGACTTTAATTAACCACGGACATCACTGGATAAATCCTCTAGACAAAAAATCAGCAAAGACACAGCAATCCTAAATGACTCACTAGATCAGATGGACTTAACTGAACATCTTCAGAACATTGCATCCCAAAGCCATGGAATATACATTCTTCTCAAGTGCACATGGGACATTTTCAAAAATAGACCACATTTTGGGTCACAAGTAAAGTCTCCCCGAATTCAAGAAGATTGAAATCATACCAAGCATCTTCTCAGACCACAATGCCATAAAATTAGAAATAAACTATAATAAAAACAATCCAAAAATCTCAAACACTTGGAAGCTGAATAGCATGCTATTAAATAATGACTGGGTTATGAATAAGATCAAAGAAGAAATTAAAAGCATCCTGGAAACTAATGACAACAAAAACACCGCAATCCAAAATCTGTGGGGCACAATGAAAGCAGTCCTGAGAGGGAAGTTCATAGCTCTACAGGCCTACCTCAAAAAGCAAGAAAAAATGGTAGTAAATCATCTAACTCTACAACTCAAATAATTAGAAAAAGAGCAACAAGAAAAGCCCAGAGTGAACAGAAGGAAGGAAATAATAAAGATCAGAGCAGAAATAAATGACATATAGACAAAAAAACAAAACAATACAAAAAAAAAAACAACAACAATACAAAAGATCAATGAAACCAAGAGCTGGTTCTTTGAAAGGATAAATAAGATTGATGAACCTCTAGCCAGGCTGACCAAGAAGCAAAGAGAAAGGACTCAAATAAACAAAATCAGAAATAAGAGAGACGAAATAACAACAGACCCCACAGAAATATAAAGGATTGTTAAAAAATACTATGAACAACTCTACTCCAACAAACTAGACAACCTGGAGGAAATGAACATATTCCTAGAAAAATACAACCTTCCAAAACTCAATCAGGAAGATTCTAAAAATCTCAATAGGCTGATAACTATGGATGAAATCAAAGCAGTCATCAAAAAGCTCCCAGCAAACAAAAGCCCGGGGCCAGATGACTTCACAGGGGAGTTATACCAAACATTCAAGGAAGAACTAAAACCTATCCTCCTCAGACTATTCCAAAACATTCAAGAGGAAGAAACACTTCCAAGCTCATTCTATGAAGACAGCAGCAGCCTAATACCAAAACCAGATAAAGACAACACAATGAAAGAGAATTATAGGTCAATATCCCTCATAAACATAGATGCCAAAATCCTCAACAAAATTCTAGCAAATCGGATACAGCACTACATCAGAAAGATCATACACCATGACCAAGTACGATTTATCCCGGGGATGCAAGGATGGTACAATATCTGCAAATCAATAAATGTGATACATCACATAAACAAATTGAGAGATAAAAATCACATAATCATTTCAATTGAAGCAGAAAAAGCGTTTGACAAAATTCAACACCCCTTCTTGATAAAAACTCTCAGCAAAGTGGGAATAGAAGTATTATACCTCAACATAATAAAAGCTATATGTGAAAAACTCACAGCCAACATCATACTCAATGGACAAAAACTAAAACCATTTCCCCTAAGAACAGGAACAAGACAGGGATGCCCATTCTCACCACTCCTGTTCAACATAGTACTGGAAATACTAGCCATTGTAATCAGACAAGAAGAAGAAATAAAAGGTATCCAAATTGGAAAAGAAGCAGTAAAATTGTCCTTATTCGCAGATGACATGGTATTGTACATAGAAAACCCTAAAGACTCCATCAAAAAATTATTAGACTTAATAAATGAATTTGACAATGTATCAGGATACAAAATTAATGCCAAGAAATCTATGGCATTTCTTTACACCAATAGTGAACTTATAGAAAGAGAGACTAAAAAAGCAATCCCACTTAACATCGCACCAAAAGAAAATAAGATACCTAGGAATAGACTTAACTAAGGAGGTAAAAGACCTATATGCGGAAAACTACATGAAAAGAGATAGAGGAAGACATAAACAGATGGAAGAACATACTATGTTCATGGATTGGTAGAATCAACATCATCAAAATGTCCATACTACCCAAAGCAATCTATAGATTCAATGCAATCCCCATTAAAATACCAATGGAATATTTCACAGACCTACAATGAACTTTCCAAAAATTCATCTGGAATAAAAAAGTGACCCAAATAGCTGCAGCAATCCTGAGAAAGAAGAACAAAGTAGGTGGGATCTCAATGCCAGATATCAAGCTGTATTACAAAGCCCCTATTCTTAAAACAGCCTGGTACTGGCACAAGAACAGACATATAGATCAATGGAATAGAATAGAGAACCCAGAAATCGACCCAAACCACTATGCCCAATTAATATAAGACAAAGGAGGCATGAACATAAAATGGAATCAAGACAATCTCTTCAACAAATGGTGTTGGAAAAATTGGACAGATACATGCAAAACAATGAAACTAGATAACCAACTTTTACCATACGCAAAAATAAACTCAAAATGGATAAAGGACTTAAACATAAGACGGGAAACCATAAAAATACTAGAGGAATCCACAGGCAGCAAAATCTCAGACATATGCCTAAGGAACTGCTTCACCAATAATGCTCCTAGGGCAATGGAAACTAAAGAGAAAATAAACAAATGGGACTACATCAAAATAAAAATTTTTTTCACAGCAAAAGAAACCATCAACAAAACAACAAGAAAGCCCATTGCATGTGAGAACATATTTGCCAATGTCATCACTGATAAGGGTTTAATCTCCAATGTTTACAGGGAACTCATACAACTTAACAAAAGTAAGATAAACAATCCAATCAAAAAATGGGCAAAAGAAAAAAAAAATGGGCAAAGGACCTAAAGAGACCCTTTTCGAAGGAGGCCAGAAGGAATGCCAAGAGACACATGAAAACATGCTCAAAGTCACTAATTATCCACGAGATTCAAATCAAAACTACAATGCAGTATCATCTCACACCTGTCAGAATGGCTATCATCAACAAATCAACAAAAGACAAGTGTTGGCGAGGATGTGGAGTAAAAGGAACCCTCGTGCACTGCTGGTGGGAATGCAGACTGGTGCACCCACTGTGAAGAACAGTAAGGAGTTTCCTCAAAAAAACTAAAAATGGAACTCCCATTTGACCCAGTGATCCCACTTCTAGGAATATATCTCAAGAAACTAGAAACACCAGTCAGAAAGGATATATGTACCCCTATGTTCATAGCAGCACAATTTACCATAGCTAAGATTTGGAAACAGCCTAAGTGCCCATTAGCAGATGAGTGCATTAAAAAACTGTGGTATATCTACACAATGGAATACTATGCTGCAGTAAAAAAAGGAGTTCTTACCATTTGCAATAGCATGGATGGAACTGGAGAGCATTATGATAAGTGAAATAAGCCAGTCAGAGAAAGATAAATATCACATGATCTCACACATTTGTGTAGTATAATGAACAACATAAACCAATGAACAGGGACAGATCCAGAGATAGAGGAGCTTCAATCAGACTGCCAAACCTCAGAGAGAAGATAGGGGAGGGTGGGAGGAAGGAGGACAGATCAACCAAAGGACTTATATGCATGAATATAAGCCTAACCAATGGACAGGAACACCAGGGTGGAAAGGGCATGAGTGGGGGGTGGTTATTGGAGGATGAGGACACATATGTAATACCTTAATAAATAAAGAATTTTTTTTAAAAAAAGAATAACATACAGAGATCCAACAGCAGACTAGAGGACACCAAAAAGCAAGTCAAAGATTTGAAGTACAAGGAAGCAAAAAACACCCAACCAGAAGAGCAAAAAGAAAAAAGAATCCAAAAATATGAAGATAGTATAAGGAGCCTCTGGGACAACTTCAAGCGTACCAACATCCAAATTGTGGGGGTGCCAGAAGAAGAGAGAGAGCAAGATATTGAAAACCTATTTGAAGAAATAATAACAGAAAACTTCCCCTACCTGGTGAAAGAAATAGACTTATAAGTTCAGGAAGTGCAGAGAACCCCAAACAAGAGGAATCCAAAGAGGACCACACCAAGACACATCATAATTAAAATGCCAAGGGCAAAAGCAAAGAGAGAATCTTGAAAGCAGCAAGAGAAAAACAGTTAGTTACCTACAAAGGAGTATCCATACAACTTTCAGCTGATTTCTCAACAGAAACTATACAGGCCAGAAGGGAGTGGCAAGAGATATTCAAAGTGATGAATAGCAAGAACCTACAACCAAGATTACTCTACTCAGCAAAGCTATCATTTAGAATTAAAAGTCAGATAAAGAGCTTCACAGACCAAAAAAAAAGCTAAAGGTGTTCATCACCACCAAACCAGTATTATATGAAATGCTAAAGGGTATTCTTTAAGAAGAGGAAGAAGAAAAAGTTAAAGATAAAAATTATGAACAGCAAAGTGACAACAAATACATATCTATCAACAAGTGAATCGAAAAATCAAATGAATAAAAAATCTGATGAACAGAATAAACTGGTGAATATAATGGAATAATATGGAAAGGGAGTTGACTGACAATTCTTCAGGGGACAGGTGTGTGGAGGGGTGTGGGAAGAGAATAGACAAAGATTTTACACATATGGACAAGGACAGTGTGGGAGTAAGAGCCTAGGGTGGGGTGGGAACTGAGTAGAGGGGAGCTATGGGGGGGAAAAAGAGGAGCATCTGTAATAATCTGAACAATAAAGATGGGAAAAAAAGAAAAAGAACCTAGAGGCATTGCTACTATGTAGTCAAAGTTTAAACTATGCTTTACAACCATTCCTCTCTGGTGGCTACTCAATCCCTAATTTAAGGAAAAGTGCAAAAGTGACATTACTGTTATGTGTAAGATGAGCTCTCTATGAACTTCACTGTAAGCACTAATTTCCATACCTGTCTACTGTTTAATTAGCTGAGATAATGTCAAAATAAATAAAGGCTGCCAAAAAAAAAGGAAAGTAGCTTTTACAAGAAATTGGTGTAAAGTCTTGGTGCTCGATTAGAAAGAAGAATATATATTTTTACCTCATGAAACATTATAATTTTAATCATCAAGATTTTTCTCAGTTTTCTTTTCTCAATTTGCCATTCATGAAATATAAAGTATTCAATAATTATTCTTTAGCTCTCAAGGTTAAATTTAAGATTATTAAAGGGCTTGCATTAAAAGATTTATATTATGGAACTACTCAGAATTGGAAGTAAAATAATAAATGTAGATGTGCAACCATGCAAGCATTCTGACCATTTATGGATTTCTAATGCAAATCATTGTTTTCTATAAAGTTTAGTAAGAACTGTACTATTTGTGTTGTTGGCCATGTGACTACTGGTAAAGCATTTAGTCCAACAATAATGCTAATTCAGCCATGGTTTTGGTTTTAAATCTGTTTGAAGTAATAAATTGCCGAGAACCAATTCCAGCATGTAATAATTACAAGAGTTCCATCAAAAGGTTGATGGGACTTGGGTGGGCTCAACAAGGGTGAGCCACATATGTAATTTACCTGTTGAAAACAGCTAAAAGGCACTTCCCCCAAACCTGAATAGGATTGTTAACTGCCAGACAGCTCAGGGCATTTTCTTGCCTCCTGTTGGCCAAACACCTGAACAGCTGTAGGCTATTCCTCAAACTGATAATGCTTCTGTATAAACCATTTAATATCGTACCCTTTGAAGTGTATATTTCCACCTTGCCCTGGGACAAATTGTGTTATAATAAAAGTATGGGTCCTTGGTCAAGGTAGAGTCTTCTAGCTCCTTCAGCTGAAGCTCCTCTGACCCCCAGTGCCTTTCAAAAATATCTTTTGGCCTTGGACTCCTTCTTAATCATCGACGCGCAACCCCTTTCTCCAGAATGCTGAACCCTTTGTAAGGCTGGGAAAAGAACCCTGGCATAATGGTGCCCTAACGAGGGGCACCAACAATAAATGTAAGAGCTTTGGTGAAAATGAAAAGGTGTGGTATGTCACGGTGTATATAACAAGCAGCAATGTTTCCGGCAGAACCATCTGTGACATTTTCCAGTTCTTCTGATGCAAAGCTATACAATCCTAGACAAATTAAATTTTACAAACCTAAATCACTTAATGTATTATGTGCAAAACGATGTCTATGCCTCATTGTTGTTGTGATGATTTAAGGAGTTAGATTATGTGTGTTAAGTACTTAGGATATCACTGAGGCCCAGCAAATGGAATGTGGAGAAGGTGACATGCATCACCTCCACATCTGGCCCATGGAAACTTCCAATGAGAGATATTTCAAGTTCTTTCTCATTTCTCCAGCTTATGCAGATAAGCTCAGCACCCTTAAAACTGAGTGTTGATTTTGGTAGAGCCATGAGATGGAAGATTTTGGAGTCCCTCAATCACCAATAGGGAAAAACTATAAATCAAAAGTACCTATTTTGGATTCTTTGGATTATATTTGAATTAAAACACACATACAACTACATATATTGATCATTGTTTATTTTTTGCTTTTTTTTTTTGGTTAGAGCAGCTAGTGTTGCCTTAACTGAATGCATTATCAATAGAACTATATACTGTTTCCATAATGTCAATAATAAGAATAGAATATGTACTATCACTGACAGCATAAATAATACACTGCCAGGTGTCAAGTGTCAGACTCTTTATAGATTACACTAGAGGCCTGGTGCACAAAATTCATGCCTTCAGCCCAGCCTGCACCCTCTCCAATCCGGAACTCCTTGAGGGATGTCCGACTGCTGGTTTAGGTCTGATCCTGGGGATGGGGCTAAAACCCACAGTCGGATATCCCTCTCACAATCCTGGACTGCTGGCTCCAAATCACTCACTTACCAGCTATCTGGTCACCCTAACTGCCCCCCTCTGCTGGCCTGATTGCCCCTCACTGCCTCTGCATGCTGGCCTGATCGCCCCAACTGCCCCCTCCCTGCCAGCCTGGTCACTCCTAACTGCCCCACTTGCCAGCCTGGTCACCCCTTACTGCCCTCCCCTTGCCAGCCTGGTTGTCCCCAACCTCCCCCCCTGCTGGCCTGGTCAACCCTCACAGCCCCCCAGCCAGCCAGGCCACCCCATGCAGCCTGCTGTTCAGCCGTTTGGTCATCACTCACTAACCCCCTGCTGGCTGGTCGCCCCATGCAGCCTGCTTGTTCAGTCATTAGGTCATCCCTCACTAACCCCCTGCTGGCCTGGTCATAGGCAGCCATCTTGTGAGGGCATGATGATCAATTTCATATTACATCTTTATTATATAGGATTTCATGTCATGTTTTTATTAAGTAACAAGCAAAACCAACTTTGGTTAACTTAAGTAGCAAGTAACTCTATGCAGTAATACTAAGGAACCCAAAGAATCATCAGAGGAAGCCAGGAGAATCAGGGTCAGAATAGGGGAAGAGACCAAGGTAAGCTAGGCAGCCAGAAATTTACTCACCTTTATGCCATGGTAACAGTGTGAACGGGATTCTGTCCTTGGTATGTGTCATTAGGTGATCTATCATTCAGGGGACTCTGACACCCCTGCCGGACATCATCTGTATGAAATATTCTAAGACTTTCTGTCACTAACACTAGATCCAAAGTCAGTCGGGAGCCTCTGGGTGACTGAGACAAGCCACAGCTCAGTGCACCAGTTCACACTAGCTGAGGAGAGAGCCTGGTCCCTTTAGCTTTTTGAGTGGAAGGCAGAGCCTTCTTTTTCTCCCAATTCGTAGAATCTAAATCATGAAAATAGAATGCAGCGCTTCGCTATTTGGAACTCTATATATTCATGTACATCATGTTTTCTTTATATTTTCAAAATATGCTCTGGCCTACCTAACTCCGGCGTAACAGATCCTGCACTTACTTTCTCCATGAAGAGGAACTAACTAGGTTTCCATCAATATCCGCCTTCTTGTCCATAACTCTCTCCCTACACGCGACGACCTATAACCAAAATCTTAAACTTTTCACAGTTAATGTTAATAAACAACAAAAAAAGGAAATTAAGTTGGAGACTACATTCCTTATTCTATAACTAGTCAATAAGCCAAAATTTGCATTATATTTCTACTTTACTATCCATTTCACATTCTCTTTGCCCCAGACATCAATTCAGTTGGTTCAGAAATTCTTTAATCCACTTTATTATCAAAATCTCTGTTCATCAAAAATATGTGATTTTTGTATTCCTACCTAAATGGGTGCTTATGTCATCTATCAGCTTCTCTTAATGTGGATGTATCAGAACACACTGAGTGGGTTCATTAATATACTACAGCTATTTCTGATTTATAGCATAGACCCTATATAACCTTATAATACAATGTGTTGGTGTGTGTGTGTGTGTTTGTCTTTTCCCTACGCTCATGGATGGTGATGCTAGCAGAGGCATAAGTGGCATGTTAAGTAAAATAAATTTAAGTATCTATTCCATCAGGGATAAATTGCTACCCTTTGATCTGAAGAGGTCTTATACAGTACCTGTGGTCACAGTGATCATAATAAGTAATTTTTATACTATCCACCAGGCACTGCTCTCAGACCCTTCCAGTGAGGATTGCTATTATCTCTTTGAAATTATATCTGAGAGTGAAGCTGTTTGCTACTGATGTCACTGAGAATCAATTTTGCACTTTAGCAATGGGAGAGGCTCTCTAGCCTTGCTAAAGAGAGGACTATTGTTGAACCTAATTCATCTTCCTCTTCCCCCATCACAGCCCTTTTTGTTGTTAATTCTACTGGGAAAACATTTGGGGTGGCTGACTCATCTCCCCAGAGTTTAACCTGCTGCACTTGAAAAGTAAGAGCTCTTGGTTAGAGCTAATGGTGAACATTCACAAACTATACATATTCTCATACTCTGGGCCCATTCTTCTCCATAATTGATTCTTGCTCCTACAAAGCCCTTGACAATTTTTATAAAAAGTAACCTCCCTCCATTAATTGCTTTAGATTATAACATGTCAATTTTCTAACTGGCAAAGTAAAAATAACATGATGTGCTCCTTGACAGTCAGTCCCAGAGAGGTCTTAACATTTCTATCTTCCTTCTAGGGTATTTGTGGATGCAACTGTAATGTGTCAGTCACATGGTAGGCTAGTGCTTGCACTCCATGTGGTGGCCTTTGCGAGCAATACTTCTATCATTTTTCTAATTTTTATTCAAATGGTGATAAGGAACTCTCCATGAGATTATAATGATGGATTGAGGGAGAGTCAGACTGTATTGGGAGTTAGACCGGATGAAAACTTCAAATGACCTTAGGACCTGCTCAGGCCCATTCCTCATATACATTCTCACTTAAAGATAGAATCTTTTTTTAAAAAAATATTTATTGTTGATAGTATTACACATGTCCCCTTTTTCTCCCATTGACCCTTCTAGCCCGCGCCCACCCCCGGCCTTCATCACCTTACAGGCTGTGTCCAGGGATGATACACACACAAATTCTTTGGTTGATCACTTCCCACTCATTCATCCTCCACCCCCTTCCCTCTGAGATGGAATCTTGTTGGTTACAGCCAGTTGACAGGTCAGTGGAAGAAATAATGACCATAATGGCAGCTTGGCTCTCCTCATCAGATGTTCCACTTCTATCAGGGCTCATTTGTTAATCAAGAGCAACTTCTTAAAAGGAGAATCGAAGGGATTCATGCTCTAATTCTGAAGCTTGCTACAGTCTCTGTATGACATACGAAACTGCAGAAGATATTTTGAGCTTCATGAGAACCAGTAACTTTTAAGTGCTTAGAAAAAGAGTTGATGATTTGGGAAAGTGGTCCAGCTTATTCACTTTCTCTTGCTGTGTACTCCACTCAAGATTGGAAACTTTTAGAGTCCACACAAAAATGAGTCAACGCAGCAAGCCAATTGTAGCATATGTTGACTCCAAAATTTGTAAGCTTTTAGAAATAATTATATGGAGAAACAGTGTTATTTACAGGCTATAATGCTGTTTCACAAAGAAAAAAGAACAAAAGTTTAGCACATCAGATAGTGAATTTATTAAATATCAGCTTATTTAGTTCCTTCACATATTGTTTACTGTATTTACTATGTCTAGTTACCTTTTTTTTTCCCCTCTGAACAGAGACAAATTACCATGTACACCCAGATGTAGGCCTGCTGCCAAACTGCTTCTAAACTAATCAGAAGAGGGTCAGTATTGCGGCTTTAGGCTCTAATACTCAATATTGCCAAGATACAGTTGGCATTAAACACACCATTTCTGTTTAACTCAGTCATTGCCATAAGTGCAAGCTTTTTTTCCAAGTAGTATATCTTATCTCATAACTTTAGAATTGTTTCCACATCTCCTCAATAACTCAACCTTCACCCCCCCATCTTCCAGTTAAACCAATAAAGTGTGTACATTGCTATGAAGTGAATATTTGTTTCCCCTTACAATTCATTACACCCAAAGTGAGGATATTAGGAGTTAAGGCATTTGGGAGGTGATTAGTTCATGAGGGCAGAGCCCTTATAAATAAGGTAAATACCTTTATCAGAGAGGCCCTAGCGTGCTCTCTTGCCCTTGTCCTTCCACTACGTGAGGACACAGGGAGAAGGTGCTGTTTATGAACCAGGAAATGGGCTCTCTTAGCCACGAATCTGCCATTGCCTTGATCTTCGGCTTTCCAGTCTCCAGAATTGTGAGAAATAAACATTTGTTGTTTATAAGCCACCAATTTACGGTACTTTTATAGCCGCATGAATAGACTAAGACAACCATGGAATTGTGGGTTGAAATCAGCAACCTCCCCGTTATTCTATATCAATAGTCAGTATATTCTTTGGCCACTGGTCAGTATGTCCCTCCTAAACATAAATGAAAATGTTTTTGTCATGGCAGACACACAGCTATCTATGAAGCCCACTGAAGGAGACGGTTTATTTTCACACATTTCAAATATATCTGAGTCAGACCTTAGAGTCAGCATGGTCCTTACCCTTCATTGCTCCATTCAAACATTGCTCTGAATCTATACTATTTGGGTTTGAATTTCAGCTTTATAAATAATCAATTCTGTGGATGGTGCTTGTTGTTTCCAAAAATGTTCTGAAATGCTATTAGATGAAATCAGAAAATATTCTGAGACAGACATTAAAAGCATGTTCTTCATTAAATTTTAAAGAGTAGACTGAAATTTAGGTCATGGTTATACAAATGTACTGGGATTTTAATTAGAAATATAAGTCTCTGTGCTATAAAATTCTCAATTTGGAAATGAATTAAAATATTTTAAGAGAAAATTTATGAAAAAATTCAGAAGCATAAGTTTGGCTTGATTTTAAAAAGTTTTCTGTTCTAGTCAGTTATGCTCAGTGGATAGAGTGTGGGCCTGAGGACTGAAGGGTCCTGGGTTTAATTCTGGTCAAGGGCACGTACCTCGGTTGCAGGCTCCTCCCTGCCCAGTCCCTGGTCCAGGTGTATGCATAAGGCAACCAATCACTGTGCTTCTCTCATATCGATATTTCTCTCTGTCTTCCCCTCTCTCTTCCACTTTCTTGGAAAATCAATGAAAAAATACCCTAGAGTGAGGATTTAAAAAAATAAATAAACAAACAAATAAATAAATAAAATATTGAGTTGACCAATACCGTCATTTTGACTGCTCATGATTATCTAGATATTCTGTTTCCATTGATTTCGTTGCTTTCTCATTCTTTCTCCTCATAACCATTTTTCTCCAATATGTGAAAGGAGAGAAATTTAAACTCCAGTCAATTTTGCTTATTACTTATAGATTTATAATAAAATCAAAACCAATAATGAGCTCTTGCTACTCATAAGTTGTATTTATTAAGGTATCATTTGCTTTCTTTAACACATAACAAATATTAACAACATAATAAAAATAGACAAAGTAAGACAAGATTTTAACAGTAATTTAGTATTATGGCACTCTTATAACCTCATTCCATGCATGGTAGAATCACTGAAATAATAATTGTTTATAGTGGTAATAAGTACAATCTGAATTGAAGTCACTACATTTGGAAGCACACACAAGACGATTCTAAAAAAATCATCTTAAGGTTATTTTTCATCCTCTTGTTGTTGTTATTTTACTTTGTGTTTTGGAGGTTAATACAATAAAGACAGATCAAAAGCCCTACAGACTTGGAAATGGTTAGAAAACATTAATTTCAGCAGTTAATGGGAATTCAGTATGACCTGCTACTTAATGTTATCCATTAGTATTTTTTGTTTGTTCGTTTGACTTGTACATTTGGAAATGTATCTATGAGGCAGTACTTCCTATGTACTCTCTGAAAAACCTTCATAAATATTCTTTATAGCGTCTCCGTTTGTATTCCTTTCTATTGTTCCAATCTATTCTTGTCCCCTATTCTCTACACACTTTAAATTTATTCATCCTAAATGTACTACAAAACCTATAAATTTCTCAGGTTTAAGTGCCGCTATCTGAGGCTTCTTTTAACAGTTTACTCATATTTTTCTCACTATTTGTTATAGAAGTTTTATCCGACTTAAGTTTTCAGCCATTTTGTTAACAAGCTAAATTTAAATAGTAAATGAAAATATGTATCAGTGTATTAATATTTTTAGAATGGCCAAGTACTAAGTGGCTGAAGTTGGTATCAGTAACTCATTAAGAATGTTTACTCCGTTTTGATCTTCCAGACCACAGTGTGAAGGCCTTTATTATTCCTTTAGTGACTCTGGCTGAGAACCTAAAATTAAATCAGTTAATGAAAAATTAAGCCCTAGCCAGTTGTGCTCAGAGGATAGACCATCAGCCCCGCAGACTGAAGGGTCCCAGGGTTTGACTATGGTCATGGGCAGGTACTTGGGTTGCAATCTTTATCCCCGATGCCCTGGTCGGGGCGCATATGGGAGGCAATCAATCGATGTGTGTCTGTCACATGGATGTTTCTCTTTCTCTGTCTTTCCCCCTCCTTTCCATTCCTTCTAAAAATCAATGGAAAAATATCTTCGGGTGAGGATTAACAAAACAAAACAAAAAAGATAAAGGTAACTGAAAGCATACTGCCTTGATTCCTGCACCTGGTTGAAAAGGGTTGGGGGGGATGTTGATGTTTTGCCAGAGCTACTCTTACATGAGGTTTCCTAGGACTGCTTCGACGAGTGGTGGTTCATCTGTGATGTGATGGTGCAGTGGATCCAGGCGTTTTATGATTGTTGGTATCCTAACTTGTTCTGCTGGAAGGCTCATCATATATAACTTCTTCCCTCCAAATTCTCAGTGGCCACAGGTCATTCTGTTTCAAAGTGTTAAACTCTGGGGAACTTGGGGCCTGCTTATGAGTGACTTCAGGTTAGCCTAGAGACCTCTATATATCTTACCAATCTTGGGAACATTAACATTATTTGGATATTATGTGGAAACTGTTCTAATGTGGATTGTACCTTTATATTTCAAAATAAAGGTCATTAAAACAAAATGAGTAAAGTTTTAAGTTCCTGTTTTTCAGTGCTTATGGAGCATCACATTATTTCACTCCTCCCCTTCTCTGGCTGAACATGAAACTGTCCTGGGGCCAGAGTACACATTTCTGAATTCCTGGGGAAGGAGAGCTTTCATTAGACAGGAGGTGGTCCTGCTATTAATTTTTTTACCATATTGCTGCCTTGCAATCACATTTGAGAGAATGCTATACCTTGGATGCTCTGCTTAAAAAAAAAAAAATCAGAACCAAATGCTAATATTCTGGCACTTTAAAAACAACATTTCTGGATATCACTCTCTGCCTAATGCTGCATTTTGGGAGATGGTATTGTTACAATGACAACAACAATAAGAAAGATACTAAAAGCCGATCAAATTCCCACTTTGAGGGAGTATGTTGTGAGTTGTGAGAAGGGGTTTTCCGAATTACCTTCGCAAATTTTAATACACAATCAAGAAGCCAGCCATTAATGTCTTTCCCTAGGGGTTTGCAATCTCAGTTAACTTTAGATACCATTGCCTATATTTACATTTTTACTATGACAGAGAAAACGTAAAGCAACTATATGTATTCACCCAGCAAGTTGTTACACCATAAATTACTCATAAGTGCCCCTATGAATATAAAACTTGTATCAAGCATGTTAAATTAACCCAAAATTTCCTCAAAGCTAGCACTCTATTATGCATGTGAAAGGCATGCATAATCATTTGCCAGGTAAATTGCTTCATGCAGATAGTTTAAGCTCTTTTCCTCAGAGGTGAGAGGGCATCAGGCACTTAAGCATCTGCAGCATTGACTAATGCATGTGTGAATGCTAGTAGTCTCAAGAGTAGTTCTGTATCCCAGCAGCACTTTTCTAAGAAAGCATCAAAATGTGCATTCAATAAAAGCATTTATTTTTTAAAATCACATGCTAAAATTAAGAGCTATGCAGCAATTTCATCTGCATCCAATTGCTAATCAATAGTTCTTTATAAAAAATGGCATTGATATAGTCAAATGGGTTTGGGTCTTGTCCTTATCAGCTCCTTAGCATATGAGGAATAGTCTGCTCAGAAGTAAACCTCTGCAGAGTTAAAACCATATAAATAGAAGAATGAATAGCATCGTAACACTATTGTTATTATTATCACTGTTGTAATCCTGTGATAGTGGTTCTGGACATAGAAACTAACAATGAAGAACCTTTATTTTCTGCATTATTTAAAGTAAGATTTTTCCCAAATTTTTGTCTTTCAGTATATTTAAGGTCCTGTATACTTGAATCATTTTTTTTTTCTCTTTAATAAGTCTAGGCTTTAGGAGGTGTGTACTTTGCATAATTTTTACTTATAGCAATAGAAGAAGTCACAGATTTTTTTCATTGCTTCAGTTTGTTAAGTTGATCAGATAATGCAGCCAAATCCTCACTCTATTTCCATTATGGAATAACAACCAAAACAATACATAAAAACCAGGGACACAAAGCAGTTAACAGGGAGACATGCTTTACCCAATTTAATCCAAAGCAAATAAAATACCAAAGACTCTTTATCCTGAGCCATGTTTGTTAAACAACAAAACTTTTTAAGGATGGCAATTTTCCAAGTAACAAAGAAATCTGAGTACATGTAATTTGCACTACGTGTAAAGAAAGGCAGATTGGTCAGACCAGTAGCTCCGATTGTTCGCTCATCCCAAAACCTTTGCTTTATGAATGTAATTATTAGGTATCTTGGTGGATTTTTTAATACTATTTAATTCCTCTTAAGAGTCAAAATAAAAGATAAAAAACACATTTTGAGGGAACTTAACTATGTTCAAAGGATTCCAGTATATAAATATTAAAGTTGTGAGATATGCTAATATTAGGATCTCAGGCCGCTGCCTAACTCATAATAGTAAAAAATTTCTCTTAAAAATCACTTAAATTACCCATAAAATGTAAATATTGTGTTTTAAAATCATGTTTAAAATGTTCAGATCCAGGGAACTACACAGAAATCAGCAAACTACAGCAGATGAGCCAAATCCTGTTTGTCCTCTGTTTTATAAATAAAGTTTTATTGGAACATAGGCCTATTCCTTTACTCATCTATGAACTGAGTAGTTGCTAAAGAGACTGTCTAGTCTGCAAAGGCTAAAGTGGTCATGATTTGGCCCTTTATAGAAAGTTTGAAAACCCTTGAACTAGATTATAAGAAAGGCCATGGGGAATTCTATATATGATTCTCTAGCTTTTCATAGCTTTCTGATTTTAAATTCATAATGATAAATGGAAATTACTGGAAAGTTCCAGAATAGTTTAGGTTGCCTGAAGGTTTACTCCATGTAGTTTTAATGTTAGATCTATATAAATATGATACTATTCATGGAGATTTATTTGTTATTTGAGGAATATGAAGGTACCACTTGGGAACACACTTAGTACATAGTAGATTTACCTGAATTTGAATCTAAATCTTGCTTGACTATATCTACCTACATTTGTTTTCTAGGAAAGGTGCCTACACATAATTTCCATTGCCCGTGATCACTGCCATGTGATGCACAGGATGGCCTGAGCATGAGTTACAAGGTGTTTATGAATCAAATATCCAGCCTTATTATGAAATACAATGGAGATTTAGTGGTATTCACCCCAAAGTTTAGATTCATAGAGTGAAAAGTACTCTCAATTATGAATCAGGGGTTTGATGCCCAAAATAGAACAGATTCTTAATATGTTCTAATTATAGTTACAGCCAACAATTACAAGAGCCTTTCCTCCAGGATAGAAAACACTGGCACATCATCCATGACCTGAAATTTTTAGTTATTATTATCATTATGGTTATGGTTACTATTCCTAACTGAAAGCTCTTTGTACTCTATCAAGTCTTGATGTTTATTCTCTCACACTTAATTCTTTCATTCTTCTTCATCAATTATATTATATCATCCTTATTTATCTCTATCTCTTTTAATCCTAATGTATATTTCCTGAATGAAACACAGCAAGGTAAATATATTTACTGTGAAATTAATGAAGTATAACTTTTGGGGATCTCACTTAACTGGACCCCTTCCAAGTCTTGGAAAGGACCCTAATATTTAGTAGGTTGTGTTTATTTGTAAACTCTTCAAAATGTAGTATTTTAGCTGAAGTCAGTTAGTAGTTCTCTCCTTCTCCAAGATCAGAGTGTCCTTGGCATTTTCTTCCCCTTGATTCAAGTAAAAGGATATTGAGTTAGAGATACATTTAATTTAAATTTAATGGGGTATATTTATGGTGTCCATGTATGTATAATCAAGTAGTCATCCCAGGATAAGGTTGGCTCTAAAGAACAGTTATACAATGCACTGTGCCACTTCATCTTACATTAGGGCTCAAAAGTTCATTGCCTGAGGTATAATTATGAAAGTAGTCAGAAGTACATGATTGGTGGAGGAGAACAAGGTTGGAAATGTCCAGAAGTAGAAGCTCTAGGGAATTTTTTCAGTCATAAAACAGGGGAGGCGGGGGGTAAGATATCAGCCAAAGGATTTGTATGCATGCATATAAGCATAACCAATGGACACAGATATTAGGGTGGTGATGGCATGTGCTGGGCGGTGGGGGTGGCTGGGAAAGATCAATGGGGGGTCATAGGCAATACTATTTGTATCACTTTAAGCAATAAAGAATCTAAAAATAATAAGACATATAAAATAACAAATTGAAAAAAATTACTTCTAACAAATGGCTAATCAATAGAGTTATCTTTTGTTGATGGAGATTTTTCAGATTTTATAACATTTCTAAAAGTGTATATCTCATCAACAGTAGAATTACAAAGCTGAAAGGAACTTACCACTTATGTTTATTATATAAATGAGAAAAAAAATTACAAAATAATTTCAGACTGACAACTATCAGGGGGGGAGGGGTAGGGGGGACTGGATGAAAGAAGGTGAAGGGATTAGCCAAAGAACATTTATGCATAACACAAAGTACAGACAACAGTGTGGTGATGGCCAAATGGAAGTGGTGGTAGGTACTGGGTAAGGGTGGGGAAAGGTGGGGAGTGGGAGGGAATAGGGACATCTGTAAGTGTGTCAACAATAAAAATAAAGTGAATTTTAAAAAGAAATAAAAATCAACCTATGTGCAGCCAGAAAGTTGGGAAAAAGTTATGTGTCAGTTAAAAAATAATATTTTATATATTCCATTTTTTTTTCTCACGGTGTTTGCTATCTTCTTTGTGCCTTTTTTCCCCAAAGGCTAAGATTTCTGACCTTCTTGGGATCCCCAGCAGTGCCAATGTATTTTATTCAAGATTGAGATTGGTAATCACAACCAGAGAACAGGTTTTTGAAGAGGTTATGAAATAAGAGTAGCTATCTTTTATTTGAATTTCAGTGTTTTTATGCATGAAATCCAAACAAATACTTATATTTGTTCCCCCCAAATTCATTTTAGTGAATTCCATTCCTAGCCTCTGTTTTAAACTGTAATACCTAATTTCAGTAGGGAGATACTCTCTAGGAGCGCTCCTTGTGAATGTTTGATACTACTCATATTCAAAACCTTCATGTCCCATAAACATTTTCTGAAAACAAATTAGAACAGGCACGTGTTTACTATGCCATAGGAGATGTAAGCCTAGATAAACACTAACTTAAAAATGTCTTGGTACAAAGTCCCTTGTTTCCCTCTTTCTTCTCCTTTAAATGTTGGCCTAAAAAGGTGTGGATCATTCTTAAATGTGATTTCAGCCCAGCTACCAACATAAACTTGGGACTTGGAAAGTATTATTGTTAGTTCTGATAATAAAAACTTCAAGAATGCTGACAGACTGCTAGGCACAAATACATATTAAATCTGGCTTTAGTGAGTTTGTTCTAAGAAGACGCAGTGCTGCATGTGAAATGTAGGATCATGGGATCCAAATAATCCCACTTATGTCAAAACTAAACAAATCTTCTCCCATGGTTTCCAGAAAATACTATTAATAATAGCCTGTCTGGGGAACATTATCTGTAGCAATGTGTGAAAAAAAAATGCTACGAATATATTAGCATGCAAGTGTAAACCTTTCAAGGTGTAGATTCTGCTTACTTTCAGTCTCTAGGTTTTTAAAACTTTTTTTTTTTTTTTGATAACCTAATATACCAATTGGAGATATACGTTTACTGACTAAGGAATTTTAAACTTCAGAAATGCTGGGCTTCCAACTTTCCCAGCCTTCCTCTTGCATTAATTAATGCAAACTGATGTGGTGAGTTAAGCAGGGCTCCCTTGGCAGGTGCTTAAAGTACAGTAGGCTTGCTATCTTCTCCATAATGGAAACGCTGAATGTAGAAACTCAGGGATGTTATAAATATCACCTTCACCATCCCTTGCAAACAGATTAAAGTCCTAGTGGCAGAAAGGAGGGTACCTGTGGTTAGAAAAATCATCTTCTTATTAGAAAAAAAATTGGGATGTCCACTTTGGATTGGCCTTCTCAAAATTAGCCTGAGAGAGGTGGACAAGTTTCAGAATGGAATAATGAGAATCACTAGGCGAGGGAAAATCTGGCATTCTTCTGCTGTAGGAAGCTTGTGCATAATTATGTCCATATCAACTGATAGTTGCATTTTACTTCAGCTGACAGGATAGAAATTGAAGCAGGGACTTTAGAATATACAACCCCAAGATATTTTTGCTTGATAAGACTGAAGACTAATTTAACTGTGCATACGCAAATCAAGAAACAACCTAATATTTGGTAGCTATTTTTAGAGTTGCATTCTTAGATATATATATATATATATATATATATATATATATATATATATACACACACACACACAGAGAGAGAGAGAGAGAGAGACTGAATGGAGTCAGACTAGAAACACAATAAATTTTGAAGAACACAACACAAAGTATGTAAGTGTATGTGTATTTTCTGATACTGCTCCTTTTCCTCAGTGGTTTGTGGGTTCACTACAACAAATTCAGATGTTATCAGGATACTTTTGATGCCTCTGGCCTTCTTAATGTGTCAAGGTCATGATTGATTGTGTCTAAATATTTTGCAGATGGATAATAATGTTTTCATTACCCCTGATGCCTTTGAGTCAGGAACAGCAAGCTCCTACCTACTGATATGGGCAGAGCCTTCCTACTTGCATCTCAGCATTAGAGTGGCTCCAGGTTCCCAGCGAAATCCCAGAAACCACAAGTCCCTTAGTCTTATGTGGAATGGGTAACATGACTGGCAGTCCTAATTTGTCAGTGTGTTTTCCACTAGACATTTAATTTCATCCAGTCCTAATCACAGATAATTTTGTAAAGACCAGCTCCGCAACAGGCATTGTGCTAAGAGAATAAAACAATGCTTTTGACTGGACCTGTGTATGTCAGGATACTATCCTATTTTAAATGATGGCTTAGGTAGGTTAGGTCAGGTAGAGAGGACAGTTGATTCCCATTGGGTAAACTATTTCTCAATGGAAAGCCCTTTAGTGAGGACTATGGTAAACGAACATAAGAATTTCAAATCTGTACATTAAGACAAAAGAAAAAATATTGCCAGAGGCAGTTTGCAAAGAAATTACATCTGGGTGCAGTGAAGAAAATCCTAAGAGGAAAAGGTTCATTCAATGAGTGAGCTCTTTAGGGGAACTATTATTTGATTAAGAAAGCTATTTATTTAAATGGAGTGTGCTATTGGACTAGTTTAATCCAGGCCCTGAAGGCTATTTTAACGGTTCTGAGAATTGCTTCTGCAAAACATATCTGATTTTTTGATCACTGCAAATTCAATCACAGAGGATAAACCATTTTACTTCAAGTCATGTTAAGCTTCTGGTCAACTTGAGAGGTTATGTATGAGATACAATAAGACTATAAGGTTGAGCCTTAGTTCCAGGTAGCCTTTCCTTTGCTTTTCCTTCCAGACGATGTTAGGAGAACCTAACTTATGGAAGGGCTCAAGCATCTCAGAAGCAATCTATAATTTAAAAAAAAAAGTGTAATATGCTAATTAGACTGGACAGCTGAACGACCTTCCAGATGAAGCCGGGCTGCACCGGCCAAGACAAGCCGCCACAGCTGCGAGGGCTGAGCCCCTCGCATGTATTTTGTGCATCGGGCCTCTAGTGGGGAAATAATATTGGAGGTCAATGAGACCCGCTGAGTGTTCGGTCTGATAAAATAATTGAATTGATACCCCCTCCTCTGGGAACTGACCTTTAGACCACGTCACAACCAACATTCCACTTGCTCAGACCACATTTCACTTGCCAAGACCATCATCTTTCCCCTCCAAACTTACCCAGGATCTGACTCACCCAGAGAATTCCCTGCTGAAAAAGCCTGCCTAGGGTCCTTTAAAACCTCTGACTCCCTGGGTGCTAGTGCCAAGTTGGGGCTCGGCTCATATGGTATCCAGATGGTCTAATAAATTTATGATCCCATACTACTTTTGGCCTCATGTACTCCTCCTTTGGTGACCCTAACACTGAGAAATCCAAATCAATAAGGAAAGAGAAAATTAAAGCAGGGATCTACTTTAGATATAGATGGTACCTTGATGTAAACTTGATTATCTGGGTCAAACATGGAGACTACAATGGACTAACATAGAAATAAATTAGTCCATCTAGTTCCAACAAACATAACGTTATTGGAAATTATGTTTTAATCACTAGAGCTTATAGGGAATTTTTATAGTTAAAGGAACAATGAAAGATTACACAGTACTCAAAGAAGACAGGATATCCACAGTATTTAAAATGTTGAAAATTATAATATATAGGGCTTATATTCAGCTCATGAGCCCAATAGCATCTGTTCTGGTTGTTTATGGTCTCTGCCCCTTTTACTAGTAGTTGGTATCCCTGCTATATCGGTAGTTAACAATTTTTAATATCATCCAGATAATAAGAGACCATTTGTTTTTAAAACTGACTGCTTGAACATTTATTATTTTTTTAAATATATTTTATTGATTTTTTTTTTTACAGAGAGGAAGGGAGAGAGATAGAGAGTTAGAAATATCGATGAGAGAGAAACATCAATCAGCTGCCTCCCGCATGCCCCCTACTGGGGATGTGCCCTCAACCCAGGTACATGCCCTTGACCGGAATCAAACCTGTGACCTTTCAGTCCCCAGGCTGACGCTCTATCCACTGAGCCAAACCGGTTTCGGCTGAACATTTATTTAATGTAAAAAGAATGCACTGAAAAGATAAACACTATGTTTTTTCTTTATTTTATTTTATTTTTTTGTCCATTACCAGTTACATTTTAGCAGGGAGACAGGATTATGTGAGAGAATGGAATGGAAACAATCATGTTGGCTATATATATTTTCCTTTGCTTTGACTGTTTGAAACACGAATGTTCATCCATATATTGTTAGATTACTGAAAAATGAAAATATGTTTTATACAATGAAGTCTATGAATAATAAGAAATATACAGAATTATAAGCTATACAAATTAGCTCTAGATGTTAAATAATTTATAGACTATTTTCCATAGAGGAATGATGAACAACATCTCCAAACATTCTGCAAGTAACTCTGCTTGGTGATCAGTGACTTTAATTTGTACTTTCTATGAACCAGTGAAAGTAAAGACAGATTCCCTTCCAAAGGGAAATTCATGACTCATCTATATAATAAAAGCCTAAGCCACCATTATGACAGAATGACCTGAATGACCAGTCCCTATGATGCGCACCGACGACCAGGGGCAGATGCTCAAGGCAGGAGTTGCCCCCATGGTGGTCAGTACGCTCCTCAGAAGGAGCAGCTGCTCAGCCAGAAGCCAGCTCACAGCTGGCGAGCGCAGTGAAGGTGGTGGGAGCTTCTCCTGCATTCATGGCAGTGCTAAGGAACAGCGAGCCAAGCAATAAGGAGTGAGCAGGTGGGCAGTAAGGAGCGAGGGATTCTGGATTGAGTGAGGAATGTCCCCTGAGGGGTTCCATACTGCAAAAGGGTACAGGCTGGGATAAGGGACCCCATCCCCAGTGCAGAATTTCATGCACCGGGCCTCTAGCTGTATACTAGTATATTAGTGGGAGGAGACAGTGACCTGCTTGGTAAGGTGGAAAGTAATTGTTCATTCTCCTTTCACATACTATGATAAAAGCTAATATAGCTACTGGTTAATATTATTTAATATACCTAGATAAAGAGTGAGATAGGGCATGCCTGCATAGTTAATGATCTCATCTGCAAATAAGGATGGTTGTTTGTTGCTTAGTGATATCTATGCCTTTTATTTTCTCTCTTTGTCTCACTGAGCTGGACAGGACAATTTTTGCCTTCCCTCATTTCTGTTTTTCTGTCCCTAGTCTCCATCTCCGGTTGCTAAGACACCTACCTAATAAGCCCTTGTCTCAGACTCTGATTGCCGGTGGCAACCAAGTCTAAGACATATTTTACAGGAAAGAGAAAAAAATGTCACAGCAGTATTATGTTTAACCTATAGAATATCCTATCTAATAATAGCCTAATATGCAAATAGACCAAATGGCAGAATGACAGGAGGGGTGAGGGGGGTAAGGCCAGTGAGCAGTCAGCACCAAGCCAACCAAGGGGGGTGCCAGTGGGTAGAGGGAAGAGACAGTGATTGGGGGTGGCAGTCCCACAGAGGGAGGCCAGGCTGCTGTCAGCCAGACATTCCCTGAGGGTTTCTGGACTGTGAGAGGGCACAGGCCGGGCTGAGAGACACCCCTCCACCCCACCAAATGCACGAATTTTTGTGCACCGGGCCTCTAGTAGTATATAAATAGGGTTAAAGCACAAATCACTTTGGCTGACTTGGAACTCACTGGTTATTTAAACCAGTGAATTCTGGTTATCAGGTAGGGTTTAAAATAACAGTGGTGTAAAATAACAGTAAAGCATTTTACAGATGTTGGACAATTCATTTTTTAGGTGAGAAGGTAGGAATTAAATGTCTAAGTGCAATAAGTATATAGAACAATAATTTCAAGTATTATAAGTTATGATTCAGACAAGTTATAAAGAATGTGGAATGAATTTCTTTAATACATTTGGAAAAGCTGCAGAGAAGGAGGAATTACATAAATTGGTTATATAAGAAAAATATATAATATGTGAGTATAACAAATAATATCATATGTTAATATAGCTCTAAAATATATAGGTATTATATGAATTTCAATATTCAGCTTTCTTATTAGATTTCCTAAAACACAGTGATAATATTAAAAATCCTATTCTGATAAACTGATAAACTGTATTTGAAGAGAATACTATAGGTATTTAAGCAATAAATGTTTAAAACATTTAATGATTTTTTTTTTTTAACCAAACATTGTTGAGGTAAATTTTGGTCTTGTTTCTTGAAAATAATTGTTGTTAAATCAAGTAATTGTTTTAGTAATTGCAATTTGAGAACTTGTCAATGCTTTTAAGTTGTTCTATGAGAGTAGAATGAGTCAAAAATTTTAATTTGCAAAATCCCATTGTTGAGGCACAATGCTAGCTTTTAAACACAACTGTCTCTTCACCAAGGTTTTATTACAGATGAAAATACCAAGGAAACGGGCAGTCAGAGCTTCAATGAAATAATACCCAATTTTGAAGCATTGTCTCTGTATGTGTACTTACATTGTTAATTCCCCAAAGTACAAAACTATTTCCTAATCTTTTACGCATGACAGAAATATAAGTGCTTTTCCTTTTTTTATCATTTAAAATGGGTTTTAAAAATAAAAATTAACTAGGACATTAGAAATAATTGCATGGGTATGATTTTTTTTGCACTAAGTTACTATAATAGGGCATATTGGACAGGATAACTGATTTTTATGAGAACAGAAATGAGAGGGAGTAACAATTTTAGAAACTGTGAATAAAAGGGGGGAAAAAGGCCAAAAGAAAAAGGTGATACCAGGTTATTTCTGTATTCCTATGTTATCTACTTCTCCCATAATTTTCTTCTTTTTTACTCTTAATCAAATGGGTTTACATAAGAAGCATAATGCTTACAATTACTAGTTAGAGGTCCCAAAGTCCAGTTCTTGCTTAGCTCCTAATTTTTTTTGAGACCTTTGGTCCATCATTAAGCCCTACATGGTATCAGCTGTTCCCCATGTGTGGGGAGGATGATTGTTCCATTTGTTGATTCTACATTTCTGTTCCCTGTGAATACACCATTTATAGATTTTTACTTTGAGTAAATTAAAATGTTTTATCCAAAGTCACTGGGTTATAAATTCACCTCTTGGAGGAGAAATGAGTTACATAACAAAAAGTTATAAATATCTTGTATTCAAATCAACATACCTGAACGCTGTCTTTCATATTGGCAGTTGGCAATCACTGTTTTACTCAATCATCTGAAGAAACATATTCAGGAAAAAATGTGCTTCAAAACTGGAGATCTTGAATAGCTCCTAATTCCTAATATTGTAGTGTGCATTGGCTTAGACATGAGGGTCACATAGGTAGAACATTGTGAATATGGAGAATCTTCTAGGCAAGTATGTGGGATCCATAGATAGCCACAGGGAGAACTAGGAATTTGATTCCTAGTAGGTGTTGGGCCCTAGTAGGTCTGTGAGTTAACTCAATCTTTGTTTCCTCTTTTATTTATTTATTTTTTTGCCTTTTGCAAGTAATGGATCACTTATTTTGTCTAATCTACTACTAAGGCATTTGCAACTTTATTTCATTGCCTGTAAAGGCTCCGGAATAACCATGAACTTTTTCAAACTCAAATTTGAGGAATTAGTTTGCACCATTTATTGTTGGACTGTAGCATCACAGCTGCCAAGAGTAGTACACACAAGATCCACACCTTTAAGATGTTTATTGCAGCTTTATTTGCAATAACTCAAAGCTATAAATTCAACTGTCCACAAACTGTAGTATATTTTTACAGTGGGGTGATTGATATTCAGCAATTGAGAAGTAACTGTTGATATACAACTTAGATTAGGTTCAAAGTAATTATGCTGAAGAAAAGAAGCCAAGCAAAAATAGTGCATATATTATGATCATTTATGTAAAATTAGAGTGAAAAGCAAACTAGTTTAGAATGACCAAATGCAAATGAGTTATCACCTGTAGACAGAGACAGAGGAAGGGACAAATTTAGAAAAAGGGCACAGGGAATTTTGTGAGGCAATGACAGAATTTGATATCATGATTGTGGTGATGGTTTAAGAAGCACACACATATTCCAAAACTGATCAAATGGCACAATTTAAAGATTTGCTGTATTTCAATTATATTTCAAAAATTCATTAAAAAAGATAATAATCTGACACCCATGGGAATGACATAAAAGTATTTTCAGAGCAGTGAATTGTGAAGAAGAAAATTGTTTTTTTTTTAATTGTTCCAGATTCATACTTTTATTCTACAACTAAAATATAGTATACCTGTAATCTTGGTTTATATCTGTGAGTTTTTATATGTCTCACCCATATTTTCTTTTTACAACTACTTGGTAGCAGATAATTTAAATTAATAATATATTATTTATTCACCCAGTAATTATTTAGCATAAGTAGGTCTACAGTTGTGAGTACATAAAACAGTTTATTCTTGTATTATTATTTATTGATTATTATATTATTTATATTATAACTGTAAACATACTTCTTCCAACCCCTGTAAAATTCTAAACAAATGGATATTTTGTATTGTAACCATTTTATATTTAAATTAAAAAATAAAATTACTTAAACAATTGAAAAAATTACCACATTAAACTTTGTTTTTTGGTTATTAAATATATTTTTAAGTAAATACACCTAAACACGTTTTAAAAACATAGCAATATTCCATTATACAATCACAAGTTTGCTAAAATTGAAAAACAATAATTTAAAGAAAATGTAAGGTAAATAATAAGGCAGGAACAAGGAAATACTTGCTAAAGCTATGATTAGCCTATGATTCAGTAATTACTTTTCTGGTTATATGTTACCTCCCTTCAAAAAAAAGGATTATTCATTTCACCAAAAAAAACTTGCCCAAAAATGTTGCTAGCAGCTTTATACATGATAACCTAAAACTGAAAACAACTCAAATGGTTTATGTACACTATAGTATTCATTAGAGTATGGATGATTTTCATAGACATATTATTGAAAAAAAATAAGAAGTCAAACACACCCTTAACCGGTTTGGCTCAGTGGATAGAGCATCGGCCTAAGGACTGAAGGGTCCCGGGTTTGATTCTGGTCAAGGGCATGTACCTTGGTTGTGGACACATCCCCAGTATGTGCAGGAGGCAGCTGATCGATGTTTCTCTCTCATCGATGTTTCTAACTCTTTATCCCTCTCCCTTCTCTGTAAAAAAATCAATAACATATATTTTTAAAAAAACGAAATCAAACACACAAAAAAAGTACAGACCGAATGATTCCATTTAGATCAGGTTCAAAGGAGGCAAAAATGAAATATGATGTCAGAGTTTAAGAGAGTGGTAAGGCATGTGGGCTCAGGGGGAAAGCAGGGAGCCCGCAGGGGGCTGGAAATCTCTACTCTGATCTGAGTTGTAGTTGTACAGGTGCATACACATTAAACACTCATTGAGCTGTACATTTGGACATTTTTACTATATAAAAATTAAACTTCAATAAAAAACAGAAAGCTATGATGATGATGATAACAATAGCAATGGAACAGTTGGCCAATTTGGGAGAAAAGGAAAATTTCAACCTACATTCTTATCTTATGAGTAATAAAATGAAGAATCGAAGTTTTAAGAGCCTTGTCTAAATGCATACCATAATCCAGGGAAAGAATGTAAACTTCCTGTCTCCTTACTGTCTCTGTGATGTTTCCATGATAGGAGCTTTCCTTCAGTCACTTGGTACCATATATTCAGATTTAGAGAAAACAATAACATAGAGGATCACAAACAACTTGGTTTTCGATATTGGTTGTAAAAAGAAGCCTGGCAAGTGCCACGTTATGTGTCTTACTGCATTGGACAAGAACAGCAAAGCATGATAAGTCTGCATTTTGATAGTAGAGTTTGTCCATGTGAAAGTGTACTGGTCAGTGATGAATTGCATACATGTTAAAGGAAAGAAGTATTAAAGGAGGCAAAAATATGGAAGCCCTGAAACATGCCCCTTGGAAAATAGGGAGGAATTAATTACTTTCTGGTTGCAGTGTTATACTTGGCTGAACTGGCTTCAAGTTTAACCTCCGTCTTCTTGGATTTGCATCAATGCTGTTTCAAATGTTCTGCTCTAAAAATCCAGATTTGCTATTTTATAAGAGCAAGCTCCTATTTAAATATAATTAGAGAATGTGCTGGAAACAGCCTTGAGCAGTAAAAGTCCAGCAAGTCATAAATGTCCAGCATCAAAGAAATTCAACAAGGCAGTTACTCCGACGTGCTACCTACTAGAAAGAAAATTGGCAAACAGAAATAATTTTGGTGACCTCCAGAGACAAAGGAAGAATGCAGAAAAAATATTGAGCATATTGCATTCACCTTCTTTACACATTTATCAGAAGGACTCTGAATATTTAGAAGTTCTAAGATTACTTCATAGTTAATTTAACACCTTGATAATATACATCTCCTTTCAGCTCAGATTTTGTCACTCTTTTACAACCTGCTTCCCTAAGATAATCAATTAGATTGGCAATGACGACAGATGTTAAGGCTTGGAGTTTCTTTCATACTTACTTCTTTCTAAAGTAGGCGAAATCTTAATTTTTTTGTAATTTTAACTCTAACAAAAAGACACAGGTATTGCTTAATAACAACATAATTCATTAAAAGAGCCTGCTTTCTCATATTGGAAATACATTTTTTTCATAATGTGACTCTAAAGGCAAATGGCAACAGATTTAACAGTTGGAAGAAAAGGTTAAGTATTTGTACAAAATTCTTCTGAGCACAGTGCCTAACCACTACCAAGCTTGAATTGTGCTGACTTTTTCCAAGGCTAAATACCCCACAGTAAACATTATCCCTTATTAGGCTAATTCTTAGAATTTCTCAACTTTTTAGTAATGCACTTACCACATTAGAATTATCATGTATAGGAAAAAGAAACAATTCTCAATTACACAGGGAACAATTTTGAGATGTATCCCCACATGGTCTCTACTATAGGGATTTTTTAACATAATAACCTTCATTATGATATCAAAAGAGGCATCTTGTCAAAGTCTTCCTCTATCCTCTATATCGCTATTCATTAAAACTTTGATTAATAGGAAGTTAGGAGCCAAAAGCCTCAATTAACTAATTTTTCCTATGTTCCACTTTTAATAGAGACAAGTAATTTGTTAGAAGAAAAAAAAGAGATGATTTCAGGGATTTATTATAAAACCTTAATTTTTATTCTCTTTCTCAAACCAGTGAGTCTTTGTGTTTACTGGACCTATACATCAGGTATTGTGGAAGATAAAGGAAACCTGAAGACCACTACCTTCAAAATGCTCAAGTCCAACAACAGGGCAGATATGTACAAGTTATGTAGTTAAGGGCTAGAAAGTTTCATCAATTCCCCCTGGAAAAGAAGAAGAAATGTGTTACGAAAGGCTTACTAAGAAAGGTAGCGATTCCATTTTTATGTCCTATTAGTCTCTAATTGTGTTATTTTAAAGTGATTTTGAAACTCTGCAACATCATAAGTGACCAAAGATTAAAGGATGCTCACTTTGAGCAAAGGAGGAAAAGTATATTCAAAAAGAACTCTATACCATTAATAAATAACATCGGTAAGAAAATCTATAATAATAAAAGCATAATATGCTAATTAGACTGGACATCCTTCCAGACGTCCTTCCGGATGACCTTCCTGATGAAGCCAGGGCTACCAGGGGAGCCCGGGTCCCGGGTGCCAGAGGAAAGCCAGTGCCTGCAGCGGGGGAAGGAAGGCCTACTCTTGCATGATTTTCATGCATCAGGCCTCTAGTCAGTACATATTTAACAAGAAAACTGATCAACTACAACCTTGAACTTCATATACCTGTTGAAGGTTATCTTTCATATAGTCAGTACAATTCCTTTTATTTATGCAGTTCTCTGATTGAGCAGGCAAATTCATGAATAAAATAATATGTTTGGTTGTTTTTTTGTTTTTTTACTGTCCTTTAAATGCATGCCTAGAGCAGTGTTTTTCCAGGTTACTGATTGAAATGAAAAGTTAGTTTTGTTTGTTTTTAATTTGCAAGTCACCAAAAGTGCTCTGGGCAGTAATTAATGTTTATTCCAGTATATATTAATAACAAAAATATCTTAGAGTATATTGCAGACTGCTCCTAATTTCTAATCTGAGAGGTGGGGTAGGCTCCTTTCTTCTCTCCACTATTACCTCATTCTCTTCATCTACATTTTGCTACCAGCCTCTGTATGGGGCCTGGGATTAGGGTGAGGGAATAGAAAAGGGAAAGAGTTTAGGAAGCAGGAATGGAGTGGCTGGGATGGCAGTAACCTAAATGCTTACTTTAGCTGGAGAAAACTTTTAATGCTGACTCTTTTTTGCCCAGTGGTGGTGTACTGAATTCCTTGGAAATTCACTACATGTCCAATTACAGAGCATTTCACATATCTATTCCCTTAAGACGATGCAGAACCTCTCTCTCCTGAGTGATCCTTTACATATGCATCAACCCTTAAGCACCTAGAACTCCCTCTTAGTAGTTTAGGCTTTGTTATAGAAGAGACCAATACCTCACCACCAAAAGGAATGTTCTCCTTTCACACTTAGAGTTGTTTCTTTGAAGTGGCAATTTAGCCAAAGGTTACATTTAGGGACATCCCCTTTGTACCTGTGTGAGGCCACTGACTCTGAAAAGACCCAACCTACATAAATGCAAGGTCAAAAAGAATAACTTTATGCGCCCTTCCCAGTGGCCGGCTGAATGTGAAGAATTCTAAAAGCCTGGATTAGCCATGTAACAGAGGGACAGCGCATCCCTCAATGACTACAAGAAGAAAGTCCCCCTCTTCTATAAGCAGATATACAGTAAATTCTATTGTATTAAGCCTCTGAAAGTCTAATGTTTATGTCTTTACAGTAACAGCAGCATTGCTTTTACTAAAGCATCCCTCCATGGAGCTCTCAGGCACAGGGTCCACACATTTTTACGCTTCTATTTTTAATCATGGTCCAAGTCTGGTCAAAGGCAAAGACTCCACTCCACACCGTCTGCCTTGACTACGTCTGGGCATGCACGCTGCCCAAGGCAGCCGCTTCCCTGCCCTCCGTGCCGCTGCCAGCTGTGTCTTGCTCTCCCTGTACTCCGGGTTTGAGTCACAGATAATGTCATCATGATCCCAAAACTTAAGAGTATAAAATAATCAGCTTTCCAAGTGGTCTCCTAAAAGCTTTTTATATTTAACCCCTACTTCCAGACAAAGATTTTAAGAGTCACAAAACCTCCCCTCTACCTTTTTTATTTATTTATTTTTTTGCAAGTATTTGTCAGGTAACTCTCAACCTACTTTGAAATGCGGTGTCTATTTCCTATGGACTTCAAACAACACTTATATGGCAACTGCTTTTTATATTCACACTAGGAGCCCAGCACATGCAATTGCGTGGCCTCGCGGACCCACCCACCGCCCTGCCTTGACACCCAAAACCTCTCCACACAGAGCTCCAGTGTGCCTGGCCCAGTCCTCGACCTCTCTGGCCTTCTCTGGCCATTAGCATATTAGCTCTTTATTATTAGGATAGCTCTTTCAAGTAGCCAAAACATTATCAGGTTTACTTACTTTTTAAATGTTACAACAATTCCTGTACATAATGTAGACTCATTGCAAAGGAGCAACTCCTAAAAGCATGCTGGGAAAACAATTTGCCCCCAAGATTTTTTGAGTCCGCCAGTTATGCTTTCAGAGTCATTCTAAAATAACTTCCCCGAGTTTACATTATTTAAGGAGAAAAGAAGACAGCAAACATTTCTGGAAAAAATAATGAAAGTGGCATTTGTTTCTCCTTTCAGCAACAGTGAGTTTGTTGGAATAGTTGTGAGGAATGAAAATGAGAAAATAAAAACAAAGTGGGAGGAGAAAGAGCCTAATATCACATAACACCATGATACTTAAAAGGTACTTATTAAATTTCATAGCAAGCTACCCAGCCTAGTCTGTTCTTGATCTTGCATTGTTTCTTTTCATTTGTTGTAAGGAGGTGAAAGGAACTCTTCTCAACAATGTGTATCCTGAAATTGATTTCTAAGTAGTGCAGAGTGAAGAAAGGTTAACCAAAAGCAAAGGGGGGAAAAAATGCCTGGCACTGAGTGTGGGGCATGCTGGCAGGAGAAGACATAGCTCTTCTTTTTTTAAATATATTTTATTGATTTTTTACAGAGAGGAAGGGAGAGAGATAGAGAGTCAGAAACATCAACCAGCTGCCTCCCGCACGCCCCCCACTGGGGATGTGCCCGCAACCCAGGTACATGCCCTTGACCAGAATCAAACCTGGGACCCTTCAGTCTGCAAGGCCGACACTCTATCCACTGAGCCAAACCAGTTTCAGCTATCTCTTCTGAATTGTATCAAACTTTAATCCCCAAGGCATCATCAACTAACCTGGCAAGCCCAGCCTTAAATTCCAGGACAAACAGCAGTGAATCGCACGATGCCAGGCTCCGCGGAACCCAGGCAATGGTCCCTTCGAAACCCCTGCATCCTCCCGTTCCGTTTTGTTACTAAATGAGGACACAAGCACCTGTTCCAGCAGCAGGCGGCATTTGTTCATTACGGCTGTACCTGCTGGGTTTTAATCAGTCTGCAGCTGCAGGAGCCCGCTTAAGTAACAGTTTATAGGACTGGGTTTTTACCAAGTGGCATTTTCCATGAAGAAGCAAAGTTTCATACAACACTTTTATCATACACAAAGCACCACAGAAGTGGCTTTTATGCCTCCATCTCTCTCCCTTAACATTTAGGACTACTAATTAGTGAATCGTTTCGCATGGAGCATTGGAAAGCTAAGCTCTCATTCTTTCTGCCTTCGGGGACGGTCTGTGGTATGTGCTCTCATTACCGAATTCCTGCTTCTTAGGAAGAGAACAGCCAGCCCTGCCCCCCCCTCCCCCCCCCACCTCCGCTTGTGCACTTCTCTTTTGTAAGCCTCAGAAGGATTGTTAAGGCCACTTCCATCTTTTTTTTTTAATTTTATTTCTTTATTGATTAAGGTATTACATATGTGTCCTTATTCCCCCATTACCCCCCACCTCCCATTCATGCCCCGACCCCTCTGTTGTCTGTGTCCATTGATTAGGCCCATATGCATGCATACAAGCCCTTTGGTTGCTCTCTCCCCCTTACCCCCACCATCCCCTACCTTCCCTGAGGTTTGACGTTCTGATTGATGTTTCTCTGTCTCTGGATCTGTTTTTGTTCATCAGTTTATGTTGTTCATTATATTCCACAAATGAGTGAGATCATGTGGTATTTATCTTTCTCTGCCTGGCTTATTGCCACTTCCATCTTAGAAGAAAAAAATTAAAAAGAGTCGATAAGAAAAAAAACACACACTATGTCTAGATGAGAATAAATCTGGGTACTTAAACTACACAATGACTTTCAAAACACACCATGAGAATTTTAAAATGACAAGTATCATGAGGTTAAACATCAAAACAAAAAAGTTGTAAGAAGCGAATTTCCTTCTTCATGATACAGAGATTTTCTATAAATGCAGTTCTTCCTCTAATTTTTTTAAAGCATTTGTGTTTTTTCCATACTTGGAGTGCAATGCGTGAACCTCGCTCACCCTAAGACAGTGGTCAGCAAACCGTGGCTTGAGAGCCACATGCGGCTCTTTGGCCCCTTGAGTGTGGCTCTTGCACAAAATACCACGTGCGGGCACACACGTACAGTGCGATTGAAACTTCGTGGCCCATGCGCAGAAGTCGGTTTTCGGCCTGGGTGAGTCTGTTTTGAAGAAGTGGCGTTAGAACACTCAAGGGGCCAAAGAGCCGCATGTGGCTTGCGAGCTGCGGTTTGCCAACCACTGCCCTAGGAAAAACACCTTCAAGATCATGTTCTCTCCCTTGCTATTGATACCAGGATGTGGGGTCCCAGTTTATTGTCTTGTGAAGTCGAAGAATGAGTTTACAGACAAAGAGTTAAGCAAAAGCAAAAGCAAAGTTTATTGAGAGATAGACAGACTCCCTCTAGCAGGGAGGGGACCCAAGTGGGTTGCTGTAGAAGCTCTCTGTCTAGGGGTATATATGTGCCCTGTTAGCTTCTGATTGGTTTTCCCTCGGTAGCTCTCTGTCTAGGGGTATATATATGCCCTGTTGGTTTCTGATTGGTTCTTCCAGGAAGCTCTCTGTATAGGGATGTTGGTTCTTTCCTGCCCAGTTGGGTTGCCCCACCAACTCCTGCCTACCTGGGTTTTCGCCCAGCTGTGTTGCCTTACCAAGTAGTCAGCAAGCTGTATCCTGATATTCTTGGACTTCCCTTTCCTCCCTAACCACCTAACCCTCTTCTGTCCTTCTATTTCCTCACCAAGTAAGTACTTTCTACTTCTTTTAAAAGATGGTTATCATTTAGTTAATATTAGTAAACATTTATGCAATTGTTGACTAAAACAAAGAAAATATATCTCTCCCTCTCTCTCCCTCTCTTCCTTAATTAAGGCCTTTGTTCTGATGCCACATTCCTACAGAGGCCTTATTTTACCTGCAGTGACTATTATCTAGTCCAGTGGTCGGTAAACTCATTAGTCAACAGAGCCAAATATCAACAGTACAATGATTGAAATTTCTTTTGAGAGCCAAATTTTTTAAACTTAAACTTCTTCTCACACCACTTCTTCAAAATAGACTCACCCAGGCCGTGGTATTTTGTGGAAGAGCCACACTCAAGGGGCCAAAGAGCCGCACGTGGCTCGCGAGCTGCAGTTTGCCGACCATGGATCTAGGCCATTATTTTGCTTTATTTTTGTTCTAGCACTTATTATATATTTGATCATTTGTTTATTATCTTTTCCTACTTAATGTAAAATTTATCAGAACAGGGCTTTAATAATTCTATTCACTACCTAACTGCTAGGTCCAAAGGATGTGGTGTACCAGGGACTTTGTTAAGTGATCAATAAATATATATTGAATGTAAAAAATAAAGTTAATGAGTGAATAAATAAGTGAATTAGTGAGTAAGTTGATTTCATTCTGAAATGTTATAAAAAGGTATTCTGCATAAGGAGGTGAAAGAGTTTAAAAATGTATATTACCTGTGTTTTAAGCCAGATGGGGACAGTAGAGTAAAAGGACAGAATGGGTCTATTATCCAAAGTGGCTGTACCAGTTTACAATCCTACCAATAGTACAAAGGTTTCCCTTTCCTCCAGTTTGTCACCAGCATTTGTCATGGCTTATCTTTTTTTATCATGGCCATCCTAACAGGTGGGAGATGATATCTCATTATCTTTTTGATTTGCCTCGTCCTAATAACTGGTGACGTTGAGCATTTTTTCCTATATCTGTTAAACTTTAATATGCCTTTTTTGAAAAATGTCTATTCAGATCTTTTGTCCATTTTTTTACTGGTTATTTGTTTTTTTGCTTGAGTTGTATGAGTTATTTATATATTTTAGTGATTAACCACTTATCAGATAGAAACTTTGCAAATAGTTCTTCCTCGTTCCATAAGTTGTCCTTTCACGTTGCTGATTGTTTCAGAAGCTTTTCAGTTTGATGCACTTTTTTTATTTTCTTGCTGTGTTTTAGGGGAATATTAAAAAATTTATTGTCAAAACCCATGTCAAGGAACTTTTTTCCATGTTTTCTCTAGCAGTTCCATGGTTCCAGGCTTTACATTTACATATTTAATCCATTTAAATGAATTTTTGAGTGGTTTAGTTTTATTCTAATCTACTATTTAAAAATAACTAAGACATTAGAAAAGTCATACAAGGTATGAAAGAGATCATAAATTAAAAATATTCAAATATAAAGTAAATAATAATGAAGAAAACACAATTTGTGAAAAATGTAAAAAACAATAATACAAAATGAGATAATGCCATAAAAGAAAAAGAAAGCAACATAAAATAAACTTTTAAAAATAAACAAAATGAAGAGAGAGATAAAATATCTGTGAGAAGGTGACAAATACTTAATACAGGCAACGAAGGCATTACACATGGATAATAGGAGTCCTCAAAGAAGAAAGCCAGAATAAGAGAGCAATACAAAACTAAGCTAGAATGTAAAATAACTACCATAACATTGAAAAGAAAAAGAAAACCTGTTTGAGACAATATATTAAAAGGGAACACACAAAAACAAAAGAAAGGGCACAACCTGTGCCTAAAAATATCTACCCCAGAAAAGGTAAAATCGATATATATTATTTCAGAATTATATATATATATATATATAATTCTTCTTACATCTAGGCAAAAATAACAACAAAAAATGTTTGATTATCCTCATATTAGCAGTATTATTTGCAATCCTATATAATAAAGAAATAATATTCTAATTAGACTGGCTGGTGGAACGACCTTCTGGAAAACCTTCCAGACAACCTTCCAGAACAACCAATTGGGGGGGGGGGTGCAAGCTATGGGGCCTCTGGGGCCATGAGGCAGCCAGGGCCACAAGGCAACCGGGCTGCGAGGGCTGAGGCAGCCAGGGCTGTGAGGGCCGAGCCCCTTGCACAAATTTCAAGCATCGGGCCTCTACTCTAGTCTATATATATATATAGATATAGATATAGATATAGATATAGATATAGATATAGATATAGATATAGATATAGATATAGATATGTATATATATGGCTTATATGCCAAGTGTTCGACCATTTCACTGGTCACTATGACATATGCTGACCACCAGGGGGCAGACGCTCAATGCAGGAGGTGCTGTGATGCGCACTACCCATTTACAGAGAAATGGCACTACAGCCTGGCACCACACCCACAAACAAACACTCGGCTTCTCCCAAGTGGGACACAGGCCCTGCCACCACCACAAAGCAACAGCCCACCAAATCGCAGCCAATGCTGCCGAGACTCCATGGCTCAAAATGTGGCCCGCAGCACAGTCCAGAAAAGGTGGCTATAGGTGCAGGGTAATGACAACACGTAGCAACACCTGGCTTCCTCTCCCTGGCAACACTTCTTCAACCCAAGAACACAACTTGCTTTATAGCCAGGTGCAAACATTTCACACCTTAACCAAATGTCTGTAAAGTGTTTTCCTGTGCCTCATTTCATTTGATCCTCACAGAAGTCCTGGGGTAGGTAGATAGGAGATTCAGTAGAATCCTATTTTCTTTTCATTAGCCAGAAAACAGAGATTTAGAAAGCTTAGAAACTTGACCTGACTAAAAAGAAGTAAGAATTGGTGGTCCTTGAAAATGACTTCAGGTTTTCTCACTGTGCATAATATAGTCAAACACTGCTGCAGTTAAATATTTTACTCTTTGTTCTCCCTGCATGATCTACAATAATAATCTGCTTTGTGTTGATACTTACTGCTTTCTTGCTAACAATTACCTGAAAGAGAAGTTGAGGTGTTTCACTAGGCTGGAAAAAGCTTAGCTAAATCATAAAGCAGGTCTAATTAAGCAATTAATTAAATATATAAATATATAAATATAAATATATACATATATACATATATAAATATATACATATATAAATTTAGACATATATAAATATAAATATATAAATAAGTATAATATATATATATAAATATAAATATTTAAATAAATATATATACATATTAGAGGCCCAATGCATGAAATTCGTGCATGGAGGGGTGTGTCCCTCAGCCCAGCCTGCACCATCTCCAATCTGGGACCCCTCGAGGGATGTCCGACTGCCCATTTAGGCCTGATCCCAGGAGGTTCAGGCCTAAATGGGCAGTCGGACATCCCTCTCACAATCCAGGACTGCTGGCTCCCAACTGCTCCCCTGCCTGCCTTCCTTCTTGCCCCTCACTGCTTCTACCTGCCAGCTTGATAACCCCCTAACCACTCCCCTGACAGCCTTATTGATGCCTAACTGTTCCTCTGCCAGCCTCTTTGCCCCCAACTGCCCTTCCCTGCAGGCCCAGTCACCCCCAACTTCCCTCCTCTGCCAGCCTGGTCACCCCTAACTGCCCTCCCCTGCAGGTTTGATTGCCCACAACTGCCCTCCCTTGCAGGCCTGGTCCCTCCCAACTGTCCTCACCTGCTGGTCATCTTGTGGTGGCCATCTTGTGTCCACATGGGGGCAACCATCTTTGACCAAATGGGGGCAGCCATCTTGTGTGTTGGAGTAATGGTCAATTTGCATACTACTCATTTATTAGATAGGATAGAGGCCTGGTGCACAGGTGGGGGCTGGTTGGTTTGCCCTGAAGGGTGTCCCAGATCAAGGTGGAGGTTCCCTTGGGGCGTGGGGCGGCCTGGGAAAGGGACCTGTGGTGATTTGTTGGCTGGCCATGCCCCCCAGCAACCCCAGTGGAAATAGGGTATCTAAGATTTATTTATCTTCTATAATTGAAACTTTGTAGCCTTGAGCAGAGCCAAACCTCCTGCCTGCTCTGTGGCTGTAGCCATTTTTGTTGGGAATTATTTATCGTCTATAATTGAAACTTTGTAGTGGAGGTCAAAACAGGCCAGACTTCCTCCATGGCCATGGCAATCCTAGCCTCCTGCTCTCTCCATATCCATGACTGCAGCCATTTTTGTTGGGATTTATTTATCTTCTATAATTGAAACTTTGTAGACTAGAGTGGAGGTCTGGGCCTGCCAGGTTGTGCAGAAAGCAGGGCTTCCTCCATTGCTGGGGAAACCCAAGCTTCCTGCTTGCTCTGTGGCCACAGCCATCTTGGTTGGGTTAATTTGCATACTCACTCCTGATTAGCTGGAGAGCATGGCTTGTGGGTATAGCTCAGTGAGGGTTAATTTGCATATTACTCTTTTATTTGATAAGAGATACATATTTATATATATAAAGATATATATATCTTGCTGGCACCAATCACACACACGTTTCAAGCTGTCATTGTTCATCATGAATTTAGTTGATGCTTCTATCATAGAGAAAGGGCAAATAGCAATATTAAAATATTTCTTCTAATTAATTTCCTTTCAAACTGCACAAATTTGTGCACTGGGTCACTAGAGACCAAGATATGAAAGTATTCCAAGTATCCACCAATAGATAATTGGATAGAAAAGCTATGGTACATATATAGGAGAAAATATTACTTGACTATAAAAAATAATGAAATCTTATCATTTGACAAAACATGGATGGATCTAAGCGAAATAAATCAGAGAAAAACAAATACCATGTGATTTCACTTATGTTTGGAATCTGAAGAACAGAATAAATGTATAAACAAAATTGTAACAAATCCATAGATACAGAGAACAGACTTATGGTTGCAAGAGGAGAGGAGGTTGGGGGACTGGATGAAAGAAGTGAAGGGATTAAGAAGTACAAATTGGTAGTTACAAAATAGTCCAGGGACTGGAGTGCAGCATAGGGAATATAATAATAGTGTTGTAGTCGCAATGTGTGGTGCCAGGTGAGAATTTTCGCTATCAGGGGGAATGCTTTGTATGGTGTATGATTGTCTAGCACTGTGCTGTACACTTGAAACTAACACAAAATAGTATGGAATGTAAACTGTAAGTGAAAAGAAAAGGGCAAAAACTTGCAAGAAAGGAGCATTTGATTATCTTCATAGTGTCTCCGTTGCAACTGGCACTGATGCATGAAAGCAGCAATGGAAAGTACACAAATGAATTGTCGTGCCTGGGTTCCAATTAAAATTTGTGTACAGACACTGGCATGGGCTGCATTTGGCCTGTAGGCTGGAGTTGGCCACTCTGGTCTATACTGCTGGCATGTGTTAGTTAAGGAGGAATTAATAATAACGTTTTCTTCAGGTTCACTTTACATCTCACAAATATTAATGTCATAATATGTAGTAAGGAAAAACAATCAATGTGTTATGTGCTCTATGTTTACCATGATATTTATACTTCACAGCACCCTTCTGAGGTACAGATTTTAAAAATCATACTGAGGAAATTGCAATGCAATTAGGTTAAGTAATCAGAGAGGAAATTGCAATGAGGTTAAATAATTTGAGTAAGACCCCATAACCACGTGTCAGTCAGGGTCCGGATTTGAAAACAAAACCACTTAATCTTTCCACTATAATATGCTTTATGCATGGGCATATTCCTCTGGTAATTCATTTCTGAAAGATTCAGAAGAATTATTTTTATATTAGATATAGTATTCTTTGAAATTCAAATTTCTTCCCAGGATTTTCCCTAACTAGGCTAAAAGGATGTCAATGTTGAACGGGTGGAAGAGGAAGCTGATTTATCTTCCAACCAGGAAGAGGATTATGGTTAAAGGGATCATGCTAAATTAGTCCAGAATCTTACTTCACAAGCATTATTGACTGTAAGATCTGAATCTCTGGAGCAAGACTGAGTGCAAGGCTGTCTTCACTTGTTGACAGATGACACTAGAAATCCACAATGAATTCTGTGTGAGATGTTAACATATTGTTGGTTTGGGCTCTTTCTGCTTTCTCTTCTTGTTTTTGCCATTATTCATTTCCCAGAGACAAAGTAAAACAAGTTTCTTTGTTCTTCTCTCATTATATAACAGAAAGGCAGGAAGGGAGGGAGGGAGGAAGGAAGGGAGGGAGGGAAAGATAGAAAGGAAGAAAATGCATCACTTTACTTTGGGTTTTTATCTTGGGGTTTTATATCCAAATAAGAATAGTGCGGGTATAAAATGAAAGATTCTTATTGTTCTTTTATTACTTAACAAAATGGAGCACTATAATGTATGTTGTCAAAGAGGTAGCCATTTTTAGGCAACTTTCTCTCTTCACTGTCGTGCCCTCTCCTGGGAGAACAAACTTGTCACACAGTTCGCTACATACTTCCCTTTGTCAAAGCAAAGGGAGATGATGAAGGACTCCTCTGACCAGAAACCCTCTCATTTGCGCCATCTGTCTTTCTGTGCTTTCTTGAGGGAATGCAATAGCATGACTTTGTCCCTTTCCCCCCTCATTTAGTGTTTTATGAGACGGTGTGTTAAGCCCTATTTTGAGAATTTGAACAAGCAGAGACCCTGCCACTTTGAACAATTTTTCTTTTCCTTTTGTGCTTGCCATTTCAGTTGGAGAAATCACACACATTTTTTCCTCTAATACTGTTAAGGGAAAGGCTATCTTAAGATTGCTGCTCTCAAGGCCAATTTTGTTCTCCCATTATTGTTCTGACTTCAAGGATGTGATCTCAGGATCAATGGACACAGAAGGCAAACTTGGCAAGAGGACACTCGGAAAATCAAATGACATTCACTCATTCCTCCAATGGCCAATTGCACCTATGTATAGGTGAAGTGTTTTGCCTCTTTTATAATAACGGGGAGGAATGAAGGGAGTGAGGTTGGAAGGATATTTGCATTTCATCATATTTAAGGTTGTTTAAAGTTTCTTCATCAAAATAAATCTGAGAGAGGTAAAAGGGCAACTATCTGTGATTATTTTAATAAGAAACAAACATAGATTGACAATGTAAATATGCCTGTAAGAAATTTACCAGTGTTTATTATATGTAACAACTTAATGGTTCCTTGCCCATGTAAAGTTGTCACACCAGAAAGCTAATCTAATTGCCATTTTTTCAATTTGGGAACGCTACACACACAGCACCATTATTTCACAGCAGAAATATGAAAAAGGGTGGTCGCTATGATGCTATGATAAACACTGAGCATAAACTATCATAAAAATTGCTTCAATAAGAATAGTTTCTTGGTTATTAATCTCATGGTGGTTTGAATGATAATTGTTTCACCTGTATATGCAATAAAAACTGCTAGCCATCTACATGTGCCAGGCACTGTTGTAGGCCCTGAGAAATAGAGGTGTAGGCAGATAAGACTCTGTAATCATGAAGTCTATGCTACACACAAGAACACACCACTTTGTGGTATCAAAAATTATTCTTATTGGTATTAGTTCAACCTATATTTATTGAACTTTACGCCAAGCACTATATTATCAGGATAAAATGCAATGGTGAAAGAAACATAATTTGCAGAAAAATATTTAAAAATATAGGCAAATAAATACACATTGGACTTTAAGTCTGCTATTAATTTTAATAATTTAATATATAATTACTAGTGGCCATGTGCACAAAATTTGTGCACATTAAAAGGGGATTAATTAGCAGAAATATTTTAATATTGCTATTTTCCTTTTCTCTATAATAGAAGTGTCAGAGATGGAAGAAAATTAGTAAAATGTATATGAAAATCTTCCTCCTGTCAGAGTCTGGGGTGTGCTGCGGGACCCAGAGTCAAGTCCCCGCCCACCCATGGTACCTCAAAATTGCACGAGACCCAAACCCAGATGGCCCCATCACTATTGGGCAAGATCCAGACCCTGCCAGCCCACCCTTGTCAAGCCACCCAGGGCAGGGGTGTGCAGCCTCAGATCCCCCAGTGCATGCCAGGCAGGGGGCACAGACTCAGGTCCCCCAGCGCACCCTCAGGTCCCCTGTCAAGCCCCATTGGGCGGAGGGAGTGGCCTGAGGTTCCCCAGTCAAGCCCTGCCAGGTGGGGTTTGCAGCCTGAGGTCCCCCATCAAACCCTGCCTGGCAGAGGGAGTGGCCTAAGGACCTCTGTAAAGCCCCACCAGGCAGGGGGTGCAGCCTCAGGTCCCCTGCCCTGGCCCAGTGTCACACAGCCTTAGGTCCCTGCTGATTACTCATTAAGGCTCGTTATAGGAACTCAGCCTCCACTGTGGGCACAGCCATCTTGTGTTACAGAAACCTGCCTCCACTGTGGGGCCACCATCTTGGTGACAGCGTAATGGTCAATTTGCATATTCCATCTTTATTAGATAGGATTGAATTTAATTAATCATTATTGAATAACTACTTTGCACTAATAATATGATACATTGGTTCTTAGAATAAAATATAAAACAAGACAGACATGATTCCTATCCCAGAGATAGGTTATAGACTTACAGAATGATGGGAGTAAGTGTAGGTTTCTAAGGGAACTCAAATGAGCATTCTTAAGGAGTCAATAAAGTCTCCTTGCTAGAAAAGATTTCATTGCGAGGCACTAAAAAGAAGATAAATGATTTTACAAAAAGAGGAATTGAAACAAGTTAGCATTATTCAAGGTGATAAAGCAGCACAGGCAAAAGCCTGTAAGATAGAAAGAGGATGGCCACATGTATGGGGCCTGCTGAGAATCATTTAGAATTGCTGGGGCTTAGATTTCAAGTTGTGGTCTGATGCAATAAGGCAAGGAAGATAAAAGAGGCCTGGACACTTTTTTTTTTTTTTTTAATTCTCACCAGAGGATATTTTTCCATTGATTTTAGAGAGTAGAAGAGAGAGAGAGACATCAATGCGAGGGAAACACATCGATTGGTTGCCTCCTGTTTGCACCCTGACCGTCCCCTGCCCGGGGAGGAGCCTGCAACCGAGATCCGTGCCCTTGACTGGAATCGAACACAGGACCCTTTGGTCTGCAGGAAGCCTGCACACTTTGGGAGGTCCTTGTCAGCCACGTTAAGCTGTTGAATTTTATACTGAGGGCATTGGGAATATGAAGAGTACCAGGAAGACCATGATACGGCATAGTTGTATCTCTTTAGGTGACTGCCAACCCATCCAGGCTTTTTCCTTGAGAATCACAAAATATAGCGAGTTGGCTCTTCACCAGAATTTACCAGATATTTATAGCAGCAACAGAAGAAGAGAAAGTATTGACAAATATAGGGATAACATTGAAAAAGGCCATATATTGGAGTAAGAGTTTGATTCCAGTATTTCATTAGCTACTCTTTCTCTGAGTGATCATGAACATTGATTTGCCTCATTCACAGTCAGATGCAGTCTATTGCATTTAATTCATAAAACAATTTAAGGAAAAGAGTGTATATGAAACTATGAAGACAGCAAAGGTAGGATGTTTCCAATTACTGTTAGAATTCTAGGTAACAATGGAAATCTATATAATGAAAGTTAACAGGTCATTCTTATAGCCAGTATTAAAATAAAAACACTACCTTAATGCTATGAAAGAGTTCATATAATTTTAGATAATTGACTCATATATTTATAGGGCATTTTAGATTGAGGAAATTTGGCTCAATGTTGCATAGAAAATCAGGAAGAACTTTTGCTTTGTATTTCATACACTTTGACAATTATAATAGCTAGAAATAGTAATGAGATAATGGTGTGCTTCAGTTTGATTTGTTAATGGCTATTTCCTGCCTTTAACCCTACCAAGGAGAACTACAGGAAGTCTTAGAGAAGGGCTTTGCCATTATAATATTACACTTTTTTAATTTATTTTTGACCTCTTTGAATCAGGTTTCTTATATGGAAATCTTACCAAAACTGTTTATCTCAGTATTTCTCTAGGTATAGGAAATGATCCAAATTTTGAAGTTCATTTTTTAGCTCTTTGAAGTTGCTTCTGCTACCAAGGCACAGGTGATTATATTTCAAAACAGAGGACAGAACACCACCCATGACATAATTTTTAAAAAATATATTTTTATTGATTTCAGAGAGGAAGAGAGAGGGAGAGAGAGAGAGAGAAACATCAATGATGAGAGAAAATCATTGATTGGCTTCCTGCTGCACCCACCTTATTGGGGATTGAGCCCACAACCCTGGGCATGTGCCCTTGACCAGAATAGAATCTGGGACCCCTTAGTCTGCAGGCCAAAGCTCTATCCATTGAGCAAAGCCAGCCAGGGCAACATAATTGATAAATTATCAGGAATGATCAGAGTTCTGAGGCTTTCATATTCATTCCTAGCTTACCAATGATTCACTGACCTAGAAGGACCTTTAGATCTCAAATAGTCCCATATTATTATTTTATAAATAGCTGCATAGGGGAAAAAGGAAGTACCATATGGAGGGAAGCACAAAGGACGAAGGAAGGAAGGATGGAAGGGAAGAAAGAAAGAAGGAAGGTGGAAAAGCAGTAAAAGGAGAATAAAAGAAAAATTAATATTTACATCACTACTTGCCAAATACTGGATTAGGTAAGTCATAGGTGTTATCACAGTTAATGAGTTGATGATTAATATCTACTAATATAGAGATTAAAAAAAAACAGGACTTCAAATTCAGTAAGTAATTTTCCATAAGCATGTTTTACGGGATAGTGTTGAATGAAAGTTTAAAATGGTTTTATATCATGATTATCTCATGCTGCTCAACACTGTTAGTCTTCCTCAAGTTCACAAATTAAATAGTGAACTGCTTTAAATTTGAAATAATTTTTCTTATTTCTTCCCTAGTGTTCATTCCATTATACCTTGACTTTTCTTCTCCATGCATATGGAGGTACCTATGCTGCATTGCATGGCAAATAGATGGACATTGTCTCTAGTCATAGGATTATATGTCAATCAAAATGTACAAGAACACTAAGAATTACATCATGTGATCATGATATAATATTTCATACTTGTCCTGTTTAGAAAGTAAGCTTTCTGAGCCAGTGACATTATCCTCTATTTTATTCATGCTACCAACCATGCTGCTTGGTACATTGAAGGCACTTAAGAAAGTGTTTGTGTACTCTATACTAATAATAGAGGAATATGCAAATTCTCCCAGACTCCATCACAGTAACGACTGAACAGCAGGAACAGCGGGTTGCTTGGTGCGACAAGGCCAGCAGGGGGGTTAGAGAGGGACAACCAAATGACTGAACAGCAGGCTGCATGGGGCAACCAGACTGGCAGGGGGGAATGTTGTGGGTGACCAGGCTGGCAGAAATAGCAGTTGGAGGCAACCAGGCCAGCAGAGGGGCAGTTGGGGGCGGCTAGGCCGGCAGGGGGGGCAGGGGGCAGTTAGGGAGACCAGCCCAGTGAGGCGGTGGCAGTTAGGGACAACCAGGTTGGCAGGGGTGGGGCAGTTGGGGGTGACCAGGCCAGTAGAGGGGGGGCAGTGAGGGGTGATCAGGCCAGTAGGGGGGACAGTTAGGGGCAATCAGGCAGGCAGTTGAGCAGTTAGGAGCCAGTGGTCCCAGATTGTGAGAGGGATGTCCAACTGCCGGTTCAGGATGGAACCATTGGGCCTAAACCAGCAGTTGGGCATCCCCCAAGGGGTTCTAGATTGGAGAGGGTGCAGGCCAGGCTGAGAGGACCCCCACCTCCCCTTTTCCCCCCCCGTGCACGAATTTTGTGCACCAGGCCTCTAGTAAATAAATGAATGACTATCCAATTTATTTCTTATTGGGGAGGCCTTGTTTCTTCTTCATGTGGGAGAGAAATATCAAGAACAAATGACTTAATATGGTTCTTGCCATTCATGAGCTTCATAGATGAACATAATACAGACTATATTCAAGAAACATGAATAAAATATTTTGTCGATATCAGTTAACAGGAAATATGACAACTTGTTTTTACTGGATTTTCATAATGGAAAATTCACATTTGGGTTGACTCTTCCTTTTTTATTGATTTTTTGTTAATCCTCACACGAGGATAATTTTTTCGATTGATTTTTAGGGAGAGTGGAAGAGAGGGAGAAAGACAGAGAGAAGCATCAACGTGAGAGAAACACATTGGTTGGTTGCCTTCTGCACAAGCCCTGACCAGGGCCCAGGCCAGGAAGGAGCCTGCAACCAAGGTACATGTCCTTGACCAGAATTGAATCTGGGACCCTTTGGCCCGCAGGCCAGTGCTCTATCCACTGAGCAAACCAGATAGGGCAGTGGTCGGCAAACTCATTAGTCCACAGAGCCAAATATCAACAGTACAACGATTGAAATTTCTTTTGAGAGCCAATTTTTTTAAACTTAAACTTCTTCTCACGCCACTTCTTCAAAATAGACTCGCCCAGGCCATAGTATTTTGTGGAAGAGCCACACTCAAGGGGCCAAAAAGCCACATGTGGCTCGTGAGCCGTGGTTTGCCGACCACTGAGCTAGGGCATATGGGGTGCTTATTATTGAAAGAAAAAGAAAAGGCGACAACAGAGGAAAGAGTAGAGGGCTTAGGATACTATCACTGTGCTTGTGTAGGTTGTTGAATTAATCCTTCCAACTCATTTTCATTTTCTAATTAACTGATATGCACAGTTCAAATACTGCCTCGTAGTTTATTGCTACAGGTCAAAAATGTCTCAGTGGATGTGCAGTTCTAAAAATGGCTCTGCAATTACCGTAGTTTTATTTATCTACAGGCACTTAAAGCATCAAGTAGTTTCTAATTGCTAAGGCAGATTGACCTCGCCTTTCCAGCCTGTCCTCCTTGACCTATATGCAGAACAGATATTGTCATTTCTGGCAAGAAGAATGAGACCAACCACAAATAATAGGTGACAAAATTCATTAATTTGTACATGGAGAACCTATCAGTCCCTTGTAGCAAAGAGTTATCATAGGATGATTTTCATACAATTGCACATTTTCCGTCGGGTCCCTTGATAATTGGTAAAAGTGAAATACAGTGACCAAGTGTAGGAGAATGCAGTTTCTATCACATATGGCCTCGGATGTCCTAAAATTAAAGTAACTGGTACCAGCAACAGTGATCCAACAGAGGACAAATCTAACTTCAAGACAATTACTGCGAAAGACATAACCTATTTAAAGGAAGTAACGGGCAATTGCATATAACATAAGGAAATGAGGGCATAGATTAGGGTAGCATTTTAAAGTTCTGTTGGAAATAGCTAATTAGCAGGTAAAAAATAGAAGATTAGCTGCTACAACTGTCTTTAGTTAGAGGGTAGGTAATTAGTAAAATCCAGATGGATCTAATACTTAGCTAACTAAAGCCAGGTAAGCAAATCAGAGGTTGTGAAGTTCAGGTGGAAAAGTCAGGAAGAAAAATTGTACTTATTTGTTTACTTGAATCATATATACATTTCCATTCATATGCATGCCGTTATGTAAAACAGTTGTGTAAAACCAAGTCTTTTTCCTATAGAGCATGGTTCATAGACATGGGACTGTGAAAATCTGATGAGAATGAAGTGCCTTATTCTCTGTAGACATTTTTTTGTGAAAAAATATTTCTTAATTTTCTATGTGCGCCTTATAATGCTAGCAGCTGAGTTGTGATGGCAGTGAGATAGGAAAGAAACGTGTCTTCTATTGACTGATATGCAGTGTCCTTGTTTTGCCATTAGCAGTATTTTTCAGCACCTTTCATTTCCTTTCTTTAAGAATCTTCATCTGAAACACAGCTAAAATTAAAAAACAACTCTCCTTACTTATAAAACATCAGAGGCCAAACACGAATGTATAACATAACTCTTCTGTTAGCATATGATTTTTTTTCTGAAGTGTAGTATTGTCTTTTGTTTGCTTATGTTTTAGGAACTGTGCTAAGGAATCTTACGTTTTTATAGGGACGCTAGAGGCCAGGTGCACGAAAATTCATGCACTGGAGGGCGGTCCCTCAGCTCAGCCTGCTCCCTCTCACGGTCCGGGAGCCCTTAGGGGATGTCCTACTGATGGTTTAGCACGCCCCCCCCCCCCGCTGCCCGGGGAGTGGGCCTAAGCTGCAATCTGACCTCCCTCTGTGGGAGGTGACCATGCTGATCAGGGGAAGGCACTGCCCCCATCATCCCACTGCTGCTCCCACTGCCAGCTGCGGCAGCTGCGAGGTCTGAGCCCCAGGCCTTGCAGCCACCAGAGCTTACACCTGCCTGAGCCCATGGCTGCCTTAAGCCCTGGGCCTTGCAGACACTGTGGCTTTGTCCGAATGGACGTCTGGAAGACATCTGCCCTAATTAGCATATTACCCTTTTATTAGTATAGATAATCATGTCAAGAGATTAAGTTAATCTCTTTAAAACTCTTATTAAATAGTGCATATATACAAATAATATTTTCATCATGGGTGTTCAACTTAAAGTCTCAAGTTAATAACTTTATTTTCCTCCAGAATATTAGAAGGATCTAAGAGCAGTTTAATACCATTCACTTCCTTGCCTCTTCTTTTCAATTCTTATGTAGATGTTGCCATCTTATTTTAATCCTTTGTGTGGGTTGTGTCCCCCAAAGAGATATGTTCGGATTCTAAATTTTGTTACCTGGGAATATGACTTCATTTAGAAATAGAGGCTTTGCTGAGGTTATCATTTTATTGTGAGCTCATGCTCCAGTGGTGTAGGATCTAAATCTAAATCTGACTGGTCTCTTTTGGAGAAGAGATACACACACACATTCTGCTAGGTGACAATGGAGCAAAGGCTGGAGTGATGCATCCACAAGCCACGGAATTCCAAGGATTGCCACCGACACCGGAAGCTAAGAGAAAGGTATGGGACAGATTCTCGTCCACAAATTTTCGAGGGAGAAATCCATGGCTCTGCCAATAAATGCATTTCAAACTTCTAACTTCCAGAAGTGTGAGAGAGTAAGTTTCTGTTCTTTAAAGCAACGCACTTTGTGGGACTTCGTTATAACAGCCCAAGGAAGCTAATGTACCCCTCAAATGTGACAATATTATTCTTGTTTTATTCAGGAAATGTTTGTATATATACTCATATATTTATCAATGTCTTGGCTCATGATCTCTTCTTTCATGGTAAATAGTTTTCTATTTGAGATTTGTTCCTCTCTGTCTATACTATAGCCTGTAAAGTATTTATAATTGCTTATAATGAGGATTTTGGTGGTAAAAACAATAGTAATGAACAAAAACAACTAAATTTATATTCCTCAAAATATGCCTTTTTTTAAAAATATATTTTATTGATTTTTTTACAGAGAGGAAGGGAGAGAGATAGAGAGTTAGAAACATCAATCAGCTGCCTCCTGCACACCCCCCACTGGGGATATGCCCGCAACCAAGGAACATGCCCTTGCCTGGAATTGAACCTGGGACCCTTCAGTCCTCAGGCCAACATTCTATCCACTGAGCCAAACCAGCTGGGGCTCAAAGTACATCTTTATTTTGCCTTCATGTTTAGACACTGGGCATGCATTCTTGGCTCACAGTTCTTTTCTTTCAACACAGTTCACATGGGATGATGCTGCCTCTGACTGCCATTTTAGCTATTGCCAAGCCCTCTCTCAGGCTCATCGTGGTTCGTTTGGGGAAATTTGTCTCACCTCACTGCGTCATCTCAGATTTTTGACTGTTTGCTTTGTGCAGATAGAGTATAACACATCTAAGTTTGGTTTACTTTTTATTTATACTGCGAATAATTGATTTCCTGAATCTGAGGATTATTCCCTTCAAGTTTAGAAAAATCCCCAGACATTATATCTGAGTATTGTCACTATTTTTTATTGTGCATCTAAGCATATCTTCTCCCAGTTATCCATGTTGTTTATCTTTTCTTTAATGTATTTAACCTATTTTTTTCCTTCCATGGTGATTTAATTTGCAAAATTTATACATCCACACAATTCCATTTAACTGGCTCTGTTTCGTATTTCCTTAGATATTTTCATTCTCTTGTTAAGAATTCATATTTTCACCTGACCAGTGTGGCTCAGTTGGTTGTCAGCACATACACCAGAGGTCACTGATTCAATTTCCAGTTAGGTCCCTAGCCCGCACCGCTGGCTCAGTCCCTAGTAGGCAGAATGCAGGAGGCAGCCAATCAGTGTTTCTCTCTAATAGATGTTTCTATAGCTCCCTCCCTCTCCCTTTCACTCTCTCTAAAATCAATTAAAAGAAAAAACTATTTTAAAAATAATTCATATTTTAATGATTTTTGTTTATCTAAAATAATATATATTTAATTAAATTTTGTCTTATAACCTCCGTAGCTGCACTCTTTCATAATCTGACTCTTTGTTCTTTTGTTTTTCTAAGTTCTTGCTCACGACTGTTTGTTTGTTTGTTTGTTGTTTTATTGTTAGTTGTATGATTTTTTTTCTACTGTGGTTTTATTTCTTCTGGAACATTATCTATAGGCTTTTTGTAAGGCCTGACTGAAAGAAGGTTCCTCTAGAGAGTACTTGCACTTGCTTCTGCCTGCTGCCTGAAGGTACTTACGTGGGATCACTTAAAAATAAATTCTCAACTTGAAAGTTTCAGCTCACTAGCTGCAGATCCAGAAGAGGGCCAGTTTCTGAGTATAAAATCTCAGGAGAGATTTCTTTTTCTTTTCTTTTTTTTCTATCCAATGCCAAGATCACCACAGATAAGTGTCTTGGTTATTTTTGCTCCTATAGATTTATTTCTCTTTTCCTTTATACTCCTGGTAGAAGTACAGTTAAGTACAGCAGGCTATGGAAACTGTTTCATTATTACTACTAAATTTGAATACACATTTCCCTTTTGTCCAGCAATTTCTTTTGTAGAATTCAGCAGAAATGTGAGTATAGGAGCAAAACAAAACAAACAAAATAAAATATGTTCAAAACATTAGCTTTACAGCGAAACCCACATGCAACCTAAATGACCATCAATAACAGATTAAATAAAAAATTGAGGTATAGTCAAAATACAGAACATTGTACAGAAAATAAATAAAATAAGCTGCTTCTGCTGAAGGCATAGGCATAACACAGAAAAAAAAAAATAAGCCAGACACAGGATATTTGCTATGTGATTTTATTTACATAAAGTTTTAAAGAAGCAAAAGCAATGTGTTGGATATCAAGAGGGTGATCAGCTCTAGGAGAAGGGTGGGATAAAGTCAAGCAGAAGATAGGAGGGTGGTCTCTGGTAATAGGTGCCAGTTCCAAAAGTGCATTCTTTTGATAATTATTCTTTGAATACTGTGATCTAGTTAATGTGTGTGTCAACTTGACTGACCATAGGGGACTCAGATTGTGAGTGCGTCTCCAAAGATGTTTCTGGACAAGATTAGGACTTGAATCAGAGGACCTAGTACAGCAGGTGACCTCCCCAATGTGAGTGGATGGACATTAACCAATCCTGGGAGGGTCTGACAGAAACAAAGGCTGGAGGAAAGAGAACTTTGCTCCTTTTGCTTCCTGCCTGCCTCTGGAGGCTGTGCCTATGCGTCTCATTTTCTCCTTCCTGACTGTGGGACTGAGATTTATACCACATGGGATCCCCTGGTTCTCAGACCTTCAGACTCAGACTGAATTATGCATAAATCAGATCCCCAACTTTCTTAAATCCCCTCACTGACTCATTGTGCACTTAGGATACAATGGGTGATTCTCATCAAGGTATCTCTGGGCATACAAAGTCAACTCCCACATTCTTTGCAACCTAATGTGGAATTATTATCTCTCCGCCATTGGAAATCAACCACGGTGACCTTTTGTTTCCTTCAAATACCTAAGTGTTTCTTAATTTAAGGCATTTACACGTATTATTTCTTCCTTCTGGTGTTCTCTTTTCCATACTTGTTAAATATTTGCTCTCTACTCAGCCTTTAACTCTCTGATAAATTCACTTTTAACAGGATGCTTTAATGGATCCCAACCTAAAGCATATTCAACCTCAACCCCATTTTATATTTCAATCCTACTATTTTCTTTTATAGCTCCTACTATGATGTATACTTTGTGCAGTTACTTGATTGATTTCTGTCTTCCTCTGCTTTGCTATAAGCTTTATAATGGCATAGCCCACTTTTATTTTATTCCCCATTGTATACCCAGTTAGGATCCTAGCCCACACCAGGTTAAGAGTGGAAACATTGTTTGCTTAATGAATGAAGGATTTGTCTTATCTTTATTGTAATAGAAATTAAAGAAGGAAATTGAAATTAATTTTCTACCACACTTCATTTTATTTAATCATTACTTTTAAAGAAATTATGAGGGCCATATGTAGTATACTGTGAGGCCAGAAGGAGAACAGCACCATAAAATATGTAAAATAAATTATTTTAAGGCAGTGCTGAATTGAAAAAAGAAAAGTTTAGCATGTAACATTCATCTATAAAGGCAGTTTCTCTGTGACAAGTGTATTGTTGCTTTTCCTGATTTATGCACCTATAGTCATCGATAACCTTGACTGAGGAAAGCACTTTAATACAAACGACACATGAAATTCGCTAAGAAATTGGAATTTTATATATCTCAAGTCTGAAAAGTTTATTTATTTTTTACTATGCAATCAATTTCATCTCAGATCTCAGGCCAAAAAAAAATAATTTTCAGAGAGTGATACACATAGAAAAGAAACAAACATATAATCTTGAACAATATTGTGATAGTTATCTATTCCTTAGTACCAAACTTTCCCAAAACTTAGTTTAAGCTTTTTCTCATGGTGGAAATGCAGGGAGGGGAGAGAGAGGACAGGGAAGAAGAAGAGAGAGACAGAGTAAAAGAGGAAGAAGGTGGTGGTGAAGGAGGAGGAGAATAACTTGTTTTTGTTTTTAAGGCTCTTAAGGATAAATCTCAGAACTTGCATAGCACCCATTGCATTTCATTAGAAAAAGTCCAGCAGAGATTTAAGAATTAGGGAAATAAATTTCACTTGTTGAAGGAAGGAGCTGTAAAATCTTGCTGTATGGATGTATGTGCCCATTAATTGTGGTCCTCATTACAGCAAATCTATCACATATACCAGTATTTATTAAATATGCTAGTGGCCCATTGCATGAAAATTCATGCAATAGAGGGGCGGTTCCTCAGCCCAGCCTGCCCCCTCTCACAGTCCAGGAGCCCTCAGGGGCGGGAGGCGACCCAGTGATCAGGGGAAGGCGACACCCCATCACACCTCTGCTGCTGCCACTGCTGGAAACACAAGCCTTGGCCAGCCCTGGTTACCTTTGCCTTGGGTGGCCCTGGGCGGCTGGGCAATTGCCGTCTGAGGCTTGCCTGCACCTGGGGCTGGCCCTGGGTGGCTGGGGGGCTGAGAGGACTGGGGGACTCTTGAGGCAGGCACCCCAGCGGAGCTGAGGGGACTGGGCACCATCATCTTGTGGCTGTGGGCACCATTATCTTTGAGGGTGGGGCAGTCAATTAGAATATTCTCTCCTTATTGGCTGTGTGCACTACAATCTTTGTGACAGTGTGTGGGTCAATTAGCACCCCTAACTGCCTCTGCCTGCCTGCCTGATCACCCCTAACCGCCTCTGCATGCCTGCCCGATCACCCCTCTTTATTAGCTAGGATGAGTTATAAGCTTTGTATATTATATACAGCTATAAAGAATACAGAAGTGTAAAATATTTCTTCCTATACATTACCCACATTTAAACAATTTAGTTAATAACAATATGCTGTTCTGATTTTCAATCTATTTATATCTAATATAATTTGCAAAGTATAACACCATTTTTTAAAAAATGATATAGCTTTCCAGAGGTCCTTAATGAGAGAAGGGACGTGAAGACCCATGTTACTAAGTGATGTAGACATTTTAAAAACTCGAACTGGAGGTCATAGAAGCTGAATAAGTCATCTGGGATGAGAAGACAGCCTTCTAGAAAACAGCCACTATCCAACTGTACCACAAGCACAGGGAATCAATAGGGTAGTGAAAACTTTAGCATGGAGTAATAAGGAGAGAATGCAGAAGTTTGATAATATGATTGTCTTAGCTTTTCAGAATTGAGGATTCTGAGAATTCTCTACCTACCTTTATATGAATTTTTGATCTTTTGAAAAATAATTACAAGATACTAGCATTAACTAGTAGTTAAGAAAACAAACTCATATGGGTTCTGCTAATCTAGACCTATTGACTCTTCCCCACATTGAGTATCAATGTGTCAAAATATATAACAACTAGAGGCCCGGTGCATGAAATACGTGCACTGAGAGGCGGGGTCCCTCAGCCCAGCCTGCATCCTCTCTCAGTCTAGGACCCCTCAGCGGATGTCCAACTGCCAGTTTAGGCATGATCCTGCTGTGGGATTGGGCCTAAACCAGTAGGCGGGCATCCCTCTCGCAATCTGGGTCCGCTGGCTCCCAACCACTGACCTGCCTGCCTGATCACCCCTAACTGCCTCTGCCTGCCTGCCTGATCACCCCTAACCGCCTGTGCATGCCTGCCTGCCTGATTGCCCCTAACCATCTCTGCCTCAGCCAGTGCCACCGCAGCTTGGTCCAGAAGGATATCCAGAATGACGTCCTCAAGGTCGTTCATTTGTCCAGTCTAATTAGCATATTATGCTTTTATTATTAAAGATAAATATAGATTCCTTCATCTCCCTCTCTTCCAGTAGGTGAGTCAAGCATGGAGGCAGGCTAACCCTGAGTTTCCTGCTCTTCCCTGAGTCACTGAGCTGTTCAGACTGACTGCCTTCTTCAGAGAATAGCACCAGGATCAGGCCTAAGCCAGCAGTCAGACATCCCTCTCACAGTCCAGGACCCCTCAGGGGATGTAGCAGTGCGCCAAGTGGCAAACAGCCAGGGAGGAGCCTGAATTAGGGCCAGGCGCTGCACCACTTGCACACATCCCAGCCCAATATGCCTGCTGCCACTGCTCAGTGGGATCGGGCCACAACCGGCAGTCAGACATCCCTCGAGCAGTCCCAGATTGGAGAGGGTTCAGGCTGGGCTGAAGGACACCCCCCCCCAGTGCATGAATTTTGTGCACTGGGCCTCTAGTATTGTTATACAATTTCAATACAGTGCTGTGTGTGCACTTAAAATAATGTACAATATATAACATTGATTTGAAATTAGGTGTAATGTAGATTGTACATTGTATTATAACATAGGTCATGCAGATACTTAAAAGCAATGTTGTAAGTGTATGTTGTAATAGCATTTAACAATATCATATTAGTTATTGAATTGCAGTGGTAAAGGCAATAGTGACTGTTTGTTTAAAAAATAGAAAATTAAAGTATTTCTAAAAATCTATTATTTTCACTGAAATTTAGAAAAAAACTTATTTTCAAACTGAATATGTGATGATACATATGGCATGAAGAGATTGTTTTATAAAGCTTTCTAGGGTAAATAATAGAAGAAAAGCTTAACACAATGATTTGCAAACTCCAAAACACCATAATTCTTAATACTCTAGATAAATTTATAGCAACAGATCTAAATCTCTAATTGTGACATATACTCAACACAGCAAAATGCTCTTTTGTTAGATTTAGATTAGAGATTTTATTCAAGTTTTAGAATATCTGAATTACTTAACCAACTTCTCTTGGGGATGTCATGACAATAAATTTATACACTTGCAAAGCACTTGTAAATGAGCAGTTGGTAGCTGAGTGCTAAGCTTTTGCTAGGCATAATACAATGTTTGGCACTATATTAAAAAAAAAATTCTCCTATTGGCCAATTACACCTCATGTACAAAACACGTTTCCCTTTTGGGAAACAATATCTAATTTCACATGTAAGCAAAATCTATCTTATGGTAATATATGAGCCATAGTAAAATTAAAAGTTGAAATATGTCTTGCAGTGCAATGTGAATGCTATGAACACATTATTTGAGCTAATTATCACAACTGGGATTTAAGCTGAGATTAGTCAATGAGAGGAAACGAAAACGTTCCTACACAATTTGCTACCTGAGGACAATCATACTGCATTTCTGAGTGCTAAACATCTTAATTGACATAGTGTTTTTCCAAACTGCCATTTAAATTCTGCAGGACATTTTCTATGTTAGGAACAAATCACACCCTCTCACACACACACACAAATGAAAGGAGAAATGTAAAAGAGTTGAGAAGAAATCATTCTAAGCAGAAATAAATACAGGTAGATAGATGATAGAGAAATGATAGATAGATGATAGATAGATAGGTAGATAGATAGACAGATATATAGATGGTAGATAATGATTAGTATGATAAACGGGAAAATCTCTAGTCTGGGGATCAAGAGATCTGATTATAATGGAACTTTATTAACTCTGTGAACTGTGCCAACATAGCCAGCAATTATGTAGAAGTTTAAGATGTACCCATCAATGTGATAATCCTATCTCATAAAAGAGAAACATGCAAATTGATCGCACTTCCATTATGCCCACAAGCCACTCCCACCAGCCAATCAGGAGTGAGTATGCAAATTAACCCAACCAAGATGGTGCTTTATTTGCATATTCAGGTGCAGAGCGAAGACTGAAGACTTCATAGAAGGCAGCCAAGTGCTGCAGAAGGGAGTGAAGCTGTGGAGAAACAAACAAGTTGGGCAGCAGAGATGGAAGGGAAGCAGGCAGGGCAGCAGAGACTGCCGCAGGAAGCCTATTCTTGCAGGAATCTTTCCTGCAACAGGCCTCTAGTAATAATATAATAACCACCACAATAATTACAACAAACATTCCTGCTCTATGGATTTGTAGATAAGTAAATTATTAGAGGAAGAGGGGGTGATAGAAAATAAAAATGTAAATGATTTTAAAATATCAAGAAATGCAAAAAAGTGTATATCAAGTAATTAAAAAGTAATTTGAAAAATGCAAGGAAAAATAGAGTAAAATAAGAGGGTTTGGACTGCTAAGGAAGAGTGTTGAATTGTTAAATTAAGTGGCCAAAACATTTTGTTGAATAAGAGCTCAATCTCCCATTATATCTATACTAATAAAAGAGAAACATGTAAATTGACTGTCACTTCTCGACACCCACAGCCAATCAGGAGTGAGTATGCAAATTAACCTGACAAAGATGGAAGCGGCCCCACCCCCCAGCCGCTCTGGGCCTCTGGGCAGTGAGCCTCCTCAGGGCCTCCCTGCCACGCTCCCCACAGCCTCCCTTTGGCCCAGCCCCCAGACTCAGGGCAACCTTATGGTGCCTGAGGTCATAGCTCCCTGTGTCTGGTGTCTCCCTCTACCCCACCCCTGCCCTGCTGCTCTGATAAACAAAACTCTAGTGTTGGAGCAACCCTGCAGGCATGTGTGCTTACTCGGTGCACAGTTAGCACATCCCGGAAGCCCCGGGCCAGCAAACAGGCGATGGGGTGATGGTGGTGGCTGTGGCGGCAGCAGCAGGCAGCTCAGCTTTGTTTCGAATAGATGAAAGAGGCCACCTACATAATAACCCAAATTATCAGATCTCCCTCCTCCCTATCTTGCTAAATCAAGAGGGGAGGGGCGATGGGCATGGAGAGAGGGTGGGCAGGAAGTGGAGGGCGGAGGAGGAAGAGGATGAGGAAGGGACCAGTTGCATCCCACTTTCACAATGGGAAAGTGAAACCCACTAGCATGCTCAACCTCTCCAGTCCTCCCTGCCCGCGTTGCTCCTCCGAACCTCTTTCCCTCTGCCCCTCCCCGGGAGAGCCAGCACTGCACAGTGGAACTCTCCTGAGAAGGAGGGCAAGGAGGAAGTGGCACCAGAGCACACAGGGCTTGCCACTGCTGCCACTGCACAGGCTGCCTGAGCAAGCCCGCGATGTGCCAGCAGCCAGGAGAAGGAAGACTGATTCTTGCACGAATCTTCATGCATCAGGCTTCTAGTCTATTGAAATAATAATATATGGAAGCTTAAATGTTAGTAAAAAAAACACCCCCCCCAAAAAAAAAGTCAGTATCTGAAACAACAGGGGATAAATTTAATTCTCTGCCAAATGTCCACCCATCTGAAATATCAAAGTTCTGATTTCTCTCCAGCTATGCCTTCTCTGTTCTAAGCACCTTGCAATTTGAAAGACTGCACTTTACTTCTGAGCTCCAAGTGCTTTGCATGCATAAGAGAATAATTACAGAGATACTCAATTGATCTTGTTGTTAAGCAGTGCTATCCCTATTTTATGGAAATGGAATTAGAATTGGCAAGGCTCAGGGGGTCAATCCAACTGGGAAAATAAAGACTATTAATCTAAATCAATAGCATAATGCTGGCTGGCCTAGTGCCCTTGAGTAAGTCATTTAGCTTCAATCTCCTTGTCTGAAGACAGTGACGGAAGGTGAAAAAAATTATCAAAGAGTTCAAGTCAAATATGGAATGGATATGAGCTTTTATGATAGCATAATATCCTGACCCCAGTGTCATGTGGCAAAAGGAGGTTGTACTGATTGAGAAATGGGACACAAAGTGTTTAAATAATTTTGCTCATAGCACAAGGCAAGCGAATGACACAATTTTATAAAGTACATTAAACTCTGACTTCCAGTAAGTATTTTAACCAGAATTATGCAAACAGCATCCACATATATATCCTTAAATTTTATTTTTGAATTAAATTCTGTGGTATACTTGGGATTTTCTTTTACTTAACAAATGCATATCTATTTTGACTTAGTACAGGGAAGCTTAAGTACATTTCTATTGACACTTATTGAGTTTTAAGTGTCTAAGCTATAATTTTCCTGAATATAAAATTTCCATATTTGAAGTATGAACATTTCAGATTTACATACTGCTCATGCTGTTTTTTATTTTTACTTTTTTTACTAAAATCTTTGTACCCTTTCAGGTATTCTGTCATCCGGAAATATCTCAATAGGATATGATTCCTAAATGTGAGCACATGACAGGAAGTTCATTTTACCTCCTTCATTTTTCTTTCAAACTAGTGTGCCAAACACCCATTCTTCTTTCAAAAACAAAAAGGAACCAACAAAAGGGAAACTAAGAAAACTAAGAAGCTGCCAAAGTAAAATATCCTATATAATAAAGAGGCAATATTCAAATTGACCCTCAAGCCCTCACAAGATGGCTGCCTATGACCAGGCTGGCAGGGAGGTTAGTGAGGGACGACCAAAGGACTGAACAAGCAGGCTGCGTGGGGCGAATTTTGTGCACCAGGCCTCTAGCATATATATATAGTTGTATTTAAAATGTGAGATCAGGCCTTTTGATGAAATTCCACTCCATTCCTGATCTTTCCATGTTTGACTCATTGAGCAGAAATAACATTATCATCACCAATAAATATGATTTAAGTAAAATGAATATTTTCATACAAAGTTAATATTTGCAAGAATTAATTTAAATCTGAATGTGTAAATTTTTGACTGTATTTTTGTCATTCAGAAATGTTGACATTTACTAAATAACTTGTCCTGTATTAGTTATTTTAAAGTAAGATTATTTGCTTAAAAAATCATAGACAAACACGAAAGAAGCTATTTCTACTTTACTCATTTATTATTGGGTGACATACATAGGCAGAACCTGTCATCCACTTCATCTCTCACCATAATGTATGTACTTAGGGTAGTTTTTTTAGTTAATCTGACCAGGGTGTGTCTTTTGTAGGTGGAAACATCTCTTGAAAACATAGATGATAGATTTTGCATTCATTTGCCAGGGTTACCATAACAAAGTAGCATATTGCATTAGGTTGCTAGGGTTGCCATAACACATTACCCTGTGTCTTCCCATGGTCTTCCTTCTATAACATGCCTGTGTCCTCTTTTTCTAAGGGTACTGGTCCCATTGCACTAGGGACCATCTTAATGACTTCATTTTAACTTCATTATTTGTAAAGGACGTATCTGCAAATAGTTACATTCCATATTTCTGAGGATTGAGATTTCAACAAATAAATTTTGGGAGGGACACAAGTCAACACATAACAGGTACATTATTTTGTCCTTAAGTTATTTCGTTTTCTCATATTTTATTGTATACATAGTTGTATCACTTGCTGTTCCTTGATTTATTTTAAAAAGATGATGTATGTGATGATTTGTTTCTATAGTACTTTGATGTCTGAAGAACAGCAAGAACAAGAGATGTCTTTTGTTGTTGTTGAGGCATGCATTGCTAACCAACCATTTTACTCATAAATCATGAATAGTAAAATGGGAAGTTTGAAAAATGGATTTTTCATTTTCATAGGCAGTTCATCACACACAAATATATTGATTTTAATGAAGATCTGGTTACCCATTCTGCATTTCTCTGAAATTTGATACTGTTTTTCTCTCTTGGGCAGATTATTTTTCCTACTTCACTAGATCCAGTGGGATTTATTTTCCCAACTTTGCTCTCATGAATGTTCCAAGTACAATACTTCCTTTTGAAAGTTTCACATCTAACTTATTTTGTGGATAAATTCAATTACTGCATTTTTATTCTTCAGTTATTCTGGACATTACTTTCAGATGCGTTTTTCAACTCTTTTTATTTTGACTCCTGATAACTTTGTAAAGGAAAATCCTGAATCCTTTTTCAGATTGATCATTTTATGTAGATTTAGTAAGATGGTTGCTTTATACCTCTGCACACTTGTATATTGAATACGCAGTTGGATATATTATTGTTGTATAATTTTGGAAGAGAATTTTCTTAGGTAAGTTTAGTCAATTCTAATGCAATTTCAGATGCTGACAACATGTTGATTTTGACACATGTTTATCGATTAAATAATAATGTTTTTTCAATATCTGATGGAAATACTGGATTTGATAATCATATTTCTTTGTTACTATTGGAAATAGACTTTTGTTAAGTATCATGTGTAAAATGCAGCTTTTTTCTGTCTTGATATGCATTGAATTATCTTTGAAACCACTCTTTGTATTTTGCTATGTGAAGTGCTTTTCCCTAAGAAGTTGAATTCCTGGCTAAGTGAAGAGAGTGAAGGTGAGGTTGTTATGGTGATTGACAGTGAAACAGGTGAAGCACCCATTCCCTCTGACCCCTAATACAAAGGAAAAACTTAAATAGTAACTGCCCTAAGCTTTTGATAATGAAGAAATACACCCCCATAACTCCTAGGAGGAAACTTGCACTCTTTCTCTGTTCTTTCAAGATGTAAATCTCATCATGTTTTTGGAATAAAAATACCCCTGGAGATATCTAAAACACTGTCTGAGACTAGGGGCTGGGGGTAGCAAGAGAGAAAAGAGTCTTTTTTAAAAAAATGCAGACTTCTTTAGAAGCTCCCTTGCTCAAAATCTAGTGCATAGCTTCCACATGACTATTTGTCAAGGGCAAACACAAAGCTTAGAAATCCTTCTCCAGTGCAGGGTGGGCTGCAGCCTGGGCTCTTGATTAGGTAGAGTGCTGCTTCCTGTTCCCTGCGCACAAGGTCACCAGCTGGGCTCTTGGGTTGCCAGGGGCCTCCAGCTGTAGGCAGCATTGGGTGGGGCTAGAGACAGCACTCTGTGTTTGGGCGAGGTCACTGTCCAGGTTCCCTCAGCAGGCGGGGCTGTAGGCTATGCTCTGCACAGCCTGGCTGAGTCACTGGCTGGGCGCCCTGCCTGAGCAAGGCTGCCGGCTATGTTCAAGATCAAGCCAGGCTGTAGGCTGGACTCCGCAGCTGGGCGGTACCGCGGGCAGGTTCCAAGGCTGTCCAGGGTGACTGTGAAGATTCCCTTGTTATGTGGGGAGGAAAGGTATGTGCCGCAGTTGGGCAGAGCTGCCAGCTTGGCTTCCCTGCTGTGGGATGAGCTCCAGGGCTTCAGGGATTCTCTGATTAGGCTTCCTGACGGGTCAGGACTGGAGAGTGCAGGCTTTAATGCCTGGAGGACCTGCTGACCCGTGACCTGAACCAGGCAGACCTCCTCAGCAGACAGGGTCGCAGGCATTGCGCTGCAAGGGGGAAGTCAGTGGCTGGGCTTTCCGCTCGCTTATGTCTTCAGGGAGGAAAGGGTCTGCCAAGATCTGCGTGCTGATTGCTGTAATCCCCACAGCCTTCTCTGTTTCATTCTGATCCCCAGTGGTCAAACCTGACAGATTTCCCCAGGGATCCTGTGAGGACGTGTGCCACCTGAGAAGTGCCCTGCAATGCTGGGAAAGCTGGGTGTCCACCTTGACCCCGTTTCCTACTGAAGAGACCATAGGGCCAGGGGGCCCTCTCAGTGGGTGCTGTGCCAGCCTGGGCAAGGACAACGTGGGCTGCGCAGCTCCCCCTCTTACCCATTTCATGCGGTCCTTCTAGGTCTCTGTGGTCCAGCGGTGCCTCAGCCTCACCCCCAGGTTCTGATTTTCACAATTTGGCTTGTTTATGGGTAGCTGATAGTCTTCTTGTGATGGGGACTGAAGTCAGAACATCCTATATCACCATCTTGATGATATCATTCCTGCTTTTTTTTTTTTTTTGCTTTTTTTTCCACCCAGCATTCTCCTTCTCTATTTTTAAAAAATATATTCTATTGATTTTTTTTTTTTTTTTTTTTTTTTTTTTACAGAGAGGAAGGGAGAGGGGTAGAGAGTTAGAAACATCGATGAGAGAGAAACATCCATCAATCAGCTGCCTCCTGCACACTTCTACTGGGGATGTGCCCGCAACCAAGGTACAGGCCCTTGACGGGACCCTACATTCTGCAGGCCGACACTCTATCCACTCAGGCAAACTGGTTAGGGATCATTCTCTATTGATAGAATCATTTTAATTCTTCAATATCCAGTTCATTTTTCTTTTACTTTATTAAATATTCTCTCTCTACTCTATCCACATTAGACTCTTTGCAGTTCCATGTAGTCCAGAAATGTGTCATTTTTGTGCAGCGGTTTAGTCTCAATGCCAAATGCAGCTGATGGCACATATTGTATGTTCCATGACTGTTATTGAGTTGATGCTTTCAATAGATTAGAAATGAGCTGTTTCATAAAGATAATCATGTTACACCTTATCTATAAATAAAATCTCATGCTTTATAATATGCTAAAATAAAACATAATGAGGAATAAATTAGAAAATGGATTTTCATTTGAATTAAATAGATTTCTTAGTTAAAATTGACCCTAGACAATAGTGCTGTGAAGGCCTGGGGCAGGGCCGGAGCAGGGTAGAGGGGGTCAAGAGGGGAATTTTAGGGGGCATCTGTAATACTTTCAACAGTAAAGATAAAGTTTTAAAAAAATGATCGTCAAGTTTAGTAATAACTGGTCAGCAAACCTGTAGTGAAACAAATCACCTCTGAAATATCTTATGGCCAAAAATGTATATGTATATCATTGTGAGTAATATTTTTACTTATTACATTCTGAAATTCCTTTTGAACAGATATTACTATAAAGGGAATTTACATTCAAGTGGTGTGTGTGTTTTTTTCTTGCACACTAAAATCATTCTGTTTCTTACGTATCTACTAGAGGCCTGGTGCACGGATTCATGTACATTAAAAGAAAATTAATTAGAAGAAATATTTTAGAGGCCGGGGAGGGACTGCAGGAGGTTGGGTCCAGGGCACGACTGGCCCATCTGGCCCAGTCCCGATCCTCCGGACCCCAGCAGTAAGCTAACCTACTGATTGGAGTGTCTGCCCCCTAGTGGTCACTGCATAGCATAGCTGGTCGAATGGTCGAACAAATGGTCAGACACTTAACATATTAGGCTTTTATTATATAGGATTCCCTAGAGATACATACCCATTAGAAAATTCAGCTTATAGCAATGCTTAGTAAAGAAAGAATAAATGAAAGGAAAAAAGAGAAAAACAATGAAAGAAAAAGAAACAGAGAAAGAGAGAAAGAAAAGCTTTATGTATTATACACTATTTAATTTTTTCAACTTTACCTTATCTTATTAGAAGTTAACTTTTACATCATTTTCTTTACTAAGTTGAAACATTTCATTTATGACTATATTTCCTGAGAACAGATGTCAATAATGTAAAATCAATAACCTGTGTTAATTAAAAACAAAACAAAACAAAACACACACATACACACACACACACACACACACACACACACACACAGCCATAGATGATGTGACTCAGTTGGTTGAGCATCTTCCCTGTATCAGGAGGTCCCTGGTTTGATGCCTGGGTCACGGGCTCTATCCCTAGTAGGGGATGTGCAGAGGCAGCAGATTGATGTTTTTCTGTCATGTCAATGTGTTGCTGTTTTTCTCTCGCTCACTCTAAAAATCAATAAAAAATATTTTAAAATAAATAAAAAATACATAGAGCTCCCAATACCAAACTCAAGGAAAATTGTTTTAATCACTACCTGACATACTAGACCACACAAATACAGAAGCACATGGAGCAGTTGTTAGCAATTATAATCAATCAAAATTTATGTTACGAAAGGATTGCAAATTGATTAATGTTTAAATGTGTGGGGAAATTCTCAAATGCTCTGACTTCTTTTGAGAGATTTTCACATACAATTACATAATCAATACTCAAATTATTCCTGAAGACAGTGAAATATAAAGGCCAACTTTTCTGCTTACTTATAGTTCTTAAAATTCTGTTTTTTAAATCTGATACTTAATCTAATAAGTGACTATAGACAAACTATTATCTTTATTGTAGTCAAATAATTTTTATGCTTATTTATTTTTTAATCCAACTTCATAACTAAAGCAAAAAAGTGATCTTTGCAAATTTTCTATTTAACTGGTATCTTTAAATGCGTGATAATAAAAGGAAGAATAGAAAAATACCTGTTTTTCAAGTTATAATGTTCAACTTCAGTTTATAATAACCTTGATCTCCATGAACTAAATCAAAAGTTTTAACTAGTGCCAAAATATTGAAATCATTGTGCTTTGGCATAGGCATGCTAAAATAATGGATCTTTGTTCACTTTACCATCTAACACTCTCAACAAAAACTACATAGAAGGTCATCAATAAAGCATCATTATACTAAAATCATGAAAATACATAATGTCAGATATAATCTCAGACATGTTGGTTTTTTTTATTAGAGTGGAGTATAAGTAATTTGACTATAAAACTAAATAGATTCAGTAACTACTCACTTACAATCCTATATAATAAAGAGGTAATATGCAAATTGACCATCACTCCAACACACAAGATGACCACCGCCATGTGGACACAAGATGGCCAGCAGGGGAGGGCAGTTGGGAGGAACCAGGTCTGCAGGGGAGGGCAGTTGGGGGCAACCAGGCCTACAAGGGAGGACAGTTAGGGGGGGCAGGCCTACAGGGGAGGGGAGTTAGGGGCAACCAGGCTGGCAGGGGAGGGCAGTTAGGGGTGACTGGGGCAGCAGGGGAGGGCAATTGGGGGCAACCAGGCCTACAGGGGAGGGCAGTTGGGGGTGATTGGGCCAGCAGGCAGGCAGGCAGGCAAGCGGTTGGGAGCCAGCAGTCTTGGATTGTGAGAGGGATATCTGGAATTGGGCCTAAATGGGCAGTTGGACATCCCTCGAGGGGTCCCAGATTGGAGAGGATGCAGGCTGGGCTGAGGGACACCCCCCCCCCCCCGCAATGCACAAATTTTGTGTGCCGGGCCTCTAGTATCTTAATAAATATCTCTTTAGTCATTGTTTGCTTCTTGAGTAAACAAATCCTGGAGCATCTCAGGTCTAGCTAGTATGAAGTTTCAAGAGGATCTAAAGATAGGAAAAATAGTGTACCGCAAGATCAAGCAAAAGGGTAAATGGAGATCCCTAGAAGCATGGGTTGTCTCTCAACTCCATGGCAAAGTGGGATGATTTTATTTTGGTTTCTTTTTAGTGCATATTGCCTTTATGCCATCTATCCTGGAAAAAATGTTTAAATCCTGTTAGAGCAAAAGTATCTTGAGATCACTTCTAGAACCCCAAATACCACTGCTGTTTCTGTGACAAAATCAACCCTATCATAAGAAACAGTAAGGGAGAAAAAAAAAAAAACTTAATTACCATGCCCATGATGTTGAAATTTGCAGTATACATTTTTTGTTAAAGTTTATCATCTTCTACACTTTCTACTGTGATTTTACAAATATTTGCATAATTTTCTATCAGTGAGGGATAGTACATAATTTAAGACATCCTCAAAACTTAGTATTAGATCAACATCAACCTTTTACCTTTTTTCCAAGATCTTAATTTTAGTATATTGGCCATAACATAAAATGTTTGTTAATAAGTAACATGAAGACAATGTATTGTAAAACAATAGTCTGAATAGCATCTCTCCATAGGACCCATATGCTTTGTCGAAAGTTTGAATTCTTAGGCCTTCAACTAATTCTGCTTGATTTGTCAATTAAAAAACATTCAATTATCTATGCATCATCAGATGTCACAGGTCAATGTTTTTTAAGTCAATTCCTTAGTGTGTGTGCTGTTTTACTTTATGACACACTGTCATATTAACAGATGGCATATGCAGTTGGCAAGTCAGTCTTCTTAATTCCATGCATCTCTTCCTCTTCTAAGTACCTCCTTGTTATATATTGTTCCACTAGTGCTTAAATCTGATATTCCTTCTTTGCCAAGTATGCATTTATGTCCATATATTCCCTGACCTATTACCATTGCTTCATCACTCTGGCCTTCTGTTTCAGCATCTGTACCTACTTTTATTGTGAATGTTCAGTAAATACATTTTTCTCTATGCACATATCTATCTATTTATTTCTTCCCTCTTGCCCTCTTTCAAAAGTAACATTTTTCTGACCCAAAGATCCTATAGCAGTATAATTCCTGTTGGCTATGTTCCTATTTTATATCAGTGTCTGCATCTTAATATCCTAGTAAAATTTTTAATGTATAGCTTCAGCTTTGCTAATTAAATCACATTTTACCCTTTGCCTTAGTGTCTTTTTCTCTCTCTCCATTTTCCTTTTGTTGTGTACTGCTCCCCCAGAATTTCAATTTGTTTTTAACTCAGATTAACCTTTCCCCCCCCCCAACTGGTTAAGATAAATATCTCTTTCTACTAAGACCTGTCTTCTGACTCACTTTCCTCACGGTAAGTCATCTTGAGATGGCTATATGCATTTTTCAAATCTACCAAGGAAATTCTGCTAAAAAAGAATATGTTGTGTTTGGGTTTAAATTAATCTATCTAGGGGCTTGCAATCACTTCCATGACAAGTATTACTAGCTATACCCATATAGAAAGGATTCAGGAGTTTTAACGTATTTGAAAAACCAGAAATCATGTGAAAATGTTCTGTAGAACTAGGACCTGAAGTTTGGGGAAGGGGAAAAATGTTTAAATTATGTGGAGCAGAAGATAACCTGTGGGAAATTCATATAATCAATAGAGGCCTGGTGCACGAAATTTGTGTATGGGGGGGGGTTCCCTCAGCCCAGCCTGCACCCTCTCCAATCTAGGACTCCTTGAGGGATGTCCAACTGCCCGTTCTCACAATCTAGGACTGCTGGCTCCCAACTGCTCACCAGCCTGCCTTCCTGATTGCCCCTAACCACTTCTGCCTGCCAGCCTGATCACCCCCTAACAACTCCCCTGCCAGCCTAATTGATGCCTAACTGCTCCCCTGCCAGCCTGTTTGCCCCTAACTGCCCTCCCCTGCAGGTCTGGTCACCCCTAACTTCCCTCCCCTGCAGACCTGGTCCCCCCCAACTGCTCTCCCCTGCAGGCCTGGGTCCCCCCCAACTGCCCTTTGCTGAAGGTCCAGTCACCCCCAACTTCCCTCCTCTGCCAGCCTGGTCACACCTAACTGCCCTCCCTGCAGGCTTAATCACCCCCAAATGCCCTCCCTTGCTGGCCTGGTCCCTCCCAACTGCCCTCCCCTGCTGGCCATCTTGTGGTGGCCATCTTGTGTCCACATAGGGGCAGGATCTTTGATCACATGGGGTCAGCCATCTTGTGTGTTGCAGTGATGGTTAATCTGCATATTACTCTTTTATTAGATAGGATAGAAGCCTGGTGCATGAGTGGGGGACAGCTGGTTTGCCCTGAAGGGTGTCCCGGATCAAGGTGGGGATTCCCTTGGGGGGTGGGGTGGCCTGGGCATGGGGCCTGTTGTGGTTTGCAGGCTGGCCACACCCCCTGTCGACCCAAGGGGAGGCATTGGTATCTGGGATTTATTTATCTTCTACTGAAACTTTGTAGCCTGGAGTAGAGTCAAGCCTTCTGCTCGCTTTGTGGCAGCAGCCATTTCTGTTGGGGTTTATTTATCTTCTATAATTGAAACTTTGTAGCCTTAAGTGGAGGCCAAGGCAGGCCAGGGCTTCAGAAGCTTGGCTTCCTCCATCGCCGGGGGTAACCCTAGCCTCCTGCTCTCTCCAGCTCTGTGGCTGCCGCAATTTTTCTTGGGATTTATTTCTCTTCTATCATTGAAACTTTGTAGCCTTGAGTGGAGGCCTAGGCCTGCCACGGTGTGTGGAAAGCTTGGCTTCCTCCATCGCTGGAGAAACCCAAGCCTCCCTTCTGCTCTCTCTGTGGCCACAGCCATCTTGATTGGGTTAATTTGCATACTCACTCCTGATTGGCTGGTGGGTGTGGCTTGTGGGCATTGCTTGTGGGTGTGATGGAGTGGTGGTTAACTTGCATATTACTCTTTTATTAGATAGGTTTAGATGTGTAAATGTTGTGAGAAGGGTTTGTTGCTATTCAAGTCAACCAGAAGCTCTCTCCTGTTATATATTCCTGAATATATTCTGAATATATTCAATTATTCAGCCTTTTTTTAAGGAGCACACCATTATATTTTATCAGAATCAGGTCCTAACACACTTGTATTCAGCTCTTCCCACAAATAATTTAAAAGAACGAATTGTCAGTATTTTAAAATAAGGCATTTTAGACACTTAAAAAAACTTGTGTTGATTTTTAAAGAGAGAAGAAGGGAGAGGAAAAGACAGAGGGCAACATCAATGTGAGAGCGAAACACAGATCTGCTGCCTCCTGCACCCTCACCCACCACGGGGGGTTGAGCCTGCAATCAGGGCATGTGTCCTGACCAGGAATGGAGCTAGCCACCTTTCAAAGCACAGGACAATGCCCAACCAGCTGCGCCACACCTGCCAGGGCTAAAATAAGACATGTGGTGTGTTTTTTTCATATGTACATAGAGTATTTGAATAATGTTTAAGTATATAGTTCAGTGACAGTAAGTGTTTGCAAAACTTACAAAATGGAATTCTTTACCCATGAAATGATAACTCCAATACTCCCTTCTTTCCACCCCCTGGCAACCACTATTCTACTTACCCTTTCAATCAATTAGACTAAGTACTTCATGTGGATGAACTTGTACAGTGTTTATTCTTTTGTGACTGGCTTATTTAACTTAGCATAATTTTCCAAGATACATTCATGTCAACACTTCCTTTCTTTTTACAGGTGAATAGTAGTTCGATGTATGTTCAGACCACATTTTGTCTGTCCATTTATCAGTCGGGACATTTGGGTTGTTTTCACCTTTTTGGCTATTAAGAATAACGCTGTCATGGACATTGGTGTGTTACAATCTGGTTGAGTCACTATTTTCAATGTTTTTGAGTATAAATCCAGAACTAGAATAGCTGGATCATATCATTTTGTTTTTAATTGTTGGGAGAACTGCCTGAAAGGCTATTTTTATAAGAGAAAAAATTTTGCTCCCTCTTGAAAAAAATCCAAAAATCTAGGAGGACTGAGAGTTCTTTCTGGTGGGGCAGAATTTCTTGTGGAGCCAAGAAGATGCTCGGTCCATTGCAAGAAGCATGGATCCTTCAGAAGCCACAACACCCTTTCCTACAGCACTCAATTATATTACTTACTTGCCCCTTAGAGGTATATATTTTTGTGACCCCTGGCCTATAGCTTAAGAAAATCTAAAAAGAGAGGTGAGAGAGAGAGGAGGAAAAAGGAAGTAAACAACAAATATACATGTGCTGATGATGGACCAAACCCTGCCTCATTACCTAAGTCAAAATCAGGAAAGGGAGGGGACTACAGGAACAGGTAAAATATATAAATTAGATATAAAAGAAAAAAACAATTTTCATAAATATTGGAGGTGACTATTTGAGAATCATTTACAAATGTGTATAAATTTAAGTCGCCATGATTTAGTTAACTGACACCAGTCTTCCAACAACCTGGCTCAAATTTCAATTTTTATATGAACTGCAAATAATTTCATAAGAGCCCAAAATGTGCTACTAGGTCTTGAGTCCACAAATTGCTGCACAATTAACAAATGTGCATTGCAACCAGTGCCCAATTATGCCACTTCTTTCCAATTTTTTCAGTGATCGGTCATGTACATCTGTTATTCAGGTCAGGCATAGGCAGGAAAGCATGTAGTTAAGTGGCCTCCCTGCCTTCCGGTGGTAAAACCATGTGACACTTTGCAAAACTGGATAATGGAAAAGGAAATTGGCCAGCTTATATGGAGATGCAACAGAAAGACAAAAAGTGATAATGCTGGAAATGAAATTTGAATGCAGTGTTAGCAGAGTTATAGAAGAAAGAGTTGACATGGCCAGCATTCAAGAGACTGAATAAGGTAATTAATGAAGACAACTATTATTTACATGAATGAGGAAATTTGTTGTGACAAAAAAAAATTTTTTTAAAAGATCTCCAATGAGGTGATGCTGGTAAAGACAAACTTCACATTTGAAAAATTCTTGGAAATATTTTTTTATGACATCGAAAGTCTAAAGGATAATATGTTTGAAACTGATCTGTGCTGAGAAGGTGTATGCCAATTTGTCAAGGCTAGAACATATCTCACTCCACATTGTAAGTTATATGAAAAGAAGGCAAGCACCATTCAAACTGCTCTTGATAATTTTTTTACAAAGTAATAAAACACTTTAATTTTCAGCTCTTCTAATGTTTTAAGTTGTGCAGTAAATAAGGATTAGTTTCCCTCGCTTTATTTCCCATACACGTTTAATTATCAGCAAGAAATCTTTTAATGTTAGACAAACTTTTTTAAAGTCAGTGAAATAATGGTATGTTTTCCCATTGGTTATTAAGATAGGTTTGCATGGCTCCAGTTTACACGATCATTTATATGTACTTGCTCATCCTTGTTTTTGAGATGGATAAGCACAATGCCAGGCAAAAGTACTAACAGAATGTAAACAAACTTTAGAGTAAATATTTCCCGAGTTGTAGCTTCAATGTTGGTACTTACTACTGATACCATTTTGGGTAGAATATTCAATCCTTGTATAGCTTATTATCTTAATTTACTATCATTGAAGTGAAAAGAGCAAGCTACTTCTTAGGAAGATAACTGCTGTACAGTGACTAATATAGGGTTTAGTAAAATGTATGTTCAAATTAGTAAGTGTTAGTTGGTCCTTTGGACTTTGTAGGAGTTTGGAGAAGATAACAGAAGTTGGAGTAAAAGGATAAATGGTTTGGACTTTATGCTGTGAAAAAAAAGAAGCCATTGGGGTCGTGCACAATCGGACTGCCTTATGAAGATGAATCAGGAAACACTGGACATGATGGATTAGAGCGCGGAAGGACTAATGGCAAACTGGTAAATTTTCAGTGTAAAATAGTTGAATGGGTGTATGCTAATAAGACTGAAATTAGTAAGACCTTGATAAACATTATTCAATGAAGAAAATCTAGAAGAAAATTTTAATTAATGTATATCTGTTTAATGCAGTTAATAATGATTTAAACTATTGGTAAAGTAAGATTGGAGAAAGATTGGAAGACTTTATGTGCTCTTATAAGTATGTAGTTATTTCACCAGTGTATTCCATGACTTTTAGACAGGGATTTTTATGAATTGTCAGTGGGTTTTTATGAATTTCTTTTTAATGGCACCCTCATGAGTCAGGGAGGATTAACTACTGTAACAGGTGACCCTGAATCACTGTGGCTTGCCATAGTAAAAGTTTATTTCTCAGACTAGAGAGAGTCTGCAAGGCAGGGCCAAGGCTTGTTTTATCAGCTGGAGACTCTCTATCTGGAAGATTTGAAAGGAGGGGTCTAGTGGGAGTTATCAGAGACGAGACCTGCAAGTGTCATATATTATACTAGAGGCCCCATGCATGAAATTCATGCAAGAGTGGGCCTTCCATCCCCTGGCTGCCAGCACTGGCTTCCCTCTGGCACCCAGCTTCGTCCGGAAGGTCGTCCAATATAATTAGCATATTATGCTTTTATTATTATACATTAGTCAGAATCCAATCAATAAGGCAGTTATCTCTACGAGGGAAATACATTTTGGGGTAACATGAAGCATGTGTGTTGAGGTTGGCCCAAGACTTGTTTTTCTAAATGAAGTTTTCAGGTGGAATTCAGACAATGTGACATTTTAAAAAGGCCCCTAGGGATAAAATGTAACCAAACAAATATTATGTCACATCGCAGTCCTAATGTCTGCAGCAATCTTTTGAAATCAGAAAGACGTGATAAGGGAAGGGAGACCTGTAATGAGTTTAAAGCAACTATATGGAGAAAAGAACTCTAGTCATCAAGGATGGCAAAAATCCAATCCCAGAAATTTGAAATAAAAAGAGGAAACAACTATTTCTATTAATTAATGAGAGTAGTGATCGGAAAAGTATAGATTGCCTACAAGTAGGAGCAGGTTGCTCATCAGTTTGTATGGCAAAACCCAATTACAGTTTTAGTTCCAGCAATATTAAGTATCAAATGTATCCCAGTTTGGATGACAAATATTATGTTTATCCTACACAGAAGAGTGTAGCTAAAGGAACTTAGTCAAGTTAACTTGAACTAATTTTAAAGTATTGCCTAATCCAGTTTTTAAGCTAAAATTGCTTAATAAGATTAACCAGATTAATTAAATAGGACTCTGTCCTCAAAAATATTTTTGGCAAAGGAGATAAGAGTTATCATAGTATCTTAGAAACAGAAGTTCCATTTAGCAAGCATATGTCAGTGTACCTACTACAAATTCTAGGGCATATATTTCAGAAGAAGTTGAATCAGTCATGCAGTCTGCTGAGTAGAACTATCCCTCTATATATAAAAGCTTAAATAACTGGCGAACTGGCCAACTGGTACCTATGATGCACATTGACCACCAGGGGGCAGATGCTCAATGCAGGAACGAAAACCACAGGCATGGAAACATAGAACAGACTGATGAATCTCAGAGGGAAGGGGGAGAACAGAGGGTAGGAAGAGATTAACCAAAGATATTACATGCATACTAGAGGCCTGGTGCACAAAATTCGTGCATGGAGGGTGTGTGTGTGTTCCCCACCCCACCCTGCACCCTTTCCAATCTTGGACCCCTTGAGGGATCAGGCCTAAGTGGGCAGTCTGACATACCTCTCACAATCCAGGACTGCTGGCTCCCAACCACATGCCTGCCTGCCTGATTGCCCCTAACCGATTCTGCCTGCCAGCCTGGTCCCCCCAAACTGCCCTCCCCTGCAGGCCTGGTCACCCCCAACTGCCCTCCTCTGCCAGCCTGGTTACCCCTAACTGTCCTCCCCTGGAGGCCTGAGCGCCCCCAACTGCCCTCCTTTGCAGGTCTAGTCCCTCCCAACTGCCCTCCTCTGCTGGCCATCTTGTGGCAGCCATCTTTAACCACATGGGGGCGGCCATCTTGTGTGTTGGTGTGATGGTCAATTTGCATATTACCTCTTTATTATAAAGGATAGAGGCCTGGTGTATGGATTAGTGCACCAGTGTGGTCCCTCAGCCTGGCCTGTGCCCTCTCACAATCCTGGACCCCTCAGGGGATATCAGAGAGCCAGTTTCGGTCCAATCCCCACAGGCCAGGTCGAGTGACCCCACAAATCTGTGCATTGGCCTCTAGTTGGTACATAAAAGACGAATGAATTACAAAGGAATTGATGACACTGGTCATTAATATCTTCAGGGGATTCTTGTTGCTATGATTGTGTACTTAACACACAATGTATTGATCAGAATTTTCTTTCCAAGGGTTTCCTCACTGAAAGGACTGGCACTGATCTTCAACATGCACATTGTGTGAATTGTGCCAGTTATTTTATTTTAATAGTATAAGAATTTGAACCTCTTGATTTCACATCAGTCATTTCTGTTTAGTTAGTGTGAGTCAAGTCCACTTGAAAATGATAGAATCTTGAAAGGTTTGGAGTGGGCTGGGGTCATGCGCCTCTGACATGAAGCCATAATGTATCAAAAAAAGATTTTATTCCAGGCACCTGGGTACAGGTGGGCTGAGACTGAGAAAGGCATCGGCGAAGAGAGCAGGAAGAGATAGGTTTTTATTAATTTTTGCTTGCTGTAAGCCCCTCTGCTGATGGAAGGGTCTGGTCCGACCTTGGTCCCTCCCATGTCAGGTGTCTTCTGGTTATCTGAGCTATGCTGTGCTCAAGGCTGCAAGATTTCTTTAAGATATCTGCTAAGCACAGTAAGTTTTCTCTGCTCCATTTTATTCTCTTTAACCCTTTCATTCTCATTTGAAAGGGTATATATAAAGAAAAAGAAGGGGGATGGGGTGGTTCTTTCTCTTTTATTACTTCTCGCATGAGAGGGGTGTTGTGGACGCCTAAGGAGTAAATTCAGATTATCACCTGAGGTATGGGCCTGTAGGGTCCCTTTACCTGGTTAAGGAAAAACTGTCCTGCTATCTTAACTAGATCTTGTAATCTTGTTTGAGTAAATTTGGCATCTAATTTTAAAATGTGTGGCTTGAGGAGGAGGAGAAATATTTAGGGGGCCTAAAAGGAGTAAAAGCCAGGTTAATTTGGGCAGAGCTGCTTGTAGGCTGGGCAAGATGGACTGCTCTATGCTGTCCTGACTGATCTCCTTGAGTTGAATATTCTGTAGAATGTGTTGTGTATTTTTCCTCTATTTGACCTGTAGAGCTTAGATAAAAACAACAGGAGCTATTAGTAATTAAACAACCCCCCCTCTTTGGCTGAAAGATAGTCTAGGGTGAGTAGGGGGACCATTTTAGGGATATAAGAAATCTGCAGGATTGAGAAGCACTAGGCATGTAAACAAATAGATGTGATCTGAAGAGAAATCCTGTAAATGGCCCTGAAAAGAGCCAGAGGTCTGTAACGAGTTCAGAAATACCTTGCCCTGTTCAGATGGGATAGTCTGTGCCAGGTGGGGAAATGCTGTTACTAATAATCTGCAGGAATGTGGAAGTCTGGATATATAATTTATTAGTCATTCAGCTGATATGCGAGAGGGGCTATTTTTCCCCAGGAAGGCCAATGGGCGGGTCAGTTACCCTGGGGGCAAGGTTCTTGTTTTCCCCAGTTTTGTCCCTTGCTAGGCTTCTGGAGCTTTCTGCCTTGGTGAGCTTTTATACCTGTATCTGGCCTATTGTCCTTGCTCTGGGGGTCAAAGGGCCAATGAGGCCTGGGCCCAGAGGAGGTTTGGGCGGCATTTAAGGGTGGTATTTCCTGAGTACAAGTAGGGCTTATAACCTGGTGGAGACAAACTGTTTTATACATTTTAGTATTAATGGAGTAAAAGCTAGAATAATAAGAGTTATGACAAATGGTCTGGTGGAAGGAAAGAGACATCAGTTTGGAGAGTGATAGTCTAATATAACAAAATGAGGTTTATCCTCAAATTATTTATTTTTAAGTGTCCTTGGTTTAGGGAAGATAGGATTTTTTAGATGGTTGTGGGCTGCTGTTTTATTATTTCAGTTTCCCTATTCTGCTTGTCTTGGCTTACTGGTTTGTGTTATTTATATATATATTTTTTAATATTCTTCCCTACAAACCTTTTATAATTTTCATAAACATTTTTATAATTTGAATTCATTTTCTTTTTTCTTTAAAAATGTATGTCAATGCCTTTTATTATTAAAATCATATATTTAAAAAAACTTAATATATCTTATTGATTTTTTACAGAGAGGAAGGGAGAGGGATAGAGAGTTAGAAACATCGATGAGAGAGAAACATCGATCAGATGCCTCCTGCACGCCCCCTACTGGGGATGTGCCCGCAACCAAGGTACATGCCCTTGGCCAGAATCGAACCTGGGACCCTTCAGTCCTCAGGCCAATGTTCTATCCACTGAGCAAAACTAGTTAGTGCAAAATCATATAATTTTTGATCCTTAATTTTCCAATGATAATCAAAAAGTCACCAGCCAGCATTTCTTTGATTGACATTTATGAATATTTTCACTTTTAAGAAATATACCTTTAATGTAGTATAAGGCATTATATTAACAGTTCCAAGTCTATTGTATAGTTTTTCTGTAACAAAAGCTAAAATCAGGTGAACTTAAAACTTGTTGAAATAATTAGATGTTTATCATTTAATATAGCGAAGTTGGGGTAACTAGGAAAGGTGCCTGTCAGTCAAACCTAAGGATAGGGCTCATTGGCTAGAATGGGTGTGGTCACTGCAAGCCCATGAAAATGTGTGAATACATAATCCCGAATCCACTCTCTTGTTGCTCTGGGCTTTTTCTTGGCTCTTGCTCTCTTGCAGTAGCTCATGTTTCCTCTATAGCCATGGGGCCACATGGACCCCACATGCAATGAATTGATGGACTGTAACTGGGAACACAAATTAAGCTAGCCTGATGCTGGACTGGACACTGCTCTAACATGGAAAGGAAACTCTAGACACTGGCTTTGACTTTAGCCCTATTAAAGCCACAGCTGCACTTCTTCCACGGCTGAACTGAGGGAGAAGGAATTTTGGAAACTCAGGGATGTGAATTCACAGAAATAAAAATCACTCATTCTCCCATGTGAGACTCAGAAAATGCTTTGTCTTGAGATATCACAAAAAGTCCTTTCCCACGAGCAACAGGTGGGAATAAGGACCTCTCTCCACCAGTAACAGTCCTATCCCACGCCCAAAATTGTCTTCCTGAGGTCCTTATTAAAGAGCCAGCTGGTCTCTCTGGATGAAAAATCTATTTAATTTTTTCTTTAGTTTTAATTCGTCAATGCAAAAGAATGAAAAAAACCTATGAAGCTTATTTATTAAAAGCAATTTTCATAAAACTTATGTATTTGTGCATCTAAGGATTTTTTAGCTGGCTCCAGTGTCAGATTTCTAAATCTAAGTGAAAACAGCAAGATTATTGAACCTACACAAAATAAGTTTAGGTCTTCCCTAAAGTATAATTATAGGAAAACACACATTCTAGTCAGAAATTTGAAAACACCTGGGAAATCTGCAGAGAGGATTTTCAATGAAACGGCGATGGTTTGTCTCTAATGGCAGCCAGAGTGAGATTTCACAAACCACATTTAGTTTGAAGGAGAAAGCATTAGTGCTTATGTGACAAAGCTGATAAAGTTATCACAGCTATGTAATGTTAGAGAAAATGTAATGATTCCCAATCATTTCCTTCCAATGGGATTACTCTGTAGACTTCAGAGCATATTCAAAAGACAGCTTCCTTCCTGATGAAGACTTTATGTGCTAGCCTTCAAGACAGCAGATATTTCAATGACAAAGGAGACAGCAACCGGAGGTGGCAATGCCCAGTCAGGCAGACAGAAAACACAAACGCGTCCAGTTTTTAGAACCAATTTGTTTCTTCACTGGCATCTCCAACATTGGGGATATGACAAAAACGGACACAAACAAGGGTAGTGAATCAGAACTGATGTTCATCAAATAAGAACAGAAAAGACACACACTAGACAGGCTTTTGGCATTTGCACTTAGGATTTGATGAGGAAGCATCATGCTGAGAGGTGAAGAAGGAGGAATAAATATATTGAGTGAGAAAGAAAGTGAATATGAATGGTTGTGCCATCAGTGCAGTCATGTAATTGCTAGTTTGGAGATAAATAACTTCTCTGTATATATTAGGGATGATTTGATTGATAGGGATAACATAAAAGAAGGCATTAAATATTGAACTCATGTGAGTCATTTCTCTTCCTTTCTCTCACACACCATACACACACATGCAAAAATATGCATAAAACTACATTTGAATAGAGACCCAAACGGTTCATAATTATGTATTTATGTATCTTCATATATAAAAACTTACTTGTACTCTATCAACTGTGGACAGCATTATTGGAAAGGACTACACATATTTCATAATAGCAAGAGATGAACTTTCCATTATCTAAACGTGAATGTAAGGGATTTTTAAAAGTGCTGACAGGATGGCAAAATTATTGTTTGGGACAAATACAGTATCATTAATTTTATTCTCAAATATTAATCTTGGATTCAGGAAAGTGAAAAATGCTTTTGTAAGTCCACTTGATTTTGTTGGCGTAACACTTTGCTATATAAATTAAGTTTCTGGGATAAATTAAAACATAATACTGATATTAAGGCATAATTTCCTAGTTCTATGCCACATACAAATTGCTTTTACTGATATCTATATCTATATCTATCTCTCTCTATATATGTAATATGCAAATTAGGCCAGGATGCCATAACAGTCATGACCAGTCAGGAGGAGGCTGGGCGCCCAGGTGAGGCCCCAAGCGAAGACAGAGACAGAGACGGGGAGCCTCCCCTAGCTGCTGCACTTCCACGCTGGCTCGGGCAGCCCCAGAGCGGACACAGGCAGGAGGGCAGAGGGGGCCTAGGGTGGACGTCAGGCCTGGGTCCCGGCCACCCACGGCGGCAGTCAGGCCTGGGTCCACAGCGGCCTGAGAAGTCAGCGGAGGACAGACCACTGAGGGTCTTATATACCATAGCAGGGAGCTTAGATTTTATTCCATAGAAGGAGGAAAAGTGAAGAATGTCAAGCATGGGAGCATCCTGGTCTTGCTTTCATTTTAAGTGAACCATTCTGGTGGCTGTGGGAAGGATCAATTTAGACAGTTGCAGTGTTTTTGGGCCCAAGAAAAAGAGAGACTGATGTTGGGAACTAGGAATAGATGGAGGCAGTGGATCAGAGACATATTTATGAGGAAACTTGACGGAACTATTTGGCTGATTACACAGGGATGAAAGCAAACAAAGCAAATGGTATTAGCCCAGGTTTTCCAGTTTGGGCAACTTCGTTGAATGGGTGATTCTAATAATTGGGAGAAGGTATCTAGGAAAAGGAATAGTGTAAGGGAGCTTGTTTAGGTCAGCAATAGCCAAACAATTAGGACAGAAGACAGACTTAGTGCTTTTTCTTTGCTGCAACGTTTGTTTTTCTGTCTTCAGCCACCACCATGTAAGGCTAATGTGCCATCTTTTCTCCTAATCTAGGATATTATCTATCTACTACACATTCCTATCACTTAAATTAGCTTTCCTGCATGATCCCTTAAAAATGCTTATCAAAGTCATTCAATGCTCTGTGAGTATGGGGACTTTCAAGATGTGGAAACATTATGAGCCTATGTAGATTGATAAAGAGATATTGGGTGCTCATTTTTTAACAATAAAAATAGGATACTGAATGTGGTCATGCCAGAGGCATAATTTTAATGAGCCAATGTCTCTTTACTGAGGTGTTGCACTTCAAAAGAGATCCTCTCAAATAATACAATGCATAACACTCATCTGGGTTGCCTGTTAAAATGTAGGACCACACCTTGAAAAAACACTCCTTCTAGAGCTCATTTTGGTGGATAAATCTCCCTTCAAGTAAAGCAATCCCATATAATAAAAGTGTAATATGCAAATCGACCAAACAGCGGAACAGCCTGTCAGTGGGGGGCGGGGCCAGCAAGCAGGTGTTGACAGGCCAGCCAAGGCACATGCCAGTGGGCAGAGAGAGGGGGCAGCAATGGGGTGGGGGGGGGCGGTGGAAATCCAGTGGTGGTGGGGCGATGGGGGCTGGCGCCATCCCCTGATTGCCCACCTGGTTGCCTCCCACAGAGGGAGGCCATGGGCGGCAGCAGTGGCAGGGCAATTCGGGGTAGGGCCTCCCAGCACCATCCCCAGATAGGCCTGTTGGAGATGGCTCCCACAGAGGGAGGCCACCAGTGATCTTGGCACAATTGGGGATGGGGCCAGCCACTTGCTGCCCACGCCATCCTAATCAGCCCACCAGTCACCTCCCGCAAAGGGAGGCCAGACTGTGGCTTAGGCCCACTCCCCGCTCCCCTAAGCCATCAGTAAGACATCTCCTGAGGGCTCTCAGACTGTGAGAGAGGGCAGGCTGGGCTGAGGACCTCCCCCCAGTGTAGGAATTTTGTGCACCGGGCCTCTAGTTTATATATATTAGAAGTAGATAATTCATGGAAGTGACAGAATGCATGCTCCAATACTTTTTTTGATAACTGTGACTATAAATTTAAAAAAAAAAAAGATCAGCGGATATTTCTGAAGAACAAAATCTCTAATGGAAAGACTATTAGATTAGTACTATATAGGCTAAATATTTAAAATCATTTTAAATAAACAAATAAAATTCCCATTAGTTGAGTATAAAATGTATTGGAGCTAGAAGTTTATTTTTAATTTTGTATAATTGAAATTATTTTGGGGCCACTGATGTTCAGAAAACTGCTACAGTCTTATTCATTATTTGACTTTGTATCAAAATGACATAGATTCTGGCTGCCTTAACATAGATGAAATTTAAGATAATTATCATGAGTTATGCATAAATCATCTGACACCATACTTTATGATTTATCTGCTTCACTACGATTTCTCCTTTTAGCATCCTTGCTTAAATTATCTCAACTACTTTGAGATCTTATTTAACCCAGATTCTTCCCCTTTAAAATAACTCATTATCAAAGTCCATGTTTCAGGAGTTTTCTGGTCCCCTGATTAAAGCAATTACAGGACATTTCTTAATAAGCTATTTTCTTACATTCCTTAAATCCTGTGACTATTTTATAAGAATGTTTTTAAAAAAATTCCAGGGTTCTATCCCATCCACATTCCTGGTGGGTCAGAGCAGCCTGTATCTTCATCTACCCCAGCCCAAATCTGCCAGAGCAGCAATAATAAATTATCTTATGTCACCACCATCTTATGTCACATTCCCTGCCTTCATAAGTGGTTAGCTATGGTCCCAGTTCCCTTAATACCTAGTCCAGAACACCCTTTGTTCTGTCACAATCTATGTCTTATTTCCATAAGATCCCTCCTTTTTAATTTGAAGTGTCAAATAGTTAAAATGAAACATTAACTTAATAATGAGCGTTATATTGGATGTCAAGTGAAACATCTCCTAGGTAAGAAAATGCCTTACCCAACCAAAGTTAAGTCCTGGGGGAAATATTTGCAATGTGTGGTTTCATACGGTTTTGTGACAAGTCCTAAGACAAAGGTAAACATATATTTCGTCTATGCAGAGCACTGCCCTTGGTTCTGTTGGAATAATTAGCATGTAAAAAAGCAATAGTCTCAGGAGACAGTTTCTTAGAAGAAGACTGTTATGATCTCCGTCAGTATACGGAGCTAGAGGACTGTCTTTAGGAATTGGAATAATTAGGCATAGGATGAGAAAGGAAAGGGGATGGGAGCAAGCATATGAGTAGGAAGTAAGTCACAATGATGATTTTGTCCAGTGTGTTATTTTTATGACTACTCAGTTCTATTAAAATAGAGTTTTTACATTTGAAAGAGAACTAACACTTATATGCACATTGTAGATTATGTGATCTTAAGAAGCTCTATTGTTTTAAAACCAGTAGTTATTACTGTACAGGCATAAAAGTTTGTTTCACTTGATTTGGTTTTGTTTTCCTAAGACGAGTTATGCAGATTTGTTGTTTGTATGTGTGAAGCCCTTGATTCTTTAATTAGTAATTTACTTTGCTTTGGGTTGGGTTAGAGTCCTTTTTCTCAGAATGAAGGAAAATGAAGACACTGAAACATGAGAATACATACACGGCAGGGACATGATAAAAATCCCCCAGGACTTTATTAACTATAAAGAGTCTTCCAGCAATTATGTTGACCTGCCTCCCAGTGCAGCCAGGTAGGACATGCCACATCAAACCTACACAACCACCTGCCTGGAAAACCTCCACTTACATGTCCAACTTTAGGTAGGTCATGAATCATTTTTTATATAAAGCCTCCCTTATAGCCACATTCTTATCATTCCCTTTGACTCCACCCTCCTCCGACCAAGCGGGATTAGGTGTTTCCTCTGCTTCCATATTTTTACTATGCTACTCATCACAATGAATTTGGTTTATCTGTCTTCTTCACTAGACTAACAGCTTTTCCAGGGTCAGGTGTTCTAATTCTGTGGCACTTAGTTCACTAGTTGGCATAGAAGAGTGTTATGTACTATATTCATAAACCATGCATGTATGCTTAGCCCCGGGCTACAGGCACATGAGTTTTTTTCATTGAATAAATTAACTCATGGATGCATGGAGTTAGCAAACTCATCATGGAATAAATGTATTACTCAGTACAATGTCAAAATAGATTTCTCAGCACCTTATGAAACCAGACAACCAGGGTTGAATCATATATGAGCATTTATAACAATCATGCCAGCATTTATAGATTTATACCAATCTTCCCCTTCTCATAAGCCAGCTGCTTATATTGGGTAGAAGGACTAAGATTACATAGGAAAGTAGAAATTGCAGGCTTGGGAAGTAGGCAAGGTATACTGGTTACAGGCTACAGGCCATATGGGCTGGGCATCGCAAGTATGGGTGCCCCTGGGACCAGACTATTTCAGCAATAATATTGTTAATCTTTCCATGATGATAGGCGGTTCTTGGAAGAGGAGAATGGACTGCATTACGAGGTTAACTCCCATGTCCCGGGGTGTTCAACATTCAGCCATGTCAGAATGTGCTTTCTTTAATCAGAACAGAACAGTTATGGTTAACAGAGCATGATTAATATTTATCATAATTATAGCTAGTTCCCACTGTTCTATTTCTACCCCTAACACCTAGAGCCAAAAGATGAAATCACAAAATTGTAAATGGTGGATGAAATTGCATTATCGCAAGACTAGTTTCTTTAGCACATTTTATTTTTTTAAATTTTATATATTTTTGAATATATTTTTATTCATTTCAAGAGAAAGGAAGAGGGAGAGAGAGATAGAAACATCAATGTCAATGATGAGAGAGAATCATTGATTGGCTGCCTCCTGCACTCCCCCAACTGGGGATCGAACCTGCAACCCGGAATCGAACCTGAGACCCTTCAGTCCGCAGGCCAATGCTCTATCCACTGAACCAAACTGGCTAGGGTGCACACTTTATTTTTTTATAATATTTTAATTTGTCAGAAGAATATATGGAGTGTGTATAAATTAAAGAATACTGTAAATTTTGTCATATTTACACTCTTAGTTTGGATTAAACCTCTCATTCTTGCCTCAAACAATGTGACAGTAATATCTTAATTTCCCATGTAACTACTTAAGAAGTTGGGCTATTATAATTATCATTAAACTAGAGGCCTAGTGCATGAAATTCGTGCATGGAGGGGGTGTCCCTCAGCCCAGCCTGCACCCTCTCCAATCTGGGACCCCTCAAGGGATGTCTGACTGCCTGTTTAGGCCCAATCCCAGTAGGTTCCGGCCTAAATGGGCAGTAGGACATCCCTCTCACAATACGGGACTGCTGGGTCCCAACTGCTTGCCTTCCTGCCTTCCTGATTGCCCCTAATCACTTTTGCCTGCCAGCCTGATCACACCCTAACCACTCCCCTGACATCCTGATTGATGCCTAACTGCTCCCCTGCCAGACTGTTTGCCCCTAACTGCCCTCCCCTGCAGGCCTGGTCACCCCTAACTGCCTTCACCTGCTGGCCTGGTCACCCATAACTGCCTCCTCTGCAGGCCTGGGTCCCCTCCAAACTGCCCTTTCCTGCAGGCCCAGTCGCTCCCAACTTCCCTCCTCTGCCAGCCTGGTCACCCTTAATTGCCCTCCCCTGCTGGCCTGATTACTCACAACTGTCCTCCCCTGCTGGCCATCTTGTGATGGCCATCTTGTGTCCACATGGGAGCAGCCATCTTGTGTGTTGGAGTGATGGTCAATTTGCATATTACTCTTTTATTAGATAGGATAGAGGCCTGGTGCATGGGTGGGGGCCAGCTGGTTTGCCCTGAGGGTGTCCCAGATCAGGGTGAGGGTTCCCCTGGGGTGTGGGGAGGCCTGGGGGAGGGACGTTTGCAGGCTGGCCACACTCCTGACGACCCAAGGGGAAGCCCTGGTAACTGGGATTTATTTATCTTCTATAATTGAAGCTTTGTAGCCTTAAGCAGAGGCCAAGGCAAGCCAGGGCTGCAGAAGCTTGGCTTACTCCATCACTAGGGGCAACCCAAGCCTCCTGCTCTCTCCAGCTCCGTGGCTGCCACCATTTTTGTTGGGATTTATTTATCTTCTAGAATTGAAACTTTGTAGCCTTGAGTGGAGGCCTGTGCCCACCAGAGTGTACAGAAAGCTTGGCTTCCTCCATTGTTGGGGAAATCCAAGCCTCCTACTCACTCCATGGCCACAGCCATCTTGGTTGGGTTCATTTGCATACTCGCTCCTGATTGGCTGGTGGGTGTGGTTTGTGGGTGTAGCTGAGTGATGGTTAATTTGCATATTACTCTTTTATTATATAGGATGCTCACACAAATCTATTTAAAATGTTTATATTTAAGGCCTTGATTTCTAAGTAATTACTTTTAATGTAAAAATTTCATAGTAGGTGTATGAGAAAAAAATTTCCAAATACAGTATCTTATCACTTGCTGGTGTCTTTTGGCAGCATATACTGAGTCCATATAATCACATTGTTTCAACACATAGTATATTTATATACAACATACTTATGCTTAGACATTTGGAATTTTGTTTACTACCTAACTGATAAGTGGATTCATATTCAAATGTAAATAACTTTGCAGAGTGCAGTGTGTTGAAATTACTAATTTTCATACTAGACATTTCAAAATTTGCATATATAATTGCACATTCCTTCATGCAAATAAAAACTGTTATTTCTCCTGGAAAAGTTATTTGTATATTTATAAATGCACACTAAATGTGTAAGCAAACATTTGGATTTACATACATACATATTTAATGTGTCTATGTACCTATAGGTTTTTGATAATGCACTCTACACATTTTACTTTTTAAAATTTATTTTTGTTAATTCTCATCTGAGGAAATCTTTCCATTGATTTTTAGAAAAAGTGGGAAGGTGGGGGAGGAGAGAGAGAAAGAGAGAGAGAGAAAGAAAGAAACATTAATGTGAGAGAGACACATTGATTGATTTCCTCCTGCACTATTGGATCAAACCTGCAACCCTGGTGTGTGCCCTTGACCAGGAAGTGAACCCATGACCATTCATTGCATGGGCCCACAAACCCTAATCACTGAGCAATGCTCGCCAGGTCTACACATTTTACTTTTAATATGGTAAACATTGTTATGTTTGATCCTGGTGAAATCTAGAGAAAGTAAGTTTGTCATTTTCCATAGTGACTGAATTTTATGAATATTCTATCTATTAGGAATAAATGGAGTGATTTATTTTAAATGGATTATAAAATATCAGCAATGTGATAAAGAAATGTTGTTTATTTTGGGAATGGTACTCAAAAAATATGCATTTAACACACATATAAATTATCTACACTAGTAAAAGATAAAGATGCAAATTGACCATGCCTTCATGACACCCTCCAGCCAATCAGGAGTGAGTATGCAAATTAACTCAACAAAGATGGCAGAAGGTTAATTTGCATATGCAGGCACTGAGTGGCAGGGGGCAGGATGCTTGCATCATCACCATGGCCATGATGCAGGCATTCTGCACTGCCCCAACTGCTCCGGGCCTCTGGGCAGTGTGGGAAGGTGGAAAGGTGGCTCTGGGTGGAGTGAAGGTAGTGCCAGTAGCCAGGGAAAGGAAGGCCCATTCTTGCATGAATCTTTGTGCATCGGGCCTCTAGTAACTTTTATAAAAAGGAACATTTTTAGTAGATAAGTTACTGGTATTCTTGAGCCTGGACAGTGTTCACTGTCAACTCTGCAAACAATATGACAGGGAAATGACTGTATGTATTATGTATGCCTGTGCACCCACACAGAATTTCCCACTCACATATGCTCCCTGGGACACGGAAGATGTCATAGCCATTTTGTACATGATCCTTTTTTCTAACTACAAAGGCTTGGTGTTGTCATAATACATATTTAGCTTCTGAGATTGATGGATTGCTTCAGTGAACAACTTTGTATAGCGTATATTTTTCTTATCTGAGTCAACGTTTTCCTCCATACCATGAAGTGAATGAAAATAAAGTGTTTATATCTACTGCTTATGATAAAGAAGACCAAATCACATTCTAATAAATGTGAATTACAGCTTGTCATGTTCCTTTCACTCTTTAGAAACGCTACTACAAAGCTTCACCAGTTAAGTCTAATATGTTGACATTTATTTTAGCTGCAATAAATGTTAGGATTATATTTTTGCATTAATTTCTGGCATTTTTAAAGATCACGATGACAAGTAATTTATTCCTCAAATCACTCTGGCTTGTTTTTACTTTTTGAATATGGATTTGGCCATGTGTCTCCAAGGCACAATAAAAGCATATTTCATATGTTTTGCAACCTATTAGTTTGATTTAAATTCACTTTTTCCATCTGGGTTTACATAAGCCTTCCTTGATGTTATTTGCTCTGAATTATTGCCCAGAAATAATCACAATGAATCCAATTTCATACTGTCTGTGTGGCCGACCAAGTCTGTCACTATAAAGCTTCAAGGCTTTTATAGTTTGTTTCAATGAAGGCAATTCCTCAAATATATTCTATATGTGAATATATAATAGGCTATTTTGACACACACTGAAAATTTTTCCTCTACCTTTCCTTAAATATGGAATGAATATGATGACATATTTTAGGAACTACAATTGTTACAGAGTCAGTGGAACAAAGCAACATATAAAAACAATGTTTTTTTGCATATTCAATATAAAATCTACATACAACAGACTGGGTCAAAGATAGTAAGTTAGTGCCGAAAGCACTGAAGTAGTATTTTTGCACTTCGAAGATTTATTTCTTTTAGTAATACAAAAGCTAAAAGAGAATATAAATCTGAGATTCTTTTTTTTTACCCACATTTTTAAAAGACTCTCATTCTCTGGCCTAAGTGAAGAGTGAAATAGAATATTTTCCAAGGTAATAAATCTAGACAATCAAGAAAACCTTGTCTTTTGATTTTTTTTTCTCTTTCTCATTGGTGGATAGTTTTAGTCTATATACTTTAAAAAAAATCAGTTTCTTCTATCTGTATTTAGTCATTAGTTTTTATTGACCCTAAAAGAAAACCTGAAATATAGAAAAAAATACCAAATTGTAGTAGAAAGCTGAATTGTTTTTAACCTAGTATAAAAAATCAGAGACTTTTCATTGGTTAGTTTACACAAGACAATGTGTAGGTGCTTTGGTCACACATAAGAGAAAATGACTCATTTATCTATAGTAAAGAGACGAAGAGAAAATTAAGATAATTACTTAAATAAGTCAAGGTAAAAGAAAAATTTTCTGAATTTTCTAAATGGCTTTGCTCAAAGCTCTCCTTTTACACTAGACATTGGTCACACCTATACATGTCTCATTTGAATTCTGATCATTTCGATCACTTCTGAGAAAGTTCAGACTGCTAAATGTTTGCTAATTAGAAATCAACAAGGCAGTCTGTTCAATGCTTCTTTGCCTCTGTATCTTTTTCCCACCATTTCTTTCCTTTAAAAAGTTTTGCCTTTGCAGACTAGAAATAAACATATAATAACAAAACAAGATAAAACAAAAAAAATGTTTGAGTCCCAATATCAATGTCCAACAGTTTTGAGTCCCCGTTTCAATGCCTAACAGTTCCTTATGTGTACATGTCAGCAATGATATCTGGATGGTGGGCACATGGTGGCAATGCAGGTCCGACCCTCTCTGGTTTGGTCCTAAGTAACCTGCAGCGGTGCACAGCTGCTGACTGCTCGCGTGGCAAGGCGTTGTCAGCGTCTTCCATCTCTGGACTGTTTTTTCCTCTTGTCTTGGTGGTTGGAGCACACCTGTCAATTCCTCTCTGTTGCAGGAATCCATCTGGTCTTGGGGTTGTTTTCTGAAAATATACAAATGTATTCTCGACCACAAGTTAATAAAGGAATCTTTTCTATATAATTGATTTGGGATCCTTTTTATTTTTGTTCAAACAATTTTCCTTTGTCTTATTTAGACACCATGTGTGTTTTTAATGGCCGTCTTGCTGTTAGCATTGCAAATGAAACTTAATTTGGTAAAGTAAAAATTTTCTAGATGTAATTTACTTATAGGATATTTTTCCTTACATGATATTGCCCTACTATCCCCCCCCTTTTTTTTATTAATGGAGGTTTTTGTAAATTTTATAATGCAGTCTTGATAACTTTAAATTTATTTATTTATTTTTTTTGCCCACACATATGACTGCTTTAGGTTCATTGCATATTCAGGAATTTTACCAAGAGATGAACTACCAATAGAAATTTTAGTTATTACTTTAAGAACAGCTTTTTGTCCAGTACAATTAACTTTACTTGAATATTCACTTATTTCAATTAGCCTATTTAAATCAATCTGAAAACTCGATTACTATTTTACTGTCAAATTTAATACTCTACCAATGAAGACAGGGGAGATTGGGTGAGGGCGGCTGTAAGAGACCAACCGAAGGACTTGTATGCACGCATATAAGCACAACCAATGGATATAAGACACTGGGGCAGTGGGGAGGGCGGGCAGGTGAAGCCATGTCCTGAGGGGTAGGGGAGGTCGGGGGGAGATCAATGGGGGGAAAAAAGGAGACATATGTACTACTATTTGTAATACTTAAAACAATAAAAAAAATGGTAAAAAAAAAATCAACAAGGCAGAAATCTTTCCTTTTTGGAAAATATTTTTTTTCTTGTGATAAGATTACTTTTCAGCCACACTTGTATGATTAGAATCAAATTCTACATTGAAGATTTTTGAAAATTAATTCAAGTATTCTTGAAAATATATCCATTGCCCAGTGGCTGAGCATCTAACTCTGAACTAGGAGGTCAGGGTTCGATTCCCTGTAGGGACACATGCAGGCTGTGGGCTCGATCCCCAGTGTGGGGGTTCAGGAGGCAGCCAATCAATGATTCTCTCTCATCATTGATGATTCTATCTCTCCCTCCCTTTCCTTTTCTCCCTGAAATTATATATATATGAAATCCATCAAGGAAAAGAACTATGAGGGTTAAAAGATGTTCTACATTACAAATCTAAAATCTTTCTCTGTTTATCTGAATGAAATGGCTTGGCAAGGCAAAGAGTAGAGCAATCATCTGGTAAAATTTCATGCAATTGAGGTCAAATACACACAAAGTAAAATGGAGAAATGAAGTAATGATTATGAGTTTATTCTATACTTCAAAGGAAAGCTTTGAGCCAAGCTATTTAGAAAATTCAGAAAATTTTTCTTTTACCTTGACTTATTTAAGTAATTACCTCAATTTTCCTCTTCGTCTCTTTACTACAGATAAATGTGTCATTTTCTTTTATGTTGTTGGAAAATACCAGATAAATAGCTATTTTACTTAATTGTCACACCTCTAGAGATGATCATTTAAACTACCTTGCCTCAACATACCTTCTGCCAGATGAAAAAATACTACTGTGTTCTTCATAGGGTCTTTGAAAAGATTAGCAATGCAATTATAGTTAAACCAGGGCATGATGAGAAACAGTATTTTAACTATAAGTAATGCATTATATTTTACTTTGAAATATAAACTTTTATACAAGTCCAAATTTTATAATAATAGAGAAATTGTAAAGAAAATAGGTATACCATGTAGTGTCAAGGACTTACAGTTATTTTTACACTAAATCTTTAAACCTTTGGTGCATTTGTGTGCGTGTGTGTATAATTTTCATCCATGTTGTAGCATGTATCAGTATTTCATTACTTTTTATTGCTGAATTATATTTCATTACAATAATATACCACATTTTATTTATCTATCCATCTGTTAGTAAACATTTGGCTTGTTAGCAATTTTGGCTGTTTGAATAATGCTGCTATGAACATTAATGTACAAGTTTTGCATTGATTATATTTTTATTTATTTGAAAGTGACATTGCTTGATCAAAGAGAAATTCTACGTTTAACATTGGAGGGAACTGTCAAACTGTTTTCCAATGTACCTACACCATTTTACATTCTCATCAGGAATGTGTAAGGATTCTCATTTCTTCATATTCTTGACTCTATTTATTATCTAATCTTTTTTATTTTATCTACCCAGTGTGTGTGAAGTGGTATTTGACTGTGGTTAAGATTTCCATATCCCTATTAGGTAATGCTATTAAACATTTTTCATGTGATTATTGGCCATTTGTATACCTTCTTTAGGGAAATTTATAAACAGATCAGAGGCCTGATGTACAAAATTCGTGCAAGGGCCTTGGCCCGGGCCCCTGCCTGCTGCCACCACAGCTGGGGGCCTCTGCCGTGGCCCCTGCCTGCTGCCACTTTGCTTGGAAGGATGTCCAGTCTAATTAGCATATTATGCTTTTATTATTATAGATTCCTTATCTATTTTTAAGAAAATTAGTTACCTTTTTATTATTGAGTTGTAAGAGTTCTTTATATAATTGGGATACAATTTTTTATCTGATTTAAAATATGTTCTTTCATTTTGTGTTTTTATTCATATTCTTATTTAGCATTTATTGTCTACATTTTTTCTCTGTATTTTTATTTTTAAATTTATTTCTGTTGTCTATATTGAGTTAATTTTGTGTTAATTAAAGAGAGGCATCTGTCTTTATTCCTTTTTTAAGATATTTTTATTGATTTAAGAAAGGAAGGGAGAGGGTGAGAGAGATAAGAAACATCAATGATGAGAGAGAGAACCATTGATTGGCTGCCTCCAGCATGCCCCCCACTGGGGATCGAGCCTGTAACCTGGCCATGTGCCCCTAACCAGAACCGAACCCAGGACCCTTCAGTCTGCCGGCCGATGTTCCATCCACTGAGGCAAATCAGCCAGGGCCTATTTTTATTCCTTGTATGTAAATATCCAGCACCACATGTTTCCTCATTGAATTGTCTTGGCATCATCTCCTTATTAAAGTCAATTGACCATAAATGCAAGGATTTATTTCTGGACTCTCAATTCTGTACATTAATCCATGACTATCCTTCTGCCAGTACCATACTTTAAAAAAGTACTGATTGATTTGAGAGAGAGAGAGAGAGAGGAACATTGATTTATTGTTTCACTTATTTATGTGTTCATTGGTTGATTCTTGTACGTGGCTGACCAGGAATTTGACAGGGAATTGAACCTGCAACTTTGGCATATCAGTACTATGAACTAATGACCTGAGCCAGGATGAATACCACACTTTTTTGATTACTGTAGCTTTGTAAGTAAGTTTTGAGTTTAAGAAGTATTGGTTATCTAAATTTGTTCTTTTTAAAATAATTGGCTATTCTTGGTCCTTTAAGTTTTTATATGAATTTCAAATTAACTTTGTAATTTCTGCCCAAGTTCTGTTGAGATTCTGATGGGGACTGAGCTGAGTGCCTGGATTAATTTGGGAACATTTGCCTTCTTTACCAATATAAAGTCATCCAGAACTATGAGAAAGAGATGATACAAAAAGAAAAAACAAAACAAAACAAAACAAAAAAACAACAACTGCCTTACCCAAGAAGGAACTGGGACCTGAGAAGAGAGAGAGTTCTAATTCAATGGCTGAAGCTTCCCAGAGTAGAGCTTCCATCTCATTAACCTGAGGGGATGGGAAAATTTGGGTTATGGGCGAATGGCACACACTTTTATTTTTCTGCAATTTAGTAGATTTTCTTAAGTGTTTCTCCATTTATTGTATGCTCTTAGGATAATTAACAGATAATACAACTTTGTTCGTTCTGTGTTTTTTGTTTAATAGTTTCATGCCATCATTGTTTTGCTGGGAAGATGGTCTATAATGACCTCACGCCACCATTCCAAAACAAAATAAGTGTTTTAGTTATCTAGGTTTGATATTCAAAGACAGTGCCTAAAGAGTAAATGAAAATTAAGGAAGTACAGTTAGCTACTATAGATCGTTGTACCAGTTTGACTCTGAAAGAAAGGAGAAAGATAAAGTAGTAATTTTAGGTGCACAAGGAATTCAGTATGGATTCTGTTTAAAAATTTTTAAATGATGATAACTTGAGTATTTTTAAATGATAAGAAAGATCTAGAAACAAGATAGATTTAAGTAAATTTATAAGTTCGGTAGCCCAAAGTTGAAGAAGTGGTGAGCTGAAGGCTTTAATTTTCTGTGTGAGTTATGAGACATGACCATCTGCTGAGAGCTGGAGGTAAAGAGGAGTGGAGATTTGGAGGGGAACTGTGAAGAAAGTTTGAAATTATCAGTGGGTTAGAACCTGTCAGGAAAATATAATCAGACTCATATGTAACTCTGGAGGTACAACTAAGATTGGTATACATAGATTTAGACAGTACTAATTTAAATATTTTATCTGCAAGACTACACCTAACTTGTTTGTCAATTTCTGGAAATGTTTTGAACACTTGAAAAGGATCGTCCTTCAGTATAGTGAAATGAAAGGATTTGTTACTTCTATAATGTTAAAAATACCAATAACTTATTTTCCTTTTTTGCACAATCTATACTAATAAAAGGGTAATATGCTAATTAGACCAGGAGACTTTCCAGAAGTCCTTCCAGACAAAGCCACGGTGGTGGGGCCAAGGCAGAGGCAGTTAGGGGCGATCAGGCCAGGAGGAGAGGGCAGTTGTGGGTAATCAGGCTGATGGGAGGGGGTAAATTGGGGCGAGCAGACTGGCAGGGGGGGCCAGTTGGGGGTGAGCAGGCCGGCAGGTGGGGCAGTTGGGGGTGATCAGGCAGGCAGGCAGGTGAGCAGTTAGGAGCCAGAGGTACCAGATTTTGAGAGGGATGTCCAATGTCCGACTGCTGGTTTGTCGGACATTCCCCGAGGGGTCCCAGATTGGAGGGCGCAGGCCAGGCTGAGGGACACCCCCGTGCACAAATTTTGTGCACCGGGCCACTAGTTATATTATATTATTTCCATGTAAGTTTTCACATAGATTAATGAATCACAGACTTAGTATGGGTAATCATAAATAAATAGGTCATATTTAGGACAACTTCCTCCCATCTATTGGCAGACTCTCCCTTCTCTAACATCTTTCATAACACTATTCAAGGTCACAAGTGAAATCTTTTTTCAACACTGATTCAGATGTGATTTTTCAGTGTGACGTTCTTGAGTGAATTCACGGTAATTGTTTCTAATATCTGTAGAATTATAACAACCAGTCAAAAAAATCTTTTTACTGACTGCCTCTCATCTATTGTGCTAAAGAATCCAATTAGTAACCACAGCTATCCATGTGATGACTGACAAGTAAAGGGTATGGTCTGGCAGGTGACAATTAACAATTGCATTTTTTTCTTTTTCCTGAGGACATTAGGGGCATGATATTTTCCTACTTTTCCACTAATTAGGAATGGGTAAATCTCTTAAGGCTCTGTGATTGGATTCAGTGTGGATAAGGTTTGTAAGACTGTCAAATTGATATATGGTATGACATGAATCAGAGCCATCTAAATCGTTACACCTAAGTGAATTAGTACTTCTCTTGCATCTAATGATCCCAGACTGTTTTCTTCATTCTGTCACAAATCCACTTATATAACTCACTTTAGATTGTTCTACTCTAACCTCTAACCTTTTTTTCAAGTTCCACTTTAAGCCAAATATACTTTTTTTTTTTTTTTTTATCTTATGAACCATAAATGGTATGTAGTTTCTGGCAGCATAAATCATGAGTAACTTGAGTTTCAAGAACTTGAAACTGAGATTGCCCTGAGAGATACACTAACAACCTACTAGTGTAGAAGATAAGTGACATGCAAATTTTTCTTGATGAGACAGAATAGCTGCTGGGAGAGAGTGAGCCTTTGAATTATTACCAAATTTGAATAAAAGTGTAGTTAAAAGAGGTTTGATAGGGACTAAGGGGATCAAGTAAATGATTTGGTCAGTTAGAAGTACAAATCATTGAAATTGGACATTTATGGTAGAAGCTCTACTAATATCAATAATTATGCATTGCTTCCTTTGTATTTACCTATTTATCGCTTACTTTGTTCCAGGTCCTATTCTAAGACCTTTATGATAATTACTTTATGTGACACTTACAATGGTCTTATGAGTTAAGTTGTTTTCCTTTTTAATCTTACTTGGCTGGCAAGAAAGCACAGGCATGGGGATTTAAGCAATAGGCCGAATATTCCAGAATCAGTTAGAAATGAGTTTGAATTCCAGAGCTTATCACTAACCATTTCTTGTACTTGGTGAGATGAATGCTGGGGAGAAACAGGAAGACTGTGTCACCATTCTCATCTGTGAAATTAGAATGAAATTGTTATTTTTCTTAACTTTCTTGGCTCTTATGAGCATCAGATGAGACACTATACAAGAAAAACACGTTTCCCAAATATTTCGGGGCTTTAAATCTCAGAGCCTCTTGAACCATAAACTAAACAAATATGACTGCTTAATACTGTAGGAATGCATTGGTAGAATGAGAGCATGCTCTCCAAACCACAGAGAAACATTAGTAAGGAGAGTGTGATTTGAAGGTACATGTCAGAGAGGAGGTCAGTCCAACAAGAGTGTGGGCTCAGTGAACAGTCTGGTGCGCTAATGCAAGTGACCAAACACGCATGAGCCCAGAGGTGTGTTCTTGATGCCTGGTAAGTAACTGTTGCCATCCATAGTTTCTTCCAAGGACACTCCTCTTTCCACTTCCGGGACGAACTTAACTTGTCAATGACACAACTATCTTGTGGGTACACAGGTGCTTCCCTCTAGGACTATTAAAATAGCTACACAGTTAGCTGTGAATGAATTAACGTTATCGGTCAATGTTCTTTGTATGTACGGTAATTAAGGTCATTGTATTTCCCTGTATATAATACTTCAACCTTTAAGTGTTACCTTTCATATAGATCTAGTTAATATTTAAATGCTGGTGTGTATTACTGTATTTTATTTCATTCGTTCCACTATTGGTTGTTAAATTATTAGAGAGGAACTAGCAACTAAGATTATTTGCTGTTATAAATCTGAAGAAAATACCTAGACCAGTACTTTTCAACTCTTTTTTTTTAAACTCATGGCACACATAACAAATCTCTCCATAATACCTGGAAAAGCTCCTCAAGGCTTCACTACCTCTGGGGTTGAGGGGAATGAAACCTGGGTGGATCACTATATTCTGGCTCCGTGTTTGGAGAGCTCTGTGAATAGTGGCAACATTCTCTAAAAATAATATTTAGTGAGTTTAAATAAGTTAGAACATACAGAGTCATTCATATGAAGTGGCCAGAAACTAATGTTTTTAGTTCTATAAAATGGAATATAACTTTGCAATAAATACCTCTTTTTGCTCATTAGAAAACTTCAAATTAAATAATTCACTTCTGACTTAATAATTACCTGCTTTGATTGACTTCACCATGTTTAGGGCGTTAACTTTTGTACTAGCTTTGGTGGAAAGTGTTCTTTAAAAACTAAAATAAAAATGCAGTCTTTATGTACCAAGAATGTCAGCTTAACTCTGATAACAAAACTAAACAAGACTACTACAAAATAAAATTTATACAGATACCAATCAGCTTTAGAGAGATAAATACAAAACCTAAATACACTGTAGATTACAAAGAGTGAGACCTATTGTGTGAGGATTTGAGAAGGTTCTTCAGAGGAGTGTAATTAACTGTAGGCAAACTTCTGAACTTGGCCTCCCCTCCCCCCATTTTTAATTTAATTTTATTTTTTGTAGAATACAGACATGATGGTTGAACCTACAGTGCTCACTTTGAAACCATGAAACAGCAGAATAGTAAGTTAAAGGAGACATTTATTCATTCAATAAATATTTTTGGTATACCTATTATGTACAGGACTTTGTTACTAACTATATTATTGCAAGTTTAGGGCACCCTTTATATTTTAAGAAAGTTTTTAATAAAATTTATTGGGGTAATGTTGGTTAATAACGTTATATACATTTTACACGTACAACATTATAATATGACATCTTTATACCCTGTTGGGTGCCCACCACCCAAAGTCCAGTCTCCTCCTGTTACCACATATTTCACCCCATTTGTCCTCTCCATTCTCCCCCCATCTCCCTCTGCTCCGGTAATGATCATTTGGTATCTATGAGTTTGTTAGTTTGTTGCTTTTCATTTTATATTCCACATGAGCGAAATCATACAGTTTTTGTCTTTTTTCATCTGACTTATTTCACTTACCATGATCCTCTCAATATCCATCCATGTGTAGTAGTCATCATGTTTGCCTGACACCCTTTATTTCACAGGAGAGAAAATACATGAGACATTTTACTACCAGTTATAACTGTTACAATGACTATATTTTTGTTTTTCAATTTTGAAATATTGGAGATGTCTGAAGGTTAACAACTACACTTCCTTCAGTGGAGAAATAGTTGAGAATATACCAGTCCATGTGACAAGAAGAACATGTTTTGACTGGAGAGCCAGCAGAAGAGCTACACAGTCTATAATTGAGGTTTTCAGTAAGAATTACACTGAGCAAATTCAGAGTGTGCACAATGAATAGAAATGTTCATTGAACTGAAAAAAAACAACAACAACAAAACAAAACGCGTTATTCCTTGTGTATGACCTTCTTGAAATAAAAATTCAAAATTGCATGCCAAGTAATACAATGACAAAGGAAGCAGTCAGAGAGATTCACTATGGCCTCTGATCAAAAGACAGCATCGAAATCCTTTCACAGATGTTGAAATTAAGAAGAAATAAAGCAAATGTTTATGTTTTATTCACTACAAATTGTGGCAACCAGTCAAGTTGCAAAAGCATCCTATATTTCCTTTGTGTTCCTCAATGTGTTCATTAGACTTTTCACTGACCAGAATTACAAAAAGCAGAAGAAATGCACAGGGTTTATACCACTGCAGAACAAGGATATACTTGGAATTTTCCAGAAAAAAAATTCAATATGATTTTTAAAATATCTGCTAAACCATTTAGCTATAATTTCTATGCTAGCTAAGAGCTATTGGTGCCATTTTGTGATCTAAGACATAAAGTTAGTATTCATGGACACATCATCTGATTTCTATAATCAACTCTTGTGGTACTTAAATAATTTTATTTTTCCAGATTTATGGAGGAAATGTCAGTACTCTATAATTTCCCTCAATTTAATCAGTCCATTTTTTTATTATTTATTATGTTATATCGTTAATATTTGTCCTTGGTAACACTCTATTCTAGGGAGTAGTTTCTGTATTGAGTAGTTTCTTTTTTATTATTTATTTTTTTATTGTTTGCAGTATTACAAATAGTAGTACATATGTCTCCTTTTTCCCCCCATTGATCTTCACCTGGCCTCCCCTACCCCCAGTATATGCCTTCACCTGCCCCCCCTCCCCAGTGTCTTGTATCCATTGGTTATGCTTATATGCATGCGTACAAGTCCTCCGGTTGATCTCTTACAGCCCTCCCACCCCAACCTCCCCTGCCTTCCCGCTATAGTTTGACAGTCTGTTCAGTGCTTCTTTCCTCTGTATCTATTTTTCCCCCATTTTTTTCCTTTAAAAAATCTTGCCTCTGCAGACTGGAAATAAACATATAATAACAAAAAATGTTTGAGTCCAATTTCAATGTCCAATAGTTCTGAGTCCCCGTTTCAATGTCAAACAGTTCCTTATGTGTACATGTCAGCAATGATATCTGGATGGTGGGCACATGGTGGCAATGCAGGTCCAGTCCTCTCTGGTTTGGTCCTAGGCAACCTACAGCGAAGCACAGCTGCTAACTGCTAGCGTGGCAAGGCTTCGTCAACGTCTTCCATCTCTGGACTGTTTCTCCTCTTGTCTTGGTGGTTGGAGCAGACCTGTCAATTCCTCTCTGTTGCAGGAATCCACATGGTCTTAGAGTTGTTTTCTGAAAATATACAAACATATTCTCGACCAAAAGTTAATAAAGGAATCTTTTCTATATAATTTATTTGGGATCCTTTTTATTTTTTCCCAAACTATTTTCCTTTGTCTTGAGTAGTTTCCATTTAGTTCTGTGAAACCAAAATTAACTGAGTGCCATAGAACAATAATAGAAGCAGCAGCAAATAATGATGATGATGATGATGATGATGATGATGATAATAGATATATTAGAAGGACACTGTGGTCCCTCTTGGAAACTAAGGACAGAAAAAAATTATCAGGAATGGAACCTAAGGTGTTATAGAACTACTGGAAACCCAGTAGCTGGTCTCTTGGCCTCCAGTTGTTCCTGCCTCACTCTTTTCTCTTATACCTACTGCCTTTTTCTGTCCCTCAGTTCATCCTAAACAAGGCCACCATCCACAATCGTTACATGTTCAACTAAAGGTGCCAAAAGAGAAACATGCATCTGCTTCTCACTAACACTCCTTAACTTTATAGGGAAGATCACTAATTTGCCCACCTTCAGCAAGATTGTCCCACAATGGCCACCTTGTTCTAATTTAGTGTTCTCTGTGACAACTATGTGAGGAGGAACAACTGAAGTATCTAGAACGCTGATGGTTCTGGGAGATATAATGGTCAGCTGGAACAACTAGAATGACATTAAGAATTCAACACATTGGCATCAATCCAGGAGTTTTGTTGAGCCTTCCACCCTAAGAGGACCTTCCTTACCCGCTAAGTCCTTGGCTACATCTGAGGGAAGCATGAGAGAACATGTTCTCATTAAGAGTCGATTAGCTTTCTGAACCTCCTCCCTGTCTGTGAAATGTTGAAAGACCAAGAGTGTGATGAGTTGGATTGTGTCTCTGCCCCAATTAATATATTGAAGTGCTAAGCCCTCAGAATGTGGTCTAATTTAGAAATTCAGTGTTGAAGACGAATTGAGATGAGGTTGTGATAGTTAATTTTATGTGTCAACTTGACTAGATCACAGGATTCCCAGATATTTTGTTAAACGTTATTCCTGAAGGTGTCTATGAAGGTGTTTCTGGAGAGATTCATATTTGAATCTACAGATGAATGAAGGGGATTGGCTTCTGAAATGTGGGTGACCATCATCCAATCCACTGAGGGCCTGAATAGGACAGCAAGTTAAAGAAAGGGAGGATCTTGGTGCTCCAGGTTCTTAGGCTTTCAGATTGGAACTGGAATGTACACCTCCTGGCTCTTTGGTTCTCAAGCCTTTGAACTACACCACTGATTTTTCTGGATCTCCAACTTGCAGACATCAGCTCATCTCAGCTTCCATAATTGCATGAGTCAAAACCTTATAATAAATCTATCTATCTATCTATCTATCTATCTATCTATCTATCTATCTATCTATCATCTATCTATCATCTACCTATCATCTATATCTATTCTCTCTCTCTCTCTCTCTCTCTCTCTCTCTCTCTCTCTCTCTCTCTCTCTCTCTCATCTCTACCTCTATCTCTATCTCTATCATCTCTATCTCTATCTCTATCTCTATATATTATTCTATTTCTCAGAAGAATCCTGGTTAATCCAAATGTCAAAAATCATACTGGAGTAAAGTGAGTCCCTATCCCAATATGCATAGTGTTGTTATAGAAGAGGAAATCTGGAGGCAGTCATAGAAAGAAAATGATATGAAGAGGCACAGGGAGAACCCAGGCATCCACAACCCAAGAAGAAAGGCCTGGAGTAGATCCTTCCCTCATAGTCCTCAGAAGGAATCAATATTCCCAACTCATTGATTTTGGAATTCTAGCCACCCGAACTGTAAGAATATATGTTTCTGTGGTTTAAGCACCCAGTTTGTTGTACTTTATTACAGCAGCACCACTGAGCTAAAACAAAGAGTTACTTTTAATTTCACATTATTGCCATCTCTTTTGTCCCAGGTTGGTTAAAATTTTGAAAAATATACTAGGCTTATTATTAACTTGCTTCCAATAAACTTCATGTAGTGATCTCTATACTCTAAGTTACTTTTATTTTTCTGCTCTCTTTCATCTATGCTGCTTCTCTGGAATTACCTGCAAAGTGCTGTGAGTCTCACATAAAAATGCCATATCCTCAGTGTCATCGTCTGAGTCATTTTTCCACTTGAAAGTATTTACTATGCTTGCACTTACTGCCAGGAGGTTTAATTTTAATCAGGCCTTGTGACTCAAAGTATTTCCTAAGTTTTTCCTTTATGGCTTCAATTTGAAAAAATGTTGCCTTTCCCTATTCAATAAGAACCAAATTCCTGGACCATCTTTTTTCTCTTTTACTAGTACTCATATTTTTGAACTGGACTACTCTTTTCTGAGAAAATCTTTCTTGGACTACCTAGTAAAATGTAAATAATAGCGAACAACACATACTGTAATGTTTAATTTTTTGAAATTATTTCTGTAAAATAGCAACCTTATTAGATGTTATCTCTCTCTCAAATTATTGGGATTTAAAGTTTTATTAAGTGTTTTCATTTACACCAATGTGTCTTGAATAACAGGTCTGCCACCTGGCTCTCAAGACAATGCTACCTTTTATAGGTGGAGTATTACTTTAATGCCCCGGTTCTATTACCACTTTGTATATGAGTCAGGGTATGCTAGGTTACGTTGCAATAACTCAAAAAGCACAATGAAATATAGGAATAAAAGTTTATTTTTCTGCTTTTCTTATTGTTCAACATTGCAAACTAAGCTGGGGTACTCATATTAGTTGTTTTTGCACTGAGACTTGGACTAATGGATCAGGGAGATATAGAGTGATTTTATAATAGTTGCAGAGGAAAAAGACAATGCTGATTGGTTACACATAACTATTGCATGCTTGGCCTGACAATGAGACATATCACTTGTATTTAAAGCTGATTTACCAGAACATGGTTCCAGGCCACTACAAGAGTCTCAAGACATGCAGGCCTATTATGAACATTAATAGAAGAAAGAGTTCAAATAGTTGATAAACAGGACAGTGTGGGGAATAGTGATATTAGCATCACTTTTAAAAACAAAGTAAATGAAGCCTAGAGGACTTAGAAATAAATGGAATCATTACTTGAATTATTGTCTTGTTTCCAAATTCTTTGTGTTTTATTCTTTTCGCATTTTTTCTTAGATTGCACCAACCTGAGATATTCTCAAAGATGAAACAAAGAAATGGGGTTGAACATGTAATAAGAAGGGAAGAGAATGGATTCTGACAGTACATCTTTATCATGACAGTGGGCTGGGATAAAGTTGTGGATACAGTCCCCTACTAACCCCCGCTCCCATGCATTGAACTTCTGCTTTGTACCTGATATTTCACTAATCACTTTCATTTCAATAATAATAGCTGATCTCTATAAAATAGCATAAATAAATATATCTATGTGTACAAGCAGCCATGCAATTCAACGTTTTTGAAATAAGTTCTCTTTTCCAAATACAATGGTGATTGAAGAGAGAGAGTCAAATGGAATGCAATTATGTAGGTAGATAAAATACTGGAACAAAAGGTGCAAGACTGTGGCTCACACTGCACATAGGCTGGAGGTGAATATAGACTTGCCATTGCCTCTTACATTCCCCAACATATAAGGTGACCCTGGATCCTTCTCTGAGAAGTGGCTCAGCAGAAAGTTCTTGGCCTAAGGGTCCAATCCATGATAAATGCATTCTCTCCAGATACATTTCCTCTTCCTCTCTAGCTTGCCTAGTGAGCTGAAGACTGTCCTTGATGGGGGTGTTAATAGGCTTCTCTAGCCTGAAGGCAATTTTTCCTTTTCATAGTCAATAAACTCTAAAATGTTTGAAAAGAAACATAGCCTCAACGTCCTTTGAAAGCATACTGACTATTCTCTGTTTCTTAACAGCCTTCTTCTTGAAAATATTTTTTTTTCATTATACATTCCCATACCACTTCCTTCGACTAGTAACTTATTATTTCTTTTTTTTTCCTATTGGCAACTTCCTTTCTACTTTCAAACCTTTTCTGTCTTAAAAGTAACCCTTTACTCTCTTAGATCTTCTCTACCTTCCAGTAATGCTTTTTTCTGTTGACTGCTGACCTCCTTGAACAAATGGTTTACTCAGACGGGCTTAATTCCCTAAATAGTACAATATCTATTTCTAAACATCTGAAATTCTGTCATTTGACCTTGCCACTCCCCTGAAAATACAACTCGTGATCTCATTAATTCTTTCATCAAATACTTATTGCACACCTTGAAGCACCTTGCTGTTTTAAGAAAGGGATTCATTATGATGACTCAAACAGATATCTCACTGCCTCCCAGGTTTGCTTACACATATATGCATCCACTGTATATCCATTCCATTCTGATACTAGCAATCTGGAGTCACCATCAGATCCTGTAAGTTAAATGGCTCCATCCAACAAGACTGCCTCCACTTCTGATGTCAATCTCAAGTCCCAGGCCACTGGTATTTCTGACCAAACCATCTATAAATCAGGGGTTCCTAGGAGCCAATCCTCAGGTTTGATATAGTTTTTGAACAGCTCACAGATTCAGGAAGGTTTTATAAAGGTTACAAGTTAGGATGAGGTTTACTGATTAATTATAAAGGATACAAATTAGGAATAGCTAAATATCCCTTAGCCTTTGAAGTCCTGGGCTGTGTAGGGCAAGGTATAGGTGTGTGTGTGTGTGTGTGTATGTGTGTGTGTGTGTGTGTGTGTGTGTGTGTGTGTGTGAGTATGTGTGTGGAGCTTCCATGCACTGTCTGGTGATGCTACTCTTCCAGCACCTCAATGTGTTCACCAACCCAGAAACTTCTGCATCATGTGTGCGCGCACTTGCATGCTGAGGATGTAGGAGGATTTGCTAATTATTCATAAGCCTCAAGTAACTTTTAGAATCCATTGAGCCAACTCTTTTGTTTCTTCTTGTATTTCTTCTCATGTAGTCCCTAGTTACTAGTACCATATGCATAGGGATCTCAAAACCCGAAGCTTAAAGCAAATGATAGGTAGGGTACTGGATTTTCTACATCAGAATTACCTGGCCAGCTTGTCAAAAATACATATTCCTGGGAAAATCAAAATCACCAGATACGGAACATGGCCATCTTCCATCTTACAAATTCCTGGAAGAGTACATGCATTCTCCAGACTATAAGTTACTTAGACGACGTGCTAACTTCTGTGGTTGACTCATTCACCTTGATTGCTCTGGTCATGCAGAGGAGACTGTGCTGTGATGAACCTGGAGAGAAGGGAATTTGAGTTCCTTCATTTCATTTCCTGACCTGTGTTTTCTTGCCCTGTTTGCTGAGGAAAGTGAGGAATCAATTTATATGTTGAGACTGGCTCCTCACTTCAGTTGGATTTTCTATACCTCTGAGCTCTCTATAGATTCTGAGCACGAAGTTATTTGACATGGAGAAGACATCTTCCAACTTCCATACCCATTGCTGCCTCTTAGAAAAATTTTCCACTTTATCTGATACTTTTTAGCAAACATTAGATTTTCCGCTTAAAATAATCTTTAACATGTTGCCCATCTATTCCTTAGATTGCCTCCTTTTAATGTGATACTCAACCGCCTCTTTATTTTAAATTGAAGGAGGATATAAACTTAATTTTTTAAAACTTAAAAATGTTTTAAAGAAGTTAAAAAAGAGCATTGAATCTCATAAAGACACTACATTGCATTAGTTTTTAGTTAAGAGTCTTAAAATCTTCAATGGAATCCTAGGAAAATTCTTACTACAAACCACAATAATAAGCCCTAGGTATGCAATTTGTAAATGAAACTTCCATAAATGGAATGTTACAAGTAATCTACTAGCCATTGCTGACTAGTTCTTATTCTCTACCAAAAATAAATGTGCTAGTCTTGTATGAGAGAGAAATCTAACCTCCTTGTCTTAATAAATACTTTGGTTGTCAAAAAATCTCTAGCCTCATTAGCATAATAAAAATTTCTCATGCCACAAATTCCCCAAGTCACATTGGCTGAATAGAACACTAACTTAATTTTTTTCTCCAATTAAAAAAAATTCCTGTTACTGCCCAAAGGTTTGGAAATTTTTGAACTTCTCTGGGATGCCCAGGACTTCAAAGGCTAAGACAGTGATCAGCAAACTCATTAGTCAACAGAGCCAAATATCAACAGTACAACGATTGAAATTTCTTTTGAGAGCCAAATTTTTTAAACTTAAACTTCTTCTAACACCACTTCTTCAAAATAGACTCGCCCAGGCCGTGGTATTTTGTGGAAGAGCCACACTCAAGGGGCCAAAAAGGCGCATGTGGCTCGTGAGCTGCAGTTTGCCAACCACGGGGCTAAGAGATAGAAGTGGGAGGTACTCTGGAAAAGCTGAGTAAACATGATTAATATTTTTGGATCTACCTACAGATTTAGAACTAGATCTACCTTACAAGAGACTTTTTTTTTTCTTTCTAGATGGAAAATGCTAAACTCTCCCCCACCTCTCTTAACACACACACACACACACACACACACACACACACACACACACAACCAGGGACCTGAAAACTGACTACATTCAAATCTTTATTCTACCATTAAATGAGGCAAGTTCTTTAACCTTTCTAAGGCCAGTTCTCTATTTTGTAAAACAATTATTAGTACCTACTTCATAAAATAGTTGTATAGATTAAGTTAATTTAGCAGGAATTCTTAATATTAAAAATGACATTTAAGAAGTAGGCAATAAATTATTATGATATCTATAATAAACCAGAAATGGTAGAAGAGAATGTACCTGATGTGTGTAATTGGGGTAGGGTTGAGAAGGACCAGGATAACGTGGAGAGGGCTTTGTGATCTGAGATAGAGCTGTCCAGACAGGAATGGCTATCTCTATAACCATATTAATGAAGTCCTAATGTCATTTGAAGGACTTTCCTTTGACTGACCTTAACTTGGACAGGAATATGGAATACAAAGTTCTGGGATTTGTGTGTGGAGACAACTGTAAATATGTAGTTACTAGAGGCCTAGTGCATGAATTCGTGCACAGGTAGGTCCCTCCCACTGGCTGGCGATTGGGGCCAATCAGGGCAATTTGTCCAGTCCTGATCACGCTAATTGGAGCTGGCCAGCCAGGAGGAGGGACTGCAGGAGATTGGCCAGCCATGGGAGATTGGGTATGGGAGCGCACTGACCACCAGGGGACAGTTCCTACGTTAGGCATCTCCCCCGGTGGTCAGTGCGCATCATAGCTACCAGCCGGTCGTCGGGTTGTAATGGTCGCTTAGGCTTTTATATATATACTAGTGGCCTAGTGCACGAAATTTGTGCACATTAAAAGGGGATTAATTAGAGGAAATAATTTAATGTTGCTATTTGCCCTTTCTCTATAATAGAAGTGTCAGAGATGAAAGAAAATTAGTAAAATGTATATGAAAACCTTCCTCCTGTCAGAGTCTGAGGCACACCACAGGACCCAGAGTCAAGTACCTGTGGCACACCCACATGTGCCTCAAAATCGCATGACGCACAGACCTGGCCAGCTGCCCTCCCCCCCTGCATTGGGCTAGATCCAGACCCAGCCAGTCCCACCCTTGTCAAGCCCGGCTGAGCAAGGGGCTTAGCCTCAGGTCCCCTGGCCTGGCACCAAGATGGGGGGTGTGGCTTTAGGTCCCCCAGCCCAGACCAGGGCGGGGACATGCCTTGAGGTCCCCTGTCAAGTCCCACTGGGTGGGGGGCACGACCTGAGTTCTGCTGACCCAGCACTGGGGGTGCACCTTGAGGTCTCCTGTCAAGCCTCACTGGGTGGGGTGCACAGCCTGAGGTCCCCCATCAAGCCCTGCCAGGCAGGGGGCATGGCCTCAGGTACCCTGGCCTGGCACCAGGGCAGGGGGCACGGCCTCAGGTCCCCTGTCAAGCCCTGCCAGTTGGAGGGCATGGCCTGAGGTCCCCTGTCAAGCCCCATGGGAGCAGGGGAGGGTGTAGCCTCAGGTCCCTGCTGATTGCTCCTGAAGGCTCCATATGGAAACTTGGCCTCAGGTGTGGGTGCAGCCATCTTTGTGATGGAGTGATGGTCAATTAGCATATCCCCTCTTTATTAGATAGGACTAGAGGCCCAGTGCACGGAATTAGTGCACAGGAGGGGGTGCCCCTCAGCCCATCCTGCACCCCCTCCAATCTGAGACCCCTCAAGGGATGTCTGACTACCCATTTAGGTCTAATCCTGGTAGGATCGGGCTTAATGGGCAGTCAGACATCCCTCTCACAATACAGGGCTGCTGGCTCCCAACTGCTTGCCTGCCTGCCTTCCTGATTGCCCCTAACTGCTTCTGCCTGCCAGCCTGATCACCCCCTAACCACTCCCCTGCCATCCTGATTGATACCTAACTGCTCCCCTGCCAGACTGTTTGCCCCTAACTGCCCTCCCCTGCAGGCCTGATCACTCCTAACTGCCCTCCCCTGCAGGCATGGTTCCCCCCAACTGCTCTCCCCTGCAGGAGAGGGTCCCCCCCCCAACTGCCTTTCCATACAGACCCAGTTACCCCCAACTTCCCTCCTCTGCCAGCCTGGTCACCCCTAACTACCCTCCACTGCAGGCTTCATCACCCACAACTGCCCTCCCTTGCAGGCCTGATCCCTCCCAACTTCCCTCTCCTACTGGCCATCTTGTGGTGGCCATCTTGTATCTACATGGGGGCATCCATCTTTGACCACATGGAGGAAGCCATCTTGTGTGTTGGAGTGATGGTCAATTTGCATAGATAGGATAGAGGCCTGGTGCACGGGTGGGGGCCAGCTGGTTTGCCCTGAAAGGTGTCCTGGCTCAGGGTGGGGCTTCCCTTGGGGTGTGGGGCAGCCTGGGCGAGGGGCCTGTGGTGGTTTTCAGGCTGGCCACACACCCTGACAACACAAGGGGAGGCCCTAGTATCTGGGATTTATTTATCTTCTATAATTGAAACTTGTAGCCTTGAGTGGAGGCCTGGGCCTGCCAAGGTGTGCAGAAACTTGGCTTCCTCCATTGCCAGGGAAACTCAAGCCTCCTGCTCGCTCCATGGCTGCAGCCATCTTGGTTGGGTTAATTTGCATACTCACTCCTGATTGGATGGTGGGCGTGGCTTGTGGGGGTGGTTAATTTGCATATTACCCTTTTATTAGATAGGATATAGGTGCTGCCTTGGTGAATGGAGTCTTTGCTCTTTTAAGAACACCCTGTGAACTAAGAGTTTTTATTTACTTCATATTGTATAATTGAGTTACCTGATTTCTGAAGTATATTTTGTTTACATATCACTGTAATTACTACTAATATAACATATTTATTAAATATTTATTATATGTAGGCACTCTATTATGCTCTTTACATGATTATCACATTTATTAATTACAACTATTTAAAGCAGGAATTACTAATCTCCATAGTATAAATGAGAACTGTAAGGACCATAGAGATTAAATAATTTGATCTAGGATGAATATTTTATAGACACATGTAAGAGGCATTTGCCAATAATTTTATGAAAGCTTCATGTTCAAAGCCTGAAGTCTTAACTACCACAAATTAGTAAGTATTTTTATCATCAGTCAATGATCAATATTAAGAATATTTTCAGCATGCTCTCTCCAAGAGGGAACATTTATTATAATGTGCTAGAAAACCTATTTTTCATAATAAATGTAAAGGATACTCTTATTTTTCTTGTGTATTAAGTAGTATACTGTGTATAATATACATAAAAGACTAGAGAATGAACAGGTTTCTCCTTTTTGCATAAAATTTTTGTTTCTCATGAATATAAATGTGATAGAGTTATGGTACTTTAAAACAGGGGCAAGTAAGTGGCATAGCTCATATTCTATAACTCTCACTATTCTCCCACTCATCCTTTCCACACCCCCAACCTTTACCATAATAGCTCTCCCTCCTTGTAATGATACATTTGGTGGTCTATATTACTCAACAATTATATAACCTTCACTTGTTTTCTGAATTCTATACTTGTATGATTTTTAAAATTTGATTTTAATATCCTAAAGATCATGAATTTTTGTTATACTAGTGTGTGACTCTCCTTTAAGATCTATAACACAGGTGCTCACAGACACAAGTACCTGAACTAGAGAGATTTAGGGCCTCAGATGCAGGAAACCTAAATTTGGATTCCTATTCAGCCATGCACAAGCTGGTTTCCTAGGGATTAACATATTAGGTGGTATTTTCTCAGTTTCAGTGTCTACAAAATGGAGCAAATAATATTGATGTTAATGGATTTATATTATAACAGATAAGGCAGGTGGAAGCATGTTGCAAGTAATTAAGTAAATATTCTGGAATTTGTAATGAGTAAATATTTGCTAAATGCCTTCAGAATTGAATGAAAGACTATCATGTGAAACAATAAGAATAAGTGGCAAAAGCTCTAAGAATGGGTCAGGAGAAGACCAAGTTCCTTGAAGAATATGTACTGCTGCTAGAGCATATGCCTTAGTAGGACATTATCTATCCATCTTGTTCACTACTCTATCTATAAAGCCATGCATGTGGCAACTACTCATTAAATATTTGGAAAATTAATATATACAGTCTCTGGGATAATTGTGATTTCTTAGTGAAAAGGAAATAATCTGGTGTTTGATGGATGAGTACAATCTGGAAAAGAGAATATAGAGGAAAAGGTAAGAATAATGTTGAAAATGTAGAGGCACACCTCTTTTCCAGATTGGCTAAGACATATGATTTGTGTGATGCAAGAAATCTAAGACAAAAAAAGAATAAAAAGAACAGTTTATGGAGGACTTTGAATGGAAGCTTAATGACTACAAAATGAACCTCAACCAGAGACTAAAAATAACTAAAATAAACACTTGCTATATGCAAGACACTATTCTACACACTAGACCTCTACTACCATTATTTAACAACCAGAACAGTGTTAATTACACTGAAATGTAGATATTTCGTGGTTCCTATGTTTTAAATTTAAAAAAAAATCAAACTTGTGGAAGCCAAGTAGCTTGGCCAGGGTCAGGCAGCTAGTCAGTGGTGGAACAGGTATTTGAAACCAGGAAAGCTGGTTCCAGGTCCACCCTCTTTACAAATACATGCATTACTTTGTGGAACAGGCAGCTATGTACTGCTGAGTTCATCAGAGAGTCCTATTTCAGTTACTTTTATTGCTTAACAAACCATCCGAAATCTTAGCAGCTTAAAACAAAAGGACTTCTTATTTCTCAAAGCTGAGTGATGGACCAAGCAGTTCTTCAAAATCAGGTGATGTTGGCTATGGCATTGGAATTAATAAAAGGTCTAAGATAGATTGAAGCTGGCTGCTGGCTGGAAGCTCTGTTAGAAATGTTGTTCTGGGTCCTTGGTGCTTCCTGTGCAGACTTGCCCATGTGGCTGCTTGGGCTTCCTCACAGCATGGCGTGTGGATTCCATAAATGAGCAATCCAAGAAAAATGAAGAGAACATTACCAGTTTTTGTCATTATTGGGGTGTGTGCCAGAAATCAGAAGACCCAGAACAACATTTTTGCCTTTTTTTTCTGGGTCATAGCAGTCATGAGGCCAACACAAACTCAAAAGGAAGAGAAAAACTTTATCTTCAATAAATTAATATTATGCAATTACAGGGAGGGGAAATATAAAGTGTGGTACATTTATATAATGGAATATTTAAAAAAGAAATGGTGTATCAAGCTATGAAAGATATAGGACAATGTAAATGCCTTACCCAGCAAGGGTAAAGAAACCAATCATAACAGTCTGCATATTCTATGAATCTAATTATATGATATTCTGAAAAAGGGAAAACTATGGAGATTATAAAAAAAAAATTAGTGGTTGATGTTGGGGGTAGGGAGAGATGACTAGGTATAATACCGAAAGCATTTAGGGCAGTGAAAACACTCTGTACAATCTATCCTATATAAAGAGCTAATATGCTAATTAGATCAAACAGCAGAATGACCATCCGGATGACCTTCCAGATGAAGCCAGGGCTCTGAGGGCTGAGCCCCTTGCACAAATTTCATGCATTGGGCCTCTAGTCTATATATATATAAAACCCTAATATGCAAATAGAGCAAATCGTGGAACAACCAAACAACCAAACAACCAGTTGCTATGATGTGTGCTGACCACCAGGGGGCATGCACAGAACATGGCAGGCATCAGCAGCAGGTGGCAGAAGGTAAAAAATGGCAGGCATTGGCGACGGAGGGATGGTGGAGCGGGTGAGCGGGGGTGCCAGACCAAGGTGGGGAGCAGGTCACTGTCATCAGAGTGAGCCTGTGGAGGTTACTGAAAATCCTTTGCTTCCGCGCACCATGGTCCCAACAGGCGCTCGCCCCTGAGGGCTTCTCCACCTCCCCCTGATCCTGAGGGGCAATCAAGGCAGCAGCTGCTGCTTGCACCTACTGACAGAGTCTGCCCTGCTTGCACCCACCACTGGTGCTGGCCCCAATTGCTTTGTGCTGTCAGCGGGTGTGAGTAGGGCTAGCACCATCAGTGCATGGTAGCGGTGTTGGGAGCTGGGCTGCTGGCAGACAGAGAACCAGAGCCCATGGCAGTAGGGGCCAGGCGGGGCCTCAGAGGATGAGCCAAGACCCACCCCTGTGCCCACTGCATCCTCGCAGCCCACAATTCCTTTCAAGATGCATGAATTGGTGCACTGGCCCCTAGTGTGTGTGTGTGTGTGTGTGTGTGTATGCCTAATATGCAAAGTGACAAACCAAGAGTTTGATTGCTTGCTATGACATGCGCCGACCACCTGGTGGTGGTGCAGAGGCCTGCAGCCAGCAGCAGAGGAAGGGAGGCCCCAGCTGGCAACTGGCAGCCACCAGGCACCCTACCCATGCACTAATTTCATGCACTGGGCTTCTAGTATACTATAATGATGGATATGTATCATTATACATTTGCCCAAAGTAATAAAATGTATATCAAGTAATCCCCAATGTAAACTATGGACTTTAGCTGATAATGTATCAATGTAGATGCATCAGTTGTGACAAATGGACCATTCTGGTGGGGAAAGCTGATAATGAGTAGATTATGCATGTGGGTGAAAGGGGAGAGTATATGAGAAGCCTCTGTACATTCTCTCAATTTTGCTGTGAACATACAACTGCTCTAAAAAAAAAAACTCTTTAAAATTAATGGTAGCTCTCTTTGGAAGTTACATACTTTATATTTCAAGTTATAGGAAAAATGCAGCTATCTGTTGGTCCTGACTCATCTGAATTCTGAGCATCACATATTGAGGAGGAAATATCTATTGTGAAGATTAAGTATCCCTGTCTAGCCTTTCTTTCATGAGAGGCTTCTATGAGCATTGTGTAGTATTCAAAGGCTATTATCTGAGCAACTGACTTTGATTTCACATAAAGTAGAATGTACATATGATGGATCGATGATAATGGCATGCTCTTTCTTCAGTGGTTCAAAAAGGTATTTCTAAATACTTGCTATTCCTTGCCAGTTTGTTCTTGCTTTTGAGAGGTGTGAGATGCAGTTATTTAATGCATTTGGCAGTGGATTATAGTAGAATTAAATGCTGGTGGAAAACAAAGTTCTGTTGATGGCTCAGAATAAACTAAATGTAGAAATTATTCTAGTTCAATGGAGGGTAAAATTATAGGATGTTGAATTATTTCCAAGAAGATGAATTTGGAATATGAGATATGGAGATTAAATGCAGACTACTGTACAGATTTGTACTGTAACACCAGGAAGAAAATTATGCAGGTAGGATGGGAAAGAAAGACACAATTCTAGAACACAGAGAAGCTTCTAGTTTATTAACTACAAGCTGTCAAAGGCATCTCAGATTTTATGACAGTATAGTAAAGATAAATGCTTATAAAGACTCCTCCTGGTCAGTGATAAAATTCATAACTATTGAAAATATTTTTGCATTTGTGGATGAATGGCCCTTGCCAGCAAAAGATTAAATGATGGCATGTCAGCTCATTTCTTCTGCTTTGAAAGTTTTTAAAGGAAAGCTGTTGACTTACTCTTTGTTGTTTTCATAAAAATGGAAATAGGCAATTTAAAATCTTAGAATGTTTTCTGTAGTAAGTAGGCATACCTACTACAGCATTATTATATGTTTGAGTGTTGCTTACTAATAAGAATTGGTTTAACCTCAAAATCTATTATTTACTATTCATTTACATGTTCAATAAAGTTTTATTGAATAGCTACATAATATATACCACACCATGCCAGGCAGTGGTTGTGCAAAGGTGAACTAAAAATCACTATCTCAACAACATTCACTGTATCTCATAAAGATATAAATATGCCACACATATCACAATACTATCCTTTTAACTAAGTATTTGGGGCATATGTGAGCCATTTTGAGACCAGAGGATTGGTGATGGTCTGAGTTATATGCTTTAGTAAAGAATTAACAGAGGAAAATAGCTTGTGCAATATGGGTATTACAAACAGGTATTCAAATATGGATCATCCCAGTTGGGATTGCTCAGTGGTTGAGTGGAGATCTATGAACCAGATGGTCATGGTTCAATTCCCGGTCAGGGCACATGCCTGGGTTGCAAACTCAATCCCCTAGCGGTCATGCACGAGATAACCAATCAATGATTCTCTCTCATCATTGATGTTTCTATCTCTCCCTCTCCCTTCCTTTCTGAACTCAATAAAAATATATTTAAAAAGACATGGATAAAGTCATGGGAGTATATGAAAACATTATGGATTTTAAATGTTATAGAAAGTAGAAAAAAACAGGAGAATGAATGCTAGGAATAAAATAGGAAATATTTGCATAAATCATATGATAAAAGATCTGGCATGTTAAACTATAGGATTATTAGTGGGTACTGCAACAGGCAGGGCAGGTTAGATTACGCTATAACAGAAAATTATATATGATTCACCATGCTTATAACTACAAATGTTATTTGTCCCCTCACAAAATATATTCAGTTCAGGACACACAGCACACTGATCCATGATGTTGTCACTCTGGGACCCAGACTGAGAACACAAGGTCCATCTGGCTCAGTGCGAGTCATAATGGTGGCACTGTTTCTTTCCATTCTTAGCCAGAATTGACTTGTATAGAAATGACGTGTGATTTTTCCGATCCTATGTATTTGTCCAAAGCAAGACATATTGCTATTACTGAATGATACCTGTTTTCCTATAATTATTTTGTTAACAATAAATAATCCAAGTAATACTAATAATGGAATGCTGTGAGTATTCAATGAAATGATGTGTTGTGACAGGTATATAATAGATAATAAATTTGATCACAGCAATCAGTAAGCATAGCTATGATTTGTAAGTACAATAGAATAATAGATACTACTGTTGATAAATTAAGGAGAATATATGGGGATAAAGCATTTCTTCTTTTTAAGTTTGGCCATTTTTAAAATGTACTGGGAGTCAGAAATTAACTTAGAGATTATTACAGAGCCCAATTCCACAACAGAGAACTTCCCATAATTCAATGAATCACAGTGGTTTTGCAGCTAGCTATATTGTTTGACAATATGAGCAAAATCGAAGAAAACAAGCTCAGGTCAATTCCTCAGGGGGGGCGGGGAACAACTCTTTAAATGTATGTTAAATTCTACATTCAAAGTACATGAATCCCAACTTGGTATTATTACTGAGAACTAATGCTGCCCTCAGTGATAACTGATGTTCAAAAGACCATTATGAAGCATAACTGAAATGTGGAAATTTTTTTAAAAAGCAGTTATTCTAATAAGAATCTTCCCTAGGTAAAAATTTGGAATTGCATTTTATTGTCAGTTTCATGATTTGATACAAAACATTGTTTTCCCACTTCATCACAAAAATGCAGTGAGCGCCCTGACCGGTTTGGCTCAGTGGATAGAGCATCGGCCTGCGGACTCAAGGGTCCCAGGTTTGATTCTGGCCAAGGGCATGTACCTGGGTTGCGGGCACATCCCCAGTAGGGGGTGTGCAGGAGGCAGCTGATCCGATGTTTCTCTCTCATCGATGTTTCTGACTCTCTATCCCTCTCCCTTCCTCTCTGTAAAAAGTCAATAAAATATATATGTATTTTTAAAAATGCAGTGAGCAAGCTATCTGTGGCTTGTTCATTCCAAAAGCTGCATGGAATTTCCATGGATTTAAATCATTGGCCTCAAAACATTTCATGAGGGCCTTCCTAAGAAAGTCATTATGCTTTTGTCTTCTCCCACATGTCCAGTCCCTTTTAAAAAAGAAAGCAGAGCTTATTTGGCAAAAGTATAATAACTGGTCAAATAGGCTTTTACTTTAAAAGGAAATTTGTTTTGAGTTATCTGTTGATCCGTCTCCTCTGCTTTTCCATTGTGGCACAGCTCCTCTTCCTCTCCTTCTGTCTTATTCCAGTGGAGCAAGCTGAACTGGATATATTTAATGAGACTGAGTGTATTCTGCAGGCCACCGGAATTTGCAGCCGAAAAGCTTACTCTGCAGCAGAGACAAGATCTGTCACCTCATGGGCCCTGTAATGTACAGAAGGCCAGGGATAGTTTCTACAGGATTGACCCCTCAGGGGATTGAATAGATTAGTTTCTATTTTAGCTGGTCTGAAGTGAAAAATTTGGGTGTGCTCAGCTCTTTTCCAACCCTATCTTTACATTCCAACTCAGTTATTGAGGGATTATTTTGCCTTATAATATACATGTGTTATATACTTTAGCAATATCTTATAAAATTAGGGGGCTACAAGAAACTCCAACTTGAAGCCCTTTTCATTGTATTCTTCCAAGAAAGTGAAATAATTCCATCACATTCCAACCATGTTTTCCTGGGCTTAGGTTAATGCTGCACCATCATCATGTCCTCATGAACAGTAAATTGAGAGTAATTTCCCAAGTTGAAAATGGGATAACACTATATTTCAGATACAAATTTAATGCCAAGTTTGTTCTTTTTCAATGGATATATCCAGATTTTCTTTCATTTGAACCTTCTCCCATAGTCTTTCATGGAAAATTACAGTAGTTTCATGTTTTAGTAAAATCAGTTTTTGATTAAATGTAGAATTTAGGTTATTACTTTGCTTTTTCTTCAATTCCAGGATCTATTTATTCACTCAACAAACATTTGGTGCATACTTTGTGAACACTGATTTTTTTCCTAAGGATTGTTTTCTCTTTGGATTTCATGTGCGATCAGACAAGAATCTGCCAGTTCTACAAGTAATGCTATCCAAAGGAAAGACAAAAGTGAAAATGAAAAACTCCAAAAGTGTATCCATATTTGGCCACATCACTTACTTTCTCTAGTTCTCAATCTGAACTGAAAATGTATTGATGCTTCAGACTTCGTCTTCCCTTAGCTGACATTTTTTAGTTTATCAACAGACTTCCCTAGCCTGGAACCCTTTGTTTCCCATCTGCTTACAGACTACAGACACTGACTCTACAAGAAAGCACCATATTCCAAGGTGTGAGCTTTGTTTCAGTCAAGATGATACTGTTTCTGCAAACATTAGACCTGGCAATTTACAGCTGTATGAGTCACAACTTCTATTTCTAAATTCACAGTGAAGTCTCAACAAGAAATATGTGGTAGGTATGCAGGAGTCATAGGAAAATTAAAAAACAACATCACCCCCCCCCCCAAAAAAAAATAATTGTAGCCCTGGCTGGTATGGCTCAGTAGGTTGAAGCATTGTCCCATACACCAAAAAGTGGTGGGTTTAATTTCCAGTGAGGGCACATACCCAGGTTGTGGGCTGTTTCCCTGGTCAGGGCACATTCTGGAGGCAAACGATCAATGTTTCTCTCACTCCTTTCCCCTCTCTAAAATAAATATATAAGTAAACAAACAAACAAACAAACAAATAAATAAATAATGTTTAAAATAATAAAAATAAAAAATTGTGCCCAGCCTGCCCAATTACCTGTTTCCAGATGTGACTGATGACCAACTTCTGAGCATGCGTCTGAAGTGCCTTTGTCTAGTCTCTTCCCCCCATCAATCAGCAGGGAACAGAGTGGAGTGTTCAATGCAGCTTTTTTTGCAAAGCTGTATAAAGGGCATGCCTATGTTATTTGATCTCCCCTTTTACTCCTTTTATGTTAAATAATAACCAGGTTATTACAATGGCATCAGGTGGATAGAGATTAGTTTTACAATAGCCCCCCTTCCCCCAAAGAAAAAAACAGTGCTATAGTAGGACACAGAGGAAAATAGTGCAAGTGTTCAGTGAGATGTCCACCCCAAACATCAAACTTTGAGATTGAAATAAAATATTGAAGAATATTTTATGGGTCCATGTATATATAGTTATAGCTGAGGTCTGTCAGTTGACCTTAGATAGAGGCATTTACTAGCCCGTTGTCTTGTCCTCATCATCCTTGGTATGAAAGACAAGTAAGGGTACTCTATCTTGCCAGAAAATTATACATAGTTGTTCACACCTAGTGAGCACAGCATAGGCACATGAGCAGGTTTTTCAGAAAATTGAGACATTACTAAGAAAAGGTAACCCCTCAGAATTCTCTCCTGTGCTCAGACTGGGGTTTAGGGCTACATCTCCATATTCTATTAGTTCTGAACATTTGCTAATAAGTGCTTTGTGATCGGGATGGTGGGGTGCAGAGGAAGATGGTGAAGGTGAGGGTGGAAAACTTTCATTTGTCAGAAATGTTTGAGAAACAGGTAAAAATGTCTCTGAATTACTAGGGTTCATAGAGCTCCTCATATCTTCCTGTGCATCATCAGTCTCCAAGAGTAAAATATCTTATCGAGTGTACTAAACCTAATTGACCGTAGGCTAATTCTTTTTCATAAACCATCTTGCAGAACTGTCATTTTAGGCAGCACATTCGGAAAATGCTGGGTTAGGAAATTAACTAATCTCTTTTCATAGTTTGTAAAGTATGGCCTGAAGTAAGATAAATGTCAAAATTTGTGAACACAGGAATATAAAAATGAGCAAAGGGCTTAGCAAAGCAGGTTAGTTCAGAGTCAGTCACTTTCCATCCACTCAATCCTTTAATAAGTTTTTATTCTGTGGTCATCTCCCCTCAAAAATTTTAATTAATAATAAAATTCAGAATATATATTTTGTTAATTTTCTATCACCTATTTAGCTCTAATTTTTATAATAATTCCACAAGGTAAAAATCATTATTCTTATTTTATATTTGAAGACCCTGTCATTAAATGGCATATCTGAGTTATATATCTAATACATGACACTGACATTGGTAAAATGATAATTAGTAATGTAAGGTAATATATGTCTAAGTGCTAACCTGTGTGACATTTAAAGTAAGAGCAATGGAAGCAGATCAGTAACAAAGAGAACAAAATATCGTTCGCTGAGATATTTATGTCATTCAATCATTTTAAACACACATTAACTCATTTAAACTTACACCTTTCAAAAATACTCTCTCACTTTTAGCCCTATTTCCCATGGGCTAGCCACCCTTTCTAATAAGAATTTGCTGATGGCAATAAAACTCATAGTTCAGAGAGTAGTGTTCAGACTCAGACCCAAAGAGCTGCTCGAGTCAAATCTCTCATTCTTTTCACTGCACTGTTCTTTCCTCATGGTCTGACAAAGTAAGACAAGGCAGCCTGAATTTGAGCAGAGAGAATGAAGAGAAAAGAGCTGCAAATTTTGTTAGGAAGCAGGATGTAAAATTGTTTTGAGGCACAGGAATCTGAAGTTTATGGCAATTTCTGTCTCTGAATCTGCTCATTTTACAGTTTTGATTGTTGCAGAAAAAGGCTCCGTATCTTCAAGTCATTGCTACTTCTTTACTTCCCTTCCCTTACTTTTTTTTTGTTGTTGTTAATCCTCACCCAAAGATATTTTTCCATTGATTTTTAGAGCGAATGGAAGGGAGGAGGAGAGACAGAGAAAGAAACACATCATCCATGTGAGAGAGGCACCTAGATTGGTCTGAGGAATGTACCCTTGACGAGAATCAAACTCAGGACCCTTCAGTCCAGAGACGGATGCTCTATCCACTGAGCCAAACCAGATAGGATTCCTCCCCCACTTTCAAATCTATGGCATGACTGTATTTGCCAATCATTGAACCATTACCCATTGAAATTTGCATAATTAAGGGAAGAAGCATTGTATACTAATGGCAGCAAACCTTGGTTGGGTGGCTCAGTTGGTTGGAGGATTGTCCCATAGACCAACAGGTTGTGGATTTGATTCCCAGTCAAGGCTTGAACGGGAGGCAACCTTTCAATGTTTTTCTCTCACATTGATGTTTCTCTCTTGTTCTCTCTCCTCTCATCTCTCTCTGAAATCAATAAAAACAGCCCTGCCAATTTGGCTCAGTGGATAGAGCATGGGCCTATGGACCAAAGGGTCCCAGGTTCCATTCTGGTCAAGGGCACTTATCCTTGGTTGCAGGCTCCTCCCCCTGCCTGGGCTCCTGCAGGAGGCAACCAATCAATGTGTTTTTCTCACCTTGATGTCTCTCTCTGTCTTTCCCTTTCTCTTCCAGTTTTCCTAAAAATCAATGGAAAAGTATCCTTGGGCAAGAATTAACAAAAAATAAAAATAAATAAAAATAAAATCAGTAAAAGCATATCCTTACATTAAGATTTTTTTAAAAAAGTTTTATAGTAATGACAGCAACCGTGTATCATATTTTCTATCATGACCCTAACTCCATAATATCGTAATAGACCAACTATTATAAAAACAACCAAAAATAATTGGACCGACATAATAAAAGTTTATTTTACTCATGAAGAATTTAACACAGAGGTTCCTGATGGAGTGGCTGTCCTTCAAGCAGTCACCCAAGGACTTAGGCTTCTTCCACTTATTAGCTCCATCATCCTCTGGGATCTTATGTTCTCCCATGAATCGTCAGCATTTTTCCAAATGTACTACATAGACCAAAAGCAATCTCACACCTGAACCAAGTGCCCAGTGGCTGGGAAATGTAGATTAGTTCTGTGGTTAAGAGCAAAAGAGAAATGATTTGGTGAACAACTAGCAATAGTTGGCTGAACCCACCTTTCATGACATAAATGTTTGTTTCCCACAATCTTGTACACATGTAATAGACCCTTTTTACCCAAGGTATATAACAATCGTGGATGATCAGGAAATTGAAACCGCTCCAGAATTTATAAAAGGAAATTATTTCATACAGGGCAATATATGCTGGGGAAAATGCACTTGCAGAGCTGGGAGAGCAAATGCCAGGGAAAATGGCTGCTCACATTGGCAAAAGCAGAAAATTTCTAGATTTGGAGGAACCTCTTTCATAACACCAGTAATTTGTATATGCTAACTCAAAAACTTCTCAAAAGTCAAATCTGCTCTTTCCTCACACATATTTCTCTCACAGAAGTGTCTTTTATTCTTTATAGGATCTAAACCAGATCTCACTGGAAAGGGAGGCTCAGCAGGATAATTTCCAAGTGTGCATCTATAGCACAGAGACAAGGTAAAGAAGGCATAGGACTTTGCAAGATATCAATAAATAGTAGTTGGCACAGAAAGAAAGAAAGATCCCATCAAGCCTTTGCAGTCAGTTCAAAATCTATGGCATTATGGGAATCGATTGCATATTGCTCCTTGTTGTTTAGCATTATATAGACTACAAAGACAAATTATCTTTATCCCTCCACCCACTGCCCAATCATACAACCAAGAGATAATGACTTCAAACTTTAGTTTAAAAAGAAGAAAAATGAGAAACACCCAAGAGTATACTGATCCATAGCAATTTTGGAATCCTGCTGGGCCCGGCATGTGAGTCTTCTAATGTTGATAAAGAACTGCAGCTACTATTCTCTGGGCACTCTTCTCATGATTCTTCATGACTTCTGGCTCTGCCCTTATTCTGTTTGGCTCCTCTAGAAATAAGCCTTGTGAAGCAAAGCCTCCAATGGCATTGCATTGCACTAACAGGGAACTTCCTGCTGGAGCAAGTTCATGGCCCCTATGATTGCTTTTCAGGGAAAAATTGAGTGTTGTTTAGGCATGGTTTTGTGGTTCTTTAGATATTACAATGGACTCGAAATCTTAGTATGTGCTGGAATCTATTGTTTCTAATCATTGCTAATATGGCAGTCATCAGATTTGAAGTTTTTTTGTTTTTTTTCACTTATACTTAATTCTCATACTGATTTACTGTTTTGCTTAGCACCCATATACCAATCTTCTAGCTTAGTAGGAGACCTGAATAAGATTGATTTTTTTAATAAAATGAGAAGGTATATTTAACAGAATATTTCAAATTTAGTAGCTAAGATTGACTTCACATTTTGAGTAAAACATTATCCTTCAATTTTCAGAAGCAGTGTTGTTTGATATCCAAACTCATTTGTAGTTTTAGAGTATATACAAGTGACTAAACTCTGCAATCTAAAGAAAAGCATTAGATTTTTAGATACCTTGGCCTTGTTATTTCAACTAAGAATAAAATAAATTAAAAAAGGCAACCATTAGTGTAAATAATGATGCATACAAAAATAAATAAATAAAAGAGAAACCATTCTACAAATTTTCAGAGAAAAAAGCATGATGATAATGTCAGGTTTACCAGACTAAGCTATAGAATACAAGAATTTAAATCTAAACGCTACAACATATTGTTTGATGTTATAAACACCATATAAGAATTCTGAACCATGGTTAGAAATATCTCTTTTACTAACCATATTGTTATTATTTTAGTTCCACATATATGACACAGATTAATTTTAAATCAAGCACTTTTTAAGATGAAGAGTATTTAAAAATGAATAAAGTAGATTTTTACCTCTAGTCTTCTGTGAGAAAGCATAAGGAAGTCAAAAATTATAATGAGTCATGGTATTAGGATAGCATTTATAGGAGGACAGAGAAGGAAAACATAGAGATGACCTACATCATTGGAGAGAAGTGAGCACATGCTCCAGGACGGGCACATAAAAGTAGGAGTTTTCAAAGAGGAGATCAAAAATAATTTGCTAGGCAATAGAATAGTGTGAACAAAGGCAAGGGACTATAGAAAGGCTGGGTACATTACCAAAGGACAAATGTGTCCTACTTAACTCAATTGTATTGAAGGACATTCAGGAATTTGATTTACAAGATCCTGATTGGAAATATTGTTTTATTCTGAAAGTGATTAGAAGCTAAGAAAGGATTGTAAGAGAGGAAATTGACAGATGTGCAGTTAAAAAAAAAAAACACAACACTTAGCCTCAGTGAGCATTTTGGAAAAGGGTAAGAATGAATTCAGAGTGATCAGTTGAGAAGCTATTATATCCAGGTAGGAAAATATACGGGCCTGGAATGGAGACTGGGTAAATATAGAAGAAAGACCAATATGAGGTATATGTAAAATTGTGATCCAGTAGGCATTAGACATGAGAAGTATTGGAGGCCAGAAGTCAAGGATGTGCACTTCTCAGCTTCTTGCTTGAGTGACTATACAAACAGGGGTATTGTTTACCAAAATGGAGAAGTCAATATGAAATTGCAAATTTTAGGGAAAACGTAGCAATTAATTTGGGGGAACTATACGTGAACATTGTGATGATTGTGAACATTGGAATATAGTTTCCATAGAAGATAAGATGTAGAGTCACTGGTTTATGTTTGGATGCTTATAAAATGCATGGACTGTGATTAGGAAGCTCACATAGCAATTCTAGACAGGAAAGAGAAGAGCATCAGATATTGTATCCTATAGGAAATAACACCATCATTTAAAGGTGGTAGCAGATAAAGATGACAAAGAAGCAGCATGAGAAGGCATGACAAGTTCGGTGGGAAAAAAGGATTAGATGATCTTAAGGAAGTCCAGAGATGATGTTTAGAGATATTTTCAGGAATAAATTCTGCTTAGAAATTACGTAAGAGTTGAAAATTATCACAGCTATAAATAAGAGTTTAATGGAAATCTTGCATTTATATAACTATTTGTATAGATGGCCATCAAAAAGTGCTTATTTAATGAGAGGGAAAAGAAACAACATTTTTAATTACTATTTTACACATAAAAAACAAACTTATTCAATCATTAAATGTGAATATACAATTGCAGTATAATGCCACAAATATCATAACACCTAGGATGTGAGCCACTATGCATAAGAGTGAGGAGGTATGCATATGATTATGATATTCTTATGCTTAAAATCCTTCAAAGATTCCCTCTAAAGTCATTATAACTCATCAGACACACAAAGCCCTTTATAATCTGTCCAGGACTTATATTCTTTTTTATCTTCTCTAATTTTTCCTCATGCTTCCCCAGGCCTAGGAGCAACAATCCACTTGCCATGTTAGGAACGAATCATGTAATTTAAGGATTGATGTCTTTGCTTGTGTTCCCATATCTATCTGGATCATTCTTCCCTATACTCTATGAATATTTATCTTTCAGAGCTCAACCCAGATGTTACTGTTAGAGAGTGGGAATTTTTGAGCACTACTGAGGCCATGGACTATGCCCCAGATAGAGTTGTCAGTGCTGACACCAGGCCAGGCCTTGAGATATGGTCTCATGGCCCCTTCCCAGCACGTAGGTCTTCTTTCATAGAACATTGTCAGCTTTCTGAAGAACAGGATGACCCTGTGAATAACATGGTCATAATGGGCATGACTCTGACGTTGCTTGGGAAAAACTGTTTTGTCTTGGGTTACTTGCTCTGCAAGAACAAAATGTGACTAATGTGCTTAAAAGTGGTCCTGCACAAAGGGTAGCGGCTGCTCTCTGGACTCCCTGTGTGGAGAATGGCAGAGCAGTCACCTGGCTAGCTCGAATAAAGGCTCTTTGCTATTGCATCGGACTTGGCTCCCTGGTGGTCTTTGGGGATCACAAAATCTGGGCATAACATTTGGGGGCTCGTCCGGGATCCCCAAGACCCATGAGGGACCCCGACCCGGAGAGCCTGACTGGCCACGGTAGGTGTCTGTTTGTTCTCTGTCTCTTCTGTGCGAGCTCGTTTCTGAAATCTGTAGTGCCCGAAACGGTCTAGGTGGATGCACTGGAGGACCTCAGGTGGGAGGAGTTGGAGGACGCTCTCCGACCCTCCGTCTGGAGGGGCGTAAAAACCCCTGTCTGGAGGGGCATGAAAACCCCTCACGAGGGGAGTGGTTCCCCTCGAAACTCTGGGATGAGGTGGGTCGCTCCCCTTGGTTGGCGCACAGCCATCTTCCAGCTTTCGGTTTTGCTTCCGTGGGGTCAGAAGGCTGTTCTTGGGTGTCTTTGTTTGTCTGTTTTCTGTTTTATTCTGTGGACTTACTGGACGCAGTCTTAACTCCCCCGGTAGGTTCTCACCAAGATATTGGTTGAGAATTCTGTTCTGGGGCATAGTCCACGGCCTCAGTAGTGCTCAAAAATTCCCACTCTCTAACATTACCTTCTAAATAATATCTAATCAATAGACTCATATATAATACTTATTTTTTCTTGGTGTTCATATACAAAGTTATATCAATGCATATTTTATCAATAGGCCCATCACAGCATTAATCCTTTCATTGTGGATTATTCATAGTCAGAGAGAGAGAGAGACTATTAGGTATATTAAATTTTATAAATCCCCTAGATGTATATGGAATACAAATTTATTTCTATCATTGTCTTTTTAAAACATTCACATGAATGTGAGTGTTATTAAATCATCATTTAAGTTTAAAATAATTATCCTGCTAAGGGACTTATTTATTTTTGCCTTTGGATAATCATAGAAGCCTTAATCCATCAGGGTTTCAATTGACATGGGAAAATCTAAACTACTCATTTTTAGTTACTATGATTCTAGCAATTCCAAAGTTGTAAATAGGCTATGTCTTCCAACTTAATTAGTGCTTGAGTTCATAAACTGCTTTTCCATGCAAAATAATAATAATAATAAATGCCTTTTTAGCTTCCTAAACTTACTCACCAATGACTATGAACAACATTGTGTAAATATAAACTGTAGTTAACATTTATTGCTTCATAATATACTAAGTGCCCTACAAACATGAGCTACTTTAATCTTAATAACAATTATGTGGCATGCGTACTATTATTTCTATTTTATTGATGTATAATAAAAAATAGAGAGGTAATCAACTTGTCCAAAGGCACATAACTTCTGAGATATTGATCTGAGATTAGAATACTTGAATCTTATTTCAAAGCACATATTTTATGTAATTTAAAAATTTAATATAGATAAGTACAAAATTTAATATGCACAAGGATGCCTATATTGCACCATAAAGTTTCAATAATTCTCATCTCATGACCAATGTTGTTTCATCTATCTCCACTAAAACACCCCTTCCATCCTCTTTGTATTAATTTGAAGCATTCCCCACATCATATAGTTTTATTTTAATATTTTACTATATTTCTAAAATATATTGGCTTTTTAAAAACATAGCTATAATACTGTTATGATACCTAAGTGAAAGTAAACAGTGAATCCTTATTATCTTCCTATGTTTAGTAATTATTTAAATGTCCCCAGTTATCTCATACAGAATTCACAAATGTCTTGCTGAAATCAAGAGTCAAACAAGATCCACTCATTACAGGTGGTTGATATATCATTCAATGTCTACAACTGCGTTGTTCCACATTTAATTTTTACTATTTATTTGTTCACTAAACTGGGTGATTTACTTTTCAGAGTTTCAAAATTGTGGATTTTGCTGAATATATCATACAATTGTTTTACCAAGTTCTATCCCCTGTATTTCCTATAAACTGATATTGGTTCCAGAAGCTTCAATATTTGTATGTCTGTAGTACATTGACTATGAGTTTCCTTAATATGTATTTTAATATTTAATAGAGGATTAAAAAAAAGATAAAGTATCATGTATCCATTGGGTTCAACCGAAGATATAAAGGTGAGCCAAATAATTGCAATTTATATCAAGTTTATATCTGGCTAACAGTAAGTTGGAGGAAGAAGATTATTCTCATATATATATATATATATATATATATATCAATATATATGGTACTTAAGAAATGCAGGGTTCATATTTCTCCTATTCAGTTCACTAGTAAAAACTAGCAATGATTTTGAAAAGAGAAGGGAGATAGTTATGCTCAGAATTACAAAGCAAAGGGTTCACATTCATATGTGATTTAATATTTTTTATATTTTCCATTTCATTAGTATCATAAGTTTGGTGTTTTCATCTGAAAATAATCAAGCTATGCTTAATTTAAAAATAATTTGGTCTGGAACCTTTAGAAATTATTGATCCACATCTTATGACTTTTAACAGCTGGATCATTAATTTTTTAAATTAAGTAACTTATTGTGAAATGTTTAATACAATGATACTTTAAAATTATAGTTTATTTTTAAATATTACACGCTATTTTTAATAATAGTTTTACAAATAGAGATGGCAAATATACAGGATGTCCAATAATAAAAGGATACATATGTAAAATATGTATAATATAAAATACTATAGAACTTTTAAAAGTGCAATTTTTTGTCTTGTACGTCATAGTTGTATTTGTTTATAATTTGATTAAGATAAATTAAAATAGCCCTAGCTGGTTTGGCTCAGTGGATAGAACATCGATCTGCAGACTAAAGGGTCCCAGGTTCAATTCCAATTAAGGGCACATGCTGGGGCTGTGGGCTTGAGCCCCAGTAGGGAGCATGCAGGTGGCAGCTGATCAGTGATTCTCTCTCATTATTGATGTTTCTATCTCTCTCTCCTTCTCCCTTCCACTCTGAAATCAATAAAAATGTATTTTAAAAAAATATAAATGAAAACAAAAGAGAATTATTAGCTCTTTAGTTATGACTGAGTTATAAACATTTAGTTATCATATTTCAAATTATATAACAACATCTATTATGAATACTATAAATTATTCTTCATATTTTGAGGATTAAAAGCCTGGAGGCCAAAACTGGTTTGGCTCAGTGGATAGAGCGTCAGCCTGCGGACTGAAAGGTCCCAGGTTTGATTCAGGTCAAGGGCATGTACCTGGGTTGCGGGGACATCCCCAATAGGGGGCGTGCAGGAGGCAGCTGATCCACGTTTCTCTCTCATCGATGTTTCTAAATCTCTATCTCTCTCCTTTCCTCTCTGTAAAAAATTAATAAAATATAAGAGAAAAAAAAAAGCCTGGAGACTACATTTTCCAGACTCCCTTGCCAGGAACTTTCTTATAGTAGGCCACTGAGAGGCATTATTGTGAAATTTTAAACCTGGGATTTAAAGGTAAGCTACTATCCTCAGGTGTAGCTACAGACAGGTATGTGGGCTATGGAGATACCCAATGTTGGGTTTTGCCAAGGTTTTATAGGACCTCTTCCTGTGAATCATCCACTGTGATATTGAAGGCAAATAAGGTAATTGACAGAAACTTTCAGGGGCTTTCTAACCTTCATACAACCTAACCTTTTCATTGGTGCTGTATGTATCGGTCTCTTCTCACCTGAGTAACTCCGAGTTGGCTCATATTTTCATGTAGCTCCTGAATGATTCATCTTTCCAACAAATATGTTTGTTGTGTACAGTCTGAGCCTCTGCCTAGGAGCCCCCATAAGAATATACCAAAGAGAATTGTATTCCCCAATTTGAAAAGTTGAAAACTAAGATTAGACATGATAGAAGTCTTTTAAAAAATATCAACTGATTATTTCAAGTAGATTTTTTAAAATATATTTTTTATTGCTTTCAGAGAGGAATGGAGAGAGTGAGAGAGAGAGACATCAATGATGAGAGAGAATCATTTATCAGCTGTTTCCTGCACACAGAAATTGAGCCATGACCTCCTGGTTCATAGGTTGATGCTCAACCATTAAGCCATGCTCACCAGGCTATTTCAAGTAAATGTTCACTTTATTTTAGAATCAAACTTCAAAATATCAGGGCAGGAAGGTCACTTTGCAAAATGTAAGAGTGAAGTTTAGGACAGAGTCATGTACAAATGCATGCAGATGTATACACTCGTTAAGCACATTTCTACAAGTGGTGGCATACAGGAAATGAAACCAGATATGTAAAATAATTGAGCATCTTGAGAAATGACAGCTATAGAGTTAGGAATAAAGGTTGGAATATTACCAATCTTTAAAGAGAGCCTTCACTAAAATGTAGTGACCTGGGTTTGCCACAATTAACCAAGATTTAAACAGTATATAGTCTTTTAATAATTTAAGAGGTTCTATCATTTCCATATTTACTTGTATCTACATGTGGACATATTACACATTTGCTTCTTCAGCCATTTAAAAACAACTGAGGTTAGCCCTGTGGTGGCCATGTGCAGTTGCTGTGCGCGGTGGATGTGGTTGCAGCTGTGGGCCTGGCTCTGGCAAGGCAGCTCTCCAAGGAGCAGGGCATCACCCTGCTTGGGAGTGCCAAAATCGTGCCTGAGTCCTTATTTTATATCAATGTGACATTTATCCATCTGAAACTTTTGCCCAAGTGCAGAAATATGGATTTACTTACCTTTCTTGTAACTACTGATCCCGAGCTCTTAAAATACCCAAGTAATGTGGTGGGACGACTACAAGATTGCTTATTCAAGTGCTCAGTTTGGAAACTGGTTGCAGTCATCTTGAATACTGAACACGGTGAGGTCCTCGAGAGATGGCAGTTTGATATTGAGTATGACAAGGCCGCTAAAGATGACAGCACACCCAGAGAAAAATCTCAGGAAGCCAGACAAGATGAAGTCCCCTGGGCGATCAGACAGAACACAGCGACAGTGACATTCCTGCCACAGCTAGAACTTTCCTGTTCATTTGATCTGCTGATCTATGCAGACAAAGATTTGGTCGTACCTGAAAAGTGAGAAGAGTCCGGGATCATAGTTCATTACCAATTCTGAGCAAGTTTGTCTGTGTTCCTTCGCTATTACAATCTACAAAGTAAACAGTAAGGTGGCCAAAAAAATCTTGTCCGTGACTGGGGTTGGGACAAGACTAATAATATAATTAACAAATGGGTGCTTCCTGAAACCAAGTCAGCTATGGTTCATGTTTGATTTCACTGATTAATCTTTAGATGGGGAAAATGTAACATTCTATTTTACCGAGTTGTGCATAATCGTTCCATCTTTTGGTACCAGTTTGACTTTTCATAGGGCTTATCATAATTTTATCCACATGGCTCAAAAGGGAACCAGCAGATCACATCAGCATGGCGATGTCAATTCTTTTGAAGATGGTAACTGAGGGTGGAAAAATTGTTATAAACCTAAATGCCTTCTTGAATCAGACCTTTTGCGCAAGTAGCTTGACTCAGAATAAAGGTAAATATGAAACACAGTAAAACAAGTCTTGAATATTCAGAATCATTGTCTTGGTCCTAATATAACAGATACTACACAATAACAAAATATTACTATTAGGGCCTTTTGCCATTTATTTCATTTGCATATTTTCCATATTAAAAAAATCTCCAATTATTTTATTTTGATGTATATACTTCATACTTGCAAAGCTATCGCTATTTCTACTGTTTAAATTTCAGTGGTATAGAATTCTTTAAAATGTCGTTTGTGTTTTATAAAATCAAGCTTTAAATGACAATAATAAACTTAAATGTGCATGTTAAAAAACAAACAATTGAGTTTAGCATCTACTTAGTAAAGATGATTAGTTTGAAGAGGAATCCCCTTGATGCTGTTAATTATAATGCCTCACAACTGTGAAATACTTCATAAATTAAAAAATTGACTTTAACATTGCCTCACACTTCAGAGCTGACAGTCACAGCATTCTAGTGGCCAATCTGTACAAACTGAATATCAGGTTAGATGACTATGGAATTGATTTAGGATTACAATTAGTATGTGCAAATATTTAATAGAGATTGACAAATATTAAGCCTTTTTGTATTTTAATATTAAATTTTTAGCTTACTCAAACTATGTTTTTCTTTATTTTTTCCTCCCTATATTTTTTCTACTCCCTTGGGCTCCATTTTACAACCTTCTTTTTCTGTCCTTTTTTCCTTTCATATGTCTTTGCATGCTTAATGTCTACTATTTGTTTATCTTCTGCTTACCCATGTAGTTTAGGGACCACTGGGATACTGATTTGCCCCTTTTTCCCTCTCTTTATGAACTTTCTCTTTGTAATTCCTCCCATTACTATAGTTTCAGTTGTGACTGCTATGTGCAATATGCCTGTAGTAGATTGAATAGTGGCCATGCAAAGTTACAACGATCTAATCCTTAAAATATATGTTACTTTATTTGGGCGGTTCTCAACAAAGGAGAAAGCTAAATTCAATTATTTTCTTAAATTATGTCTGCAATAATTTCTTTATATGATTAAATATAAGCTATTTCTTCTAAAACTGAGGAAATAGTGTTTTTTTTTCCTTGTAAGGCAGATAGTTTGTATCTTTTGTTGATGTGCCATCCTCCATTTCTTCATTTCATAGAACATTTAACATTTCCAGGTATATGAGGGTATTTTATAGATTTTTTTTCTAAGTTCTACACCTACAGTTTTGCCTTTTTCTAGAATGTCCAGTCAATTGAACCATATAGTGCTGTCGGAGCCAACAGCAAGAGCACCACACAGCTCTGCTGGTATGACTGGCTCGAGTCCATGTCTTCTTCTAAATTCTCCCATTTGACTACACCAGAGCTGGTTCCTGCTCGAACCCTGCCCACTGTACTAACTGTTGAGAACTTAGTCCAAGTTCCTGCTTTATCCTCTGCTCACTAGTAACAGGTGTTGGGTCCAAGCCCCTCTGCCTGGGGCTGGACCTCCTAGGCCCCTGGGTCTTAGACGAAAAAGCCATGAGAGGCTGTGAATATATAAGAACTAGAGGCCCAGTACATGAAATTCTTGCAAGAGGGTTAGGGGGTTCCTCAGCCCAGCCTGCATCCTCTCGCAATCCAGGACTGCTGGCTCCTAACCACTTGCCTGCCTGCCTGATTGACCCTAACCACTCACCTGCCTGCCTGATCATCCCTAACTGCTCAACTGCCTGCCTAATTGCCCCTAACCACTTGCCTGCCTGCCTGATTGCCCCTAACCAGACCGCCTGCCTGCTTGATCACCCCTAACCACTTGCATGCCTTCCTGATCGCCCCTAATTGCTCGCCTGCCCAACTCATTACCTCTAACTGCCTCTGCCTCAGTCCCCAGAGCCATGGCTTTGTCCAGAATGATGTCCGGAAGGTTGTTTGGCTGTCCGGTCTAATTAGCATATTATGCTTTTATTATTATAGATGAGTCTTTATTGCTGAAGCCAGTGGCCATATAGCCATCAGACAAGAACAGTCTTCACAGCAAATTCCATACAGGCAGACAGCCAGACATATCTTTCCAATAAAGCAGCATCAGTCTCTATACCCACAGTTATTATCTGAGCAGCCGCACGCTGCCTCCTAGACTCACTGCCTCACATCGTAGCAGTACCTGAGCTCTCCACCTCAGCAGCTTCTCCTGTCTCTCCTGCCCAGCTGCTCTTTCTAGCAGATTTCTTCACACACTCCATCCTTAGCTGACTAGACTGGTCAGTAACCTACTTTACACTATTTATACAAAGATGGCTTTGTGCCAACAGTTACTGAAGGACACAGTGTGTGCTATGTTTCCTTACAGCCACTCATGGTATCTTGTCCAGATTAGGATTTCCAAACTCAGAGTCCGTGGACTTTCTGATTAGGCTCATGCCCAGAGTGGTCCTTGGCCATTCTAGTGTATTGGTAACAAGGCCTCTGTGCTCCCATTGTCCTTGACCATCTGGGGACCCTAGCATGGTCCCCACAAGTGTGCAGGAAGTTGTGTCTGGCTTTTTTTCAATTTACTATAAAGCTTTTGAGACTTTTCCATGTTTTTGCATTTGTTAACAGTTATAAATGTACCACAGTTTCTTGATGGTTCATTCATAGTATATGTGTAGATCGATTTGGATTTTTGTGGTAAATATGAATAAAGCTATTATACACATTTATGTACAAGTCTTTGGGAAGGCACGAATTTTCATTTCTCCTAAAATATAGGTAGGGGGAGGTTTACTGAGTGGGTAATCATATATGTTGGATTTTATAAGGAAATATCAATTGTTTTCCAAAGTGGTTGTTACATCTTATATTTTCATATGAAATATCAAAAAATGCAAGTAGCTCTGCATCCTCACCAGCACATAGCAGTGTCAATGCCAGTACTATTTTTGTTTAATTCTTTGCCATTCTAGTCCACATATAATGGTATTTCATTATGGGTTAATGAGGAATTAATCCACATATTAATTGTGTATTTCATGCAATACATTGTTGTGAATTGTATTGTTTATGTATGGATATTCATTCATTAATGTGAAAATTAATTTGTATTTTCTAATTGCTAATCATGTCAATATATATATATATATATATATATATATATATATATATATATATATACCTAAGCAACTGTTCAACCATCTGACCAGTAGCTATGATGTGCACTGACCACCAGGGGGCAGATACTCAATGCACAGGCATGGGAACATGGAACAGGCTGATGAATCTCAGGGGGAAGGAGTGAGCGGGGAGGGCGGGAAGAGATTAACCAAAAATCTTATATGCATACTAGAGGCCAGGTGCATGATTTCGTGCACCAGTGGGGTCCCTCAGCCTGGCCTGCAGGGACTGGACCAAAACTGGAAGTTCAACATCCCCTGAGGGGTCCCAAATTGCGAGAGGGTACAGGCCAGGCTGAGGGACCCCACTGGTGCACAAATCCATGCACTGAGCCTCTAGTTTATTTATAAGATAATTTGCTCTCTACATATCTTTAATGAAGTGTCTTCTCAAATCTCTTGTCCATTTAAAATCATTTTTTCTATTATTATGTCTCAAATGTTATATACTCAGGACATAATTTTTTAAATCAGATATATATTTTGAAAAAAAATTCTTGCAGTCTGTGTCTTGCCCTTCAATTCTCTTGACAGTGTCTCTTGAACAACAGATTTTAATTTTGACTTAAGTTCATTTAATGATTTTTTATTACATTATTAGTGCTTTTTTTATTCTAAGAAACATTTGCTTAACTCAAGTTCACAGCAGTTTGCTCCCCATGTTTTCTTCGAGAATTTTGATGGTTTTAGGTCCATTATCTATTTATTTTTTTAAACATGTATTTTTTTTTTATTGATTTCCGAGAGAAAGGGAGGGGGAAAGAGAGATAGAAACATCAATGATGAAAATCATTAATTGGCTGCCTCCTGCACTCCCCCTACTGCGGATCAAGCCCACAACCTAGGCATGCGCCCTTGACCAGAATCAAACCTAGGTCCCTTTAGTCCATAGGCCGATGCTCTATCCATTGAGCCAAAGCAGCTAGGGCTAGTATCTTTTCTCGTATGTGATATGATGTAAGGGATGCTTCAGCTTATTTTTCATATTGAGGCCTGAAAGTATCACCTATATGTTGAAAACATTCCCCATTAACTAGCCATAAAAATGTGGTTCTTTTTTTTAACTCTCTATTCCATTTATTGATCTCTGTTTTAGCATATTTTACTCTATCTTGAATATTTTACTTTTTATAGAAAGTCTTAAAATCTGGTACTTTGAGTACTCCAAATTTATTTCTCATATTCAAAATTATTTGTTGGCTAGTCTATTTTTTGTTTTGTGATATAAATTTTAGAATGATTTTGGCAATTGCTACAAAAAGGTTGTTAGAATTTGAATCTATAGATCAATTTAGAGATAATTGAAAATATTGTAAGAGAGAATTAGAATCTTTAAAAATATTGATTTTTGTGGCCATGAACAAAGTATATCTCACCAATTTATTTAGTTTTCCTTCTTTTCTCACCTCACTATTTTACAATTTTAAACATACACATTTTGCTTATATATTGTAAGATTTATCTCAAAGTATTTCATGTGTTTTGATGTTACTATATCATGCCGTTTTAGATTTCACACACACACACAATTCAGCTGCATCCTAAGTCTGCAAAAAAAAAAGACATACATGCCAAAAAAGAAAACAATAGCAATTATGAATGTATAGCTTATCTGGCTTGTTTTTTATTTTTAGGATAAGGTTAACAATTTCTTATTATTTTTTAGATCATAACTTGAGACAAATATATCACTTGAATTGTACGTCAACATGTGAAAACTGAGGATTATGAGTTTATGTTTTGCTTCCTAATTCCTCATGTCTTGTTTTCTAACATTGGATTTCTGACTTATAGTAAAATCTGGCAATAAGCACTCACTAATAAGTTTTATTAATGCTGCTATTGGCAAAAAGAGAAAGCTATTGAAAAGGGAAAGACAAAGAAATAAAGTTTTGTTTTATCACACAATTGATTCTGAATACATAATACTGTATTTTGTCTGATTCATGTTGTATTTCTATCCTTTTTGTGTTAGTCTTTATATTAAATGTCACCAATATCAGTATTTTATATACTAGTTTACTAATTATAAGTTCATTGAAGGTAATTTTACCAATGAGGACTTAAAAGCACCAGTGTTACTGCTAAAATTCAGAGTATGATATTCAAATAAAAAGAATTCGGATTAGCAAGTGAGATTCTACATTGAAAATAATAGGAGTGCACAATATCCTAAAATTAATAATTCCTGTTTATAAATAGCTATTGAAAGGAAACAGTGAAGAAACTTCTATATTGAGTGAATTTAACTTTTCTTAGAAGTTGTTGAGCATTCATTTATTTTACTACTTGCTGAAATTTATCATTTTGCAGTTTTGTAAAATTTACCATATTCAGTAATTTGTATTATGATACTATGTATATATAAGACAATTAATTATAGGATTTCATAATAAATCATCTCAGAATCAGCCCCAGAATTATTAAAGCATTTTTAATGATATGGCTGGCTTAGGAAGAAAAATGATAAAATGCTAACAGTGCTAACTTCATGGTCTTGCTGGATTGCTGCTATATTCTGAGATTCAAGTTAAAATGATCAAAAGAAATCACTAGGACATTCTGCTCCTATAGGGCACAATGCTCGCAATAGGAAACCTCCTTTTCTTTTCTAGCACTCCCATCTAATCAGCATGTAGAGGAGAATCTATAGGAGAGGAGATTTGGGGCCAGGCATGTTCTTTCCCATTGCTTATTATAGTTAGTTGTGACATAAAACTGAATACTGTAGCAGAAGATATTCGTTTAGGTATACAGAATTTGTACTCAAAATCCCTTTTAGGTTAGTTGACTGCTCTCATTCTTTTATAACCCACTTCCAGTTTATAAGGCATTCCTGGCCACTTCGTTTTCATGATATATCTAAATCCTGATTGTTCATCATGATCTCAATGGCTAGTCAAACCATGGTGAGTTCTTGCCAGTGTCTTCAAAAAATGTCTTTGTCTTCTTGCTTCTGTTCCTTGCTTCTATACTGACCTGTTACATTTTATTCTATTAGTTTCATGACCTGCACTCCTTGTTCTATCCTACCTCTTGAAGATAAGTAGATTTATCATATTATTTCTCAAATCTTCAGTTTTTAGAATATTTCATGTCAAGCCATGTGAGTTCAATAAATATTGAAAAAAAAATAAATGTACTGATTCTGGTAGAGGCTGACAAAGAGAAAAAAATATAACACATGGAACTGAAAATACTTTTCAAACTCTGCGTCCCATTTATATTCTGACAATAAAGAGCAGATCATAAATTACACCAATTACAAAACCAATTCAATTTTATCAACTGCAGTTTTGGGTAAGAGATTTACTAGATGTGGCATTAAAAGATAAATGATACATACAGGATGGGGCAAAAATAGATTTACAGTTGTTTGTATAGAAAATAATATAATAATTAATTGTATGTAATAAAAGCCTAATATGCTAAGTGTCCGGTCGTCCAGTTGGCCATTCAACCAATCAAAGCGTAATATGCTAATGATGTGCTAAGGCCACTCAACCACTCTCTAAAATGTGCACTGGCTACCAGGGGGCAGATAGTCGATCGGTTGACCAGTCACTCTGACGTGCACTGACCACCAGGGGGCAGACACTCCAACTGATAGGTTAACTTGCTACTGGGGTCCGGCCAATTGGGACTGAGCAAGACAGGTCGGACATGCCCTGGAGCCCTCCCCTGGTCCCTCCCTGGCTGGCCAAACTCCCATGTTCCTCTCTGGGCCCGATGGTGCACCAGTGGGGTCCCTTGGCCTGGCCTGTGCCCTCTTGCAATCTGTGCCCTCTTGTAATCTCAGGGGATGTTGGAGAGCCAGTTTGGGCCCAATCCTGCAGGCTAGACTAAGGAACCCCACTGGGCCTCTAGTAATCTACACTAATAAAAGAGAAACATGCAAATTAACCATCACTCTGCTATGCCCACAAGCCATGCCCACCAGCCAATCAGGAGCACGTATGCAAATTGACCCAACCAAGATTGCGGCTGGCCACAGAGCTGGAGCAAGCTGGAGGCTTGGGTTGCCCCGGCAATGGAGGAAGCCAAGCTTCCCACCCGCCCTGGCCGACCCTGGCCTCCACTCAAGGCTACAAAGTTTCAATTATAGAAGATAAATAAATCCTAGATACTTGCTTCCAGCTGGCCCTGGCCTCTGCTCAAGGAGGTGCTGAAAAAAAAAAAAAAAAAAGAAAGAAAAGAGAAGAAAAAAGGAGGGGCTGGGACCTTGGGTCTCCAGGGGATGATCAGGCCAGGATGGGATGGCAGGGGCCATTGGAAGTAAGCAGATCAGCAGGGGCGCCAGTTGGGGGTGAGCAGGCCATCAGTGGGGGTCAGTTGGAGGTGATCAGGACAGTTGGGGGGGTGCAGTTTGGAGTGAGCAGGCCAGCAGATGGGCAGTTGGGACTGAGCAGGCCAGTGGGGAGAGAAGGTGGGGGTGAGCAGGCCAGCAGGGGGCCATTTGGGGGCGAGCAGGCTGGCAGGCATAGTGGTTAGGGACGATCAGGCAGGCAGGCAGGCAGGTGAGCGGCTGGAGCCAGCAGTCCCAGATTGTAAGGGGGATGTCTGACTGCTGGTTTAGGCCCAATCCCTGTAAACTGGCAGTAGGACATCCTTCAAGGGGTACCAGATTGGAGAGGGTGCAGGCCGAGCTGAGGAACACCCACCCCCCATGCATGAATTTCATGCACTGGGTCACTAGTTAATAATACAAGAATAAACCATGTATTTTTCATACAATTGTATACCTAATTTTGCCTCAACCTGTATTTAACATATTGCAGAATGGCAATAGATCCTTCCCTCTCATTGGCCATATGTATGTTACTGCATACACATAATATTGCCTTTACCATTCATACTTCTATATCAAAAGTACAAGGGGATATTAATGGTATGTCTCTTTAAGAATAGAGGTCTCAGTGTATCTCAACTACTATTTCTGGCAAGAATTAATTCCTAATATTTGTAAGCACCCATTATATAAACCAAATCATATTCCCTTCTATACATATAGTATGATATTAGTTATGAATCAACCTCAGAAGAGTTGAGGAAGTAGTCACTTGATTCATTATCTCTTTTCTGTGATTCAAATGAGAGATTCCAATTGAGAAAGGGCAGAGGGAAGTGATAAATTGTCAGGGCAACTCAATATTTATTGAAGCCTACCATTTCCACAGTACTGGGAGCTCAGTTTAAATTTTAATTAGCATTTTATTGCAAAAAATAAAGCTGGTAGCTACCTTTCTATATTTTTCTTTTATAGACTGTTTTTGAGTCCAGTACATAGTTGTTCTGAACAGATCCTAAGTATTTAACCTCCTGTGGACTTGCAGAGCCTTGAAATTTATACTTAGAATTAAATTGCTCTCATGCATAAGAATTACACCAATATATATGTTATGAAATTATATGAAATTGTTATTATGGTGTATAGTATTCCTTAATTCACTCTTAGAAATTTTGCCTTTTCTGTTTTCCGTCTGTCTTTAAACAAGACTCTGGAGGGGGCAAATGCTATGTTTAGGTAGCTACCAAGATTTCTCACTGAAATTTTGTGTCATAAGAAATAAAAATGTCACCGTGTGTTTTTAGTGATTATTTAAAAACTGGTGGCCCGGTGCATGGATTCGTGCACATTGAAAGGTGAATACTTAGAAGAAATATTTTAATATTGCCATTTACCCTCTCTCCCTCAGTGCCTGGGAGCCAGGTGGTGGCCCTACCCTCCCCCCGCCGCCATGGTCACCCTCTGCAGGGTGATTGGCAGGGCAGTTGGGCCCATGCTTGCACCTGCATTTGCCTGGCGATGCCCACTCACCCACTCCATCATCCCACTGCAGTGCCGCTCTCATTGTGGTCCATCGGGGCCAGCAGCACCTCCACTGCTGCCTGCTGCCAGTACTGCATCGCCAATGACCGCTGTGTTCTGCGCCTCCCCGTTGTGGTCAGAGCACATCATAGCAAGCAGTCAAACTCCCAGTTGAGGGGACAATTTGCATATTAGGCTTTTATTATATAGGACTAGAGGCCCCATGCATGAAATTTGTGCACGGGGGAGGGTCCCCTCAGTCCAGCCTGCACCCTCTCCAATCTGGGACCCATTGAAGGATGTCTGACTGCCGGTTTTGGCTGAAACCAGCAGTTGAAAATCCCTCTCATAATCCAGGACTGCTGACTCCTAACTGCTCACCTGCCTGCATGTGTAGTTGCCCCCAACTGCCCCCCCCCGCTTGCCTGGTCGCCCCTCACTGCCCCCCCATCAGCCTGTTTAGACCCGATCCTACCAGTCCTACCGGGATCGGGTCTAAGTGGGCAGTCGGACGTTCCTCTCACAATCCAGGACTGCTGGCTCCCAACTGCTCGCCTGCCTGCCTTCCTGATTGCCACTAACCGCTTCTGCCTGCCAGCCTGATCATCCCCTAACCACTCCCCTGCCAGCCTGATTGATGCCTAACTGCTCCCCTGCCAGCCTGATTGCCCCTAACTGCCCTCCTCTGATGGCCTGGTCACCCCTAACTGCCCTCCCCTGCAGCTTGATCGCCCCCAACTGTCCTCCCTTGCAGGCTTGGTCCCTCTCAACTGCCCTCCTCTGCTGACCTAATCACACACAACTGCCCTCCCCGGCTGGCCGTCTTGTGGTGGCCATCTTGTGTCCACCTGGGGGCAGCCATCTTTGACCACATGGGGGCAGCCATCTTGTGTGTTGGAGCGATGGTCAATTTGCATATTACTCTTTTATTAGATAGGATTATGTTGTACAACTAAAACTAATAGTTATGTATCAAGTACACATCAATTTTTTAAAAAGCAAAAGAGAATATAAACAAGTTAAATTCACACTCTTACTCCTTGTACCAATAAGCATCCTAGATTAAAGGGTTAAAAATTAGCCCTAACCAGTTTGGCTTAGTGGGTAGAGCATCGGCCTGTGGACTGAAGGGTCCCAGGTTCCATTCCGGTCAGGGGCATGTACCTTGGTTGCAGGCACGTCCCCAGTGGGAGGTGTGCAGGAGGCCAGCTGATCAATGTTTCTCTTTCATAGATGTTTCTACCTCTCTATCCCTCTCCCTTTCTCTCCATAAAAAATCAATAAAATATGTTTAATAATTAAAAAAAGGTTAAAAATTGCATTTATGGATCTTTTGGGAAAAATAATATAATTTATTTGGTAACTTGCAAAGGAAGAAATCTACAATATGTTTATTCAATGAAGTACCCCTATCCCCCCACCATATACACATTTACATTTTCCTTTTCTCAAAAATTTTTAGCTTTCAATAATTACACTATAATTAATAATAAATCATATAACAAAAATTTGTCTTGTAATGACTGTACATGGTCAAAAATAAACTATTAAATCTATTATTTTAAATTTTAATAGACAGGAAACATTTTAATGAACACAAATATATAACAAAGATCTTTAACCCAGCATTCAAACCTAAAAATGTAAATTAATTAGGTGTATAACATATAATTAAAGAATGAAATTTCTTCAAATTACCGAAGGTACCAGTAGAAACCTATAAACAGCACACATTCATAAGTTATGTGGTTTCTTTTTGTTTTGTTCTTTTTAAACAGTATATGACCTGTTTGCTCTCCTCCCTGGGTCTGCTTCGATAAAAAGAAATATTGCTAGTTTTCTTATCCACCACCAACTGTCCTACAAATAATTCCCACATATTTAAAACTCAAGTTCATAGGCCAAAGCAATTAGCTAACAACCAAAAAGAGAGGGAGCCAGAGAAAAACCAAAATTCTCTCTTTTCTGGTCGTTGGACACTAAGGACATGGTTATGTCATTCCAACTTGGAAAATGTAACATACAGAGACCCCAACACTGTGAAAGGATGCTGTACTCGATACCCTGTCCTCTGTGGAGTGATCTGCAACTGTGGATGGTTTTCCAAGGACAATTAGTAAGTGACCTGGCTTTGGAGATAACTATACATTAAAAAGAAGTGAAACTATTTTTTTAATATAATTTTTTTTTTTTTTTTTTTTGCTTTGTATATTTGACTCCTACAGAATTCAAGAGGGTGGAGAATAGTTCTGAATAGAGAGAAAGACAAGAGGAAAAAGCTTATGGTGAAACACAATGAAGGCCTTATCCAGTGTGTTGGAAAGACGTAGATACATTAGAGAGATATACTGTCATCAGAATTGACATTGGTTGGTTTTTCTCAACAGCAATGAGTTACTGTCTTAATTCTGTTTTTAATCATTCTGAAGTTTAATAGTGAAATAAAATATTTTAGCAGATTCTAGGAAAGTCTTTTATTGTGCTTTGTTTCTTATACATGTTTTTGAAATATAAGTTAGAAGGCCAGAGTACTTAACATATATCAGTAGTTTTCAACTGTTTTAATCTCATGGCACACATAAACTAATTACAAAAATTCTGCAACATACCAAAAAAATAATTTTTTTGCCAATTTGACCAAAAAAAGTATAATTTTGATTCATTAACAAATAATTAATAGACAGCTATTAATTATTTTATCTGACAATCTAAGGAAAAAGAGGTCAGTGTCCCCGACTACACAGTCAGGTATTGCATGTTTCAAAAATTCTCCTGGCACACTGGCTGAAAGTCACTTACATATTTGTTTCATGAAAATATGTGAAAAAATAAAATTAAAATATTCTGCAGATTAGAATTTTCTCTTTTCTATTAGTATACTCATTAAAAATACTGAACAATATACAGAACACATTTTTAAATACATTGTTCAGTTATGAAACACTTTGCTATTTATCATAGCCATAAAACATCTATACTTTGATTTAAAAATAGAGACTACCTACATTTTTATAGAAGTTAGCCCTTTAGGTGTCAATATGATTGCCTTCTCTGTTTCTAAGTGGCCGGATCAAACAAGCATCGCCTACACTATCTGCGTTTTCCTTGTACCTAAAAGATATTTAGTTGTTTTAATTATATTAAATGTACATTAGCAATATATTTTAATAATAGATATCTAGATACAAAAAGTAGTATTTCAATACTTGCTTTTATTCCAATCAATCTGAGATTAAACATTATGCGATTTTATATGCTTACTACTCACATAATTGAGATTTTTTTTCTTTCAAAACTTTTTGTCTTACAACTTTGAAAGCCACGAAATGGAAAAGTAAATAAAATGACAAAAATAATCCCTTTCTTTAGGTCAGTCATTTTCCTTGCTATAATGGTTATAACCGCAGTCACAGAATAAAGTGAATACTCTGTTCCACATGACAATTTTATATATTCATATAAAATTGGCTATTTTCCTAGAGGCAAAAGTGTTCTATATACACTATTTGCTACATATTCCATTGACTCTTTGAACCAAAATATTGTCAAGCTCCTGATTGCTTTTATAACAGTTCAAGTATTAAATGTAACAACGTTGTGACAAATGAACAATTCCTTTTCTATGGCTGCCAATTTCTGTGTTCTCCTTCATAGAATTCTTCGTCAAGCTTGGGGTTCCCTAAAGGGCGGTAATCTCTGGGTCATAATTTATTCTGTAACTAATAACTTATAAAACATCTGAAATTATTTCATTGTATTTTGATCTTTATTAAATCATTTTCCTATTTCATGCATTTTCAAAAATTTACTTCCCAATGTTATAATTTCATTCAAATATTTGGTCTTGCCATCTTGTCTATACTCTTTTTTCACAGATTTTATGTTTTCTGTTATTTTGCTGGGGGAACAGTTGAGGCAGAATTAAATAATACTAACTAATGGTGACACATTTACCTTGTTTCTGCTTCTTATGAGAGTGCCTCAGATGCATGGTGTTAGACTTAATTCTTCAGTATCCTCTCTTTCTACGTACTATTTTGAATTGCTTTTAGTTATATTTCTATTATCCACTAATGTGATAATATATATATTATATTTCAAAATAGTACTAAGATGAATTATGTTGTTTAAAATAATTTTTAAAATCCCCAGAATTCAAGGAATAATTTATTTTTTCATCTATCTTAATAACTGCTGAATTCAATTTTCCTGTATTAAACATTTTGATTATGTCTATTTATAAGGGATCATGTGCAGGAGTTATTAGCCAGCACTCATATGGCATTGACCATGTGCTAGCATCTCTTCTAACATTATTATATCTATTACCTCCTTTTGTCTTCACAACAGCCCTCTCCAAAAAGATGCTCTACTAATAGCTCTATATTATAGATGAGGAGGGTGAGTGAAATGGACTGATTGTGTCTCTGCAAAATCCCTATACTGAATTCTTAACACCCAGAGTGGTGACATTTGGAGATGGGGTGTTTGGGAGATAATTAGGTTTAGATGAGGCCATGAAGTTGGGCAGTCAGGATGGAATCAGTGTCATTTTTAGAAGAGGAAGATATACCAGAGGTCTCTCTCTGCCGTGTGAAGACACAGTGAGAAAGTAGCCATACACCAGTGAGGAAGAGGGCTGTCACCAGAATCCTGTCATGCTAGCATCCTGATCTCAGATCCCAGTCTCCAAAATTATGAGAAAGTAAATCGCTGTTGTTTAAGCCACCCAGTCCATTTTATTTTTTTCAATAGCATGAGATGACTAATACAGTGAGGAACACAGAAGGAAGAGAACCTTCCAAAGCAAATAGATAGGGAAGCCAGATTGAATTCAGTCAAGTTCATTATAAAGTAATCACTGTTAATGAATTACTTTATGAACATGATGTTACCATCAGTTTTATTTTAGCCTGGATGGAGTGCATTGTCATTCTGTGCACCCAAAGGTCTAGGGTTCGATTCCTAGTCAGAGCACATACCTGGTTGCATGTGTGGAAGGCAGCCCATGGATGTTTCTCTCTCATTATCAATGTTCTCTCTCTCCCTTCCTCTCCCCCTTTCTGTCTCTAAGTGTGTCCTCAGGTGAGGATTTCTTTTTAAAGTAAAGGAAAAATTGGGAAAATTTTCACAATGAGTGAAATGATTATGTTACATGGAAATTAACAGAGGCTATGAAAAACTATAGTTCAGACCTTAGTGATTGTTTTGTTTTAATTTTTATGAACTTTTCTTCAGCCTGTGTGCTGGTTGTTTTTTCAGAAAATATTTTCTTTTTAATAATTTGAACATTTAATTTTTCTTTTTTGTTATTGACTTACTCTTCATTCCAATGACCTGTTGATGCAGTTCAAAACCTAACTCTATCTTAACCCTTGCCCTAACAGAATGCAATTCTGATTTTAATCCTAAAAATAAATAAATAAAATAAGTAATTCTAATCCTAACAGCCACCCAAAAATAAATAAATAAAATAAGTAATTCTAATCCTAACAGCCACCCATCTCTTCTTTCTGATGATTTTTTAACTTTATTTTTATTGGCATTATTTCAGATGTCCTCATTTCCCCCCCCTCCCCCCACCCTTTGCAGACCTCCTCCCAGCCCCAGGCCCCTTTCCTGTGGCCATTACCACACTGTTGTCTGTGTCTATATGTCATGCATATATGTTCTTTGGCAAATCTTTCTGATGGTTTTTAAGCTTTAAACTTCTCACCACAAATTCTCAACTATAGATTTAGGTTTGTTCTCTACATCAGTTGAGTTTTTACATAATTTATTCTGTAACTAATAACTTATAAAACATCTGAAATTATTTTATTGTATTTTGACCTTTTTTAAATCATTTTCTTATTTCATGCATTTTCAAAAATTTACTTCCCAATGTTGTAATTTCATTCAAATATTTGGTCTTGCCATCTTGTCTATACTCTTGTTTCACAGGTTTTATGTTTTCTGTTATTTTGCTGGGGGAACAAGTTAGAAAATCTGTATCTTCTGTTTCCTGCAATACATCTTTTTTCAAACGTCAGATAACAACAGATTCTATTGTTAAAAAAAAAAAAGCTTGAACTAGAATAATTCAATGGTTCAACCAGTAAGCATGTTTTTACATTTACAATGATTCTATTTTTACCCTTAATTCTGACCATATTGAACAACTTGCCATTTTCATGGAGAATTAGGCCTTTAGCAATTCATTCTCTTTGTACTTACTTTTTCTCTCACAAAAAGTGTTCTATCCATCTCAAAGCAACCAGTTAACTCCTACTCATCATTTAAATGTAATTTGAAGCATTACCTTTTGCTAGAATTGCTCTGTGATGTCTCTGTCTGAAGCAGGTGACTCTAATCTCAAATCCCATGGCAACCTTTATGCATTTCTTTCTACCATACCCCAGATAAAGGCATTTATCACTATATGCCTTCCAATAGACAATACATGATTTAAGAAATCATTTGAGCTTCTTATTACCATAGGAGTTTTTTTCCTTAAAAATTGCTCAAAGGGAAATACATGACCACTTTTACCTTGAACTTCAGCAGTCTCGTGAATTCTCTGAAACACGTCTGTATACTGCCCGAATTCCCTGTAGCTTGCTGAACATTCCAGGCAGGCTGCATATTGCTACAGGGCACCATGTTGACATGTCCTGGAAGACTGTGACTTACTTAGCCATGGACACAAACAAGCAAGCATGCAAACAAAAAACAAAATGAACCTCCGCAAAAAGAGAGGTGCCTTCCAGACATGTAGTTTTGGGTAGCACTTAGAGAAATATCCCGTTGGATCTCAGAACAGTCAACATCTTTGTGACTTTTTCTTTTACAGACATCCACCTCTTTTGATACCTAAGTAGAACTTGGCATCAGTGAGGGATAGCCTCCTAGAGAGAGACGTAGTCAGCCTGCAGGTCAACTCTGACATCTTCCAAGCCTCTTGCTATCTAATGTTCTGGAATGAGGACCCACATGATAGTTCTGTAATGAGCTATCCCACTTCCTGTTTTCATCCTGCCTACTGTCTGCTTCAAAGCATGTTTTGTTGTTGTTGTTTTTACAGAGAATGTCCTTAAAGTTCGCTCTGCCTATTTCCCTCAATTGCAAAATGCAACGATTGATGCCTTATTATTATGAATCTTTTACATGTTCTTAAGCTCTGCCATTCACTTTAATTTTATGTAACATTAAAATGATATCTAATTATCAAGGCTACTATAAGTTTTAGAAATATAATAGGTGATGCATATTTACTGAACAGAAAATTGTAAGAGTAGTTGCCATTATTGTTAGAAGCATTCATTCCTGTATGTATTTCATATTTATCTGAGCATCTACTATCCACTGGGCACTATGCTAGATGGAGAGCTGATGTCTGTTGAGCAGCATATTTCCATGCATACCTGTTTCTGACATGATTATATATATGACCTTTCTCTCTATGAATATAATTTATTTTGAAATAAGTTAATCAGCCCAGGGGATTCTATAGTTTTAATTACAAGTCCTAGAAAGAGAATGGTTTGTATTTCAAATAGGGAAATTTCAAGTGCATTAGGATTGTACCAACACTGACTGCTTGCATAGCAGGAGAGAGCACAAGGCACTTAGGTATCATTAACAAAAAATGGAGGGATGGGTTATGTTTTGCTCTCCATTTTATCCCAATACATGTCACAGTCTCTGGTCTAAAAGAAGTGTTCATTAAATATTTTTGATAAAGTAATAAATAAAGGAAAAATGAACACATGGTGATAGTAATATGTTTGTTTCTTAAATTGTGAGCATTACTTGAGTTATATATAAATTTTATGGTTATATAGGCTCAATATCTAGGTACTAGGTCTATGAGAAGCCAAACAGAAAATAGAAAAAATAACTTAATTATAGCCTATAATTGAATATTAACAGACTCGGGTCTCTTAATGTTATCAGAACAAATTATATATAGTAATACTGGAATATTTATTTAATTAAGGTTGTGCTTGTACAATTTTCACTCATCAGGTGTCCCCTACATGCCAAAAAATTTTTAAAGATGTATTTTCAGTAAACATTTTGATTATTTCCCTTATAATAATAGTAATATATTTATCAATGTTTTACCATGATCCAGAAATTGTTGTACATGATCGAACACACTTAATTCTTATCACAATTTTAGGAGGTACACTGTTAATTTCCTCATTTTACAGGTGATGAAAGTGAGTGAGAGAGAGAATAATTTGCTTGTAGTTACGCTACTGCTCAAATAGAATTGCTGTTATTTACAGTCACACCAATATAATGTAGAGGGCTACTAGTAAATACTAAATATCATGACCTGTGGACAGCAAATCTTTAGACCTGACTATTAATAAGGATTTGCTGACTTTTCACATCATGACAGTAATCTGATTAACAAACATATTAATTAGGGGGACACACTTCTGTGGCCTCAGTCTCCACTGTTACAAATTTAAAAATTAATATTAATAACTTACAGGTGTTAAGAGATACTTTTTAGAGTGATATATGTGTTTTTCTAGTTATTTTATTATTATACATTTTTGGTATGAGCCCATTTATTTACAGTTACACAATCCATCTTAACAAAGGGTCTGATGAAATGGAAGCTACTTTAATTTTAAAGTTTACACTAGGACTTTTTATAAAGAATACTTTGGTTGCATGCATTACTGAGAATTCCATTTCTACAAGTGTCAGATGTAATTCTGGCCACAGACTCCACTGGAACATTTCAAGAGTGTGATTCCACAGTATAGTCACTTATTGTGGGGCTAGAACCGTTTTAAACACCTGCTTGAGAGGTTGCCTGGAAACGCCACTTCCTAGCTGACAGGCACTGTGTCGTTGCACATTAAGCATCAGTATTCTGGCACTTTAAGTGCGATATTATTTTCCTCTTAGAATAAAGAACATTGTACCACTCTATACAGAATAATCTGGCACTTGTTTACTCAGATTTTTGCTCTGAGTTTTGTTTTGGGATTTATTTATCCAAATGATATACTTAGTAGAGATTTCTAAGCAAATGTAAGTTGTACTCTTGAAATTAATATTTTATATTGAAATAAATCTTCTAGAAGAAAATAATCTGGATCTCAAAAATGAGAAAATAATTTGAAAAGCTGAAACACAATTTTTTTTTAGCTCAAAGTATTATGCGGTAGCAAAGGAAGTAGGGAGGATGCTGCAAAATGTGCAAAAAAAAAAAAAGTCTGAGCTTGTTCTCATTTCACTCCTACATTTAATATTGATCTCCACATATCATACCTATCACTGACTCTTATGATTTTCACCTTCAAAATGGGGATAATAATTCTTCACTATATACTTCACAAGATTTATTAGACTCCAAACACATGGCATGCTTAGAAAGCATTTATGTCTTACAAATGGAAAATATTTTGTTTATGTAGTAAAAGTACTATATTCATTCAGAAAAGTAGATGGTTAGGTTTCCTGTAACACTGGTTAACTGCTTTGAGAAAGGTTGCTTTTTAATAAAATAAGACAGGATGATTGAACTCAGATGAAGCAATGTTAACTTATTCCTACAGATGGAGAAAAATTAAAGTGTTTACTCAACCACAGAGATTTAACAGTGCACTTTTTTGGCATGAGGGACAACCATCTACTGAATCTTTACACAGTGCCTAGCAACTAGAAATTTTTCCAAAACAGGCAGTTATTATTGCTATGTGCCAAATACTATGATAAGAATTAACAAGTGACAATCTAACCTTTTTCTGTGCACTAATCCAATTAATGCTCAAAACAAACCTACATGATTATTAATTCCATTTTATAGCTGAACAAAGTGAGGAGCAGAGAAGTCGAGCAAAATCCACATGAGCCCCCAAATCTTATTGGCATAATATAACTATCATTTTATTATATCTCACAGTTTTGCAGGTCATAAATATCGGAAGGGATCAGATGGTCTATCTGATGTTGCATGTGGCATAAACTAGATCCCTTGGTAGCTTTTACTTGGTAGTTGGTCTAGCCTGGAGAGTTGAAGATGGTGCCACTTAATAGGACTGGTGCCTGGGAAGAAACAGCTAAAAGATAAAGCTCAAATGGGCTACCCCAGTGGTCGGCAAACTCATTAGTCAACAGAGCCAAATATCAACAGTACAAAGATTGAAATTTCTTTTTAGAGCCAAAGTTTTTAAACTTAAATTTCTTCTAACACCACTTCTTCAAAATAGACTGACCCAGGCCGTGGTATTTTGTGGAAGAGCCACACTCAAGGGGCCAAAGAGCTGCATGTGGCTCACGAGCCACAGTTTGCCGACCACGGGGCTACCCATCTCTTCATGTATTTATATTTTTTCCCTGTGGCCTCTCCTACAGGAAATTCAGACTCCACAAACGGTGGCGTAGGGCTCCAAGAGAGCAAGACAGAAACTACCAAAGACTTGGGTCTGGGATAGAATCATTTCCACTGTGCTATGGAGCTCAAAGGAATCACGCTTTCAAAGGGTGAAAACTCTCTAACTTTTAAAGAGATGGGGGGAAATTCTCTTACTTGGGAGGATTGGCAGCCACATTGAATCCAACACAATGTTCAATTTATTTTGGTCAGTATAACTTTTCCCAAATCGCTCTTTTATATATTTAGTGAAAATCTTCCCATTACTTTTCCTGAGGGATTTTATTGGTTGATCCATCAGAATAAGAGCTTTTTCAACATTTTGTGCCATTTCAAGTATATGTCCAGGCATTGACCAAAGAATAGCTCTGATATTCTCACAAGCAAACCTTCAATAAAAACATGGAATGGTCATTCATTTTCATTGGCAAAATTTAATTGTCTTTAGAGTTAATTGTTCAGTAAGAAAGATTTCCAGGTCAAATATTTTATGCATTTATTTGTAAGTAGTCCTCTTAAAATATAGCCAATTTTTCTTTAAACATTAAAATTACTCTTAAAATACATACCATTTCAAAAGGCTCTCAAATTTTTGTATTGCCTAACATTTTAGTTCCTCTTTTGGATCTGAGAGCAAAATCATAGATGATTTCTAGATGAAATTCTATTGACTCAAATTATAAAAGAAAGTTATCATTATGTTCTTAACTAGTCTTCATCCCACACATAGTTTCCTAAACAAAATCCAGTTTCACTACCAGTGATTAGTTAGGTGTTATGTACTTATCTGGAAATGAGGATACTAAAATGTGCTCCCTATTTTATTAAATCTTCAATCTCAATGCAACGTTGAATTTCCAGAGGATGAACCTTAAAGATTTCCTCATTTCTTCATTGTTTTTTAATATCTTTCACCTCAAGAAAAAAAATATGCTGAATGCAAAATCTATATGACATTGTATATGACCTTTTGCCCAACTTGAGTTTGCAACTTAAGACAACTTTTAAGTATGGGTTAGCAAGTATGTAACATAATGAAACTTTTCAGAGTGTCACTCCCTAGACACCCACGCTCTGTATAACTCCTCCAGGCATAAGAGATGAACACTGCCTACAGAATTGCTTAGCAGTCCTTGGGGACTCTCTTTCTGGAGACTGATATTCCCCCAAAGTTATATATTCCTAAGTACTTGTATTAGCAAGGAAGGCATTATGCAAACCCATATCCTTAGAGTATTTGGAGATTCCATTTCTTTCCTGAAATAAACAAGAGCATGCACAAGCACTCAGTAATTCTGTTGTACCAGCTACAATTTCTTCATTCCTATCAGTGATGATCAATTAACATGACAGTTCAGTTGCTCTATGACTTGTGACAAATTACTCTGCTTAGCCAATTTACAATTTTATTTTTAGTTTTTGTAAGCTGGAGATGTTGAAAATAATATCCTACTCATAGAATTGATATAAAATTCAATTAAGGCAGTGGCTGCAAAAATTCTTAGCGCAATATCTGCTATATTGTAAATGTTTGCTGTCTATAATAATAAAAGTGTAATATGCAAATCAACCGAATGGCCAAACAGCAGAATGACTGTCTGGATGACCTTCCTGATGACCATGCTATACCATGCACTGGCACCAGGCCAGCTATGGCGGGGACGATGCGATTGGTTGCCCCATGATCACCCTGTAGAGAGAGGCCTAGGCCACCAGCTGGTGGGGCAATCAATAAAAGGGTCTAGAGGGGGTGGCAGCAGACACCAGCAGCACCAGGCCAAGGCAGGTGTGGGCAGGGGGCGGGGCCAGCTGCTGGCAGCTGGGAAAGCCTAGGTGCTGGCAGCCGGGACAGGAAGGCCTATCTTTGCAAGAATTTCATGCATCAGGCCTCCGGTATCTTATCTAATAAAGAGGGAATATGCTAATTAACCATCACTCCATCTCAAAGATGGCTGCACCCACAGCTGAGGCCAAGTTCCCATAAGGAGCCTTAACGAGCAATTAGCAGGGACCTGAGTCCACACCCTCCCCTGGCCCCATGGGGCTTGACAGGGGACCTCAGGTCTTGTGCCCCAACCTGGCGCCAGGCTGGGGGACCTCAGGCCACACCCTCACCCTGGTGTCAGGCCAGGGGACCTGAGGCCATGCCCCCCCCCCCCCGCCTGGTAGGGCTTGATGGGGGATCTCAAGGTGCGTTTCCCATCCTGGTGCTGGGGTAGGGGACCTCAGGCTGCTCCCCCTGTCCCAGCGCTAGGCCAGGGGACCTCAGGCTGCACCCCCACCAGTTGGGGCTTGACAGGGGACTTCAGGCCACGCCCCTCACCCCCGCACCAGGCCAGGGCACCTCAGGCCATTCCCCTTGCCCCAGCACCGGGTCAGGGGACCTGAGACTGCACCCCCCTGCCTGGATGGGCTTGACAGGGGACCTCAGGCCATGCCCCTACTTCAGGCCATGCCCCTACCCAGCAGGGACCTCAAGGTGCACCCCCAGTGCTGAGTCAGGGGAACTCAGGCCGCACCCCAACTAGTGGGCCTTGATGGGGGACCTGAGGTTGTGCCCCCCTCCTGGTGCTGAGCCGGAGGACCTGAGGCTGTGCTCCCTCCACCTAACGGGGCTTGACGTGGAACCTCAGCCCACGCCCTCCATCCTGGCACCGGGCCAGGGGACCTGAGGCTACGCCCCCTGCCCAGCAGGGCTTGACAAGGGTGGGACTGGCTGGGTCTGGATCTAGCCCAAGCTGGGGGAGTGGCTGGGTCTGGGTCTCACATGATTTTGAGGTACATGTGGGTGGGGGGGACTTGACTCTGGGTCCCATGGTACGCCCCAGATGCTACCAGGAGAAAGATTTTTATACATTTTACTAATTTTCTTTCATCTCTGACACTTCTATTTAGAGAAAGGGCAAATAGCAATATTAAATTATTCCCTCTAATTAATCCCCTTTTAATGTGAATGAATTTTGTGCACCTGGTCACTAGTTTTAAATAACATGATTAAAATCTTGAAGATCTTCCTCTTTTTAGCATGCCATATCCATTTTGTCAACATATTCTACCACTATATTATCTCTCACAATCCTTCATTCTTTCCCTCCCTTTCCTTTCTCATTTACAGAGAATTTATACTAATTATTGCAAAGGACATCTATTTTGCCTAACTCTAAACTTCCCTCTAATTAAGCCTTCATGCTTCATTCAGCTCTGCTTTATAAAACGAGTATCTGGCACATTTCTCACTTAGATTACAAATGTTTTAATAATGTTCCCTTTTCTTCTAGGGCAGTGGTCGGCAAACTGCAGCTCCTGAGCCGCATGCGGCTCAGGAGCCGAGGTTTGCCGCTCTGTTGACTAATGAGTTTGCCGACCACTGTTCTAGGGTATATCTATTACTTTCCTATTGCTGCTGTAACAAATTCTCACAAACTTAACAGATTAAACCAACACATTTAATTTCTTATAGTTCTGGAATTCAGAAATTTAAAATCAATGTGACCGCAGATCGTTGTTCCTTTCAGAGACTTCCAGGGAAAATCCATCTCCTTGTCTTTCAGATTCTAGAATCCAGAGGCTTCTCACCATCCTTGGCTCTTGGGTCCTTCCGAAGGAGTCATCAACTTTGACCTCTTGTTTCTGGGGCCACATTTCTTACCATGGACTCTGGTTCTCCTGCTCCCCTCATAGAAGGGCCTCTGTGATTGCAGTTATTATGACTGACAATATTGGTTACTGTATTAGTACTGTATTAGTACATCCTGGTTAGTATAAGAACAATTTTCAACCTTTTTTCATTTCGTGGCACATAAAAACTAATTACTAAAATTCTGTGGCACACCAAAAAATATGTTATTTGCTGATAAAAAATAGGTATACTTTTGATTCACTTACACCAGTCCAGTGGTCGGCAAACCACGGCTCGCGAGCTGCGGTTTGCTGCTCTGTTGACTAATGAGCTTGCCGACCACTGTCATATACTACCCTTTACCTCTTTGCACACAATATGCCACAACTGCCTAATCCTCACAGCTTCCAACTATACGGTAACATTTAGTCTAGTGCAGTGGTCGGCAAACTCATTAGTCAACAGAGCGGCAAACCGCAGCTCATGAGCCGCATGTGGCTCGCGAGCCGCGGTTTGCTGACCACTGCATCAGACAGCTATTATTGTGTTGGCTGTTGTCATTATTTGATTTGACAATCTAAGGGAAAAGAGGTCAGTGCTCTGACTAAATAGTCAGGTATTGCATGTTTTAAAAATTCTTGCCAGCACACAGGTTGAAAATCACTGATATATTCTCTCCATCTCAAGGCACTTAATCTCATCTACAAAGTGCTTTTTACCATTTAAGGTAACTTTTATAGATTTTAGGGAGGGATTAGGGGTGGACATCCTGGGGGCGGAGCGGGGGGCATTATTCAGCATACTACAGTATATATTCAAATCCTTAACACATGATTAAGGTCCTTAATCATCTGGTCTCAGACTGCTTCTCACTGCTCTCCCGTCCGTCCCAGATATCCTAGTTGTATCCCACGACTTTCACATCATATGGCTGCACATTGAAGTGTCAGTACATCATTCACTTTCAGTCTACATGGGATTTCTCATGCTCTTCTTTCTTCATAAAATGCCTTTTCTATGTATTTTGCACCTGGTAAAATATTAATAATTTTTTCCAAAATCCAGGCAGAATTTTTGGGGTCTTCTGTGCTTCTAGAATGCACTCATATTTGCATTATCATAGGACATATTATACTGTATAGTGATTAAATACATATTTGTCTGCTTTTGTAGACTGCTAACAACTTGAAATTTAAAAATTTTCACTGTTGTTTTTACATTAAACACAGAAGTTGGCAAAAAAAAAAATCATATTAACAAACCCACCTGCCACAGCTTAGTCAGAAATCTAGAAGGTGATTACAGCTCTGAGGGTCACCCTTTATGGATTTGTTATCTTTTGTGTCAGCTGGGGGGTCTTAGTTGCAAAAAACAGGTAGAAATGCCCTACAGCTGGTCTGCTGATACAGTGGTTATGATAAAGGATATTAGATAACTCACCGAATCTCCCGAAAGATAGAGAAATAGGCTTGGGGGTCATGCAGGCAGGAATAATGGTCAAATCATATCATCAGATGGCTCCTGTGGGGCCCAAGGAGATGCTACCACTATATACAGACACCTAAAATCACTCCCTGAAAATGGTACCACCAGGACCTTGGGAACTACGGCCTCTAAAAAAAACAGTCTCTTCCTGTCCCCTTTGCTAGGAAGGTGTTGGAGGGCCTGGCGCTCCCACTGTGAGCATCTGACAGGCAGAACCAAGGGCACATGTCTGTCTGCCAGCTACATACTAGAGGAGGTTGGAGCAGCTTTTTCTGGGTATATTTTTAGGTGAGTGAATTCTTTAGGTGAAACACCTCCAGTTTGAAAGTATTCAAAAGTGTTCAGTAGTCAAAAAGTTTGGGAATTTTAACTATGCCTTTCAGAGCAATGATGTAGAACTAGATAAATCCTTTTTATAAATATGCCTTAGAAAGACAATTTGAAAAACAAAACTGTAGGTTATGAAATAATTACATTTTTTCACTTAGAAGGGCAAGCAAATATCTAAAGAAATGTTTATACTTCTTGTTTTGTATTCATTTTGATACAGTGATCCAGTCAACTGGGGAATGCTAGGAGATGCACACCTAGCTGAAATATGGAACAGTGACTCATTTGCATTAAAAGATGATAAAAGTTGTCTAGTGTAGTAATGGATAGTTCATTAGTTTGGTAACAGAATTGTGCTCCATTCTCCCTTAGGTTACCAATCAAAATCCATCACTACACTTTAGACATGGAGAAACTCTTTTTGCTGAGGTTAATTGTTTAGTCCTGTATGAACAGAAAGAACTTCCTTTTTAAAAGACTAAAGTGCAATGCAGAATAGGATGAAAACACCGGGTTTGGAATCAGGAAATTCATCTTCTAATGCTGTGAGCTACTGACTAGCTATAAAAACATAAAGAGATAAAAAATATCTTGCCTCTAGATATGCTAACATATCTATATTGTAAGGTGTAGGTTAAATCTCTCATGCCCTTGTTAGATTTAATATTCCTTGAGTAATTAGAAAGTTAACTTTCCAAGCATATAAGTGTAGAATGAGAAATAAAACATCTAATCCATGTGAATAGAATGTAAATTTTACATGAAGTATTTTCTATTTCTGGCACTTGGTAAAGCTGTTGCCTTTGTGTTTCTAGAGTATGAAGTTGTAGGCTACAAAGAAAGGTTTGGTTCGTTGTTCCAGTTCTTCTGACCTTATGTAATAAACTTGTTTCTCCACTGATCAGTGACCTCTTTTGTAAAGTGGGCATAACTGTATCGCTTTCCTCATGGCACAGGTTTCTGGTGAAAATCAAATAATACAGAAGGAAGTTATTTAGAGCCTAAAATTCTCCATTATTATAAGGATCCTTATATTACTGTGCATATTACTCTCATAGCTCCACTAATGCAGTGCTTCAGTCAAACACACACTTGAGAATTTAAGAGCTTGTCCTGCAAAAACCAAAATATAAGGTTTATAGTTGCATGGGAAACACAGCATTTATTTTTGCTTTATTTATTAATTATTGTATTCTTTTCCAAATGAACAACTGTAAACCTACTTTTGTCCCATTTTGCATATTGATATGGATATAGATGAGAGTAACATAGAAAAAGAGAGATTCATGCATATGTTCACATATAAACAATTTATTATTTTTAGTTTAGCAAAATATTAGAAACCAAACTAATGCTCATCAATACAGGAATAGTTGACATGTATTAGTTGACATGTAATAGTTGATATATGTATTTGAATATTATGTAGCAATTAAAAATAATTTATTGTAGTGACATTGGCTGATAAAATTATGTAGACTTTTGGTTTAGAATTCTATAATACATCACCTGTATTGTGCGCTCATCACTCCAAGTCAAGTCTCCTATCATCACCATTACAGTATTGTACATCTGAAACCTATATAACTTCATTAACCAGTGTCGCCCCAATAAATTCAATAAAAACAAATTAAAAAATAATTTGAAACTATATCAATCAATTGTATTTAAATGGAGTTGGGTCAAAAGGGAATCATCCTAATGATTGGGGTTTTTGTTATTGTTGTTAGTGAGAAAGATGCAGAAAGAAACTGTCAAAGAAACAATGATCTTTTAAAAATGTGTGTAGGTTAAGGGATTAAACAAGGAAAGAAAGAATCATGAACACAGACAACACTATGGTGATTGACAGAGAGAGGGGATGTGTGGGGAGGTAGAAGAGAGTAACAGGACATAAACAGTGATAGAAGACTAGACTTGGGGTGATGGACACACAGTGCAATATGCAGATGTGTATTCTAGAATTGTATACCTAAGCCTATATAATTTTATTAACCAACTGAAATTCATGCACCAGGGAGGGGGTCCCTCAGCCCGGCCTGCACCCTTTTGCAATTCAGGACCCCTCAGGGGATGTCTGACTGCCAGTTTAGGCCCAATCCCTGCAGTCAGACATCCGGCAATGAGACATCCCTCTTCTCACAGCTCACCTGCCTGCTTGCCTGCCTGCTCACCCCTAACTGCTAGCCTGCCTGCCTGCTCAGTGCATGTCATAGCAACTGGTCATTCCATTGTAATGGTTGCTTAGGCTTTTATATATATAGATGTCAGCCCAATAAATTCAATTAACAATATGTATAGTTGTGTAAGTACAGGAAGCTCTTTGGGAAATCCCAGAGAGATAAGATAAAGTGGTAAAGGGGTCTGAGGCCCAATTTTAATGATACATGACTAAAATTTAGACAAAATAAAATAAGAGGATATAGCCCTATCAGTAAGAAAGGGTTCTGATGGACAACAATCATATCAAGGATTATGAGTCTCTGGTCCAGATTGGAGGCAATGAGGTATATGATTGGAAGATGAGTGGTACAGATAACATTTTGTGATAGTTCCGGGGGGGGGGGGGGGAGGGGAGGATGGGTTATTGGAAGCAGGTTTTAGCTTGTAAGACTCTCAATGTATTGGTGGGTTAGATTCCCCATTCTGTGCATTGAAGTTTAGGGGAGACCTCCATATACTGGAGTCAAAATGCTGCCTTCCAACATCAGTTCAAGTTTTTGCAATCTCTTCAGCATTTTAGATTTCTTTAAGATTCTTTCTAGGTTAGTGGTTCAATGAATACAAGTAAATCTACCTTTTGCACAATGCAGAGTTAAGCTTCAGATAGTAAATTAATTTATGTTTAAAATGAGATGAGCTGTCTAGTTGACTTCCACATTTTGTAAATGTTTTAAAATGTTTATTAAGTAGAAAACTTTTCTGGTTCTTTAAATTTTCCAAAAAAAATTGATGAACAATTATTAAATGTGAGATAGATGGTCATACTACATTATAAGTAGTGTCTGATATATAAAATAATATTTCATTTAAGAAACTTATAATTTTTATAAAATTAGTATGAAATTAATCTATAATCTTCATGAAATGAAATGATATGACCTGTTTATGGCAGTGGTTTAAAGATATTACTTTAGAAATATGAAAATCTATTTCAAATTCCAATTCTACTATATGTACTTATGTGAATTTGGGTAATGGTCCTTATTTCTTCGAAACTCATTTTTTCTCACTGAAAGGGGTGACATTGAAAGAATGTTACATGTATTAAATGAGATAATGTGATTAACACACTTAAGAGTGCTTGCTAAGATCTTTAAAAATAATAAAAATTATTATTATTATGTTTTCCTAAGAGGCTCATTTCACATATTAAGGGGCCCTAAAATTAATTTTAGGTAAAAGGGTAAGAAGTTTTTAATTTAAGGCACTGTGGCAAGACAAAGATCTTCATCTATATTTTTCATTGTTGTAACCTAGTGCCTAATATCATTCAATAAAAGTATTTTTTAATTAATGTTGAATGGATAAAGTTAATTTCTACTTGGTCATTCATTTAATGATTCTAAAGATACTTACTTTCTATGGTAAAGATGTCTTAAGGAGATATATAACTCAATAGCCAAAAAAGTTAGAGTAATCTATTTCCCAGCAGAGGAAATGTCCATATTAAATTTTAAATAAAACTCAAACATAAAAAGTCAAAATAATAGTGGATACTTTTTGGTTTCATAAATACTGTTTTGTTCCCAGTCCTCAAATAGATGTATTACATAGAAATTACTGAGTATTCCAGACAAAATGGAAATATTAAAAATATCATGGAATAATGTTTAAAATTGTTTTAGATTTTCTTTCTGCAATAAAAATCTCAGCAGAAAAACTTGATAGTTTTAGGTGTCACTTCAACAAAAATGTTTTTCCTCCCTGAACTATAGTTCTTTTATTAGATTACTTGCATATACATCTTATGTACCGTAAACTCTAGCCTATGTTTCTGTAGGCACATGACAAGTTTCCTGAGAAACTATAAATTCCCCAGTACCCCAATACCACAAGCAACAGGGGAGATGAGGACCTCTACCCTCCATTAATATATTGAGTATAGCTAACCATTAAACAACCATGGTTTTTCTTAATCACTAAGAATATGTTAAATTACTTTTACTGTATTTTCTTTTAGTCAGGAAATGTCGAAGTCACATCTTTTTGTTGTTGTTGTTGTTTAATCCTTACTCGAGGATATCTTTCCTGCTCCTGGACAAAGGCCCCGGCCTGGGACGAGCCTGCAACCAAGGTGCGTGCCCTTGACTGGAATTGGACCCGGGACCCTTTGGTCTGCAGGCCGACGCTCTATCCACTGAGCAAACTGGCTAGGGCCAAAGTTACATCTTAATTTAAATTTATCTAAACCTCTTGTGGTTAAGTTGGTGAAATATGGGATGTTCAATAAATGAATTGCTGGAGAATGGTACAGACCCACAAATGCATTATTATACATTTTTCTCTTCACTCTGTCAGTACATATAGCTCCAAAATATAATGCCTTTACCTGTTTTCTATATAAGGAGGATAATAGAGTTAGTCGCCTCTATGAGAATACTTATTGCTAGAATTTTATGACTTATGCTACATGTGATATTTAACCAAGAGTAAAAGTACAGCTGTACACCTGAAACTAATAAAATAATATTAAATGTCAACTACAATTGAAAAACAAACACTTAAAATGAAAGTAATTAGTTATGATTTTGCTCTTAACTTTCTCTATATATTTGAATGTTCCAATAATGATGGCTACATGTGGACAAACTGCAAGAAAGTCACATTTAATATATTCTAATATTGACGAAAGGACAATTAAAAGCCATTAAAATGACAAACATTGGACATGGCATTATTAACCTGAGCATAAACTGGAAAAAATCTATATTCTAGCAATTTAAAAATAATTTAAATGTGAAAAAAACCTCAGGCATTTAAAGCCATTCTGTTTCGAAGCCAATAAATTCCACTCATGTGCTAAACAAAATTAAAGGGAATTGGTTATTTATTCTGCAGCTGAATAAATCCTCCTAGATTCCTAGGCAAATAATAAACTCTGAGTTCTAATTTATTTAGAAGGAAATAAAAAACAAAGATTTGTTCTGTAAATGTCTGCTATAAGAGTGAAGGAATTGAGGCTCATGGAGATTAAAAAATTGATTAAGGACACATCTAATTAGTAAAACACACACACACACACACACACACACACACACAGATTTGGACTGACATCTGTATGACCTCAGTTTCTGTGTCTCTTGTCATTGTAGCATATACTATACAGCAAGTTATTAATGCTTATGTTGTGAAATTTGAATCCTGGTTCAAATATTTACTTCTGGAACTTAGCAAAGTTTTCAGTTTCTTAATCTTAAAAAAAGGGGGTAATAAATTTTACATTTTGAGATATTTTGTTGAATTAAATATTGTATTATCATTATTAAGATTTGAAAATATTACAAAGCTAAAATAATTTTAAAACTAAAAATGTTCACAGTGGTGATTGTATCTAACATTTTCATTTTGCACATAAAATACTTAGAGAAGTAACCTTGTAATAATAGTTTTAATTCTCAAAAACAGCAAAACAAAATGCGTGTGCTTGAAAATCTTGAAGAAAAAGCAGGTTGGACACCTAGAATGGCATTTTAAAGCAACTAAGACAATGCATCATTTCAATAAAAATTTTTAAGTAATGAAAAAAAATCTTGCCATTTTGTATTGTTGCCTGTAACAATATAAAATATAAAACATACACAATATAAAGTGTAAGTAAAATAATTACCAATAATATATAATATAAAATATATAATCACAATATAGAAATAAAATGAATGAAAATAAAGTACTTAACATGTATGAATATATTACATATAAAACGATAATATAATGTATGCATATATGTATAAACAAAAATGGCAACAACCTAATAGAAAATTGCTTATGGAACTGCCATTTGACCCAGTGATCCCACTTCTAGGAATATATCCCAAGAAACTAGAAACAGCAATCAGAAAGGATGTATGCACCCCTATGTTCACAGCAGCACATTTCACCATAGCTAAGATTTGGAAACAGCCTAAATGCCCATCAGCAGATGAGTGGATTAGAAAACTATGGTACATCTACACAATGGAATACTACGCTGCTATAAAAAAGAAGGAATTCTTACCATTTGCAGCAACATGGGTGGACCTGGAGAGCATTATGCTAAGTGAAATAAGCCAGCCAATGAAAGAAAAATACCACATGATCTCACTCATTTATGGAAAATAAAGAATATTATAACCTGATGAACAAAAAGATAGATACAGAGGCAGTAAAGCACTGAACAGACTGTCAAATTACAGCGGGAAGGCTGGGGAGTGTTGTGGAGCAGCGGGGCAGGGCGGGGGGGTGGGGGAGAGATCAACCAAAGGACTTGTATGCTTGCATATGAGCAGTTCACTTTCTGGGTAAGAGGAACTGTGGATTGGGATTTCAACGTGTCTTTTATAGGGGGAAGGATAGAATTCAGCCCATAATATTTAGTATCTCTCTCTGTGCTTTCTCAAACTCTGTTAAACATAAATAAAAGGTATTTTATTAATTTTTATTATTTACCACCACTACATAAAACTATACATAATGAAATTATGAGATGGAAAGCTGGCTGAGAGCTATGGTTGTTGTACATAGGAAAATGTGTTATAAAATATCAGCTTAGAAAGAAGTTTTCTTTTCCTATAATGCTGAGGTTCGTAAAATTTCAGTTGAACTAACTGAATCTTGGCTATTTCAATAGGCAGTGAAATCTCAATTCTTTCCTAAAGCAAGTGCATAATGTGAGAGTCAGTGAATACTTGATAATGAGGAACTGCAGGAAAAATGTAGCTCTGAAATACATTTTTTTCTTTTCATTATCTGTGAAACTTCACTTATTTCACAGTTCAGTTCAAAATCCTATAGCTTAGATTTCACATTCATGATCATTGATCTGTTTGTAGCCTGGGCTGCCGGCATCCCCTTTAGAATCATTAATTTCACAATATCAATATTCTAGGGGAGAAAAGCTTATTTCTTTTTATCTTTATGTCCTATGTTTTAATAGACTGGAATGTAATAATGAGCAATTGCAAGTTATTAAAAGTAGGATAGTTCCAATTACATAAAGAACCTATTATAGTCATATAATGATATTGAATGTATGTATAAAATATCTGCATATTACTATACATGAAATGTAAAAAGGGGGTGCATTTGGTTTAAATTTAAAGACAGCATGGTGTTCCTTTCATCTATTCCTTTTATATTCTACTATAATTCTATCATTAAACATGAAATTTATTTATCATCCAGTCTCACTAAAACTATAATTTAATTATTTAGGTAAATTCTCAAAAATTACCTTTTGATATTTTATTCAGTGGTTAACATCTTACATTCTGTAAACCAGTAATAACTACTGCAAAAGTTTGTTATCCCAATTATTAAAATATGTCTCTCGCCCTAGCTGGTTTGGCTCAGCAGAGTGTCGGCCTGCAGACTGAAGGGTCCCAGGTTCAATTCTGGCCAAGGGCACATGCCTGGGTTGCGGGCTCAATCCCCAGTAGGGGGCATCCAGGAGGCAGCCGATCAATGATTCTCTCTCATCATTGATGTTTCTATCTCTCTCTTCCTCTCCTTTCCTCTCTGAAATCAATAAAAATGTATTTAAAAATAAATAAATAAATAAAATAAATTATGTCTCTCCTTCTAAAAGTAAGATTTTTGCTATATTATAAATTACTAGAGGCCCAGTGCATGAAATACATGTACTCAGGAGGTTCCCTCAGCCTGGCCTGTGCCCTCTTGCAGTCCAGGAGCCTCGTGATTGATCGCCCTGCAGAGATAGGCAACACCCACCTGCCACAGCCCGCTGGTTGGTGGCCTGGGCCTCCCTCTTTGGGGCGATTGATCGCAGAGCCCCAAATCAATCACCCCACATTGATCACCCCACAGAGGGTGACATCCCTGATAATTGCCCTGCTGGCTAGTGGCCTGGGCTCCCCTCTGCCAGGCTACTGTGGGGCAATGGCGGGCCCCCCCGACCAATCGCATGGCACCGCCTTGGCTGGCCTGGTGCCAGTGCATGTCATAGTGTGGTCTTCTGGATGGTCGTTCTGCTGTTCCACTATTCAGTTGATTGGTTAAAAAGAGAAAAATATATAAAAGCTATAATTTTCTATTAAACAATATATTGCAGTGCTATATAGCATCATTTAAAGGTTGTCACTTATGGGTTATTTCTTAAAAATACTTTTGGTCAACATAATATTCAGTGAAATAAAGAAGTTGTATGGTAATGACAGTCATGACATAAAATTATAGAAACACTTTGGAATATGTTTTCTTATTTTTTCCTGTCTTCTGTAAAATAAAATTCCATAACAAATTTCACATATATATTGTGACTTTATACTAGGTAAAATACATATCTTTCTGTCATAAGGTAATGCTAGAAACTGCTCCTGATGTTTAAATGACACAATATAAGCCCCTCTCAAAAGTGCATATATTTAGATACAATTTTCACATATATAATAAGTGTGATTTGCCTTATAACTAACAGTGTGCAAAGAAACTGAGTTTTTTAATGTTTCATTTTAAATTAAATTATTTTTAATCTCTCCTCATTGTGAAGTTGGGTGGATACTGTTTATAATTTGTTATAATCTACTATTCATAATTTTTAAAAATGTGTCAAAGTTATTCTTTGAAAACTTTCAAAGATACCTCAATTTTGTATACCTGGAGGGCAGATGTTGCAGCCAGTCTGCATAAATAAAAGGTGACACTGCCCAAAATATGGTTTGCATATTGAGACTGAGGATTCCATACACACATTAAAAGATTATGAAAATTAGTCTGAGAACTTAACAACTATTTACTGTCAAATTTAATACTCCAACAGCAATCTTATTTTACCCTGTAAATATTAGTGGAAAGGATTATTTGCCTTCATGAGTAGGCCCTGAGCATTCCTGGTGCTAGGCTGGATTTAGATATCAAAAACCCACTTCCCCACACCATGGGTACAAGACAACTCAAACAAGTCTTGTTGCAGTGAGAGGGCAGCTGCTGTCAGCCAGTCTCTGTCCATTGCCAGGGTCCCGTTTTGAGCTGGGAATGGGAAGCAAAGCAGCCATGGGGGCAGGAGACCTCCCTCAAAAGGGGTGAGGGTTCAGGACCCTGCAAAGTTGGGGGGTGAGGGTCTGTGCCCCACCTCTGTTGATCCCCAAGTTCTCTCCTGATGGCCCCTCTGTGACTGTGCCTGTCTTAGGTTGTTCCTTCCCTGAGGAATCTTACCCATATCTAGCTAACCAGCCATCCCCCAGGGCCAAGCAGGGTGATGTGAGGTTCAGTTCTGTCTCCTTGGTAGCCTATACCCCCGTGGCCTCCATGCCCAGCACCTGCCTTGTGATCCCCTCGCCTGCTGGTGGGGCCCCGGCACTGATCACATATCTTGGGGAACCCAGGTTTCTTCTCCAGGGAGGGCCCAGCTCACCCCACTGGGCAAGAGACAAATCTATGGTACCAGCCACCACGAGGTTTCAACCTCAGGCAACAGCTGTGGGCAATGGGATTGTGAGAAGAGGGTCCCTCTTGGCCAAAAGGGCAAGAGGGGCCAATATAGAATGTTCAGGTGCCTACCCCAGGGGGCCCTCTACACAGTGGAAGGGATTAAATCCTTTCATGTCATTTTTAAATTGGTGCCAGACATTCAAAGAATTAGTTTGTAAGTTTGTTTGGGATAATTGTACATTATGCTGTTGTAATTCTAAAATATCAAGAGATGTGTTACCTTTGTCTCCAAGCACCATAAAGATGATTTCTTATTGATTCCCAAGGGTTTGAGGTACTATTATAGGTAATGGGGGTAATACAAATCTGGGAAAAATTATAATGAGATTGTAGAATAATATCATGTAAGGATATTCTTTGCTCTCAGCCATGGCAATTCCATTTCAAACTAGCTGTCAATTTCTTTTTGTATAGACAAGGTCTTTGTTACATTTTCTGCACCTCTCCCAGGAGCAAGTAGTGATAGTCCCTTCCTTTGATGTCCACACAAGCCAGAAACCTCTCTTTAATTTTACACACAAAGGAGCAGTGGTTTGATTTTGTGTCATACAAAAGGGAAGCTGAGTGGCAACCCCTGTGTAATTATACTTCCTAGCCCCACCATGGTCCTCCTGGATGACCAAGGTGTTTGGTATTATTGGTGACTACATTAGGCGGAGGATCAGCCCACGTGAGGGCTCTTACCCATGAAGGGTCAGGAACATAAGTCCAAAATACAAGTCCATTTGCCCCAGGTAATATTACCATACAGCTGATGACTGCTAGCATAGCAAGAAAGACGTTCTCAGGGATTCTTGGGGTTCTGGTTACCTCACAATTTCTTATTTATTTATTTATTTTTATTATTTTTATTATTATTTTTTACATATGTGTCCTCATATATGTTCTCAGACTAATTTAAATTGGCTAATTGAAATAAGCGAATATTTTAGAAAAATTAATGGTACTGGACAAAAAGCTGTTCTAAAGTGTTAACTAATATTTTTATTGGTAGTCCATCTCATGGTAAAATTGCATAACATGTAATGAACCTAAAGCAGTCATATTTTAGTGCAAAAAATTAAAATTTAAAAGCTATCAAGACTACATTATAAAATTTCCAAAAGCCTCCTAATATTTAAATAAAAAATGGGGGATAGTAGAAGAATATCATGTAAGGAAAAATATCCTGTAAGTAAATTACATCTAGAAAATTTTTCCTTTAGAAAATTAACTTTCATTTTTAATGCTAACAGCAAGACACCCATGAAAAACACACATGGTGTCAAAACAAGCCAAAGGAAAATCATTTGGGCAAAAAATGAAAAAGGATCCCAAGTCAAATTTATAGAAAGGATTCCTTTGTTAACTTCTGGTTGAGAATATGTTTGTATATTTTCAGAAAACAACTCCAAGACCATGTGGATTCCTGCAACAGAGAGGAATTGACAGGTCTGCTCCAACCATGAAGACAAGAGGAAAAAACAGTCCAGAGATGGAAGATGCTGACGATGCCTTGCCATACTAGCAGTCAGCAGCTGTGCATCGCTGCAGGTTGCCCAGGACCAAACCAGAGAGGATCAGACCTGCATTACCACCATTTGTCCACCATCCAGAACTGAAATATCATCGCTGACATGTACACATAAGGAACTGTTTGACATTGAAATTGGGACTCAAAAGAACTGTTTGCCCAGAAAGAAACTCACTACAGACTGATTCATTTGCCTCGCAGCATAACCATTATTGTTTGTCTCATTTTCGGTTCTTATAAGTGTATTTCTAGTATCACATGATCTCACTCATCTAGGGGAAATAATGAACAACATAAACTGATGAACAAAAACAGACCTAGAGACAGGGAAGCATTGATCAGACTGTCAAACCTCAGAGGGAAGGTAGGGGAGGGTGGAGGTAAGGGGGAGAGATCAACCAAAGGACTTATATGCATGCATATAAGCCTAACCAGTGGTCACGGACAACAGGGGGTGGGGGCATGTGTGGGGAGGGGTCTGGGATGGGATGGGGGGATGAGGATAAACATGTGATACCTTAATCAATAAAGAAATTTAAAAAAAAAGATTGGAACCACTCTAGATGGGGAATTGACTAAACAAATTATGGTATATTTGTACAATGGAATATTATGTTGTTAAAAAAAATAAAGGAAGCTAAAAAATGTTATGAAAATATTTATTCCTCACATAACCAAGCTTTCTGAAGAGAGTGGTGCAGCTTCCCAGCAGATTCAAACATCTTGAGAGACAAGGGGAAAACACTGTCATTAGGTGTTGGGGCCACACATGTGATTTTTGTCCCACAAATACCAATGGAGGGAAAAACTCAGGCTTTCGAACAAGATTTGGGGCAGAAAGGGGGAGATGGAGTATTTAGTTTTAAAAATGTCTAGTCAAACATCCAAAAAAATTGATTCAGAATCTATATTACAGAAGACTAAGCTGAAAAATTGCATTTTATTGGGAGATTGGCAGAAACTCTGAGAGACTGAATTTCTTAATCTAGGACAGCGATTTTCAACCTCTTTCATATCATGGCACAAATATACTAATTATTAAAATTATGTGGCACACCAAAAATATATTCTATTTTTAAAAGAAAACAGGTGTAATTTTGACTCATTCAGACTGAATGACTACTGTTGTGCTGGCTGTTGCCTTTTTATTTTTAATTTTTTAATTTGACAATCTAAGGGAAAAGAGGTCAGTGCCCCTGATTAAATACTCAGGTACTGCATGTTTTAAAAGTTCTGTGGCACACCAATGTGCCATGGAACACTGGTTAAAAATCGTTGATCTAGGCAACTCCTTTCTGCCAAAGTCATGGTTGTGATTGGGAAGAAGTAGGGTGAGCTTGGGATGGAGATTTCTATGCAGATGCACATGAGAATCTTTAACTAAAGATTTTTTGGGACCTTCTGGGTTTACAGAAGTGGCTTCCTCTGCTTTGTTAAAAAAAAAAATTAGTTTAGAAAGCAAGTCTCCCTGAACCCTATAATTGAAGGGAAGCTTCAAATAAGGCAAATGCTTTACAATAGTTGTTTTCCTAAAGATCTCCACTTTCTCTCACAGCATAAAAGCAGTAACTATGTCAAATTTCAGCATTAACTGACTGGGAAAATGCTGGATCTGCTAAAAGAGGAGTTTCGCACCAAAAAAGCTGTAGGATTAGCTAACATGTACTTGGATGATGTGGCTAAGACTGCACGAGAATCCTTAAATGCTGCATCAAAGGTGAGCAGAATGTAAAGCTGCATAAAGGCGATTTAGATATACTGCCTCATCCTTAGGATGCAACATTTTGGCAAGGGTCCCTGGATCTTGTTTTAACACCCTATTGAGCTGACTCCTGGAAGACTGGGAAAAGTGATGGTCCACATTAGATGCAGTATAGATGCCAGATCTGTCACAGCAGGCTTTGGAGGAAAATATAAAAAAGCTTCCAAAAATGGGAATTTCTAAATGAATCTACCATAGAGCTCTGGAGACCTGATTGGCTGACTGTATTTACTCAAAAGTTGTAGACAAAGATATCTCAGCTTCAGGGCTGTTGACATTTGGCATTGATCATTTTTCATTGTGGACGTGGAGAACTATTCCGTGCACTGTAGAATATTTAGCAGCATCTCTGGCCACCTTCATAACAGCTAGAGATTGAAGGGGAGATAAAGGCTTCCACAGATGAACAAAAGCTGTGGGAGTTATAGATAATAGATCTACCTTGCAAGAAATCTTGAAGGGAATTCAAGTTGAAGTAAAAGGACATGTGTAAAACTAACTATAAGGTAGGACTATAATCAAATTAAGAATAATACTGTAAGGGTGGTGCATACATAAAACTCATAGAAGCAGAGAGCAGCATGGTGATTACTAAGGGCAGGGAGGTGGGATAAATGGGAGTTTGGGGTCAAAGACTACAAAACGGCTCAGTTACAAAGGATGAATAATTTAAGATACAAGCATGATGACTTCAGATAATACTACTCTATTAAATTATGGAAGTACTAGTGGCCCGGAGTACAAAATTCGTACACAGGGGGGGTGGAGGGTGTTCCTCAGCCCAGCCTGAACCCTCTCTAATCTGGGGCCCCTTGGGGGATGTCTGACTGTCTGAAACCAGCAGTCGGACATCCCTCTCACAGTCCAGGACTGCTGGCTCCTAACTCCCTCCCCTTACTGGCCTGATTGACCCCAACTGCCACCCACCAGCCTGCTCACCCCCAATTATCCCCCTCCCCCGCTGACCTGCTCACCCCCAATTTCTGACCCCCGCAGGCCTTATCACCCCCAACTGCCCTCCCCTGCTGGCCTGATTGCCCCTAACCACCTCTGCCTCGGCCCAGCCACTATGGCTTTTTTAGGAAGGACATCCAGAAGGTCTCCTGGAAAGTCTCCTGGTCTAATTAGCATATTACCTTTTTATTAGTATAGATGCTAAGTGAGTAGGATTTGAGGTGCATTCATCAAACAGTGAGGAGATGATATGCTTGACTATAGTAATTATTTCATTGTGTGTATGCATATCAAATCATCATGTTGTACAATTTTGTTTAAAATATACATAGAAACACCCTAGCTGGTTTGGCTGAGTGGATAGAGCATCAGCCTGCAGACTAAAGGGTCCAGGGTTTGATTCCGGTCAAGGGCACATGCCCAGGTTGTGGGCTTGATCCCTAGTCAGGGGCATGCAGGAGGCAATCAATCAATAATTCTTTCATAATTGATGTTTCCATTTATCTCTCTCTTTCTCTTCCTCTCTGAAATCAATAAACTATATTTTTAAAATAAAATAAAAAATATATAGGTACTATGAGCAATTATAATCCTAGAGAAGTTCTACCCTGATAGAGTAAACTTATGGTTAGATGCCAGTGTACCTGAGAAAAGCTACTTGTCAACTATTGGAGATGCTGCTGGTGCCCCACCTAGGTTATTTTCTCTGGCACACCCCCATCCTCTCTGTTGCTGAGTACTAATTACTAATAGTTCATAGCTTCACTCCTCTCTGAAAAATTCGTCTGGTCTAGAACCATCTTTCTAAAGGATATTTAAGAAATTTGCACACACACCTCCAATCCCAAAGTAGTCTGGATCAATGACCCACTGACAAAGCAGTGCAACAGCCCGGCCCCCATTCCCCAAAGAAGAAGCAACTTTGGTGACATTTATGCTCCAGAGATTCGTGCTGCATAAAGATGTGGCTACACCCTTTTCTACCCTGATTTCTTCACTCCCTTTTAGGCTCCTCCAGAGTCCATCTCTGATGCTTCTAAAAAAAAAAGCAAAAAAAAAAAAAAATTCCTTTAAGACAATGTCTTCCTTTTGGTCATTGCATGAGAGCTAAAATTTATGTTCTTCAAAACTCTGACCACCTCTTCTAAAATGACAAACTAGTGTAGTGTCGGAATAAACTCCTTTGGCTAAAGATTGATCTCCTAATGGATCTAGAAAATGAAAAAACAAAAAACAAAAATCTAAGAGATGTTGAGCAAGAGCAGATAGTCAAGGTTACAAGTAAAGCTTGAGTTGGCCATTTGAAAATGTTATTGCTATTCTAGTCATATGTTCATTTGTCAGGGCTCAGAACACTGAAGAAGGTCAATTTCCTGGCATACGCATTGAGATGAAAGGCTCTGTCATGCTCAGCCAACTATCTCCAGTTCGTTACTTCTGCATAGGTGCCATCCAAATAGTAAAAATTAGATGGACTTTGAGCAACCTAAATAAGCTTTGTGAAACATATAATAAATATCCCAGTGAGTTTGAATTGATAATATAATTAAGTGGATCAGTAATATAACACAAATGACTGTACTTGAGAGATATAAATGGTCATAGCACAGTATCTAAGTGTATGGCTGCATAGGTACACGTGAGAATATCCTTTGGAGCTTTTGCAAAATACCTTGACAAATTAAATTAAATATTCCAGAGGTGAGGTTTAGGATTCACTATTTTTCTTCATCCTTAGGTGATTTTACTTGCTGGTTCTTCTAACCTAATACATAAACTTCATTTTATAAATACAGAAACAAAGGTACAATATTGATAGGGACCTACCAAGGGAAAGATAGCAATTTGGATATAGTAACGGTGCTGCAGCTCTACTGTAAAAGGCAATCCAGTGACTATAAGGATACGTGATAGAGTGATGCATGATCCATAATACATCAGTGTGATATATATGTATATTTATATGTATATGTGCACTATGTATACAGTATATTTTATAATATATCCTGTCTATCATAATACATAAGCTCCATTTAGAAATGACTTCATGCAAACTAATAACTTAAGGGCTTTCATGATTTAAAGCAGTGCTTTTCAACTGGTGTGCCACAAGAATTTTTAAAACATGCAGCACTTGGCTATTTAGTCAGGGACACTGACATCGAAAATTGACCACAGCCACCACAACAATAGCCATCTGGTGTGAATAAATAAATAAAAATTCTACCTATTTTTTTCAGATCAGTAAAAAGTATATATTTTTTGTTGTGCCACAGAATCTCAGTAATTAGTTTATGTGTGCCATGAGATGAAAAAGGTTGAAAATCACTGATTTAAAGCAACATTTCCCAAATTATTTTCCCACCTAACACAACTTTTACAAATTAATAGATATTAGCAATGATGCCACCTCACCCAACCCTTCCTATAAGAGACAGGAATATTAACACTGAATGATTTAAAGAAACACATTTTATATTCTGTCTTGGATATTCACAATGCCTAATAATATACTAAAATCTGGTAAATATTACCTTAAGAAAACTTTTAAACTTTTTTTTTTACTTTAACTCAGTGTTTATAAATTTGTAGTATAATAGAACCAACCCTCTTTTATACTAAGCATCTGGTAGCTTTTACTGAATTAGTGTTGTGGTTTAGTTGTTTTTTTGAGGGGAAATATTTATTTGTACCTTTGTTCTCTTTCCAAGATGTATATAATTGAGTGAATTCCTTTGCTCTAAGTTGTATGCTTAAATCTCTCTCTCTCTCTCTTTTATTACCAATTTATAAATAGACTAGTGACCCAGTGCATGGATTCATGCACATTGAAAGGAAATTAATTAGAAGGTGGCCAGCATGGCCGGACTGTGCAAGATGGGCCGTACACGCCCTGGAGCCAACCCTTCCCATCCGTGGTCCCTCCCCAGCATCTACAGAGTGAGTGGGGTCCCTCTGGCAGGTGAGGTCCCTTGGCCTGGTCTGCAGGGATCAGGCTGAAACTAGCTGTCTGACATCCCCCGAGGTCCCGGAGTACAAGAGGGCACTCTGCATAGTTGCTGTAGTACAGGGTGTGGAATGCAAATACATGTGTGCAGTAAACCAGATTCAGGGCCAATAGTGCCCCAGCAACAACATAACCCACAGCCGAAGGTAGGATCACACGGTCTTGTGAGGAATCAGGCTCTCTCATCTCTGGTTTCGGGATGTGTCACCCAAGAACTGCTGCTGCCAAGTCACTGCAGCTCAGCAGCTCCTGTGTTGAGTGTCTGCCCCCTGGTGGTCAGTGCACATCATAGTGACCAGTTGGGTGGTTGGACACTTAGCATATTAGCCTTTTATATATATAGAAAAGAGTGTTAGAATTATTGAAGCTATTAAGAAAAGATCTGTAGATTGAGAGCATTCCACAGACATTATACATGTAGCAAAATATCTTAACTCCCACATTCTAAAAAGAGGATGATTGAGCTACTGAAATTGTATTAAGTCAAATTGACAATCCTATTTGGTTATTAAAAATAATCCTTCACACATTTGTTGAATACATTGATTTATAACTGAATTAGTGTCTCATTGGAAAATTCTTAGAAACCCATACCTTTGTAATCATAAAATTAAATTGATCAACTTTATCAAATATTATAATCCATCCTAAATATGTCATGAAAAGAGAACTTGAAAGTATTTTTTAATATAAAGGTCTAGAGTAATGATACTGTTTTATAAGATGGGCTTTTTAAAAAGACTCCTACAATCTTTTAAACAATCTGAATTAAAAAAAAAATCACAGTGAAGTTGGAAGTACAGAAAATAAAAAAAATTAAAAATATTAAAGAAGGAAAACCACAATGAGGTCTCTAAGGCCTTGTAAAAATATGTATCTGGCCCCTCTAGTGAAGACTTCCAAATGCTTGCCTAGCTTAGCTCCTCTTTCTGATGGGTTTGTTTACACTTGTTAGAGAACAGCCACCACCTATGGTGCTAAATCCAGCCTTGAGATACAGGCTGGCAGCTCCCCTTGTCTGTCTGCACTTGGAGAGCAGAATTCGCCCTGCAGTGATTCGCATGGATGGGGGAGCTGAAAAACAATCTTCAAAGAACGAAAGTGGCCATGAAGCGATGGCTCAGGAGAAGAAACGGTGAAAGGGATTAAGTGGAATGAAAAGGGATTTTGCACAGCAGAATTGTGGGATCTGTTGCTTACACTTGTTAAACAGTAAGAACATCGCCACCCCCTGGAGTTCCTAAATAGCATCCTTAACTATGAAGTCGGATATCACAGTCATTCCTTGGGCAAAGTAGTATTGGCTTAAAAGTTGTCAGTCAATAGAAGATACGGTTGAAGTACTGTCAATGTCTGACACTGAGGTTTTTTTTTTCTCATTGCGAGAGAAAACTACCAGCCTTGTCCACAGTTTTGACTAAAATCTCATCCAGGGTAAAGTGCCATAAGGAAGAAAGAGAGCTAAGGGGCCTATAGCTGCTACCATTCTCTCTGTGTCTTTTATGTATCATTAAGAAAGGGACTCAAATATGTTCACACCTATCAAATGTCTGGCGAAAAGAGCAGCTTTTACAGAAACCACATTCATAGCATCATTTAGAAAAGTGGTTCTTTTGGATTTGAAATGCCTTTTCAAAAGAAAAATAAATCATTTTGTAAAATAATTTAAACCAGGCATTTTATGGAATGTTTCCCAAGTCACTTATTTGTTATGTGACATAGTAGGAAATATATTCTGTGCCTTCTAAGTTTAAAAAAGTAATTTCTTAAATACATCATCCCTTATTACCCAGACAATTATGTGACTGTATCTTGCTATACAAACTTACACATGAGGAAACTAAATCTTTGAGAGTTTAAGTATTGGCTGCCTCCTGCATGCCCCACACTGGGGACTGAGCCCGCAACCCAGGCATGTGCGGGAATTGAACTGCAACCTCCTAGTTCACAGGTCGAAGCTCAACCACTGAGCCACTCTGGCCAGGCTAAATAACTTTATAAGATCCACAGCTGTCGACAGCAAACCTCAGATTTAAATCTAAGTCTCTAATATAAAATTTCATGCATTCCACTGCTATGCATTGTTATATAGAAAAATGGGGTTAAAATACAATCGTGGAAAGATATGCTCACACTCTCATATAAAAATAAAAATACTATACTCATTTGCAAATATTTTGGCACTGGATCTGGAATTACATCAAAGCTCTTCTGCATCCTAAAGAACCCATGAGGAGTTACTTAATCCTGCTGAACCTCATTGTTTCATGTGATATTGTATACAGCATGTAACTGCAGACCCTTTCCCAAGAACGCCCAATAATGTTGTTATATATTTAAAATTACCGCCCGACCAGCATGGCTCAGTAGTTGAGCGTGGACCTATGAGGTCATGGTTCGATTCCTGGTCAGGGCATATGCCCATGTTCCAGGTTTGAGCCCCAGTAGGGGATGTGCAAGAGGCGGCCAATCAATGATTCTCTCTCATCATTGAAGTTTTCCTCTCTCTTTCCATTTCCCTTCCTCTCTGAAATCAATAAAATTATATTTAAAAGAAATACAATAATCCAATAACTCTGAATAATATTAGCCTTAGGGTATTGTCCCTCTCTCAATCTCCCTCAAAATGAGATTTTTTTTTTCTTTTTTATGTCACAGCGGCCATCTATTTACACAGAGTCAGAGCTGTCCAGTTACTCCTGAGTCAGATAAGCAAACTGTGTCTGTGTTTGCACATGTGTGTATTTGTAAGGTGAGAAGACTGAGGACAAGCTAGATACAGCAAGACGAATGCTGCATGACCCAACTTATTTGTGGAATGTAAAACAAAGCCATAGAACCAAAGAGTAGAAAGGTAGTTGTCAGAGTTAAAGGGTGGGAAGGGGAAAATTGTGTGTTGGCCAGGGGTACAGTTTCAGTTATACGAGGTGAATGAGTTCTGGAGATCTCATGTGCAGCATGGTGATGAGAATTAACAATACTGTGCTGAGTAGTTGAAATTTGCTGTGGGTGGATAGCTATTTTGTTGTCTCTTTCATATATTTAGGCCCTACTAAGAGCTAACTGACCCTTCTCAATTTCTTTTCACCTTGTTTTCTACCACATAGATCCACATTTTCTTATCATTGTCTGTCAAAATCAATGATACTTTCTGTGATTTTTTTCATATATCAGTTTTTTTACTGTTTCATAGATCTTTTATTCTTTTTGTAAACCCCTTTGAAATGTGAATGCACATGTAATTGCTTTGTTTTGTGTTGCAAACATATCAATAAAAATGTGAAGTTAACTTTAAAAACTCTACATTTCAAACTTCAGTTTCACAGAACACATTTTTTCCTCTTAGATGGAGTAAAAAGCACCAGGGGCCAATTGCTCAGTGGTGAGCACATTCCTTTCAAACTGTGCTCAGTATTTTAGGGGAAGTATATGTCCTTTTAGCTTCTGCTGAACATATCAATAAGTAGAGACTGCCTGGGCTGCTCAGACTTATACAGTCATCTTCACTCATTATCAGTCAGTGTTTTCCTTTGGCTATCTAATTGCCCTTTATAGACCTTACTAGATGCCCAATGCATGAAGTTTCATGCAAGAATGGACCTTCCTTCCCCTGGCTGTGGTACCGGCTACACTCTGGGCCCAGAGCCGCTTTTATGCCTTTGCTCCTGCCCAGAACTGCCTTCCACCTTCCCATGCTGCCCAGAGGCCCAGAATGGCTTAGACAGTGTGGAATGCCTGCATCCCACCCCGCCCCAGCTGCTCGGTGCCTGCATATGCAAATTAACCCTCCATCTTTGTTGGGTTAATTTGCATACTCAGTCCTGATTGGCTGGTGGGTGTTGCGAAGGCACGGTCAATTTGGATCTTTCTCTTTTATTAGTGTAGATGATGGTCAATGAAATAAAATCATAATTTAGTAGTTTATAAGAATAACACTGGTTATTTCATGCAACACTTTTATTTAAAAAGAGAAAACATTTTTATCAGGTTTCATTTATTTTAATTCCTGTTGGAGAAGTGCCTGACACCCAGGCAAATTTATTAAGGCAACTTGTACAGTATTATCTTTTACATGAATCTTAACTTTTCTATCTCAGGTTAGACTATTTTCTTCATAGTTGAGGTCATTTATCTGCAATGTCTAACTATTTCATTTGTTACTAAAGTTTCCTCAATGAATCAGTAATTCAATTATGAGCAGTTCCAGACTAAGCCACACTCCATATAGAGAGCTTAGGCTCTTTCCTATATGATCCATAATGCAAGGGTGCCAAATTAGTACATGGATTTTTATTTTAAATCCCCTTTTCTAACTTTGTAACAGTGTTTGATGTCTACATGCATCTCATTTGAGATTACAGAAAATTTATCAATGTTTTCTTGCAAAGATAGTATGCAGTTATGGGCAATTGATACTTATTAGTGAGTCGGTGAAGAAAGACCCTGAGGGAAATATTCTTTTTGATTACTTTTCCTGTGAAGAGAAAAAAGAAAACAACAACACAGTTTCAGGTGAAACATGGTCTCCTTGAAAAGGAGTGAAGGTGAAACTTCTGCAAAAGAGTCTGGGCCAAGAAACTGCAGTAACAACGACCTTATTTATTCAGAGAACATTTATTGGGCTCCTACTGTGCTAAAGGCAATTCAGTTATGTTAGGTACAAAGATAACAAAAACAAATGGTTTCATTGCTCTCTATTAGCTCACAATTAATGAGTGTGATAAATAAGTGACCAATTCATTTTTAAATGTAATTGTGAGAAATGATTTGGTACAAGTGGGGAAGGACTAACTATATATGTAGATAGAGAGGAAGATAGTGAGGTAGATATTGAATATAGTTTATCTATTGATCTATCTATCTGGAAAATAAATGATTCAAGCATGCCCATTTAATTTGGCAACATAAGAACAACTTAAATTAATTTTAAAAGAGCTGATTAAAGAAGGATGCAAATAGCAAAATTTGCAATTGCTTTTTTGAGTGACACATGTCCTCATGGAGAAATTAAAGACAGTTTTAGAAAAATAGAGTTAGGATTTAAAGGATAAGTTAAATTTCTTAAAGAGTAGAGTAAATCTAAGTTTCACTTTGACTTGGCACAAATTAATCTGATGAAGATATGTAGATAGCGCATGTTGGTTGATAGATGCAGTATGTCTCCACTTTCAGGAGGGGAGACCTCACTATAATGGAGTAGATGGCAGTGATAAGGAAAGTTTTATGGAGAAGGTAGAACTGGAGTTCAACTTTGAAGTCAGTTTAATACTCAAATAAGTAATGATAAGGGAAAGCAACTTAAAGATTGGGAGAATGAATTTTGACAGCTGGAGATAAGAATAATCATTGAATCTATCTATTCTTAACATTTTTAAATGCTCCTTTGATGGTGGTTAATATTTGTCCTTGTGGTTTCTCACCCCACAAAACCACAGAGATTTTACTGAAGTTCTATAATTGCCACCAATTTTCCCTGCTCTGATAAACGTGTTAAATTTCTACACTACTGCTGAAACCCACTTTGAGAGTCTGAAAACAATTCTGTTTTCAGCAACAGTGAATTACAGATATAAAATATTGTATGGGAATTACAATTTGATAAATGGGAACATTCTGTGTCCCATATTGAGTGCAGATGGCTCCAGTGCCTTTAATACATGTATCCCTTTGGCATTAGCACATTTGTGTAACACAGTCTCTTTCTCATTTAGGCTTAATGATGGATAGGGTCCAAGTAATACAAGATGTTCCTCAACATGTTCAACTTCTGGTGAGTAAGTGAACAGACAGTGAGCCCTCTTTTACTCACATTCTCAGCGTAGCTGTTCAAGGACGATCTGAACGTTTCACTCCCTGGAGAAAAAAAAACAAAATAAAAATTGTAAGAAATGCACAATTGCTTTCCTCCAAAAAAGGGATGCATACTTTATCTGAACTGTACATTTTGCAGTGCTTCTAAAATGTCAGATTATTTTCTGTAGGCTGCAGCCAAATGTTGAACTTGGGGCAACTATCAGGGAGGTTTAGATTTTGGGGTACTGTCAGTTTACAGAGGTGTCTACAGTTAAATTAGGGAAGAGAGGTCACCTATATTCTTTACACATTCTAGCTCTCAAGCATCTCCTTTTTTTCTTTTACTTTTGTTTCATCTTTGATTTTTTTTATTGCTTCACTTCTTATTCCATCCAAATTAAACTCAATTCCTCCCTCATATTTGTCGCCCTCATAAGAGACAAATCCTACCTGGATGGTAGCAATCCAGTTGACAAAGCTTGCCAGCAAATGCCACTGTATTACGTAAGATATCTCTTACGACTTTTTATAAAATGTGTGGAAGCAATGTGCGAACATAAATTATGAGAAACTTTTTAAATTTTTTTAAGCTTTTGTTGAATGTATTGGGTGACACTAGTTAATAAAACCATATAGGTTTCAAGTGTACAACTCAATAAAACATCGTCAGCATACTGCATCCTGCACTCACCACTCAAAGTCTCTTTCTGTCTCCACTAATCCCCCTTTACCTACTTCAACTCCCACCCCCACCCCTTTTCCTCTGGCTATCATAATGATGAACTTTTAATATTTGTGAGATTCTTTTGAAAATCTCCATACTTAAATTTAATTGTGTCCAATTAGACATCTTGGAAATGACCTACGATAAGAATGGCCCACACCAGTCTGAAGGAAAGTGTCTGCTAATGAAATATGTTGCTGAATAAATGATTAAAAGGTTTCTACACTGACGGGGTCACTGATTTTCAGGATGTGCTCTCATGCCCTTCTTCTCTAACGTGTTTCATGTCCATACAAAAGTACTTCTGCAAGCTTAACCCTGAGAACGAAATCTGGAATTCCTTCTGCTTTTGAGGCCTTTTTGTCCTAAGGCAGTAAAGACCCATTGTGTACCAGTGACTTAGTGTAGTTTTGAGAACAGCAAAACATTTCTCTACACGTGTTTAATAAAAAATGAACATATCTCAAATCTCTCGACTGTCTTACGATTTATAAGGTAGAACTTGCACACACTATTATATATTTTTTTCTTTTCTAGGGCCTCATCCCCCTGTTCTTCCAGTGTATCCTTTCTTGCTCAAGACAATTAAAACTAAATTTGGAATTTCTTCCTTCCCTTTTTTTTTTATCATTTTGCTTTGTTGATTATTTTTTGCTTTTGCCAATTATTTTCAGAATAGGCTACCTTTATTTATTTTTTATTTTATTTGTCTTATTTTCATTTGTTTTTCTCTGTGCTGCTGCCTTTCTTTCATGTTCAGAACTGTTTGTCAGCCTTTTGGTTTTTCCTACCTTTTATTTTCCCTTTGTTGATTCACTGACGCTCTTATTTTGCTGCCAGAGTCAAAACGGATGTGAAACCAGTGTCCCGTGTGGCTTTGCTCTGTTCTGCACCACATTTTTCTTTTATGTTTTTGTGTGTTACAAATTATCATGGTTTATAAACCCTTCCAGGCTTTTCACAGGGGTTTGTATTACTAAACAGGAAAAATAAAAGTATGTAGCAGTTTCAAAGGGACAAATTCCCTTTTAGAACTCAGGATGCTTAAGCAATAGAAAGGTGGTTGGGTGTATTTTCCAACAACATGAGGTAATGTGGTCGCTTTTATAAATGTCATAGCAGTTAATGAGGCAATTTCCTGTGGAATCACAACATGGTACAAGAGCAAATCTCATGGTACATTCTGGACAAAACATAAGGCCTCTTTGCTCACTGGCGATTATAGTTTCAAAGTAATTCAGATAATACATAAGGCCTCTTTGCTCACTGGCGATTATAGTTTCAAAGTAATTCAGATAAAAAATTGATCACTGACCCAGGTTTGTCCAGGGCCTCGTATACCTGGGAGTAAGGTAGGCATACGGTTAACTGAATATATTTTTTTCTAAGTTCATTGTTGATCCAAACTTAAAGTATTCTAAAGAGTCTATGTCCACCTTAAGATCTTGGTAAATTATAGCTCACAGGTTTCTTAGAGGGGAGACCTAGGGGTCACCTCTGGCTCAATAGGAAGACATTACTGGGACTATAGTGGATTATACAGAAAAGTTCCAGGAGCTTAATGAATCCAGGTGAAACACAACGAAACCAAACCAACGTAAAGCTCCACAGGAGGCTAGACTGCTGGAATGACAGACACAGCCTTGCCAAAGAAAGACTGTCATGGGCATTACATCACTGAGAACATTGTGCTTCTTAGCAGCACAAATTCTTCACTGCCCAACATTCGCTTTACCCTAGAAGTTTGACTGTGTGAGTGTGGACTATATTCTCATGATCTAGATGTCAGAATAGTAGCAGACATATCCAGCCTCTCATCTAAGGGTTGCATTCATTGGGATTCTCGGGGTGGCAAAGTCCTTGAATAGAAGAAGACAAGATGTAGGTCAGCCAAGAAAATGACCTGTCTCTTACATACTTACTTTCTACTCTCTTCTAGCCTTCTCTGTGATGATGGACCAGATCAGTAAAACACTCTTTACTTCTGGTTTTGAATGGCTTCAGTTTTTGGAGAGTAAAGGTGGGAAGAAGGTAAGGTTTAGCTCTTTACTGTCCTGGTTTGCTTTACTGGTTCTCAAGAAGTCAATGGCCAGATTCCCTACCCAAGGCCACAACTGCCTTCCGAAGCAATAAATCTCTGTTCACCTTTCCCCTCCCACTTGCCCTATCAGTCCTAAGGGTAGAAATGTCTTTCCTGTTTCTGCTCAACCCTGGCTACATTATCATTTCTTATATTTTAACTCTGTCCACAATGTTTTCTATTTCTTTTATTAAATACTTTTATTAAACTGTTGATTACCTATCACACGCCTGACTAATATAGTATATTATTATATTTTTTAAATGCATGTTAAATCAACATCTATATATATATATAAAAGCCTAAACGACTGAATGGCTGAACAACTGGTCAACCAGTCGCTATGACGCTCACTGACCACCAGGAGGCAGACACTCAATGCAGGAGCTGCCCCCTGGTGATTACTGTGCTCCCACAATGGGAGTGCCACTCAGCTGACCAACCCATCCCAGTGGCCCCACCAGCCTGGCGGCAGCCACTCACTCCTCAGTAGTCCTGCAAGTTCAATCTCTGGAGAAGGATCCAAGCGCCGATGGACTAGCACTGCTGGCACTATCCCAACAGTACCGCCAGCCTCCTGGAAGTCGGCCTTGGGCACCTTGGCCGCTTCCCCTCCCTAGACATTCTGCAAGGAAGAAACGATATAAAAGCAGCTGCCAGGTGGCTCTCAACAACTGGCATGAATGTCAGTGGGACAGATGTGGATCCCAGGCCAGCAAGGCCATCCCACCACCCACCTAGAGAGCCGATTGTGTCCTAGCCTCCTCCCACCCCTCTCGGGACAAGCACCAGATGCAGGGCTCATGGCTGGCGAGTGCCGCTGCAGCAGCTCGAGCCTCTCCTGATTGGGACTGACTGGGTGCGAGCCTGAAGCAGGCATGGCTGGGCCAGGATGAGCAGAATGGCAGGCAGGAGCAACAGGTGGCATTGGACTGCCGGATTGGGCCTGATCCCCACAGGCCACCCCGAGGGACCCCACCCATGCATGAAATCGTGCATCGGGACTCTAGTATGATTATAATTCATAATTCAAAGGTACTCATTTATGTATCACCTAAATAAATCTTTAGTGTCACTAATTATATATTAGTCATACTTATATATAAGTCCTGTGCGCTTTTTAATTTTACTCAGCCTTCCTAAATATAACTAAGATTAGGTTTCCAAAGAGGATGTGGAGAGGATGTCCCCAACAGTAGTATTTATTCCATGAAAGTGACTTTTATAATGCAAAGGATATATATAATCAAATGAGAGCATTTATTAGAGATAATAGTATAATACTTCTTTGTAATAATATCCAGTGGAGCTGAGGGATATTAATAATAAAAATGATCACTTAAGACTATCAAATTTTACACAAAAAATTTTTGGTATGCTAAATTCTCAAGAAATACTGTCACTTGCTTTCAAATTTATTAATTTTTATCATGTTTCTTTGTTTGCTTTGAAAAAATGTTACTTTTGATGCCTCTTTAATAATAATGCTAATATATCTTTAAAATAATTATTATAAAATTAATGTTGTTTTATATTATACTATAAATATATCTTGTTATAGGGGGACAACACTATGAGAAAAAATGGTGAATTACAGGTCACATCCCTTACCCAAAGGTAAGACTTTGTTTCAAGTGAGTATGAGTTAGTCATAGAAGAATGAGAAAGCATAAAGCAAGACAATGAGTCTACCTCCTGGACTTGTCATTTTTAGCATCCTTGACTAAGACAAAGTTATATTTGTAGAATCTTAGAATTTGACCATTTGAATGTTTAGGTGTAAGATTTCAACTGTCTTACCTGCTATGTATACACCAGGAGTCAGGAGTTTAAAATGATTCTGAATTAGGAAGAAAAAACATTGGTGACAGAGTGATAGAGTGGTGAGTTAGATATTTTTCATAATATGCCTTGTGTTGGCTCTTTTGGATAGCCCTCATATAGGAAGACTGGACTGCCAGTTTTTTCAGCAAGTTGAAATACTAAGAATATAGTCATTGATGAATCACTTCTGAATGAGGAGCCAATTTAGACAGAAATGGACAGGTAACAGCAGGACAATATAGGGGTATAACGATAGAAGAAGAGAAGAACAGCATGTTTTCATGTTAATTTGGTCCATAACCTTGGCACTAAAGTAATAATAGAAATCTCATAAGGTGTGAACGAAGGTCTCCAACCAAGCTAGTGAAGATGTTACATTATACATCAGTTATAAAACCTCTTTTGACTATATATATACTGAGTGTTTCATACCTAATAACACTTAACCTACTGGTATTGTGGAGTAGTAGAAAAAGCACATCCTTTGAAGTTAGATGAATGGAAGTTAGCTGAGTACATGGGCTGAGCTGTTTAACCTTTTTGCTTTTGGTGCTCTCATCTATCAAATGAGAATATTCAATCATATTACCTGAAAGGTCTTATTGAACTCCATAAAATCTGTGGCTTTACATGTGTTTAATGAACAAACTCTAGGTAAGGTAGATATGGTGTAATAGGAGGAGAAGTGGACTTATTTCAAAACAAAACATACCTGGTTTTGAGGTTTTGACCTACTTGTATCTTATTCTTTCTCACCTTGTGATCTTGAAACATAAGTTGTTATGAGACTGCAATTTCTCCTCTTCAAAATGGGAATAATAATTCTTGGTGAAGGTGTTTTCATTAAAGAACAAATGGGAAAAACATAGAGATGCACTTTCAAATGGACAGTTATATATTGGATATAACTGGGTCTCAAGTAAAACTTGAGCTGCCTAAATTTAGATTTTTTTTCTGGAAAAAATAATATCTCTGGTTCCAGGTAGCTAAGTATAGGAATGAATCTTGCTCCCTTTTCCATGGCTTGGTATGGTATTTTGTGCTAAGATGTTGATGTAACAAGATGGTGGATTCTCTATCTTCCTGGGTCCCTGGTGGACTAACAAAGCAAGCTCCCAGCAACCTGGAGAAATAAACCTTTGTGATTATACTGTAGAGAGCACCTGGGAAGGCACATGGGCATTTCTTTAATTATTATCAGCTGAATCCAGTGGCATTGGCAAAGCCACATCCTGGAAACAGGCTTTGCCAAAAGGCAAGAGTGTTGTCAGCTTGACCTTCAGCCCAGGTGCCAGGGGGTGGATTTTGTTATTTAAATCCAGTCAAGCACCCAGGAATATGCATAATCTCCTTTGTCTTGACTTTTAGTAAAACTTCCTATTTTTATTGCTGTATAAAATAAACACGCAGTATTGGCTCGGGGTCACTGTTCCTGTCCCTGTCCATGTCAGAGGAAAGTGGTCCCACACAGCCCCAGCTTTTTTCTTCTATTTCTTTCATTTTCTCAATCCCCAGCCGCCCCTACTCAGGAACTGGATAGCTCTCTAGTCGTACTGGACGTGGAAAAGAGAGAAATATTTACATTATACCACAAACATTTAGGAGCTAATTTGGCTTTAAAACATACATAAACATATAAGTATTAAGCCTAGAAACAATATTTGTTTAATATTGGGGCCAAAGAGAAATCACTATGTTGAAGACACCCAACCAAGTATTGATACTAAGCTTGCTTAGACTTCAAGGAACAAAAGGACTGGGTAGTTAAGTAACAGGAAAACATAGTGGAAGTGGCTAAGATGATACATCATAAAGTAGATTGGTCCCAGAAGGGCATGTTTAGTATTAGAGATAAAATTGAACCAAGTCCATATCAAAACCCAAGAAAGTGTAAATTAGAAATATTTTCTATTCAATAGCAGTTGTGGTTCTGGAATGTCACTCTGTGTCCCTCTTCCCCAGAAGCTCCTTATTCTAAAAAAGTAAAATAAAAACATTCTGGTTTTGTTCATATAGACAGGGATTCAGGGATTTAAGGCAGTCTTCTGTCTGAAGTGAGAAAGTAGATTTTATATATTTATATGTGTGTATTTATAATGATATCAATAAATAGAGAATTTGTGTGCCTGCTTATGTTAGTCTATATAACTAAAATACTCCATGAAGGCATGGATTTTCCCTGCCTTGTGTGGCTCATAGTAGAAACTCAATGCATATTTGCTTTATTTACTCATAAAGTGAGTGAATAATTTAATAAAAGCAGCAGGTGAATGAATGAATGAAAGACAGGTATAAAGATTGGACACAACTATTTGGAGCATGAAGCTGTAGCTTTGTGGCATGGTGAATGCTAATCACTTATATTAGAAACATTGGAAACAGGGTTTAGGGCAGCAAAATGAAGGTTAGGTATATCCTTATTGGTAGATACTGCATTTTTAATATCTTTCCCACCTTAGTACCAGGGGTTAGTAGGATAGATGAATTATTTTTACACTCTAGGGTTTAGTAAACTTCTAATCTGGACCCCGGCATTCTCTTTCTCAGCTGTCCGAATTTTATGTTCACTCCTATGCATATTCTACTTGGTTTTAACTCCTCATCCCATCTCTCCACATGCCTTTGTCTGGCTAATTCCTATTCATCTTTTAGTTGCCAGGAAACATTATATTCTCCCAAAATGAAGCAATTTCCGTGTTATCAGTACTCACACTTTTCTATTATTAAAGATCAGCTTCTCTTCAACATTGACTAATCTGGAACTTCCTACATCTAGTTTGTTGGGTCCATCATAATCATTCAATTAATGAATCAATAACACTAAAATCCCCTAATACCTAGCACCTGGAAATTCAGGGGCTCGCAACTCTGTTTTATTAACAGTCATTTTCCGCACACTACTCAATTGCATTTCCAGTGCAGAACATGAGGGGTGGGGGGTGTTCTATAATAGCCCAAAAGTAAGAAAATATATCTCTACTTTGGCCATAGAAGCGAATATGTACATAAAATATTTATGCCTTTTATATAATTTATTTTGAACCTTTATAAAGCGTGAGATTTTTAGGATCACAGTTAAAATTATGTGGATTAAAAGTCACTTTTTTAGGTATTCATACGACGCTGCACTTTCTGAGCCTCATCAGGAGGAATCCACAGGAAAGATTGAGGTGGGGGAGATGAAAGAGAATAACAAATCAATGTCACAATCTCGATCTGGTAAGGGTAATGGCAGCATATCTGTGTGTGCAACCTACACACAGAAGTCAAACTTCCTGGACAATGCAATGGAAAAGGACAGAATCACATCCCTCATTCTTCATAAATATGCATATGTTTACAATATAAAATAGTCAGAAGAGTATATTGAATGTATCAACATTACTTAATATTTAAAAATGCAGAAAAGGGAAAAAAGGATAATTATAAGGAGTAGAAATTATCCAAATGGAATTTCTTAAGATCTGTCTTCCTGTCTTTCTGTAAAACTCTGTAAAGAATAACTTGAAAATCCTACCAAAAACAGGTATCTGTGAAAGCGTAGGCATATCACATATGGACAGACACAATCAATCTTAAATCACTGTTTTGTAAGGAGATTCACTTTTCACAATTCCAGCCAAAGAATCTCTTACATATAACTAAGATGCAATAGATACAAAATAATAGTATACTTAATTATACTATATGAATCCTGGCTTATGTCTCAATTTCCTCATTTGCAAAAAGGGAGGGAAAACAATTGTTTCCCCCTAAATTTTTTACAAAGATTAAATAAGTTAGTACCTGTACATATTACATAATTGTGTGTGTGTGTGTGTGTGTGTGTGTGTGTGTGTGGTTTCCAATTTTCAGCTATTACTATGATTGTTAGTACAGAGCTATCATTATGGAGAACTATGTTCAACAATACTGGAGAGGTTGTGTTTTATTGCTAATGTACACATCCATTTAGGATACTGACCATTAAGAGCTTTGCTATCTTCTTTATTATATTCTGTAAGATTTTTTCCTGAGGATAATAGTAATATTTGTTATATAGTAACCATGTCAGGCACTTTATATATTAACAGGAGGCCTGGTGCACAAAAATCCGTGCACTCGGGTGGTCCCTCAGCCCAGCCTACACCCTCTCACAGTCCGGGAGCTCTCGGGGGATGTCCCCATGGGAAGTGGGCCTAAGCCGCAGTCTGGCCTCCCTCTGTGGGAGGCAACCAGCGGGGTGCGCAGGCCAGCAAGGAGCTGGCCCCACCCACTGAGAGCCCTTCCACCACTGCCCCCCCCTCCCAGATTGCCGCTGCCCCCCGATTGCTATCCCCTCCCTCTGCCCCCTGGCACCCACCTTGGCTGGCCTGGCGCCGCCCACTTGTCAGCCCCACCCCCCGCCAACTGGTCATTCCACAGTTTGGTCAATTTGCATATTAGGATTATTTTAATTATGAAAAACAAATAGGACATGGATCCTCATGCCATTACCATATTAGGTTTATGGAAATTGAAACATAGAAGATCATTGACTTGCTCAAAATCAAACAATAAAATTAGAGACAGGATTTGAACTCATACCTCCTAAATTTTTATTTTAACCATCACATCTCTTTTTCTGCCTCTTAGTGAAGATCTTTCCTCTCCCCATGCTTCTTTTCTCTTAAAAATTGTTCAAATTAACTTAAAACTTTTATCAGGAAAAAAAATTCTCAAATGATGAAACCTAAAAAACCATTCCCCATTGTAGAGAAATGCATAGCCATATTCATTCATTTATTTTTAAAATATTAATTTTGTTCTTACTATGAACCAGGCTGTTTTCTACATGTTAGTGAAAAAAAAATGAAGGGCACATGGGAGCTTTTATTACAGTACTTTAAATAAAAATGAGAACTAAAATACCCTACCAAGATGATGACTATTGAGCAAAGAACTGAAGACTAAGTATTCAGAAACCCAGAGGAAGGTAATTCCAGGGAGGGGAACAGGAAGTGCAAAGCCTCTGAGCAGGGGTTTATTTATGTGTGTTGGAAGAAGTGTAAGGTGGCCATGTGGCTGGGGTAAAACGGGAAGGAAACAGGGCACGAGGGTAGTGCCACACACAAGCAGGCTATTGCAGGACATGTCAGGGACTCTGGATCTCACTTGAAATCAGATAGTTAGCCTTTGAATGGTTGCTAATAAAAGAGTACACAAACTAATTTAGTTTGTGACAGCATCATTTCCTTCTGCTTGGTGGGGAAGAGACTGTAGAAGATCAAAGACTAGGGCAACATTCCTGAGAATGTACAATGGTTCCTTATTCAGAATAATCATGATGAACATGGTGAAAAGCAGATGGAATATTTGTTCAAGATAAATCTGTGAGTTACTTGCTGTGATATTATTATGCACTCCCCTAATTATTATAGCTGCTGTAGTTGCACAAATGAGCTATCCTATATAATAAAAGCCTAACATGCTAAGTGTCCAGATGTCCAGTCATCTGTTCAAGCAATCAAAGTGTAATATGCTAATGATATGCTAAGGCCTCTCAACTGATTGCTATGATGTGCACTGACCACCAAGGGGCAGATGCTCCAACTGGTAGGTTAGCTTGCTGCTGGGGTCTGGCCAATCGGGACTGAGCAAGATGGGCTGGACAGGCCCTGAAGCCCTCCCATGGCCCCTCCCCCCAGGTGGCCCCACCCCAGATGGGTCCCCATTGGGGGCAGGGCCAGCCAGACCCTAACTGTGCACGAATCCATGCACTGGGCCTCTAGTGTGGGCAATAAAAGCTTACAAACTGAGCATGCATCATATGGTGAGTAGTTTCTAAGTGAAATTAAAACTGGCCTTTGAGTGGCTGTAACCCTGAGTATCAATGATGTAGTCTTTTCATTGTGTAAGCATCATTGTGAGGATAGTAGTCAAATAACCAAAAGTTAGGATCTAAGATATGGTGCAGAAACAGGATTGCAGATAGGTATGGTAGGGGGTTTTGTGTGGTAATAAGGTGAAACAAAAATAATCTTAGTGATTGCCAGAATTTTGGTGTCCTCCAAAAATGTATGCATACATTGAATGATTATAAGGTCAGTGTTTATTAACATACAATTCATTTTCAAAATTAAATGTTATCATCTGTTAAAGTGTGTATACATTTTTTGGGACACCGTTTATACATGCCATAAAAATGCCCACAGAGTTAACAGTGGCAAAGAAATGTATGCATAAGTACTTGAGTATTCGTCTTCTACTGCTAGTACTACTAAAGCACTAGTAATAATTCCAATAGAATTTAAAGGGGATGAGAACATTTTTAACTGATAATTCTTTACAATCAAGGGCATATCAAGTTTTGTGTGAACTGGAGGATGATACAATTCTGAGTATCCTCCTTTAGAAAATAAATGAAAAATTATGAATAAAAAATGAGGTTCAGAGCCTTGCAAAGGCCTGTGCAAGGAAGAGGTCCAGAAGCATAAGCTTTATTAGCTTTACTTCCTATCCATCATTTTCTCATTTATTGCTTCTTTAAATTTTAGCTAGCAGTCTTCAGCAAAGCATTTTAAACACTGGGATTATAAGCTGTTACCTGTGACATATTGAAAAAATGTAGATTGTGTGTGTGGGGGTGTGTGTGCCTGTTTTTGACTTTTGGCCTGTCAGCCTATGCAATCCATTCTTCAAAATTATAAGGAGAACTGAGAAGTTTCAAGGGGAGGAATGGAAACTCAGAGAACTTTATTGAGACATTTGTACTAAAAATAGTCAGATGGAAAAAGAAGAATCATTTTTCTAAAGACATACCATCTTGGGCTGTGATATTGTCAGTTCTTAGAAGCTGACTAGGGTCAGTTCCTCTATCGCTTGAATATGAAATCTCAGGAGGTAATATAAGGATGGAAAGAAATCGTGTTTGTTATTTTTTTATGTAAGCACTTTATTCTTCTTTCATATTTCATTTGTGATCCATAATAGAGCTAAAGGTCATGTTAAATTTCTTTTTTACAAAAATGTTAACAAAAAGCAAGATTTTGTTAGCAATTCCTGAGGATTTGTGGGGGGGAGAGGATTCATTTGTGTTCTCAGTGTCATTTAGAAACTAACATGTCATTATTACCTCTGGCACCTTAGATACATCCTTGTCACAAAGTTTTAGATTCTACATGCAACATAGATTTAGGATAACCATAATTATATTTTCTTTCCTCCTGCCCTTCCTCTTTCTTCCACCCTTTTCCTGATTACACAGGAGAGGAGTAAGACTGTAACCCATGTTTTGGAGTGCATGAGCAAGAGTGGAAGAGTGGTCCCGCATGAAAACAGAGAGGTCATATAGAAATTATGGAATAATCTATTTGGACAGATATGACCAAGAAGAGTGTTTTTCACCACTGAGCCGGGTGCACAGGTGCACATGTGGTACATGGGTCCCAGCGTCAGGCCAGTGGCTTACAGTCACCACTTCCTTTTGGGTAACCTTACTTTCTTAAAGCAAGACTGCCATGTGGTAGACTTATTGTGGTGATCATTTCACAGTATGCTGTACTATGTGTATATCTATATTTATCTATATCATCTATATCTATCATCTACATCTATATCTACAAATATATATTTATAGCTTCTTTGGCACAATGGAATACCTCCTGCTGTGAAAATGTACAGCCAACATTTTGAAACTGCTCTGCCAAGCAGTCTGTCCATCAAGCTTTTATTTGACTGGCCTGTCTACCATGATTCTTAGTGTCTACGCATTTCAAAACCACCAGTGTGGTCTCATAGTTTCCATCCTTCTCTTTATGATTCCTCTGTTCTTAAGTAGTTCTTTTTCTGGTTTTCCGATATCGTCTTCCAATAGTCCACATGGCTATGAGAAGGAGCTTTCATAGACACAGAGCTAAGCCCACCACCTAGCTTGAAGAACGTTTCACACTCTCTACAAGCCTCCCAAACTTCACTTCTTAGTTTTTGACCCAAAATCCCTTTCCTCCAGCAACGTGTAATTACATAGTTTCTCCAAATTGTAGGCTTTTTGTGACCTTCCGACTTTTCACATTTGCTATTTTTGCTGTTGGAAATTCCCTTTCTGTCCTGGTATCTGGGTTCAGGGCTCTTCATCTTGCCCTCACTTAACCATTGGCCTCTGAACTTGACTTTGTCCTAGCTCTAATTAGATTTCTTTGTAATTCTAGCAGAAATAGATCTCTGTATGGTTAATGCCCATCCCTGATTTCCCAACACTTAACTGAAGGCTTAGCCTAGAGTAAGTGCTTGATAAGTATTTGCTGATTGTATGAATGAATAAATGATTAATGCCAAGATAAATAATGCTGGAAGGAAGTGAAAAGGGAAGGGCTAAAATTTGGAAATTTTCTAACCTATGAACAATTGTTCTTCAAAACCCAGGAAAAAATTATAAAATTGTTTGCTACTCTTCAGTAAATTTAGGTCTTCATTACATACTGTTTCATGAGTTTATTTTGTGCCCTGAATTGAAAAAAATCCCTAATACAACTTGTTACAATTGTAATCTTACAAGTACTAGTATATAGAGAAGACAACAATCAGATGGTGTGATTTTCAAAATGCTAAAACTTTCTCTGAAAAAAAAAGTTTCTACAGGCAAATGTAATTATTCCTGAAATTATAAAGTTGGATTTATGATTCATAATTTTAAGTTTTAAAACTTAAGCATACATTAGAAGAGTGGTTTGCCTTACCTTCAGGAGTGTCCTTCCATTTATGCCAATGAAGTCAAGTGTGGTTAGTGTAATAAAATAGCATTGGAATTCAATTCCTCAACCACTTATTTATTATTTTGTGGTACTGAACTGGTAACTGAATTTTTGGAAATAATTATGTCATCTGTCATAAATAATAGTAATGATATGATATTAGAACCAACATATCACAGTCAATAAATAAATTGCTTCTAGAACAAAATTGCCTATATATAAATATTTTTAAATATATTTTTATTGATTTCAGAGGGGAAAGGAGAGGGAGATTGAGAAAAACATCAATGATGAGAATCATTGATTGGCTGCCTCCTGCATGCCCCCTACTGAGGATCAAGCCCTCAACCTGGGTATGTGCCCTTGACTGGAATTGAACCCAGGACCCTTCAGTCCATAGGCTGATGCTCTATCCACTGAGCCAAACCAGGTAGGGCCTATATATAAATCTTGAGTAAAGAACCACTTAGCTTTTCTAAGTCTCAGATTTCCCATCTGTCTGTAAAAAGTATAAAAACAATACTGTTAATAATTATATATATAATTATATATATATATAATTATATATATATATATATATATATATATATATATGTATATAAAAGGCTAATATGCAAAGTGTCCCCTCTAGAGTTCTACTGGGAGACCAGTTCAATCACTCGCTATGACATGTGCTGACCACCAGGGGGCGGTGCAGAATGAAGGAAGGGCCGGGCAATAGCTCTCACCATGAAGTTTGCCCCCAAACAACTGATATCAAACTCATGCTTATACTTTCAATTTTGAGCTTTAATCATTAGATTTCAGAAAACATTTGCAAAAAAATTCTCCAATAATCAAGTTGAAATATTAATAACGGTCCTGAGAGACTGTTCAGTTTTTTTTGTTCCAAATATAGTATATTTCTCCTCATGTATTATACATTGTTTAAATTTGTGTAACATAAATAATACATAACTAAATAATTTATTTATAAGGAATACACTTTTTGTTAACTGTTTCAACTTCAGCAGCATGTTGTTATTCATATTTCTCAGGTAAGCTAATCACCCATGCCAGCTGAGTCTTGGTCAATGTGCATAACATGTAAAACCATTAGGAGGAATGATATCAACTTTTGAAACATGCTGTGAGCCATCGAATGTTTAAATTTAAAGGAAAAGTAAATGTGTGCAGATTGATTTTATCATTCAATCCAATATATTTTTGTGTAAATGCGCTTTATTAATTTTAATTTCTTACAATGATAATATAGATAAACGTCTAATCTTGAAAATCTATGTAACAAAGGGGCAGTTCTAAGCTCTTGCCAGTGTGAATAATGTTCTTGGTTTAATTTGGAAATGCAGGCTCTTATAAATAGGATGCAATGTCTTGCAGACACATCTCCTTCCAGAACGACTCTCTTGAGCCTGAAGGGATTGTTTCCTTAAGGGTTCCAGACTTCATCAAATTAGCCAATGTTAACAATAGTGCATTTAAGATTTCTTGGTGTGTGAACTAATCTGGATGTCTTGGAGATTTTCATTCTGGTTAAATTCTTCCTACTCTTACACTCTCTGAAATGTAAAAATGCAAGCAAGTTGTGTTCTATGCAGTCTCAATGCAATAAAATGAGTTGGTTTATTTGAGCTTGAGTTTATGCTCACAAGGAGTGCTATGGAATAAAATCAGAAATAAATTGGCACTATATTTGTAATTCTATTTGGAGCTTTTAAAAAGATGTTCATGAGGAATAGTATTTCAATGGGTGTCAGAACATGGAGAAAATGTAAGTTAGTATTTTCTATTTCTCTTAAAATTAATTTTACAAATAAGCATAAGTAGTCTGGTGGGCATGTCTCTGTGCTTGAGCATTGACCTATGAACCAGGAGGTCAGGGTTCAATTCCTGGCCAGGGCACATGCAGGCTCCATCCTTAGTAGAGGGGTGCAGGAGGCAGCTGATCAATGATTCTCTCTCATCATTGATGTTTCTAACTCTCTCCCTCTCCTATCCTCTCTGAAATCAATAAAATACATATTTAAAAATAACAAAAAATAAAACAAAACAAAAAAACAAGTAAGCATAAGCAGGTATGAGGGCACAAAAATGGTTCTTCTCTTCACACTTGTTCTGAGTAGCTACCACATCTAGAAAATGAGCATCCCCTTCGTTGTCAAACCTCACTCTTCTGAGTCCCTCTTCATTTCATGTTTGTTGTTTCCTTGGCCCAGAAACTGATACAGTTCTAGGCATCACCTCATAAAACCATTATGGGATAATAATAGTGGCAATACTATCAATTCACATTTACTGAGCAATTTTAAGATAAGAGCACATACTTAACACAAATTTTCTTAAAAGGACTAAGTTTGTCAGTAAGTTTTTACTTAAGCTACATAAAAGACTGTAAGGAAGTTATGCTTACCTACATTTTGCAAAAGAAACTAAGGCATAGAGTGGTCACATGGCACACCAAACTTAAAATGGCCACTAAATCAAAACCCATGTTTTAAAAAACACTAAAAGAATCTCTTACTTGTTACATTATATTAATTCTTTACCTCACTTTTACTAAAATTCCTAGAGGTCAAGGATGAAGTCTTATTTATCTTTAACATTCCCTAGTACCAAATATTATGCAAAGCTCATCTATCTATCTATCTATCTATCTATCTATCTATATATATATATATATATATATAAGCCCTAAGCGACCTTTTGACCATTTGACCAGTAGCTATGACATGCGCTGAGCACCAGGGGGGAGATGCTCAATGCACAGGCATAGAAACATTGAGCAGACTGATGAATCTCAAAGGGAAGGGGGGAGGGGGGAAGGCAGGAAGAGATTAACCAAAGATCTTATATGCATACTAGAGGTCCTGTGCATGCATTTGTGTACAAGTGGGGTCCCTCGGAACTAGCCTGTGGGGATCGGGCTGAAACCCACAGTCCAACATCCCTCGAAAGGTCCTGGATTGTGAAAGAACACAGGCCAGGCTGAGGGACCCAACTGGTGCACGAATCCATGCACCAGGCTTCTAGTAGTTGATAATACTCTATTGGTGGAAGTCTGAGACATATATATATATATATATATATATATATATATATATTTTTTTTTTTTTTTTTTTTTTTTTTCCTCAACAGCAGGCTTTGTAATGGCCTTGTTTAAGTAATTCTCAGTGATCAGTTTTGAAGGATGTTTTGGAACTCCAGTAGAAATCTGTTTTGTTTTGTTTTTGGGTTTTGGGGGGTTTTGCTAATTATTTAGTTTCCATACTGGTCCCTTGCCTACGTGGCAGCTGACATGTCCCTCACTGACTGTTCACCAGCACCAAGTCTCTTCCTTTTGTTTGATCATAAAATTCTAATTCTCAGTTGAGGGAAGTCTCTAGTAATGGAGCAGGAGCAACTCAAATATCTTGAATCACAATGAAGGGTCAAGAAATTTGAAGGCTAATTTGCCATTTTTCCATGTTTCTGGAAAATTCTTTAATGAGGTTATTCCTGTGAAGAGCAGTTTTTCAGAATGTACTTTTTGTCTGAGGTGCAATGTGACAAATATTTTCCAATTTTTTTGAAAAAAGAATAAAACTTTTTTGAGGAAGAGGGTATTAAGGGCATTCATTATAGGATAGCTGTCACATCATCTTTATATGCCTTTCGCTACCTTTTTCTGCCCCTCTTCCTTATTATTCCCTCAGTCTTCCTCTACTGCCCCTCTGCCTCCTCATCCTCTTCTTCCTCCTCCTCCTTCTCCTCTTTCTCCTCCTTTTCCCATCTCTATTTGCCTATCTACACACAAACACACACATATCTACATACCACCAAATAATTATAATATTATAGATAGATGAAAGATACATAAATAGATATGTAAATATATAAATCAGCATATTCTGTTATTTCATTGTTTCTGTAGAGTCCTACAAAGATTAGAATAACTAAGTAGATGCCAAGTATTCACACACCCTAGGAGAGTGGTCGGCAAACTGCAGCTCACGAGCCACATGCTGCTCTTTAGCCCCTTGAGTGTGGCTCTTCCCCAAAATACCACGGCCTGGGCGAGCCTATTTTGAAGAAGTGGCGTTAAAAGCAGTTTAAGTTTAAAAAATGTGTCTCTCAAAAGAAATTTCAATCGTTGTTCTGTTGATATTTCGCTCTGTTGACTAATGAGTTTGCCGACCACTGCCTAGGACACGGGTGATGCCTATGAAGAACAGACTACCAGTAAATAAAGATTAAGAAACTACTTTTGCTGGCAATGTTCTCTACCCTAATCCGGACTCCTTAAGTAAAGTCAGAAAGTTCACTGGGAGGCTGAAGCAACTGATAGTGAGAATTTCTTTAGAAATATTGAAGTGCATTGTGACCCCTTTGTATAGTTTGAGGAAATAAAAAGTGGTATTTGGTATCGCCAGGAAAATGTCTCAACCAAATAAACTGGCTAGCTCCCCTGACTGAACAGAGAGCTATGGCAGGAGAGCCCTGCAGCGGTCACAGAAGTCAGCAACAAGGACCAGCTAAGACCATACAACCTGATAGGGAGGAACAATTAACCAGAGACTGACCCCAAAGCTCATTATATCATCATTGTACTGAAAACTGTCACACAATAGCACCCCCCTTGCCCTGCCAGGGGAACAAAGACCATGACACTTCCAGAACAGGCCATATTGGGAACAAGGTCCCCTCCCAACCAGGAGGTGGAGACAGAATTTGATGCCACAAAATTCAAAAACATAAATTCCCAAGTACTAACTGGCCATGTGTGGAATTCACTCTCGAATTGGCCTGCATCCCCTCTGACATGCCCTTTTTGCTTTGGCATAGTGACTCCCACACACTCACCTCTTTCTTTTTCTCTACCTGAATAAAACTTGCTTCTTCTCAGTCATTTCTCTTGAAGTGTTTCTTAGGTGAGTCAAGAACCTGGAGGTGGCCCAGCCCATGAACGGTGCTAGACCGTGGTGGGTCAGGGCCAGCCCCAGCACAGAAGTGGTCTAGTAACAGTTCCATGATACTTTGGGACCTCACCAGAAAGTGGCTTGAGGCGGGACATTTGATACAGAGCTGATAGGTTGTAAGGTGCCGGCCCAGGTGGTGTTCCCTGTGCCAGGGGAGCTGCAGATGGGAGAGACACGCCCAGCAGTGTATGTATAATAATAGAAACTCGGCTTGAAGGAGAGGGTTGATATTTGGTAGTGAGGAGACAGAAGGAAGCTAGATAGACAGGGGCAGGACCATGGGTGGGAAGAAGCAGAACCTGGGAACCTAGATGGTGGAATTGCTAAGGCACCCCAGCTGGGCAGGGAAAGAAGGGTGTGCTCAGGAAAGTTGAGAATGAATGGATGGTGCTAAGACAAGCAGCTTGGAGATAACTAATCACAAGGCAATGAATCAGATAGTCAATCCCAAGAATGTTACTAAGGCAGAATTCTTTGAAAGGACCAATCAGGAGCTAGCAAGGCTGTATCAATCCCTAGACACACACACACACACACACACAAAAAAAATCTCTCTCCCTCTCTCTCCCTCCCTCTTCCCTCCCTCTCCTCTCTCTCTCTCCCTCTCTCTCTCTCTCTCCCTCTCCCTCTCTCTCTCTCTCTCTCTCTCTCTCTCTCTCTCTCTCTCTCTCTCTGCTGAGGGATGCGCTTCCCCTTGGCATTTGGCCATGTGGACCTCCACACATGGACTTACGGACTTCCATTAGCTTGGGTGCTGAAGTACACCAGGCTACAACATGGAACAGAAGCTCTGGACACTGGCCTGCTTTTGGAACCCCAGCGGAACTTTTTCTAAGACTGGCTTCCCTCAATAAACTTTGCTTCAGCTAACTTTTTTTGTCCACGAAGCCATTCTTCGGTTTTGTGAGACAACGAACACGGACCACCACATTTGGGTTTCAGTACCCGTCATAGTCAAACCACAATGTAGCAGTCCAGTCAAAGTCTCCCTGTCTCCTTTCACTTGGTCCACTATTCTACTCCTGCTTAGGAGTTGAATTGAGAAATAGAGAAGAGGAGGAGTCGACTTGGCTTTCTTCCTAACCGCAGGTTTCTCAGGCTGAGATTGGCTCAAGAGACCTGAGGTTTAGAATAAGGATGAGACTGTGAAATGTTTGTATTACACTGGAATGATATCTGTACCTGGCTGAGAGAAGGTTTTCTTATTATCTGAGGGTAATGAGAAAAGTTACCAGGCATTCCAGGAATTGCAGAAGGAGGGTCAGAGCTGTGTAGCTGAGGAGAAAGGGAAGAGATGATCAACAAGGGAAATAAAGCAGGCATGGGAAAGGGCAAAGAGTCACCTCCTGTCTGACCCCGATGGAGCACAGCTCATTCTGTTGTATGTATAATCAGAATTAAGATGTGCCATTCACTGGGCTAAGTACTTTACATTCTTTATCTTCTTGACATTCATTTAAATTTAAATCCAAATGCAAGCATTGCCTTATGTGATAATGAAAACAGGGTGAAAGAAAATCAACTACAACATGTTCAGCATAGTCTTTATTGGCAAACGCTGGGCATGAAAATGCTCCAGAGGAGAGTTCGGATTTGAGAGGGGGGAACATGGGGCTGTAGTAGGAGGATGTCTATGGATGTTCAAGTAGTTTCCAAAATGGGCATAGGGAAAACAACAGCAACAACTAAAAACAACATAGGAGAATTGTTCTTGAGAGCTAACGGTCATTGCTTGGGTAGTGTTTATCAAGAGCGGTGAAGAGAAAGAGTTAGATGGTAAAGTCGTGTGCAAAAAGGGTTGGAAAGAAAGCTGCAGGATGTGATTTCTGGTGAAAGTAAAGACTTCCAAGGAAAAGTCCAAGTCATTCACATGCTTTTCATTTCAAGCAAAACTGTAGCATTTATTTCCCCATGATGGAAAAAAGTTTGCTTTTATATTTTAGATACCCGTATGTGGCAGTAGAGAAAAAGAGAATTTTGTTTAAAGACACATATCTTTCTTGGCATATTTTTCAAACCAAGTTAGTTCTATTTGGAAAACCAAAATTTCAGAGGTTCTCCCAATTTTAGGGGAAAAAAGCTCTCCAAGTTTATGGGTGTTGATTTTGTGTTATTTACCCCCACAGCAAACTCAGATATTATTTTATCTGTGAATTATGGCTTGGAAAATATGTTAGAGTATTAAATATATGTTGCTGTCATTGCGTTATCTAGTTTTTTAACCACATTCCTTAAGCCATCTAAAAAGAAAGAAAAAAAGATATATCCACTTAAACACAATTAGAAGAAAATAAATATAAAGGAACAAGTGTGCAACACTCCTCTTTACCTTTTTGCAAACATTTAAAACATGAATTCCCCACAGAGAATAGATAAAAAGAAATTGAGTGCTTTCTTACAATTTGCAGATAAAATAATTTGTATATACACAGTAAGGTCAAGCATTCCAAAATGTTAGATCTATTTCTATGCCTCACAGAATTAGAAAAACAACTCTATGTTTCAAAAATGTGCTAGCTATTCTATTGTTCTCTAGTCACTCATGTAAATTGACTATATCTTACTCTTGACTTTGAAAAAAGATAGTAGTTACAAGGTGAAGGCTCAAAGAATAGCTTTCATCAAATAGAGGAAAAGATTCACCATTATTTTAGGTAATGACAAGGAAAACAAACAAACACAAAAGCTGGCAATTAAAACATGACACAATATTTTCTTATTTAACATTTTCATTTTCTGTTTGTTGAATGAACTTTATTAAGCTCATTTTGAAATCTGTTGTTTTTCATATATCAAGGTTGACCAAGAGTAAAATGGAAACAAAATGGTTGAAGCATTCCATAAACATTTGCTCATTCAGAGTTTGGTATTTCTGAATCACATTCAATGTCAAAGTGGTCATTGAACATTGGTCGAAGTGTCATTTTGTCCACATAGCATCATTCCCTGTCATCAAACCATCTGTAAGTATTTCTTTTTTAAGTAATTCTTTCTGATGGCATTGGTTAATAGGATTAAATAGGTTTCAAGTGTACAATTCTGCAAAAGTAGCATTTTTTTTTTAAATGAGTGTTCCACCGTTTTCTTCAGATGTTTTTCCAAACTGATAAGCGCCATTCAGCAGGTTTGAATTTGTAAGTACCTGCTTCTCCATTGACAAGCCCCTCAAGAACTGCTGCCTGGGTGGTGGTGATTGGGAAATGACCTGGATTTCAAAAATGTTAAATGTGAAAATGTACACACCTCCCCTTCACCAAATATTGTCGGAGAGCTTGCTGGTGTCTTTCAAATGCACTCTTAGAAAACAGAACGCCTTAAATTTCCTCAGGACTTGTTTAGGGTGTAAAATGATGGAAACAAAGGAATATTTGCATTTGGAAGTTTTTCCTTGAGTTCCTTCCTGTAGAGAACAGGGAAAGGGTATTGAAACCTTATTCATTCTGTGCTTTATTGCACTGTGGCTCTTGATTTCTTACACTATTATCCTTCCCCTTCCTCTGTGGCTTAATTCCTTTTTGTTTCCTTTATTCTTTTTCTTACCTTTGACTCTCCCAAGAATCTGAGTGCCTTTAAGACAGACACATGTGAGAGCATAAAAATGTTCATAATATGAACTAATTAAAATTATGGAACATGAAAAGTCACCTTCATCATTAATTTTTAAGTTAACCCAGTCTTTTTTCTTCCTCTTTCGAAAAAAGATTCAAAATATCTTTGTTCTGTCTCCTCCTATGTCAATCTCCGAGGAAGTTCAGTTCAGCCTTTCTTGTTAATTCCTTTGGGATTATAGCTGAAGACTTCTGACTGAAAGGTCCATGGCCAAGCATTTAGTAGAAGAAGAATAGCCACATAAGCCAGGCAGATCCTGAAAAGACAGAAGGACTGAAGAAGTTATCTGCAGGCGGTGACCCCACATGCTGTGTATTTAGGAAGTACCACTATGTTCTATGTGTTTCCACTCTTTTAATTTGGGAAATACCTGCAAGAAACTGTGGGCATTGTGAAAGTGATTTTGATTACTTTTAAAAAAATACATTTTTTTATTGATTTTAGAGAAGGAAAGGGGAAGAGGGATAGAGACATCAGTGATGTTAAAAAACCATGCCCGGCTGCCTCCTGCACACCCACTACTGGGCACCGAGCATATGCCCTGACTGGGAATCGAACCATGATCTCCTGGTTCCTAGGTCAAGACTCAACTACTGAGCCATGCCGGCTGGCCATGGTTACTTTTTTATGTTGTTTGAGTGGTATACCAGCATGAGAAATAAACCATGTGGGTCACGAAATTATCAGTGGTGCTAATGTTATAATTAGCTAGTTAACATCAATAAAAGAAGAGAGCAAAAGGAGAGTCCGATGTTGTAAGCATGGTCCTCCGGGCAGCTTCACCAGGAAGCTCCAGCTTCACACAGCATTGTCTCTCCAAGGAGATTAACCACTCTCTCTCCCCCCATCCGGTACTGGATTGTTTTGGGGAGAAGGGGCAGATGGCCAAATGCACAGTAGAAGTCGGGGTGATGCAGGGGAGGTGCTTGCCTGTCAGTCTAGCCTGGGAAAAAATGGTTTGGCTAGGGTAGACCCCATCAGAAGTGTAGGACATCTTGGAAAGTAATCGCTTAGTTTGAAGAAGCTCCTGGTTAAAGTCCCCACATAGCCCTAGCCAGTTTAGCTCAGTGGGTAGAGTGTTGGCCTGCAGAATAAAGGGTCCTGGATTCGATTCCCATCAAGGGTATGCACCTTGGTTGCAAGCTTCCCCCCCCCCCCACCTTGGTCTGGGTGCATGCAGGAGATAATCTGTTTTTCCCTCTCTCTTCCCCTCTCTCTAAAAATCAATGGGAAAATATACTTAGGTGAGGGTTAATAATAATAATAATAATAATAATAATAATAAAATAAATAAAGTCCCAGACAAAGAGTTTCCTCTCTCTGGTTGACTTTTTCTCTCTATTGCTTTGTAACCAGCACTTGCCCATGTGTTTGCGTGTTCTCTCTCCCATAGCCAAGTAGCCTTAAGCAACTACATGGCCCGTGGCTGTGAGGACCCCACACACAATGGACCCCACACACCTGGGAATACAAGCTGAGCTAGCCAGAGGATGGATGGGCTGTAAAATGGTACAGAAATTCTGGGCAGTGGCCTTTATGCTGGCCCTGCTAAATAAAAGATTGGACTTCTTCCATGGCAAGACGGATGGACAGAGATGGGACCTTGAAGGGGACCTTCCTGCCCCCCCACCTTAATTTTATATCATCTCTAAAGCTTTCCATGAAACGCCATCCTCCTGTGGGAGCCTCAGGAAATTCTTTTCCTTGAGGCACCCCCAGAATTCCACTTCCACTGAGTCCCAAATTCAAATGCACTCAGACAGCAACCCAGAAGGGAACACGTAAAGTGTTTTCAGTTTAGAGAAACAGTGTGTGCCGGCACACCGGGAAGGGCACACCCCAGCTGAAAGTTCAGTTTCAGACATTTTATTAACACTTTGGACAATCATGATTGTGAAAGGAGTTTTAGGGATAAAATAGGCAGGTTTAGGGAATGTTAGGAATATAGAGGGTCCATGGGGATGGACTGCAAAGTTGGGGGCTTGCAGCTGCCAAAAGGCATACATTCACAGAGGAAAAAAAGAGGTGCCACAGGATAAGGGGAGAGGAAGACACCCATTCACAGAAGATAGGGAAAAGCCACCGGGTGTGGGGAGGAAAAGGAAACAAACTTCCACAGGGGGTAGAGAAATGCTGACAAATAGGAGAAAGAGGAGAACAGACTTTCACAGGAAACAGAGAATTCTACTACTGAAGGGGGAGAAAGAGAGGAGGCACCACGTGGGTTTTGAAGCTGATATTCTGCCAATTGGAAGGCAGCATCCAGAGGCAAAGAACTGCAGCCTTTATAAACCTCCTTAGGAAAGGAGCTTAGTGGGTTACCCCCCTTGGGACCCTCTCCCTACATGGGAATCTGTACTTGTTTCCAATAAATTGACACCTTTCATATATCACCTTTTGCCCATCGCTTCATTCTTCAGATCGACCTGGACAAGAACCCTGGAAAGAAACCACCCTTGCATCCTGCTCGGGAAAACAACCCAACTCCATTGCAGCTTCAGTTCAGTTGAAGGCAGACAGTGTGAAAACTTCAACATTACATACATAGTTATAAAACAACAACTTTTGATTGCACTTGCCCTGTGATATAAATAAATAATAACAACAAAAATAAGAACAAAAAGATAAGATTTGAAGCTGTAGTCTAGTAAGACCTAATGATAAGGCCTGATTTTATGCGCTGCTTTGACATCTGGTAAACCCAGAGGGGCCTCATTTGTCCTAACCACAAGTCTTCCTCTCTGCTCTGCTCCTAAGAATAAGGCCCCCTCGCCAAACAACCCTCCTTATCCAGGAGACCAGGTGCAGTCCTAGCTCATCCCTGAGAAGCAAGTTTCAGTTTCCCGCCAGCCTGTGGCTTTATTCAAAAAGCTAATCATATCCTGTGTGCGGATGCCCTGTTCTTGGTATTTCAAGGTCAGCCTCCTTCAGCTCACAGTTGTCCACCGTCTGAGTCTCACCTTCACGTGTTTCTTTGTGGCATGCAGTACCTTCCTCCCCTGGACTGACGAATAAAGTCTTCTGGCCGTTATCCATATTGGATGGCCTGCAGTGGGCCATTCCCATAATCCTGTGGGGCGGGTTTCCTCCCTCCTCACTGGGGTGAAGAAAAGTCAATTAAAGCCGGGGTAGGGATCCTGTGCAGAATAAACGTCCAACAACACTGCGTTAAAATGAAGTAGTACTCATGGTTAAGAGCAACTATAGACGTTCCCACATACAATTTCACATTTGGTCAACTTGCACTGTTTGCAAAGACCAAATATTGGTCTTTGCAAATATTGAAAATATTGCAAATATTGAAAACTGAGTAACCACACTTCACAAGAACAGTAAATTTCTAGTCCGCGGAGGAGAAAAGGTTTTGTAACGCTTAGTGTTGAATAAGTACTGAATTATTTCTGAAGGGCTGTTTTTCCAAACATTCTTTCCTGGGGGCTTCTGGTGAGCTTGTTGTTTTTTTTAGCCCCAATAGCCTAAAACTGCCTCAGGACAGAAACGTTTTTTTGTGTTTTCTCCTTTCATGCTCCTGCCTCTGGGCTGTGCTAAGAGGAAAAGGCAGCTGCTTAGTTTGCTATCCTTATGGAAAGACTGGCCCTGTAAAGAAAAGCACTGGGATTTGTGTATGTGTTGCTTTACATGTTTCACCTCCTTACACTTAAAAAAAAAAAAGTCAGATAACTCATCCTGTGTACATCAGAGTGATGTGGGTACACCAGGGCACCATGCTTCTCGTTAATCTTTGCACTTATGAAACTTTATGTTTACAGTAAAGTTGTTACTGGCTGGGACCTCTGTTCTTTTTGTTGATGCAGAAAAGAATTTAAGGTCAACAAAAATAAAAGTAAAGCAAAATGGGGTTTATTGAGGGCTGGCCAGTTTGGGAGGGTGGGGGAGAAGACAGAGAGAGAGAGAGAGCGAGAAAGAAAGAGAGAGAGAATGGCAATAATGCATGGCCCCCAATTCCTGGGTTTAAAAGAGGAATTTTCTAGGTGGAGACTTTCATTTGCATTAAGGGATGATTGACAGGAACTATCTTTCTCCTTTCTGAGTTCATGCCCTTACTCATAATGCATACAGAAAAACCCTTTGGGGGTGGGGTCAAAACTTAAATGCAAATTTTATTATAATTAGTCCATGGCCCTAGTAGGATAGCATTGGCATTGAGGTCATGCCATTTTCCTCTGAGCTGGCTCTGAACCTGCCTGCTGGCAGTCTGCTGGCTGCTGGGCCACCCATAGAGGTGGGCTGAGGCGATATTGGTCTGACCCTTGTTCAGTACCTCAGGGCAGGCCCCACCCCAGCCGCTCATGTCTGACTTCCTACCTTACAAAGTAGCTACTCAATAAATACTTGCAAACTGAATAGCCTATCTAATAAAAGGGTAATATGCAAATTAACCATCACTCCACTACAAAGATGGCGGCTCCCTTAGTGGCTGGGGCAGGACGCTGACTTCCCAGCCCCAGCAATGAGGCCAGCTTCCCAAGCCTGGCCGGGGAGGGAAGGAGGGAGGGAGGGCCTCTGGGCAGTGGGCACACCCCAGGGGTGGGAGCAGCTCAGAGCACACCCCCACCCTAGCGGACAGGGTGCAGCAGAGAGCTAGCAGCCGGAGAGCTACCAGTGGTGGTGGGTGTGGTGGCCGGGCTGCGGGGAGGCCAGCTTTCGGCTGCTCTGGCCTGCGCTGAGGTAACTGGTGGTGCAGGCAACTGCGGGGGTGCGTCCGAGGCTGGGGCGCTGGGAGATGTGGGACTGGGGCCCTGGAGGAGGGGCTCTGGAGGACCTGGCTGCCTCCTGGCACTGAAGCTGCCTCCTACGAGATGTATCCTAGCCTAGGTGTGTGGGAAACAGGTTCAGGAACCTTTCCCTTGCGACGCCCTGAGCCCAGCTCTGAGGGGTGCGGCGAGGAAAGGCCACATTGGTTGGTTAGGAGCAGCAGACCCGCCCTAGGCCGTTTCTCCTTGGGAATTTGGAGAAGATCCACTTCCAGTCCGGAGGCCAACGTGCACGTTGGGCGTCTTTTGAAGAGTGATTGTTTTGCTGGGGAGTATGGTTTGTCTATAGAAGGCTAGGAAAGAACAAAATCTGTTACCAGTCCTCCTCCAAACAGACACCCTCTGGAGCTGAAAGCCTCAAGAGCGAGCGCTCTCACGCCCCCATCTCTGGTCCTACCAGAGTCCCAGGCAGATCTGGTGAGTAGGAGGCCACCCTGCTTGTCGTCAGTCCGAGGGAGGCATGTCTGGGAATAGTGAGAAGGGGCATCTTCTAAAAGAAGCTTCTCTGTCATTAACCGTTGGATAAATTTCTCCACTTTGGTAACAAGGCATTTACTTTTCATATATTCAGAAGCAGGATATTTCCCACATGCTGCGATCGGTAGGATGCAGCCCCTTGCTCTGCACCAGTCACAGCTGAAAAAAAGAGATGCCCATTAACACATACCCTTCCCCCACAAACTTCAAAAAGTTGGGTTGGCTTCCTTTCCAGGGAGCTGGGACTGATTTTGGGGGGTCCCAGATACATGGGACCTGGTCACCGTGGAGCGTTCTACCTGCTCAAATGACAGGGGTGGGATGGGACAGAGGATGTATTTGAGTTTTGTTCTGTTTTTCCAAAATTGCCCGTTACAAACACTTCTGCAGTAGTACTCAATTGTACTAGAAGTACTGTATTTCCTCCATTTGTACGCATCCTCCTTTCTTCAAATTTTAACATTTTTGAAACCAGGATACATCTTAACAGAGAGGTTAAAAGGACTTGCTAGCTGCTAGGCATCTACATGGGTATCTATTTATATACAGAGCTAGGGTCCTACTGAAGGTTTGACCAAGTGGGTGGGGACTGGCAAGAGGGCTGAAATCTGGAGGTTCCTGGTGGCTGAGGGTGCAGAGCAGGAGTGTGGGCATGTGGGTGTGTGCATGAGTGTGGACCCAAGTGACACACACTCACACACCCACACCCACACAAGGTCCTGGGCATGCCACCCGCACCTCCCTGGACCTCACCCTCCAGCCCGGATCCTCTAGGTCCCATGCCCTGGGGTTCCTCAAGTTCAGCAAGAGTTTGCAATTTGTGGAAGGCGTGTTGAAGAGTTTTCTCTCATCCCGTTTGTGGGATTGTAATCTGACTTGAAACCAATGGACTAAACAAACAGAAGCACTTTCTAGAAAGTCAATTTAGAAATGTGGATCAAAATTCAAGTAAATTAGCTTTGGGCCGGGAGTTCCATGTCTGTGAATGTGTCCTAAGTAAACAGTCAAATAAGCAATTATGTTTCTGTAGTTGTTGATGCCAGGGGAAACCAGAAACAGCCTGCCCCACGATAAAGGGTTAGCACAGTAAACCATAGTAATGTCCAACAGCCAGGGATCGCACTGTAGCCGTTAAAAACTATGTCTGTACATTCAATTCGTTGACAAGAAAAGAAGGTTATAGCCAAATATTAAGTGGAGGGCAGGGGAAGCTCAGAAGAGGGCATGTATATTTATATGGATGTATATTTTATATGTCAGGGAAATAATAGTTTTAAAAACAGTGATTCTTCCTGAGCTCTGCAATTGTGTTAGCAAATTGTGTTTCAGGTGTGACAGGTGTCCTTTGGTGTCCCATACATACAGACATCCTTGCCTGTGGGATAGATAGCCTGAACCTTTGCTGCACCTGCCCCTCTCTGCTGTGGCAATGGCCCAATCAGACATTCCCTTTTATTGGGCTGGTTTCCTTTTCTCCTTTGCCCAAAACATGCCTTTCCAACAAAAGAATATTAACCAAGCAATCCTCACAGCAAGTTTTGTTGCTGACTGCAACTTATGCCCTTTTATGCAAATGTTGTGGCTTTCAAGCCTACCAGGTTGTATTTCAAAACTTTTATTTTTTCTGCAACTTGACCATTTTTTATTTGCTTAAAATATTCTGGGATATTTTAAATGCATATAGAAAAGTAGAGAATAATATGACAAACACTTATCTATACTAATAAAAGGGTAATATGCTAATTAGACTGGACATCTTATGGACATCCTTCTAGAAAAAGCCACGGGGGCAGGGACCAAGGCAGAGGCGGTTGGGGGCAACCAGGTTGGTAGGGGAGGGCAGTTGGGGCAAACAGGCTGGCAGGGGCGGGCAGTTAGGGGCAACCAGACCAGCAAGGGAGGTCACTTGGGGGTGACCAGGCAGGCAGATAGGTGAGTGGTTAGGAGCCAGTGGTCCCAGATTATTAGAAGGATCCTAAAATGAAGAGGGTGCAGGCTGGGCTGAAGGATCCCCCCTGCCCCGTGCACTAATTTCGTGCACCAGGCCTCTAGTAATTTCTATAGTAGCCTGAGCAAATATTGTGATAGTGTTGAAATCATGCGCTAGTTAAGCAAATTATGACATTAATGTTATGCAATTTCACTTATTTTTTTTTTTTACTATTTTCTTTGAATACTCTCTCACACTGTTTGTCATTATCCTAATATATAAAAACCCTGGGTCTGTCATGACCAGAGGTTTGACCAACCAGAACTCAGTCCTGCAGTCAGCTCTGGGTTGCCGGAGTGACCCAGCACTGACTGCTAAGGAAGCTGCAAATCAGCCCTGGGGAGAGGCCTGAAGAGAGCAGCAGGGTCTGATCCTTAGCCTCTGTGGCAGCTGTTGATCAGCACTTGCATCTCTCTTTCTCTCCATGGCCTGGCCAACAGCTGTGCCTCCATTTCTCTCCAGGCCTCCACCGGGGCTGCTGATCAGCCCTGCTTTTCTGATCAGGCCCTACTTATAGGCCCAGAGATGCTGACTGGCATAGAAACCGGCCAGTTAGAACCAAATCTGGGTGAAGTGTGAGGAGCCAATGGTTGCCTAGGAGGTGGAGCTTTTGACACTGACTGGCATAGAAACTGATCAATCAGAACCAAATCTGGGTCAACTGTGAGGAGCCAATAGCTTCCTAGGAGGCAGAGCTTTTGATGCTGACTAGCATAGAAACTGACCAATAAAAACTAAATTGGCCAGCAGAGGAGGGCAGTTGGGGGTGAGATCAGGCCTGCAGGGGAGAGCAGTTAGGCATGATCAGGCAGGCAGAGGCAGTTAGGGGTGATCAGGTCAGGAGGGAAGGGCAGTTGGGGGGACCAGGCCAGCAGGGGAGGGCAATTGGGGGTGAGATTAGGCCGGCAGAGGAAGGCAGTTGGGACTGACCAGGCCTGCAGGGGAAGGCAGTTGGGGGAAATCAGGCCAGCAGGGGAGCAGTTAGGTGTTAATCAGGCTGGCAGGGGAGTGGTTTGGGGGTGATCAGGCTGACAGGCAGAAGCAGTTAGGGGCAATCAGGCAGGCAGGCAGGTGAGCGGTTAGGAGTCAGCAGTCCCAGATTGTGAGAGGGATGTCTGACTGCCAGTGTAGGCCCAATCCCTACACTGGTAGTCGGACATCCCCCTAGGGGTCCCAGATTGGAGAGGGTGCCAACTGGGCTAAAGGAGATCCCTCCAGTGCACAATTTTTTTGCACCAGGCCTCTAGTAATGAATAAATGTCATAGTTGCCATTTCAATTTGGTTATTTTTTTCCTTTCTTCTTAACTGATTTTTATTAGATTATATATATCCTTTTAAATACTGAAGCTGAATGATTTGCATATTTTTCCTAACTTCCTAATCTATGCTTTTTGATCCGTATGCTTTATTTTGATGGATGTTGTATTAGGATAAGTCAAATAAAGAAAGTGGCAAAAATCTATGTACAGAAGATTTAGACAACATTATCCCATTTGGAGGCAAAGGAAACACATTTAGAGATTGTTAGAGACTTTAGACTGAAACTTTTATTTCCCTGATATACATTTAAGTGCTCTTTTGAAGGCTTGTGAAGATTTCTATCTTGTCTCTCAAGGTACAAGAATGAAGTGAATTTCATTACTGCTTGACAGTTTTGTGAATGTCTTTTTCTATTAAAGTACTTGATGGAAGCACAAACCTATTGGTACTAATTTATCCCTCCATTCACTTTATCTACAGTAACACTAAAATTGTCCTAATAAAATATAAAAATATTTAGTCATTAGATTTAAATAAGTTATAGCACAAAAAGGAATTAACAATAATAGAAAAATTGAATAAATTTGACTATATTAAAAGTAATAACTTCTATTCATCAAAAAAACATGGCCGAGGGAATTAAAATGCAACCCACAGAGCAAGAGAAGATATGTTCAATGCATATATACAACCAAATACATTTTTATAGATTATGCAATGAATATCTGTCTCTCAAATATTATATTAAAAATCAATAGAAAAATGGGCAAACGACTTGAACAGACACCTCAAAGAGAAGATAATTAAATGGCCAAAAATCATATCAAAAGCTGCTCAACCTAATAGTCATAAGAAAATGCAAATTATAAACCATACTATGACATCTATTTACATACCAAAGGCCAACTGGAAAGATGAAAAGTACCATATTTTTATAAGAAAGGCGAACAAAGAGAACTCTCATTCCTTGTTGGTGAGAATGTAAATTGGTACAACTACTTTGTAAAACTAGAAGTATCTGCTAAAGCTGCATAATTGCATACCTTCTGAGACACAGGTTCTACTCCTAATTGTACATTTAATAATAACATACACATGTTCACCCCCAAACAAGTTTATCAATGCACTATTTGTCATATCACAAATTTGCAAAAATCCAAAGGTCCATAAATAGTTACATGACTAAACAACTTGCAATGCATTCATATAATGAAATATAGGAATTGGAATGAACAATCCAAAATTTCACACAAGAAGGGTAATTCTCACAAGTATAAAGTGGAGAGAAAAACAACCAGAACAAACCAGCAAAAAAATCACACATATTGTACTATGCCTTTAATCTGATATTTAAAAAATAAAACAGGCAAAGTTAATCTAAACTATGTTAGAAGTTGTGTTATTAATTTCTTCTGTCGCATGTAGTAACTGGAGGGAAAACAATGGCTTTTAGCATGTGGTAATGTTCTGTTCCTTGATCTAAGTCTATTTTGTTGGGAAAAATTTATTGAGCTGTTCGTGTATGAAATACACATTTTTCTGTATCTATATTTCACTTTAATATAAAGGTAAAATTATAAATGATTGCTAATATTTCATTATAGTATCCTATCTAATAAAAGAATAATATGCAAATTGACCATACCTCCACTACACACAAGCCATGACTACCAGCCAATCAGGAGCAAGTATGCAAATTAACCCAACCAAGATGGATGCGGCCATGCAGAGAGCAAGAGGCTTGGGTTTCCCTGGCAATGGAGGAAGCCAAGTTTTCCACACACCCTGGCAGGCCCAGGCCTCTACTCAAGGCTACAAAGTTTCAATTATAGAAGATAAATTAATCCCAAAAAAATGGCGGCAGCCACAGAACTGGAGAGAGCAGGAGGCTTGAGTTGCCCCTGGTGATGGAGGAAGACAAGTTTCCACAGCCCTGGCCTGCCTTAGCCTCCACTTAACGCTACAAAGTTTCAATTATAGAAGATAAATAAATCCCAGATACCAGGGCCTCTGCTTGGGTCACCGGGGGGCGTGGCCAGCCTGCAAACAACCACAGGCCCCTCGCCCAGGCTGCCCCATGCCCCAAGGGAACCCCCACCCTGATCCAGGACACCCTTCAGGGCAAACCAGCTGGCCCCTACCCGTGCACCAGGCCTCTATCCTATCTAATAAAAGAGTAATATGCAAACTGACCATCACTCCAACACACAAGATGGCTGCCCCCATGTGGACACAAGATGGCCACCACAAGATTGCCAGCAGGGGAGGGCAGTTATGGGTGAACAGGCAAGCAGAGGAGGGAAGTTGGGGGTGACTGGGCCTGCAGGGAAGGGCAGTTTGGGGGGACTCAGGCCTGCAGGGGAGGGCAGTTAGGGACAAACAGGCTGGTAGGGGAGCAGTTAGGCATCAATTAGGCTGGCAGGGGAGTGCTTAGGGGGTAATCAGGCTGGCAGGCAGAAGCAGTTAGGGGCAGTCAGGAAGGCAGGCAGGTGAGCAGTTAAGAGCCAGAAGTCCTGGATTATGAGAGGGATGTCCGACTGCCCATTTAGGCCCGATTCTACCTGGATCAGAACTAAATGGGCAGTCAGACATCCCTTAAGGGTTCCCAGATTGGAGAGGGTGCAGGCTGGGCTGAGGGACACCCCCCTCCCTGTTCATGAATTTCGTGCACTGAGCCTCCAGTTTTAAATAAAATAGTTCATAGCCCTTCTTCATAGATTAGTCACTCAATATGCATTAGAGTTTGCAGCCTATTTCCCCCCATTATCCCTCTCACTAAAGATATTTCTATTGTAATGTGGAATTTTGTCATAACTGATTGAATTGTACACAAATTATGGATTCTTAAATTTTAGAAATATGAGCCTGTGGGAATAAGTGGGATTATTCTTAGAGGAATGGTGATGATATATACAAAATTATAATCTGACTCTTAAAAGTTATTCAACAGCCATGGCCGGTGTGGCTCAGTTGGGTGGGTATTGTCCCATGCATCAAAAGATCACTGGTTTTATTCCTGGCCAGGGCACATGTGCATCAAAAGATCACTGGTTTTATTCCTGGCCAGGGCACATGTGCAGGTTGTAAGTTTGATCCCTGGTAGGGACTGTGCAGAAAGCAGCTGATCAATGTTCTGCCTTCACATCAATGTTTCTCTCTCTTCTTCTCCCTTCCACTCTCTAAAAAAAAAAAAAAAAAAAAAATTATGAAAATATTTTTTAAAAGTTATCCAACAGTTTACTGCATACTTTCCAAATTAGTCATGACAAGCTTGCCCTGATTATTTCTGTGCAGAGGTAGCTACCAAAATATTCAATATGATGGATAGTGTGGCATGGGGGATCTAGACACTAGGTTGGCACTCAAGGTCACATAGGCATCGTTGGTGTTCCAGTTGGTCAATTCTTTCAGAAAAGGAGTTTGATAAATAAGATCATATTTCATAGGAAGAGGATTTTTGCTCATAAAAACTCACCAGGTGAAGAAGGACTTCAACAAATCAAATGTTTTTAGGTAATGGCTCCACTTTATTTATAAAAGTACTTTGCTTTACAGACAATAAATATCAAAGATTATTCACATAAATTTCAACATGGCAGGGCTGTAACATAATACAGGACTAAATTCATTGGATGGATTTTTTTCTTTTCTACTTGGTGAGAGTAATAAACAGAAAAAAAGTATCAAGAGACTCAATTGTAAAAATACTTTCAATCCTGAACAATTCACAAGGATAATAAAATTTAATAATAAGGTCCAAATGTTCTGAGTCTTGGGATCACCTTCCCTGAAGTAATGACTATCAGGTAGAACAAGTGAAGCAATGCTGTTGTAAGACCCTTGTATTGGTAAAGCAATGCTAGCCATCCAACAGTTGATCTACACATATGTTAAAGCTCAATTAATACATGTGATATGTGTGTGTGTGTGTGTGTGTATATACACACACACACACACACATATATATATATATCACACATCTCCATGAAAACATCTTGATGGAAGGCTTCTGATTTAAAAAGTCAGGCAGGGACACAGACTTATTGGATTATCATCTTTAATGCATAGCTTTCAAATTCAGTGTAAGCATTCATATAACCTAGAGTAAAAAGTACAGAAAATAGCACATGTAATTTTTTTGGCCAGTCCTGCAGTGGTAGTGCTGCACAATATTTTTGCTCATATTTTATTTCTTAGAACACAGTCCCATGGCCACATCCAATTAAGAGAGAGGCTAGGACTTTATAGAATAACTAGAGGCCCAGTGCATGAAAATTCATACACTAGAGGTGGGGGGGGGGGATTCCTCAGCCCAGCCTGCCCCCTCTCATAGGCTAGAAGCCCTCAGGGGCAGGAGGCGACCTGGCAATCAGGGGAAGGCGATACCCCATCACACTTCTGCTGCTGCCACTGCTGGTAGGGCAAGCCTCAGCCTGCCCTGGTTACCTGAGCCTCGGGTGGCGCTGGGCAGTTGAACAGCCACCATCTGAGGCTTTCCTGCACCTCAGGAAAGCCCTGGGTGGCTGGGGGGCTGAGGGGACTGGGGGACACCAGAGGCAAGTACGCAAAAAGGCTGGGCCCTTCTGGGGGCAGGCCCGGCCTTGCTGTGTGCCTGCCACCCTGGTGGGGCTGAGGGGAGTGGGCGCCATCATCTTGAGGCTGTGGGCACCACCATCTTTGAGGGAGTGGCAGTCAATTAGCATATTCCCTCCTTATTGGCTGTGGGCACCACCATCTTTGCAATGCCATGAGGGTAAATTAGCATATTCCCTCTTTATTAGATAGGATTTTTCAAGAAAAAGAAGAAGTAATTGGTGAAAGCTAAGAGTAACTATAATATCCACCTAGTTATATGTACTGTTACCACTGTAATCAACATAAGATGCATTATATATGCAAAATCCCTGACTTGGTTCTCAGTACATTTTTTAGTTTGTATATGAACTCATGACCTTATGAGTCCAACCATTGTCTACTTCTTAAACATCCCAAACTCTCCATTCTTTTCCACCAATAGTGACAGCTGAGTTATATGATTCAATTCTGAATACTCATTGTCTCATTGGAAGGAATTTTTTTTCAATGTTATATCATAAACATGGTGGGATCCAGTCACCAAGTAAATCAGAAATAGTTTAGCTATAGACCAGTTTTTTAATTACCTGGCCAAGGCATACATAGCTGTTTCATGATGTTTTCCAATGCACATTGATACTATAAATTCCGTTTCATTGGTCTTTCACATTGTCTTTAAAGGTATCCTATCTAATAAAAGAGTAATATGCAAATTGACCATACCTCTGCTATACTCACAAAACACACCCGCCAGCCAATCAGGAGTGAGTATGCAAATTAACACAACCAAGATGGTTGTGGCCACAGAGAGCAGGAGGGGGGCTTGGGTTTCCCCAGCAATGGAGGAAGCCAAGATCCCACAGCCCTGGCCTCTGCTCAAGACTACAAAGTTTCAATTATAGAAGATAAATCCCAGATATTAGGGTCTCTGCTTGGGTTGCCTGGGTTGGGGGGGGCATGGTCAGCCTGAAAACTACCACAGGCCCCTCACCCAGGCCGCCCCATGCCCCAAGGGAACCCCCACCCTGATCCAGGACAACCTTCAGGGCAAACCAGCCGGCGGCCCCCACCTGTGCACCAGGCCTCTATCCTATCGAATACAAGATGGCTGCCCCCATGTGGTCAAAGATGGCTGCCCCCATGTGGACACAAGATGGCTGCCACAAGATGGCCAGCAGGGGAGGGCAGTTGGGAGGGACCAGTCCTGCAAGGGAGGTCAGTTGGGGGCGATCAAACCTGCAGAGGAGGACAATTAGGGGTGACCAGGCCTTCAGGGGAGGGCAGTTAGGGGCAATCAGGCTGGCAGGGGAGCAGTTAGGCATAAATCAGGCTGGCCGGGGAGTGGTTAGGGGGTGATCAGGCTGGCAGGCAGAAGCAGTTAGGGGCAAACAGGAAGGCAGGCAGGCAAGCAGTTGGGAGCCAACAGTTCTGGATACTGGTAGGATCAGGCCTAAACAGGCAGTTGGACATAACTCAAGGGGTCCCAGATTGGAGAGGTGCAGGCTGGGCTGAGGTACACCCCCTAACCCCCGTGCTTGTGCACCGGCCCTCTAGTTGTTTAAATAAGTGGATCATTCGTATCATGACTTTAGTAATGTAAATATCCTGTGGTCTTCTCTTCATATCTTATGAGCTTTTTTCCCAATGTCTTCCAATCTCTACTAGTTAAACTGATCTTAATACATTCTTTTTATCTTAATTAAAACTAATGTTTGTTTAATACTTCACTGTTATCAAACACACATACATGATACTTAAATTAAAACTAAATAACCACTGATAGTAAATAAACATTATTTTCTAAGCATTCTGAAAGATCTAAACAAGAAATAAAATCAGTATCTATATTTTAGATATAAGGATACAAAGGAGGAAGGTCCAGCAACTTGCCCCATATCATATAACTTACACATTAAGGCCAGGGTTAGTTGAATTCAATATTTATGGACTTAACTACCAACCTTGGACCTCTTATGATAGCCAATCATATCAGGCTACATTGACTATTGCTGTGAAGCCTCAAATGTACACAGGAGAAATTGTGCTGAGTCACATAACAGATTATACACAGAAGACCTTCCTCTTATTTTCTGAATTGTCTTCTCTAATGATATTTGGAATTTTACTCTACATCACATGATCTGAGAAAAAAAAACTAATGTGGAAAATGCAGGGTTTATTTATATTAGGAAATAATGGCATAGACATGATAATACAAATCAAGCTGCAAACTCATTTATTTAAACAAAATACCTTCTTGTCTGATTTGTCTTCATTTCCTCTCTGGTATCTGTTCTACTAAGAGCATGAGCTCAGAATAGCACTTAGGTGTTTTGTGGGAAGGAAATGATTCCAAGTAAATGGTATATTCTCAGTTAATTATCTATTAATGTCTGAATAATCTTCTTCATTTGTTAAATTATATTAAAATTATCAAGTGTCTTTATTATTTTTCTTCTCCCTAGAATGTTCTTTCAAGTCCTATGATACCTTTTCTTTGAAGGAAAGCCTGATATATTAAAGTTAAATGTCTTTAAAGCCAATTTAACTCACCTTCCATATGTCATTGGAAAGTATGTAACCACCAAGGGGAAGGGTAAAATGATCAATTTCACTGGTCTATCACAGAAATACATTGAAAGTTTTACTTTAACATTTAGAAAACTTTGCTAAAAAAGAATTATGGAACAACAAGAGGCCTTTTCATCTCTAGATCCTTTTCATGAGAAATCTCAAGAGAAAGCTCATAACTGTTGTTTCTATATTCATCTGAAGGGAAGCAAGAGGACAAACAATTGAAGGTGAATTTAGCAAGATTTCAAGCAGTAAGACTAGAATTAAATGTTGAATGCAAAAGAGCTGTCACCAGACACTTATAAAGAAGTATGAATATAACCGTGTCTTCATTAAACTTTCAGCTTAAGCTTTCTAAAGGTTGAGTAAAATATTTTAATTTTGTATCTATCAGAAATCATGTGTTAAAGATACAGAAACCTTCGCTGTATTTATTTTTAATAGATGTTTCCAAAATTCTATTTAACATACACATTTTAAATGATAGCACCACCTCTTTTGACTAACCCTGAGAATAATAAAAATATATTAAGTAGCTATGCTTCAATACTGATTACCAGGTGCTATAAATTGGAAATAAAATCAAAATGGTGGCTATAAGAAAATATTTAGAAGACTGTTCAGTAACTTTTATTTCAGGAATTTAGAGATTACTGAAGATCTTGAAAAATCCAGCCAACCTTTTCTTGTACCCTCTCCTATATTCTCTATAGAGAGTTGTACCTTTGTTCACCTACTAGTAATTACCAGAAAGCTGGAAGGTGTCTTAGACTCCTTTATCCTTCAGTATCTATAAAAGAGTTACTCACCTCTAGAAGATTTAACTTCCTTAACTCTCAAAACCATCTTTATTTATTCACCATTCTATTGAAATATAATTCTCGTACATTGTAATTCATCCTTTTAAAGTGCACAAGTCAATGGTTTTTAATATATTCACAAAGTTGTGCAACCATCTCCACAATCAGTTAATGGGTGGATGAATAAAATATGGCATGCCCAACAATGGAATATTAATTCAGATATAAATAGGAAAGAAGTACTGATACATTCTAAAATGTTAGGTCATTATTGTCATCCTCAAAGGAAATTCTGTACCTATTAGAAGTTGCTCCCCATTCTCTCCACTACCACCATCACCACCATCAACAATAATAACCTCTTCTGCTAGCAGTAAAAAAGGATTTCTTACCCTTTGAGACAGCCTGGAGGGCCTTGGAGACGGTTATGTTAAGTAATATAAGCCAGTCAGAGAAAGACAAGGATCACATGATCTCACTCATATGTGGACTCTAATAAACAACATAAACTGGTGAACATAATAGATCCAGAGACATAGAAGCATGGAATAAACTGACTAATCTCAGAGGGAAGGGTAAGGGGCGACAGAGTAACCAAAGAATTTATATGTTTACATGCATAACCCATAGACACAGATAATAGTGCGGTAAGGCCTGAGGGGATGCAGGGTACAGGGGGTTAGTGTGTGTGGGGGGGAAAGGGTACATCTGTAATATATAAGTGTATAATAGCTCATAAAAATATAATTTGTAGATGACCTCCAACAAGCACCATTTTCATGCCTATTCGTAGGTTCCCCGTGTTTCATCTTTCTTTATTATTTTTAACATTTTTTACATTGTCAAATTGTTTATATCCTTGTAACTATAATATATTTTTAACACAAAATAAGGCATACAGGAAGAAATATTTTTGAGTTGTATATGTTACATATACTTCAGTGAAATGCATTTTAATATATTACTGATCAAGGTATTTTGTGTTTCTCAAGGTAACATATACAACTCAAAAAGATTTCTTCATGTATGCCTTATTTTGTGTCAAAAATATATTATAGTGTTCAAAAACAAGACCCCAGCATAATCAACAAAATAAACACAAAATATATTTGAGCAGTAGTTCTACTCGTATTCTATGTAAAAAAAGGCTGAGTGCCTGGTAAGAGGTCCGTGTTGCTCTTAAAGGCTGTCGGAAAGCACTCAATAACCTGTGGTCTGCTAGTGTGACTTAACAACTCTTCGAAGATCCAACTGAAGAATAGAGTACTAGCAACCTCAGCTGAGAAAGACAAGTATATGGCTTTACAAATCATTGTAATGGGAACCCTCACCATGCCTGGCACATCTAAGGTGAGTGCCAAACGAGACCCTGAACTCTTCAAAAGGCTGTCACCTGGTTTGAGAAGACCCTCCTTTGTCATTTGACTCAATGGCTGCACCTATTTCAGCAACCTGATGCCTCTGAACTTTGTATCCTTCTGTAATGGTCTGCTAATGGGAGACTGGAAAAACAGAATTTAGATATTAAATATCAATTTTCCTCTTTGTGATGAACTTGCACTTCACTACGGTTTGTTTTATGTTTTGTTTTTTTTTTTTTCAAATGTCATTTCTTTCTTTTATTCTTTGTTTATGCTTGGCAATAATGTGCTTATTATTGAGCTACAGGGTCTAAAAACTTCTGGGACTTAATTACTTTTATATTTTTATTTTTTTAAGATATCTTTTATTGATTTCAGAGAGGAAAGAGAGAGGGACAGAGATAGAAACATCAATGGTGAGAGAGAATCATCAATCAGCCACTTCCTGCACACCTCCTATTGGGGATGGAGCCCGCAACTCAGGCCTGTGCCCTGTCCGGGAATCGAACCATGAACTCCTGCTTCATTGGTCAACACTCAACCACCGAGCTGCACCAGACGGGCGGGGCTTAGTTACTTTTAACTTTTCTTTACCCATATAGAAATGGATTTCAAAAATATAAGTAAAAGCAAATAAAAAGAAATAATAACAACAATGACAAATAACCTTCACGTTAGAGGAATAAATAAGAAACTCTATAGACTGGGTGGGTATTCTTTATGAAAGTGAGAGTAAGCAAAAGCTAAGCTCTTGTGATTGGTTTTCTGGGGTCTGCAGTTGGTGCTGTCTTTTCATAGAAGAGGAGGGAGATCAGCATAAGGGAACCATTTCAGGTATGGGACACAGTGTTTTCTGCTACATGTTCTAGGTCAACACGTTTCATTTGTGTGTCCTATTGGTCAGACTGATAGCTAAACTTCCTGTTCTATTCTGACATTGAATATGTTATAGATTTGATATTAGCAGACATTTTGTTACTTAAAACATTATGTCAACTACAAATCTTAGTTTTACAATTTATTTTAAAATAAATAAAATTCATGTTCTTTATAATTTCACAATCTTTCTGCAAATGGATTGCTATGGCTAACATTTTTTTTAAAGAGATAATCACTTCTCAAGGAATAAGTTAACATAGAGACATGTATCATTTCAACTGAGTAAAAGGATTTTTAAACCTTAGGTTTCAGTATATTTTTCTCCCATAAACCCATTATTCCCAAAATTATAAATGGTATAGTGATTCCTATAGTTAAAGAAAACAATTCAAGGCCATACTATAGCCATTAACCCATCTTCAGCTCACTTCTCTGTGTACTGCCCACTGTGTTTTAACATTATCACTCATCTAAAGACTTATATACAAACTGTTTTGTGTTTAGTTCTCAGGCACAGAGGTGGATCTCAGGATTCACAGTAAGGGTCTCAGTTATAATCTCTTTAAAAAATGACTTTTAAAAAAGTGGGATATGAATGAGACACTGTATTGTGACTAGTTATATAAAATATATACATATATTTAAATGTGTTGACTTAAATACAGTGTTTGGCATTAAGTACAAAAATAAACCAGATCTGCCCAGTGATAAAGTAACTTCTTGGTAGCAAATTAAGTAGAAGTAGAGATGCATTTTCTCTACATAATGAAAATGATATACCATTACTCATGAACTTTACTACAAACTAGTGCACTTGACAGACACCTTAGATGTTACGCCATCCTCATGCTTTTAGGGGAACTCTTATGACATCTATACTAATAAAAGAGTAATGTGATAATTAAGCTGGGTCGACTGGACATCTTCCAGACATCCAACTTCCTTCTGGACACTTAGGGGGCAACCAGGCTGGCAGGGGGGCAGTTAGGGGGTGACCAGGCCAATAGGGTGGAAGTTAGGGAAAAACCAGGCTGGTAGGGGACCAGTTAGGGGCCAATCAGATCAGCAAGCAGAGGTAGTTAGGGGTGATCAGGCAGGCAGATAGAGTGGTTAGGGGCGATTAGACAGGCAGGCAGGTGAGTGGTTAGGAGCCAGTGGTCCCAGATTGCAAGAGGGATGTCCACAGGGATGGGGCCTAAACCAGCAGTTGGACATCCCCTGAGGGGTCCTGGATTGGAGAGGGTGAAAGCTGAGCTGAGGGACCTTCCCCACTCTGTGCACTGGGCCTCTAGTATGGCATAACTAGCTACTAGGTCAGTTACAGTCATCTGTACCTAGAAATCTTTAAAGTATTGGATTGTGATGAACTTAATTTTCTTTTAAGTATATTGACAGAAATAATTCAAGATTGTTACTAATAACTGTTTTTCACTTAGTCACCAATATCTCTATATTTAAAATCTAGATGAGAAAAAAGGAATATAGCTATCGCTAAAATTTGTGGAATTGTGCACAATCACCAATTGATTTTACCTTTACAGAAGCAATATAAATGACCAGCACTGTGGTCACTTTCCTAGATAATAAAAGTAAGTCTATATTAGAAGAGGCAAGGCTAAGGCAGAACTAAAACACATATCTCTGACTAGGCATTGCATTTATTTTTTATCTGTGCTACACGGGCACATTTTTCAAACATGAGGTGGATGGTCAAGAACTGTGGAGGGTATGATATTTTACCTTACTTGAAAGCTGTCAAATTACTGAGCCACAGTTACATAGGTGTTGGCATAAGACACAGGTGTACAGAACAGGAGATAAAGGATTCTATTACTCATGGCACAGCAGAGTGCATAGTTTCTTCATAGTGTTGGGTCCCCTTCCACTTTCCCTCAAGCCCCACAGAAATCATGTAGAGCCGGGCACCTGTAGATGCTACATATACCATGGGCATGTATCCCAGCCTAAGACTGCTGAGCTTAAAAACCCAACTCTTTTAAAAGAACTGTTGCAAACCTGTCCAACAATTATCCCAGGAATAAATATTATCTTTTTCTTTCAATTACAGCTTACATTTAACATTATTTTATATTAGTTTCAGCTGTACCATTGGGCAATCATCTACTTTACAAAGTGTTCCCCCGATATTTTAGATAGCCACCTGGCACCATATATAGTTATTATAATACTAGAGGCCCGATGCATGAAGATTCATGCAAGAATGGGCCTTTCTTCCCCTGGCTGCCAGCATCACCTTTACTCTGGCCCAGAGCTGCCTTTTTGCTCTGGCCCAGAGCCGCCTTTCTGCTCTGGCCCAGAGCCGCCTTTCTGCCTTCCCATGCTGCTCAGAGGCCCAGAGTGGCTGGGGTGCTGCAGAATGCCTACGTTGCCACCATGGTGACAACACAAGCATACCACCCCACTCCCGGCTGCTCGGCTCCTGCTTATGCAAATTAACCTGCCATCTTTGTTGGGTTAATTTGCATACTCACTCCTGATTGGCTGGTGGGTGTCACGAAGGTACGGTCAATTTGCATCTTACTCTTTTATTAGTGTAGATTGTTGATTATATTCCTTTTGCTTTACTTTATATCCCATTATCTTTATCATACTGGTCAAGCACCAACCTTCCCTGCCTCAGAGGGAAATGTGAGTATCTACCAATGCTGTTTGCTATATAAATAACCTTGAGAAGCTAGTCCAAAACAAACACTGATATAGGAAATGCAGAAGTGCCATGGGGCACTAGTTTCTCAATAGGAATCCTTTGCAACATGATCTCCAAGGGAGCTGAAAACTATGGATGGGATTGGATCCTTATGGTAGAGCCTAAGTAAAACATGCCTATCATAGAACAGCAATATCATGATAATGGTCAACTCTCCTAAATAAGAACAGAAATATTAATGTCATCATTTCCCTTTCTTCTATATAAAGTATGTACTATACAAACTGCTTGATGTTATCCTGTGCTAGCATCCTAAGAGCCTGCCTAACCTTGGCACTCAGAAGGAAACTGGCAATAGGCTTCCCTGGCACATGGAAGAGAACATGCTCTTTGGTCTTATCTCTGCCTCCATGCACGTCTGTGCTGCCTGCTGTGAGATTAGGCAGGTCCGTTTGTCATAGAGTGTCATTTGTCAGAATGAATTATCCACAGTCAATTAAACTGCTTTCTTAGGTCTGCTGGTGAGTGTCCCTAGGTGGAAACCTTCAACCCACCATAATGAGAGTGCCACAAGATGAACTCTTCCCTTTAAATATAAAATCAGTTCTATTGCTTCAGACACAAAGTACTGGAAGAGAGGAAAAAGAGTATAGGCTAGAGCTCAAACTTATGCCCACATGGCAAGGCTTCAATGACCCTCTCTTCCCTGCCACTGTTTCCCAGGGAATATACGACTTTTTCTGAAGACACTAGTTAGGGTAGTGGGATTTTAATTCATTTTGCTATACAGCAATATCTTTCTAACTAGGATGACTTCCTTTTTCAAAAGAGCATATAACAGTGAGAACATTAAAGGGCACAGGAGTTAACAATTAAATCTACGTTCCGCGTTTATTTATTTATTAAATATTTAATATGTGACTTCAATATGCCAGAAAAAAAGAATTGTAAATAAATTCCGCATGGTCTCTGATCTCATGAAATTTACCTTTTTGGGAAAGGGAGACCTGCCCAGAGAGACAAATAAGTAAAATCTAAATAAGATATTTTCAGGGATTAGTAAGTATAACAAAAAGAGAAAGAGTTGTAGTTAGGAAATTATAATTTTGGTCATATGATGAAAAAAAGTTATTTTTGAGATATTTAAACAATACATGAATAGTAAATATAAGCATACTAGCTTATAATTATGGGTAGAAATAATAAAAAATGCTTAAGTGGGAAGTTGCTGGACATTATGAAGGAAAAGAAGGCAAGTCAGTATGGTCACCATAGAATGAATGTTTTGGGGACAGTGGTTCACACTTTCTCTTTGTTTTATCTTCAGGTTCTAGAAAAAGTGGTTGAACTTACTGAACAGAAAACTGGAAACTTAATGTGATCATATCCATGGAAAGAGAGAAGGATCCCTGACACCTGGAAGCTGGCGCCAGACTGCCAGTTGGACCATGGTGCTGCTATGAGTTGCCTGGCACTCAGCTAGATCTTGGTGTCCACTTTCTGAACACAAAAATAATTCACAAAACATCAACGTTAAACTGGACCACTTTGTCACCTCGTGGATCAGGACAAAAACAAGACCTCGCTGTTATCATGTGTGAATACAGACGAGATGACCAAACATCCCCCACCCCAGCTAATTTGAGTGACTGCTATTTCTTTTCCAGTTACAGCTTTCATTGTTCCTTTTTCTAGGTTGAAATATTAGGAAACCAAATTGCAGAATTATCCCTGCTTCCCAGCATCATTTAATCTAGAGCAAATCTCTAATTCTTTACATTTGCCTCCAGATCATCTAACACAAGACAAGAATCTAATGATGTCTTTTTTAACATCTGAGTTGTCCCTCAATTCCCTTTTCAAGTTACACTTTTGCAGCTATACTTCCAGCATCATTTAGCAAAAGGCTGAGGCCCAAGCCTCCCGTGACAACAAGCCCATCTCTCGTGAAGACCCCAGAGACAAACTGAACACAGAAGCAGGCAAGCCCAGAATGAAGTCAGTCCCAAGTTTCAACACATTTCACCCTTACCCCACAGCCTTTTCGGTTTTTTCTTTCCTTTTGTGGGTGGGATTTGGGAGCGTAGTAAGATGTTCTCATCTAGGGTCTGCGGGTTGATGGAGGTGGAATCTGGCCTTCCCTGGCAAGCAGGCGCTTCCTGTGATAGTACTGGATACCTTTTTAAGAAATGCATTTTTATTGGTGTCAGAGAGGAAGGGAGAGGGAGAGAGATAAAACATCAATGATGAGGGAGAGTGATTGATCAGCTGCCTCCTGCATGCTCCCCATCTAGGGACCCAGCCTGCAACCCGGACGTGTGCCCTGATCACAGAATCAAACTGGACCTCAACCAGTGAGCCAGCACAGCCAGGCTGATCCATACCTTTAACTGAACATTTTAAATGCTGGGTCTTCCGCTGTAAGGAACTTCCAATCCATTTTACAGTTTAGGAAATTAAAGCTCGGAGAGAGTGAACCTTAAGGCCACACTGTTGCTGAGAATCTTCTTACATCATCCCCTTCAGAAGACCTCCAATTAGGGGAGGATTTGGGAGAGTTAAGTGGGGTGGGGAGATGCTTTCTTGACTGACAAAACTTAGGGGCAAAGAAACTCTAGTGTGAAACTTTCTTTTATATTTGCAATGATGTCCAACCACAGTCGAATGTGTTCAACCACAGATGTATTCCCAGTGGTATTTGCTGGAGGGCATTATACCACCGCAACCATTTCTTACATCTAATATAAACACAAGAGTAGCACAAGGATTTTGTTTCTGTGTGTGTGTGTGTGTGTGTGTGTATGTGTGTGTGTGCACACGCGTGCGTGTGCATGCCTCCTAGGTAAGACATATATATATATATATATATATATATATTTGTATTGATTTCAGAGAGGAAATGGGGTGGGGGAGAGAGAGAGAGAGAGAGAGAGAGAGAAAGAGAGAGAGGGTGATGATGAGAAAGAATCATCCATTGGCTGCCTCCTGCAGGTCTCCCCCTGGGGTTGAGCCAGCAACCCCTGGGAATGTGGCCCTGATGGGCAATCAAACCATGACCTCCTATTCATAGATTGATGCTCAACCACTGAGCTATGCTGCTTGGGTGGTAAGACATATTTTACATTATCTTTGTGACTTGGATCTGGAAATTGAGGAGAAAGGAGAATCATTTCCAGACCGGTAGCTTTTTATTATATTTACTTAACTTACTGTTACTAAGAATTTAACATATTGTGTTCTAAGTGCAGTATTAAAGGGGCCAGACTGGTCTCGCCTATGATGTTATTCAATTATAAAATATCTAAGTGGGGGCAGGGGGAAAGTTATAGAAGAAAATAAAGATACATTTTTCTCAAGAGTAAGTAACTTTTCCTAGAACCCAAATTTAGGTATCATTACCAATTAGTCTACAAGAACATAATAACAGTGTAACATATGTTACACATGGAAATTGCCTCAAAATTACAGGGAATTGGCAGTTGATGCTTATTATATAGGTTGCTTGGTAAAATGTGCTCATGCAAAATGACTTGAATTAGAATTTTGAGAACAAATAATAGTTAAAATATTTTAACACATAAAAAAAAGAGACATTCAAAGTTACCCAAAAATTAAATGCTTAGAAAAAAATTGACTTAGTCTTAAAAAAAGGTCAGCACTTTGCTTTAACAATTAGAAACATTGAACACCAGAAAGAGTCTTAGTTGGGAAAGAAAAACACCATTTAATGTAGCTGTATCCAAAATAAATTGGTCATAGAAATGTGATGCCCTCTCACATTAAATCTGTTTTTCCATGGAGAGAGAGGGTTCCGTTCTCAGACAAGTGACTGCTCAAGAATTAAGGGTGTAAATATTACAAAGATTGTTTTCTGCAGTTTCATAAATGGCAGCAAGCTAGTGTCAGAACTAGATCCTGGTATTACTGTCAGTATTTGTGTTCCAGTCATATATATTTACTTATGGGCATATATACTTCACTTTCAGTTGTCAGAATGTGATATCTGTCTCTGACTTAGATACTATGAGTCAAACAAATTGTGTAATTTGGACCAAAATATCATGATAGTAAATTGTATTTTATGAGGAAGTATTTGGTGAAAAAAATAGTATGTCTGTTTCTTTTTTTAGAAATATCCAATTCTGGAAGTCCTAGGAAATGAATTTGGAGGCAGTCTGCAGACATTCATTCTCATTTCTAAGTGAAGGGCCCAATAAAAAATGATCTCCTGCTATATAATTTTTCCTCCCCAAAAAATTGAATAGAAGAGAAAATATCAAAAAAGTCAATTTTCCTGATTAAAAGTGAAGCTCAACCTTGAGAATGTGCCCTCAAATGACCAGTTAGTGATATCATACTTTTAATTTTTATTATTAATTGTGATCCATATAAAGTTTTCCAATCTTTAATCCCAACTGCTTGTCCTTTCAACTATGAGACTTTGCAGGTAATCTTTTCATTAATACTTACATTCTTTCTAACTTAATTATTTAAAAACCCTTTGTCCAGTTGTCCATTTTGTAAAAGAAAAATAAACAAATTACATATCTGGATCTGACTGAATGTGTAACTGAAGAGAGGGAGTCAGTCTAGCAGACTGTCATGGTAACCAACCTTGTGAAAAGAGAATACATTAAGGTGAGCATGACCATACGTACGTACGTCCTGCTGTGTGTGTGTATGTGTTTCAACCATGAGATGGTCTTCAGCCATGAAGGCAAGACTTCTAGTAAAAATTTGGAGATTTCAGCGCTCTCTTCAGAAAATGGAACAGCTTTCAAAATGTGGCATTACCAGTCATCAGAATAAATATGAAACATTAGTTTTATATCAGAAATGCAATCAAGGATACTTTAAAGTGCATGCTCATTTCAAAATTTCAAAAATTTTAAGGTTTTGTTATATCAGGAAATTGGATACTTTATCTATCCAGCACAAATAGAATATATGATACTTTCATGTATAAATCAATCAATACCTATTGATCAATTATGTGCTGACTATTACTCTATATTAAGGATACAGCATTGCACCCACAGCAAGGTTGTGTAGCAGGTAGATATATACAGCAACACAAACAGATCATGTGAATATTTACTGAAATAAAAATGGCGAGGACATTCCTGGCCAGCATGGCTCAGTAACTGAGCATCCACCTATGCACCAGGAGGTCACAGTTCGATTCCTGGTCAGGGCACATGCCAGGTTGTGGGCTCAATTCCTGGTGCGGGGGGAGTGTGCAGAAGGCGGGCCGATCAGGGATTCTCATCATTGATGTTTCTGTCTCTCTCCCTCTCCCTTCCTCTCTTAAAGCAATAAAAATATTTTTAAATGGTGTATGTATAAAGGTGTGTGTGTAGAGAGAGACACAGAGACAGACAGAAAGACAGAGGGAAAGAGCTACATTGGGGATGTAGGAATATAGGAATGCATAGATTAGGGAAAGTGGCCTGTAAAAGAATAACACCATATCTATGTCACAACATTATTTTTGAAGACTAAAACTGCATAACCTCAAGTAAATATACATTTCTCCAAGAAAATATACATATACCTATAATGTAATACAAGATAACTTTAGCTTCTGATATGGCTTTCAGTCATCTCCAACCTCCTGATATCTGTATTCTTAAGGATTATAGCAAATAGAATAGGCAAAACATAATGAGAACTCTCCTCTGTAATTAGTTTATAAAGACTGGGGCTTTAATCCTGCTGGCATTCTTAATTTATTGCCATCTCAGTTTGCACACATTGATGAAACAAACTGCTCTGTTAAGATGCCCACCTGGAAAAGGAAGTGAGCATGGCCTCCAGCCAAAGCGAATGAGGAACTGGGGCTCTCAGTCCAATTCCTGAGGAACTGAATCCTGCCAACAAAATATAAATAAGCTTAGAAGAACATCCTTCTTCACTCAAGACTTCCGATGAGATTGCACACTTATATGAGACCGTGAGGCAGAGAATCCAATGAAGCTATGGTTAGGCTCCTGACTCACAGAAGTTCTGAGATAATAAATATCAGTTGCTAGAAGCTATTAACTTTCAGTGTAATGTGCTAGGCAGCAAGAGTCAAATAATATAAATTATATAAAATATATACATGTAATCTATAGATATGCTGCTGTATATGGTAAATGAGACTGTACATAAGAGGTAAACATTGTTTTCTAAGATACAAGAGAATGAACTCAGTACCAACAATAAAGTGAGATGCATGATTAACTTAAAGTATTTGAAGCTTCCACAAATACAAATTCTGAAATAGAAATATACCGGGGAGAGGATGGGTATGGTTGGTATGTTCTCCTATTAGGGCTGCCATAACAACAAAAATCTGGCCAATATAGTTGAATCCAAGATACATAGGTTATAGAAATGGGGTGTCCTCTCACATTACATCTATTTCTCCATTGAGAGAGATTGTTCCATTCTCAGACAAGTGGTTTAGACCTGCTGGCTTAAAGAACAGACATTTTTTCTCATGGTTTTGGAGGCTAGAGTCCAAGAGCAAAGTGTCATCAGTTTGGTTTCCAGTAAGGCCTTCTTCCTGGTTAGTAGATGACCACCTCTCACTGGCCATTCCTCTGTAAATTCTCACAGAGAGGAAGTGCTTTCTCTTCTTGTAAGGGCCACTAGTTCTCTTGGCTTAGGGCCCCACTCTTATGACTTCTTTTACCCTGAATTTAATCCTTAAAGCCCTGTCTCCAAATATAATCACATGGAGAGTTAGGGCTTTATCATGTGAATTTTCGGGGAACATAATTCAGTCATTAACATTGGGTCATTTTGTTTTCCTGTTTTTGAAAAGTATACAATATTTTGGAGGTTTAATAATGAGTTTATGAACAAAGATCTGTTTGTTCCTTAACATATATAAACAAAATCTTCAAATATTATTCCAAGCAGTAACCTTCACTTGTAGCAACTGAAAAATATTACTTATCTGTTTTTTTTGTGGTTTTTTGTTTGTTTGTTTGTTTTGTTTTGTTTTTGGCTCCTGGACTAAGCAAGGTCTTTTATATTTAGCCAACAATTTTCAAATGTTTTAGTGTATGATCTTTTATTTTAGGCAAACTCTCTAGCTTTATAACCGTTTTTATTGATTTTTCTTTGTCCCTCGGCCTGGCTGGCGATCGGGGCCATCTTGCCCAGTATCTACTGGGACCAACTGGCTGGGGGTTTGTGGGTAGGGACCACAGGAGGTTGGCCCACCACAAGAGGTTGACTGTGGGAGTGCACTGACCACCAGAGGGCAGCTCCAAAGAGGAAATGATCTAAAAACCAGTTGTCTGTACAGGTTTTCTAATTCCACTTTAGCTAAAGTTCTAAACTGTTAAGAGCTTTTTACATCATGGACCATTTATCTATATATATAAAAGCCTAAGCAACTGTTACGACTGAACAACCAAACGACCGAATGACCAGTCAACCAGTCACTATGCTGCACACTGGTCACCAGGGGGCAAACACTCAATGAAGGAGCTGCCCCCTGGTGGTCAGTGCACTCCCACAGCCAACCTCTTGTGGTGGGCCAACCTCCTGTGGTCCTACCCACAAACCCCCAGCCAGTTGGCCCCAATAAGTACTGGGCAAGATGGCCCCGATCGCCAGCCAGGCTGAGGGACCCCACCCCTGCGCGAATTCATGCACTGGGCCTCTAGTTTTCTAATAAGGGAACACACTGTTTCTATTTTAGGGGACTTCCAACCACCTACAAGAAGGTACAATATTTTATTTAACAATATTTATAAATGAGTTTGGAATATGTGGGTCTATGAAATCAACCTGTGATTATTAGATTAAAACTAACCTGTTCAGCATAGATTGTGTGAAAAAATTTTAGTGGCTCCACCCTATGGCCTATAACTATTAAAGGTAATTTTGGAGTTTTCTCACAAAATGTCTTTGGGTTTATTTTTCTACCTCTTTCTTTAGATGAGAATGTGTAATTCCCACTTTTAGTGCTCAAAGTGTCCAGCAACCTCTATGCGTATGCAGCTTATATTATCTTCCTTAATATTAGTATTGTTTTATATTATAATTTTTTTATATTTGGATATAAGAAAATATTCCCAAGCCTCATATTTTTGCTTAACTTTGTTAGGACAAGTAAGGGTCCCTGATACTTTTCCCTATGTTAACTAATGCAACTATAGTCACTTCTACTTCCTCTTAAAGTCAGAATTTTTTTTTTTAGATTATTTTTTTAATACAACAGACTTAACATCTTGAGAGATAATAGTGAATTTAGATCTGTAAATAATATTTGTTTTAAATAAGAAAACTCTAGTTCTGATTCTAAAATGAAATTACCTAGTGCAGTGGTCGGCAAACTCATTAGTCAACAGAGCCAAATATCAACAGTTCAATGATTGAAATTTCTTTTGAGAGCCAAATTTTTTAAACGTAAACTTCTTCTAATGCCACTTCTTCAAAATAGATTCCCCCAGGCCGTGGTATTTTGTGGAAAAGCCACACTCAAGGGGCCACAGAGCCGCATGTGGCTCTTGAGCCATAGTTTGCTGACCACGGACCTAGTGAATCAAAAATAGGATAATGAACAAATGACATTATATTAAGGAAAAAATATCCTGTGCTGGAGTTTACATTGAAATGTGTCTCTTCACAATATTTGGTAAGAAGGAATATACACTGAGTACTTTCAGAATATTAAACTGAAGGTCATATATTTGAATAAATATTTGAATAGATATTATTATAAAAAAAGATGCACTTGAAAAGCATTGCCCTGTTTAAGCAATAATCTATGAATTAAATATAAAAATATGTGAATGTTAATTCAAAATATGTTATAATTTAACACAATCAGTGTAATTTAGAATTTACACTGAAAACAATCACCAATAGGTGGTGCTGCTGTGATTAAGTTTGATTAAACTTCATGCAAATCTGACCCCAGATTCTACTACTTTTACTTTCCTGTATACCTCTATCTCACAGTCTCCTTAGCAACTGCTCAATAGTGAACTGGTTATAAAAGTCACTGAAGATAAAATGTTTTCCAGTATTTGGAAGTCTTTTTCTATCACCATCATTTAAAAGGATGAAAAATAGGTCAGAGATCATAGCTATAAAAAATACACTGCTTAAGGTGGTACTTATCTGATAAATGAATATACAAGTGCTTGGCTCAACTGGAGGTTATGAATTTTTCATAAATCCCTTTATCAAGGTTGAATTACATAATGTCTCATTTAATGGCATATATATGTGACATTCCTTGTCAAGCATTATTTTTCTTTGTCAGACTAAACATTTGATTTGTACGATATAAAGAGAATTTCACTGACAGCAAAAAAAAAAAGTATATTTTCAATTTCCAATTAAACATGAAGGATAAGTCTAGTGAATGCATAATGTGTAACTATGAAAAAGTATGACTTTGGACATGTAATACTTATAGTAAAACACCAAAACTATTATAGTTACTTTAATTTTATTGTAAAAACATTTAATTATAAACAGATTTAAAATGAATTCAGATAGCTGGTATAAGAACTATAATAATAAAATTTGATATGTCACAATAGAAATCACTTCTTAAAATGAAATGTTAATAACAAACCTTTAGTTTTACATTTATATGATAGATTAAAAATACGTTCATTTAAAACTATGCTAGATATTCAAAAATAATAATTACCAAGCTGAGTCAAGGGGAATATGCCATAAATAAATTGTTTTAATTTGGCTTTTCTTTTTTTAATAAATCCATAAGCAGAAATTAAAATTTCTTTAACCAGTAAAAATGAGATTTTTAAAGCCTAAGTTATAATTTTTATCAGCAGTATTTTATCCCCTAGTTTTTTCAATTTTGCCCATTCCCTCTGTCAATTACATTTTAGCCGCTCTGCCATATAATATCATAGAGTATTATATATTTAGGCTGCTAAAAATATAATTAACTTAAAAGAAAGGATGACTTATATGACACATTCTCTTAGTTATACAAAATATTAAATGCTAGAGTTGAATTGTGTTCCTCCCATTCCTAAGTTGATGTCTTAAAGAACTCATGGACATTGGGCAACAGTGTGATGATTGCGGGGGTGGAGGGTGAGGGGGGGGAAGAAGGGTGGAGGTGGAAGAGGGCATAGAGGGGATAAATGGTGATGAAAAAAAGAATAAAATAAGTTTTTTAAAATTAGAGAAAATAAATAACCAAGTAAAAAAACAACAACAACAGTGACCTTACTAAGAGGGAAGGTCTTTAAGAGGTAATCAAGTTGAAGCTAAGTCATTAGTTTCCAATCCAAAAGGACAAGTGTCCTTGTGAAATGGGAACTTGAAGATAGATACCCATGGAGGGCAGACTGAGGTGAAGAGTCTAGAGAAGACAGCCCTCCAGAAAGCAAGGAGCAGGCTGGGAGTGGACCCATCTCTCACAGCCTCAGAAGGAACCTACCCGACCTACACCCTGAACTGGGACTTCTAGCCTGCAGAACTGTAATACAAATCTTTGGTGTTTTAGCCACTCTGTTGTCATTGGTTTGCAGCCCTAGCAGACTAACACACCAGTTACCAGCAATAATAACTGAAAACGTTGACACTGTATCTTTGATTCAAACAACTTTATAATGTGAGGAAAAAGATGCCATTTCATAAGTAAAACTTCTGATCCAATTATATATATATATATATTTCCCCTATATTGAATGTTTGTACTTTTTTCTAATTACAGTTCACTGAAAAAGTAGTTTTTATGTGACCATTAAAAAATCACTTATATGTTAATACTAGAGGCCCAGTGCATGACAATTGTCCACTGGGTGGGGGAGTGGGGGGTTCTTCATCTTGGCCTGTGCCCTCTCACAGTCCGGGAGCCCTTGGGGGATGTCTGACTGACGGCTTAGGGGAGCAGGCCTAAGCCATCAGCCGGACATCCTTAGCGCTGCTGTAGAGGCAGGAGAGGCTCCCCACCACAGCTACTGCACTCGCCAGCCATGAGCCTGGCTTCTGGCTAAGCAGCGCTCCCCTGTAGGAGTGCACTGACCACCAGGGGGCAGCTCTTGCATTGAGCGTCTGCCCCCTGGTGGTCAGTGCGCATTGTAGCGACTGGTTGTTCTGCCATTCGGTCGATTTGCATATTAGACTTTTATTATATAGGATTAAATAGATTATCATCTTCTAAGAAATTAGAGTATTCTTGTTCCTTAAACTTGCAAAAAAGATAATGATTATTCCAATAAATGTCATAAACAATATGCAATAGAACATTTTATAAAGTAGAATATGTATTGCAAGCCATCTTGACCATAATGTATAATTTTCTGATATAGATTTATCATAGTCAGCAAATACTTTTGTGGAAAAGGAGAGCATTACATATTGAGGGCAACTACTGAAGTGTTTGAAACTCTTTTTATTCTGTTAAAATATGACAGGCTTCTAATTTTGCATTTTCTTATTATTCTTTCAATATCAATATGTTAACCTAAAGAAGATGCCCTAGTTCTTCCATTTCTCTCAGGGAAATGCAATTCCTTTTGGAACGTTTCATGTATCTGTTTTTATAATAACTCTGGAAGCAAACAAATATGGTAATTCCTATTCAGATGAAGATAACCTTTTTTTAAATTACTCTCATTTGGACAGGCAATAATACCTGAGATATGTGCAGAGGCTGTTCACTGAGAGAAAGTTTATGTACTTGGAAAGGAAAAAGCAGAAATTATAAATAAAAAAAAAAAGTATTTCTTTCTTCAGAGTTTTACCTGATTTCAATCCTAATTTGTTCATAATTTTCTCTTTTTTTTTACAATAAAGGTGTAATCCAAAGCCAACCTCTATATTTTCTACTTAATTATTTTTAAATCTATGATTCTAACTAGTTTAGACCAATTATTTTTCACTACTAAGATACTTCTACAGGAACAAAATAACCATAATCACAACCATACCATGGACACACTCAATTTCATGCACACACATATTGTACATAACTGGAGTAGAGGTACTTACATTGTCTCCAGAATGGCTGCTAGACAATCTACAAGATAATTTAAACACATACACGTTAGGCATTTTGAATAATTACTGTAAAAAATAGTAGAAGTAGTCAGGTATATTAAATGAGTCATCAGGAAAATAGAGGACAAATGGAGACATGATATTTGTTTTGTTTTTATAAAGAGAAGTTGAAAGAGCTTTATTGCTCAGAAAGCTCTTAAGGTTGGTGAAAATCAGTAACTCATAGTCTTTGCAGTGTTAAGCATGAAGCAAGCCTGTGAAACTCTCAGCTACTGAGCTATGCCTTTTGGGGACTTTTAATTCTCACTTGGGAGAGCGGAATACAAGTCTGGAACTTGGAGTCCCCAATGCAAAATTGATGTGAAAAATACTCATATATTTTAGAGGCTAGAGGGATGACCATTTTTTGTTAGCAAGTATAATTCGGTTAGACTCTATGTAGCTAATTGACATATTTAATTCTTGCTCCAATAGTTTTGATTCTTAAAATATATTTTTGGGATGGTATAAGAACTACTTTACTGCAGTCTCTTAAAGATGTACTTTAATTTAAAGCCCTCAAAATATTTTCAAAACCTATAACATTTGCTATTTATTGTTTAGTGTGCAATGTATAAGATCTGAGACACTGGGAATACTGTTGTTGTTTTTTTATAAAAAGAAAATGTAAACTGCAAAAACCCCTTCCTTGAAGACAGAGAATGGTATGTATGGGAGAAGCATGAGGCATGGAATGAACAAATTCTATTAAACAAGAAATAGAAATGTTGAAAACAAGACTTTTAACGATATTGCCAATGGCAGTTTCAGGGCAAGGTCGTTTCTGAATTAGAATGTCAATATTTCTGGAAACTCTCTAACCAGAGCAGAAAGGTGCAGCCAAGATAGTGTTCTAATTTAAAAACTTAATCATGTCAATAAGAACCTGAACAGTTTCTAAGTCTCTGCTCCATGTCAGTTCCGGTTCACAAGCTTCTCCTTAACTTCCATTCCCTTTTGTCGCTCCCCAATGCTTCCTACCATGTTATTTCCAGACCCACGCAACTTACTGCTTTCCCCTAAATGTAAATGTAATATTTTTGCTAGCTCTATAATTTTTAAAATATTATTTTTAGGTAATATCTTCTAAATGGTTAAATGAAGTCCTAAATCAAATATTTATAGAGTCTTTATCCACCTTTCCTCAAAAAAGGCAATACCCATTCCCAATTTTGTGAGCTCTCATGTCACTTTGAACTTTATTTGTCCATATTAAGGTTAATGTTCAAGTCAGTTTTCTGAGAAACAGAGCCAGATATTGATGATGGAGATTATTGTGCAGGTGGTTTTGTTAAGGCAGCTCATTTTATTGTGTTTTTGTTTTTTAAATATATTTTTATTGATTTCAGAGAGGAAAGTAGAGGGAGAGAGAGATAGAAACATCAGTGATGAGAGAGATTGGCTGTCTTCTGCATGCCCCCCATTGGGGATCAAGCCAGCAACCCAGGCATGTGCCCTGACTGGGAATCGAACCATGACCTTCTGGTACATAGGTTGATGCTCAACCACTGAGCCATGCCAGCATGACTCAGCCAGGCAAGGGGGAGCACACTGTCAAGAAAACTGTAAACATCTGTGAAGCAGGAGAGGATAGGGTAGGAAGCTAGGCAAGGAGTTATGTGTAAGAATATATTCTTACTGATTCAAGAGGCAGCTCTGACTAGCTCCTCAAAGTCTCATATATTTAACTCATCGAGATGACATTCTTTGCAAAAGTCATTAACACGCCAAATGATACCCTTAAGAACAGCAATGTATTGTTGTCTATATTGTATTGATAACATATATGAAAGAACAGTGGAGGTCCTAGAGGAAAAAAGAAAAGGTTTACAAATGAAACCTACTCATTTAAAATATTCTAAGTACAGAATTTTTAATATGTTTATGTTAACACAATCATATTGAAAATCATATTTAACAACAACAACAAAACCCAAAGCAAAACCAATTAAACATGACTGGTCTACCTTCTTCCTGAATAAGGGATGCTAATTAACAGCAGTACATGGACGAGAATTGCTCTGTGAGAATTATAGAGACGTACTGAGAAGCTACGGTGCCCACGCAATTATAAAACCAAGAAGGGAGCCCAGGAATATTATCTGCATTTGGCACACCCATTCATGGCCCTCTCTCTATGCAGCGTAGCAGAGCACCCAGGAGGAAACACACTGTATGGGATCCTCCTTCAGGATGGACACAAAAGTGTGGGCCGTGTGCCCAGGGCTCTAGCTTGTCTGAGTGCTGCTCTTGGGACTGGTTTGTCTCACTCAGCTCATAGCACTGACAAGACCAGCGGTAGGGTTTGCAAGCTACTGAAAACAGGCAAACAGCTCCACACGCTAAAGCAGTCATCTTGCAGGCAGACACTGGGGAGAGAAAAGTTTCAGTAGAGGTTGGAGAGGTCCTGCAATGCCCAGCAAGGCATACGTCTGCCAAGTCACCTTCTCTAACAGGCCATGGCTGAGGTACAAAGACCGAAACCCACTGGCGGGCATGGAAGCCACTCTGGCTTAAGAGCCTCATCTATATATATAAAAGCTTAAGCAACTGTCATGACCGAACAACTGGAAGGACCGGTCAGTCGCTATGATGCGCATTGACTGCCAGGGGACAGATGCTCAATGCAGGAGCTGCCCCCTGGTGGTCAATGCACTCCCACAGCCAACCTCCCGGGTCCAGCCAACCACCTGCGGTCTCGCACCCTGACCGGCCAACCTCTCACAGTGTCCGGCATCCATTCCTTCTGTACCCGGCCCGGTGACTTTTGCCTCCTCTCCCAACCCTGCCAGTGCCTTTGGGTCCTAGGCTGGGACAGGCAACCGGGGGTGGGTATGGCAGATGTGGTCCCTTTCCCAGAGGGGCTGAGGGCTAGCTCACTCCTTGGGGCTGGCGGCCAACCTCCCGCGGTCTCTCCGCTGACCCGCCCCCCCAGCCAGCAGGCCCCAATCAGCCTGGCCCCTATTAGCCTGGCCCCAATCAGCCTGGCCTCGATTGGCCCTGATCACTGGCCAGGCCTAGGGACCCCACCCATGCACGAATTCACGCACCAGACCTCTAGTATACCATAAAGGGTGGTATGTCTTGGAACAACTCTATGATCATAGCTTCCAATGTTCCCTTGAGACATGTATCTCCTCATTTATGTGTCACCCCTCAGAGAAATGCAAAACAAGGAGAGCCTCTGCCAGGGGCTTAAGTTCTCCCAGTGGTGGTGTAGCTTTTATCATAAAATATATTGCCTAGTAACATAAGTGACACAACACATCTTTATCAGTTTCCAGGGATTAGGAAGTTAACCAAAGGATAAATATCCAGGCAGAAGAGGATTTTGTTAAACCTTTACTCTCAGTTGTTAGAACCAAGGATGGTCTTCTGAGACTTGACAGCCCTTCTGATACAAACGTTGCTAAGTAATATATTAGGAATAAAACACCAACTGATATCATAATTACATATAATAAAATTCAAAAGGTAATTAATTTTTTCAGATATAAATTAGTTACACTATTAGAAAATTTTAGTATTGGTGCTATCTATTTAAAATTAAGAGCTATATTTTCACCATTAAACATAGGAAATGCAGAAGCAAACTTAAGTAAATATTTTTTATTTCTTGGTACATTGTTCTAGTGATGTCTTAATATAAAAGAATTATTTTAAAAAGGACTGTAACGTTGAAGATCCACATAAATTATGGGTAATCATTTGTTTGAAATGATTTGTTTATTTTCAATAACTGTTATTTAGTGTACAAGAACACAAAATAGAGTCTCTTCTTAGCACAAAGGATGTTCTTATTGGTAAGAGAAAAATATAACTAAAATCCTGTTCTTAAGTTTTAAAATTCACATTATGACTAGAGATCAGGGAATAAAAATAAAAATAAAACACCTTAAATGCAATAATAGAGGTATTTCAAAATGTTATGAGAATATCAAAAGGGAAATATCACTTAAGTTCTTATTGTTCAAGAAAGATTTCATTGAAGGACTGACATTTGAGCTTGGCATTGGGAAAAATAGAGGTTAGTAGGTAGAAAGCTATTTCACCAAAGGAAGAAAGTGTGGTAACTCAGAGAGATATAGATACATTTAGCATGTTTATGAAAATGTAGTTTACTATTTGTTGGAGTGTAGAGCAAGAGCATTGGAGTCTAGGTGTTGAAACTAAAAAAGATAAATACATAAATCTGGGAGTAGGGGCAATATAATAGCAAGTAAAAGTAAGCAATTTTAAAGCTGCACTGAATTGGTGTGAGGTTTATTATCTACAAGAGTCATATGCCGACTTTTGAAGTCGGCATATGGACCTTAAGACCCAAGGACTTAAGGTCCTTAAGACCCAAGGACTATAAGTCACTTTTTTAAAAAATCAATATTTATTAAGTTGTATCACTAAAGTTAAACCTAAGTCTGTCTGACTTAAAGATTCAAACTCTTTCCACTAATCCATTCAACCAAAAAGATCCGTAAACTTAAACTTGTATATCATGCTAAAGATTTTTCATGTAGGATTTATGAAATTATTTAGATTATTTAAAAATTATCAAAAGTATGGGATTGTAAAAAACAGCAAAAAATAATGATCCTGGAAGGAAATAACAATGTTCTAATGGTGTAACAGTATGTCCAAAAAAAGCCACTTTAAAATATCCTTGAATTTATAGGTATTTCCCTTATTGGGTTATAGTAATTCCCAAGAAATTTACCCATTTACATTTATGTTTAACTAGTGGCCTTGGTGCATGAATTCATGCACTTTGAAAGGAAATGAATTAGAAGAAATATTTTAATATTGCTATTCGCCCATTCTCTATAATAGAAGTGTCAACCAAATTCAGGATCAACGATGACAGATCGAAACACATGCATGCAATTGGCACCAGCGAGAGCTTTATATGTATCACACATGTGCGAGTCAACCTAGCCTTTTATAGATATAGAATAAACTTGCTTAATTAGACCTGCTCTCTGATGCAGTTAAACTTTTTCCAGCCCAGTGAAGCACCCCAACTTCTCTTTCAGGTAATTGTCAGCAACACAGCAATAAATATCAACACAAAGCAGATTAGTATTATAGATCACACAGGGAGAACAAAGGGTAAAATATTTAACTGCAGCAGTGTTTCACAATATTCTTTGCAGTGAGAAAACCTGAAGTCATTTTCAAGGTCCACCATTTCTTACTTCTTTTCTGTCAGGTCAAATTTCTAAGCTTTCTAAATCTCCGTTTTCCGGCTAATGAAAAGAAAATAGGATTCCACCAAGTCTCCTATCTACCTACTCCAGGACTTCCGAAGATCAAATGAGATGAGGCACGGGAAAACACTTCACAGACATTTGGTTAAAGTGTAAAATGTTCCCACCTGGCTCCAAAACAAGGCATGTTCCTGGGCTGAAGAAACTGCAAGGAGGCTAGTTGCTAGGAAGAGGATGTCAGGCGTTGGTATGTGACATAATTACCCAGTGCCCACAGCCACCTTTTCCAAGCTGGGCTGGGCTGTGGGCTGCATTTTGCACCATGGGGTCTCAGCAGTGTCAGCTTCAATTTGGTGGGCTGTCGCTCCAGGGTGGTGGCGGGGCCTGTGTTAGGGGAAGCCGAGTGTTGCTTTGTGGGCACCAGGTCTGTGGTGCTGTTTCTCTGTAAATGTCCAGTGCGTGTCACGGCAGCTCCTGTATTGAGCATCTGCCCCCTGGTAGTCAGTGCACATCAGCGACCGGTAAGATGGTGGGACACTTAGTATATTAGCCTTTTATATATTTATATAACTCATATTTTCTGCAGTGGCGGGAAGTCCATTGATCTTCAGAAGCTCAAGTTAAAATATGTTATAGATTAAAATATAAATCTACCACTCTGTGTTTCTTTTTGGTTCCACTAATTTAACATTATTTATCTTTTGTGCATGCGCGCACGCACACACAGGCTACTGGCATTTCACACAGTGTTTTAGCCTGAGAATTGAGACTGGACTGCAAAGAAAGTCAAAACAAGATATTTAATTATTCTCTGGGCCCACATAATTTAGAGAGTGTAGAGTGTCTAGGTGCAGCATTTAAAGAAAGTCTGATGAATCCATAGATGAGCGAAATCCTTCTCCACCAGTTTCAGTGTGTAGTGTGTTTGAAGCCTGCTGTGAGAGGTAAAGTTATTGGCAGGATTTGTTTTTCTCTCCCTTGTCATTGCAGTGTCTGATCCGTTTGGATAAACCCTTATCATTGTTAGAATCATGAACAGGAAATAAAATCACTGACATCAGAGAAACTTTATTCCTTTTCCAAGAGCAGACGTGGTGATTTATACAAGGACTCAAATTTCCTGATTCTGGTGGATAATACATTGACCCAGACATTTATATTTAAAAGGAAGGAAGCCATTGGCAATTTCAATTTACTTTTAGACACTGACCCTCTGATGTTATAGAGGCAATAACTTGCAAAAGATCCTAAGAAGGGATAGGAAGCAAACTTGTCACAGATAAAAATCTTCTTTTATCTTTCTGTTTGTTATTTGAAATAATAATCGTCTGTGAACAAATGAAACTACTCCAGTTCTACCAAAGTGGCCTTGTCTGTGTGCCACTTGCATTGTTTATGTCTATGGCACTAGGCATTTGAATCAGAAAAGCTACTTTGGAAAGGACCTGAATTTAGTGTAATAAAAAACTTGTGAAATGAGTCCTGTTCGTTTTCAGGCTATTTGCGGCTGCACCTGTTCAGACACGGTTCCAACTGGCTGTGATCTAACCACTCCCTCAACACTCTTGATTAAGAACATGGCTTCATCAAGCAGGTCGGGAAGCTCTCACACCTGTATTTGAGTTTAAGGTTTCTTCTTTCAGAAGATGATCTTCAATTCTGTACAATTTTGTACATAATTATTCTCTACATCTGTCTCAGAGGCAGTCCTATCCTAGGAGATGATATATGTTACAACCTCACCATACAGCAGGGAGTCATACATTGCTTTCACCAGACATTGAACTTTCCCCCCAACCCCCCCCCAAAACTGAGAGAGAGTAATCAATGAATAAATTTTGTGAGCATAAGCTTTATTGTTAGTATAACCTGGAGCGCAAATTCCAACTCTGTCCAACTGCCTGTGAAGCCTTAGTTAAGCCACTATAGATCTTTAAATATTATTTTACTTGTTTATAAAATGGGTGTAATCATTCATTGTTCACATGGCTTTGAAGATTAAGAGAGATTATGTATTAAACATGCTAATAGAATTCCCGATGCATAAGATGGCCTTAATAAATTGAGGTATAATGTGTTCTCTAATTTTAAACCCAAGCAGATTTAGTCCATTCCCACACCCTTAAATATTATAGCCCTATCTTTTTTTCCTAATTGAAATCATTTTATGAATTTAAATAATAGAAAATTGTTTTAACAGTAGTCATAAAATCAACATTACCACATATACAGAGGACAAGAAGCCAGTTTGACATACAAAACACCATATATTAAAATTGAGTTCATTGGAATTATAGGACTATCTTGAATTCATTCACAAGGTGTCTCTTTCTCTTATCAAGTTGGGACTTCCTTGGAAAGAAATATGTCTCTCTCTTCCTCCCTGGGTCCTGGTAAATAGTGAATTTTCCAAAATTGTTTTCATGAATGGTAATTTGATAAATATGCTGTATGATAATATTTTAGGAAATTGCATAATCACATTACATAAAAAAGAAAATCAGGAGTCTCGTGTTTCTGAATGTAACTCAAAAATCATGGAGAATGGTGTATAGAAACACATAATAATGTAGAAATGAATGAATGATGGAATGTTTATTGTTATAACTAATCAAATAAGTGGGTATTTTTCAGTCCTTGATACAAAACTCTACTACTTCAGCTTTTATTCCTGTTTAAAGGTTATTAGTAGATGTAAAATGTACCTTAAAACAATATCATGCTTTTTCTATCTCTTTAACCACAGACATCGTCCCATTCCCATAGATTTTCTATTATGCTATACTGTTTTAAAAATAATCCACTGTAAATGTGTAAATAATTTAAAGGGAAATATAATTTTACAACTCTATCTATAGATTATTGTTATAAATTGAAAGACAATATTTTATTTTTTATTAAATCTCTATAAACCCTAATTCGAAATGATAACAGAACAATGCATTTGGGTTAAATCAGTGCTTATGTATACATAATATCTATGTCTACACAATATATGCTGTTAGCCCATAAATAATGACAACTATAGGATAATCTCATTTCATACCCAATTTCCCTGAAGTAACTCAGTGTTTCTAACTACAGCTATACTTCCAGATTAACTTGTATAAAATTCCTACAACTTTTTAAGGTCTCAAGCCAGGATAGAGACTCATACTTAAAAAATAAAACAAACAAAATAAACTGAAGCAAAGAATTACTCATTTTTAGGACTTGTGTATTTTTACTTTGTCAGTGTCTATGCTATAGAGAGATAAAACTGGGGCATAATCAAGAACTATATGCAATTATTTTGTGGGGCTACCTAGCATATATGTATTTGATTCTTTAAAAAACATGTTGTATGCTTCATTTCTCATTCTCTTAAAAAATGACAGAACACTACATGTTTCTGGCCATGAAAGTGGAATAAAACATAGATGAAATGCTTTGTCTTTCAGGTATTTCTATATATTGTGTTTGTAAGCTCATTTCAACTAGGAAACATGTTTTATAGTAGAAATAATAAACAATAACTTAACAAAGTTGTGACAAATAATTTTCCTCTACATATATATTTTTGCCATAAAACCATCTTTTACTCCTAAAAACATAAGCTTATCCCTTTCAACTTGCTTTTCACGGTGAGTTTTGTTCATTTTTCAGTTCAATTTAATTTTGAATTCTTGCCATAATGATACCATTCCTTTTGTTGAAGGAAACACATTTGTTTCATCTGATTTTATGTGAAGTCAGCTACATCATAATTTTCCTTTCAAAATCATATTTCTTTCTAATCTGAACTCAACTGAGTTTTTTTATAACACTTTTAAGATCTATAAAATAAAGACAGAAAGAAAATACCATACAGCAAAGTCATGGAATATCATCATAGTCTAATAATAATTTGAGTTAAAAATATCACATATATGCCCTGGCCATTGTGGCTAACTTGGTGGGGAATCATCCTGTGCAACAAAATTTTGCTGGTTTGATTCCTGGTCAGGGCACATGCCTACGTTGCAGATTCAATGCCCTGTAGGGGGTGTGCCGGAGGCAGTTTATCGATGTTTCACTCTCACATCAATGTTTCTCTTTCTCTCTCTCTCCCTGCCTCTCTCCCTTTCTCTATCTCTAAAAATCAACAAAAATATTTAAAAAACAAAAATATCACTTATACTTATGTTCTTTACTTGATATTTAGTTTCTTGAAGGCAGTGACTAAGGCACATTGCCCAGGACATAGGAGGCACAATGAAAGGTTGGCTGACTTAGTCAATGAGAGACTTAGGCTCTTTTATTATAAGACTAAAGGCCCAATGCATGAAATTCATACACAGGAGGGGTGTCCCTCAGCCCAGCCTGCACCCTCTCCAATCTGGGAACCCTTGGGTGATGTCCAACTGCCGGTTTAGGCCCAATCCCATGCCAGCCCAATCACCCACAACTGCCCTCCCCTTCGGCCATCTTGTGGTGGCCATCTTGTGGTGGCCATCTTGTGATGATGTCGCACAAGGGCATTATGCCACCTAGGCTTTTATTATACAGGATTCCACAGTAAAAGGGAGAGATAGGGGAAGAAGATATTTTTATGGTTATCAATGCAGTACTCTTCCCACTGTAGCATGCCACTTTCTGAATGAGATTTTGATACAACACGGGGTTTTGAGCAGAGAAATCATCATATTATTTCTGTGGGAAATAATCTTATCCTGCCTTCAAGATTCATGATAGGTTATCAAGGAGGAACTCTGTCTGACCTGAAATGAACCTTGATTTAATCTTCACTATATAAAGCAAAACTTAGCTGGCAAGAGCTTTTTACTGTCTCTTGGAAGAAAAGGTAGCAGAGGCACTCAAGAAGACAGATGTTAATAGTGCGCTCTCTCACCATTAATCACAAACCTAACCCCTTTAGCAATTTATTCTCTTTGGATTTGTATCCTAGTGACTTCCCATCTCAGATTAATACAGAGTAACTGGATGACAAGCAGAGATTTGCAACTCTAAATGTCAAGCTAATTATTTACTGTTGATTCCCTATTCAACCTATCTGAAATTCATTGGGATGACTTGACCTTCCCTGGTAGCAGCAATAGGCAAGACAAACATCAAGGAAGCAAGCTTTCACTATTGCTAATATCTTAATGAGCTAATTCACAAATGCCACCAGGCTGAGAGAATGACCCTTGTGTAGTAAAGTTACCATGTTGAAGCAAAGTGAATGCATGATAACTAGTTTGAACTGGCCATCTGAGGACCTCATCAAAGGTCTGTCAAGCATGTTCATAAACTCACATGCTAAGTTCAACGTTTTTTATTTACAGCTTGTCTTCTTTTTATAATATACTTTCTCCACTTCAATAACCTCTTAAAACAAATTCACAAAGCTATCCCCAGGTAGAATTTGTCAGACCATACATTTCTCTGTTTTTAATTGATACCTCATTTGCCTGAAGCTTTTCTCCCTATAATAGCATTAACATGTGTAAAAGGCTTTGGAATCAGGACAAACAACACCAAGGCTGGAACCAAATGTTGTCAGTTAGATCCTGTGCTTTATCTTACAGGATGTATATGTATGGTTTAATCACCTCACCCCTATAGTCTTGATATGGTAAAATCCTATATAGTTTTAATTTTCTTCTACTTGTCAGAACACCTTGTGAATAATAAATGTTTTCCTGAAACTATTGATACAACAAAACCTATTTGCACTAATTAAACCTAATATATTTAACCCTTAAGGTCAGATATTTTACTTGTCATAAATTATACCCAATAATTACTATTTCATAATGTTAAAGAAACTATCCAGAACAGGGATTGACAAATTGTGGCCATGAAACAAATCAACTTACTGCCTGTTTTTATAAATAAAGTTTCATTGAAACATAGCCGAACATGTGCATTTCCACTTCGGATGCTTTTGCACTGAGTTGTTGTGACAGAGACATTAGGATCTATAAAGTCCAAAATATTTTGTATCTTCCCTTTACATAAATGGCCTGACATTGCCTATTCTGTACTTTATCTTCACTGAAAGGTCAAGAAGAGATTCATCCCTGCTCTGAAGTGGTCCATTACAATTTTATTTTTTGTATAATCCATCAACACTACCTAATAAAAGAGTAACATGCTAATTGATTGTACCTTTGTGATGCCCACCAGCCAATCAGGAGTGAGTATGCAAATTAATCCAACAAAGCTGGCAGGTTAATTTGCATACACAGGTGCCAAGCAATGACGCAGGTGTTCTGCACCACCCCAACCACTCGGGGCCTCTGGGCAGCGTGGGAAGGCAGAAAGGCTGCTCCGGGATGGAGCGGAAAGGCTGCTCAGGCTAGAGCGAAGGTGGTGCTGGCAGCCAAGGGAATGAAGGCCCATTCTTGCTCAAATCTTCATTCGTGCATCAGGCCACTAGTCCTATTTAATAAGAGAGGAATATGCTAATTATCCATTATGCCATGAGGCATATCAACTGACCGCATAATGACTGGATTATGAATCTGCAGGAGAGTGGGGTTGCTAACCACAAGTGGGTGGCATAGAGCTACAGGAGGCGCAGGGCAGAAAGGTAAAAAGGGGGTACAGGGGGAGCTACATGAGGGCAGGACAGAGGGCGGAGAGCTACAGGAGGGGGGCAGTGACCTACAGGGTCATGGGTTTGTGTGCAGGGCTACTAGTATATTATAAATATCACATACCAAGGCCTTATAAAAACAATTGCCCTGATTTTTTAATAATTGCTATATCATTAGGAGGATATAACAATTGAGTCTTCCTAAGAAGTTTTAGGATTTATTATACATAACTGAAAATAGGCAGACACCATAGCTGTCTTTTCCCTTCTGGCAAGTTCGAAGTCAGTGAACACTTGCACCTCTTCTAGCTTTCTATGCTTCTAGTATTAGCTGAGCTTACTGGACTGCCTATAGCCCTAAGAGAAAGACGTTATTGCTTCCAAGAGTCTTAGAATCAGAAAGATTCGTATATAGAAAGGGGGCATGAAAACAGTTGTATTGAAGGGTGAATTTGTTAGAACTTCTTAAACAGTTCTCACTTGGAGACATGGCTCCCTTCTGCCAGTGTGAAGAACATTGCTAGTAACCTTTCAGGCAGATCTGTGCAATCCTCAGAGTGCAGAAAATGTCAAGAAGCAGACAGAGATGGATGGGAACAAATAGAAAGGTAACTAAAGTAGATTCATGATTTATTTCTTCATTTATTCACACATTCATTCATTTAATTGAAATATTTATTAAACTACTAGGGACTAGACACAATGGTAGTCATTGAAAATGAAGAGGTAAATAAAAAGGTTTCTATTCTAAAGTATTTCTAATTATCTGAGTTAGCAAGATGTGTTATAAGGGAGGGAAGGGTGGTTGATAACAAGAGAAAGATAAAAGCAAGTGGGAAAGGGTAGCTTTTTCTCATTCTAAGGTATATTAAAGATCTCTGCAGGATTTAAACTTAAATACTCTTTACAAAAAAATTAATTTGGCTGTAAATTTCATTGTGTGACTTTATATAAACTTTGTCAGGGAGGCAAAAACGCAAATTACTTACTTTAGTTCAAGAGGCCAAATATATTGACTTTCAATTACAATCCTTATGACTTTTGAAGGAAACTTCTCTTTGTTTCATTCCAAAATAATTTTGAGGCTACAGAGAGTTTCATTTAAAAATCTTTGTCACATGAAACAATTTCTCTTAAGGTCATGGAGAGCACTAGTATGGATTAGATTTAGTATTTTATAATTTATTTTATTTATTTATTTATTTATTTTATTATATATTTTATTGATTTTTTTACAGAGAGGAAGGGAGAGAGATAGAGAGTTAGAAACATGGATGAGAGAGGAACATTGATCAGCTGCCTCCTGCACGCCCCCTACTGGGGATGTGCCCGCAACCCAGGTACATGCCCTTGACCGGAATCTAACTTGGGACTCTTCAGTCCACAGGCTGATGCTCTATCCACTGAGCCAAACCGGTTTCGGCTATAATTATTTTTAATTAATATTTTTAAAATTTTTATTTTTTACATATGTGTCCTTATTCCCTCATAACCCCCCACTCGTCAATTATGCCCCACCCCCTTGTTGTCTATGTCCATTGATTAGGTTCATATGCAAGCATACAAGTCCCTTGGTTGATCTCTCCACCTTACCCCCACCCTCCCCTACCTTACCTGAGGTATGACGTTCTGATCGACATTTCTCAGCCTCTGGATCTGTTCTTGTTCATCAGTCTATGCCGTTTATTATATTCCACAAATAAGTGAGATCATGTGATATTTATCTTTCTCTGCCTGGCTTATTTCACTTAACATAATATTCTCCATCTCCATCCATATTGTTGCAAATGGTAGGAACTCCTTGTTTTTGACCACAGCATAGTATTCCATGGTGTAGATATACCACAGTTTTTTAATCCACTCATCTGTTGATGGGCATTTAGGCTGTTTCCAAATCTTAGCTATGGTGAATTGTGCTGCTATGAACGTAGGGGTACATATATCCTTTCTGAATCGTGTTTCTAGTTTCTTGGGATATATTCCTAGAAGTGGGATCACTGGGTCAAATGAGAGTTCCATTTTTAGTTTTTGAGGAAACTCCATACTGTTCTCCACAGTGGCTGCAAAGTCTGCATTCCCACCAGCAGTGCAAAAGGGTTCCTTTTTCTCTGCATCCTTGTCAACACTTGTTGTTTGTTGATTTGTTGATAATAGCCATTCTGACAGGTGTGAGATGGTACCTCATAGTTGTTTTGATTTGCATCTCTCTGATGATTAGTGACTGTGAGCAGGTTTTCATATGTCTCTTGGCCTGCCTTCTGTCTTCTTTTGAAAAGTGTTTATTTAGATCAGTTGCCCATTTTATTGATTTGGTTATTTATCTTCTTTTTGTTAAGTTGCATGAGTTCTCTGTATATGTTGGAGATTAAACCCGATTTGAAATGGAATTGCCAGGTCCTAGAGCAAAGAATACCTTTATATGATATTATTCTACAATGCCATTATAATTTTAGATATTTCACAACAGCATATTGCACAATTATCCCAAACAAACTTACAAACTAATTCCTTGAATGGTTGGCAGCAATTAAAAAAAAAAGGACATGAAAGGATTTAATCCCTTTCAGAAGGAATTAAGGCACTGGAAAAGGCACTCGAGAATCCTATATTGGCCCTTCTTGCCTTTTGTGCCAAGAGGGATCCTCTTCTCACAATCCAATTGCCCTCAGCTGTTGCCTGAGCTTTCTGTTCATGCTGAGCTTGAAGCCTCGTGGTGGCTGGTACCATGGATCTGTCTCACGCCCAACCGTGTGAGCTGGGCCCTCACTGTAGGAGAAACCCAAGTTCCCCGAGATATGTGATCAGCACCGGGACCCTGCCAGCAGGCCAGGGGTTCCCAAGGCAGGTGCTGGGCATGGAGGCCACGGGAGCAGAGGCTACCAAGGAGACAGAACTGAACCTCACATCACCCTGCTTGGCCCCGGAGGATGGCTGGTTAGCCAGAGACAGGTAAGATTCCTCAAGGAAGGAACAACCTAAGACAGGCACAGTTGCAGAGGGGCCATCAGGAGAGAACTTGGGGGGGCAACAGAAGTGGGGCACAGACCCTCCCCCCCCCCAGCATTGCAGGGGCTTGAACCCTCGCCCCTTCTGAAGGAGGTCTCCTGCCCCCATGGCTGCTTCACGCTTCCCACACCCAGCTCAGATCGGAACCCAGGAAGCAGAAAGAGACTTGGCCCAGCTCAGATTGGGATAAAAGTGAAGGACAGAGACTTGGCCCAGCTCAGATCGGGACCCAGGTAACAGACAAGAGATTTGGCTGAAAGCAGCTGCCCTATATCTAAATTCAGCCTAGCATCTGGAATGCTCAGGGCCCACTCAAGAATGCAAATAATCCTTCCCACTAATATTTGCAGGGTAAACTAAGATTGTTGGCAGAGTATTAAATTTGACAGTAAAATAGTAATCAAGTTTTCAGATTAATTTAAATAGGCTAATTGAAATATGTGAATATTCAAGTAAATGTAATTGTACTAGACAAAAAGCTGTTCTTAAAGTAATAACTAAATTTTCTATTGGTACTTCATCTCATGGTAAAATTCCTGAATATGCAATGAGCCTAAAGCAGTCATATTTTTGGGCCAAAAAAATTAAAATTTAAAGTTATCAAGACTGCATTATAAAATTTACAAAAGCATCCATTAATAAAAAAAAAAAAAGGGGGGTTAGTAGGGTAATATCATGTAAGGAAATATATCCTATAAGTAAATTACATCTAGAAAATTTTTACTTTACAAAATTAATCTTCATTTGTAATGCTAACAGCAAGACATCCATGAAAAACACACATAGTGTCTAAATAAGACAAAGGAAAATTGTGTGGGAAAAAATAAAAAGGATCCCTAATCAATTATACAGAAAAGATTCCTTTATTAACTTGTGGTCGAGAATATGTTTGTATATTTTCAGAAAATAACTCTAAGACCATGTGGATTCCTGCAACAGAGAGGAATTGACAGGTCTGCTCCAATTGCTGACATGTACACATAAGGAACTGTTAGACATTGAAATGGGGACTCAGAACTGTTGGACATTGAAATTGAGACTAAACATTTTTTTTTGTTATTATATGTTTATTTCTAGTCTGCAGAGGCAAAATTTTTTAAAGGAAAGAAATGGGGGAAAAATAGATACAGAGGCAAAGAAGCATTGTACAGACTGTCAAACTACAGTGGGAAGGCAGGGGAAGTTGGGTGAGGGGGGCTGTAAGAGATCAACCAAAGGACTTGTACGCATGCATATAAGCATAATCAACGGATACAAGACACTGGCGGGGGGGGGGGGTGGTCGGGCAGGTGAAGGCATGTAGCGGGGGGAAGGGGAGGCCCGGGGGAGGTCAATGGGGGGAAAAAAAAAAGGAGACATATGTCCTACTATTTATAATACTTCAAACAATAAATAATAATAATAATAATAAAAAATTTAATTTGGGGCAATTGAAAAAGAATGCATCAGGTCTTTTATACACACTGATACAATATCCATGTATATATGCATATATTCATACACAGGTAGAATTACTTGAGAATTTATTTTTACCTTAATCTTAATAACCTAGTGAGGTTTTAAATTTTTTAAAATTTATTGGGGTGACATTGGTTAATAAAATTTTATAGGTTTCAAGTGTGCAGCCCTATGATAAACACACAATGTAATAACCCATAAGCTTTATTCATTTCTATGATGCAATGTACTAAACCTCTTCCACACTGTCACTTAGGAACTCACCATATCTCTGCCATATCAAAATCATGACTTGAAAGAAACCTTCAGCATTAGCATTTAGTCCACAAGGGGGAAGAGTGAGGCACTGGAGATCATTCAGGAGTTTTATAAGTCATGCCTTGATGTATGCAACAGTTCTGCCCACATTTCATTGTCCAAAACACTGAAACATGACTCCACGTGGTACAAGGAGGTTTGCAAGTGAAATCTCTGCCGAGGAAGCCACTTTACTGTAATTATTTTACCCCATAGAACAGGTCCATTGATGGGCCATCTCTATGGCATCTGTGTTTAACAAGCTGTTGTATGTCGAGTAGCTAAAGAATAATCTCAAGCATTGCCAGAGTCCCTTTGTTTTCTACAGGTTTTGGTATCTCTCTTAGAACTTCTGTAACCATCCATCAGATATCATGATTCGTATATCACACTAGCGGCCCGGTGCATGAAATTCGTACACATTAAAAGGGAATTAATTAGAGGAAATATTTTAATATTGCTATTTGCCCTTTCTCTATAATACAAGTGCGAGAGATGAAAGAAAATTAGTAAAATGTCTATAAAATCTCCCTCCTGTCAGAGTCTGGGGCACGCTGCAGGACCTAGAGTCAAGTCCCTGCCCACCACCCTCACGCACTTTGAAATTGCAGGAGACCCAGACCCAGCAGGCCCCGCCCCCCATTAGGTGAAACCCAGAGCCAGCCAGCCCCACCTCTGGCAAGCCCCTCCAGGAGGGAGGTGCAGCCTCAGGTCCTCCAGCACTGCTGGGCAGGGGATGTGGCCTGAGTTCCCCCAGCTCGGTGCTGTGGTGGGGGTGTGGCCTTAGGTGTCCTGGCCCAGAACCAGGGTAGGGGGCGTGGCCTGAGGGCCCCTGTCAAGCCCTGCTGGGCGGCGGGGGGGGGGGGGGGGGGGGGGGGAGGGGGGGTGCAGCCTAGGTACCCAATCAAACCCGGTGAGGTTGGGGGGCAACCTGAGAACTCTTGGCCCAGTGCCAGGGCAGGGGGGTTGCAACCTGAGGTCTGCCAGCCTGGAGCTGGGGCATGGGGCATGGCCTGAGGTCCCCTGTCAAGCCCAGCCCCCTCCCCCTGCCCCCTGCCCTTAGTGTCATGTCAACGCTGAACAGAAATGCACGCAGGCAGTGTCACATCACTAGCCGGGGATACAGGCGGGCAGTTTCACCTCCGCACTGGGTGGGGACGCATGCAGGCGGCGTGATGTTAGTGCTGGGGGCAGAAGTCCCCGCCTCCGGTCCCCACCCACAGACTGGTTGTGACTGGGGCACCATACAGACAAATTAGCATATTAACTCTTTCTATGCATAGATTACATAATAGAATGCATATTATTGAAGACAAGAATTCTATGTTCTTTTTAAAAAAACCTTCTTCAGAGCTATACCCAATCCATGATCGTTCAAAGTTATAGGATGACAACTCTTATCATGGCAACTGGTTATTTCAGTGGGAAAACCTGATGGGTATTTATTTATTTTGAGGCTAGGCTCATTGGGCTTATTTTATGATGTAATTTGCCCACATTCGTATATTTATAGACGCTTAAGATTATTGTCTGTTATTGGCAGTGACTAACATTTGTGAGCCTCACAAGAATTCTGGGAAGTCCTTTTAGAAGGCCATGACTCTGGCATTATATTATGGGAAAATGATCAAGAATGTCTTGCAAAACACAGAGATTGCATGGCCACACTTTTACTAGTACCTCCTTGCTCTGCCAGGAGGTCATGGTTTACTTTCACTCAGCTTTTGATATTCAGAAGCAGCTTTTTTTCTGGCCACTTACTGATTCTTGACAAGACTTTTCCCAGGGCATTAATTTTGTTTTTCATGAAGTATTTTCAAGCAAAGTAGCCAGGGACTTGGATCAATTCCAGACAACTATACCATTAGTACCAGGATTCTAATAGGGCATATATTGCTAGAAACATAAGTATTCTTTCTAATGGGATTTATGATGCTCTGAGATCAATGATATAAAATGTTATAATATTATTAAATTTTGAAAAGGAAGTAATTGTGAATTATCTGTTGCTTATTTGTAAAAGGACAGTAATTAAATGCCAACGGCTGTGTAAAACTTACCCTTCCCTGGTAGAGTAATGATAAGTCAGCATAAACAGCATGGACAACAGGATGCATGTCACAAAACAGAGACTCAGAGAAGACAAGCGTTCTTCCTCAAAGGACGACCTGGGCAGTGCATCTCATGTTTCTCACAAAAGCCCGTTCAAAACAAAGGTGTGAAATGCAAATCATTTGCTAGCTTTGCTAGCACATAACTCTTCAACCTACATGATCATGTTAACCAAAGTCACCCCAATACATTTAATAAAAACAAACAAACGAAAAGCAAGAGAGAAAACTGGAAGAAAAAAAAAAAAACTCTAATAAAGAAGAGACAAATGATCTACATCAGGGTTTCTCCAACTCAGCATTTTTGACCCTTGGGAAAAGATAATAATCCAGCCTGTGCATTGTAGAGATTTTTGCATCTTTACCTGGGTATCAGTAGCATCTCCCCAGTTGTAATAACCAAAAATTAAATAACTAACATTTCCGGATAACGTCCCCCAGGGGTCAAAATTGGCACTGATCTAAATAAATGGAGAGGCCCAGCTTGTGTTGCTCAGTGGTGAGCATCAAACCAGGAACCAAGAGGTTGCTGGCTCCATTCCTCATCAGGGTGAGAGGTAATTTGTACTCTTAAAGAAGATAACCTAACAATATAGAAAAATGATTTATCACCACAAAGTAATCTGTGATTTCAATGTAATCACAATAATAATTTCATTTGAAGATTCTTTATAAACTTAAATTTATATACATAGAAATATTTACATACAAGTAATAGGTAGTCAATTAAAATTTGTAAAATAAAAATAAAAATGAGGGAAGATTGCATACAGAGACAAAAAGCATACTTTTATGCTTCAAATTCATAATCATAACATTTAAAAACAACAACAATAACAACAGTAAATTATTAACTGAAAAAGAAAGAACTAAACTATCCTATATAATAAAAGCCTAATATGCTAATATTCAACCAATCAAAGTGTAATATGCTAATGATATGCTAAGGCCTCTCAGCTGCTTGCTAAGAGCACATATGAAAATGGATTAGTTGGATTAAAGACTTAACATATACTTAGTAAACATCCAAAATGCCTTTCTGTTCTTAGGTAGAGAAGAAACTTTAAACAAATAATATACAGATGATGTATTATAGAATTATAAACCTGAAGCCTATATAATTTTATTAACCAACTGGGGAGCGGACATCAACCTTCAGCTGGACATCCTTAACACTTCCGCAGAAGCAGGAGAGGCTCCTGCCACTGCTGCTGCCCTCGCCAGCCATAAGCCTGGCTTCTGGCTGAGCAACGCTCCCCCTATGGGAGCGCACTGACCACCAGGGGGCAGCTCCTGCATTGAGCGGGATAGGGCCAAAACCAGTTCTCCAACATCCCCTGAGGGGTCCCTGATTGAGAGAGGGTGCAGGCCAGGCTAAGGGAACCCATCAGTGCACGATTGGGACTGGGGAGGGATGTGGGAGGTTGGCCAGCCGGGGAGGGACCATGGGAGGGCTCCAGGGTGTGTCTGTCCCATCTCGCTCAATCCTGATCAGACAGACCCCAGTAGTAAGCTAATCTACCAGTCGCAGTGTATGCCCCTGATGGTCAGTTCACGTCATAGTGACTGGTGGACCAGGTGACTGTCCGCCCCCTGGTAGTCAGTGCACATCCAAGGGAGAATCTGAATGGCCTTAGCATATTATTAGCATATTGCTAATAATACCGAATGACTGGACACTTAGCATATTGGGCTTTTATTATATAGGATGTCACCTAAAAAATAAAAATAAATTATGGGAAAAAATTCAAAATCACAAAATAAGACCAACATAATTAATAGATTACATCAGAATTTTAATTTTTTGTTCATTAAGTGGAAGAATAGTAAAAGTTAAACTATATTATAAGATGTGAAAATATACTCTAGGTATCTAGAAATTACTAGACTTTCACATATACAGTAGGCAGAGAACTGCAGATCAAGAGACAATAAAAGTAGAAAACGGTTTGCAAGGAAGTAAAAACTCAGTGTAAGAAGAGGAAGCTATGGAAGCTAATGAATATATGAAAAATATTTGTAATCATTAGTAAGTAAAAAAAAATCTAAATAACAATAAGATATGTCTCAGTCTATTAGACTGGCAATAATCAAAAGTATGGAAAATTCCAAGTGTTAGTGGGGATGCAACTCTCACTGATGGTAAGATTGTAGGGATTGGCAGTCATTCTAGAAAGCACCATATGGGGACATGTGGAAGGTTTCTCACTGCAGCCATATGCTTAGCCAGGGAAAGGGGTGGGACGCAAATTGACTGTCCATCATCTGGGAAGTGGAGAGATAAAATATGTCAGATGGCACCATAGAGTGCTATCAAGAAGTTAGAAGCTATGACTTAGATATGCTCACAGAATAATGGCTAGATCATAGACATATACTAATACTTTGTAAAAAACAGAGATAAAAAAGCATGAGAGAGATAACACAATAGCATTTAATCATTAAGCAAAAACTTGCATCCAATAATTTAAGCACTTTAAATGTCTTTCTAGTGGGAACTTTTATTCTGTGGCTTTTGTAAATGTCACGTAATTGTGTGCCCCCCCCCCCCCAGACTGCACCCCTCCTCTGGAGTTAATTTGCCTTCTCTTCTTTTCTGCTTTCCTAATTACATTTTCATAACTATAGCTAGAATAGCACTGCTCACATTTAAATTGCATACTATCATTTCACTTTCCCTGTCTCCCTACTTCCTTGTTTACTGGTGCTCTAAAAAGGTAGGATAAACTGAAAATGCGGTATTCAGTATGCTGTGCTTCAAAACCCCTCCTACTGCCAACTGCCCTCTCAAGGTGGCCACGTGTCCCAGGAAGCCCTATACAACTAAGAACACACAGATGCTAAGAACACACAGATTCTCTCAAAATATACATACTTTTTCTTAACATTTTTTCATAAAATGTAGAAAACCAAAGGACCTATGCCTGGATTCTTAATCACAGGGGATATAGGAGGAAACAGCACCCTGAGTTACTGGGAAAAAAATTAGGTGAATTAAAAAAAAAAATGTCATCCCCAAAATCTGTCTGATACAAATGATATTTTGAGTCAGAAGACAGATGGAAGTGAAAATTAGGCATCTTCTCATATTTGCAAGCTTTCTTTTTCACATAATGAATTATAGGTATAATAATAACATTCTCTAATGACAAAATGTTTTCCCTCAATCCAGCTCTATCTGCCTTACACTTCAAATGTTCTTTCTCTCCCCATGCTTTAAAGAGTTATATTAAATATATATTTAAATTTGCATTATACATGGAATAATAAATGATGTATACAAGATATAAAGTTTAATATATAAACGAAGTAATAAATCACACTTATAATCCTATATACTAAAAGCCTAATATGCTAAGTGTCCAGTCATCCAGTCAGCCATTCAAACCAATCAAAGCATAATATGTTAATGACTAGAGGCCCGGTGCATGAAATTGGTGCATGGGGGGGGGGGAGTGTCCCTCAGCCCAGCCTGCACCCTCTCCAATCTAGGACCCCTTGAGGGATGTTTGACTGCCCCTTTACAGGGATCGGGCCATGGGGGTGTGGCCAGCCTGGGTGAGGGGCTGAGGGCTGTTTTCAGGCTGGTCACACCTCCCGGTGACCCAAACTCCCAGCCCCTCCTTTTTTTCTTTCTTTCTTTTTTTTATTTCTCAGTGCCTCCTTGAGTGGAGGCCAGGGCCTGCTGGAAGCAGGTAACTGGGATTTATTTATCTTCTATAATTGAAACTTTGTAGCCTTGAGCAGAGGCCAGGGCCGGCCAGGGGGAGCAGGAAGCTTGGCTTCCTCCATCACGGGGGGCAACCCAAACCTCCCAAACCTCCTGCTCGCTCCAGCTCCATGGCCACCGCCATCTTTGTTGGGTTAATTTGCATACTTGCTCCTGATTGGCTGGTGGGTGTAGTGGAGTGATGGTCAATTTGCATATTTCTCTTTTATTAGTGTAGATATGCTAAGGCTGCTCAACTGCTCACTATGATGTACACTGACCACCAGGGAGCAGATGATTTGACCGATGGGTGAGCTTGCTGCTGGGGTGAGCTTGCTGAACAGGACTGAAAGAGATGGGTTGGACACACCCTGGAGTCCTCCCGCTGTCCCTCACCGACTGGCCAACCTCCTGCATCCCTCACCAGCCCCAATCATGCCCCAGTGGGGTCCCTCAGCCTGGCCTAACCCTCTCACAATCTGGGACCCCTCAAGGGATGTCAGAGAGCCGGTTTTGGACTGATCCTGCAGGCCAGGCCAAGGGACCCCACTGGTGCACAAATTCATGCACTGGGCCTCTAGAAATACAATAAATATACTTAAATTAAAATGATAATTTCTGCCTAAATCTTTAGGCATAAAAAGTATAAAAATGACATATAAACTAAGTCATTTCTTTTTGTTTCAGGCCTTCTTGTTATTTTTACTCCCTCACTGTACCTGTTCAGAGCTTTTTGTACTCATGATTCTAATAATTGGCATCCTGGAGAGGCCCAGCCAGTGTGGATCAGTGGTTGAGCATCAAACCATGAACCAAAAAGTCTCAACTTTGTTTTAACCAATGATATGAATGAAGTGAGGATTATGTCTCAATCCACATAATTGAAAATAATAGTCTACAGCCAAGAGTAAAGAATTTTAAGATTCTAGAGCTCCCTTTTTAATTTGTGATTAGTCTAAATCTAGGTGAGTAAATAAAGTCAAGATGAATCCATCCAATTTACTCTCAGGTCAGCCTCTGTTTCTTTATCAAAACTTATTGAGACTGGGTTAAATGGATGTTCCATTTTTAATTTTTTGAGGAAACACCATACTGTTCTCCACAGTGGCTGCACCAGTCTGCATTTCTACCAGCAGTGCATGAGGGTTCCTTTTTCTCCACATTCTCACCAGCACTTGTCATTTGTTGATAGCCATTCTGACAGGTGTCAGATGGTACCGCATTGTTGTTTTGATTTGCTTCTCTCAGATGATTAGTGACTTTGAGCATGTTTTCATATGTCTCTGCACCTTCTGTATGTCCTCTTTTGAAATGTATCTATTTAAGTCCTTTTCCCATTTTTTGATTGGATTGTTTATCTTCCTTTTGTTAATTGTATGAGTTCCCTATAAATTTTGGAGATTTGACCCTTATTGAAGATAACATTGGCAAATATGTTCTCCCATGCAGTGAGCTTTCTTGTTGTTTTTTTTTTTTCATGGTTTCTTTTGCCATGCAGACACTTTTTATTTTTATGTAGTCCCATTTGTTTATTTTCTCCTTAGTTTCCATTGCCCTAGGAGCTGAATCAGTAAAGATATTGCTAAGACAAATGTCTGCTATTTTGCTACCTATAGCTTCTTCCTGTGGTTTCCTGTCTTACGTTTAAGTCCTTTATCCATTTTGAGTTTATTTTTGTGTACGGTGTAAGTTGGTGGTCTAGTTTCATTTTTTTGCATGTCTCTGACCAATTTTCCCAACACTACTTATTGAAGAGACTGTCTTGTCTTCATAATGGCTTGGGTTGATTTCTGGGTTCTCTGTTCTGTTCCATTGATGTATATGTCTGTTTTTGAGCCAGTAGTAGGCAGGAATATATCCCAAGAAAACAGAAATGCCAATCAGAAAAGATAAATGCACCCCTATGTTCATAGCAGCATAATTTACAATAGCTAAGATTTGGAAACAGCCTAAGTGCCCATCAGCAGATGAGTGGATTAAAAAACTGTGGTACATCTACACAATGAAATACTACGCTGATGTAAAAAAGAAGGACTTCTTACTATTTGAAGCAGCATGGATGGAACTGGAAACCATTATGCTAAGCGAAATAAGCCAGTCAGAGAAAAATAAATATCATGTGATCTCACTCATTTGTGGAATATAATGAACAATATAAACTGATGAACAAAAATAGAACCAGAATCATAGAAGCATCAAGCAGACTGTCCAACCTATGAGGGAAGGCAGGGGGTGAGGGGGTAAGAGATCAACCAAAGGTCTTGTATGCATGCATATGAGCATAACCAATAGACACAGACAGGGGTGGGGGGGTGGTGAGGGCAGGTGCTGGGGAGTGGAGGCGGCCGGGGATAGGTCAATGGGAGAAAAATTGGAGTCTTATGTAATACTTTAAACAGTAAAGAATTTTAAAAAATAAAACTTACTGAGAGTTCTGTCATTCAACAGAATTATCCAGTCTGGGCCAGGCATTGTTCTTTGAACTGAAATTTAGAAGACAAAAGAACCAACAGGGTCTCTGCTTTCTTAAAGTTTTCATGTTACTTAACTAGTCAACAAATAGATATAAGAATTTCATGAATTGGAAAGGAATACAAAGGAAAATGAAAGAGTGACTATAGCCATTGTGTGCCAGGTTGCTGTATGTGTGGTTAGACAGGAGGAATCCACTGGAGACCAGGTTTTGAAGAGAGGTTCTGTAAAAATGTGATGTTTGAGCAGAAACCAGTGGAAAGAAGAAACCAGCCACAGGAAGATCAGGGCACTGGGGGCTTGATCCCATAAGTTCCAACATACATTCCATTTACACTGCCCTGTCTCCAAGAAGGTTGACTATTTCTGTTTTAAAAAGGGCCCATGGCCCTGACCGTTTGGCTCAGGATAGAGCGTTGGCCTGTGGACTGAAGGGTCCCAGGTTTAATTCCAGTCAAGGGCATGTATCTTGGTTGCAGGCACATCCCCAATGGGGAGTGTGCAGGAGGCAGCCGATCAATGTTTCTCTCTCAACGATGTTTCTAACTCTCTATCCCTCTCCCTTCCTCTCTGTAAAAAAATCAATAAAATATATATTTAAAAAAGGGCCCATAAAATAATTTCTTAATTTGACTTAATGTATTTGGAGCTTATTGATTTCCTTAGTTTGTATTTTCCCTTAAATCACTGTAAGAAACAAAGTGAAAATTGATTTAAAAATAACCTTGAATTATGATATTTATTATTTTAGATATTAAATTTGTAATAAACGCTAGAAAAAAATCTCTAAAGGAAATAAAACAATACTTTAATGTGTTCAGTTGAAAGACATGCCAGATACATAGATGACAGATAAATGTTGGGCATTATGTAGACAAGAACAGTGTTTTATTACTCCCTCCCACTTTTTTTTTTTTTTTTTACTGAATTGTTCTGTTTTCATTTGTTTGTTTGTTTGGTACGACAATAAAGCAGCCGGAAATATCCTGATAGGGTAACCTAATGAAGAAAAGATGTCTTAAAATATTGAAGAGAAATACAAGAAATCTAATTTATTCTCTTCACTTAGAACCACTCTAATTCTAGGTGAATTGCATAGAAAATTACAATGCTTCTGTCAGTTGTGATTTTTTTTCTTCCAAAGGCAAGGAAGAAAAGATTATTTATAACTTTAGAAATCATCCACCACCCACTTCCTTTTTATCCCCACCCCTTATTAATGGGTAATGTAGACACCTGCCAATATTTGCAAGGTAGATTTTTAAAGGCAAAATTACTGAACTTTCTAGGAAATATTTTGGGGATGAATTGATAAGATCAGGGAAAAAATCAAAATGCAAAAACATGCTGGAAAAGCATGTTAGGAATCCAAATTCACAACATTGGAATTAACACAGCAGTGTTCAAACTTCATAAATGTGCAATAATTAGGCGAGAAGCCAAACATATGAAAGCAGAGAACAATCATATGTTAACCTAGTCTGATGCTCAGAGAATAATCTCAGGTTCAGTTGAGAATTTGCTCCTGTTTCCAAGCATTTTAGATTGCTTTCATGCTTAGTTCATCAGCTTGAAAAAAGTTATGCACATACTGTAAAATTCTTCTGCATATGTTACCAGCTCTTCTTTTGCTGTTTATATCACCACTAATTAACATTTTTAATTAAGACAAAAAACACTGTTAGCATAATACATGAAAAACTGGAGCAGGTGTTTAGGGCAATAATTTGTATAAATAGCTGTTTGCCCTACGCCAGCATCTAAATGATAATCATTAGCTAGCTTTTTAGTGGATCAAAGTGAAATTCTGCCTTTTATTTAATTTAAGGAGCAAACAGGAAGGAAAAATATACTACAAAAATAAATGCAGACACTACCAAATTTTATCATCCTCATTATACTCCTAGTATACGCTCCATTTAAAACAGGCCTTTAGAAGCCTGTCTGGTCAGCTCGCTCTCCACCACCTCTGACCTCCCTGTACGCTCCAAGTCATTCTTGAAGGCATTGTTCTAAAAAGAAATGTTTTTCCTAACTATCTCTGCAGTCTAACTCTCTTCTCCCATCAGAAGCTGGATGGATTTTTAAAAATATATTTTTATTGATTTCAGAGAGGAAGGGAGAGGGAAAGAAAAAGACAGAAACATCAATGATGAAAGAGAATCACTGGTCGTCTGCCTCCTGCACACCCCACACTGGGGATCGAGGTCGGTACCCAGGCATGTGCCCTGACCAGGAATCAAACCAGTGACCTCCTGGTTCACAGGTCGACACTCAAGCACTGAGCCACACCAGCCAGGCCAGGATGGATTTTTATAGTACTTCGTACTCTATGCCATTAAAATAAGTACTAGTATTAAAATGAGTTCATAAATATGTTCATTTTGTCTAACAAAAGAGCAAACAGCTGGAAGATTTATATTGCCAGTACATCGCTAAATTAAGGTAATTTGGATCATTGAAGTAAATTAAATTTAATTAGCTATCTAAAGAGACCTACTTCCAGGAAATGAATCACATGTGATATGTCAGTTCATGTGGGCTTCAAAGTTACCTCGATCTCTATGGCCTCCCTTCTTACTTCTGCAAAGGCTTCTCTTCTTCCCAGATTCTGGTTAGATTCGAAGATAATGGTGTCATTTGCCTCCTAGATGCCTAGGAAGAAACTGCAGATTTATTGGTGGTCATTTTTACTCTCTCATCTCTGATAGTCAATGCTCACAACCCATCATGGCAACTAAAATTTAGTGAGCATGTATAATGCACTCTGCTCAGGGATGCTCTCTTAAAATGCCTCTGCTATCATCCACTCTGTCACTTCAGTTCTTGTCCCCGTTCATGGTCTTATCATTTGCTTGATGATTCTAATGCCCTTGTTTTGATTTTCCATTCCTCATTCTTTTAACCTTCACATTGTGGCTAAATTACTTTTTTTCCTAATTTTTAAAATAAAAATGGTTCATTTCTCTTCTTCCCTATCAGTAAGTATAGCTATCTTGGCCTATCTATGGAGTAAATTATTTGTGGACTATGTATCACATATTCAATGTTTAATATTTAATTTTTAAGTACTCTAACCAACTTTGGTCTGTCCCTGGTCAATTCCTCAGGCTTGTTCCTCACTCTGACATTCCTCAGTCCACACACACACACCTCTGCATCATTGCCATTAGGAAGTATTAGGTATCATTCCCTTTGGGAATTTGATCAATTACTCTAATAAATTAAAAAATAATCATCACTGTATTAGATTCTCCAGTGAAACAGAGCCAATCATTTCTATGAGGAGATTTATTGTAGGAATTGGCTCACATGTTTATGGAAGGAGAGAAGTCCCTTAATGCACTGTCTACAAGCTGCAAGCACCGGAAAGCCAGGGGTGGAATTGAGTTTGAGTCTGAAGGTCTGAGAACCTTGGGAGACACTGGGGAACTCTCAGTCTGAGGTGGAAGACCTGAGAAGGGGGTGCATATTCAGAGTGTGAAGGCAGGGACACCTGTTTCTGCAGGCAGGAGAAGATGGACATCTCAATTCAAAAAGAGAGAGAAAAGGTGCCATTTCTCCACCTGTTTATTCTCTTTGGACTGACATTGGCGAGCGTGGATCATCTTTCCTCACTTTATTGATTTCAATGCTAATTTCTTCCAGAAACATCTTTCCAGACACACCCAGAAATATTGCTTTACTAGCTATCTGGGCATGTCTTATCCCATTCAAGTTAACACTAAAAATTAGCCATCATTATCACTACAAATCGTGTAGCATTTAGTACATACTGTAGGCTGTCCTAAACACTTTAGAAATACAACTCATTCAATTCCTTGTGAGGTAGTTGGTAACATTTCATCTATATTACACATAAGAAAACTGAATAACAAAGAATTTACACAAATAATTAAATGGCAAAGTCAGAGTACAAGTTCAGGAAGTTTGCCCTCAAATTCCATGTTCAGAACCACCAAGCTGGACTGATCTTCTCACTGAGCTCCTACATAGCAGTTGTGCAGTAACGCTTCATTATTTTAAAGTCATAACAAAAATTCAACTATAATATATCATGACTCAGTAAGTTTGACTTACACAAACAGGAGGTGGTGCTATGCATGTAACTTGGGATGTTAGGATACATTTTGTGTTTATCAGAATGGGGTCAGAGATCAACCAAAGGACTTGTATGCAGGCATATTAGCATAACCAATGGACACGGACACTGGGAGAGTGGGGGCTTGCCCTCCAGGGTGGGAGTGGCTGGGGGGTGGGGCTTCAATCAGGGAAAAAGAAGACATGTAATACTTTAAACAATAAAAAAAAGGATGAGGTATTTATAACACAATGTCTTTACTTATGTCAAATGACTGATGTAGTCCTTCACAAGAAACTGAAAGACAGAAACTGTCTGTTTACATTTCCCCGAATTTCATATGTTGAAATTGTAACCACAAAGTAATGGACTTAGGATTTGGGGCCTGTGGGAGGTGATTAGTATATAAGAATGGAACACTCAAAATGGGATTAGTGCCTTTATAAAAGAGACTCCAGAGAGCTCCCTTGCCCTTTCTACAATTGCTTCCTGAGAGGATGTGGACTCTTCTACACCAGGTTATCTTGCAGAATGCAGACTTCTTGAGCTAGAGCTAGGAGGAGGGCCGGATAAAATCAGGATCTTCTACAGAAGTGTGTAATGGCTTTTTAAAAATCCATTTTAATAAATGAATGATAGTGTCCTATTGTTTTACTTGACAGTTACCTTATAATCATTCTTAATGTCTCATTTAAAATGTAATATATCGTTTTCTTGTTAATGTGAATGGCAACTATTAGTGCTCCTTATATCTTCCTAAAGGTACTTTCATTCACCATATAAAATATTAATTGTCAGCAAAATTGGTGTATTCACATGAGAAAAATGAGTGAAAAAAAGAGAATCAATCTTTTTGAAAAATGGGCAAAATCTAAGTGTTCTTAAAGTAGGTATTCCCTCAAACTCAATTTATAACTACTATAAAATAATAATCCCATTTTGGTGTTCACTTTTATGGGTCTATCTACAGCCCTTCGAAATATTGTGTTTGGATGAAGAGGTAGAAACATAAAAACAGTAGAAGTAAAATTAAGACTTGAGCTTGTTAGCGGCAGCAGAGGAACGTGCCAACAAAGATGGGTTTTGCATTTAACACCCTCCCCCCCAAAATCATTATCAAATATTTGTGAGTTTTGAACAAAGATGATGAAATCTGTCCTGCCACACACAATTATAAGAATAAAAACATAATATGCTAATTAGACCAAACAGCCAAAGAACTTCCAGACATCATTCTGGACATCCTTCTGAATGAAGCTGCAGCAATAGGGGCCAAGGCAAAGGCAATTTGGGGTGATCAGGCAGGCAGGCGAACAGTTAGGAGCCAGTGGTCCAAAATTGTAAGAGGGATGTCCGAAGGCTGGATTAAGCCCAATCCCATAGGGATCCCTGAGGGATTGGGCCTAAACTGGCAGTTGAACATCCCTCAAGGGGTCCCGGATTATGGGAATGTGCAGGCCAGGCTGAGGGACCCCTCCCATGGATGACTTTCGTGCACTGGGCCTCTAGTACAAATAATAACAACTATGCTTGCTCCAGGGTGTCCCCTCAGCCCAGCCTGCACCCTCTCCAATCTGAGACCCCTCAGGGGATGTCTGACTGTTGTTTTAGGCCCAATCCTGGGGACATCCCTCTCACAATTCAGGATTGCTGGCTCCTAACTGCTCACCTGCCTGATCACCCCTAACTGCCCCCCCTACTAGCCTGATCACCACTAACCGCCTCTCCTGCTGGCCTGGTCACCCCCAACTGCCCCCCTGCCAGCCTGGTCACCCCACGCAGCCTGCTGTTTGGTTGTCTGTCCGGTTGTTTCAGTCATGATGACCCCTGGATTTTTATATATTAGGATTACAAAGAGTATTTTCTATTGTGCTTTTTATATTTATTCTAGTAGCCCTGTGCACGAATCTGTGTGCCAATATGAACACATTAGGTTTAAAGTCAGTAAAGACTTGCTTTTTTATTATTTATTGGTTTAATAAGAATAAAGATTAGTTTTACCTGAATTTTTCAGAATATAGAGACTTTCTCATAAAATACTAAATTTCACAGGCTTAGATATCTACTCCTGACATTGTAACATTTTATTAGCTTAAATAGTTGCTTATGAGAATCACTTTGTCTCCTGAAAAACAATAAATTTATATGTCTATACTTAATATAGCCCAGATGCTGAATGGTTGCATCTGTACATTGAAGCCAAATCCGCTAGCATGCTCCTTTACTTGGTGTAGATACTTTAAATATTTTTCCAGTTGTGGGAACTATGGATTAGTTTATGTGGGGGGAAAAAGTTTCAACTGTATTTCAGAAACATGTGAAAGCTGATAATATAGTTCCCCAGTTAATATATACTAGTAATCTGGAGAAAATCCCAGGATGGCAAAGTGAGCAAGTCAAATTTATGGGTCCAGCAATCCATCTAAATGTGTTACAAATAGTTCAGAAAACATTAAGTTCTATCAAGTAAATTTATAATTTTTAAGAAATATAGGATCATTGGATCTGTGTATCTACATTATGAAAATAAAGATCAGTAAAGTGTACAGGGGTGTTTACAATTGTAAATTTGAGAGTTAAACACATCTGGAGTTTGTGCTGGCTTTGCCTTTAGAAAATGTTTGATGTTAATCCTGCTGATCATCTTAAATTTTAAATCTTTAGAGTTAAAACATCTACTTCATAAAGTTGCCACAAGGCACAAATAAACACTGTAAATAGAGAAAGTGGTATTGTGCCATGGAAGCTGCTAAATAAATTATCCTATATAATAAAAGACTAATATGCAAATTGTCCCCTCAGGAGTTCAACCAACTGGGAGTTCAACCACTTGCTATGCTGTGCGCTGACCACCAGGGGGCAGCGCGGAATGAAGGAAAGCCCTGGCTGGCAGCCAGAAGGCCCTGATGAGCCCTGATCACCGGCCAGGCCTAGGGACCCTACCAGTGCACAAATTTCGTGCTCTGGGTCTCTAGTGATTATGTAATAATCTAGAACATACAGATTATCTCCTTGGCTTATGATGTTTAGAGAAATAGGTGCTATATATCATTAAAATGTGATATATAATAGTATATATATATATATTACATATAATAACTTAATTTGAAGGATCTTTACCTGATATCTCCAACTCACTCTTAATTTGTGAACTACTTTAATATGTCAGTTATGTATTGGCTTATTCCTTGCATTCCATATACTGTCTTTCCTCATCTTCCCTACACTAGATTATTGACAAATATACTAGGCTCCCAGCAAAATGTGTGTTTCTTTTATTGTGTTAGCTTTTTACATTTAATTGAAATACTGGCTTAATTTTATGTAATTAAAAGAATAACTATGAGAAAGCATAAACCGTGTACATGTGCATACATGTGTGTCTGATCCAGAGAAGGAACTCAGTGAAAACCATTGTTTGAACTAAGACATGTTATGCTGTTTAAGTACATCTAAAATGATGGAACTTAAACTGAAGGTGAGTCAGAAACTTACTTTTGTTTTATATAAAAAATATGTTATATTAATGTTGAACACTGCTGAAATAGAAATGCTTGTGTTTTCTCAAACTGTTGAAATGTATAAGAATGAATAGTAATAGTGCTATCAGAAAAAAATCTGATTAATAATAATAGTTATCAGAAAAATAAATCAACTATAAAACAAAACATATTTTTCTTTGGTTTTCAAATATTTTCCCTTCTATACTAAGGGGTTAAAAGTAAGTTACACTTTAAGAGGAAATATAATAAATTTTTAAAAGAGACCCATGATATGTATAACTTAACTTATACAGTGTTACATGTCAAGTATACCTCAATAAAGCTGGAAAGAAAAAATAAACTAATAATAAGTTGTATGTCCTCCAGGAAAATAATTTACTTTTTGCTATAAGTAAATATTAAACAGAAAAGGTTATACATTACAAAATTTTCTTGTGACTTCTTCCCTAAATATTTGATATATAATATTCCTCTGTAAATTCTTAGTATCACAGAGAAGTTAAAGACAACCCCACTCAACCACTCAATGAGACAGAAACTTTATAGACAATTTGAGAAAATGTCTTGCTTATTTGTTTTTATACATAAAAGCTGTCATCGGATGTATACTATATACTAGACAATTGGTTTTGCTTCAAATCATAAATCTGTCATGGCCGGCTTTATCATTTGCTGTCTGACACTTTCCACTACTAATAACCTCGGTGAGGAATAAGAAGTTGGAGTGGAAAGCTCTTTGTGAGCCACCTTTGTAGTACATTTGTCAGTTTCATGTTTTTAACTCCTAGCTGCTGCTGTGGAGACATTCCTAATTCATTCTCATTTGAGAGTCCTCACATTTTATCTACTTTTCAGAGCTCAATGTTATCTGATGTTATTTCACGCTGAGATGAAACACTGACTGTATCAGTAGGGATAACTGCTGAGAAGAAAGAACAAAAGAATTGCATATATCTAACAGTCCAGAATGTTCACTGGGGTTGTGCTGAGCTAGAGGATTTACTTCTATCCCAAAAGGATTGTTTCATAATATATCGGTTCCTATAAACTTTGAAACATGCAAAGGAAGTAAGAACTCAACCACAAGTTTCACATATGGGTGAAAATCTCAAAGTGATCTTATTGTTGTCACTTTCTTTTTATTTCCCATAAGAAAACAGTTTTGCATAGGCAACCCAAGTGTCCTTGGGAACTTGATCTAAAGGATAAAACTTAAGGATTTAATCTCTGGAAACAGGCAAAAACTTAACATTTATTGATCTGATCACTTTGCATGTCTCACAGGGGTGCAGTTGGGAGTAAACACTTCAACAAACGATGACAGTACAAGTGATGGAGGAGCGACTCCACAATCCCATCCAGAGACTGTTTGTTGTGGGGGATAGTGCACCGACCACAAGGAATGACGTTTCATGGACAAGCTACATTGGCATTCAAGGGCAAGGCTCCTGGCTGTAAGTGCAAGTGGGAGGGATATCACAACTGTGGAGGTCTTCGCCAAAGAATAAAGGGTCTGAGCCCTGGCCCAGGAGACCTGCACCAGGAAAAGGAGTCCCCATCACATCCGGCTTTGAAAACCAGCGGGGCTTATGTCTTGGAGAACCAAAGGGCTGTAGGAAACGCAGGTTATTTTCTTTCTGAGTCTTGCCACAGAGGCAGCAGTTGGAAAATTACCTAGGTCATGTGTTAAGGTGATACGCTGACTAAATTTAGGTGTGTTAGAACTTTCTCCTGAGTCAGAGGTGCTGGTGGGTGCCAGTCCCCTCCCCCACCCCCGCCTTTCTTTACCCTCACTGGTCTGACACTGGCAGGCGCTATTTCTGACACTCTCTGTTAACCTTGCTAACACTGGTCATCCCAGCTGGCATATCCCTGAAGACTCACCCTAGCTGGTTCCCCACCAAAGTGGCACTGCCCTGCCACACCCAGTGGCAGCCTCAGTCACGGCCAGCACACAGCACTGTGTCTGCTACAGCACGGGACTCACAGCTTGCCACACCAAAGGCTTGCCTTGCATGCCAGTGAGCCCGTGGAGGAGACTATGCAACTCACAGTTTTCTAAAATTAACTAAAATTTATCTTTTCTACGATAGTCATAATCTTGTCAGAAATACATTATAAAACTAACTTCAATTTATATGACTTGATTATAAGAATATTAAAGAATCCAAACCATCTGAACATATCTTGAAACTTCTTTTAAAAATCATTTGACAAAACTCCTGGCAGATTTTAGTTTTAGCCCCTTTTGAGACTATAAGCAATCCTTTACAAGCATGAGATACCATTATTCCAGTTTGAAAGTACATCCTATCTAATAAAAGATTAATTAATATGCAAATTGACCATCACTCCAACACACAAGATGGCTGCCCCCATGTGGTCAAAGATGGCTGCCCCCATGTGGACATAAGATGGCCGCCACAAGATGGCCAGCAGGGGAGGGTAGTTGGGAGGGACTAGGCCTGCAAGGGAGGACAGTTAGGGGTGACCAGGCCTGCTGGGGAGGGCAGTTGGGGGGGACCCAGGCCTGCAGTGGAAACCAGTTGGGGGGTACCCAGGCCTGCAGGGAAGGGTAGTTAGGGGCAATTGGGCTGGCAGGGGAGCAATTAGGCATCAATCAGACTGGCAGGGGAGTGGTTAGGGGGTGATCAGGCTGGCAGGCAGAAGCAGTTAGGGGCAATCAGGAAGGCAGGCAGGCGAGCAGTTGGGAGCCAGCAGTCCTGGATTGTGAGAGGGATCGGGCCTAAATGGGCAGTCGGACATCCCTCGAGGGGTCCCATATTGGATAGGGTGCAGGCTGGGCTGAGGGACACACACACACCCCCGTGCACAAATTTCATGCACCGGGCCTCTAGTTAGATAATATTTGTAAAACTCTCCAACATCAATCTTGGAACATACCATAATATAGCATTTAGTGAAAAATAGAAGTCAGGGTAGTTGTAGTGATAGCTGTATTATAATAATAAGCTTTGGCAATCTTCCTTTTGAAAGGCTAGTTTAAAAGATACTAATAATATTTGATATCATTGCTTATCAGTCACTAATAAACAGATTAGATTTATAGTTACCATTTTATAATTCATGCTTATATGCAAATTATGGCATTATAATTATAGTGCATTGCTTATAAAGATAAACCTATTTATGTGTTAGGTTAATGTTTAATTGGCATGCATAGAATTATAAACCAAATGCAAAATAAGTACAGTGCAACACTGCACTTCATCTTAATTACATTCAGATATTTGTGAGGATTTTCGCTTATTTTTCTTCTCTTAAAGAAAAATGAAAATATTTTACAAAAAACCTTCATAATAGGGAACACCATATGGTTCATTATTCATCCATTAGAGAAAATTGAAAAGAACAGCTTGTTCTCTTGTAATGCACTGATCCTCACTTTACCTTCCAGTACAGTGAAATTCTGATCTCAGAATTTCAGGTTTGATCTCAAATCTTTGATCCTGGTTGCCGATTTGTTAACCCTCCATGATTCATTTTGTTGTGCTTCTTGGTGTGATCATTTATATACAAAACATAGCACTCCTGGCTGTCAAAATAATCCTTGAATCCTAAATATTAGACATCTGTATTTTATTATATAAAAATAGAAAAGATACTGTAGTCCAAAGTTACATTTAAAATTGACTTAGCCCTAGCTGGTTTGGCTCAGTGTATAGAGCGTTGGCCTGGGGACTGTAGGGTCCCAGGTTCAATTCCAGTCAAGTGTACATGCCTGGGTTGCAATCTCGATCCCCAGTAGGCGGTATGCAGGAGGATTTTCTCTCATTATGATGTTTCTATCTCTCTCTCTCTCTCTCTCCCTCTCCCTTCCTCTCTGAAATCAAGAAAAATATATTTTAAAATGAAGTTATTCATCTATCTTTGAAGATTATAATATATTGAGAACTATTGCTATGGTTGATCAGATATAGAAACCCTCACTTCTGTAGCAGGCACTTGGGGTTGAGGGAATGTGAAAAGGAATTAAAATATTTTATCAAAATCATTGTATAACCACCCTCAGGCAATTATAGGAATAGGCAAAATATCCCACACTGAAATATTGTTGGCCATAGGTAAGCATAAGATAACACAAATTTAAAGCATAAGGATCACTTAGTGTGAGTCAAGAAAGAGTCAACTGGTAGACTAGCATAGGTGGGAAGTACGAGTGTGATTAGGACATGGCATGAGCTTGTTTCCCTGTTTTAAGGGTTGCAAGCTTATTTGCTTATAGATGTCATATAGATACCTTAACAGAATTGAGTGACTTAATGGCATCTGATGTTTGGTCTCAGCATCCAGGACAATGGATAATGGTGGAATGTGGTGAAATGAAGAGCAGGGTCCCTGTCTGAAAGGCGCTGACACTTCCACTCCTCCGATGATGGTTATGTTAATTACTATTGTCATAGTTTTCACAAGGAAAGGCCCAAATGTTATATCAGTGCATTTTTAATTGAAAAATAGTTAATAATTTTCATTCGGTTTCAATTTTTATTTTTTAAAGCAACAAAATTGAGGAGCAGAGGTATATAGATCTCCTATATACCCTCTGCCCCCACACAGGCAGTGTCCCCCACTATCAACTTCCCACAGTGGAGCGGTGCATTTGCTACCACTGCTGAACCTGCATTGAGAAATCATCATTTCCAAGAGCTCACTCTTGGTATTGTATAGTCTATGGATTTGAACAAATGTATAATGACATGTATTCATTATTATAGTGTCATACAGAATGCTTTCACTGCCCTACAAATCCTCTGCACTCTGCCTTTTCATCACTTCCTTCCACTTAACCCAGCAACCACTGATCTTTTTCTTTCCTCCCTAGTTTTGTCTTTTCAAGAATGTCATTGGTATAGTTGGAATCCTACATTATATAGTCTCTCCAGTAATATGCCTTAAACTTCCCTCCATATCTTTTCATAACTTGTTAGCTCATTTTTTTTTTTAACACTGAATAATGTTCCATTATTTAGGTGTATTATAGTGTATTTATACATTCACCCACTTAAGGTTGCTTCCAAGTTTTGGAAATTATAAATAAAGCTGCAATAAACATGTGTGTACAGGTTTTTGTGCAGACACATGTTTTTAACTCCGTGTGAATATCAAGGGGCATGTTTGCTGTATTATATGATGAAACTATGTCTTCTTTTGTAAGAAACCACCAAACTGTCTTCCAGAGTGGAGGTACCATTTTGCATTCCAATCAGCAATGAATGGATGAGAGTTCCTACTGTTTTACATCCTCACCATCATTTGGCATTGTCAGTGTTTTGGATTTTGTCTAACGGATGGGTACTGTATCCCATTGCTGTTTTAATTTGCAATTCCCTAGTGACATATGATGTTGAGCACCATTGCATATGCTTATTTGCCATCTGTATATCTTCTTTGATAAAATGTCTAGTTAGGTCTTTTGCCCATTTTTTAATTAGGTTGTTTGTTTTCTTACTGTCAAGTTTTAAGATTTCATTGTACATTTTGGAAACAGTCCTTTATCAGATCTCTTTTGCAAACATTTTTTTCTCCCAATCTGTGGTTTGTCTTCTAATTCTCTTGACATTGTCTTTTGCAGAGAAGTTTTTAATTTCAAAGAAGTCCAGCTTATTAAATTTGTTCTTTCATGGAGCATGCCTTTGGTGTTGTATCCTGAAAGTCATAGACATACCCAAGGTCATTTAGAATTTCTTTTAATTCTCTTCTAGAAGATTTTGTGTTTTGTATTAGTCTGTGATTGATTTTGAGTTAATTATTGTGAAAAGTGTGTTCAAATTCATTTTTTTAAACCTATGGATGTCCAGATTCCAGCACCATTTGTTGAAAAGATTATTTTTACTCCATTGTATTTCCATTGCTCCTCATTAAATCAGCTGTGTGGATCTATTTCTAGGCTATGTATTCTGTTCCTTTGATTTATTTGTCTATTCTTTTGCAAATAGCATAATATTGTCTCAATTACTATAGCTTTATGTTAAGTCTTAAAGTTGTATAGTGTCAGTCTTCCATATTTGTTCTTCTCTTTTAGTATTATGTTGCTTATTCTGGGTCTTTTGACAAAAGTTTACATTTTTTAAATATTAGAATAAATATTTTTATATGTTGTGTGCCAACACTGTATAGGTTAAACTAAATATCTTTGCAAGTTGTTTTGAGCCCAAATATTGCAAATGTGTTAAGCCTACACCAAAAATCCATAGAGTATTTTGAAAAGATTTCTAGACTATTTCTGTTTAATGTTGGGGTAGGACAGTGAGAGGAAATTTAGGAATCTCTTCAAAACTGCAATTTAGGTGGAATAGAACAGGACTGGTCCCTTAAACTTTGCCCTAGCCTTTCAGGCACCAATGATAAGAGCTTCTATTCATTCAAAACAGAAGCAGGGACTGTTTCCACTTAGAGTTGCAGTGAACCAGGCACCATGAAGACTATATCCAATGAAGCAGATAAAAGAAGGACACTTGGTTGCTGCAACCATTCAAGAAAGATTTCATTGAAATATGCTAATTTGACAGAGAACCTCTTTCTCTACCATTTTAATGTGGCCTTTTTATGTCATTTTCTGCATAGAAGCAGTAACTCCTCAACTTGGCCATATCTCTACATGCTTGAGGACCCTTTGAAGTAATTCAACACCTTCCCCACCCAGAATACTTCATCTGACCACACACACACACACACACACACACACACACACACACACATTACCATGTTTGATGATCCTCAAGATTATATTAAACTAGAGGCCTGGTGCACGAAATTCATGCACGGGGAGGGCGAAGGGTTGTCCCTCAGCCCAACCTGCACCCTCTCCAATCTGGGACCCCTTGAGGGATGTCTGACTGCCTGTTTAGGCCTGATCCCAGTTGGATATTCCTCTCACAATCCAGGACTGCTGGCTCCCAACTGCTTGCCTGCCTGCCTTCCTGATTTCCCTAACCACTCCCCTGCCAGACTGATTGATGCCTAACTGCTCCCCTGACTGCCCTCCCCTGCCAGCCTGGTCACCCCTAAGTGTCCTCCTCTAACAGCCTGGTCCCCCCAACTGCCCTCCCCTGCTGACCCGGTCACCCCTAACTGCCCTCCCCTGCCAGCCTCATCACCCCTAACTGCCCTCCCCTGCAGGCCTGGGTCCCCCCAAAATGCCCTCCCCTGCAGGCTTGGTTCCCCCCAACTGCCCTCCCCTGCAGGCCTGATCACTCTGAACTGCCTAACTGCCCTCCCCTGCCAGCCTCATCACCCCTGACTGCTCTCCCCTGCTGGTCTGATCCCCCCTCCCCTGCAAGCCTTGTGCCCCCCCCCCCCCAACTGCCCTTCCCTGCAGGCCCAGTCACACCCAATTTCCCTCCTCTGCCAGCCTGGTCACCCCTAATTGCCCTCCCCTGCAGGCTTAATCGCCCCCAACTGCCCTCCCTTGCAGGCCTGGTCCCCCCCAACTGCCCTCCCTTGCAGATCTGGTCCCTCCCAACTGCCCTTTCCTGCAGGCCTGATCACCCCCAACTTCCCTTTCCTGCAGGCTTTATCATCCCAACTGCCCTCCCTTGCAGGCCTGGTCCCTCCCAACTGCTCTCCCCTGCTGGCCACCTTGTGGTGGCCATCTTGTGTCCACATGGGGGCAGTCATCTTTTGTGTTGGAGTGATGGTCAATTTGCATATTACTCTTTTATTAGATAGGATTTTTCTATCACGTACTCTCATGACACCTTATACTTCTACTCAATGCACTTAGCATCCTAATTGAACAGTTAATTTGGTATTTACATGTCACCTATCAGCATATAAGTTCCATAATGGCCAGAGCCATAAAAGGTCCCTTCTCCAGTCTCATTGCTAATGCAGTCTTTGCATACAATCAGAATAACTTAATATTTGTTGACAGAATAAATAGATATAAATGAATATATTGTTGACCTTGGTGAACATATTATATTCTCAAAAAATAGTAAGAAAACATCATTCCATTTGTGGAAACTCTGAAACTCTGGGAGTGGACTCAAGAAATTACTGATTTTTTTCCCCCAGTTTTACTCTAATAGTGGCAAAAACAGTCCTTCAACTTCACTATCATAACTTGAAAATAATTGCCAAATACAAACAGATCAACTAGAAACCATAACTATACTGTTCACCGTGGTGTGGAGTTGATGATTACTTCACTTTTTATACATCTACAACTATGTTAACATTAATTTAAGAAACACTTACAGAATGCTTCCTCTACTGGCTTAAAATTAGTCACTTACTTTAAGTGGATAGGTCCAGAATGATGACATGACGTTCCTTAAAATATTAAAAGTCCTAGATTGTAATGTTGAGATTTTGTTTTCTTGAAACTTCTAATAATATAACAAAATTGCAGTTGTACAGCTGTGATGGTTTCTTGGTTTCCATAGAAGAGTGTGTTTTTTATTGTTAAGCAAGGGCTGAGAATCCATCTATATTCAGATGTTCCTCTTGCATGATGGCTCAATTATTATTGTTGCTACTAATCATCTCAGTACTTGGCAAGACTCATTCATACTGCAGGAAAGCAAACTTTCCCAGAAATCAAAACACCAAATGTTCTGAACAAAATAATTGGAGGATAAGGGTCTCCTTAGAATCTGAAATTTTTGCTTGACAGAACCTTGACAAATGTGAGTGGGTGTCTAATCAAAAGGGTATTTGTCGAAGAGCATAGCTCACAATTTTCAACACAGCAAGGGAAATATTTGGTTCCTTTGGTGCAACTGGAGCTTAAATTCAGGCAGACCATTCCAAGTCTCTGATCCAGATTGATTTTTAATTCAGAAGTCAATGACTTGAAGATTCATTTTCTAGGTTTTGTTCAGATGTGAAAGCAATGTCTTACTCTCCTACCAAAGGCAGTAATGGCAGAACTGTGTGTGACTACACTCAGCTTCTAGGAGCTGAGGTTAAGGGCCTGAAGTAAAGAAACATGCAGCGTTTTGTTCTGTATGTTTATGAAGTAGAAAAAACATGATCAGATCCATAATGAGTATTTTATGTGCATTTACCTTTTTAAAAATGTTTTTAATTTTTAAAATTGATTTCAGAGAGGGAGAGGGAGAGATAGAAACATTAATACTGAGAGAGAATCATTAATTGGCTGCCTCCTGCATGCCCCCTACCGGTGATCGGCCCACAGCCTAAGCATATGCCTTGTTGGGGAATCGAACTGTGACCTTCTGGATCATAGATCAATGCTCAAACACTGAGCCACACCTGGCTGGACTATACATTCACCTTTTGCAAAAGAAACAGAGCCATATAATGAGTGTTTATAATTTACTTTTTCTTGACAAACTTGTTTCTCAAACTTAACAACTTTAGGAAATTGGTACTTCTCTGAAAATGCCAATAATCAAGCGTGAGGTAGAAAATACCTTAGGAAATGTTTAAAACTACTTATATCTTCTGATAAAAATCTGTCTGGCTATAAGAGTAATGCTTTTTTCCTAACCGGATGTCTTCCCTATGAACTGTATTTATATGGTAATCCTATATAATAAAAGAGTAATATGCAAATTGACTGTACCTCTGCTACACCCATAAGCCATGCCCACAATCCACGCCCCCCAGCCAATCAGGAGCAAATATGCAAATAAACCCAACCAAGATGGCTGCAGCCACAGAGAGAGCAGGAGGGTGGCTTGCCTTTCCCTGGCAATGGAGGAAGCCAAGTTTTCCACCTGCCCTTGCCAGCCCAGGCCTCCATTCAATGCTACAAAGTTTCAATGATAGAAGATAAATAAATCCCAATAAAAATGGCAGCAGCCACGGAGCTGGAGAGAGCATGAGGCTAGGGTTGCGCCTGGCGAAAGAGGAAGCCAAGCTTCTGCAGCCCTGGCCTGCCTTGTCCTCCGCTTAAGGCTACAAAGTTTCAATTATAGAAGATAAATAAATCCCAACAAAAATGGCTGTGGCCATGGAGCTAGCAGAAGGCTTGGCTCCACTCCAGGCTACAAAGTTTCAACTGTAGGAGATAAATAAATCCCGGGTACCAGGGCCTCCATTTGGGTTGCTGGGGGATGTGGCCGGCCTGCAAACCACCACAGGCTCCTCGCCCATGCCACCCCACACTCTAAGGGAACCCCCACCCTGATCTGGGACACCCTTCAGGGAAAACCAGTTGGCCCCCACCCATACACCAGGTCTCTATCTTATCTAATCCTATCTAATAAAAGAATAATATCCAAATTGACCATCACTCCAACACACAAGATGGCTGCCCCCATGTGGTCAAAGATGACTGCCCCCATGTGGACACAAGATGGCCACCACAAAATGGCCAGCAAGGGAGGGCAGTTGGGAGGGACCAGGCCTGCAAGGGAGGGCAGTTGGGGCTGATTAAGCCTGCAGAGGAGGGCAGTTAGGGGTGACCAGGCTGGCAGAGGAAGAAAGTTGAGGGAGACCAGGCCTGTAGGGAAGGGCAGTTGAGGGGGAACCCAGGCCTGCAGGGGAGAGCAGTTGGAGGGAACCAGGCCTACAGGGGAGGGCAGTTAGAGGTGACCAGGCCTGAAGGTGAGGGTAGTTAGGGGCAAACAGGCTGCAGGGAAGCAGTTAGGCATCAATCAGCCTGGCAGGGGAGTGGTTAGGGGGTGATCAGGCTGGCAGGCGGTTAGGGGCAATCAAGAAGGCAGGCAGGTGAGCAGTTGGGAGCCAGCAGTCTTGGTAGGGTTGGGCCTAAACAGGCAGTTGGACAACCCTTGAGGGGTTCCAGATTGGAGGGTGCAGGCTGGGCTGAGGGACACTCCCGCCCCTATGCACAAAATTCCTGCACCGGGCCTCTAGTACCTAATATTAGGCAAACATGTAAATTGACTGTACCTCTGCTACACTCACAGCCAATCAGAGTGAGTATGCAAATTAACCCACAAAAGATGGCAGTTAATTTGCATACAGAGGCACCCTTCAGCCTGGGTCCCAGGAACTTTCTTGGCAACCAGGTCACTCGAGGTCACTCAAGATAGGCCCTGTGTGGGTTCTGAGCAACCTGGAAAGGGCCTGAGCCAGGGGGTTCCTGGACAGGGGCTGAGCTGGTGATTGGTGGGGCCTGGGCAGGGGTGGAGTTGGTGATCAAAGGGAGCTGGGGGGCCCCTGCCCAGGCCCTGAGGCTTTAGGCCTTGGCAGGGGTGGAGCTGGCGATTGGAGGGAGCAGGGGCAGAGCCAGCTATCACAGGTGATCGGCAGCAATCGACGATGGGTGTAAACTACAGAGGTAACACCTTTTCTGACTGCTCATTGGCTAAGCTCCCTGTATGCCACTGGTAATATTTTTAGTAACTTGTATATAAGAATCCAAAAAGGTGATCTAAGTTTTTTCCACCACACTCCTGGAGAAAAATACGAAGGCCCACTGCTGGAGGGCTAAGAAATGTCATATCCTGCCCTGACAGGTTTGGCTCAGTGGATAGCGCGTCAGCCTGCAGACTCAAGGGTCCCAGGTTCGATTCCCTTCAAGGGATGTACCTTGGTTGCGGGCACATCCCCATTTCCTTAGATCACATTATCTTCATGTAACTCTCATTCCCATGAGTGTGCTATTGTTTTTCATGATTGGTACATCAAACTGAGTATCTCAAAAACATGTTTCAAGATTCTCCTGATTATTCACCCAGAGGTGTATTCCTGTGTGTAATCAATCCACGTCAGATCTATTGTTATGTTTGCTGTCACACATAGAACTGAGTCCATTGCTCTCATGTTATCTTTGTAATGTTATCTTTTCCATCTTGGAACCCACTCCTTATTCAGCCTTCATTATTTTGTAAGCTCAAGCTACACTTCTTTCCTGAATCATTTCCTATAACCTAAACCTCAAGCAACTTTACTCAGAAATTGTATGTATGATCTGCCCCAGAGACTGGAATTTATCACATTGTATTTCTTATATTAATACTTTTCTTTCTACAACTATTCACATGCCTAAAATGTGTATCACTATACTGGAAATTGGATTGTAAAGATGAACAAGAGGCATTTCTTTCCCTTGATTTGCTCACAGATTGACACCTCTATGGATTTTCCACTACACCTGGTGAACATGATTCCTACATTATATTGGATGTCAAGGTTTACAAATTGTCTAAATAGTGTACTCTAAAATTTTATCAGTCACCCCTTTATCAAACCTACTCTTAAGAAAATGATCAGAATATATCTCACAATTAGACTAAATATAAATTCAGGAACCTGATACTCTTGTTGCCCAGAAGAATCTGGTACCCAATGCCAGGACTTCAACTGCATGGAGGATAGCAAAGACATTCACAATGCCAGCCTCCAGGACTAGAAGTCCACACATTTCTGCCCACTGCATTTAGTATCAGTATCTCCAAGGAAAACACAACTCAGCCAAGCCCTCCATAGAACAAGCCCTTTACTCACATGGAGAAGAGAGAGCAAGTTTAGTCCCAATGGTGTGCACTGGCCCTTCATGACCCACAGTTCCCTATGCACACTGTCCTTATCCCTTCCTTCCTCCCCCGTGGGTGATGCAGGGCAATTGGCCTCTGGGCACCCCCTGGTGCTACAGCAGAAGCCCCCACCCCTGCCCCACAGAATCTGAAATATTGAAAGTTGAGGGCCATCTGAGAGCCACAGAGGCACATAATTAAGCAAAACAAAGGAACACTCACTGAATATAAAACAGGGAAACACATTCTCATACAAGTTTCTAAGCCTGCCACAGGCTGAGTGGACTCTTTATCTCATGGTAGTGTTTCAGGACCAAGGCTCAATTTTATGTGGTTGAGTGGCAGTCTAAAAACTACATGCATACCTTTCCTAACACTTATACTGAATGAGAAAACATATATATATATATATATTATCCTATATAATAAAGAGCTAATATGCTAATTAGACCCAGATGGTGAACAACCTTCCGGAATGACCTTCCAGAATGACCAGTGGGTGGGGCCGTGGGGCTGCGAGGCAGGCAGGGATGTGAGGGCTGAGCCACTTGCACGAATTTCGTGCATTGGGCCTCTAGTGTTATATATGTGCCCTGACCTGGAAGACCTCTTGGTTCATGGGTTGACACTCAACTACTAAGCCACACTGACCAGGTGAGGAAATATATTTTCAGAAATATAGATTAAGTCAACTCAAGTGGAGAGGCTAAGTGGTTTGTTTTCTTTTCTTTTTTTTTTTTTCAGTTGTCTATCTTCACATTTTTGTTTGACTTTTTAATTTAAATTCTTTATTGTTGAAAGTATTACATATGTCTCCTTTTCCCCCCATTGACCTCTCCCTGGCCATTTCCCCCCTCCTCAAAACATGCTCTCACTCCCCTACTGTCTGTGTCCATTGGTTATGCTTATATGCATGCATACAAGCCCTTTGGTTGATCTCTTACCCCACCCCCACCAAACCCTCCCCTGCCTTCCCTCTGAGGTTTGATGGTCTGTCCGATGTTTCTATGTCTCTGGATCTATTTTTGTTTATCAGTTTATGTTTTTCATTATATTCCACAAATGAGTGAAATTATGTGATACTTATCCTTCCCTGACGGGCTTATTTTGCTTAGCATAATGCTCTCCCGGTCCATCCATGCTGTTGCAAATGGTAAGAGTTCTTTCTTTTTTGCAGCAGTGTAGTATTCCATTGTGTAGATGTACCATAGTTTTTTAATCCACTCATCTACTGATGGGCACTTAGACTGTTTCCAAATCTTAGATAAAAAATTGTGTTGCTATGAACATAGGCATGCATAACTTCCTTCTGATTGGTGTTCTGAGTTCTTGAGATATATTCCTAGAAGTGGGATCACTGGGTCAAATAGTAGTTCCATTTTTAATATTTTGAGAAAACTCCATATTATTTTCCACAGTGGCTGCACCAGTCTGCATTCAAACCAGCAGTGTAAGATTTGTTTTCATTATGTATGTACAGCCTACAGATGGATCAGTCATTTCCTAATATCTAATGCACACTATTAGGGATTCCTGTGTCATTTAACTTAGGGGCTCTTCTTTACAACAAAAGAAGAAGACACAAAACATAATCTGGGTTTTGGCAGCATGCTTCAGACATTTTTATTGGCATTTATGACTTTAAGATAATCACTTATAAAATAAAAAGTATTCTGTTGAATATATTATGTGAAATTTTGCAAGTAATTGTGGCCAACTAATATTTTATCTCTGTTTAAATGGAAGCCCAACTTTACCATTTTCTAAACTTTCTCTTTGATATACCAGCTTTTCTTCTGTAAGTGGAAGTTTGTCCTCTAAGCACATTATAAGTTCTTTAAGGCAACGAACAAATGTCTTCTACTTTGACATATCTCATCGCATGCTAAGATACTGCAATGTTGGGAAGGAAGTAGGCGATAAAATTAGGTAGATTAATGACATAGTTTCAGATGCAGGTGCAAATAACTTCTCAGCATTATATTCTACTAGAGGTCAAGTGCATGAAATTCCTGCACTCAGACGAGGCGGGGGGGGGGAGGTCCCTCAGCCCAGACTGCACCCTTTCGCAGTCCGGAAGACCTCAGGAGATGTCCAACTGATGGTTCCTATAGGGAGTGGGCCGAAGCCATCAGTCAGACATCCTTAGTGCTGCTGTGGAGGTGGGAGAGCACCCACCACCTCTGCTGCGCTCACCAGCCATGAGCCCAGCTTCTGGCTGAACAGCACTCCCCCTGTGGGAGCACACTGACCACCAGTGGACAGCTACTGCATTGAGCATCTGCCCCCTGGTGATCAGTGCATGTCATAGTGACCGGTTGTTCTGCTGTTCAATCGATTTGTATATTAGCATTTTTTATATAGTATAATGTCTTATTATGGGCAAGGCCTCTAATTCAATTTTTTTATGTAGTTAAAGGGAGGAGCAGAATTTTCACTTGAGCCTGAAGCTAAAATTGCCCTTAGCTCAAAAATCTGCATACCACTGAGATACATCTTGGTGAGGCTCATTCTGAACCCCCACACTGTTCTGTTATGTGTATAAGTATTGAGAATCATTTTCTTTCTAGTGAAAGGAATCTTTTGTTATGTTACTACAATGACTAACTTTATCTCATGAGTTGTGTTTTGGCTTCAAGCCTTATCCAGTATTCATGCAGCAACTTCAGCTCTTCTGTTCAATATTACCTGGGATATCTTTTATTTTACTTTTCTCTAAATCTTTCTAGATTTTTATGTATTAGACTAAAAGCCTGATGCACGAAGATTCGTGCAAGCGTCCCACCCCGCCCCTGGCCTCTTGGCACCTGTGTATGCGAATTAACCCGCCATCTTTGTTCGGTTAATTTGTATACTTGCTCCTGATTGGCTGGTGGGTGTTGTGAAGGTACGGTCAATTTGCATCTTTCTCTTTTATTAGTGTATATAGGAATAGCCCATGAACACAGACAATAGTCTGGCGAAGGCCTGGAAGGGGTGGATGCAGGGTGGAGGAGATCAATGGGGGGAAAAAAAACTAAAATAAAGGGACATCTGTAATATTTTCAACAATAAAGATACATCCTATATAATAAAAGGGTAATGTGCAAATTGACCTTAAAGGCAGAACGACCGGTCGCTATGATGCGCACTAACCACCAGGGCACAGATGCTCAACGCAGGAGCTGCCCCTTGGTGGTCAGTGTGCTTCCACAGGGGGAGCACCGCTCAGCCAGAGCTGGCTCATGGCTGGCCCGTGCAGCGGCGGACCTAAGCCGTTAGTTGGATATCCCCCGAGGGCTCCCAGAAGGATGTCTGACTGCCGGCTTAGGCCTGATCCCCAGGGGAGCAGGCCTCAGCCATCAGTCGGACATCCCCCAAGGGGTCCTGGACTGCAAGAGGGAACAGGCTGGGCTGAGGGACTCCCCCGAGTACATGAATTTTCATGCACCAGGCCTCTAGTTTTAAATAAAGGAAAATATCTTAGTTGAAAAGAGTTTATGTGAAATAATATAAGTAATTGCTCTACACTGTACTTTATATTCTCAACTCCTCTCAAAGAGATATTAATTAGCCCTATGTTCACTTAATATTAATTGACCCTATGATCACTGACTGCAGGACTGACTTACACCACACCGAGCCAGCATTGACTGCCATGGGAGCTATGATTAGACCCTGCTTTTCTCTCCTGCCCTCTGTCCAGGCCTGATCACAGTCCCCTCAGCAGTCATTGCTGGGTTGCTGAGTCACCCACAGCATGGTGACCCAGCACTGACTGCAGGACTGACTTCCAGTGTTTGGTTGAGTCTCCAGTCGTTTTGGATGTTAGGGACCCTGGCTATTTTGTATAGATTGTTATATAAACGCTTTGCCTTACACTCTTCCAATAGGATACATAGCTGACCCTTGAATAACATGAAGAATAGGGATTCCAAACCTCCACACAATTGAAAAGCCACATAAAACTTTTGGCTCCCTAAGCACTTAACTACTAAGTGTCTATTGTTGACCAGAAGGTTTATTAATGACATAAACAGTCAGTTAGTACATAGTTTGTATTGTTATAGGTATTATATACTGTATTCCTACAATAAAGTAAGCTAGAGGGAAAATATTATCTAGAAAATCATAGGGGAGAAAATGTTTACCATATTTATTGGAAAAAATCCAAGTATAAGTGGACTTGTGCATTTTAAGTGCATGTTGTTTCAGGGTCAGCTGTAGTTGAGATAACACTTAGTGCAGTGCTGTATTAATTTTAAATTTGTGGATAAAAAAATTATAGCAAATTTAGTGGCTAAAAACTGAACACTATCATTTCTGTAGGTGAGAAGTCTAGGGGTGACTTTGCTGCATCTTCTGTTCTGGGACTCAATAGGCCACAGTCAATATAGGCCACAGTTGGCCAGGAGATATAATCATCTGGATGCTTGACTAGGGAGCAGTCTGCTCCAAGCTCAGTCACACTGTTGGCAATATACACCTCCTTGTAGATGTGGGACCAACAACCCCATTGTCAAGCTGGCTGTTAGTCAAGGGTCATTCTCCTACAGGCCACCTGCAGTCCTTACCACATGGCTCTCTCACACCATGGAAACTTATGTGTTTTTTTTAAAATGGACCTTTTATATATTTTATTGAATTTTTTTACAGAGAGGAAGGGAGAGGGATAGAGAGTTAGAAACATTGATGAGAGAGAAACATCGATCAGCTGCCTCCTGCACACTCCCTACTGGGGATGTGCCCACAACCAAGGTACATGCCCTTGACCGGAATCGAACCCAGGACCCTTCAGTCCACAGGCTGATGCTCTATCCACTGAGCCAAACTGGTTAGGGCGAAACTTATGTTTTGATAGCAAGAAAGAGATGCTGTCCCTCCAGGCTCCTAAAATAGATGCGTTTACAACATAATCTGATCCATGGGGTGAAATCTTAACACCTCCGCCATGTGACATAACCTCAACAAAGGAATGACATCCCATCATCTTTGCTAAAAGCAAATCACAGGTCCTCACAGTCAAGGATCATCTATGGGTGTGTCCACCACAATGGCTGTTCTTTTGTCATAAAGGAAAGGTGAAGATATTTTGGCCTGTGAAGTTTATTACTATTTTTAGTGAATCTTTTAGTCCAATTTCTTTAATTTTTCAAATACATATATTACACTGCACATTGGTTTATTTAGCCAGCAAAGAAAAGGACTATTAATTAGTAAAAGTTTTAAAAAGCCAAATGCCTATCCCCCCCAACCCTTGATATTGACCTTTTGAAATGAAGGCTTTAATTTGACAGATTTTAACTAAATCAGCCAAAGAACTATGATCTTTTTCAAGACTGTATTTCAACCCACTTCTCACTTACACATTCTATTTAGGCACTTTTTAATTAGCCTACGGATGGGTGGCCAGAAAAATACAGGGTTTTAAGATTTTAGAACACAAAGTATTGGTATGTCTGACTGGGAACTCTGTTTTTCATGAGAGATTGCCTGCTCACTGAATAAATTCCTTACTATCTATCTATCATGGCCCTCAATTTTCCAACAGAATAGCCTGATTCATCACTGTTATGCCAATGACAACTTCTCTATTTGCTGTTGCCTGCTGATTCCCCTGGGGAAACTCTAATATTTCAGGCTTATGCGGAAGATATTAAGTTTGATATCATAGGATTTCTGACACCTAGTAAAATACTAAAGGCATTGACTTTGAGTATTTAAACAGGAATTTTAGACACTTAAAATTTAAAAGGACCTCAGACAATTAATAACAATTTTGTTTTATCCATGATGAAGATGAGGGCTCTCAAGGAAACATGATGTAGCTTAGACAAGCAAACCGATTAAGATAATTAAACTTAAGTTTTCCACAGCAGTGTCTGTACGCTGTATGAAATAGTCGCTATGTACCTTTCAAGTCAGCCCACACAAGACAAAGTATTGCCCCACTATCCTAATGACAGAAGGGACCTGTTTTATGATGCTTTTTCTTCTGTTCACATTTCAGTTATCCTACCACTCCAGCTCTTTCTAGATCTTTTCATCCCTTTCAATGGGTCTTCCTTCTCCTATCTGTTCTTTCAATTACTAATAAAACACAAAGGTATTCAATCACTGTGTCAAGCAATGTTTTACTCGAAGGTAGACCAATTCAGCGTCTAGCATTGTCTCTGTCCCCGTTTTCACTCAACATTTCACCCTTCCTCACCTGTTCCTACTCACACACCATTAACCACTATTGTCTGCTGCTTGGCTTTCTGATTTCTGGTTCTCCGGTTTCGAAAACGAGTCTCCTGACGCAATCGGCCTGGAAATCATGAGCATTCACTATCCTGACATCTGACCCTTGGAGATGCCACCTGTTCTAGAGTGGAGTTCTGGCAAAGAAAGAGATGTGAACAATTCAGAAGTGCACCACTTATGTTCCCATTTGTTCATGTGGACATGGTTTTCAGGGAGGGTGTGACGATGATCCATGGGAAAGAGATACAGCAGGGAAAATTCCGATTCTCCACTACTTTCATGAAATTCATGTTCTAGTTTGGGAGATAGATAATCAACAAATAAAAATAAATATATAATGCAATGATAAGTACAGAAAATGCTATGAAGAGAAATAAGCAGAAAAGGGAAATGTAGAGTAATGTAAGTTGACAGGTTGCTTTGATATTATGTTCATGGAAAGTTGGCTAAGAAATGAGCTTAGGCAGGGACCTGAATGAAGAGACCATTCAAATGACTATGGGGAGAGCATTTTCAAAGTGAGATCAGCAATGGGAAGATCTCAATAGGAGGACAAGCTCTTTTATTCAAGGAAAAAAATAACTAGGGCCATAGTGATAAAACATGCAGCAACATGGAACATATGGAGCAATGCCATACAGCACAAATGAATCATATAGACATAACATTCAGCAAAAGACATTACTATGAGTCCATTTACATAAAGTTCAAACACATGAAAAATTATTTTATGGTGTTAGAATAATAATTGTGGGGAGAAAGGAGCAAATAGGAGGGTCCCTCCTGCGGGATTTATAGTGTTTCAGTTTTTGGATATGGAATATTCTCTTTGTAAAGATTCATCAAGTTGTACACTCACAATTAATGCTCTTTTCTGTAGCCATTTTACTAAATAAACATATTTTTAAAATCAAAATGCTGATGGAAGGAGATAAGACACACCCCAGGGAGAGAAGATGAAAATATCCAGGTTAGCGAAGCCCATCAGTCCAGATCCTGGAATGGAAAGACTACTGTATATTGTAGCGGTTCAACAGGTGTTTAACATGTATTAGGTGTCAGATCTGAAAACCAGCACTACCCAGGTTCCAAGTAGGAGGAGCTTACAACAGAGTTTGAGACAGACCAGACAATTGACATGAATTTTATAAATAGCAAAATTTTCTAAAATGATGATGTTCATATTGTTCTGTGGACTATTCTATAAAGCTGGATAGCATTTGTTTCATTAGGAACTTAATGGACACAGTTGTTCATAATCTAATGTGTCATTCCACTAATTAAGGAGCTTGGTTTGTGACCCATGCCCTCTGTATAAGGTCTGAATTCTCATGATGGATTTTTTTCCTCTTTTCTTCCCTTGCATTCTTCGTCTCTCACTGAACTCATGCAGTCTGAACATGCCTTCTGCATACCACTATTGTTTGACTAAAATCTGTTCAGTTCTGCAGACCTGGCTCTTCATTTGCACATCTCTTCAGGTGCATATTTTCTAACCCCCATATACGGACTTTTGTTTCTTTCTTGAACCCTTAACCCTGGACATTGACAGAGCATCCATCACTTTGTTTATTTTATGTTTTAATATATTTTTATTGATATCAGAGAGGAAAGGAGAGGGAGAGAGAGATAGAAACATCAATGATGAAAGAGAATCATTGATTGGCTGCCTCCTGCATGCCCCCTACTGGGGATCAAGCCCGCCACCTGGGCATGTGCCCTGACCAGGAATCAAACCATGAGTTCCTGGTTCATAGGTAGATGCTCAGTCACTGAGCCACGCCAGCCTGGCTATCGCTTTGTTTATTTACTAGCTTCTTACCTGTCTCTGTTCCTGGCTGAACTATAGTCTGAATGAGGACAGCTGCTGTATCTTCTGTACACACAGCATTAAGCACAGAGCCTGGCATGTAGGAGTCTTGATTTATTCTGAATATATGAATAAATGGAATAGAAGGAAGGAACAAGGGAGTATTGGATATTGAAATGACAGAACTGGGTTAGAAATCAGGTCTCTTTACTCCTGGTCCAGGATTTTTTTCTTTAAAGATTACCCACTCAAATGAATATAGGGACAAGCAAGAAATAAAAAAATTTCAAAGTGATTCAAAAGGGAGCCAGAGGGCTCCGATGAAGATAAGCAAGGCCTTCACAAATGGCAAAGTGACTCCTCAGGTCCTGCTTACATTTGTCGTCTGAGAATGCTGATGATCAGTATGGCCAGATACACCGTGATGACTTTTTTAAAAGATAACACATAGATGTGTGGATTTGAAATGGTGGCTAGTAATTCTAGCACCATCATCAATCATCTTTATTATTTACTTGTAAATGCTGTGCTTACCAACAATTTCTCTGCCTCTAGTTTTCCACTCTTTACTAATCTACCACAGTCCATTCTAGACATGTCATTTTCAGAATGATGATTCTATCTTCAGTATTTTTTCTAACACTTCCTTAAACTTCTGATGCTTTATTTGAAGCATTTTCATGTCCTTAAAAAAAGTCAATATCAGTTAGTCTTCTCGATATGACAGATACTGTGCTCTTGATCTGACCTGATATTTTAAGAAAAATGAGCTCATAAATTAGGAAGTGTTAGCATAGGTAGTTAACTAGTTACTAATAAAGGAAGAAAGCAATGGGAATCGGACATTATTGAGCACAATAAGCTAAGGAGCATGAGCCTGTTTGCTTCACTAGGAAGCTGCAGTTTCACACACACTACAGGGCCATCACAGCATTGCTCAACCAAGAATTAACACCCCTCTTTCCCCCGTTCTGGTACCAAAATTTGGGGGATACAAGGGGAGGTCAGCACATGTGCAATCGCTGTCAAAATGACATAGGAGTTGGTACTTCACCATAAAGGTCCTGTCAATTTAACTTGAAAAGGAATCATTGGTCAGAAGGGCTCTCTCTCTCTCTCTCTCTCTCTCTCTCTCTCTCTCTCTCTCTCTCTCTCTGCCTGAGTGGACTCCCAATGCAGGCTCCAGGTGGGAACTGGGATACTGCAGTACAGCAATGGACTGGAGCCAGGAATGCAATCTGAGCTAGCCAAATGCTGGGCTAAGCTTCAATATGGCACAGGATCTCTGGATATTGGCTCCATTTCTGGAGCTGATTTTTTATGGGGTGGACAGACAAATATGGGACACTGGGAACCCAGAAAGGACACTTTTGATTTTGCATCAAGCACCCAAACAAATCTTATCACCAGACCTCATCCTCCCTTGTAGGTTCTTAGAAGTGCTTTTTCTCAATGCACTGCAAGAACCCCACTTCTACCAGTAACAGAAGTATTTGGGAATTTTCCAATGTTCTTATTTTTCCCATTATAACTTGGAGACAATGATACAGGCTCTCTTGTCTTTTAAAATTAATTATGCGTAATTAATATTTAAACATATTATCTGAATAAAATGTGAATTGAAGTTCACATTTTCCTTAGATTTGAATTCACATTTCTGTCCTTATGTTTTAAGACATATTTTGTACTCAATTCTGAATAAAAACAACTAGTAGATTATATTTATCTTTAAATATGATGTTAGAACGTCGTTAGGCATAAACTAAAACAACTCAAAGAAAGAAACCTGTTTAATTTTTGTATTGGGCCATTGATGGCTATATCTATTGTTAATTGAAATTAGAGTTGAAACTTGCTTATAATAATAGATTTTCTATAGCAATATTAAGCATTTGGTTTATTCAAACTGTGGATTTATTATTCTGAGCATTTAGCAGGATATTCATAGTTATAATTAGAACTAGAGGCCTGTTGGCAGGAAGATTCCTGCAAGAATAGGGCTTCCTGCAGCCGGGCTTTGCTCCCTTCTCCCCTGTCTCACGCCCTCCCATCTCCGCTGCCTCGCTCCCTCCCATCTCTGCTGCCTCGCTCCCTCCCATCTCCGCTGCCTCGTTCCCTCCCTTCTCTTCTGCCTCACTCCCTTCACCACTGCTTCGCAACCCTCTGCAGCTCTTGGTTTCCTTCTACACTGTCTTCAGTCTTTGCTCCATGCCTGGTTATGCAAATTAACCACCATCTTTGTTGGGTTAATTTGCATACTCACTCCTGATTGGCCAGTGAGCATAGTGGAGGTATGGTCAATTTACATGTTTGTCTATTATTAGGTAAGATAACAAAGTTCTTTTATAAAGAACTTTAAGTCCATAACTTAGAAATCTTATTTGAGCTTGAAAGTTGAGAATAAAGGCAAATGTCCAGGGTTGAATAATAAGTATAATAAAATAGACATATTTCCAGGGTAGAGTAACAGACATTACAAGAGGAATTTTTCAAACTCAAGTAATACAAAAGTATATTTTAAAGGCATTGTGAGCTCAACAAAAAATTTTAAGTAATATTTGATTCCCCCCAGATATCTATAATCCCAATTTACCTATGTTAATTTACTCTAGAATTTGTTTCTAAATATATGGTTTATAATATTAAAAACATTTTTTTCCCTACCTTTATTCATGGTTGTCATAGGTTTGTGTCTATGAGGCTAATAGGCAAAGCTGGTCAAGAGAAAGCCTTGTTATGAGGACTTTCTCACATATTAGCCTTAATACCCCTTTTAAAACATATGAGTGCAGTTGACTCTCACTGTGCTCAGTTTTCTAGAATAATATATAAGAATAGGATGATCTATAGTCATTGATTTTCCTTTCCTTTCCATTATAGTTGGCAGATGATTAGTTGTTATCTTTTGATGAAAAGACAAGAGATTCTATTTTATAGAATTTTTTTCTTTTCTGAAATAGTATTGCAATTAACTCACCAACATTTTTAATGTATCGCTTTCTATTTCTAACTTACTGTCTTAAACTGTACTTGAAAGGCAGATGAGAAAAAAAGGAGCCTAATGGGGGCACAAGCCAGATATGCAAATGAGAGAATTGAGTCTTTTGAAGTGACCTACAGATTGTGCTAGAATGACTGTTACTATGGTTACTCCAGGGAAATATTCAAGATTAAAAAGAAAAACATAAAAAATAGGCTATTTGCCTTTTCTGTTTCTATTAACTATGCTAATTATTTGTCTCTTTGTTATGATTAAGGAAAAAAAATACCCAAGAAGAGAATATTTACTTGTTTTAAAAGGAAGAATAAGAAAAGACAGTTAATACCTCTGCATGAACATTTGAAAATTCATTATTTGTAGGACAATGTAGTCCAACATCACAGATGTAGCTCTGATCTCGCTAATTCAACAGTTGACCCTACAATAATCTTAAGATTTCTAGTCTCTATATCAGTTATATTTTGCTTTACCACAAATATCAACGCAATTCAGCAGCTTAAAACAACAGTTAAATTAGTTTTCAATTGTTTCATGACATATTACTAGCAATTTAGCAACTTAAAACAACACAATGTTATTGTTATAATTTCTGTGTTTCAGGAGTCTACCGTGTTCTCTCTCTACTCAGGGTTTCATAAGGCTGAGTCCTCAACTGTAGGCTTGACTTAACAAAGATCCATTTCCAAGATCCCTCAGGGTTTTGGCAAAATTCATTTCCTTGTGGTTGCAGAACTAAGGTCCCCATTGTCTTGCTATATATTGGTGGATTACTGCTTTCAGCAGCTAGAAGTTGCTATCAGGTCTTGCTATGAAGAATCTCTCCTAAGTTGAAATCTATTCATGTTTTAAATCTTTCTAGTATTTCCTCCTGATAATAGCCAGAAAACAATTTCTGATGGGTTTATATGATTAGATAAAGCTCATCAGATAGATTGCCATAAAATATAACCTAATCATGGAAGAAAAGCCCATCAAGTTCACAATCCCAGAGATAATGGAGTGTGTGCATGTCAGTCAGGTAAAAATCCTGTCTACCGCCACCATTTATAAAACGTAATGAACATGTTGGACTGGGCTCAGCTAGATGATTCTTCTGGTATGAGATATTAATAGGCTGGCATCAGTGAGGTCTCTTATGCAGCTTTAGTCAGCTGGCTATGAGGCTGGGGCTGGATGTTTTATGATGGCCGTGTCTGAAGAGTTGTATGGAGAGGCCAACTGGGGCCTATCTCCACCTTCTCTTTCATCCTCCATCAGGGTAATCTAGTGCTTATTACCATGGCAGTGGTCACAGTTCCAAGAAAGAGAGCTTAAGTGTGCAAGAGCTTAAGTCTAAGTCTTGAGGCTTAGACTCTGAATTCATACATTCCCCTCCTACCACACTATGGCCAAAACAAATCTCAAGTCCTGCCCAGATTAAAGAGATGATGAAATAGACTCCACATCAATGAGATGGGAAGACTCTATGAACATATTTGATATCTACCATGTTTTACTCTTCCTAGATGAGAATAATTAACAAAAAGAAGAAAAAATATTAAGGAGGACTATATATTGATAAATACACAATTAGTTAACATTTATATAATTTTTAAATTTTACAGTGAATATTTTTGGATTACAGGGTCTGGGGAAAATGCAATTGAAATTTAAAAGAGAAACAAAACTACAAAAATGCTGTTTTTTACAGCTATCTATATAATAAAGAGCCAGGGTCATAACAACCATTACCACTGAAGGCTTGACCAGACCAGAAGTCAGTGCTGGGCACAACAACCCAGCACTGACTGAGGCTGCTGCTGGCACCCTGACCCAGCACTGACTACCTAAGGGGCTGTGAATCAGGTCCAGAGAGAGGCCTGCAGAGAGAGGCAGAGTCTGATCCATAGCCTCTGAGGCAGCCGTTGATCAGAACTTGCATCTCTTTCTCTCCCAGCCTGGCCAACAGCCGTGCCTCCACCAGGGCTGCTGATCAGCCCCACCTTTCTGATCAGGCCCTGTTGATAGGCCCAGAGAAGCTGACTGTCAAAAAAACTGACCAAGCAGAACCAAATCTGGGTGAATGTAAGGAGCCAATGGCTGCCTAGGAAGTTGAGCTTTTGATGCCCACTGGCATAGAAACTGACCAATCAGAACCAAATTGGCCAGCAGAGGAGGGCAGTTGGGGTGATCAGGCAGGCAGAGGCAGTTAGGGGTGATCAAGCCAGCAGGGGAGAGCTGTTAGGGGTGAGATCAGGCCGGCAGGGGAGGGTCATTGGGGGCAAGATCAGGTCGGCAGGGGAGGACAGTTGGGGACAACCAGGCCAGCAGGGGAGGGCAGTTGGGGGTGAGGTCAGGATGGCAGGGGAGGGCAGTTAGGGGCTCAATCAGGCAGGCAGGCAGAGGCAGTTAAGGGTGATCAGGCAGCAGAGGCAGTTAGGGCAATCAGGCAGGCAGGCAGAGGGGTTAGGGGCAAGCAGGCAGGCAGGCCAGGTGAGCGGTTAAGAGCCAGCAGTCCCAGATTGTGAGAGGGGTATCCCCGATTGGAGTGGGTTCAGGCTGGGCTGAGGGAACCCCTGCTCCATGCATGAATTTCATGCACCAGGCCTCTAGTCTGGAAGACTGGAAGTAAAAATTAGGAGAAAATTTTAGCTGAAACTAAATTTATTCTATTTAAACTCTGCCTTAACCAAAATCTTGGTATCTTAAAGGATGGAATGAAAAATCTTTGACTTATCATTCATATTTTGTCCTCTGGTGAGCTATTCATATACAATAAAAATAAAAACCACTAAGCATCCTTCCTCTGTAACCACTGTTTTAGCTTTTATAAATATTTATATTTATTCTTACCATAGAAGTTCAAAGGAAATTTGCAAAATGTATATAGACATTTTCATCTATTCAGGATTTGTTACATGCCAACTCTCTTCCCTGGCTCTTCATAGTCTCACAGGAAATAGTGGATAAATGAACTAAATGAGACGAAGCTATTTATTTATAGGACCTTATAGTATCTCTTAGAAACTGATATTCAGTTGATAGCATGTTGTTAGGGCAAAATTGAACATCTATTCTCTGTAATCAATATTGGCATATTTACACTAAGCCCATATACAGAATTGCTTTAAAGAAAACAACAGTTGACTTGTCTGCCAATGATAGCAGGAGATTTTGTTTTAGAAGACAAGCCAGAGAAATGGCCTCAACCCTTAGCATGGATCAAGTCTTATTAAAGCTGAAGATTAGATAGAGTAGCTTTCCAAATCCCAGGGTGATGGTGAGTCCAAGATTCAAGTTCGCCTCCCCTTCCATGATGCTTTTCGAAAAGGCCATCTGCCTCCACACAGCTCTCTTAAATTCACTTTGCTAATTGCACTGCCATGGCTCCCAGGAGAGTGGAGAGGACATCTGCTTTCTTCAAATACGCAGATGTGCAAAGAATTTATAAACTTCTTGAATTTTTAAATAAATATTCACTACTAGATACACTTCAAGGTGTATGGTATTGAAATTCTAATTAGTTTTTCTTTCTGAAAAAGATTTCGCAAAAAGAGAAATCAAGCGATTAAAGTATTCTGCTGCTGAATGGAATAAATCTTCCAAGAATATTTCTATACTCCTCTTATATGAACCATAGGTTTAAATACACCCTCACGCCTAAAAATATCCAATGTGATGTGTGTTCATTGTTCATTAAGAGGAGATCAGGCCTGAGATCTAGAGATATGGATTCTAACTTTGATTTTATTCATTCAACTACTAGGTAGTTCTTGTGAACTTAACAAGTACCTGTCTGCTTTGGAAATTGGCAGTAGAATAGTAACCAAGATAACATCTTTTCTCCCAAGGTGTATGTATTTTGTATGGGGAAGGAGGATGAAAAATAATTAACATAATTTAATATGTCAAATGGTGATAGGATAAGGGAGGGTAGAGATAATAACTGTGAAATGCCTATTAGACATCTGAGACTTTGCCTCCAATTCATTACACACCCATAGATAAGATAGGTAAGCGGTGAAGATCTGCTTTGGCATCTGCCACATGGAAGAGTCCAGCTCCAGGCCAAAGAGTGGAAATTCTTTGTGTTAGGCCCAACCATGGCAGGCCCAAGAGGGAAGCTGCCCTCCCCACACTGGACCACTGACACAGCCAGTGCACTGCAGGCCCTGGAGGGAGTCACAGTCAAGGCTCAGTCCTCTGGCTGGTCATGCTCTTCATGAAGGGACATTCTCGTGCCTTCATTCAGAGACCTCATTATGTAAGACATCCTTAGGCCCCTGGGCCAATAGATCTTTCTAGGGCAGTGGTCGGCAAACCAGTTTGCCGCTTTGTTGACTAATGAGTTTGCCAACCACTAACATATATACTACCCTTTGCCTCTTTGCACACAATATGCCACAATTGCCTAATCCTCACAGCTTCCAAGTACACGGTAACATTTAGTCTAGTCCAGTGGTCAGCAAACTCATTAGTCAACAGAGCGGCAAACCGCGGCTCGCAAGCTGCATGTGGCTCGCGAGCCGCGGTTTGCCAACCACTGTTCTAGCGAAAGCCAGAGGCTATCCTTGATTCCTATTTCAGGAGCCTTTTGTTTGTAGCTCCCTTGGCAGTGAGATGGCCCCCACATCTGTGCTGAGCCACCTGAGTCTCACAGGGCACTCACTGCTCCTTGGGGAAAATGGAACAAGGGGTTGTTGTCACATTCTTGCTTTAGCCTCTTGCTTATAGAATGGCAGGAAGTGAATAATGGCTTTACTGTTACTTTTGGCTTGTTTTTAATCAGGGACTCTGACGCTTAGCAGCTCAGCTCTCTGTAGTTTAGCTGAACCACTGACATGGTCCTGGAGAGGCTCACGCAAATTTACCGTTCCAGTAGCAGCTCCGGAATTTCCATGAACAAGTTGCGACGCATGTCAATCTTTGACCATGTGGAAGGAAGTAGGGGAGCTATGACGCATGCCTTAAAATTGCACCGACTTAGAAAGGACCATGTTTTTATTTATGTACATAACATACAACTCATGTCACAACACAATACAAATTGTAAGTTATCCTGAAGATACTTTTTTTCATACTTTTAAGCATCCTTTACCTCTAATTCTATGCTGTACTCCAGCAGTGCCAATGAATTATACTTCACTTTTATAAATATTTATCATAAAACTGTTAGACGCTGGGAATAGAGTGGTAAGTTAAAAGAGACAGACTTCCTGTGAGGGTGGTCTTAGTGAGGCAGAAATTAAAGAAATAACAATAAAAAGCAAGATGTAGTTTTAAAGGAAATAGCATGAAATGTGATGAAAGAATGCAAAGAAAGAATATTTAGATTTATTTGAGGAAACAACATTTCACATGAGATCAAGTAAGACTATAGGAAGGGATCCGCTCCATAAAAAAATATGAGTGCTATTTCAGCCTTGCATGTAACGATCTGGGGTGGGGCGCAGTTCAGAGAAAGATGCAGTATAAAAAATTAATTTGAAAAAGTCGAAGTGGCATAGAAGTATACATTATTATCATGAATCATTGCAATAATGTTGTCTAAATGTCAGGAAATTTTACCTGTGGCTGAAACATAAGTAACAGACAAGCTCTGAACACAACCACATAACTGTAATAAATAGTTTTACATCCTATCTCAGAATACGCTGGCTCATTGCGAGGAGCCAGAGCAAACAGGAAAGATGCCAAGATCTAGGACAAGCAGCTAATGTGTGGCCAGGATGCAGTTGCTGATACCAGAAAGGTCATTTCCATGGCTAAAGCTGCTTTCCAAGATGCTCGGGATAGACAACTAACTGGGTGTTACCTACCCTGCTTAGCACAGTGCTGGGACCCTAGGAATACAGATCCAGAAAGCAGCGAGGGGGCATCAGAATTGTCTCTCCACTGTGACAGGGGTGGGGAGTCACTTACAGGCCATGTCTTCTGCTCTGGTCTTGGTCTCACCTATTTAGATTACAGCAAGTCCTCAGATAATGTTGTGTCATTATAATGATGAGGGGGGAAAACATCCCAGCTGGGCCACTGTCTGTATGGGGTTTTCTCTAGTGACTTTGGTTTCCTTCCACATACCAAAGATGTGCACGTGAGGTGAATAGGCATGTCTACTTTGTCCCAATCTGAGAGTGAGTGCATGGGCGTGTAAGTGGACCTGAGACAGAAGGGTGTCCTGTCCAGGGTGGGTGAGTTTCCAAGTTGTACCCTGAGCTGCCTGCATAGACTCCTGCCATCGGTGACCCTGCATTGAAATAATTGGGGTGAAAAATTATTATCTTATTTGTTCTTATTCATCTTTCTTAAATGTCTGTATAGTTCACATTTATGTCAGTGTTTAATGTTAGAAGGGGTTTGGTGTCTTTATTTAAAAGTTTAATAATGATTTTGTGATCAGAGATATGCTGTATGGGAAAAACTCTTATTTATACCAATTAGCCTTTGTTAAAATTGGTTTTGTTGCATTTTGTTTCACTTAAAGTCAGTGTCCAAAAACCTATTGATGACGTTAAGTGCAGACTTACTGTACTAAAACTTGACTGTGGAATCATCCTATGAGTCTGCCCTTTACCTGATAGAATGGGCGTTCCCTGGTATTGCTCTTCATTAGCTCCTTCATTTGTCTTGCATTTCTTTAGGGACTGGCTTATGCTGACATCTTCAGTTTTATTTCCTTCCATTCCTCTACCTCTAGGGCAGCACTTTTTTCACACTCAACATATTTTCATTCTTGAATGCACCATGTTTTATCTGAGGACTGGAACAGTATACATCCTTTTCTCTCTGCCAGTGACAATCTCTCCTTCTCCTTTCTTTGCATCTCAAATTCCTCCTGGACTTTCAAGTATCAATTTAGATATTTACTTCAGGAAGTTCTTTCTGATCCCAAGTCTAGGTTACATATACCTGTTCTGTGTGTCCACATGAGTCTATGCAGCACTCCTAGGTTATGGTTACATGGATCAGGAACTGCAATTATTGACAGACAATGCACATCAGCTTAAGATAAAATGGATGTTCTAAACAGTGAGGTAGTTTGTTGTTGTTTTGTTAATCCTCACTGGGGGATATTTTCCCATTGACTTTTAGAGAGTGGAAGGGAGGGGGAGAGACAGAGAGAAAGAGACACTGATGTGAGAGAGACACATTGATTGGTTGCCTACCACAGGCACTCCAACCAGGGCCATGTATCAGGCCGGTAATCTAGGTACATGCCCTTGCCCAGAATTGAACCTGAGGCCCTTTAATTGGCAGGCTGATGCTCTAACCACTGTGAAAAATTGGCTAGGGCAGCAGTGGGATAGTTTTAAAACATGTCTTCCAACACTGTGACACTCCCATTAAGAGGTGGGTTTAATATTCTCTTCCCTTGACCACTATGGACTGACCCCATGACTCACTTTTAGCCAGTGAAATGTGCCATGTGTGGCCCTGACACTATGTCAGAAAAGGTAATGAAGACTCCATCTTGTACATTGAGGTAGGCAGAATTCTGAATTGGTCCTCCAAGATTCCCTGTCCTAACCCGAGGACATCATCCTTGATTATGTTATGTTTTGTGGAAAAGGGAAATTTTTCATGGATAATTAAGGGTATTATCATTTGACTCCGTGTTAACCCAAAGGTAAATTATTTGGGTAGGCCTGACCTAATCACATGAAACCTATAAAAGTATAAAGATTTCTCAAACTAACAGTAGAATCCTATCTAATAAAAGAGTAATATGCAAATTGACTGTGCCTTCATTACACCAACAAGCCACGCCCATCAGCCAATCAGGAGTGAGTATGCAAATTAACCCAACCAAGATGGCTGTGGCCACAGAGTGAGCAGGAGGCTTGGGTTTCCCCAGCAATGGAGGAAGCCAAGCTTCCTGCATACCCTGGCCGGCCCAGATCTCCACTCCAGACTACAAAGTTTCAATTATAGAAGATAAATAAATCCTAACAAAAATGGCTGCTGCCATGGAGCAAGCAGGAGGCTTGGGTTTCCCTGGCCATGGAGGAAGCCAAGTTCCTGGCCTGCCCTGGCCTCAGCTGAAGGTTACAAAGTTTCAATTATAGAAGATAAATAAATCCCAGATATGAGGGTCTCTGCTTGTGTCACCAGGAGGCGTGGCCAGGCTGCAAACCACCACAGGCTCTTTGCTCAGACCACCCCACACTCCAAGGGACCCCCCACATCCTGATCCAGAACACCCTTCAGGGCAAACAAGCTGGCCTCCACCCATGCACCAGGCCTGAATCTTATCTAATAAAAGAGTAATATGCAAATTGACCATGACTCCAACACACAAGATGGCTGCCCCCATGTGGTCAAAGATGGCTGCCCCCATGTGGACACAAGATGGCCACCACAAGATGGACAGCAGGGGAGGGATCAGGTCAGTAGGGGAGGGACCAGGCCTGCAAGGGAAGGCAGTTGGGGGTGATCAAGCCTTCAGGGGAGGGCAGTTAGGGGTTACCAGGCCTGCAGGGGAGGGAAGTCAGGGGTGACCGTGCCTGCAGGGGAGGGCAGTTAGGGGTGATCAGGCCTGCAGGGGAGGGCAGTTAGGGGCAATCAGGCTGGCAGGGGAGCAGTTAGGGGGTGATCAGGTTGGCAGGCAGGGAAGCAGTTGGGAGCCAGCAGTCCTGGTAGGGTCGGGCCTAAACGGGCAGTCAGATATCCCTCGAGGAGTCTTAGATTGGAGAGGGTGCAGGCTGGGCTGAGGCACACACCCCTTTGCATGAATTTTGTGCACCAGGCCTCTAGTAATAAATAAGAGAGATTTGAAGCACAGTGGGGATTTGAAAGGAGCAGACCTGATGTTAGCTGAGAGGTTAGGAGGGTCTGTCAGGGGGCCTGTGAGAAGAGCTGGGGTGCAGAACTGCAAGTGGTTTCCAGGGGATGAGCATAGCCCCCTCTAACTAACAGAAATGGAGCTCTGGATTCTACAACTGCAAGGAACTAAATTCTGCCACTGGAATACATTTGGAAGCAGATTCTTTCTCAAAACCTTAAATGAGAATGCAATGGGCCAGCAAATGGAGTGCGAGACTATGAGAACCATGCCATAGACCCTAGATAGTCAAGGTCTTGTTGTTAGGCCACTCTGAACATGGGAATCTTAATCAGAATGTTCAAAGCTAAGGTACCATAAACAGGTGCAAGGCCTCAGTGATCTCACCGTATATCACACACACATGCCCTTCTATAACCCAAATCAGTGATGCCATTGTTGGCACCTAGCCTCTTTTGTCTAAGTAGTATAATACATTACTGACCAGCCAGTGTACAGGCTGCTGCTGTGATGTGAAGAGTGCTGGGGAAGCTGAGATAGGCACAGAGGATGTAGCTACTATGTGAGGCTGGAAAGGTTGGAGAAGCTGCTGAGGTAGAGAGCTCAGGTGCCACTACCATGTGAGGTGGTGAATCTAGGGGAAGAATTCAGCTGCTCACATAATAACTGTGGGTAAAAAGACTGATGCTTCTTCGTGGCAAAGATGTTTTTGTTAACCAGCTGGTGTGCGGCTGCCTGTGTGGAATTTTGCTGTGAAGAACTGTTTTGTCTGATGGCTATACACTGGCTTCTACAATAAAGACTCATTCTTATACACCCACAACTTCTACGGCTTCTCCGTCTACCACCTGACAACATCCAAGAAGGTCCAGCCCCTGGCAGAGGGGCTCGGCCCTGATAGTTAGTGCAATGGGCAGGATTTGAGTTGGAACCTGCCCCCACAGTTGGCATAGTTGTTAGCAGAATTCAGAAGAATATATGGACTCAGAGCATATATTCTAGCTGTTTCTGACAGAGACTCAGATAGAGAACTCAGCTCACCAGATCTGAGCCTACCCAGATCTAGTGAGGTAGCAGTATCAGAATGGTACTAGATTAAAACACATAGTGGCTATCTATTTTACAGAATAGTGAGATGTAGGTGTTGCTTTGAGCCAGTAAGTTTGGAGTAATTTGTTACACAGCAGTGGAAAACTACTTGTTGAGTCACCATTTAAAAAATCTGAGGACTCCAAGCCAACCGTGCTGCGAGCAGGCTCAGGCCACATGTAGGTATTCTAGAAGACAATCTCAGCTGAGGTCCCAGGAGAAAGCCAGAATCAATAGCCATATATGTGAGTAAAGACATATAATGATTTCAATCCCTGGCAGAGGGTGACATTGAGCCATTCAATCTTCCCAGCAGAGGACCAAGCACTGCAGAGCAGAATCAAGCCACCCCTGCTATTCTCTGTATGAATTTCAAACCCACAGAATCCATGAGCAAAATAAGATATTCATTTTAAACTGCTATGTTTGGGGGTAGTTTGATATGCAGCATTAGAGGGTAACTTCTGCCACCATATGGGTATTAAGTAACTTACAAGGACTCTCTTAGAATAGATAAGAAAAGTGATTTCACTCAAATAGCCAGGAGTGCACAGATAGGAAAGATTAAACATTGTGCTATTAGACTGTTCTGGTGGAAACCCAACAGTTATACACATGCAGATCTGCATCGATGAGGCTAGAGATTAAAAGTGAGGCACTGCATTGCAACTACTCCAGATGATGCAGAAACCCTCCCCTATACAGTCCTGCCTGGAAAAGCTGCTCTTCTATGTGGTATCGAACACACGCTGCTCATATGTACTACAAGTCATTGATCATGTGTAGATCATTTGAGGCCAGGGTATAAGCAACTTGAATATCGTTTTTAGCTTTTCTGCCTATCTATCTATATAAAAGCCTAAGTGACCATGTGACTGTTTGACCATTCGACTGGTAGCTATGCCACACATTCACTACCAGGGGGCAGATGCTCAATGCACAGTCATGGAAACATGGAACAGACTGACAAATCTCAGAGGGAAGGGAAGAGGAGGAAGGGTGGGAGAGATTAACCAAAGATCTTATATGTATACTAGAGGCCCAGTGCACAGATTTGTGCTCCAGAGGGGTCCCTTGTTCTGGTCTGCAGGGATCGGGCTGAAACCAGCCCTGAGGATCAGGCTAAAACTGGCCTGGTGCAAGGATTCATGCACTGGTGGGGTCCCTTGGCCTGGCCTGCGGGGACTGGACCAAAACTGGCAGTCTGACATCCCCTGAGGGGTTCCGGATTGTGAGAGGGTGCATGCCAGGCCAAGGAACCCCACCAGTGCAGGAATCCATGCACCAGGCCTCTAGTATAAGAACAGAAAACAAAAATGAGTGAGAGTGAATGTAGAATGAGTTACAATATAACTCTACCAAAAATATTATCCATTTATTAATCCTTTTATTGGAAATAAGTTCCTAGAGGGAAGAGCAAGCAGTCCTGTTTATTATTACATGTTCAATATCTGGTAGAATGGCTGACACAGAGCTGCTGCTTGTTAAATATATATTAACTAGAGGCTCAGTGCATGAAATTCGTGCACGGGGGTGTGTGTCCCTCAGCCCAGCCTGCAACCTCTCTAATCTGGGATCCCTCTCACAATCCAGGACTGCTGGCTCCCAACTGCTCACCTGCCTGCCTTCCTGATTGCCCCTAACCGCTTCTGCCTGCCAGTCTAATCACCCCCTAACCAATCCCCTGCCAGCCTGATTGATGCCTAACTGCTCCCCTGCCAGCCTGATTGCCCCTAACTGCCCTCCCCTGCAGGCCTGGTTACCCCTAACTGCCCTCCCCTGCAGGCCTGGTCCCCCCCCAAATTCTCTGCCCTGCAGGCCTGGGTCCCCCCAACTTCCCTCCTCTGCCGGCCTTGTCACCCCTAACTGCCCTCCCTTGTAGGCCTGGTCCCTCCCAATTGCCTTCCCCTGCTGGCCACCTTGTGGTGGCCATCTTGTGTCCACATGGGGGCAGCTATCTTTGACCACATGGGGGCAGCCATCTTGTGTGTTGGGAGTGATGGTCAATTTGCATATTACTCTTTTATTAGGTAGGATAAGCAAAAGGATTTTTTTTCTTCTTTAACAAGTTCCTACCTGCTTTGGCAAAGCTCTCTCAAATTATTTTGAGTATGCCATGCTAATTGAGATCTTTCTGAACTTTGAATTTACCTTTATTTTGTCTTTGCTTCACCTGATGTTCACATGGAAGGATAATTTTATCTTTAATATCTCAGCTTAAATATAATGTCTGCAAAAAATCTTACTGAACTACTTTCTCTAAATTGACACCCACCAAATATCATCATATCATGTTCCCCTATTTTAATTATCCACATGGTACATATTAATATAGGATATGTTCTAATTGATTGACTTCAATTTATTTGCCCTGAAGTCATCTGTATGAGAACAACGACGTTGTCCAGCAGTGTCTGACATACAGAATGGACTTGTCAAATATGTATAGAATGGACATATTTTAGTCCTCCAACCTCCATCAGCCCTGCCTTTAGGAGTTTGAGTGGCTTTATAATTAAACTAGAGGCCTAATGCACGAAAATCGTGCAAGAGTAGGCCTTCCTTCCTCTAGCTGCTGGCACTGGCTTCCCTCTGGCACCCGGGACCTGTGCTTCCCTCGCAGCCCCAGCTTTGTCCAGAAGGTGGTCCGGAAGGACGTCTGATCTAATTAGCGTATTCTGCTTTTATTATTATAGATTATTTTGAATTGACCTTCCTGCCTTTCTGCTCTGTATTTTATGTTATGTCCCTTCTGGAACATAAATATATTAGGATTATTATAAAAGAATTGAATTCTCTTGTGGACAGCTCTGAAAACTGTCTTCCCATCACTCATCTCGCTAGCTATGAACTCTACTTGCCTTAGTTCATGGTGTTCTGAAAAGCAGAAGACAGTGTTAGCAACAAATGATCTAAGACAAGGGAAGCTAGAAATAGGGATGTGACTGTCCAGGCAGAATATGGGAAAGTCTGCCTCGTGGCTGAGAAGTGCAGTTATTAACTGAAAGACAATTTCAGAAGAAAATGAAAGCCAAAGTGACCTGAAGCAAATCTAGTGTGTTAGATTAAATTAAGGTCTCTAAACCGTCCTGGCAAAATTCAGGTCCATTTGAGGGGACCAGTCCGACTTGGTCGATGGAGCTCTACGAGAGGAGTAGAAATTGACTGTATCACTTGAGTCTGAGGTGTGTGGATGGTGAAGACAGATGTGCAAATTCTAATATTTTGTTATGCAAACTTCTCTTCCTTAAGGAATGGAGACTTCCTTAGGGCATAGTATAGTCCCAGCTATGGAGAGGAGAAAAAAAGTGAGAATGCAAGGGCCAATGACCAGGCAAGGCCCTAAATCAGGGAAGACAAAAAGGAAGTGTAGAGAATGCTTCAGCAGTTCTCTTAGATATAGCATTGTGTCCCTGACAATTGAAAAAGCAGACAGTGTTTTAAAATATTTAATTCCCCAATATTAAAATTAATCGTTTTTCAGATGATATTTGAAGGAACTCTATTTAATGTCTATTTTCAAATTTAAAAACTTGTTTTAGTTTTAGTTGTAAAAAACATACTTTTCGTTTCATGTATTTATATAAGAACACACACACACACACACAAAAAAAAACCCTTCATTTTGTTGACAATACCATTAGTCTAAATGTAATTTTAAATATAAATTTAAAACAAAATTATTCTGTTTTCATAGCTACTGCACAGGGACATTAGTGAATTGAAATGTGGAATCTAATGAACATAGTAAACTGATGAATAAATAGGTCCAGAGGCATGGAGGCATGCAACAGACTAACTTATTTCAGAGGAGACTGGGGGACAGATGGGAAGAGACTAACCAAAAAAACTTATATGTGTATATGTATAAACAATGGACACAGACAATCGTGTGGTGAAGGTCAGGGATGGAATGGGGGCTGAGATCAGGGCTGTAAAAGGGGGGGGGAATTTGGGGACATCTGTAATACTATCAACAATAAAGTAAAAAAAAAAAAATGAAATAAAATAAAAACTTTACAACCCTAATCACAAGAATAGCATGCATTTATTAATATAAGTACAATTCCATTTAACCATAATCTTATAACACATGTGGTTGTTTAATATCACACATCCATAAAAATATTTGTTATTCTATTGAAATTTATTTATTGACATATCCATTGTTATTCTATACAATACTAAACAATCTGGTTTTTTGCTTGACTGAAGAACATTTGTAATTAATTGACTATATTTAAATATGCCTTTGTAAAGTGCTGTAAGTATTCAGTTTGATATAAATTTAAATAAACTATGGATAGCAATGGTACCTACTTACAACCATATTATGAGGATTAAATAAATTAATATATGTAAAGGGCTTTGAAGCTGCTTAGTACATAATATGCATTAAGTAGTAGTTACTATTATTATCACTAGAGGCCCAGTGCACAAAATTTGTGCACCCAGGGAGTCACTCAGTGGGGCCTGTGCCCTCTCACAGTCCGGAAGCCCTGGGTGATGTCCGACTGACGTGGAGGCGGGACCCTCTCCTGCCACCATCACTGTGCTCACCAGCCATGAGCCTGGCTCAGGGAATCTGGCTGAATGGTGCTCCCCCTGTGGGAACGCACTGACCACCAGGGGGCAGCCCCTGTGTTGAGCATTTGCCCCCTCGTGGTCAGTGCATGTCATAGCGACTGTACGTCCTGCCTTTCGATTGATTTGCATATTAGCCTTTTATTATATAGGATTATTACTGCTATTATTTATATTAATGTTATCATTAATAGTATAACAATGGACTAGTCTATAGGAGATTGTAGATAAGTTAGAATAACCACTCCTTACTAAGGCTTAGAACACTAGGTAGCATAGTGTTGGAGGTTTTATACCTTTTCTAGTACTATAACATGTTACTATATTCATAACTCATAATGGAATTCATGTAGAAAGTAGACACTCAAACCTATGTGCTTGCTGAAAAATGTCACTGATCACACTCCACTGTGTGGTTAGAAGTAAATTTGAGTAAATTATCTGTGGGTTGTCTATCAAAGTTCTAAGATTTCTAGAGATTAAATCATAACATTGGGTAAAAATATGTTTTATTTGGCAAGTAGGGAATGATCCATACAGCTTGAAATCAGAAATAAAGACAAAGCTGAAATGACACCTGTTGGAATAAATAAATCTAGAGTTAGACATCTGACTTCATAAATTGGCAGCAGACTGCTGATTAATATTTGCAACTGTGGGTCACCATAATCTGAGTTATGCTTTCAGAATAATTCTGCAATTTGTGTGTATGACAAATTGAAGAGGAACACTACTAAAGTAGTGATGCTGATTGGAGAAGATGGCAAACTTTACTCACAACGTCATGAAAAACTAAACTTCTGATGGCAGCAGGAATAGAGTTTGATCTTGAGTAGAAAGATTAAAGTGGATATGAAGCACTGGATTGCTGGCAATTATATGGAGATAGGACTTTTCTTTCAGAGATAAAAGAAATGAAGGCATTTCTCCATCTTTTCTCTCTGCCATAAGTTCCTTCAGAGTTCAAATAGTGATCATGCCCTTGTTTAGTAAAAGCTTCTATGGCATTTCCAACTCTATATGATGGACTTATTAGTAGAATTTATCACTGTATTTTCTGTAGATTTTTATCAATAGATACATACTGATTGGATGAGACAACATAATGACATGAGTGAGCATAATTAATTAGCCTTCTTATACGTATCAGTAAATTGTTGGATATTTATATTAGCTTTGCTATTTTATTTATTTAATATTAATTTATATTTAAATAACTATTGTTTTCATTCTATTATCTCCTCCTTAAAGTCATAGAGACTTAAAGAAAAACATGATGTATTATTGATGTACATAACAACCAAAGACCTTGGAAACTATAAAAATATTTCTAGCATCCCTAATATCAGGAAATCTTTTTACAATATTCCTATTGGTTTTGATGTAAATATCTTTTGCCTTAGTACAATTTAGAAATGCAATGATATGGAAACTAAAAGGTGCACAGAGTAAGGCCGTTAAAGCTTCTATATTGTTCATTAAAATGGTAGTAGCCATGTTGTCTCTAGTCTTTCTGCCCGAAGGTAAAGAATTCAGCCAGCTGGAAAACCAAGGAACACACCTCAAGGAAAATGAACTTATTCAAAGTGATCACATACTTAAACCAAATGCAACCGTGTAATTGTCTTGCCTTTAATTCTTCTGAGAAAGACATTGCTTTCAGAGTTAAAGTTATATCCAATATTAAATATTATTTCTTCAACAATAAATAAAACATCCACTAGCTATCAGTCAGGAGTGAGTAGTAAACCACTGAATCTATCTCTATAAACATGAGGCTATTAAACATAAAAAGCAACTGCCTGATATAGATTATAAAATATTTTATAAACACCTTATGTTTTATAGCTGCATGTGCATCCTATTATTGGATGGCACAATTAGACCCTAGAATACAATATTTAAAATAATACTTACAGTATATTACATGGTTCGTTCCTGGGAATAAGGGAGAAGTATGAAATGGCAATATCAAATTGGTTTTCAGGTATATCCACGGGCCTTCCCAGAGTCACCTACAATACAAAGTTTAATAGATTAAGCACACTTCTCTCAAAGAGGTTAGCAAACTGAATGTATGACTTGAAATTTAGACAAGGCTTTGCAAGGAACCTCATGCTACCCTCCCCCAAAAGCTCCTAAGATCCCAGCCCACAGTTGCTGACTCAGGAATGAGCTCAAGATTGGAAAGAAAGCTTACCTGGGATCTTTGAACTAGACATAATAATAATAATAATAACAACAACAGCAACAGCAGCAGCAATAGAATACAGTGATTCATTTCTGGTGGCTAAAATGTGAATTTTTTTTCCCTGTGCATTGGTTATTCTGCCATGCAAAGAGAATAAAGCTGGCACACAAAGAATTCCACAAATGATTAATAGAGGGGAAAATGTCAGGCCGCATTTAAGTCCATGGTTTTAGTATTCCGTTATCCAGCCCCTTTTGCTGGATAACGCAAAACTAAGACTTTTGTTCTACTTATTTCTAAGGAACCAGGATTCTTACAATACACTTCCTTTTGGCCACAGCTTGTACAGGTCAGCTTCTTTAATTTTAAAGCCACAGATCCTCCTGGGTTTAATTAGCTTAAAAGTTATTTTTGCATTCAATGATATTTATGAAATATAAATTATCTAGAATACCTTATGATACTATAGATGCACACTTGGAAAGACAGCACTATAGACTGCTTCATAGAATGTACATTCTAGGGAAGAATAAGGCATTTAAAAATGATGAATTGCTCCATGACGATTTTGATGAGTGCAATGGCAGAGAGAGCACTGGGTTCTGAGAGTGCATGTGAACCATTTCTGGAAAGCCAGGGAGGCTTCATGGAGGAAGTGCTATTTAAGCAGAGTTTGGAAGTCTGTTTTTATTTTCTGGAACAATTCTTCCATCTCCAACCCACTCAAAAATATATGTAGAGTAGAAAACTGCTCTTAGACCCTTCCTCGTTTTTTTTTCCAATTCTATTGATTCCCTTGCTTAAGACATAATTTTTTATTCAGGTACCTAATGCTTATTATTAGAAAGCCAAGCTTTGAAATCACGAGTCTTTTAGTTGTTCTAGATGTATGGCACTTGTATTTCAAAAGTCATGTGGCTGCCAGAATGTCTTCTATTATGAATATGAGAAGACTAATAAATAGCTAAAAATAAAAAAGAACCTTCTTTAAGTCAGAACAAGCTTTAACACTGAGAACATAGCATATAGAAAGGTATCTTCTGGTAGAAGAGGCGAGGGTGAAACTGAAAGGAAACGAGGTACAGGAAACACCTACTACAATCCTTTCAGATAATACTGTGAAAGGCAGTTGTAGTGCATCATTGAATACCCAAGAGGAAGTAATGAGCTCTCTGCTTCCATAAAAATGTGGCATTTGTGCTTAAATCTGAACAATTCAGGAATTAACTGTAATAAGCAAAGAGGTCGAGACTGGGGAAGGCAACACATTCAGAAAGTATAAGATCATGTATGGTAAAGAAAGAAAACCTTTTTTCCCCCTAAGAAACCTGCAAACAGTTTAGTCAGAGTACAGAAAGTGAGGAGTCAGCTGCCACAGATGAGACCACTGAGATGGTACCAGGCTTGGAGGCAGGTACAATGTGAAATAATTTGTGTTTAATCATAAAGAAAATGGAAATCCAGGTACAAATTATGTAATTTTTTTGTGTGAGATCATGTGAGTACCACAACTAGGAGCCTGCACTCCAAGAATCATAGTAGGATGTTACCTTCTTCATGTGTATGTACCCATTGACCTTCAGATCAATTATTTCTTCATAATGCTGGTGCAGAGAAAGAATTTTTACAAATTTGTGAAATGTCTATATTGGTCCCTGTATCAGCTGACCCCTTTGAAATTAACAATATTTGAGACACTGTGTTTCATTTGTGCTGGTGTGATGGAAAAAAAGCAAGCCTCCCTTTATACACTGTGTACATGGATATTCTTTCCTGAGGGTCTCAGCTTTATATACTACTAGAGGCCTGATGCACGAATTCATGCCCGGGTGGGGTCCCTTGGCCTGCTGGGATCAGGGCCAATCAGGGCCATCTTGCCTAGTCCTGATCAGGCTGATTGGGCCAGCCGCCTGGGGGGGGGGGGGGGCGGAGAGGGAGGGACAACCATGGGAGGTTGGCTGGCTGCTAGAGGTTGGCTGTGGGAGCGCACTAACCACCAGGGGGCAGCTCCTGCAATGAGTGTCTGCCCCCTGGTGGTCAGTGCACATCATAGCTACTGGCTGGTCATCTGGTCATCTGGTTGTCATAGTTGCTCAGGCTGTTATATATAGAGAGATTCTTTGATGGCTCCCACCTGGGTTTTAACTCCTATATGCTGCCATTGCTATACCAGAACACCCTCATTTAATGGTGCATGTGTGTGATTGTGTGCACACTGGTGGCTTCTCTAGAAAGATTTCTAAAAGCTCAGAAGGGAAACACTTGAAGTGATATCATATAGGAGTAAAGAATAAGTTATTGTCATGTCACCTTTTATGGTTGGCAATATAGAAAAAATGGCAGGTCTGTATCATTAAAAGGAGGTGGAGAAATGATACTGTACTTCAAAAATAAAAAAAAATTAGTTTCCACAGCTAAGAATGTAGGCATATTTATTATTTCATGAGATCAATTTCATAGAAATGCTATTATGTCTAGCTGAAGTAATTTTTATGAATATAAAACACCCTAACACATTTAAAAATATTACTTCCCATTGGCATTAATAAATTATGAACTAAAATGAAGTGCCCATTGGGAAGACATTTAGAATTTGGATGCTAAACTTTAACTTATGATATGGAAAAAGTCAAATGATACATTAATTAAATTAATATCTGGCCCTACACTAGGGGGAGGGAGCAGAGGAGAAATGATAAATATTAATATAAATGTTAGAATTGTAGCTCTGCATGAAAATAAGTATTTTTACCAAATTAAAAAAAATATCCAACAGGTAAATATGATAGCATAACAAAATATACCATTCAACTTAATTTTATTTCTGTAATATAAATTGTAAGTTAATTCAATAAAGATAATATTTAAAAAAAATAATTCCATCTTCCAATATGAAATTTTAGGTTCTGCATCATTTCAACAGAATGAAATGGAAGTGTTCATTTTAGAACTTTGGTAAATCATATATAAGCTTAAGTAAAATTTAGTTTTATTATTTACCTAAACTTATCTGATTTGTTTTCATTTTATGAACAGACCAGTATAACATCTATATGGTGCCACTTTAGAGACACAAAAATGAATCCTCTCGTTGCCTGCTCCAATCTTGTCTACATTTTAGGTAACAATAAACTATACTAACACATTCTTTTCTTTCATGTAAAGTAAGGATGTGAAATTGCATTTTGTTTGTCAAAGTAATATCATCATGCAATTCAGTGGAGAAGATCCCAAAGGAAAAATTGGAAAATCTGACAGTGTGTTTAAAGACAACTTTTATACAAGAAGTAAAGAAGCTCTGTTTGAATTCCCCAACTTCAGACCAAAGTGGCCAAGTTTTCAGAAGTTCACTGGCACCCGTTTTAAAACTTGATTAAATCTCTCACAGGCTGCCATCAAAATTGTGGCCAATGTTAGAGTCATCTCAAGGCTTCCCTTGGGGAGAATTCCCTTCTAAGTTCACTTATATGGTTATTGGCATGATTTTGTTCCTCCTGCTCTCTTGGACTCTAGGACTCAGTTGTTGGCTGGTCTGTATGTTAGCTGAAAGCTGCCCTAAGTTTCCTCCATAAGTCATCCCCTACAATGACAGCTGGATTCATTGAATGGAGCCCTTGAAAGAGAGTGAATGAAAGCCAATAAAATGACAATGATTTCTATCACCTCTGTCATATTTTCTTTTTTTAAAGTTAATCCTCACCGGAGGATATTTTTTCATTGATTTTTAGAGACAGTGGAAGGGAGGAGGAGAGACAGAGCAAAAAAGAGAAACATTGATGTAAGAGAGACACTTTGATTGGTTGCCTCCTGCATGCATTGTGACCAGGGCCAGGGATTGAGCAACCAAGATATGTGCCCTTGACCAGAACTGAGCCCAGTACCCTTCAATCTGAGGGCTGATGCTCTCTCCACTAAGCCAAACTGGTTAGGACTGTCATATTTTATTTGTTAAAAGTGAATCATTGGGTTTAGCTCACACTCAATGCGAAGAAAGTATGCAAAAGTGAATACTAGGAAGCAGAAATTTTTGAGGGGTACCTTGTGCCAACCACAAGGGGTGTGTAAATATATTCCTGCCGAAAACATTTTTTTCTAAATTTCTATGAGTAAAAAAGCTTGGTCCCCATGAGACATTTGAAAGAACTCTTACAGTAGTAAATGCTAGGAAGCTGCATTCTTTGGCCAACTAAATGTCACATACCATTCTTCCTCAAATAATATATTGATATGTACAGGACATGGGAAGCTCATAATCACAACCTGCCGAAAATAAAGGAACATTACAATGGTAGATGTATCATAAACAGATCCTATTCAATATTATAGAGTGCTATAAATCAAGAAGTTCTGACCAGTTCCTTAAACACAAATTTCATTCCTCAGCTACATTTATATTGATTCCCAGAGATTTTACCTTGCTTGCTTTTATCTGAGTTTTTACAGAATGTAGTTGAAAAGGAGAAAATAACATATATCACTGTTAATTGTCCACACTCAAAGAAAACACAGTAATGAGAATACGTATTTAGATGGAGACGCTATCTTAAAAATTCAATGCATTTAATAGTACCTCACACACTAATGCATACAGGCAAGCCAAGTCAAAAAAAAGAATGACTATTCAAGAAAGATTCTTTAATACTTACTGAACTGCTGTTAGATGAATTTTTAGAAAATGCAGAAGGATATGGAACATTATTCTTCCTATGCTGAGTGATTCATTAATGTTCAACTACCTTAGATGATACTGTGACTATCCATGCACGTTATTGGAAAAATGTAGCCCTGGAGAGTTAAACAAATGTAATGCAGGGAATAATGTCAGCCCAGGAGGGAAATGTATGACCTACTCACTATATTAACTTTGTATTGTCTTTGCTTCTATGATTGGTTAAGAAAACCTATAAAAATAGTTATTAATATTTTAGAAAAATTTTGGGTAGGCTATTGTTCTGCATTTATATAGGAAACCAAGAAGACTACTAGACTTTACATTCAAGGGTTATATTACACTGGGCCATTTACACAATGTATGTCCTTTGAATTTGAAATATGATTGCTCTTAATATAAACTATTTTAAGAGAAGGTTGTCCACTTTAGTTGTGACAATAAATAAATTGCTATATAAATTATTATTGACTATCTACTATGTTCCAAGTATAATTAGGTGACTCAAAAATCTGCAACTTTCTTCAGAATTACATTAAGTCAAATGTGTAGATCATTTTAGCAATAGAAATAAATTTCACATCTCAAAGGAAGTTATTGTCTTCCACATATCTCTTTGAAGTAGCAACTTCAAGACTATCCAACTTATAACGTGACATAACTAAAAAATTCTGAGCTCATTGTTTTATTCCTCTAAGCAGGTTTTGATCAAAGTATGCTTCCATTCCATCCAAGTGTGCAGAATGGTGTTCCTTTGCACATCATCCATGGATTACCTTATTAGAATCACCTGGACAATGTGTTAGCATGCATATTCTGGCCACAGACATAACCATTCTGAATGAAATATCCAAGGGGAAGCCAGAAAATCCTCATTTTCACCAATCTCCATGAGATTATTACCTCCAGTAAAGCAGAGAATCACTTATCTTAGCTGTGCAGATGGGTACATCTCAGCTCGGAGATGAACTTTCATTTGTGAAATGAGTAGCGAGGGCTTGAAAGAAATGAGAGATAATGACCAGAAGACTGGAAAGTGGTAAATTGTCCTAAGAATCATTTTGCTTTTCAATAACAATTATTGAAAGTTTATTATGTGTCAAGCATTGTACTGACCTTTGACATACAGTATCTAACTGAAGTCTTCTCTGAAAGAGAAATTTTGAATTCCCAATTTATAAATCAAGAAACCAAGATTGGGACAATGTATTGATCTAAGATTACACAAACATCATAAGAGACATTCAAACCCAGCTCAGTCTCATTACTTCTAGGTTACCTTGGATAGAACAATGTGGTCCACAGGTTAAAGAAAGTTTCCCTGGGAAATGAAACTCATTTGGGGCTTTGGTATACAGAGAAGTGGCACTCAAAATAGCCACTGAAGAATAACTGGAGTTTAAATAAGCATGATAAAGATGAGAGCATGTTCCTGCTTTGACCAAGAATGCAAGAGAATCCTAAAGTTGGACATAACTGAGATGTACGTGGCACCAAACACTGAAGTGTAGAGCAGTAGGTCCAGTTCCTTCCCGGAAGCCTCAATGTTCCTCTGGTAGACCAGAGGTTACCATTCTTACTCCCATCAGTGTGAGGAAAGGAACCTTTTATTTATGTGATGGTATTTGATAGAATCTTTAGCCTGCACCTATGTATTGTTATAACCAAAACATTTAAAGCAATTGACCTCTCTGTTCTTGAAACTTTCTTCACTTCGGAGTTGAGAGATCTTGGTCCATCTAAATTCCTTTCGTTACATCTTATCAATCCCTTTGTCTCATTTGTTCTTCTTTGCTTAGTCTGGAAAGGGGGGTTTGTTCTCCCTGTTGTCCAAATAAGGACTCCAATGGTTTTGACTACAACTTCTGGCAGGGGTTTCTTAAACTAGTGTCCAAAATGTTCAGGGTTACTATGGATTAACGGTAACTGGTGGATGCCAGTGCAATCTGTATAGTTATTCATTCCTTGTTTTACGCTGGCAGGGTCTGAATTTCATTTAAATTTTAACAGGACTCCATATGGATCATCCTAAGTCCTTAATGAAAAGTCAATTTCTCTTCTAATAGATGGATTTAAGAATGGAGATATGAATCAATCCTAGCAATTACACATTAGATGAAATTGTCTGGAGGAAGGCAAGAATGGTTTATTCCCTGGTCAAAAAAGACACACATAAAAAAAATCACCATTTTTTTAGCTGGACATTTTCTGCTCTGGATGCTATTCTGGGAACTGATGCATCCATCTTGTGTCTGTTAAGAGGACTAGACCAAGTGCAAAATGACGCGGCAAGAATGGCAGACAAGAAAGGCAAAACGTACTAATGTCCATTGAAATATTTTGAAGAGTCGTATCACCATCCTTGGAACTTACTTATATTTGTGTGATGATGAATTTTTATTATTTAAATTATTTTAATTTAGTATTTTCTTTTACTTGCAACCAAATTCATCTTCACAAATTATAGTGGAAAAAGAAACTTACACAACACTGAAACTGTGAAATTTTTACATGGTTCTTGGACTAGAATGTGTAGTTTATATGAGATTTATAAAAATATGTAATAGGAATAAGTTCCTAAAATGTACAGATGGACATATTGGTGACTTGCAAAAAAGCATCCTCTGTATTATGTTCATTAACCTCACTCTTAAACTTCAGTAAAGCAATAATTTCTCTGTTACCTAAATAAAATTTGATCATGTTATTCCACTGCTTTAACCTCTATTCCAATCTACAGAGGTCTTTGCCTTTAGGAGAGAAAACAAGTCACATTGCCTACAATTTTAATTTTTCTATTTCTTTATAACAAGCTTATTGAATTACTCTGATCCTTCAAAAAAGCAATAGAAAATGCATGCAAAGCTTCTTGAGTGATGTACTTGTCATGAATAAAGAAGTAAAAACATAGAGGGGTGACCTGCTGAACCACATCAGCCTTTCAGCTTCTGCGGATGGAGCAGTGTTCCATTAAGGGGGTGTGTCTAGGAATACCAGGTGCTGGCCATGGCAGGAAGCTTGCCAGAACTGGGAGAGTCAAGGAGAAGCAGGAGATACTGAACAGTAACCAAGAAGAAGGAACATCAAGAAATTAATGTGTCTTCTGGAGAGGATGATGCTAAGCAAAATAAGTCAGAGAAAGATAAATATCACATAATCTCACTCATTTGTTGGATATAATGAACAACACAAACTGATGAACAAAAACAGATCCAGAGACAGAGAAGCATTGATCAGACTGTCAAACCTCTGAGGGAAGGCAGAGGAGGGGAGGCAGGAGGGGGAGAGATCAACCAAAGGACTTGTATGCATGCATATAAGCATAACCAATGGACACAGACACTAGGGGGGTGAGGGCATAAGTGCGGAGGTGGGGGGGGGGCAATGAGGAGATAAGGTCACATATGTAATACTTTGATCAATAAAGAAAAATAAATAAAAAATAAACGCACAACACAGGGATTCCTGGGGTGGTGGAATTGCTCTGGATTGTCTTATGCCAATATCCTGGTTGTGATATGGTGCCATAATTTTGCAAATGATACCATTGGGGAAAAATGGGTAAATGGTACAGGGGATTTCTCTGTATTATTTTTTACAACTGTATGTGAATCTATATTTTTCTCAAAAGAAAGTTTAATTACAAATAAAAAAAATACCAGAAGTTCAGGATTCTGATCTTATATCCAGATGAATGCTAAAAAGACAGTAATTACTCACCATCCATTTACTCATTTGTAAAAGAGTAAATAAAGTCTGTACTATATCCTGGAATTGGGCAAATAAAGAGAAAATGTTTAAGAAAAAAAAAGAAATAGTGTCTTTCAATTATGGAATAAAGAAGGCTAACACTGGGATGGGAAGGAAAAGGACAGGCAAAGCTCTACATTATCTTTTGAAACTCAGATGATGAACTGATTTAACTCTCACTTATTCACAAAAATCCTCCAGAGCAGTGGCTGATTGAATGGAGGGAGGAAGGGAGAGCCATCTATCTATCTGTCTGTTCCCTCTTCATTGTGGTAGGAACAGAATCCTTTTCAGGTTCAGCATCCTCAGTGTATTCCTGTGGGAAGGAGCTAAAAGGAATGTGTGTTGCCACTTAATAGGCAAAACTTGTGGTTCTCCTTCTGCTGATCAACACTGCTTCTGTGGAAGATGCCATTCAGATATGAATGCTCTGTTTGTGAAAGATGCTTAAGCATTGGGTACCTTAGGGGTGCTTGCCTTCTCTCTGCTTCTTCACCGAAGGTTGTATAGATTCTCCTTATCCATAGCCAAGTCCCATTACCTCTCTAAGGATCTTTAATAATAAAAGCATAATATGCTAATTAGACCAAACAGCCAAACCACCTTCCGGACATCCTTCCAGAAGACCTTCAGGACGAAGCTGCAGGTGCGAGGGCTGAGCCCCTTGCACAAATTTTGTACATTGGGCCTCTAGTCCTATCTAATAAAAGAGTAATATGCAAATTGACCGTCACTCCAACACACAAAATGGCCACCCCCATGTGGTCAAAGATGGCTGCCCCCATGTGGACACAGGATGGCCGGCAGGGGAGAGCAGTTGTGGGTGACCAGACCAGCAGGGGACGACAGTTGGGAGGAACCAGGCCGGCAGGGGAGGGCAGTTAGGAGTTACCAGGCAAGCAGGGGAAGTCAGGGCAATTGGGCCATCAGGGGAGCAGTTACGCGTTGATCAGGTTAGCAGGGGAATGATTAGAGGGTGATCAGGCTGGCAGGCATAAGCGGTTAGGGGCAATCAGGCAGGCAGACAGGCAGGAGAGCAGTTGGGAGACAGCAGTCCTGGATTGTGAGAGGGATATCTGACTGCCCATTTAGGCCGAAACCTACCAGGATCGAGTCTAAATGGGCAGTTGGACATCCCTCGAGGGGTCCCAGATTGGAGAGGGTGCAGGCTGGGCTGAGGGACACCACCCTGACATGAATTTTGTGCACCGAGCCTCTAGTATAATATAATTAGATATATTAAAAAAATAATAAATGACAAGAATGCAAGCCTTAAAATCTATTTTGTGATACAAAAAAACCCACAAACAAGATTATGAAGACAATTAAAAATAATAAGAATTTCTGAAACAAATTTATTCAGCTGAAAGTTTATTTCATCAGATAGGAATATAGTTTAATATAAAATTAATTTGATTCTTTCTCTTTGGGTTGTATTAAAATTATGAATTAAAAAATACCACACCAAATAGACTGACGATGATCAATCAATCAGGCCCTGCAGAGTTACCCCACAGCAGCACAGCAGCATTGTAACAGGTGGGCACGGCCTCACTCTGTGGGGGCAATCCATTGCAGAGCCTTGACTGGGTGGGCAGGGCCTACCTCGTTGGGGCAATGATGGCAGAGCCCTGTGATTGATCTCCCCAAAGAGGGAGGCCCAGGCTACCCAGTGGTGGTGCTGCAATGGGTGGCCGGGCCCTCCCTCTCTGGGGCAATCCATCGCTGAGCCCAGGCCTGGTGGGTGGGGCCTACCTCTTTGGGGCGATGGATTGTGGGGCTCCCCTCTGTGAGAAGGGACCCTCGCTCCCCCCACCCAGTGCCCAAATTTTGTGCACTGGGCCTCTAGTATTTTTATAATACAGGATGGGGTAAAAGTACATGAAACAGTTTATTCTTTTATTATTATTTATTAATTATTATGTTTTTCTGTAGACCTATTTTTGCCCCACCTTGTATATATAGATACATGCATTTCAAATATATATGTAATTTTCTCTCTGGGTTATAGATATATCCTACAAATTTTCTTTTCTAAAACTTTAAGCTCTACAGGTTTTCAATTCTTCTTTTGCCAGTTCCCCATTTCATTCCATAATTAAGAATTTATATGCTATTTATTTACTAATTCTCTTAATTCATGAAATTTGCTTTGTTAAATACTATTTGATTCAGTGATCCACCAAGAACAAAAACAAAACAACAACAACAAATCTCTAGGGAATCCTTCCTTTGTTAATGATAGTATTGGATTCTGTGGAGATTAGAGGAGAAAAAATAAATTACATTTGCCTTCAAAGTACATATACTCAACTTGAGAGAGAAAAAAAATAGCTCTTCTAAAGCAATTGCAGCATAATATGAGACTTTAATAACAGAAGAGTTAATATTGTGGAAGTTAGGCAAGAGGGCAGCATGGAAAAGCTTTACAAAAATTACAACACAATTTATCCCATAAATACAGGGTGCAAGCTTTAGAAATGAAATGGTGAACAGATGATTAAGAGTCATGTCAAGTAAGTGTGACAAGTAAGTTTTAAGATTAGATACTCAAAGCACTGTGATATCAGTTCACAGGGTCTGAGTCTAATATGTGGTTTTAGAAGGACCTCTGGAAGTGACTTTTATATATGACCTGATTGATTAATAGGAAAAACCACCTTCGACCTTATATACAGTTTTGGAAAGTACTCTCAGAGCATGACATCAGAAAAGTGACTTCTACATAATGTATTATTTTCTTATCTCCTTAACTGTAAAATATCTGTGAGTAGGAGGAGTTTATATGCAATATTACTTAGTACAAAATTTTTTTTCAGTCATCATTTTTTAAAAAATATTTTATTGATATTTTTTACAGAGAGGAAGGGAAAGGGATAGAGAGTCCGAAACACTGACGAGAGAGAAACATTGATCAACTGCCTTCTGCACACCCACTACTGGGGATGTGCCCACAACCAAGGCACATGCCCTTGACTGGAATCGAATCTGGGACTCTTCAGTCTGCAGGCTGATGTTCTATCCACTGAGCCAAACCGGTCAGGGCTCAGTAATCATTTTAGGTGTGTTATGTGTGTCTGTGTGCTCTCCCTGTTTGATATTTTTTGTACCAAACTGTACACCTATTATCTCATTATTAAGTCTATTCCCCCAACAAAAAATATTCAAATATTTTGTGATATGCAAGGTTCTAAGATGACTCCCGAAGACTCTCTCTCATATAATCTCATTGTTCCCTTGAATGTGGTAGAGCCTGTGACTATAATGAGATATAACTCCTATGGTGATATTACATTATATGGCAAATGGGATTTTTAAAAATGTAATTAAGTTTACAAATTAGTTGACTTTAGTTCAATAAAGAGGAGATTATCCAGGTGGGCCTGACCTAATCACATGGGTCCTTTAAACCTGCATTTAAAGGCCAGAGAAAAGCAATAGTCAGAGACCCAAAGAACAAGAAATATTTGACACACCATTGCTGATTTGAAGATCAAGGGACCACATACATGGCTAAGAATGTAGTCAACTCTTGGAGTTGAGAGTGATCTAACAATCAACAAAGAAATTAGGACCTTAGTACTACAAACACAAGAAACTAAATTCTTTCAAGAGGAAGGAGCTTTCAGATGAGGACTCAACCTGGTCAACACCTTGAGTTCAGTCTTGTAATGTGCTAAGTAGCGAACCCGGTAATGCCAAGCGGAACTTCTCACCTATGGACCGAAAGCTAATAAATCAGTGTTGTTTCAAACCACCAAGTTTGTGGCCATTTGTTATGCAGCAATGGAAAAGTGACACATGCTTACATGTGTCAAGCACTATTTTAGACCCTTGTAATGATAGTCAAGATAAGGGTATTATTTTTTTTATTTTTTTCTTTATTGATTAAGTTATTACATATGTGTCCTTATTGTCCCATTGCCCTCCACCCCACCCACTCATGCCCTCAACCATCCTGTTGTCTGTGTCCATTGGTTAGGCTTATATGCAGAAATAACAAACAAAAACATCAATAACTCTCCATATCTTTGTAGCTTAACTCTACCAAAATTTAGTCTTACTTATGCCAATTTCCAGGCAACTATCCAGTGCATAATTATGCATCAACTTGAGTTTTGTTAATCTTGTACCTTCACCATCTCAACACCAACCCCTCCTCATGATATAAAGAACACTGTTCTTACACAACCAATAAATCTACAACAATTGGCTTAAACTAGTCACATGACAACCCCTGGTTGTGTGGGAAATAAATGTACCCAGTATGAGAACAGGGTTTATGAGTGCAACAGAAGTCTCTATACTTGGATGATTCAGACCTAAATCAGTGACCAAGACAAAGTCCATGTCTTCTTAAAGATTACTTTCAACTACTTCAGGGGAACCATTTGCTTCTGGGGACATTAGGACACTTCTTAGGACATTTAAGAAGGAACAAAGTAGATGATTGTTTAAATTTGAATTCCAAATTAACAAAATTAACATTGTCAAGATGCCAGCCAGTCTGTGTCTTAAGGTCCCACTAACTTACTGAGGGCAAGATAGAAGCAGGGAGGAGAAGACAATCACTTTCCCTCTAATGGAATTGGGAGAAGCCAAGGAGACAAGTGAAGAGGAAAGAAGCCCTTGCTCTCATATGGAAACCATTCTTGGTTTGAAACTTGGGAAGATTGCAAGCATATTCGCACAACCACACCTGGGCTGGGAAATGTACAATCGGGCTCGGTCCTGCAGGATAAAAATATGTCTTAAAACACCTCTCTTCTCCCTTTTTTTGCTGACATTTTAAACTCTGCATCAAGCAAATCCATGGGCAAATAACCTGATGGTTTTAAGCAAATTACTTAATGCTAAATAAAAATAAAATAAAAATAATAATAAATGAATAAATAATAAATGAATAAATAAACTAAATATGTAAATAAAATGTGAAGCAAAGATAATTTTTTAGGGTAATATGCTGGTTCAAATGATATAGTGGCCAGGCAATTCTAAAAATTTACTTCAGTTCTTTGCACTTACTTATCTAAGGTTTTTGTTTTCAATGATCTTGGACCATTTTAAGGAGTCACTTTTTACCTGCAATTTGGATTCCTTTATGACCGTCAGCACCTTTAAAAAAATCAATGAATGTATTCAAATATCTAACAGTACAATATAAGGCACTATAACAGTTAAAAAATTGATTTTCTTTGCTATTGTTAGGCTGCTAATCAAAAACAGATTCCTATTTATATGAATTACTGTGAGGCAGACACTTTGAATCAATTGTTTTAATACATTCTACATAGTTCATCTTCCTAATTACTTTTTTAAAATTAATTTCTTTATTGATTAAGGTATCACATATTTGTCCTCATCCCCCCATTCTCATCCCAAACCCCTCCCCATGCATGCCCCCACCCCCCTGTTGTCCGTGACCACTGGTTAGACTTATATGCATGCATACAAGTCCTTTGGTTGATCTCTCCCCCTTACCCCCACCCTCCCCTACCTTCCCTCTGAGGTTTGACAGTCTAATAAATGCTTCCCTGTTTCCAGGTCTGTTTTTGTTCATCAGTTTATGTTCATTATTTCCCCTAGATGAGTGAGATCATGTGATACTAGAAATACCCTTATAAGAACCGAAAATGAGACAAGCAATAATGGTTATGCTGAGAGGCAAATGAATCAGTCTGTAGTGAGTTTCTTTCTGGGCCAACAGTTCTTTTGAGTCCCAATTTCAATGTCAAACAGTTCCTTATGTGTATATGTCAGCAATGATATTTCAGTTCTTGATGGTGGACAAATGGTGGTAATGCAGGCCTGATCCTCCCTGGTTTGGTCCTGGGCAACCTGCAGCGATGCACAGCTGCTGACTCCTAGTATGGCAAGGCGTTGTCAGCATCTTCCATCTCTGGACTGTTTCTCTTCTGTCTTCATGGCTGGAGCAGTCCTGTCAATTCCTCTCTGTTGCAGGAATCCACATGGTCTTGGAGGTGTTTTCTGAAAATATACAAACATATTCTCAACCAAAAGTTAATAAAGGAATCTTTTCTATAAATTTGACTTGGGGTCCTTTACCCCCATTACCTATAATAGTACCTCACACCCTTGGGAATCAACAAAAAATAATCTTTTTGGTGCTTGGAGACAAATGTAACACATCTCTTAATATTTTAGAATTACAATAGCATAATGTACAATTAACCCAAACAAACTTACAAACTAATTCTTTGAATGTCTGGCAGCAATTTAAAAAGCACATGAAATGATGTAAACCCTTCTATTGTGTAGAGGGCCCCCTGTGAAGGTACCTGAGATTCTATATTGGCCCCTCTTGCCTTTTTGGCCAAGAGGGACCCTCTTCTCACAATCCAATTGCCCACAGCTGTTGCCTGTGCTTTCTGTTCATGCTGAGGTTGAAGCCTCATGGAGGCTGGTACCATGGATCTGTTTCTCGCCCAGTGGGGTGAGCTGGGTCCTAACTGGAGAAGAAACCTGAGTTCCCCAAGATATGTGATTAGTGCTGGGTCCCCACCAGCAGATGAGGGCATCCCAAGGCAGATGCTGGGCGTGGAGGCCATGGGGGCCTAGACTACCAAGGAGACAGAACTGAACCTCACATCACCCTGCTTGGCCCTGGAGGAAGGCTGGTTAGTCAGAGAAGGGTAAGATTCCTCAGGGGAGGAACAACCTAAGATAGGCACAGTCGCAGAGGGGCCATCAGGAGAGAACTTGGGGGTCAACAGAGGTGGGACACAGATCCTCAACTCCCCCAACTTTGCAGGGGCCTGAACCCTCACCCCTTCTGAGGGAGGTCTCCTGCCCCCATGGCTGCTTCGCTTCCCATTCCCAGCTCAAATCGGGACCCAAGGTAACAGACAGAGACTTGGCCGACAGCAGCTGCCCTCTCACTGCAACAAGACTTGTTTGAGTTGTCTCGTACCCATGGTGTGGGGAAGTGGGCTTTTTTTGATATCTAAATTCAGCCTAGCACCAGGAATGCTCAGGACCTACTGAAGAAGCCAAATAATCCTTCCAACTAATATTTACAGGGTAAAATAAGATTGTTGTTAGAGTATTAAATTTGACAATAAAATAGTAGTCAAGTTCTCAGAATAATTTAAATTGGCTAAGTGAAATAAGTGAATATTCTAGAAAAATTAATGGTACTGGACAAAAAGCTGTTCCTAAAGTGTTAACTAAAATTTTTATTGGTAGTTCATGTCATGGTAAAATTGTGTAACATGTAATGAACCTAAAGCAGTCATATTTTAGTGCAAAAAATTAAATTTAAAAGCTATCAAGACTACATTATAAAATTTCCAAAAGCCTCCTAATATTTAAATAAAAAAAGAGGGGATAAGTAGAAGAATATCATGTAAGGAAAAATATCCTGTAAGTAAATTACATCTAGAAAATTTTTACTTTAGAAAATTAACTTTCATTTGTAATGCTAACAGCAAGACACCCATGAAAAACATACATGGTGTCAAAACAAGCCAAAGGAAAATTGTATGGGCAAAAAATGAAAAAGGATCCCTAATTACTTTTAATTTTATAAGTCCCAAAGAAATAATTCCTCATTTTTTTCATTGTTCTATAACCTTCTAATTCAAAGGGAATATCATTTTATGTCATATTACAATGCAAAAATAATTATTCTGCTTAACAAAGGATAGTTGTTCATACTTTATCTTAAATAATTAAAGATTTTAAGTTAACCAGATGCTTTTATTTGTGATTTATTATATTAATGTATCATTGTCATTATAATTCTTTAATACAATTTATATAAAATATATAGGCAGTAAAATATCTTTAAAAATAATATTTTTATGCATTAAAAATTTTCAAATTTGCATTATGAACCTTCAGCCTGGTACTTTACCAAGTTCCATGAGGAAATGTACACAAAATTCAGAGTCTTTCTAGTCATGTAAGCTGGAATATGAAAGGATGACAAAACATCACAAATGAAAAATAATTATAATACAAGCCAAAATAAAGTAAATGCTAAATGAAAAGAACACACAACATAAAATAATTTCTTCAAGTGTTTATTGATGTTTATTACATGCTAGATTCTTTGATAGGGCCCTGGGATATGATAATGAACAAAAGCAGGTTTAAAACTGACTTAATAAAGATTTTAGCCTCCTGGGAGAGATATACCTTGAGCCTACAGCCATGCAAGCAGATGTAAAGTAGCCACTTGGTTAAATTGTCTAAGGGACAATTTAAGGGAGGTCAGGGCCTAACTAAGCAGAACTTTCAGGAAGTGGTGCTTGGATCAAGAGGAATGAGAATGAGAAATGGAAATTAGTCAATTAAATGGGAATTAAATAGTCAGTAAAGAGCAATCCAGGAAAAGGGAATATACACTGAGTGGCCAGATAATTATGATCTCTGAAAGCATAATCATCTGGCCACTCAGTGTGTGTTTGTGTGTGTGTGTGTATATATGAGGCCCAGTGCATGAATTCATGCATGGTTGGGGTCTGGCCAGCCTGGCCAGGGAGAGGGGACATGGGTGGTTGACTGGCCTGCCTGCTGGTAGAACTCGTGATCGAGGGGACAATTTGCCTATTAGCATTTTATTATATAGGATATACACTGAGTTGCCAGATTATTATGTGTTCAGAGATCATAATAATCTGGCCACTCAGTGTAAAAATCATGAGTCCTGTATTAAGATGAGTGTAAGAGATTCAAGAAATAAATAAAGGCCCTTGTTTCTGAATACAGTAACTAGTGAGATAATATTGAAAATGAGTTGATTTCTGTGGAAACTCATCTAATCCTATCAAAAGCAACTCTTTAATCCAAATTAAAGTGACTGGTAGGAATGAAAGTGCCAGATGTTATTTATGTAGCTATTAAGAGTACTTAGTTTCTATATTGTCACAGGATTGAAGGAAGCCCAAATGCACCTTGGGCTAGCCTTCTTTTCATATAAGGTCTCTAAGGACAATGCATAAAGGGTAATGAAAAGGAGAAAGTAATATTCTGTCTTTAAGTTTTACCTGTGCTCAATATTAAAATGTAAATGTAGAGCTCTCTGGGAAATAAAATGGATCAATAATTTACATTTGAACTCTTTGCACCAATCAACCATCCATTCTCTAGTCCTTTTGATCAGGAGACCAAGCCAGTAAAATATGATAAACAAGAACTTATAGAAAAGAGAGAGGGAGGAGGTAGGTAAACATTTAGAATGGCTAAGGAAGTTCTTACTAAAGGCTATCATTTTAATAAATTCCTATAGAAAGTGAGGCAGCAAGCTAAATGGATATTGGAAGGGAATAAGTAAACAACTTCATGATAAGATATTTTTATACTAAGTCTGGAATGCATGATTAGTTTTACTTCCAAGGGCAGAAAAATCATAATATAAACTATTGCAGGAAATTACTAATCACTGAATGACTACTTGTTGCAGTTATTTTGTTTATATATATATATATATATATATTAATCTCTTATTTATCATGCCAACTATACCCAATAAACATTATTATTATCTTGAGGATACTGAGTCTCAAAGAAGTTTAGTTTGCCAAATTTCATGTATATTAAAATAAGTAAATCAAGATTTAGATGCCAAATTCAATGTGGTGAAAGCTCATGTTATTTCCTCTACATCTGTTTCTGTAGCCCCTCGTAATTAGGAGCAGAATAAAATTGGAGGCACTCAGAAAGCCAGTTTCCTAATAAGTTGAAAAGTCTGATTATGAATCTGAATTAAGAAAAAAATTTTACTGACTTCAGTTGTTTCCAGAGCATATAAAGGAAGCAAAATCAATGGCCTAATATAAGAGAGACTATATTATGATTTTTAATCAGCATTTTAGTGAAAGAAGAACCAACAGAATGTCTTTTCAAAAGCTTATGTTGCTCCTCCAATCACAGTGTTTTGGTTTCATTAATTTAGTTTTGAGCCTCAGGGATTTTATAACCAAAGGTTTCATAAGCGAGTCTGATTCACAATATCTAGCAAATCACTGAGCAAACTTTTAAAGGACCTGATCAAAATCACCCAAAAGCAATTTTACCTTAGGGGAAATGAACTTACAGAAGATTAGTAGGGATCCTAGCTCAGGATCTTTACTTTTAAGGACAATACATCTGCCAATAAATAAGCTAAATTACCTTTGTAAACTCTTTATCAACTCTGACCCAGGTAGTGTGCAATTTCCTTTGCAGTGTGTTTCCAGATAGTTGGTGCTGATTGGATGGTATCAATCTTACAAATTGCATTCACCACATGTTATTTAAAAGGATACATGATGTGACCAAGGAATAATAAGAATGAGTCTGCCCATTGGAAATAGAATATTACAAATTTTACTTGGTGAAGTTTAAATATATCAGGTACATATTTGTTCTATTTAGTTTCTTGAAGTGTTTACCTGTCTTAATTTAAAAAAAAAATCTTTAAAACACAACTTAGATTTTATAGATCCCCCTATCACTTTAGATTATATTTGAACTTTAAACTCAAGGTTCTCAAGGAAAAATTTAATATAAACTCACTTTGTAACTGACAACTAGAAGAAGTACCAGAATTGTGAAATTTGAGGATATTGCCACAAGACCATTTTTGAAATTAGACAAACAATTGTGATATTGCGAAGAAGGTCATTTATTGTGATTTTAGGAATTAAAAGTTATCCAAGAGTATACAGTTACACAATGTATAGTGAAAGCAATTTATTGCTGCTTTTCAGTATTGGAAAAGAAAAAGTTCATGCTGTCATTGATTGACCTTTAGAAAGAAAAATGTAGCTGGCTTATGGGTAAAAAGAAAGAAATATATAGTTTTTACTTTTACAAGTAGGCTTTCTGCAGTTGGGTCCTTTGTATGTTTTTTCCACCCTTTTATTATAATGTAATTGAATAAACTGATCATTGTAAAGTCTTATTACCTTAAAGGATATGCAACTTTTTGTTGCAATATTTTTATACTGAAAATCTTGTAAAAATAAAAAAATAGTAAGACTTATTTAAAAAATTATGTCATTATAATTTCTTCATTTGATAAATATCATGGCATAGAAAAGATATAATTTTAAATTTGTTTTTATTAAAAAAAAAGAAAGCTTCATTTTAAAACAGTAATACTGTTGAACATCTTTGTAGCTATAAGTGTAACTGTCAATTTCTCTCCTTCAGTAGAAAATATAACTAAATAGCATAAAGATAGTGATTGATACAAAAGTATACATGATAAATGATCATACTCATGGCCAGTTTTTGCAATTAAATAAAGAATGATTGTCTTAGAACTATGACATTTCTCCTATTCAAAATACCCTCATATGTCTCTCCTCTTTTATCTTCATTTTGAGATCTTCACATCTTATTTTATCATATATTGTATGATTTACTAAATAAGAGAAAGTACCTTGTTGTACCAGGCTACCTTAGCTTTAATTGTATCTGGTTAGATCAAATTAACATATTTTTATATTTGTGTATTCCATAAATTACCTGTTTTCACCAGCAGAATTTACTGAATATCAATTTTACTTACAAAATTAGTTCTCTGTCCACTGGCTTTGTTAATGCAATTTGATTTTCTAAATTTATGGGCCATGGTTTTACTGAGCCCTTACCACAAAAAAGTTGGCATTCAAAAATATAAGCTAGTTATAAATATAAGCCTGGTTTCTAACCTACTTACCTTAAGCAACATCAAGTAAATGTTTCATTAATTAAAATACATTCTACTTTATTTCATTTTTAAAATGAGAATTTAGTAATTATATTTTTAAAACTTAATTTATGTCAGTTGTTACAGAATATAAGCCTAAACTCTCTCAAAAAGTCTCTGAGTTTTATGTCTGAGTTAATTGAGATAAGCTTTAGTTATTTCTCTTGAAAATCATTGCTTTGCTTACTTTGAAAACGGAAAGTAAACATCTTTTTCTAAGTTCCCATGGACTTTACATTTCACGGTATGATGTGATTTATATTTTAATTCTATTTTTAAATTCAACAAATTTGCTGTGATATTGCCAGCTATAGACCCAGCTTCTACTATAACCAGCATTCGGTGGCCTGAACCTCTGAAAACCAGAGCCCTCAAAAGATTATCTCAGCCAAATAGTCTTCAATGACAGGGTACCCTTGCTGCTCAGTTTAAGTGGACATCCTTATAGGGACCAAGTGCATCTTCTTATAGCCCAGGAGGCCAAGGCCTAATCATACAGAGCATGTGTACTGCTCAAACCCTAATTTAAGAAGCCACCTAAAAGATCATACTTTTTACTTGCCTAAGTGAGTATGTATGACATTCTGTGCCTAGCACCTTCAGGCAAGGGATCACTTGGGCATGCTTTTGTTCGTATTGCCTTTGGTTTCCCTGCTATCTGGTTAAAAGAGGGATGGTCTGGGCATGGCTGTCCTGATATCCATCTTCTTCATTCTTCCTACAGCCTGTCTTTGGGAGGTGGATAAAGGAAATCATACTTAGGGCTACAGGGATTTATAATTTAGGACTTTAGGAAAATTTTCAAAGAAATATATTCTCCACATATGTATTCTACCAGACTGACTTCTAAGTACATCTTTATCAAGAATGCCAAATAATGCTATTTGCAGTAACAAATATTATTCTGATATTTCACTGGCTTATCATAATAAAATTACATTTCTTCTTTAATATACCACCTAATGTGGGCAGGATGAAGGAATACCAAGGGGGCCAGGGTTCTGCCCTACGCAGGTCCAAGTTCTTTCCATCTTATGTCTCCATCTCTGAAATATGTTTAGTGTTCCCTCCCTTCAGTCAACAGATGGAACAAAGAGAGTCAGAATTTTGGAAGGAAAGTTTTTGTTTGTTTGTCTGTTTGTGTTTTATTGTTTGAAGTATTACAAATAGTAGTACATATGTCTCCTTTTTTTCCTGCCATTGGCCTCTCCCCGGCTTCCCCTACCCCCCAGTACATGCCTTCACCTGCCCGCCCTCCCCCCCTGCCCCAGTGTCTTGTATCCATTGGTTATGCTTATATGCGTGCGTACAAGTCCTTCGGTTGATCTCTTACAGACCCCCTCGCCCAACCTCCCCTGCCTTCCCAATGTAGTTTGACAGTCTGTTCAATGTTTCATTGCCTCTTTATCTATTTTCCCCCCATTTCTTTCCTTTAAAAATTTTGCCTCTGCAGACTAGAAATAAAAAAAAGGACATGAAAGGATTTAATCCCTTTCAGAAGGAATTAAGGCACTGGGAAGGCACTTGAGCATCCTATATTGGCCCCTCTTGCCTTTTGTGCCAAGAGGGACCCTCTTCTCACAATCCAATTGCCCTCAGCTGTTTCCTGAGCTTTCTGTTCATGCTGAGCTTGAAGCCTAGTGGTGGCTGGTACCATGGATCTGTCTCACATCAATCGTGTGAGCTGGGCCCTCACTGGAGAAGAAACCCGAGTTCCCCGAGATATGTGGTCAGCACCAGGACCATGCCAGCAGGCCAGGGGTTCCCAAGGCAGGTGCTGGGTGTGGAGGCCACGGGGGCATAGGCTACCAAGGAGACAGAACTGAACCTCACATCACCCTGCTTGGCCCTGGAGGATGGCTGGTTAGCCAGAGATGGGTAAGATTCCTCAAGGAAGGAACAACCTAAGACAGACACAGTTGTATAGGGGCCATCAGGAGAGAACTTGGGGGGGCACAGACCCTCATCCCCCCCCAACATTGCAGGGGCTTGAACCCTCGCCCCTTCTGAGGGAGGTCTCCTGCCCCCAAGGCTGCTTCGCGCTTCCCACACCCAGCTGAGATCAGGACCCAGGCAACAGAAAGAGACTTGGCCCAGCTCAGATGGGGACCCAGGTAACAGACAAGAGACTTGGCCGACAGCAGCTGCCCTATATCTAAATTCAGCCTAGCATCAGGAAGGAAAGTTTTTAAGGGACAGTCCTGAAAGTAATGCTCATCAAGTTCACACATACATTGTATTACCCATTGACAACAACCTAGTCACAGGGTCACACCTAGGATGTTCAAGAGGCAATGCATTTCAGTGAATCACCCAGGTTAGCTGTAAGGACCATTACTGATGGGCACTGGGAGTCTCTGCTATGGGTTTTATAGAGGAGTTTACTATTTGCCGTATACTTATAGATTTATATATATTATTCCTCTCTGATTCTATTCAGTTCTAATCAGGTATCTTGTGAACTACCAAAAACAAGTTTAATGACTTTAATCTATTTTGTTTTTTCTACTAAGACATAGTTACCTAGATAAATGGTTCATCACTGAGAAAAAAAAAATAGAGTTAATTACTTAATTTAAAATTTGTTTCTTTTAAATAAAAACAAAAAAATATTTAACTTTGTAAAACTCTTTATTTTTCAACAGTGTTCCCAAAAAGTTGGTCAAGTTTGTCAGGTTGGCCATGCTGGTTTTTGAAAATTTTAAAGACCTTCTTAGTCCCTTAAGTACAAAAAATAGAAGGAAAAATTATATGAGCACTACAATGCTTATACTAGTAAGTAGGAGAGTCTCAGCCTTTTTATAAATATTTCCATTCACTTTTCAGGTAAAAATATGGAAGTTTAAATCATTCAATAATTTATTCAATTAGAAACAAAACTATATCAAATGCACAATTTATCTAATAAAGACATAGTAGAGAACAATACAGCATTTGATCTTATATATGGGGGGTTTACAATCCAATGTTTATTGAAAAAGGAAATGATTTTAAGGTGATCCGGAGAACAAAAACATACCTGAAATATGTTTAAAATGTCCAAAGATAAACCTCATGCAACAACAGAGAGGAAAGGCACCGATGCAATGGAGTCAATTTCAATTATTGCTTAAGTACTGTACTGAATACTCACAACCTCACCCTATATTCTAGTCACGGGTACTCTGACAAAATTCACATTGGTATATCTTGAAATACCTCGCCTCAGTCTAAAACACTGATTACTTCCTTCAGTCCTAGGACTTTTGTGTGCTTCAGGGATGGAGTCAGGAGAAAATGGCTTAGATCTCAGTATATACAACCTGGAAGTGTAGTGCCCTGAGAGATAACTCTGGTCAAGGAGACTTGGGAGACAATGGATCAGTACTCCTTTCTTTTTTTCTCCAGATAGTTTTTCCTAAGTCACCTCTTTTAGGCTTCTCAGAGCTTCTCAAGGGATTGTGTGCCCAGAAACCAAAGCAATTGACCAACTAGGTAAATGCTATTTATATATTTCAGTGCCTGGAAAAGGATGAGTCCAATTAATATTTACTTCAATAAATGGAAAATAAGGAGCACATGTATTAAAATAAAAATTGAGAAGTAGCTATTATGCTTTACTTTGACTGATAGGCACCAAGTTGTTGATTTATATTCAGGTGCTAGATAGGTGACCTGTTTAATGTGATTTGCCAAATAAGTGGAGAAGAAACTGCAAATTTTCTGTGCCTTTCTTTCAAACATCTGCCTTTACTAAAAGAGCTAAGAGAAACATTCAACCTAAATTGTGTTTTACTCCAGTTATAAGAATACTAGAGGCCCAGCGCACAGAAATGTGTGCACTTGGGAGAGGGGAGGGGTCCCTTAGCCTGGCCTGCGCCCTCTCTCAGTCTAGGACCCCTCAGGGGATGTCCACCTGCTGGCTTAGGATGTCCACCTGATGGCTTAGGCCCACTCCCCAGGGGATTGGGCCTAAGCTGGCAATTAGACATTCTTAGCGCTGCCAAGGGGGAGGTGGGAGAGGCTCCTGCCACCACCACTGTGCTCGCAGCCATGAGCCCAGCTTGTGGCTGAGTGGAGCGCCCCCTGTGGGAGCACACTGACTACCAGGGGGCAGCTCCTGCATTGAGCGTCTGCCCCCTGGTGGTCAGTGTGCATCATAGCGACCAGTCATTCCTGGGTCGTTCTGCCATTATGGTCAATTTGCATATTACCCTTTTATTATATAGGATGCCTTTTATGCAACTCTACCGTTACGTGATTTTAGAATCTCACTTTGACCAAAGCTGTGCATTGCAAAAATGAAAGGTGTCACATGTAATTTAAATAACTGACTTGCCAGACACTTGTTTTCAAAACAAAGCAAAAGCCTTACTAGCTACAGACTATAGTTTTAATTGAGCTCTTCCTTTTACCCCCACCCTTCAAAAAGCAGTACCTAAGACAAAGACTTGGGTGAAGTCATTTATTTGGAAGGTGATCCCATGTGCCTCACTGATGGTGTGTTTTATTGCCAGCTATACTGGATGCCACCCAGAAGCATCAGATTGAAAGATGGAAGGCTGGCGAATTATCCAATAGTTTCCATCTGTTAATATTGAAGAGTTGTCCCCTACACTTCTGGGCTAAAATGTCACCAGATCTAGAACTCCAGAGCCTTCGGGAAGGTCCTGGGGTACATGTGAAAAAAAATAAAACACAGATATGCTTAACGTTGTACTGATTGCCAAGGTGAATCAGTACTTGTTGGTACAACGAAGCTGAAATCAGAGACTGGCCAAAGGGATGTGGTGTTGGTACCCAAAATGCCTGTTACAGCAGTATTTGGTAGGACAGACATAACTCTAGTCACTGGGAAGCACCAGTGACTACTGCAAATAAAAATCCTGGCTATCTCCCTGGCTGGTGTGGTTCCTTTGATTGGGCATCGTGCCATGAACAGAAAGGTCATTGGCTAGATTCCCATTCATACCCAGGTTGAAGGTTTGATCCTCAGTCTGGTTGTTTTGGGGAGGCAATCTATCAATGTTTCGATCTCACATCAATGCTTCTCTCTCTATCCTCTCACTTTTTCCCTCTCTAAAAAATCAATACAAGTATAATTTAAAAGAAATCCTGGCTATCTTAGAGCTATTCTGGTAACATTAATATGTTCAAGTTGAGTTAGGCGAATACTTGGTTAAATACATCCATTATTATCTGATTGAGATTCCAAACTGTGAATAATTTGCAACATTTTACAATAAACCTTTCACTAAAAGGGATTTACCTCTGTTATGACATTGTTTCCTCCTGGTAGTGATAAGAAATAACAATGCTAATATAGTAACATAAATTATTTATATTTATAATTTATTCATAATCAGAACATATGTTTATGCTGATATCAGTATTTATTGAAATTAGTAAAAAATTCTATACATAATATTAAAAGTATGTTTCCTGAACTAAAACTTAGAAGAGTGTATTTTTTAATTATTTCCTTTGAAAGAACATTTTATTTTTACTGCTTCATGGGAAATGCTATAATTGGCAGCATTTATGATTTGCCAAATGACTGGAAAAGAAAAACTGCAAAATAATGCTACACTTATCTTAATTTGTCCCCATTTTTCACATATTTTACACTTCAGAAAAAAGACTATCATATTGGAATATTTTTCATGATGGGGAAAAAAGTGATAGTTCAGATACCCAAGGCAATTATAAGATAAACTACAAAAATAAAATCTTTTTATAATTAATTGAAGTAAGGGAAATACATATATTTTCAATTTTGATGTAATTGTCTCTGTAAACAATCTACAGTCTACCTTGTATCTAGTGTTCTTGTTCCAATTTGTTCAAAGTCATTTTTGGCCAGTTTAATAATTTGCTGGTGCCAGTATCTAGAAAGTTTCGTAGCACTGAAATAAGATTTGGTTTAGCTACTTTCCACCTGGAACCTCGTCTCAAAGTAGCTATAAGATTAGAATAACAAAATAAATATTATTTATTTGAAAAGAGTGTATAACATCTTGAAATCTTGATAATAGTCTCTTGGGAGATTCAATTTCTACTCCAGTTGTAGAGAGAGAAAGAGATATCTATTTATAATATATGAAACAATTGCACTGTTTCCTGTAACAGGCAGTATTTTACAAGAAAGACCACAACAATAACTTCCCTCCACATGTTTTTCTACATTGGGACTATGTCATTTCCACAATGGATGGAAGGTAAATTCACTACTTGAATCTGAGTGGACCTGTGATTCCTTTGTAATGGATAGAATGTGGTGGAAGTGACACCACGTGACCTCAGAGGCTAGATCAGGAGTGACAATGAAGCTTCGGGTTCCTTTGATCAGAAACAGATTGTGAAGCCCTGAGCTGCTGTATAAGAAGTTCTACTACCCTATGGCTGCCGTGGTAGAAAGAGCCTAAACTAGCCCATAGGAGAGAACGCATGGAGAGGCTTTTAGACTATTTGAACATAGAGAGAAGGAGAGAGGATGGGCTGCACAGTGAGTTTGCAGAGGGTCCGGGCCCCTGCTGTCTCAGCTCTGGCCACTACCTAAATACAAGTACCTGAGCGATTCAGACAGAACTGCCCACCTGAGCCCTTCTGAATTCCAGACCCACAGAAATTGTAAGACAATAAAATTATTGTTGTCTTAGGGAAATAATAAAAATACTTCTTAAGGAGATACCTATAACTTTTGCATTATGTAGATTAATGAATTTTAAGTTAATATTATTTTCGGTCTTTACCCCATAATAGAGTCCTATATATGATAACATATTTATAATTTGCTTTTTATTAAGAGGGCTATATATTTATACTTAAAATCCCTCCAAATACTTTAATCTAGAAAGAAAAAAAACTGGGACAACATATATATATATATATATCGGTATATATATATATATATATATATATATATATATATATACACACACACACACACACATATATGTAAAATAGAGCATCAGGCAATGAGAGGAGCTTCAAAACTATGTTGAAAATGAGCAAAAATGCAGGATGGAAAACAATTGTGCCATTTTTATAAACATTCTACTATAGGAACCTAGTGGCTAGTCAAGGTACACTTTACCAAGATAAAGAATGGATGCCTGCATGGCTTCTTCCCTCATTTATCTCCCTAATTTCTTGCACACATAGCACCGTCCTAGTGAGGTCTACCCTGACCATTCTGTTTAATAGTTTAACCTACTTTCCTACCTCCATCCCTCTAACTCAGTGGTCGGCAAACTGACTAGTCAACAGAGTGGCAAACCGTGGCTTGTGAGCCACATGTGGCTCATTAGCCCTGGTTTGCTGACCACTGCTCTAACTTATCCTTTTATGATTTGTCACCCTCTAGGATATTATAAATTATACTGCTGACATGAAAATTGGCAAACTATATCCTATAGGCCAAGTCTTATCCAACTTCTGATTTTGTAAACAATTTTTTATTGTTACACAGCCATCCTATCTAATAAAAGAGTAGTATGCAAATTGCTGTCACACCAAGACACAAGATGGCCGCCCCATGTGGTCAAAGATGGCTGCCCCCATGTGGACACAAGATGGCCACCACAAGAATGTCTGCAGAGGAGGGCAGTTGTGGGAAGTTAGGGGTGATCAGGCTAGCAGAGGAGGGCAGTTGGGAGTGACCAGGCCAGCAGAGGAGGGCAGTTGGGGCAGGGGGTTGACCAGGCCAGCAGAGGAGGGCAGTTGGGGGAGACCAGGTCAGCAAGGGAGGGCAGTTGGGGGAGAATAGGCCTATAGGGGAGGGCAGTTGGGGGGCCAGGCCAGCCAGGGAGGGCAGTTGTGGGTGACCAGGCCTGCAGGGGAGGGCAGTTGGGAGCCAGCAGTCCTAGATTGTGAGAGGGATGTCCAACAACCCATTCAGGCCCGATCCCACTGGGCAGTCAGACATCCCTCAAGGGGTCCCAGATTGGAGAGGGTGCAGGCTGGGCTGAGAGACAACCCCCCCCCATGCACGAATTTTGTGCACGGGGCCTCTAGCAGGGCCTCTAGTGATCATATAATTACATACTTTCCAGGACTGCTTTTATGATTAAATGATATGGTTGAGTATTTACAACAGAAATATAGTACCTCAAAAGCTGAAAATAGTTATTATGTGGCTATTTACAGAAAATAGTTTTGATCCAGCTAAGTACCTCTCTTTATATATAGAATATTATATGGGTTATTACCTAAAATTGTAAAAGAATATATGTGTGTGTGTGTGTGTGTGTGTGTGTGTGTGTGTGTGTGTGTGTATATATATAATAAAATATATCTTAAAAAATAAAAGTGTAATATGAAAATCAACTGAACACGGAAAGATCATGCTGAGGACCATCCGGGACCACACTATGACATCCACTGGCACGCCAGGCCAGCCAAGGCAGGTGTGATGCCATTGGTCAGGGGCCCAGCCATCGCTTCATGATCTCCCTGCAGAGGAAGGCCCAGGCCACTGGCCAGTGGGGCGATCAGTTGGGGGGCTCCATGATTGCCCCAAAGAGGGAGACCCAGGCCACCAACCAACAGGCTGTTGCGGGTAGGCAGGGCCTGCCTCTGTGAAGGAAGCCCAGGTCCCAGGTGCTGGCGGCTGAAGGGAAGCGATGCAGGCAGCTGGGGGAAGGAAGGCTTACTCTTGCACATATTTTATGCATTGGGGCTCCATATATATATATATAGTATATTATTAGAAGTCCCTCAAAAAAAGAAATATTAAATGATCAGCCCTATTTATGTTATCTAAGGTATAAATATCATATTCCAATATTCCAGCCTTTGTTATCATTCTACTTTATTTCAGACAATATTAGGAAGTGTTGACATGTGACAGGTTGATACAAGTTTTCATTTGAAAACCATCCAACCTCAGAGAAGTATTATTTCACATAATTAGAGGAGTGAATTAAAGTCAGGATTTATCATATGAAATCAAGATTAGTTTTTAGCTTCACCATAAGATGTATTATATTCATTTATTTGTTCAATAAGCATCTTAAAAATTCATTTTTTTCAGGCTTTATTGCGAGACTATGTGTATACAAACGTAATTAATATTTGGTCCTACCCACAAAGGAACCCACAGACTTGGAGATGTGGGCAGAGACAGAAAGCTACCCCTGAATTCTGCATTCAGATGTGTATTTGCAATGTTTAGGTGGACTTGGTTTCATCTATGTAAGCAAATATTTTACAATTGAGCTGGTTGGTTGTTTTTTTGTTCTTTATAATTGTATATGGGAATTAACTTTATATGTTGTTGTTTTTTTCTGGGGGGTTAAGTTGCCTGTAGATTCATCATTTGGCTATGTGGTAGTAGACTGATTACGTTGGACCACTTCCATCATGGGAAGGACAGTGTATTGTTCTTACTGAAACAGATGCTTACTCTGAATATGAATTCATCTTCTCTACATGAAATGCCTTTGCTAACACTACCATCTGTGGACTAACAGAATGACTTATTCACTGCTGTGGTATTTCATAGCTTCGCTTCTGCTTAAGGAACTCACTTTGTAGCAAAAGAAGTGCAGCAGTGGGCCCATGCTCATGAAATTCACTGGAGTTACCATCCTCCTTATCATGCTAAAGGAGTGTCTTAAAGAAATGTTGAAATGGACTTTTGAAGAATGTGCTGGAGCAAATTTTTCTGGAAGACTATATGCTTTGAGTCTGTATCCAATTTATGGTGTTGTTTCTCCCGTTACCAGGATCCACAAGGCCAGGAAGCAAAAGGTAGAAGGAGATGGCACCACCTACTATTACCCCTAGTGACTCACCAACAAAATGTTTGCTTCCTATTTCCATGACTTTATGCTCTGCTAGCCTAGAAATTATTTTCGTTGCCACGACCCTTTAATATAGTTCCTCATGTTGTTTTATGATGGTCTTAGGTGACCCACAGGTTGAGAACTGCTAGTGGGGTTGCCTAAGACCATTGGAAAACACAGATATTTACATTACGATTCATTAACAGTAGCAAAATTACAGTTACGAAGTAGCAACGAAAATAATTTTATGGTTGGGGGTCACCACAACATGAGGAACTGTATTAAAGGGTCGCGGCATTAGAAAGGTTGAGAACCACTGCCTAGGGCATCTCTTAGTATTACCATGCCTTGGGACTAAGATCAGTGGAAAATTACAGCAACCCAAACCAAGCAGGACTACTAATGGCTTTGACACTTAGGAATGAAAGTTTACATCACCTCTTCAGGTAAAGATTCCATGACTAACTGAGGTGCTTGCTGAAGGCAAAGGGAATATAGAATGTGTAGTAGAAGAGAGTAACTCTCAACACCAGCTATAACCATATGACATATAGATATAAAGACAGTAACTATTGTTTTTCTTCCTTACTTGGTTATGAATATGTGTTTGTATGTGTGTATAACAAATATATTTTTATCTTATATGCCTGTATCAAGTAACAGAAGATGCATTGACTATATGTCATAGTATTTAAGTGTTATTTAATTTTATATCATAGTATTTAAAGCAAGAATAAACATCCATCAACATCACACAAGGACTTTACCTTTTGTTCTTGGGAAGGGGTTAGTGATTTTATGTTGTATTCAGGATAGTTGTATCATGTTATGTAGACTTATGATCTTGTTATTTATTTGTTTGGAGATTAATATGTTTTAAGGAGATAGACATATAGGGATGCCAAGATGACAAAGTGTGTACTATGATAGTTAATCTTATGTGTCAACTTGACTGGGCCCATATATTTGGTCAAACTTTATTCTGGGTGGGTAAGGAAGTTTCTAGATGAAATTAACGTATGCACTGATAGCCTGAGGTAAAGCACATTGCTATCCCTAATGTGGGTGACCCTTATCCAGTTAGTTAAAAATCTAAATAGAACAAAAAGGTTGACTTCCACCCTAACCTGTTTGGTTCAGTGGATAGAGCGTCAGCCTATGGACTGAAAGGTCCCAGGTTCGATTCCGGTCAAGGGCATGTACCTTGGTTGCGGGCATGTCCCTAGTAGGGGGTGTGCAGGAGGCAGCTGATCGATATTGCTCTCTCATCGATGTTTCTAACACTCTATCCCTCTCCCTTCCTCTCTGTAAAAAATCAATAAAAATATATATATTAAAAAAAAAAAAGGTTGACTTCAGTCAAATAAGAAGGAACTCTTCATGTCTGACTGAGTTGGGACATTGATCTTTTCCAGACTTTGGGTTCAGAATGAAACACTGCTCTCTGGTCTCAATCCTGTCAGCCTTGGGACTGAAATCTACACAATCGGCTCTCCTTGTTCTCTGGGTTGGATCCACACATAGCTTCTCCTGACACGGACTGTGATACTTCTCAGCCTCTAACTACAGGAGCCAATCCTCCAAAATAACTACGTATAAATAGTCTCCTATTCTGTTTCTGTAGAGAATACCGACTAATACAACAGATATTGGAGATGAGGCTGAAAGTGTTGGAGTGGAAGTGGGGGCGACAGACTTACCAGAAGCACATAGAGTTCTGAGATACTTGCCTAATTTACCAAGTGAAAATGTTGAGCCAGGGAAAGGCAAGTTTATCCACAGCAGGCAGTTACTGAGCACCTTCTGGGTCCTCGCCAATGCAGGTGTGGGTGCCTGGGGTAAGATTTATCTGGAGCACATGTTGCTCTAGGGCATTCTTAAGATCCCTGGATTGTCATGATCTGCAGTGTATTGGAAAGTTAAATAGGACATGTAAAAGGTAATTAAGGAAATGTGAGATAATCATTATCACCAGAGGCTAATCTAGGTGTAGGTTTTCTTGACAGGAAGATTCTACCACTGTGAAGAAAGTAAATGAGATTAGGGAAGAAGTGGGAGGGAAACCATTACTGCTCCAGAAAGGTAAAACCGGGATGAGTGCTCTGGAAACGCCAAAGGTAACATTAGTCAGTGTTTCCATCCTCCTTAGTTAATCGCACAATTCATTGCCAAGAAGAGTGGAGATAAATAGCATTTTTTTTTTTTTCTGATTTCTGAAACCTCCTGATTTTTCAGAACATTGAACACTGTTAGTGGCCTTTGTCTTAGCCCTTCCATATGTTTTGTAAGCACTGTATTAAATCATTTTCTGCCAGAGATACATATAATGGATTTTAGTTCTTTGGCTGAACCTTGAGTGATATGTCAATAGAGTCTACTTTAATGAATACAAAAAATCAAGCAGATAAGCACAGTGAAACAGAACAAACACTATGTTGACCATAAGAAAAGAAAGACCATTCACATGCTTCGGTAACTTTCCCCCCACAAATTCCAGCTTTACTTTATTTCCTGCTCATGCATTATTACTCCACTAGTTTGCTAGGGCTGCCATAACAAAGTACCACCGACTGGTGGCCTAAAGAATATGGATTTATTTTCTCATAGTTATGGAGACTGGAAGCCCAAGGTCAAGCTGTCACAAGGGTTCTTGGGTTCCTCTGAGGCCTCTTCCTCAGCTTGTAGATGGCCTTCTTCTTCCTGTGTTTTCACAAGGTCTTTCTTCTTTGGGTCAATGTCCTAATCTCCTCTTCTTGTAAGGACACCAGTCATATAGGGTTAGAGACCACCCTATTTTTACTTAATTACCTTTGAGGGCCTTGACTCCAAACACAATCATATTCTGAGACAGTGGTGTTAGGACTTCAATATATAAATTTTGGAGGGAAAGAATTCATCCGTAACAATCACTAAAACACTATTAACCCTGAAATCTTGGAAAATTGTTCTCAAGGCATAGAATAGCGATTCTAATTGTGATTGTTAAAATTTTTTTTTTTATTGATTTTTAGAGAGGAAGGTTAGGAGAGAGAGATAGAAACATCAATGATGAGAGATAATCACCGATTGGCTGCCTCCTGCACGCCCCCCACTGGGGATCAACCTGGGCATGTGCCTTTGGCCAGAATCGAACCTTGGACTCTTCAGTGCGCAAGCCGACTCTATCCACTGAGCCAAACTGGCCAGGGCCTAATTGTGATATTTATAAAACCCTTACTAGATTCCAAGATGTGTACACAAATTTTTATACTTCCTTGTTTATAAAACAACCTTAGGAAATAAATGTTTTTATCCTCGTTTTACTACTTAGTACTCAACTAAGGGTCAAAGTTGTTAAGTAACTTGCCCAGTGTCATATAACCATACTAATGCTTATTAAGAGTGAGCTATTTGGAACACTTTATAAGGGGGCAGCAAGAATACATTATCAGGGATGAGGTAAAATATGAATAATGTCATTAAAACCAAAGGTTGCTATAAACTTCCTTTTTGGAACCTGAAATTAATTTGTTATCATACTTGGAAATCATGATGCTGTTAATAATTACGCTTTCTTCCTTTTAGTTCTTTGTCTTTCTGCCTATATGATGAGCGCATTTCAGAATTTTCCAGGCTCCAATTTGTGTTCTTGATCTATTGATGTTTACAATGGAAAATGAAAAGAGTGAATTAATAAAGATGGTTTGAAATTCATCTTTTACAGTAGTAATATTAAAATAAACTGCTACAAGAAATATACTGGAATTTGATACAGGGTGGAAAGCAATAAGGTGTACAGAAATAAAGAGAGAGAGAGAGTCCATGTAGTTCAATATGCCAAAGGCAAATAGCAGATGTTTATATGCAGAATGATTTTATTTTATATCATAGTAAGTGATACTGCTAAAGGAGCATCAGATTTACAATAAACAAATGTCAAGCTATCTAATGAGCTTCATGACTTGGAAAAGGCATGGATCTGCCCAGCCTGCATAGCTCAGTGTTGAGTGTTGACCTATGAACCAGGAGGTCACAGTTTGATTGTGAGCTCGATCTACAGTAGGGGGCATGCAGAAGGCATCCAATCAATGATGCATTCTCATCGTTGATGCTTCTATCTCTCTCTCCCTCTCCCTTCCTCTTTGAAATCAATAAAAAATATATTTAAAAAAAGAAAAAGCATGGATCTAACAAAGGCTATCTTTTGTCAAAAATTTTCCTTCCTGATCATGAAGTTTGTTATTCCATGCACAAACTATTTGAATTACTATAAAGAATATTATATAATATTAAAATTTTTAATTGTAAGGTTTACTTATAAGTTGGTCTTGAGTAAATTATTAATTTAATCAATTGAGCAAGTAAAAATATATAACATATTTTGTGTCTGGTACTTGGTTAGATACTAGGGGAAACACAAAGAAATCTATGTCTTAGTTCTAACCCATAGCTGGCTTACAATCTTCTTCTGAGGATGAGGCTTACATAAATTAGTTGATTGATATTAGTGTAATAAAGTACTATTCATTTGAGTGATGGACCATAACAGTCACATAAGTAAACAAACAAAAAAAATGCTTTTCAATTCTTTCAATAAAAAGATTCTTTATAGTATTTTTCCATGAAATTATATATATATGTATTTATATATATATACATTATATATATAAATATATATACACATATATATAAATATTTATATATATATTCTAGAGGCCTGGTGCACAAAAATTTATGCACTCAGTGGGGGAGGGGGTCCCTGAGCCTAGCCTGTGCCCTCTCACAGTCTGGGACCCCTTGGGGGATGTCCATCTGCCAGCTTAGGCCTGCTCCCTGGGGGATCAGGCCTAAGCTGGCAGTCAGACATCCCTCTGGCAGCCTGGGAGCCCTCAGGGGATGTCTACCTGCCAACTTAGGCCTGACCGGACATCCTTAGCACTGCCGAGGAGGTGGGAGAGGCTCCTGCCACCGCTGCTGCACTCACAGCCATCAGCCCAGCTTGTGGCTGAGTGGAGCTCCCCCCCATGAGAGTGCACTGACCACCAGGGGGCAGCTCCTGCATTGAGCGTCTGTCCCCTGGTGGTCAGTGTGTATCATAGCGACCAGTTGTTCCCAGTCATCCCACCATTAGGGTGAATTTTCATATTACCCTTTTATTATGTAGGATATTGACACTTGAATAATAAAGTCTTCTACGAACAATTAAAAAATAAATTGTGTAAATGCGTGGCATGATAGTTACATAATTTAGTGTTATAAGTATTTTTTTAATTGTTAGAATACAGTAAAGTATGGAAAACAGCTCTAAAGCTCTCATTAGAAATCCTCATATTGGAAACTAATGATATTTTATACTTCCCAAGTCTGAAGGAAATGCTAAAGAAATGAATAGAGGTAGAAAAATATTCTTTGCTTTATATATTACTTCTCTGTGTTGCCAGCTGCCTGGCTAGCTCAAAGAGGTAAAAATTATGTCAGCCTCATAGTGGGCCACACAAAGGGGCAACCTGAGGAACAAGAAGAGAGAAAAAATTCTATTGCAAGATAGTAATGGAATCATGTACAAACCTTTAAATGTTAATGAGCTCTCGAGAGAAGATAAATGACAGTTCTGAAATCAGTTGTCTGCCTATATCCATTTTCAACAAAATCCTGGTAGTGAAGATTGGACATATTATCGGTAATTTGAGGTGAATGTTAACTGTGGAAATGGTAATTTAAGTAATGTGAGCCCAACTGATCCTGAAAGAAACATCATTTGGTCAAGAGATGAAATAGGAGAATTTAAAACTTAGTGGCTAGAAAAACCAAGGCACACCTTAATAATAAAAGAAAAGTGAATGACTGAAGAATGATCTTTAATTCATTGAGTTCCATATCATTATATAATAAAAGGCTAATATGCAAATAGACCGAATGGTGGAACAACCAGAACAACCAAACAACCAGTTGCTATGATGTGCACTGATCACCAGGGGGCGTGCATGGGATATGGCAGGCGTCCGCGGTGGCAGGATGGTGGAGCAGGTGAGCAGGCATGCCAGACCAAGGTGGGGTGGGGTGCCTGTCTCTGTCATTGGGGTGAGCCTCTGGTGTTTACTAAAAATTCTTTGCTCTCACGTGCTATGGTCCTGCCCGGTGCTCGCACCTGCTGCCAGTACTAGCCCCACTCACACCCACTGCCGCCACCTGAAGCCAGCCCCGATAGCTCAGCACCATCAGCGGGTGCAGGTGGTGGCTGCCGGCCCTGATTGCCCCTGAGGGCTTCTCCACCTCTCCCAGCTCCTGAGGGGTGATCTAGGAAGCAGCTGCTGTTTGCACCTGCTGCTGGCGCTGGCCCCAATCACTCTGCACCTTCAGTGGGTGCGGGTGCGAGCAGAGCTGGTGCCATCAGCATATGGGAACAGTGCTGCTGACAGACAGGAGACCAAGGGGCTGCGGTGGGAGGGCTTGGGTGGGGGCATGGAGGATTGGCTGAGACTTGCCCCTGTGCCTACCACAGCCTCGCTGCTCACAGTTCCTTTCAAGTCTCACAGTTCCTTTAAGGTGCATTTTGTTTCACTAGTATATATATACTAATACACACACACACACACACACACGTATACATATAAAAATTTCCCGCAGGCTTGAAAATCGGGTAGGTTTCTATGTTGCAATTTTTAGAATTCCTTCTGCTTTGGGGATCCTCCGTTTTTGCTCTTAAGGATGTCAACTGATTGGATGAGGCCCATTCATACTCTGGAGAATAACGCATTTTACTTAAAGTTATCTAATTTAAATGTTAATCACATTTAACATATACCTTTACAGCAACCTCTAGACTGGTGTTTAACTAAACTGGGGATCATAGCCTAGACAAATTGACACATAAAATTGACTATCTCAAAGTCTAATATGTAACCATTATTAAATTTTATCATCTTGAGGAATCTAAAATAAGTAAGCATACATTGATTCAGCTGGTATTATGTGAGAGTTATTAGAATAAATAAATGAGAGAGAGAGAGAGCGATCACTCTATTTCTACTAGTCAAATTTCTTCCTTGCCACAAAATCCTTACAAGAAATTTTATTTTTTTCTTAAGGTAGACAAATATTTCTTCGTTAGTTTATTTATTTTTACTTGTCACCAAACAAGCCTAACTGTTAGAGATTTTATTAAGTTTGACAAAAAGTACACAAATAAGTTACTAGAATCTACAAAATGCCATTGTAAACAAATCAATTTCTTAAGAAGGCTCTCTCAAAGGAAAAATAGTAACAACAACAAGATACTTTTCCTTAAGATTCTACACTTGATTCCAAAACTAAAATATGAATTAAAATTTGTTCCTATATGTCATAGTACAAAATTTCATTGTTAGAACTATTATGTTGATTAACATTCCTATGCTACATTTGACTTAAAGAAATGTCTAGATGCAATATCAAGACATGAAAGAATCCTTTCAATTTCATAATTATAGGGATTTAAATATTCATGAATTAATTCCATACCCATTCTTACATTTTAAAAAATGCCAAAATGAAATTGCCCCTGAACTATTTTAAATGACTAAATATTTAAAATTCTACATTTAACATACATATTGAATTTATAATTTTTTATGTTTGTTTTGCTGTTATACAAAGAGGATGATCATGTATTGATTTTGTTTCACAGATGGGTGCATGTTAAAGATTCTCTGTTCTTTCAAACATTTCATAGTCTTTTGAAAACGCTAGTGCTGTGAAAGTAGCAAATTTTAATTGGTTATGGACCACTGGGAAGAAAGTTCATATTGATGTGGATTATTAAAAAAGGACTGATTTCAGTGACAGAAATATAATGATCATTTTGACACAAAATTAAAGGGAGAGGTAAAGCTCTCAATTTCCCTATAGGCACAGTATGAAATTAACCATAAAATACATGACAGTTTTTAATTTATTTATATTATTATTATGTGCTATACTATAAATATATGAAAATGTATATATGCATAGAGAAACTTATGTGGATGAAAAGAGTCAACATTTTAGTGTATAAATAAAATAAAGAAAAAAGTAAAATACAATAAATTTGTGTCTATTTGATTTAATAACAAAACGATATACATGGATATTAGTTCTGTATAAGAAACAAGCTACTCAAAGCTGAACAGAGAAGCAAGGACACAAAAAGATGGTAGCACTGTCTATGTGCATGATCGGAAAGAACAAATACCGTGCACTTTGCTAAAAGTGATTGACAGTAGAAAGGCTAAAAAGTTATTATCATGAAAGACACTGAGTCTGTAGTTGTGCTTCTCAGAGCCATGAGAGCAGTCTAAGATAGGAGAAGGAACTACGTACCAGAAACATCATCAGACCCCTGAAACCCCAGAGACAAACCTATCTGTATTTCCACGTGCTTCTATCCATAATGGGATACCACCTTTTCATTTGGGTGCTAAACTTTCCTGCTGCAGTCAGGCATTTAGGATCTTCCCAGTTGTAGATTTGAAAAATCAGCATTTCTACTCCAACTTTGGAAAATTATTGTGAATGTGGGAAGTCAAATGAAGCACTTTATGTGAGCAGTAAGGCAAGTATATTTTCTAAGCATTTCATGTTAAAATGGAATAACATAGCAAACAATGAAATGATGGTTCTTAATTTTTTTTCCCTTCATGTACACTTTTCTCTTTTGGATATGCCAGATTTTCTCTCTCTCTCTCTCTCTCTCTCTCTCTCTCTCTCTCGCTTAAAGTGTCCAGAATGTAAGATAACAATTTTTTTTAGTTTCTAATGTGACTTTTGAGAGTTAAATTGAAGTTTCCATAAAAAATGGAAGGAATAAATGATGATGAAAGGAAACCTGACTTGGGGTGGTGAACACACAATAGAATTAGACACCTAAAACCTATATAATTTTATTAACCAGTCGTTATTCAAAGGCTCAAAATGTCTAAAGTCTGATCACTGACAGACAGCCAAGTGTCCAAGAATGCACAATTCACATAAGTTTCATCAGTTTCATTAATATTTATTTTTAATTCAGATACTCTAATTTTGTACAATAGTTTTGTAACTGTGGGAATGTGTGCCAAGACCCCCAATGCATGCCTGAAACCTGAAGTAGTAATAAACTATATATATTAGAGGATGGGTGCACACATTTTGTGCATGGGTGGGGTCTGACAGGCCCGCCTGGATTGGGGCCAATTGGGCTGGACTGGCCGGGGGGATGAACTCTGGTTGAACTCCTGTTCAAGGGGACTATTTGCATATTACCCTTTTATTATATAGGATATTATACACACACACACACACACACATATACGTATATATATGTATATATATAATTTTTTCCTATACATACATACACTTTCACTTGAAGGAAGTACTTTATGCTTCTTTTTAGCATATTAGAATTGCCACCCTCACTACTGTTGCACTTTGAGGCCATTATTAGGTAGAATAAGGGTTACTTAAAAACAAGCACTGTGATACCCCAACAGTGGATCCAATAACAGAGACAGCTCCTGAGTGACTAATGGGGGGGAGGGGGGCGGGTTTCAGTGTGTGCAGTGGACAAAGTGGATGATTCACGTCCTGGGCAGGATAGATTGGGACAGCGTAAATTTCATCATGCTACTCAGAATGGCTTGCAACTTACAGCTTATGAATTATTTATTTATGGAATATTTTAATATTTCTGGACTGCATTTGATAGCAAATAACTGAAACCCCAGTAAGTGAAATCATGGGAAAGGCAAGTCTAAGTATTTGTAAATATTGGGAGTGACATTCAATTAGTAAAAATTTTTGTGTTTATAAATTACTAGAGGCCCGGTGCACAAAATTCTTGCATGGGTAGGGTCCCTAGGCCTGACCGGCAATCAGAGCCAATCAGGGCCTTCCTACCCCAGCTTCCAGCTGCTGGCTGGAGCCTTCCTTCCCCCAGCTGCTGTTTGCAGGCCGAGGTCTTCCTTTGTTTAGCGCAATGCTCTGCTGGTCAGCTCACATCACAGTGAGTGATCAAACTCCTGGTCTCTGGTTGAACTCCTGAGGGGACACTTTTCATACTAGCCTTTTATATATATATAGACTAGAGGCCCAATGCATGAAGATTCGTGCAAGAATGGGCCTTCCTTCCCCTGGCTGCTGGCACCACCTTCGCTCTGGCCGGAGCCACCTGTCTGCCTTCCCACACTGCCCAGAGGCCCGGAGCAGCTGGGGAGGTGTGGAATGCCTGCGTTTTCACCATGGCAACGATGCAAGCGAACCACCCACCCCCAGCCACTCAGCGCCTGAGTATGCAAATTAACCCACCATTTTTGTTGGGTTAATTTGCATACTCACTCCTAATTGGCTAGTGGGTGTTGTGAAGGTACGGTCAATTTGCATCTTACTCTTGTATTAGAGTAGATGTTTTTACTCTAATAACTTTGTAGTCTGTGTATGTGATGGAGGAAAGCTAAAATAAAAAAGAGCACACACAATAATACATAAAGAATAAAATGTATCCATGGGATATGCATAACAGGGATATTACTTCTGGCATTTCAAATGTATGTTAACCTAGATGCACAAGAACAATGGACTGGGTTTGCTTTCACCAAAGATATTATAGGCTTGAGCATGACTACCCACTATAACCTGCAGAGTTAGGAATTTATGATTTATTACAGCACCCCTTTATTTTTCATAAGATAATTAGTGTAAAAAGATAACCAAATAGTATATGGTGAGACATCCTATTCTAAACTTGTGTTTGTTTGTTTATTTTCAGGGCCTTTGACTTGCCTCCAGCTTCTGATTACAATATGTATTGGAATGGGGAAGGCCCTGGTAATTTCCATGATCATCATCAGCTTCATTTTCACAAGCAAGCTCACTCTCATTTTTCCTAGATGTGGCAGCTGAAAGAATTCTTTTAGGAGTTTGATTATTCATTCTTAAATAAGTCTCATTTTACATAATGTTACTTTCCTCCTGCTTCAGTCTTACGCTAACTTTGTTCTTCCTACCCACTTTTAGAAGTTAAAATTTGGCTAAATGGAATAATATATTGTGATATTTCTTTTATTTTCTAAGATGATATAATCTATTCAATAATACTGATAATTATTTTTAACTACAGTATAATTATTTTTCTTTAGAGACATCATACTGATGTAGAGTATAATATCACTAATACTAAATTTTAAAGTCTAAAAATGTTTTATTTTATATGATGTTGAAATATTAATTTAAAAGAGTCAACTAGCTTGAATATATCAATTTTTATAAAAAATACATTCTATATGTTCTCAGAAACAGTTAGCTTTGTTAGGTCAAGTTTGGAAAGTTAACTTTTCATTTTTTCTACTTCAAATATTGAGGTTGATTATTTGAAGATACCAATCTTAAACTTTCAAGAAAATTGCTTGATGGGCAAAAAAAAATCATATTGTATCATTTTTGGAATTAGCTATTTAATTAAAAATTTCATTCACTTTCTTGAAAATAGAGATAACTGCAAGGCAAATTTTAACTTTCAAGAAATTACTATTTCTAATGAAATTACTAAACCTATATTACCAAAATTTAATATTTGTGTAGTTTTCAGGAATTTTTATACTCACAGATAGTTGAGAATTAATGAGAAAAAAGTCATAAAAATGTACATTTAAGACAAGGTTACTTCAAAGTTTATTGGGTTTTTTTAAGCTAATGAATGCAAAACTGATTTTTTAATTTATTCTGGGCATTAATCAAAATATGTCTCATTTAAAAAAACTCCCTTTATACTTTATTATAATCATAAAACATGGTTTTTATTTATGCTTGCACAATAAATGGTATTATTTAATGATATTCAACTTTTGTTAAATATCTGAAAAAAATTGTATTTATTTTTTTACCTGTAGCTTTATATTTCATAAATTAACTTATAACTCCCAAACCAAGTTTCATATTTACCTAGCTCTTATAAATACAAAAAACAATAAAGCATTAAGTAAATTTGCAAAGCCAAAGACTTGTGAATTTTTGGCAACTTTGCTCTTTTAATTATATTACTAGAGGCCGATGCATGAAATTCTTGAATGGGTAGGGTCCCTAGGCCTGGCTGGCTATCAGGGCAGATCTGTAAGGCCACCAGTGGGGCAATCAGGGTGTGAGGGGGAGGGGGGCCGCCAGCCTGCTCACTGGCTGGCCCCACCCCCCACTGCAGCTGCCGGTCACTCCCTCTGCCTGGAGACTGGTGGGGTGATTGGAGGGCCCCTGCTGGCACTCGCCTTGGCTGGCCTGGGGCCTGCGGGCTGAGGGAAGCTCCTGCATTGAGCGTCTGCCCCCTGGTGGTCAGTGCACATCATAGCGAATAGTCATTTCACTGGTTGTTCCACCATTTGGTCAATTTGCATATTAGGCTTTTATTATATAGGACTAGAGGCCCGGTGCACAAAATCCATGCACTCAGGGTGGGGGGTGTTCCTTAGCCCAGCCTGCGCCCTCTCATAGTCTGGGAGTCCCTTGATCAATCGCCCCAAAGAGGTAAGCCTTGCCCATCCGGCTGGGGCTCTGCAATGGATCTCTCCCACAGAGGGAGGCTCCGTCCATCTGCCGCAGGGCCACTGCAGGGTAGCCTGGGCCTCCCTCTTTGGGGCAACCAATCATGCCCCTCCCACCCACTGCCGCCAGCCGGCTGGTGGCCTGGGCCTCCCTCTGCAGGGCTATCATGGGGCAATGGCTGGACCCCTGACCAATCACATCGCACCCTCCTTGGCTGGCCTGGCACCAGTGGGTGTCATAGCGTGGTAGTCTGGAATGTCATCCGGACGGTCGTTCTGTTGTTCAGTCATTTGGTCGATTTGCATATTGCACTTTCATTATTATAGATAGGGTATATTGAATGCCTGTGAAGAGATAAAGAGTTGAAACAGCCAATTCAAAATCCATTTAAACATATAAACTAAGATCTGCATTTTAATTCAAATATACGAAATGCCCTTAAATATAAGAAAAAAATATAAGAAAAAAAATACCTTGAGATATGAGTATATATATCTGTAACTGCTAATTCAGCCTCCTCCTGCTGTTTCACTGATTCTAACAGTAGAGAATATTAAATGAAATCCTGAAGTAATGGAAAGGGTGATTGTGTTAAAAGGGCTGAGACACCAGTCAACCAAGACTCATGATGTTATTACCCTTCCTCTTGGCAGTGCCACTGTGATGAGATAAGGGACTGCAGAGTTCAGCAGGAAGGAAGACAATGTAATGATAATTCTAATTTTCATGTCAATTTTCTTTGTACTTGGAGAACATCCTGCATCACATTGCTTCTAAAACCAGGAGCCGCCTTGTGCTCTGCTACTTGCAAAGGTGAAAGAAACATTTTAAGGACACGTATTCAAGTTTGAGTTAAACAGTGTCCAGAAAACCCGAGTGGAAGTAAAGATTGATAATGTGTTAGTGCTGGCAGATAGTGGATCAGGCAAGGAAACTAAGTGTTCCCACTGTTTGAATCCGAACTCTACCACTTTTTAGCTGTAATCTTCAGCAAGTGGTTTCACCTTTATGCCTTAGTTTGTCAACTGCAAAATGGTGATAATAATAAAAGTAATAGTATTTTCTTCAAGTTACTGTGAGGAATAGGGAATTAATAGAGGAGCAAAGCATCTAAATCAGTAGCTGGCCCTGGGTGGTGTGGCTCAGCAGGTGAGCATTGATCAGGAGGTCATGGTTCAATTCCAGGTCAGGGCATATGCCTGGGTTGCAGGCTCCATCCCCAGTGTGGGGCATGCAGGAGGCAGCTGATCAGTGATTCTCTCTCATCATTGATGTTTCTATCTCTCTCTCCCTCTCCCCTCCACTCTGAAATCAATAAAAAAATTTAAAAAAATCAGTACCTAGAACATAATAGTCACAAAACTCTTATTTTTATACCTAAAAAAATAATCTCATGTCTAGTTTTATAAAATAATAAATGAAATGATTTTCCACTTAGAAAAGATATACAAGTCAACTGTAGTAAATTGGAAAAACAAAGAAAATAATAAAGAATAAAATTTTAATCATTCAGAATGCAGACTCACAGATAACTATGTAATCTAATTCTATTTACATTTAAGAATACTTTCCATACTTTAAATATACCTTTGCAATATCTTTTTAGTGATTGCATAGTATTTATTTAATTACTTATTCCATAATTTTTCTACCATTTAGTATCTGAGCAGGCCTGGGTTTCTCTATAGTACATACAGTAGTATCTACCTCTTAGTTAATAGGGAAAATTAAGTTAGGCAATATGTATAGCATTAACAAAATTTGAGCACTAAAAAAATATTAGTTATTGGTATTATTTAACAAAATTCCCTTCTATTTTAACTCCTTTTAGATCTTCAATTATGCATTAGGGAACTCACAGAGTTGAATTACTGAAGCACACATTGTACATATTATTAAGACGTTAAATCTGGGAATTATTTTTAAATTGCAGTTAAGCATAACTGTTTTAACTAAACTTTTCTTGTTTTTGCTCCAAGCAAATTAAATGCACAGAATCCCTTTTAATTTTTTCTCTCCCTTTTAAGGTCTCAGTTCAAAGGTCCTCCAAGCAAAGACTTGGTGTACACTTTCAATTACATGATTACAACATGGAAACAGACTTCTTTAATACCCTTCGCAGAGCTAACAGGGTTCTTTTGCCATGAACCATCTTTTATGATATTTAAAGGTGACTTTATAATGCAAATATTTTCAATTTTATGTCTATGACTGTAGGGAAAAATATTCTAATTTGCAATTATATTAAAGGCAAACTAAGTGAAAAGTCCTAGTGAGCAGGTATACAGGATTATTGTTTCAGATTTGTTTATAAATATCTCTTTTGAGTTCTTCACTGTATTAAAAGTGTATAGAAAGTAAATATGGACCTGCAATTTAAAATTACTTATTTATTTTCTAAATATGAGCTCACATATTTAACCAGTATGTCACATTTTCATGTCAGGAAATGTTGTCCTGTGTTGCAAGTATAATATCCTGATAACCAAAGAAAAGACTCTGGAATATATTTCTTAGATTATGGCCCTTTGCCACCTAAAGAACTATGGACATATTCTCGCAAATGTTGGAATCTCTACCAGACTTCACTTTGAGCTTATGACTTCTATTGACTAAGTAGTTTAATTTATAGCACATACATTGTATCTATTTTGGCACTGTAGATATTTTAATAATTCTCTAATATCATATTCAGTAATGTGCACATTCATTGTCATAGAACTATGAGAAGTTATTTTTAACAAGTGATAAGGTTCTAAAAATTACTATGACAGATTTAGTAGCCAATACAATGCCAAATATTCTTCTGATGTCCGTATCATTTTGTTACCTAAAAATTCCATTTTAATTTATATAAACAAAATAATACAAAAAAAATAGGATGTGCAAGTAATGGTAACAAGTCTTCTTTAATTCACTATTTTATGTCAGGAATGGAGTAGATTCCAATTTTTATGCTAAATCTGGAGAACTAATGAGGATCAAATATTGTGCCAAGAACCAAAGTAAAGAGATTGATTAGCAGTATTTGCTGAAAGAGTATTAAGGAAGCTAGTGACATGTTTACCATGTACTAATCACAGCCAAAGGACATTCTCAGACTAAATTTTTCTCATTTTCAGTCCCTTTATTGGTTCATCGTTTTTTTTTTTGTTTCTTTTTGTTTGTTTGTTTTTATTAGTCAAGCTTCTTGCAGCTGCAAGAAATGGAACCAAATTCAGAATGGTCTAAGGAAACACACACACCACACACATACACACACACACATGCACACACATATTTAGATTGGCTAATATAACTGGCTTGCTGAGGTTTACGTCTATATTCAGGAATAGGGAGATCTGCGGTTCTCTCAAACCCATCTATTCTCTCTTTTGTCTCTGTGTCCCCTTCATTTCAACATATAATCTGTCTTTCTAGTTGCAAGCATGAGCACCAACATCTTCAGGCTTTCATTTGATTGATGGTAAAGAGCACATTTCCTCCTAGTTACCGAATAAGTTACACGGTACTCTCATTTGCTGAAGTCAAAATACAGCTCGGCAGTGGAGAAGGTTAATTAGATCCAATAGAATAACCTAGAGTAACTAGAGGTCTGGTGCACGAAATCTGTACACGGGTACGGTCCCTAGGCCTGGCCTGTGAACAGAGCCATCTTTCCCAGCTGCCGGCAGCTGGCCCCGCCCCCTGCAGCCACCACTCCCAGTTCCACGTTTGCCATTGGGCGATCAGAGCCTGCAGGCTCGGGAGAGAGACCGAGAGGTTGGCCGTTCCCGCCCACTCGCCAGCCCTGCCCCCCCCCCCCCCCGCTGCGGGTCGCCCTCTGTGTGTGGGGCAACTGGCAGGGTCTTGGCCTGGCACCACCTGAAACTGCCTCCACCCACCCCTGGTTCCCTGTTCCCCATTGGGCAGTCGGAGCCTGCCAGCTGGGGGAAGGGACTAAGAGGTTGGCCGGTTACCCCGATTGGGTAATCAGGGCCTGCAGGCTCGGGGAAGCTTCTGCATTGAGCATCTGCCCCCTGGTGATCAGTGCTCATCATAGCGACTGGTCATTTCACCGTTTGGTCGATTTGCATATTACCCTTTTATTATATAGGAAAAGAGTGAAACACAACAGAAAATTCAGGAGTTTTCACTTAAAGGATGAAACAACAAATAGCCATAATAAGAAATAGCAACTAAAATATTACTTTGTTCATTTACACTCTATTTGTGGGTGTGGGTGTGTGTTGTTTTTTTTTTTCTCCTTAGAAAATTACCACAGACTTGGTGACTGTAAACAACCCCCTTTAATTTCCTGTAGTGTCTATTGTTCAGAAGCCCAGACATAGTTTAGCTGGGTTCTCACAGACTGGGAACAAGATGTTTTGTTTTCACAAAAATCTAAATGAAGCAATTAAGGTATTTTTACATGGAATGATTAAGGGTTAGATTAATGAAAGCTAAACAAGAAGCCTGGGCCCTTAAATTTCACTGCTCTAGGTATGGGATCTTTTTTATTTCTTTAAAAATATTCAAGTGTCAAGTTGATATTTTTTCCAGTTATTTTCTTTCAAAATAAAATAATGCCCCCCTCCCCCCCCAATAATTTTGCAAAGACCAAATCTATAGGGAAAATAGAATTCCTTACTTTACATCCCTGGGCAATCTCTTTAACGTGCCCACATTCTGTACCTTTGGACACATAATATATAGTTCATGGTTTTCTAGAGACCTAATGCCCACGAATGTCAGTAATGGTATGAGGAGATTTCAAGTGGAAGATATACTCCTGTCTATTAGACAATGATCAAACTTTTTGGGCATAAGCACAAAGTCTGTATATTAGATGATGAGGTTTACTGGGTGTAAATACAGGATTTTACATATTTACAGAAAGAAAATCAACTTTTTTTATTAATGACACAAGAGATCTGATATTGTCCAGTGAGAATGACTCTTAAAGTTGATGCTTTTTTAATTAAAATTTTATTATTTTTCCTGTTTTGTTCCTATTTGTCACCTTTTTCATTACATTTATTATTTCATATGTTAGTGATTGTTTCATATTTTTTCCTACCTGGAGTCCTGAGGACAGTGTTTCATATGTAAACTTTATTTAAATTAGATAAACCTGTCATTGTATGCACTATTTTTCAAATTACACCGAGCATATCTAGGTATAATTTTTTTTAATTACCATTATAAGATTTAAACTTTATAATTAACCACATTTTTTATTATAAAAGCAGTGCATAAGAAAACTCAAGCAATACAAAGCTCCATAAAATAGTAATAATAGTTACATTTTTATTACCACCTCTCTTCTCACCACTTCAACTATTCTCATTTTGAGTAGCTATGATGGAAATTTTATGTGTATCATTCTAGATGTTTCTACAAACAGAACATACAAACACATTTCAACATAATTATTTCAAATTTATAGATTTGTTAGCAATTTTATCTTTTCACTCTGTAATTTATCAAGTTGGCAAAACAAATGTCATCTCATTATTTTAGCTGCTCCCACTCTCCCATACTACAAACATACCAAGATGTCTTTATTAAGGTACATTTAGTGTTTTTTTCACTATTGTAAATAAAGTTTTAAAGAAATATAATTTACATGCATGGATCACACTTAATCATTGTTTAGGATAGATTTCTAGAATTAGACTTTTATGGTCAAAAGTACGCACATTTATATTTTTGATATATATTATCAGATTGCTTTTCAAAAACTCGGTAATAGTTTATTCTCCCTTATTTTTACCCACTGTGTTTTGGAAAAACTATGATATTAATCAAGAGGGGAGGGATGCAAGATGAAGATAGTTGCTAAGTAACTGCCTACCAGCCTGTCTTGAGAGCAGACATTTTCTCATTTTTCTGGAAATGTCAATTCCCCCTTAGCTTCATTTTTCACACCATGTACATGTAGCTCACTGAACTCAGCCACTACCTAACTGGCTCTTGGTTAGATTTTTCATGACCATTTTCATCTGCAATACACAAAGATACTTATAATTACAGCAATAATGTTAACTGCCAAATGAAAGGGTCTTAAACTGTGGGCATTCTTTTCATTCTGCTTAGTAGTTTGATGTTGCATAGGTATTCATTGATATTTAAAATAACACTATTAACTCTGGAATCACAGATTATTGATTTTAATTCTGCCATGGTGATGTTATTTGGTGCACTTTTAGTCTTCTGACTTGACTCTATTTTTTTTTTTCTATTCTATCTCTCTAATCTCTACAGTTTTAATCCTAAACCTGTGTCCATCACTCCTGCATATTTGTGTTGACTTCATTTGACGGTAATCCCCTTTTCCAAGTTGTTAATAAAGATTCAACACAAGACCCTTTCACTGTGTCTGGAAGAGATTCGCAGTGTCCTGGCCTGGCACTATCTCTGTGAAATGAGAGAGGCTGTACCTCCTGATCTCTAGCCTTGCTCCTGTTTGATCTTCCCCTTCCTTTTTACTAATCTCTCTCTCAGCTATTTTTCCCCCAGTTTCAAAAGCACTTTCATTCCTTGAGAGGTTTGTGTTTCTGTGGAACTTTTCTTTAGAAAGCAGTTCAAAACCCTTACCCGTCATCATTCTGGTTAATTCTCATAGTTACTGTAATGTTGCCAAGTAGAGAGTTCTCTATTGATAGTCCCGTTTTACGTCAGATCTAAGGAAGAAAGAGACTAAGTATACTTTTCAGAATACATCTCAAGAAAAAAAATGAATCTAGAATAAACTTTTACTTTTGAACTCATTCTTCAACAGCTATTTACTGAGTGTCTCCTTTGTCAGGCTCAAATATAACAGAATTGATTCATTTACTTTTTCCCAAGTTAAAAAAAAATATATATATATATATATATATATATATATATATATATATATATATATGTAAAACCCTAATATGCAAATAGACTGAACAGCGGAACAACCGAACAACCGGTCGCTATGAAATGTGCTGACAACCAGGGGGTGCGTGCGCAGAACATGGCGGGCGGGATGGTGGAGCAGGTGAGTGGGGGTGCCAGACCAAGGCGGGGCACTGGTAGCTGTCATCGAGGTGAGCCTCTGGTGGTTACTGAAAATTCTTTGCTTCTCTGTGCCGCAGTCCCACCCGGCATTCGTACCTGCTGCTGTGGCGGCGGAAGCCGGGCTGCCGGCAGACAGGACAGGAGGGTGTCATGGCTGGAGGGGCTGGGTGGGGGCACAGAGGATGGGCAGAAACCTGCCCCTGTGCCCACCACAGCCTTGCATCCCACAGTTCCTTTCAAGGTGCATAAATTCATGCACTGTGCTCCTAGTGTTTTCGTAAGCACATAAAGAGACAGAGTGTTACTAGCATTGATGCATTATTATGTGAGAGTATGAAAATTTATTTTTGTAGGTTTCCTCCCTTTATTTTCATTTCTAATCAGTAACAAAATATGTGTATGACTCTCAAGTTTCTCATTTGCATATATTTTTCCAAATTTTTGTTGAGGAACTCTGACAGAGGCCAGATGAAAAGATATATCAACAAGTTACTTGTTTGCTGCTGAAACTCCACCAATATTTGCTGAATTTAAAGTTTACTAAAACACTTTAGTATTCTAAGAGTAAAAATTATCCCTTCAAGTTGCATAATTTTAGGGTTTAAAAGTATTTTCATATGGGTTAACTAATAATTTTAATGGTCCTTTGAAATGCATATAATCTTTCTCATCTTATAAGTGAGGAAACTGGGATCAAGAAGTTTAACTTTAAAGGGTTCAGATTATCTTAATTCTTAAGTGGCAGAACTGAAACAAAAATCCACGGTTCCTAACTCCGAGATTGTAACTTCTGCCTCTTAATACAAATAATATCTATTAAGGGTTCACAATAGTCCAAGAGCTGTTCTAAGTGTTTTATGTTTTGCCTCATTTATTCATCACGGACACTGAAGGAAGTATCCTAGAATTACAGTATCCTAGAATTACAGTATCCTAGAATTACAGATGAGGAATCGCAGGCATCAGTTTCACAGGTTGTTGAGAGTGAAGATGGGAATCAAGCACATCTCTAATTGCAGAGTCAACACTCCTAGGGCATCTGCTTTCTGCCACTTTTTGCCACTAATTAAACCAAAAGCGATTAAGCATTTCGTTTACACTTTCCTTGTGTAATTGTGACTAGCACAGAGCAGCTGCTTTTCACTCCTCAATAACTTGCCTGCACATTATGCATATGACGCGTCATGGATGTGTCTTTAGGGTCTGGTCATCAAGGTGGGGCCTGCGTCCAGGAGCGCGGCTTCATGAAGCTTGTGAGAAACTCAGTACCCGAGACCCCACCTGGCCGCCCTAGGGCAGCACCATCTTTGACTAAGATCCCCAGGTAATTCTATGCCTGTTAAAGTGTAAAAAGCACTGCTTTACAGAACCAACAAGCAAAAACAATCATGAAAACGGTAGATCTATTGGGATATTACTTTATTCTGATTCATTTTTGTGGCTGTTATTTATAAATATAAAATGTTTCTCCTTATAATGTCTTTGACATTTGTAGTGCTCCATGGTTTTATGCATAACAGAACTTGAGAAAACTCTTTTAAAAAATATTTTGTTCTATTGGTTCTCATTTGCTTCAGCTCTTGAGATTTCTTCTCATTAAGTTTCATTCGGGTCAAATACATTGATGACAACAGTACTTTGTATATATTAGCACTTACTTCTGCAATATAGACTCCGTATGAGAAGAGAATGAGGCAAGTGTTAGCTTAGAAAACTTGAAGCATAAGTCAGATGCTTGTTTTTCTTGGGGATATTTAAAAATGATATGCAAGAACACCATTGAAGATAATCATGTACATAAAGTTGGCTTTTCTTTTATTTGAACATTAAAGTTCAATAATACACTATTCTGTATAGTGTCATAAATTTTTAAAAGTTATAGTACCTTTACATTCTGAATCTGTTTTAAATTAAAATAAGCAGAGAAAACATTGTCTGTATATATGTATTTTTCATTATTCATAACATAAAAATAGAAGCATTACATATACATTTATATCCTCACAAAGAAACATATTTTTTTAAAAAAGGAGGAAAAGAGTCAAGAATTTCAGACCAGTTGATCATAATGTATCTTTTCAATTCATTGTATTACTAAGGCCTTGTATGTCTCTTAATTGTAAAATGATTTATTTTTGTTATATCTTTTGATTTCTTTATTTTGTATCATTTGGAAGGATTACAGAATATAAGGAAGTACATTACCTGTTAACGACCAGTTTTCTGTCTACATTTTGACCCTCAGGCAACAGGTTGACAAATGGACATTAATGTCTCCTCTGAGTGTTGCATAAGCTGGTATTGTCCTGACATTACAAAGTGTTTACCACAAAACTCCACCACATTGATCACCCAGGGCCGGCCTGTGCTTGATTCTAATTCGACTGACATTGAAATCTGAAGCTCTCTGTGAGTCATTTATCACACTTATTAAAATGCTCCACTGAGGATTAGAATAACAATTCACTATTGCTTCAGTGTTGCCCAAAGGGCATTCTACGCAGCAAATCTTAATGCTTTATTGAAATAGTGCTTTGGCTTTAATAAATGATCCTTTACAAAGGTATCTTGCTTTCAACTGTGAAGGTGATGTTGGCTTTTTAAATCTGACATCTTTGCCTAATATTATGTAAAGCCCTTAGTTGAATATTGTATTTTTCTGCTCTAAGTATTTCATCTTCAATATGTTAACATGGATATATCAATTGGATTAATTAAGTTATTGTGTAATGAATATCTTTCTAAATTTTCTTTTTCAAATGGGGTCAAATGATCATCATATAATGAAGATTTCAAGTAACAAATATATTTCATATGAATAAAAAAAGAAAATACAACTTTTTTCATAAGAAATAAAATATTTGTACAATACAAAATTTCTGAATAGAACCTGTTACTTTGTACGACAGGCTTTCTGCAAAACCAAGATTTGTTAACAATCTTATTGTTTCAAAAACCTTCAAATATATAGTAACCAAATCCACTCTTCCTTTTTTTCTCTCCCTCTTTCTCTCTCATTGTAAATGACATGTTTTTGATGTCTGACTAGAAAAGGATAAAAATAATTTTGTACAAGTTCTAATTTTCTTCTACTTGAAGATTCAGTCACAGTGATTCCAAAAGAACAGATAATTTTTTATTAAAAAAATATTGACTTATAATTTTAAATATTTAAAATAACGTATGAAATTACAGATAGTATAAATTGATGTTATGTTTCTTTTGTTATTTGAAATATACTTGAACAGTATGTATTTCCTCCTTAGATATATTTATATCTTAGTCAATAAACTGATTTAACAAAGGTTACGCAGGAAATGAGAGGAAGCCACAGAAATACAGCTTTGAACTGAGAAATTTTAAAGCCTTTTACTGATGCTAGATTGTGTCTACTACTCAACTTTTTTATGTCCCTTTAAATACCTGCTTTTTTTATACCCGAAAATTGAGTTATATATATGTGTGTGTATATATATATATATATATACACACACATATATATACATATATATTCAAATCATATATATACATATATATCAAACCCTTTATAGCAGTTTATCATACTAAATCAAAGAATATTTAAGTTTGAAGACGACCTTAATTCTTCTGTTTCACAGTCTGATAATTTTTTGAAATCTTGATGGAAAATTCACAAGTAATATGATCCCCATCTTTAGCAATAAACAAGAAAAATGCCATATGTTTAGATTTCTTATGCTAAACAACTAGGAGAATGCTAGATAGCAAAATTTCAGGGGAAATAAAAAGTAGATACTTAGGTAGCAGAGTGGATAAGAAAGGTAAAGCTAAGGGAGGAAAAAGTGTCTGAATGAAAGTAATTTAGACCTCCCAAACCACTAAAACATAACTGTAGTTCTCATTTTTATCCTCTATTTTGTCTTTAAAGTGGAGAATCACTGACTTCCATCCCCCCCAGAAAATTGTTACCAATGAACTACCAGCTTATTTATTTCTATAACCAGAAAGGTGAGCACTGAATCAACGACTGGTGATTGTGAAGTGCCTGCTTGCAAATCTTGGTCATTCTTTTTTTTTTTTTTAATTTAATAAATCTTTATTGTTCAGATTATTACAGTTATTCCTCTTTTTTGCCCCATAGCTCCTCTCCACCCGGTTCCCACCCCACCCTCTGCCCTTAGCTCCCACCACTGTCCTCATCCATAGGAGTACGATTTTTGTCCAGTCTCTTCCACCACCCCTCACACCCCTTTCCCCCGAGGATTGTCAGTCCACTCCCTTTCTATGGCCCTGATTCTATTATATTCACCAGTTTATTCTGTTCATCAGATTTTTTATTCACTTGATTTTTAGATTCACTTGTTGATAGACATGTATTTGTTGTTCATATTTTTTATCTTTACTTTTTTCTTCTTCCTCTTAAAGAATACCTTTCAGCATTTCATATAATACTGGTTTGGCAGTGATGAACTTCTTTAGTTTATTCTTATCTGTGAAGCTCTGTATCTGCCCTTCAATTCTGAATAATAGCTTTGCTGGGTAGAGTAATCTTGGTTGTAGGTTCTTGCTATTCATCACTTTGAATATTTCTTGCCACTCCCATCTGGCCTGCATAGTTTCTGTTGAGAAATAAGCTGACAATCATATGGGGACTCCCTTGTAGGTAATTAACTGTTTTTCTCTTTCTGCTTTTAATATTCTCTCTTTGTCTTTTGCTCTTGGCATTTTAATTATGATGTGTCTTGGTGTGGTCCTCTTTGGATTCCTTTTGTTTGGGGTTCTCTGCACTTCCTGGACTTGTAAGTCTATTTCTTTCACCAGGTGGGGGAAGTTTTCTGTCATTATTTCTTCAAATAGGTTTTCAATGTCTTGCACTCTCTCTTCTTCTGGCACCTCCATAATTCAGATGTTGGTACACTTGAGGTTGTCCCAGAGGCTCCTTACACTATCTTCAATTTTTTTTCTTTTTTTTCTTTTTGCTTCTCCAGTTGAATGTTTTTTGCTTCTTTGTATTTCAAATCTTTGACTTGATTCTTGCATTCCTCTAGTCTGCTGTTAGGTCTCTGTATAATATTTTTTATTTCAATCAGTGTATGTTTAATTTCTAGTTGGTCCTTTTTCATATCCTCGAGGGTCTCGCTAAATTTATTGGCCTTTTTTAGGAAATTTTTGAAAAACTTTATACCATGGTTTTGAACTCTATATCCAGTTGTTTGCTTTCCTCCATTTCTTTCATTTGTGATCTGTTTCTTTGTCTCTGCATTTTGGCTGCTTCCCTGAGTAGGTAGAGTAGCTTTGTGTGCTAGGTGTCCTATAGGGCCCAGTGGCTCAGCCTCCCCCAGTTACCTGAGGTGGACACTTTTTGTGCACCCCTTTGTGGACTGTGTGCATAGCCTTGTTGTAGTTAAGTCTTGATTGTTGTTGATATCACAGGGAGGAATTGACCTCCAGGCCAATTGGTTGTGAGGATCAACTATGTCTATGCTGGGAGAACTTCTGTGCTGGAGACATCCTTATGAGACAAGACTTGCAAAATTGCAAAAGCCTCTGTGCTCAGCTTGGATGCGGCGGAGTCTCAGGGAGGAGCAGACAGCCTTGGCTTCCCATCAGCCCTGCCCTGGGTCTCAGTGTCCCTCGGTATTCACTGCAAGAACCTCTGAGAGAAAGCTGCCCTGAAGTTTCACCCACTGACAGACAGTCCAGTTTCTCCCCAAATGAGTATGGGTTCCCAGAAACTCGCCCGAAACTGGAGTTCAGTGCAGTTGGGAGTTTCCATCTCCCTCCCACTTTAGAAAGCCAGCCGTGCACTCAGCCGCCCGTGCACTCAGCAGTCAGTCCTCTCTGCATGTGTGTGCCTCCGGACCTCTGCCTTCCGTAGCTCTCCTGAGTCTCAGTGTGCTTTCTCTTTTCCTGACAATCCAGATTCCCCCTGAATGAGTCTGGGTTCCCAGAGTCTCGCCTGGGACTGAAGTTCAGCGCAGTCGGGAGCTTTCATCTCCCTACCACTTGGGAAAGCCAGCTACACACTCAGCTGCCCATGCACTGAGCCACCCGTCCTCTCTGCATGCAAGTCTCCGTACCTCAGCCTTTTGCAGCTCCTCTGAGTCTCAGTGTGCTTTCCTCTTTCCTTCTAATTGTAGAATTTCCACTCAGCCAGCTTTCCTGTGATTCTGGATGGTGTCCGTTTTGTCTTTTAGTTGTAGTTTTGATATTGTTGTGTGAGGCAGCAGTTTAGGTGTTTACCTGTGCCACCATCTTGGTTTCTCTTCCCGAATCTTGGTCATTCTTAATGAAAGGTATCTGGCCCTGACTGCCAACTCTGAATAGGCTCAGTTTAGGAGAACTATTTTTTTAAGTATCAGTCACAATTAGTGTGCAACCCCATTCTATACCCTGTTGTAATGGTTAGCTAACATGTGAGATTACTTGTGATGTTGATTATCTTAAAGATAAATGTGGCTTACAAAGCCAGTAATTTATCACTTCACAAACAATGTTACAAATTTAACAAGCAGGAATTTATACATATAAAAGCCTAAGTGACTGGTCAACCAGACGAGTGGTCACTATGACATGCATTGACCACCAGGGGGAAGTCAACTTGGACAGACGAAAAGAGAAACAGGTGATTGACTCTATAAAAGATCACAAGCAGATGGGGCTGAGCTGCAGTTCACATTGGGAGGCCAAGCCATCAGCCCAAATTCTGCAGCTCCCCAGGGACCTCTCCCGAGGCGCTGAGCCCCCAACCCCCATCAATCTCCTGGCCATGTTCTCCCTGGGCAGCCAGGACTGAGGGACAGAGGGAGAGAAAAAGAGACCACAAACTCTGTACCTAGCTTCCGCCTCCTCCTATCAGACTGGAGCCACCCCAGGACTTGCAGGACAGCACATGAAATGCGCAGCCTCACCACACAGCTACTGCGACTCCACTGCCCATCCTGGGCACCCCTCGGGCACTCACCCCACTTCTTCGATCCTCAGTCTGTACCCCTAGTGAGGCTGTGGGAGCTCTGTCCTAGGGACCCACTTCTCCATAGCTGGATAAGGCAGACCAGGAGATGTGAGGAGTGGTGGTGGAAGACCAGGGGGAGGCGGGGCTTGTTCAGACCTGGATGAGCAGGCCAAGATGAGCGGGAGCAGCTCTTCCAGGGCTGCCTGCGGCTTCTCAAACTACTACATCCATCAGGGGGTGTACATCCCTCAGGGCATGTTGGATATTGGATGCCAGTTTCAGCCCAATTCCTACAGGCCACACCAAGGGACCCAACCAGTGTACTAATCTGTGCACCAGGCCTCTAGTACATATATATTTTACCAGCTAGGGACTCGTGGGAAAAAGAAAGTTCTGCTCCACAGGAAGAATAAAAATCTTACTAAATGAACATTACAAATGACAAAAAACTATTAAATAAAAATCCAATAGCTCAAAAAAAGTGGTACAACCTAGAGAACCTCCAGAGAATGACTTGGGTTCTGAAAGGATCTTCCACTTTAAGAAAAAAATCACTTTATTTTCCACTCTGAAAGCAATTTCCGATTTTTAAAACTTCATGTCTAGCTTTGACATTAAACTAATATGTATTGATTCCTATCTCTCTGGTTGGACTAGGGAATATTGATTCATATGTTTAAGAAATTATTGACACCCTTGTCACAGTGTTTCTGAAATTAATATCTTAACATTTCCAGAAAGCCAATCTTTACAATCAGTAAATTAATATTCTGACTTCAAAGTCCACATTTACAGGGAAAGAGTAGAGAGAGGAGACCTCCAGAACTTATAGAATTTTGTCTACTCCTTAAAACCTTTTCCCTACTGTGCAATTATTTGTCCTTTGGGGTCTTATTACTATGAATCTTCACTGTTATGTGGAACAATGATAGGTATTTGACATGCATGCTCAGAAAAGTAAAATATTTCTCTACCTGTATGACAAAGGTATCACAAAGTATTCTGTGTAAGTATGATGTACCTACCAGGCTCTAGTTGTCTATTCGCTATTAACTTATTTAATTATCACAATAATCCTGAGATAGACATTATTTTACAGTTAGAAAATTGAGGTATAGAAATACATAGAAGCAATTTCTCTAAAGTAACAGCTAACACGTGATAGAGGCAGGCTCTGAATCCAGGGGTCAAGCTTCAGAATTTCCTGTTTTACTCACTATAAAATTATGTCTGTTTTTATACACGTTGAAGTATTAAATAAATCCTTGTCTTGTGGTGGTGGTGATGATTATGAGTTTAATGTAGATATTTTTCTAAATTAAAACAGAAACTGTTTACAACAATTTATTTTGACCAAGATTTATTAAGGAGGAAGTTATTAAGGAGGTAAAAGAGCAGACCTTACTTGTGTTAACTATAGGTTTATTACAGCTCACATCTTATATCAAGATTAAGAATCTCTCTTTCCTGTTTTCTACACATAACCTTATAAACTAATGTAAAAACAAAGAAACCAATTTACCGAATACATCTCAGAATTAGAGACCCTTAGAATCATAAAACCATTGTATACCTCCTCCCCAATTACTGATTGCAATACTATTATACACGCCCCCTTCACATGACAATAATAGAGGACAGTTAATAAAACACATTGTTCTGATTAACTCAGTCCTGGCAGTGGCATCTGTAATAGTTATTAGTTTAAGTTAGTTATAGTATTGCCTATGGACAAACTCATTTCAATCCTGATGGGTTAGTTAGCATTAAGCATCAGAGAATCCTGTTCTCTGTATACAAATTTTGTCTCAAGCAATCACACTATATGCAGTGTAGTGGTCCTGGTGTAGGCAGAAATATACTGAGTGAATACCTGAGTAAAAAAACATAATCATTTGAAAAGAATAATGTGAAATAATTTGATGAGTTAATTTTAAGATTTGAAATATAATACCTCAAAAAAGAAGCATACATTTGGGTCGTGGAAAAGAGTGCGTGTAGATATATGTTGTGTGAGAGTTTGGCATATCAGATTTCCTATGCCTGCTGATCCACCATAAAGGCGCTCACCTGACCTGTTCAACTCTTCTGTTACATATTTCTAAAACTGTCTTTCTCCTGCCAGACTGTGATCTCCTGGGTATCACGGACAGTGCCTACTCATTTCTATACCGTTAAAGTGAAGAGCTTCAATACCACCCAGAGTGTATACTCATTAAATATATCTTTAATCTATTTGAATTACATGAATTCCATTTGCTGTCAAAATATCCAAAGAAGAAAATGTGAAAATGCATGTTAAAAATACCCTTTACTACAACAATACCACTAATTGTTTATTCATTCATTGGACCAATGTTTATTAAGCCTTACTATGTGTCAGAGATACATTGGAAAATCAAACATCCACAGTTGATGACCTCAAGTAATAGTTTGTTAGAAAGGCATACAAAACGTTAAATGACATAGTTATCACAAAGTGTGATGTTCACAATTATAGGAAAAATATATGGAGTTATTGAACAAGAATTAGAAGGATGAATATTAAATACTCATGGTGCTTTAATTTCTGTGCAAGGATGTCCTCTTCCACTTTTCTTTGCACACATCTTCATTTTTTCTTTTTCTTGAGGCAATACTTCAGTTTTGGGAGAATTGAATTAGGAAGAGTTGCTTTCATCTACTATAACCCAGGTTATAGCCATATTAGATACCATGAGAGCAAGGGACTTGATTCAACTTGAGACATCCAAAATTTTCACCTCAGTTTTGGAATTGCAAGAATAAGGATGATATAAGGAATGTTTCTCAAATGAGGTTTGCAATACTTGGTGCCCAATACATGAAAATTGCTAAATATATTGCCAGGCATGTAACTTAGACTAAAGCAAAAAAAAAAAAAAAAAAAATCCAAGTAATTTTATAGGAATTATATATGTATAATTGTTTGGCTAGAGATTCTGACATAATTTCTCAACAGGAAATTGAAATTGTAAATGACCTAGAATTTAATGACACACTTTAAAATATATCTATGATAAGCAAGTTTAATTAAAGATTTTGATTTGAAATTTTTATGTAATACTCTAATGCTGGCAAACTCAGTGCTTTAGAGATGACTGAACATGTGGTCTGTACTTAATATATAGCTGTTTAATTGTATTGAATCTAATTTCTAATATCTTACAAATTGCTGACAAGTTTACTTAAGTTTCAAAATATACATAAGATGCAAAGTTAAAACATATTTGGAAGAAATAACGTGCCCAAATTTCTTATGTGATTAATATCATTAAAGTTAAGAAATTAAAAAAGACATTTTTAAAAGTGAAAAAATTTGCTTATAATAGTGGTGGTGTAAATTAGTACGTTTATTGTGTGTAATTTGGCAAAACCATGAGCATTTTAGAGAATTCATGTCAGAAATTTTATTTCTAGGTATTTACTTTATAGAAGTGATTTTGGGTATATTTAAGATAGAGTTATAACATTGTAGGCTGCAATATAGTTTGCAAGAGAAGTAATTTCTAAACAACTTAATTGTCTAAGAATAGAAAATTGATTGAATAAATTTTCATAGACTGCAATACTATGCAGTCATTAAACATTGTGTTGTGGAATCATATTCAATGACTTGGAAAATAACTGTGAGGCAATGTTAACATAGTGTGCAAAGAATAATGCCATTTTATTCATAAATATCACATTATTGGGATGATTTTCTTTCCTGCAGTTTTACTGCTTTTAAATGTTTTTTCTTCAATGTCTGCCCTTTCCTAGTTATGAAAGGACAGACTTTTATGTAGTAACTAGAAGCCCAGTGGATGAAATTCGTGCACAGGGGTATGTGTCCCTCAGCCCAGCCTACACCCTCTCCAATCTGAGACCCTTTGAGGGATGTCCAACTGCCCTAAGGGATCGGGCCTAAACAGGCAGTGGGACATCCCTCTCACAATCCAGGACTGCTGGCTCCCAACTGCTCACCTGCCTGCATTCCTGATTGCCCCTCACTGCTTCTGCCTGCCACCCTGATCACCCCCTAACCACTCCCCTGCCAGCCTGATTGATGCCTAACTGCTCCCTGCCAGCCTTTTTGCTCCTAACTGCCCTCCTCTGCAGGCCTGGTCACTCCTAACTGCCCTCCCCTGCTGGCCATTGTGTGGCGGGAATCTTGTGTCCACATGGGGCCAGTCATCTTTGACCACATGGGGGCAGCCATCTTGTGTGTTGGAGTGATGGTCAATTTGCATATTATTCTTTTATTGGATAGAAGGATTAGATAGGATAGAGGCCTGGTGCACTGGTGGGGGCTGGCTGGTTTGACCTAAAGGGTGTCCTGGATCAGGTTGGGGGTTCCCTTGGGGCGTGGGGCAGTGGATGAGGGGCCTGTGGTGGTTTGCAGGCTGGCCACACCCCCCGGTGACTCAAGTGGAGGCCCTGGTATCTGGGATTTGTTTATCTTCTATAATTGAAACTTTGTAGCCTTGAGCGGAGCCCAAGCCTCCTTCTTGCTCCTTGGCCACAGCCATTTTTGTTGGGATTTATTTATCTTCTATAATTGAAACTTTGTAGCCTTAAGCAGAGGCCAAGGCAGGTCAGGGCAGGGAGAAAGCTTGGCTTCCTCCATTGCCAGGGAAACCCAAGCCTCCTGATCTCTCCGTGGCCATAGCCATCTCAGTTGGGTTAATTGGCATACTCGCTCCTGATTGGCTGGTGGGCATGGCTTGTGGGTGTAGCAGAGGTACAGTCAATTTGCATATTACTCTTTTATTAGATAGGATAGTCATGCCCTAATCACAGTCACATAATACAATACAGATTTAGTTGTCACTTATGCAAATTTCATGGCTTATCCAAGGGACTCTCTGGGGCAGTGTTTCTCCAGCGATCCAGAATGCTTTGGTTTTGTTGCTCCATAGTTTCAGCACAGGTTCTCCTATATGGCCACAGTGGCCAATGTAATGGCTTGTTCTCTATTTTTCCATTTTCTTTGCTCTTCAATCTATCCTTTAAATGACTATATTTAATAACAACATGTTTTTTCTCATGTCTAAGCATAATATGAATAGTCATTCTCTTTTGATACAAGACCATTTCTTTACCTTTTCTTCTTGCAAAAAAGCAATTGTGTCCATGTTAAAATGAAAGTGACTTTTCCAGGGCCAAATGAGTCCATGCTGAATAGTCAAATGTGTTACATGAAGACTGAGTACATCTTGTAATGCAAGATGGGAAAATATATTTTATTGTACCTATTCTTAATGGTACAGTGCATTAAAATGCCCTGATTAATGGTGGTTCATTCAGGTGCTTTTTGACTGAACATAAAGGGCTTTTGTGCTCAATGTATGTGATGGACATTCAGAGGTATTCAGGGGATAATGAATTTAGGAATGAAGAGCCCAAACATCAAGTGATCTGAGCTTGGGCTGTCATCCAGTTTATCTGGCACGAAGAATAACCACTGCTTGAACATTGATGGCTTGGGGTCCACTCTAGCTGGCCACCTTATCCTGAAGTGCATCAAACATTAAACTTGCCTTGGTCCCAATGGAGTGGCAACTAAGTGCTTATTCTTCTCATGAGTGGAAAATTCATTCTTTCTGTCAAAGTTTCTTCCCAGCCATCTGCTCAGTATAGATTCTGTTGGATAATACTTACTTGAATTTTTCCATTCTGGTGTCCCACCTGTATCATGAGTATTCACAGTATTATCTTTGGGGTAATTTGTAAAGATTCTTCCCAACAACTCATTCCTGCAGGAAAATGTAAGCTCACCTGGGTACCAGAGAGAGAAGCTCTTTTAGTTGAATATGTCAAAGTGCCATAAACTAGGCTATTATGAAGGGTCAATACTATTATGTTTATTATAAGCTACCTATGTGATAGTGTATGTTTTCCATCAGGCTTTTTTATAATCATTTTTTTAAATTAATGGGCCCCCAAATATTGTACAATATAGTGATTCTTAAATGAAATATCTATCAGAATCACTTGGAGAGCTTATAAAAACCCAGATCATGGGCCTTGGCCAGAGAGTTTCTGATTCAGTAGCCTGGAGAGGATCCTGATATTTGATGACTAACTATCTCCCAGGTGATGCAGATGCTGGTGGGGAAAGAATTGGAGAGGCTCTGATATAACAAAGAAAACACGGAAGAGATTCAGCTTTGTTATATCAATACTAGAGTCCCGGTGCACGAAATTCATGCATGGGAGGGGTGTCTCTCAGCCTGGCCTGCACCCTCTCCAATCTGGGACCCCTCAGAGCCTAAACCAGCAGTCAGAAATCCCTCTCACATTCCAGGACCACTGTCTCCTAACCACTCGCCTGCCTGTCTGCCTGATTGCCCCTAACCACTTCTGCTGCCAGCCTGATCACCCCCTAACTGCTTCCCTGCCAGCCTGATTGACACCTAACTGCTCCCCTGCCAGCTTGATCACCCCCACTGCCCTCCCTGAGTGCCTGATTTCCTACAACTGCCCTCCCCTGCTGGCCATCTTGTGGTGGCCATATTGTGGTGGCTTTCTTGTGGTGGCCATCTTGTGATGACGTGGTGGTGGCCATCTTGTGATGACGTGAGGGCATCACGTGAGGGCAAGAGGGCCACTTAGGCTTTTATAAGTATAGATTCTGTTGGATAACACTTACTTGAATTTTCCATTCTGAGGACCACAATCTTGGCTACAATTGCCTCCATTTAGTATCTTTTGAAGACATTTTAAAATTTTAAATGGATTTAGCAAATTTTATTAAATCCTTAGTAACAGTGAGAATATACAATTGACCTGCTTAACTTAAGAACTTATCTATGTGTGTATATGTGTGTGTGTGTATATATATACACACACACACATATATATACACACACATATATAAACATATATACATATATATGTTATATATACAGGTATAGAACTGTGTGTACATGTGTGTTTATTAAAGAATGTCAAATATAAAATTAGTGCATGTCATTTCAATTGTAAACTATAGACAGTTGTGACTTAAGGATCTATCTTCAATCTGGTTAGTCTTCATTGGGTTATTGGGCTCAGAATAATTTATTGACTCCATGCTCTTTTGTGAGCCACATGATTCAGTATGGAATAACTACTTCAAAACAAAAAATCACCTCTTTATCCTTCTTTCTACCCCATTCCCTACTTGGTTTTACAAAACATCTTTTAAAAAGAGATTACAACAAAATCTCCCTTTTCTGCAATTGTTCCTCTTTCATTTTTCTAATGTAAGTTTTGCTTTGATAGTTTTAATTATTCCTTTTTCAAAACACTGTTATTGCCTATGATGATATTTTCAATTTGTAATCTTCAAAACACCCACTGCAGACTGTTGTTGAATCTATGTATTTATCTTTTTATAGTCTGAATTAAGTAAGATATAAGGTGTTGATATTTGTACTCTTGGACCGGTGGGAGAAGTTTAGAGATCCTGAGTTTTTGGTGGAAAGAGAATTCTTTCAAGTTTTATGCTAATTGAAAAAAATCTTTCCTCCTAGTGACAAATAATTGACTATGAGACTTTTGTTTTAATATGTGCAACCATCCCCAGTGCTGTAGTCTCCTGTAACTAGTTACAAGCTAACAGCACAATACATAGCACACATTAGACACTATTCTCATTTGTTGACTAATTGTTCATGGCCTGACCAATTTGAATTATGTCACTAGTTTCAGCAAATGTCTTATACATAGTTAAACAAGGCCAAACCAGAAAAAATCATATCTAGGATTTCGACCTTGCATATGACTTACATATAAGAAATCAGTGAAAGCTACTTGGAAAGAACTTTGCTGTGTTTCCCAAGCCTTCTTGAATTTGTATAGTTAAAGAAACACATCTTTTTAGTAGTTCTGTTCAAAATAAGTTCTTCACTAATGAATATCATACAAGAAACAAGCAATTCCATTTTTTTCTTGGTCCTTTGCTCTGTAATGTTAAATCACTCAAACCATTGTTTTTGTTAGTTCCTGAACATAGAAACAGGGGTCTTATCTTCTTTACAAAAAAAAAAATTAGAAGAAACATGCTCATTTGACAAATATATAACTAATAATAACTGCAAACTCTGTTGAGTTGAATTGGTTATTGTGTTTGTTGGGAATGAGAAAAAAAAAAAAAAACACCCCTAAAACATTGTATTAAGTAGTGTGTTCTTCACCATGTCATGTCAGAATTGGATTTCTCTAAGAATAAAAATAGCAAAACAAATAATGAGTTTAAAATTAATAGCAAACCAATGTCTCCATTGGCATAAAATTGCTGGACATAAAATTTCTTAATGACTGAAATTTCTGAAGTTCAGTTGTAATTATAAGTAAGTTGTACTTCATGGTTTTCACATCACTAGAATAATTATTGTTTAATTACTGTCCTCTTTATAAAGTGGAAAAGAAATGGTTTCAAACAAAACTTATTATTCAATTTGTGGTTAATTGATATAATTAGAGTATATTTTGTCATTTTATCTTCCTAAACTGATGACATTTTGAAAAATGTGTAGCTTCTTTGCATTCTCTTTCTTGAAATATTTATCAAGCTAGTTTATAGACAGGAGAAAACATTTTCTTTGATTTTCAAAGTTATTTACTGATTTTTAATCCAGTTTTTTATATATACTAGGGGAACTTTCAGATTAATTTTTGTTTTGCTGTGTATTTTTCAGAGATGTATGGTACAGTTAGATCTGTGTATTATTTGTCTCAATATCTAATGGTTTTTGAAGACCTGTACACCCTACCTATGTTTTGCAAATCCTAACACATTAGTTTCATAATTTTATGAATATTCTGTATGCACATGGATCAACTTTTGAGGTTAGTTTTAGGTCTTAATCTAAAGCAGTGGTTCTAAAATGGATTGATTTTGTTCCTCAGGGTAAATGTCTATAGACTTTTTGGTTGTTACAACTGGGGGTGGGAGGGTTTACTATTGATATTCAGTGAGTAGTGGCCAGGGGTGCTCTTAGATATTCTAGAATGGACAGGTGCTGAGGTTGATAAGCCTAACCAAAACTCTCATTCCCTGCAGCCAATAGCCATACCAAGTTTGAAATATTTGAAACTTATTTCTATAAGCTCTTGCATTAGCATCAACTTATGGTGAACCAGTCAGTCATTTCTGTTTACTTTGTTCTCTTCTTATTTCCCTGACAAATATATGTAATCCCCCTGCATCTTAGTTGTGAAGGCAAGTTGAGGCATGAAAATATGACCTCACTTTTTTTGGAATAAGTGTTCACATTTTGTGTGTAGGTAATGTGTAATCATGCTGTTTAGTGTGATCCCCTTTTGATATTTTTTCTGTGTAATTATATGGGGCTTAAGTGAGATTTTTAAATTTTATAGAATACATGATTTATTAAAACTATAAGAAATGTCAGGTCTGTCTTCACTTCATTTCTTAAAATCCAATTTCCAAATGAGGTTGCAATTACTTCCAAACAACCAAGTTTTGTCATAATGTGATGACAAAAATGTGATTAATTTCCCCCCTATCATGTCTTTGAGTGAGCTGGGAAGAAAAACAGAGAGAAATGATGAGCTGATAACCCAACATAATACAAATATACAATAAATAAGAGGAAAATGTGCTTTATGTTTTTATGAAGTAAGATATAGAGTAATCAATCATTCTACTCTGAGATAAATTTTGATGACAAAGACATATCCATGAGCTGAAATCAGAAATCAGTTCTGGTCAAGAAATAGTTAAAGCAATAGCTATTAGAAAGCTGGGAGTCCAATGGGGGGCAGGGGCATGGAGACTGGCTGTAATAAATCAGTAAATCCAGCTTTGAGAAGGTAGAATCCAGGAATCAAATTGTAGGAATCAACCCCCTGACTTATAGTTCACAGGGAAAACTTTCAACTCAAATGATGGGTATGTTATGAGACAAACTGGCTGTATTAAACTGTATAAATCAGAAAAGATTCAACTGAGTTCTAGGTCTTGTTAATTTCAATTGCTATGATGATTAATCTAATGTGCCCACTTGGCTAGGTTATGGTGAGCAGTTGTTTGGTCAAACACCAGTCTGGATGTTGATCTGAAGTCAATTTTTTAGTTGGAATTGACATTTCAATCAGGAGACTTTGAGTAAATCAGATTACGCTCCACAATATGGGTGGGACTCATCCAGACAGTGAAAGGCCTTAGGAACAAAGAGTGAGGTGTCCCAAATAAGGCATTTTTCTGAAAACTATAACATAGCAACCCTGCTGAGTTTTCAGACTGCTGTTCTGGGGCATTCACACACAAAACAACAACATGAACAATTTCCTGAGTTTCTAGCCTGTCTGCCCGAATATGTATCTATGTATTTCAGATTTGCCAGCTCCCACAATTGCTGAGCCAATACCTTAAAATAAATCTCTCTGCCTCTCTTCCCTTTCCCCCACTCTCTGCCCCCACTCTACCCCCTCTTTCATCTCTCATTCTCTTTGTCCTTTAGGTTCTATATCTCTAGAGAACCCTGACTAGTGCAATTGTGTATTTTGCTGTACCTGTTTATGTGTGTGATGGAAATCACGGTATCAGGTCCAGCGTCCATTTTCTCTTCCCTACGCCTTTCAGCAGAATGAGAAGTCTTGGTGCTACTCTCCTTCCTGACTTTGACCACAGACCTTTCACTCTTCTCCTCTTTCTCCTGCCTTTTGATTAAGTTGATATTCTTGCACATAATTTTGTGCCTATAAAACTGTATCTCCAGTTGCTTTTAAAGTATGTTTTTGATAACTTGCAGAATCACTTTTTAAATGTTGGGTCGACTGGTGTTGTGGAGGTTGCTATTTCTACTTCAGTGGTTACCTTCCAGCAACTGCTGATATCACTTTTATACCCAAAGCTTTTGTGAGTTGCAAGAGCTGAACAAAATCTTCAGCTTAACAATTTTAAAAAGGTAATACCGTGTCATGTAAAATATACAGAGCATGTCAGCTAACTAACAAGGTTGAGGAACAGGCTGTTACTGTCCTTTGTTCCTTTGAAAAGTCCTCTTGTTGTCAGTATGACAATAGCACTAGACTTGCGGATGAGTGTTAAAAATGGCCTTTAACCTGTAATATCTAGTTACCTATTTTATGATGTAACTACAATTTCAGGTGACCACCTATGCCCTTTACTCAGTAATCCTTCCCTACCACTATAGTTTTACAATAAGCAGAAAATGTACCAAGCATTCACATGTTGACAGATAATGATATTTGTGTGGCATAACTCAATATTTGGGCATTCTGCTAAATAATTTGCATAATAAATAAGTAGAGAGTGGGTCCAGGATAAGGTTTATTTTTTCAGTTCAAGGTAGTTGCTCCTGGATTTGAAGCTGTAATTCTAAAAAGTGCAATTTTACATGAAATATCATTGCTCAAACTTGTCTTTTTTCTTTGTTGACAGCTAGGAAACAGAAAGTGAAAATGTGCTGCTGGGTTGACAGTTGTCAGCAATTATTTTGCTCTTTGTTAGAGAAATAATTATATGTTTACTGAGAAAAGGAAAGGATTTATAATTAAGACACTCAAAATTTTACCTTCAATATGATTTTTAAAACTCCAAGAAAAAATAAAGTTTGTAATGTTTTATAGTAGATTTATTTTATAATTAGGTAATTCTGGCCAAAATTCACTTTCATATGTCAAATGTATCCAGCAGATATTAAACTTCTTACCACTCAGTGATCATTTCATCCCTGAGATTCTTTCTTCCTGAAATGTATTTAGTCCTTTCTTGTAACTAGTCTATCCTACTATTTTTTTAAGAATCAGTTTTCTAGCTGGGCCCTCACTGGAGAAGAAACCCGAGTTCCCCGAGATGTGTGATCAGCACCAGGACCTTGCCAGCAGGCCAGGGGTTCCCAAGGCAGGTGCTGGGTGTGGAGGCCACGGGGTCATAGGCTACCAAGGAGACAGAACTGAACCTCACAGCACCCTGCTTGGCCCCGGAGGATGGCTGGTTAGCCAGAGATGGGTAAGATTCCTCAAGGAAGGAACAACCTAAGACAGGCACAGTCGCCGAGGGGCCATCAGGAGAGAACTTGGGGGGGCAACAGAAGTGGGGCACAGACCCTCACCCCCCCAACATTGCAGGGGCTTGAACCCTCACCCCCTTCTAAAGGAGGTCTCCTACCCCCATGGCTGCTTCGCGCTTCCCACACCCAGCTCAGATCGGGACCCAGGCAATAGAAAGAGACCCGGCCCAGCTCACATCGAGATACAGGTGACAGACAGAGACTTGGCCCAGCTCAGATCGGGACCCAGCTAACAGACAAGAGACTTGGCCGACAGCAGTTGCCCTATATCTAAATTCAGTGAGCATTTGGAATGCTCAGGGCCCACTCAAGAATGCAAATAATCCTTCCCACTAATATTTACAGGGTAAACTAAGATTGTTGGTAGAGTATTAAATTTGACAGTAAAATAGTAATCGAGTTTTCAGATTAATTTAAATAGGCTAATTGAAATAAGTGAATATTCAAGTACTGGACAAAAAGCTATTCTTAAAGTAATAACTAAAATTTCTATTGGTAGTTCATCTCACGGTAAAATTCCTGAATAAGCAATGAACCTAAAGCAGTCATATGTGTGGGGGGAAAAAAATTTTTTTTTTAATTTAAAGTTATCAAGACTGCATTATAAAATTTACAAAAACCTCCATTAAAAAAAAAAGGGGGGGGATAGTAGGGCAATATCATGTAAGGAAATATATCCTATAAGTAAATTACATCTAGAAAATTTTTACTTTACCAAATTAAGGTTCATTTGCAATGCTAACAGCAAGACGGCCATTAAAAACACACATGGTGTCTAAATAAGACAAAGGGAAATCGTTTGAACAAAAATAAAAAGGATCCCAAATCAATTATATAGAAAAGATTCCTTTATTAACTTGTGGTCGAGAATATATTTGTATATTTTCAGAAAACAACCCCAAGACCAGATGGATTCCTGCAACAGAGAGGAAATGACAGGAATGCTCCAACCACGAAGACAAGAGGAAAAAACAGTCCAGAGATGGAAGACGCTGACAACGCCTTGCCATGGGAGCAGTCAGCAGCTGTGCACCGCTGCAGGTTACCTAGGACCAAACCAGAGAGGGTCGGACCTGCATTGCCACCATGTGCCCACCATCCAGATATCACTGCTGACATGTACACATAAGGAACTGTTGGACATTGAAATTGGGACTCAAACATTTTTTTGTTTTGTCTTGTTTTGTTATTATATGTTTATTTCCAGTCTGCAAAGGCAAAACTTTTTAAAGGAAAGAAATGGTGGGAAAAAGATACAGAGGCAAAGAAGCATTGAACAGACTGTCAAACTACATTGGGAAGACAGGGGTGGTTGGGCGAGGAGGGCTGTAAGAGACCAACCGAAGGACTTGTACGCATGCATATAAGCACAACCAATGGATATAAGACACTGGGGCGGGAGCGGGGAGGGTGGGCAGGTGAAGGCATGTCCTGGGGGGTAGGGGAGGTCGGGGGGAGATCAAAGGGGAAAAAAAAAAGGAGACATATGTACTACTATTTGTAATACTTAAAACAATAAAAATAAAATAAAATTAAAAAAAAAAAGAATCAGTTTTCTAGTGTGTAAGGTTATCTCAAACCTCTACATAAAACATATTCTGTCACCTTTCATATTGTAAAAAGAACTATGGGGAAAGGGTGAAAAACTAGGGCTAAGTGAAACAGGTATGTTATGCTGGGAAGGGAATTTCAGTTTTAAATAAGATGCTATAAGTTGGCCTCATTGCTAATGTGACATTTGAGTGAGGGATTCTATGGGTGAAGTGTTGGTCAGGTGGATAGCTGGTATAAGTAAATTCTAGGCAGAGGGGTATCTAATTTAAATCTCTAAATCAAGGACATGCCTGCTGTGTTGAAATGTCACTAAGGATAGTATAGCTAGAATGTACTGAGTGGAGTGAGTGGGGATAGTAAGAAAGTTCAGACTTACAGGGTGGGGAGCAGAATATGTTGGGTTTACGGACCATTATAAATAACTTTGTTTTCAGATTCAGTGAAATGGGGAAACCTTTCAGGCTTTTAATCAGCATATTGTCATGACTTGCCTTAAGCATTTAAATATTGAACATATATGGGCAAGAAACAGAAGGACTTGTTAAGAAGGTATTGATACATCACATAAACAATTGAGAGACAAAAATCACATAAGCATATCAATCCATGTAGAAAAAGCATTTGACAAAATCCAACATCCTTTTTTTGATTAAAAACTCTCAGCAAAGTGGGAATAGAGGGATCATACCTCAACATAATAAAAGCCTTATATGACAAACCTACAGCCAACATCATACTCAATGGGCAAAAGCTAAAATCATTTCCCCTAAGAACAAGAACAAGACAGGGATGCCCATTTTTAACACTCCTGTTCGACACAGTACTGGAAGTGCTAGCCATAGCTATCAGACAAAAAGAAGACATAAAAGGCATCCGAATTGGAAAAGAAGAAGTAAAACTGTCATTATTCACAGATGAGATGATATTGTACATAAAAAACCCTAAAGACTCCATCAAAAACTACTAGATTTAATAAATGAATTTGGCAATATAGCAGGATACAAAATTAGTACCCAGAAATCTATGGCTTTTCTATACACCAATAATGAACTCACAGAAAGAGAAACAACAAACAAAAAAATCCCATTTACCATTGCACCAAAAAAAAGAAAAATTAAGATACCTAGGAATAAACTTAATTAAAGAGGTAACAAACCTGTACTCAGAAAACTACAGGACATCGAAAAAAGAAATAGAGGAAGACATAAACAAATGGAAGAACATACCATGTCCATAGATTGGTAGAATCAACATCATTAAAATGTCCATTCTACCCAAAGCAATTTATAGATGCAATGCAATTCCCATTAAAACAGCAATGGCATATTTCACAGACCTAGAACAAACTCTCCAAAAATTCATCAGGAATTAAAAAAGACCCCAAGTAGCCACAGCAATCCTGAGAAAGACAAAGTTGAAGGGATTACAATACCAGATATCAAGCTATATTATTAAGCCACAGTTCTCAAAACTGCCTCATACTGGCACAAGAACAGACATATAGACCAATGGAACAGAACAGTGAACCCAGAAATTGACCCAAGCCATTATGCTCAATTAATATTTGGCAAAGAAGGCAAGATCATACAATGAAGTCAAGTCAGTCTCTTTAATAAATGGGGCTGGGAAAATTGATCAGATACATGCAAAACATTGAAACTAGATCACCAACATACACAAAAATAAACTCAACATGGTTAAAGGTCTTAAACCATAAAAATCTTAGAAGATACCATAGGCAGCAAAATATCAGATCTATGCCGAAGCAATATCTTTACCAATGCAGGTCCTAGGGCAATTGCCGGGGGTCTTGATCCAGCATCTAGAAGGGTTCAGGAATCTGGAGAAGGCTGTGTGTAAATTGATTAAAGAGTCCAGAGATGAAACATAATTTTGGAAGGCATATGGGGGGGCCAGAGGAGCTTGGCTAAAGAAACCAAGTTCTCCCTTGTCTCAGGACCCCTTGCTTTTTATTAACACCATTTTACTAAGGCAAGGTAGATATACAACAAAGGCCAGGGTTTGGTATAAAGAATCCATTGTCAGATTGGAAGACTGCCTCCGGCTGTTCAGGTGTTTGGCCAGTAGGATGCAATAACATGGAGATTAAGATGCCCTTAGCTGTCTGGCGGCAAACAAACATTTTAGGCATTTTTTTCAGGTTTGGGGAAATGCTCTCAGCCATCTCCAGATGATTCAGCCCTGCTGACATGCTGAAATTGGCTTCTGACAGGCAAGGAAACTAAGGAGAAAATAAACAAATGGGACTACATCAAAACAAAAAGCTTCTGCACAGCAAAAAAAAAAAAAAAAAAATCAACAAAACAAAAACAAAGAAGACTGCATGGGAAAACATATTTGCCAATGTTCTCTCAGATAAGGGTTTACTATCCAAAATTTATAGGGAATTCATACAACTTAACAAAAGGAAGATAAACAATCCAATCAAAAAATGAGCAAAGGACCTAAATAGACACTTTTCAAAAGAGGACATACAGAAGGTGCAGAGACATAAGAAAACATGCTCAAAGTCACTAATCAGCCATGAGATGCAAATCAAAACCTGAGGTACCATCTCACACCTGTCAGAATGGCTATCATCCACAAATCAGCAAACAAGTGCTGGAGAAGATGTGGAGAAAAAGGGACCCTCTTATACTGCTGGTGGGAATGCAGACTGGTGCAGTCACTGTGGAGAACAGTAGAGAGAGTCCTCAAAAATTTAAAAGTGGAACTCCCATTTGACCCAGTGACCCCACTTCTGGGAACATATCCCAAGAAACCGGAAACACCAATCAGAAAGGATCTATACTCCCCTATGTTCACAGCAGCACAATTTACAATAGTTAAGATTTGGAAACAGCCTAAGAGCCCATCAGCAGATGAGTGGATTAAAAAACAGTGGTACATCTACACAATGGAATACTACGCTGCTATAAAAAAGGAGTTCTTACCATTTGCAACAGCATGGATGGAACTGGAGAGCATTATGCTAAGTGAAATAAGCCAGTCAGAGAAAGATAAATATCACATGACCTCACTCATTTATGGAATATAATGAACAACATAAACTGATGAACAAAAATAGATCCAGAGTCAAGGTAACACTGAACAGACAGTCCAACATCAGAGAGAAGGCAGGGGAGGGGAGGGAGCAAGAGATCAACCAAAGGACTTGTATGCATGCATATTAGCATAACCAACGGAAACAGACCCTGGGGCGGTGGGGGCTTGTCCTGGGGAGCAGGATTGGAAGGAGGGTGCAATCCGGGAAAAGGGAGACATATGTAATATTTTAAACAATAAAAGAAAGCAAGAAAGCAAGAAAGCAAGAAAGCAAGAAAGCAAGAAAGCAAGAAAGCAAGAAAGCAAGAAAGAAAGAAAGAAAGAAAGAAAGAAAGAAAGAAAGAAAGAAAGAAAGAAAGAAAGGTATTGTAATAAGCCAGATAAGAACTGATAATAGCTTAAACTGGCATAGTGACAGTGAAGGAATACATTGTTTTGCAGATAAAATGTAAATCATTTTCCAACATTTTAAATGTAAAACATGAGACACATGGAATCCAAGGATGATTGCAAGGACTCTGGTCTCATAAATTGAGTGAATTAGTTCCTATCAGCTGGAACCTATAAATATCACCTTAAATGGGACAAAAGTTTTGCCCATACCATTAAATTAAGGATATTGATATGAGGAAATTATTCTGGATCTTTTGAATGGGCCCCAAATGCAATCACATGTATTCTTAGAAAAGTGAGGCAAAAAGAGATTTTATACACAAACATAGAGAGAGGATATGAAGATAGATCACAGAAAGATTTGAAGACACTAGCCAAAAAGAGATAGCTACAGGCCAAGAAATGCTGGCAGAAGAAGCTTAAAGAAGCATGAAACAGATTTTCATGTAGAGTCTCTAGACTCTGCAGTGGTTCTCAACCTTTCTAATGCCGCGACCCTTTAATACAGTTCCTCATGTTGTGGTGACCCCCAACCATAAAATTATTTTCGTTGCTACTTCATAACTGTAATTTTGATACTGTTAATGAATCGTAATGTAAATACCTGTGTTTTCTGATGGTCTTAGGTGACCCTGTAAGCAGTTCTCAACCTGTGGGCCATGACCCACAGGTTGAGAACCGCTGCTGTAGAGCCTAAGACCATTACATTACGGTATTTACATTACAATTCATTAACAGAAGCAAAATTACAGTTATGAAGTAGCAACGAAAATAATTTTATGGTTGGGGGTCACCACAACATGAGGAACTGTATTAAAGGGTCAGGGCATTAGAAAGGTTGAGAACCACTGATCTAGAGTTTACATTTCTCTGCCAACACCTTGATTTTGGCCCAGTGATACTGCTTTTGGACTCTGGCCCACAACTCTGTGAGATAATAAACTTATTTTGTTTTATGGAACGAAGTTTGTGGTAATTTGTTACAGCAGTCTCAAAAAGAAACTAACACAGGTCCTAACACATTGTACTTCAAATTGGCTGTAAAAATTGCAACCCCCATGGCAGTCTATACTAGAAAACATCTAGATTATTCTACATTGCTGTGAAAATTTGACATTATGATCATATTTTTAACTTTTGCTAATATAAATTATGAACACTTCCAATCACTTTTATTTTAATTATAATTTCTCTATTAATATTTAGGTTGAACATGTTTTCATAAGATTATTGGCCATCTGTAAATTTCCTCTTATAACATGTGCTTTTCAAATGTTTTCTGTTTGTATTTTTCTCTTTGATTTATAAGAATTATCTATGATTTTTATTTTTGCTTCATTGATTTGTATACTTATGCTATCACCAGAATCGCATTATCTAATTTTATATAGAAGCATGATACATTTTGTATATAGTAAGGCAAGTCTTTAATATATGCTATAGGTGGAAATTTGGCATACATATGTATATATAACATGTATGAGTCTAATATATATAGAGCATATATAACATAAGTAACCTTTATACATATGCATTTTTTTGTATAACATGTATATTTGCTGTGTCTAACATGTCAAAGCATATCCATTAAAATAGAAATCAGTTCTTTAACTCAAATCTCTTTTTATTGTTCTACATTGATTCTGTGTCTCTGAATTATGAAGCGTAGTTTTTATTTTTTCCTCAAGAATGAGTCTCATTGATAATGGACACAGCTGCTCTAGACCTTAATAGAACTTGTTTTCTATTGTTTGACTAGATATGGCAGCAATAAGCAATAAGGAAGTTAGTGAAAAAGAAATACTGTGATTTGAGTTTAAAATAGAAGACACATTTTTGTGTCATGTTATATTAACTGGACATTCAGGTACAAAGATATTTACCCAGGCTATATTATTTTTCTCTCACTCCAATTTCACTTTTTGGAATTGCTAAAATCAACTGTATGAGCACCATAGAAACCAGACACACTCATGTAATTTGGCAGGGATTGCGGGGAGGAGAAAAAGAAAGAAGAGTTCCAGTTAATACTTGAACTCCATTAACTTTTCCACTTATTATTATTTTACCTCTGTCCCAGTGATACCTTTGGACATATTCTAAGCTTCTAGCTCTTACAGGCAGCAAGAGCAATTCTTGCTATGAACTATTCTACTGCATATTTTCAATAAAGGCAGTAAGCGTTTTAACCAATAATCTCCAAGGTTGGTGTAGATGAAAGTGGAGTAAAGGAAAACAACAGTTTGCTTTTTCCAACTAGGAAGAATCCAAGTAAGCAGTAAACAATTTTTTTACTTGATTCAATTTAACTATGTAGTTACACTATTTATTGAGACAATCTAGTATTTAATAAAAGCACTAAAGAGGATGGGAAAGCCATTCGTAGAACTATTCTTGCTTCATGTCTTTCTCCGTTATAAACCTGTATCCTTCTGGAAGTCACTCCCACTCATTTAACACTATTAAATTCAACTGCAGGTTCCATGTTAGCAAGGTACAGGCAGAATCCTCTCAACGTCCCATACCCTTTTCTCATATTACAGTTAAGAAAAGTAAAATTGAAAAAGGAAATCTCAGGATTTCTGACTCCAAAAATACCAGGGTTTAAAGCTTTGCCTTTGAAGAGCCCAATACACACTTACGGAGTAGATACTATATGTTTGGGAATGGACTTGGAAACATCAGAGGACATAACCTGATTCAGGAATTACAGAATGTTTAGTTAGAAGAAGATTACTTAAGCGAGAATAAGAGTGCTAGATTTTCTAATCTTATGACTTTGTATGGAAGGTCAATGTTCTTTTATGTATTTATTTTAGAAGTAAAATGTGTGCCACAATGTTATATTTTAAGAGTATTTATGCTAATAATATGTAACCTATGTCAGTCCCAGAACTGATTAATGTACCACATAAATACATAGAATGAGACAAAGATAAACTTGTCAATGCTGATTTCTTCTGTGTACAGAATTAGATTATACAAAATAATCCAATTATCAACTCATTTAGAATTCTGTGGAACCCAGAACTGTCACCCCAAATCATAGATACTTAAAAAAGATTCTAAATAGCTCTGTGCATTGGAGATACTAGGAGAGCCTGTGAGACCTTACTCAAAGGTAGTTTTTCTGTCTTTCACAGAACTGTAACAAATTTGATTAGTTTGTTTTGTGATTAAAAGAAAATTGTACATGGAAAAATAATACAGTTTGAAAAATTACTAGATCTGTATTAACAGTGTTAAAGGCAAACAATTGTGGAGCTTACTGTTCAAAGAATACTCAAGTAATCCAATAATCTGTCAGCATTTAATCTAAATTCAAGTAAATTTATGTACTTTAATATCTTAATGTAAAAATCTGTCCTATCACATTTAAAATAAATTATGTCCATAATTGCAAACTCACATAATTAAATTATTTTTAATATATTTTTTTAAAGTATAAGATGTCTAGCAATATAAGTTTATCAAAACTCTGACTTTTAAGGATCTTTTAAATGAGTTTTGCATAACATTGTCAATCCCTTAAGACAGCAGAATTCATTAAGAAGGGGCTTATGAAGAAGAACAAACGGATCTATTTTCATCAATTAGTCCTTTACCAGTAAGGAAATGATTATTTCTTAATATTCAAATTTGTGAAATAGCCTTAGAGGGCAAAAGAGTCAGTTTCTGCACTTCAGTGTGAAATTTAATGGCATAAACTATTAAAGTAGATATAAAATAAACCACAGTTTGCACGCCCAGTGTGGTTCAGTGATAGAACATTGACATATGAACCAGGAAGTCATGGCTCCATTCTGGGTCTGGGCATATGCCTGGGTGGCAGGCTCAATTCCCAGGAAGGGGCGTGCAGGAGGCCGTCTATTGATGATTCTTTCTTATCATTGATGATTCTCTCTCCCTCTTTCTTCCTCTCTCTGAAATCAATAAAAACATGTCTTTAAAGTAAACCACATTTTATCTAAATTAAAAGGAGCAAGAAACAATAATAAAGAAGACTTTGTTTAGTAGTGAACTTAATATATATTTTATTCAGACAAGTTTGCACATTTACATTAATGTCACCAATTGCTTCATTAATTTTATCACATTATTTTATTCAACAAATCCACTGACCTTCCCTATGTGTCAGGAACTCTTCTCAAATTTGTGATCTGATGCTGGAAGGGCAGATCCATCTCTGCTCTCCAAAGCTTACATTCTAATTGGATCACAAAATTCCAAGTTCGAATGTGAAAATTAAGCAAATGAGGAGGTAGAGAAGGCATGACTAGGGAGTATTTCAAATTTGAGTATAAGAGAGTCCCAAGCCTGCGATATTTCAGTTGAGGTCAAAGGAAAAGAAAGAGCTATATTTTCATTATCCTCTCAGCCTTTGTGATATGTTTTTCATAAAATTATGATATACATATGTATGATATATTATAAATCCCATGAGATGTTTGCATTATATTTGCTTTAAAGTTTCAATTATCAGCTTAAGGTAGTTTAAAATATGGAAAGTAAGTCTAATATTTATACACATCCTTCTCTTTTTTGGTGTGTTTCATTCATTTGTAAAATACAGATTTTCATCTGTTATTTTTCTTCAGTGTGAAGTAACTCCTCTAACTTTTATCTAAGTGGGCTTATAACAAATTCTTTCAGAAAAACTATTTTTCTTACATTTTAAAAGCTATTAAGTCTAAGTGCTGAAGTCTAGGTTTGATAACATTTTGTTTTGGTTTGTTTTTTTACCTTTTTAAAGATATTGTTCCATTGCCCATCTGGTTATTCCTGAGTTATATCCTTTTAAATTAACCTGGTAATCTAGTGATTAAACTGTTTTCCTGAGATCCATGAACTGGTCAAGAACATTTTTAACCCAAGGAGGGGTTCATAAAAACCTCTGATTTATATCCAGCTGGTCGGAAGCACAGGTGAGAACCTAGATTTGCAATTGGTGTATGAAGCCGGGGGGGGGGGGGGGGGGGCGGGCAGTCTTCTGGGCCTTTTAACTGTGGCATCTGATGCTATTACCAGGTAGATAGTATCAGAATTAATTTCTTGGTGGTTTTGGAAAGAAAAAATAATAATAAAACAACACTTCTGAGCCAGAAAATGTAAGAGAACAAACAATTTGAAGCTAAAGCAATATTAGATATCAGTTGGACATCAAGTTGAAACAAGGCTTTAGAAGAAATAATACAAATCATTAAAGAAATGTTAATTGATTGTAGATATTTGGTATAGTACGTTTTCAGCAATCTTTGCTAAGAGAGCTATGCTTCTTTAAATTTTGTTGAATATGTTACCTCATATACTGACCTGATATCTAGGGTACTGTACCCAGAAAGGAATCTGAAATCCTGCTGTGGATAGTGTGGATTTTAACAGTTCTCAACCTGTGGAGTCACGACCCACAGGTTCAGAACCCCTAGCAGGATCTCCTAAGACCATCGGAAAACACAGATATTTACATTACTATTCATAACAGTAGAAAAATTACAGTTATGAAGTAGCAACGAAAATATTTTTATGGTTGGGGGTCACCACAACATGAGGAACTGTATTAAAGGGCCGCAGCATTAGAAAGGTTGAGAACCACTGCTCTAGAGCAATTATACTTCCTTTATGACTAATTTTTCTTACTCACATATATTTTGTTGCTGCCAGCATTCTTAAGAGTCAGGATGGTCTATCATCTTTCCTTTCACTTACCCAACAGTTCATCACTTTAGGCTGGGCATCATTTATTTATAAACTCAATAACCATATCCTGAGGCATTCTACCACAAGAACCTTTAGCGTTTAAATGACAGAAATGGTTAAGAAGAAGCGAGATACAAAAATAAATCCTCTGGATGAGAATTTTTATTAGATAAATATATGAAACTGTCACATTTTCAAATCTCTTTGATGTTCACTACCATTTATCTACCACATTATTAATATGAAATTTGTATTCAGAGTGACTGACTCTAGTATATTACTATTTTTAAACATGTGTCTTGTAAAAATTAAAAAAAAACTCACTGTACTTTTTGTAATCATAGATAAATCCTCCAACAACAAAAAAAGAACATAGAATCTGCTCTATAATATCATTTGAGTTTGTAAGTGTGAGTGTATATGCTTTTAACACTAGCCTACTCCATGTGAAAAAATTTCTTCCTGTATACATAGCAAATCTCTTTGAGTTAAATATAAAATGAATATACTTTATCTAAAATAATCTGAAAAGAATCACTTAGGAATTCAGTGAAATAATAAATGAGGAAGAGTTTGGATCACATAGGATTTAATAACTATTATAATAGTTACTCACTCTATGAACCTCTGAGTTTTATTGCAACCTTTGTTTCTTCATCTGTATATTTCTCCATTAGGAAAATATGTGTTGCCCTACCTGGTTTGGCTCAGTGGATAGAGCTTTGGCCTACGGAATGAAGGGTCCGAGGTTCGGTTCCTGTCAAGGGCACATGCCGGGATTGCAGGCTCAATCTCCAGTAGGAGGCATGCAGGAGGTAGCCTATCAATGATTCTCTCTCATCATTGATGTTTCTATCTCTCTCTCCCTTTTCCTTCCTCTCTGAAATCAATAAAGATATATTTTAAAAAAAGAAAATATGTGTTAACTCTTCTAGATACCTGGGATATGGGTGAAATAGATTGTCGCCTGATGGTTTTGTATTCTAGTTGTGGGAAGAATTAAATGGGAAAGTAAGTTGATAGGTGAATTGGGAAAAATGGATAATTTTTCCCATACAGTGAATAAAACATAAAAAGAGGAAAGAGAGTGGCCAGTGGAGCCAGGTCATGCTCAGAGTTTACAAATTTATGGTAAGTGTGATTAGAGAGTTATTAACAGAGGCATCCTAATTTGAGAATATTAAATTAAATTATATATTTCCAAGTATCTGGAAATAACTGGTCTTCAATAAATATTTGACTTTCATTATTTAAGAACCAGTATTTAAAGATGTTATATAAGCAGTGTGGAATAATAAAAGGTATATCATATGCATTGAAGACAAACAAATTTGGGTTTGACTCTGTGCTCTTATAACTAAGTGTGTGATCTTGGGCCTAAAAGGATTAAAGGCCATTTCAAGCAGCCTCCATTTCTTTTTAAAAACACTTGCACAATCTTATTTGCCTTTATGAGTAGTACATCTGCCCATTTACCTTACAAAAAATAGGGTTAAGTATAAAACATAGTTGGGATATTAAATATATAAGTAAATAAAAACATTGGACACTATTGACATATTAATGATTTTAAAACATTATGGCAGTATAATCATAATACAAATATTCTAAACTTTGAAAGATTTCTAAAGCAAAATATACATTGACAAAACCTAATATCTATACTGAGTTAAATAAAACTTTGATTTTATATGTTTCTTTTGTTCAGAAGAAACTTATGAGATGCAAGAATGAGGTTAGTCTTTAAAATTTTATTTTCTAATCTTATAAGTTTTATAGGAAATTTAGTTAACTTAATTTACATTGCTCCTACCTATCCTGGCTCATTTCATATTAAACTAGATATACCACCCTTAACATTATCAAGTTTTGTATATAGATATTTGTCTGATGTGAACATTATGGACCTTACACTATCATCTGATAGTACCACAAAACTGATTAAAATTAATTAATAGAGGTAGAAAAATATGATTTTTTTCTATGCTTCTATGAAAAATTTTAAAGTTTCTATAACTGTTTATCTCCATGAAAGCTGTGACACTTAACAAAATCTTATAAGTTATATTTTTTAAATCTGGCATTCTAGCTATACTTTCCTCATAAAAACTGTGTCAGTGATTTTAAATAATTAACAATAGGTCTCCTTTATCTTCTGTCTAAATGGGAGTGTTGATTATATCTATGTTGTACCTTTCCCACTCTTTGAGAAGAAAATAAGGTAGATAAATTTTGTTTCATGGTTTAGGGTCACTGAATAAGATGGAGAGTACTGAACATTACTGCTAATCCTACATTTGAGTTGTTTGCAGTAAATGCAGACTTTTTGGATAGGAGAGTGGGTATATCCCACATGTGAGAAGAGGGGATTTGTTCCACAAGAGACTACAGCTGATACCAGCATCCTGTTTCCCAACCCCATTGTCTCTTGCCCTATGGGATGACTGTTCTTCCCAGCCCTCCTTGCAGTTAGTTGTGGCCACACTACTGCACTCATGCCAATGGAATGTGCCCAGAATTACATGTGTCATTTCCAGGTCTGGACCTGAAAATCAGTCATGAGGTCCTTCATGCTTTCTGTCTCTCTCATCCCCAAGAGATGAAAGTGAACACTCCCTGATGATGGCGCCACAGAACGGAAGGGGGTCTGGATCAGTTAATGACAGCTTGGGAGGAAGTAGCAGAGCCATCCACCCTGCAATCAGTTCACAGACATAGAACCTTCACTTTAGTTTTTCTTTAAGTTTGTGACATTTGGGGGCACATATGTGACAGCAATTTTCTTAATAGTTTAAAGATACATAAATTCTAACTTCCAAGAAAATAGGTCTAATTTCTGTATCCAGTGGCTTCCATGATTCCTGGCACAGAGTGGTTACTCAGTAAATTTATTAAGGTCAGAGATTGAAAGAATAAATGGATGAGTGTCTAAAAATGGTACATTTTTAAAATAAATGTTACCCCAGCATACCCTGGGTTCATTTCTGATTTAGGTTTAGATATAAATTAATTTATCCTTTATAAACAAGCTAGTAGCCCTGCGCATGAATCTGTGCACCAGTAGCTCGCCAGTAGCTCGCTGCTGCCATCCAGTAGCTCTCTGCCCACTGCCTCACCCTCCTGTAGTTCCCCCCACCCCCACCTCCTGCCCTCCTCATAGCTTGCTGCCCTGCTCTCTACTGTAGCTCTCCAACACCTGCCTGTAGCCAGTAGCTCGCTGCTGCCCTCCTGTAGCTCCCTCTGCTCCCCTCTCCCCCTCATAGCTTGCTGTTCTGCCCCCTCCTGTAGCTCTCAGCTGCCTGCTTATAGCTTGCTGCCCCACCCTCCTGCTGATCCGTGATCCAGTTATGTGGTTGGTCGTTACACTTCACGGCGTAACAACCATTTGCATATTACCTCTTTATTATATAGGATGTGACACTAAAAGCAAACACATATAGTTTGTTTGTTCAGTATTAGCTTTGTTTTGCTATAACAAATGACCATAAACTTGGTGGCTTTAAATAACACAAATTTACTGTTTTATAGTGCTGCGGGTCATGACTCTCATTGGGTTAAAATCAAGGTGTCAGTAGGGCTGAGTTCTTTCTAGAAGCTCTAGAGAATTTGTTATTTGCCTTTTCCAGCCTCTGGAGGCAACCTATATTCTTTGGATCATGGTTCCCTTCTCTCTTTGAAGCCAGCAATAGTGTTTGGGTATTTTTTACATCATATCACTCTGGCCTCCTCTTTTACCTCACTTTTCCACTTTCAAGAATCCTGGGACTGCATTAAGTTCATTTGCAAAATCCAAGATAATCTCCCTATTTTAAGGTCAGCTGATATCAAGTCAATTCCATCTGCAAATTTAATTCTCTTTTGCTATGTAAGGTAACTGGTAATAGGTGCCAGCAATTAGGATGTGGACATCTTTAGGAGGCCCATATTCTGCCTACAAGAGTTCTATTATATATAAGTAGTAGTTTATTACATTATTTATTATTTATTTATTTATTGGTCATACTAATTTACATTTCCATGACCAGTGTACATGGGCTCTTTTTCCTCCACATCCTCCCCAACATTTATTATCTATTGTCTTTGATAATAGCCATCCCAGCATATGATATTATGGTTTTGGTTTGCATTTTCCTGATGATTATGGACATTGAGCACCTTTTCATGTAGTTGTTGGCCATTTGTATGTATTTTTGGAAAAATTCAAGAACTATTCAAGTCCTTTGCCTATTTTTTTTCTTGAATTTATTAAGGTGAAACTGGCTAAGAAAATTAGACAGGTTGCAGGTACACAATCTACAACATCATCTGTACACTATATTGTGTGTTCACCACCCCAAGTCAAGTCTCCTTCCATCAACATTTATCCCCTCTATACCATCCTCAACCTCCCACCATCCCCTCCCCCTGCAAGCACCACACTGTTGTCCTTATGCATGAATTCTATTTTTTTTCTTTTTTCTCAATCCCTTCACACCCCTTACAGCTGCCTCCCTGCTCTCTATATATGAGTTTGTCTCTAATTTGCTTGTTAGTTTATTAGATTCCACATATGAGCGAAATCATATGGTACTGTTCTTTCTCTGACTGGCTTATATAAGTCATAGTTTATTATAGTTAATGCCATTCATAATATGCCATAATCAAGAACCCTCACAGGAAGCCACAGATTTTCACAGGACACACCAAACTAACTTCATTAATTTTCATTCATAAAAGGAAGATACTGAAAAAATAAAGGAGATTAAAAACAAAAGCTCCATTTTTTATTTTAAACATATTATGCAAGATCAGTGAAGTTAATGAATTTTCCATTTGTTTTTGCTTGTTATCTTACCATCCACTGTATATTTATACCCTTAAAACAGCTTTTACTGAAGGCTATAATGTACCTTTGTAATGCAGGAGATGATTTTGAGATATTTTCAGTTCCTTTGTAATGGTCTAGAAGTGTCTGGAGTAGTATAAGATTTCACATTCATCCTTGTTCACTCAGAAACCCATTTAGCTGGAGGCCAATGGGACATATTCTCTTTCACATGGCTGACACTAAGAGCCAGATGATAAAGGATCATACAGCCTTTGTTTTTCAATTCCCCATATCCCATGTTTATACCCTAGCTTTTTTCATTGAAGAAAGGTTGGTCTCATATAACAAAACTACCTCGGATTTCAGAATCACCAGCACTTCCTAATATAGGGCATTTTGGTTTACAAGCTGAAATCTATCATATTATTTGTTTTTTCCTTTTTACCATTTTTCTCAGTTTCTCTTCTAAATAAAATTTTTTAAAAAAGCTAATATTTTATTGTTACCATTGCTAAGTTAAAAATTTTCAGTTACAGAAATTGGGCATTTCTGGGAACTCTTGTTTTCTCTCATATATATATACATATATATTTACATATATATGTATATAGATGTGTATTTACATATGTATATATGTTATATAGATACATGTATTAGATATAATAAATGCTTACATATGCATTTATTATATATTATAATAAATATATATATAGTTTAGAAGAGCAATGAAAATAAGATATGCATTAACCTCCTCACTTAAGAAATAGAATATCACTAGTATCTTTGAAGAACCCTCTGAACTCATCCCAAATCCATAGCTTCCCCATACATAGGCACAGTCCTGAAGTTGTGTTAATTATTGCTTTATCATACATGTACATATATCCCAAAAGATATAAGGTTCAATGAAAAAACAATAAATTGATTCATGTTATATGAATGTCTCTAAAACACCTTTTTTTTTCTGTCAAAATTTTATTGGTGAGATTCATTATGCTAATGAATAGGTGTGATATAGTGATTTATAGTAAGAAAGGTATATTTGGTCTTCTTCCTAGTTTCTGGCAATAGAATTCCCTAAGTGTTGAGAGAAATAAAGGTGTCTTTGCTCATGTTAATGAAATGACTTCTGGACCTCACCTGTGGATGGAAGGCAGATTGTCAGGAGAACAAACCATGATTAGAGGATTGATACTTTCAGTCCCTACATCCCAATGTCTTGGGAAGGAGAAAGGGCAGAGGCTGAATCAGTGACCAATGACCAATCATTTAGTCATTCACGCCTCTTTAATGAAGCCCCCATAAAAACCCAAAAGCGGGGCTCTGAGCAAGCTTCCACGTTGGAGATCCAGGCACAACTACATGCCTGCTCCAAGTTCCTCAGGGACAGAAGCCCCTGCAGTCAGGACCTCATTCTATGCATCTCTTTCTTTGGCTGTTTATTCATATCCTATATAATAAAGATGTAATATGCAAATGGTTGTTATGCCGTGAAGCGTAATGACCGACCAACCACGTAACAACCGGATCATGGATCAGCAGGAGGGTGGGGCAGCGAGCTACAAGCGGGCAGTGGAGAGCTACAGGAGTGGGCAGGGCAGCAAGCTATGAGGGAGGGCAGTAGGAAGGAGGGGGCGGGGAGACCTACAGGAGGGCGGGGCCGTGGGTGGAGAGCTACTGGTGAGCTACTGGCACACACATTCATGTGCAGGACTACTAATTTTTTAATATTATTTGTGATAAATTAGTTATCTAGTAAGTGGTTTCCTGAGGTCTGTGAACTGCTTTAGCAAATTAAATGAATCCTAGGAGAGGGTTGTGGGAAGTTTCAATTTATAGCCAGTTGATCATGTGGGATCTGGTCCTATCTCCAGGCAGATGGTGTCAGAATTGAGTAGAATTGTAGATCTGGTGCCAGAGACTTACTTGGTGGTGTGAAAATGACACACATTCTAATTCTGGCTTATTCATTCTTACTGCTTTTTAATCATTTATTTTTCAAATATAGAGTAATTTATCTATTCTCTGTGGTTCATTACAGACTTATTTTTCAAATGCTACTTTTTTCTTACTCATCTTCTGAAGCATCTGGAAAATAGTTTTCCTCTGGTATGTATTCAAAAGTGAAATCACTGGCTGTTAGATAATGCACATACTCAGCTTTACTAGATACTATAGAATTTATTTTCCAATTTATTTATGATGAATAGATAAATTTACCTCATTTATAGCAGTGTGTAAGAATTTCCACCGCTTCACCATGTGTTGAAACTTTACATGGCCATGTTTTCCAATCTGGAAACTCACACATTGCAATATCATTTTATTTTTAATTCACATGTCCGTGATGACCAATGTGTTGATCACACTTACATCCCCCTGCTGACCAGCTTGCCTCGCTGAATTTCCTGTTTCTGTCTTTCGTCTTTTTTCTATTGCGTTCTCCATATGTGTAAGTTACTTATAGAGATTATTTTCATACTACATATGCCAGTATTGTTTCTATACTGTGTTCTGAAAATGTTTTCTTTGGGTAACTCTCGATGAATAGGGCTTTGAAAAGCTAGGAAAATTCCAGGGCAAGTGGAATAGGAAAACGAAGACAAACAAGTTAAAACAAGGCCAAACAGTGTGGGCAGTTTGCAGCCAACCTGTAAATTGCAAGCCCTTATCTTTCCAGGTGATGCTTGAAAGCAAATGGTTAATGAATCTCCAATTAAAAAATGAAGGAAAGGGGGGAGGAAGAGGAAAGGAAAAAGAAAGGGGGGGGGGCAGTTTTAGTTTTTACTCCCCAAGCAGAGACGCCAAAGTCTTAAGGCTTGGCAAGATAAAATTGCCAGGTGCTTCTCATGAATTTTGGGCAGGACAAAAGTGACCTTGAGAATTAATCTGCCCCAAGATACTCAGCAGAGGAATTTTGAACCCTGTGGACAGAAGGGTATAGAACACCTCAAATCCCCACCCAACTCGCTCCTCATATTGGCTGAGTGATACCCATCTGCACTCTGAGCCAGATGAAATACAGTAGATTTGCTTGCCTTGCTTCTTTAGTAAATTGGCTTGATCACAACATGATCAGAGTCTCTCCTTTAAATTCATTAATAAGGGGAGACAAGAACCAGGAGGGAACCGCCTTCACCCTCAGACTCAGGGGGCTGTCTGGTAACACCTTTTCTGGTGTTTTGGGTGCCTGTAACAGAAGTGCTTCCTTTTAATAATATTAATCTATTATATTATTTAGGGTTTTAAAATATTTTTCGTTAATCCATTCTTATCTATCCAAAGATTATGTAATATGATGAGATGTGCTGTGATATCATAGATGTGATATGATCGTTTCTTAGAACACCTAATGATTTGCCTTCACGTTCAATTTCCTTATCCACCTGGAATTGAGGTTTTGTTTGTGATGTGAAACAGGATCTAATTTTTTTATTTATATAGGTAATTATCAGCACTTTTACACCATTCCACACACAGACAGTATTATCTGTGGCATAATATCTGTTTCCATAAATGAAGTTATGTATTCTGAACAATTTGGAATAATTTTTAGGAATATTGGCCTATGCTTGTCAGTGACATTTGTCTTAGCTAATAAAACTTTTTAAATATTTGATGTTTTTTAAATGGAAAGTCTCTAATTCTTCTCTTTCACTAGTGTCTTGGTTAATTTTGGCTTCTTGCTTTTTAAGTACATTAAAATATATATATATATTTTTATTAATTTCAGAGAGAAAGGGATAGGGCAAGAGAGACAGAAGCATCAATGATGAGAAAGGATCATTAGTAGGCTGCCTCCTGCACGCCCCCTACTGGGGATCAAGCCCACAACCCAGGCATGTGGCCTGACTGGGATTTGAACCTTGACCTCCTGGTTCATAGGTCGATGCTCAACCACTGAGCCAGGCCAGCCGGGCGACATTTTAGTATTTACTTGCAAATTTCCATTATAAAAAAATGTTGTAATTTTAAAAATATATATTTTATTGATTGATTATTTTTAGAGAGAGAGAGGAAAGAAGACCCACACACATACACCAAGAAAGAGAGAGAGAGAGAGAGATTTGCTGTTCTGCTTATTTACCCATTCATTGGTTGATTCTTGAATGTGCCTGAGCAGTGATTGTACCCACAACCTTGGCATATTGGGAGGATTCTAACCAATTTGGCTACTTGACTAGAGCAAAATGGTATAATTTTTCATTGAAATTTCACTCAAACTATTGTTAAATTGGGGGAAAAATTAATACACTTTTTATTTTAAATTGTTCTGTCTTTGAATATTATACATCTCTATTCATGACATTTTTAAGTCTTCAAAAATGTATAATTTCCTTACAATTGTCTTAAACGTTATCAGATTTATTTTCAAGGACCATATATTTATACTTGCAATTATAATTGGTATCTTGGATAAATTATGCTATCTAACTTTGTTACTGATATTTTCTAAATAGTAACCATACCATAAACAAATACTGAGAGTTTTGTTTCTTCTTTCTTATCTATATTTTTATTCATTTTCTTGTCCTATTATGTTGATTAGGTCATCCAGGATGATATTCAGAAAGTAAGATATTCTGGGCTAAACATGAAAAAAGCTGAAAAAATACACTATAATGGGTATAAATGAAGCTAAACCATGAATTTAAAATAATTTTTAAATCTTGAAATTAAAATTTGAAATGTCATAAAGCTTAGTATTTTCAAGAATGTTTAAAATGTGGTGATAATCTTCTAGATCATTTTAAGATACAAAGAAGATGAAGAGGAAGATCCAGTTGACTCACAAAAAAAGTATTTTTTTTGGTTTTAAAAATGAAATTAATGCTATTTATGTGTTCTAAATGTCAAAGAAACAATGTAATAATGTAAGTGCAAATATTCATATTAATATTGTAGGAATAGGTAGTAGATGGCATCTGCTACTGCTTAACCTGGAAGAATTATAAAATCTCTTAGTATCAAGTTTTAACTGGAGTGTATACCAGGCACTTTGTGAACTTCAGTATTGATATTTGTTTCTTTGTTCTCTTTGACATACGAAGTGTTCTACATAAATGATATACACAACTTGATGAATTTGTAGATAACTAACTAAATATCTATGAATTGGTCATATCAAGGTACTTAATATGACCATCATTAGGGAAATGCAATCCAAGTGTGAATTATGAACACAATCTATGCCATTAACCTAGCCATCACCTTCAAACGATGTCTCCCACCCTCTTATTTAATTATTTTTTATAAAACTACTTAGCATAAGATCTACCCTCTTCATAAATGTTTAAGTATACAATATAGAATTGTTAACTGTGTTACAGAAAACCGAAGAAGAACAAAGCCATACTTAGAGAGATGGAGTTACATTTATTACGCGTGGGTCCAGAGGAAAATGTCTCTCAAATTCTGGGCCCCAACATGCAGGAACCTTCCCTATTTATATGTTTCCACCTTCTTTGTCTCCCAAATATGGGGTGTTTCCGGCCCCTTTTACAAGTTCTTAAAGAGCCCGTGTGTGCCGGGGCCTTAAGACCTCAACCAGAGGCCTGGCCTGGCGACAGCACTGATAACCTTGTCTGGGGAAGGTTTAATGGCCTCTCTGAAGTGGGAGTAGTCTTAGCAAGCAAGAATTTACAGAAGCCAAATAGCAGGGTTAATATTTCAAACAGCAGTATTTATATAAGATGGATGCTTCAACTTTAGGCACTATACTATACAGCAGATCTCCAGGAGTTACTCATCCTCAATGCTCTCTGCTTCCATGAGTTTGGTTATTCAGTTTCATTATATAAGTGGTATCATGTAGTATTTATCCTTCTGTGCTAGCTCATTTTGCTGAGTATAATGCCCTGCAGGTTCATCCATGTTGCCACTAATAGCAGGATTTCCTTCTTTTTTAAACATTGAATACTATTACATTGTATGCATATGTCATGTTTTTTTATCCATTCATCCTTCAATGAACTTTTGAATTGCTTCCATATCAGCTTTATAACTAATGCTGCAATAAACAACCTGGGGATGAAGATATCTCTTCTAAATCCCGATTTCAATTATTTTCCATATATACTTACCTTGAAGTGGGATTGTTGGATTATATGGTAGTTCTATTTTTAATTTTTTTTTTTTAGAAACTTCCATACTGTTTTCCACAGTGGTTGTACCAATCTACATTTCCACAAACAATGCATAAGGATTATTTTTCTCCACATCCTTCAACATTTATATTTTATTTGTTTGATAAAAGTCATTCTAACAGGAGTGAGGTGATATCTCATTGTGGTTTTGATTGCATTTCCCTAATGATTGGTCATATTAAGTACCTTGTCATATGTCATTCTAACAGGAGTGATTGTTGATTTTTTGCATACCTTCTTTGGACAAATTCCCATTGAATTTTTTGTCCTTTTAAATTTGTTTTTGTTTTTTCTGTTGAGTTGCTCATGACTATCAAAATATAACAGCAGTGTACATTAGATACTTTGTTAACCTCAGTGCTGATTTCTATTTCTATATATTCTGACATTTTCTTTTCTAAAAATGATTAAAAATAATCTCTTCCAGGCTCATGGTAGTTAAACTGCACTGAATACATTTTTGTGAAAGCATCCTCTTACTTCAGCTAATCTAAATGAGTTAGTACATGCATGTACAAATGGCAAAGTCAAAGGGAACATTAAATTTTATATTTATCCTCTATTTTTAGTAAAGTAAAAAATAAAATTGGTGGATGTTTTTCTTCCCAATTATTTGAGATGGAGCTTGTACATAATATGTATTTTAAACTTTTAAAAGAAAACACTGAAATACTCAGAAAGTTTTAATCAAAATCACTACAATATTTTATTTTCAAATAATTTTAGAAGAAACATAAAGAAAATGGGCAGCTTAGTGAAAAAAAGTCAGTGCATAAAAGAACTGCTGTGAGAAAGACAATGCCAGGAAAATGAGAAGACAAGCCACAGACTGAGAGAAAATATTTGCAAAGACACATCCATAATATATGAAGAACTCCTAAATCAAAACAATGAGAAAATGCAAAACCCAATGAAAAAATGTACCAAAGACCTTAACAGAAACCTCACCAAAGGGGATGTATAGGTGGCAAATAATCTGGTAAATAGGTGCTCCACCTTAAATGTTATTAGGAAAATGCAAATTAACACAACAAATGAGATACCCCTATAGAACTGTCAGAATTGCCAAACCCAGGAACACTGATAACACCAGATGCTGGCAAGGATGTAAAGTGACAAGAACCCTCACTTATTGTGGGTGAGAATGCATACATGGCCCAGCCACGCAGGGAGGGGGGAGTGGATAGTTCAGTCTTTAAAAGGGGATTCAAACATTATGTGTGCATAAGGAACATGAAAGTACAGTTTAAAAGAGACAAAGAGATTTAGGGCATCCACCTACTCCAACTCCAGGCCTTGTGTCACAGCAGCAGGCCCCATGTGATACATTATCTCCAAGAGAAACCAGATTTTATTTACTAACAGGAGATAAAGAGGATGCTCAGAGGAGATGCTGAAGCTGTAGAGGCTTTGGGTGGCAGCGGAGAAGCAGGGCACAGCTAGTTTGCAAAAGTGACACTTCAACGCTGTAACAGTTTTGGTTTGTTTCTTTACTATCAGAATTAACCTTAGTTATTTATTTGTGTGTGTTTTTTCCATAAGTAATCCTATATAATAAAAGAGGTAATATGCAAATTGACCATCACTCCAATATACAAGATGGCCACCCCCATGTGGATACAAGATGGCCACCATAAGATGGCTGGCAGGTGAGGACAGTTGTGGGCAATCAGGCCAGCAAAGGAAGGTAGTTGGGAGGGACCAGTCCTTAAAGGGAGGGCAGTTGGGGGCGACCAAGCCAGCAGGAGAGGACAGTTGGGGGGGAAAAGGCCTGAAAGGGAGGGAAGTTGGGGGCAATCAGGCCTGCAGGGGAGGGAAGTTAGGGGTGACCAGGCCGGCAGAGGAGGACAATTCTGGGCAACCAGGATGGCAAGGAAGGGCAACTAGGGGTGACCGGGCCAGCAGGGGAGGGCAATTGGGGGCAACCAGGCCTGCGGGGGAGGGCAGTTAGGGCAATCGGGCTGGAAGGGGAGCAGTTAGAGGTAATCAGGCTGGCAGGCAGAAGCGGTTAGGGGCAATTAGTGAGGCAGGCAGGTGAGCAGTTCTGAATTGTGAGAGGGATGTCTGACTTCCCATTGAGGGGATCGGGCTTAAACAGGGTGTCGGACATCCCTCAAGGGTGCAAGCTGGGTTGGAGAGGGTGCAGCCTGGGTTGAGGGACACACACACCCCCGCACAAATTTCGTGCACCAGGCCTCTAGTTCTTAAATAAATGTCTTTCAATAGATACAGTTATATAATTGTAGTCATATGATTGTATAGTGCAGTCTTAGCCTAATCTTCATCTATAGTCATAAAATCAGTAAAATAAAATTGGTCTAGCAAATCTATTTAAAGAATTAAAACTCTGGGATCATGTCTGGCAAGGAAAGAAGGAGACTAAAATATGAAACCTTCTTGTCAAATAAGATGAAGGCTTCCTCCTCTGAGCTTACCTCAAATGCTGGCAGTGTGAAATATGCTGCCTTTTTTAAGCAGGGGACCTGGTACTGATTCTGTCATGTTTGCTGTAACTGGCATGCTGCCTCGCTTACAAGAGTGGAGATATCAGACCACATTCTCCCTAACAGCACAGGGGAACTGGCTGGGAACCCCCACATCATGGGAATCTTGAGGACAGTCGATTGGTGTTTCTATCTCAGGAAGCATCACAGACACTGGGTTCCCAAGATAGGCCTTTCAAAGTCCACCTTGACCCCTGATGTCTCCCTCATCTCTCTCTCCAATCTTTTTACTCATTAATCCTTCCCCTTGAATGTCTTTGGAATCTGACTTTCCCTTTCCATTTTCACTGCCAGTGCCCTAGTTCAGGCCTTTGTTATCTCTTACCTGGAGCTTCTCAACAGCCTCCTTTACAGTATCTCTTCAAGAATCTTTACTTCACCCCAGTCTCTACTCCATACCACAGTCAAGTGATCATCTCAGAACACTACCGTGGTGCTTGCTGATGTCTATTTCCTTAGAACTCATGTTGAACTACTCAGGATTGTGCCTGTGAGCTTAATTATTGAATATGTATCTTGTTAACTGAATTTAGTTTTAAGCATCTCAATGAAGGGCTTCACTTTTATTTTGATTTTTTGTTCTGCTTTGTTCACAGTGCCAGTGCAATGGTGAATGCAGTTAACTGGGTGTTTAATGCAGTTAGATGTTTAATTATTTGACCATAGGTTAGATTTCAACATTTTGAGGGAATATCAGAGTTAATATTCATTCGCAACCTTCTCCTAAATTGTCTATGGAAAAGGTCTTGGGCTTCCATTATAATGAAAGTTGCCAAGGACATTCTCTACTTTTTTCCAGCATTTTTATCGACATAATTTATGAGATAAAAATATGCTAGACTGAAATCCCAAGGGGAAAACTAGACATAAAACTATAGATAACTGAATAGTCCATCTCAGTTCTGTAATCAGTATTCAGATATACTTGCATGAATTATAGTCATTTTCCGCATGACAGGTATTGTACACTAGAGGCCCAGTGCTCAAATTTGTACACCAGTGGAGTCCCTTGGCCTAACCTGAGGGATTGGGCTAAAACCGGCTCTCTGACATCCCCCGAGTGGTCCTGGATTGTGAGAGGGCACAGACCAAATCGAGGGACCCCACCAGTGAATGATCAGAGCTAGGGAGCGACAAGGGAGGTTGGCCATCCAGGGAGGGACTGCGGGAGGGCTCCAGGGTGTGTCCAGCCCATCTCGCTCAGTCCCAATTGGCCGGACGCCAGCAGCAAGCTAACCTACTGGTTGGAGCGTCTGCCCCTGGTGTTCAGTGCATGTCATAGCAACTGGTTGACTGATTGACTGTCTGCCCCCTGGTGGTCAATGTATATCATAAGGAGTGGTTGAGTGACCTTAGCATATCGTTAGCATATTACACTTTGGTTGGTTGAATGGATGACCATACAACTGGACACTTAGCATATTAGGCTTTTATTGTCCCATATAATAAAAGCCTAATATGCAAATTGTTCCCTCTGGTGGTTGTTCAACCCAGAGTTCAACCACTTGCTATGATGTGTGCTGACCACCAGGAGGTGGCACGGAACATGGTGAGCATTAATGATGCGTGCTGGCAATGGGCGGCAGTGGAGGTGCTGCCAGCCCGAATGGGCCCTGACAAGAGTGAGACTGCAGTGGGATGGTGGAGCAGGCCAAGGCGGGTGCAAGCGGGGGCCCAATCATCCCACAGACAGCAACCAGCATCTGCGGTGAGGGGCAGGACTGCTGCCCGGCTCCAAGGTGCTGAGGGAGCCGGGTGGGGGGGCCCTGGCCCTGATCAATCACCCCACAGGTGAGATGGTGGAGCAGGTCCTGGCCACTGCAAGGTGCCAGGCAGGGCTGCAGGGCTGCAAGCCTGGGGATGTGAGCTGGGGCCTAATCCCCACAAGCCACCCCAAAGGACCACACCCATGCACGAATTCATGCACCGGGCCTCTAGCATAGGATAATATGCTGACCACATGGATGCCCTACAGTTGACGCTCCAAATATGACTATAGGATACCAAGTCTGAAAATATCCCTTAAATTTTCAGACTTGGTATCCCATAGTCATATTTTTTATCTAGATCAGTGGTTCTTAAAAAGCGGTAGTTTTTCTCTCTAACAAATGTTTGACAGTGTCTGGAAACATTCTTGGTTGTCACTACAAAGAGGATGCTATTGGCATCTAATCAGTAGAGATCTAAGTTGCCATTAAATATCCTATGATGCACAGTATAGTCTCTCAACATGAAGAATTATCAATTCCAATTGTCAATATTGGTGTGGTTGAGAAACCCCTACTTAGAACTATCTTGTTCCCCATTTTCACTGAAAATTTTGAAATCAATCTAGACCTAGAAATTTGTATTTTAGTTAATAAATTCTACTTCTATAAGGATATATATTTCAAATGATTTTGAAATATCTATTCTACAGTTACCCCAGCCACTATTTGCTATGCTAAGGTACTAAATGATCACTATAATGAAACTACATGACAGAGATTTATATTTAATACTGAGTATTCATTATGAAAAACACAAGAAAACTGATGAGTCCTCTGCTCCTAACCTTTTCTCAAATATTTTTTTATCTGTGGCTCAGAAAAATCTTTCTTGTTAATTATACTTTGAAAATGTTATTACAAAGAAGTGTTTCCTGAAAGTTAGTCAGAGGTTGTAGGGCACTGGCTAAGCCAGAGACCTTCCATTGCTAAGAACATGAAAGTCAGCAGTTTAGCTGTGTTTATACTAATTGGCCAAAGGTAGTCTAAAAGGCAAGATTTAGTAGGGACTAAAAAATAATTCCCAAACTTAATTCAGCCTGATAAGATATACCAAGTTTATCTTCCCAATAGTTAAAGTGTAGCATGAGGAAGAAAGGCTGATTTCTCCCTTGATTTTATAATAGGACTAGAGGCCCGGTGCATGAATTTGTTCACAGGTGGGGTCTGGCCACCTGCCCTGATGGGGGCCCATCAGGCCAGGACTGGCAGGGGGAGAGGCCATGGGCAGTTGGCCAGCTGGCCATGCCCTCAATCAGGGTGTTGGAGGCTAATCCTGGGTGAAGCCAGCCGGGGGAGAGGCCACGGGTGGTTGGTGGGCAGCCCTGCCCCTGATCGGGGTGTTGGGGGCCAATCAGGGGCCAGGCCAGCAGGTGGTTGGGGGCCAATCGGGGCCCGGATCAGACTGGTTGGCTGCTGCAGTGCGTGTCATAGCCACTGGTCACTCTGGTCATTCTGCGGTTCTGGTCACTGGGTTTTTATATATATATATAGACTAAAGACCTGGTGCATGAAAATGTGTGCACTGGGGTGGGGGGGTCCCTGAGCCTGGCCTGCTCCCTCTCACAGTCCAGGAGCCCGCAGGGGATGTCCTACTGATGGCTTAATCTGCCATCTGGCCTCCCTCTGCAGGAGGAGACATGCTGATCAGGGGAAGGCACTGCCCCCATCACCCCCTAGCTGCTGTTGCCCCTGGCCTCCCTCTGGAAGAGGCAACCTGCCCATCAGGGGAAGGTGATGCCCCCATCATGCCACTGCTGCTGCCACTGCCAGCCGGCGCGGCTGCCTGAGCCTTGGCCCTCACAGCTACAGCTGCTGCCTGAGCCTAGGCCTGGCCTTCACAACAGCAGCCACCATCTGCAGCTTGCCTGAGCCTCAGCCCGGCCCTCGCAGCAGCAGCCGCCATCCGCAGCTACAGCCTTGTCCGAAAGGACGTCGGGGAGAAGTCCTGTCTAATTAGCATATTATCCTTTCATTAGTATAGATAAGACATTTTTTTAAGAGAATGTGTTTCAGCATTTTTCCATTTGGAATTTCACAATTTATTTCCCGATTTCTTTCGTTACATTTATATTTAGGAAAAAGCAACAGCCTTTGTCCGTTTGGGTAAAAAACAATATGGTTGGGTTTTCAGATAGAGGAGAGGAAGAATGAATAGAGGGCATAGAGCAAAACTGAAGGTCTGCCCTCCTGTTTCAATTCTGTGGAAACCTGCCCTGGCCAGCACTCAGAATAGATGGATCCGTCTATCCGTATATTGTCCGGACAGACAGAGGCTGCATGTGATATGAAAGGGGCCAAACAGAAGATGAGTTTGTGGGGAAGCAAGAGTGTGAAGTGATTCACAAGCTGTCTCCTTAGGGCAGATACTTCACACACTGTGCCAAGCAGTACAGCCATTCTCTGCCCTCATCTGACTGTGTAGAACATAGATGTTAGCACCTCCTCTCAAAAAAACTTAATAGACAATGTTTTCTAAAATTCTAAAATAATGAGTAGAGCCTTGGATAATAATGCTGTACAAGATATATTAGAGAATTAATATTTATAAAATTGTCTACACTTCAGAGCTAAGTTAGGGAAGGGTCAGATTGATAAATAAATTATCTAAGTCCTTCCTGTGAAAAATAGCACCATCAAAATTTAATTCTTGCCCTGTCTCCTCTTAAGGCTGAATCCTATTCCTACTCCATTGTGCTACCTTTAATCTTTGTAGAGTTTCATTCCCAACCCAGTTCACGTCTCACTTCATTTCAATGCCCTCTATCATATCTTATGAGTTCTTCAAGATTTAACTGAAGTTGTATTGATGGCTACAGTACAGCTCAGCCTAAATTGATTTCTTATTGTTTATACTATCAAGAAGCATTGTTTTGAACTATTCACATTCTTAAAAATTTTAAACAAACTATATACTTTTATTTCTCACTAGATTGCATACTCCCTAGCATAAACCAGTCTTCATGCCATACTATGTTCAAATGCTTTCTTTCTAATATTAAAGACTCTGCAGGGTCTTCCTGTACACATTCCACGAAGGCTGTTGCTTGGATTAATTGACACTAATATGTGTGACTGTACCTTGCCTAATGTTTGCCACCACAGTGCATGAGAACACAGTAAATTATCATGGATATAAATATGTGAGACAGATGGGGGTGTGGGGAGAGCAAGAGGAAAATGGAGTTGGACAAAATGAAAAAATTCTTTGGTAGAGCTGGAGAGGTATATATAGAGATAGAGAAAGAGAGAGATAAGGAGAAAGAGAGAGAGAGGGGCAGAGAGAGAGAGAGAGATGGACCTTGTTCTGCCATTCATACAGAAAATATTCTGTTTCTTTAACCTGGGAAGGGGAAAGAAGCAAAAGGAACTATTTCTCCCCAGGCAGAAAATATACTTTCCAGGTTATTTTCTCCTTCACAAAGAAAGGGGAGAACTGGAGGGTCCTACTGCTCCTTCAGGGAGAGATGGGAAAAGCAGAGGAGACTTTCCCCCAGCACAGAGCACAAATTGCTTCAATTAAATGAGAGGCGGAGATAGCACAGCAATGACGGGGAATTTCAGGGAAGACCTAGGAGAGAAAGGGATGGCATGAAGAGCAGCTGGGTGGTGACTCAGATTTAAGGTGCCTCAAATGGTGATTGAGTTGTTAATGGTGCTGACTGCTACAGCAAAAGGCTGGGGAGTCTGCCAGGATTCTCGTGGGGAAAAATAATGAAAATCAGAGTAGCTTAGGTTCCAACAGTTGTGTTTGGCCAAATAATATATCGTTTTGGAATGATTCACATCTCATTGACTGTCTGTGTCCAGACTGATTGCCAGGAAAGCATTTGTACTATATATAAATTAGTATTATACAATAATAAATACTATATCTAACTTTTATTTTCACATCTGAATGGCTGGAAAGTTTCCAACGTATTCTGGTGCACATTCCCCCATATTTTTACTCATCTTTTTTTCAGCCTCCATATACATAGTATAATCGTCATCTGTTTTCTTCAGCCTTGAATGTTAGGTAAAATCAACAAGTGTGTCCATTTCATGTTGTTGTTGTTTTATTTTCATTGCTGTGGTAGTACTTGGTAATGTTTAACTATTGTGCAGAAGTAGTTACAAGGACATGTAAAAACATCATCAAGTATACTTTCCAACTCTTGTTCAAGATTAGAAAGGCGCTGGCAATCTAAAATGCTGAGGATTGTTGAAAAAGTCACATAATAATGGTCCACTGCTTTAGATACCTTAGGCTATGTTTTTTGAAGGTATATATGGTGCCATATTCACTTTTAAATAGCTTTTCAAGTCCAGATCTGAGACCAGTATATATAAATTCTCAAAAACTATTTGCTAAATTAAATGAAGTTGAGCACTGATTCTAACTGTAAATGGAAAATATTACCCTAGGAGATTTATTTCCAGGAGATAATTTATCTAAATCAGAACTGTTGAGTCTGGTTTAATCTGGTCCTATCCCAGAGCATAAACCAAATAGTGATTCTTGTCTATGTATGATTGTAGGGGTAGAGGGGTGAGGAGAAGTAGGGATGGGTGTGTCAAAATCTCCAATGTACCTCTACCTCCCCCTCTACCCTTCAATTGATAGAATGTTTGAATTATACATATTTGATGTTTAGGTAAAAAAAAAAAACACTGTTGAAATAAAAGCTATTACAGAAACAATGAACCTGAGCTGATAGCTAAGTATCCCACTTACACATTAGCTAGTGTAGCATTATTGCATTCACAATGAGAGCTTTGCAATTTGTATAATAGAATCCTGAAATTTTATTAAGTTTAAATGGTAAGGTTATATTTGTTATAGAGTAATTTGGGAATTATTATGATTCTAAGAAGGCAATAATGACTTTTGGATTTATTTCTATTATTGATTGCTGAATAACTAACCAACACACAATTTAGTGGTTGACTGGACTCAGGAGCATATTGCTTGAGTCTCTTCTGCAGGTTCAATCAGGTGGCAGCTGGGGTTGAAGTCACCTGGAGGCTTCATCAGGACACTTGGACACTGGACAGTTGGGCTTCTTTCCCTTTCTATGTAGCATCATATACTCTCTTCATCTCTTTCTGGTAGTGAACTATTTAGAGACCTCAAAAACACAAAAATAGAAAATCCTAGGTCCTCTTAAGACTTCGAAGCAAAACGGACACAGTGTTCCACCACCACCTTCTACTGATTAAAGTAAGTCACAGGGTCCTCCAACACTCCTCCTGGGAGAGGAAACACAGTGGGTCCTTGGCGGCCTTGTTTGGGAACTAGCTGTGGCAAGGATCATTCAAGACTCCAAGAGGGAATGGGCAATACACTGAAAGCAGGAGAAGAAACAGCATGTGGTCTAAACAGGGAGAAAATTAGCTACACGTATTTGATTATGTTTCCTGTACAGAATCCATTTTCCTTGCAGTTCGGTGTATTCTAATTTTCATGAAATACCATCCATTAAACTCAGCAGAAATATGTTCCCGGTTACGCATCCATTCAAACTTTGTTGGTAGGTTTGTTCTGAAAGTGTTTCCAGTTAATTTTCTTCTATAAAATCTCTTGTAAGGAACAACTAGGTTATTAGGAAAAATAATCCAATATTGACCAACACACAGTATTTTTGATTTAATAAGAAAAACTACCAAGAGCAATGTAAGAATTTTTTTGTAATATTTTTATCACTCTTTCTCTTTTAATTAAATGAAAAGTAAAATACTGAGCTAGAAATCATGTTAATCATGCTCTAAAGACCAATACTCTATATATACTTCCAAATAATTGGTTCTGCGAAATTACCTGATAATTCATAATCCCCTATATCAGATGAGATTGGTCCCATTTGCCTATCATATGGTTTTAAATTATGCTATTTTTGCTGAGGATGGAAATTTTTGCTTTAAAAATTATCATATGAATAGCTAAAATAATTGTTTCAACATTGTAAGAAGAATAACTTAATATCAATGAATAAAAATTGAAAATAATTTGGATGAGGTACTTGCTTATATTAAAGTGAACATTACTAAATAATTTTAAGTAATAGTTTAGTTTATTTATCTACTCAATATGTAGTTGCACTAACAATAAAACAATATGGACTGCAAAACTATTTTAAGATCTATTCTTGAGTTCTACTATGACAAAGTAATGGAAAATGCTGTAGGTCAAGATAATGGAGCTATTTCAAACCTTCCTTCCCATCCCAAGTTCAAAATGGTGTAAAAATACGTGTTCTTTTTGCATGGTTTTTTTTCTATTTCCATCTAGGTACTCTTCATTTACTTTAATTTAGAGTACAGAAAGAAAAGCTCACAGCATTTTTCCTTCTCCTAAAATATGTAAGTATTGATCTTCTTAAATGTGAAGTGACTTGAGTGGTTCCACTGGGGCTGTGATCATATTTTATGATGTAGTTTAGGGAATGCCTAATAGTTGAAAAAGTCTGCAATTCTACCCCAGACCAAAATGGGTCAACTGTTTTACCTATGTATTTCCATATAATTCCATACAAAACATGATGTAAATATTATCCAATTGCATTTTAATTAGCCAATTATTTGCTTTCCATCTCTGTATTACTGTTATCTCCTTCGAGGCATTACTCTGATAACAATTATTTTACTCTATAATTGATATAATTGATGGAAATACACTTAGAACTTGATAACTGATTACATGTGGTGGAAGGGTAAAATAGAAATTTAGAATTATTCAGTTTTCTAAATTAGTGAATATTTGGAAAATTAAGCCATGAACTAAAATGTAAGATACAGATGGAAGTTTCATTTACAGGTATTTTTCATGTAGATGATTGAGTTGTTTTTTATGATAACATCCTTTTGGATATATTATCATTGTTCATCAATAGTAGCAATATTTTATAATAATAAGATTAAAGTTTAGAAACTTTATTTTCAATTGTCTAACAGCACATAACTAGTGAGTCATCAGAGCAAGTGTCTTGGGCCTGAAGAGTATTCTCTCTTTAGATACCTAATAATACCTAAGGTGTTCCAGTCTTTCAATGTTGCTTGAGTAAAGTCTTTATAACTTACTAATTTGTTCAGCACAAAATGAATAAATACCTGTGGAACAGTTTCAGAAATATTTAATTATTAGAATTCAAGGATCCAAATTTAGAGGAAATGAGGGAGAAAACATCTTGCAAATTCACATATGTCTCCCATGACCAGAAACATATATACATATATGATATAATTAGAGAAGCTTGATGATTTAAGGCTCAAATAAGGTCAGATCTAAATATGCCTGTGGGCCATTTTTATTGTTATCTTCCAGCAGTGCTAGAAAATATTGACAAATCATGGTATGTGAGCCTCACATTGATGATTTGTATCAGGCCTTCTACAAAGATGTGCATTTAAAATTAAGTTTTTTCTCTGTCACTAGTTCTCATACATAATGAGAATAATATGGCGATGCTTCAAAGCATTGACCACACACTGAGGTGCCCACTTAGTAATACTGAGGGAGTTCTCAGGGATCTTTCTGAGCAACCACCTCAGACAATTATGAGGATGTAAGCTTTCGATCCACATTAGCAACTTGTGCTCTCTACTTTTTAGACAAAGTTACATTATTGTTTTCTGACACTAAAATCTGCTCACTTGTTTAGACATTTAAAGTGGTTTATATTATCCTTTGCTGTTCTCTCTCCTATGATGGTAATTTCTTTATTATTCTTTTATTGTCCCAGAAAAAAAAATATGATGAAACATGGTATTGTATACAAACTGGGAATGCACAGCCCCAAATAACTGCCACCTAATGTCATAATTTTAATGCCGAATAAGTAAGGAAAAAGAAAATCAAAACACAACATATTCTTTTATAGTATAGTAGAGGCCCAGAGCACAAAATTCATGCACTCAGGGGGTCCCTCAGCCCAGCCTGCACCCTCTCGCAGTCCAGGAGCCCTCAGGGGATGTCCAACTGATGGCAGTAGTCATGGAGTCTCTGCACTCACCACCCATGAGCACGGCTCAGGGCTTCTGGCTGAGCTGTGCTCCCCCTGTGGGAGTGCACTGACCACCAGGGGACAGCTCCTGCATTGAGCATCTGCCCCCTGGTGGTCAGTGCGCATCATAGCGACCAGTCGTTATGCAGTTCGGTCAATTTGCATATAAGCCTTTTATTATATAGGCTCTTTTGACATTACCATCTTGTTATTTTCTTCTCTTATAGATCATCAAAATTTTATTATAATCAACAGTCACTAAACAACAATGAAATCACTCTCAGAATGATAAGTTTATCATACATATTTTGATTTTAATATAACATGCTAATTTCATTTCCAACTTTGTGGAGATTTTGCTATTTTATTGTTGTGTTTACTGACCTGATTTCTAATTTCAGTAATCTGGACTTTCCCTAGGTCCTTTTGTCTTCCATCATATTTATTTAGGATAAGTAAAGAAAAAGTTATTAGAAAATGACCCACAGCTGGAACAAATAAGGAATCTGATATTTGGATAATATGAGCAATTATTCTTTTAAGCTATCAAAGTCCATAGTAAATATCTCACATAAACCTGGGTTTATAGAATTTGATTTCAACACAAGAATAACTGAATTAAACACAGCTGAATCAAGAGATTTATATGAATTCTACTGGGAGCAGTGCAAGCCCAATTTGTGTACTATTCATAAATGGGCATGTGATATCATGTTCATATTTAAGTGTTTATGGTCTTATAAATATTTTTGGTTGTTTTTATCCCTTGAGGTAAGTATACACATGGAGAACAATATACATGCAAAAATATTTTTGGACAAAATTTGATTTTACCTCAAGTATGGTTGGATTATTCTGGACATTTTTATTCCTAATAATAATAATTACCAATATTCTGTCATACTTATTTAAATTTCTAAAAATGAAATAACACTATAAATCATCCAAAGGACACTATTATTAAATTCCCAAGTTTCAATTCTAAAGAAGCCATTTCTTGTAAACATAATTGTATTTTCCTCTGACAATGGCAAATTTAATAATTACATCTATGTTTATTATTAATGGACAAATTTTAAGAGTATTAAAAGAAAATAAGGACATATGCATTAACTCATTAATGTATTCATTTACTCATTCATATGTTTCTAACTTATATTCCTCCCATAGTTTTGAATATCAAATACATTATCTTTTAAACCTCAAGTTAAAACCCTTAGTTATTTCATATCTAATTATGCTCTTGCTTTTCCATACATGTATTAAATCCAAAGCAGTGTGACTCTGTAGGATTACCATATAGATTATAATTCCTGGATTCCATGTGCATAAACTTTATAACTTGGGACTATATCATTTCATATTTACATTTCCATAGACTAATACAACAGAAATCACAAATGTACTACTATAGAAATTAATAAATTAAATGTATTGTCGAATCGAGTAGCATAACAATACAATTTAATTTAGTAAAGAACAAAGGAAGAACTCTTTATAGGAACAAATTAATTATCCCCACTGTTTTAGAATTTGGACAAGGTATATCATATGAAAAGGTACAAAAATAATTCCAAGTGGAAAAAACTTATCTAGTAAATTCAGAAACATCTAAAAAAAAAAACAAAGCCATCTGCTATAAAGAAAAATTCCAGCCAAGAACAGGAAAAAAAATATTGGTTTGACAACCTTGACATAAAAGCTACTTATTTTCAATGCCAACTTCTCATGTCTTGCCAGTTCAAAATCACATCTCTCTGAGAATGGCATTTAGTCTCATTGGAATCTGATATTTAAAAGAGACCATCTTATCATACCAGGAATTAATGTGAAAGTAATTTTTCAAGGTGCCAAATTGTAGAGACAGACCAATCTATATAAACTGTAAACTAACAAGCTAATAACTGTGGGAAAGAGTATCAACCATTACAATCTGCGACTCAAGGAGAGTGCAAACAGCACAAGCTGACATAGGAATTAATCAGCATACCCTAATGAGGGTTTTGCCATTATTTTAAAAAAATTATTTCTCTTGCCATGATTTCTTAGGAAAGTCAGAAAAGAAGCTCTCCAGAAATAGGAAATCAGTATGGTTGGTCTCCACTATATAGCTTTTTGTCTATATAGAAGAAATCTGAAAGTGACTAAACCTTCTATGTTATTTCAAGACATCATTTTATATATTTCGGATAATAACACTGTGATTGATATAAGTCATTGATAGTTCTTTAATGCAAAAAGTAGTGACCTTAATTTCTGCCTTTTTCCTCCTCTATGTTCATCATGAATGAAGGCTAAAATAGAAAAACAAGAATGATTTCCCTTTCTTTTGAAAGAAAAAGGGCTTCATTCTATGATTTCTAAATCCTTGACACAGAATACAATAGCAATCTAGGAGACCTAAAGAAAATGTAGATGAGAATGCTCTGGCTATATAGAGGCAGATTCCAGGAGAGTGACAATAACAACTTTTAGATATATAAATTGTCCCACTCATCTGCAAAAGGAGCCACCATTCCCTGATCTGCATTAAAAAGCTAGAATAGGAAAAAAGCTAAATAAAAGTACCGCTTTTTTTTTTTTTTTAGGGCATTTGTTATTCATTGACCTCTGAATAGCTATAGGCTCTGGTTCACATATACAGGGGTGTGCAAAGTTAGGTTTTAGGTTGGAATACAAATAAATAATACAGTAATTAATAAATAATAATACAAGAACAAGCTGTGCTTCATGTACTCACAGCTATAAAACTATGTTTGCCAACTCCCTGTATTTAAAACTTTACTCATAACCATGAAATGTTTGTGCATTTTGCAGTCATTTGTAAGCCCTAGAATACTTTCATATAACTTATCTGAAGCTATCAAGCTAGAAATGAACAAGACTTTCTTTTACCATTGAACTAAGATATAATTTACTTCATTGAGTTAGGATCCTATATAATAAAAGCACAATATGCAAATCGACCGAATAGCAGAACAACTGGTAGCTATGATGCGCACTGACCACCAGGGGGCAGACGCTCAATGAAGGAGCTGCCCCCTCATGGTCAGTGCGCTTCCACAGGGGGAGCACCACTCAGCCAGGAGCCGGGCTCACAGCTGGGAGCACAGCAGTGGTGGCAGGAGCTTCTCCCACCTCCATGGCAGCACTAAGGACCAGCTAGCCTGGCTTCTGGCTGAATGGCTGGTAAGCACAGCTTCTCCCGCCTCTGCTGCAGGCCAGCGGTAAGGAACCAGAGATCCCGGACTGCAAGAGCCCTGGACTGTGAGAGAGATGCCTGACTGCCAGCAGGCGGACATCCCCCCAGGGGTCCCAGACTGCGAAAGGACACAGGCTGGGCTGAGGGACCACACCCTCAGTGCATGAATCTTGTGCATCAGGCCTCTAGTATAGAATAATTCTGTTGTCTGAGTCAATTCAATATTAGACGCTTAAAGACAACATTTGTTATTTTCTTCATTTTAGCCCAGTAAAATTTCATCATTTAAAAATATAAACGCTTTGGTTGATTTTGCCCCCTTACCCCCACCCTCCCCTACCTTCCCTGAGGTTTGACAGTCTGATCGAAGCTTCCTTGTCTCCGGGTCTGTTTTTGTTCATCAGTTTATGTTGTTCATTTTTTTCCCCTAGATGAGTGAGATCATGTGATACTAGAAATACACTTATAAGAACTGAAAATGGGACAAGCAATAATGGTTATACTGGGAGACAAATGAATCAGTCTGTAGTGAGTTTCTTTCTGGGCCAACAGTTCTTTTGAGTCCCAATTTCAATGTCAAACAGTTCCTTATGTGTACATGTCAGCAATGATATTTCAGTTCTGGATGGTGGACAAATGGTGGTAATGCAGGTCTGACCCTCTCTGGTTTGGTCCTGGGCAACCTGCAGCGATGCACAGCTGCTGACTGCTAGTATGGCAAGGCATTGTCAGCGTCCTCCATCTCTGGACTGTTTCTCTTCTGTCTTCATGGCTGGAGCAATTCCTTTCTGTTGCAGGAATCACAGAAATCAACCAAAGGACTTGTATGCATACACATAAGCCTAACCAGTAATCACGGATAACAGGGGGTTGGGGGCATGCGTGGGGAAGGGTTCGGGAGAGGAATGGGGGGATGACCACAAATATGTGATACCTTAATCAATAAAGAAATTTTAAAAATAAAATAAAATAAAAATAAAAATATAAACCCATTCATCTAACTGTAAATATGAAAATATACTTGTTTCCTAGTCCCAGGTGCTTTGTCAAATAGTGCTTCTCTACTTAATCCTTCCAAGAGCTCTTCATGGCCCCTATCATTACCACGTGAGGAGACTGAGACTTAGAAAAGTTAAATCTCTTGTCTAAGAATGTACAGCTACTAAGTGTACAACCTAATACTTGCAGATTCATTTTTCTTAAATGGCTACCTCGACACTTAATTAACTCCCTATCCTCATGTCATCTCACTGAGAATTCCTCTTTCAAACTGAATTCTTAGTGGCAAGAAAATATGTCATCCTGAAGTTAAGTGAATGTAAATCTGACCCAGATGAGCAGCTTTCTACATATGCAAATGAATATGTAGAACTAATTGTTAAATCTAATTTTTTAAATCTACTCACAATGGTTGTAAATATCATTTGCTAATATAAGCTACAATTATGTTAATATAAAATATCAGGGGTCCTTGTGTATTAATATTAATACATTCTTTTGATTCTACAATTCTATTTCCTTTCATTGATTTCTTCCTTTAATAGAAAACCGATTAAATTCATGAAATTTAAGAAAATAGGATCTTACCAAAGTAAAATAAATTCTTGAGATGAAATACTGGGTTCTTTCTATGATAATTCAAAGACTACAGGACCGAACAAGTATTTTTGGTAAGTGTTTTAGAACTAGTTCCTAAACATCAGAAATATATGATAACCTTTTGCTTTGAATATCCTACTACATTGAGGATGTAATTGAATTACAAATGCAAATATAAGCAGCTATTTTCATTGCCTGGGTGCTGCTGAGTCAGTGATATTCATATGCACATAATATTTCCCTCCTTCCCAAATATCCAAACAAAAATAGAAGCTCTCAACATTTCAACTTCATGAATTTTACTTTTTCTGTAACATCTCAACAGCCATATACATTATTGGTATCGTATACCTCTACTAGGTATTTATAACAGCACACCTGCAATGGGGGATAGTAGTAAACTCAAATAAAATTGCTAATAAAGTTTTATTACAATGCTCAGTACAGGTGCTATCCTTAAGAAAGAATAACTGCAATTACCACAGATAAATATATATTTGCAACCTCTTTGCAAAAGTGGTTATATAGTAGATAAAAATGACAATACTTAGAATTTTTCCCTGAACTCCCTTTCAACTATTAGGTAAGAAAGCCAAAAGTGTGCCCTGGCCAGTGTGCTCAATGGTTAGAGAGTCAGCCCATGCATCTAAGGGTCAGGGGTTTGATTCCTGGTCACATATCTTGGTTGCAGGTTGGGTTCCTGACCCCTGTTAGGGTGCATTCAGAAGGCAACCAATCAATGTGTCTCTCTCACATTGATCTCACTCTTTCTCTCTCCCTTCCTCCTTTCCTTCCACTCTCTCTAAAAATCAATGGGAAAAATATCCTCAGTGAGGATGAACAAAAGAAACCAAAAATTGTAAGTCATTCAATTCTCATAGTATATTTCTGCCTTTGAAGTCTCTATTTAAAAACATATGCTTTAGTCCTTGTGGTCTTAAGACCAGTTTTCTGGTGGCCTGGGAGGACAAGCAGGAGAGTGAACCCTTCAACCTTCTTCATGGCCTGCTATGGCATTCTAGTGGAAAGAGACATTAAAGTCCCATAAGTCTGATTGGATTATTTACTATAGCATCCTATGTAGCATAAATAGTGGTATCTATTTTAATTGGATTTTGCCAATCAGTTACATTTCTGACTATGAACGGTAGGATTCATCTCAATAAAAATAAATGGCTGGAAAATATGAGCTGTTATTAAGAGATAGGCAGCCAATAAATATCAATCTCAGACCAATTTTTTGACCACCCAATTAAAACAAATTTCTTCTTCTCATCAGTGACTCAAAAATATGTCAAAAATATAAACATGTATATACTTAAACTTCTCCTAAAATGAAGGTGATCTGCTATTACTTTCTATTTCCTATTCAGGATATCTGGATGATATGTAGACCTCTTTGTGAAATCTGGCTAATACGTCCCAAAGTCTGAAATTTACCATTAAACTTAGAAGGTCTAATATATTCATATGGAAAAAAGTATAAGGCAAGTATGTTAAAAACTTCTATTTGGAAACACATAATGACCGCAAGTTTATAAAATGTATCACAGTCTGTTGCAAAGGAATAAGCTATTTCTATGCTGTCATTTAAATATAATTTTTCTTTTTTTGGTTTTTACAATCTTGGGCTTTTGGTTACGTTTTTGGAAGAATATTCCTTGGCTACTGCATTTAATTCTTGCTGATTCTCCTTTCCTGGAATTTTTTTTTTAATTGACTCTATCTTCATGCCACTTATTCTTACTGTTTCTTAGGCCACTTCTTGTTCATTCAAGTTAAGGTTTAGGGACTATTTTAGGAGTCAAGCATTCATATATTGTAACAGCCTGGACTGAGCTGTCCCCGATAACAGAGGTGATGGAAAAACTGAATAGGTTTCTATTCTGTTCATTTCTGGTCAATTTCTGAGGTAATTCAGCTGTAAATTTTAACAAGGCATGTTGAATTTCTGTTTCTTTAAAGTATTACTTTTTTTTTTTTTACCTTTGTCCATTTCATCAGATGTTATTTTCCTGGAATTTGCTGTTTTGATCTCTACCTATTGGACATATAAATAAGTGCCAATAATTTGCACTTGACCCTACATGGCATTCATTGCCAAATGAATGATCCCACTCTGCACTGCTAAAATGACCCCACTTATCACAGATGGTGATAAGGGGTATTTGGTTATTAGACTGGGTTCCGCAGTATTTCACTCAATTGCTTTGATTTATATACCCAGGTAGAAATAGTCTCACTGGCAGTCATATTTTCTTCACTTGTGGCCACTTCCACAATGTGATTGTTTTTAACCCTAAAAAGCTTGCCAAAAGCTTTAATAAAGCCATCAGACCCTAACAGCGTTAAGTTATTTTGCCAAGATTCCTAATGTAGTAGTTTAGGGAGGCCCATCACCTGTGTTATGATACATTAACCCATGGTTGATAAGGGTGGAAAGATTTTGCTGATTTCTCTGATCAGGAAGATCATCACTGCTTTCATCAAGGAATGAGGAAACAGTGTGGCAGGATCGCCTTTCAGTTTCAACAGGCTCAATTCAAACATTGTCTCAGCACAAACAGGGAGATATGCTAGTTACTGCAAAACTATAAACAGCCATAAAATGCACACTCTATTAGTAAATCCCGTTGCCTAAGCCAAGATAAAATATTCAGAAGTTTACTGCTCCCAAGTACAAGATTAAGGTTAACATAGGGAGTAAAGAAGAGGGAGAAGTAGAGTGGAGTAGTAGACCAAGAAACCATGACCTTATGACAGAGCAGGAGCATGCTGGAAAGCAATATATAATAGACTAGAGGCCCAATGCACAAAATTCGTGCAAGAGTAGGCCTTTGCAGCCTGGGCCGGCTGCCTGGATCCTGCAGCTGCAGCCCCAGCTTCGTCCCGGAAGGATGTCCAGTCTAATTAGCATATTACACTTTTACTATTATAGATGTTGTGGAAAGTAAATAAGTGTTCAGTTGATCCACGGGTTACCTACTAGTGAAGATTTCTATAACCCACACAATTAGCTAATGATGATCAAATGTGGCTCTTTTTGGACCCACAGCTTGGCTATATTTCCCGGGCTTCCTTAAAGTGATCATGTCTCTCAGACCTAGCCAATAAAAGGTAACAGGAAGTTTTCTGACTCCTCCTTCCCTCTTCTCCAATGAACAAGCTTCCATATAAAGTCGTCTGTGCTCCTTCCCCTTCCTACTGAATGGGCAGGGAAAACTGATAATCTAGAAAGCCATGCTGAAAGAGAGAGAACAGACTTCGTCCTGGGTTATTGTGAAGCAGACACCATTGCAGCTGGATACTGCCGAAGACTCATACGTAAGCAAGAAATAACATTTTTATTGCATAGACTCATATGAGTTTGAATCTAATTGGCACTATTGTCCAGCCTACACTAGTTAATAAGAAGTCAGTATTAATATTTGACTGTGATATGGTAGGGAATTATTAAACTGATATCAGAGACCAGAAGGTATTCCCATGACATACATTGATTAAAAACACTTCGTAATACTATGATTTCGGTAACTCAGAAGACAAAGAATTTAGCATTACTGGAGTTCTAGGAGAAGAAATCAGAGCCCAGCCAGATAGAATTTGAGTGTGTGTGTTGAATTAATTGCTGCATTTAGCAAGGTTTTACAAAAAGAAATTAGCTTAGATAAGAACTGATTGAGAGCAGAGCTATAAGGGGATAAAAGTGAAGGAATTAAAAATAGTGCCAAGGTGGAAAAGGTAAACTGCTCCTGGACCCCAAAGTATAGAATATAAGGTTTCCTACCAAATCGTATCATTTTATATGGTCTCCAAGTTGAATGACTCCTATTAAAATTAAATAGATGAGAGAAAAAAGAAGCAAAGATAAAATTCATTCTAAGAATTCTTTCCTGGGAAGAAATTTAGTGAAAATTACTGGCATACGATACTGAATAAAAGCAAAAAACATCAGAAGCCTATTGAATTGTTTTTGAGGGAAACCCTGAGACTGATCCTAAAACACAGGCTGTAAAGAATATACAACCTGGCACAGGTTCTATTCCCTAAGGACTACTTCAGCTGTGACCGCATGAATAATTGACAAGATAGGCCCACCCCAAGGATGGAACCAGTGACCACAGGGAACCACAGACAAACAAGTTCCACACAGAGAGAAAATCCAGAGTATAATGGAAGAATGTAGCTAATCTCTGGGCCACACGATGTTTTCCCAGCAGAATGGAATCACCTTGCCTCCATGTATAAATGACACCTATGCGTTTACTTCGATTCCTTTTATACGCAGGAATGTTTATTGTGCATCATCTTTCGTTGCTATGCCATTATATATTGAAAGCGGGGAAGTGGCTGGTAGACATAATTTGCATTTTTATAAGTTGAATTACTATGAAAAAAAAACAAAAACAAAAACCCACATTCAGGAAGTACAGAAAGAACATTATAATACCGAGAAACTCAGGAATTTTGAGATGAAATCAGAAACTGGTAGAGGAAGTGGAGTGCATTTTACGTGAGTGTATAGAACGAGGGGCACAAATGGATATTTGATGAACTGAAGTTTTCATTGTGGCATACTTCTAACTTCATCAAAATCAAATTCCTTTCCTGGGTACCCAGCTCAAACACACATATCAGTTTCATTGTAGGTAGGTGGGATTCAGCGCTAAGTAATAGAATATGTATCATTTAGCTTTTGCTATATAACAAACCACTCCCAAATTTAGTGGCTTAAAATAGACTTTTTTAAGTTCTTGATTTTATAAATCAGTAATTTGGACAAGACTTCAGTGGAAAATTTTCTTGGTTTTGCTGGGCTCACTCATTTATCTGTGGATCTACTTCTGGAGGCTGTTTCACTGTCAGCTGGGGCAATGGAGAATTCTGAGCCATCTGTCTCATCATCCAACAGACTGTCTGGGACTTCACTCACATTTCAGTGGGAGTAGGGTTTTCTAAGAGCATCAAAAGAAGGTAAACCCTGCGTTTCAATAATTTCCTGGTTTCTGCATGTGTCCCCTGATTAAAAAAAAAATTTCCAATAGCTAAGTCCAAATTTAAGAATCATAGAAATATATTTAATCTCATAATGGAAGGAGCAGATAAGCCCCACTGCAAAGGGACATTCAAACAGCAATGGGAAGATCTGTGGCCATTTTTTTCAAATATCATTAAAATAAATAGACCACTTTCAGACCTACTATTTAAAATCTCTCATGTTCTTTCCATGGTCTTTTTTTCTCTTCAATTAACTGACTAGAGACAACTGCTTTGGGGAATTATATCTGGTCACAGATTCCTTGCCACTCTTTTCATCAGGATGAGAATCTCTGCTGACCATATGAGTTTCTTGAGCAAATAAAATGCACTTGTATTTGTTTCACTTTAAGGTCTAGTCTTTAAGAGTCCTAGTAACTTCCAGTTTGACCTTCTTGAAATTCTGAACCAGGATTGTTAAGAGTTTCATCTGCCTTTGTGGAGACACCATGTGGACAGAGAAATTACATGAAGGTCTTCAGCTGTTCTAGCAACATTCCCATGGCTGAGCTGCCAGGCATATGAATGTAGCCATCATAGATTTCTGGACAGCTTTGAAATAATTCCTCTATCCACCTGAGCTGCTGGACATGTGAATGAAGACCAAATTGAGAATCCAGATAATGGCAGTCACATGAGTGAGCTTGAATAAACCAGTGAAAGAATCTTCCAGGTGAATCCAGTCATTGTTAATAAAATGTCAATATGTTTTTGTTTGTTTCTTTTCTTCAGACACTAAGTTTTGGGATAGTGTTTCATATGGTAATAGGTAATTGGAATAACCATGGTGGCCTTGGAAGATAATTGAAGATAGAAGAATCTCTACCTACTTGTATGCCTGAATAAATTGACAATAAATGCTAGAGACCTAGAAATCCTCAAGACAGTAATGAGAAATAAATTTTATCCTATTGAGCCATTTTATGTGTAGTTTTGTTTTATTTTCCTGTGACCTAGCTCAGTGGTTGGCAAAATGCGGCTCATGAACCTCAGTTTGCCACTCTGTTAACTAATGAGTTTGCGGACCACTGACCTAGCTTAATCTACATGATAAAAGCTCCTATTATCAGTGGTATGTTTCTGTTTCCAGATTCTGCTCAGCCATTGCCCATTCATTCCAATGGGCTGCTCACTTTCTGATGATTTAAGGCATCTCAAAATCTCCTATCTCTCTAAGAATATGGGTACTAGTGTTTGAGCACCTTATATGTTATCTATAATAATAAAAGCATGATATGCTAATTAGACCGGACAGCCGAACGACCTTCCAGATGTCATTCCAGATGTCCTTCCGGATGAAGCCACAGTGGTGGGAGCCAAGGCAGAGGTGGTTAGGGGCAATCAGGCAGGCAGAGTGGTTAGGGGCAATCAGGCAGGCAGAAACAGTGGTTAGGGGAGATCAGGCAGGCAAGCAGAGTGGTTAGGGGTGATCAGGCAGGCAGGCGAGCAGTTAGGGAGATCAGGCAGGCAGGCGAGCAGTTAGATCAGGCAGGCAGGCGAGCAGTTAGGGAGATCAGGCAGGCAGGCAGGTGAGTGGTTAGGAACCAGCGGTCCCAGATTGTGAGAGGATGCAGATCGGGCTGAGGGACCCCCCCCACCCCGCTCTCCTTGTATGAATTTCATGCACTGGACCTCTAGTTGGAATTATAAAGAACAGTCTTGTCTGTAGCCAAAGTGGAACACAAAGAATCATTGTGAAGTTGCCCCCTTAACTGGTACAGAGATAGAACAATCCTGTCACATCAGAACAGGACAGCAAGAGACATTTTAAACTAACACAGGAAATATTTAAACAATTCTACACAAATAATACCAAATGGATATTCTAAGGCCTTAATTCCCATGAGAATAAAGCATGTTGATATTATCCAGACAATCTGTACAGGAGTGATTATTCAATCTGCATGTAATCATTAAATATTCCAAAAAACACCAGGGAATGATCAGTTCTACGATTATGAGTTTATTCATAAAAATACTAATATATTATTGCATGAATGTTTACAGAAAAAAATTAAAAACCGTAGGAGAATGAGGCTGAATGTATTACATCCCAGGGACAGTCATGTCTTTAGAGAAAAGGCCTGCTTCTCATAGAATGCTAGAGTAATGAAGTACTAACAAATAGAATGAAAGATCAAATTACAAGATAGCGAAGAATGTAAACTCTTAGTAATATGGAGTAAACCAGCATGGCAATATACAGGAGATCCTCAAAAATTAATCACTGTCAATTCCCCAGGGTAAAAACTTCATGAGATCTGGGATAATATATCTATCTAGCAGCTTCAAATATACTCTGCTTCACCTTTTATATACCATATTTTACTCTATCACTTAATTATTAATTTCAGTATTTAGCATCCAATGTGTGTGTCCTGAACTACTAAAACCTGAGAATTCCAAAATAAATGAGGGAGACAAAATCCTCCAAATAGAGGTAAAATGTAGTCAAATAAAAAAAGACTAGGAGTTGCACCTGTGCTGTGTGTGTGTGCGAGTGTGTATGTTTTCATATGAGCACTGTAGTAGATATTATGCTTTACTCCCTGAGAGCCTTTCTCCCTGCTAAAACAGGGAAAACTCGGATAAGTTGACCACCCTATAGAATCTATAGTATATAGTAGAGATGAACAAATAAATAAGTAAAGGAATTCCTAGGGGCAAATAGGGTGCAACTACATAGCCTTAATAGCTCTAGCTTTTTCTTTGAGGAAGTCTACATAATCTGAGTTGCCTGATAGAGTAGATACTAGGCACACATGGCTATTGAAAACTTGAAATGTAGCCATTGCAACCGAGGAATTGTTTTTTAATGTAATTAATTTAAATGTAAATTTAAATAGTCATGTGTGAATATTTCACTTACTAATACTTCTGTGCTACTAATTACTTCTGGGACAGGTTATGATTATTTACTTAACAAAACTGCATTGAGTCATTTCTTTCTTGATTGATAGGGTGCTAGCTAGCAGTGTTGAGAGACCCCAGGCATCATCTGAAGCCCACCAGAAAAGGAGATACTGCATGTTATTCTGTCTCATGTTCACAGATCCAGGCAAAGTTTAGGAAATTATTTTGGCCTATGTATTTACTATTAAGACTTTTTGTCAAGGCGGCCCTTGAGTTACAATTATTCTGCCCAAAATTCATTTTTGTGTGAAGTGAATCTCACTATTCTACTTGGAAGTCTTTCCTTCAGCCATACCCAGACCATCACTTCTTCCTTTTCTTCCTCTCCTCCTACTTTAACTCCTCCCCCTCTTTTTTAGAAGACCCCTACTTTACACTTTAAATTCAGTTAAAAAACATCACTTTTCAACTTTTATCACCCTCAAAATTTAGGCAGAATTCATAAATATCAATCATTTCCTCTACTTTAAAACTGCATAACTTTTATACAGAACCATACATAAGTCATCATAATTTATCATGAATTCTTTCTACTTATTCATGTATGAGTCTCTCCTCTGCCCTATAAGGTCGTTGAGCCCTACCAGTATTTTTTAATCACTTTCTCTAAAAATAAGAAAAAACTCCTTTCTCTAGGAATTTCACTTACTATTCATTGTTTGTTGTTGTTGTTATTTTTATGGGCTTTTGCTCCTTTGCTGACATTCTACATGCTAAGGCATAGCATTTTAATATCTTTTCAGATGGTTTCCGAAAACTTTAATTTTTACAAATAAATGATATTATTCACCAATGATTATGAAATCTTTACTCAAACCTAGCTTCTTCCCTAAATTTTAGAGATTTAGTTTCATCATTCTTCTGGTGAAATACATACATGTATCTTGCAGAATCTCAAACTTAAGAAGCAAAAGGTGATCACAATGCTCGCCAATCCCTAAGCAATTAAGGACTATTTTCTCTCTTCAACTATCCTATCTAATAAAGAGGGAATATACTAATTGACCATCACTCCATCACAAAGATGGCTGCACCCACAGCTGAGGCCAAGTTCCCATAAGGAGCCTTAACAAGCAATCAGCAAGGACCTGATGCTACACCCTCCCCCTCTCCCGTGGGGCTTGACAGGGGGCCTCAAGGTGCGCTTCCTGTCCTGGTGCTGGGCTAGGGGTCCTCAGGCTGCTCTGCCTGCCCCAGCGCCAGGCCGGGGGACCTCAGACCATGTCCCCCACCAGGTGGGGCTTATCAGGTAACTTTAGGCTGAGCCCCCCCCACCACCCCAGCACCAGGCCAGGGGACCTGAGGCTGTGCCCCCTGTCTGGCTGGGCTTGACAGGGGACCTCAGAACATGTCCCCCACCTAGCCGGGCTTAACAAGGGATCTCAAGGTGTACCCCCAGTTCTGGGTTGGGGGAACTCAGGCTGCGATCCCCACCCAGTGGGGCTTGATGGGGTACCTGAGGCTGCGCCCCTCCCACCCCACCTGGCAGGGCTTGATGGGGGACCTCACAGGCCATGCCGCCCACCCAGTGGGGCTTGATGCGGGACTGCAAGGCTTTCCTCCTGCCCGGCGGGCTTTGACAAGGGTGGGACTGGCTGGGTCTGGATCTAGCCTAATGAGGGGGGGGCATCCCAGTCTGGGTCTCACACAATTTTGAGGCACATGTGGGTGGGCAGGGACTTGACTCTGGGTCCCAAGGTGTGCCCCAGACTCTGACAGGAGGAAGGTTTTCATATACATTTCTAATTTTCTTTAATCTCTGACACTTCTATTATAAAGGGCAAATAGCAATATTAAATTATTTCCTCTAATTAATCCCCGTTTAATGTTCATGAATTTCATGTACCGGGCCACTAGTATAAATTAACAGGATTGCCTCTGACTCCCTATCTAGCAGCTTCAAATATACTCTTTCTTTTACCTTTTATATGCCATAGTTTATCACTTAATTATTTAGCATTCAGTATTTAGCATTCAATATGTGCCATGAACTAATAAAACCTGAGGATTACAGAATAAATGAAGGAGACAAACTTCCCCAAATAGAGGTAAAATTTGGTCAAATACAGAAACTAGGAGTTGTGCCTGTGCTGTGTGTGTGTGTGTGTGTGTGTGTGTGTGTGTGTGTGTGTGCGCGTGCACACATGCACGTGTGTGTTGTTATGGGCACTGTAGTACATATTATGCTTTATTCCCTGAGAGCCTTTGTCTCTAAAATAATTAATCTGAGCTTATACCACTGATGTTGAAAGATGCATAAATGGCCATTCGATCCAATTCTCACAAATGAGTTAAGAGGATTCAGTTGGGTTGGTCTGGAAAACTCTCAGTTCTAAGTGAGAGACACAGGAAGAGGTGATTTTTCTTTCTCTGGTAATGATTGAAACTCTCTTTTAGATTCTCCTAACATCCAACTAAAATATTCTGATTTCAAGTTCATATGTATCCATGGTTGTCTACTTTTGGATATTTTAATACATCATTTGCTTATATTAATATTGCAGAAGTAGTAAAATTGGAAAGGGGTAGAAATAGAACACTACATTTATTAAATGTGGTTTTAAAATGTTGAATATTTAAAACTGAACATCACAAAATATAATTACAAAACTTTCCCAAATCACGGTAACTCAATGACCTATATAAAGTTGATTTGGCAAATAAGCTGCTTAAAAAGGAAATGTTATATCCTAGATCCCAGTTAGCAACAAAATAAAAGAAGTTTACAATGAAGATATTTTTGATTTAAGCATTTTATATACTGTTCAAATGATAAATAGAAATTTTACAATATGACAAATTAGCTATAGATTTTCGATGATCAATACTTTTATATCCCATCTTTTATCACAAACATTAAAACAAAACAAAGTAGTAGTATAGTCAAATTTTAAAATATGTCAAAAACAATAATTCACATGCATGCAGCTAGTTTTTAATTTTCTATTGTTCAATTCAGCATCAAATTTAAAGACTTATCTTCTATGCTTCCAAGTTTCAAACAAAATTAGGTTCATAAAATTCAGAATGTATAAATATTTGATAATTCACAAACACAAACAGTAAAAGGTATTTTTGTAGATTTATTTATGGTAGCCATTCTGGCCGGTGTGAGGGGACATCTCATTGTGGTTTTAATTTACATCTCTGATTATTAGTGACATTGAGCATCTTTTCATATGTCTATTGGCCATCCCATATGTCCTCTTTGGAGTAGTGTCTAAAAATATGTCAAGTCCTTTGCCCACTTTTTAAATTGGATTGTTTGTCTTCCTGTTGTTGAGTTCTTTAAGTTCTTTATATATTTTGGAAATTAACCCTTTATCAGATGTATCATTGGCAAATAGGTTCTCCCATGCAGTGGGATCCTTTTTCATTTTTTTGGTTTCTTTTGCTTTGTAGAAGCGTTTTAGTTTGATACAGCCTCATTTGTTTATATTTTTCCTCTATGTCCCTTGACATATTGCTCTGAAAGATGTCTGAGATTTTACTGCCTATGTTTTCTTCTAGAATTTTTATGGTTTTACAACTAACATTTAAGCCTTTTATCCATTTTAAGTTTATTCTTGTTTATGGTGTAAGTTGGTGGTCTAGATTCATTTTTCCATGCACCTGTCTAATTTTCTCAACACTGTTTAATGATGAGACTGTCTTTACTCAATTCTATGCTCTTCTTTGTCAAATATTAATTGAGCATATTGGTATGGGTTTATTTCTAGGCTCTCTGCTGTGTTTCATTGATTGATATGCCTGTTGTTATCCTAGTACCATGCTGTTATGAGTGCAATGGTCTTATAATATAGTTTGATATCTATTATTGTTATACTCTAATGTGTGCTTTTTCTTTCTCAAGATTGCTGAGGCTGGTGCAGATGTGGAGGAAAGGAAACCCTCGTGCATTATTGGTAGGAATGCAAAATGGAGTAGCTACTGTGGAAAACAGCATGGTGTTCCCTCAAAAATTTAAAAATGGAACTGCCTTTTGGCCCAGTGATCCCACTTGTGGGAATATTTTCTAAGAATCCTGAAACACCAATTTAAAACAATATATGCACTCCCATGTCCACAGCAGCATCCTATCTAATAAAAGAGTAATATACAAATTGACCATACCTCTGCTACACCCCCAGCCAATCAGAAGTGAGTATGCAAATTAACCCAAACAAGATGGCTATGGCCACAGAATTGCAGCAAGCAGGAGGCTTGGGTTTTCCTGGCAATGGAGGAAGCCAAGCTTCCCTGCCACCCTGGCCGGTCCAGGCCTACACTCAAGGCTACAAAGTTTCAATTATAGAAGATAAATAAATCCCAGATACCAGGGCCTCTGCTTGGGTCGCTGGGGGGTGTGGCTGGCCTGCAAACCACCACGGGCCCCTTGCCCAGGCTGCCCCACGCCCCAAGGGAACCCTCATCCTGATCCAGGACACCCTTCAGGTCAAACCAGCTGGCCCCCACCCATGAACCAGGCCTCTATCTTATCTAATAAAAGAGTAATATGCAAATTGACCATCAGTCCAACACACAAGATGGCTTCCCCCATGTGGTCAAAGATGGCTGCCCCCATGTGGGCACAAGATGGCCATGACAAGATGGCCAGCAGGGGAGGGCAGTTCAGGGCGATCAAGCCTACAGGGGAGGGTTGTTAGGGGTGACCAAGCCAGCAGAGGAGGGAAGTTGGGGGAGACCAGGCCTGCAGGGGAAGGCAGTTAGGGCAAACAGGCTGGCAGGGGAGCAGTTAGGCATCAATCAGGCTGGCAGGGGAGTGGTTAGGGGGTGATCAGGCTGGCAGGCAGAAGCAGTTAGGGTCAATCAGGAAGGCAGGCAGGCAGGCAAGCAGTTTGGAGCCAGCAGTCCTGGATTGTGAGAGGGATGTCCGACTGCCCGTTTAGGCCCAATCCAGATATGATTGGGCCTAAATGGGCAGTCGGACATCCCTTGAGGGGTCCCAGATTGGAGAAGGTGCAGGGTAGGCTGAGGGACACCCCCCCTGTACACGAATTTCATGCACCGGGCCTCTAGATATTTATAATAGCCAAGATCTGGAAACAGGCCAAATGCATATCAGTAGATGAGTGAATGAAAAGCTGTGATACGTTTACACAATGGAATACTACATGGACATAAAAAAGAAGGAAATCTTATCTTTCACAACAGTATGGATGGACCTAGAGATTATTATGCTATATGAAATAACCAGTCAGAGAAAGACATATGATTAGATTAGATTCCACATTATATGATCTTACTATATGTGGAATCTAATGAACAAAATAAAAAATGACAAACAAAATAGAAATAGAGGCATGGGTATAAGGAACAGACTGACAGCTTTCAGAGGAGAGAGGTGAGGGAGGACTGAATGAGAGAAGGGAGGGGATTAGCCAAAGAACACATATGCACAACCCATAGACACAGGCAACTGTGTGATGATGACCAGAGGGAAGGGGTGGGTGGGCTTGGGTGGAGGTGGGTAAAAATAGTTAGGGGAGCAAGGAATGGGACATCTGTAATAGTGTCAACAATAAAAATAGTTTAAAAATGTTTTTTAAAAAGGTGTATTTTTCATGTTTTATTTCTTTTTCTGAGCACAGCAAAAGACCAAATTTAGCATTTGATATTTCTAAAATTCTGGACATTAAAAAGAGCATATATACACATAGTTCTCTTTAAAATTTTCTGAAATTCAAATGCAACTTTTATTTTCTCAAATCTACAAAGTGGATAACAGATTTCCATTAGTTGCTTGGCAACATTGTTTTATGTTCTACAGATGAATTTGTATTGATGATAAACTTTAAAGCTACCTGCATGAAGTTGTTGGGAACTTAAAGAGGTATAGTTAAGTTCACTGAAGTTTCTATGTACCTGGAATTAAATGTTTTAAAGAAAATAATATAATTACCAATTTGCTTCTTACCAATTGTATTCTACCTATTCAAAAAAGTTTAATTGTATTGACTTATTACTTTAAGTTACAGGAGTGAAAATCGTCTTTCAGTATTGATAATTCTGTACTTAAAAATATGACTTTCTCAGTTTATAAATATATATATACACACGTGCATATGTTTATATACACAGACACACTTATATATACACATAATTTAAAAATATATAATATTAAATATATATGGATATACATACATGTATACATATATGTTTATATATGTGTGTATTTATATATATAAACATAATAAGAATGGTACAATTTCAGGGATTCTAGAAATAAACTCTTTCTCTGAAAAAAATATCTTGATAAAATACCTGAATTTCTACTAGAGAGTCACATTTCTTTTTGTTACATATTTGTGCTTTAAGGGCAAATGCTCTAAAGCAATAATATCAACCACAGAAGTGTCACTAACTGCACGGAATTCACCATGTTACATTTCTACATAAATAGGTAGGAATCAAGAGGAGAGAGAGAGAAAGGGTGGGTTCATGTTACATTTGACGTTTGGAAATGTAGACATGAATGGGGCACAGGAGGATTTATTATTGCTGTTTTGTTAAGTGCTTTCTGTGTGTCTCCTTAGTTTTTTGTCCTCTTCTCTCTCTCACTGCCTTCCTTTGTGTTTCATTGTTGGTTTGTTTTTTGTAGTGATGTGTTTTGATTTCTTTCTCATTTATTTTATGCATCTTCTATAGGTATTTTCTGTGGGATTAACATGGGATTACCCTGAGGTTACATAAAAAATTCTTAAAGTTTTAACAATATATTTAAACTGATAACTTCATTTCAAACACAGACAAAAACAATCTACTTTTCATTTCTCCTTCCCCACGTGTTATATTATCTATAACTCAAACTACGGCCCGCGGGCCACATGTGGCCCGCCAAGGACATTTATCCGGCCCGCCAGGTGCCGCTGCCTGTCCTGCTTAGCAGCCGACTCGTCCCAGGCCCACAGTGCGCATAGGAATTTGTTCATAGGGTTTTTTTTAAACTATAGTCCGGCCCTCCAATGGTTTGAGGGACAGTGCACTGGCCCCCTGTTTAAAAAGTTTGAGGACCCCTGATTATTGCATCCTTTTATATTTTGTATACATTAACATAGCATCTTACTTATATTTTTATGCTTTTTACCTTTTAAATTCTATAGCTGAATTAAAAGTGATTTAGATAATTTTTATAGTATTACAAGATTCTACCTTTGTCTGTGTTTGTCTATTTACTTTTAGCAGAGAACTTGATATTTTTGTGTGATTTTTATGTTGCTTCCTTTTGTACTTTTGTTTCAATTTGAAAGAATCCCTTTAGCATTTCTTATAAGGCAAATTGAGTTGTGAGGAATTTCCTCAGTTTTTGTTTATATGAGAAAGCCTTTATTTTTCCTTCAATTTTGAAGGACCATTTTGCTGGATGTAATATTCTTGATTAGTAGGTTTTGGGGTTTTTTGTTGTTTTGTTTTGTTTTCTATCAGCACTTTGACTACATCATTCACTTCCTTCCCTCTGTAATGTTTCTGCTGAAATAAACACTGATAACCTCTGGGAGCTTCCTTACAGACAAACAGATTTCTCTTGATACTTTCAAGTTTCTCTCTGTGTCTTTGAATTTGATAGTTTGGTGGTAATGTGTCCCACTGTGGGTCTCCTTGGAGTTATTCCGGTTGTGGTCCTTCGAGTTTTTTGAAACTGCATGTCCATTTTCTTCCTCAGATTTGGGCAGTTTTAGCCATGTTTTTCCTCAAATAAAATGTCTACTTCTCTATCTTATCTATCTGAGGTTCCCTTGATGAATATATTGGGGTATCTTGATAGTGTCTCGTGAGTCCTTTCAGCTATCTTTGCATTTCTTTTCCCCCCTCTGTAACTTAATAATAATTTCAAATGACTTTTCTTCTAGTTCATTGGTTCTTCTGCTTAATCAAGTCTGTTCTTGAACCCAACTAGTGAATTTTTGAAGTCAGTTGTTGCATTCTCCAGTTCCAGAATTTCTGTGTGATTCTTTTTATACTGTCTACCTGTGGACATTTTCATTTTATTTCATTGTTCTTCTGATTTCCATTATCTATCTGTGTTCTTTTGTAGTACACTGCACTTCTTTAAAACAAATATCTTTAATTATTTGTCAAATAATTGTAGATCTCTATTTACTTAAGGTTAATAACTGGAGATTTATTTTTATGAATAATTTTTTTAATAAATGTGACCTTTTGATTGGGTCACATTTCCCTGTTTCTTTCACGTGCTTTGCAATATTTTGTTGTGATTTGTGCATTTGGGAAACACAGCTATTCTCTTTGCCTTTTCTGACAGGCTCCATGCAAAGGAAGACCGTCACCAATCAGCTTGGCTAGAGGTTCTTGGGGCCCCTCAACCCTTTTCGGAGATTACATTTTCTCTGGGCATATGCATGTAATTCCCAGTTGCTTTAACAGGAGCTTGTAATCTCTTGCACCCTCTGATACCTGTTTGCAGTACTGCAGGTTTCCAGGTGCTGCTACCAGTATAAGCCACTGAGCTTTCTTTCATTCTCAGCCACCCTGAGGCATCCAAAGTACATTGTTCCCCTTCACTGCTTGGAATCCAGAAAGACAGAAACCAACTCCTCAAGGAGGTCCCTGAAAAGCCAGCATGTTGAATGGTTGTTCTGCTTTCCCCCTCCCTTCCCATGGCAGAGGCCACAAGTTGGGCTTCTCCTCCGGATTGTGAACTGCGCCAGGATGGGGGAAGAACTACCATCGTTGAAATAAAACAGCTTTTCTGATTCATTTTCTTGATGATGTTCTGAGCTTTGAGATTTCCTGAGGCCCTGTGATTTCCTACCTGGTTTCTAGAGTTCTCATAGAAACTTTACAGTTTGTGGATTGTATGTTAATGCTAAATTGGTGTTTCTGGAGGGGGGCGGTGAGAGGAGGAAAGAAATAAGCAATTGCCTATTCTAACATCTTGCTGACATCATGCCAGGTATTTGGATTCTATTCTAAGTGAACATGTGGAGGATAGAGAGACAGAAAGATCTGTTCCACTCCCATGAGCTATTGTTTCTGAAGGAAGAGTGACAAATTCTGTGGAATGAGTAATGGTGGCAAAGTAATAGCAGTCAGTGTAATATACTAAATTAATAAATGCTGCATTTATGACTTTGATATATTTTGATATTAATACCCATTGAGTGGAATATAACTACTGGCACATTAAAATTAACAGACAAAATCAAGGCCTCTTCAAGAAACAATCTCAGTAGAGTACTTTAGATTTCTTATAATTCCCTTTTTGAATGGCCTCACTCAGATCTTTATGGTGTTTTATATTTTTCACAATATCAAGTTTTTATTATCCTGCTGATATATTTTATTCATTACAATCATTTTAGAAAATGCCAGAGAACCACACTTTATAAAGTTAGATCCAAGATCAGCATGAAAACTTTTCTGTCATTAATGATTTAAAAAGTTTTGTGACCCTGCCATTACTATTAAAACAGCCTCTCCAAATTAGAATGCTGATATGATCTAAAATTAAGCTTGCTCTTTCCCTGCTCAGGAGAATGAGAGAAGATTAGAATGAGTTAGCTATAGTCTTGATCTGTGGGTCAGCAATTTTTTAGCTTTTTCTCATCCTTTTGACTATTCTTTATTACCTTCACTACATTTTCTTCCCCCCACCTACACTCACACAAAGTTATATCTAAGGTATTTATATAGTATAATTATAGGGTCATAATATACACTCATTTTCTGTTTTCTCTATATTTTCATAAAAAGTTCCTTAATGATTATATGATCAAAAAAATAAAACACCAACAGTGTATGAGAGATCCCCTTTCTATAATCCTTAACAAAATTTGACCAGGGATTTCAATATACAGACCAATAGATTTGAGATGGAATGTTGTTCATTTCTTTAAATATATAGGGAGTTTTCACTTTATTTTATTTCCTTTTTATTGAATTTATGAAGGGGACAAAAGTTAACAAAATTATAGTTTTTGAGGTGCACAATTCTCCAAAATTCACCAAGCTGTGTTCTGACAACACAACTATACACTGGATTGTGTGTTCACCATTCCAACTCCAGTCTCCATCCATCACCACTTATCCTCCCTACACAAACGATGCTTATAATAGACAGGATTATAATATGACCCCAACGAGGCTAGTCCCCTGGTATACATGCCCTTATATAACCCCTAAGATTATGGGTGAGACCTCTGGATGTGATCAGATATCAATCACTTTTGTGATTATTTTATGCTATTGGCAAAAAATTTTTACAGATGTAATTAAAGTCAGGGATTTTTCAATGTAAGTTTCTTAATCAACAGGTATTAAGTAGGTCATCTGAGTAGCACTTAATTAGATGGGAGCTCTTTAAAAGGGAGAGACTCAAAGCCAGAGATGCTCTTTGGCTGACCTTGAACACATAAACTGCTATGTTGTAGGAGCAGAGACACAGAAGGAAAAAAACCAGAGAGCAGCTTCTAGAAGCTGAAAATGGTTCCCAAATGATCCTATATAATAAAAGGGTAATATGTAAATAGACCGAACGGCAGAATGACCGAACAACCAATCAAAGCATAATATGCTAATGAATGGTAAGGCTGATCAACTGCTTGCTATGATGTGCACTGACCACCAGGGGGCACACAGTCAACCAGTCGCTTTGACGTGCACTGACCATCAGGGGGCAGATGCTCTGACCGGTAGGTTAGCTTGCTATTGGGGTCTGGCTGATCGACTAAGAGAGATGGGCTGGACATGTCCTGGAGCCCTCCATGGACCCTCCCCAGCCCAATAGTGCACCAGTGGGGTCCCTCAGCCTGGCCTGCACCCTCTCGCAATCCATGACCCTTTGGGGGATGTCAGAGAGCATGTGTCAGCCTGATCCCACAGGCCACTCTCCTTGGGAGGGCGCCAGATGCAGGGCTCATGGCTGGTGAGCACTGCTGCAGCAGTGGGAGCCTCTCCCGACCAGGGACTGATTGGGAGCAAGCCTGTGGCAGGCACAGTGGGGCTGGGATGAGCAGGAGTGGCAGGTAGGAGCTGCAGGTGGCATTGGACTGTGGGTTTTGGCCTAATCCCTGCAGGCCACCCAGAGGGACCCCACCCATGCATGAATTCATGCACCGGGCCTCTAGTAGCTAATAAGAAGGTGGATGCTTTCCTGCAAGGAACTAAGTTCTTTGAAAAAGCATGAATGATCTTAGAAAAAGACCCTGTAGCTCAGCGGACATTTGATTTCAGCCTATGAGAGCCTGAGTGGAGGATTCTACCTGGACTTAGACATCTGTCTATGAGACCTGTAAGAGAGTAAAGGTTGTTTTCAGTTGCTATGCTTATGAACATCTGTTACACAAAAAAGGAAAACTATTATAATTTGTTATAACTTAATAGATTCCACCTTCTGAGAATATGCTAAAATCCTTTGCTTATAGTTTGCATATTTATCTTTTTTAGTTCTTTATACACTTGTAATACTAATATTTTGCCTGAATAATTTGATGTAAATTACTTCTCCATTTGTTTTATTTTAATAACGGTAATTTTATACATAATTTTAGTCATGTTGATATAATTGAACAATTGACTTTTATAATTTGTGGTCCTTGACTTGGTTTAAGAAATTAGCCCTACAAGGCCAATATATGGTCTCAGTGAAAGAATATCATAAGCACAGTGTTTATTAACAAAAACAAAGCACAAAGCAGCATGTACTAATCGACTCAATGTACATAAAGTCCAAAAAGAGGGGATACGACTCTGTGTGAGAAATCAAAATAGTGGTAGTCTTTGGAGGAATAGTGACTGGGATGGAACACAAGGGAAGTGTTTGCTATTATGCCAGTATACTCTAAGGTTTAATCCAAGACTGGTTTCACAGGTGTGTTCTTTTTGCCAAAATTCACCAAGCTGTGTTCTACTTGCACACTGTTTTGCATGTTTGGTTTTAATAGCAATAGATGTGCCTTCCTATTGCCATGCAGTATACAATTGTATAACTACATCACAAAACACAGGGGTGGGCAAAGTATGTTTACAGTTGTATGTGAAACACAGTTTATACTTGTATTACTATTTATTAATTATTGCATTATTTATTGGCATTACAACTATAAACCTACTTTGCCCATCCATACAAATATCTTGTTTACTATTGATGGGTATTTAGTTTGTTGTGTTTTATTAAAAACTAGAGGCCCGGTGAATGTGCTAATCAACTAAATGTACATAAAGTCCAATTCGTGCACAGAGGGGGGATCCCTCAGCCCATCCTGCACCCCCTCCATCTGAGACCCCTTGGGGGATATCCGCCTGCCAGTTTAAGGGATCAGGCCTAAACTGGCAGATGGATATCCTTCTTGCAATCCGGGACTGCTGGCTCCTAACTGCTCACCTGCCTGATTTCCCCTAACCACCTCTGCCTGCTGGCCTGCTACCTCTAACTGGTCCCCTGTTGGCCTGATTGCCCCCTAACTGCCCTCCCCTGCCAGCCTGATTTCCCCTAACTGCTCCCCTGCTGGCCTGATTTCCCCTAACTGCTTCTGCCTGCTGGCTTGATCAGCCCCTAACTGCCCTCCCCTGCCAGCCTGATCACCCCCTAACTGCCTTCCTCTGCCAGTCTGATCACCCCTAACTGCTTCTGCCTGCCAACCTGATCACCCCTAACTCAGCTGCCTGCTGGCCTGATTGCCCCCTAACTTCTCTCCCCTGCTGGCCTGATCAGCCCCTAACTGCCCTCCTCTGCTGGCCTGATCATCCCCAACTGCCAGTCTGATCACCCCTAACCACCTGCCTTGGCCCTGCCACCATGGCTTTGTCCAGAAGGACGTCCAGAAGATGTCTGGTTTAGTTAGCATATTACCCTTTTTGTTAGTATAGATTGTGCTGTTGTAAACATTGTTTTATGCTTTTGATTAAGCTGTGAAACCATTTCTCCCTTTTGTATAACTAGTAGTTTAACTTCTCGGTTAAACAAAATTGCATTTGTTTAGCTCTGAGCAACATTGGCAAAATTTTCTGAAGTAGAAATATACACTGCAAGCAGTAGTACATAGACTCTTCAGATATTCCACATTTTACAAATAATAGACATCATTTTCACTTTAGCTATTGGAAGAAGGGGGGCACAGCAGTAACCACTGTGCTTTACATTTGCATTTCTCTGATGAAATATGAAGTTGAGTACCTTTTAACTTTGTGCATCTTATTTTGTGAACTGCCTGTTCATATCTATTGGGTATTTTATCATTGTCATTGTTGTTGATTTGTAGAAGCTCTTTATTGTACACTAGAGGCTTGGTGCATGACAGTCGTGCACTTGCGGGGGAGGGGGAGCGGGAAGCACGTCCCTCAGCCCAGCCTGCATCCTCTTGCAGTCCGGGACACCTCGGGGGTTGTCTGCCTGCTGGCTTAGGCCTGGTGCCCCTGGGGATTGGGCCTAAGCCGGCAGTCCAGGGCTCTCGCAGGCAGTCTGGGGCCCCTCGCTCCTTATCGCCTGCCTGCAGCGGAGGCGGGAGCGGCTGCCGCCACCACTCGCCAGCCGTGAGCCCGGCTTCTAGCTAAGCGGTGCTTCCCCTGTGGCAGCGCACTGACCACCAGGGGGCAGGTCCTGCATTGAGCATCTCCCCCCTGGTGGCCAGTGCGCATCATAGCAACCGGTCATTCCACTGTTCAGTCAATTTGCATATTAGAGATTAATTATATAGGATAGGCATTTCTGTCAGATGCATTCATTGTAAGCTTCTGCCACCATGGGACCTGCCTTCTTCACTCTCTTCATGGTAACATTGGATGTGTAGTATTTCTCAAATTAGTCCAATGAGCACATTTTTTTCTTTTGTGCCTTATGTTACATGGCCATCTCACTTTGTATAGTGCCATAGTTTCACTGTTTAATATGGATTTTGGAAAAAAGCATAATAGTACTGTGTCTGAGAGCAAGGGCTCAGGGGTTTTGACCATCTGGATTTGAATCCTACTTTTCAATCTTACTTGTCAGTGGTATCACTTTGAGTTAGTTACTTAGCCTTTCAACATTTGAGTTTTCTTATCTTAATAAATAACCCAAATCTCAGACAGTAGTTGTGAAAATTAAATAAAATAATCTATGTGAAAGTCATTAGGTAATACTTGACACATAGAAAAATCGCATAATAAGTTTAAATAATTATGTATAATATAAATGAATTCCATAGCTATAGAGTAATACATAAAACCTTATGAAATGAGTATGTTGTCAAAAAAGGTAAATCTAACTTTATTACTTATTTTTTAAAGCTAATATATCTTTTTTTTAAATTAAACTTATTGGGGTGACATTGCTTAATAAGATCATAGTTTTTAACAGTCATGTTATATTAAATCTCATGCTTTTTTGGAGGAAGTCTAAATGATGAGGAAAATAAATATATTCATCAGGGCACTTGAATGCAGGCAGCAGAACCTGACTCTAGATAATTTAAGGAGACATGGAAGTAATGAAAATAATCTTGGTGAGTTTATGTCATTGTTGCTATTGCTGAAAAACCTGGCAAAGAGCAACACTGTCAGAAATAACAGGCAACAGCACTCTGCAGAATGTTCTGGTGAAGGCTCTGCTGCCCTCAGTCCTACCTCCAAACACAGATGTGCATCCTGCTCACTGTCAGGCCCAGGAAAACCGTCTTGCTGCATCTGCTGCTTCTTTTGGAGATAATCTCTTCTTCCATAGGACCTGCTCCTTTGGATTACTTACTTCCAGATTCCAATACCCTCTCTGTTCTTCTCTTCTTTGGTGTGATGAAGTAGCTGGCAAATGGTGAGCTACCCTTCGGAACGCCCCCTGGGGAAGGAACTAAGAACAGCTGCTGCCCAGCAACCAGTGAGGAGCGAAGTCCTCACTCCAGCGGAGTGAGTTAGAAGAGGATCCCCTCCATTGAGCCTTGAATGGTTTGCAGCGCTGCTGATTCACTGAGGCGATCTCTTGAGAGATATTGAGCCAGAGGAACCAAGCCTTCAATGACCAGGCTTCTGACCTTTAGAAACTTTGAGATAATAAATGTTGTTTTTTAGCCATTCAGTTTTGAGTAGATTATCAATCCAATGTTTATCAATATTTTGAATATTATTTTCTGACTAAGAGTATTACAGTTATTAAAATAATAAAACCCAATTTTAATCAGAATCCAATTAAATAGTATACTCGATTAAATAAATTGATTTTTTTCCAGAACCTAATAATGTCCTATAATGAAACTATTCTGAGAAGGAAAAAAAAAAACATCAGCATACACATTGTTGTATTAGTGTTAAGGCTTGTGTACTCATGTATATGAGCATCAATAGTTGATATAAATAAAAGATGATTCTTGGATCTTGATAATCTCTCATACCAACTAAAGAGTAAATTTATGGTAACAGTCACACATTTCTTGGTTGGTGAAAAATTTTAATAAATGTATATTGAATAAATGGAAGACTTATTTCTCCCATAGTAATAATTTTAAAGGTAGAAAATAGATAAATACATTATAAAATGATGGTCAAAATTATGGATCAAATAATTTTTAAAATGAAATTTCATCTTTCCTTAATCATTCTAATTAATCCCATGAAAATCCTCCTAATCTAGACAAAGCAATTTGGTTATGGCAATCGATAAAATCTTCTGTTATACATCTTGTTATTTCTTTTTTAAATAAGCACATTATATTCGTATTAGTGTTTGAAAGAAGTAAACCTAACCAAAGGGATAACAAAGAAACAAACAAACAAAAAAACCCCATCAAAATGGCTGCTATTTTTGATGCTTTAAAAGATTTCAACTGTCATTGAATTATTTCTTTTTTTAATGTACATATTTTTAAATATAAAAGGAATCACTTTAGGCAAGAAACATGAAGGGTAAAGGCAATTACTATTCAAAACTAACACTTTCTACATCTAATACAAAAAAATAACATTTATAAAAGTTTAGTGTTTAATTTTCAGTTCTCAGAAATAATAAAATTCAAACTAATATCACTCAAAGCAATTCTAGCTGTACTTACTGATGCGCAAGATAACCTGGCATTGATTTATTAAGACACACTGGAGGCCCGATGCATGACATTTGTGCAAGGGCCTGAGCTGTGGCCCCCGCCCACTGTGGCCATGGCCGGGCCCTCACCTGCTACAGCTTTGTCCAGAAGGAAGGAAGTCTGGTCTAATTAGCATATTGCACTTTTATTATTATAGATGGCTTACTAAGAAAAGGCTATCTATCTCTATCTATCTATCTATATATATATAAAAGGCTAATATATAAAGTGTCCCCTCGGGAGGTCAGCTGGGAGACTAGGAGTTCAATCGCTCACTATGACATGTGTTGACCACCAGAGGGAAGTGCAGAATGAAGGCAGGCCCCAGCCGGCAGCCAGAAGTCCCCAATTGGCCCTGATTGCTGGCCAGCCTAGGGAACCTACCTGTGCACAAATTCTGTGCACCAGGCCTCTAGTTGCTTAATAAATACTAAAGTGTATTTAACCTTACCTGCACAAACCAGAAAACATTTCCCCAGTGCTTTTGTTCTGTAGACGAATTTAGCTGTTTTAAGTGATGGTCCTTTGTGTCTTTAAGAAAAAGGCCATAGATTAAACAATACCTCCAAAAACTAAAAGAAATCTTAATAAAGCAATGCATGTTGGGCTGTTATAACTACAATCGAGTATCTTTTGAAAAATAACTATTCAAAATGCATTCTATTTAATATGATTCTAAGCTTAAACTTATTTAATGGTGAATTCCAGACCTTGTCACTGTCCTTATGATGCTGATAGTCTATTAGGAGAGACAGGTAATATACAATGATCATGTGGAGAGAGGAATAAAGCATGTTTCTAAGCTTAAGCATCCCACTAGTCAGCATTGTGGTCACCAGCCTCCAACATGGTCTCCAGAGATTGTCAACTTCTGGTATCCATGCCTTTGTGTCAACCCCTCCCACAATGAATAGATCTGTCAGTAGGCTACTGTAAAATATGACAAAGCTAAGTCATAAAAAACATTACAACTTTCACCTTGCTCTTTGGGATCACTTGCTCTAGAGACACAAACTGCCATGTTGTGAGGCCAGGAAAACAGCCCTAAAGAGAGATTTACATAAAAACCCTCTGAGGCCTCTTGACAAAATCCATGAAAAAAATGAGCACTTCTAGGCATTTATTGGAAAAAAAATACAAAATACTAATTCAAAAAGATATATGCATCCTTATGTTTATTGAAGCATTATTTACAGTAGCCAAGATATAGAATATGAAAACTACTACCTAAGTGTACAGCAATAGATGATTGGATAAAGAAGATTATATATCTTCATAATCTTTATATATATCGGCCATAAAAAAAAAAGAATGAAATCTTACCATTTGCAATGACATGGAGGGACCTAGAGGGTATGATGCTAAGTGAAATAAGTCATACAGAAAAAGACAACTACCAGGTGATTTTATTTATGTGTGGAATCTAGAAAGCAAAATAAACACACAAAACAAAAGCAGATTCATAGATACAGAGAACAGTGACGTTTGCCAAATAGGAAGGGGGTTGGGGGACTGGGTGAAAAAGGTGAAGAGATAAAGAAGTATAAGATGACAGCTAACAAATAGTCTTGGGGTGTAAAGGACAGCACAGGAAATGTAGTCAATATGATTGTAATGACGAGATGTGGTGTCAGGTGGGTACTAGACTTATTGGGGCATCACTTTGTAAGTTATATAAATGTCTGAAAACTATGCTACACTTGACACTACACTTGACACTATTATATCATTTAAATAATATCAACTGTAATTGAAAAATAAAATAAATAAAAAAGAAACTGAGGTCTCCTAATAACCCTAAGTATGAGCCTCTGTTGAAGATCCTCCAGCCATAGATAAGCTTACAGGTGACGATGCCTCCAGCTGGCATCTTAGCTTCACCCTCATGGTAGACCCCTTCCTCCCTCCCCGCCGCGCCACCATCCGGAACTAAACATTAAGCTTCCCCTGAATTACTGACCTGCAGAAAACGTGTGACATAATACATTGCATGGTTAGATTAAGCCTCTAAGTTTGGGAGGTAGTTTGTTATGCAGCAATAAATAAATAACGCATACAGAACAGCATATATGAAAAGAGGAACACGCATATTTAGGCACTAACCTAAATATGTTTTTCTGTATATGGATGCCTGTGGATGTATGGGAAAGAAAGAAATATATGCATGTTCAATACAGCACTGAAGGAGCATGCATCAGGGAAATGTGCAAAGTGAGCACATCCCATTTCCCAATCAGTGTGTGATAGAGATTTCCAAAGACATAATACACACAATACATTTCTCTCACACACACCATCATGCCAAAGACTGTTGAACATGGATTCTTGCCCACTGAAGCACAGCAGGATAAAACTTAGAGGATGTTTGTGTTTAACCTGGTGTCTACAGGGCTATCCACCACTGCTTTCAGCCAAAATGTTCCAAATGGTTCCTCTCAGTCTACTTGTATTAATGAATATGATGGTATCTAAAACCATATGGGATTCTGTACTTAATTAAAATTAATTGCCCCATGAATGATTAATGCTTAATCTGAGTGTTTCATAATTTCTATATTACTGAGATACCACACAATGGAACTCATTCACATTTTATGTTGTTCTTTCCATCCCCATTAAAAATATAATTAATTGCTGCATCTGTTTTCTTTTACTAAATATAACTAATGGCTCATTTTTAAGCATTAAATATTTGCTGCAGACATTTACCTGAAGATATTTCTGGCATCTGTAGTTATTTAAATTTTGCTTGGAATCACAGTAATAACTATGTGATATTCTAGGTAACCCTAGAATGAATGGGCTTGTTTGTCAATGAGAAATGTACATTCTTCAACCAATTTTGGATGATTAAAAAAATAAAATATATAAATTGCTGTAAATATCTCTGTAAATGCAATTTCTTCAATAATGTTTTTCTTTTGTGTATTAACCTTGGAAAACATCATTTCTATGTTTTCCTTGTAAAATGATAATTTTCTAAAAAGTATTTATTACCATGCTCAAGAGATTAAGCCTTCCAAACTAATAAATTAATGACAAAGTTCCCACTCTGGGAAAGGTACCTAACAATGATCTAGCCTTACGAAGTGATATCAGGAATAAAGCTAAATTATGTGATCCATGGTGGAGTGGGCTTTATTTCCCTTGAGAGACATGAACTCCATATCATGAAGTTAGAGTGAACATTACAGCTTACAAAATACTAATTGGATTTAGGAGTTAATTTTTTGGCCAGTTAATGGTAAATGTCTTTTCAAATACATTTTAAGCAAATTGTATTATTTAAGTAAACTAGTCAAATATACCACTATGGCTAATTAGTTTAGTGCTCTGAAACTCAGTAAACCAATTTAGATTATAGTTCATTTATAAGAAAGCAAATGAGTCCAAGATTTTCTGAGTCTTTATTTGGGCATGTGAATTTTGTATGCAAACTCAGCCTCATCTCACATAGTTATTAATGTGTACCAATGTTCACAAACAAAAGGATATCAGAGAAGAGATAAAACATAACTCATAACCCAATAGAAACCCACATATTGTCTTTTAAAATGATGGGTCAGTAACTTAAAAGATAATTGACAATTTCTAGTGTATTTCCTGCTTATTTCAATTTTTATTAAGGCAATAAATAATTTATAAGCAAAGTGCTAATATACAAAAAAATAATACTACATGGTTTATAAACACAAAAATAGTCTCCTGCCCCTACATCCTCATCATTATTGTCTTATTCTTTAGAACCATGAGCTTTTAATTCATTTAGCTAATTTGCAATGTATTTGCCTCCATGTTTCTAGATGATTGGCTCATATTTCAAGTTTTCACAAATTTAGATATGTCTGTAATTAAAGGGTACTTTAAGTCTCCTACACTACTCCTCCCAAAAAATCATTTCAAATTATTGCAAAAATACCCTCCCTCTTATCCTCTCAAGAATTTTACATTTAAAAAAAAAACCTAGTAAAATCAGTAGTCATTTATATTATTATGGTGATTCAAGTACTATTATTCAGTGTGGCATACAGAATAGATTCTAAAGATATGCCACAAGATTCATGTCCTTCCTTTAGTTATTCAATGAAACACTAATTTAGATACTGCTGTGAAATGATTTTGCAGACAAAATTAAGATTGCTAATCAGCTGCCTTTAACTAGAGAGATTATACTGGAGTATCTGAAAAGCCACATATAATTACAGGAGACCTTAAAAAAAGAAGAGGAAGGCAGAAGACCCACTTAAAGAGATGTGGCAGAAAACTAGGCAGGAGAAATGAGGCAGACTTGGAGAACAGAGATTCAAAGTGTGAGAGGGACTCCACCCACTACTGCTGGCTTTCAACACCAAGAGCACCAGGCGCCAAGGAATGCAGGTGCCCTCTGAAACCTGAGAATGGACCTTGGAAAACAAAAGCCAGCAAGAAAACTAGCATAGAGCTGAATCCTGCCAACAACCCAAGTGAACTGGAGGCAGATTCTCTCCCATATCCTCCAGATTAAGGGATCAGACACCTAGATTTTAGCTCAGAGAGGTCCTAAACAGATGCTTAGGGCTCCATCCATGTCGATGCACTTCTATCTACAGAACCATGAGATAATAACTGGGTATTGTTATGAGTTGGTAAAGTGTGTAGTAACTTGTTATACAGTAATAGAAACCTGATGCATGCGTCAATATATATAGACTACATATACAATACAATCACTTTTCATTTGCTAACATGTCTGAATGCAGATCACTCTGCACTTGTCATACAGCAATTGCCATGGCCATTTCCTTCATCGCCTTCCTGTGCTGGACCCACTGTTTCCTTAAAACCCAGAACTACTTCTCTCTCTCTCTCTCCCCCCCCCCTCTCTCTCTCCTTTGTGTGTGTGTGTGTGTGTGTGTGTGTGTGTGTGTGTGTGTGTGTGTGTGGAGAGTATTCTCCAATAGCTTCCTGAGAGAAAGAGTACCAAGAAATTGTCTGAATACAGAATTTTAGCTTGCAAATCATTTCTCTTCAGGATTTTGAAAAAGTGTCCAATCTTGTTCAAAAGTTCAATGTCATTCTCATGCTGGTTCCTCTACATGAAAGTTCTCCCTCTCTCTTTCTCTCTCTCTCTCTCAGCTTTGTTTTCTCCAGTAGGTCATTTTTTTCATCCCTAATATTTGAAAATTTCCTATGCTGTATCTTACTGTATTTACTTTTTCTATTAATTGTGATTACTACTTGGTTAGACCTTTCAACATGGAAATTTATGTTTGTCTAAAATGGTGTTTTTTTTATTATTTCTTTTTTTCTTTCTCCCCTCATGTCTGCTGTTCTCACTTTTTCAGTTAATGATAAATTGAATAGCTTAGTGTAATACATAAAATTATTTTAAATATTTTTTCTCCTATTACATATATTTATTTTCTGTTCTGTTTTTTGGTGTGTGTGTTTTTGGTTTTTATTTTTGGTTTTTGTGTGGTTTTTTTTTTTGGTTTTTGGTTTGTTTGTTTCTGGAGAATTTTCTCAAGCTTATCTTAAAAACCCTCCTTTGCCATTTTCATTTCTATCATGTTTTTAATTTCCAAGCATTCTTATTGTATACATATTTCTAAGGTTTCCTATTTCCTGAACATTTTCTTGTTCTATGGTGGAAATTTATTCTCTCATACCTCTAAAGAGATGTAATTTATAGTACTGGCTTTTTTTGTTCTCTGTGATTTTTCCTTTCTATAGCAATAATCTATATATATAAAGAGGTAATATGCAAATTTTTGTTACTGTGTCACAGTAATGACCATTCAACAGGCTGGGCAGAGCTGTGCACAGCGTGGGGCAGGGCTGTGTGTGCAACGGGTCACCAGGAGATGCGCGGAGAACCTCTAGGTCCCTGCCCCTGCTCCCACAGGCAGAAGCAGTGGCGGCAGCTCCCACCCAGCTCCCTCGGGTGCCAGCAGCTCACTAACGCCTACCACGGAAGCGGCACAGCAACAATGGAAGCAGCGCTGCTCCTCCCCCCGCCCCACCCCACCAGTTCCCATGGAAGCAGCGTGGCTCCCCCCCTCCACCCCTCCCCCCAGCTCCCATGGAAGCAGCAGGGCTCCCACTTGCTCCCGCGTGTGTGCTGCAGCTCCTGCTGGCTCCCGTGGAACCAGCGGGCGACCTATTGCACGCATTATCATGCACTGGGCCACTAGTTGTAGTATAATTTTCTATAGAAATAACGGAAAATATTTTAGTATTTTTTTGCTGTCATGGTTAATAGAAAGATATATTTTGAGTATTTAGAGTTGAAATGCATAAAATGTGTCCTTAGGCAGTTGTTTTTTATGTTTATAAGAAAAAGCATAAGAATTTTTATAAATTCTATTTGCACAGTTTATATATTAAAACAGGAAACATAATTGTTATCATTGACTATGCTTCATTATTGAATTCTTTACTGATATAAGAAAACTTTAATTTTGAATAGACATCAATAAGAAGAAAATCTCCCCTATGTCTAGTAACGGGTGGTCCACACTGGTTATCCGTTCTATACATCTGAATCTGTTTCTCCTCCATTACCCAGGTGCTTCTAGTGCTGACACCACTGGAAGTGTTTGAATTATATTGACTCTGGCTCTGTAGTATGTTAACATGCCTGGGGAGTCAGCTTGCTGAGTAGTAGTAGTAGCAGCATTACTGGAAGTCACTTCTATATCAAGACAACTGGCAGTAATTTAACTCTACACAAACATTATCATGAATGGTATGCCTGCAATGCCTCTAAACTTAGAGTAAATCATCTTCTCTTTATGTATATCTAAGAAATACCTGCAGATCCTTAAACACCACCTATAAGAGGGAAACTAGGATGAAAGTGAAAACAGACAATGGTCTTACCTAATTGTAATGGTTAGAATATTGCCAATATATATGACCATGTGAACATATTGCTGGGTCCATCCCAAGGTCTTGGCAGGAGGCTATGCACGTGAGAAGCCCTTAAGATTAAGCTTTGTTAAGTTTCATGACAAATCCACTCCTGCAACAAATTTGCTTTGGGTACCCATCCAGGAAACTGATTGGAAATATAGATTTTGCCCTCGAAAGCCTAGGAAATAAATCAGGATTGTACATTAAATAAATCAACTTCAAGTCAAACCTGTACCTCAATCTGAAATTCACTGCGTTAATGCAGCCCACATGAGAGCCAGCTGTGTTATCCAAAACAGGCTATCAGAAGTTAAGCAATGAGATAAAACTTCAGCATTAGAGAGATGCTTTAAACATGAATGTTAACCTACTCCCATTGTGAAATATATAGGGGGAAATAAAATTTAAAAAATTAAATCCTCCTTTGAAGTACAATTAAATAAATGGCTCTTAATGAGAGCCTAAATCATATTGCCTTATATATAAGAATTGAACTTCAGTGAAAAGCAAAGCGCTATCTTTCTCAGGCTCTGCTAATGTCATTTAGAAGGTTTCAAGCCCTCAGGGAGGAATTGGCTTCCTCTGGGAGGTGCAACTTGGACTATCTTTCACTGAAAAGGGCACAGTTAATTCAAGAAAACCAGTGTTAGGTTAAATCAAGGCCTAAACTCTCACAAACTTTACTTGTAAATAGTAGAAACAGTTAATGGTGCACATAATGTTATTGATCACTGGTCTCATATATAACCCATTTAGAAGACAAATGAATTCCTTGTTCTTGGAGCAGTTTTTCAAGGCAAAATTACATTCTCAGAACTCAACAGTTACAGTTGCCAAAATGCGAAGCAATGATTCAGTTTTATCTGGGTGTAAGAAGGTAGAAGAAAAGAAAAAAAAAGTAGGTTTCAGCTTCAGTAGATATCAATCAATGTATACCAGTTTCTTAGAGCCCATGATTTTAGACTTGAATTCAGTTGTGGAACTTTCTCATCCAGAGATTTTGAAGGGCATATTATATTTACTATATCATGTGGGGACAAGTGAGCTGCATGCTACCCTACCTGTAAAAACCAGCTTCTGTGTCAGAGGGTGATATTCAGATTGTTGGTACCATTTTTGCAAAGTTTAGAGTGTGCTATTAATTGCATCCCAGATCCCCAGTCTTCCTACGGCTGCCATCCTTTCCCATGATCCATTTTCCCTATGGAGCCCAGCCCTCTGGCACTCAGTGCTGCTTTTTCTTTGTTAGGACGTTCTAGTGACTAGTCTCACACTCCAATAAGAAGCCATTTTCTAATATTTTTTAAAATATATTTTATTATTATTATTATTTTTTTTTTACAGAGAGGAAGGAAGATGGATAGAGAGCCAGAAACATTGATGAGAGAGAAACATCGATCAGCTGCCTCCTGCACACCCCCCACTGGGGATGTGCCCGCAACCAAGGTACATGCCCTTGACTGGAATTGAACCTGGGACCCTTCAGTCCGCAGGCCAACGCTCTATCCACTGAGCCAAACCAGTTATGGCAGAAGGCATTTTCACTAGTGTGCCACAGTGGTCATTTCTACTACCTTTTGCCATAGAACGGCTTGGGCCGAAGGAAACTGCCTGTTGGGAAATGTCATTGATTATCAGAAGGGCTGATCGCCAGGCTTCACACTAATAACATATATCACTTTGTAGTACACTTGAACATTAACAATTTTGTGATTTAAAAAATAGGTTCCGTGTATCGGTACCTAAAAGTGTCTATCTAGCCTTGCTTCAGCCTAGGCTGAAATACTATCAAATTATGCAAGTTCTTTTTCCAAAGGAAATGAGGAGAAAAATATTTTCATTGACAAAGTCTCTTTCCAATTCATCCTATATAATAATAGCTTAATATATTAAGTGTCCAGTCATCCCATGTCCAGTCGACTATTAAACCAATCAAAGCGTAATATGCTAATGATATGCTAATCCCACTCAACCACTCGCTATGACATGCATTGACCACTTGGGGGCAGATGCTCCAACCTGTAGGTTAGCTTGCTGCTGGGATCTGGACGATTGGAATGAGCGAGATTGGCTGGACATGCCCCGGAGCCCTCCTGCGCTCCCTCTGCAGCCCTGATTTTGCACTGGTGGGGTCCCTTGGCCTGGCCTGTGCCCTCTCGCAATCCAGGCCACTCACCTTGGGACGGAGCCAGACACAAGGCTCATGGATAGCGAGTGCTGCTGGGACGGCATGAGCCTCTCCTGATCAGAACTGATTGAATGTGAGCCCAGAGCAGGTGCAGTGGGGCTGCGATGAGTGGGAGTAGCAGGTAGGAGATGCAGGCAGCGTTGGACTTCGGGTTTCAGCCCAATCCTCGTAGGCCACCCAGAGGGACCCCACGCGAGCATGAATTTGTGCAACGGTCACCTAGTCATTTATAAAAGCCACCTCCCCTGTTCTGGGGAGAAGTAAGAAAGGGAAAGGGTTATTCTCATGAAACTCCCTACTAGGAAGGAAGTATATGGAATGTTGAAGAAACAATAGTTTTCCTATAAATTGTCTTCTTATGCCTGGCAATTTTTTTCATATTTAAATAGGCAACCAGCCCAGCCAGCATGGCTCAGTGGTTGAGCATCAACCTATGAACCCAAGAGGTCGTGGTTTGATTCCTGGTCAGGGCACATACCTGGATTGCAGGCTGGGTCCCCCATGGTGAGTGTACAGGAGGCAGCCAATCAATAATTCTCTCTCATCATTGATATTTCTATCTCTCTCCCTCTCTCCATCCCCCTTCCTCTCAGAAATCAATAAAAAAATATGTTTTTTGTTTTGTACAATGTAATAGTCATTTTATCATAGAATGTACAAATTACCAGATTTTTAAAGTAATTTTCCTTAGGTCAGTCTACTGATCCTGAATGTATTTTTTTTACTTTCCTATCTTGAATATAATTCTATGTTAGTGTTCTGGGATATGAGAAATAGAAATAAAATGGAGTTCCATTTTTCAGAAGACAATCCCATGCTCCAGTCTTATGTATTAAAGTTACACTTGATGATGATATCAGGTGTCCCCTGATGTAACCATACTACCACAAAGAGTTGTGAAGATTGGACACCAAACAACCCTAGGTGATGTCATTCACATAGATTATTCAGTGTGGCACTGTCCAAGTTTGTGTATTATATAACTAGTTGTAGTAATCATTGGACCTAGGCTTCCTGTCAGAATCTGCTTTTGCCCTTGAAACACAAGTACTCATAAGGTATATTTACCTCCTTGAAAATGGGTGAGAAGTGAATACAAAGACAATAAAGCAACAACAAAAACACACCTCAATATATTGTCCTGTCACAGTAGTGCATACAAAAAAATACAAGTAATATCCTATATAATAAAGAGGTAATATGCAAATTGACCCTCACGCCCTTGCACAAGATGGCCGCCCCCATGTGGTCAAAGATGGCCACCACAAGATGGCTGGCAGGGGAGGGCAGCTGGGGGTGACCAGGCCTGCAGGGGAGGGCAGTTGGGAGTGATGGGGCTGGCAGGGAAAGGCAGTTAGGAGTGACCAGGCCGACAGTGGAGGGCAGTTGGGGGTGATCAGACCAGCAGGGGAGGGCAATTGGGGGTGACTGGGCCTGCAGGGAAATGCTGTTGGGGGTGACAGGGCCGGCAGGGGAGGTCAGTTGGGGGTGACTGGGCCTGCAGGGAGGGCAGTTGGGGGCAATCGGCCTGGCTGGGGAGCTGTTAGGCCTCGATCAGGCTGGCAGGGGAGTAAGGGGAATAGTTAGAGGGTGATAAGGCTGGCAGGCAGGTGAGCAGTTGGGAGCCAGCAGTCCCAGATTGTGAGAGGGATGTCCAACTGCCAGTTTAGGCCCAATCCCACAGGCAGTCAGACATCTCCCGAGGGGTCCCAGATTGGAGAGGGTGCAGGCTGGGCTGAGGGACACCTGCTTTCCCCCCCGCACCCCCCCCCGCCAGTGCACTAATTTCATGCACCAGGCCTCTAGTATTGTCTATAAAAGTAAAATAGATAACAAAAACATTGTGAATGACTGAATATAGTTGTAAAATTAAATGCAGCAGTTATGGAATTATCTAGAGAGGGAAGAAGTCCAAATAAACCATCAAAAAAGTCTGATAGTCAATGCAGTAAAGGGGACAGGGCCCAGAGCTCCAAGGTCAGAGTTCTTCCTAGGATGCATTGCCCATATGTTTTAAAAGGAAGATTAAACTAACTGAACATTAAGAACTCATGCTACATTTAGATTTTTTTATTATAGTAAGTAGTGCAAACTCTTTCAATTCCTAAGTCCTAAGAATGTAACATTGACGAGTGAATGCCTTTATGGTTGTTTTTAAAAGAAGCTTTCAGTAAATGTTGTTCCTGCTCACAGCAATCTTATACTGACTTATTTTACTTTGTATTATTCTCATTTGTGAAAGAAGAGTCTTTAGTTTGATTTTCTTTTTTTTTTTTTTCTGGAAGTCACTGCAAATTTAATTTCCCTTTAAGCAATAGACTGCTGGTAAAAAGAAAAAAGAAAAAGAAAAGAAAAAAACACAACACTCTCCTTCATGCCACAGTTTAAAAAGATTGAGAGTTTTGAAGGGGAAAACATTAAGTTCAGATAAGAAAACCCCCGAGGCTCTGGGAAGGGAGGCCTAAATTTAGTAAGTGAGAGATATAACAGAAGTCTGAGTTCTACTATTTGGCTTCCAGGGAAAATCCATTCTTTCTACATTCTCAGTTCTACCTCCCACCTTTTATTTTCAATCTTGTTTCCATTTTCCTGAGAATGCTTATCTACTCAGAATTCTGGGCTCAAGAGCAGACAGCCACTTGTTGCCATTCCTCCACCTAAGCCTCTCTTCTTCAAGTTAATTCTTTATCTTCTTTTAAAAAAATATTCTAAATACATTCTTTGAAAGAACAATTACATTTCTCAGAGTAGTTTTTTTTTGAGTAATAGATTAAAACTCTTATTGTCCAATATCTTAAGGAGCGATTAAAATGCATATTGATGCACTGTATTTGACTATCACCATTAAACTCTTCAATACTTTATGGTTATCGATCACAACATCTAGAGCAACAAGCAAAAAAAGGAAGCAAGCACTATAACATCTAAGGTCAACCAGGGAAAAGGGTTGGCAGGAACAGACATGTTATTTTGATGATTGCAACGAACATGTGAGGGGTTCGTCTCCTCTAGTTGCTGCTGGGGGTGGAATTCATGTGATATTGCAAGAAAATGAATTTTCTGACGCTTGCATGGGAGAATGAACGGTTTTTAAATCCCCGCGTTTCCAAAGACCCATTTCCCTTAGTCCAGGTAAAGAAGAAGTGTAGCTGGGGCTTCAGTAGAGCTAAAATCAGAGCCAGTGTCCAGAGTTTCCCTTCCATGTTGGAGCAGAGTCCAGTCCAGCATCAGGCTAGTTTTTACTAGCGTTTCCCTCTGCAGTCCATTAATTCACTGCATGTGGGGTCCTCAGGGCTACATGGCAATGGAGGAAACACAGGCAAATACACACAAACCAAGAGCATGTGAGCAATAAGAGCAACCTCGGCGATAAGAGAGAGAACACCTTTGTTTAGGTGATTATTTATTCCCAGATGTTGGTATGCTTACAGTGGTCACACCCATTTTGGCCAACTATCTCTGTCCTCAGATTTGCTTAACAGGCAAATACCTCCCCCAGTTTCCCCAAATTTACTGGGCATATGTGCCTACCTTTCCCTTTGTTGGATTCCTTCCCCCAATATTTTGCATGGGATAGGCCCCCATGTCCCCTGGGGAGTGTGAAATTGCAGTTTCCTTGTGAAGCTGCCCAAATGCAGTGGGTATACTATCTGGCCTTCCCTTTGCTTCTTTCCTATTATTAATAACTAGCTAATCACAACAGTATCAATGAAATCCCAATGATATCTCTGTCTTTAGACTTCATGTTCCAGTAGAGCTAAGGAAACGAACACAAGCTTTTGAGAGATTCTATTTAAGAACAACGACTACAAAGGAGCATTGGACAAACACTTATCTTCTGAGAATCCAAGTGAAAGTCCAGTTAACTTTTGTTTTTTTCCTACTACTAGTGCTAGATTTCTCATGAATGAAGAGGACATTTTATTGCAAAGATAAATAAGACCACATTTGACTTGACATATCAATATGTTTTTCTTTAATTCTTAATTTAAAATGCAGTGTAGTTATTCAGCATTCTTTAGGAAAGCTAATTGTTTATCAATATAATAGAAAACTAGAAGAAGAAAAAGAATATCTTACATTTTGGTAACCATATTAAGACCTATTTTCCATATAAAATTTAATAGGATCCTGTGCTCTCTACTTAGCATGGTTAAACAATTCTGTTTGCTTTGTTTTCTGTAGGTGGCATTGCTGCTGCTTCTGTCTTTTTCACCCTATTTCTCCAATCTAAAATCTTTCCCTTTCCCTACAAATGTTTTTTTCCTTGTTCTGTGCAATTCCTATCCATTTTCTTGATGCCTGGTTTATAATTTTCACTTCTTCCAGGAAGCTTTTCACGAATACAATGGCCCACAGTAGTAAGTGCATCTTGCTGTTTACTATCATATTGTTGATGATCTGTCCTGCTTGACAAAGCACACTGTATTGTCTGAAGCCCAAGATCAGAAGTCTTGGTACATGGGTTCAAGTTTTTGCCCTACCACTTATAATTTCTGAAGCTATGCTTTTCAATCTCTAAAATTAATTGAAATTTTTTTTCAATTTTCATGTGTGTTGAGAGTTGAATAAGGAAAAATGTTAATGTGCAACATGCCACCTGTGTGTCATAATCTACAGTATGTAAAAAAACATACTGTGGATTATGAAAATAGGGACTAAATTCTCTGAAATCCCTTCCAAGCATAAATGTTTGAACAATACAGGTGCTCAATAAAGATATTTTGTTTGATTGAGTCCCAAATAGAGTTGTTTAAAACAAGTCTCAATCTGTTTGTATTTTTTCTAATACATGTAATTAACAGTAGATGTTCATAGCCATTATATAGTTATATAACATGCTACTATATTACATTTTAGACTTCCTTTAGAAAGAGCTTAGATTTGTAAAAATAGGGGAAAACATTTATGGAAGATTATTTGTATTGTTTACTATAAACTAACAATTTTTTAGTTTACTACTTATCTTGGAAATATGAACAAAGATAATTTGATGGGAATAAATCTATTTTCAAGGTCACTGAAAACATTTAGTTGAGGTATTATTTTTCATGCTATTTGGTGGAATTTCTATAAGGTGCTACAAATACCACCTCTAAAAATGCTAACCCCAAATATTGTGTATGATATAGTTTCACTTTGTCAATTTTTATGTGATAAACTACATATAACATTTATCATCTTAACCATTTTAAGGTTCATAGACCTATGAAACAGGAGGTCACGGTTCGATTCCAAGTCAGGGCACATGCCCAGGTGGCAGGCTCAATCCCCATAGGGAGGCATGAAGGAGACAGCTAAACAATAATTCTCTCTCATCATTGATGTTTCTATCTCTTTCTCCCTTCTCCATTCCTCTCAGAAAGCAATAAAAATATATTTTTAAAAACACTAAAATATACGGGAATCTTTATACCCATTAAACAGTAACTCTCTGTTCCCTGCATTCCCTAGTCCCAAATAACTACTATGCTGTCTTCTGTCTCACTGATTTTTACTGCTCTAAGTAACTCATATAAGTGAAGTTTCATAATATTTGTGAGGTTTTTTGTGACTAGATTTTTTTCACTTAGCATAATATTCTCAAAATGCATCCATGTGGTGGCATATTGCAGAATTTACTTCCTTTTTAAGGCTGAATAATATTCCATTGTGTGTATATACCAAATTTGTTTTGTTTCGTTTTCTTCATTCATCAGTGGACACTTGGGTTGCTTTCATGTTATAATTATTGTAAGTAATGCTACCACAAGCATAGGTATATAAATATTTCTTCAAGACCTTCCTTTCAATTTTGTTGTATAAACCCAGAAAAGGAATTTATGGTACCTAAAATATTATAAATATTAATTTCCATAATTCTCTGCCTCTAGCCTTGTTTAGAACCTGATTATGTCTCGCCTGGGTTCTTAAAACAACCTTCCAACTTTGCCTCAAGAATTGTACACACTAACCAAGTCTTCCTACAGACAGAGGACTATTTCAATAATACAAATTTGCTTATATGCTTGCCTTAATTAAAACCACTAGATGATGCCCTGTTGTCTTTAGAACGAAGTCGAGATTATTTTAGGAGCTCTACAAGCTCCTTGGGTAACTAACTGCACACTGTATCTTCAGACATATTTTCACACATTTCCTTCAAAACCTTACTTTCCAGCCATATTACATTTCCACTCAAAACAGCAATGTTATTTTCTGCCTCCAGCCCATAGCTTGTGCTACTCTATCTTTTGGGAATGCTCCTCATCTTCCCCATTCACCTGGCGATTCAATCTTCATATTAATTATAAATCGTGTTTCCTCTCTGGATCTTTTTCTGATGCCACCGTGCAAAGCAGTTAAGTGGCTTCCACCATATGCTGCCATAGCACAGACCATACTCCCTATGGTAATACTCAGCATAATTTATTCTGTTCAGATTGTATATTATCTGTCTCTCCTAATAGACTATCAGCATCATAAGGGCAGTGGCAACATCTGTAGCCCCATTCTGTGCCTCACTCAGAGTGATCAATTAGGTCTTTATTTGTCCGGTGAAGAGCAACGTGGAAGGCTGCAGGAATAGCTGCAGCATTTATATACTCCCAGGAGACTCCTGGAACTCATAGGAATTTGAGACAATAAAAACCCCATGGGTTGATATCTGACCTCAACTTTCCTGTTAAGATTTTAACTCAGCTAAGTCTGTTAATTTGGGGTTCAAATATGAAGAGAGTAATATGAAAGTCCACATATGAAATGTTACAATAACATTAGTGTTTATTTTTAAAGTAAAAAATATAATTACAAGTTTTGTGTTCTTTTTTACTTTGTTGTAAAGAGAAGCTATTTTTCTAATAAGAACATATTTTTGACCTCTACACTTTCACCTCTCACATATATATTTAGGATTGCATAATTATTTGAAGATAGGATCCCACAAAAAAAGTCTCTTAATGCATGTATAGTTTTTGTGTAGCTAATTATGTAAATATGTATTGATTGAGTGAGAGTAAATAAACTGGTCTCCTTTTTGTGTTTCAACTTTTATTATCATTTCTCCAATGTTTATAAAATTCTCTAAGCAGTAATTTTTTTTCTTTAGGTAATCTGATAGCAGTTTATTAAACAGAATAAAACTATGTTCGTTAGTCATAGTAGGATATATATGGATTCTGGGGATCATTTTCATATATCTGAGAATAACAGAGTGGTGCATTTTCTTTATAATGTATTCAAGATGTGTAGGTTTCTATGATTAAAGAAAAGGTAAAAAGAATCAATACATTTTCACAAAGTCTATATGTTCAGAACATAAAACTACAGTTGTCACAAAAGTTCCTTGTCATTAAATTTCCAGCTTTCAAACTTATATAAAAAATGTTAAAAACTACCTCAAATAAATGAACTTTATTATTGTTTTTAGTTTGCCCCCACCCCCACCCCCGTATTATAATCATTATCATTTTTATTTCTTGATTTGTTGGGAAAAGGTTTATGTGTTCCTCCTTCTAACTGGGGTCTATGTCTAAAGTTTAATAAGACCAAAAGTGAAGATGCCTCATTTATCTTATTCCCCTCGGGTGCTCCAATTCACAGAGTTGAAAGTTAGCTCTGATTTTTCTTTGGGGATCTTACTGCACTAATGAGCACTCAGGTGTAATACCTGGAAGAAGTTTTGCAGGTGGAAATTTTTACTTATGGTGAGAACAAGCATGCAATCCCAGTGCAAAGTGATTTATTACAGCTTTTTGCAATACCAGCAAAATGGTTCATACTTGCCAATTTTTGCTTTATGTGCAAACTTTTTAAAACAGAAGTCACTGTATTCTTGGCACTAATTATGGTAGCATTTTCAAAAAGTATAAGTTCAGAGAAAAGTTTGGGTGTCTTTAAGGACAACTGTTCTTGAAGCAACATGACAGTGGTCTTGGTAGAAGGCTTTTTGTTACTTACAATCACACTAGAGGCCAGTACACGGATTAGTGCACTGGTGGGGTCCCTCAGCCTGGCCTCACACTCTTGCAATCTGGGACCCTTCAGGGGATGTCGGACTGCCGGTTTTGTCCAAATCCCCGGGATCAGGCCAAACTCGGCAGTCCGACATCCCCCAAGGGATGTAGTAGTGCACGAAGTGGCAGGGGAGGAACCAGAGTCTGGGCCAGGTGTTGAGCTGCTCCCACTCATCCTGGCCCCACTGCACCTGCCGCCACCACCACTTTGGTAGCGTTGCTGCAGAGGCGGTAGGGTTCACACTGCCACAGCTGCCCAGCATCTGGCGCCCGTGGGTCAGCTGAGTGGTGCTCCCATTGTGGGAGTGCATTGACCACCAATGGGGAACTTCTGCATTAAGCATCTCTTCCTGTTGGTCAGTGTGTGTCATAGTGACTGGTTGGTCATTCAGTCAATCGGTCATTCGGTCTCTTAGGCTTTTATATATAGATGTTTTAAAATATCCCAGAATACCATACAATCCTGTCTACTAGAGATAATGGCTCTACTTTGAAAATATAAATATATGCACAAAGACTTCCTATTAATGCAAATTACTTTAAATTGCATTTATATCCACAGAAATATGTTAATATATTATGTGACATAATCAGTGAATAATTTATCTTTACAAATATATAGTTTAATGACTTTTTATATATTTCATGGGCTTTTTAATTTCACTTTCTTAAGTTTTGAATTGGACTTTGTACATTTTGTGCTTAAAATTTTTATCTTGAGAGTTGTAGTGGCCTCACTTATATATGATAGCATATTTCATTGTATTGTTTCTCTACAATAAAATCAATATATATATTAAATATATCAGTGGCACAACAAACCCAGTTTGTCATTTTAAAGATTTTATCACTCCCTCTGGGACAGTTCATCAGGGAAATATTATAATGCTTCCACTTTAACTAGAGGAAAGTTTAAAAAAAAAAACAACTATATTCTGTTTCTGCCTTAGAAACCATTTTATCAACTGAATGATGATCAGTTTCCACTGCTTTCAGTACCTAAAATGCATGGCTCTTGTAGCTCACACAAGAAGAACAATCTCTTCCTAACAAATTTATTTGCTGGCATAAGCTATTCAGTGGTTTATACTCTACTCACAGTAACTCTGAAGCTTCCTTGGAAAGGTCTACAAATATGAATCCACAGACTTATTGAATTAGAATCACAGTTTTAACATCACGCTCTCATAGGAAAATCGCCTATGTGATATCAGTGTATTTAGATCACAGGATAGGAAAGTCTTTGGGTCATAAGATCCATAGTGGTGGTGGTGATTTCGATGATGATAATGAAGATAGCTAAAACATAAAGGTGTGCCCGGCTGGCATAGCACAGTGGTTGTGCACCAGCCCATGACCAGGAGGGCAGAGTTCAATCCCCAGTCAGGGCCGATGCCCAGGTTGCTGGCTTAATCCCCAGTAGGGGGCAAGCAAGAGGCAGCCTATCAACTTTCTCAATATTGATGTTTTTTTCTCTCTCTCCCTCTCCCTCCCTCACTGAAATCAATGAAAACATATTTTAAAAAATCATAAAAGTGTGTTCTAACTCCTTTATATCCTTACAATGATATAAAATGAGTCTATTCTTTATACTATTTTTAGCAGAAGAAGAAACTGAAGCATAGACAGTTAATTAGCAAAAGGTCATAAAACTTTCCAGATCCAATACCTGTCAGTATCTACCTCCATGAATTTCTTCATCACACACACACACACTCACACTCTCTCTCTCTCTCTCTCTCTCACACACACACACACAACCTCAAATAACATCCCACTTGACTGTGTTTAAGGAAACATTACTGTAAACCCATATGCATTGCTCATATAACCACCTTAAATTTCCATTATGGGAAAGGGAGTCAGAACTCAGAGTATTTGCCTCAATTCAAGGAGGAAATACATTTATTTTGCAACCGTCTATGTATAATAACTGACACAACATATTCTATAACTCATTGACAACAAAAACACAGTTTTACAACTTACAGTTTTCTTGTGTCTTTTGCAATTAATGTATCTTTACCCAAACTTGCAATTTTGGGGGGACTTCTATGCTGTATTAATTATATAAAAGACTGTCTTAAAATAAAAGGCATAGCCGAACTCAGTGATTCATGAGGGCTGCTTTAACAAAGTACCTCAACCTGGGATCTTCGAACAGCAAAAGTTATTCTCTCACAGTTCCAGAGGCCAGAAGTCACTGAAAATGAAGGTCTTGTCAGTGTTGGTTCCTTCCGAGGGCAGAGAGGGAGAATCTGTTCATGACTCCCCCCGAGCTTCGCATGCCGACCGGCAATTGCTGACATGCCTTGGCTTACAGACGCATCATTCCAAGCTCTGCCTGTGTTTTCACATGCTATTCTCTGTATGCCTCTGTGTCCAAATTTCCCTCATGTTGTATGAATACCAGCTGTACTGGGGTACTGGGTAAAGACCCACCTTAATGACCTCATCTAATCTTAATTAAATTGGCAAAAATTCTGGTTTCCAAATTTGGTCACATTCACAGGCCTTGTGGTTTGGGAAGTTAACTTTTCTCTGGGGGTGTGGAGAGACAATTCAACCCATAATGATACTTTTAATTATAAGCATATTTTCCCCACAATAATATGAAGCACTAATTTGACCTCATTTTCAAAACATTCATTGAAAATATTACTCTTTATAATATGGTTAATATGTGCCATGCATTGTACCTATACCAGTTCATGAAATTTTCACCATACGTTTAAGCAGTCGGGGGGTTTAGACCAGGAAAGTCTGGCTCCAGAACCCGCCCTATTGATCTTACACCAAATTCCTTCTTTATTCTCACACACTCCTGAATCGTTCCTCTTCTTTCTCCCTCGCCTCTCACTTTGCCACCTCAGAATTCTTCCAGTTTGTCCTTCAGATCAATCTCTGTTGCCTCCATATACATTCTAGACATCTTTTATTATTGCTCAAAATTTACACAAGTGATATTGTTTGCTAATTGCAAGATATCAAAAAATGTAACTTAAACTAGCTTGCTAAAATACACAGGAATGGTAATGGGTGTAAGGGTCACTCTTTCAAGCTCTCAATGTTAAAAGTTGGGGTCTTATATAGAAAATAACAAAAGCAAACTATAACGTCTAATAAGTATTTTCAGAGGTTTGGATTCAAAAGAGTTTGATAATGAATCTGTGCTCTGTTGCAAAGTAGCTTGCACACAGAATTTTATTTAATTTCTTTAAAATAAGATATATAAAATCAACAAACGACAAGTGTTGGCAAAGATGCAGAGAAAAAGGAACTCTTTTGCACTGCTGGTGGGAATGCTGACTGGTGCAGCCACTGTGGAGAACAGTATGGAGTTTCCTCATAAAACTAAAAATGGAACTCCCATTTGACCCAGTGATCCCACTTCTAGGAATATATCCCAAGAAACTAGAAACACGAATCAGAAAGGATATATGCACCCCTATGTTCAGAGCAGCACAGTTCACCATAGCTAAGATTTGGAAACAGCCTAAATGCCCATAAGCAGATGAGTGGATTAAAAAACTGTGGTATATCTATACAATGGAATACTACGCTGCAGTAAAAAAGAAGGAGTTCCTACCATTTGCAACAATATGGATGGAGATGGAGAATATTATGTTAAGTGAAATAAGCCAGGCAGAGAAAGATAAATATCACGTGATCTCACTCATTTGTGGCATATAATGAACGGCATAGACTGATGAACAAGAACAGATCCAGAGGCGGAGAAACGTCGATCAGAACATCATACCTCAGGTAAGGTAGGGGAGGGTGGGGGTAAGGTGGAGAGATCAACCAAGGGACTTGTATGCATGCATATGAACCTAATCAATGGACACAGACAACAAGGGGGTGGGGCATAAGCGGGGAGTGGGGGGTTATGGAGCAATAAGGACACATATGTAAAAAGTAAAAATTTTAAAAATTATAAAATAAAAATAAAATACTAAATCTAATCAATACTAGTGGTCACCATAACCTTAAGAGAAATTGTTTCATGTGACAAAAATTTTTAAATGAAACTCTCTATAGCCTGAAAATTATTTTGGAAGGAAACAAAGAGAAGTTACCTTCAAAAGTCATAAGGATTGTAATTGAAAGTCAATATATTTGGACTCTTGAACTAAAGTAAGTAATTTGTGTTTTTGCCTCCCTGACCAAGTTTTTATAAAGCTACAAAAAGAAATTGACAGCCAGTTTGAAATGGAATTGCCAGGGCCTAGAGCAAAGAATATCCTTACATGATATTATTCTACAATGTCATTATAATTTTAGATATTTTACAACAGCATATTGTACAATTATCCCAAACAAACTTAGAAACTAATTCTTTGAATGGTTAGCAGCAATTAAAAAAAAAAAAAAAAAAAAAAAAAAAAGGACATGAAAGGATTTAACCCCTTTCAGAAGGAATTAAGAAACTGGGAAGGCACTTGAGTATCCTTTATTGGCCCCTCTTGCCTTTTGTGCCAAGAGGGACCCTCTTCTCACAATCCAATTGCCTTCAGCTGTTGCCTGAGCTTCCTGTTCATGCTGAGCTTGGAGCCTAGTGGTGGCTGGTACCATGGATCTGTCTCATACCCAATTGTGTGAGCTGGGCCCTCACTGGAGAAGAAACCCGAGTTCCCCGAGATATGTGATCAGCACCGGGACCCCGCCGGCAGGCCAGCGGTTCCCAAGCCAGGTGCTGGGTGTGGAGGCCACAGGGGCAGAGGCTACCAAGGAGAAAGAACTGAACCTCACATCACCCTGGTTGGCACTGGAGGATGGCTGGTTAGCCAAAGACGGGTAAGATTCCTCAAGGAAGGAACAACCTAAGACAGGCACAGTCGCAGAGGGGCCATCAGGAGAGAACTTGGGGGGCAACAGAAGTGGGGCACAGATCCTCACCCCCCCCAACATTGCAGGGGCTTGAACCCTCGCCCCTTCTGAAGGAGGTCTCCTGCCCCCATGGCTGCTTCGCGCTTCCCACACCCAGCTCAGATCGGGACCCCCGGCAACAGAAAGAGACTTGGCCCAGCTCAGATTGGGACCCAGGTAACAGACAAGAGACTTGGCCAACAGCAGCTGCCCTATATCTAAATTCAGCCTAGCATCAGGAATGCTCAGGGCCCACTCAGGAAAAAAATTTTAAAGGAAAGAAATGGTGGGAAAAAGATACAGAGGCAAAGAAGCATTGAACAGACTGTCAAACTACATCAGGGAGACAGGGGAGGTTGGGCGAGGGGGGCTGTAAGAGACCAACCGAAGGACTTGTACGCATGCATATAAGCACAACCAATGGATACAAGACACTGGTGGGGGGGGAGGGCGGGCAGGTGAAGGCATGTACTGGGGGGTAGGGGAGGCCAGGGGGAGATCAATGGGGGAAAAAAAAGGAGACATATGTATTACTATTTGTAATACTTAAAACAATAAAAAAATAATAAAATAAAATAAGATACACACACACACACACACACACACACACACACACACACACACACACTGAGTGGCCAGATTATTATGATCTCTGAACGCATAATAATCTGGCCACTCAGTGTATATCCTATATAATAAAAGGCTAATATGCAAATTGTCCACTCGACCAGGAGTTTGACCAGCAGGCAGGCCGGCCAACCACCCATGTCGCCCCTCCCCCTGGCCAGGCTAGCCAGACCCCACCCATGCACGGATTCATGTACCAGGTCTCTAATATATATATATATTTTGAGTGGCCAGATTATTATGTGTTCAGAGATCATAATAATCTGGCCAATCAGCGTGTGTGTGCGTGTGTGTATATATCTTACCTAATAATAAACAAACATGTAAATTGACTGTACCTCCACTATGCCCACAGCCAATCAGAGTGAGTGTGCAAATTAGAAGGCCAAAGATGGTGGCTGCCCAGCTGCTCCAGGCACAGAGTGGCCAGGTGGGGCTGGATGCCTGGTATGAGAGCGAGGGCCAGGGACAAAGGGATCTATAGGAGCGAAGTGCCACAGCGAAGACAAGACTGCAGACTCCAGAGTCTGCAGGGAAGACGAAGATGGCAGTCTGCAGTGAAGCAGCCAAGATGAAGTGGCCAGAGTCTGCAGTGAAGATGAAGAAGGCAGACTCTGGCCAGAGCAAAGGCCTAGGTCCCGGGTGCCGGAGGAAAACCAGTGCTGGAAGCCAAGGGAAGGAAGGCCTATTACACTAATCTCTTCATGCATATGGGATATATATATCCCTTAAAATCCCCTTTTAACAGATTAGAAACCTTACGTAGTTCGTGAAGTTGGGTAACTTACTCCAGCTCAGATATCTAATAAAAAAATAAATACCAGAAAGCAGTCTTGAGCCTGCATTGGACTATCCCATAATACTTTTTGTAAAATTATTTCTAAGAATTAAATGAAAGTATACATTTACAAATTATTTCCCTATGACTCCCCTCCTTTTTTTTAACTTTTCCTGTCTCCCCCACCTTAAAATATGTCTAAGTGACAATGCAAGGGCACATTCCAATTCTCAGTCATATTACATTCTCCTGCTATTTTCAGTCAGATATCAACATTATATATGCTTATCTTTGACTAATTCTTATAAATGACATCAGAACTTAACCCCAAATAACAACAAATGCATGAATAAATAAAAAAAATGTGATAATATTGTAAGATATATTTTTAAATATGCTCACATTTCCCTTTTAAATGGGACATTAATAATTAGCACTTGGTGTTAAATATAAATATTCTGTTATGTACATTTATCATGTTTATGGCTTACTGTGTTAATCAGCTTGGGTTGCTATAACAAAATGCCATATGCTAAGTGGCTTAGGAAGCAAGTATATTTCTCACAGTTCCGGAGGCTGAGAAGTCCAAGATCAAGAGCACCCCTCCTGGCTCAGAGACAGCTGTCCTCTTGTTCTGCCTTCACGTGGCCTTTCCTGGGAGCATGTGGGAAAGGAGAGACAGAGAGACAAAGGAGTAACAATTTTAAAAAGTCAGAAAAAGAGAAACACATCTCTCCTCTTCTTCCAAGCCTTACAATCCTGTGGGATTTGAGCCCTTTATGAACTCATCTAAACCTAAGTACCTCCTAAAGGCCTTATCAATAAATTGGGAGTTAGGGCTTCACAGTATAAATTTGTAGGGGAACACAATTCTGTCCATAAACTGATTCTATTCGTCTTACTTAAAATGATTCATATGTAGATAATATAAGAACTTGAATGTAGGAAAAAAATGTGAAGCAGAATTTAAAATATATCATAATCAATGAATTCTAATTTTACATTTTATATAGTAAGTCTTAATTCTTTTATAATGATTATCATTAGATTGTCTTAGCTTGCCTTTGGCTATCTGTACTTAGATTTGAGTTTTCCCATAACATTAGGTAGAGACTGTTTCTGCTACAGTCACAACAACTACAGAGGTTGTTGGCATAATCTATTGTAATTAAATCCCCATTTATGGAAACTCTAGTGTTTGAATTAAGAGTGTTCTATTTCAATAAAACCTCGATATGTAAAATCTTATTATCCATGTTACTACTCAAATGTTAAAAAGCTCAGACTGAAAACAGTTACATAGTCCATTTCCATTTAAGAAAATAGCTTTAATAGAAAAAAATAAAATGTGCTATTTACCACATTGGTATTTTTGCAAGTCTTCTTGAAAAAAGCTTTTACCTTTCTGTTTTACAACCATATTAAAGCCAATTATAGAAGAAGTCAATTTTCAGAACAAAACGCATTGCTGTTAAGTCAATTATGCTAGTCAAATTGTGCTTTCAAAGGAAGGTGTTGTGCTTACAGGTATTGAGGAAGAAGCTTATATTCATTTCAGAAGTCTCAGGGCCCCCCTCACAGTGTGAGCTGGAAGGGTAGTCTAGGCATCTCTGGGCCAGTAGATACATGCAGTTCCCATTCCATTTTCTATACCATTTTCTATGCTCATTCCATCAGCATTTTCAGTAAAATGGGAAATATCAATTTAAATTCCCAAAATAAATACATAAACCATTCTTTAAATCGTTTGTTTGTTTTTGGTATGGTTAGCAGCCAAAGAACATGCTGTTCTTTTTATATAAAAAGATGTAATTTACTTATAATTGCCTATTAACAAGGCTTACTATTTTATGATTTGATTTGATTTATGTATGTGGGAGTGATGACATTACTTGAATCAATCTATATTCTTTCATGTGTTGGAGGAGGGTGTGTGGGGTAGAGAGAAAGAAAGAGATATAGAGAAAGGGGAGGGAGAGAGAGAGGGTGAAGTGGGAGAGAGAGACGGGGAGAGAGAAAGAGAGATTTAGAGAGAAAGTTTATTTGCCAAATACCATTTTAGGTTCTGAGAATGTCAAGATGGACCAGCTCTTGTACTCGAGAAACCCACCATCTGCCAGGAAAGACAGAGACATGTACCAGAAGCTACCAAACTGTTGGATTTGTATGAGTTTGTTGGTACAATGAGAATAATATAATATGCTGCAGCAGCACAGAACACGGACTCATACATTCTCTCATGCAATAAGAAAACAAAGTCAGGAATGGCTTCATAGACAAGGATTAACTTTACCCAAAGAGAGGTCCGGGAGATAACTCTAAAGCCGTGGAATTTCCCAAGGTACAGGAATGTCTTTGTTTTTAATGGTGAGCTACTGCACCACACTTAGTAGTTGATGCTAATGAGATGAGTCAGGTTGGGAGGTGACTATGCCAGAAAGACCAACCATGTGAACAAGTAACTGCCTGGGCAATGATTCCATCAATTTTGCCTATATAATGAAGCTCCAATAAAAACTAAGGGCAACTAAATTCAAGTGAGCTTCCTGGGTTGACAATCCTCTATGTATCTCATCATACACAGATAACAGAAGGGCAATGCTTTACTGAGGAAATGTGAGTTTTTCTTTTTTTAAATATATATTTTTTTTATTTCAGAGAAGAAGGGAGAGGGAGAGAGAAATAGAAACATCAAAGATGAGAGAGATTTATTGACTGACTGCCTCCTGCACACCCCACACTGGGGATCGAGGCTGCAACCCGGGCCTGTGCCTTAACCGGGAATTGAACAGTGACCTCCTGGTTCATAGATGATGCTCAACCACTGAACACCGGCTGGGCTGAGCTTTTCTTTTAAACTCTCCCAGACTGCACCCTATGTGTCTTTTCTTTGGCTGATTAAAATTTACATCTTGTATTTATAAATATAATGCTATAAAACACTTTTTCTGAGTTCTTGGAATTGTTCTATTGAACATGAGAGTGAGAGACTGTGGGAATTGTTGATTTGTAGTCAGCTGGTCTGAAGTAAGGTAGCCTTGGAGAACCCCATACTTGCAGATGGTGTCTAAAGTACAGGCAGTCTTATAGGGACTATTCCCTCAGACAACTGTTTAACTAACTGATTTCCATGGCATTTAAATTTGCGTGAATAAATCTGTAGACCTGGTAGCTAGATAGATACTCTCATGGAGAATGTGGAATCCTCATATGACAGTTTACTCTAAGTTTAACATAGCAAACCTCTTGGTTGTTGGAAGGACAATTTACTCAGAATAGAGCATCCTGTTTGACAGTCACTTTTTTTTTTCTGCTCAGTCACATATTAGAATCTCATTTGAGTCATATAAAAAATGGAAGTTAGAAAAATGGATTCATAGTAAATAAAAACTTTAAGAGATGTTTCAGTGAAAACTATCTAAGGCCCTAGAATACAAAATAAGTGGCCAGGGACCATTATGGGCAGATGAATTATTATTTTATAATAATTTAATTGTACAGCACAGTGGTCAGACATTTATATAATTTATAAAATTATGTCCTCTAGTACCCACCTGGCACCATACATAATTATGACAATATTATTGACTATATTCCCTATGCTGTACTTTGCATCCCCATGACTATGTTGTAACTACCAATTTGTACTTCTTAATCCCTTTACCTTTTTCATCCAGCCCTCCAACACCCATCAATTAATATTATTTTCTATTAAAGAAAGACAGAGCCTGGCTGGCATGGCTCAGTGGTTGAGCATCGATCTATGAACCAGGAGGTCACAGTTCAATTCCCGGTCAGGGCACATGTCCAGGTTGCAGGCTCAATCCCCAGTGTGGGGCATGCAGGAGGCAGCCAATCAATGATTCTCTCTCATCATTGATGTTTCTATCTCTCTCCCTCTCACTTCCTCTCTGAAATCCTTAAAAATATATTTAAAAAAAAAAGACAGAAAAGAAACAAAATTAGTGATGACTCGTAAGGAGGCACCTAAAGGAGAGGCTGTATTATAAGTGATCAGGGCAATACTTTAAATATGGTTGTCAAGATAGGCCTCTCAGAGACTCTTACCATTTGAACTGAGATTGAGATAGTTTTAAAGACCCAGGAATAAGAAGATCTGGAGAATAACTCAGACAAATCTGTCAACTGCAAAGGCTTTGAAACAGGAATGATTTGACATATTCAGAAAATAGCCTATTGTGACTTGAATGTGGAAACTAAAGAGGAAATGTAAAAATATCGGAAAGGTAAACGTGAACCTGACATGTAGATCTGTCTCTGAAATGAACAGGGAACATCGATTTATATTAGTTTCAATTGGAAGAACTATTAGTAGATTTTAATCAAACAAGGAATGTAATATAATTTAACATTTAAAAGGACAAAGTGTGGAGAATAGATTATAGACCCGAGTAACTGGAAGTGGGGAGTCTATTTTAGTACACAGGCAAGAGATAAAAGTAAATTGGATAATAATGGCAATAGAGATGGAGAGAATTGGATACATTCAGCATTTTGCACATTATTTTAACAGCAGTTGATAATGGATTGGGTGTGATAGGTGAAGGAAAGTGATGAATCAAAGAGAGCTCTGAGGTTTAGTCAACTGGCAGGATGATTCTGATATTCCTGAAATGAAAAAGGCAAAAATTAAGAAAGTCTTAGCTGTGGATTTATTAATAACTCCATTTTTGTCCATGCAAAGTTCAAGATTTCTGTTATACCTACAAATAAAGATGGTGAGTAGGAAGCTTGGAGTGAGGCTCAAGTTCAGGAGGAAGTAAGAGTACAGCTGAAATTTCATGATCGATATGTACTGGGATTATATTCAAAGCCAGAGGCCTCGAGAAACCAAGATGGTGGCATAGGTAAACACCTAAACTGCTGCCTTGCACAGCAATTTCAAAACTACAACTAAAAAACAAAATGGACACCATCCAGAACCACAGGAAAGCTGGCTGAGTGTAAATTTTACAACTAGAAGGAAAGAGAAAAGCACATTGAGACTCATAGGAGCTGCAAAAGGCTGAGGTATGGAGACATGCACGAGCAGAGAGAACTGGCGGCCGAGTGCATGGCTGGCTTTCTCAAGCAGGAGGGAGACGGAAGCTCCTGACTGCGCTGAACTCCAGTTCTGGGCGAGACTCTGGGAACCTAGACTCATTCAGGAAGATACTGAACTCTCTGGCAGCGGGTGAAACTCGAGGGCAGCTTTCTCTCAGAGGTGCTTACAGTGATTACCGAGGGACACTAAGACCCAGGGGCCTCATAGGGCAGGGCTGACAGGAAGCCAAGGCTGTCTGTTCCATTCTGAGACTCCGCCCCATCCAAGCTGAGCACAGAAGCTTTTGCAATTTAGCAAGTCTTGTCTCATAAGGGTGTGTCAAGCACAGAAGTTCTCCCAAAATAGACACAGCTGATCCTCACAGCCAATTGGCCTGGAGGTCAATTCCTCCCAGTGATACCAACAACAATCAAGACTTAACTACAACAAGGCTGTGCACACAGTCCACAAAAGGGTGCACCAAGAGTGTCCACTTCAGGTAACTGGGAATGCTGAGCCACTGGGCCCTATAGGAAACCTAGCACACAAAGCTACCCTATCAACTCAGGGAAGCAGCCAAAATGTGGAGACAAAGAAACAGATCACAAATGAAAGAAATAGAGGAAAGCAAACGACTAGATATAGAGTTCAAAACCACCGTTATAAGGTTTTTCAAGAATTTTCTAGAAAAGGCCAATAAATTTAGCAAGACCCTTGAGGATATTAAAAAGGACCAATCAGAAATTAAGCATACACTGACTTAAATAAAATATATTATACAGAGACCTAACAGCAGACTAGAGGAATGCAAGTATCAAGTCAAAGATTTGAAATACAAAGAAACAAAAAACACTCAACCAGAGAAGCAAAAAGAAAAAAGAATCCAAAAATTTGAAGATAGTGTAAGGAGCCTCTGGGACAACTTCAAGTGTACCAACATCTGGCATCTGGGGGTGCCAGAAGAAGAGAGAGAGCAAGATACTGAAAACCTATTTGAAGAAATAATGACAGAAAACTTCCCCCACCTGGTGAAAGAAATGGACTTACAAGTCCAGGAAGGGCACAGAACCCCAAACAAAAGGAATCCAAAGAGGACCACACCAAGACACATCATAATTAGAATGCCAAAAGCAAAAGACAAAGAGAGAATATTAAAAGCAGCAAGAGAAAACAGTTAATTACCTACAAGGGAGCATCCATAGGATTGTCAGTTGACTTCTCAACAGAAACTATGCAGACCAGATGGGAGTGGCAAGAAATATTCAAAGTGGTGAATAGCAAGAACCTATAACCAAGATTACTCTACCTAGCAAAGCTAGCATTCAGAATGGAAGGTCAGATAAAGAGCTTCACAGATAAGAAAAAGCTAAAGGAGTTCATCACCACCAAACCAGTATTATATGAAATGCTGAAAGGTATTCTTTAAGAAGAGGAAGAAGAAGAAAAAGGTAAAGATAAAAATTATGAACAACAAATACATATCTACCAACAAGTGAATCTAGAAATCAAGTGAATAAAAAATCTGATAAACAGAATAAACTGGTGAATATAATAGAATCAGGGGCATAGAAAGGAGTGGACTGACAATTCTCAGGGGGAAAGGAGTGTGGGGGGACAGGAAGAGACTGGATAAAAATCGTACACCTATGGATGAGGACAGTGTGGGGGAGGTAAGGGTAGAGGGTGAGGTGGGAACTGGGTGGAGGGGAGCTATGGGGGGAAAAAGAGGAACAATAAATCTTTATTGTAATAATAATCTGAACAATAAAGATTAAATTAAAAAAAAATAAAATCCTCAAAAAAATAAAATAAAATAATTTACATAATGAGAAGAAAAAAAAAGCCAGAGGCCTCGTTGGCACTCCCTAGGAATAAAAATAATGTGTATAGAGATAATAGGAAACACTAAGACTGATCATTGGGGTTCTTCTTGTATCCATAGGACATGTAAATAAGGGAGAAACTGCAGCTGTGGGAACTAAGTAGAAAGTTAATGAAATTAGAGAAAAAGAAGAAATGAATTGAATCTCAATAAAAAGATAAGGGACATGGTAAGCACTGTCAAGAGCTTATAAAATCTGAGATAGACAAGAGCAGCTACCTTTATCTATATATAATAAATATGCTAATTAATTAACCAGGACGCAGTAATAGGTTCACCGGATTGGAGGAGGTTGCGCAGCGTCCGGGGTGGCTGGGCAGGGGCCTCCAAGTGCCTGCGCTGGCGGAGGGCCTGATCAGCAGTGGTCGCTGCTGCTTAAAGGGCCAGAGAGCGAGGCAGGGCTGGACTGGCAACAAGGGGGTGGGTGGCACCTCGTGATTTTGAATCGCAAGCTGGGCTCCTAGTTTTATCATAATAGAGATCATTGATAATATTAACAAGAGCATGTTTGCTGGACTGATAGGAAGGGAAACCACAGTAAAGTGAAAAGAAATGTGTGCAAACAGAATATCCAGGCAAATGTGTGGAGAAGTTTTACTAAGAAGGGGACCAGAAGATTGGGGCAGTAACTGGAGCAGGATATAGGCTTGAATTCCAAGTTTCCATTTAGTTTTATTTTGTCTAATGTAAGATAGTAGAGAATGTTTGCTTCATGGCAGAATATTACTATAATAAAGAAAATACATACATTAATTGCAAAACTAAGCCCCTAACAAATTACAAGTAATGCAATGTGAAAACTAAGAAGAGGAATTTTTAAAATATATCTATTTATTTATTTTTTAATCCTCACCCAAAGATATGTTTAGTAATTTTGGAGAGACAGTGAGGGAGAGAGAGAAAGAAAGAAACATCAGTGTTAGAGAGAAATATTGATCAGTTGCCTCCACTATGTATCCCAAATGGGGATCAAACCGGAAACATAGGCATGGGCCCTGAATGGGAATTGAATTCACAACATTTTGTTGTATAGAACAATGCTCCATCCAACTGAGTCACTGGCCAAGGCAAGGGCTTTATTTATTTATTTTTTTTGATAGTGCAAAGACTTCTTATGTTTCTTATGTAACATAAAAAACATATTGAATATGTATTCAAACAAAAGTAGGCTTTTTATGAATGACGGTAGGAAGATAAAGACTTTCTTTTTTTTTTTTTTCCCAGCTGATTTATAAGGAGTGGTAGATACCAGGACTTGCTGGATGAACGTATAGTCTTGCTGCTACGTGGTACCTGAGGCAACCCAAAAAGTGAAGCATGATGGAATTGTACTCGGAATATTTTGAAGGAAGAAAGCTTAGAGGCCAAAATATTTAGCTTAAAGTTATTGGAAATGTGGGCAGAATTTCACTTAACCTAACGATTGTATGGTAGACATGAGTTTAAAAATCTTATTTGAATCTAAATGTAGCCAAATGACTAAATTCTGACAATTGAGATTACAGTGATTTCTGATACTAACTACCCAGATTTGGGTCAAACTTCACAGGTTAAGTTCATAGTCCTCCATAAGACTGTCTTTGCGTTACTGTAGATGCCAGACACAATTGTATATCTGACCAGCTGGGTATCATTTTGAGGATTGTCATTATCCAATGAGGTTCGATAATATGGCTAGAATGACTCTCAGCATTTAGGATTTATATGTTATTTCCCAGGAATCAGGGACAAAGGCCAACTGAATTCTTGATTTTAAAGATTTTTATGGTTATCTCTCAGAAACCAAGGACAAAGACCAAATTATTTATGGTACAGAGATGGAAGTAAAAACCTTGTCTAGGTCCTCTTTGAAATCAACTTATAAGGAGCTGATTCTACTGTGCAGCAAACCATTTGCCCTTCTACTTTTAGTGGTTCCTCTGGCTTCCACCTTGAATATTACATTTGGAGCTCTAACAGCCATCTTGAATCATGAGTTGACTTTGAGGATGACAGCCACATTCTAGAAAAAAGCTTGGTAAATTATGAACGAGGAGGTAAATCCAGCCCACTACCTGTTTTTGTCTATACCAGTGGTCAGCAAACTGCGGCTCATGAGCCACATGCGGTTCTTTGGCCCCTTGAGTGTGGCTCTTCCACAAAATACCACGTGCGGGCGCCCATGTACAGTGCAAATGAAACTTTGTGGCCCATGTACAGAAGTTGGTTTTCGGCTCTCAAAAGAAATGTCAATGGTTGTACTGTTGATATTTGGCTCTGTTGACTAATGAGTTTGCCGACCACTGGTCTGTACCATTTTATTGGAATGCAGTTATACCTACTGCCCAGAAGGTATACTGTCTAAAGTAACTTTGCTACCATGGCAAAGTTACTTTTTGTGACAGAAGCAGAGTGGATTAGTTATGATAGAGACTCTGAGGCTTGCAAAGGTAAATTTCCTGTCTGGTTCTTAGGAAAAAGTTCTCTTACCCTGGATTTAGAATAATGGAAAAGAGAATGAGTCTGTATCCTTGGTAACTGAGCATTTTCTGTACCAGCCTTGGACTACTTACTTAAAGGTTTTGTTCAGATGAACAAACAAACAAACAAACACAACTACACTTCTAACTTCTATTGATAAATGCAGGTAAATCTAATCCTTAGTAATAAATCTGGTAATCAGCACAGACTTAATGCTTAATATATAAAATGTTTTTATATTAAAATATAAAATATTTAAATGTTAGATATCAACATTTTTGCTATTAGTCATTTACTTTACTTTAAGGGAGGTTTTAAAAACTTTTTGGTAATTTATTTCAAAATCTAATTTTTTTAACACTCTGTAAAAGTGCTAATTAGGAGGGGAAAAAGTTAAAGTGAGAATTTAAAGACAACTATTAATATCTTTCCTCTTCCTCTAACATGATTTTCTTGATTTTCAATGAGCCAATATTTGTCATGATCCAAAAGTATTCTGAGAATGCAGTCATTACTGTAAATATCCCACAGCAAGATATAAATTCTACTAATTACCATATGTCAAGTTTTTCATCTCCTAACTCAGAGTCAAGTTATCAGTGTATTTTTCTGTGATTAATGCCAGAGCTATTTCTCCAAAAAAAATTTTTTTTTCTATGCCTTCTTTAACAGAATATTCAGAGTCTTGCCTGGAGTTTTCCAATATTTCATCTAAAATGCTGTTAACATCTGGAGGGATCTTCGCTGATATTGAACAAATGCTACATTAAGTTTTAGTGTTATTAAATCTTACAGTAGATCAAATAACATCCCAATCTCCATCAGGCAAATGCCATGGTTACAAGAATTTATAGTAGTATCTCAGCATAGTTCCATAATTACACATTTATTTAACCAATTAAGCATGAAAGTGGCATTATTGTCAGAGATATGATATATGACCTGAACATAATTTGGTTAATGAGGAACAAGAAATGCCTGCTAAGTAGGGCAGGTATTCTGTTAACAGAAAATTGCTAATTGCTCCTGACATATGTCAGATTGAATGGTCTTATGTAAAAAAAAAAAAAAAAAAAAAAAAAAGAAAGAAAAAAAATGCTGAGTGGAAAAGCTCTTTTGAAAATAGGCTTCTTCTTTTTATTTTTAAAATGTTTGTAAACACTCTAGTAAACTGAAGGGAAAAAAAAGTTTACTATAGACTGTGGCTGCAGACATTATGCAAATTCCCCTGTGTATTTGAGGTCAAGGATAAATAACTGCTGCCATTTCAGGTTTTTGTCCTTTATGAACTTCTAGAGAAAAATCTTTACTCCCAATTTCTAATTATCCAGACTCCCAAATGGGTTCACCCACAGAATCCCCTGCCTTAAATTGGAGCCAAGTCTTAACTTATAAAATCCCTTTAACTCCCTCAATTCTTTCTCCTTTCTCATAAATGAGAAAGACAATCAGCATTTTACCTGAGGATGGGGAAAAATGTTGAAGGTAACAGGTTTTTTGAATGGCTGTATGTAGGGTTCCAGTAAAGATCCTTATTAGTGATTGATAATGAATTAATGGAAATATAAGCTGTCTAGGGACTGTGGGATGGATTTTTTAAAGGTGTTTTCTGCTAGGACATACAAAATACCAGATGAAAATTGTGAAATACAGAATATTTATCTTTATTGATAAAAAATAGAAAATTTTCTGATTATTCAGCTTGTAGTCCCTGAAATAATTCAGTATAATTTTCTAGAGACTACGTTTGTGTATTAAAATATATGGATAGGGTTCATGTAAACTACTAATTAAGAGCTCTTATTTTTTTGCTTTAAATATTCTTTGATGTGTTAATATGGCTGTTTTCAAATGCTGTGTTAAGGGAAGCAGTGTTATAGAGTATAGATTATAGTGTACAGTTTTTATATAATCAGAGTTGTTATGTTAGTCTATTTTATTTTTTTAAATATATTTATTGATTTCAGAGAGGGAGAGAGAGCAATGGAAATATCAATAATGAGAGAGAGAAATATCAATGATGAGCCTGTAACCCAGGCATGTACCCTGACTGGGAATCGAACTGTGACCTCCTGGTTCATAGGTTGACGCTTAACCACTGAGCCATGCTGGCCAGGCTATGTTAGTCAATTTAAATAGCTCTTCTGAAACTTGCTTCATCATAATGAATTTATATATTTAATATTATATTTTATTTATATATAGAATAAAATATACTCTATCTGTAACATAATATAAGACTTCAAGAGAAGGCTGAGGCTCAGAAGTGGGAAGGGCAGTAATGAAAGCATTAAGAAATACCACCAAAAGCAAAGATGTGTCCTTAAAAACCAAAGCTAAGATCATCTGCACCCTTTTCATACTCTCATTTACTATGTACAGATGCAAAAGTTGGACAGTGAAGAAGGCTGACAGGAAAAAAGTGATGAAGTTGAAAGCTGATGTTGCAGGAGAACTGTGTGGATCCTATCCTGCCAGAGAGTTGCGTCAGTGAGTCCTGGGGAAAATTAAGCCTAAAACATCACGGGAGGCAAAAGGATGCCGTTGAAGGGATCCTACGTTGAGCACATCATAAGAAGGTAGGGTTCTGTAGAGAAAAAAAATACTTATCTGGGAAAAGTTGAAGGCAGCAGGAAAACTAATGTTGAGATGGAACAACACCATAAAAGAAGCCAAAGGCATAAGTCTACAGGGGACAAGCAGGGCTGTTGAGGACACGACATGTTAGACATCATCCACTTATGGGGTCTCCTGGAGTGGACGCTGACTCAATGGCATGTAATATATATATATATTGTTATTGATTACATAAATTTCACAAAATTGGCACTTAACATTTACATATAATAGTTATCTCTTCATCTCTACACCCTTTTTCCACTCCCACTCAAAACACAGGGTTTTCCCTTAAAAATATAGTAATTCAATTTAAAGGAAATATGTAGGGGGCTGCATAAGAATTAACGTAATTTGTCAGCCTCAAGTTAGTTTAGAGTTTAGTTAAAAGCAATACAGTACTTTTTATAAAAAGGTTTTCATTGAATTTTTTTAGAGAGAGAGGAAGGGAGAGCAAGAGAGAAGAAACATCAATGTGAGAGTAAAACAGTGATTGCTGTCTCCTAATATCCACTATCGGATAACGAGCCCACAACCAGAGCTTGTGCCCTGACCAGGAATTCAACTGGTGTCCTCTCAGTGCACGGGACTGCACTTAAGCAACTGAGCCACACTGGCCAGGGAAAAAGCAGTAAAGTATTTTGACAAAGTAATATATTCCTGTAATATTTCTCCAGGTTCATATGTCCAATTTTCATTTAGTTAGTATATAAAACTAATATTTAAATATTTGAAACATTTTAAACATAACTTAAGTTTTAACATAATTTAAATTTTAAATTTGTGGATACCTTGCATTATGTATGGTTCCTAATAATTCATTTTTCTGCTCACTGTAAAAATTATTAGATATAATCTAATACTTTTCTTTCATATTCCTTTAAAATAATGGCAGTTAAATTTGAGCAAAGAAATTTAAAAAATATTTTTGTTGCTAGTCTTCTTATTTTATATAAGTTGGGAATATGAAAGACTTAATACTTTCTTATATAACATATAATGCAATTCCATATCCGTATATGCAGTTACTATTGGCTACTAGAACTTCAAATCATTTATAATTAAGTTATAGTTTATGAAAAATGTAGTGTATCTGGTAAGTCATAAAGATATCAAATTCTGATTTCTTCAAAAAATCCTGATGTTTCTTTTCTTATGATAAATTAAGAAAATTGTGTTCTGAATTTTTTCCATTTGTTATTTCCCAATCAGATTTTATTGAAAATCTGATTCATATCTTGGTACTATTTCTAACAGATAAGTTAGTTCTAGCTAGTCTGAAAACAAGCTCACAAGTCTAAACTTTTGTCTGACTTTTAAAAAGAATATACAGAGTGGCCATATTATTATGACCACCTGACATTAGTAGGCAAATTAGCCATGCACTGCATCGTATGGGATATGGAAGCCGAAGGCCTGTTCGAACACCTTTGCTGTCTGCAGTTACCAAGATAAAACGTCTCCAATTCACACAGGAACACAAGGATTAGACAGTCGAGCATTGGAAAAAAGTCATGTGGTCTGATGAATCACGTTTCCAGTTGCATCATGCAGATGGCAGAGTGAGAATTTCACGGAAACAGCATGAACGCACGCACCCCACATGCATGAATACAACCCTCAAGCTGGTGGGGGCAGTGTTATGGTTTGGGGCATGTTTTCCTGGCATGATTTGGGCCCTTTAATTCGTGTGGAACAACATCTGAATAGCACAATATACCTAAGTATCATTGCTGATCAAGTTCATCCTATCATGTTGATGGCGTATCCCAATGGAGATGGCTTCTTCCAACAAGACAATGCGCCATGCCGCAGTGCTTGTATTGTGCAGGAGTGGTTTCAAGAACATGAGGGAGACTTTACCTTGCTCAGGTGGCCCCCACAATCACCAGATCTCAATCTAATTGAGCATTTGTGGATGAAGTTGAAAGAACCATCAGGCAGCTGGTTCCACAACCATCAAATCTCACAGAACTGTACAGTGCTATTCATCAGGCATGGTGTCAGATTCCTCGCATCACCTTTCAACATCTCCTGGAGTCAATGCCAAGAAGAATCGCCGCAGTATTGAAGGCAAAAGGTGGCCCAACGAAGTACTGATGGGGTGGTCATAATAATCTGGCCATTCAGTGTATGTTATGCATATTTTAACTATCTTTCCAGACTGGCCCCACCAAAACTATTCATATTTATTTCTTACCACTTTGCAGACAGATTCTTGCTCTGGGAACTCAAACCCTAAGCATGCAGATAGTGTATTCTGCTCATTCCAGCTTTTATTCTGATGCTCACGTTTCACATTTGCCTAGAATAACCTCCACAATGTTTTAAATCACATACTAACTTTTCAATATTTTTTGTCTTGTTCTTATTACTGGAGACATCATTGTCCAATACCTTATAAACACTAAAACCTACCCCCATGAAATTGAGAATACATTATTTAAATTCATACTTATTACTATATTTGTTTCACAAATGTTAGGTTTACTTCCCAAATATTCATGGTTTTTGAGAGGGAAGGAACAGTCTATTCTTCTCTTCTATCTCCCATGGCTATAGTTAAAAAAAGAGTGTGGCTAACCTTTATGAATTAAGTTCCAGGTGCCTCCTGTGTGACTGTTTGCTAAGTACTCAGCATGGTGCCAGCCTGATGCCATCTGAGTCTCAATGACTGACAGCCATTATTATGGTCATCATTTCCTCTCTCTGGATCTTTTTTATCTTTTTCTTTTAATCTACATTTCTAAGTATCCCTGTTGAAATTATATCCGTTTTATACATAATGGATTTTTGTATATCTTTCTTTCTCTTCTGAATTTTAAAATGTTCTGGTACTAGTGTTTTCTCTTCTCTATGCTCTTTCACTTAGTCTCTCCCTCATTTACTTTTAAGAAATGGCTGATGGAAGCAGAGATTGGAATGATTACACAAAGTTGGAATAGAAGGCAAATGGAGAATTCATTATTTTTAGATTTTGTTTAGGGTGGGAAAGGTATAGAGATTTATTTTAAAATGGTTTGAATAAATATAAATTCAGATGTTTGCAAACGATGAAGAAAGATGTAAAGTTAAGGAAGATGATATCAAATGAGCTCAATGTTTTGATGAAGCAAAGATAAGGTAGTCATAAAAAAAGTTGAGATGGTTGTAGAGAAATCCTGAGAATTTTGAAGATTTTGCATTTTCACTGAGCAGAAAAAAAAGGTATCCAACTCCAGACAAAAATAAAAATTAACTGGTAGTGATGAAGTCTTTGCTAAAGTTTTGAACTTAAGTGCATTGCATTAAGCAAAATTCATCTGGAAACAAATATGATCTCTGTTCTGTAATAACTCAACGTCTAGTTTGTGGAATAATGTCAATAAGGGGTTATAGGTAGCACACTGGCAAATATGAATTTACAGCAACAGAAAATATGCTAAAGACCTTAATTTCCACAGATGAGGAAAAGTTAAAAGAGTTCATCAACACCAAACCAGTATTGCATGAAATGTTGAAGAGGAAGAAAAATAAAAAGATTAAAATATGAACAATAAAGTGGCAATAAATATGTATCTATCAACAACTGAATCTAAAAATCAAAATAAACGAGCAAGACTCAAATGAACAAAATAAACTGATGAATAAAATAGAATCAGAGGCATCAAAACATGTAACAGACTGACAAATCTCAGAGGGAGGGGGTGAGGGGGGTGAGGGGAGAGATTAACCAAAGACCTTATATGCTTATGGATTCGTGCACCGGTGGGGTCCCTCGGCATGGCCTGCGGGGATCGGGCCAAAACCAGCTCTCTGACATCCCCCGAGGGGTCCCAGATTGCAAGAGGGCGCAGGCCAGGCCAAGGGACCCACTGGTGTAAGATCGGGGCCAGGGAGGGACTGTGGGAGGGCTCTAGGGTGTGTCCAGCCCTTCTCGCCCAGTCCTGATCTGCAAGTCTCCCCAGCAAGCTAACCTACTGGTTGGAGTGTCTGCCCCCTGGTGGTCAGTGCGTATCATAGCAACTGGTCAAATGGTCAAATGGGCGGTCAGACACTTAGCATATTAGGCTTTTATTATATAGGATATGCATTACCTATGGCATAGACAATAGTATGGTGAAGGCCTGGGTTGGGGTGGGAACCAGGTGGAGGCGGGCAATGGGGAAAAAAAAGGGGGGCATATGTAATAAAGATTTTGAAAAGAAAAAACAAGCACTGTTTGGACAGAACAGACCCAGCGATGCCCCTTCTTCCAGTCTCTGACCACTCTCCAGCATCTTACCCAGCCACCTCCCAGGCCAGCCAACACACTGTTTCTTTTCTACCTTAACTCCTTATTGCCGAGCAACCAGGAGCTCCCAGATTCATCAGAACTATTCCACCCAGCTGGTGGCTGCAGTCACCCGCCTGCCAACCTGCACCTGCAAGCCTCCCACACATACCTCTCCCTAGGCTTCTATTTCCACTTCAAGGATGTGGCCACTTCTTCAGAGAGTGGGCGGAGAAGAAGCTCGAGGGCGCTGAGTGTCTCTTAAAGATGCAAAACCAGCATGGAGGCCGCATTCTCTTCCAGGACCAGCGGAGGCCTCCCCAGAGGAGCGGGGTGAAAATCAGGATGCCAAGGAAGCCACTGAGGCCTTGGAGAGGAACCTGACCCAGGCCCTCGTGGAGCTGCCTGCCCTGGGTTTTACCTTCGAAGACTCTCAGCTCCGTGACTTCCTTCTGGGAGAACCACTTCCAGGGTGAGCAGGTGAAACGCCTAAAGTAGATGGACGACACCTGACTCACCTCTGCAGGCTGGCCGGCCCCCAGGCTGGGATGGGCGAGTATCTCTTGGAAAGGCTCACCCTCAACCACGACTAGGAGCCTTCATAGCCCAGAGGCCCTTGAGGTCCCCCTGGTGCCTGGCTTTTGTCTGAGCCTCTCCTGGAAACACTAGCCATTCTTTTAACCACCCTGAGGACATCCTCCCGTGCATTGGAGGAATTGGAAATAATAAAGCTTTTTGCAGCAAACAAACAAACAAAAAAATAAAATGAAAGACTATAATTTCACTTCCTTACAAAAGGAACATTTCTGAGGCAATAGCATGATCTCTCAGATATCTTGGGAAATCACAAAAGTCTAGGAATTGGGAACAACTGGAACTAGTCAACTTCCCTTTAATTATCTGGAATTTTCAAAAGGCTTTATGCATTCAGTGTCATACAAAATGTTGAGAGGTCTGAAAGGAAACTTGACAAAATTCCTATATATGAAGAGTTCAAACTCTGTAAGAAGAAAGATGACATGTACGCAAATAGCATAGTACAAAATTAAAAGTGATGTGTCTCAAAAGATTTTCAAACATAGGAAAAGAACTGGTTCCTGAATGGATCACTACTCCCATTCAAAGACAGTGTGTACGCGGCTGAAGGACTAGTCATCTTGATTATTTTGATGGTCTTTTTCAAATCACTTCTTTGTTCAACCATCCTTCTTAAACATCAAGAAGTAGTAGAGGAGGGTAAGTTAGAATTTACATCGCAGATCCCTTTAATATCTGTAAACTTTTGACAGAATTTTAAACAAGTATGAACCTCAGTTTGTTTGTTTGTTTTTTGACAATGTTGAATTTTATCAGAGCTCTGTAATCTGGTAAAAAAACAACAATTAAGAAATTCCCCATACTTACTTGTTCCAAAATACAATTCATTAAAAACACCACCCTTCCCTATATAACTTAGGTAAGTCTTAAGGATGGTCCATTTGTTTACCTATGACTATTCCAGACACAGTTTTTCCAAATTCTTAGCCTTTGCTTCATAAATGATTAGCTGAACTGTTTTGTCCCACTAATCCATTAGAACAAAATGCTTATAAATCAGTTTTTGGTTAAGATCCTCCCTGCATTCAAGCCGGGTACTTTGGCCTGCCCTCAGGCTAAGCCAGCATGCAACTTCTCCTTAATGACCTCAGAGTAAAACATTCTTTGATCTATTATCAGATCTCTGTCACCTTCACCAGTTTATCTCATCCATTCCACTTACCCTCAGCCAATTCTTTTCAGCTTTTTTACTTCTCCTTCTGAGAGAAAGATTCCTTTCTGCTTAAGTTAGAGACACTTGCAGATATTATTGCAGGAGCCTTATTCCTACTGCAAGTCTCCCTGTCCCTTATTGTTAAAATTATTTCAGGTAAATCTCTGCTGGGTTGTTTTTAGTTCTCCCTTCTCTGTAAAGGTTAGACGAAGCGGGACTTTACCTGAGCCCTGTGCTTCCCCAAAAGCAGCAAACACAAGGTTAAGAATTCCTCCACCTATCTGTGTTCCAAAGGAGCACCCTTGCCCTTGTTAAAGAAAAATTAAACAGGGTGGAGTTAATCAGGCAAGAAAGACAGCATTCAAGACTAATGCAATGGGAGAGAGAGAGATTGGACTCAACTCCACTAACACAAAGGCAAGAGAGATTTTATGTGCTGGTTGAGGTAGTCGAAAATTGCTGGAGAATGTTAAGGGGAGTTGGTCGATGTGATTAGTTTGCTAATTGGTTCGTATCTAATTGAGGGTCTACCATTACAGAGAGTTGGAGACAGGGCTCCTTTATGTCTTGACGATTATTTTTTTAAAGGGATGGCTTTCAGGTGTTCGAGAAACTGGCAAGAGTTTGAGAAAAGATTTTCAACTCAAAGGGACAAAAACAATGAGAAGTGTAAGATTTTTAAAGCAAATGCTCTAATAAAAAGTCCAGGGGCCTATAGTCAAGGAAAAAGTGGTGTTAAGGTTAATCAAGCTGAAGGCCACATTGAGGCCTTCTTGGCTACCCTTCCTGTTCTGAAACCCACCCGCCTTTCCTCCATAACTCACATAAGATGCTTCTAGCTTCCTCATGCCCAGCATAAGAACGCCAGATGCTTCCCTTTTGTATCTCTAAAACCCCAAAGCCTCCTCCCTTTTCTTCAAGATTTTCCTTATCAATAAATGTTCTCCCCATTACAATAGCCTAAAGTCATTTTCTTAATTTGCTGGTGCATTTTTCCATTCACAAGAAAATATATCCCGCAGCCTTTCGTATTTTATAAAAAGATTCATTGAAACGGGGTAAACAAGGCACTTAGCATGATACCTGCAACATAATACTCAAATCTGCTGGTGAAATGACAGAACCCAAGCAAAACTGCCCTTTAAACAAGTGTCTTATTGTCGCATGCATTACTCACCACAATTAGATATAGATGAAATGATATTTCTCCTTAACCAGGTGATAGATTTCAGTAAAAGCAAGTCTCAAATTGACAGTAATACATGAATAAACATTCCTAGCAAAAAAAGCCCAGACCCATCCTCACACTTGTCTCCTAGCCTGTCTCAGCTCTCTCCCTGCAGACACTACAACCAGTATCTGTAAGGAGAGGCCACTCTGAGTCAGGAAGAATCATATTCTGGTAGCAGGTCATGCAAATATCTGGTTGGATCAGCCAACAGAACCTCTGTTAATAACTGGGGTATGGCAAGCATAAGACCTATTCAAAATCTTGACTTGGATATTATTTCCACCTGTTCCAAGCTCAGGGTCTGATGGATTCTTATATTCTCTTATAAGAGAATAGCAAAGTTCCTACTGATTTTTTAAGGAACTATTTCTTAAATGTATTTCACCAATAAAAAAATTAGGTCTAACATTATTCATGCTAATTACTATACCCTCTGTGCAGAGTTAAGTAAAGCTACTTAGGTGATCTGCTATAAACTTTGGAATATGAATTTGTCATTTGTATCTTTCAAATGCTTACCCAGAATCCCTTAGATGTAAATTCCTAATCAAAGAACTTCAAATAATAAATCTGGACCTATGTAAAATTTTGAGTTTATCATGACCCATATAGGTTTTAATAGATTGAGACATAAAATTTTCTTCTGAGATTTTTTTCTAACAGTTTAAAGAGATGAATTCTAAGCAGATGGACTTAAAACATAAGAGGTTTACTTCATGGAATATGTCATATGTCAGTCTTATTCTAGCTAGTCTTTCATGTTCATTGTTGATATCTCCTGGGTTTTTTGTTTGTTTGTTTGTTTGGTTTTCATTGTCTGAAGTTGATTTTAGGTATGTAGGAAACATTTGAAGATTTTATATGAGATTTTGGTTGAGCTGTGTAAACAAGCTATATTGCATATAAAAAAGAAAATATATTGCAGAGATATTAAACACAAGATATATAAATTCAAATTTTTATTTTAAATGATATATCAAATGCCAGAAGTATAGAAACAGGAAATATACATTAAAGTAGTCAGTTTTCTTCTGAAAAGCCTAAATGCATTCTATTTTCATTGGGCCTGGAAGAAGTAAAAAAGAAAACGACACAATAAAATAAATGCTTTTTAAAGTGCTGCGTCAGCTCTTAAAACAGACACTGCTGACATTTTAGGGTGTGAAAGTGAGATTAATTTGGATGGAGAGACAGAGGATACTTAGAACATTTAAATGCTTTCTTGGCAGATTAAAAAAAAATCTCTGTTTCCTCTTGCCATTCTTTATTTGCAACATTATCCATACATTTCCAAGTTTTCTTAAGGAAAGCAGTCAGTTGAGAAACAACATTTGAATGAAAGTCATTAAAGTATTATGAGGGTATTTTTTGAAAGGAAATGCTTAGAAAAAGATAATTATCAGGGAAGAATGAGCGCACTGCTAAAAAGTTACTTTCAGATTGTTTTATATTTATTTAGCTCAGCTCTTGAAATTTTCATTTTCCCTTAGAAAGCATTTTTTCTAAGGTACTGTAAAGTAGACTGCTAGAACTCTAATCATGTTGAAGTATGCATACTAATGCTTTCAGACATGAGTGGGAGCAAGTGGGGATGGACAGGCACAGGACTTCATATACCTCCAGTTATTGGCTTCAGTGGACTTCATTAATCTTGAAAGTCCTAGAATTTAGTAACTTTTTAAATTAATGTCTCTGGGAAATCTATGATGACACATACACATTCACCCACACCTATGTGCGGTTGTCCTATAAGAGATCAACCAAAGGACTTCTATGCATGTATATAAGGACTTCTATGCATGTATATAAGCAATACCAATGGACACAGACAGTAGGGGGATGAAGGCATGTGCTAGGGCCAGGGCGGGGGTGGGGGGGGGTGGGGAAGGGAAGTGGCTGGGGAGACGTCAATGGTGGAAAAGGAGACATATGTAATACTTTAAACAATAAAGAATTAAATTTTAAAAAAAGAATGACTAGTTTGCAATCAGTACACTTACATTCTATAAAAACTATACTTTCCATTATATATACCTACTTTAGGGAAAGTGAAAGTATAGTTAGTGACAGCTGTTTGTTTTTTTTATTTCCAAATATCTATTCTGTGTCTTCTAGGAGCGTCAACTGTTTTTTTTGGGGGGAGGGAGGGAGGGGTGCAGCCTCAACTCTAGGTCCATGTGTTTCAGGATTGACTAACCCCACATTTGTGGTTTCTAGGATCAACACAAGTTCCAGGGCAGTCTGATCTGCATCCGTTACTCTGCCCACAGTTATCACCTCGGGGATGGGCAGTAGTTCTGGTTGGTCCAGAGAGACAATCCAGTGTATTCCCTGGACTCCTTGAATTATAAATTGTGTAAGCTGATTGGAAGCGATTCTGGGAAATTAATGGCCATTTTTAACACTAAAGAGTGAGAGAATTCTAGAAAATCAAGCCAATGGGAGAAAAACAAACAAACAAACAAAAAATGAGTCTTGATGAAATTGTTTGAGCACCTGGATCCAGCCACACAAGCAATCTATTACTAGAATTTCGCTTGCATGAAATATTATCATTCCTTATTTAATTACATGAGTCCTGTCTCTTGGAAATGAAGGACCTGGTCCATATAAAGAAAGCTACTCAGACCCATAGTCTCCTTTAGGAACTTGTTATTATCCCCAGTGTCCTTTATCATCCTCACCGTTCCCCTGCGAGTAATGCTGTGATAGCTGCCGTCCTTCATTTGTAGAATTGTGGAGACTATTTCTTGGGATTCTATAATAATATGGAGTGGGAAAAAGTGTGTTTACAGTTGTAATACAAATAAATAATACAATAAGAATAAACTGTGTTTCATGTACTCACAGCTGTAAACCTACTTTTGCCAACCCCTGTATAGTTTACTGAGAATGGAACAGAATACATTTGCTTCTGTTGTTCTGTAAATGTCTAATAATGTAGAATGTTTTGATTTTCTCATCTTTAATATATATTTTGTTCAATTTAATAATATACCTTCTTTGGCTACATAAAACTGCTCATAAATCAGATTCCATTTTTTAAATTAAATCTGCTATAAATTATAAATACATCAGTTGTGGAGAAAATGTGGTTAAAAGAAGGCACAACTGACCTTTCAGTTTCTTTTGAAACTGTGAGAAATTCATTACTTTGGAAAATTTTTTAAATGTTCTATAATTCAAAGGAAAAACAATTAGGATATTGTTACTTTTCCATCTCGCCTTTGGGTTTTTCCACACAGGCATTCAAATTCAAAATAGGTTTGATTTCATGATTTAAGAAAGTCAACATCATGGAAAATAACAAAAGATATTTCCATTTCTAGGAGGAAGATTTTTGTTGTTGTTTTTTAAGTTTTAGTTTAATAGCATGTTTTTCAAAGGTAATTGGTTGAGAGACTGGATGATCTGATTTGAATGCCTCTTTTTAAGAGAATGAAAGGATATATGGGTTTGCCTCTTTTAGAATGAGAAAAGAAAACATGTGTTTGTTTTGTTGTGTTTGTTATTTTGCTTTTGCCTTTTGCAATTCCTAAATTACAAGCTACTGAGGACAGATGGTGTTAAACAAGTCTTTGGCTTGAGAGGTCTTGTGTATGTCACCACCTTGGTCAAGGAACATAAGCACTAGGCACAGTTCTGCTTTGAGGATCTGCTTGTCCAGGTGTCCACCAGTGAGATGCTTGAGAGCAGGGTCATTGGTCATGACCTTTACTGCAGTTGTGGTGGGGCTAGTGCTCTGTGTAACGAGTAGCTTCTATGGATGTGCAATATGTTCTCATCTAGAATGTGTGGCTGCAGGAAACAGGGCTTCTATGATGTCCTGAGGAAACAGTGGCAGGGACCACCAATTTGGTGGAAGCTCAGGTGAGCACCAAGTACAAAATAGACCCTACTATGAATCCAGAATGACCATGGATGAGATAGCGCAGGACAAATTGGTGGAATAGAGCTGCAGGAGAGGTTGTGTCAGCAGAGGAGGTTGTGACAGATGACAAGGTCCCGTAGGTCCCCATCTTTTCTCTATAGGCTCTGCAAAAGGCCCTTATCCCCAGAGACCAGGATCTACAGCTGCTGGATATCCAGCTGTGGACAGGCAGCATCATAGATTATTCCCCCATGCCCCTGGATAGCAGCTGTGTCAGGGGCGTCCAGGGACAATGACAGAGAGTACTTGATCCCCCAACACAGGAAAAGGTCATGCACAGCTGACTCCAGCAGTGGTGCTGGTCTGACAAGCTGGTAAACTGACAGGGCTGAGCCTGCTGCCCTTCTCAGAAGGCTCCCAGAGCCCAAAACCAGGAGTTCTGCATGCACATCCAAGCATATGAGTCCTTTAGAAGGTCCCAGCTGTGGGACTGGTTGGCAGCTTCTCTTACACCCTCAGACACACACAAATCTAAATATCTTTTGGCAAATAGTTTTATCATCACACTAAGATAAGGCTTATCTAGTATTGCATGATTAATTATAAGGAATTGTGGACAAATATCTAAATCCATATGTCCAGTGCAAAAACAATCTATCTCACTTTTCCTGTAAATGTCATTACATAAAAATGATTATCAGGACCTATCAAGTAAATGGTCAGAGTAGATTTCTGATGCCCCTAAGATCTATTTCCCCCACTTCTCATGAAAAAAAAAAATAGAGCCTCAATGTAGAAGGTTCAAAAGTAATTTTGTTAGGGGTGGAAATAAAATATTGGGGACTAGCTATAATTAATAAGAAATATTAATCATGCTCTGTTAAGCATGATTGCTCTGTTCTGAGAAAGCACATTCTAACCTAGCTGAGTTGTACACCCTGGGACATGGGAGTAACATCAGAATGCAGTCCATCCTCCTTTCCCGAGAATTGTCTATCATTATGGAAAGATTTACAGCTTTGTGGCTGAAACAATCTTATCCTGGAGGTGCCCACGCTCTGTGAACCCCCAGCCCACCTTGCCTGTAACCTGTAACCACTATATCTTGCCTAGTTTCTCATGCCTGTAATTCTTACTTTCCCACACAATCTTTGTCCTTCTACCCATTATAAGCAGTTGGCTTTTATGGGGAGGGGTAGAGCAGCTTTTTTGTGGATGACTTGTTGCTCTCCCATACTGCTGGTATTATTGGAATAAACACTCATATTTGATTCAATCCTGTCTCTGCTTAATTGGCTCAAGTAGTGACAAGCAGCCTAGACCCATTGGTTGTCTGATTACAATTTTAAAATGTCATTATTTAGGAGTTCCTGTGTTGCTTCTCCTATGAGTATTTGAGTATCTGTCCTTTGACTATGAACTGATCACTTTATCCTTACCAGTGGGAGACCCATGGACCTAAATTGTGAATTCCGTCTTCCAGAATTTGATTCTAAGTCTTCCAATATGTAAGGTCCCCACTACCTGGGATAACACTAGTCCTCCCAGAGGATATTGGCTCAGCTGAGAATCCCAGGTTTAGCGAGCTTGTCACTTACCAATGGCCTAAGTTCCAATATCTGGATGGTAATGGCCATATGTTGATGAACCACAGACATACCTGTTGAGAAGTGAATGCATCATTAGGGATTTTGTTGTTGTGGGAACACCATAGAGTGCACTTACACAAACCCAGAGAGCTTAGCCCACTACAGACCTGGGCTACATGAAATAGCCTTTTGCTCTTAGGCTGCAAGCTAGTACAATATGCTTCTGTATGAAACAGTATGGGATTAAATAAAGCACAAGAGAAACTGATGTAATCAAGTTTGCTGTAGAAGAGTATGCTGCGTTCTGCTGGCAGCAGCCTCATCTAGTGCTTCTTATGTGCTCTACCTACTAATAGCCCTTAAGATTCATCTGTTTGAACATGACAAAGTGTGTGTTTTTTTGTTTTGTTTCCAACTAAAAAGACCAAGTGAGATATATGTGTGTGTGTATCATTTTATACTTTCTGACAGTTATTTTAATTACATTTAGGTGCCTTTTCCAAATTGAAAACAGTTTTAAATTGCTAGCTCCTAGTATGTGATTTTCTTACACTAATTCGAATAAAAGGGTACAAATGGAGGTATCCCATGGTTGCAGAAGAATTTTAATATTTATTGGAATAGAATGTATAATAGAGATTAAAAGTATTCTATCCTATTGAATGTAAATGTTAGTGCATATATTGAAATGTATTTGTATATTCTGATAACCCATTTTATCTTTTTAGGAATTGTAAGCTATACAGATGAATTTTTTTTTATCCTAAAAGTTCCTACTTTCAAAATATGAAAATTTTAAACAAAGAAACATGTTAGCATTCTATTGCTGCATAACACATTAGCTTAAAACTTAGTGACTTAAACAGCAACTATTATTTTTCAACTTTTTCAGTTTCTATGGGTAATAGATTTAGTAGCAACTTGTCTGGTTACTCTGACTCAGCAATTTAATGAGATTGTAGTCAGATGTGAGCTGGAGCTGTACTTATCAAAAGTCCTTCCTGAGGCTGGAAGATCTCTTTCCAAGTTGGCTCTCCCTTATCACTGACAAGTGGTTGTTGACTATGTTGGCTGATGGTGGGAAGCCTCAGTTCCTATCAAGTGTGTGCCTGTGAGTCTGCTTGAGTGTCACTCATAGCATGGCAGCTGGTTTCCTCTGGGGGAAAAAAAAAAAAAGGTCCAAGAGAACAAGATGAACATTGCACTATCTTTAATGACTGATCTTTGGAGTCACACACCTTCACTTTCAAATGTTGATTCAATGAGGGGTATATACAAGGAAGCAAAGATCATCAGGGGCAATCTTGATGACAGGTTATCTTAATAAAAAATCAATGAAATGATTATTTTGTTAAACAAAAGTAGGTTGTTATTTCAAATCTTTAGTTTTTATTATTTTTTCCATCATTGGATATTATATAAACTTATCTGAATGATATAGTATTATATGTAGTTAATTATTTATTGTTCTTAATTTGTTTGAATTTTCAGGGAGAAGGATTAATAATTTATAATAAATCTATGTAAAAGTTCATCATTTGTGCAAAACATAAAATTTACATAAAGACAATTATACCTATGTTTTTTACTACTAAAGAAACCTAGGATGTCTCATAACAGATGTTTTAAAGCTCATTTTTTGTGTGATAGCTAGAAATAGAACCAGGATTTATTAAATTTTGGACTCTTGACCTTTTCCCTATACCATGTTTACATGCATAGAAGAATCAATATGCTTATTAAAATCTATTTTTAAATAACTATAAAAGAATTCCTATTTTCCTCACATTTTTTCTTTCTTATATTTCTTAATTATTTTCATTCCTTAATTTATTATTCAGTTATAAATTCACAAAAAAACTCATATATATATTATATAAAATGTCAAATGCCCATAGATGTTAAATGCATACCATACAAATATTAAGGAATAGCTACTATCATAAAGTCTAAATTTTAGTGCTTTGGGAAATAAAACAAATACCTAAATAGTTTTTTCCCAAGACAACTTTCAGGCTGGTATGAGAATAAAGACATATATTTAGAAAACAAAAGTAATAAAATCATCTAATACAGTTAATCAAACTGGATATATGCATAATGACAGTTAATTACTAAACCTTATTTTTTCTAGGAGTTATAATTGTTTATTAACCTTTCAGAGACTGCTACTAAGAAAATAACAAAATATTCTGATTTAAAATACAATTGCCTGCTTTGCAATCTGGGAGAGAAGCCAAACTATTATTATCGTAAGTTTTTTAAAAAAGAGGAAGATAATGGAGAGCTAAATAATTCTTCAGTTGCCTAACGAGGCTTCGATATTAGTCAACTGGATCTATTCCTTCATTAGTTAAGAAGGGAGAATTTGAAGGGGAAAAGGTGCATAAAATTTGCCTTTATAATTGTGGTATCATGAAAAAATACATGTATTTTAGGTCATTCTAGATTTAGTTCATGTCACAGAGTTTCTAAAACCCTTGGAATTTCCTGAGAGATAGTAGTGCCATGTGTTGTTTATAACAAGTTCTTCTCAATCATATCTAAGTTTATGCTGATGCAATGACTTTTTATGGAGTCCCTACATAGCTTCTGAATGGGGTCTGGTCACCAGAAGAAAGAATCAGGTGATTAGATGGTTGAAACTTCCAGTCCCACCCCTCAACTTCTGAGGAGGAATGAGGAGCTGGAGATTGAATTCAATCATGATTGGCCAATGATTTCATCAACCGTGCATCTGTGATGAAACCCTGTATAAAAACTAATGCTTGTCTTGATCCGGCATCTAGAAGGGTTCAGAAAACCTGAAGAAGGGGCTGTGCATAAATTAATAAAGAGTCCAAAGACAAAACATAATTCTGAAAGTCATTTGGGGGGGCAGAGGAGCTTGATTGAAGAAACCAAGTTCTCCTTGTCTCAGGACCCCTTGCTTTTTATTAACACAATTTGTCCGAAGGCAAAGTGGAGATATACACATCAAAGGGTAGGGTTAGGTACAGAATCCATTGTCAGATTGGGGAATTACCTCTGGCTGTTCAGGTGTTTGGCCAACAGGAGGCAACATGTAGATTAAGATGCCTTGAGCTGACTGGCAGCAAGCAATCATCCTTTTCAGGTTTGGGGGAAATGCCTTTAGCCATTCCCACAGGTGATAATATATGTGACTCAGCTCTTGTTGAGTCCCCAAGATCCATCAACCTTTTGATGAAATTCTTGCAATTAGGACATGCTGGAACTGGTTTCTGGCAAAAAACCCTAAACAACTGAATTTGGGAAGTTTTGGGGTTAGTGAACACACAAAAATCTTGGTAGAAATGATGTGCTTCTCCCGCCCCCATCCCTTGCCCTGTTAATTTATTCTATTTGGCTGCTCCTGAACTTTATCTTTTGTAATAAGCTGAAAGAATAGAACACTTCCCTGGATTCTGTGAAGTATGGGTAACCTGGCACCCCGTTTGTGACAGGCTTCTTAAGTGGGGATAGTCTTGTGGGACTGAGTCTTTAACCTGTGGGCTTTACATTAACTTCACACATTCATGTCATGATTGAATTGTGTTGTTGGACCCCCCATTGGTGTCAGAGAATTGGAGAACTGATGTGGGAAAATGACATGTATTTGGTGTCAGAAAAAAATATTACAATAATACTTATTCAACTACTTCTTCATTTAAACCTAATGATACAAAAAAAATGTGGGTTTTGTTTGAGTCCAAGTTCTTGTCTTGCGAAAATCAAAGAATGAAGTCATGGACAAAAATGATTACGGGAGCCAAGTTTATTGGGAGAAGCCAGTCCTGGAAAAGGAGCAGCTGGGGTTCCAGGAGCAGGCCAGTGTCCGGAGCTTCCTTTCCAAGTTACAGTCAGGAGTAGTTTAGTATCCAAGTTAATTAACATATAATAATCCATGTGTGGAGGCCCACCTGGCCATAAACCACATGGGCACAGGCATGTGCTCCCCCTCCACAGGAATGAACATTAGGAACTTATTGCATGCCAGGAAGAAGAGAGAGGGTGAGAGGAAGTGCACACTTTTTAATATAGGGTTGGGTAGTATTGCCAGCTCCTAATTGGTCTTTTCAAAGGATTCTGTTTCAGCAATATCCTTTGGATTGGTTTATATGCTTACTGCTTTATGATTGGTTATCTGCACACTGCCTATCTTAGAATATCCATACTTTTAAAAAATATATATGTTTTTATTGATTTCATTGAGGATGGGAGAGGGAGAGAGAGCTAGAAACATCAATGATGACAGAGAATCATTGATTGGCTCCCTTCTGCACACCCCCTACTGGGGATTGAGCCTGGGCATGTGCCTTTGACCAGAATCAAACCTGGGACCCTTCAGTCTGCAGGATGATGCTCTATCCACTGAGCCAAACCAGCTAGGGCATTATCCATATATTTTAAAGTCCATGCCTCTCTGGTGAGTGTCCTTCCTTCCCTCCCAGTTGGGGTGCCTTATTAACTCCACCTAGTTGGGTTCCAGTTCTACTTCTCTTCCCATGGTCCCACCACTATCTACCTAGCTTTCTTCTGTCTCCTCACTAGTACCCTTTCAATTTTTTTTATAAATTATTCATGTTATGATTGCTTGTCTTCTGGGAATTTTTCATGAACCAAGAAACTCATTAGGGATTTGGAAGGGAGGATGAAATAAATGTATATTATAAGTGTTGAATAAAAATCCTAGAGAGGAATGAGATAAGGTACTAGAACAGTGTTTAAAGGAAAAGGTAAGAAGAAAAGCATGGGTAAAAAAATCATGTCATTTGGTCATGCTGTGCAATCTTCCTGTTAGAAGGAGAGATAACAGGTCCAAAATGCAGTCATGTGCTAAACCCACATCAGCAAACCAAGACTTAGTAGTTAGCATAATTGTAGTTTTAACCTCCCCCAGGAATGTAATCTCAAACCAGTCTTGAATTTTCTGTTCAGCTCTAGTGAGGTAATCTGCCTAATACATACCTTTCATTTCCCCAAAAGAGAGTGACCTTGCTTGAAATTACCTTATTTTTTTTCCATTTATAAGATGCTATTTTTTCCTAAAATCTTTAGACTGAAAATTGAGGGGCATCTTATCCATGGAAGTCAGCCAAGGATAAAGCCCTGAGGGTGTATAGCTGCCCATACCTTGTCAAACAGGCTTCCTCCAATCACTAGCTTATTGTTACTGACGTCAGCTGATGCCATAATTGGAGGTGGAGGTGGAGATTACACAGATGCAACAGGGACCAGAGCGTTCTGAGCCCATTAAAATGTCAAAAAATAAATACCAGTAAGCGATTGTCTTACTCTGCAAAATTCAAACTGAATGTAATCATCTATGCAAAAGAGCATGGAAATAGAGCTGCAGAGAGACAGTTTGGACCTCCTCCCACTCAGTGTATGATCAGACAGTGGAGAAAACAGGAAGAACAGCTCCTTAAGATGCCAAAAAAGAAGAAGGCCTTAAGAGGAAAACCAGCAAAATGGGCAAACTTGGAGCACAGGCTTAAGACTTGGGTTATGGAGCAGCGCCAGAGTGGTTTATGTGTGTCAACCAAGCTTATTTAATGTCAGGCAAGAATGTTTGCAAGTGAAATGAACATTGTTGATCTTCCAGGAAAGGCAAAATGGTGCTTCAATTTCATGAGGAGAGAAGGGTTGGCCATGAGAACACAGAGTTAGCTCAGAAAATGCCACCAGTTTATGAGGATGATCTCACATACATAGACAGTGACTCAGAAGACAGCAGTGATACAATAGAAGTTGAAGAAATTGGTATGTCTAGAATTAAAATGATGAAGAAGAGAGCAGTGATGCAACAAAGGCTGAATAAAGTGATATGCTGCATAATATCATAGTACTGGTATGTAAACATTACCTGTGGTAATTACTAAATAAAAATGTGCTCTGTTTAATGTTTAAAATATTGATTTCTTAATTTTGGGTTGGAAAAGTGGGGGTGTCTTACACATGGGAGCATTTTATACACAGAAATATATGGTAATCCTTTTATTTACCATAAATATATGGTAATTTATTATTTTAAAAAATGTAAAGTTATTTCTTATATGCTTTGGAATATAATGAGGAACTTCTAAAAGCAGCTGGAAGGAGAGAGAGAGAAAAAAAAGAGAGAAAAAGATATTAAGAGAGATTGAGAGATAATACTGAATGTGATGAATTAATCACTCTTGGGGATTAGAAGATATTTGGGAAAATGTCAAGAAGCTACAGACCAGTAGGAGGATCAGCACTACTCTGAATTAAATTTACAATACCCAAAAGTGTTAAAATATCTGAAAGATAGTTTTGAATCATAAATCTAACATAGGATTTTATAAAGTTTACAAACACATACACCATAAAATTTACTACTAAGTTCCCTGCTTTGCCAGTAAAGTTTTGTGAATCAAGTGGTAATTTTCAAACTTTTGTTTTGGCTTGGTTTTAATTGACTAGATTTGTTTACCTGGGCATAAGCACCTCTGTCTACCTGTGGTCCAATTCTTTAATCCTGAAGTCTGAAGACCAGGAGCAATAATGGTGTCTCAGCGTAAAGGCAGGAGAAGACCTGCTCAAACAGGCAGGCAGAGAAAGGGAATTCTCTCTTCCTCCTTCTTTTGGGTCTGGTGAGGACCTCAATGGATAGGATGGTGCCCATCTGCATTGAGAAGGGAAATGTGCTTCCCACAGACCACTTTTCAAATGCAGTTCTCATCCAGAAACACCCTCACAGACACCTCCAGAAATAATGGTTAGCCAAATATCAGAGCACTGGGTGATATAAAATTAATTAACACAAAATTAATCATCATGGTTCTTATAATTAAGATTCTGGTAGGTTCTTTTGAAACTATAAGTGGCAAAACACATGGTTTCTCTTTATTAGAATTTATCATTTGGATGGTGGGGGAAAAGAGAGAAAAAAAGAGAAAGATGGAGAAAGAGAAGAGAGTAAATATGTATTATTAGATAATGTCTGTAATAAATGCACATTAAGGGATACTGATTAAATAAGTGTAGGCAGAATCAAGAATAGGTCCAATGGACCAGCCAGCCTGGCTCAGTGGTTGAGCATTGACCTATGAACCAGGAGGTCATGGTTTGATTCTCAGTCACAGCACATGCCCTGGTTGCAGCCTCGATGCCCTGTGTGGGGCATGCAGGAGGCAGCTGATCAATGATTCTCTCTCATCATTGATGTTTCTATTTCTCTCTCCCTCTCTCTTCCTTTCTGAAATCAATAATAATATATTTTTTAAAAATGAATTTGTCCAAGAAGAAATGAGATTTGAGTCGGTACTTGAAAATATTTAGCTGAAGACAGGGCATTTCTTAATGCATAAAACAAAACACAGACACAAGAGGAATGAAGAAAATAAATGCTAAATATATTCAGGGCATGATTATTTGAAAATAATATTTCTAGAATAGACAGTTCATGCAGAAAAGAGTGGAATGTGGGGATATATGATTCAGACATAAAGGGTCTTACATGCCGAGACCAAAGTGGTTGTTTTTATCTAGTAACTAATTAGCAGATAGGATGCATTTAAAATAGTACAGATCATGTATCATAGAAATGTGCACTTGAAACCTATATGATATTATTAACCAATGTCACCCCAATAAATTTCATTAAAAAAATAAAAGCAAAATAGAACATTACCTGAAGGTGAGAAAAGATAAAATAACATAAAATAGTTTGGCAATAGCATTTGTTTTTGAGAACTGTTTTTGTGTTGCTGTGCTGAAGGAAATAGTTGTATACATCATGAATGCAACACTCTTGAGGTTACCTATGTTACCTACAACTTAATATAGATGTGTTGAAGGTTTCAGAAATTCCTTGGCACCTTGTCAAAACATTGAAAGCATTCTGAAATATTCAACAAGATGAGAGACACACTGCTCAGAGAATCCTTCAAAACCCACTCTTCAACATGTCATTCATATGCTAGATGGACAGCACCAACTTTGCACTGAATCAAAACCAGGATTGGACCAGTTGATGCAAAGTGCTATTTTACAGATAAAGAAAGTGAGGCCCCAAGAGGCCAGTCACACCAGCAAGGTTTCTACCTATTTTAAGATGTAACATTTTCCACTGTGTCAGGTATTTTACAGAAAAGCAAGACACTCTGTTCACTCAAATTTCTAAATCTCTTCTTCGTAAGAATCAGAAGTAACAGATTTTATTGATAGGGATAAAAACTTAAGTTCTTTTTTATACTATTTACTTTCTTAGAAATTTTGATATAAGGCTTATCAAGAAAGTTTAATAGATAATACCTGTTTCTTCTTTGACAATTGACTTATGTGCATAACAGTCTAATCTACTTAAAATAAGTTGGATTTATAATGACTTTAAATCCTGCAAAGAAAATTTTTAATTTATATTTTTACTGTAATAGTGCTAGATATTTAAAGATATTAATAAGGATGAATAAATGATGATTGTGTCAGTGGAGAAATACCAATTATAATAACTGTGTCTTGAATTAATCAAATTTGAATTTTTATATGATCAATATGAAATTAAAATAATATTAATATTGATAATGAGCATGCATTTAGAACTTTGCTTTGTGAAATATATCTCCATTTCTTCAGGATTTATCTAAGTTTTGCAGGTAAAGCTGAAGTATTTTCATGTTGTATTGGGAAAACTTGGGTTTGAGAAGATCAAACCCTCTGCTACCACGGAGGTGGAAGAGCTGAGATTTGCATTCAAGGGTCTCTGACTCCCAGGGCCATCACCTCTTCTGCTATGGCATTTTCTCCCTTCCTAAAATGATTCTATTATTGGGACTTTTAAAGGTTGATACATAACACATCTTCTTCCCATCTTGATTTCAGAACCATATTAGCAATAAGGCACAGTAGGTACAATAATGGAGGTCAAGATATCAGCTTTGGAAAATATGGTGTGTTTATATGGTGAAAAAGGGCCTTCTTCAAATATTATCTTTGAATTAGAGCAATTCTCAAACCCAGTCAGAGACAGAAGTAGTCTTAAATAAGCCTCTATCCAGAGACAGTGCCTCCCCACTTAAGCCCATCACAATGTGTAGGGCTGTACAAACTGCATTCTGTGCAAGCCGATTGACCTCCCAATGATGCTAGGAAGGGGTGCTAGCCTTCTTTTTGTCTCCCAAATTCACTAGACAACTCATCTTTTTTCTCCTGGGCCGGAGTTAGTGAAGTGTGGAAGGGAAGCTAGGAGGGTATCCCAACATAGACACATGAGGATGCTGGCTTAAGTGTTCCCACAACATATTATTAGCGTAGAGGCTTTGACCACCTTTACAGAATGGTTGAAGGCTTTGCCAGGTAGTTCAGTTGATCAGAGTGTCTTCCCCATATGCCAAGGTGTTGATTCCCAGTCAAGGCCCAGGAAAGAAGCAACCAATGAACACACAGATAAGTGGAACACCAAGTCAATGTTTCTGTCCCTTCCTCTGTCTCTCTCTAAAATCAAGTTTAAACAAAACCAGAATGGTTGAATAAGCAGTTCAATTTACTTTGAAGCTTAGCCTGTTTTAAAATCCTATATAATAAAAGGGTAATATGCAAATTGATCACCACTCCGCTACACCCACAAGCCATGCCCACCAGCCAATCAGGAGCGAGTATCCAAATTAACCCAACCAAGATGGCTGTGGCCACAGAGCAAGCAGGAGGCTTGGGTTTTCCCAGCAATGGAGGAAGCCAAGCTTTCTGCACACCCTGACCAGCCTAGGCATCCACTCAAGGCTACAAAGTTGCAATTATAGAAGATAAATATATCCCAGATATGAGGGCCTCCACTTGGGTCACCAGAGGGCGTGGCTGGCCTGCAAACCAGCACAGGCCTCTTACCCAGGCCACCCCATGCCCCAAGGGAACCCTCACCCTGATCCGGGACACCCTTCAGGGCAAACCAGCTGGCCCCCACCCGTGCACCAGGCCTCTATCCTATCTAATAAAAGAGTAATATGCAAATTGACCATCACTCCAACACACAAGATGGCTGCCCCCATGTGGTCAAAGATGGCTGCCCCCATATGGACACAGGATGGCTGCGACAAGATGGCCAGCAGGGGAGGGCAGATGGGAGGGACCAGGCTTGCAAGGGAGGGCAGTTGGGGGTGATCAAGCCTGCAGGGGAGGGCAATTAGGGGTGACCAGGCAGGCAGAGGAGGGAAGTTGGGGGCCACCAGGCTTGCAGGGAAGGGCAGTTGTGGGGGACCCAGGCCTCCAGGGGAGAGCAGTTGATGGGGGACCAGGACTACAGGGGAGGGCAGTTAGGGGAAAACAGGCTGGCAGGGGAGTGAGTAGGGGGTGATCAGGCTGGCAGGCAGAAGCAGTTAGGGGCAATCAAGAAGGCAGGCAGGTGAGCAGTTGGGAGCCAGCAGTCCTGGATTGTAAGAGTGATGTCTGACTGCCCGTTTCAGGCCCAATTCCAGTAGGATTGGGCCTGAAACGGGCAGTCAGACATCCCTCGAGGGGTCCCAGATTGGAGAAGGTGCAGGCTGGGCTGAGACACACACACACACACACACACACACACACACACACACACACACACACCATGCATGAATTTCGTGCACCAGGCCTCTAGCATAATATAAATTTAAAAATAAGATTTTTTTGTCATTAATGTAATTTGTGATCAGTGAAAATATTCTACTTTGAAATATATTCAGGTATATTTTTTTAAAAATTTGGAATACAGTCTTCTAATTCTACCTTAAAATAGAAGTAAAATATTTAATTATTTGAAACTTTTCCAAAGTTTCATAGGAACATTTGCAATGATTTAAAAGTCAATGCTAACTTTTGAAACACATATGTCACCAGGGATGAATGACCTAATTTAGATGAATTGTGATTCAAGTATTCATCTAAATTTCAAGGTTGACCTAAATCAAATATGAGAGCCTTGAAGTTTGGTTAACTTTATTCATTATGTTTCCTCTTTGTATGTCTTTTTTTTAATTTTCTGTTTCTGGCTTACATTAGAAGCAGAACTGCTAGCAGTATCAGAAAAACTGTTTCTATGATTTCAATGCAACTATACACTTAAAATGTGCAAATCTCTTTAAGAATTTAGGTCCATATTTTCAGCCAGAAGAGGTTTCGGAACTGGAAAGAATTTTTATAAATATATTTTACTTTCTTATCATCCAATTGCTTCATTGTTTCTACTGACAAAATTTAGTGACATGATAAGTATATTTTTATATTTACATTTTTAAAATGCTTAGAAACAAATTCTTATTTTAATATACTGTATATTGGCTCTATCTTCAAACATTCATTTCAGAATTAACAATATGCATTAACAAAATTAATTGAAACCCTCATATAAGAAAATTATTTTTAAAATAGATTTGTATTAATTTCAGAGAGGAAGGGATAGGGAAAGAGAGATAGAAACATCAACGATGAGCGAGAATCATTGATTGGCTGCCTCTTGCACACTTCACACTGGGAACTGAGCCCACAGCCCGGACATGTGCCCTGACCAGAATTCGTACCATGACATCCTGGTTCACAGGTTGACTCTCAACCACTGAGCCATGTGGGCCAGGCAGAAAAATATTTTTATAGTATAGTTTTTCACTTAGCTGGCTTCTACTTATTTTTTATATCTTTGCTAGCATGTGACCTCCTCCAGAGGCCTTTGATGGTTATATACATAAAGTAGCTCCAGACACTAGCACCCTGTTTTAGTTATTTTGTTGAAGGATATAATTATCAATTACCATCTGTATTCTTTCTGTTTACTAGATAATTACATCTTTCCCTGTGTTAGAAGGTACATACATATACATAACACATACAGATATATATGTGTGGACAATAGATGCACATTTTTTACAGTAGGTATGTTCTGTAAAGTAGCGATGAACCTGAATTAGCACATACTGAATCACTGCTCCCGGGGGAAATCAGCCATAGGTTTTTGCAAGCCTCTGGTCACCCATGTTAGCCAACCAAATTGTCATTTGCAAATATAGATTTGTTTGCCAACATCCTTGACAAACAAATCAGTCTCATTAAGTTGAAAACTTTCTCTTCCCAAGAACCCTTTCCCAGTATAAAACGTAGCAGAGCTTTTTACTTTTTTTCTGCAGCCTCCTGATCTGCAAAACCAGCCTCACCTGAAAGCTGAACATTTTTCATATTGCATCATATTTTCAGACATGTGAGCCAGCCAGCATTAGTCAAGAAGGGTTTAACATTTTCCTGAGCCTGGGGAACATGACCATAATTTATGTAGACTTTCAGTGTGACAACAATACTGTCTACTCAGCTTTAAAAAAAAAAATTATCATCTCATGACTCTACAAATGTAACCACTTTTCCATCTTTTCCATAGTTTCATCATACACCATATACATTACTTAAGCATCTTCTGAAGTGGCCCTCATGGACAGACTAGCAAATTTCCTTTCTCTTTCTTAATGTACCACATTGTTGATTCATTAACATTGAACTCATGGCAAAAGCACTATAATTAAATGCCTTAACAAGTTTATCTAATGCACTTTTTTTTCCTCCACAAGGCACATCACAGCCTTTTTGCACTTAGGAATACTAGACAACACTTCACTGATGTGGTTGAGGACCAATTTAAGCAGTAAAATTACCAAAAAAGCATAAAAATTCAACACGTGGCAATAAATAGACTATGAAAGCCCACTTGTTTAGAGTATGGAAGCTGGAACAAGAAGGTAGAGAGGGCACTGTTTTGTTCAACCTCAGTTCTGTTCCTGTCTCTAAATGATGGTTAAAAACTCCTCACATATTGATATATGGAGGTTTCCAATATATGCAATCTGAATACATATATACCAATTATTCTTAAAGGTGTTAAGAGCAGAGCATAAACTTTGCTGGACTTTGCACAGCCCTATTACATAGTTGGAATTCAACTTCCTGTCACTGAACTGGCATGGCATAGAGGCCAGTGTGTCCTGTGATGACCCCAGTATGCATATTTTTATTTCTGCATTGATTCTTAGCTAACATTGACTAAAGGGACAATGACAAGATCAAGGCCGTATGCCCAAGAAGAGTGGTAATAATTGTGCAGATAAACAGCACAACTTGCCCTAACCGGTTTAGCTCAGTGGATAGAGCATCGGCCTGCGGACTGAAGTGTCCCAGGTTCGATTCCGGTCAAGGGCATATACCTGGGTTGCGGGCACATCCCCAGTGGGGGGCGTGCAGGAGGCAGCTGATCGATGTCTCTCTCTCATCGACTTTTCTAACTCTCCCTCTCTCTTCCTCTCTGTAAAAAATCAATAAAATATATTTAAAAAAACAAAACAGGACATCTAGAGAGTGATGTAAAAGTTTAAATCCAAAATGAATTTAGAACTTTATTTCTGTAGTCTTGTGAATAAGGCAAGATTTGGGTGACAGGTTCAGTAATTCTAAAAGTACTTAGGTGTTTCCTCCAGTCACCTCTAATTCATTTTACCTCATATACAAGACTACATTTCCATTCTTCCTCCACCTTCTCTCTCACACACACCTCTTATTCCATGCTGGTGACATAAAATTGCTTGCATACGCTCATATTTTAATTCAATAGCCTCTGGGACTGACAGGGTTGAGTGTACTTAACATGGAGCAGAGCTGGAGAAACTTAGGACTGACACCTTTAAGCAAATAACCATTTGCCCATTTGCACTATTTAACTCAGACAAACCATAAATATTACAGTTTATATAAGAAAATATATCACAAACACCCTTTCTGAACAGCTAACATAGAAATAAAACAGCAATTGGAATATGTTTATGAGTGTGTGTGTATAAGTTGGATCTATTTCGTTAAATAAATACACTGATGTTATGTTTACCGATACCTTTTATATCAAAAAGCATGATTAAAGGCCTATAGACATAAAAATCTAGTTATAGAAAGGTAATTATAGTTGATACTGTTCAAATATGAAGTTTGAAGTGGAGTGTTAGAAGAGATGGCTGCATGGAAAGGTGGGGGCCACATCTCAGAGCATCTTGTATTTCATGATAAAGAGCTTTTACATATATAAAAGCCAAAGTGACCTTTACAACGCAATGAGCAGGACGCCTGGAACGATCAGAATGACCGGTCTCTATGATGTGCACTGACCACGAGGGGGCAGATGCTCAACACAGGAACTGCCCCCAACCTGCAGGCCCGATAGGGCCTGACAGCCAACCTCCCAGTCCCTCCCCCTGGCCAACAGGCCCTGATTGCCCGATCAGGGCTGGGCCCCAGGCTGGGATGGGGAATTGGGGGTGGGTGGCGGTGGACGTGGGCAGCAAGTGACAGAAGGAAGAGGGGGTGAGGTAAGGAGGTGGGGAGGTGAGGAACTGCACAGGTGGTGAGGGAAGGAGGAGGCAGGGAGGTGGGGAACCTGACTGGCACTGATCGCAGGCCAGGCCTAAGGACCCCACCCATGCACGAATTTTGTGCACTTGGCTTCTAGTTTGTATATAATAAGGACTTCCTTGGGAATGGCTCCCAGTTCAAATTTAAACCAAATATTCTTGCTGTGCTCTATTATACAATCTAATGAAGATTTTTGACCATTTCTCATATTTTCAGTCTTAAATGCAAGGGAACAACTTACTCCCCCATTGTCCTGTTCCAGCTTTCCTCACTTTGTCGATCAATATATATCTACTGTGTGTATAGGGGTGGGAAAAAGTAGGTCTACAGTTGTAAGTACACAGAACACAGACTTGATTCTAGTATTATTTTCTCATTAATTTAATTTTTTTTTCTTTTTTTAGAGAGAGAGGAAGGGAGAGAGAGAAAAACATTGATGTCAGAGCAAAACATTGATTGGCTGCCTCCTGCATGTCCCCAACTAGAGATTGAGCCCAAAACCCGGGCATATACTCTGACTGGGAATCAAACAGGCAACCTTTTTGTACATGGGACTATGCCCAACCGATTGAGCCACACTGGTCAGGGCATCTTGTATTATTATTCATTAATTATTGTGTTATTTTTCATACAAACAACTGTAGACCTACTTTTGCCACCACCCTGTATTCCCTCACATCCCACCGGGCATAGGCTGTATAGATTATGACTCAGAATGTACCTCATGCAGCATATTAAGAGTTCCAATGCTATTGCACTGCATTATACCACATAACAGCACTTACAAAAACATTTATTGATCAAACTCATATCACTTGAGCACTCACCACACCTGAGGCACTATTATAGGCCCATGTTTTGCATGAGTGAACAAAATACACAAAAACCATTGCCCTTGTAGAACTTATATTCCAGCACACATGCCAGCATCTAACAGAAAACAAAAGCAAAAACCCCAAAAGGCATCACGTGTCCCCCCCGCACTGGGTGCCGAACATCCCCTACTGATTGTGATTACTGGGACAGTCGGTCCAGTAGTTTTGATGCGGTGATGTCTTGGAGAAACACCTGAAAGCAGGTGCCATGTAAGAGAGAGATGCTCCACTAGCATCCAGTTTACTCCTATAGGGTCTCCTCTCAACTTGCTATTTATATGTTGAGCATTTATAAGTTCAATGCAGGCCTATAGACAGGCTTCCTAAGTGACTTTATTGAGTCCAACATACATGAAATATAGTAGCATTTATTCTTTCAAGAATCAGGAAGTCACATTGAGACCCTTCTATTAGTGAGACTCAGGAACCCCACCATGCACTTGTGTTCTCTGGAAGCATACCTCAAGTCATTTATTCTGTTGAAAAGATATTCTTGTCCGAGTATGAAGTGCAAGAAAATATTGTACATAATACTCACGGGAGACAAAAGGGAAGAGAACAGGAGCTGGCAGGCACAGTCTGCGGACCACACCGCAGGTCCGATGTTTATGAAAAGAGAATGTGAAAGAGGATGGTTGAGTAGGAAAAGAACTCAGACTGCAGTGTAGCATTGACAAAGTTTTGGTCAGGCTGTCTGGGACCTCTGGGGCAATTGCCATAGAGGACCTCCACATTGGAGAGACATGTCCGGACTAACACCATCATCCATCATTGTCTTGCAGTTAGTTGTTTGAGAAGAGTTCTCTAGCTCAAGGCTGTCAGCTCAATGCACCCCTTGCAGTCGGTTGAAAAGGTCTTTCTTGAAGGTAGATTCCAATAACGCCCCTTCATCCTGACACACCTATCTCATTTATCGTACATCTTTCAGTTTTCTGATTCTTCCTTGTTGAAGTGAGTCTCACTCTCAGTCTGATTGCCTTTCTCTGAGTAGCTTGATATCACCAATCTATGTATAGCATTCATGTATTTCTTCTATCAAACCAGCCAAGACTGAATGTGGAGAGAGATACAATTTCCTTAAATCTTTTAAAGTAATTTGGATATAACAAGTAAGGCACTGTGCTTTTTTTACTGTTTTGAAAACAAGTTAAGTACAGCTTTATAAATATATATATTTTCATTTTAAACATTTTTTATTTATTTATCAGCACAAACATAGGTTAACACTGATAACAAAGAGAAGAAGTAATAGACGTTTTAGGATCTTTCAATAATCCAAGAAAAGCAATCTATAGTTCTTAATTCTCTTTTTAACTAGAATTTTATTTGTTTCCATTTCATTCCCAGCCAACTTCACCCCAGGGCAGGCTTAGTCTATATGTGTTTATCACTTGTAGTCCAGCTTTTATTGAAAAGCTTGGGGGAATTCCCTCTATAACATTCCCTGTTCTTAGATATAGGCCTAAAATTTCACTTATTGGAAAGCGAGTGCAATTTTCTTTTAGGTGGATGATGCACTTTCCAAAATAATTTGTTTCTTAGTTAGAGTGGTTAAAATGGGTACCTTGCAGGCAAAACACCAGCCTAACTAAAAGATTCACAAAATGGGTGAGTGGTAATGTTCATGGATATTCCTCAATGTTGCAGCTCAGGGATGTAATCAATTGTTAGATAATCAATAGAGAAATCAGAAAATATCCACTGGGTCTAACTAATGTTGCAATCAACAATGAGGTGCCCATAGGTATATCTTTGCCAATACATCTCTCCTACACTGCCTAAGAAGAAACTGAAACCCTATTGTTTTAGAGATCTACGCAGTATAATATGAGATTCTCCTCAACCAAAACTGATCAGGAAAGTCAAATTGGTCAAATTCAGTTTGATATTACTGCAACAAATATGATAACAATCTGGAAATAAAACACAGAGTGGTTATTTCATTAAGACCAAACCATGCCCTTACCTTCTGATTATTATTATTTTATTAGAGAAATTAACAAAAAGTTAATACAGTGGCTCTTTCGTTTGTTTTAAAAATATAAAATAAAATCTGAATATCATCAAATTTCAAAAATGTGGTAGGTCAGTGGATGGAGCAAAGCCTGCTATCAGGAAGGGTTCAGCTTAAATCCTGATCAAAAAAAAGTTACTCCACTTTTTGAAATTTTCACTTTTAAAATATCAATACTTGTACCCATTTCATAGAACTGTTTAGAAGATAAAATATCTATTATAGCAGGTGGCACATAGTAAGTTCTCAATGACTGAATATTATTACAAGTAATATGAATAATAAAATTTAATTACATAATATATGATCTGCATTGCGCTGTCCTAAAAGTCAGGGGAATTTATTATAATTATAGCACAATTATAATAATTAAATAAATAATTATTTATTACCTAGTATTTATTTAAGTCTTGTTTTGGATATAAAATACACTTGCATAAAAAGCCTTCCATGTCCTATTTAAGACCAATAAACATTTGGTAACAAAATTAACCAAACGTAAAACTCACATGAGAAGTAAGCCTGAATTAAGAGATTTCCTGGTAACTTTTAATTTGGTTTGTGTCTCTGAAACCTCCTCTGTCTCTTGCTGCTCTCCAGATGGACAGTTACATCTTAATACACGGGCCAGGCTCCTGTAGGTTGACGGACACGTAGAAGCCCTGAGTGCTGGAAGCTCTTTAAAAAAAAAAAAAAGGAAGTGAGTGGTACATATGGTATCAGTGAAGAGTCAAGTCTATAGCGGGAAGTGAAAGAGCAATCTGCATGCTCTTCCGTGGCAGGCTGTTTTGCCAGCAGAGCTCCTCAGAGCTCTCTGCTGTGATTCACGTATCTGCGATGTGACTCTCATGATGAGCACCGAATTGCCTATGAGTCAGCAACACAGAGTGTTATTTAAAATGCTATAAAACACTCAGCTGTCTTCGCAGACCTAATGACGTAGTAAAGGCAGAGGACTAACAAAAAGTCAAGGAGTCTCCTTGGCCTTGTAGCTTCATTATCTTGTTACCTGAGCTTACATGACTCAAAGGGCACGATACCTGTAGAGAAAAGCAAAATTTAGGAACAGACCAAGGGTACCAAACTGCTTTGTCACTCTCAGCATGAAGAGAAATCATAGTGTGTCCTTAGATACCCAGCAAGGTTAAAAGCTACACCAAAAGCCTCTGGGCAGTTAATGGTGACTAATCATTTATTATGCCATTTATTATTAAGTAAATCTGGGACATGCCAGGGATTGCACCCTTCAAATTATATTTCACTTTAATCTTTGTCATTCAAAAAAATTGTTATGGAAAAAAGTTTACATGAAGCCACTAGGAAATGAAGATAAAAAAGACATCAAAGCACCATACAGATATAGTAACTGAATTTTATCAACTTATAAGAGAATTTGTCTTTTTTAAAAAGAGAACTTAATAACCTTTGGACTCATGTTCTATCAAATGTACAGGGGTGGTGTACAGTAGTGAGTATGTGAAACAGACTTAAAGCTATGGTAATGATCATAACCCACATGCATGTTTCCATATGAACAACTGTAAATCTACTTTTGCCCACCCCATATTTTAAAAATGAGGATGATGGATAGTAGTCACCCTATTGAACCACAGCGGTGGCTAGAATTTGAAAACAAAAACTATATAATATCAAATTAAAATAACTTTTTTATTAATTGAACTTCAAACAAATAAACAAGAAAGTACAGTTAATTATTTTTGAATGATAGGCTTGTCATCATGATTTATATATCTGAACCAACTTTATATTAATTTTGAGTATTCCTTGGATGAGGAATTTGATGATTATTGAAAGAGCAAGGGCTCTAGGGCAAAACAGCTGTGTAAGAAACACAGCTATAAAAAGGACAACATTTCTAATTTTTTAATTATTATTTAATTATAATTTTTTAAAATTAGGTACAAGCCATCTACTTTTCTCAGCCAGCATTTTTTATTGGCAATGGGTAAAACTAATTCCTATTTTGCAGGGCAATCGTATATGTTAGAAATGTGTATATAATTCTCCTCTTATATGAAATAAAAATAGAAACTATTGTAACTTGCTTAAGAGGAAAACTTGATTGAGGGATGGGTGCACATGTCAAAACTCACCAACTGGTTCATTTTTAATATGTGAAGCATATTGTATGTTCAGAAATCTTACTCCAATAAAGCTACAAAAAAAACAACACAACAATTTGGAAGTGATTAATACTTATTTCCAACTCTTTTTGAACAGCAAACCAAGACAGGCAGTTGTTTCTCTTTGCTTCTTTGTCACATAGACAGGTGAATGACAACAAAAATATCATGTGTTACTTATTGCTTTGCTTTTCACTGACAAAAACACTTTTGGGAAAAATTATTATTCACAGGAACCCTGTGAGGTAGGAAGGCAGATTTTTTTAAATGTAAAATCTAATGTTCAAGTAATTTAAATAATTTGTATAGACAGGAATCTCATTGGATATATAAACTCACATCAATTTTCTAGAAACTGAATCTTGTCAAAATTCAATGTACTGCTGCAGATATTTTTGGTATGACATTACTAAATATTTGGTCATGAAATATTTTAGCAGATTTACTGGATTGCATGAAAAACATAGAAGGAATATATGAAAATTGTATAACAAAAAGAGACTAGCAAGGAGTAACATCACACTAAAATATATTTCTAAGACACCAAAAGATCCAAAATGTACTTGGTCCTCCCTCCTTCTCTCCAGTTCTGTTTTCTTCCACACTTCATATTTTCCTGTCCACCCATCCTCCCTCCTTCCTTTTCTTCCTATTTTTCTTTCTTTCTTAAAAAAGAAAATAACTCACACTGTCGAATTCCTTTGTGTCTGCCCATCCTGTTTTCCCTCAAGATGATTTTGAGTGTTCTTCAAATGGCATTCAATATAAATTACAAAATTTATGTTTCTCACATGATGTTTCTCTCTCTCTCCTTTCTCTCTCGTTCAAATCAATAAACATATCCTTGGTGAGGATAAAAAAATAAAAAATAATAATAAAAAAAGAAAGAAAACACCAATTATCTCTAGGTGGTAGAGTCTTATTTTTGGCTATATTTTCTCAAAGTAACTATAGAAACCTTAATTTATTTTGTAATTTTAAAAGATTGTTCTTTAATCATCAGAGCACACCACGGTGAGATTTCATCTTGTCTTAGCATGTCCATATGGCACCTAGTCCTGCTGGAATGTTCACTATATTTCAGTCCTGTTTTCTTCACAAGGAAGTCAATGAAGGTGGGAGACATAGTCGAACACTTTGTCAAAACTGAAAAAAATATATTAAATAGACATATTATTCTTACTGCCAAAAGAGTAATTAATATGATAAATATATTTATGTCATGCTCAGCATTGTTGATTTTAAAAACTTTTTTGATGGCAGACTTGAATTTTAGAAAAGGAATCAAAATCCTCCAAAGACTTGCATTTCTTGCCTATACTTTGAAATAATTAACTCTGATCTACATTAAAATTAATAAATTTTTTTTTCATAGCAATACACAGAAAGGGGAGCAGTTACCTGTAAAATTTAGAGGAACCTTCCTTCTTCTTTATTCCACATGTTGGAAAGGGAGTATGTCATTTAGGGCAGGTCGAAACTAAGCTTACATTCATTCAAGAAAATTCATTGATCACATATCATGTGCCAACAACAAGCACTGCGAGAATTAGAATTGGGATTGTGTGGGCCCATGGAATCCTGTCCAAAAGGATACCAAACATTATAACTTCTCCATACCCCAAATCATGGTGTTAACATGGTCCTTTGTCAACAAACACTCTGCTGTATGGAAGTGTTTGACATTGAACTTGGAATTGTAAACACCTTACTGGTAAATGTGAATGTTTCACAAGTGTCTCCTCCTATTATTTTAGACATTACCTGAATGTACTTTCTCTATACACAAATCAAAGCTGTAAGGGCCTATAGAGTAATTACACCAATATTTCCTCCATAACTTTTTCCGTTCAAGCTTCTATTATTTGGTAGATTACATGGTATACCTCGGGAATAATGTCTGTTCTTATATTGCAGAGCTAGATGTATTATTGTAAACTAATATGTTCCTAGAGTTTTGGAAACAACACTCAGCTGCTCTGTGTTGTACCTTACAACAAACACATATTGATTTGAACCAGAGGGCAAACTCTCCAGGCTGCATGATGACGGCCCAGATACTTGATGGATGCATCTGGCATTTATCAATACTCTAATATGATTTTTCTTTCTCTATAAAACTTTCAAAATTTCACTTCATTCAAATGAATAATAAATGTAGTATATTTATGCAGACCTTGTTCATAGCAAAATATTCTTGGGTTCTATTTATGTTATTCCTTTACTGTTTCAAATTTTAAAGCGAATCCATTCAACAACTAAATGTAACGAAATATTTTATAACTAATTCCAATGTAAATATAAAATAGTGCCAACTTAAAAACACCCATTGTTTAAAAATATATTTTGATTGATTTCAGAGAGGGAGGGAGAGAGAGAGAGAGATGGAAATATTAATGATGAGAGAGAATCATTGATCAGCTGCCTCCTGCATGTCCCCCACTGGGGATAGGAATTGAGCCTGAACCCCAGGCCGTGTACCCTGACCAGGAATGGAACCATGACCTCCTGGTTCATGGGCCGACACGCTGGCTGAGCTTGATATTTTATATTTTATCAAAAATAGAATCATTCAGTGCATATTATGAAAAAATAAATTGTAAAAAACTTATTTGCATTTAATATTATTTAAGTAGACATTTAATTCTAAGTCAAAATTTAATATTAGAATATATTCAATAATCTGTGTTTTCTATAGATAAGGGCTTATTTTATTAAGAGCAAGAATTTTAAAGCCACAGTTTGACAGAGGTTCCTGAATTCTTGAATATTATGTCAAATTAAAGTATGCAAATTTGGATTTGGGCTATGACATAAAGGTACAGAGTGGTTTTTTCCTGCAACTAGCTATAGATTAAGTACTATAACCTATTATATTACTAAAATAGGTTGGCAACATTAATCTAGGCTTGTGTACAAAGTTATCATTACTTTGTGTCGTACGGAACAATAGTCTATGTATGTGTTTCCACCCTGGCCTCCTTCTTCTAAAACAAAACAACAAAAAAATACTCTTATCGAATAAATGTAATACTTTTATCAAATAAATTTAAAATATCTTCAAGATTTATTTTGTGGCAATTTTCAAGCTTGTTTTCATGTTCCTTGAGTCTCCCTGGAGACCAGGGATTCTGGAAAGGTACTTTGGGGTCAGATTTAGAGGGTTTAAAAGACAAGATAAAGTTTCACTTTAATCACATAGGCAGTAAGGTACCATTTAGAGGGAGGGGAGTGATGAAGGTGATGTTTTAAGAAGAATCCAGAGTCAGTTTGCAGAGAACTGCTGAGGAAGAGATTTGCTCTAGGGCAGTGGTCGGCAAACTCATTAGTCAACAGAGCCAAATATCAACAGTACAACGATTGAAATGTCTTTTGAGAGCCAAATTTTTTTAAACTTAAACTTCTTCTAACGCCACTTCCTCAAAATAGACTCACCCAGGCCGAAGACCGACTTCTGCGCATGGGCCACGAAGTTTCAATCGCACTGTACGTGCGTGCCCGCACGTGGTATTTTGTGGAAGAGCCACACTCAAGGGGCCAAAGAGCCGCAAGTGGCTCGCGAGCCGCGGTTTGCCAACCACTGCTTTAGGGAGAGCCCAGGAGGTCACCGTAACGTTGAAGTCCTTTGCTTTATCAATCTGATCACAGCTGGGTTTAATATAGATATATGAAGTGGTATCTCCTGACTGGTCAGGTTGTTAGAGTGTTCCTCCACAATAAGCTATGGCGTCTATTCCTCAAAGTCCTGCAGCCCCTCCTCCTCCTGTACTTACTTCACTCACAGGCATACATCACCCTCCTGCTCTGACGATCTTGGTCGCAATGTATCCCAGGCTGTGAATGAAATGCTTATACCTCAATTTTATTTCTATCCACTCATTTCCCCATTTCAAGATCATTTTCTCTTCGTATGGACTCCTAAAGTGGACAGAAGAATTTATTAGGATCAATTTTATCTATCGCTTTCAGAATTCTGTAATTTTGATAAGGTCACGAAAGGTTAATGCTCCTTTATCAAAATGAATAAGCCCCATTTCCTCAAACTTTTCTCTCAAATAACATCATTGATTCTGATGCACCGTGCACTCAGCTCTCTCAAGGGTAATTATGTCCTTAAGTGGCGCTGTGCCAATCCGTATTTTACAACATGTTAGCCATGTCCAGAATCACACAAAGATTGCTCCGTTTTAAACGGAATTGATCTGACAGTATCTGCTACCCTTTTAGCTGTAGACAGCATTAGGTTTTAGGTTCATAGGTATTATAACGACTATAAAATAACTTTCTTCTTTCAAGGTCATTAGCTTAATGCCCATTTAGCTTAAATTAGCAGACTTATTTCTCAGGTCTGTCTGGCTCATAATTGTCTTTCCCTGAATGCTATACCAATTTAGTTCTTATCTGACAGAAAAATGTCACATGCTTTGTTGCTGCACTCTCATTATTCAAGATCAATTGCAAATGTGCCATTTTTTAAAGCCATACAATTTTTGTAGGTTATGGTATAATATTTTAATTGTAAATATAGTGTAAAGGTAAAACATGGCATAGGATTAGAAATCATGATTAAGTCTATGAAAATATTTCTAATTTAAAATGACATTGAAGAACTTAGTATGCCAGTCTTAGGTAGGTGTCCTTAGACATTCTCTGAATTTAATTATTTTCCATATTAAAGCAGTAAGAACTAGTAATGATATATAGGGTGGGGAGACATTTGCTATGTGTTCAAAATCAAATGGCTCTCAGAATTTTGCCAGAATTCCCCTTCTTGACCTTTCTCCCACGTACACTCTGCTGTTAAAAACCAGGAAATCGTGTCAGATTGATGGCTAACTGATACAATGGTGAGAAGAGGTATTTTAAAAAGAGGTTCTACTTTGTCTTAGCTTATTTTTGAGGTCCATCCACATTCTGTTAAAGCCTCAATTTAAAGGTATCTGGGGAATTTGCTTGCAGTGGTCAGAGCAATTTAGTTACAGAAATCATATTACATTCTGAAACTCTCCAAAGTATGCACATATATTTACCATGAGTCCAAATTTTTCTCAGATTTTATATTGTTCCTTAGCAAATATATGCAGTAGGAAAGCTGGTCAAATTCGGATTTCAGATAACTTTTGACTTTTCTTAATTAAACTTAGCTATGTCTCAAAACAAGCTTTAAGCCATCCTTTAAAGCCATGGCCGCTGTAGAAATTGATGGCTTTGCTATCTTTCAGTGGGCTAAGAAGCAATTTCCCTTGTGTGAGAACTATTGGCCTTCAAATATGCTTATGCTATTGGAGTGACAGATAAAATAACATACAAAACAATATACTTAGTTTATTATTTTACTTAAGCTGACTTTTTTCTACTTTCTATGCCTTACTTATTGAATCTAAAGAGTGTAAGATAAAGCGCAAAACTATAGCTAGATGTTTGTTTTTTATTATTTTAAAGCCAAGCCAATCCTGCAGGTGCTTGTAATTCATTGAATCAACTCATTCAATGGGAGGAGGGGGTGGACAAATGAAAATAAATTAATATATTAATGCATCTTTAGTTAATAGGTTTTAAATTCCTAATTTTTTTTCCAAGAAAGTTATAAAAAGAGTGATAAGAAATTAGAAAGGGGTTGCAGAGCACTGGGTTAAATATGAAACTGAAAATAGAAATTATAAATAAACATCCTGGGAGTGACATACTTGATACCAAAAGTCAGATCTTAGGACCGTTGTGAAGAAACCTTGCCCATTTTCTTGCTGTAATTGTATTCTTTTTACTGGGGGCAAAACCTCTCATTTCCCAGTTTCAAATAAATCTCAACTTGAAAGGTACAGTGTTTTGATAAAAATATAAGCCCACTGTGCATTATTAATGCCAGTTACATTGCTGCAAGAAATATTATGGAAGAATATTTTAATAGCAACAACTGAGGAACAGGGCCCATAAGAAAGCTTATATGTATATACAAAAGCCTAAGCGGCCGTTATGACCGAATGACCAGGATGACTGGAATGACTGGTTTACCAGTCACTGACCACCAGGGGGTAGATGCTCAATGCAGGAGCTGCCCTAGTGGTCAGTGTGCTCCCACGGGGAGAATGCCGCTCAGCCGGAAGCTGGGCTCATGGCTGGCAAGCGCAGCCACAGCGGTGGGGGCCTCTCCCAACTCCGCTGCAGCACTACCGAGCAGCAGCGGGGGTGGCGGCGGGCGCAGCAGGCCGGGATGAGCGGTGTGGTGCCTGGCCCCGGCTCCGGCTCCTCCCTGGCCGCCTGCCACTTGGCACACTGTTACATTCCCTGAGGGGTCCCGGATTGCGAGAGGGCACAGGCCAGGCTGAGGGAACCACTCCCCTACCCCCCTGAATGAATCCATGCACCGGGCCTCTACTTTAGTAAAATGTTCATAGAAACCAGTGTGGGAAGGGTGAAATTAACTGCGAGATGTTAGGTTTTGCTAACACTAGCTCTGAAACACTAACCTGGTATTTTATTTAGTATGCTTCTGTTTCTGTATAAATGATTCTTTTTCTATTTTAAGAATTTGTGTCAAAATATCCATTTCCTCGCATGTCTCCTTCCCCTATAGAAAAGCAATCTAATCATAAGTTCTGGTTATATTGAGTAATCAAGAAACATTTGCACTGTATTCATGTACTTATGTAATGTTTTAATTTAAATTCTTTTTTGTTTACTGTATTATATAAGTCTTCTTTTTCCTCCATTGACTTCTCCCCGCCCCCTCCCCCAACCCCCAGCACATACCCTCACCTCCCCCCACCTCCGGTCTGTGTCCATTGGTTATGCTCATATGCATGCATAAAAGTCCTTTGGTTGATCTCTTACCCCATCAACCCCCTGCCCCCCACCTTCCATCATAGGTTGGACGGTCTATTTGATGCTTCTATGACCCTGGTTCTATTTTTGTTCATCAGTTTATGTTGTTCATTATATTCCACCAATGAGTGAGATCATGTGATATTTATCTTTCTCTGACTGGCTTATTTCACTTAGCATAATGCTCTCCAGGTCCATACATGCTGTTGAAAATGGTAAGAATTCCTTCTTTTTTACCACAGCGTAGTATTCCATTGTGTAGATGTACCACAGTTTTTTAATCCACTCATCTGCAGATGGGCACTTAGGTTGTTTCCAAATCTTAGCTATGGTGAATTGTGCTACTATGAACATAGGGTGCGTATTTCCTTTTTGATTGGTGTTTCTGGTTTCTTGGTATATATTCCTAGATGTGGCATCACTGGGTCAAATGGGAGTTCAATTTTTAATTTTTTGAGGAAACTCCATACTGTTTTCCACAGTGGTTGCACCAGTCTGCATTCCTACCAGCAGTGCACGAGGGTTCCTTTTTCTCCGCATCCTTGCCAGCACTTGTTGTTTGTTGATTTGTTGATGATAGCCATTCTGACAGGTGTGAGATGGTACCTCATTGTTGTTTTGATTTGCATCTCTCGGATAGTGACTTTGAGCATCCTATATAATAAAAGTCTAATATGCAAATTGTTCCCTTGACCAGAGTTCCACTGGGAGTTCCACTGTTCTACCAGTCTATGACACACACTGACCACCAGGGGGCAGACGCTCCAACTGACAGGTTAGCTTGCTGCGGGCGCTGGTGGGCTGGACTGGAAAGTGGGGTGTGAGGTGAGAGCCCTCAAGAAGCTCTCAGAGTTTGTCCTGATCCCCAGGCAGAGGTGGGCAGGGTTGAGAGCAAGGAGGGACCAGGTGGCACGGGAGGCTGCTACGCGTTATCCGAGAGCTGTGGACTGCACAGAACCTCCAAACTGTGGCATTCTCAGTGAGCAATTTATAATCTTCAGAGCTGCTTTTTATTTGTTAAATTTCACTATCTACTCCAGAAGACTGGGTAGCACCATTATGGGGGGACAGGCTAGGCGTGTCTGCCCGAGGCCAAGGGGCAGCCTCGGGCTCCTGGGGACACAGCAGAGAGGCGGATGGGGCTGAGTAGGAGAAACCAAGTCCAAAACTTGGAAGGAAGCGGGAGGAAGTGAGGGGGAGGGTAACAGCTGGGAAGGGGCTTAGGAAAGCTGCTCGGTGGGGGCAGCTGAGGAGCCAGGTGCCTCTCCCACTGGACAGGCTCCACGTTCCTCCCTTCTCCACCCCTGACCCATCACCCAGCTCTCCTCTGAGGCCCTGCCTGGGCTTGCCCTGCACACCTCTGCACCACTGCATGGCCCACACAGCCCTGCCTACACAGCCCTGCCCACACTGCCTCACCCTCACCGACTCACCTGCCCCATACAGTCCTGCCCTGCCCTGCACAGCCTTTGGGGAGCTCCACTCCCAGAGGAGAAAGAGGGAAGCTGTAGACAGTAGGTCTCAGGAGGAGGGGCAGAGCAGGTCCCACCAAGTTAGATGAAGGGGAGGGAAGGAGAGACCCCACAGAACTGGGGACAGATATGGGTGGGGAAGAAGGGCTGTGCAGAAGTATCACCCTTCGTTGAAGTAGAAATTCTGACCCCATTTTAAAGACCCGAGCAGAGTGTGTGTTTTGGCAGGGGCGGGGGGCGGGGGGAGGTAGAGGGGTTGGGGTGAAGACAAAAGATGGTATGAGGGGACTGGGTGGATGGAGAGCAGCGATGTTTGATTCATGGCCTATTTATTTTTATTAATATATTTTTATTGATTTCAGAGAGGAAGGCGAAGGGAGAGAGACATAGAAACATCAATGATGAGAGTGAGTCGAACTGCTGCCTCCCGCATGCCCCCTACTGGGGATTGAGACTTGACTGGAAATGTGCCCTTGACTGGAAGGGTCCTGGAATCGAAACCAGGACCCTTCAGTCCAAAGGCTGTGGCTCTATACACTGAGCCAAACCATCTAGGGCAGTGGTTCTCAACCTTTCTAATGCCGCCACCCTTTAATACAGTTCCTCAACCATAAAATTATTTTTATGGTTCCCCCAACCATAAAATTATTTTTGTTGCTTCTTCATAACTGTAATTTTACTACTGTTAATGAATTGGAATGTAAATATCTGTGTTTTCCGATGGTCTTAGGCTCTACAGCAGTGGTTCTCAACCTATGGGTCACGAACCGCTAGCAGGGTTGCCTAAGATCATTGGAAAACACAGATATTTACATTATGATTCATTAACAGTAGCAAAATTACAGTTATAAAGTAGCAATGAAAATAATTTTATGGTTGGGGGTCACCACAACATGAGGAACTGTATTAAAGGGTCACGGCATTAGAAAGGTTGAGAACCACTGATCTAGGGCAACCCCTGGCCTATTTAAAAGTGCTGCAGTAGGCTGAGCAGGGGTCTTACCATGATGGTGTTACCTGATAATGAGGTTGTCTCTCCTTAGGTTGGGGTAATCAGACCTGCAGCGAAGTAAAGACAAACCCATGGAACCTACAAAGGGTTTCCATGCACAAAATGCAATTTACTTTGTGTGGCAGCTGAAGAGGGTGAGCAGAGCCTTGGAAGGACCTGAGGTCTCCAAGATCAGGGGCTGGAGGGAAAGTGCGTGCCGAGCATTCCGTGCCATGAGTTACAATCTGTATATGTAAAAGCCTAATATGCGAAGTGTCCCTCGGAGCGGTCCACCGACTGGTCACTATGATGTGCACTGACCACCAGGGGGCAGATGCTCCCACTGGTAGGTTAGCTTGCTGCCGGGGTCCAGCCGATCGGGACTGGGCGAGATGGGGCCAGACATGCCCTGGAACACTCCTGCGGTCCCTCCCTGGTCACCGGCCCTGATTGGCCCCGATCAGGACTGGGTGAGATGGCCCTGGTCAGACCCAATCACCGGCCAGGCAGAGGAACCGCAGCCCCAGCCATGCACAGATTTCGAGCACCAGGTCTCTAGTGTTTTCATATGCCTGTTGTTCTACCAAAGGCATTCTCAAAGATCTAGAACAAACTCTCCAAAACTTTATCTGGAATAAAAAAAGACACCAAATAGCTGCAGCAATCTTGGGAAAGAAGAACAAAGTTAGAGGGATCACAGTAGCAGATACGAAGCTATACTACAAACCACTGTTCTCAAAACTGCCTGGTACTGGCATAAGAACAGACATATAGAACATTGGAACAGAACAGAGAACCCAGAGATTCACCCAAACCATTATGCTGAATTAATATTTGAGAAAGCTGGCAAGAGCATACAATGGAGTCAAGACAGTCTCTTCAATAAATGGTGTTGGGAAAATTGGACAGATACATGCAAAAAAATGAAAGTAGACCACCAACTTACACCACACACAAAAATAAACTCAAAATGGATAAAGGATTTAAATGTAAGGCAGGAAACCATAAAAATCCTAGAATAAGCCATCAGCAGCAAAATAGCAGACATTTGTCAAAACAATATCTTTACCAATACAGCTCCTAGGGCAATGGAAACTATTGAGAAAATAAACAAATGGGACTACATCAAAATAAAAAGCTTCCGCACAGCAAAAGAAATCATCAACAAAACAACAAGAAAGTCCACGGCATGGGAGAACATATTTGCCAATGTTATCTCTGATAAGGGTCTAATCTCCAAAACTTATAGGGAACTCATACAACTTAACAAAAGGAAGATCAACAATCCAATGAAAAAATGGGCAAAGGACCTAAATAGGCACCTTTTGAAAGAGGACATATAGAAGGCTTATGTATTTTACTACAAATGTGTATTCTATTTCCTGTTAAGAGAAAGTCTTCTCTGAAATTTGTTGTGAAAAGACAAAGGCTTGTATTAGGTCCATTCAGAACCTTTGTCAGCGCCCTGTGATCTACCCAGGTGTGTCACGGATCAGCATTTATATTGATTGTTTCTGAAACTCCAGAAGAACCTCTAAAAATAAAATCCCTCTATTATCTGCACATGAGTACCCTGTATTTCATAGGATCTCTGTGAGGATTAAAATAAATATGAATCCTTAATCCAATACTGAGCATATGATTGGTGATTATTGCCTATAAGCTTGATCCTTTATTTTCCCCTACGTCTGCTTCTCTGTGCAAGAATGATTCTTTCTAATTTTGTTGTGAAAATCTCCACAAATCATACAGTAAATAGCACTCTTTATCAAATAGGTTGGGTTTGCTCAAAAATTTGAATTCCCACAGCAGGCATTTTCTCTAATTTGAGAAATTTTTAAGTTAATGCGGCTCCATCAACATGACTAATGAAGAGGATGGCATGGTACAGGAGAGAATGGGGAGGAGTATAATCAATGATGAGAGTAAGTTTCAGTAGTAACCCCAAGTGATTTGCACTTTCCCAATCTATTTTACTTTGAGGCCTCTGCATCAGGATGATTTACAGTTTGCTAATTTATTTATTTATTTTAAATAAATCTTTATTGTTCAGATTATTACAGTTGTTCCTCTTTTTCCCCCCCATAGCTCCCCTCCACCCAGTACCCACCCCACCCTCTGCCCTTACCTTCCCCCCACTGTCCTCATCCATAGGTGTATGATTTTTGTCTAGTCTCTTCCTGCACCCCCAACACCTCTTTCCCCCCGAGAATTATCAGTCCACTCCCTTTCTATGCCCCTGATTCTACTACAGTCACCAGTTTATTCTGTTCATCAGATTTTTTATTCACTTGATTTTTAGATTTACTTGTTGATAGATATGTATTTGTTGTTCATAATTTTTATCTTTACCTTTTTCTTCTTCTTCCTCTTCTTAAAGAATACCTTTCAACATTTCATATAATACTGGTTTGGTGTTGATGAACTCCTTTAGCTTTTTCTTATCTGTGAAGGTCTTTATCTGACCTTCAATTCTGAATGATAGCTTTACTGGGTAAAGTAATCTTGGTTGTAGGGTCTTGCTATTCATCACTTTGAATATTCCTTGCCACCCCTTTCTGGCCTACATAGTTTCTGTTGAGAAATCAGCTGACAATCATATGAGTACTCCCTTGTAGGTAACTAACTGTTTTTCTCTTGCTACTTTTAATATTCTCTCTTTGTCTTTTGCTCTTGACATTTTAATTATGATGTGTCTTGGTGTGGTCCTCTTTGGATTCCTTTTGTTTGGGGTTCTTTGTGCTTCCTGGACTTATAAGTCTATTTCTTTCACCAGGTAGGGGAAGTTTTCTGTCATTATTTCTTCAAATAAGTTTTCAATATCTTGCTCTCTCTCTTCTTCTGGCACCCCCATAATTTAGATGTTGGTATGCTTGAACTTGTCCCAGAGGCTCCTTACACTGTCTTCATATTTTTGGATTCTTTTTTCTTTTTGCTTTTCCCATTGGGTGTTTTTTGCTTCTTCGTATTTCAAATCTTTGACTTAATTCTTGAGATCTTCTAGTCTGCTGTTGGATCTCTGTATATTATTCTTTATTTCAGTCAGTGTATGCTTAATTTCTAGTTGGTCTTTTTACATATCCTCGAGGGTCTCACTAAATTTATCTGCTTTTTCTAGAAAATTCTTGAAAAACCTTATAACTGTGGTTTTGAAATCTATATCCAGTCATTTGCTTTCCTCCATTTCTGTCATTTGTGACCTGTTTCTTTTTCTCTGCTTTTTGGCTGCTTCCCTGTGTTGATAGAGTGGCTTCGTGTGCTAGGTGTCTTTATAGTGCCTAGTGACTCAGCTTCCCCAGTTACCTGAGGTGGACACTCTTGGTGCTGTGTGCACAGTCTTATTGTAGTTAAGCCTTGATTGTTGTTGGTATCACTGGGAGGAATTGACCTCCAGGCCACTTGGCTATGAGAATTAGCAGTGTCTACGATGGGAGAACTTCTGTGCTGGAGACAGCCTTATGGGGCAAGGCTTGCTTCAGTGGGGCGTTGGTGCTCACTGAGTCTGCCCCCGAGTGTATCCCTTATGGATCTGAGGAATTGTAATCTGGTTGGTCCCACTCTGATTCCTGGGTACACTGGCTCTTGGATCTCTAAGGAGGTGCTAATTTAGCCTCTGCCTGAGGCCATCTAGCAGGAGCTATGGAGAGATCTGCAGATTCTTCTTCTTTGTTTGGAATTTGGAGGTGCCCAGATGAGGCCCAGCTGTAAAGCAGTGCAAACTACTGTGGGGCCTTGGGCCTTCTTTTCGATGTTCTGAGTCTCTCTGACCCAGCTGTGGTTTGTTAGGTAATTTTAGATTGCAAAGGGTCAGGCCATTCACATGCAAAGCCTCTGTGCACAGCTTGGGTGGGGCGGGGTCTCAGGGAATCAACAGGGTGGAGCAAACAGCTATAGCTGATCCTCAGCCCTGCCCTAAGAGGCCGGGGTTTCCGTATCTCGTGGTAATCGCCGCAAACACCTCTGAGAGAAAGCCACCCTCGAGTTCCACCGGATGCCAGCCAGTCCAGTTTCTCTCCGTATGAGTCTGGGTCCCCATAGTCTTGCCTGGAATTGGAGTTCAGAGCCATCAGGAGCTTTTGTCTCCCTCCTGATTGAAAAAGACAACCACGTACTCAGTTGTCAGCCCTTTCTGTGAGCGCACCTTGGTACCTCTGCACTTTACTCCCGCACCTCCTCTGAGTCTCAGTGTGCTTTTCTCTTTCCTTCTAGTTGTAGAATTTCCACTCACCCAGCCTTCCTGTGGTTCTGGATGATATCCATTTTGTCTTTTAGTTGTAGTTTTGAAGTGGTTGTGCGAGGCAGCAATTTCAGGTGTTTACCTAAGCCGCCATCTTGGTTTCTCCTGCTAATTTATTTTGATCCTGTTTCCTAATCAGTAATTCTGAGATGACATGTAAGTTTTAATCACTGTTTTAGCTGCATCCCACAGTATTTGCTGTTTTGGGTTTTCATTTTACTCAGTTAAAAATAACTTCTAATTTTCATGTGACCTCTTCTTTGACACTTGTTTATTTAGAAAAATGTTAATTCCCAAATATTTGAACATTTTCCATATTTTTGCTATAAAATTCTAGTATAATTCCACTGTCCTTTAAAAGTATACTTGGTATAGTTTCAATATTTTAAAATATGATGTTGGGTTTATGGTCTGACATAGTAAATTAGTAAATGGCCCATGTCAGTATTTTAATATTGTATACTCATTAGTTTTTCAGATACAAATTAGATTTGGTTTGTTAATGGAATTATTCAACTCTCTCTGTATATCACCGACTTCTGGTTGTATCAATTACTGAGGGAAAAATGTTGAAATCTACAATAATATTGTGGATTCTATATAATAAAGAGGTAATATGCAAATTAACCCTCACAAGATGGCTGCTTACAACCAGGCTGGCAGGGGGGTTGGTGAGCGACCACCAAATGACTGAAAAAGCAGGCTGCATGGGGCTACCAGGCTGGCAGGGGCGCAGTTGGGGGCAACCTGGCCAGCAGGGGGGCAGTTGGGGGTGACCAGGCTGGCAGGGGGGGAAGTAAGAGGTGACCAGGCCAGCAGAGAGGGCAGTTAGAGGTGACCAGGCTGGTGGGGGGTACAGTTAAGTGCGACCAGGCCAGCAGGGGTGCAGTTAGGGTCAATTAGGCTACAGTGGGGGCAGTTAGGAGCAATCAGGCCAGCAGGGGGGACAGTTAGGGGCAACTAGGCAGGCAGGCAGGTGAGCGATTAGGAGCCAGCAGTCCAGGATTGTAAGAGGGATGTCTGACTGCTGGTTTGGAGAGGGTACAGACTGGGCTGAGGTTACCCTCCCCCCCATGCACGAATTTCATGCACCAGGCCTCTAGTTTGTATAAATTTTAATTTCAGTTATAATCATATTTTATTAACATTTTTCAAAATTGTTAAGTTATGTGTTTTATATAGGATTTGTATTTCTTTTTGAAGAATTTACTCCTTTATCATTAGGAAATGCCCCTCCTTCAGTTGAAATATTCCATATTTTGAGGCTACTTGATATTAATAGACCCATTCTCACCCACTTTTGATAACAATTTTTGGGGTATGTTATATATCCTTTACCTTCAGCTTTTTGATATGTTTTTAATTAAAGTACAATTTTGCAGACAATTTTGCAGTATATTTATGTACTTTTTTGTATGGGTTCCAATTTTATAATTTAACTGTTCAGAAAATTTATTTTTAATGTAATTAACTATGCAATTAGATTTTAAATATACTATATTGCTATTTGTTTTTTATTAGTTCCATCTGCTCTCTCTTTATTTTATGTTTCCCTGCCTTCTGTGGATTAATTTTTCATGATTTATTTTTTCATACATTTTTGATATTTAGAAAAAACTTCTATGTTTTAATATTTTCATCACTGTTTTAGGGTTTACAATAAACTATTAAATAATCACATTTAGTTTAATAATATTGTATACTGATATTTGACTTCTGTTGTATTTCTTTGAGGAGTTTATATTTTATTTCTGATATTCAATTAAGTTACTTGCAAGTTAGTTTTATTCTTTCAAGATTTGTCTTTAAGTTGTTTTAAAGGTATATCTATCTGAAATAACCTTACTTCAGTCATTTTTAAATACTATTTCTTTTATGGTATTGTTTCTAAATCTCCTAATACAAAGTATAATTTCTCTTCCTCTGAGTCCCTAATTATTTCACATTCAAAGGTTAAAAGCTGAAATAAAAAACTGTATACAGGTAATAAAACAAGCTGAAAGATATGAGTTGAAGTGGTGAAAATGGATGCTATCTAATATCTAGTCTAAAATTCTATTTCATTGATGCTTTTCTTTGGATTTTTAAATCTTACCACCATCTATTTTACTTATTTAATGAATGTTATTAATACTTCCTTTTCTCTATACCAGTACATCACTCCTGACACACACATACACACACACACACACACACACACACACACACACATCACAGTCAGTTGTTTATAACGGCTTGGAGGTTAGAGATAATAATACATTTTTTATTGTATCACCTCTGTCATTGGAACCAGATACTGCTTCGTCCCATCTCTTCAGAGGAAATCAGTGCATGTTAATTGACCTGAACTACTAAATTAAGAAAATGGAGAACTTATGAAATAACTTAGATGAAAAGTTATTGTCAAAACTATGCATTTTATATCCATCATCCTATATAATAAAAAATGTGTAATTGTTACATACGTATGTGCTTGTACACATCCACACACCTTTATTAATAACAAAAACAAAAAATTAGCTTATAGCTATTGGCCACACGTGCTTAAGATTTTTTCTTACTATGGTAAATATCCTATATAATAAAAGTCTAATATGCTAAGTGTCCAGTTGTCCGGTCATCCATTCAACCAATCAAAGCATAATATGCTAAGGCTGCTCAACCAGTCACTATGACGTGCACTGACCACCAGGGGGCAGATGCTCCAACTGGCAGGTTAGCTTACTGCTGGAGTCTGGCAGATCAGGAATGAGCAAGATGGGCTGGACACACCCTGGAGCCCTCCCATGGTCCCTCCCTGGCTGGCCAACCTCCTGCATTCTTCCCCAGGCCTGATCTTCCACTGGAGTGGTCCCTCGGTCTGGCCTGCACCCTTTCACAATCCGGGACCCCTTGGAGGATATAGGATAGCCAGTTTTGGCCCAATGGTGGAACAACCAGTAGCGCCAAGGATGTCAGACTGCCGGCTTAGGTCTGCTCCCCTGAATTTTGTGCACTGGGCATCTAGTATGATTATAACTCTCCAATATTCTTGACTTTTTATCTTGCATATTATTGATTTAATTTTCATAATTTATTTGCTATTCAGTTATATTTTTCTAACTAATTTTTATCTCTTGATATTTTCAATCAAATTATTGAAGTGAGGAATGGATGATGAAAATTAGAGCAATCAACTAGTCTCTCAAGATTGTAAGAGCCCTTGGCAGTTAAGTGCATATTGCTTTTTTCAGGATTATAGTCAATGAGTCAAGGAATGCTTCTCTCCTGAGGGACTAGCTCTGTCTCTGGTTTAAGTGGTCATTAGAGTATCAGGTGAGCATTACTTCACATCTATAATTCTGTTTTTGTTCTCTTCCACAGATACCTTGGTTCATTCTGACACAAGTACCTAACTGCCTTACAAGCAGGGCTTGGCCTTACTAGTAGACATACCTAGAAAATAGGAACCATAGAACACTTAAGAGGATTAATACCATATTCGATATGTATTTCCTAAGGGAATTCCTTTTCTCCACAAATCCAACTTCTTATTTACACTGATAGCTGAACTAATATCTTTCCTCATTCTCAGTGTGCCTTCTTCTCCATAGCACTCCACTCTCAATGCACTGAAGTGGGTGGCAGTGGGAAGAATAAGGCTGTAAGAATGAGGCTATGAACCAAGAGAGAGAAAGATTAGTAGTAAGGTCCTTCTAAATCTATGTGTTTTTTTGTTAATGAGCCTATCATACAAGTCTCTCTTGAAAATTTTCTATTCTCTACAATGGATTGTCAGCCATTTTTGGACAGACAGGCAGATGGATACCAAAATGCGTCAAATTAATGTAAGCTCCCAAATCTCTGAAATGAGGAGGGGGGAACACAGGGGAAGTGGAAATGGATTGAATGAAGTAGGTCAATAGCATGGTAATTCTGTGCATTACCTCTTTTCCTTTGAATCTGCTGCATTCTGTTTTCCTGCCTTTTGATGCCATTGAAATACAAGTGGTTCATATCATCTACAGTTCTGCATAAATGAGTGAAAATCATTTTCAGCTTCTTAAAGGACGTTTAATACCATCATCCCAAAATGAAGGCCGCACATTATTAATATATATATATATATATAGGCAGATTCAAGGTTAAAAATATGGGAGGAAAAAAATAATTTAGGGCTTCGGGACATCAATCTATAATACCACATGATCATGGCCAACTTTCTTATTTTTTTTTTTAAATTATATTACTACTTCTATATATTGACATTTTGTGAGCTAGTCTGAGAATATAACAATGAATAAGACTTGATTGTGTAAGGCAATGTCTACCTACCTTATACAGAGTCAGCATCTGGAAAAAAAAATAGTCATAATGCCTTTCAGTGACTCCTACCCACCATTATCATAGACATATTTCCATTTTGTTACAGGCAGCATGTGGGCTGTTTTGCATTCCTAAAAATAAACCTACAATTGCTCATGCATTTTGTGTGACTTGATTCTTTGGTCAGAGATGGTTGGATAGGAGCAGACACTGCTGGGGACAGCAGCATTTTTGTTCTCAGGATTAAAAAGTAAATATAAGATATTCTGGATTTAGAGACTATGGCACATTAATGTAAAATTAGGCTCTGGGTGGGTCATATTCTGAATATTGTATGGACTGACAAATCAAGAAATTATGTCTGGAAGGAAAGGAATAAATTAGGTGGTCATAGAGAAGTAACTGAATTCTGATGGCTTCATATATTTTCTTTCTATAGTCTTCCTTTCCTATAATAAAAATGAGATATTCCCAGAGGTTTTTAATAATCAACATATCTCATGAATGCATATCTCACAACAATATTTTTTTTGGTTAATTTTAAGTCAGGTTCGTTTTCATACCGTACCATTAAGCATCACATAAAAGGATGTATCTGGCCCTGCCATTACAATGGTAGAAAAGAAGGGCCTGAAAAATAAACCATTGTGCTGATATAATTACTTTTTGTTTTCCAAGTGGTCTTGCATGTGGTCCAAGATAGAGTCTACACTAATGTATTGGTAGCTTTGCCAATGCTGAACTCAGAATTCCTGGCCTTATCGTTAGTTCCTGGCATTCGCCTCCTGTGTGTGGCCTAGGAAAGTTACTTGAGCTCTGTATACTTGAGAGTAAAATGGGGACATAACCATCCTCTAAGGTTTTTAAGAGGATTAAATGAGTAAACAGTTAATACATGTAAAATATCTAGAAATGGCCTGGCCAATGTGGTTCAGTCCCCAGTGTGGTGTGTGCAGGAGGCATCCCATTGATGATTCTCTCTCATTATTGATGCTTCTATCTCTCCCTTCCTCTCTGAAATCAATAAAAATATTATATATGTATATATAGCATATACATACCTATATAAAAATGTTAGCTATCATTACTTTTAACATTATATTCAAGAGAAAGTCTTAGATGGTAGATAAGAAAGAATGTATCAAGTTCTTATTTCTGAGGAAGAAATATAGTTACAGCTATATTAAGGATCTTGTTAATGGCATTAAAAGGGGCAGTTTCTAATACTCATATCTCATGTTGACTGTAAATTGCCTATTAATGGAGCTAAGGTTTTAGTCTTAACACTTCACATTCTGGTCATAACAATATTTTCTTTATTTTGTTGATTTTAGATGTTTCAGGTATTCTTGATGCCTATAATATTCTAGTCTGATAGCTAATGCACAAAATGATAAGTATTAATCTTAAAACATTGTCTCATTTTGGTTGAAAGTGGCACCATGTAGTGCTAATACAAAAAGCTCGACCTTCCGGGGGTGACACGGAGCAAATCACTTTACTGACAGAGTAACTTATTCATGTTTAAAACTGAGATTAAAAGTTAGATATATCTCTTGTCACTGTTGGCAGCTCCAATTCCTTACCTCTTCACCTCATGGGCTGCAGCAGGACACTGTTGATAGTCTCCTCATTTCTGAAGGCTTTATATTGGGATAGCATGTCAGGTTCAGTTTTCAGAAAGTTAATGCTGTGTTTGAAGTTTGGCTTCCACATGCTCTCTGAGTGTCACTTTTGTCTATGACACTTTCAAACACCCCTGCAACTCATCATCAGCAGGCTAGTTGTTTGGTGTTTTTGTTTGTTTGTTTGTTTGTTTGTGTTTTTGTTTATTGCTATCATTCTCTTACATTACCCAGTTAAGCAAATCTTAGTTTTTCTTTCCTTTTTTTAAAAATGGTATCTTCAATATAAATGACCTATTTGGCGAGAAGCTTGTCTTACTATTTTATAGTACCTCCTGAAAGGAATAAAAACTGTTGAAAATTTCTGTAAATATCCACCTAGTTATCTCTAACATATTCAAAAGATGTACAACAGATCCTAACGCTTTTTAAACTTTTAAATTGTTTCAACATTGATGTTATATTTTAGATTTGGAACTATTGATTATACTAATTAGCATTCAATAATTAGTCAATATATTATGGGTAGTTAAGTGACTAATTTGCTTTAAAGAAGGAAGGAAGGGAGGGAGGGAGGGAGGGAGGGAGGGAGGAAAGAAAAAAATGAAAAAGTGAAAACCTCCTCCATACAACACAGCACAATCTGAAATGAACAAAATATATGTCATTCTCATCTGTTTTTATTTCTAGACTAGAGGCCCAATGCACAAAGATTCATGCAAGAATGGGCCTTCCTTGCCCTGCTGCTGGCACTGCTTCGCTCTGGCCGGAGCTGCCTTTCCACCTTCCCACGCTGCCCAGAGGCCCAGAGCGGCTGGGTGGTGTGGAATGCCTGCATCGTTGCCATGGCAATGTTGAAAGCATCTTGCCCCACCCCCGGCTGCTCAGCGCCTGTGTATGCAAGTTAACCCGCCATCTTTGTTGGGTTAATTTGCATACTCACTCCTGATTTGCTGGTGGGCATTGCGAAGGTACGGTCAATTAGCATATTAGTCTTTTATTAGGTAGATTCTTTAGCTGAACACTTTTTTCTCTACTGGTGGTTCTGATGGTGAGACCATCAGTATTTTAAGTCATTAATTATGACTTTAACAAAACATTTCTTGAATTGCCAAGGGGGCACACAGGAGGGAATGCTTTCATGACAGACCACTTTTCAGTTCTCCTATTAGAATTCCATTTGCAGGATGGTGGTTGACCTTTCCTTGTAGCTGGTCTTTGGCCTAGATAACTATAGTTTGTATTCATTCAGATAATATCTAAAACCCCATTGACTACCCTATGACTGAGACCTTCTCTTAATTATGCTAATATCCCTCTCAAGGACTGAAGCAAACCCCAAATATGCTTTGCTGTTTTCAATATACATATTCAGGAAGTATACCTATAAGAAAGAGGTAGTTGGCAATTTTGCTTTCTACTCAAAATTACAGAATGGGCATTCTCCTTACATGTTTCATTCTACTGGAGCCAATGCACCAATGTGAAGTGAATCTTAATCTATGACAAATACCACAAATTATCTTCTTGCAATGGTGTTGAAGTATAATGAAAATATCAATTAATAGGCACATTATAAGATAATATAGAAAATAATTCCATTAGAGTGCCAAAAGCATTCCTGGAAAATTTAGAAGGAAGCAGGAGGACAAAACAACACCAAACTATCTGGCTTCTGGAAACCTTCAAAGGAGACATGTAAGCATCCTTACGATAGACTGGGCTATCATAAGAAGAAAATTTGGGTAAAAAATTTTACATGAACTTTATAAAAACATTGATATAAAGAAAGGACAAGCAAATTTCATAATAGTAAATAGAGCAGGGTTGTCAAAATGTATATAGTATATAGTAATTTCAGTTTAAATTAAGATCTGAAACAAGTTGGTGCCCAATTTGTGGGTAATTTTGCATGTTTAATTTTAATTTGAACTCACAGGTCAGTTGATTTCTTCTTTTCCTCATTCATAATTGAAATCTAATATAAGAGGCTTCTTAAAAATATAGGTAAAAATAGATGTACTGGTTGAAGCAGCAGTGGGAATCTTTTTGCATGCCCTCACCTCTGCGAGTGATATCCTACAAGAATTGTGACTGGAAACCAAGTGGCTTCACAGGAAAACATTTGACAACTCTGGCTTTAGTTTTTGGAGGACCTCAAGTGATTCTGAGCAGAGTAAACCTATAAGCAACAGCTTTTTAAAAAACAATTTAAGGTCCCAGTAGAAATGTGAATAATGCAATGGGACAGTGACTTCATGTGAGATCAAGGACAGCCTTGGCTATGGAATGAAAACCAATATTTCTTTTGCATACCTGCCTTTATAGCATACACTTTTCAGAAATGTATAACCACTTTAATCAAACCCTTTCACAAGGAGTGTTTACTAGAGATTTTAGAACATATTTCAATACCTGAGCCCAGCCTTTCATAGCATAAAAGTGTACCTGCTATTCAGTGCTGCCTCCTTCCTTTGAAAAGGGATGAAATAGAATGCCAGCAGATCTGATGGAACTGACTGATGCATTAGACAATGGCTTTGCAATCACCATGAATGTCTTTGAAATATCACGAATTCCATTGTTTACCAGAGCCAAAGTTTCCGATTTCCTCCATATTCCTCTGTGAAAAATAATGCACCCACATATAAAATAGGTTAAAATACATGTTCACTTCAAATACATAAATACATGGGACAATAAATATGAGCCTTGACCTATAAATTGTGAAGTTATTTTAAAAAGGGAGGGTGTGAGGAATAGCATAAGAAAGAAAAGTTGAGGTTACTTAGTTGTAGAAACAAAGTTGGAGGGATATCAACCATAGAAACTCTGCAGAGGTGGGGAAGCAATGACAGACTTTACATAAATATAATGGAGTTGGAAGTGAACTGCTCCATGGCTTGTCTCATTCATAAAGGGAAAGACATAACATAAGCATTTCCACCTATTATCAGAGGACCACACTAGACAAGGTGTACCAGCTACATACATGTATATACCTATATATATCTCTATCTATCTATCTATCTATCTATCTATCTATCTATCTATCTACCTATCTATCTCTCTATCATCTATCAATTATCTATCTATCTATCTATCTATCTATCTATCTACCTATCTATCTCTCTATCATCTATCAATTATCTATCTATCTATCTCTCTATCTATCTATCTATCTATCTATCTATCTATCTATAATCTATCATGTAGCTACATCTATCATGTAGCTGATAGGATGGATAAATAGGTAGATAGAGGATAGATAGATAGATAGATAGATAATGAATTCATAATCTTTCAAGGTTTGCTATGTTCAGCTGTGGACTTTACTTTGTGTTAATTTGTTGTTACTTAATTGCATAAAACTTGAATTTTCTGTAAAACATCCTCCAATATAACTTCATGATTACAATATCACAAGTTCTTGAGAGAATATTTGCTTTACAGAAACACAAACCATAAAATCAGATAGGATATACAACATGATATATGTAGATTCCTTTTCCTTATTTCTGGGTCCATATTGACTGGACATTATACCAACATTTAAAAAAAAATTACAGAGAGGAAGGGAGAGGGAGAGAGAGAGAGATAGAAACATCAATGATGAAAGAGAATCATTGATAGGCTGCCTCCTGCACACCCCACACAGGGGATCAAGTCCACAACATGTGTCCTGACTGAGAATCAAACCAAGGCGTCATGGTTCACAGGCCAACACTCAAGTACTGAGCCACACCACTCAATCACTGAGCCACACTGGCCCAACATTCTGATACCAATTAAATTAAATTGATAAATGTGACTTTTACATGCACATAAATTTTATGTTTCTCTAGTGTTTGCAGAAATCACTTTCTAGTTCATATAAACTCAAGTACTTAATCTCTGTAAGTCTCAAGTTTTTCATGCTAGAATGAGGAAAATAAGAAAATAATACCAATAATATGCCACAGTAATAAAATATATTCTAAAAGCTTTGTATTTATTTCTTTAGTTTTCAATCTTCACAGCAATTCCTGGGGTAGGTGTAATGGTTCATTTTACAGTGTATAGACCAAGGTTATAGAAGGTTATATTCCTCTGCCCCTCCTTACCAATTAGCTTGGAATTCTGTCCATCCCAATCTGAGTGAGCTGTTTAATGTTATACAAAGTTACAAACTGAGGAACTGTGTGACCAAGGGCCTAGCCCAGATTCCGGAGGCTGCCTGCATTCCTTAGCCTATGGCCCCTTCTTCCATTGTCAAAGTCAGCACATAACATCTTTAAATCTCTCTCTCTCTCTCTCTCTCTCTCTCTCTCTCTGTCTCTCTCTGTCTCTCTCTCTCTTGCCTTTATTAAATTTTCTGCCTCCCTATTCCACATTTAAAGGCCTCTTATGATTACATTGGGCCCATCTGGATAATCTAAGATAATAATGTTTTAAAATTAGTTGATTAGAAATTCCAATTCCATGTGCACACTTAATTCTTCCTTGAAATGTAACAGAACATCTTTCTAGGTCCCTGGGAGTAAGATGTGCAGACCTGGGGACAGGAGCATTATTCTGTCTTCCACAATGAGCTAGCTCAGATTGGACAAGATGCTATAATCCTGTAGCTGTTTATACCAAGGGTAGCATATCAGGAAGCTTCCCATTTGTCCTGGCTCACTTAATCCTTTGGCTTGCATAAAGAACAAAAATGGAGGAGAATGCCTTAAAAAAAATGATGGAAACTTGGGTGTATGTGGCTTCAATCCAGACAGAATTTATTATAGAATAAAATAACGACATGACATCTCTTGCTAAAAGTATAGTGGGACAATTTAAACCTGCTTAGAAAAATTCAGCTTTGCCTTTCACCACTCCTTCGTTTACAGTGCTAAGGGAGTTCCCACGTGTATTTTATGGACTATCTCGTGTGTCAATGAATTGAGGACTTTTTCTTTCTTTCGATCCCGAATTTTTGAGAATAAAATATGTTGGGATCTTTTACCAAAACCCACTTCCTCAAAAGTATAATGCAATGGGAAATTGACTGGATAGCTCCTTTTTACAAAATAAATTGAGATTAAGGAAGATAAAATACTTCCCTGAGCTCAATGAGTAGTATGTTGCAGACATGGCATTCATTCACAATCTCTTCCCAGGAGGACATATGTATTTTAACATTTTGCCGGTATTTCCCCCAAATCACCTTATTATAAGTAACATTATAAGTGAAATTTAATGAACATAGTAAGCTGATTAACAAAACATGTCCAAAGGCAGGAAGTCATGGAACAAACTGACATCTCTTTTGTGTATGTGTGTGTGGCGGGGGGACAGAAGAAGATTAACCAAAGAACTTATGTGCGTAGCCCATGGACACAGACACCAATGTGGCGAAGGCCTAGGATGGGACGGTGGCTGGAAGGAGTGGGGTAAAGGGCGAAAATTGGGGGGGGCATCTGTAATACAGTCAACAGCAAAAAAATAGGCTTCACCCCTTGTAGAGATTCCCTAGATCGGATCCTAGGAATCTGTATTTTAACAGTGATTGCTGCTACCCACTATGCACAGGCAGCTTGAGGTACTTTTCATTATGAAATACAGTCTTCCTGATTACTGGAAATACAATTCCACAGAAATACCTCTCTGTATCATTGCATTTAGAAGGGAAGCTTTAATAAAATTAGGAGAGTCAGAATGGCCCACTGTGTCCACCGTTTCCAATCTATCTAAATCCCCAAATTCCACCCAGAAACCCCTATACATTAACGGAAGGAGCCCACTACACAGACAGGGTTTGGCACTCTATGAAGGTGCTGTTCCTACGATGGTAGTGCTCTGTTATTTCTGAAACACATTTATATTTTGATACATGGGATCTCCAACTCGCACATCAGAGCTGCAAGAAGCCCATTTTTCAGGCTCTCTGATAGCCTGATTCCTGCGAGGCTGCCAGCGGCCTGTCAGTTGCACCATTTCCCCACTGTCATAGGCAAGGTGGCACTGCTCACTAAGGAAAACAATCCCCAAACTACTAAAATTAATGTTCTCTTTACACTGCTGTCACAAATGAATGGATTTTCAAATAGAAATTATACAAGGAAAATTGCTTTCAGAACAAGACCACATTCGGCAAGAAAAATGTCATGCCACTGTTTATTTGCCCGACCAATGCACAGACTTCTAGAAAATGGAGTTTATTATAGAGAAGTATGATGGGCCTTTGACAGGTACTGCCACAAGAACACTGTTAGAAAAATGTTGCTTGGTCAACACAAAGCAATTACTTGTCAGGGAGACTGCTGTAGATGGGATGACATTCCTCTGTTAGCCACGATTTTATGACTAAATTTTGAAGCAGTTTTGTCTTTATTACCAACAGTAAAATATAAGTGGGACTGTTAAATTATATAAATTATGCATATCAGAATCCATAGATATACACTAATATGCATTCCCTAAAATGGCAACAGCATATCTGCCTCCTCGTGTAAAAATGTTGTCTTGAATAATATTAAAATAAATTGTATGGAATGGCAATTATTGCCATGTTCTTGCATTAGGGAGAATTCTCTGTCTCACATATCTGTTCTTCCCCGATGACTAACCAGATACATTTGTTTGGGGCTTATCTTCAAGTGTGATACATTACAGATAGATCGATTGATAAGATTTGTGAAAAGGTAATCTGATGTGGAAAGCAGAAGTCAAAGTTGACTGTATAAAAGGATAGAGCAGGAATTGTGGAAACATCATGTTTAAACTGTTGAAGGAGTGCATCTCCATTTCTATTTGTAATTAACTATTGGTGCCTTGAGCTAAGCCAGAATCCTCAGGATGATTCTTATTTGCCTCTCACACAACCCAGAAAGCCAATCCTCTACTCTTATTAAACATCCAGTATATGCCAAAAAGTGCGCTAAAATTTAAAAATGTTTTATTTTATCTTTACAAGACACTAATGAATTAATACCGTAATAGTTCATTAATGAAGTAATGAATGTGTCCGTCTCCCCAAAATTCATATCTTAAAACCTAATTCCCAGGGTGTTTGTATTTGGAAGTGGGGCATTTGACAGCCCTCATGAATGAGGTTAGTGCTCATATAAAAGAGACCCCAGAAAGTTGTCCTGCCCTTAAACCACCTGAGGACACAACAAGAAGAGGCCAGGAAGCAGGCTCTCAATACACACCAGGTTTGCCTGTGCCTGGACCACAGACTCTCAGCCTCCAGAGCTATGATTTTATAATAATAATTTTAAAAAAATATATCTTTATTGATTTCAGAGAGGAGGGGAGGGGAGAGAGAGATAGAAACATCAATGATGAGAGAGAATCCTTGATCGACTGCCTCCTGCATGATTGGGGATCGAGCCCACAACCTGGGCATATACCCTGACTGGGAATTGAACCGTGACCTCCTGGTTCATAGGTCCATGCTCAACCACACTGAGCCATGCTGGCCGGCCTATATAATAATTATTAGTAGTAATTCCTTATGATATGTTTTATAAAGTAAGTTTATAAGTAACATAATATACTCAGTCTTAAGACCTTGATGGACATTGCCCATTTTTTCTAGACAAATTAAATAATTTATATTGCCATCAGCAGGACATTTCCCCTTCCCCATTAAAAATATTGGGTATTTTTCTTTTGAAAAAACATGAAATTTGCAAGAAGCATGGTCTATCAATATTAATTCATTTTGAATTATCTTTGAACTTATTAATTTGTTTGCCACTTAAAAATCTGTTGTGAATTTTTGTATACATTATTTTTATGACTATATAATAAAAAAAAGAAGTATTTTATGTAGCAATTGCATTATTTATTTTTCTGTCATATAATTTGTTTATTCCATTTAATTTTTGTCTTTCAATTTTATAGCTTTTGGTCTATAGCTATTATCCACATTTAGAAAGCCTAAAATATTGTTTTACTTCACACTTTTCTATTTGGCTCTTATAATTGGAAATTATTATTTATATATGAAAGCAGAAAATCTATTATATTATTGTTTAATTTTTTAAAAAAATATAAGTGGTACTTTTACTGATCTATAGAGTTTATTGAGTTTATAAATATATGTGCACATACAGGGCATCATTGGAGGTCTGATTTCAATTGCACATCTCACCTTTTACTTGTATAATTTATTCACTATACTCCTTTGTCAACTGGCTTCTGACTTGAATGGGCCAGCAGGAGTCATTGGTAAGTAGTTAGCATTTTGTTAGTGTCTCAGTCATTTTCTCTGTTTCTATGCCTCTTTATTAAAAAGAAAATTTGCCATCTTAGTTTTTATGTGAGACTATAACTTCCCACACTATATATAACAGAAGTGTTTCAAACTCTGATGTTTGGAAGACATCATGCTCTGGTTCCAATACCCATGCAGTATGTTTTACAGTTTATGTTTTTATCTCCTTATTATGATTATTTTTAGAATAGCATATTTAATAGAAGTCCTTCTATAGAATGTTAGCATGATGTTTAAAAGAGAGAAGATGAAAACTTACTCATTGCTTTTACAGATAGAAACTCACTTATTTCCCACCTACAATGCTAACTTATATTTTACCTCTATTGAAGAGTGCTTAAAATGACATGACAGTCAGAGTGATCAGAAACAAGATAGGATATATTTAAGCCAATTATCTGTGAGTTAAGTTCACATTTCCTGTACTTAAATTTGATTTTGTAAATTATATTTTCCAGCCATCTAAAAATACAGCTATCCATTTAGCCAACTCCTAATTGTTCTCAGCACACTTATTAAACGTAAAGGCTAGGCAGCCATTGGGGGGGAAAAAGGAAATTTTGAGGTGACACCAAAGCTTACACTATCAATTTAAATTATGTGTCAAAGGGTTTGTTACAAGCCCAGCATTCTCTGAAGTAGACCATATTTTTTACTTTAACAAAACACTAGCGAAAAACAATTCAAAAAAGCCGTTTTTACACAAATACATGAAGTGCTCAGGTCAAGCAGGGCTGACAGAGGGTGACAAATAGCATCTCAAGTTGCATTATTTAGTATACCTTTTTTCTATTTTCCTCCCCATATGCCTGGAAGCAAACGCAGGTAGCTCAAATTTTGACTTGATTCCATGTATATACTAGCCATAAAAAAATAAATATTATACCTAGAGGGTGATTTTTTTCTAACAAATTCCTAAATTCTAGCAAATTACATAGATTACAGATTAATTTAACTATTTATTAACTCTTAGAGTGACCAGCCCATGTAAAATACAACTATTTTATTACTGTTCCCAGGACTCAGAATATAATAGGGAAGACAATGGAATAAGTAAGCAGCTGAACAACAAAACAAAACAATAACAAAAACTCAGAAAAGGATAAGGATAGGCAAAGTATATAATGTTTTGATAATTTGTAGGAAGGGTCCTTACATAGCCAGCATCTGTAAAATGAGAGGGGATCTTGCAAAGATGCTGACTTACATGAACTAGCTTAATGAGAGTGAGTGCAAGGTTTGCACGGAGTTAGGAGAAGCTTGCATTCAAGGAAGAGTGAATACCATGTACAATACTCAGAAGAGGAATGAGTAGTTTATTATAAACGAAGCTTGAAGTCTGAAAGTAAAAATAATATAGTTGCAATGCTAAAGCATTAGCTGTGATGTTATCATAAAATATCTCATAAAACATGCTAACTGGTATGGAAGATTTCAGACAGATGACTGACTTGAAAACCTTTTCATTTGAGAACAATCACATTGATAAAATATGTAGACAAGAGTACAGAGTTATAGGCCAACAAATTTGATAACCCAGACAAAATGGATAAATTCCTCTTAACACATAACCTACTAAAACTGAATTGTAAAAAATAGACAAAGAACAAATCAATAAGTAAGGAAATTGAATAATTAAAATCTCCAAATATATTTATATCTGGAGCCGAGAAACAGAGACTTTAGTGGTAAATTCTACCCAACATATAATGAATTAATGCCAATGTTTTTCAAACTCTTCCAAAAAGTCAGAGGAGGAGGAAATATTTAAAATCTCATTTTAGCCTTAGCCAGTTTGGCACAGTGGATAAAGCACTGGCCTGCAGACTGAAGGGTCCAGGGTTTCATTCCAATCAAGGACACATGCCCGGTTTGTGGGCTCCATATCCAGCAGGGGGCATGCAGGAGGCAGCTGATCAATGATTCTCATCATTGATGTTCGTATCTCTCCCTCTTCCTCTCTGAAATCAATAAAAAATATATATTTTTTAAAAAACTCTTTTTATAAGACCAACATTCCCTGATAAAAACCCCACCAAAGACATTCCTGTAAAAGAAATTTATAGGCTAATATGCCTGGTGGACATAGATGCAAAAATCCTTAACCAAATACCAGAAAACCAAATTTAGTAATACCATAAAAGGATTAAAAATGATAAAATTTGATTTATTCCAGAGTGCAAAGGTGGTTCAACATCTACAAATCATTAAATGTGACATACCACATTAACAAAATGAAGAATAAACATTATAGAATCATCTCAATATATACAGAAAGAGCATTTGGTTAAGTTCAACATTCTTTTATGATAAAATGTCTTAAACTGTGTATAGAGAAAACGTACCTCAACATAATAAAAACTGTATGAGATAATCCTACAGCTAACATAGTACACAACAGTGAGACACTGAAATCTTTTTCTCTAAGGTCAGGAACAGCCAGGATGTCCACTCTTGCCACTTTTATTCAACAATTCAGCATAGTACTGAAAGTGCTATCCCTATGAATGAATGAATGAAAGGGCATCAGAAGTGAATTAAAAAGGAAGAGTAAAATTGTCAGTAGATCTGGAGAGAATTAGACAAGCATCAGTAATAGTAAGGATTCAAACTGATTGGGCTTATGAGAGAAGTAAAAGTAAGAGGGTGACATCCTGGATTTTGGTTGGGAAAATATGTAGATAAGCAATTGCATATGCTAGAGAACACAAGAGAAGAAAGTATTGGATGATCTAATAGTAAATAAAAACTTGAACACAATAACATTTCCCACTTCTGGGATAATTAGGTTCATTAGCGAAAAAACAGAAAATAAAATATACTAAGAAAGACCAAAAAAGAAAAAAAAAATGATCACTTTTTAAAAATTTCTGGAAAGAACCCTAGAAATAAAATGTACAATGTGCTCTGGCTGGGTGGTTCATTCATCTGGAGCATCACCACATACACCAAAATGGCTGTGGGTTCAACTGTTGATCAGGGCATGTATGGAAGGTAAACAATCTATGTTTCTCTCTCATCAATGTTTTTTTTCCCTTCTTTGTTTGTGTTTTTTCTCTCCCCCCTTCCTTTCTCTCTTAAAAAGAAGTCAGTGAAAAGCATATCCTCAGGTGAGGATTAAAAAAATATACTTGTAATGGTCAAAATAATTATCTATATATGTATATAAAAGCCTAAGTGACTGGTCGACTGGTCGACCAATCAACCAGCTATGACATACACTGACTACCAGGGGGTAGACACTTAACTCAGGAGCTGCCCCCTGGTGGTCAGTGCACTCCCAAGCATCTAGTGGTGGTGGCAGGTGCAGCGGGCCGGGATGAGCGGGAACAGCAACTGGCCTGGCCTCGGCCTCCTACCCTGCCGCCTGCCACTTTGCCCACTACTACATCCCCCGAGGGGTCCCAGATGGTGAGAGGGACCCCACTGGTGCACGAATCCATACAAATATAAGATAATAAATTAATTAACATGCAGAGTTAGACAGACTTGGAAATCTGAAAGGTAGGCCCAAATAAATGACCCAGAAAGTAGCAGAAAAAGACAAACTAAATGAAACTATGCAGAAAAGATGTCTAATCATGGAGGACAGAGGAAGAAACGTTTACCTAATTGATGTTCCAGAATGGAATAATACACAGACTGTCAAAGGACTATTAATTCAACTAGTGAGAACAAAACAAAACAAAACAACAAAAAATTGATGAAGAACCAATTATTAGATCCAGGAAATCCAACAAATACTAAGCAGGATAGTAAAAATATAATAAACCAACAGAGTTATATATATCTTAGGGGACCTACAGAAGACCACAAAAAAAAAAAGATTTTAAAAGCAGAAAATAGAGGTAGAATATTTACAAGTGAATGACAGCCTGATTGATAATCTTTCAACTGCAATAACAGAGGCCCGAATACAGAGGGATAATATTTCAGCAAGCTGAGGGAAAATAAATTTTCTACTGAGGCTCCTATAAACAGCAAAACTATGTTTTATGGATGAAGGCAAAAATAAATACTTTCAGAAAACAAAAGCAGAGTTTAAGGTGCTAAAGGAAAATCTTAAATTTTATCCTTTGGGCATATGAAAAATGCTTCCAGATGGGAGGTCTGATATGCAAATGGAATGGGAAACATAATGATAATGGTAAATAGCAGTAGAAGTACCTGAGGAATGGTAATATAAAACTAAAATAATAATGTCAGATGGGGGAAGGGGAAGACAGATGAAAATGCTGGACAATAATTGAATGTCACCTTTGAAAGGCCAACAAATTAAATTATACTGTTACTTGTGCTATCAGCAAGGGAAGTAAAAATGCTGGTAAATTTAAACTTTCTCTAATTGGTTGTTCATGTTAAAATGGCTAAGGTTACCAGAAGTGTATCAGGTTAACAGCATCTAATTTCCCAAAAGTGAAGAAGGATAAGTGGAATGAAAAAAGGGGGGGAGGAGGACCCCCAATTTATAAAGGCAAAAAGTAAGAAAGAAGAGAAAACGGGCAATGGCAAACACCTAATAAGATAGTAGAAATAAAAATAAATGTATCAGAAATCACAGTTGATGTAAGTGTAATAATCTTTTCCAATTTTATTAGTAAAGTTTCAAAGAGAACACAGATGGTATCTCAACTTCTGAGAATTTCAGAAGGGTTTATTTATAAATGGAGCATTTACAAAAGTTGATATTAGCATAGGAGGAGCACAAGAAATAGTACAGTTACTTGGAGTTAATATCATTGGAACTTTTGTTACTACTAGGTCCAAAGGTCTAGGAATGGAAACAGTTCAAGGACAGAGTTGTAGAGGAAGCTTCTTGAGTGAAGTTCAGGATGATCTTTCAAGGAGGAAGCCAAGCAAGTAAACATCTTGACTTGGTTCTCTTCAGCCCGCTGTGATCTACTGAGGCTCCCCATTGGCTGATTTAACCAGAATTCAGAGCTTAAAGAAACCTGTTAATGGACTTTGCAAAGATCATCTCCCAAGGTGGATTGTGGGAGGAGGAGAATGGAGAGTAGATCTGAACAGGCAATGCGCTATCATGTCAATTTTTTAAAATGTATAACAATTATTTTTTCTGGAATTATTAACTACACCTTCTTAGAAAATATTGCTTTAATATTTAAATAATGGTATGATGGTATTGATGTACATTACAACAAAATATTAAAGCAAACTTGTAGAATCCATCAACTAACACATAAAATTGAAATCCACTTAAAATGCAGGTATGGCTTCATAAAGATACTTTATTTATCTACTTACTTACTTAGTTAATTAATTAACTAAGTTATGTAGTTATGTTGGGAGAGTCTCCATCAGAAGAGTTTTTAAATGTTATACAAATAGCATCCTTGTTTCATTGGCCACTGAACAAGATGTATTGAGAAGGCTTGAACTTTTATACTTGTATACTCTTGGTTGGCTACCTTCATCACTTTTGTCTTTAATTTCATTGGGCACCAAGAGAAACATCTTGGAATTAAATCCCATCAGCATAAGAAGAGTCATTGGAAATATTTCCAAAGACCCAAGTTATTGTGAAAGGCAACATAACATGAATTTAGGTAGGCTTCTCCTTCATTTTTAGACAAAGGGCAGTATCAAAATCAATACACCATATTGTGGGAGATTGTAGCACATTTCTCTAGATACTTAACTGAACAAGCAGATCAAATTTAATAATGATACTCATGATTTGAACAGTGCATATAACAGGCACCTAGAATATTGTACCCAATAACTGGAAAAAAACACACACACATGAAATATATGTGAAAAGTATTTACTAGCTAAAGCTGCCTTTATCAGATGTTAAATTGGCTCATAATTTTATTGCAGTGCAACTAATTTGAAAATAAAATGAAAGCAGGTAAAATTCACAGGTAATCAGGAATTAAAAATAAAAACCTGCCAAAAAAGCCAAGTTGGTGTTTAATAGAAGGAATCAAAGGTGTTGTTTTTTTTTACATTTGAAAATGGATCATTGCAATTCACCAAGTTAATTTATTAGAGGATATAAAATCACATGGGCATCTCAATAGATGCCCTCTGAAAAGAGTATTATATTCATATCCATCCATGATTTAAAAACTAAAATAAAACAAGCAAAATCTTTCATAATTGCAAAAAATATGTACTCCTGTAATCTGAAAAAGGCAATATAAATCTAAAGCAGAAATCCTAGAAATATACTGTTTAATATGAAGAACAAAACAAAGATGCTCTTGATCTCTTCTTCCATGAAGTCACTGTCTATTGTAGTCAGGCTAAGAAGAAAGAAAAGTATTGGACAAACAGAAAGACAGAAAACGTTAATTACCGCTAAGGCATTACCCTTACCCAGAAGTTTTGACTGCAGGTTAAAGACATTAATTAGTACATTATTAAAACGTGTTTAAGTGTTTTTGATTTAATAGTATGCTTTTGCCCAGGCAGCATGGCTCAGTGGTTGAGCGTCAACTCATGAACCAGGAGGTCACAGTTTCATTCCAGGTCAGGGCACATTCCCAGGTTGTGGGCTCCATCCCCAGTGTGAGGTGTGCAGGAGGCAGCAGTTCAATGATTCTCTCTCATCATTGATGTTTCTGTATTTCACTCCCATTCCCTTCCTGTCTGAAATCAATAAAGTATATATATTTTAAAAACTATGCTTCTGTATGAGTTAATAGTGTGCATACTTAAATTAATTATAATGCATAAGAAATTTTGCAATATTTCTGGATAAAGAAATAAGTCTATAAAGGTTATATATTTCTACACACTAACAGTAATCGGTAAGGAAATGTATGTTTTTAAAATGATCTTTATAATAGCAACAAAAAAAGAGAGATAGTACCAGGAACAAATCTTACTAAATATACATAATTATTTTACGGAAAATAATGAATAGTTATTGAAACACGTGGAAATGCCATTAATCTAACTTTTATATACATGTATTCCATACACTATTTTGTAAAAATGATATATCATAGACAAAAAAATCAGTAAAGAAAGTCAGAAATCAAAACCTGAGACATTGTAGAGGAAAAGTAAAAAAACAAAACAAAACAAAAAACACCTTTAATAACTTATGTCAGTGAATTACTTTGCTTTTTTTCTTGTCAGTGTACCGATTTTTGAAAACAGTCATATTTCATCAGCTGGTAAATAACTTTGGCAAAATAGAGCTTGTTGACATTAAAACTATCCCCTCTTCTTTATTTCCCAGTTAATCCTGCCCTTTCCTTATTAGAGATCACATTTATAACTCCATGTCCTGCACCCAAGCTCTGATGCATCTAACTAACCACCCATCTGTTTCATCTAGGGTGATGTGCAGCAATAAGGCGAGTTAGAGCCATTATAATTAAAACTGAATTCTACCAAAGGTCACTCCTCAACTCCTCATCTCTCTCAGTACTTGACCTTGTATTTCAATGAGAATTAAAAAAAAAAAATGAGGCCATTAGCTATATGCCAAATGGGCAACTTGTCTTAACACATATAAACATGGAATTCACTGATGTATATAAATAAATCCTCCCTGTATTTTAAAAACAACGCATCCGGCTGCATTTTTCATCCTCCCACCTCACAGCATTAGACCTCCAAAATAAGATCCTTCGTCTTTATTATGTCCCATTTCTTCTGCCCTTTCAGTTTCTCCCTTGCTCCCTCTCTGAAACTTACGTTAAGTTTCCTCTAATTTAGAGGAAAAACAAATCTACGACCTAAAGCAAGTGTGCCACTCCAGCTATTGCCCAATATCTCTGGTTCTCTTGGTGTTACATACTCAGATCGTAGAACAGTAACTGGAAGTGGAAAATTATTTGCTAAATGTGTGCTCTTGATTCTTTCTTCAAAGTCAACCTTCATAGGAGAATGTTCTGCTTTGCTTCTTTCCCTTTTCCCATCACTCCTACGCAATAATCTCTACCTTCTCTAATAAAACCATGTTCCTCCTCTTTTGACATAGTGAATGGCACCACACAGACTCCCCCAAATCATAATTTCCTTCATGACCCTCCTTGTCAGTCATCACATATCAAGACCTACCTACCTCCTTTGCATTTTCCATATATGACCCCTCATTTCCATTTTATAAATGTCATAACCCTACTCTTCCTCATCTGCATCATTACAAACTCTTTGGACTCATTTTGTATCTTACTAACCTTATTCTGTTCATGTTACACATTGCTGTCAGGTAAAGTTGTTAAAATTCAAATCTTTCTGAATCAGATTCATATATCGCTGGCTCAATATATCTAATGATAAAACTAGGCACATTACCATGTTGCATAAGGTCGCTTATTAGTTAGTTCTAGCCTATTTCTCTAAATACATATTTTTTTGTCAATCCTCAACTGAGGATATATTATTCCACTGATTTTTTTAGAAAGTGGAAGAAGAAGGATGGAGGGAGATAGGGGGAGAGAGAGAAAAATTTTGATGTGAAAGAGACACATCCATTGGTTGCCTCCCCCACACACCCTGACTGGGGCTGGGGGATGAACCTGCAACCCAGGTACAGGCCTTTGACCTGAAATTGAACCTATGGCCCTTTTATGTACAGGCAGATGCTCTAATCACTAAACCACACCAGTCAGGGCTCTAAATACATCTTTACATTTTTCCTCAATTCAATCTATCTGTGCCATTCTGAGTTTTCCCTGCAATGTGCAATACTCTCTGCTTTGTTCATATCCTTATTTTGTCTAGCAAAAATGTCTACCATTTTCACCAAGAGAGTACCTAAACCTATGTCTAAGCTCTGGTAAAGCCCCCGGGCTTGTACTGTCTACCCACCATCTTTCTGATCTAGTCAGAATTGACCATGCTGTAATTTGTATAAATGGACAGCTGACTGAATTTTTTATTATAAAAATTATCTGAAAGAATATGGAGGCTAAAAATGGGCATATAAGAGTTCACTTTGGCTGAAGTCAAAATTATATGAAAGGGAAGAATAGGGATGGTAAGATGAAACAACATTGTAAAATGACAAAGAAAAATGGTTAAGACATTGGTTAATGGTTAATATAATGCTATGTAAAATGTGTTAAATTTGATTCATTGAGATTCTAGGTAGAAAAATAAAGACAAAAAAATCTAGAATCATCTCCAAGCATCAACGAGGAGTGGGAAAGTCAACTTCACACCTAGGAGCTCAATCAGTGTGATAGAAAAGAATGATAGCCCTTTGAGAGATTTGTAAGCAAACAGTGTAGTCAGGAGAGAAACATGTTGTGTCTGAACAGGAAGGGACGGAACATTCAAGGAGTTTGAGCATATGAAGACTTGCTGGTTATGTACTTCCAAATGAAAAGGTTTCAGTGTTTGGGAGTGGGGTGCTACATGGTGATAAAAAAGGGGTGCAAAGTTCTGTATGCATGGCCTGTTCCTGTGGTAACTCTTTATACCTAGGGATTAAGGGGATAACATTATGAATCCTGGTTGCCTTAAGATAATAGAAGTGGTGAAACTATAAATCAAGTCAAAGGAAGTAGTTAGCTTCCTTCCAGAAGCACACAAAACTCAGACGTATCCTTTCTAACATGGAGAGCATGGACCTAAATATGGATACATAAAATTACTGCTTTCTTTCTGTTTTTGCATGATCCCAAATATGCCTACACCAATCAAAACATCCTCAACACTTAAAAAATTGAATGGATGATTATTCAGTTATTTTTAAAAATATACATTAAAATATTGTTTTTTAATTTTATAATCTACAATTTCCCTAAATAGTACCAAATGCACTCTACTCAGCTTGGCTCAGCCTGTGGACTGAAGGGTCTCAGGTTTGATTCTGGCCAAGGGCACATGCCTGGGTTGCGGGCTCGATCCCCAGGAGGGGGTGTGCAGGAGGCAGCTGATCAATGATTCTCTTTCTTCATTGATGTTTATATCTCTCTCTCCTTCTCCCCTCCTCTCTGAAATCAATAAAGAAATATATTTTAAAAATAATACCAAATGCCTTTAATAAATTATTACAACAATAGAACTTACTTATAAGCATTGGACACTTAATATGAGGAAATATGTGTTGTACTTAGCATTGATTACACTTCTATACAGTAATAACTACTGTTTTGATCTCCATTCTAGAGATAAAAAAATAAAGATGTGAAGAAATAAAAATTTGCCCAAGTTCTGTTATTTATAAAATTTTAAAGAGAGAATTCAAATCTGAAGAGTTAGATTCCATATTATGATTTCTTACTATGATTTTCTACTTCTGTGATAAAAAAGTATATGTAAAAAGTATAATTAACTGAAGTGGAAATAAATTGTACAGATTTTACTTTGACCTGTTCCAACCTCCAAATTTAAATAAAATTTTGGTTATTTTACACCCATTTTACTCACTAATACACCAAATAAATACCAAATAAATGTCTAATTAAATTAAATTTTGATTAAATTATTCTAAGAATGAGCCTATTATTTTTTGTCTCAATACATTACACAAATAACTATATTAATATGTATGATATATGGTAGAATGTATCCAGCACAATTATTTAAAACAACTGAAGCTGTGATAAACCTATAAAAATACACTATTTTATGGTCTAATTATTCAATCTCACATTTTAGAATTTTTTGAAGAAATATTAATGACTCCAGAAACATGCCAAGGATGATATCCAGGAAGATGATCCCTTGAGCAATTATAACAGTTTAGCTTTCTTTTCCTCTATTAACATTTTTATAACTTTTCAGTCTTCAAATACTTGTTTAAGATCAGCATCCTTCACCTTTAGACTGAAGCCTCTGAATAAAACTGACTGTAGGAGAAACCAAGATGGTGGCATAGATAAACACCTAAACTGCTGCCTCGCACAACAATTTCAAAACTACAACTGAAAGACAGAATGGACATCATGCAGAACCACAGGAAAGCTGGCTGAGTGGAAATTCTACAACCAGAAGGAAAGAGAGGGGCACACAGAGACTCAGAGGACCTACAAAAGGCTGAAGTATGTAGAAACATGCTCAGGGAGGACTGACTGATGAGTGTGCTGCTGGCTTTCTCTAGTGAGAGGAAGGCGGAAGCTAGATTTCAGTTCCGACTGCACTGAACCCCAGTTTCAGGTGAGACCATGGGGACCCAGACTTATACGGGTGGAGTCTGGACTGTTGGGAAAAGAGAGGAGTGCAAGGAAACTCAGGGGAGCCACAAAAGGCAGAGGTCAGGAGGTGCGTGTGCACTAGTGTGCGCAGAGAGGACTGACAGCTGAGTGTGCCACTGGCTTTCTCTAGCGGGAGGAAGACTGAAGCTCCCGACTGCGCTGAACTCCAGTTCCTGGAGAGAATTTGGGAATCCAGATTCATTGGGGGAGAAACTGGACTGTCTGGCAGTGGGCAAAACTTAAGGGTGGCTTTCTCTCAGAGGTGCTTGCAGCGATTACCAAGGGACACTGAGACCCAGGGGCCTCATAGGGCGGAGCTGACAGGAAGCCAAGGCTGTCTGCTCAGCCCTAAGACTCTGCCCCATCCAAGCTGAGCACAGAGGCTTTTACAATTTTGCAAGTTTGTCTCATAAGGCTGTCTCCAGCACAAAAGTTCTCCCAGCATAGACACAGCTGATCCTCACAGCCAATTGGCCTGGAGGTCAATTCCTCCCAGTGATACCAACAACAATCAAGACTTAACTACAGCAAGTCTGTACACACACTCCACAAAGGGGTGCACCAAGAGTGTCCACCTCAGGTAACTGGGGAAGCTGAACCACTGGGCCATATAGGACATCTAGCACGCAAAGCTACTCTATCAACTCAGGGAAGCAGCCAAAATGCGGAGATAAAGAAAGAGATCACAAATGAAACAAATGGAGGAAAACAAACGACTGGATATAGAGTTCAAAACCACAGTTATAAGGTTTTTCAAGAATTTCCTAGAAAAAGCAGATAAATTTAGTGAGACCCTCGAGGATATGAAAAAGGACCAACTAGAAATTAAACATACACTTACTGAAATAAAAAATATTATACAGAGACCTAATAGCAGACTAGAGGACCACAAGAATCAAGTCAACGATTTGAAATACAAAGAAGCAAAAAACACCCAACCAAAAAAGCAAAAAGAAAAAAGAATCCAAAAATTTGAAGATAGTGTAAGGAGCCTCTGGGACAAATTCAAGGGTACCAATATCAGAATTATGGGGGTGCCAGAAGAAGAGAGAGAGCAAGATACTGAAAACCAATTTGAAGAAATACTGACAGAAAACCTCCCCTACCTGGTGAAAGAAATAGACTTACAAGTCCAGGAAGGGCACAGAAACCCAAACAAAAGGAGTCCAAAGAGGACCACACCAAGACACATCATAATTAAAATGCCAAGAGCAAAAGACAAAGAGAGAATATTAAAAGCAGCAAGAGAAAAACAGTTAGTTACCTACAAGAGAGTCCCCATACGATTGTTAGCTGATTTCTCAACAGAAACTATGTAGGCCAGAAGGGGGTAGCAAGAAATATTCAAAGTGATGAATAGCAAGAACCTACAACCAAGATTACTTTACCCAGTAAAGCTATCATTCAGAATTGAAGGTCAGATAAAGAGCTTCACAGATAAGAAGAAGCTAAAGGACTTCATCAACACCAAACCAGTATTATATGAAATGCTGAAAGGTATTCTTTAAGAAGAGGAAGAAGAAGAAAAAGGTAAAGATAAAAATTATGAACAATAAATACATGTCTATCAACAAGTGAATCTAAAAATCAAGTGAATAAAAAATCTGATGAACAGAATAAACTGGTGAATATAATAGAATCAGGGGCATAGAAAGGGAGTGAACTGACAATTCTCAGGGGGAAAGGGGTGTGGGGGGTGAGGGAAGAGACTGGACAAAAATCGTACACCTATGGATGAGGACAGTGGGGGTAGGTAAGGGTAGAGGGTGGGGTGGGAACCGGGTGGAGGGGAGCTATGGGGGGAAAAAAGAGAGACAACTGTAATAATCTGAACAATAAAGATTTATTAAATTAAAAAAAAGAAACTGACTGCAAAGCAAATTTCTTTGTCCCTAAATTCTCCTTTCTCCATGGTTTCTAAAATGAGGAGAAGGTAATTTCCATAAGAAAGTGATATTTTCAATGTGTGTTTAAATGAATGTTTCTCAAAGTTTCAAAAACACATTTATAGGTACCAATATAGAATTGTATTTCTTAAATTACTAAAAATAACATACATATCAAATAACTTATCTAATGTACAAAAACACAAATAATCTACCAGTATTAAAATTTAAAAGGAGAATGCATATAGCACTGCCACACTCAAAATATAATCTCAAAATGAACATGCTTCCTACTGACACAGTTTACCAAATAATTTTTTAATTTTTTTTTCTAGGTCCTTGGCCCTTCATCATTAGTCATTCGTGTTCTTTGACTGATATTTGGGAAATACTTCTTTGTAATATTTGTACCTGATAAAATATGATTTTTAAATATATGTTTGTATCTGCCATATAGTTGGCAAATATGTTGTATCTGCCATTGTCCCAATCCTATTTGCCATCTCATGCATTATCTTCTGTAAAAATACAATTTTTTCCAAATACAAGAGTTTCTTTAGTCTATATTCATAAATCCTAAAAATTGTTTTGCCCTTTCCACTTTTATCTAGATGATTACACTACTAGAGCTAATATATATTATCTTGCTCAGCCAAAACTGGCCCTTACCCAATCTATGAACTCTAATTTAAAGAAATCTTTAGATTGCTGCTCTGAGTTAATATAACAAAGTAATACATAAAATTTTTAAATGATGTAAAATAAACATTTAATGTTAAGGATGTTCTTTTTCTCCCACAAAGCAGTTCTCAAACATTTGTATGAAGAACTCTATGAAATGGAAATGCATTTCTATATGATATTCATGAGTCTGCCACCTCCAGTAGAGGACATCTGTTATAAAGTATATTAATAATTATTGGGATAATTCCTCCCTTTTAGGCTGCATAACTTAAAATTTAATTCCCTATGTTTAACCCAGTGTTATACAGGGTTAACTTTGTATGTGAATTCATTCTTTTCCTAAAGTTTCGATAGTGTGGATTTTTAAAAATGTGATTAAATTTATTTTTTTCCAATATAAATTTATCTACAGAAAGCAAATTTTAAAATACAGAGTATTTTGCAATATCTAATGTGACACTTAGAATGTAGCCCTCTGTCTACATAGCCTTTATTTCTATAAACACTTGAGAAAGCATTACTATTCACTTGCTGAAATTTATAAACAGGAATGATTGATTCCTCCTACCTTGAGAAAAAGAGTATCAACCACTGATGTTTTCGAGTAAGAACAAAGCTAGAGGCAATTTTGTGAGTGGCTGACATGGAGAGGCAGAATTTCATGAGGAATAAAACGGCCTCACAAATCAATACTAGGATTCAAGCACTTAGACAAATATTGGACAACCTGAGCTACAGATAAGAGCAGTGCATAATTATTAGATTTGGGCTAAAACAACTGAAGCAGATCTGGAAATCTACAGAGTACCCCTTGAATTAAACCAAGAGTGGACTTGGAAATACAAGTCTGTGACATTTTCCACCTGTTCTTATATATATGCATTTTCTTAATTCTGCCTTGTTTGTCTGAGAGGCCCTCTAAACTAGTGTTTTTCAAGCAAGAACAATGCCCTTCAGAGGGCATTTAACAATAAAGAAATTTCGGGTTGTCATAACCAGTGTTGATGGTGATATTGGTGACTAGTGGGTAGAGGTTAAGGACACAAGGTAAACATCCTACAATAATGACAGTACCCTCAATGAAGAATTATCAATGCCAACAGCTCCAAGATTGAGAAACTGTACCCTAAAGACTTAACTACTAATATTGCTAAATAAGTAAATAATTGTCCCAGAAATAACTCATCTTAGTCTACAGCTGAAAAGATTTTCACTACTCTCTGCCAATACCTACTTTTTTCCAACCGCTTCTTTCAAAAGGTTTATCACTCTATTCCTCATTTTTTCACCAAATATATACATATGTTCATATAAACATAATATATCTATAATAATAAAAGTTTAAGATGCTAATTAGACCAGATGTCCTTCCGGACATCCTTCTGGACAACCTTCTGGATGAAGCCGGGGCTGCGAGGAAGCCCGGGTCCTGGGTGCCAGAGGGAAGCCAGTGCTGGAAGCAGGAGGAAGGAAGGCCTACTCTTGCATGACTTCATGCATTGGGCCTCTAGTATATAATATTTATGAGAAGCTTAATCACTATTTTAAAGTAGATGTTTTATAAGCCCTTGTTAGAATTCGACTCCAAGTATTTTTATATGTATGAAAAATTATGACTTAGTTAAGTAGACTGGATAAGTACTAATCAGAGCCATTTCATTTAATGAAATTATGCAAAACTAGAGGCTCAGTGCACAAAATATGTGCACTCGGGGGGGGAGGGGTGCTCCTCAGTCTGGTTTGTGCCCTCTCACAGTCCAGGAGCCCTCGGGAGATGTCTGACTGCTGGCATAGGCCCACTCCCTGCATCAGTTGGCCATCCTTAATGCTGCTGTAGAGGCGAGAGAGGCTCCCGCCACTGCCGCTGCACTTGCTGGCCATGAGCCCGGCTTCTGGCTGAGCAGCACTCCCCCTGTGGGAGCACACTGACCACCAGGGGGCAGCTCCAGCACTGAGCACCTGCCCCCTGGTGGTCAATATGCATCATACCAACTGGTCATTCTGCCATTTGTTCAATTTGCATATTAGCCTTTTATTATATAGAACTAGTGGCTTGGTGCACAAAATTGGTGCATGGGGGGGGGGGTCCCTCAGCCTGGACTGCATCCTCTCCAATCTGGGACCCCTGTGGTATTGGGCCTAAACCAGCAGTCAGCAACCCCCTTGCAATCTGGAACTGCTGGCTCCTAACTGCTCACCTGCCTGCCTGCTTGATTATCCCTAACCACTCTGCCTGCTGGCCTGCTTGCCCCCAACTGCACCCCCTGCTGGCCTGCTCACCCCCAACTGCTCCCCTCTTTCAGCCTGCTCGCCCCCAACTGCCACCCCCCCCCCACCAGCCTTATCACCCCCAACTGGTCTCCTGTCCTGATCACCCCTAACCACCTCTGCCTCGGCCCCACCACCATTGCTTTGTCCGGAAGGATGTCTGGAAGGTCTCATGGTCTAATTAGCATATTAGCCTTTTATTAATATAGGTAGGATATGACATACAGCCATAACTATAACATATGTACCAGTATTACTCTATGAGAATATGTACTTCATGCGATAGGAAGGCATCTAATACATTACATTGTATATGTTGTAAGTAGTAGGAAATACTGTATTGGTAGCAATAATATACACCCTGAGACTTCCCTTCCTGATTTGGGAAAGGTTGCCCAGTTCTTTGAACATTTCCTGGCCCCTAATGTATTTTTTTTTTTGTCATTCAGTGTTTAGTCATTATTGTTTATTGCACATGATTTGAGGTCTTTTATTTCTAACCACCAAAGATTCAAAGGACTATTTTTTCCATGAACTTGAACATTAACATCAGTGAATTCATGTATCCCATGTGTTTTTATTGTAAACATCTGAATTATTCACATTGTCATAGATCCTGAACTCATAAGCATGGACCATGCACAGGCTGGCAGCAAGCCAGGAAGCCACTCTGCAAGCAAACAGATACTCTGCATAAGGAGAAAAGTCATAGCACAACATTTAATGTCCAACCTGAGTCACCTCAGAATGTTATATACACTGACTTCTTAATTCATATAGTATCGGGAACTCAACTGCTTGGTTGGTGACAGGGTTGACCTGGTTTCAGGAGGATTATTCCTGAAATAATTATGGAAAGGGGGGCTCAATCTTTCTTCTTGGTTGCTTGCTCCTCCCTAGCACCTTCATCTTTCTTCTCATCCTCAGCCTCTTGGGCACCTTCTCCTTCACCTTCACCTCCTTATTCTTTCTCCTTTGTGTCCTCAAATTCTTCCTTGGCACCTTCTTCCTCTTCCTCTCCTTCCTCTGCATCAACCACTTCCTTCTCCTTCTCCTCCTCTTCAGATTCTCCTTCAGAGGGGGGTTCATCCTTAGCTTCCTCGGCTTTTGCAGCCTCAATGGTCTCCTCCACCTCGATCTGCTCCTCCTGGACATGGCTGGTGTATTAAGAAGGAAAGGAGCGAGCAGACATCAAGTAGGAGCTAGTCTGTAACCACCGTAGGCAGATTGACCAAAGACCTGGGAACTCTGGGCCTAGCCGCTGGCTATGCTTCCCATGCTGGTGAAATTGAGCTGGGTCTCCTCACCTTCCAAGAGTTTCCTGTAAGCTGCAATGTCAATGTCCAAAGCCATCTCCACATTGATGAGGTCCTGGTATTCTTTTAAATATCATGCCATTTCACTCTTTGTAGTTCTCAACCCATTTTCTGATTTGTTGATTGTGTCCTGCATAGCACTAACGTCGGTGTTCTGCTTTTCCTCCAGCTCTTGCAGCTGCTTTCCCAGCACTTCGTTCATGCCCCAGCATGCTTCGATCTCCAGGGTCTTGGCCTTGAGCAGGCGGCAGCTCTCGGACACCTTGTCCTTGGCTGCGCACACCGGGTAGGTGTTCTTGGCAGTGCTCTCAGTCAGCACGGTGAAGCGGCTCTTGTACCATCATCCTTCGGCATTCTTCATGTTCTTGGCAGCCAGCTTCTCGTACTGGGCGTGGATGTCCTTGAGCACACAGAGAGGTCGGACTAGGAGAGCACTTCCATCTCCACGGAGATCTGAGAGCACTGGATCTGCGCCTGCAGCTCAGCAATCTCCTCTTCATGCACCTTCTTCAGAAAGGCAATTTCATCCACCAGGCTGTTGATGCACTCTTCCAGCTCAGCGCTGGTGAGAGCCTCCTCATCTGCACATTTGCATGCCTCCATCAGCCAGCCCTCTGCATCCTCATGGTTCAGCACCTCTTCCCCATAGCATGCCTGCAGGTTGCTCCAAGCCACTTCTGAGCCCCCGCACCTCCTAACTGCCCACTTCCCTCTCCTCTCCAGGGATGGGGTGTGGTGGGCCAGGGCACAGACATCCCATTTTCATTAAAATGTTCAATCGGGCCTGCTCCACCAGTGTCCGCAGGTGGCCCAGGGGCAGACAGTGATCCTGGAGACCCTGGCCACCCCCGCCTACCCAGGTCCCCCGTTGCTTCCCAGACCCCACAGGCGGTGTCAGGCATTGTCCCCCTGGCCTGCCCAGTCCGGATCTGCCTGGATCCCATGGGCGAAATCAGGCACTGCTCCTGCTGCCTTCCCGGGTCCCGGATCATGGCCTAGACCCTGTGGGCAGTGACAGGCGCTGCCTGTGCCGCCTGCATATGCAAATTTACCTGCCATCTTTGTTGGGTTAATTTGCATATCACTCCTGATTGGCTGTGGGCATAGCGGAGGTACAGTCAATTAGCATTTTCCCTTTTATTAGTAAAGATGTGATATTTTTTGTCAGGCTTTGTTCCTTCAGCAAGCTATTGATATGCATTCATATTTCAGTGGGTACAATTGATACCTTTTATTTTATTATGGATATTTGTTTATTGTATGAACAAACCATAATTTGTCTACCACTTTTTCTATTGATGTAAATTTAGCTTATTTCTGATTTTGTCTAAAAATAAAACTATTACAAACATTCATGTATATATCTTTACAAGGACACATCTTTACATTTCTCATCAGGAAATACCAAGGAATATATTGCTAGGTTTATAGTAAATGTGTTTAACTTGATTAGAAACTGTCAGTTGTTTTCCAAAGTGGTTCTAGTACCTGGCATTCCACCAGCACTGCATGAGAATTCTGGTTGTTTTGTATCCTTCCCAGCTTAGGTATTGGTCATGCTAATAGGTGTGTAGTGATATTGCATTGTGGTTTTAATATGCCTTTCTGTAATGATTAATGATTTGAGCATATTTTCATGGGCTGGTAAGCCATTCTCAGCTTTTTCTATAAAATGCTTGCTTAACTTATAGTCCATTTTTAATTTTTTATTAGTCTTATTATTGAGAACTTAGTGTATTTTATATGGTCTTAAGCTCTTTCCAAAATATGTAATAGGGAAATATATTTTTCTACTTTGTAACTTTTCTTTTCCTTATTAATGTCCTATTTATTAAAACAGAAGATTTTAATATAATGGCATCAAATTTATCTTTTTTTTTTTTACACTTTTTGTTTTTGATGTCCTAAGATATTTTTGTCTAACCCAAGGTCATCAAAATGGCTATGTTTAGTTGTAGAGGTTTTATTATTTCAATTTTAGCTTTAATCAGTGATCAAGTTGGAGTTAATTTCTGTATATGATTTGAAATACTAGTCAAGATTATTTTTTTTAATATAAATTTCAAGATGTTTCAGAAGAAGGGGTTTACCATTCTTTATCAAGTATCAGTTGAACATATGCATCAGTCCCTTTTCTTGAATTTTCTATTCTGCTTCATTTATCTTTATGTTTATTATTACGAAAATATCATGCAGTCATAATAGTATAATTCAAAATATAATTTGAAATGAGGGACCACATTGTAATTTTTTTTTCTTTTTAGTATTTATTTTTAAATCAGTTCATTGAGATATAATTGGCATACAAAAAACCTGCCCATATTTCATGTGAACAAATTGATGAGTTTGGAGATAAGTATGCCATTACCACATTTATGCCCTCACCTCTAAAAGTTTCCTCTCACCCTATTGTGTGTGTGTGAGTGTGTGTGACATGAATACTTAACCAAAGATGTACCTACTTAACAAGTGTTTAAGTGCACAATACAGTGTTGTTAATCATTGACGCTATACTGTACAGTAGATCACCAGGATTTATTCATCTTTTGTAACTGAAACTTTATAGACTTCAATAGCACCTGCCCGTTTCCCTCTCCACCCAGACCCTGAAAACCACAATTGTGCTTTCAGCTTTTATTGGTTTGATTATTTTAGATTTCTCAGGTAAGTAGTAGCATGCAAGGTTTTTATAGCCCTACTACTAAGAACTGGCCTCTCTAGTGTTCTTGTTGAATGTGTTAACATGTCTTCCTACACCAGGTAGTCAAAATCTGAACATGTTTTAGTCATGTGTGAGCTCTGGTAGATCTTCAGCTTACGGCTCCTTGGTAGTTACTGACCTCTCCATTGTTTTCTGGTTATCTTATTGGATTCTTTTCCTAAACATGTGCAGCTTTATATTTAGCTAAAGATTCAAGGGCATGCCTATGCGTTTTTGGAGCTCTTTCTCTGAAATGTCATATAAAACTCTTTCCATTATTATGTGCTGCCGGTACCAGCCACTTCACCCTCTGCCCCTCAAAGTACAGGCTCTTCTTGCCTAAACAAGCCTTCAGGGTCGGCTTAGCTCTTTCTTGCCCATGCTATGATTTTGAAAGTTCCTTCAGACAGAAGGCCAGGTTGGCTGTAGGGTTCGCCTGCTTGCTTTTCTCCTCTCAGCATCATAGATCTGTTCTAGTTCTAAGAGTACTCTAGTCTGTTTTCTTTAATGGTAGTCTGGTTTTAGACACTCCATCATGGTTAAAATGCAGGACCTATAATCTAAAATGGGGGGAGAGGCTTACTGTAATATTATGTAGTTACTGTTGTATATCATTTTAAAATGTTATCTCATTTTACCTTGAAAACAACCCTAGGAGAGTCAACTGTTCCCATTTCTTTAAGAAAAAAGGAGGAGAAATAAAGAGGAGACAAACTGACAACTAAATGATGGAGAATTTCCAAAAAGCTTTATCCAGAGTGAGATCAGGGAAGGGTTAAGAAAAGGAAGAGTGAACGAAGGTGCATAAGTACAGGATTTCCTATAGTTTTAAAGATTAATTTTATTTTCTGGAGCAGGGGATTCAAAAATAAGAGAGACGTAATGTAAATCCTGTGAGGTATACGACTATGAAAAGCAATGAAAATCAGCTTAAGGAATATATATGTTTTATTCTGTAAGCATTGAAATACCATTCAACAATCACTGTGGTACTTCTTTGGATAACTTAGTCCAGTGGAAGTGCTGTCATATACAGTCTGTTAGCACCAGAGCAGGAAAATGGACATACCCAATTCTCGGCTCTCACCATTGCTGGAATATGCTATTTATTGCCTGATTCACAGAGAATTTTGACAATGATCATTTGAGAGAAAGACAACCTGTTCCAAGTTAGAAGTTTTATATCTCTGGAGTACAAAGCCTGCGGTGTTGCTTTTTAATATCAAAGAGAAATTGGCAATGTGGCAAGGAGGAAATATTTTTGAAACAAAATGCCATAATTGATCAGATATGCTGACTATAGTTCAAGCCATTAGAAAATACGTAACCAGAGTGAAGAAAGTCTTTGTTTTGCGTGATCATACATTGATTCTACATGTTCATTCATATGCAGGAAATGTAATCCTGATATTTTAACTATCAAAGGGCGAGGGGAAATCCAATGTCTTCATGGTCTCTTAGCTTGTCAAGGGATACAAATATATCATTGCGAGTACTGTGCCAAATGTCATTGCCAGCTGAGCATGGCCGTCAGAAGAAAACCTGTTTTGCTGTGAAACTGAATGCTGTCCAGACAGTGATAAAAATTTCAACTCTATTGAAGCCAAGGATGTTTAAGATGACATGAGGGTTTCATTAACATTCCAGGTAAGCATAAACGACAGAGAAGGCATTCGCTTTCTGGAAAGGTTTCTATTCCTAAAAGATTCCATAAAAGCTATGATGATGGCTAATAAGTGACAAAAACAATTATGTACATTCTTTGCTCTAAATATATGTGCAGTTTTATCATTTTATTTTGGAGAAATAAATCACTTAGCCTGTGAAAGCACCCAAGGTGTCCAGAGGTCACCAATTTAAATTTTTCTCATTAAATCTTTCATTTGTTATTGTTCTTGTGTTAAGATTCCCCTTCTTAAACTCTCCTTACTTTTAACATATTTCACATCTGTAAAATCGCCCACTGCAACTCAATTCTTTGGACAGATGTTTGTATTTTTATAGCAAAAGTAGTAAAATTAACCTTCTATCTACTAAAAAGCAAAATAAAACAAAAAAAAAACAATTATTGAAGTATTTGGTGTGTTATTCTTCTTTTCCCCCCTAAATGGTCAATATGATTTCCATGGGAAATAATTTATTTGGCCATATAAAGAAGGCACATAAAATTGACTAGCTGTTTTGCAATGGCCTTTGTGCTTTAAAAACTTTCAATCAATAAGTGACCATTTTAAACATTGGCATGAGAAACCACACAGCACTTTCATTTGTTTGTCTGTCTAGTTGCTGCTTGAACAGATGGAGTGTCTTTTAGTGGTTCTCTTTTTCTTTTTTTTTTTCTGTGACAGCATAGCATGCAGCCTCATTTTCTGGGACCATTTCAAATAATCATGCTTTAAATTCACAAAGACTAATAATTTGGCTACATAGATTAGACAACTACTGATGGCCTAGGAGTGCATTTATAGTTCAAGCAATCATAGCCCCAAATTTCCCAAATGTCTGCGAGCTTGTATGGCCCTCTGGTAATATTAACTTCATTGTCATTTGAGTGTACCTTGATTTCATTCTTTCTTGAAAATGAGGTGGTTGGGAATTTTAAGCAGGAATGTGGCAAATTAAAATCTTTTGCCTGAGAAATGTATTTGTGTTTTTCCCTTCGAGGTGAAATCAATGCTTTTAATCAGGTCTTATGTTTAGCACAATGAGCTCCGAGTAAGGCCCCTTGGTCAGGTGACATCATTTCAAGTGGATGAGATGTGACTTTCATTTTTAGCTCTACTAGAACTTGCTTGGTGACCTTGAACAAGCTACTTAACCTCACATTGACTTATTTTTATTACCTGCAAATTGGATATAATAGGTTCAGCCTCCCTCACGATGGTACTGAAGGACAGTTAACATAATGTTTCAAAAATGTCCGAGGCCTCCAGGGAAGTGAGCTTTAAAACAGCAGTCGTATTAGAAATCAGACCCTATACCACCTTGGCCACCTTTAAATTGCATTATTTATGCATATTGGCATGTCTAGCCTTTGCTCTTTAGATTGACCTTGGTCCATTTTAATCTTAAAAGCACATCTTAAAAATTCTTGGTTCATTTAAAACCACTTTTCCATGAAACCCTAGAGAAATTGAAAATATTTTTTATTAAAACATCGCAAGTCTAGAGGTTGAAAAAGTATTTTAAGCTTTGAATTCAAAATAAATGAAACCAACTGATGAAATTATTTGAATTTCAGAAAATATGTGGTAGATAATAAAGCCTTTCTTCCAAGGTGTATTGTTAAAAATGCTTTGCCCTTAAATGTTTCAATTAGTTGAAAATATTCTTTTTTCATCCTTGAAAATGATATTTCTTCCTCATTTTACTCATAGTGCTCCTTAACTGTGACATCATTTTCTTGTACTTACTCCACATTTAGTATAATTTATCTTCCTAATTCCACCTTTGTCATATTGCTTAATAATCAAAAGTGCCAAGAAAGGTCTGCTACCACGACTTCTTTGCAGATCATAATTCTATGGACTTCCTTTGTGTTGTCTAAAGATATATTTTTCTGTCAGTCTAGCATCAAGTACATTGAAAACAGTGACAGGATTAACCAGAGCTCTTTATTCTCTTACTTTACTTGTTCTAATTCTCTACATTTAGAATCCAAAGAACATAGCTTTCATTTTTTTCTTGATATAATTTATCTGGTCATGGGAAAATGTAGTAGAGACCAACACTGTCCAGCCAAGAGGATTGTAGGAGTTGACATACTCATTCACAGTGAAGATACTCAGTTGAAATGGTTTATAGTTATCATTCAAAATGGTAGTAATGATAGTATTTGTATAAACTTGCTTTGCCTATTTTTATTGTTCAGTTAGATGAAATAATCAATACACTTTGCTCAGATTAAAGTTTGGTCACTTTCTAAAATAAAACCTCACAAATTATCACACTGAACATATTTCAGAGAATACGCTGAGAAATCTAAAACAATTTTTTCTAGATGGGTTTATAAATCCTTTTTTGATTAATTATGAGGAGTCCTTTAATATGGACAATTAAATTAAAGTGATAAGATTTCAAGGAACTTTATCCTAGGAGATATTTAACTGTATTACAGAAAATATCAGGATTGAGGGCTTCAGTAGATTTCTCCTTGTGCCATTTAATTGGAAAACTTTTCTTTTACTTCTTGTTATGGAAGTTCAAGAATCAGCTATCTCTGCATAGCATAGAGAAGTCTGTCACAAAATTAGGTACCTGTAGAAGATATATGAAATAGCAGATACTAGAGTTTATAGTATTACACACTTCTGTGAAGTAACAGGTTAAGATGAAATTAGAGATGGTAGAAATGGTTGATGAGACCCATTTCCACAAAGTATTGGGATAATTTTTTGCAGATGATATAAAAGCTCTGATTTGTGGAAGTCATAGTTCAACAATGGTAATATCATGTATTGTATATGGACTAGAACAGGGCCATAAAGAGTCAGTGAATAACACAGAACTTTCCAGAATAAGACATGATTGGTTTACAGAGATTGCGCATGAATACTAGTTATAATAGTGAGTATAAATTTACCTGTAACAAATAACCCCTGAGAAATATATGTCTCAATCACAACTCTTTCAACCTTTACTGCAATCAAGGTAAGAGAAATAGTGGACGATAAAATTAACATTCTTATCATCATTCGCGGGTTCTATAATTCAGGTAAAAAAGGCAATTTTATGACAAGCTTTTGGTATAGAAGTCAGATTTAGAGAAGAACATTTCTTATCTTGGCTGGCCTGACTTGCTGTGCCATAAGAACATTCAGGACAGATTGAACAAATTTTTGTCCTCTGAGATTCATGGGGTCTTGATAATCCACTTATAAGTTATATTGCTTTTAACTCTAAGTATGAGAAAACTGGTTTCAAACAATTTACAAAGAAAGGAATTTATTACAGTTCACAGCAGGGAGACAGGAGGAAGGATGCTCTAGGATTAGTTTATCAGCTTAAAGATGATATCGTAGACCTGTGTTAAGTCATTCAGCTATATAACAAATATTTATTGAACACCTGACCGATATCAGGCCCTGTTCTAGGCACTGAGATTAACCATATGCCTTGCTAAATTTGGCTGCAAATTCTTTGCTGTTCCTCCGAAAGTGAGAGGGAGTCTAATTCCTTTATAGCTGAATCTTGGCTGGCCTCATGACCTGCTGTGCCAAAGAACATAGCAGAAATGATGTTCTGGGACTACCAAGAGTTCTTGTAGCCAGGGCCCTCCAAGTGTCATTCTCAGCACAGTCTCTTTTGAAACCCAACCGCCACATTGTGAGAAGCCTGAGCCACGCGGAAAGTTTCCCTGGAGACATTCCCATTAACAGTCCATGTGGAGCCTGCAGAGGACTTTCAGAGGCATGAGTTTTTAGTTGACTCCAATCTCAGCTATCTTTGACCGCAACCATATAAGTGACCCCTAGTGACAAACAACCATTTAAACCCAGACAGCCCACAAAACTGTAAGTGATACTAAAATACTGTTCTACGTACTGAGTTCAGGGGTTGTGTTATATTGTCCTACCCATATAACATGCGATGGACAACACAGAAAAGAATTCCTACACTGAGGGAGAAAGATTATATTCTCATTGGGGAAGCAAAAAAACATGCAAGCTATATAAATAGGTTACATATTTAAAATGCTAGGTAAAATGTAAAGCAGAGAAGGTAGAGAGAGAGAGAGAGAGAGAGAGAGAGAGAGAGAGAGAGAGATCTTTCAGTCTTGATATTCTAAAAAACATTTATTTTTTTGCTTTATCCCTTCACCTATTTCACCTAGCCTCCCAATTCCCCTCCTTTCTGACAGCTGTAAGTCTGTTCTCTGTATCTATGTCTGTCTCCATTTTGTTTGTTTATGTATTTTGTTCAATTTTTTCATTACATCACACATATAAGTGAGATCATATGGTATTTGTCTTTCTCTGACTGGCTTGGAGACTTGACTTTGGGAGGTGAACACACATACAATATATAAATATTGTATTATAGAATTGTATACTTGAAACCTATATAATTTTTATTAACCAATGTCACCTCAATAAAACCAATAAAACATTAAACTGAATTTCCTTGAACTCTATATCCAACTTAAATGACTAATATATTTAATAACTTTAAAATATACATGGAGCAGGCAGATATTCTCAAATGTTAACATTGCATGGATTGCATAATACAACGAGTTATTATTTACTTGCATATATAATTCTTAAGAAGTTAGAATTAATCCATAAAAAATTAAATATATTTTATTTTAAGATAAGATTTGACTTTTTTAATGTACGAAAAGTAGTAATTTTAAAAAAGAGAGGACAAAAATAAAGAAAATTTATTTTAAAAAAAGACATGTTTATATTCCGACATCAAAAGAATAATATTTTTATAATTCTTGGAGAAGATTTCACAAGGTCACTAATTTGAAATGATCTACACTTCCATATGAATTGCAAAATAGGCATGTGATAACATGTAAATGGGAAATTTCTGATTCTCAATTAAATGAACAATGAATATTTTAAGAATGTTTTACCTGAATATTTTGTTTTAGAAATACAATGCAGCTATATGAGTGTCAAAAAAATGTGGTTAAGTTTTTCTGTAACATTTTTATTATAATCCTCTCATAAGGATTATAAGAAGGCTCTCATGAGAAAGAATAAATTCCTAATTTTGAAAATTAAAACAAGATATTAAAATATTACCAGACTCCTGATAGTAATATTAAAACATCACAAAACTAAGTTTTGGTTTCAATTTGGAGTGGATATACCTTTAAAAAATAATTATCATTTAGATTTTATTCAAATTTTAAAATATGTGTTATAGAAATTTTAATTTATATTCTCCTTAAAATTATTGCAAAAACAATTAAGATATAAAATGTTTTAAAATATGACTACTACATATACACCAATATCTTTTCTAGATTATTCCTTTATATATTTTTTGTTTAATAGCTAATTAACTGCATAATATAAAGTATTTGAATATCATACTCTGTACAGCTAATTAATTTGTATAGGGAAGACTCAGTAAAATAGAATTTAGCAATCTGCTTAGATTGATTTTCTTGTAAATATATGCTTTATTAGAAAGACACTTTGGTTTCTTAAGTGTAGATGTAATGTTTTCATATGCATACCATTATGACTTAAGCTTTCCAATCATTGTTCTCATAAGACCTTAATTAAAAGATTGGTACAATGGCAAATTCTGGAGTGTCAGAATGCTTAATTATTCTACATTATCAGTTGGAAAAATTAAAAATGTAGAATTTCAGGATATTTAAAATTAGAATTATAACCTGCATTGCAAACATAGCCTGAATTGAATAATTGTCTCTGGAAAAGATTATTATTCATTAATTTTATTGGCATTAATTTGACTTCAAAAAATGTGTTAATTGCTAAGTATTTTGCAATAAACATCATATCATATATCTATGTCCAAATCACAGTTTTGATGGATATGTCATTTAAAAACAAACAAGTTTTCAATCATAAATAATTTGCCTCATATAAAGTTCAGGAATCAAGTAACAAGAATTATAAATAATATTAGCTCTATCTTATTTTCTATCCATGCCAACAGATTTTAAATTAAATTGACACTTTTCCTTTGAGAATTCTGTTGCTAAGATATGTGCCTATCTTTGCTAAGACAACTTTTATCATCTAGGGTTGTTGTTTTTTGTTTTTTTTTGCTTGTTTTGTTTTGCCCTTTATAAACATGTTAATTTCTGAACATTTAGATTTATATATAACTTTCACGGATACTTTAAGTTCTTTAGATTTTTTTTATACCCTTAATTTATACAACCAAAAGATGGCAGTGCTTCATCAAGTATTCTTTTCATATAGGCCTTAGTATTTATTGTCATGACAGTCAAAATCTATTGGGTTCAATTTTTATATTTTAAGAGTAAAACTATATTCTACATTAACGGCTCTCCAGTAAATAGTTTAATTTATGAAATTTAAGCATGATGCATTTATTTTAAAAAGGAAATAATTGACAGAAAACAAAACCCCATAATCCTACTTATTACAATGCTACTTAGCATAAAGAATGAAAACTCCAAGAATTGTGTGTATGTTTAGCTGCTTACTGACCAAACAACCTTAACGTTCCTCTCAGTTTTACTAAATTTTAGACTGGCTTCTACTGGAGTACAAGCACCTGACCTCCCTTTTCTTAGAGCATTTTCTTTAGAAAACTGGCAAGTAAGATTTCCTTCTCTGCCTCTTTGAAATGTAAATCTTCTCCCAAGCTCTCTTGCCAGTTTTGTTTTTCTCAAAGACCTGGGAGCCACCCCTTTGAAATATAATCAATGGAGACTAATATGTAAACATCCACAAAAGTGGATGACTCTGGAGATCTGGGCATGGTTGGAGCTCAAGATCCTTCAGTCTCAATAGCTTCAAAATGTTGTTTATCTTGGTAACTTATTCAAGGAGATTGGCCACAGAAGAGACTTTCAGAATTTTTCAGAATTTTTTTTCTTTTACTGCTCAAAATTATATTCTTTACCCTTTACAAAGCATAAAAATAGTTATTATTATTAAAATATATATTTACTTTCTGGTTACATAGTCATTTTATTAGAAAACCAAAGTATTTTCAATTTTTTTCACATTTAAATCTTTATTTATTTTTCTCTATATTACTACATATTAAAAGCCATGAGTTCCCACCAATATATCCATTTCCAATTTAACATCACAGGTTTATTCTGAATTAAAATAGTATTAGAATATCTTCATTAAAAAGAAGAAGAAGAAATGTAGGGCTCCTATGGTTAGCATAGACAGCTAGGAATTAACAAAAGAGAAGGGAGGCTAGACAGGCTGGACCTGATTGAGCCTGGAAGTTACACTTAATCAGGCTTAGGTCTGGAAGTTGTAACTCAGACACCCCTGGGGGCCGGGGAGATAGCTGAATCCCCACAAGGTGATTAACATCCATCAGCCCCCCTCCACCATCCCCTCTCTCACCCTTACACCCCCACACTCTCAACACCCAAGCCTTGTGTAGGGTGGAGGGACCAGACCTGTTTTCCAATTTCCCCAGGGAACCACTGGCCCATTCTCCGAAAATTATCTGGGGGAGGAAGAAGCAGTAAAAAGGAAATACCTCTGCTAGGCGCATGCACAGTAAGAACCAAGATGACTCAGGGGGCAGGGGTCCTTCTTTGACACACTCAGAGGCAGGATGGCAATCATAGAGGGGAGATATCCAGTCTGGGAAAAGTATTGGATTGGGGGAGCACATGAAACCCTGGAAGGTCTAGGAAAGAGATTGGCTAAGGGGAGGACCCAGGATAAGCCCCAAAGGAGTCAGGGAATCCTTTCCCAAACCCAAGGTAATATAACCAAAACTTAACCAAGGGCCTTCTCCGTAGCATGTATTTGTTCATTCTCTCGGAGCAGCTACATGGTTCCAAGCACAGGTCTATTGCCGCCGTGCAGGCCCTGGCTGCCACGCAGGCCCAGGCTTGGGCAGGCTCCAGGTGCGAGCTCCAAGCGCAGCTGCAAGAACAGAAACTGAGCTAGTCAGAACGGAGACCTAGCTGGACTAAACTTTAGCATAGACTAAACTGAACCACGCAAGTTTCGGATGCCATGCAGATACTGGGCCATTGGCACAGAATTTCTGGACCGTGGTCCTTCTGGGCTAGGTGAAAACAAGGCCGGACTTCTTTCACAGCTGTCAGGAGCTGAGCCACCTGGTCATGGATGGGACGCACCTGGAGGCAGCCCTGTATTCCTAGCCCAATAAACCTTACCACTACACCTCTTCCCGCCAGGCATGGGTCCCCAAAATGCTTTTCTTGCCACTTTGTGCAAGGACCCCATTGCACTGGCAACTCTTACCTCCCAGTGCCTGTGGGAGGAAGGGAATCTAACTTCTTTCCACCCCCTCTTCCTTCTCATAAACATGATCTGGGAACACATAAGAAATGTGATTTTTATGGCCACCAATCAGACACAGGTGAAAAATATTTATGGAAATGAGTGATGACACTTATTGTAAAATGTGCTTATAGTTTGTCTCTGGAGTCTACTTTTAGAAATTATTTCAGATCGGGCATGAGATTATATTTTTACTATAATTATCTGTATATATTATCATGTTTTTTTAGTACTTATTTTCTCTCGTCCAAGTCATGGCCTTCAGATGTCATCCCTTATTCCTAATCAGATTAGAGACACAAAGAAGGAGGCCCGGCACCAGGCCAATTGCCAAAATGAGGTGAGTTGCCTGGGCCTCTTACCCACTGTAAGTGGCTGCCAAAGAAAATCATACTTGAAGAGGCCAGGCTCACAGAATTTTCAGACTTCTTAGACTTACGTAATTTAAATTCGAACGTTCTTCAGAAAAGAGGTCAAATGGACTGTGCCTCGTCACAGGGTTCCAGTGCTAGCAAGCCTTTGCCAAAAATACACCAGACTTGTCCTAGCCGGTTTGGCTCAGTGGATAGAAAGTCGGACAACAGACCAAAGGGTCCCAGGTGTGATTCTGGTCCCAGGTACCATTCCAGTCAAGAGCACGTACCTGGGTTGAGGGTGCTCCCCAGGCTAGGCCCTGGTCAGGGCTCCTGCAGGAGGCAACCAATCGATGTGTTTCTCTCACTTCAATATTTCTCTCCATCTTTCTCTCTTCCACTCTCTCTAAAAATCAATGGAAAGATATCCTCTGGTGAGGACTGAAAAAAAAAAAAAAAATAGAAAAAAAAGTACACTGGCTTCCCTTTAAAAAGAATCCTGTCCCAGAATCTTATTTTCTCTTGGAGAAAATACAAAGGCTTTACTTAATATTCAAGGAGTCAAGGCCTTTGAATGGACTTTTTTTTTTTTTTTTTTTTTTTTTTTTTGCCTGACATCGCAGGGAAATTTACTCACTCTCCTTCTTCTCACCTTCTCCACTGAACTCTAGAAGTTCACCACTGCTCTTTGCTTATTCTCTCATATCCCAGGGTCTAGAAACATACAGCTGACCCAGCTTGAAATAATCTAAAATGCCTATGGAATCCCTATTCTACCTCTAGGTCTTAATTTTAGTGCCATTTATTCAGGAAGCTTTTCCTTCATCTGGATTTATCTGGGCTTTGTTTCAGGATCCCAAACCCTTTTTTATGAGAAGGAGGGAACACAAGGATGAGAGCTTGGCAACTAATATTTACTGACTTCCCACTCTTTGTCAGGCTCTCATTAACATTTGTAGCAGCAACAGCCACCCCATGAGGCAGGTACTACCGTATTATTATCCCCATTTCAAACTGAGCGTTAGACTCTGATGGTAGTTACTTGTCCAAGGTGACAATAGTAGTGAGGGCATATAATGACTTCTTTAATGTGTGTTTTTCCTTACTAATCCTTTACCTCCAAGAGAACACACAACAACATACACATGCCATTTTGCTCATCTTTGTAGACCTCTCTAGGCCTGACATAATTGGTATTTAATAAATATTTACAGGATGATTTAATTATGCAGATAACATACTGGAAAGACAGTTTTATATGTATGTTGTCATAAAGAGTGTCATGGGATATGAGAAACGTTTATGGGTGAGACTCACAAAAGGTGTCTTTGGTTTCAAATGACACAGTTAGTGAAAGAAAGGTCTTCACTTACTTGGGGAAGCTGTGCCTGGAGCTCAGACCCAGAGAGCGGTAAGCCAGGTTGTGATTTTCAAATAGGTTATAATGCAGAATGGAGACTTATGGTCAGTGGGTTCAATTATCTGACTGGAATGATGAACATCCCACTTTACCGCTTTACAATTATGAAAAATGTAAAAAAATAACAACACTGTCTTCTGTATCAATTAACTGGGTAACCAAGCTTGATCATCCAATGTGCTTTTAGCTGACTATTTTCTTGTCTAAGAAATAAATCAGATAAAGTAAAACTATTACACTGATCACAGTTGTTGTAGAGAAAACAGAAAATAGAGACAAACAAGAAAAAAGAGAGCGATCACTGAGTCCAAAGCAAACATATAACCACTGTTAAAATTTGGTTATAATTATTAGCCTGTTACCTAATATATATACTGTATTACCATAAAATTATTTTAATCACTGTCTTTATTTGAAAAACATGAATGACCTGAAATTCAAAATTGTGTGTCTGGAAATTTCTCAGCCCAAGGGTTGATGACTTTTATTAGCATTTCCAGAAGATTTATTTTTTTAATGTTAAGAACTATTTCTTTGTCAATACTAATGTCAAAATGATAGATTTCTAGGCTTCTTTTGTGCTTGGTTAATGTTCAATGGAAAGAGTAGAATAAAATGTCTTCTTCATGCACAATTTTCTAAACAATGTCATCTTCCTGTTACTTTATCTAATATTATTCCCTAGATTAGATGCAGATAAGAGTCCCACTTCTCCAATTTGAAATTATCACTAGTGTATTTTATTCCATTATTAATCTATAATAATAAAAGCCTAATATGCTAATTAGACTGGATATCCTTCTGGACATCTTTCCGGATGACCTTCTGGAGAAGCTGAGGCAGCCACAATTGCCTCAGGCCTAGGCAAGCCATTGTGGCTGTGAGGGCCGAGCCCCTTGCATGAATTCGTGCATCAAGCCTCTAGTAGTATTGTAAATCGATTGACTATATATATACATATACATATATATATATTTATACTTTTAAGCCATATTGATGGTAAAATGTTATAAAATATGTTATATTCTAGTTTGACAATTTATTTATTTTTAATGCCTGCAAGAATTGTTATAAGTTTGATAGTGAAGTATTCATAGTCAGTTAATTTATTTCTTTCTGAAGAGTTTTTTATGTATTTTAAAGCTAAACAATTGATTTTCATAAAATACTGAGTTCTAGTAAATCTGAATTACTCTCCTCTGATTTTGCAAGAGTGCAAATAAAGTCTAGACATGTACTTTTGCCAGGGTAAACTTTGTAACATGTATTTATAAAGCTCTCCTTTAAATAATTTTAGAAGGCACATGGAGACTAACAACAATAGAGATTCCGTGTTCAACACATATATTACTGGCAAGTGAATTAGGAAGTAGTGAATCTAGACAAGTACATAGCACTATTATGTGGAGTTTCTGATTTGGACAGCAGACCCCTCAAAATGGCCATAGTACCAAGTTCTAAAACATTTATTGTCTTACGTATTTGATCTATGGAAGGTAATAAGATTCTGTTTTGAATCCCAAATATTCTGATGAACCAAAAGTCAAAGACTAAATAGTGGGACACATATATTAAAGGAAATTAAAAATTAAATTTGTTCTAAATAGTAACCTTTCCCAATTTTCTTCTGAGAATTTAAAGCTGCATGGATAAAGTTTTTAATCATATTCACAGTTGATTAAAAATTAAGCCATTTTCAAACAACTTGGAAATGATGAAGTAACTTCATTCACTGAATATAGAATATCTACATTGTATTATGCCTGGAGAAATGAGACAATAATATGATTTATCTCTGTTGTTCTCCATTAAGAGACTTATATTAGAAAGAAAGAGAAAATACAAACAAAAAATGCAAGAAAAAATGAACAAAGAACATATTATTTCAGGGGTTAATATGTTCAAGCAGTGACCTCTACTATCAGAGAAAAGAAATGTCAATGCAATCTAGGATGTTTCACGAATAGGAAAACTAAGAGAAAAATTGTCAGACTTATTACATATAATGGAAGTAAGAAAAAAGAGTTTGCAGGATTATTACAGGAAATGGAAATGAGAAAAAGAAAGTTTGTATCACTTCCTATTGGTGGTATGGAGGTGAAGACTATCTAGGAATTATCTAGAAGAATGCACTTAACCTGCTGTTTACAATTGATTAAATATTCCAGGCTTAGTTCAGTTACCTGTTAAATAGTAAATTTCTGTTCAGTAGCATGCAAATAATTATGTTACAGATATCTCTAGAGAATTATTACTCTGTAAGATATAACTAACTTTGTAACATTTCTTTTTTTCTTTTGTCAATATATAAAGATTTATTTATTTATTTATTTTTCATTGTTTGAAGTATTACAAATAGTAGTACATATGTCTCCTTTTTTTCCCCCCATTGGCCTCCCCCCAGTACATGCCTTCACCTGCTCCTCCCCCCCCCCCCCCACAGTGTCTTGTATCCATTGGTTATGCTTATATGTATGCGTACAAGTCCTTCGGTTGATCTCTTACATCCACCCACCCCCCCCAACCTCCCCTGCCTTCCCTGCTGTAGTTTGACAGTCTGTTCAATGCTTCTTTGCCTCTGTATCTATTTTTCCCCCATTTCTTTCCTTTAAAAAATCTTGCCTCTGCAGACTAGAAATAAACATATAATAACAAAAAATGTTTGTGTCCCAATTTCAATGTCCAACAGTTCTGAGTCCCCGCTTCAATGTCACACAGTTCCTTATATGTACTTGTCAGCAATGATGTCTGGATGGTGGGCACATGGTGGCAATGCAGGTCCGACCCTCTCTGGTTTGGTCCTAGGCAATCTGAAGCAACGCACAGCTGCTGACTGCTCGCGTGGCAAGGTGTCTTCAGCGTCTTCCATCTCTGGACTGTTTCTCCTCTTGTCTTTGTGGTTGGAGCAGACCTGTCAATTCCTCTTTGTTGCAAGAATCCACATGGTCTTGGAGTTGTTTTCTGAAAATATACAAACATATTCTTGACCAAAAGTTAATAAAGGAATCTTTTCTATATAATTGATTTGGGATCCTTTTTATTTTTGCCCAAACTATTTTCATTTGTCTTATTTAGATACCATGTGTGTTTTTCATGGGTGTCTTGCTGTTAGCATTACAAATGAAAATTAATTTTGTAAAGTAAACTATAACATTTCTTAAATTGATCCAGAATAATGTCTTCTCAAATGCTCTTTGAACTGGTCATATATTTGTACTAGTTAATATATTTTATTAATTAATGAATTTAATATAAGTTTTAATATCTGCATGAGAAGCATTTATATTAACCTTTGAAAATCATTACACACACACACACACACACACACACACACACACACACACACACATGAACACACAGACTTCCAGGAAATAGAATGTGGAGGTCAAATAGTAAATAGTTGAATGATGTTAGTTGAAGAAAGCATTCCTGAAATCTTTGAAACAGAGGAAGTAAGATTACCTGATAGTGAAAATTAAATTGAAAGAAATAGATCTGGAATAAATCACAAATGTTTTTATAATTGTTTATTTGCTTTATTTTATATTTGGAATCTCTAGTGACTCATTTTCTTTTGGTTTACTTAGAAAATATTATAAATTTATAAAAGCATAGGGAATAAGATAATGTCACTTTTTACCCAGAGGTTTTTCTAAAGTTAAAGAAACAGGATATTGCTTATGAATTTGAAGTCCACAATCCCTTTCTTTATCTACAAAGGCAACCATTAAAAAACCTGAAATTTTAAGTTTTCATATTACGACTAAGTAGGTATCTTATATAATAAAAGCCTAATATGCAAATGGTTCCACCAGGAGTTTGACTGCTTGCTATGACATGTGCTCACCACCAGGGTGCAACGTGAAACATGGTGAATTTCTGTGATGCAACGCTGGCAGCGGGCAGCAGTGGAGGCACTGCCAGCACCAAAGGGCCTTGACGAGAGCAGGACTTTAGCGAGATGGAGGAGCAGGTGAGCAGGTGGTGCCAGGCCAAGGTGGGTATGAATGGGGGCCCGATCGCCCTGCAGCTGGTGACCAGTGGTGGTGGCAGAGGGTGGGGCCACTGCCTGGCTCCCAAGCTCTGAGAGAGCCAGGCGGGGGGCCTGGCCCTGATCAATAGTCCTATAGGCAGGATGGTGGAGCAGTTGAGGGCGTGGTGCCAGGCCATGGCAGGGTGCCAGGTGGGGCTGTGGGGCTGTGAGGCCAGGGGCACAAGCTGGGGCCCGATCCCCGCAAGCCACCCTGTGGGATCCCACCTGTGCATGAATTTGTGAACCAGGCCTCTAGTCTCTCTATATAAAAGCCTAATAAGCAAAATGTCCCCTCTAGAGTTCAAGTGGGAGACCAGGAGTTCGATTGCTCACTCTGATGTGCACTAACCCTGGCTGGCAGCTGGAAGACCTCAATTGGCCCTGATTGCCAGGCAGGCCTAGGGACCCTACCTCTTCATGAATTTCATGCAACAGGCCTCTGCCTTTTAAAATTTTTTTCTGTATTAAATGAATAATTTTTAATGGTGAGTTTTAGTTATTACATTTAAATTAGACAAATGTATTAATCATTCATTGTAAATTTGCATATTTTTGTCACATACCTGAAATTATTTTCTACCCACAGTTATAAAAAATATTTTATTATATAGTATATCATCTCCAAATAGTCACATAGATGAATGTATATGTATATTGTGTTTGTGGGTGAGCAAGAGGGAGTGATATATATTATCTGCCCTCATTCATCTTGTCTAATTTAATATCTCTTTGTAATGATTTCAGATATTTTGCATATCAACATTCCATTCTTCTTTTTCTATTTTACAAGTTTATTAAATATTAATGGATACATGGTTGTCTAGTTTATCTAGTTCTATAAAAATGTGTTTTTAAAATTTTGATTGGAATGGCATTGGATTTATGAAAGAATTTTTATAATACAGTTGACCTTGAACAACATAAGTTTGAGCTGTGTGGGTTCACTTATATGTGGGTTTAAAAAATAAATATACTGTAAATGTATTTTCGATGCCTTTTGATTTTCTTAGTAACATTTTTCTTTTCTAGATTACAATATTTCAAGAATACAGTATATAATACATCGGTATAACATACACAATATGTTAATTACTTAGTTATCGATATGGCCTTTGTTTAACAGTAAACTATTAGCAAAGCTTAGGGGAGTAAAATGTGTTTTTTGGGCTGGCTAGAGTGGCTCAGTAGTTGAGTATCCACCTATACACCAGGAGGTCACAGTTTGATTACCAGTCAGGGCATATGCCAAGATTGCAGGCTCGATCCACAGTGTGGGGTGTGCAAGAGGCAGCTGATCAATGATTCTCTCTCATCATTGATGTTGCTACCTCTCCTTCTCCCTTCCTCTCTGAAATCAATAAAAATATTATAAACAAAACAAAACAAAGCTCCCAAAATGTAAAAGTTCAGGACCAGATGGCTTCACTAGTGAATTCTACCAAACATTCAAAAAAGACTTGTATCTCTCAAACTGTTCTAAAAAATTGAAGAAGTAGCAATATTTCCTAACATTATGAGGTCTTTATAACCCTGATACCAAAACCTGGCAAGGATAACACAAAAGAAAGAAAATTATAGACTAATATCTCTAATGAATATATTTTGTTTAGATGCAAAAATCCTAAACAAAATACAAGCAAACTGAATACAAGAATACATTTAAAAGAAAAAAAACAACGTAATAGTCAAGTGGGCTTCATTCCAGGGCCATGAGTATGGTTCAACATCTGCAAATCTGTCAATGAAATATCAATGTACCGTGTCACTCAGTTTTCTTTCCCCTCAGCACGAAGTTAATCTTAGGAACCAACTGTGACAATTCGGTATTTAATTTTATTAAAACTGGACATGTTTTTTTCTTTAATATAATATGATTATATATGTCACACATTTTGCAGATGATGAATGTTACAGTATTTGATTTAACAAGCTGATTAACGGACTGTATTTACTTCGTTATAAGTTAAAATTATTTTATAATATGTGTTTTTATTTTATGAGTCACATATAAATAAAATATACATATGACAAAATTGCTTCTATATAATGTACCTATTGGAAATATATAATTTGGCAAATAGGGTTTAACTGTGTTACATTTTTCTAAGGAAAGTCAAATTCCATTCAGCAGCAAAGAGTACTGTATTATTGTATAACTTGTCTAATCTAATTGAAGAGATGGATAGATTAATTTAAAAAACAACTTTGTTGAGTACTTTCTTGGCGACTTGCCATTTTTAAATGGTCCCCAATAATGGTTTTGTAGAATTTCTGTTAACTAGTGTGCATTAAATAGAATGCACTTAAGTCCTGAAGACTCTCAGCTAGTTTAATAATGCAGATGAAAATACTACAACATTACATGTATAAATAAATCTTCAATAATTATGTCTTGTGCTTTTAACAAAACTGGACAAACCAAGTTCTAAAGAAAAAAAACACAAAAACAACGAAGTTACAACTATAAAATTTATAAATATAATGGGCAAGAATGGTGGTGATATATCCTATATAATAAAAGCCCAGGTGGTGTCATGCCCTCCCAGATTGGAGAGGGTGCAGGCCGAGTTAAGGGACACCCCCCATGCACCAATTTTGTGCACTGGGCCTCTAGCATAAATATACAATATTTCCTAAGACAAATATTCATATATGTATCTTTAAAATTTCTGTCTTAGGAAATAAAATAAATATATCATCTTTGTATCTATGCATCATGTATCTATCATCTACCTATCACTTCTGTATAATATTTTGACATTATTTTAATGCATTGAGATTACTTTAAAAATAATTTACAGAATTGATAAATTAGATTTGATCATCAAATATTTAAACACTTTAAAATTATAAAATATACTTAATTTTATATGTTTTATTTTCTAAATATTTCCCCCTTTAAAGAATACTATAAATAAATAAAAAGCATTAAAAGCTGAAATGTAGTGCCTAGGAATAATTTTATATTATTTTTAAATATAATATTAAATTTATATATTATCTTTTAAGCTTCCATGTATATATTTTTATAATAAGCTTCTTATCTATTATTCAAAATAATTTTCTTAATTTTGAAGTATGTTTTCTTAATTTATGTCTTCTTATAAAAGTCATTTATACAGGTTTTCAATAATTAGCAGTGTAGTGTATTTTAATTTATTAGAATCTTAAAGTTTTCTGAATGGACAAACATGTTCATTTACTAAACCAATATCACATTTGATTCTTGAAAACATATGATACAAATATCATTATCCTAATTTGATAAATAACACAATTAAATTAAGATGGTATTGGTAACTTTGTTATGTGAGATTGAATAAGGCACAATTTGAATTCAAATGGTTATGACTTCAAATTTAATCTAGTGGTTATTTAAGCATTATAAAATTCACAGGTAATGAAGTCAAGAAACCTGTACCTTCATAAATTTTTATCCACTAAAAGAATTACCTGGAGAAGCATTATTTGAAAATACTAACATATCCACTGATATTCAACGGAAATACCATTCATGTATCTCATTTCCTTGTGTGTAACTAATAGAAAATATTTACCTCAAAGTTTTAAGTGAGGATTCAATGTGTTGACACTGGTGTAAAGATTATTAGGCAATGTCTAGCACATAGCAAGTGCTTTATAATATAAGATCTTACTGTTTTATTTTTACAATATTGGTATTACTATTTTAATTAATATATTTTTCACATGTAGATGTGAATCAATTTGAGGGATACAATTTTGAAATTATGTAGATATGATATTGTAATAGACCAGTGTCCAGTAGTTCCAGCTCCTTTGCTCAGTGTGGAATTGCTTGGAGATCTGAACCCTTCCTCTATTCCTATTCTTTAATTGATCTTCCTCCTCCTACATTTTCTTCCCTTCCTCCTTCTTATTACACTTGACCCAGCAACTTGTTACGTATAAAAAGCTAAGAAAAGGGCTAAATTCTTCCCAGAATTTTGTGTGATTCCATATATACTACATAATAATGTTTAATACGAATCACAAGGTTTTTAAAATTTCTTTGTTCCTAAAAATATGAAAATTTGCTTTGGACCTGAGAAGTCTGTTAATTAATTTTGAATCATTCCATTCACTTTTTTTAGTATCATTGAAAAGGAAGTAGAAAGCACATCACCTATTAATAATCGCAAAAACATTAATAGACCTTTTTATACCACCTTCAAAGGCTGTCTCTATTTTTGTATGTTACTTTCTTCATTTATCTAAAGCCCTCTACCAGATTGCTCTCATAGAATGTACAATAATTTCTGAAAATAATTTTTTATTTTTCAAAATATGGCATTTGTGTTGCTTTTTAAGTGAACGTAAATCGCTTTTGTCTAACATCTAAGAAAAATATCAGTCTATCTTTCTTGTCTTTCTTTGTTATTTTCCAACTTCTTCCATTATCATCACTTATCTTCCTATGCAGTCATGAATCTTAGACTAGAAAACATAATCCCTTATTTCCATTTTAATCTTCTGCTTCATGCTGATATATTTAACCAGATTACAGAGATATTCTTAACTTCATAGTTAAATTTCTGCAGTAACTTCCTAATTGATCTCCTGTATCTCCCTGATGACATTATCTTGGCAAACTTTCATTTCTAATCCTGCACACAGGCACTAAAATGCATGCTGTTTATGTCACATCCTGTTACATTTCTACTGCCATGAATTGCTGTCCCTGAACAAATTTCTACCACACTGAGGGTAAACAGCCCCCACAAAATGCAGTGGTTTTTGAAGAGGCAGAACTGGTTTTAGAAACTGTTTAATTTAATTTACTTTTAATTTATTATTTGTTTTTACTGTATTTCATATTATTTCATTTTATTAGTTTATAGATCGCTGTGAGATGCTATGACACTCTACATGTTGGTATGATTTATATTATACAAACACTAGAGGCCTGGTGCATGAAATTCATGCACGGTGTGTGTGTGTGTGTGTGTGTGTGTGTGTGTGTCCCTCAGCCCAGCCTGCACCCTCTCCAAACTGGGACCCCTTGAGAGATATCTGACTGCCCATTTAGGTCTGATCCCACAGGACATCCCTCTCATAATCCAGGACTGCTGGTTCCCAACCACTTGCCTGCCTGCCTGCCTTCCTGATTGCCTCTAACTGCTTCTGCCTGCCAGCCTAATCATCCCCTAACCACTCCCCTGACAGCCTGATCGACACCTAACTGCCCTCCCCTGCAGACCTGGTCACCCCCATCTGCCCTCCCCTACAGGCCTGGTCCCCCCCAACTGCCCTCCCCTGCAAGCCTGGTACCCCCAACTGCCCTTCCATGCAGGCCTGGTTACCCCTAACTGCCCTCCCCTTCAGGCCTGGTTCCCCACAACTGCCCTCCCTTGCAGGCCTGTTCCCTCCAACTTCCCTCCCTTGCAAGCCTGGTTGCCCCTAACCGCCCTCCCCTGCATGCCTGGTCCCCCCCCACAACTGGCCTCCCCTGCAGGCCTGGTCCCTCCCAACTTTCCTCCCCTGCTGGCCATCTTGCGGTGGCCATCTTGTGTCCACATGGGGGCAGCCATCTTTTACCACGTGGGGGCGGCCATCTTGTGTGTTGGAGTGATGGTCAATTTGCACATTACTCTTTTATTAGATAGGATGAATACCACAAGTCAAAAATTGTCCTGCTTAGTGGACCAGAACTAGCCTGACACTGTGCTGGACTCACTTCCACCATGGAGCGTGAAACTTTGAAAACTGGCTTAGCTTCTAGTTCTGCTGAATTCCCAACTGCATATTTTCCATGACCGGATTGAGGGAAATAGGATTTTGGATATAATTTCATGCAAATACACCTTTCTACCACACACACACAAAGATGTCCTGCCTACCACAACTTTTGAATTTCTATCAGGTAAACAAAACAAAACAAATAAAAACAAATACCTAGAATCGTTCATGATTAACTAAGCCTAGAATCTAAGACCTTAAGTGTTCTTAACATATGAAGACTAAGTATTTTAAAGTTTTTGTTTATTCTGAATTGTCCTGTGACCATATCATTTAATGAAAAACACAGAGTACTTTACTCCCATCACAATAGTACCTGAAATTATATTCACCAGTCAGAGCTCATTGGACAGTCCATATTGGGGTATCTGTGATGTCAGTTTAACATACACCATTTTTGTTTGTGGCTGTCACATACAACAGTGGAGCCTTGGAATAAAGAATGAGGATAATGATAGATTGTATCATTTAAGTAGGGAGATTATATTGGTGGAATTACAAAGTAGTTATATTCAAAAATTACTTTAAAAAATAAATGCTTTCTAAAAATAACATATATCACCGTATGTTGAATTAAGATAACATTGATTATCCAAGCATGTGTTTTTTTAAAAAAATAAATTCTATTTTTTTAGCTAATAAAGTAATTGGGAACAACATTATCATTTCCCTTTAAACAACTAGAAAATCAAATAAATATATGAAACAAATGTTTACAAATATTGGGCAACAAGGACTGCAGAAAGAGGAACTCCTTGAGATATAAACAGATGTGATGTAAATTAAATTAGGCTAAATCAACTAAATAAATATATAATTTTTCTATGACATTTATCATATCTCTTTTGAGGTCATCATAGTATTCTTCCAGAATATGACAAGTTTTAGAGGGTTCAGCTGGGGAGGAAACCTGACTTTAGCTTCTTCTTGACACTTTCTTCATCATGGCTCTGCAATAAACAACCAAGCCTCCCCGTGGAGTTTTTAGTTACTGTGTGAGCTTCAGTTTATGACTTAGCAAATGTCATCCTAAACTTGCTAGTTTATCTGTGCTATTTCATAGTCTCCTCAAATGTTTTCCCTTTGTTTTCTGAGCAATATCACATAGATTCTCATGCTTGAATACTTCTTTTAATACTCCGTGATACACTGTAGACTTATTTATTCCATCCTGTCACATCTGGAATATTTCTGCTTTTTACTTATGAGCACATACAGCATCTCCCTGAGATCTCCTCGGCCATTCCTTCCATTTGATAAGTGGTGACATTGTGGGGAGACAGCCTGAGACAGAAGGCACAAAGGTGAAGATTCCAAGAATTTGCTTGCCAATCCAGTTTCCTTCCAGATTGCACTTAAATTTACTGAAAGAAAGTAAAAATCCCACCCCTTCTTCCATTTCAGTATTTCTAGTGTAGCTATTTTTTTATGGAATAAATTCTTGGTTTTACTTTAGAATATCTGCAGACTCCCCAGATAAAATACACCTATTTTTATTTTCTTTTTAGAACATAGGTCAGAGACCTAAAATTACCAAATTTAGGAAGGAGCACAGGATGATAATTTAAACATTAGTAGATTAACTGACCTATGTCTGGCAGATTCTAATTCTCTATTCTCTAGAGCCCAAATTAAATCATTACAATCTGGGTAAAATGTTTTAGGTTGATGCAGTATCAATATGAATCCTCTAATTGCTCATTATTACTGCTTAGTTCTTCCACTGAAGTGGAAGCATCACACTAAAAAATTCCAAAATAATGATTCTTTTAGTCATGGACTCCTGTGCAACACTAAAAATCACTGATTTTTTAGAAACTAAATAAGAAATGGCTCAGGTGAAAGGATCTCACTGTGGTTCTGATTTATTCTGACTTGAGTTTGAGTTTGGATCTGCAGCTTATTATATATGTACTAGAGGCCCGGTGCATGAATTTGTGCATGGGTGGGGTCCCTTGGCCTGGCCCGCAATGGGGTCAATCGGGACTGGCCAGCGGTGGAGGAGGGACCACAGGAGGTTGAGTGGCCATGGGAGATTGGCCAGCCATGGTTGGCTGTGGGAGTACGCTGACCACCAGGGGGCAGTTCCTGCATTAAGCATTGTCCCCTGGTGGTCAGTGTGTCATCATAGCGACCGGTCAACCAGTTGTTCAGTCCACTGGTCATAATGGTCGCTTAGGCTTTTATATATATAGATAATTAATTCTAATTTTTTTGTGGGTAATTTATCAAGATATTTTTATAATATAGTTTTAAACTTACCCCTATGTGTGTAAATTTTCAGTCACTGTAGAGCAGGGATCCTCAAACTACGGCCCACGGGCCACATGCGGCCTGCCGAGGACATTTATCCAGCCCGCCGGGTGTTTTTGCTGCCACTACCTGTCCTGCTTAGCAGCCCACTCATCCCAGGCCACAGTGCGCATGTGTGGAATGTGCGCTGCACTCTCTGACTCCCCTCCTCCTCTCTGTCTCTCGACTTCTCCTCTCAGTCTCGGGTGTAATGGGACGAGTCACGAGCTTGCCTGTGCAGAGCCTGCTGCTGCCTGAGGACCAAGGTAAGAACAAGTTATCTTTTTTTTTTTTTTGAAGTTAGGAGGTCTATTTTTTTTTATTTTGCAGTTAGTAGGGCCTTTTTTTTTGCGCTTAAGGGGGGCCTTCATTTTCTGAAGTTAAGAGGTCTTTTTATTTTGCAGATGGGGGTGCCTTTTTTTAAGTTAGGAGAGCCTTTTTTTTAAAGTTGGTTAGTTGGTTGGGGGTGGTTTCTAGGGGGGTTGCATCACAGTGATAACGCAAATAGTCAGTGCTCAGTGCTAATGCAAATTGTCAGTGCTCAGAGGTAATGCAAATAGTCAGTGCTCAGTGGTAATGATCATTGTAAGTGCTCAGTGTTAATGCAAATGGTAGCACTCAGTATTAATGCAAATTGTCAGCGGTCAGTGTTAATGCAAATGGTCAGTGCTCAGTGTTATCGCCTGGGGCCCCAAACTGGTAATCTGCCTAGGGCCCCATGGGAACTTAATCCGGCTCTGCAGACAACCAAGGAGTAAGAAACCCAATTTAATTGACAGTAAGTGCATTTATATTTTGATTGCTATTCTGTTGTGTATGGTGTTGTATGTTGTGTGCTGTGTAAGTCCCAGTTCACACTGTTGCAATCTCTGAGCAGTGTGAGTTCAGCCGTATGCTTGTATGGCTGGACTCGCATTAGATTCGGAAGAAAAAAGGCATACGTGCCTTCTTTTTTCCTGCAGTGAAATCTGATCACATGGGTCTTCTCAGCCATGCGATCAGATTCCTGTGCGAGTTCACAGATCACAGTGTGGTTCGCACAGGGTAGTGTGAACTGGAAAGGTGGTGGAGGAACCAGCTCTGTAATCGTGCCAGTTCCCGCACCGCACCAGTGTGAGCCTGAGGTAAAAGCAGAGTTCCACCAATATGGGCACTGGTGAGGCTGAAGTGATGTGGACTGGCAAGGCTGCATTGATGGACACTGATCAGACTGCATTGATGGACACTGATCAGACTGCATTGATGAGCACTGATCAGACTGCATTGATGGACACTGATCAGACTGCATTGATGGACACTGATCAGCCTGCATTGATGGACACTGATCAGACTGCATTGATGGGCACTGATCAGTCTGCATTGATGGGCAGTGCAGTCTATATGTCTCTGTGTGGGCAAAGTTATTGCTGGTATATTGTTTTGTAGGTCCTTCTGAAGTTGAATTCAAAATCCAAATGGAATTATATTAAAGCAAATAATCTCTGAGATGACTTGTTTAGAGAAACCCTAATTTAATTAAGATGTGTGTGCTTCTGTAGGAATTTCTTTTTTAGCACCTTGGGATTTTCTCCTGAGCCACTCTCAAACATGTGGGGTGTTTTTCTAATCACCACAATGAGTTGTGCTAATCCATTGATACTCTTTCAGCCTCTTCCGTTTTCCTCCAGTGAATGCTTTTGGAGGAGACGTGGGCCGCCTCAGAAGTACTCGTGGGAGTGGATCAGAGCTCACTTGTTGTCAGAACTGGTTCTGGACCCATTGTGAAGCCTATCCTGCCATGGACTTGAATGTAGTTGTGCCTCCCAGAAACCTGACTATTTTACTGTGTAACGCCTGAGTTCTGAGCAGCTTCATGTGCTAGCTGTCAGTGTCCCCACGTATCTTTAGTTGCTCCCTTGTCATCCTGGTTTCATTTCTTAAGCTGGCTCTTATTGATGTGATTGCATGATAGCATGCTGATGGGGAACCTGTTGGGAAAGGTAGGTGATCTCACTTCAATTTCCTCTTTCATTGCTGACTCCCTAGGTGCATGCTCCTGTTTCCCTTCAGCTCCTCAAAATGTCCAAGCCCTCAACTCTCCTTTTATCCATTAATTAGCTGAGTGGACACCGGAAAGGCTCTAGGCTGTTTCTTTTTTCTGTTTTTCGTGCTCTTTTGTACGAGTTGCAGGAACCGCTGCGTTAAATTCTGAATTCTCAGAGGGATGTAAGTAACACTTGTGCTTGCCCTAATGACAAAGGATGACTCCACGAGCTCCTGACATCAGAAGAGAATAGAGAAGGAACAATTATCAGTCTCTATTTTCTCCTAATGTCAACAGCCAGACGTAGGCCTGGCTATCTCACCCATTTCCCAACAGGTATTGAGTGGTGGTGCCAAGGTAGAACTGATGGTTCCAGCTTATCAAGTCCTCAAGAGTGAGATTTGGGCCTCAGCTTCTTTCAGACAAGTTCAATCTCAAGAGTGATACTTTCAGGGAGGCTTTCTATACTTGGCTTCTAGGGATAAATGGTCCTTCTTTTTTCCTTAACAATTCTATCCAAGTAAAAGTTCACTCTTTTTTCACAAAACTTTTTCCTTTCCTTCCTTTCCTTTTCTTTTGTTTATCCAAGAAAAAATTTTAAATTGATTCTTTAAAATTCACCATACAAAATTTTAAAATTGATTTTTTTTTTACAGACATTTTTCCCTTTTCCTATATAAATGTAAGCCACCGGAGGGCAAATACTTTTTCAGCCCAGGTTTCTGTTGCATCTCCAAAACTAGAAACAGTTATTAAAATGCACAATTATTTCTTTTTAAAGCAAATGAATAAATCAGTGAGTGGAATGCCAATGAATAAGTCCTCTACCCTGATCTCTGGACTCTAAATTGTATATCTGCCTAATTTGGCTAATGTTCAGGTTAACCTAATTCAGGTTAAGGTTTAGGTTCTTAAACAATTTCAATTCTAATTGAAGGAGAACCACTTACAAGTAAAAAAAAAAATAGCATTTTTTTCAAGGTGAGGAATGGATGATATATAAGTGATTAAATGAAAAGTAAATTAAAACTTTCCTAAAACTGTGTCATTGAGAAATTAAAAGATTCAGTGCAACATAAATGGAAAATAATATAACTAATGGAGACCCCAGGGAAAAGTAATGTTATTTACCTGGGAAAAGAGATAATTGCAGTAAATAACAACAGGAACACCTTTGTGGCATAAATCATCCTAAAATGTAGAATTAGTGGATTTTTGCTAGATTAATCACAGTTTGACTCAAGCACTGTTATGTAGGGGAGATGTATAAAATACCAAGGAGACAGAACTGAACCTCACAGCACCCTGGTTGGCCCCGGAAGATGGCTCGTTAGCCAGAGACGGGTAAGATTCCTCAGGGAAGGAACAACCTAAGACAAGCACAGTTGCAGAGGGGCCATTAGGAGAGATCTTGGGGGGCAACAGAAGTGGGGCACAGACCCTCACCCCCCAACACTGCAGGGGCTTGAACCCTCACCCCTTCTGAGGGAGGTCTCCAACCCCCATGGCTGCTTCGCACTTCCTACACCCAGCTCAGATCGAGATACAGGTGACAGACAGAGACTTGGCCCATCTCAGATTGGGACCCAGGTAACAGACAAGAGACTTGGCCGACAGCAGCTGCCCTATATCTAAATTCACCCTAGCATCAGGAATGCTCAGGGCCTCCTCAAGAATGCAAATAATCCTTCCCACTAATATTTACAGGGTAAACTAAGATTGTTGGTGGAGTATTAAATTTGACAGTAAAATAGTAATCAAGTTTTCAGATTTATTTAAAACAGGCTAATTGAAATAAGTGAATATTCAAGTAAATTTAATTGTACTGGACAAAAAGCTGTTCTTAAAGTAATAACTAAAATTTCTATTGGTAGTTCATCTCATGGTAAAATTCCTGAACATGCAATGAACCTAAAGCAGTCATATTTTTGGGCAAAAAAAAAAAAATTAAAATTTAAAGTTATCAAGACTGCATTATAAAATTTACAAAAACCTCCATTAATAAAAAAAAGGGGGGGATAGTAGGATAATATCATGTAAGGAAAAATATCCTATAAGTAAATTACATCTAGAAAATTTTTACTTTACAAAATTAATTTTCATTTGTAATGCTAACAGCAAGACATCCATGAAAAACACACATAGTGTCTAAATAAGACAAAGGAAAATTGTTTGGGCAAAAATAAAAAGGACCCCAAATCAATTATATAGAAAGGATTCCTTTATTAACTTTTGGTTGAGAATATGTTTATATATCTTCAGAAAACAACTCCAAGACCATGTGGATTCCTGCAACAAAGAGGAATTGACAGGTCTGCTCCAACCACGAAGACAAGAGGAAAAACAGTCCAGAGATGGAAGACACTGACAACGCCTTGCCACACGAGCAGTCAGCAGCTGTGCACCACTGCAGGGTGCCTAGGACCAAACCAGAGAGGGTCGGACCTGCATTGCCACCATGTGCCCACCATCCAGATATCATTGCTGACATGTACACATAAGGAACTGTTGGACATTGAAACGGGGACTCAGAACTGTTGGACATTGATATTGGGACTCAAACATTTTTTACTATTATTATTTTTTTTGTTATTATATGTTCATTTCTAGCCTGCAGAGGCAAAATTTTTTAAAGGAAAGAAATGGGGGGGGGGGAAATAGATACAGAGGCAAAGAAGTATTGAACAGACTGTCAAACTACATTGGGAAGTCAGGGGAGGTTGGGCGAGGGGGCTGTAAGAGATCAACCAAAGGACTTGTACACATGCATATAAGCATAACCAATGGATACAAGACACTGGGGGGAGAAGGAGAGAGGGCAGGCAGGTGAAGGCATATACTGGGGGGTAGGGGAAGCTGGGGGGAGGTCAATCGGGAAAAAAAAAGGAGACATATGTACTACTATTTGTAATACTTCAAACAATAAAAAAATAAAAAAATTAAAAAAAAATTAGATCAATCCTTGCCAAAATAAGTCACAAGAACAATCCCAAGTTACTAACTTTACATTGTAGGCAATAGAAAATGTATGTAGTTAATCTTAGATAAATTTTCTTTTGGGGGTGTTTGGTCACATGGCAATTATATATTCTTTTTGAGGTTTTTAAATTTATTTATACTGATCAACTCTGAATTTAAGTTGCCAGGTCATTAATTTATTTTATTTAATTGCTTTTATTAAAAAATTCTAGCTATTGTACTTACATTTTATTATTATACTTACATTTCTTCAAGTACCTATCTAATAATTATTATGAATTTCCTAAACAGAGTGTTTCCAATCTTTTTTCAATATATACTATAAAATATTTAACTGAATGAAATTACATAAAATTATAATTTTTCTTGAAACTAGAGCTCAATTACTCTGAATTCAACTTCTTTATCTAGTCTCCTAAGGTAGAAACTTGGATTATTTATTTTAAGGAATCCTTTTCTTATAATTTCCCCCTCCAATCCTTGCTCCACTGCATCCTGCAATTTATGATAAGTTGTGAGATTTTCATTTAGGTTAAAATATTTTTCACTTTTTTTGAGATTTCTTCTTTGACCCAAGTGTTATTTAGAAGTATGTTGTTTAATCTCCACATGTTTTAGAAAATTTTTATTTGTCTTTCTGTTATTGATTTCTATTTTAATTCCATTATAGTCTGATAACAGGCATTGTATGGTTTCCATTATTTTTACTTTGTTAAGGTGTACATGACATATGAGTGCATAACATATTAAAATATGAGGGAATACTCAATAATAAAGATTTCCCTTTTTGCCCTAGCTGGTTTGACTCAGTGGATAGAGCATCGGCCTATGGACTGAAGGGTCCCAGATTCAATTCCGGTTAAGGGGTCAAGGACACATGCCCAGGTTGTGGGCTCTATCCCCAGTAGGGGACATGTAGGAGGCAGCCAATCAATGATTCTCTCCCATCATTGATGTTTCTATCTCTCTCTCCCATTCCCTCCTCTCTGAAATCAACCAAAATATAGTAAAAAAAATTATAATATTAAGATTCCCCTTTTCAAAAGCTAAATGGGTATGTAGTTAATGTTAACATTCATACTTCCAAATAGGAGAGAAACTGAGGATGCATTTGCATCATTAGAGATGCATTTCAACATGTTTTTAAATAAAGTGAACAAGTATTTGCATAGGTAATAAATGACAAAAGTGCTCTTCAATAAATAATTGTTATTTGTTATAGAGCTGATATCTGTATGATTACCAGTTGACTTGGAAGAATTTCTAGCCAAATGATCTAATTAATGGTTATTAAAATCCCTGAGAAGAGCTAGACTCCTGTTAGCTTTTCACCTCAGTCTCCCCTTTGCTCACCAAGGTTCAGCCACATCACCCTTCTTACCTTTTATATGCCAGAACATTCCTTCTCAAGGCTTTTGCCATTTGCCATTCTTTCTAGACTGCCTCTCCCCAAATATTCATAACACTCACTATCCACCACCTCCCAGTCCTGGATCAAGACAATTCCTTGTGGAGGCCTTCTTTGAATACCCTAATTAAACTTAAATTTAAAATCCCACCCTCACCCAGAAGTTCCCATCTCATGTTCCTTACTTTATTTTACTATGGAGTATTCATTCCCCTCTAACTTGAAATATAAATACTTTTTTTTTCTCTTTCTCTGCAGAAGATTACTTCCAGGAGAGTAGTGATTTTTCTCTGTCTTGTTTGCTAATGTATCCCCAGTGCCCAATACATTTTAGGCCTTCAATAAGTATTTCTGAATAAATAAAAATGCCCTTGAAATACTCTGTTCTACTAATGGCTGGCTCAATCCCATGTACTGGCCTGATCTTATACTGTAACAGCTGTACATTTCTCATATAAATTTAGAATCTCCTTCCTTCTCACTTTATCCTAAAACAAGTACTTATTTTTTGCTCTATTACAATTTGGGGCTAGACAAAATTATATACTGCACTCTTAAAATCTATTTGGGAAAAATTAAATAACATTTTTATTGGAATCAGTTTAAATTTTCTTTCTGATTGTTTGTATTATTTTATTAAAATCTGTCAACTGCCAAAACTATCAAATGATATTAACTTTCATAAATAAGAATTTCAGGCACTCATGTGTTTTCACGCCAAAGAAAATAACTTTATATGTGAGGGCTTTCCCTGCATTTTTGCCTTACCACATTCACACTGCCCTGTTTTTAAAAACATCTTAGAAAACCTAATAATATAAATCATACAAATATAAAACATTTATTAAAGCATTTCTTTCATCTTAACCTTGCCATGGATACTATTTTCAGTTAAGTTTAATTAATATGAAAATGAGCATGTTTATGCAATTCTTAGTATATTATGTAATACCATTTTGTTATCATCCATTCTTAGAAAACCACAAGGTCATTTTAAAGATTTTGTCGTACATTTCCCATTTTCTTTCTGTTATGCTTTACCAACATACACTTCCTCCAGATATTAATGGAAATCTGTTTCTGTGACACTCAACAGTTAAGTGCCTTTAAGTAAATATTTGTTAATAGAGACATTGTACTTCACTTAAAAAAATTTTGAGATAGAATGTTAACCAATGCTTATTAGGTCTAAATGAACTTTCTACATGATCTACCTATCTGTACCATTTTCTCCTTAATCAATTAAGTGTTCAGCATTTTTATTATCTGTTTTTATGAACTCCCACACATGAAGGTTAATCCTTTGTTTATCATATCTATTTGCACACATTTCCTTCATGTTATTGATTGACTGTAACATATCAACTACTTTATTATTGATAACAATTTTCATATATTGCAGCGATCCATTCTTCCTGTTTCTGGTTTGCAAGCTGCAATATTCTGGTAACTGCTGCCCTTCAAAATAGTATATTAACAGGCTAGAGAATTAGGGAGCTAAATAAATAGTTTTGTTTTTCCATAGGTAAAACAATGAGATGCTTCACAGACATGACTGTTTTTGTGTGTGTTTTTTTACCTGTATCTAGAAGTGGTGGTATAGCTATCACTGTAAATTTGATCTCTATTGTCAGATTACCTGGGTTAAAATCCCAAGTGTAGCAATAGCCAGTCATGTAAATTCAGGTAAATTAATTTCTCTGTGTTTTGTTTTCCCCATCTGTTAAAAATAAGGATTGTTATAGGATGAATTATGTCTTCCCAAAATTCATATATTAAAGTCCTAACCCTGAGTAGTACCTCCCTGTGTGGCGATTAAGAAATCAAGTCTTTAAAAAGGTAATAAGATTAAATGAGATCACTAGGGTGTCCTCTAACCCAATCTGACTGGCATCCTTATGAGAATAAGAGATTGGAATACAGGCACAGAGGAATTAAGACCATTTGAAGATACAGGAAGAAGATGATCATCTACAAAACAAAGAGAGAGGCCTCAAAATAACACCTATCCTGCCAATACCCTGATCTCAGATTCCTAATCTACAGAACCTTGAAAAACTAAATTTCTGTTAAGTCACCCAGTCTTTGGTGGCCCTAGAAAACACTGAAACACAGAAATCATAGCTTATTTAACTCATATTATTGTTATAATAATTCAATAAGTTATAAAATAAGTTACATTGAATAATATTTAGAACATAGTAAGAACTCAATAAACTTTGCCATTTGTGTTTAGTGGTATTTTTATAGATTTAAAAATATAAGCTCAAAGTAGGCAGATAGCAGGTGCAACAATAAATTTCAGACCATAGATGATTTACAACTATTTTATTATACATTATGTATTTAAAAGTCAAGTAAATTCTATTTTCAGTATACTCTTCCATAATAACAAAATTTAGGAAAATGGTAGTTGGGAGGGGCGGGGTGGGGGTGGGGATATTAAAAATCTTGCCATATGGAGAAATTTCCTGAACTAGTTTCTTTTATGCAGAATATTAGTAAGAAATAATATGTACAAAATGTACTTGAGGAACTCAGATGAATGATATATCTAAAAGCTATATGGGGAAATAGGAAATGTGGCTTCTATTCCAAACTGTGTTATTAACTACCTATCACTACTGCAGCACTGCTGATAACAGCTACTACGAAATAATTTTATCCACTTATTGAGTTGTTATACTGTGCTAGAAACCATTACAATTACTTTCACCACAATGCCCATTTAAGGCTCACAACAAGGAAATAAGTTAAAAACTATTACTATTTTCATTTTACATGTGAGAAAGGAGATTTAAAAGATTCAATAACCTGGTGAAAGTCCAACAGAAAGACCTTGGAAGAATCAGGATTCAAATCCAGTCGTACTGAGCCTAAGGGCTATAGTGAACATATTTACTACGTTTGGGCTTGTCTTTACTGAACCAAGCTGTAAATAAGGAAATTTGGAATATGTATTAACATAACCCCTTTTTAATTTGGAGATTGGTATGATCCAATGATTCCAGACTCTAATATCATTAAATTATGCAGGGGTTCAAAATAATTTCTCAGCTGTTCTTTGAGGAAAATACTCTGGAATTTAAAGAATTGATTTCAGACAATGCCATTGGTAAATACGTCTTACATTTTTCACTGGTGAGAATTTATCTCCAAAGTAGCCACAGAAGGATTTATATATTCACTGCCTATCAGTAGAGAAGCATTTATTTCCTCAGCTAAGGCACCAGAACTTGTAAAATATAAATTTTAGTCTAATATAAACAAATGCTTACCTTTTGATAATTTAAATCTCCCACAACCTTTTCAAGTTTTTCTTTGACAAAGACAGACGGACATATAGAAATAAAAAAAATGTATTTGTAAACTAACTTTCTTATGATAAAATATTTAACATAACCTTAATGCAAACAAAAATTATTAGCAAACTCAACTTCAGATTTTATAAAATAATTAGCTGGCATTTTTAGGAAAAACTATGGGTGAGTAGATATATAGATAGATAAGTATAAATATATATTTTTAAACTCTTTGACCCTCAATTTCCAAAAAAATAAGAGTCTTAAATCACAAATCTTGTAGCCACGAATCTCACAATAAAAATGATTTTTCTATTTCTTACCATTAATCTTTCAACCTACTGTTCAAAACAAAAATTATTCTTCCATCTTGTCATGAATCTGTCAAAGGTACTGCTACCAACAAACTTGACTTCTCTAATTTATGTTTCTCTTCCTGAATCTCTCAAGCCATGTTTCCAATTAAACAACAAAAAAGTCATATTCTGTATTTTGAGGTCTTTGAGTCAGAAGAAAATTGCATTTTCATAAAGATTTGTTTGGGTGAACATATGTGTAATTAAATAAATTATTTACACTGAATATATATATATATATACATATACATATATATATATAATGTTATTCATGTATAGAAAAGATAAATCTTTACCTGAGTAAACTATTTGAGCCCATGATCATTTTAAAACATATAAATGGCTTATTCTTGAAACACATAAACACATTTAAAATAATAAAATATTTAATAATAAAATATACTTCATGCCTTGTTTTATGATCATATATTTCATAAAATATCACTTTTCAACAAGATTCATACATGATCAAAATCATGTATAAACTTTTTTCATTTCATAGTTTTCTCTCTTTTGGGAGAAAAACCTGTAGTTGTAGGGAGAAGGGAGAAATGCTATCTTTTAAATAAATGTGTTCTTTTAAATACCAAGAGGAAAACAATCCCTGGCATAATATACCGTATTCATCCAGTTACTATTTTTTTTATTGGATGTACTTATTAATAAATATAATTCTAAATAATAATATAACATCAATCCTATTGGTTTAATTTTCTTATGATACAATATGAATCAATCATGTGCAAATATTAATTATGCAAAAACTGGCATTTGCTAGGTTAAAAATAATATAGATGATTGGGCAATAAAACAGCTAGACTGATCTTTGTTTATGGAATATGTCTCATCAGAGTTGGACAGTGGACATATCTGCTTCGTTCAACAGGCATGACAACCTCCCTACTCTCCAAAGTGACAACTGGTTGAATCATTATAGTGAAAGAGCATTGTTCTCATCTGAATAACATGATATTTCCTACACATTTCTACACAGTGGGGGGGTGGGGGGAGAGAAAATCTAATTGTTTCACTCTCAACCTTCATAAGTCAGTGACAGACACATCTTTGATTAAGACGTACTGCTAGATTTACCTGCAGGCAGGCCCACTGACTTTTTGCAAATTTAACACAACATAAAATCTTTACATTAGTAAAAAAACAACAACAAAAACTGTTGAAGGCTTATATCATACAGTGACTAAGTGACAACTGTGGTTTTTTTTTTAAGTTGCAATGATAGCCCTCAATCCCTCAGTCAGAGTCATTCACTATAAAATTGTGATGTTAACTCACAGTATGAATTTTTCCTCCCTGGCAGTGCTTATGAAATCTTGGCATTGCATTATTTACATCGACTATTTGATTGGAAGCTCTTTCAGGAAAGATTGAGTCTATTGCTTGGTTACATTCTGCAGCAACTTCTAAAGTTTATAGCTCATTAGTAAAGTCTGAAAAAATTGATCAATAAAGGATCACTAAAGTCTCACTTTCCTCTATTTTCAAAGCCTGACAGATACACTCTGTATGGATACTCAGCGTGCAGTGGAAGGTAGATGCACACCCAGATTACCCAAATACCTGTTTTTCTTGATGGATATAGTAAAACTGGGTGTGCCCACTTACCAGTTCATTCGTGCAGAAGACAGCAGGTTGGGCTTTAGCATAATATCTCACAGGGGTGCTCTATTACTTCCAGATATCATTGCTGACATGTACACATAAGGAACTGTTAGACATTGAAATGGGGACTCAGAACTGTTGGACATTGAAATTGGGACTCAAACATTTTTTACTATTATTCTTATTTTTTGTTATTATATGTTCATTTCTAGCCTGCAGAGGCAAAATTTTCTAAGGAAAGAAATGGGGGGGGGGGGAATAGATACAGAGGCAAAGAAGCATTGAACAGACTGTCAAACTACATCGGGAAGTCAGGGGAGGTTGGACGAGGGGGGCTGTAAGAGATCAACCAAAAGGTTTGTACGCATGCATATGAGCATAACCAATGGATATAAGACACTGGGGCGGGGGGGAGAGGGCGGGCAGGTGAAGGCATGTACTGGGGGGAAGGGGAAGCTGGGGGGAGGTCAATGGGGAAAAAAAGGAGACATATGTACTACTATTTGTAATACTTCAAACAATAATAATTTAATAAATAAATAAATACACACACAAAAAAACCTAGGTAACTGAACAAGCCACTTGAGTAATAATGTGGCCACCTATACATCCTTTGGATGACCAAACATCCCCTAATCTAATTCCCTACTGATATCTCAGTAGAACTGCGAACCATTCCCAAAATATAAGTGTTTCCAGGTTGTGAAGCTCTGATTCAAGCTTGTCAATAAAAATGGTTTTTCTGTTGTATTAGACATTTTTCCAATCCCTAAAGCTAAAGCAGTCAATCTATTGTTTGCCTTATTGATTAGCCCGATGGAGATTTCTAACAAATGTATGTTGGTTTTTAAAGAATTTGAAGGATCCCTCTTTATCACAATGGTCTTTATTGCTTTGGTTTTTATTATATGTGGTTAGGGCAAAATATTGTTTCCCAGTTAAAAAAAAATTCCTAAAAGCTAATGTGTGCGAAGGAGTAAAAATTCTATATTATATGTATCTTTATTCCCTGAAGCTGCATAAAATGGCTGCTATGCATGTATATCATAATTAAAATGTGTTGACAACAATTTTGTTGGTATCTACCGAAATTGACAAGCACTATTTAAAACACACAAAAAGTAAGCCAGACATAGTATCATATACTATTATAATTTTACAGTATCTGGATAAAAAGCAATTGCTAATATATGTGTATTTCCATCTTCAGAATTAACAAGGGTATGGATGATGGCTTCTTGTGTGTGCCTTTTGCCAGCTTTCTTTTCTAATAGACTAATGGCATGCTGATGTGACTCACCACCTCTGTGGTCTTTTGTGCCAAACTGCGAATACCTGTTATATCTAGGTCGACTGTATCATAGCACCTCTCATTCCACTCTCGCTATTTGCTTGAGTAATATTCTAAGTACTAAACAAACATGTGGTTAGATGGAGAAAACCTTTTCAAAAAGCATATGTGTGTGCTTCATCTTCTAATTTTCCACTTTTTTGTCATTTGGGGAAAAAACATATTATTTCCTGCAAAACAAACAAACAAAAAACCTAACTGAGAATCAGAGTCAGTGCAAGGGCCAGCATGCAACTTCAGTCAGTATTTGAAGTTCACTCGGGCTCTAAAATATTCTTTTTTCTTTTCTGAACTTAGAAGCAAACCACAGAGCTTTAAAAAATAATTTGAGAATCACTATTTAGAATACGTATCATAGCCCTGGTGCCATACAGTTAGTGCTACTGTGTTTGCTAAATAAATACATTATTATTTACCTTAACATGGAAAATCCTGAAAGGTTCCTACATTTTTAGGGTGATAATTTGGCATTCTTTTTTTTTTGTTTTTTTTAAAAAATATATTTTATTGTTTTTTTTTTCAGAGAGGAAGGGAGAGGGATAGAGAGTCAGAAACATCGATGAGGGAGAAACATCGATCAGCTGCATCCTACACACCTCCCACTGGAGATGTGCCCACAACCAAGATACATGCCCTTGACCGGAATCGAACCTGGGACACTTCAGTCCACAGGCCGACGCTCTATCCACTGAGCCAAACCAGTTTTGGCAATTTGGCATTCTTTAAAATGGCAAAAACATTTTCATTGAAATAAACACACAAAAGAGCATGTGTCAATCATGTAGATGATACTGTTCAGTTGAGCACATATGAATTCTGGACGTTCTGTATGTGTCTCTGTGTGTTGTGTTGCCATATGTGTTCAAGAGACTGTTAAATGTGATGCATTGTTCTTATGAAACTGACACTTCGAGAACTAGACAAGTAAACTAATAATTTATGACCTAAATCTGAAGAGGAGATATATACACTAACCAGGGAAGTGGAAAGGAAAGAAATAGATGCAACCTGAGGGTGTAGGAAAGGCTTGGATAGTGAAGGCTGGCACACAAAAATAATGTGAATAGTTGAAGCTGAGAAAATATGAGGAACCAGATCTTAGCAGTGATAATAATGATATTAATGATTATAATACACTAGAGGCCTGGTGCACAAAATTCGTGCACAGGAAATGGGTCCCTCAGCCCGACCTGCACCCTCTCCAATCTGGGAGCCCTCAGGGGAGTCCTCTCCAATCTGGGAGCCCTGATGGCTTAGGCCCACTCCCTGTGGTCCTCTGCTCTTTGCAGAGCCTGCTTGCTCCGTGTGCGTGCACTGCCCAGAGGCCCTCTGTGCCCGGGGCAGGAAACCTGCCTCGTCGCCGCTGCAATGAAGCAACCATTCTGCCAGACCACTCATGCTGCCTGCTCTCAGCGGCCGACCCCCAGGACTGGGGTACTCCAGCGGGGCTAAAGGGACTGGGCGCTGCCATCTTGTGGCTGTGGGTGCTGCCATTTTGTGACGGAGTGATGGTTAATTTGCATATTACCCTTTTATTAGATAGGATTGTAATTAACAATAGGTAAACCTACTTGAGAACTTATGCTATGATTTTCTATGCCTTGTGTACAGTGCAGTTATTATTATAATCACCTCCATTTTCCCAAATACAAAGAGGCAAAGGAAAGAAAGGCTCATAAGTTACACAAGAATATAAAGATATCTTGTGAAGCCAGGAAGTGAACTCAAAAACTCTTGAAATACTATAGCTTATGAGGTAAACTTTAAACAATTATATACTAACACTGTTCTGGTAATGTATCTTTGTACATTTTATTTCAAATTCTGGTAAATGCAAATAAAATAAACTTGACAATTGTAACCATTTTAATGTGTACTCTTCAATGGCCTGTAGAAAATTCAGTGTTATGTAACCATCACCAGTATCTAGTTCCAAACATTTTTATTTCCTGAAAAGGAAATTCCATTGCCATTAAACAGTCATTCCACATCTCTCCCTTCTTATCTTTTCCTACATTTCAGATCACATGTGTTTATTCATTTTGTTGGCCCATTTTCCCATTAGAGTGCTTGGCTCACCCTTATTTAGTTGTCTTGGCAATGCATTTTTCAACATTTGTTTTTCTGCAGTGCTTTTGTCTCCCTCTTGATCTTTAGCATGTTTTATTTTTATTGTAGTCTACATGAGGGTTACTTGCAGTCAATATGTAGAGGTATTTTTCCATTCACTTTGACTAATACTGGTGGAAGTGCTGAGACCTATGTTTGTTATTTTAAAGATCATATATATTTATTTTCTAATTTATTTAAGGTCTTTCTTCGTTGTATTGTGTTTTGTAATTACATTATGGTGATTCTAAGAGTGGAATTATATTCATTTGTCCTGTGTGAGATTCATAAAGATTTCAGAATCCAAGCAGTCGTATTTTAAATCAATTCTGAAATGTTCTCACCCAGCACATCTTTATATCCTGCTTCTTCACCGGCTTCCTCTGGTTTCCCCAGTAAATGCGAAAACATCTCATTTATTCTCAAATGTCTCAATTTCCCTTTATTTTTGTCTCTGTTTCCTGTACTGAATTTTGAGCAATTTTATTTGGATTTGTGTTTCAGTTCATTCATTCTTCCCTTGTTCTGTCTATTATATTTATCTGAGGAGCTCTAGAATTTTAATTTTATTATTTCTCAAATCAGATTTAGTATTTGATAACCTCTTTTCGTTCACCTACTTGGACATCCCCTTTTATTATTAAAACACATTATTCATGCTTTTTAATACTCTACATTTGATTCTGATTCTTTTGTTTGGATATATTTTAATTCATGCTCACAGTAGCCTGTTTCTTTACTTTCTTATATTAAGTCCATGACATTTCACATTGCATTATTCAGAAAACTTTGTAGGACAGTGATAACATGAGTTGTTATAATGAGGGCTGTATTTATTTCTACAAGGTGTCTGGAGTATTGGTAATACTCAAATATTCTACATAAATTCTGTGCTTTAAGTATTTGCGCTCTGTGGGTAATATATTCTCAGGTCTCAAATCTACTTCAGGCCACACTGTAGACTATGCTGGTCAAGGAAGGCTTTTTGTACCCACTCCTGCATTAGTTCAGCCTAAGCATTGTTCCCTTGTTTGGGAAATGTTTTCCTCCGGGTGGGGTATTTTATTGAGCATTCATTTTGGAATCATGGCTCTTTTTTTAAAAAGTATATTTTATTGATTTTTTTTTTTTAGAGGAACAGAGAGGGATAGAGAGAAACATAGATGAGAGAGAAACATCATCAGCTGCCTCCTGCACACCCGCTAATGGGAATGTGCCTGCAACTAAAGTACATGCCCTTGACTGGAATTGAACCTGGGACCCTTCAGTCTGCAGGCCGACGCTCTATCCACTGAGCCAAATCGGTTAGGGCTGGAATCATGGCTTTTTATCAAGGTGCTTTTGGTTGGACTTTTTACCTTGTCAGTCTCAGGTTTTGTTTTTTGTTTGTTTGTTTGTTTCACTTTAACTTGTATTGAAACAATAAACTTAAAACCTACTAGAATCTGCGCATTTTCTCAAAGCAACTGTAGCTTATTTTTAAATGATAATTAATTTTACTTTTTAAAATGTTCTTGCTAACTATGCTATGCACGGAAATATTTTAAAACGTGTTCAGTGTGTTAAGGGAGTTTTCAGAGCAGTGTGTCATGTTGCCAGAAAGAGTTCTGTCATATTTCTTTATTTTAACTGGTATTTAAGGGATCATTTACAAAATAAAGTGGGGAAGAGTTAATAATGCTGTCATAAATCTGTAATAGACATCCAACATGTCAGATTTCAATTGTTTTCTGCTTAAAATTAATGACATTGTAATATACAGATGATGTATTATAGAATTGTACACTTGAACCAAAATAATTCTACTAATCAATGTCACACCAGTAAATTAATTAAAAATTTTAAAAGTAAAAATAGAAGTTAAGTAAATGTATAGTTAAATGCAAAAAATAATGACATTGATTTATTTTTAATCAGCAAATGATATAAATTTGAAATAAACTTATAGTAATAAAAACTACAGGAAATGCCCTTGTAATTATTCAAAAGGAATAATTCCCAACTATATCCAGATGCTTTTGCTGAATATCAGTTCTCTTGGAAATTTGTCCATTCCTGCCTTTGCTTAGTACCACAGTCTATCTATTAGCTGCTGTTCTCTGGTTCTTTGGCTCCCAACCAGATCCTCTTCCTTTGCCTACTACTTTCAATGTATGACTCATTCAGGTTTTATCCTTTTAATTTGGCTGCTCCCCAAGTAACTGCCTTTTGGAACAGCTACTTCTCAAGGTTCTCAACAGTTCTTTAAAAAAATTTTTGCTTTTCTTCCTCATCTAGCTCTGACTGGATAGAAAACTGTTTTCATAGTACCCCAAAACACAAGTCACTCTAACTCAATGGGGTACGAAGTATTCAAATTATGTACTTATTTTACGTGGTCAATTTAAATCAGAGGCAATTGTGCTTACACCTTAGTTTATTGTTTGATTCATGTTGATCCATCGAGGTATGAATCCATCCTCTTCCATTAACTAATTAACTGTGTAACTGCAACAAGTAAAATTTCTGTATCTGAAAAATGAGAATGAGAGCTCTTCAATAATAGGATTGTGTTGATGAGTACATGAGAAAAAATTTTAGGGTTTAATATAGTGGTCTAAGCCTATACATACATATACACACACACACACACATATATATGCATATATATATATATACACACACACACACACACACATATATTTATACATATCCACACTTGCACACACATATGAAGACATACATTTAATATGTTTAATTATATGAAAACATGATTAAAATATAATATTTATATAAATATATTTATGTATTTAAGAAAACACATAATCATATAGAAATAGACATACATATAGATATCTTATAGGTTATATAAAAAATATCATTTTGAATGTTTAGGGAATAATTAGGATAAATATATTTTCATGAATTCTTAAATTTCTTTAGATAACCTGATAATTTAACCAACTTGGAATATGCTCCTACTCCTCTCACTTCACCCAAATTGTTATTTAGTTCAATTAAGTTATTTAAGTACCTCAAATTTCCATTAATATCTACCTATCCCAAAATAATATGTTTGTACTAAATTGCTTTACTATTTGATCTCCTATGGGTAATACACTTTTTTATGAACTTCCCTGTAAGTTCCTTAAAGGAGATGACAAAAGAAGTTATCCTGCTTGAAGGTCAATAACTGGACATAGTAGAGATTCAATAATTATTTGTGTAGCAACTATAAAATATTGATTTCCCAAAACAAATTGTCTCAAAAGAAATAATTTACTATAAGGTAAATTGGATAAATGCTAAACAGAATCGGTTATTTTAGCAAAGGAACAACCAGACAATTAAAACTAACTTCTCCAAAAGATAACTGTTAACATTCTATTATGACATTGTTAAAAAAAGAAAGATACATCATGTCATATTAAAATTTTTTCAACACTCTTCTAACACTAGGTACCCCAGAAAACAGGAGTTAAAGCAGAGATGAAGTGTGACAGTTTGTCTACATGCCTTAGCACCTCCCTTCCATCTTTATGTGTAAAGGGAAGACTGAATTCTAGAGAAATGGCTTGGAAGAGGCTCTAGAATCAAGAAAACTAGGCAAAACAAAGATAAACCAAAAATGATTAGCACAGTGCTGAAAACAGAATTTTAAGTAGAAGTTTTCATATTGAATTTTGAGATGACCACTTTCCTTCTCCCACTTCATTGGGCAATTCCATTGAGAAAGACTACTTACTATAGGTTACTAATTGGACTACTCTTAATGGGGAAAAAAAGAAAAGAAGAGGAAGAAAAAAGAAAAGGAAAGAAAAAGAAAAGAAAGAAAAGGGAAGAAAAAAATAAAAAAGGAAAGGAAAGATAGCTTATTTTCAGCAGTACCGAATCTCCAACTTCAGCTTGCATCAGAATCACCTATAGAGGCTGCTGGGTACAGATTGCCAGGCATCTAAAGGACCTGATAGTAATGAAGACAATTAGGTGGGGAAATGGCAAATAAACAAATAACTCCAGAAAGAAAATCATCAACCATATATAACAGGTAATACAATGTATCTCTTAGTTCAATAAACAATTTCATATACAGGATAATTAAGCTTTGCATATTTACTTGAACAAAATGCAAGAGGTTTTAAGAAAATATGAAGGTTGTGAAAAAAATGAAGCCTCATTTGCCATAATAGAACACAAATAATAATATTCAAATTAACAAATAAAAATAGTAGATAATGATCTTATTTAGAAACATGCACTTCAAATGCCAAGAGCAATATTTAAAAATGTTGAAAAGGAAAATAGATCAAAGGCACTGGGGTGGGAGGAAGAGAGATTAAGGACAGCCTGTGGATTTTGGAGATATTCTTTATACTTCTGTTTGATTTATCACTACTTACACTGTCAGCATAATTTTAATGACAATAAAATCAATTTTAACATACATAATTAAAGTATACCCTTTGTTATTTAATTTACATCCATGATCAGCTATATTGTTTCCTTTATGTAAATTTTTAATACACTATATTAATTTAAAGTAACATATTTAATATAGTAAAGTTCCAGTGTCAGAGTAGCACTCTTTTTAATCTGACTCACATTCATGGATTTACTATGAATGCTTTATGAAAATTGTTTAGCCATTTGTGTGTAACTTTGTAATGTTAAATGTATGAAAACTTTAAAGGTCATTGCATAAATATTCTCCAATTACTTTTTAAAATTACACCATATAGTGATAAATATACTACAAAACACTATAGAACAGAATATATCATTTTGTAATTTCTAATTAGTTTTGTAGTCCAAAGACTTTACCTTTGATTTTAGTCCTACTGCTACTGCAGAAGGTAAACTATATCTATATTCATGTGCTATGTCACAAAGTTGCCCTGTCACCTTTTTCAATATCATTTTTAGTTTGTTAAATCCTTCAATAGTGTCCAAAGAATAAATGAGTGGGAAGTGATTTTTTTAGTTTTTTTGTGTGTCTTATAATACTGCTTTTAAACTCTCTAACCTGGATGCTATTTTGGGAAAATCACAATCCTTTATAACTCCTTTATTGGAAATCATTATCTCAGAATTTTTAAATCCCCTTGTGTTATTGTCTTCTAGTTTCCATTTTGTGTATTTTTTTTTGGAGGGGGCATGGAGGGGGCCGGTTTCAGAGATAAACTCATAACAAATAAATCAGAATGTGTCTTGGGTGTGTATATCCTTTCTTAATAAACATTATTTATTTCAACTAATATTTATTTAGTAGTTACTTTCTAACATGTGAATCATATTGTATTCCATTTTACACGCAAAAACTATATAAATACAGTAGAACAAAAAGATAAATTTTGACACAGTAACAACTCAACTTAACCAAAGGACTTGTATGCATGCATATAAGCCTAACCAGTGAACAAAGACAACAGGGGGGTGAGGGCATGAGTGCGGGGCGGGGGGGATTGGGAAGGTAATGGGGAGGATGAGGACAAATATGTAATACCTCAATCAATAAAGAAATTAAAATGAAAAAAATTGCACAAGAATGTTCTAACTGGGTGTTACCAGATTTGAAAAAAAAAAAAAAAAAGGAAGAAAGCAAGACAGAGGAAGGAAGGGAGGGAGGGAGGCAGGAAGCTCAATAGGAAGCTTACTCTTCTATCAAACATATCAACCATCCAAAACTTTACTACCATTAAATTTGGACCATCATATCATATAGGGCTGCTCTCTCATGAGACCTGCTGCTAGTTTATGATTTTAATCAGCAGAGCAGATAAAATAACCATTCATTGCTGTGATGGTTAACTTTGTCAACTTTACTGGGCCAAGAGGTCCCCAGACATTTTATCAAACATTAGTCTGGGTGTGACTATAAGGGTGTTTTGGGATGAGAGTAACCTTTAAATTGGTAGATTTAGTAAAGCAGATTGTCCTGCTTAATGTGAATGGGTCTAGTCTAATGTATCTAAGGTCTGAATAGAACCAAAGGACTAACACCCTGAGTGAGAGGAAGTCGTATTGCCGGAATGCCTTGAGCTGGGACACCATCAGTTTTTCCCTGCCTTCAAACTTCCATGGAAACCTCAGTGCTTCCTAGGTCCTGAGCCTACCCACCTTTGGGTGGGAGCAACACCATTGGCTTTCATGCTTGTCCATATTGCCGACTTACCTTGCACAGCTTCGGACTTGGCAATCTCTATAATTATGCGAGCCAGTTCACCAATTCCTTACAATAAATCATATATGTATACGTATATGATATATTAGTGTACATCTACTAGCCGTATACATTTAATATCTGTATAATTCTCATAACGCTGTTTCTCTGGAGAACCTTGACTAATACAATTACCAAAAGTAAAAATACCAGATACGTTTTTTAAAAATATATTTCATTTCAAATAGTGCACACAATTTAGTTGAACTGCAAAACCCTCCATTTGATTTTTTTTTTTTTTTGGCCTGGGATTTGGATAAACTTTCAACTGCATTAATTTTAACTTCATACCTGCAACTTGTGTGAGAGAGAGTGAGACAGAGACAGAGACATGAAGCAGTACCAAAAGTAAAGTTAGTAGAGCCCTTTAAAAGTGTTCCCAAAATAATAATATACCATGCTGACATAAAAATTATTTTTAACAAAAGCAATAAGAAAATGGTAATTAAGTAGAATCAAGAACAAACACAGAGACACAAAGAACATTCCTTTGAAGGGTTCCAAATTCTATCACTAATATTCCATTAACCAAATACTCAGTAACCCCCAAAAGAAGCTTTGGGGTCCTGGCCACGGAAACCAAGAAGAGTTGGACGGTTTCCTGCCATCTAGTCACTGCAAAGTTAGAAATGCTGAGACCAAGTAAAGCCGCCAGATTGTCTAATCCCGTTGATAGTGTACCCAAAGGAAGAGGGGGCTGAGGCAATCAGGCTGGTATTCATCTTTCAGAAATCACGTCTGCCTTTGAGCTGTCATGGAAAGGTGATCATTTATATTGTCCTGCAGTTCTTTCCCTTCTGTCTCCCTCGTAAGAGAAAAATTGCCCTTGTGATATTTCTTTATTTGGCTTTCCAAAATGTGCCATGTAACATTTCTAACTTAGGTTTTATTCTTTTCGAAAATGGCCAAATATTAAAGAAAGACACCTTTCACAATGCAGTATTAGCAGCCATTTGTTGGGGAGCATTATGCAATCTTGCAGTGCCTTCAGGAAAAGTTGCTCTGAGTAAGAATTGGTGTGTCAAGGACTCTGATTCTTCAGTTGCCACCATTAGTAAGCTGCCTTTGCGCTCCGTGACTAAGTACTCCTCTTATCTCTTCAAACAACTAAACTTAGAACTGTTTTGTGAAATTGTAATGTTTTCATTCTGGAAGAGTTCTCATTCTGTCTGCCACACATTATGTAGGAGTATGCCTCAGGCTACTGAAGGCCGGATGGATTGATGTCAAATGCATGATACAAATAATTATTTCAGTAAACATTATTTTCTCCTTCCATCACTTTCAGACTATCTAGTTATGCAATCGTACTTGTGTTTTAATATGAACTCTTTGGCCTTTCATAACAATAAGAAAATAGTGTTCGAGCATTTATTCTCTTTACTATCCAGACTGTGCATGTCAAATAATGTATGATTACTTTATTTTTAAAAATAGGTTTTTATTGATTTTTAAAGAGAGAGAAAGGGAGAGATACATTGACCAGCTGCTTCCTGCACATCCTCGACCAGGGATCAAGGCCGCCACCCAACCTTGTGCCCTGACTGGGAATCAAACCAGAGACCTCTTGGTTCATGAGATGGTTCTCATCCAACTGAGCCACACCAGCCAAGCTATTATTATTTTAAACTTTGCAACTACTATGTTCTCCAGAGCTTGCTACCACACAATAGTCAGAGTACTGATAATTTAGGTTTGCCAAATTGTATAGCATATTCAAGATTGAGATAAAAGTAAGGCAATAGTTTTTAAACACTATCAAAAAGATTTTATTATGGTAGAGAGGCTATCATTTTAAAAAGTAAATACTAAAGGAACTAAAAATATGCTACATTTAAAAATTTCTTCTGTTTGTGTGTGATCGATATTTGTAAAATTGTACCTGATGTGTGTCTCTTTTTCTTCCTCAGCTCTTTTTTAAAATTTCTGCTATAAAACATCCCTTCCCCTCTTGAATCCCTGCTTTGTCTTTTTGTTAGAGAATAGGTTTGGGGAACATTTGCCATGGCTAAGAATGTGCTGTAGGCACAGTTTCCACTTACACAAGTTTGAAGCTCTTTCAATATTCTCTTATGATTTCATGAAATGTAAGTGGGCCAGTCAGACTTCCAATCATTCATCTTCGAGGCTCTCAGCCCAGTTACATATGTTTCAGGTACTGGCAGCTAGCAGAGAGGCTTCCTGAGCACTTCTCAAATCACAACAGTGAGAAAATGAGGAAGGGAAAGTCTGATTCAGCCCACCAAAGCTCAAATGTGATCCTGTGACTCGGTCTTTAAGAATGATATCCACGTTTGTCTTTGCGGAGTTTATTTCCTGTTGGTTATGTGTAGAAAAAAAAAATAACAACCATTACAAATACACATATTTCTGGCATTTATCTTAGATAAAACTATACGTGAGACCAAAAAGCAGAATTGGTATAAATAAGACAAAGATATTCGATAACAAATGATATACATGCTTTTAAGTCTTGCATTTATACATTCAAAGCAGTTTTTCTTGATATATGTTTTCCATGAGTGTGTGTGGCAGACTTTATTTTTTCTCTCTTTAAATATATAAGCTGCTTTTTAAAGAAATATGTGAATGGCAAGGGAAACAAAATCTACCTAATTCTGTAAAGATGGTTATTCTTTACTGAAAGATAAATATGCAAGAAAACCTAATTTACATCAATTCTATTATGATAGGAGCCAAACTTGAGTTTTTACTGTAATGCTATTTTTTTTTCCAGGCCATACTCACTCATGTGCACATATCCATTTTGTTTAATATTTTAAATACTCCAGAAAATCTGAAGTGTATGAGAATAAATCAAGCTGATATTTTAATATTTTATTTATTTATTTTTTATTTTGGAGAGAGAGAAGAAGGCAGAAACATCAATTTGTTGTTCCACTTATGTATGCATTCATTGGTTGATCTTGTATGTGCCCTGATTGGAGATCTATCTTGAAACCTTGGGACAATGCTCTAACCACCTGAGCTACCCAGCCAGGCCAAGCTGATATCTTTTAGATTGTATTAATATATAACAGAGTGAGATATGAATTGTGTTTTGGATTGTATCTTAAAATGTAGAGAATCAATATAAATCTATATTACTCTGTTATAAGTGAATTGACTTTAAAATAATTTAAATTCAGTATCAGTCAGTATTGAACTTGATTTTGCTATGATTGAAATATGTAACTTATATACATACATCTTTGATTGGGGTGGATAGTACATGAGTTCACTCATACCCTGTTTTAAAATTTGTCTTTGACATTTTTGCTTAGGAGGGCCACCATGTAGGGCCTGGCACATAAAGAAGGCCTTACAAGCTATACGTGGCAGCCCAATGGAAAGCATTCCCAGGGCCCACCAAGAGAGGATAATGTCTGATAGCAAAATCTATTCGGGAAGTTCCCGAATGTCCCCTCTCTTTCAGTCTCACTACGGAAAGTCAGCGGCAGAAATACAACCAATGCCCAGAGCTTCTGTGCCCTATGAGAGGTTAGTTCATCCCAGCATCTGGCTAGCTTAGCTTGTGTTCCTAGGGGCAATCCTTTGGGAGTTTGCATTTGGAGTCCACAGGGCCATTAGCCACACAGCTGCTAAGACCACATGGCTAAGAGAGAGAATGAGCAAACACACAGGTGAATGTGGGTCACAGAGAGAGACAGAGACAGACAGAGCACTTCTTTGTTCACCTGGGATTATGTATTCTCAGGCTTGGGAGGAACCAGAAACTTTCAGAATAACCAATTAACTTTCCAAGATTTCCTGGGCTTCTGATAGGGTCCGCCCCTTAACCAATGATCTTTTTCCCAGTTTAGACTGACAGTCCTCTCTAGTTAAGTACCGACCCCTGAGCCATTTTGACCTCATTGTACAGGTATTAACCTCCCCCTTTGTTCTATCCCTTCCCCCAGTGATCTGCGGGGAATGGACTGGTGGTTCCCTGGGGAGAGTAGGAAAGCTGGAGCTTCCTGGTGAAGCAAGCTGGCCTCTGCTTCCCAGCTGAATATGCGCAACAATTTCTGACCCCCCCTTGGCTTCCTTTCCCATCAATCATTAGCTAATGATGGTAACAATCTCATCTAAAAGAATTTCACAGTGACATCTAGACTGGCTTTGACCACATAGCTGGGTCCCATGGCCTAGCCAAGTTGACACACAAAATTAGCCACCATCGATGGTCTTTTAAAAAGTGGTTTGAGGAATATTTGGCTGAAAGGAATATCTGAAATGTAGTCCAGTGCCCAACAAGACTGTGGCACTTGTGTTTTATTTGAATAAAAAAGCATTAGGTGTCCACATGATAGAAATGATTATCTTATCTCTTGTTCTAAGAACCTTATCTAAACATGACTTTAAAAAGAAATGACCTGGAAGTATTCAAAGTGACTGGATCTCAGATTTGTAATTTTCTCTTCCTTTTAGGAATTCCACTCAGTTTTGTAATGTTACCACCTATGGAATGTTTTTTGTCTTCATGGGGTCTCATTTATAGTCTTTGTAAAATCAGACTATGTCTCTGACACATAGTAAATCTCCTTTCAGTGTTTGTTAAATGAATTTACAAACCTATAAAATCCTCCAAATTAGTATTCTAGTTTCTTTTTTATTTGTTCACTATGCTGATCTTTGGCTTTAGTCAAGAATATTACCGCAATAATTTTCGCCTCATTCTTCAGTCCCCTCCAGGTTCCCATCAGTGATTTATCTAATTTATGATGCAAATGGACATAAATAATTAATGAAAGGTCACATTTACTATATCAAATATGAATTTGCTGCTAAGTATTTTTTGCTGCTTTCCATTTCATATCAAATGCTTGTACCTGTCACTTAATTCTGGCCTGCTTGAGGCCAAAATACTATGTGAGTTTTCAGGTCAGAGCATAGGCACTTGCAAAGGTTTTACCTGGTAGACCTCATGGGGAAAGCTGTCCTCTCACACAAGACTCAGTGTACAGCCAAGCAATACATTGTCATTTCTAAGGGAGTTACTGTCAAGGACTCAGGGCCTGTGGCCTGTTCATGCCCTTTTGTATATTTGCACTCCTAGCCCCAGGGCCTTCATTCTTATGTCCCTTTATCTGAGGCATTAGCCACCCATCTTCTTCTGGAGCCGACACTGAGGACTCTAATTGGTATGGGATTTTTTTTTTTTGGACTAGAACATGCAGTGTTCCCTTGGGCAGGATGGCTTCCCCAGATTCTTTGCCTTTCAGAGTCCAAGAATGAATTCACTGATGGAAGATGGTATAGCAAAGGTGGAAATTTATTGAAAAACAAGTACAGACTCCTCCTCCGTGGAGAGGGAGAAAGAATCCCACCAAGTTCTTTTTCCCCAGTTTATAAAGGCTGCAGTTTGTGTGCCTCCATATCCCCTCTGATTGGCCACTATTCCCCTTTGATTTGGTCACTATAGCAACTCCTGAGCTCAAAGGTCAAACCTCAAATGGGACCTGTGAGGTCTTCCTTCTTTATTTTGTAAATACGGACCTTTGGCTATTCCCAGTTCCCTTATCTTATGGGAATATAACTTCTGCCTTTCCCTTGTCTTATGGAAATGTAATGTTTGTAGCTCTATAGCCCTGTGTTTCTTCCATGGGCCCCCTTAATTTCAAAAATTCTCTAAACCTGCCTTTTTCACCCCTAAAAATTCCTATTTCATTATTAGTGAGAGAAGGTAAAAATCTTAGACTCTTTTCCCTGCTCTGACTCAGTATTCTCCCAGCTTATACCTCTTGCCCTCACCCCAACCCCAAAGTCCATGAAACTGCTACAGCCTTTTGTTGTGGCCTCCTTCAGTGGTAAGAGGACTCTCCACATCTGTGCTGATCTACCTGATCCTCTACAGATGTGCACATATGTAGGAAAATGTAACAGCGAGAGTTGGTATTTTCTTGGGGTTTAGCCTCTTATTTATAGTGTTGCAGGAAGAGATTAATGGCTTGCCTCTTTTATTTTTGGCTTGTTGCTTTAATTGGCTGCTCTGACACTTGGCAGCTCCGCTCTCTCTCCCAGCTCAGCTGAGCTCCTGACAAAATGTAGTGATGAATTAGAATGATAGCTTCTTCAAGTCAGAGCAGTTGGCCAGGTCACACGTACTTTACACTGGCGCTTTTACTATTTCTCACTGAAGACAAATTGATAAAGGCCCACACATATACTTCCACAACTAATTTAGAGGCCAATCTTATTTTCTAAACCATCAAATTATCCTAATTTTGTTATTATCATTTCAACGCCATTGAAATAGACCTGCTCAAATTTGCTGGAAAGAAATCAATTCTTCCCTCTGCTGCACACATGCATTTCATTCCTTTTATTCATTTATTACTCGTTAAACAAATATGTATTGAGGAACCTGTGTGTGCCTTGGACTCTATAAAAATCATATGGAGCATGGCTAACACAAGGATGAATATTTTTTTAAGAAGTGGAAGTTTGGCATAAGACAGATTTGTAAATATATAAGTACCTTACTGATACCGAATTTTTGGAGTGGAACCTGGATTCTTTCTCCACCAGAATCGAAGAATGAAGCCATGGACGGAAGGCAGTATAGCATAGGTGGCGATTTATTGAAGAACAAGTACAGACTCCCGCATAGGAAGGGGGAAGAGTCCCACAGAACTGACTCCCATGTAGGGAAGGAGAAAGGGTCTTACTGGGTTCCCGTTCCCTATGGCTTATAAAGGCTGCAGATCCTGGCACCTTGATATGCCCTCTGATTGGTCACCATTTCTTAGACTGGTTACTATAGTAAGGGCTTTGTCCCATGTAAGGTTCTCCTTCCTCCTTCCCCATTGTCCTTCCATTCCTCTGAGCTTTCTTCTTTTCCATCCAATGAAGGACTTCCTTCTCTTTATTTTGTAAATATAGACCTTTCTTGGCTCCTTCCAGTTCCCTTGTCTTATGGAAATATACCTGTTGCTGCCTCCCTTGTCTTATGGAAATATACCTGTTGCTGCCTCCCTTGTTTTATGGAAATGTAACTGCACCTGGCTTCTTTGTGCTATGGAAATATACCTTCTCCCAGTCTGTGGCCCTGTTTTTTTCCCATGGATCCCAATTCTAAAAAATCCCTAAGGCTACGTATGTTCCCCCCAAATTCCTGCTTCATTATTAAATTATAAAGGAACATTGCTAATGTTATGCCCAGTGTTCAGGATCCCCAAAAACCCACCAGGAAGGAGCCGAGCCCGATGCAAGAGCAAGAGAACCTTTATTCATGCTAGCACGAGCTCCCGTCTCCAGCAATCACCTGTGCAGTGGCAGGAGAGAGAGAGAGAGAGCTTTGGGAGAACAAAGGCTTTATAGGGGGTCCAAAGCAGTGGGCAGGGGGAACATTCCTGGCTCCCATCGATTGGTCAGGGGGCAGGATCAGGAGTCTGGTTACGCAGGGGTACTGTGCAGTTTGCCTAATTTGGACTGAGTCCACTTCTCTGCCTATTGGCAGGTTTGTGAAAATGTTGCATACTTGCTGTTTACAGGGAAGGGCAGCAGGAAGAGTTGCAGAATGGCTGGTACAGAACAAAAGAAACATTATAAAAGTAACAAAAAGAACTCCATGGGGTCAACCTAGTTTTAGCTCTATCATTCCCCCCTTGTCATGAGACTTACGGGCCCAATCATGGGTCGGTTTGCATTTCTACCTCGCCCTCTGTTGCTAGAGGCCTGTACTGGGCACGCAGGACCACATTTAAGCACATTAACCACATCTTGTTTTTGCAGAGCAAGTAACCCAAGACAAAACAGTTTTTCCTAAGCAACATCAGGATCATGCCATTGATGACCATGTTATTCACAGGATCATCCTGTTCTTCAGAAAGCTGACAGTGTTCTATGAAAGAAGGCCTACGTGCTGGGAAGGGGCCATGAGACCGTATCTCAAGGCCTGGCCTGGTGTCAGCACTGACAGCTCTATCTAGGGCATAGTCCATGGTCTTTGGAATGGGCAAAAATTCCCACTCTCCAACACTAATACCATAGAGAGGTGATCAACTAATTTTGTCTGGATAATTCAGGTAAGATGTCATTGAGATGACAACACTTAAGTCACCTCTTAAAGGATGAGTAAAACTGTTCATAGACAGAAAAGTGGCATATAATAGTTTGGGAATGGAAACAATTTATACAGAAATAGGAAAATGTATACTGTGTCATTGAATAGTGAAAATTCAATACTGTTGGACGGAAAGCTATGATTGATGCAAGATGAGATCAGCAACCATACTTTTGGATGCCTCTCCGGTATGATGCGTACAAGTGCTAACTCTGTCATCTAAGGATGGGGTATGGAGAAATGTGCAAATGGAAAATTAATATAACAATTATATTTAAGACTGGGTATTCTGCGAACCTTGTAGATGATATATGGTAATGAAGAAATACATTATTTTAAAGAAAGCCACTTAGGATTATATATCAATAGTGAAAGCCAGAAAACCAGTAACAGGTTTTTTATTTTTTCTTGTAGTTGTTGTTTTACCAAAGGGCCTCATCAGTAGAACATGTGAAGCTTTTGGAAAAGATGCTTGGACTCCAATCCAGGCTTTACAAATCAGAATTTTAGGGGAGACCTCATTATGTATATATCAAACATTTCCATAGATTTATTTGTACCCTAATTTGTAAATAGCCAATGCAAAATTGTAATGAAAAAGAGAACACGAGCTCTTGCTGGTTTGGCTTAGTGGATAGAGCGTCGGGGCTTGTGGACGGAAGGGTCCGGGGTTTCATTCTGCGATCCCCAGTAGGGGGCGTGCAGGAGGCAGCCAATCAGTGACACCCTCATCATTGATGTCTCTCTCTGTCTCTCTCTGTCTCTGTCTCTATCTCTCTCTCTCTCTTCCCCCCCTTCCTCTCTGATATCAATAAAAAATATATATATATTTTTTTTTTTTTAAAAAAGAGAACACAGAAACAGATTCACAACACCTTTCTGAACTGGAATCAAAGTACAGAGATGATTCATTCTGACGGTTGAGAAACAATGTCGCATTGACTATGACTAAGTGGACTGTGATGATATTTTGAAAATATTAGAACACAGGAAAAGAAAAATCTCTGAAATTAAAGAAAATAAATTCAGTTTTCAATGTATAGATGCTGGATTTTTTTCAACATGGTAAACTACAATTAGTTTTAACTCTTTTATGGATTCTTCACTATATTTATAGTTTTAGAAACATATATATTTTATGTAAAATTGTTTACACATTCCTAGTTTTATTTATGTGATATTGTATTTTCTATTGTGACCAAAAGGACTTCTTTCATTTTCCTTTACCGGAAAGATTTGTAGAGGTATTTCTTTTTGTTTATTTTAACATTTTTTTGATGGCTGGGTTCCTAGTCCATTTGAATACCTACCATTGATGGGTAACTAACTTCCCAATTTGATAAGCCAGTGTGGCATGATTCCATTGTGAATCCTCAGGATAAAGCTGCTCACTGCCTGTAATAGGTGATTAATTTCTCATATGATGTTTACTGTCATCTCATAAATCTCCTCAGATTTACCTCTAACCAATTACTTTTTTCCCCCAGCAAGGCTTCTAATTTCAATACAATTCTTAAATCGGCTGTTCCTCATGCATATTTCTCAACTGTGGGTTCATTTTATATTTGTTTCATATAATATATACTTTCCGGAAATTGAAATATTTTCCTGGAAATTGATAATTTAAGAATATTGACATTTTTAAAGTCCACAATTATATGATACAACTAGAGGCCCGATGCACGAAACTCTTGCATGGGGCGGGGGAGGGGGAACTCCCGCCACGGCTGCTGCACTGGCCAGCCATGAGCCCAGCTTCTGGCTGAGCAGCACTCCTGCTGTGGGAGGGCACTGACCACAAAGGGGTAGCACCTGCATTGAGCGTCTGCCCTGATGGTCAGTGTGCATCATAGCAACTGGTTATTCTGCCAAAAGAGTCACTGAGCTTTTATATAATAGATTCTTCTAAATGTGCCAACGTTAATATATATATAGTCAGTAGTTGTAAAGGTGGTGTTATTACTGTTATTTGAATATTAATATGCAATTCTGACAGTTTAATTGTCCATTATATGAGCTAATAAGAAGGCAGGTGTGCTACAATATATATTTTTTCTATTTCATAAATGTGAGGACTCAGAAAGGAAAACCGTAAATGCAAACATTCCAGAGGTTTATCGTCTAAAACGACTTTAACCAATCACCTGCATGGGCTTGGAACTATTTATTTTATGAATAGCAATGCTTTGAATTTTAAAACATGCACACAATTTCCTTTTGATAGACAGGATTTAAGATGACCCCCATGAATCCTGCTGCCTGCTATGCACACCTTGTATAACTCCTATGATTCTGGCAAAGCCTATGATTATGATGGGATTTTATTACTCATCTCTTTACGAATTGGATGACTTTGATTTAATCAAAAGGTGATTGTGCTGGTGAGCTTCACTGAATTAAATGAGCTCTTAAAAATACTGGGTCTTCCTGGAGTCAGAGACATTGGAAGCGGAGATGGCCCATGCAGAAAGTCATGTGGCCAAGAACTAGGAGCGGCCTGTAGGAGCTGAAAGTGGCCCCTGTCCAATAGATACCAGAAGAATGATGGTGTATGTGTGTCTAAATAAACAAAAGGAAAAAAATTCTGTCAAAAACACACTGAAGTTGAAAGAGGACCCACAGCTCCAGAAGGAAGGGTAATGCAGGTGATACCTTGATTTCAGCCTTATGAGACCCTGAGCCAGGAGCTCAATTCAGCTGTGTGAGGACTTCTGACCTAAGGGACTTGTGGAAGAATAAACGGGTGTTGTTTTCAGTGACTAACTTTGTGGCAATATATTAAACAGCACTGAAAAAAACAACTACTCTATTTTTCTCTGGAAATACTGTGTGCGCATGCAAATATAAATTCAGAGTCATACTAGACTTTAAATATGAATATGCAAGCTCTCAATCCCCAAAGTGCCTCGAACACTATATTTTTGGCTGCTCATCTCAAAAGCATTCTCCAGCTGTCAAAAAAGGTATTGCCCTATTTTCTTCTTTGAGATATCTGATTTCCTTTCCAGTGAATGTTATCCTGTTTTAAGTCTCTATTTTTATTTTATTTTATTTTTTTGTTCAGGTTGAATCAGATATCCCATGAAAGAGGACAATAGCCAACAAGTGGACTGAGTTTCCTCAGTGAATGGAAATTGAAGCAAGAAATACATCTTTTAACCTTAACATTAAATTACTTTTCATTCTAAAAATGGAAGACATTTCTTAAGGATTGATTAACTGTGGAATTCACCAAAATAGTGTTACCTTAGCAACTCATGACACAGAAATTAAGCTGTCAAAATCTCGGTCATTCAAAAAGGGCCACTGATCTTTGTGTCAACACAGCAGATGAAAAAGAGCTGCAGGGATGTACTTTGCCAGGTTGTTGAACTGTAATAAACAAGATAAGCTGTGTTTATGGACTCTCTAAAATAGACAAGCTGAGACTCCAGCAGCAGGACCTCTGTGCGCTCAAGCAGATTTACCGGTAGTTAGGCATCGCACACATGGCCAGTGAAGTTCTTCATTTACTGCCTCCTTTTCTAATGAGGAATACAATGCCAGGTGCACCACCAGAAGAGAAGGCCCGGCACTGGCCGAAAGTCATGCCCTTATCACGTGATCTGTCATGAAGAAGAGATCCATTAGGTCAGGGTTTCCCTTAAAAAAGCCCTGGGGTACCTTTTGAGCTGAAGCTTGGAGAAAACTCAGCATGAGATTCTCAAGCCTCTAAACACATCAAGTAAAGATATCAGCCGTGCTGTTTTGCTGAGATAAAAGGGGAACTGAGAATAAATAAATAAATAAATTCCAGTGTAACTTGTTTCTCCATTGCAACTCACAATGAAATAGGCAACTAGCTTAGTTCTTAATAAACCTTCATATTATGGAGGACGTTATTCCAGAATATACAGTGCCCATGTCTTCAGTGAGGGCCAGCTTTGGACCACATCACACCGTATATAATTTTAGCCAAGTACAGTAGGGAGAACTGGATTTGTTTCTGGTTATTCATTTTTCTCTCAGAAACATTTTAGAGAATCTATCAATGATATGATTGAATCAACAGCTTTTCACTAAGACTCTGGGTATCTAATCTTGATACCACTTGTATTAGTACAATAAAGACTTTCAGTTTCAGCACAGTTACACTATGGCTCATTCTTGATTTTAAAGGAATGCATGTACCTTTGCTCAGTTCCATTAGCCTAAATGTAGGCTAATCATGGCTAAATAAAGGTCTCCCAAAGGTAGCCACACCCTACTCCCTAAATATGTTTGAAGCTTTGAATATGTTCAGGTTACATGGCAAACTGAACTTTATAGATGTGATTAAGATTATAACCCTTGCCCTAGACAGTTTGGGCTCAGTGGACAAAGCATTGGACTGCAGACTGAAGGGTCCTGGGTTCAATTCCTATCAAGGGCACATGCCTGGGTTGTGGGCTCTATCCCCAATAGGGGGGCATGCAGGACACAGCCAATCTCTCATCATTGATATTTTTATCTCTTTTTCTCTCTGAGATTAATAAAATTATATATATATTTTTTAAAATCAAATATTATGACCCTTGAGATGAGAAAATTATATTAGATTAACCAGATTGGCCCAAATGTAATTACATGGACCATTAAAAATAGAAACAGTTCTCCAGCCAGAGTCAGAGAGACATGGTGGGAAAGAGGAAGGAGTGATTTGAAGAAGTCCAACTGCTGCTCTTGGCTTTGAAGATCAGGGAGGCCATTGCCAGTGGTTGGAGCAGCCTCTAGCAACTGAGCTTAATCTTCAGCAGTAGAGCCAGCCAGCGAACAGCCTCTGCAACTGCATGGATCTGGATTCAGCAAATAATCTGAGTGAGCGTAAGATGAATTACCCTGCAAAACCTCTGGACAAGGAGCTCTGCTTGTCTAGACAAAACACCTGGGTTTTGGTTTTATGAGAGTCAAAGCAGAGAAACCAAGAGATCCTATTGGATTCTCACCTACCTAAGTATGAGAGAATACATTTATCTTGTTTTAAGACACGAAATGATTGGCAATTTTCAGGGCTGCGATAGAAAATTAAGACATCCAACTTAACAAGCTGCTCTATCATGACATTTGGTCCCCTACTCAGTCTAGTTCTAAGTTTGTTCCTTAATGATTTATTCTGCATCCCCTCTGCTTTGTTTGGTTGGCTGGTTATTTCTTTGTGGTGCTTGCTCTGGTTCCAAGCAGGCCCAGACATGTTTCACATTTTCATTCCAAGTGGAAATCTTGGTAGTGACCTTCTGCCTCTAGGGAAGATCTGGGGAAGTTCAGTTTTATAACCGCCTACACTGTTGGTCATACCTGAAAACCTAAGTGCTGGGACACTCACTTAAATTAGTCACGTTTCCAAATGAAATTTCTCAGAGGAGTAGTCCACAGACCAACAAGATAGACCTAGGCTTGGAGCCAGCTCTGGGAGTCCAGCCAGCATTAGATACCCATAAGAAGTCTGGATTGTGGCCATACTCAGAGAAACCAGGCAGAATACTAACATATTGCAAGTGGGCACAGTTTATTATAAGCTTACTTCACGTCCTGAATCTTGAGGAAGTGGAGTCAATTGTGCTTTTAATGTCCTTTTCATTGAACACAGATGTGATGTCAACTGGTTGTTTCATCTTCAGAATTGTCCTTGTTTCTCCCTCTTTCTCCTTCTCCACTTCCCTTTTCTTCTGAGTACAGTAGAATACACGTATATATGTATGTACATAATGTGTTTCTTTCCTCCATAATGTTAATACTCAACATTTAACAGTGCTGGATGAAAGCAGAATGATTTAATTATGGTTTAAAAAGCATAAAATTGTATTGTCCATTAATAAATAATCCTATATAATAAAAGCCTAATATGCAAATAGACCGAACAGCAAAACAACTGGTGGAACAACCAGTTGCTATGATGTGCACTGACCAACAGGGGGCAGACACCCGATGCAGGAGCTGCCCCCAGCCTGCAGGCCCCAGGCCAGCAAAGGCAGGTGCTAGTGGGGGCCCCCATATCACCGCACCGGTTGCCCCATAGATCGGCCCTGATTGCCGCCCAGGTCTAGGGACCCTATCATGCATGAATTTCATGCACTGGGCCTTAGTCTATATTATAAAAAGCCAGTGGCCATAATGCCATAACGCCATAATGCTGTAACGACCAAACAACTGGTCACCAGGAGGTGCATTGATGGGTCTCTCGGCATGGTGGGTCTGGGGTCTCACGTGATTTCACACACTGGGCCTCTAGCACAGCATAAAAAGAATAGCTGCATTAGTCTTCCTCTACTATTTAAGAACTGAATTATTTAAACTTTTCTGAAAGTTTCCCTCTTTGAAGAATATGTGCTTGTTTCTGTGTGATGGGGACAATATAATAATTAGTATTTGACAATTCTGCACTGAGACTTAGAGTCTCAAATACGCACTGAAGTAATTTAGAAGGCATTTGATAAGGTGAACTGGTGATTAGATGTAGGTTAAGTCCCAGCATAAACTTTCTCAAATTGTTCTACTAAATTCAAGTTGCTGATTGAGAGAGGATTAAATGGAATTCAAGAACTACTTTATAATCTGTAGGGTAACATAAGAGCTATTTTATTCCTTTATCCTACTTTTAAAAGCTAATTTAAGCAAGAAGTAGCTCAAATGTCTATTTTACATATTTTTTTCTCCTTTCAGGTTTTACTATAGTTAGGCATTGTCTGAATCTATAGTAATTTTGTTATTTAAGACTAATAGGTTTTTATCATGAGTTAAAGAAATAAGTAATTTTCAGTTTATATATTACAGAAAGACTATTTTTCTTAGAAACTATTTGAGTTATAATTTTTTATTAATTGCAATACTTACATTTAATTGAATTTGCATAAAATGGGGCTCTTCAAATGAGCTTAATTAATGTAAAAAGTAAGGTTCATAGTCACGGGGATTATGTCCTAACATTTTATTTAGATATAGTATAAGTCACATCAAAATCTGCCCCTGCTAACTTCTCCAAAGGAATTTTCCTCAGGTTTTCCCTCTTCTCTTGTTTGCCTTTTCATAATCTCCAACGTTTACATGCACCATTTTCCGCCATATAAATTACCTGCAGTGTCTTTATTTCCTTTTTATATCTGAGAGATATTTTTTGTTAAATATTGTTGCCTAAATACTGTGAGAGTTCTTCACTAGGCTATATTTTTAAAGAATATTTAGAATTTATATGATCTATTTTTGACAATCCAGAAGATGACATTTTGTGAGATACATAATGAACATTTAATAAATTTATTGGCAGAATTAATTCAAGGGGAAAGGACTAGTCCTATTAAAAAATAGATGTCTAGAAGTTGAAAAGGAACAATAAGATATGAAAGGCTGCTATTATAAGTACAGCTGGTGGGACTCAAATGATTTCTTCGGTGTGTCTCAGTTATTAGATAGGCCCGACGCACAAAATTCATGCAAGAGTAAGCCTTCCTTCCCCCAGCTGCCAGCACCAGCTTCCCTCTGGCACCCGGGACCCAGGCTTCCCTCCAGCAACTTGGACCCAGGCTTCCCTCCAGCCACCGGCAGGCATCTGGGACCCAGGCTTCCCTCGCAGCCCTGGCTTTGTCCTGGAAGGTCATCCCAAAGGACATCTGGTCTAATTAGCATATTATGCTTTTATTATTATAGATTATTATAGACTAGAGGCCCAGTGCATGAAATTCGTGAATTTGGGGGGGGGGATGTCCCTCAGCCCGGCCTATACCCTCTCCATTCCAGGACCCCCATGGACATCCCTCTTGCAACCCAGGAACGCTGGCTCCTAACTACTCACCTGCTTGCCAGCATGATCGTCCCTAACCACTCTGCCTGCCTGTCTGGTCGCCCCTAACTGCCCTCCCCTGCTGGCCTGGTTGCCCCTAACTGCCTTCCCTTATTGGCCTGCTCACCCCTCATCACCTCTGCCTCAGCCCCCACCACTGTGCCTTTGTCCAGAAGGATGTCTGAAAGATGTCTGGAAGATGTTTGGTCTGATTAGCATATTACCCTTTTATTAGTATAGATAAGTATATATATTTCCTACCTAGTGGTAGAAAGATAGCAACATGCCTATTAATTTCCCACTTTATAAGTGTTTCTTTGATGAGTTTTAGAAAATTCATTGTTTAAATAAAATATTGACAATATGAATTAAAATGAAGAAAATTACTATATATAGAATATGTTTTAGTTATTTAAATGATTTCACATAAATTATCTTTTATGTTTGTTTAATTTCTGGAATCATTAGATAGTATTTTAACTCCACAGTCTAAATGTTTATATTTTAACTAGTGGCCCAGTGCACGAAATTTGTACACATTAAAGGGAATTAATTAGAGGAAATATTTTAATATTGCTATTTGTCCTTTCTCTATAATAGAAATGTCAGAGGTGAAAGAAAATTGGTAAAATGTATATGAAAATCTCCCTCCTGTCAGAGTCTGGGGAATGCCACAGGACCCAAAGTCAAGTCCCTGCCCACCTGCGCGCACCTCAAAATCATGCAAGATCCAGACCCGGCCAGCCCCACTCCTGTCAAGCCCCACAGGGCAGTGGAATGCAGCCTCAGGTCCCCTGTCAAGCCCCGCCAGGAGGAGGATGCGGCCTCAGGTCCCCCAGCTCCAGTGCAAAGGCCCGAAGGCATGACGACCATTTGCATATTAGCTCTTTATTATATAGGACTAGAGACCCAATGCAAGAAGATTCGTGCCAGAATGAGCCTTCCTTCCCCTGGCTGCTGGCACTGCCTTTGTTCTGGCTAGAGACACCTTTCTGCCTTTGCTCCAGCCCAGAAGTGCCTTTTTGCCTTCCCACACTGCTCAGAGGCCCAGAGTGGCTGGGGTGGTGCGGAACACCTGCATTGTCACCATGGCAACGATGCTAGCATCCTGCCCCCAGCCGCTCAGTGCCTGTGTATGCAAATTAACCCACCACCTTTGATGGGTTAATTTGCATACTCACTCCTGATTGGCTGGTGGGCATTGCGAAAGTACTGTCAATTTGCTTCTTTTTCTTTTATTACTGTAGATGTTATCACTTGCCTTTGGTGCATTTTCATTTGGCTTTACTTTTCTTTTTTATGAGGGGCAGGGAGTCTGGAATGTTAAATGATGGCAATTAGATACATAGCAGATATATGTTTTATTTTTCCTGTTAAAAAATCATTTAATATGCAATGCCTTTACATACCCTTTTCTTTACTTCACTTTAATGTATTCTTTGAAGGTATTTTCAAATAGGTAAAATATTAAGTAGTACAAATACACTAAACAATTTTCCCTTAGTTTTTTTCTGATCTGGATTATGTTTTTTCTTAATTTTCTGTGATTCATTCCTAAACGTTGAGGTCCTAGTTAAATATGATTGTTCTGCACATCCATAAGTTTAGTTCCTGTTACATTACAGACATTGAATGAATTTAAATATTAAGTAAATGAATTAATTAACTAAATATCAGTTTAGCTAAGTAATAAGAATAATTTTCTCAAACACAGTTGAGGAAATAGAAAGGAGAAATGCAAATTACTTGTTATCCTTTCAGAACGTTTGTCTATTGTATCATAGTTCATAATGAAAAAGAAACCACATGGCAATATGAATGAGAAAAGTTTACTATAAAAATGTTCACTCTAATAAGGAATACAATTTATTGACCAGTAGCAAATAAAGAGAAGTTTAAAGGACATAGGAATGGTAGATAAAAGGGGCAGCTACTAATCCTAAAGCTGAGATACAGTGTTCAAGGTGGAGGGTGCATCTGTGACTCACTGAATGACAGAGCAGTCACTGACCTATTGCAGTGGTGGACCTTGTTGGAAACGCACTCATTAAATGCTGAGAACAGCTGTTCATGAAGAGGTGTCTCACTGAGGCATTTGTGCCTGGGGCCATTGGAGGGGAATGTTCAGAGGAGGAATATGATACCTGGGTGCTACTAGCTGCCATTCCTGGGTATCTTGCACTAGAGAAGCTGTGTGCCCTGCAGAAGCCAGGTCCTGGGATGTCACACACTATGCAGGAGCCTGGCCCTGGAGAAGCTAATGCATTGGAAGAGGCTGCCTCTCAAATAAAAGATAATTTGTGTGAAATCACTTAAGTAACTAAAATAATAACTTCCTGTTATTATTTGAGGGAAAAAGTCTAGCTTGTCCAATTTTAACCTCAATGATGTGCATCCTCCTTTTGTGCTCTTTTCTCCTCACCTTAGATTACTTCCAATTGTATCTCAGTAGCAAAGGAGAACCCATCTAGGGCATCTGCATGAAGAAAATTAAATAACTATTTTAACGATTTTTTAAAAATATATTTTTGTTGATTTCAGAGAGGAAGGGAAAGAAAGACAGAAACTCAATGATGAGAGAGAGTCATCCATTATGGGGATCGAGCCCATAACCCAAGCATGTGCATGTGACCTCCTAGTTCATAAGCAGATGCTCAACCACTGAATCACGCCAGCTGGGTGCATTTTAATGATCTAATATTGGTATTTGTGCTCTATAAGTATTTGAAAACGTGTGTGTGTGTGTGTGTGTGTGTGTGTGTAGTTTATTTAGAAATTATTAGTAGATAAAACATGTTACAGAGGTAATATAGAAATTTCACTTATATTTAGAAATGATTAGTTGTTAAAACATGTTATAGATGTAAAATTTAAGATGTATGAAGCACCTCTTGATCCCTCCTCTGGCTCCTGCTGGTAGAGGCTGCGGCTCCCTCCCGGCTCCTGTGGGCAGCGGGGGCTCGGTCTCACCTCCTGCAGGTGCCGGCAACTCGCTCCCACCTCCCACTGAAGCAGCGTGGCTCCCACCTGCTCCCACAGTGGGCAGCCTACTGTGCGCAATTTTGCATGCTGGGCCACTAGTTATGTAATAAAATAATAAGAGGATTTTTTTATTGTTAATAAATGCAGAGTGTGTTGTTTTAGGAACAAGACATCTTTGACTACTGTTAAATCATTGACAGAATTTGCAAAAACCAAATAGTTAATAAAAATGTAAAACAATTATTTTGCCTTGAATCTTTTATAAATGCATAAATCACAAGTATAAGTACTTATACTAATACAGTAAAAATAAACAGAAAATTAATAGTAAAGCTAAAGAGGTTATATTTCAGTTTCTGCATTATATTGCTTAGGTACATAGACAAGTTAAATGAAATTGGAGTTTGGTATGTCCCCACAGGAGGGATCTAAGATGCAACAGAAGCCTTATTTGCTAGCGATAGTGATGGGATGTTCTTTATGAGTCATAATCTCCACTGACTTCAGAAATATAATCTTGTTGAAGTAGAACACTGCTGTTTTTATCCTTACATGACAAGAAAATGTCAGCAATGCTTTTGTTGCCCATATAAATTGGGCTGCCCCAATTACAAACACATGGTCATTTTCTGTTTGTGGCAAAACTAATGCAGTCCATTACTGAAACATATTCCTTGAAATGTACCAACGTATGTACCCTGTGATTATTTTCCTTCTACATGTTGGAATTCAAACTTCAGTCACTTTTCGTTTTATTCTTTCATTGCTTTTTCTGATTTTAGGCTTAGATTTATGGTAAAGTATTCATCAATCAAATTGGCATTGCTTTTAGTCACATTTGGGGGGAGGAGGGGTGTGAATGGTTGAATTTAATCAGCAAATGCACATTTCACTCCTCTGTTTGTAACTCTGGGACCCATTGCAGTGTTAATAGCTTACTTCAGAGGTTTTTCCCAAGGCTGTAATTATTTATACAAATGCAGTTCAGTGTTGTTGCCTATTAACACTCAAAAACAGGGCTGCAAGAGGATCTTCTAGAAGTTCACTATGCCAATACTTGTACAGCTGCTACTTAGAGCTGTCCTCAAACAGTAGACTACTTGGCTGTTGCTGCCAATTGGATTTGCTTAACTATTATTTCCCTTTGGCCAGAGGCACAGAATGTAGAAAATCTATATCTAAAGCTTTGGCCAAAGCTTAGCTATTTATCATTTGAGTGAGGCTCAGGCAGGCCAGGTGTACTGTTTATTTTAATGAAGCAATACTGAGAAAGGAAGTCAGATTAGCAATAAAAGCATTATTTACTTACTTTGTTTCTTGTTTGCTGTTGCAAGAAGGTTGCAATTCCCTAGCTCATAAAATAACCTTGGCTTTAATTCATTTTCACAAATATTCAGAATAGAGAAGGCACTTCTAGTTAGACATCTCTTACACTATATTGTGTGTGTGTGTTTAATAGAAAGCTTTAAGAAAAATAATTGCCATATAATGTGATTTACCTTATACCCAGAACCACAAGACAAAAAACAAACAAACCAAAAAAGCCCACATTTTATTCTGAGGAAAACACAGACTGTGTATTTGAATGTTAAATCAGTATATGGCAATGATCTGGAAGCTAATTTCAAAGGCCTTTACCTTCTTTCATGTATATAATATTTGGTGTGAATCTAATTCCTCCAAGTGTATCTAAATTTCGGTATTATAGATGAGATGAAAGTTATGTTTTTGCTTCAGGGTGACAAACAATAATGATGATTAAGATAAAAATGACCAGCCTGAACAGTGTGGCTCAGTGGTTGAGCATTGACCTGTGAACCAGGAGATCTCAGATTTCAGGTCAGGGCATGTGCCCAGTTGCTGGCTGGGTCCCCAGTAGGGAGCTTTCAGGAGGCAGCTGATTAATGATTCACTCTCATTGATGTTTATATCTCTCCCTTCCTCTCTGAAATCAATCATGCACCGGGCTTCTAATATATACACACACACACACACACACACACACACACACACATACATACACACACACACACACACACTAGAGGCCCGGTGCACAGAATTCGTGCTGGGGGAGGGGGTGTCCCTCAGCCCAGCCTGCACCGTCTCCAATCAGGGATCCCTCGAGGGATGTCCTACTGCCAGTTTGGCCCGATCCCAGTGGGATCTTGCCTAAATGGGAAGTCGGACATCCCTCTCACAATCCAGGACTGCTAGCTCCCAACTGCTCACCTGCTTGCCTTCCTGATTGCTCCTAACCACTTCTGCCTGCCAGCCTGATCACCCCCTAACCACTCCCTTGCCAGCCTGATTGATGTCTAACTGCTCCCCTGCCAGCCTGTGTGCCCCTAACTGCCCTCCCCAGTAGGCATGGTCACCCCTAACTGCCCTCCCCTGAAGGCCTGGTTCCCTCCAACTGCCCTCCCCTGCAGGCCTGGGTCCCTCGCAACTGTCCTTCCCTGCAGACCCAGTCACCCTCAACTTTCCTCCTCTGATGGCTGGGTCACCCCTAACTGCCCTCCCCAGCAGGCTTGATTGCCCCTAACTGCCTTCTCTTTCAGACCTGGTCCCTCCCAACTGCCCTCTCCTGCTGGCCATCTTGTGGTGGCCATCTTGTGTCCACATGGGGGAAGGATCTTTGACCACATGGGGGCAGCCATCTTGTGTGTTGGAGTGATGGTCAATCTGCATATTAATCTTTTATTAGATAGGATAGAGGCCTGGTGCACTGGTGGAGACCAGCTGGTTTGCCCTGAAGGGTGTCCCGGATCAGGGTGGGGGTTCCCTTGGGGTGTGGGGCAGCCTAGGTGAGGGGCCTGTGGTAGTTTGCAGGCTGGCCATGCCCCCCAGCGACCCAAGCAGAGGCCCTGGGATCTGGGATTTATTTATCTTCTACAATTGAAACTTTGTAGCCCTGAGTGGAGGACAAGGCAGGCCAGGGCTGCAGAAGCTTGGCTTCCTCCATCCCTGCAGGCAACCCTAGCCTCCTGCTCTCTCCAGCTCCGTAGCTGCAGCCATTTCTGTTGGGCTTTTTTATCTTTTATAACTGAAACCTTGTAGCATTGAGTGGAGGCCTGGGCTGGCAAGGGCAGGCGGAAAGCTTGGCTTCCTCCATTGCCAAGGAAACCCAAGCCTCCCTCCTGCTCTCTGTGGCTGCAGCCATCTTGGTTGGGTTTATTTGCATATTTGCTCCTGATTGGCTGGTGGGTGTGGCTGGTGGGCATAGCAGAGGTACAATCAATTTGCATATTACTCTTTTATTAGATAGGATATATATGTGTGTGGGTGTGTGTGTGTGTGTGTATTAAAAAAAGATAAAAATGAACAGTCTGAATGTGGCAGGAGTAATGGAAAGAATACAGCCTTGGCCGGTTTGTCCCAGTGGTTAAAACATCTGCCATTGGACAGATGGGTTGAGAGTTTGAATCCAGGTCAAGGGCACGTATCTTGGTGCAGGTTCAATTCAGTCTCTCTCTCTCTCTGTCTCTCTCTGTCTCTCTCTGTCTCTCTCTCTCTCTCTCTCTCCCTCCCTCCCCTCCCTTCCACACTGTCTTAAAATCAATGGCAAAAATATACTTGGGTGAGGATTAAAAAAAAGTAAAAGGGATGGCAGTATGCAGAAGACATATAGATACTACTTTAACATCCAGGATCCTGCCAACCTCCTCACCCCTAATGTTTGGGAACACCCAGTGATTACTACTATACTACTGTGTTTATTAGATTTTTGAATTAGTAAGGGAGCACTTCAACATTTTGTCAAACTGATAAAAATACTATAAAAGATATATTTTATCTTAGTTCTGCAAATTAAGTTATTTCTTTAGTATTTTTCTCCATAGGGAGATTTTTTTTCTTTTTAAAAAATATATTTTTATTGATTTCAGAGAGAAAGGGAGAGGGAGAAAGAGATAGAAACATCAATGATGAGAGAGAATCATACATTGACTTCCTCCTGCACCCCTCCTACTGGGGATAGAGCCCACAACCCTGTTTGGGAATCAAACCAGTGACCTCTTGGTTCCTGGGTCTATTCTCAACCACTGAGTCACACCCAGCTGGGCAATAGAAAGATCTTTTGACTTCATGCCTTAAGGTCAGTGATTCTGAGGACACATTTGACAAGGGAGAAAATGTATCCCCTTCTTCTCCCATTCAGGTAGATATTAGTGCCTCCTTTGCCAGATTATATTCTAAACACCTTAGACATTTAATATCTAGTGAGAAAAAAAATTAAGAAATACAGAAGTTTTTAAAAAACCTATCTATATTATCATCACTTCTCATACTGCAGAGGGATTGATGGTAAGATATCAGTTAAGGAAATTGTTCTGTACTAAAGGAGATAGTTCCATGAGACAAGTAGCATTCATAAGAAAAGGTACTTGGCTGTTACCAAATATGGCAAAGTATCCTTCTAATTAAGAGCTTTTGCACTCTTCATTTCTCTTCCTGACATGTCCTATCCCCCAACGTGCCCGATTAAATACTTTATTTAATTTGGACCTCTGTTCAAATTCACCTTCTCAAAAACACCATTTTTAAGATTAAAATATATCATTTCATTCAATAATCCCATCCTGCCTATTTCCCCTCATCGCTCCTACCATCACACACTTCTCAATCACACTCCCATTAAAGATATGCCTGTTGTTCTGTCTCCCCACCTTTGGAATGAAAGCAGGATGAACTCAGCTGTCTTCTCTGCTTCACTCTCCCTAATGCCTAGAACAGTGCCCGCAGAGCAAGTCACACTAAATATTTGCTGAATTATTATCTTTTCATGTATCAGTCATTTGTTTCATGAGAAAGTGAGTTGCATTCTTTTCATTTCTTTTGTGTATGACATAACCAATCCTGAAACTTTATGCCTGATTGCAAAATGCTGTCTTCTCATGTTTTTCAAATTATAAGTAAATTTTCTGTTACGTCTATCTTTGTTCCTAGGTACATATTGTTTTTGGGTGTTTTTTTTTTTTCCTTCTGGCTATTTTTAAGAATTTTTTTATCATTGGTTTTGAGAAATTTGATGAGAATGTACTGTGCAATTTTCTTTATGTTGCAAGTACTTAGATTTCATTGAGCTCTTTGAATTCATACTAATGTAGTTTTCATAACATTTGGAAATTTTAGGATTTGATATAATAAAAAAATTTTCACTCCATTCTCTCTTTTGAGATCCATTAAATGTTCATTAGGATCTCTAACATTGTCCCAATTTCAGTGAAGTTCTGTTCACTGTTTTTTACTGTGTCTCATTTTTATAGCGTCTATTGTCTAGCTTGTTAATAATCCATTTTGTGTATTTTTCATTTTATATGACAGTTTTTATCTATTACAAACTGACTTTTTATGTTTTCATTTCTCTCTTAACAATTTTAATGCATAGAATTTGATTGTAACAACTGTTTTGATGTATCTGCTAGTTCTGAGACCTGATTCATTTTATTTGGTTTGATTGATTTTCTTACATTCTCGTGGTGGGTTTCATTTTCCTGGTTTGTGTGTGTGTGTGTGTGTGTGTGTGTGTGTGTGTGTGTGTGCGCGTGCGCACGCGTGTGTGTGCTGATAATTTGTATTGATGCCAGGCAGCATAGCTTTGGCTTTGTTCAGTATTAGAGACTTCAATGTTCTTGAACAACTCTTGATCTTTGATATGCAATGCAGTAAGTTATTGGAAAACAATCTGATCCTTTTTTATCTTGATTTTAAGATTTTATTAAAATTGAGGGCATCAGTAATGCTCAGTCTGGGGTGAATTAAGCAAGACCTTTCTGAGTGTTCTACCTAAGGCTCCATTGATCATGCTGATTTGTTATGGTTGGTGAATGCAGGCACTGTTCTTTGTACAAACTTCATGTGTGAAAACAGGGCACCATTCCACCTAACCTTTTTGAGTGCATGTTTCTTGCCCCAAGTTATTTCCGTCCTGGGCACTTAAAAGTTCCCGTCTGAACATCCATACCTGCAGCAAATGTCTGATATGTCCCCTGTGCCCCCCCTCCTCACTGATAATCTGTCTCTCAAACCCCAGTGTGTGTTTTTTCCTTTGTTTTTTGTCGTGTGTTTTTTTCTCCTAGAAAAACAACTCACTCTCCTTAACCAAGGTAGTCCAATGGGTTGCCCTTCAGTCTCCCTTTCTAAGCTATGGCCTGGAATTGTCCAAAAAGCACTAAATGTGGCCAATGGTAAGACTCAGCTTTCCTTTATATTTTGTGATTATCTTTTGTTTCCTGAAGTTGAGTATTTTGAAATGTACTGCTCTAATTATTTCATCCGTCTGTTGATCATCTTAGGTATGAGAGCAAATCTGGTCCTCACTATTATTGCTCCAGCCTTCCCTGAACCTTGTAGCTGACTTTACTTTCCCAGACACTGTCCTGAATTAAGGAAGGCTACTAGACTTTGATTTCTTCCTGCAAAGTGCCTGTAAACTGTTTTCATATAGTTATCCAGAACAATACAGGTATATTCATCAGGGTTCTCCAGAGAGGGATTGAGTCATGCATCTGGAGGGCTTGGTAAATCCAAAATCTGCAGGGTAGGTTGATAGGCTGTAGTTCCGGGGAACAGGTGTGGTGTGTGTCTCAGGACAGCATGCTGGTAGAATCCCTTCATGTTCAAGGGAGTTAGCCTGTGTAATATTAAGGCCTTTGACTGACTGCATTAGTCCCACACATATTATGGAGGATAATTCTCATGTCGGTGAATTTAAATGTCAAACTCACCACCACCACCACCACCAACAACAACAAAACACCTTCATGGAAACATCCAGAATAATGTTTCACCAAATATCCAGATACCATTGTCCAGCTAAGTTGACACATAAAATGAAACATACGATTTGCTTTCCATCTCTCAGGGATCATTGTCTTGTTGTCTAGTGTCCAAAGACATTAGATATTTGAGAGCCATTATAAAATATATTTTACGTGACTTTTTTTTAATGGTGAAAAATAAACCTGGTCTCTGTGACTTCGTCTTGGTGAAATGGAAGATTCTGATTGTGTGTGTTTTACCAACCCAATTTCCTGTTTCACAAAATCAAAGACAATTTAATAAATAGATATAAAGGAATCCATGTGTGAATTCAGAAAAAAATTAATTTAAGTTTGTTATTAGATTGTTGAGTCATGCCTGCATTTTTATAGGATACTAGAAGCCCCATGCATGAAGTTGTGCACAGGTGGGGTCCCTCGGCATGGTGGGTGATCTAGGCCTATAGTGGGGGGGAGGGGCTGTGGGAGGTTGGCTGGTAGCGGGAGATTAGCTGTGGGAGCGCACTGACCACTAGCAGGCAGCTCTTGCATTGAGTGCCTGCCCCCTGGTGGTCAGTGCACGTCATAGCAACTGGTCGTTTGGTCATAATGGTCACTTAGGCTTTTTTATATAGAGATTTTATCCAGATTTAAAATGTCTATGTGTTGAAATGTGGGAAAGGGAACAATTTATAAACTACATATTATCTTTTTTCATGTTATCTGTAAATTAATTGAGGTTATTATGCAAAGGTGCAGATAAATATATAAAGTTAATCATAATTTTTTAGATGTCAATATATAATTTTGTATTTTGCAGCAATACATAAAATGTTCCTTTTATTAGGGAAAACCTAACTAAGCACATATACAATTAGCTATATTTAGAGAACTAGTATCAAATCTACAAATGTAGCTTTTGGTTAGATTGGAACCTCCTTGTCCCACCTCCCTATTAGAAATGTGTAATTTTAAAAGTCATAGCTACAAAAGAAGTAGACAATCTACCAGTAAAGCTAAAATTATCTGCAGCCTCATTTGAGGAAAAGAGGAGTGAATAGGATAATGTTACATCAAAACAAATCACTGATCCAGATATAGAAGCTGTGATGAATGCAATTTCCCTTTATTTAAGTAAATGTCCATCAACAATCTCATCTCTTTACATTTCAACTAAGTATTGCTTCCGAAGTTAATGTATCTTTCAGAGAAAAACATTCCAGTTTTTAATATAAAAGGGCAGTATTGTAAGTGTACCATAACAGTTTTCTTTTATAACAAGATTACACTTCAATTTTTGATCATTAAACCGCATCTATATAATAGAGTGTAAATAATGCAAATTAATTTTAATACTTAATTACATGTATAATGGTTCACTGAATAAAAGTTAAGTACAAATTAATGCAGTAGAACACAAAAATATTAACATACCACAATGCCTTTACTAATTTTAGCATTTTTCATTTTTTAAGATTATTATATGTAAGAAGGTTCAATTTTGTTTTTAATTTCTAATCCTCTTGAAAATAAAACAGTTATTTAAAATCTCTGAACAGTAACATCTATTGTGAGTAGAACAAATTCAAACTTCATTGCCAATATTCTTCATAATGGCTAAGAGGGTCTAATCACAGATTTCCATCATTATCACCAATTTCATCAGGCAGAGAAATTGTCATCACAGGGGATGATGGGAAGAGCAAAACAAGGTGATTTGAAATAGAGAAAATTTTATGGGTGGAGTTAGTGAGGCATTATTTAAAGAATATCCATTATTTGGCAGCTTCCCATATGCATTACCTAATTTAATCACCACAAACCTCATGGAGTTGTCATTTTTCTAGCAGTAAAACTCTGATTTGAAACCAGACACTCGGCTCAGAAATCTATGCTTTTGTTACTACTCCATAGAGCCCAACTGACTGATAGTTCCATACAGCCAGTAGTTGTGAACTGTTTAAGTATTTGATAGAGAATTTTCACTCTACACTGGATTCTAGGTTTTCATTAGCGAGTTTGGGCATGAGATCTGATTAAAGCAGGGTTATAATACAACACTGACTTAATTTCTTCTTGACTTATTTTTATAACGCTTTTCTTAAAATATTGTCAGATTGCCACATATGGTGAATAATAATAGTAGCAGTAGCAATAAAAATTCAAATACTTTATTTGAATTAATTTTTATCTCAATAAATTAATTAATAAATGTATTGTTTTAAAGTAATGTCTCTGGAAAGCTTGCTTCAGGCACCCTTTGTCTCAGAATATTTAAATTATTTGGTCTCTGGCCCTTTCCTTATCACTTCCTTTTTCTTTAAATTATTGATAGCATAAAAACAAAATTTTATAATTGTTATTATTATTTTATGTATTTACTCATATTCTGACTTCTTAGTTTTTAGTATGATTGTAGATCAGATGAATGCTTTATATTTTTATACATTAATTTTTTCTAAATTTATTAATAAGGTGCAGGTATATCATACATGTTACTTATCCATTCATTCTGTTATTTATTAATGTATTCAGCAAGGAATAATTGAACAACTATTATAGAAGGAAGAGGTGGGAGGCACCTCCTAACTGTGTAGGGCAAGGATGGGATGTGCTGAACCTAATGCTATTAGAATACAAAGGTCATCTTGACCTAAGAGACTGGGGCTTCTTATTCTGTCTGACAAAAGCTAGAGGTGCAATCAAAACCAGGTCTACTTAGCTCAAAACTGATAGTGATGGAGAAGCTAAAATTGTTGGGGCTAAAGGAAAGGTTTTAGAAAAGAGCGACAAGCTCCTGATTTCATAGACGTTCCCAGTACTCCAAGGCATCAATTAAGTTGTATACCTCTTCCTCTTAGGCAAACTGGTAAGCAAGCCAGAACCATTCATATTTTAAGTTTTTAAAAATTAGTATTATAACGTTAGTGGAGTTCTCATTACAGGAAATAAAACTTACAAATTGTGTAGTGTTGAACAAATTACTCTAACTTTTTAGACTTTAAGACTTATTATATAGCTACAGCAATTAGGATAGTGTAGTATGGATGAAAAAATTTGCAAGTAGATTAGGGGAACAGAATATATGGCCCGGAAATTGGCCCACATATAGTACACTGATCTTTGACAAAAGAACAAAGACAACACAATAGAGAAAAATTAAACGCTTCAGCAAATGGTGCTGTAGTAATTGGACATTTACATGCAAAAAAGTCATTCTGGACCCAGACCTTATACCCTTAACAGGATTTAACTCAAATTGGATATCTTAACCTGGCTGGTGTGGTACAGTGGTTGAATGTCCACCTATGAGCCAAGAGGTTACTGGTTTGATTCTAGGTCAGAGCATAAGCCTGGGTTGTGGGCTCGATCCCCAGTGGAAACAGCCTACTGATAATGTTTCTCACTCATTGATGTTTCTACCTCTCTATTCCTCTCCCTTCCTCTCTCTCTAAAAATCAATGAAGGAAAAATGATTAATGGATATCATAGACCAACATGTAAATGAAAACTATAAAATGCCTAGGAGATAATGAAGAAGGAAATCTACATGACCTTGAGTATGGGGATCCCATTTTAAATCCAACATTAATGACACAACCCATTAAAGAAATAATTGATAAGCTGAACTTTTAAAAGATAAAAATTTCTGCTGTGTCAAAGACAGTGAGAAGATAATCCATAGAATGGGAGAAAATATTTGTGAAAGACTCATTGGCTAAAGACCTTTTTCTCAAAATATACAATGGACTCTTGAAACTCAGTAATTAGAAAATTAAAAAAAAACAACAATTAAAAAATGAGACAAAAATCATAAAGGCCACCTCACAAAATTAAAAACAAGAATGTGAAAATATGATCCACATCCATATGTCATCAATAAAATGTAAATTAAAACACCAATGAGATACCACCATACATCCATTATAGTGGCCCAAAATTTTAGAAATTTACAACTCCAAATGCTGGCAAGGATGTGAAGCAACAGGAACTTGTACACATTGCTGGTGAGGAGGCAAAATGGTATATACATTTTAGAATACATTTGGTAATTTATAGAAAAACTAAACATAATCCTACTCCTTGGTATTTACCCAAAAGAGCTAAAATCTTATCTCTATGCAAAAACTTGACATGTATGTTTTTAGCATCTTTATTCATAATAGTCAATTTTGGTAGCAACCAAGTGGTATAAATGTGGTACATTCAGACAATGGAATATCACTCAGCAATAAAAACAAGAGCTATCAAGGCATGAATAGAAATGGAAAAATCTTATATGCATATTACTAAGTGAAAGAAGCCAATCTGAAAAGGCTACGTACTATTTACTTCCAACTATATGACATTTGGAAAAGCCAAAACTGTGGAGTGGGTGTGGGTGTGGGTGTGGGAGGGGAGGAAATGAATAGACAGAGTACAGAGAATTTTTAGGGGAGTGAAATACTTTGTATGATACTATAAAAATGAACGCCTGTCATTACATATTTATCCAAACCCACAGAATGTACACCAAGAATGAACGCAGAGGTAAAACATAAACTTTGAATGATTATGATGTGTCAAGGGAGGTTCATCCTTGCAGGGGGAGGTGTGGGGGGTAGTACTACTCTGGTGAGCACTGTTGATAATGGAAGAGGCCATGCATGTGTGCGATTAGAAGTATATAGGAAGTGTGGAGTATATTGGGAGTATATAGGAGTATATTTTCCCTTTAATCTTATTCTAAATATTAAAAGGTTCTGGAAAAAATAAAGTAAAAATATTTTTCAAACATGGAATTTGTATTACTTCTTTTAAAGAAATATGTATAGGCTGCTTCTTTAAGTGTACATTATTCATCTTTGCCTTATGAAAATGGTGAAAATTTCTTGAGGTTGTATCATTAAAATAAGAGGACATAATTCTTTGGGTACAAATCTGTTTTAATCTGCTTCACACCTTAACTGGGTGGGAGGAGCTAAAAAGTCTGATGATTTAGGATCTGGGAATTCCTTCCAAAATGACCAGGTCATATATGAACTAATAAATTTCTATATTAAAGTTTGAAAATATTGTATTTAAATTTTTTATTAAATCACAATTAATGATTGTCCATGGCAGTCCTAGAGTTAATACCTCTCTTATATAATTAAGAACTTTTTCTTGTTTATTTAGTAAGAATACCTTTGATCTCACTAAAAAATTTGAAGATTATGATTAGTGGAGAGTGAATAATAACAAACTATCAAACCCATGTTGATCTGCAAACATGGTAGTGCCATATTGTGGGAACATGAAGTATAGGCAGCCCAAATGTAGCAAAGGCCACAAAGCATTTTTGGAAAGAGTGGTCAGTTATGTAAACCTCCGGGATAAATTAAATGTCAGAAGACTAATGCCAACTGCAAGCATTTTAATGTGCTGAACCGTGGTAGTGCCAGTGGTGACTCAGAAGAATTGTTAATGATCAATTAAGAAAGATATACCTGGTTTGGATATCTGCATTAGAATGAATAGAGTGATTTCCAAAGCACTTCTTCAAAAGTTGTTCTAAAGAGATACAAAACAATTATATTTTTTACAGGATGATGAGAATAGCTGTGGAAAGGCAACTTTTTTGTTGGCCAACTTTTATACAATCAATCAGATTGATTGTGTGACAGTCAAATCAGTCATTGCACTGAATAAAAACAGTGAATCATTCCTGCTACAATCCAATGTTTGGGTCAAACAGCCATGAACTATGTTTCTATGCCTGAAACAAACGGATGAAGAAACAGCAGCGAAGTCAATACATTTCATTGGCCTGTTCATTGATCTATTTAAATCCTTGTAACATCTAAACCAAGGACCTGAGAATCAGTCATTGGGACAGCCAATCACAGACTTCCAGTAATTAACCACAATGCTGTAGCATTTATGAGACTACAAAATTGTGTGGATTTTGAAAGAGCTTTTGTTTTTTCTCTATTTTAACTAATTATTCAAAGTTATTTTCTACTGTCAATGACCTTTCTTTCAAATCTTATAATTATCTCTAAACCTAATCTATAATCATAAAAGTGTAATATGCTAATTAGACTGGACATCCTTCTGGATGACCTTCTGGACGAAGCCTGGGGCTGCGAGGGAAGCCCAGGTCCCAAGTGCCAGAGGGAAGCCAGTGCCAGCAACTGGGGGAAGGAAGGCCTGCTCTTGCAGGAATTTCATGCATCGGGCCTCTAGTATCTATACTAATAAAAGGGTAATATGCTAATTAGGGCAGATGTCTTCCACATGTCCATCGGACGCCCATCAGGACAAAGCCACAGCAGCTGTGAGGCCCGGGGCTCAGGCCTTGCAGCCGCCATGGCCAGCAGTGGCAGCAGTAACAGGGTGATGGGGGTGACGCCTTCCCCTGATCATCCTGGTCGCCTCCCACCGAGGGAGGCCCAACTGCAGCTTAGGTCCATTCCCCACGGCCGGGGGGGGGGGGGGGCGGGGGAGGCGTGGAGGGAGCCTAAGCCGTCAGTAGGACATCACCTGAGGGCTCCCAGACTATGAGAGGTGGCAGACCGGGCTGAGAGACCTCCCCCCCCCCCCCCCCCGCCGCCAAGTGCACAAATATAATGATCAATGAGTAAATCACTATACTACCTAAAAGCAAGAAGGCAGGCCCTATATTGGAAAAGATGATGCAGCTAATTATGGTCCCCTGAAGTGTTGTGATGTGTCTTCGTTGCTAAACAAAGCATGCTTGAAAACCTATAAAAATCATATATTTGCTTTATTTCCATTATTTAATGTTTTCCCCTCAAGCACGTAGAAGTTTTTAAAAACATAATTTCTACTCATAAAATGTTTTATTCACTGTTTTCTTACGTGTTTCTACTGTATCTCTTTTCTTAAAACTTTAAAACATCTATCAGTTTCACAAACATGTTCTGTCTTTATGATAGATTAGAATGAAGATTAAAGGGCCTAAAAAAGAGTATCCTCTTTCAGAACATAACTTATTGTTTCCTAACAAAATGATTTCTTATGTTTAGTACAAGAGGTGATTTTTTAATGTACAGATATTTGTGAGCTTATTAGCTTTTCAATGTTATTCTTTAATAGCAAAAAAATTCTTATTTTGCATGATCACAATCTCATTATACTTTAAACTTCACAAGTTTTGAAAACAAAGAATGAAAATTATATATATTCCCAAGATAGAACAACAGCAATAACAATATGTAAAGACCACTAGTGAGCCTATTGAATAAACTTATTTATTCATTTATTCAACAAGTGCTACTGAATAGCTACAGTATTTCTATTCTGCGGCCCAGAGGTAGGGGAGAAAATAAAACAAATGAAGTCTTTGCCCTCGTGGTGTTACAATTTTGTGGAAGAGACAATGCATAAACAATTAAACAATAAGATGTATAATATATCAGATGGTTAACAAAAAACTAAGAAGGTGAACATATTACAGATTAGAGAGAATAAGTAGCATTCTACTGAAAATGGTGTGATCAGGAAAAATTCCTCTGATGCAGTGAGGAATGAATGAAGTGAGGAAGAGACATAAAAAGCATCCCACACAGAGTTAATTAGGGCTTTAAGTCAGAAAAGTGCTTGTCATGCCCAAGGGGCAGGAAGCATACGAGTGTGAATGAAGTGCAGTGAACAAAAAGTCATATTTGATGATGTTGGAAAGATAATGAAGAATAGATTACATAAGGCTTTGTAAAACATGGATGGAATTATCTGTTGATCTAAAAGTGATATGTATTGATCAGGTAGTACTACAATAATTATGGGTAACTAATCCATTGCATGCAAAATTTAGCATATATGTTCCACTTCTACAACCAAAGGTTAGGGACGGTGCAGTTGGGCTCAGTGGACGTGATCCAAAGTGGAGTCTAGGTCCAATATAGAGAATGTATTACCCTTCCTCATAGTATTACATGTATGTTTCCTACTCTGGACTTACCTCTATGCAAATGTATACTACTTATGTGTTCATTTTCCTCTGGGTGAAAGCTATCTTGAAACAGAGATAGTACTTGAATTTTTCACTTCAGTGACTTTTGTGACTGAGGCAGGGTGTGGAGTGAATAGATATACTTCTGATATACTTCCCTGTAATTCTCCACTCTTCAAACATGCTTTTAAACTTTCTGAAAATAAAAAACCTTCCTTGTGCTTATCTTGTGTGAACCTGTAACACACACAGAGTTAAGTCTATGCATAATGTCACTGAGCTCTCTGCAGATGTTAACCTGTAGGCTAGGACTTGGCAACTTTTCTATATAATGCCAGATAGGAGTCCAGCTGGTGTTGCTCCATGGTGAGCATTGACCTATGAACCAGAAGGTCGATTCCAGATCAGGGCACATGCCTGGGTTGCAGGTTTGATCCCCAGTGGGGAGCATGCAGGAGGCAGCTAATCAATGATTCTCTCTCATCATTGATGTTTCTAGCTCTCTCTCCCTCTTACTCCTCTCTCAAATCAATAAAAAAAATCTTTAAAAGAATGCCAGATAGTAAATATTTTATTCTTTGCCGTCATAGCCAAGCAACTCTGCTGTTGTAGCATGAAAGCACCCATAGAAAAGACATAAACAAATGGGTGTGGCTATGTATCAATAAAACTCAATTGACAAAAACAGGTAAAAAGGTCAGGTTTACTCCATGGATGGGGGTTGTGACCTCTGTCCCCGGGGACACACATGTCACTAGTTTTCAGATTACTCCTATCTCCCCCTGCGGCCTCTTCTCCATCCTCCAAAGGTATTGCATCGTGTAGATGTATCAAATGAGCTCACAGAATTCTGTGTATAGGTGTGTGTTTTTTCCACAGCTTCTTGTTGTTGACATTTGCTTCTCGGTGGCTACTTTGTATCTGCTATCACATCACTTCTGCTGTGGCCAGAGTCCATACGGAGGGCGTCAGTGCCCTGGCAGAGGATGGCATATCACAACACGCATATGACTTGAATCCTCAAATTACCAATGGAGTGTCCCCATCACCATTTATCCCTTCTATGTCCTCTTCCACCTCCACCCACCCCCATCCCTCCTGCAGTAACCACGCTTTTGTCCATCACCATGAGGTCTCCCTATTTTTATTTTATTTTTTTTTGCTCAATCTCTCCATCTCCCAACACCTGCTTCCCATCAGAGCTGTCTGCCTTATGCAGTGCTGTTCTGAGAACACTTAACCTATACTGTGTCCTACACACAAAAGGGGAAATTGTCCCTCTATTGACTGCATTATATGGCTTTCAGGCCAGTGTTGCTTATGCTACAATATCTCAAAGATTTCATCCAAGAAAGTGACTTCTCAGTGTCTTCTTTTAGCACCTGGTGTAGTAACGAGGCTTGGACAGAGGCAGAGAAGTTTAAGCCAATGCAAAGTAATAAACAAAACCTGTCCCTTTATTTCTCTTCAGCCAATTTGTTAGATGTGCTCAGAGACTGGTTAATATACCAGAGAGGAAGAACAAAATAGATGATATTGGTGTTTTCTATGGGAAGATCAACTCATGAATTATGAAAATTATAATAATTTTTCAGATCACTTACCTTAAGGTCAAAATTTGTTTGTTAAGCTTAAAGTTTATGAGAGAAGAAAGCAGAAGTTGATGGAAGTTTTCACTCTCCAGCAGCTGGTTGTCTCAGCGACAGAGTGAGCATTCTTTGCTGAACCCTCTAGATTTCCTTTTGAATCAATCCCTCTACTAAAAATGTTCATGGGGTCAGGTTATATTCCCGGAAAAGGAAAAATCTAGTTTTATGAAGCACTCTCAAATCAGGAGAGATATATTGGGAGCCCAACAGTGGCCAAAGATTAAGCCATGTTTTTCAAATTAACCTTGCCCATATTAAGCTGATAGTTCATATCCATCTGCTGATTCATCATTTATAAATGCAAGAAGTTCTGAACTTGAGTGAAGACAAACATGTAATCTATTGGCTTCCTTAAGTCCTAATTATTTTACCCAACTGTAATGCCTGATGCTGTTCAAACATGTACAGGAAAGGAAAGGAAAAAATGTTAATAATGTACTTCATTATTTTCTCTTACATTATTTATATTGTTCACTAAAAATGAATCTGAGAAGCTTTTGCATTCATTATAGAGTAACATAAGATACAAATGCAGAAGATATGCTGAATATTTTTATTGCATTTACAAAGGATTTTCTTTGTCCCAATTGATTTAAAAGATTGCACTGCCTTAGGTCTAATCCAGCTAGAAATTCCCCAACTGGTGAAGTTGAAATGGGAGCAATATAATATGTTTTCATTTTCTTAAATGTAACATGGGGCAACAAATGAGATTTAAAGTAATGAGGCATTTATTCTTAATTTTTTATTTACTTACTTTTTTTTTTTTTTTTTTTACTAGCAGAATTCATTCCATTATGAAGGTAGTAATAAGCTATTTTAGGAATAAAGACAGCTGTCACTATGGGTGCAAAAAAAGGAAGCAAAGTAACTACTTGCAATAGTGAGATTTCAGTTCTAGTATTATGTTAAATAATTTTACTTTCTTTGCCACTTTTTAAAAAATATATTTTATTGATTTTTTACAGAGAGGAAGGGAGAAGGATAAAGAGTTAGAAACATCGATGAGAGAGATACATTGATCAGCTGCCTCCTGCACAGTCCCTACTGGGGATGTGCCTGCAACCAAGGTACATGATCTTGACCTGAATCGAACCTGGGACCCTTGAGTCCACAGGCCGACGCTCTATCCAAGGAGCCAAACCAGTTAGGGCTCTTTGCCACTTTTTATGTGGAGTATTTTTACTGTTGTTTTCCTCTTGGCCTCATTCACAATTTTTTATTTGCTCCGCCCTTCAGGAAACCTGGGATGGCAGAACTAGTGACATAATTGCATGCCAAGGTCAAACTTATAGAAACTAAGTTTGTGGAAGCAAATGTGTTGTGGCTAGATTTCAGGTGACACTTACTGCTAGGTAGGTTTGCATTATTAATGACACTCTTCAAATTAAATTTTGCAGTCAAGTATTCTGTTTCATGAAGGTTTTCTCCTGGCAAAGAATTTCTTTACTAGATTTTAATGAAATATTCATTTCATGAAATACATTTCTATTTATTATTCTCGTTGGGAAAATATGTATGCCTGACAATGATCTATATTACTAATTAATATATTATTAATTGCTATTAGATTTCCAAAATTTTATCAAAAATATTATCAACACTTCACATTAGAAGAAAATACCTTTATGTTTTATTCAGATATCATTAACCTTTGAAAGTTAAAAAAAAATAAAATCGAAGGGGTACCAGTACTTCAAAACTATTGTTCTGAAATTTAACATTGTAGACATTTGAAAATTGGAGTACTCATGTAGACACACTTCTTGCTAGTAGTTCTTTTGTGTAATTCTGTGACATAAACTTGTTTACTTGTCATTTGATTTGATTTCTTCTTACATTTAATGTCTAATGAGGTCAGAAAAATTCCTAGGTCATAAGTCTTTTGTGAAGGCAAATAAAGACACCATGTCAAATTGGATATATTTGGAATGAGTGTACTTCCTTTTGATGATAAAAACAGAAAGTTAGGGCACAATTACAGCTTCCATGTAGTTCCAGACAGATGTCTATCATTAAACTGGTTGCATGTAACTATGGGTTTGAAAATGACTTCGTGTTGACACACCATGTCATTAGCAAAGCAAGTTAAGGAGCAGAGGTTATGTCATTATTACATAAGTATCCATGCAAACGAGATTCTCTGCTCTTTTCAGAGGTCAGATTCATTTTATTTTCTATACTAAGGTCTAAATTTAGCAGGATGCTAACATTTAAGTAAAAAAAATATTGATCTCTAAATCCAGTGTTGCTGATTATTAATTATATGACTCAACGAGTGATTAGAGCAAGTAGAAAAAAAATACTACGTTTGAAGCCAGATTCCAAGTTCTTTTACTTCTAGCACAGTAACAAATTAAACTAATATAACACCTGTCTCAAACAATTATTGTGAATATTACTAAATACACACACACTGAGTGGCCAGATTATTATGATCTCTGAATGCATAATAATCTGGCCACTCAGTGTATAGCCTATATAATAAAAGGCTAATATGCAAATTGTCCCCTTGACCAGGAGTTCGACCAGCAGGCAGGCTTGCCAACCACCCATGTCTCCTCCCCCTGGCAAGGCTGGCCAGACCCCACCCATGCCCATGCACAAATTCATGCACCAGACCTCTAATATATATATATATATATATATATATACACACACACACACACACACACACACACACACACACACACACACACTGAGTGACCAGATTATTATGTGTTCAGAGATCATAATAATCTGGTCACTCAGTGTATATAACATAGTGTGTGATAGCTGTACCACATATTTTGTCAAGTTTTAATCAATGATACCACTTCTTAAAATTCAGTGGTGTATGCATACATTAATTTTATAGTAAATCAACAATCATGTATGGGCCACTTATTGTTTTTACTTATATTCATTTATTCAACATTTGATTATATGATTATAAATTTGTTTGAACAGTGTTGCATCAACATGTAGAATGGGAACAGAAAAATACTAGGAAACTGCAGCAGTGCTTGTGTGACTGGGCTGATAGTACCAAATATAGGGGAAGTTTGTGAGAACAGAGCCATAGGCTAACCCCAGACACTCTTCACATGGTATTTCTCTCTCTCCACTTTCTGGGACTCGTAGAGAGGCAGCTACAGGACTGATAATAGTCACATTTGAGAAATGTATCAAAGACACACACACATGCACGCATACACAAAACCAAACCAAAGCAAAAATCCCAGAGGCCAGCACCAACAACCCTCATCTTTTAACTATATTTCATTTTAGCTCATCTTTGTTAGCTCATATCAAATTCCTTCCCAGAATATAATATTGGAAAATATAGTGTACCGAATATTTTCAACATAATCCTTTGCCTTAGTAAAAAAGATATCAATTTTTAAAAATTGTGTTTTTTTAAGTTTAGTACATATTTTTATTTTAAAAGTATAGAACATTTCCACTTCCTTTCAGTAATATATTTTGCAGTTAGTTCTTTCAACTTTATAACCGGTTTGAAAATTTTCAATAAAATTTTAGACAAAACAGAACAAAAAGTCTTTGTACTGAATTTTCAATGTTGGTCTCACATAAAGTTTGTGGTTAATTGGCATGCATATCTATGCTACTGCAAGGCAAATTTTATAAAAATATTTTTTACATTTTTATATATGTATAAAATGTTATATACATTGATTTTAGAAATTTATCCCCTTCCCTTCACCACCAATTTAAATATAGTCTTCCTTATTCTGTTAATGTTTAACTTTCTTACTCACTTATTTTTCCTGCTATAAATTCAATTGTGTGTATACTACCCAATGAATTTATATTTTAAAGTTAAATTGCTCTTCATTTTAATATGATAACATTGACAGGAGTAAGAAAATAACTTCTTGTATAGCATAGCAGAGGATATTAATAAAATTAGGACTAAATTAATCTAATTATTAAGATATTTTAACTAATTTGAATTCCCACAGATACTGTACTCTGCATTGTTGCAGAGTATACAACTTAGGTAGTAAATTCTGAGTAGTAAGAAGACTTTTATTATCTCTAATTTCAGATTACTTTTTTTTTTTTCAAATTAACACAAGGAGCTCAGGATAATTCCCTAAGTGTAGATTAGGAGTGAGATTTTGGGAAGAATCAAGGTGATGTCTGAATGGAGAAGAACCCGTTCAGGCATCAAATAAAAAAACAATTCAAATTGGAATTGGAAAGCAGGGAGTTTCAAGGAGGGATTTAGTGTTTTGTTTCATCTGGTTGTAAAAGCATGATTCAGTGGAAGAGACTCTTCAAGGACTTTGGAGGATCCAGTACTTCTGAAGTTCCCTAGAATTATACAAGAGAAGTTCATTTGGAATAAAATATGTTATCAGAACCACTTGCCTGCCCTAAGGATTCTGTTCTCTCACCAAAATGTGCTTTAGGGACTCCAGAAGTTTTAATCTCTCCAACAGAAATCCCAGAGAGGACCCAGGATGCTGCTGGCTTGAAATATACTTGGCAAAATGTTTACCACTCATCCTGATGTCTGCTAGGAGTTATCCGAATATCAGACTAAAGTCCCCACCAGGGAAAGGTGTTGACTGAATTACAAAATCTGTGCTTTATTATAAAGTCTTTTATTATGAACTATAAAAAATAGTTGGAATGTGTATTATGGAACATATTGTGGGTGATGAGCCACTTGGCTGATAACAGAGAATACTCCCTCTCATTCATAATTTTGGCATCAGATTATGACCACCCAATGTCTTTGTATTCACACTAACATATATAGAGTGTTTATTGCCTATATACCATATATATGTAAATGTACATCTATTAAAAGAGACTCAATAGCCTGTGCATCTTTCATGTATAGTCATTAAGTAAATTGTAAAAGAGAAAATTGAATAGTATTAACCTAGCTAATAGTGGTCTTTTCCTTTAGATAGAGCATTATTGAGCAATTATTAAGTATTTAAGTAAGCACTGGATTTTATATATTACTGGGTAAATGCATTTGATAGTATAGTGATGATAAGCTAAATTTAATTGTAAAAGGTAAGTATACTGTAAATATAATATGCTTAAATACTATATGTGTGCTTCAATTGCCTTTCAGATAAGAAAAATTAATTTATAAACATTTGTGGTCTAATTTATGACAGCTGTTTCTGAATTAATTATAGTAAGATGAGTTCTTAGTGGAGTCAACTGTGAATTGGCACCATCGAAATAATTATTTTTCATAAGTTTACTAATAACTTTAGCAAATGAACCAAACCATGGCCGCTTAATGTGTTCAACCTGTTCCACATGTCTTTGGCTTACAGTGAGCCCAATGCACATGTTTTAGAATCCAGTTCTCTATATCTATTATTAAGACTAGAGTCTAGGATTTATTTGTGTCCTGTTTATTTTCCAACATCTTTCAAACCAGCAGAAAAACCTCCAACAGGCAATTTTCATGTCTTTACAATTACCTTGTTTCCTGTAGCTTTATTAGTTTTCTAAGGCTGCCATCACAAAATGTCACTGACTGGATGGCTTAAAAAACAGAAATGTATTTTTCACACTTCTGGAGGTTGAATGTCCCATATCAACATGTTGGGGTTTTTTGTTGTTGTTTTTTCCTGAGTCCTCTCTACTTAACTTGCAGGCTGCTGTCTTCTCATTGTGACCTTTTCTCTGTGTATACATCCTTGCTATCAATCCCTTTTCTTATAAGGACACCAGTCTATTGGCTTGGTCCACCCTTATAAACTCATTTAATTATCTCTTATAAGGTCCAATCTCCAAATGCAGTCCCCTGGGATTAGGACTTCAACATATGCACTGGGGATTGGGGAGCACATTTCTTCCATAATACACTAGATTATGACACTGTCAATATATTTGGGATGAGGAATATTTTGTAGTATTTCCTAGCCATGTTTTACTAACTCATCATTGGGCACACTGAACGTGAGCTCCAGATTTCTATGGGATTTCCTAAGTATATTAAGTAAGCAGGTATTTGTTACATATTTTACAGAAGCTGCTAAGGTTATTGATATAAAAATTCCTGAATACTGATGAAAACTTTGCACAGATTTTCAAAGTGAAGCATAAACATAAAGATAAATAACTTGGACTCTGCATGTTACAATAGAATTAACAATGGCGCCTATTCACTTACTGAAGTTTCTCCCCACTACTCACAGTCTTGGAAATCAAATGACTTGAAGGGGTCTGGTTTTGCCCTCTAATCATCGTCAGGTGTGTGGAAAAAGGAAGATTAAATACTCAAAGTCAATGTCATTAAAATGGAAAATGTTTTTATGAGAAAGCCTAGTCCCAAGGTATTTTTTCTGTCTCATGGCTTGCTCTCTACACACAATAAGATTTCATGAGCCAATTATCTGTGGGTTTTATCTCTTCCTTTTGGGTGTGGCCACAATCTTTATTACCTTGGCTGTAATGAAACATAGTGTACCTCCTGAGTATGGTAATGCTGCAGAAATTGCTCTTTAGTTTAAATACAGTACTTAGGTACACAGCTAAAAGATGAGTGTGTAATCTAATATAAAAAACACTTGGCAAAGCACTGTTAGAAGGGGACAGAAATAGAGTTTAAGTGGATAGGAGGATGCAAAGCCCTGCTAACCATCTTCGCTTTGACTGCATTCCCTGTATCAGCTATTCACCCTGGTGACTCAAACTTCTCACCTGTTCAAGTGGTGAAATGTGAAAACCATTGGTCTTATTTAATATCACATAAATTATCTGTTTCTAATCTTAGTATGCCTTCGCTATATTTACATAAAGAACTGTATAGTAAAAGAACTCACTACCATCTAATAAGGTATAGTTCCTAATTTTAATATTTGATTGGTTAGAAAATGCTTCAACTTGTACCCATCCATGTAATGTTTTTTTGGTCATACTTATTCCATGCTCTTGAGCAATTGTAGAAGTAATCTAATAATGATGCTTCTTGACATTGTTTTAAGTATTTGAAATTATTCGCTATTTTCTCTCTTTGGAAACCCATTTTCCTCTTTCATTAAAAATGTTTTTCATTCTCTGTTTCTGAATAGAATTTGGAAGTGCAGTCATTTTGGCTTTGCTTTGTCTGTTTCTGCACCTATTTTATTAAAGATCTCAATTTGGTGTTATTAATCATAGTTGGTAAACTGACTGGGGTTTTGCTACACTTTTGGTTAATTCAGTACATGCCATCTGTCAAAAAAAACATGGGACACATATATACTCTTTATATGTGGTAACAAGAATGTATCTTTCTCACATTTGAACCAAGTATCATAAGACAACTTAATGCTAAACTAATAATGTAGTTAAGGAATGTTGCCTAATCTGGTTTGAAATTATGGCAGTAAAATTGGCATATTCTTCCCAATACTTTCATCAAAAAGTTGCCACTTTTTCCTTAGGGTTTAAAACAGTGGTCGGCAAACTGCGGCTTGCAAGCCACATGCGGCTTGCGAGCTGCAGTTTGCCGCTCTGTTGACTAATGAGTTTGCCAACCACTGGTTTAAAATATCTCTTTAATCATTTGTATGAATTTTTTGGAAAAGAATATACTTCATTCTGTACCATACCTTCTGTCTTTTTAAAATACAAAATTGAGATCCAGAGACAGAGAAGCATCAATCAGACCCTCAGACATCAGAGGAAAGGAAAGGGAAGGCAGGGGTAAGGGAGAGAAATCAACCAAAGGACTTGTATGCCTGAGTACCAGCCTAACCAATGGACACAGACAACAGGGGGGTGAGGGCATGAGAGGGGGAAGTGGGGAGGGTCAATGAGGGGTTAAGGACACATATGTAACAACCAATGAAGGGAAAAAAAATACAGAATTGAAGTAATTCAACAGAATAAATGAGAACTTTGTTTATAACATACCCAAAGACTCTGTTCTTTCTTCTCTCTGAAAAATCAAGGATGTAATTTATGTGCTAAACAACATGATTGATCCTTTCTTACTGTGGTCTTGTCTGAGTTAATAAATCAGAACGCAGCTACCACCTCCAAACGTTCAATTCTGACCCTACAATTAGCTTTCCACTGACTCTGGTTCCTGATTAGCAGCACAAACCTCTACTTTGAGCTATCCCATAATCAGTCAGACAATGCAGTGTTCTGTGCTAAAATATCCTGGCTGGAAGAACATTTGCTAACCACGGATCTGTCACATCCCCTGGATGGTTCTCGTGCTCTTGTTTAGATAAGATCATCAGCCCTACTTCGCATGACATAGACTCTCATGTGGTATCTGAAATTTTTGCAGAAAAATTAAAAGTTTTTTAAGCTTTTCTTCAATGGCACCAGGTCAAATCCTACATGCAAAATGTTTGACGGTTTTTCTTTATTATGAATAAAATTTCCCAAATATTACACGATTCTGAAGGTGCTACACTAACAGACCATATGCATGAAATTTGTTTTTAATATGGGAAAAAAACACACAGAAAAACAGGACTCAAGAAGATCTCTCTAGGGAAAACTGATAAAAATATTATTCTTTGCTTTTTATTGATGTTTGTGTTATTATATTTATTCAATTATCTATAAATTTAAAAAATAGTTTTTCAACTGAGTATATCAATATTTGTATTATTTCTTAATTTAATTTTACCTGTATGCATTTATAAAACATTGAAATAATAATAATCTCCATATTTTTAAAAGTTTTGGCAATACATATGAAACATGTGCAAAAATTAGATATATGTAAGAATTCAAAAGACCAGTATGTTATAGATAATCAGGGTGAGGGATATCAGGCATATTTTATGAACCACCACTCTGACAATATTAAAAAATATCAGGACTAATACGTGTCTCAATTTTAAAGGTTATAAGATCATATGACAGGAGGTTAACATAGTATTAAAAACAATTTAATCTGAGTCTTTATCTGATTATTTTTGTGATTTTTAAAAATATTCTAAGATAATATTCAATATATTTTTTGGCTAATAGCTTTTTGCATAAGAAAGCAAAGAAATTCAGTGGGAAAAGAAAATTCACTTAATTGATACTGGGTATATATGGAATAATAACAACAAATAAACTTTTATTACTATCTCATACCACATGAGATTCTTTATAAAGTTAAACATACTTTATTATCTTAACTGTGAGATAATATCCTTAATGAACATAGGTGCAAAAATTCTCAATGAAATAAGAGCAAACTGAATTTGACAGCATATTAAAAGGTTATTCAACATCACAGGTGAGATGATCATGTGAGATAACCATGTGTGATACAAAGATGGTTCAACAAATTAATCAATGTGATAGACCACATTAACAAAATGAAAGATGAAAACTTTTAAAATTATTAACTGTGTATTAGTTAGTGTTCTGTTTCACTTTCGTTGGGGAAAAAAGTCCAAGAGTAGATTAAACAAGACAAACATTTGTTTTTCTCTATGTAAACCTAGTGAATTCAAGCTTGTCATGATTTCCCATACTGTGCAGGAACTCAAGATTCTTTTATCTTCTATTTTTTGTTGTTGTTAATCCTTACCCTAGTATATTTTTCCATTGATTTTTAGGGTGAGTGGAAGACAGAGAGGAACATTGATGTGAGAGAAACACACTGATTGGTTGTCTCCTGCCTAAGCCCCAACCAGGACCCAGACTGGGGAAGAGCCTGCAACGTGCCCTTGACCGGAATTGAACCCAGGACCGTTTGTTCCTCAAGCCTATACTCTATTTGAGGATCCAGATTGGCTAGGGCTTCTTTTATCTTCTTGATCCACCATTTTTAAGATGTCTTCGACTTTGTGGTTCAAGAAGAGAGCTGCTCTTGCTTGTGTCCTTTGTCCACCATATTTATTTTCTGTTCCACAGGGAGAAGGCGAGGTCAAAGCACACCTGCTCCTTTCAGAGACATTCCCAGTAACACACATACAGCTTCTCTCCTTACATATATTTGGCCCAAATTAAATGGCCTACAAGGGGTGCTTCAAGTGGAAACTTTATTCCAGGTCCTTATTAGCTTAGTTACAAATGTGGTATTTAGTATAATAGTAAAAGAGAATAAATACTAACAACCAGCAATCATGGATGGCAAAAATTATATGGCCAAGTATTCCTTTTTATAGGCATTGAAAGGATCCTCCTGAGTCTTGCACACGAGAAAAATTGAAAAGACCTGAGCAATGTCAGGCATAGTCTGGGGTGGCCATATAGGGATAAGAGGGACCAGAGCCATTTTCACAGAGAGCACAACGAGACCTACCAAGAAGAGCACCATTTTGATGCGACCCCATCGCAAAGGAGTTCATAGACTTTAAGGAGATGCCCTTCAACAAAGACTAAAACTTACATCTGGGGCCTTTAGGAAGGTGGTTGCTAGTAAGAGCTATTCCAGGAGAATCATCAATAGCATCAAGCAAAAAGCAAAAACATCTGATTGAATAAGTCCAGAGGAGGGGAAAAATGGATTTGGAACTCTTCCTGTGCACAAAACTGTTCTAGATTCTGGGGATACTGTAATGAATACAAATTGCCTGTTCTGATGCAGCGTAGATTCTGCTGGGCCATCCTGTCTGAGGTAGAAATGATACCAAGGTCATTTATGTTGGTCATTACTTAATGCCCAAGCTTGCACACATATCTGGTGACTGGTCATCCATGTTGTGAGCATTTCCAGTGAGGGGAACTCCCTCCCTTTTAGGTAGTTTAAGGGACTTTTTTTAAATTTTACCTATCTTTAAAAATTACAATTTCCTTTGGTACTAGTCCAAATCTAATCTGAGAAAGGTCTACTTATTGTTAAGCAGAAATACTCTAACTTACACCTTACTTTTATACTATAGATTAGAGCTATATTTTCTAAGGAATTTTTCCTGATACTGTCTATCATATATTTGAAAATATATTTGACATCACAAATTGTGGGGCCTTGTACAGATTGTAAATGTCACGCTGTCTAGTCAACCATCTAACATGCTATTATTCCTACAGAATGGACAATGTGTTAATTGTTTACTGGCTGCATCTTTTTTAGCGGCCTTCTCTAATCCATAGGATGTCCCTCATCATTCCTATTTCACATCTCTCTGCCTATAATTTTTTCTAGTATTTACTTCTGCCCCCTGGGATAATATAAAACAAGTCTACTTTTCACTTCATCTCCCCCAGTGGCAGCTTTTCAAATACTGACAGTCAATTCTCAAGGCCCCTGAGTCTTCACTGTCTAAGTTATATATTCTCAGTTGAACAAAATGTTCCTTAGTGCCACAATGAGTCTCTTCAGCATCTTTGTTCTCTACTGAAAATGCACTAATGATTGAAGGCCTTTATAAAGTGTCATGTCCTGAACCATACAGTATACCCTATACAGTCCAATAAATGCAGAGCAGTATAGAATAAATAATTCATTCTGTAGTACTTTAAAGGAATTTACACATTTCTTCTCTCACTGACATGTATTGGTGTGCTTACACTCAAAAGGCTGTACATGAACACATGCTAATGTCATACTTACTTCTCCTAATCTGTTTTAGGGGCATTCCTTAGTATTAAAATGTTATATGCTTTTATTATTTAAATTTATTTTTCTGTCTTATATTGTTTTTACAATAAAAAATAAGCTAGAAAGTTGAAAAAATACTCAAAGGCTAGTACAATTTAAAGTAGTGTTTTCATATATTGCTGATATTAATAAACATGCAAGAGACTTATTAACAATGAAAGCCATCATGGGCATAAAACTATTAGTTGACCCCATAGTGAATATTTTGGGATTTTATGCTAAGAAAATATTTCTAAGAGTAGGGAAATCTACAAATTGAAGTTTTTCAAACATCCCAAAAGTTTGATGATATACATTTTGGATAAGGCCATTGTTTTCTACTATTTTGTTTTCAAATCTCACCTGAGGATATTTTTCCATTGATTTTTAGAGAGAGTGGAAGAGAGAGGGAAAGACAGAGAAAAATATTGATGTGAGAGAAACACATCCATTGGTTGCCTCCTGAACAAGCCCTCACCAGGACCAGGACAAGAGAGGAGCTTACAACCGAGGTACATGTCCTTGACGGCTCCTTCAGTCCGCAGGCCAATGCTCTATCCACTGAGCCAAACGGACTCGGACTCTCTTGTCTTTTTGGTGACAGCCATTCCAACAGGTATAAGGTTATATCTCATTATGGGTTTTATATTAACCTTTTAATGTGGCAATTCCTGCTTTGCCCTCTTCAGAGAATATGCCCATATTTCAAAAGCTAAACTCCAATTTATGAGGCTAAAGTATGTGTCTACTTATTGAAACAGCAAAGGTTGCATTTAACAAAAGTTTTTTATATTCAATGTATATATTTTAATTGAAAGAAAGTATATACATCACGACTATTATATTTGCTTTCATAAAATGGTAAATTCCATATCCTTATTAACATAGCCCATAGTTCATTTTCCAAACCCCTGGTTTATGTTCCATAAGTTTGAGAGACAATTTTTATGGTGCTAAATAAATAAATTACACTAACACATTTTTTTGGTTAGAAATTGGTTGTCTTTTTTATTCTAACATATGGATGCCTACCCAGTTCTTTACTAACTTGTTTGAGGAGCAAAATGCTATGCTAGTGGAAATAATTCCAGAAGACATGAAGACTAGGAGAGACCTTTGAAGAAAATACCGGATTTTGAAAACTGTAAATACAATAACAAAAGCACCTTCATTTTTTTCCTTTACCAAAAAAAAAAAGGAATAATTTTTTACTCATCTATAAAACTACTGGCAATTACTATCCATCCCAATTCATTTAATATCCTGGATCCCATGCACTGAAAAGTGACTGAATGTGAAGTGTTCCTTTTGTGTGATCAAGAGAAAACAATGTCAGAAAATCACTACTCATCATAGCATGGATTCCTCAAATGTATTTCTCATCTTAAAGAAGTTTGTGGAATGCACAGTTGGTCTATTCAACAACCATATACTTGTCCACCACCCACAGCACATATATATTCACACCCTCCTGAGTGTTCTCACCTAAACACATTATGAAGAAGGCAGAAAACTACTGTTCTCATATTTATTTGGTTTTTGGAAGAGTCATTCAGGGTGTGGGTGTTATACACAGGTTGTGCACCCCCAATGACTATATATATGTTCAGTGTTCAAGTTCTATTGTGTCCTGAGTTTATTTTTTTAATCCATCTTAAATGGTGGGACCATTCTCTAATGGAAAGCAATGGAACACAATTGATTTGTTCAATAAACATTGTAAGTGTAAACAGATCACAGTAGCAAATGTTGGTATGTATAACTCAGTCTATTATTCTGTGATGCTGCTATCAGGAGCTTATTTCTGTGGCCAGAAATGTTGGGGGAAGTATATAAACTGTACAACGACTATATTTTTGACAATGGATGGTTAAATGAAACATGTGCTTTGGTAACTTTGGCTTTTCAGGGGACTATAAATTTAGAAGAATCAACCCTAAAGCAGAATGATTTTTAAATACCATTATTGCCGGAGATATGCATGAGTGGGAAGCACTGCGACTACTATAACTGATGAAACTTGTTCAGAAATAGTTCCAAACATAAAATGAGAAAGTTGATGGGTTTGCTTTAATTGGGAGCTAGGTGTATTTAAATGATCCCGTGGTAATGAGTCTAATTCTTTTTGATTGTCTCAGCAAGTCAGGTAGTCCTTTTATGGGTCACGCTGATTCCAAATTAAATACTCTAACCTGAGTTCCTGCATGGAATGCTACCTAAAGTTGTTATTCCTTCTAATATTGTGGCTCTCATGACATTCTCTAATGCTAGTCTCACAAAATGAATTGTGCAACTCTGTTATACAATTAACAGAAACTTTCTGTTACTAATGACAATTGGTGTCTTTCTGGATGCACCTATTGTGTCTTTTTTCTAGACTTTCTCTTTCCATATTCATCCCTTTATCATAACACTAAACTGCCTTGATGCCTAATCAACCTTGGTGGTGTTGTTTACCTGCACTGCCATCTGGGGCTAGTCACTTTGCTCTATAAAAACCTTATTCCAGCGTCTGAACTCCTCGCCACCTCGCATCCATTTGCAAATCAGAAAGAGAGTTCATACTCTAATGGATAACTATCCTTCCATGGTCCATTTTTCATTTTTAAATCAGGTACAGAGGAGGAATAAGTAATAAAAGATTCATAGCTGTGAATAATGCAGATGCTAGAAAGGACTAGAATGAGGAGGTGATTTTCATTGTTCCATTGTCAGTACAAAAGTATTATTTACAATTTCTCAATTTTTTGAAGAATGTGATTAATGGTAAGTGTTTGTGTTGAGGTATGTTTATAATATTAACTATGTTCATCAATTCCCTCTGGCTAATAAAATGTTTTAAAATTTAGTAATAAGAGATAACGATAAGAATATGAGTGATTTAGTAATATGTTTCTTTTGCCCAACTCCATATCCAAACTAATATTGGGGCATCTATAATAATGAAAGTGTGATATGCTAATTAGACTGGACATCATTCCAGATGTCCTTCTGGACAAAGCTGGGGCCAGAGGGAAGTCCGGGTCCCAAATGCCAGAGGAAAGCTAGTGCCGGTAGCCAGGGGAAGGAAGGCCTATGCTCTTGAATGAATTTGTGCATCGGACCTCGAGTCAGAATATATTGTTAAAATAATAAAAGCATTGCACCCTTCAAACTTGTGATGAAGTCAATAAATATGTTAGCAGAATTTGTGAGCCATAAGTGCTCACAATAACATATTTGAAAAAGATTACATAGTCAATTTCAAAGTAATCAATTTAATCCACTATTGATTAGAAAAACAGAATATTTACTAGTAAAACTTAAGCTAATCTTTGAGGAAAATCAATAAAATGATTTATATTTAATTTCACAAATAAAATTAATTGTTAATAATGGATGTAAGCTCATATCTATGACCTCACTACATGACAACAGTTTTATCTAGAAATGAATATGTGTTCCTTTCCATTCATACATGCTTCCCAGAAGTGTCTATATTTCCTAAAATGTACATTAGAGCTCTCAAGTATAGCAACAGTGACCTTTCAACGTTGTAAATTTTGATCCATCTTTACATTTGCAAGTTTCTGGGCAAATAATTTGTCTCAAATAATTATTTCATCTGATACAATGTTGTTCTGAAATAAGGTGAGGAAGTCTAAATTAAAATGAAAAGAGAAGAAAACAATGATGGAATGGTCTAGTATCTTTTGCCAGTCCTCAGCTAGTAGAAAATGCATTGAAAACCCATCCAGGAAGACACATGGGAAGCAAATAAAGAAAAATATTGCCAGAGGGGAGGGTGAAAAAGATGAAGGGATTGAGAAGTACAAATTGGTAGTTACAGAACAATCACAGAGATGTAGATTACAGCACAAGGAATATAATCAATAAGATTGTGATAACTATGTCTGGGGCCAAGTGGGTACTTGAAGCAGCAGAGAGATCACTCTGTAAAGTACATGGTGTCCTAACCACTTTGCTGAAACTAATACAGATTAATATTGAATGTAAACTATAATTGAAACATAAAAATAATAAATTTTAAAAATACCCCCCCTTAATTTAGACTGAATATTTGTGTCCTCCAAAAACATGTAGGTTGAAACTTAACCTCCAATATAATGGTATTGGGAATTGGGGCCCCTGGGAAGCACGTGATTAGGTTTAGATAAGGTCATGGGGGTGGAGGCCCTATGATAGTGCCTTATGAGATGAATAGATTGAAGCTCTCTTCTTTTCTGTTTTGTGATAATACAGCAAGTAGACATCCATTTGCAAATCAGAAAGAGAGTTCACACATGTCATTGAATCTGTCAGCACCTTGACCTTGGACTTACAAGCTTCCAGAACTGTGAGAAATAAATATCTGTTATTTAATCCACCTAGTCTATGGTATAGCAACACCAGTTGACTAACACTCTCCCTCTGGTACATAAAAGTGTACTATTATGATTGTTTACACTAAATTTTAAATTTTACACTGTGATACAATAGTAATTAATTGATACAGTAGTATTTAAATAATAAACAATGGATGAGGGTAGTTTTTTTTTTTGATGAGAAGAAGATAATTATTCAAATGCCTGAATCTTAAGTTTGAAATTTTATGGGACATTAAAATGGTTATGTCTTGTGAATAGTTCGGTATAAGTTCTGTAGGTTGATAGAAAGGTCTGTGGTTGAAAAGTACATTTGAGAAATATCTGTACATAGAAACTAATTGACGCCCTGGAAGGAGAATGTGATTTCCTCGGAATAAAATGTACCATGAGAAGGGAATCATGAAAATAAAAGTGCAGGACAACTTAGAAACTATGCTGTATTCCCTAGGAGGTCAATATATTTTAGAACCCAGACTTACCTGAAGGAACTGTGTTTCCATGGAAATATTCATATACCTCAAATCTTTATTCAAATGAAGAAAGAAAACCAGAGACCCAAGAGAATATCTTCAGAAAAAGTCATATCAATGTCAGATGTATAATATACTTTTCAGCTAATGCTAATGTTGCTAATTTCTGCTCTCAAAAATAATAAAACATTATGAAAAAATGTAACTGCAAATTTTTCAAGGGAAGGAAATCAAGAGCTTTATTTTAGCTTTGAATATTTTTTAATTTCTCTCTGATACTTTTGACCTCTTTTAGCAATCAAATTCACTCACTGATGATTAATTTAATCAAAAGAAAACCATGATCTCTGCTTTAATATTTGTTAAGCACACTTTCACGCTGCTTCTGTGTGAGCTGGAAACCTTAAAGATGACTCTTTTGCTGAAATTTACCTTTAAAAATTAAAAAAATCTATTAAATGTAGTTTTTCACAGCAAAAAATAATGAAGTATTTTTAGTTAAAGTCTTAAATATTCTTAATAACAAAAGTCTCAAAAATACATGTTATGGAAAGGTGGAATATAAACAAAGTATATGTATTTCATTTATTTATGTAGAAATTTAAGATTTGTAGAAAATAGGATATATAGATGAATAAATTATTATTCTAGCTAATAAAAGAGTAATATGCAAATTGACCATCACACTAAGACATAGGATGGCTGCTCCCATGTAGACACAAGATGACCACCACAAGCTGGCTGGCTGGGGAAGGCAGTTGTGGGCAGGTGGGGGTGACCAGGCCAGCAAAGGAGGGCATTTGGGGGGACCCAGACCTGCAGGGGAAGGCAGTGGGGGGGACCAGGCCTGCAGGGGAGGGCAGAGTTGGGGGCAATCAGGCAAGCAGGGAGGGCAGTTAAGGGTGACCAGGCCAGCAGAGGAAGGCAGGTGGGGGAGACCAGGTCAGCAGGGGAGAGGGGGAAAGGCCTGCAGGGGAGGGCAGTTGGGGGGACCAGGCCTGCAGGAGAGGGCAGTTAGGGGTGACCAGGCCAGCAGAGGGCAGTTGGGCATGACCAGACTGGCAGGGAAGGGCAGTTAGGGGTGACCAGGCCAGCAGGGGAGGGCAGTTAGGGGCAATTGGGCCAGCCGGGGAGCAGTTAGGCATCGATCAGGCTGGCAGGGGAGTGGTTAGGGGCAATTAGGCTGGCAGGGGAATGGTTAGGGGGTGATCAGGCTGGCAGGCAGAAGCGGTTGGGGGCAATCAGGCAGAGGCAGGTAAGCGGTTGGGAGCCAGCAGTCCTGGATTGTGAGAGGGATGTCTGATCACCCATTTAGGCCCAATCCCCTAACTGCCCTCCCCTGCTGGCCTATTGGACATGTCTTGAGGGGTCCCAGATTGGAGAGGGTGCAGGCTGGGCTGAAGGACACTCCTCCCCATCCCATGCATGAATTTCGTGCACTGGGCCTCTAGTCCATATATATATATATAAAAGGCTAATTTGCAAAGTGTCACCTTGGGAGTTCAACTGGTAGACCAAGAGTTTGATTGCTTGATATGACGTGTGCTGACCACCAGGGGGTGGTGTGGAATGAAGGAAGGCACCGGCTGGCAGCTGGAAGGCTCCTATTTGGCCCTGATTGTTGGCCACACCTAGGGACCCTACCCATGCACTAATTTCATGCAGCAGGCCTCTAGTCTTTATATAACTTCAATAGGTCTACAATAATATGGAATTCACCTTAAATACAAAAGAGAGTAAATGTAAAGTAAACAATTTTGTGTCAATTACATAAAAGTAAAATCCCTAAAACCAGGAATACTATAAAATTATTTTTAGAATTACGTGTGGTATAAATTAAAAGTAATAATTAAATAAGTTAATCGATTCAAAATACTAGTTCTATTGAGTAGTGCTTGGTGTCAGAGCATTAGCTAAGAGCCTATTTATTTTCTTCCTAACTCTTCTCTGAGGCACACCGTTTTCTTTGGCATAATTTCTGTATATCCAAATTTTAAACTTGTTTTAAATTTAACTCTGCCAAGTTTATAAAACACAACAGGCTTCACCTGAATTTCAATCAATTGTACTGTCTCATTCCTGGCAATGCTTCTGGCTTTATTTCTGAAAGCCCTGCTTTTCATAAATCTACCTATCAGAGCCCCACTCATTCTTCAATGTTCAACTCCAACGATTCCTCCTTTATGAAATTTTGGTTAATTATATTATACTAGAGGCCTGGTGCACAACATGTGTGCACTGGGGGTGGGGAGCATCCCTCAGCCCAGCCTGTGCCCTTTTGCAGTCCAGGAGCCCTTGGGGAATGTCCAACTGATAGCTTAGGCCCATTCCCCACGGGAGCAGGCCTAAGCCCTCAGTCAGACATCCTTAACGCTGCCATGAGGCAGGCCACTAAGCTTGCAGCCATCAGCCCCACTTGCGGCTGAGAGGCGCTCCCCCCATGGGAACACACTGACCACTACGGGCAGCTCCGGCTTTGAGCATCTGCCCCCTGGTGGTCAGCACACATCATAACGACTGGTCATTCTGCCATTCAGTCGATTTGTATATTATCCTTTTATTATATAACATTAAACTTTGTTTATTCACCAAAGACTGATAGGGAGACTACTTTGGATAAATGATTGCACACATTTCTTGATGTAAAGTTGAATTCAAATCTGTAGAAATAACACTCTAGGATCATATCAAGGTCCTGCTATAATAAAGTTACACACAGCAATTGCGTGAGGCACAGAGAAGAGAAAAACTAACTTCTAGATCTTGAGTCAGTTGTTATGATGGCATTCACAAAAGAAATGTCAAACTAATGAACTTATTAAATATGTATGAGTTTTTTTATGAAGTTAAATTATACATCATGATTAAGGGCATTTAAGTTTAGGAAACACATTGTACAAATATATTGTCTATTAACATTCTCAGAACCAGTTTTGACTTATTCTAAATTCTCCCCTTTGTTCTAGGGACTGAAAGTGTTGGCCTGCAGACTGAAGTGTCCCAGTTTTGATTCCGGTAAAGGGTACATGCCCCAGTGGGTTGTGGGCTCATTCCCCAGTAGGGGCATGCAGGAGCTGATCAGTGATTCTCTCTCATTATTGATGTTTCTATCTCTCTCTCCCCCTCCCTTTCTCTCTGAAATTAATAAATGTATCTTTTAAAAAAAGTATGTTGAATACTTTCTAGTTCTATCAGCTAAACTTTAATGATACCAGCCAAGAGACATATAAAACAGTAGTGTGCTCTTGTAACTGTAAGAAGTTTCTTTTGAAGAAGCCAAAAGCTTTTCAAGAATGAGAACAATAACTAAGTCCTGGATAAAATGTATTAAGAGTCTAGATATTGAGAATTTATCTGACTTAGAAATAAATGGATTTATCTAGGCTAAGGGAGATGAATTTGGAAAATGAGTTAGTTGTTCACCAGTATTTTACTGATAATAAATTCTATAAGGGCCGAGAAAACTTCTTAAGTGCTTACATATCAATATGAAGGCATCGTTTGTTTTATTGCACTTCACTTTGTTGTGTTTTGCAGACATTGTGGTTTATACAGATTGAAGGTTCGCCACAACTGCCCTCTTCTCCAGTCTTCTGAATTGTGTTATAAGGATTCCCCTGAAGTGTGAACAATATAGCATTAAAATTATCCATAAGCCTTTTTGTATTAAGATCTTTAATTCCTTTTAGACTTTTGAATCATGGGGCATTAAAGAATTTTGTTTACTTGTTAATTTTTGAGAAACATGATTTACCAAAATTGTTTTTCTGTTTGACAGGCAATCAACATGTGGTGCTCAGACTTTTCCCTCTGTCTAATTGTGAATTCTTTCACGAATAGCTGGTACTTGAAGTAGAATGCTTACCAGCATCATCCAGTTCTTTCATATCTCAGTCAGTTCTTTGAATTATTGGAAGGAGTATTTATTTTCCCAATAAACATCTCTCAAAAGATAGAGAAGAAGAATTTCAAGCCCTCAGTAAAACGACTGAACAGAAGCAGGTGGTTATAACCCCTGTGTGCGGAAATATTAAACTTGCCACAGAATAAAGACAGGATTTGACTCATGGCAACAGAGTCATAGAAACAGAAGCTACCATTGATACAGAGGTGGTTTGGATCAAGCGAACATAACAGGCACCGTATCTAATGCAGTCCCATATATTATAGACCCTAAATTTTGACACACAGACTGCTATTCGGGGATGCCAGTTCATTAATTGAATAAGATTGAGCTGCTTTTATCACATTATCTATACTAATTATGGCAATAACACTTGTTGAAACAGATAAAACATAAATTCGCAGTCACTTAATACAATATCTTGTTCGCATAGTGTGTAAAACAGGTGGAGCATGGTCACTGAATGAATGGCTGCCCTGTAAGAGGTGATTAATAGCATCAAGGAGCTTCTATTTGATGGTCTCTCCATCTTAAAATGTGGCTCCATGTTCATCAAGCTGCTTTGCATCAAGACCCAGAAAGGGAAAGAGCAAAGTACCAGATTTTGGATATAAGCCCACATCGTTTTGCTAGCTCTCAGAGACAAATGGCTAAAGTTAACCTCAAAAGCAAGTAGGCAATTGAGTCCAGCTAAGTAGCCCGAAAGAAAGGGAAATGATGAGGAGTTAGTTATTCTGAGCCACAGTAACTTCAACTGAATAAAAGTGTTGAAAAGGGAGAAAGAAAACTTACTGAACCCACACTCTTGGGAGGGCTATTTTCCTCCATAAAATATTTAGAAATAATTAGTTATATGAATTATTGGATTAATGACATTAGACACATTTCATAGGATTAAGTAAAACGGGCCATTATAATTGAGTAGTGAGAATTTTAGGCAAGCGGCCAGCTAGCCAGTCAGTTAATTCCAACATTTAACATTGAGTGTTTGGAATGAAGTGTTCAATGCTGATGAGTAACCCCTGAGTAAATGCTTCTTTGAAGCATTAGCACTTTACATAAAAACATGTATGTGAGGGAGGAATGGGGGCAGGAGGAATGGAGACTGTGGGAGTTTGCAGCAGATATAAAGAAATAAGGAAAAGGCAGAGGTGGTGGGGGGTTAGAGATCAACCAAAGGACTTGTATGCATGCATATTAGCATAACCAATGGACACAGACACTGGGGCAGTGGGGGCTTGCCCTGGGGGTAGGAATTGCTGGGCAAGGGGAGGGTTAATCGGGAAAAAGGAGACATACGTAAAAATTTAGACAATAAAAAAAAAGAAATAAGGGAATACACTGAGTTCAAAATATTGATCTGAATTTATTTTTGAATGTTTATAAAATATTTTAAAATATGAAATTATATAATTTTTTATTTCATGCATATTTATGACTGAAATTTTTAAATTATTGCTCTAATGATAGAAAGCATGGATTTGAGATTTGAGCATAGTGTTGCTTCGTAACATTGGCTAATGAAATGTGAGAGTAAATAGTAAAGCTGGAGAAATATATAAAACTGATATTAAAGGCAGAATGCTCCCTCCCATCCATGAAGATGCCTCGTGGAACCTGGGAAAATGTTATGTGTCATGGCAGAAAGAGCTTTGCAGATATAATTAAGGGTACCGACCCTCAAATGGGGAAATTATCCTGGATTTTCTGGTTGGGCCCAATCTATTCACATGAACCCTTAAAAGCCAATGATCATCTCCACTTGGAGTTTAGAAAAATTGTGTCAGCAGGAAATCAGATAAATTCACAGACTGACTCCACCCATCTTTGCCACATGGAAAACACTAGAAGGAATTGGAGCACTCTTTATGAACAAAGACAGTCCTCCTGTTGTCAGCCAGCAAGAAAATGGGGACCATGCAAAAAAATATGCAAGAAACTGAGTTCAGCTAACAAATAAAATGAGTGTGGTAGCAAACTCATCCCTAGAGTCTCCAGAACATAATGTAGCCCTGCTTGTACCTTTGTTTCTACCTTGTGAAACTGCATAAACACCAAGCTGAGCCACAGTATCCCTGGGGTTTTGACTTGCAGAACTGTGATATAATAAAGTTGTGTTGTTTTCATACACATAGTTTGTGGTAATTTGTTGTGGCAGCAAGAAAAAAAGAATTCAATTATGAAATTTTAAACAAGTAAGACAGAGTGTGGAAGACGGGTCTTATCTCAGTTGTCTGAAAGGATGACTAATGTAGAAGACCACATACAGAAGCCAGAAACTTTTCATATGGTTCAGTAAAAAAGTTAGGTGGGTATTTATGAAAACATAGTAATATAACTTCAAATAAATTTATTTAGAGATAAGAATATTGTTTTTATTTTTATATGGTTTATTATTTTTTAATTGCAGAATGGGTATTGTGTTAGGAAGCATGAAAACAACATTAATCTCATTGTGCATCTCCATCAGAGCTCTGGGGTGAACAGGTGCATTGTCAATGAACAGTAATATTTTAAAAGGAATCTTTTTTTTTTTCCTGAGCTATAGGTCTCAACATTGTACTTAATATATTTAGTAAATGCTGTCATATAGGCTTTGCTGTTACATCTGTAGAGCACAGACAGAGCAGATTTAGCATCATTCTAAGGGGCCTATGATTTTTTAAATGGTAAATGAGCATTGGCTTCAACTTAAAGTCACCAGCTGCATTAGCCCCTAACAAGAGAGTCAGCCTATCCTTGAAGCTTTGAAGCCAAGCTCTGGTTTTCTTCTCTAGCTATGAAAGGCCTAGATGACATCTTCTTCCAATATAAGGCTGCTTCACCTTCACTGAAATGCTGTTGTTCAGTGTAGCGCTCCCTTCATTAATTATCTTTGCCAGATCTTCTGGCTAACTTGCTGCAGCTTCTATATTAGCACTTACTTTTTCATCTTGCACTTTTATGTTATGGAGACAGTTTTTCTTAAGCCACATGAGTCAACCTCAGAGCTTCGAACTTTTATTCTGCAGCTTTCTCACCCCTTTCAGTCTTCATAGAATTGAAGAGAGGTATAGGGCCTTATTCTGGATTATGGTTTGATTTAAATAAATGTTGTGGCTGGCCATTGTATGGTTATTAATTGCCCTCTGAAATTAATTTTAATAGTGTCATGTTTTAGGAAATAGGGAGTCTGAAAGAGTGAAAAAGAGATGAGGAGATGGCCAGTTGGTAGAGCAGTCAGGAACACCCATTTATTGCTAACCATCTTATGGGCATAGTTCATCATGTCCCCAAATAATTACATAGCATCATCAAAGGTCATGGATTAAAGATTATCATAGCAAATATAATAATAACAATAATAGAAATTTTGCAATATTGTGAGAATTACCAAAAAGTGACAAGAGACATGGAGTGAGCAAGTGCTATTGGAAAATTGGACCCAAATATTGGCTTGACACAAGTTTGCCACAGCCTTCAATTTGTAAGAGACACAATACCTGTCTGTGAGGCGCCATAAAGTGGAGAGTAGCCAAACCAGCCGTGCCTGTAAATTGTCCTTTCTTGTTTGAGGATTCTGGTACAAAGTTGAGACTCTCCCTTTTTCCTGCTAATCATACAGTAACAAAGAACAAGAAAAAAAATGTGTTATGAAACCAGAAGCGATTCCAAATTCCAAATGCCATATTTAAGAGGAAAGAAAGAAAGCAGAAATTAAAAACAACCAACCTCTATTTGTGAGATGAAGCCTAGAAGATGTCAGAGCTTGTTCTCAGAAATATCTTAAAACACATACTTCTGGACAGTCACAAGCACAGCCTGAGATGATACAATTAAAAACCTTGTGTGGAACAGTAAGATGGAACATGCATTGATCCCAGAAGCTCCCTAGTCTCCTTGTTTCTGAACAGCAAAGGGGCATACCTTAGTGAAGATTCACCCAAGCAAGTCATAATTCTCAGGAGCTATCTGTTTCTGTGGCAATAAAGCCAAATGAGACTTCACATGGCAAATACTCTCCAGTTGAATATTTCTCTTAGGTGGAGAAAAGTTATGTCCAATTGAACTTACGTACAATTCCTTATGAGAAAAACTCATATTTCAAAAATAAAGATGAAAACATTCTACATATGTAAATGTCATACATATATAAACAAGTATGAAGTAGGACAAACCAATTGCAAGCAACTAATATGCTTCAGAAAAAAATATGAGATATATGTGAGTAAATGTATGTGTAGATATATATACATCTATTTATATTTATCTCATTATCAATCTACCTATCAATCTAACTATTCATCCCTAATGCAGATAAAATTTTGAACCAAAATATCTGTGAGCTGAAATGACAATGGTATGGATCAATTATGTATCTATAATTTTAGATAGAGACAAGTTATAACAATGTGGAAGCAGGTTGATGCTACCACGATAAAGCTACCCTTCAGTAACGGGACTTCATTTCAGTGTCATCTGTAATTGTAACTTTATTATTTAAAGATACTCTTTAATTCTGACTGGTGATTTAAGAGAATAATTATATTTTTATTATATTTCTTCTTTGAATTAAAGGAGCTCCATAAATTCCTCTAATATAAGCAAAGACATTATAAAAATGCTTGATATCAAATCTACAGACATTTGCTTACCCTTGCCTATATTCTCTTTCATTACTGATTTATTTAACATCTTGACATAATGGGGAAATTCAGAAATACAAATGATCAAACTATAAATTTGAGATCACTGCTATAAAGTTTTTTTTTTCAAAAACCCTGCCTCCTGCCTCTTCTGAAAAAAAAAAAGTGTGGAAGTGTATTAATACTAAAATAACTCCGGCTAATACCCATTAGTTTCAACCTAGTTTCACATAGTATTTAGAAGTTGTCCCAGTTAAATCCATCAAAACACAGACTCTGCTAGGACAGGGGAGCTTTGTCCTTAAGGGCTCTTTTGTACAATTGCAGACCCATCAGATTTTCAAGTCATGGAAAGTCAATATGGAATCTCCAGGGAAGCGAGTTCTTTGCTAACTTTTCCATTTCTCTATTACTATGTTCGCCTCATTTTAACTCTCATTCAAATGTGAACAACTGCAAGAGTCCGCTTATTTCAGCGCCTCTTGACATACATTTTTTACCTGGTAGAAGATTCCAATAACCCCAGGGACCATATCAAAAATGCCCCACTTAAAAAGGATTTGCTGAAGCGCATTTGTGAACTCAGTCTCCGTGCATCCATCAGTACAAGTCTATAATTTTCCTCAAATAAAGCTTGGCCTTTGAGCATAGTTATACTTTGTATCAAAGTCATATGCAATTCTAAAAAGGCATGAGAAAAAATCAGCATCCTTTAGGCAGCTGTTCTGATCACAGAGGTCAAAGAAACGCCAACGTACTATTTCTTCCGTGCTCTGCCTCCAGTCAGAGTTGTATTACAACCAAGATTATTTTCTCTTTTAAAAACTCTCAATTATACTCTATAGAAAGATGTGGGAACACTTACTACCCTCATATAATTTTTTCGTGATGTTAAGGAAGAAAAGGATGTTTGAGTAAGAAATTTTATGGTTACTGATTATACATTTGGATCAGGAAAACCTTTTTACAATGAATAGCAAGAGACCACAATTTCTAAAAAGGGTAACTACTATGTGGCACATTATACTCCATTAACATTTTATCCCCCTTAGGTATTTCTCTCCTGTAGTAGGGCCGAGGGGTATGGAAAAATGACTGTTCTAAAAATGCAAATTCTTCTCTTGGATGCCTAACTCCTTTGTTCATGTGATGAGCACTTCATTTATCAGTCTTGAGCTATCATCAAACAAAAATCCTGCTAAAAGAAATCCAGCTGAATCTCAACATAGTAGATTTTAGACATAAAAACTTCTGTTGATGTTTGATCATATTTTATAACAAAACTGAAAAATAATTACATCATTTGAAAAATTATATTAAGATTTTACATTACCTATAGAAATAAGAATTATGAGGTTTTCATATGTTATTTATGGTAAATTTATAGAACTTAAATATTTTTTATGGTAAATTTATAGAACTTAAAATTAGCTATAGTAAACATAATTATCCTTTATTATATTTTATAAATTTTTAGTGAAATCTTATTATGTATAGATATGGTATCTGAATTAGAGTCATATATGGTATAAATATTTATGGGGAAATTTCTTTATGCATAGAATAAATACAAAAACAGAATGGGGCACAAAAAAATAAGACTGATCATAAAGATGCTATTTTACTCCTTTTTTAAAGATCTCCATTACATAGACTACAAAACGAAACAAAAACACTTCCCTGAAATAAAATGCCTAGGGCCAGAACTAACCAATGGAAATAATATATATAGTAGCCTTAACCATATATATAATTTCCTTCAAGATAATTCAGGCACTCCTTAAAATTCTTCATTCTTCATTCTTCAAAAGGTCTTCATTCTTCAAAATGTCAAAATCATGAAAGACAAAACTGAGTAAATATTCCAAATTAAAGATAGCTAACACAGCATGCAAATCGTGATTCTGGATTGGAAGTTAAACCAGAAACAATTATCTTTTTCTCTAAGGAATGGACATTATTGGGTCCATAGGAAAAAAACATTGAGAAGATTTATAGATTAGGAAATAGTACTATTTTTGAATATTCTAATTTTGATCTTTGGCTTATAAATTATAAAACAGAATACCCTTGTTTTTAAGAAACACAACATTAAAGTGCTTAGTGACGAAGTTGCGTAATATATGTAACTTACTCTCAAATGGTTCAAAAATAATAATACCTCTGAGAAATGATAAAGCAAGAGAAATGAAGTGCTAGCATGTGGGGATTCTATATGAAGGGCATACAGAGGATCTCTGCATTGCTTGAAAATTTTCTGAAAATACAAACTTATTTCGAGAAAATTTTTAAATAGAGATCTGCTTTTAGTTAACTTAGAATTTTAATATCTACTTGAAGAGTTGATTAAAATACTATGCTTTACATCTTTCTGGTGTGATGCTGCTACTAGAGGGCTCACCTGTCAGAGGATATGGATGGAGTGGCTAACAATGAAACAGTGGATTTGTATGGAACAAACAGAGGTGTTATTTTAATATTGAAAATAGTGGAAGCAACTCACTTATAATGACTGTTCTTGAAAAAACAATAATCTAATTAAACCTCACCATCATAATTTAGCAGTCCTCTTGACATGCAGTGTGAAAATAAAGATACCAAAGATGTGTGTTCTCCCAGGTTGCTTTCACCACTGGGCTTTTGTTTCTTCTCCCTGACAAGCATCCAGTGAAAAATGCAATTAGACTTAACACAAAGCAGCAGTCTAGACCTTGTTATAATCTCACTGAGATAGGAGACTAAATTGTGTACGGGTCTACGAAGCAAGACAGAACTTTAGAGCAAACAGATTAAGTGAATTTAAGAAAACTATACCAAGTATTCTGCAACTAACTTCTTTCTGAGAAACTTGATGTTTCTAACATGCCCATGTCCAGTGTAAGAAGCTACCAAAAAAAAGAAAGGAAAAAAGGAAGGCAGGGAGGAAGGAAAGATGAAAGAAAAGAAGGAAGGAAGGAAGGAAGGAAGGAAGGAAGGAAGGAAGGAAGGAAGGAAGGAAGGAAGGAAGGAGAAAGAAAGAAAAAGAAAGAAAGAAGAAAGAGAGAGAGAGAAAGAGAAAGAAAGAAAGAAAGAAAGAAAGAAAGAAAGAAAGAAAGAAAAAAGAAAGAAAGAAAGAAAAGACAAAAAGAAAGAAAACAGGTGCTAAGGAACTGAAACAAATGAACAAGCAAAACTCTGACCAGCATTATTATTATTCTTATTATTATCAATTTTAGAGACCAATGAAGAGAGAGAAAGAGAGAGAGAGGATCAATGTTACAGAGACAAATCCACCTGTTGCCTCGTTGAAACCACCACCTAGCTATGTGCCCTGACCAGGGATATGCCCTGACCAGAAATCCAACACAAGTACTTCCTGTGCATGGGACAACACTCCAACCAACTGAGCTGCACTGGCTAAATAGCATTATTTTATAAAGGTTAAAAAAATGGAAACAACCCAATATTCATCTACAGTAGAATGGCTTAATCGTATATATACATATATATTACACAATGATAGAATAAAACAAAAATAGAACAAACTCCTTTTGATAATAGTGATGAATATCATAGATGGATTGTTGAGTGAAAAAGGCCAGATAAAATGGGAAAATGGGAAATGTACCCTTCCTATAATGTTCATGAGCAGGCAAAATCAATGGTGAGAAAAATCAGAATAGTCCGTACCTTTGCAGTGTGTATAACTTATGGGACACAAGAGATCAGGGTGGAGGGATTCTGCTGTATTGGAAATGGTTTACATCTTTTTTTTAAATAAATCTTTATTGTTCAGATTATTACAGGTGTTCCTCTTTTTTTTCCCTCCATAGCTCCCCCTCCACCTGATTCTCACTCCATGCCCTTACCCCCCACCACTGTCTTCATCCATAGGAATAAGATTTTTGTCCAATCTCTTCCTGCACCCCTCACACCCGCTTCCCCCTGAGAATTGTCAGTCCACTCCCTTTCTATGTCCCTGATTCTATTATATTCACCAGTCCATTCTGTTCTTCAGATTTTTTATTCACTTGATTTAGATTCACTTGTTGGTAGGTATGTATTTGATGTCATTTTGTTGTTCATAATTTTTATCTTTACCTTTTTCTTCTTCTTCCTCTTCTTAAAGAATACCCTTCAGCATTTCATGTAATCCTGGTTTGGTGCTGATGAACTCCTTTAGCTTTTTCTTGTCTGTGAAGCTCTTTATCTGACCTTCAACTCTGAATGATAGCTTTGCTGGGTAATTTTGGTTGTAGTTTCTTGCTGTTCATCACTTTGAATATTTCTTGCCACTCCCTTCTGGCCTGCAGAGTTTCTGCAGAGAAACCAGCTGACAGTCGTATGGGTGCTCCCTTGTAGGTAATTAACAGTTTTTCTCTTGCTGCTTTCAAGATTCTCTCTTTGTCTTTTGCCCTTGGCATTTTAATTATGATGTGTCTTGGTGTGGTCCTCTTTGGATTCCTCTTGTATGGGGTTCTGTGCGCTTCCTGAACTTGTAAGTCTATTTCTTTCCCCAGGTAGGGAAAGTTTTCTGTCATTATTTCTTCTAATAGGTTTTCAATATTTTGCTCTCTCTCTTCTTCTGGCACCCCAAAAATTCAGATGTTGGTACGCTTAAAGTTGTCCCAGAGGAGGCTCCTTGCAAAACAAAAAGTAAAGAACTCATCATTGCTTCCATATATGTGTAATATTTGAGTAACATTCAGAGATTATAATCTAAGCATATATTACCTTTAACATTGTGGTAACAAGTGACTAAAAAGGCTTTCTAGCCCACCCAGTGTTGCTCAGTGGTTGAGCATGGGACTATGAACTAGGAGGCCACAGTTCGATTCCAGGTCAGGGCACATGTCCGGGGTTGCAGGCTCTATCCCCAGTGGGGGTCATGCATGAAGCAGCCAATCAATGATTCTTCCTCATCATTACTGTTTCTATCTCTCTCTCCATCTCTCCTTCTCTGTGAAATCAATAAAAATATATGTAAAAGGGCTTTCTACTTATTTAATGTCAGGTTAGTTTGTCTTTGTAAATTTTTATTTTAAATGTTTCTATTTCCCGAAAACTGTTCCGATATTATTCTATAAAATGTATTCAAATGTTGGAAAAGCTCAGAAAAGCATTTTCTCTTGGATCATATTACCTGTGCCTGTCAGTTCACATCATAGTTTGTTTATCTAGATAAATCAACTCACCACATAAAAGGCTAATAACAGTCGCATGCCACCTGAATTTCCCTTTTATTTGCCACATGAATTTGATCAATTGGACTTGAATGAAACAGTTTACTTAAAAATTTGATTCTTCTCTCCCCACTTTTAGTGGCCTCTGCCTTGTTGGTGAGTGTGCAGGTTGGGCCCCACATAGCCCACCTCTAAGCACCCAGTTTCAGTTGTTCTCAGTATACACCCACTCTATTCCTTCTTCTATCATGTCTGTCCTTTACACATGCCTCACAGAACTCCACAAATATTTGAAAGCTCTAGTTCAAGGGTAATTTATTTTAGTAAATCACAAAATAGTATTAAAACTAAGCTATAACTATAAATCTCTAAAATGTCATAAATAGTAAAATTAGTTTCAAGTTCCTAAAAGTGTAACACAAATGTACTGTGTATGATGACTTTGTAAAGTAATTCAATACACTAGAAAGTATAAAAGTAGCAATAAATATCCTACCATGTATTGATTCAGACAACAATCTGATATACTAGCTATTGTAAACATTCAGTAATTAAAACAAAGACAAAGGAATGTCCCTCTCTTGGTCCATTAGCTATGTCACATCTTCAAATCTATGACAGCCATCGGCGGTCTCATTACCTAGCTCTGAAAAACCAGGCCAGTGTTAAATTAGAAAAACAGAGTGGCCTAGTGGATATGTACATCAGTAGATTGTGAGGGAAATATTGGCTACTTTGCTCTTTTTCTTTTCCTCCAAGATGAATTTGGCCTACTAATTTTGAAACTAAACTGTATTTGGGGAGCCACAATGTAATAGAGAAAATGCTGCTTACCTCATTCCCCGAATTATAATGTCTATATTAATTAAAACTCTTTATTCCCAACCTCATAGCTTAATTAAAAAAACAAATATACATTTATATTAACTCAGTCAAGATGCTGTCGAAGTTCATGCTTTGAAGTTTTCTTGGTTCTGAACACATAGTAATAAGAGATAAATATAACAATGAAATATATAAATTATAACAAAAGTAATTAAAAGTCATTGGCTTAAATAAGAATAAGAGGAAAGAAGAAGGAGGGAGAAGAGGAAGAGAAAGGTGGAGATGAAAATAGAACACAAAGTGGTGAGCCTGGCTAAGAAATATGTCCGATTGACTCACAAGCAGACAAGGAAACTGGGAGTATAACTCATATGGGTAATATGATGAAAGGTATTCCGAGTCTTTTACTTATTAGGGTTTGAGTTTGGTATCCTCCTTGCTTTTATAAGAAAGTTGTGTTTTTTAAATGCTGTTATAGAACACTGGTGTGAAATATATATATATATATTACCAATCAGAGGCTAAGTATTGAACCAGAATTTTATTGCTATATATTTATTTCCCTAATACTAACATGGCATTATAATACTAATACTGGACAAGGCTCCGAAGATGCCAGGTAAAATGAAAGCCACATTATTAGCCAGAAGGTATAAGATCCCAGAAATAATAAGAGAAATGGAGAGAAAGAGAGAGAGAGAGAAAGACAAAATATCCAAAGTGAATGAAGAAATTTAACCTGAGACGGGAATCTAATAAACTCAAACCCTGGAAATTGGATTTAGTAATCTCAAATTTAAGATAATAAAATAATCCAAAGACATTTGAATATAAGTGTAATAAGATACAGCAAAAAGTCAAATAATGGAACACCTCCATAAAATAGAGTTGTTTATAATATTAAAATAAATGAAGGATATTCTTATATAAGCAGGGAGGATTCATAACCCACACTCTAATTTAAAAGGCAAACATGTTTTTAAGAATAACACATTAGAAATACACAGATGGCTGGCTGAGAACCAGCACTGCCACAGATTATATTGACCATTTAGCTTGGCAGTTTGTGTGCGTGTGTGAGTGTGTGCATGACTGTGTGTGTGTGTGAGTGTGTGTGTGTGAGTGTGTGTGTGAGTGTGAGTGTGCATGCACTTTGTGTGAGTGAGTATCTGTATGAGTGTGTGCGAGTGTGTATGTGTGAGTGTGTGTGTGTGTGTGTGCATGACTGTGTGTGTGTTTGTGTGAGTGTGTGTGTGTGTATGTGAGTGTGCAAGACTGTGTGTGAGTGTGTGAGTATGTGTGAGTGTGTATGTGTGAGTGTGTGTATGTGAGTGTGCATGACTCTGTGTGTGAGTGTGAGTGTGTCTGTGAATGTGAATGTGTGTGAGTGTGTGTGTGGGAGTGTGTGAATGTGTATGTGAGTGTGTGTGTAGGGAAAGGGTCTGTGGGATGAGGGGGACATTGGTATTCCAAAGATAAAAAAGAATAGTAAATAGTTTACTATTAAATGTCCTTTTTATTGAATATTTAGTAACTATGTTAACAAAATAATCACTATTGAAAACGTTTTAAAAATGTAAAAGCAGGGAAAAATGTAACAGCAATTTTAGATATAAAAAATATAAATGCTTAGCATTCTAGTAACCTCCCCAAATTACTGTGACAAATAAAATTTAAAAGAAAAGATACTGCGGGGCTATATGGTCCCTTTGATAAGATGAAGATTTAATAAAGATTTCAAAACAACAGAAATATTTGTCTATGAGAGATATGCTTCCATTATACATTCCAATTGAAAAACAAATGAAGAGAAGCATTTTGAAACCAATGGGGTGGATATATTTATAAATGATACACAATGAAGTTTCAAAATGAGCACAAAATGAAGTATGGGAAGGGACAGATAGAAAGGGAAATAAGAATTGCAGGAAATAATGAAAATATTCTGCCTTGAACCATTGTTCAGTGTAGTAACAATTAGCTTAGCAATAAAATATTTTGTAAATGTGCTAGTGTGCACTTAGAAATGGGAAACATATCATTTCTAATTGATTTTTTCCTTGTCATTTAACAGAAAGAAAATAGTGCCCCCTTTAACTAGGAGCTCATTCATTTCAGTGATGGCTTTAATGATAGTTAATCATGGTAATGGCAGTGGCTGATGTCACCGCTCATGATTAGTTCAGCCTTGTTTTTGTGTATATTTAAAACAAAAGACAGCTGTTCTCCAGAGACTTCCATGCTTTCTGCTCTATTTCCTCTCCTAAGTTACCATGCAACGTTTACCACAAGGGTATGCGTTGTACAGTTCTGCATATCAAAGCGTATAGCTTTGCAAGGTGTTAAGTACATTTTTTGTGTGTCAAAATATATGGTTATTAGTGAATTTTAAGAATTCCCCAAAAGTCTACTTCTAACACAAATTCCCAGGTGCTTCTAACCTCTCACCACATACAGACAGACAGATGCAAGAGGTCAGAGGGAGAGGGAGGTAGATAGGGGAAGATGTAAATTTTGTTGATATGAGAAAGCATTGTCTCTAATTAGATATGTTCTATATGGTGATTGCCTTTCCTAAATTATTTTCAAATCATTCAAAACAAAAACTAGAGTGTATCAATCAATTAGCTAGTTTAAATAGAAAATATAAAAATATAGAAATAATCACAGTTAAAACACACACACATACACACACCCAGTAGCAGTGGCCTGATGATCCAGTAGAGCTTCCTCCATGTGTATTAACAGGGAATAGTAATGACTTTTTAAACTTTGATTCCAGCAGGAAAAACTTTAATCTGCAAAGTATTTGCATAGTTACTTTCCCAAATGTGTCCTCGTGAAAGTCAACAGAAAGGCCATATATTCTGTAGTTGATAAAAGAGACTTTAAATGTTTTAGTTATGCATTTATGATTTGGAATATGAGGAAAGAAATTAAGATTATTCCTCTATTCATTCAGGCATATTCTGTAAATATTTTATTTCTTTGGACTTAATTCTCACTATAAAAAAAAGATTTCTGTAATTTTTCTTCTACGATTTTCTTGCTCCCTTAACCCCATTCTCAATGAGAAATTTAGCTGAATAGGTGTGCCTTTGGGAAAGACCTCTTCGAACTAAAGTGAGAGTGATTGTGTAACCCACCCCCTCATTCTTTTGACATTGTGTCTGTAAATGCAGACTCTGGCTAATGTGTAATCCTATATAATAAAAGGCTAATATGCAAATTGCCTGCTTGACCGGGAATTCGACCTAGAGTTTGACCAGGGGGGCAGGGCCGGCTGGCCAACTGCCTGCAACCCCCTCCAGGCAGTCCCCCCAACCCCAATCGGGGCAGGGACTGTCTGCCAACCTCCAGCGTCTCCTCCCCCTAGCCAGCCCAGCCTGTTGGACCCCAATCAGGGCAGGTGGGCCGGACCCCACCCATGCATGAATTAAGGCACTGGGCCTCTAGTTTGTAGATAAACAGCATATTTGTACAAGAATTCTAGGAACTAACTTCAAAAGATGTAGCTCCAACCTTCAGGCATTGCAGCTATGGGAGATTTGCTAGCCTTCAACTGTAAAACCAGTATGATGTAAAACCAGGATGACACACGCCATACCATCATCACTTGACCAGTTTTGAGGTCCTTATCCAAACAGACTCTCCAGTTCAGCACATCTAGAACGTTACAACTCCCTCCCGTTGATCTCTTTGTTCTGTTTTCTGTCTCCCTGCTTATAAAAACACTCTGCTGTAAAGGGGAAGAAGTGGTTAAATTTGAAATAGGCAAATATTTTCTTCAATTATAACTACCTGATTTTTAAACTATGAATTAAATATGCTGCCAATGTAAAAAACATAAGTGGATGCCAACAAGTGCAAAATCAAATGACTTTCTCCATTTGGATAAGCCAATAAATGGCTTTTTAAAAAGGAGTATAAAAAATGATCTTTTATACTACTAAATGCCATCATCACATCATCCTATAAATCTTGTTAAACAACCAATTGCACTTAAGAGCAACATGAATTTGATTTATAATTCAGGGAACAATTATTATAATAATTTTGCTTTAAAAATTTATACCCAAATGATTAGAGATGATAAATTTATGAAGCAATGAATAATCAACAACCAGCCTCTCTCTTTTTATTTTTTTTGCCACTAATTAGACTGTATTTAAAGAGAATTAGAAAGAATATCACAGCAAAAATCGGGTAGATATTTTTTTTTCTTTCCATCTCAAGTAAATAGATATTCCTATATTTCAAACAACACATACTAAAGCTGTATTTTTAAAACAGAGTTCCCAGAATTTCAGTTTTAGTCACTTAGGACAGGATGTTAATACAGGTCTTTAATTACACAGGAATTACAGGCCTTCTTTAATCTACATTTCTATGAAGTTTTATACAGTCTTGAAGGTAACATTTCAAGACCCAATGGGGGTTAGAAATGAACTAGGACTACTTTTTCTCCATCATTAACCATTATGATTCTTTATCTACTATTTATTCTTTTCCATTCCTGGAAGTTTCATTAAATAAAATCTCTGAGTTCAGATTCTTCACTGTATAATGTTTTTAAAACCTCGTGGCATTGGGAGGATTTAGAAATAGGAATTAGCCATTTTTTTAAATGTATCTTTATTGTTGAAAGCATTACAGATGCCCCCTTTGTTTGTTTTTGAGTTGTTTCCGACCCCCCCCCCCCCCCATTTACTCCCTCTGCCCCACACCTGTCTCTCCCAGGGCTTCATCACTCTATTGTCTGTGTCCGTGAGTTATGCATAGACGCATACAAATTCCCAGGTTAATCACTTCCCTCCTTACACTCTCACCCCCACCTTCCCTCTGAGATTCAACCGTCTCTTCCATGCTTCTATGTCTCTGGGACTATTTTCTTCATCAATTTATTTTCTTCATTAGATTCCACAAATGTGTGATGCTTATCTTTCTCTGACTGTAATTTAGCCAAATTTTAGACAAAGATACTCTTCAAGTGACTACTAGATGTAAAATCCTGTACAAATAATATCTTGCATTTACATAAGTATCCCAACATCATTTGCCAAATGCTTCACGTTTATCTGTTTATCCATCTTTATTATTGATAAATTAGAGGTCTGGTGCATGAAATTCATGCACGGGGTCTGGGGGGGGGGCAGTGTCCCTCAGCCTGGCCTGCACCCTTTCCAATTTAAGATCCTTCTCCCAATCCAGGCTTGCTGGCTCCTAATCACTTGCCTGCCTGTCTGATCATCCCCTAACTGCTCCCCTGCCGGCCTGATCACCCCCAACTGCCCTTTCCTGCCAGCCTGATGGCCCCCAACTGCCCTCCCCTGCTGGCCTGATTGCCCCAACTGCCCTCCCCTGTCAGCCTAATAGCCCCCAACTTCCCTCCCCTGCTGACCTGATCGCCCCCTAATTGCTTGCTCTCCCATGTTGGCCTGATCGCCCCTAACTGTGGCCCCCACCACCGTGGCCTTTTCTGGAAGGAAGTCAATCATCTGGAAGATATCCTTTCAACCCAGTTTAATTAGCATATTACCTTTTTATTAGTATAGATTGCATCACTAACATTGGAAAGATAAGATTAATGAATATCGTAGAAATAGTCACTTATCCAAGACACTAAACGTGTAATAACCAAACCAGCATGAGGACTCAGTTCTCCAGCTCCAGATCCCAATTCAGCAGCATTAATTATCTTCAAAACACAAGCGCAAACATCAAAGGACAGCCTCTCCAACCCTAGAGCTCTCTCTTTCCCAGGGGTCAGCCCAGCACTTCTGCCAGACAGCTCTTTCCATCTGCCCTTCCCCCTCCCCCACCCGTTTTTCTGTCCAATAAATCTCTGATCCCACTAATCCTCTTTGGAAAGCTGCTTCTCAGATGACTCAAAATAACATAAACTCTTAACTACTTATAATCCTTCAAAGAATATAAATACCTATTTCTTCCTGATAGTTAAATATGTAATATAATGTGAATAAATCAGCCATATCAATAGCCAACAAAATGCAAAACAAGCACAGGTTCAATATATTGTAAAATTCCTTTATCCTTTAGCATCAAGCTCACATGACTATTAAGAGTAATGCAATTTGTATGAATGCTCTATTGTGCATAGGAATTATATCAAACCATTTGTTCCAATTCTTGTACCCTGTAATCATACTTTCCTAAATTAACTTTAATGAAATTACTACAGAAGCAAAGATAGAATTACAAGGGTGGCCACATGTTTAATGGTTAGAAACAAATGAACAAACAAACAAAAAAAACCTCACTATGTTCGTGACAAAATATTTAAAATAATTGAGAGCTAGGCCTGCGTGGCACAGTGGTTGAGCATCAACCTATGAACCAGGAGGTCATGGTTTGATTCTAGGTCAGGGCACATGCTCGAGCTGATTCCCCGGTGTGGGTGTATAGGAGTCAGCAAATCAATGATTCTCTCTTTTTATTGATGTTTCTCTCTCTCGCTCCCTCTTCTTTCCTCTCTGAAATCATAAAAGTATATTTTAAATATTAAAATAGTAGGGAAATGCCAGTTAAGTATTGGTGAATCATAAAAAGCAAGGTACATATTATATTTTTCTGCAAAAAATACCTCATGAAATCACATTTATGCCCCCAATGAATAAAATTATGTAAAGCAAATTATGTATTTCTGTAATTTCTACAATAAATATGCATTAATTTTATAGCCAAAGAACATTCATATGGTATGAAAATTAACTATAAAAGCACATTTTATAGCTATGAATGCAAATTGAAAAAGAAGTAATGGTATATATTTCATCACTTATTTGTAAATATATATTGTCCTCCATTTTGAAAAACTAAATAGTTGAATTTAGTATGCATGAAGTAATTAAATGCAAAATTTTGAAACACTAGTAAACACATAATAGTTTAGCTTCCATAAATGGACAGAGCCAATGTCTAACCTCTCCAAAACCTGAAATTTCATAACATGTTTCTTTTAATATTTAAAATCTGATTCTTTTTCAAAGTTTTCTTTAATGACTCATTTACCATACAGAGAAATGAATATTCTGAATCATTAATTTATTCATTTATTCACTTAACTAATATGTATTACCTATATTCATTTTGCTGATCACTAAGCTAGTTACAGAACTGAAATAAAGATTAGACATACCATGCTCTCCATAGTTTAGAGTGTGTATCATTAATAATAAGTACTTATTAATATTTTATTTTGTGCTAGATGCTGGGAATGAAATAGCAAATTAAAGAAAAAAACAGGATCATTCTTATGGAACTTAGATGTCAAATTTGTAAATGAATGACTGACAGATTTTCAAACTAATATGATAGGAGCTTAGAAAGGAGAGAGGTTGTCGCATAGCGTTAGGAACGCTCCAGCTGGTCTCAGATGCCATTTCCTGCCCTCCCACAGAACATCATGTTCATTCTTCTGTAAGAGCACTCAACATCCTATGATGTAATTATCCTTTATTTTCTTAATGACGCTTTCTCTAATCATAAATAATTTATCTCATCTCTACACTTGTATTGATTAGCCCCTCACTTTCCCATTCCCTTATAGATTTTTCATTGATCTCCCTGTACTATTACGGCTAAACATTGATTAAAACTCCTCTGCATCATTTTGTTTCCTCTGAGTATTATTTATACTTCTTCACACAACTGAAATTTTGATCTCCCTGTTGTTTTTGCCTACTGATATGGGTGATTTGTATTTTTTCAATATTATTCCTTGATTACTCTTGTTAGGTTTTATAATTTATTAATTATTACAGAAAACTAATATTTAGTTTTGATCATTTTCTTTCTTGTACAATCTATAACAATTGAATTTATATATTTCATGTTTAATTTCTACCCATTAATTTTATTTTTCTTCATTATTCCCTCCATTTTATTTTTCTAGTTTCTTCAATCGAAAATTCAGATAACTCATTTCCAGACCGTCTCTTCTAACCAATTAGTTTAAAACTCTAGGGTATTTTCTTCATCATGCTGTAGCGCTACCCCACAAGTTTTGATATCCCCCCTACCTTCAATACTATTCAGTTCAGAATATTTGATATTTTAAATATAATTTTGATATTCTCAATGTAATGTATTTTGATCCTGGTTTCCTAATTATGTTACTATTTTCCAAGGGGTAAGAGGTTATCATTTGTTGATTTTACTCTTATTATCATTGATTTACTTTTGTTGCACTGAGGGCTCGATTCCTTTCTAGCTATTGAATGCTCTCTAAATCATGTCCATCCTTCGATAAGGATACCAAACATGAGTCAATTTTGGTAAATAATTCGTGTGCATTTGAAAAGAATTTGTGTTTTCTTGTTATGGGGTGATTCTTTTAATCAGATTTTAGAAAGATGTGCCAGAACTTTTCAAAATGGGCAGAGCTGTCAATTTCTGCTCTGCGGTCTTAGGCTAACTTTTGCTTTATACTTTAAAGGCATATTATAAAGTGCATATTTATAGTATGTATATATATGTGTATATATATACACATATATATATCAATACTATATATATACCTCACAATGATATATATCATTATTAAATATCACTATCTGATTTTTAGAATGCTCCTTGTTATAAAAACCATCTACCTTTGTTTGGTATTTATAACTTGGCTAACTTTTAATTTGGTTAGGGTTTACATATTTATTTTTGCTACTATTATCATTATTTATTTTCATTTTACCACTTCTTTATTTTTACAATATATCTCAGGTAATTCAAGATATCTAGGTTTTATTTTTTTTTAATCTGCCAACTTTAATCTTCTACATTTATTGTAAAGTACCAATATGTTTATAATTTTAAGGACCGTTTTCTTATTTAAATTTTCTATTTAATTCACTTTCATACCCCTTAGCCTCTCAATTTTTTACTTCTTTGGCTAACTATTATTGGATTTTTTTTTACGGTTGTTTTATTTTTTTATTTTTTTATGTTTTCTCTCCTAATATCCCATTTGCTTACACTCGTTTATTGGCTGTTGTAGACAGTTTGCATCATTGAATCATGAAAGTTTCATATAGCAGTTAGCAATTCCAGGTATGAGATCCTTTCCAATATTCTCATGTCTGCTCTTTCTGAAGATTATTTTATATATGTTTCTCTATTTATTTACATACTTCCTAATGAATTGTTTTTTTTGTTAATTAACTACTTTTTGGTTTAATGAAATCTACCGCCAAAACCCATGAAATTGATGAAAAATGGCCAATCATGAATAGCTTAAAGACAGAGTTGGCAGACTCTTCTGGTTAATTGAATGTGTAATTAGACAGAGAGACTCACTTATTCTTGGTTCTGAATAAATGACAGTATTTTGACACTGAGCTAGCATTCTTTGGATAATCAAGACTTCTTAATGGAAGATGCTTTAGAAAAGGTGGGAGCTTTTTTTACTTTGATATGTGGTACAACAAACAAGTTTCTTCACTAGCGTCTCAAGAAATGTATATTGGGAGCTTGCATGAGTAAGAGTGTACATTGGAAAACAATGTGTTCAGACTTGCATTTGCCCAATATTGCCTATCTTCCTCTCTTGCATACAATGTTGCTTAAAGTAACAACCAACATTAATTAACAATATATATTTTTCAACCATTTTCTTAAGAAGTGCTGGCTCAGTGGTCTACTTTCTAAAATATAACAAGTAGCAGTTTTAAGTGTTTTGGCCTGACATTAAAACTCCAGCTTTCAAAATATTTTACTTTTTGCAAACACTCTACTCTCAGTTCTAGGTTCCTTTATTACTTAAGATACAAACTGTAATTCTATGGGAAATGGTACCCAAAGATAGAAAGCTAAAGCAATTTTTTCTCTCATATAACGGTCCAGTGTAGACTTGTGCACTTGTGCAGTGGTCGGCAAACCGCGGCTCGCGAGCCACATGCGGCTCTTTGGCCCCTTGAGTGTGGCTCTTCCACAAAATACCACGTGCGGGCGCGCACGTACAGTGCGATTGAAACTTCGTGGCCCATGCGCAGAAGTCAGTTTTTGGCTCTCAGAAGAAATTTTAATCGTTGTACTGTTGATATTTGGCTCTGTTGACTAATGAGTTTGCCAACCACTACACTCGGGTATTCCTCTCTACAGTATCACCCAGGACACAATTTCATTCTGTATTACTACATTTGTCAACTTGATAAAATATGACTCAAACTTTTCTGCATTCTGCTTCCTTCTAAGTTGAAAGACAGAAAATGGATTGTAAGAAATACCCTTCAAAAAAAAGTTATGAAATCTTCATACAGCACCTCTCTTAACAAGGATTTTGTTTCACTGTACCTAGCGCCTGCAATGTTGAAAAATATAATCTCTATGTAATTGGACAGGTATGCTGCTAAAAGTCAAGTTGTTTTTTAAAAGAAATGAACAAGGAAAAAATGGGTATTGTAGAAACTATGCAGTTTCTGCCTACCAAAAGAATCTCATCACTTCATTTAAAAGTAGAGTTACAATAACTAAAAGTAAAACCAAGGTCATACATAATAATGGAGAAGACACAATACAATGGGAATGAAGGCGAGGGGTATCACTGATGCCAGTTGTTACACAGAGATCTCCGGAAGGCATAAAACAGACTGCAGTTATTAATATTATCTGTTAGGAACTGAAAATTGTGGGGACTACAAAAGAATATTGATAAAATGACCATATATGCATTAAGGGATGTGGTGAGTAGGCAGTAGAAAGTCACTGTTCAAGATCATTTGGGAATACTGACACATGGTCACTATAAAATGAATAAACAAATATATTTTGCAACAGTACGGATGGATCTGGAGAGTATTATGTTAAGAGAAATAAGCCAGTCAGATAAAAGAAAAATTGTATATGATCTCATTTTATATGTGGAATCTAATGAACAAAATAACTAAAGAACAACTAGAACCAGAGGCACGGCTACTTGGACTGACAGGTAGCAGGAGGGAGAAGGAGGGTGTAGACTGGAAGTGATTAGCCCATGAATATATATGCATACCCATGAACACAGACAACAGTGTGGTGAAGGCCAGAGGTGGGGGGTGCTGGGTGGAGGTAGGCAAAAGGGGGAAAAATGGGAGACATCTGTAATAGTGTCAGCAATAAACAAAAAATAATTCGATTTGATACATGAAAAATATGGATTATTCGATTTGATACATGAAAAATATGGAGTTCCTTTTTTTAGTATTAGTTTATGAGATCAATTTGTATCATTAGAAGCTGATCCAGTAAACAAAGTTAACACATACTTTTGTTAAATATCATAATTTTTTATCTCTGGATAAAATTTACCCTCACATAAGTTTTAATGCCACATCATGAGTTATAAACTTTCAAAAATTATTTCATGCTAATAAAATATGTGGTTAATTTCCTATAACAATGGCAAGTTTGAATCATGGAACTTATGAATAGTTAAGAATTTTACAAGTCAAGGTGACCTAAAACAGTTACTTTGTTTTTAATTAGAACTTGAGAAATATGTTTTTTAAAATGTGCTCTCACATTAAAATCTCTTCATGCTAATTCTTAAATTCAGAGCACACGCATCTTCCCCTTCCAAAGATATTTAAAGATAGAGATTTTTTTCTTGATGGACACATACTATCTCATCAGATCTTCGGCAATAATTATATTTTGAAATGTAGGAAAAACATAGTGCTTAAGTTAGCTTTTGCTGTGTAACAAAGCATCCTTAACTTCAGTGGCTTAAAACAACTACTTATATGCTTTTGTGGGTCATGAATTTGGACTGAATCTAACTGAGAACTAGTCTGGAAAAGACTTAACTGAGCTGGCTGGGATTCACTCCTGTGTTTGTGGTCAGCGGCTGGGACTGTTGGAACTATCAGCTGTACGGCTCTGTTCTGCATGGCCATTCATTCCCAAGCAGGTTAGCTTAGACTTGGTACATGGATTGAAGGATTTAAGTTTAGAAAAATATTGCATGTGGCAGTGAGAAAGGTGTTCCTTGTCTCTGCTTTTATCAGATTTACAAATGTATCATTGACCAAAGCAAATCACAGGACCAATCTATATTCAAAGATTGGAGGAATAAACTTTTACTTTTTATAAGAGATTCAACAAAATCACATTGCAAGGGCATAGATGAAAGAGGGGAAACTGTTTTTATTCTTTAAAAAACATAATTCCTTTTGACCTGGTAATCCCACTTCTAGGAATATAGGAATATACCCCAAGAAAACAGAAACACCAATTAGAAAGGACATATGTATCCCTGTGTTCATAGCAGCACAATTCACCATAGCTAAGATTTGGAAACAGCCTAAGTGCTCATCAGCAGATGAGTGGATTTGAAAACTGTGGTACATCTACACAATGAAATACTACGCTGTGGTAAAAAAAAAAAAAAAAAAAGAAGGAATTCTTAACATTTGCAACCACATGGATGGAACTGGAGAGCATTATGCTAAGTGAAATAAGCCAGTCAGAGAAAGATAAATATCACATGATCTCACTCATTTGTGGAATATAGTGAACAACATAAACTGATGAACAAAAACAGATCCAAAGACAGATAAGCATCGATCAGACTGTCAAACCTCAGAGGGAAGGTAGGGGAGGGGTGGGGGTGAGGATTAAGTGATTAACCAAAAGAGTGTATGCATGCAAATAAGCATAACCAATGGACACAGACACTAGGGGGGTGAGGGCACGTGCTGAGGGGCGGCAGAGGCCTGGGGGAGGTCAATGAGGGGGAAAAAAGACCTATGTACTACTATTTGTAATACTTTAAACAATAAAAAATTCCATCATCATTCATCCCCCTATACCCTTTGGCCCTAGGGAAATATTTTTTACTACCTTTATAATTTACTGCATGCAGCAATTATTTTCTGGTAAACAAATTATTTCAAAATCTCTTATTTTCTTAAAGTAACCTCAATTTAAGATATTAATAGTAATGACGCATTATCCTTTTTGTATATGCATAAATTATTTGTGGAATAAAAATATTAATATAATGTAGCAGTAGTTATTTTTTAACATTTTAGAAAACACTAGAGCTAAATTAATCAATCCAATTGATTTGCTAATTTTAGAATTATATATGTTACATGTAAGTTATATTTTATATATTTCAAATTACTCATCTTGAATTTATCATGTGTAAAAATACACATTTTTTCATTAATTGATAACAATTTACTATATTTTTAGTCTCACTTTTTAAATAGAATCCTGAATATGTATTGAGTTTTTTTCATGTCCTTCAAAATTTCATTATATCAAATAAAAATAGAGTCAAGACTAAGAAAATTTTCATGAATGCTTTTATTTCATTAGCCTCAGGGATATTTGGAGATGTTAAACAACTTTCAAATTAAGCACTTGTCTCTTAAATGTAAAGTATCTTGGAAGAGGTTCTATTTTAATCTCTACATTTTCCTTAAACACTCTTGCCAAAAATTTAGAACTAAGATGTTCACTTCCTGAAGAAATCTTGATATGCGGAAGATTTTTTGGTTTTGTTGCCATCTAGTTACCTTGGAAACCATACTCTTGGAAATGAACTGCATTGCTGAGTTTGAACGTGTACCATGGAAACCAGGAAAGAAAACCTCACCTGTATAACAGCAGATTACTGAAAATGTACGCCAAGGGGGTGGGAGAAAGCTAGACATACACATGTTTTCATTTATAATTTCTAGTTTTTAGTGTTAAACATCTTAGCTAATTAATACGCTGTAATCGTGAGCATTGAATGCAAGCCTGTCATTTCTGTGATATCTGACCCACTCCCAGCAGCAGAAGAGTAATAGCATATTTACTACAATGATGTAAACCTTCTAGCAACAGAGGACTTGGTCTTTAGCAAGCTGTAATAAAAAAAAACTTACGTTATTTTTGCATTATCTCACATTTTAGGAATGATATAAATACACAGACTAATTGTTAATTTCATGAATAAATTCAGTTGCCTGTTTACGTTTTTGAATTTATAATTAAGGTATGTAATACAATATTCTATCCAACTGCACTCACTTATTACAAGTTCCAAAATTTAAAAATCCAGAGTGATCAACAGACCCCTAAAGATGCATGCTTCCTCTGGTATTCAATAAAACTCTAAAATAGGTAGGGCTATGAAGAAATTTGCTAATAGCTTTAAGGTTGCTAAATAGATGACCTTGAACTGGGGCTATTATCCTGGATTATCCAGATGAGACCAGTGTAATCACACGAACCATGTAAAGCAGGAGAGAAATGCAAAGGACTGAGCTGGAGAGATGTGGCAGAAAAGGGAAGCAGCCGAAGACAGGAGGCAGAGAGGTAGTTCAGAGAAATGTAAAGCCTAAGAAGTCCTTGCCCTGGCCTTGAAGCCGAAAGAGTAACTAGCAAGCCAAGGAATGTCGAGACCTGTCAAAGCTGAGAATGTCTACTGACCAACAGCCAATAAGGAACCAGTATGCTGAGTTCTACAACACTATGGCCCTGAATTCAGCCATCAACCTGGATGAACAAATATATTTTTCCCCACATCTTGCACTTACGACAGTTGTAATTAACTAATCGTGTGCTGTTTTTTTTTTAATATTTGTGTTACCCGCTAGAATGTTCTGTAATAAGAACATTGTTCACTTCTATATACCTAGCACCAAGCCAAAATCTGAAATTTGAGTAAATGTTTGTTGATTGAGTTAGAGTTAATAAGTAAACGGTAGAACTATATTAGTACTTTTTAAAATGATACAGAATATAACCTTTGCATTCAAGAAATTTATAATTGTTTCAAAATTGTAATCTAAATACCCACACCAGTATGAGATAAAAGAGATATAAATCATAAGTTCCATAACAAAATAGATTTTAATTATCAGAGTCAATATGGAGAGTATCCTGAGCAAAGAAAATTTCTGAGGACAATATATTTCTTAAACTTTATCTTTTTTTGTTGAAAGTATTATAGATGTCCCTCTTTTTCCCCAATTGACCCCCTTTATGCCACACCCATCCCCCATGCCAGGCCTTCACTGCTCTATTGTCTGAGTCCATGGGTTATGCATATCTATATATATAAAAGCTTAAGTGACCATTACAACGGAACCATCAGAACGACCGGTCACTATGGTGCACACTGGCCACCAGGAGGCAGATGCTCAACACAGGAGCTGCCCCCAGCCCATAGGCCCCGATCGCCAATGGGACCTGTGGGCCAACCTCCCAGTTCCTCCCCCGGCTGGCAGGTGCCAATTGCCCAACCGGGGCCTGGCCCCAGGCTGGGACTGGGAACCGGGGGTGAGTGGTGGCAGATGAGGGTGGTGAGGGAGCGAAGCATGGAGGCAGGGAGGCGGGGATTGCCAGCCATGCCTAGGGACCCCACCAGTGCACATATTTCATGCACGGAGCCTCTAATGTGCATATAACTTCTTTGGTTAATCCCCCCCACTCCCCACCCCACTTCCCTCTGAGATTCCTCAGTCTGTTCCATGCTCCCATGAGTAAAGTTTATAATTGTTATTGGGAGCCTCAGTGGATTTACAGTGTAGGGGTCCTTGGTCAGATAACATTGGCTTTTAAAAAAATATCCCTCCAAATAATTTTCAGTGCCTGGAGCTAGATAAGGCACAACATAGTCATGTAATTTAATCTAAAACAAAGAATATTTCCTACCAGCCTAAGAATAGAACTGTGTTTTAGGAAAACCTGTTATAGTACACTCCACCGGAATCATGCGGACAGCCTTAGGCTAAAGTTGGTGGTTCTTGAAACGAAAGCTTTGATTTGCTCATTGGCTAAGATGTCTTTCTGTATTAGAATAATTTTTTTTATTTAACTCACTGCTCAGTAAGAAATTCTAAAATGTACTCAGGTATTTCAACTCCTCATCTGGAGGCGTTGAAATACCTGAGGCGCACACTGGAGCTAATGACATGAACTATGTGTCAGGATATTCATATTTATAGCATGCTAGATTAGAGATACCTAAGACCAAACTGGAAGCTGCCAGTACTCTTAAAGTCTAGCCTAGAATTGCCATCACGTTATTTACATCATCCTCTATTGGCGGCAATGCAAAGAGAATGGGTGATGTTAGGCCACCTCTAATCCTCCACAGGAAGGTATCCCTTTCTAGTCAACTAAGATCTTACTATTGTTCTCATAATTTTTAGCAATTTTGTTGATTTGTATCATGCTATATATGTGTTTTCAATGTACCTTAATTCATTATTGCATTAGACAGTTAAATATGTATAATAATCTCAAAAAGTAGCAAATACTATATGCTTTACCAGTTAGGGGTGTTAGAGAAAGTCTGATAAATAGCACCATCTTCCCTTTCTATGTTCTATGCTGGTTGAGAGATGCAGATTAGCGATGAAAGCTAAGGAAATGTCAACTTTATAACTAAAAAAATGTGATTTTTGAAGAATAAGGCTCATATCAGTGCACCACTGGGTTTCATAAAACTGAGCCCCAGATTTCAACTTGCCATACCAGGTCCAGAGCCACTGCCCGCATTGCAGAAAGCAGAGCAGAGTGTATGCTCTCTGCTTTCAATCCAGCTCTCAAGAGAAATGAGGAATTGTGGGTGGGTTTCACATGCCGAGTGTCTCTTTTCTTTTCTTTTCCCCGGGAAAGAATTGTGTAGTTTGATGAAGAGATGCCAAAGAAAGTAAAGGAGTAAGTGTAAGGCAACCATGTTCCCACCACTCAAGCGCGCGCGCGCACACACACACACACACACACACACACACACACACATTTGTCAAAAAGAATATCAGGAATCAAAGAGGTTAAGAGATTATAAGAATTGAAAGGTAGTGAGTTACAAATTAAGATGCTAAATGTGCTAGATCTGAGTATTGCAAGCTATTTGCAATGTGGTATACTAAAGCACTAGAATAAACTTTGTTATGAAGAAATATATTTACCAAAGCACCTGCCACAGGTATTTGCTGTGGATTGAATGTTTTTGTCCCCCTGGAAATTCATATGCTAAAACCTAATCCCTCAAGTGATGGTATTTGATCCTGGGGCCTGTGGGAGAGGATTAGGTCATTAGTACCTTCATAAAAGGGATTAGTGCCCATATCAAAAAGACACCAAGATGTTTCCTGGCCTCTTCTGCCATGAGAAGACAGGGGAAGATAGTTGTCTTTAAAGTAGGTATTGGGACAGAGTATGCTCACACCTTGATCTTGTATTTCTCAGCTTCCAGAACTGTTGTTCACAAGCCACCCAGGCTATGGTATTTTATTATATCACCTAAATGGACTTAGGCAATCTTCCAAAATGCAGTCACTTTATTTACTTTGGTGGCATCTGATATCCACCAGGTAATTGCAAAACTTTATAGACTGTTGGAGTTTTTATATTGGAATGCTTATGCCAGTGTTTTCTTAGTGTGTTTTGTGGCAACATTTGCTCAGAAGAATGCCAAGAAAAGGCTTTATTTGGAAAATTCTAAAGTTATTTCTAAATTTTCCTCACCATTTTAACAGATGTCTTCATGAGCAAACTTTCTCCAACAGAATATTTACAATGGCATCTGGGTAAAGTTTGCAATTGAACTCACAATATGGTTTTGGAAATTAAATGTGTTTTAAATGCCATGGACATTTACAACTGCATTAAGATGTTTAGCTGAATAAGGATTCCTGACAATACTGGGAAAAAGTTGTCCACAGTTTTTTGTTTTGTTTTAAAGGAGTCATGTGACATTAATGATATTTTCACATTTCTTCCTTGCTATGAAAATATTATATATCTATGCACACACAAACACACACACACATCCATCAACACATACACACACACAGAGGGAAGTAGAGGTATAGTAAATGGGTGGTGGGAAGGAGGAAAATGTGCATTGAAGCCAATAATTTTAAGTGTTTGCTTGGATCAGAGAAAAGTAAAACTACTGAACAAAATTTATTCTATTGAACAATGATTTAAACTATTGAACAATTATTTGAAGTTAGCCAGCATTGACAGCCATTGTTTAGTAATCATGTAGTTCATAAATAAAATCCTTGACTATTGGATCAAAGTTTTCTGTAAAACTTTCTATGATTTTTATAAATTCAAAATAAAAGATACTTAAGCAGGCTATACAGCCATCACTAGGTATCAACAGGAAAAGTGTTGGGCCCCAGGGGACACCGGGACACTAGAGATTAGTCAGTGGATTACTTATTATATATATTTTAGATCTGATTTTTATAGATCTGCGACATCTTTGACAATCGGACTGCAATTTTCTGAACATAATACATTTGACTGTCTTCTTTGATGTGTATATGTCTCTGTGTTAGGAGAGAGCAAGCAATATGCTATTTAGAGAGGATAGTTGGAAGAGAAAACCCTGCATCAGATGATTTCTTTATATGTCTTGGGATCATTAACTACTGATGGAGAAGAGTTTGATGCATTGAAGGCATTGTATAAACAGGCAGGAACACTGTCTGATTTTATTCTCAGTGATATGGTTTTTCAATTTAGGGGGCTAGAAATGAAAGCCGGGAGCAACTAAAAACTATTTACATGGTGAGTGTATATTTACACAGTGAGAACATGCATTGAGAATTAAAACTGTAGAACTAGAAATCTATCCTGAAGTCTAGTTCAAGGTAAAGGAGTCAAAAACTGGGTATATATTAGAATGAAACAGGGAATCACTGCAAGGGCTAGAGTAAATTAAAATAATTTAAGTTGCTATTTTAATTTCCCCAGGCTCATGTATATTGACCAGCAAATGGATGGTGCCCAAGTGAATAGGATGGGTAAGCGCAAGGTCATAGACTTTGAGTGCTATCAAAGTAAAAAAAATGCAAGTTCCTGAAGAGAAACTTGGAAGCATATGCTTTATGATTAACAGCTTATATGTCTGCTCTCTGCCAACCCAAGAGGTTCACAAGGCTCTCTTACCCAAGAACAGCACTATTGTTCCCCATCATGCGAGTAGGTCTGACCTATTATTTCACACTTAGACTTGAAAGAGCAAAAGCTTCCTAGTGACTTACACCCTCTCTGGTATATTATGTTCCATTTTAATAAAAAAAATCTCTTAAAATAAATAATATTGAGAGAAAGATATTTTGGAGGCCAGGAAATGGGAGCTTTGCTGGGGTAGAAAGAGGAAGGGCCCTGGAAGCTGAATTTAACTTTGCTGGTTATTGCACGAAACCAGGGAAGTTACTTAGTATTTTAGGATCCCCAGGCTATATATATTAGTACTGATAAAGCTTTATTGTCTTTTTTTTCTAGTTCAATTCAAGCAGAAAGTGTATAGACTGGAATCAGTAAATGTCAGAGTACTCTACTATCTGATTCTCTCTGACCGTCAGGTTAGCCCCAGTAAGCCCAGCTGTTGGGGACAGTACTCAAGTCTGCAGCTCTCTGCAAGCTATATCTGCATTTTGCATAGGTAGCTGGAAGGAGGAGGTACCACCCGCTGATGGGCTCCTGCAATAATTCAGAAATGGGAATGTAAGTGGCCCAATAAAACCTACCAAATGCAATGCGAAAGGAGAGACCCTATTTTCCTTAACATCACCTTTGTATGCATGCCTATAGACATGACTTATTATGCTTTACTGGCTGACTTTATTTTCTGAATAAAATGAAAGTGAGTCATTATAATGAAAGTCTCATGTTTTAACTTACCATTAAAAAAACTGGTAAATATAAATCTTGCCCTCCACTCATTCACTCAAATAAAGAGCAAGCGGAATAATGGCATAAAAATATTGTAGGACAGTATTGTAAAACTTCAATAGAAGACCCATTTTTTTTCCATAGTTAGCCATAGAAAATTAGATAGTATTTACATTAAGAAGTGCACAGTACTGTACGTGGTAGCAAAGTATATATTTCTCCTTGCATCAATGATTTTAGCTATCATTTATGAAATGCTTATTACATGACAGACACAATAGAAATAATTTTATATTTTCACACAATCCTCCCTTCACCATCATTAACAAGGTTTTTTAATATTTCTAGCACTCAAGAAGGAAACATAAAGCTCAGGGCAGATATTTAACTAGCCTAAGGTCATACATCTATCAATACTGGACACTGATGTGTATATAAATGACCTGGAAGCTATTACTTAAAAAAAAAAAAAAGACTATTTTCCTGAATGGCTTTATATTGTAAGAGGAGCTGCTGGATGAGAGGAAGCTCCGTTGCATGATGATTACCATCACTTATCTCTGGTACGTGGCCAAAGTCTCACGTCCGTTATCCCTTTTACCACACGTTGCAGCCAAAATCAACTATTTGCCACCTCCCCTTTCCATATGGAAAAGGCCTCTTCCCTTTCAAATACCCCATGCTGAGTTCTTACATATAATTTTAAAATTATCTCATAAGACTCACCTTTCCTAAAATCTTCCCTGAGACTCCGAGGTGGTTAGTATATACGTACTCAAGTGCACGCAACGTTATAAATATACAGCTTTGTCAGCACGCCTTAGCTTCCATCCTGACCTCAGGTACTTCTCAGTCCATAACTACTCTCAAATTTTGTTTCCGGAAGAGCTTGTGCTGCGTTAATTGCCTTTTATGCTTTTACAGCTCTTACCACCCTACCTGCACCCAGCACACTACCTCATGGAGGATGGTGCCATGGTGGTATTTTTAGCATGTTTACCGGGGTGTGGACCTCCGTTTTCAGTCATATCGCTGGATTGCAAACATTTCCTGTGAAGCCCTGTGTAGCCTGCCAAACTGATCTGACCAGTGCATGGGAAGTAAAGACAGATTTCACTTCTTAGGTTAAAGGCAGCTCGCGACCTGCCTGCCCACTTTATTCCCTGAGAGCGTTGGGCTGATGGCCCCCGTTTAACTGCTCTGACATAAAAAAAAAAAAAGATAAATGCTTTGACATACTACATTGCTACTTTTATCAAATATTAATGTGAGTGGCATCAGATGTGGCTCTGCCCTCGTGCAGTTGGACAAGAACACTTGGTTGTCTTCTCTAAATGCGCTGTGATAAGGAGGAACATGCTCAGGCGTACCAACTTTCCTTCTTCGCTTGGAAACGAACAAGACGATTTGGGGTCAAACATCCAGGGTAGATGTATTTTTCTCTTTCTTATACATAACTTCACTTATTCGTGGCCTCCCGGTTTTATTTGTTTATTCATTTATTTGGCCGGATATGCGATTTTTAAAATACTGTGTGCAGCTAGGATTTGTTATGACAAAACGATGTACTTAGATACGCAATTGTTTTTGGTAGCTCACTTATTTCTTTGTAGCTCAGTTTGATCTTGTCAGACATAATGTAGATTATTATAGCAGCAACAATCCAAATTAATTACATATGCTCCAATTTCCGATGTTGTGCTACTCTAGAATGCAATAAGGTTTTGATTTCACACTTAAAATTTCTTAATAAATAATCTTCAAGTCCCTATGCACAAAGCTAAAGCCATAACCTAAGTTTTATTACTCCTTAAATGTTTAATACTGAAGAAATTTTAAAATAAATAATCAACTAGTTCTAATAAAAATTTCACAGACTTGGAGTACAAACAAAACTTGTTAACATATATAACAGCTTAGGGTTTATAGGGTCTAGTTGATATAACACATTGTTTTAGATTTAAAAAAGGATAACTGCTCTAATATGCCACATAGCTACCTTTTCAAATGTTATCTTGTGTGAGATCAGATGTGGCTGATCAGATACAAACCTACTACCTTAACACTTCGGAATATGCTATTATATAAAATAAATTTAATTGGCATTAACGTTTAAAATAACTATGGCATAGTGTTAAGTAAACAAACTACTAGCATGCTTAAGAATGCGGATTCTCTGATGACATAGTTTAATCACTTTCTTCATATAGGATAGAGTGAAATACATACGGCACAATGATTTATAACAGGGCTGGAAAACTGTGGCCCTCAGGCCACACTGATGGCATCTTTTTTATAATTAAGCTGTATCAGAACACAGCCATGGCCATTAATTTACTAGTACATATTGTCGGTATCTGCGTTCATACTTGACTCAGTTAATTCTAACCTTAACCTGCACCACGGATTAGAGTTGAATAGAGCAAAGCTGAGAAGTTTATTACAAAGATCATATAGGCCCCAGTGCCTAAAAGTACATTATTTGGTCCTTTACACAAAGACTTTGTTGACCTCACATTGAGAACATGGGCATTTAGCCAGAAAACACGGTTCTGCCATTTTATAATTTATAATCTTGGCCAAGTTATATACCTTTTCCTTAGTTTCCTTTAAAAACTTATTTGTAGTATGAAGATTATAATAACACTGATATTAGGCTAATTTGGTGTTTAAATAAAATAAGATACATACGTTGCTTCATCTGGCATCTGCTACAGAGAAATTGTTCAATAAAATATCAAGATTGTTGTTTTGTTATTTATATTTTTCTCTTAATGTCTGAGCAGTATCCACATATATGTAAATTAGATTGTCAATATTTATATAATAAAATTGTTCAATTTTAATGTAGTTCCCACCTAGGCAAAGAGATTATCTTTGTGTGTTATCATATGTAGAGTATCATAAATGTGCATTATTTAAAAACACATGTATGTCTCTAAGGTTTGATATATTTCCCTCAGAGATTTTTTTTAACATATTTGGAGTTGATATATTCAGTTTGAAGAAATATGAAGGTCGATTTGGGTAATGCTAGTATTTTAGGACAAGGCTGGTATTCACATTAGAGGTTAATAATGTAGATTTCTCTAACATTAAGTGTATTTTTTATTAAATTCTCAGTGAAATGAATGTTAGGTTTCCCCAGAGCATCACCTCGCCATAAACTGCAGCTATATAAAAGTTCGATACTAGTCAGCCTCTAATGCCATTTTTAAACTATGTTAATGCCTGAAAAAAAGGTCCCAGGCATTCCTTCTCTCCTCTAAAAAGAAGAATCAAGTTCACCTGCACATCACTCTTTGCACAGATGGCCTCCATTCTGTTGCTGGGTTTGCTACACTGAGGTGTTCAGGGTTTGTGATTTTCTTCTAACTGTCCGTGAGCCTATGCCAGTGACAGGGTGCGAAGGGACTAAGCTCATAATGGACACAAGGGCAGCCCAGGGTCATACCAGTGCAGGTGCTAAATATGGATAGAGATGAATGCAATATTGTGGAATTTTCCATATATCTAACTTTTTAACTTAAATTCTTTATTGTTTAAAGCATTTCATATATCTCCTTCCCCCCCCCCATTGACTTCTCTTTGGCTGCTCTCACCCCCCAGCACATGCCCTCACCCCCCTACTGCATCTGTGTCCATTGATTATGCTTAAATGCATGCATAAGAGTCCTTTGGTTGATCTCTCAACCTCCCCCCTCCTACCTCCCCTGCCTTCCCTCTGAGGTATGAATGTCTGTTCTCTGTCTCTGGATCTATTTTTTGTTCATCAGTTTATGTTGTTCATTATATTCCACAAGTGAGTGAGATCATGTGATATTTATCTTTTTCCTGCTGGCTTATCCATGCTGTTGCAAATGGTAAGAGTGTGTTTTTTTTTTTTTTGTGTGTGTGTATGTGGTTTTTTTTGTGTGTGTTCTTTTTTGTTTTGTTTTTTGTTTTTGTTTTTTACAGCAGTGTAGCATTCCATTGTGTAGATGTGCCACTGTTTTTTAATCCACTCATCTGCTGATGGGCACTTAGGCTGTTTCCAAATCTTGCCTATTGTAAATTATGCTGCTAGGAATATAGGGATGCATATGTCTTTTCTGATTGATGTTTCTGATTTCTTGAATATACTCTAGAAGTGGGATTATTGGGTCAAATGGGAGCTCCATTTTTAACTTTTTGAGGAAATTCCATACTGTTTTTCACAGTGGCTGCACCAGTGTGCATTCCCACCAGCAGTGCACGAGGGTTCCTTTTACTCTGCATCTTCACCAACACTTGTCATTTGTTGATTTGTTGATGACAGCCATTCTGACAGTTGTGAGATGGTTCCTCATTGTCATTTTGATTTGCATCTCTCTGATGATTAATGACTTTGACCATGTTTTCATACGTCCCTTGGCCTCCTGTATGTCCATTTTCTAGAAGTGTCTATTTAGGAACTTTGCCCATCTTCTGATTGGATTGTTTATCTTCCTTTTGTTAAGTTGTATAAGTTTCCTAGACATTTTGAAGATTAAAACCTTATCAGTGTAACATTAGCAAATACGTTTTCCCATGCAGTGGGCTTTCTTGTTATTTTATTGATGGTTTCTTTTGCTGTGCAGAAGCTTTCTGTTTTGATGCAGTCCCATTTGTTTATTTCCTCCTTAGTTTTCATTGTCTTAGGAGCTGTATCGGTAAAGATATTGCTATGACATATGTCTGATATTTTGCTGCCTATGGATTCTTCTAAGAATTTTATGATTTCCCATCTTACATTTTAAGACCTTTTTCCATTTTGAGTTTATTTTTGTGTATGGTGTAAGTTGGTGGTCTAATTTCATTTTTTTGCATGTATCTGTCCAATTTTCCCAACACCATTTATTGAAGAGACTGTCTTGACTCCACTGCATGCTCTTGCCTCCTGTGTCAAATATTAATTGCGCATAATGGCTTGGGTCTATGTTCTGTTCCATTCGTCTATATGTTGGTTCTTGTGCCAGTACCAGGCAGTTTTGAGAACAGTGGCTTTGTAATAAGCTTGATATCCACATTTCTAATTTTTGAAGCCCACAAGTAAACCTAAACAATTTCTCAACAATGGTTGTTGAAGTTTTTCAAAAATCTGGAATACTATATCCTTTTTATATATTTACTAGAGGCCTGATGCACAAAATCTATGTAAGAGTAGGCCTTCCTTCTCCTGGCTTCCGGCACTGGAGTCCCTCTGGCACCCAGGACCCAGGCTTCCCTCTGGCCACTGGCAGGCACCCAGGACCTTCCCTTGCAGTCCCAGCTTCGTCTGGAAGGTTGTCCTGGAAGGACATCTGGTCTAATTAGCATATTATACTTTTATTATTATAGAAGATGTTATCTGCATGAAGGTAATGTCTTCACTATATAGAATTGCCAAAACAATTTCTTTCTTCTTGGAAAAAATATCATAACATTATTTTCTCTGTTAATATTTCCCCTAATTTTTTTCTCTAATTTTTTTCTTTAGTGTTCTTTGAGAATGCAGTGACCTAGAATCTTACTTGTTATGAAATTTGTCTCTATGTTTATTAAGACTAGTGGCTAAACAACCTAGAATTATGTTAAAGTGTGAGAATATAGAAGCACATGTGCTGGGAGTTTAGTTGTAATATCTTACAAGGTTATTTCTTTCTGTATGCTAAGCATATTTTCACAGGTCTGCCTAAAAACTCAAGAGGCCTTCCTATTCAGCTTAACTCTTCAACCATTATTAAGCACCACATGAGAAAGTCTAGTATTCCCGGGGATCCTTTTTTAATTCAGATAGTGCTCCATATTTATTTAAGTTTCTATAAATCAATAAGCACCTTACATAATTATTAATGCAACTGGATGCTGACTATGAGAGTTTTAAAGGCACTCTAGAAACAGCATTACTTAGTATTCATATTTGGTGTTCATATATAGCACAGAGAATTTTCAAGCAATTTACAAGCTGTCAGGGATCTGTGAGCCACTGATCAAAATTTATTGAAAATTGGAGGGCAGGAGAAGGTAAGAGCACAAGCTCTAAATGGAGAAATGTGGTTTGTAGCCAAGAAATAAACTCTTGCGTAGTATTTTCTGCCTGTGTGCCCTGGAAAATTATGTAGAATGTAGATTATTGAATAAATTTTCTAGAAACTACATCAAAAGAGAAACAAAAAATGATAGAAATTTACAGGGAGGCTGAGAGGGCATTTATGATCACCTGGTTTGTCACCCTTTGCCTGTCCCTGTAAGTTTAAAAATACTCTTTAAAAGACTTAGAGATGAACTACTTAAAAAACACGCACAAGAAAATCAGAAGAATATTATTGCACAAGAGAAGCATCAGAGATGCTAGAGGTGAGAATGATCTGAATAAGGATCACACACACACACACACACACACACACATGCATACATTCTCACACACACACACAAACACACTCACGCACACACTCACACACAGTCACACACGATGTGCACACACACACTTGACCATACAAAGAAAGGTTTTGAAATAAGAGGGGCTGATGAATGATTAGTCAGAACATCAGGCAGAGCTGGGGCTAGCCCTAGGCATCTGAAAGGAATGATGAGCCAACATAAATTATGAGCAAGTTCTTCAACTTACTAAAAGCAAAAAGCACTCATACAATTCAACCAAATCTTTCACAGTTTTACATACTCAGATTACCTTGCAAACACATTTATTTAGAGGTAAATCATCAAAGCTTTTTAAAAAAATCAAATTTAGTTTTAAAAATGTGACTCTTTAGACCCACGCCTCACTGTTAACACGGCATTCACAGAGCCTTCTCTTTGTCCCCTATGCATTCTTGCCCTTATTTTTGCTGGTGTGTAGTTTAATTTGTGCCACGGGAAAGACATGTTCTGATGTGCAGTGACTTTAATAACCTATCGGTAGGCAAATTTAAAACAGGAAGTACCTGCGGCCACCTGCCCCGAGGTGCGCTGACCATGAGGCACAGTGGCATTCATTTGACATTACGGTTTTGCAGCTTGCATTTCCAGTCAATGTGCCTCAGATCATTTTTTTTTTCAGGTCTATTAGTTTGTACTTTTCAAAACTGAATAACATGTTCTTGTTTTTGAAAAAGTTGTCTCACTCTTTTAGGTTCATACTTTTTTTTCCATTACACACTATTTATTTTCTTTTTACATATGTCTACTATACATATTTCCACTCCATCACTCTCTTCCTGCTGTTTCTTCTCCTTCATGTAAATTGAGTTTTCAGTTAAGCAACAGACGTTAGCTCCAACTGAATATGTCCCCATACATCTTTTCATTGATAATTTTTTATAATTGTCATGTCCAAAACTGCTTAACTTAACACATAAGATAGATTTTACACCAAGTAGCGAACTTCTGTTGAATATGTAAGTAATCATCGTGATTCGGATAAAAGTTCTGTAACACATTGTCCCTCATTTCTTCTTCTGCTTGAAGTCCGAGCGTCATTAAATTAACTGACACAGAGAGGGGTATACCTGCCTAAGCATGAACTCTGTGGTCCATATGTATGCTGCCCCAATCATTACGGACACTATCAATTAATTGGGTTTCTTAAATTAAAAGTTTAGACAAAAGACTATTATTTGGGAACATTTCAAACCATGTAGACTGTTCCCCATCCCCTGAAGGCACATGCTGTTTTATGTGAGCTTGTGCCTCTCTATGCCTAAGGTGACGAACACCACTTCCTGGACTTCACGATGCCTCACCATCCTCACAAGCCAACCATGAACACTGCAAGATACTCTAGATGGCACTTATTAAAAGAGATTCTTGAAACTTACTTGGTCCCTTTTCTCTTATTTTGTGTGGAAGGATCTTTTTGTCTTTCTTTTTTAAACCCCATAAGAAACACTTCTTCCAGGATAAGAAAGTTCAGGCCTTAAGGCAATGACCCTAGCCTTACACACCAGGAAATAAAGAAAATTTTCTCCAGGGTGCTTACTCTTTTATCTCTTCTGAGTACCCTTTGACCCCAATAAAGTGGGGTCTGTCTTAAGTGCTGTCTCTGTGGTTTTGTTTGTAACTCTTTGTTCACAGTGATTTATTTTTAAGTCAAAAATTAAATGGACACATCTTTCAGCACACCTCATAATCCTTGATCATGTTCATCTATTTTAGTCTCTCAACGATTTTCTTGCGCATTATTGTGCAAATACAATAACTTCTTATTAACTCTTAAAAGACCAGCATTATTTCCCCTACAATTATCAAAAATCTGGTCTTCCCAGGACAGGAGTATACCCCTTGTGTCCCTCCTCCCTATCGCTTTTTCCCTATAGCCACTGGCAAGATGCTCAATGATATTAGGAAGAGACAAATTCCATTATAACAAACTTTAAGAACCAGTGAAAACCTCATCTGAGAATTAAATAAGTTAACCAGTGACTATGGTTGGCTAATGCTCTATTTACGGGATTTGTCTCATGACAATAATGGGATGGTACCTGAATGCGATAATGCCATCTTAATGAACACGAGGGAGAAACTAGGTGAGTAAAACCAGCCCACTTTGTAAACACGCCACCAGGTGGGGTAATTAGTTAATCCAAGTACCCATTAAGGCTATAGAGAGAATTATCTATCCTCTGGCACCTGGTAGTCAGCATAAGCATATTTATCTCAAGTGTGTATTTTAGTCCCAGGCCGTTGCTACCTAGCCAAATGAGGATATGCCCCAAAGTGGTTTAGCTAATTCAAACCTCTTCTGGCCACATTGCCTGGAAATTAACATGCAGGCGTTAGTCAACTGCCTTTTTAAGAATCAAATGTAAAAATGACATCAGTTTCAGCACATCTAAACAGTACTACCCTAAAGTGAGAGAATGCTATCCGTTCTACGCTTTGCAAGCTCTAACAAGGTGATAAAAACTGTGTTATTTAGAGCATTCCTTACAAAAAAAAACAGGCAAGTCCAGTTCCTGACAGCACAGAATCATGCTAACTTTGCATTAAAAGTTTACATAGAAAAAAATGAAGAACATAGCAGTAATTAGCTGGAATCCAAAGCTAAAGCCCAGAAAACGCATGCAGTTTGCCAAGGACCAGGGTTTGTGCCACAGGCCATACAGCTTCAGAGAACATGTCTTAAGACAGGTTAGAGCCTCCCCCTTTCCGTGTCTGTGCCCCAGTTTCCTCCTGCTCCTAATTTACTGCAGCCAGAAGAAAAAGAATTTTGTTTTCGACGGGGCAAAAAATAAATCAGTAAATAAATAAATAAACCACAGGCATGCTGTGGTTTCACTAGTTTGCATTCATATAAGGGAGAGTGATCCTTATAATTTCCTTCTCAACCACCGCTAATTTCTGTACTTATAGCTGAGTAGCATCATCAGAATTGAGAAAGCTGGGACTACTTTAAAATTTGTCAATCTTTCATTACTTCTAATCTCTCAATCCTAGTGGCTTAAAGGAAAGAAGAACTAACTCACTATCTAAAAAATTCTTTCAAAAACAGACAAATGAATGAAATCTAGAATGCTAACATGTGTGATGATGTTAGATGTGAACTAAACTTTCTGGGAAAACAATATGAGGATTATATTTTCAAAGTGTGTTCTTTGGCCTTAAAATCCCTGGGCTAGAAAAAAAATATAATATATGCAAAGGAAATGTATGCATGTGTTTTCTAGGGAGTGATAAATACTGAGACATATTCAGGAATAAGGCATGTAAAATGTTCAAATTGTAAAGTCTCATTTTAAGTGGGTTGGTCTACTTTATTTTAAATTGAGTTAATCTTTTGTTCAAAATTAAGCAAATAGTTTCTGAAATTAGTTTCTCAAATTTTACAGTAACACATTCCCTTGTAATAAAAAGTGATAAACTTTGGGGCAAAAGTACACACTTTTTAAATATATACTCCTTGTAAGGACATTTAAACTCTGTTTGATTCTCATATATATTATAGGATGAGACTGAATCATGCTTAGAGCAGGGGTAATCACACAATGACATTATGGAGACCCTTCCAAGATTCTGTAACTCTGCAACCCACATTCTTTCCTGAATCTTTATTAAACCACATTAGTTTCTTTTCTTTACCCCAGAATAATAGTTCATAATGTCCCCTGACTTTTCCCCATTAGCCTAATTTAAGCAAGTCAGTTTCTTGATCTTTACCTTTCTGTCCAGAGTTATGATTAACCTTTCCAAGGATGGTGTTTGTTTTAGTTGGTATTATATATATGTCGCCTTAGGTTTTATGGAGAAAAGACACAGTATAAATCTAATATATGTGTCTTACTCCTAATTGGGACTTGCACTGAGTAGAAACATTCAAGGTTGAATCCTCATTGAACTTTTTCCTGCGCTGCTCCCTATGATTCACTGTACCTGTGCAGCTGGAAATAAAACCTATCAGGCTCCCAATAAAACTTGATGAGTTTTAGAACACATTCTACGACTGCTCATTTAAGATATGCATTACACCGAGGTTATTAGGACACTCAGTAAAGGCTGGCTAAATCCTTTACAACAAAGCTCAAGCTTTAAGACACTGGCCTGTGTGAGAGCAGACGCTGTGGTTAGCACCCTCTACTGGTTGACTTTGCAAGTGTCACTTTTCTCTGAATCATTAAGGTAGAAATTTATTTTCAATGTTTCTGAAATGTCAAACAAACAAAAAACTGGAGCAAATTTCTTATCTAAATGATGATTAAAACAGTAATGGGACAAACATATTACTCTTAAAATCATTTTTATCCATTTTGTTTGAAATTTTAAAAATTAGACCACAATTAAAAACAATTTGCTTTCCAGTTTGATTTTTTTAAAAATTAAAAAAATCAATTGTCCTTCATTTTATTTATTAGTTTTTTATCAAATAGGTACAATTACTTATATTGGTATTTTCTCTTAGTGTTTGGTTTTCTTATATAAAGACTAGAGGCCCAGTGTACTGGGGTGGTGTCCCTCAGCCCAGCCTGCACCGTCTCCAATGAGGAACCCCTTAGGGGATGTCTGACTGCCTGTTTAGGCCCGATCCTACCAGTATCCAGAACTGCTGGCTCCCAACTGCTCGCCTGCCTGCCTTCCTGATTGCCCCTAACCACTTCTGCCTGCCAGCCTGATCACTCCTTAACCACTCCCCTGCTGGCCTGATTGACTCCTAACTGCTCCCTGCCAGGCCCTATTGTCCCCAACTGCCCTCCCCTGCCAGCCTGATTGCCCCTCACTGCACTCCCCTTCAGGCCTGGTAACCCCTAATTGCCCTCCCCTGCAACTCAGTCACCCCCAACTGCCCTCCCCTGCCAGCCTGTTCGTGCCCAACATCCTCCCCCTGCCAGCCATCTTGTGGTGGCCATCTTGTGATGACATGGGGGTGGCCATCTTGTGATGATGTGAGGGTGAGACGCCACCTAGGCTTTTATTAGTATAAATATTTGCTAAGAAAGAATGACTAGAAATGATCTAATATAGAGTTTTGTTGTCACATAATTTTAAAAGTAAATCATTTATTTAAAACTACCAATTCTGAAAGAGTAGAAGCATCTGCTATGTAATAATATTCTTCTTGATAAAATGTTTCACAATAATCACACAGTCTGTGTTTATTTATTCAGCAAATGTTTATTTAGCTGCTAATTAATAAGAGATGTAAAACATATATAGTTATTACACACAAGGAAGAAATGGATGGGTGGAGGGAGAGAGAGTGATTGAGGTTAGATTACAGGTTGGGTAAAGTGCCAAAATGCTGTGACAGAAATAGAGGGTGATGAGGAGAAATCCACCTGACACACTTGCCTGTAAAGACATTGCATGGCAAGAATCTCTGCTTGTATTCCAACCTGGAAGTCAATCCTAATTTCAGAGATAAACTTCATATGATGATCTAATGTCAAATCATCTTCTTATTTTGGTTTTCTTACACCAGTGAGTGACCACAGTGAGATTTAAATTTTTTTTTCCACAAAGAAGTCCCTGATTCAATTCATGTTCTGAATTACTACTGGAAAACTCCTCCAAGAGATTTCAACCAACAATTCATTTGTATACTATCTTTTTGAAAAATTTACATTAGAACCATATATGTTCTATATGTTTTACTCACACACTATATATTATGGGAAAAAAACAACAAAGACCTTTACAATTTACCCAGTTCCTGCAGAAAAATATTACTTTATAAAAAGCTTATCTTAATAGTAATTTAAGTAGTCTATATAAAAATCACAGTATAAAGGAGAATTTTATATATATGAATATAAAATTTTCTATGTGTGTATATATATATATATATATGTAGAGAGAGATGAATTATATATATGACATCATTTAAACAAATATAGTTGTATGCTAGGAGTAGCTCCATTAAATAGAATAAAGAGTACCCAATTGAAAGTAGATGTCAAAGATATATATATTCTCCCTAGCTATACAGCATCAAACATTAGGTCACTTAATGTTAGTTTCCTAATACTAAGTGGCCTAATTAAAATTATTACTTATAATCATACACATGTAAATATATATAGGTTAAACTATATGTATTTTACTAACATAAAAATGAACAACTATAAATATTCTTCAACTTTGGAGATTAACTTTAAAAACTAAAAAGATAAATTGGTATAGGTATACCACAAATTAAATAAGTCAAAAGAATTCATCTGGAAATTTATTATTATGAAACATGATAAAGTTGGCCTACCGTGGCGTGGTGTAGACCAGTGGTCGGCAAACTCATTATTCAAGAGCAGCAAACTGCGTGTGGCTCGAGAGCCACAGTTTGCCAACCACTGGTGTAGACTAATTAAACAGTATAATACTCATATATTTACAAACCACATATCATTAGCGTTATAGAGATATTATGTTATCTATAACTAAATTTAAATTTTAGATTTTGTTTGCAATCTGTTAATCATCCAATGATGAATAATCAGACTAGATAAAACTAATAATTCCATGGCTCTGCGTTTTGCTGAAATCATAAATATGCAGTACTGGGTTTTAAAAGCGTAGATATATAACCACATAAATGAATACTACATAGGCCAAGATCTTCTTGGTGGTTCTCTGTTGTTCTTGCCTTAAAATACTTTATTTTTCTGCCTAATTGGTGACTTCAAAGTTCTTAAAACTGTACGGATCCTAATGACAACAGCTGTGTTTGGTGTATTGTATAGCACAATTTCTATTTGTGTTATTCATTTATACTTATACTAGAGGCCCGGTGCACAAATTCATGTACCAGTGGGGTCTTCAGGCCTGGTCTGCGAGATCTGGCCAAAACCAGCTTTCCAACATCCCCCGAGGGGTCTCAAATTGTGAGAGGGTGCAGGCCAGGCTAGGGACCCCACCGGTACACGATTGGGGCCATGGAGAGACACAGGAGGTTGGCCAGCCGGGAGGGACCGTGGGAGGGCTCCAGGGCATGTCTGGCCACTCTTGCTCAGTCCTGACCAGCCAGACCCCAGCAGCGAGCTAACCTACTGGTCGGAGCATCTGCTCCTTGGTGGTCAGTGCACGTCATAGCAAGCAGTTCAGCGGCCTTAGCATATCATTTTAGCATATTACACTTGGATTGGTTGAATGGATGAATGGATGACTGAATACTTAGCATATTAGGCTTTTATTATATAGGATTGTATTTATCCTAAAATAAGAAATATAATAGAAATTTTTCATAATTGTTAAAATCTTACAACAGACAACAAGTGAGAAGCAAAACCAACACTTTCTTTCTTACACACAAACACTTGGAATAGTACATTTATAGCAATTAACTTTCCTCAAGATTCTTAATATTAGAATTTGGGGAGAGATATCACATTTGAAGTTTTTTAGAGAAGATCAAGACAGAATACAGCTTTTAGTTTACAAAATTTTTCATATAAAAGAGTAAAAAATACATTTAGACAAGCTTGAAACAAGTGGAGGCATTCTCTTTTGGACATTAATTGATATTGTAACTTTAAAAATAAATATAAATTCATATTCTTCAATTCAAATCAAAGTTAATACATATGAATTATATAATTGTTCCTATGAATGCCAGAGTTAGCAAACCAGCATGTGACTGTCTAATATCCATATTTGATGACTTTTGAGGTGAATGACACCATGGAGATTACATATTAAGGATAAAATCATGGCTAATTATTTCAAGTATGATTATCATTTGCTTATTATAATTAATAATCTTATAATCATAAAATTAAACTAAGAAAATATCTATCATATTTGACTTTTTATACGCAGCTTCTCTGAGTCAAAGCACAGCTCTGGTCACCTGCTGGCCTCTCCAGCTCGTCCCCCAAAGTGTGGGCCCCAAAGGTTCACCCTATCTGCCCCCTCAGGACTCTGGAGTGTTAACAGCAGAGTCAGGTCCACAAGGACACACTGAGAACAGACCAGAGGAGCCTCTGGAAGGAAGAGTTCTAGCAGAACCCCTGGGACCAGGAGGGCCTGGCTGTGATCAGCATATTCCTTATCATCTTCCTGATTCTCATGCTGTTCACCATTGTGTGTGGGGCACTCCCTCCACCTGAGAAGGTCCACCAGTCTGAAGAGTCATGACCTGCCTTTGTGGGGGAGGGGGGATAAAGAAGGGGGTCACCTGTTCTGCACTCTCCAAACACCATGGACCTTTCCCTCAAAGTCCCTCTAACAGTCTGGATTATACATTTTATGTGATTTTCTGGGTAGAAAAATGGCACTGAGCAAAATATATCATAAGTCTGAACTCAACATAGATTTTTATGACCTCTTCTAGAATCTAGATAATTCCAGATTATTTTAATTTCAGGGTAAAGTATTATAAAACAATATTTTCCAAAAAAATGCAGGGGTGTCTAGAATTGCTGTTCTTTTCCTCAACTCAACTTTTAGTCTGTCCTCAGGTTATTAATTGAATCTATTCCTTATCAGTTGAGCAGATTTTTTTCTAATACATTGTTATATAATTATATGGGTAGATTAGTCCTTCAAAATAAATAAATAAATAGTCAGGCTCTGGAGCCAAATTTTAAAAAATACAAAGAAAAATATGGGCTTTAGTTTTCAGATTTGATTTATACTCTTCATTTGAAGGTAGAGTTTAAGTAGTGTGCTCATTACCTTGCAAAACAAATCAATTTTCGAACTAAAAAGTAAAACATTAAGTTACAATAATTGCTCAAGTTATATTTCTCTCTTGTGCTTTATCATCTTATATACAAACAGATATTTAACTTTTATAGGATGTAAGTTTTCTGATTTTTTCCCCTTAGCTATTTTGCTTTCTCAGCGAATATTGCATTGGCTCTTATAAATCATTTAAGAAGTACATAAAATTGTGACTTTCTGTATTTCATGTCTCCTTTTTTCTTTCTACTTGAATCCTCAAAAATATAAGGTATATATCAAATATTTGAAACTGACAAGTAATTTTTTTTTGTGTGTGTGTGATTCTATTCAAGGCTTTCCTTAACAGATAACACATTTAAGATGGTGAATTAATGTAGGGATTGTAAGGTATTGTCTAGATCTGGATTCTAGAAAAATCTATATGGCTTCATACACATCACTTAACCTCCTTGAATCTCAAATTCCTTCTGAGACTGTGAAGACTGAAAGAATAATAAGTGGGACAAAACAGAGGTAGCTATTGGAAGCTAACAAGGATCTTGTCACCGGTACCACCTGAGCTTTTCAAAACATTAGTTTTGTCTGAGTTTAAAATTCTATGAGCATTTAGGTTTGGCCAGGCATTGTGCTAATTACTTATGTCTGTTCAAATTCTCACCACGGATTTGTAACTTAGAAGCCCTTTTCTTTTACAGATGAGGAAGCAGTGACTTATTAAAATTAAGTTCATATCATTTAGATAGAAGACGGGTTTTGAGCACAAATATCAAATGTAAAGTAACATGGATACTTATGATAGAAATATCTTAGCTCTATTTATTTTCTGGAAATAGGACACATTGAGGAATCCGCCCTCCCCAGTATATATTTATTAGCAATGCCTTTTACTTTTCATCCCCCACCCGATAGGGGATGTCAAATACCAAGAAAAGAGTTTGCCATTTGCTGCCAGAGAGATAAGACTAACAATTCTGCCTCCATAATTACTAGCTCTGAGGCCTTAGAAATGTTAACTACAATCACTGAACTATGGATCTTGCCTTTGTGAAATGGAGTAGGAAATGCCAACTTTGTATACTTCATATGAGGCTGAAAGTAATCCATGTGATTGTTATGGTGTAAGGAGCCCTGCAAATGGAACAGACATACTTCGGTGAGCAGTCCTCATGCCCGAACAAATTCTAGGTCTACTGGAATCCCTTACACATTGTTCAGCTCATGATGGAAGAATCGGAGGAGGAAAGAAAGAGCATTCCCAAAGAAGAAATGTGGTGAAAGCAATTAGCCGCTAGAATTATGGAAATTTATGCATTAGGAAATGTGGGATTAAAAACTAATCTCTGGCAGAAAAAAAACATGATAAAGGTTAGTGTAATTGGATTTCTTGAGGAAATAAATGTGAGTCTATATCTGGCTCCTGTTTGTTGGGCTGAGGCAAAAAGTCAACCAGTAACCCAGAGGGGGCTAGATATCACAATCTGTCTCACTTGAGCAGTTGAGTAACAACTGTCTAGTGTTCAAACTTAATTTTAGAAATTTTCATTCTCTTTTTTTTAAGTCTACTACCACAAATTAGTTCAATGTTTTAATGCATGACTCAGAGAATCATGTGTATGTATTTCATGACAGACACTTACGTATGTACAGATGGATAAAGTGTGTGTGTGTGTGTGCGTGTGTGTGTGTGTGTGTGCATGCGCGCGCGTGCGTATGCTCACTTCTCTATAAGAGCCACCAGTGGCGAGGTTTCTCTTCCTGGTCTTGCAGATTGTATGAATATACTCTGAGGCCAGCGAGGATCAAACTGAGTACTAGGAATGGCCATCACACGTGAATTACTAGCTAGTTGCAGAGTTCGTTGATACACTGTATATACCACAGCATGCTTTTAAGTCACAGTTAGAGTGAGATTATAATGACATCAGAATCAATGATTTCTAGGCTGCTGGGCCACTATAACCTTGATCCTTTTTGTGTAGTAGTTAATACTTCATTAGTCTTCTTTGCATTCTCTGATGTTCAAAGGATAGCAAAAATAAAATCAGTGTCCAGAGTTATTTTATACCTCTTGATTTTTAAGGGTACCTGTTTTGTTTTTTTCAAGGATGATCACAGTATGGAACTGTGTTGGAAACCCTGGAGCTGGTGTATTAAGAACATACAGATTACGATGGGGTGAATGAGGGAATGAGGAATAATAAGCCGCTAACATGGGGGGAAGAGGAGAGGGTCTGCAGGTTGCAGCTCCTTTGGTCTTGAAAGGGGCTCCCACTTTCAGGGAGTGAAAATCCTGGGGCCGTTTTGATTGAAGAAGTTTCCATATACTCACACAAAGGAAGGAAAGTTACAAGATTTATTCCTTGTTGATTCCAGAATAGGGAAAGATCCCAGAACAAGGGATGCAGTAAGCCAGGGGGAGGGCAGTCCTTCATCCCAAGTCACCAGTGAGCAGGAGATAGAGAGCAGGGTAGCATGCATCTGTCACTTAAGAGGTGGTTGGGGCGAGATTACTCGTCTTGCCCAACTCAAATCTGAGTGGTCATTGTCAAAGGTGTCCCAGGAAAAGCAAAACAGAAACTTGTGGCGGGAATTCTAAACTGGGGTCCTCACGGAAATGCCCAGACCCTGGGTGTGAGCACTGTTGTCATATTAAAAAACACCTGGGCAGCAACTCATAAAATGGCCGTTTTCTCATCACAGAAGCAATTTACAGCAGCAATGCCAGAGAGACCTGGCGATTTTTAATGATCTTCATCTCTCACATTTCCATCTCCCCTTTTTAAAGAATGCTCTAGCCCAGTCAGCATGGATCAGTGGTTAAGTGTTGACCTATGAACAAGAAGGTGGCAGTTTGTTTCCCAGTCAAGGCACATGGCTGGGTTGTGGGCTTGATCCCCAGTAAGGGGAGAGCAGGAGGCAGCTGATCAATGATTCTCTCATCATTGACCATTGATGTTTCTATCTCTCTCCCTCTTCCTTCCTCTCTGAAATCAATAAAAAAGATTAAAAAGAATGTCCTAGGTTCTTATTTTTTTTTTAATATTTACTAGAGGCCCGGTGCATGAAATTAGTGCACAGTTAGGGTCCCTAGGCCTGGCCGGCAATCATGGACAGCACGGCCTTCCTTCCCTTGGCTGCTGGCTGCTGACTGGGGTCTTCCTTCGATCCACACCGCCCCCTGGTGGTCATCACACGTCATAGTGAGCAGTAGAACTCCCGCTTAGTCAAACTCCTGAAAGGACAATTTGCAAATTAGCCTTTTATTATATAGTATTGTTGAAAGTATTATATATGTCTCTATTTCCTCCACTGACCCCTTCTAGAGCTTCTCCCCACCCCAGGACTCCACCACCCTATTGTCAGTGATGTTGAATGTAATCCAATAAAATTGTCTTCATTATGTATTCATTGTTACTAAACATGTTCATGATTATTACCAGAGACTTGATAATAGTGTCAATTTATAAGATATTCCTAAAAAATGTTACAGGCAATTCTTTATTATTTTACTAAGATCCAGCTACATGCTAGCCTATTAACCAGAATTTTATAAAAATCTTCTACTTTAAAAATGAGAATGATTGTTCCCAATATATCTCACAAAAATGATATAGGTATTAATAATGTAATGATTATGTGTCAAATAACTCTGAGTGGGAGATAATAGGGAATTTTCTTCTTTTTAGATCTTTAACTTGAAAACCAAGACCTGTCATTTGAATTCTTACTGATGAAGGCAATCAGTTAATGTATCTCTACCTTCCTTTTCTTCTATGAAATTTCAAATCCCAATTCTTGCAGTGCCCTGGCATTTTCTCAATATTTATGTCCCGGCAAATTAAAATAATGAATGAAGAGTTCATAAAGTTAAAAGAAAATATACAGGCTGCTACAGGGTCTAAGCCCAAATGTTTTATAAGCATCGGTAACAGCTTTCAAGTTATGTTATACTTACCACTTAGTTTATGTGTATGGACCTGTATTTATCCACATAAGAGATATTACAATATTTAAAGTGTTCAATAAGTATGATTTCTCTGTGAGAATAATTGGCATGAGTGGATGGATGGCTGTCTGGACAGTATCAAAGAAAAGCAGCCCTGCTGGAGACTTCATGTGCGAAATGCTGAAATGGAAAGCATACAGTGTGTAGGCTAATGTAAGTTGTGTAGAGCGGAGCCACCTGAGTGGCAAGCCATGCTGCAGGTGAAACCCTTGAATGAACGCTCCTCTAGCATTATGGTAGATACGTGGGACACTGATTAATGACAATGCAACGGACATAAAAAACAAGCAAGATCTTTATGTCAAAGCACAACTTAAAGCGATATTCCCTGGTCCTTGTCCTGCGACAGATTTTTACTGAGCATGCGTGTGCAGCTTCTGACAGTGGGTGGTGGGGGGCAGGAGGGCCAAGATTTAATGCAGGCATGTCCCTAACAGAGCGCATGAGACTTGATTCATTCCTGAGCTCTCCATTACCGACCCTGACAGCCTTCCAGCTCGGTTGGAAAATGAAGTACAACATCAGGTTACTAAGCAACTCTGCAGCTTTCTCAAAGTCTGTCTAGGACTCGCTTGTTTCTCCTAATTGATTCCATCCACATAATTTTTAACGTAAATGGGACATCCTGTTCAAAACATGTTGGATTTCTCCTTTCAGCTACCGTGTCTAAAGCCTCTGCATATACGAATCAAGGACTGGCATATACATGTCAAATTCAAAGCAAATTTTTTATCTTCTTGAGTTACAGTGAAAAAAAAATATTATTTTGGCAGTTCAAGCTAGTGTCTGAAGTTATCTGCATACTGTCAGAAAATAACATAAAAGCTGATTCCTTTTTTATTTTGATTTTTTTTTTACCTTTACACAGATTAAAGTTTGAATTAGCCATTCTGACTTACTCCTCGGTACATCCCCACCTTATTAATGCTTCTGAGTTAACCGTGCATCTGTCACACAGCATGCAGCCATGCTGGCATCTCTGCCCTCACTAAAACTTTGAGCACCGTAATGTCTCATCCCATCTTGAAATATTAGTGGTAACTGCTACTTCACATCCCATATATCACATTTCATGAGGAGCAGGGGAGGCTTTTGTCTCCACTGACTCCTCTGCCCATTATATCAGAGGAGAAGAGTAAACAATCAAATGTTATAAACATCTTATACCCAGTGTGTTTCTCAAGGAGCCCTTCACTCCACATTTTAGAATAGCGCATAATTTAGTTTCTAACTCTGTGTACATTTTGTAATATTTTGTAATTGGATGAGGGTGAAAGATCTTGGAGAGGTTAAAAGATTGAAAAAAATCTGGATATTTTTACTTAGAGTCTGCCTTGGAATTGTTGAACTAGTTTCTTTTTACTTAAAATGTGACTGCTTTAGAATCCTTCAAAAGAGCCACTTCATAAGTAGTCAGTTTAATACAACTGCTGATATAAAAACATGTTTAAATATTCAATTAATTAGAAGAATCACAGTAATATATACTATATATAGCAATATATAAATGACATCCTTAAACTAAAAATAACTGTAGAAGTGAATTATATTTACCAAATCAGGATACAGTAGTGGTGATTAATATTGCATAGCTTTTTAGTAGCCACATCAATATGAATATGAAAACCAAACCATAGAATTAATGAAGGGATTAACACAAACAGGCTATTTACCACACTAGTCCTGCCATAATCAATGAAATTGTGATTACAGTTTCCTCATTAGAGGAAACCTCACACAACCACAAGATGTGTAAAGGGCAAAAAATGATGATACTTCAACAATAAAATATAGATATAGAACGGCATGTGTGGTAAGAAAAGTGATATACTCAGTGGATAAAGGATCTTAGTCAAAACTTCCTTTCCTTTTAGAAACCGGCCTCATCATTGTAGGACCTAATCTCTCCCGCTACTAGTTAAGAAGAACTGGATGGGAAACAGCCCTCATGACTGATGTTGTGGAAGGAAGCTGATGAAAACTGAAGTTAAAAAGCATCGATCGGACCGTCAAAACCTCAGAGGGAAGGTAGGGGAGGGTTGCAGTAAGGGGAGAGATCAACCAAAGGACTTGTAAACATGCATATAAGCCTAACCAATGGACACAGACACCAGGGGAGGTGAGGGCATGAGTAGGGAGGTGGGGGGCAATAGGGGGATAAGGACATATATGTAATATCTTAATCCATAAAGAGGAAAAAGAAAAAATTTAAAAAATAATAATGATAATCACTGCCAAGAACTACAAAAACAAAAACACACACAAATGACTTCTTCTTATCACTCTCATCAATAGGGGCCATCCATTAGCAGATTTTTAGGCTGATTGCTTTGAGCTAAGAAAAGAAAACAAAAATCACTAGTAGAAACTGCTTTTTACCCTCTGAACTAAGACTCCACCTCCCCGATATGATTTCTCCCAAAACATTTGGCAGTGTCTAGGATTTAGTAGCTCCAAGCAAAATAAATCAATAAGGAGAGTCTCCTACACCTGCTGCAAATTGCAGCCATAGACGGAGGCAGCCCGCGGTGAATTCAAATTCAACACCGTAACATTGAACAAAATTTCCTATTCACTATAGAAGCAAAAAAGCCTTGGGTTTCCCGTATGTTTTCTCTATGTTAGAACATTACCTTTTCTTAATACATGTTTCCTGAAGAATACAATTCAAAATTAGGTCACCTGATAGGAAGTAGAAAGGAAGACCAAGACTGGAAGGGCTGTAAGTTAAAACAGGACAGAAATCTGCTATTTTGGGAATTAAAGTGCATGGTCAACATGCACATGTAGTTTTAAGAACTGCATCTCAATAAAATGGTTTCTGAATTGTTTCATTTTGACCTCTTAAATATTTGATAATAAAGGTCGCTTTCTCTGTTTCCTTATTACAAAAGTAGTGAATGTTTATGGCAAAAAGCTTTAGACAATATGAATAGCAAGAAAAGGAAAACGAATAGAAGAAATCCCAAACCCCCAGTCAGGTAACCAATGTTGACATTTTACTGCACATAATTCTCGTCTCTTTTTCTTAGACACGTTTATATGTATGTTTCCAGAAAAATAAAACTGTGTTTTGTTAGGTCCATGCCGATAGGAGCCAGGCCGGGAGACACTGTGAAGGTCTAAGGAATGGTATCACATTTTCTCGCAGCGGGCTGAGACCAGTGTGTCAGTGTCAGCGCCGAGGGAGAGTTTGTGTTCTCTTACACAGGGACTGGCTCAGGGCTGCACCAGCCAGCGGTGGTAGCTGCCTGAACAACAGCACGTCCTTGGAAGACAGCAGGATGTCTGATGGGTCACAATGTGGTCAGGCAGAGGGGGGCACCCCAGTAGGCTGGGGAGTATATCTCATCTTCTGCAGGTGCAGGCCTTTTGCTTCAAGCTATGGAAAAAAATTCTCACAATACTAGGGCCCCAGTGCACGAATTCGTGTACCTTGAAAGGAACTGCGGGTCTTGAGACTGCAGTGGGCACAGGGGTGGATCTCTGCCCATCCTCTGTGTCCCTGCCCGGCCCCTCCTGCTGCAACCCCTGGGCTCCTATCTGCCAGGCAGCCCCGCTCCCACTGCCACCTTCCCACACGCTGCTGGCACCAGCCCCACTCACACCGGCTGGTGGAGCAGAGCAACTGGGGCCATGCCAGCAGTGGGTGTGAGTGGGACCAGAGCCATCAGTGGTTGCAAGTAGTGACTGCTGCCCTGATCGCTCTTCAGGAGCAGGGGGAGGTGGAGAAGCCCTCAGGGGTGATCGGGGCCAGCAGCCACCACTCACACCTGCTGCTGGCGCTGGGTGCCGGCAGTGGGTGGGAGAGGCTGCTCCAGGGCCAGCTGCTGGTGCGAGTGGGGCTGGTGCCAGCAGTGGGTGCGAGTGGCGCCATCACCAGCAGTGTGTGTGAGAGGCGGCTGCTGGCCCTGATCACCCCTCAGGAGCAGGGGGAGGTGGAGAAGCCCTGAAGGGCTATTGGGGCTAGCAGATGCCCGCTCACTCCTGCACCAGTGCCAGCAGCAGGTGCAAGCAGGGCCGCCGCTGGCAGCAACTGCTAGCGCCAGGCGGGACTGCAGTGCATGGGAGCAAAGAATTATCAGTAACTACCAGAGGCTCACCCCAATGACAGCGACCAGTGCCCTGACTTGGTCTGGCAACACCGCTCACCTGCTCCACCATCCCACTGCGGACAACACCCACCATGTTCCACACATGCCCCTGGTGGTCAGGGTCAGCAAACGTCATAGCGACAAGTTGTTCCATTGTTCGGTTTTTCCAGTTGTTCCACGGTTAGGTCTATGTGCATATTAGGGTTTCATATATATAGATATTTCAGAAAATATGCCCAAACAGGAGAGGCCGGGGTAGTACATCCTAACATATTTCACATTCTTTTTGTCATTGATTCTTTACATAATTATTCATGTAATATAATTTTCTAAACTATTAACTTTTTTCTGAAGCATCATATTAAACGACTGAACTACAATGAATGTCAATTAAATCAGTCTTAATTTCATTGTATATTTATTGACTTCAAGTTTTTGATCCAGCACCTAAAATATACAATATATGCTTAACTCCATAGATTTTTTTAAAACATTATAATTTTTTAGTTTATACTTTTACACTAGAAGAATCCAAACCTCATCCAAATAAAAACATTCCTATGACACAGAGAAATAAACAAAAACATTTTATCACTGAATCTAAACACATTTCAGAAGACAGATGAAAGGTCAGTTGGTATCTATCTACCAGTCCAGAGAACTAATAAAGAAAGCCTAAATGCTGAGAATGCCCAGGGTCTGCAGGTTACAGTCACAAAGGAAGACGGTATAAATGAGGACCATTTATGACAATGGTGATTTGTCATAATCAAACGTGAATGTCATCTCAGTCTAACCAAGCCAGAGCAGCTCTGCTGACCATTGAAAGACTTATTCCCCCTGTCTTGCTCCCAGCTTCCAAACACCACAGCTGAACGTCACTGGGGTGAAGTTTGTCATCTTCATGATCTTGAGTCCCATGATGTGAGCCCTTGACAGCATCTCCGAAGCCCTGGTGGAAGTGTTTTGAACAGTGTGCTCTCTCGGAGCCACACTTCCCTTTGGCTAATTTGTCCCCCTTTTCTCTATAGTCAGAGCAGCAGTAGAAACTTAACACCAGGAACAGAGGTTCTGTGCATGAAAAACTCTGCAGCAATCTTTAGCAGCTGCTTTCTCTGTTTTGCTGACCTCATTGGAAAAGAAAAACAAAAAACATTTCTTGCCCTAGCTGTTTTGGTTCAGTGGATAGAATATCGCATGGGGACTGAAGGGTCCCGGGTTTGATTCCCATCAAGGGCATGTATCTTGGTTGCAGGCTCCTCCCCGAGCTGGGCCCTGGTCAGGGCTCCTGCGGGAGGCAACCAATCCATGTGTTTCTCTCACATCGATGTTTCTCTCTGTCTGTCCCTCTCTCTCCCCAGTCTCCCTTAAAATCAACAGAAAAATATCCTGGGATGAGGATTACCAAAGAAAAAGAAAAACTTATTTGCCAACAGCTTATGAACAGCATTCCCATTGGAAACAAACCTTTCACTTCTCCAACGAAAGGTGGATGCTACCACATGAAAGCGCTCTCCTTGAACTGAACCCTGATCACTGAAACATTTGTTTTGCTCAAGAGACATTCCATGGCGGGCACTATACATGAAAATATTACAATGCACTTGGAAAACTTCCCCACATGGCATACGTTATGTTAAGATTTTTTAAAATTCTTAGATTTCCCTTATCTTTTTTTCCTTCATCTTTACAGCTGCCAAAGGCTACCCAATTCTCCACTCATACTTCGTTAAGTTGGACTTTCAGTCTTCAGCTGATAAAACAGGTAATCAATTATTAGATGTCTTGATGTCAAGATACACTTGCTGCTGCTAATGTGAATCTGATTATATTGTTAAATGTGAAAAAATACACCTTTTCTCACTTTAGTTGTTCAGGAGTTTTGCAAACAAAGTGTCTCTTTATCCTCCCGGGGAATTAGGTCCTGTTGCCAAATCACAGTCCGGTGATGGGAGCCATAATGCCTGTGGGCAGACTGACAGGATTCACTATCACCTATCTGTTTGGTTGAATCTTTAAAGACTGGCTGTGTTTCGATTTGTGATTGCCACTGGGCACTTCTCTCTGAAAATGCACTTTTAAATAATGGGCCTCATGATGGTAAGACATTTTTATACCCAGTAAGTACTGTTGTTTTTGACCTGGACTTTTTCCTTGTCATCATGTGATGTGATTTGACGGTACTTGCCCATCTCTAGATTTCCTTTTAAGTTTCAAATATTCAGGCTATGTCTTAAAAAGTCATGCTAAATATGTCTTTTTAGCCCCAAATCAGGACACTTGGACAGTTGGTGTTAATCATTATCAAACTACCCTACAAAATCTAGCATAACTATCACAGTCATGGGGGTGAGTCCCTATTCTACTCAGTATCCGATAGACGGAGAAGCCCTATAGTATAAGCCTCCTGCTCTCTTCTGGAAGATGAGGCTAGTTATGAAACTTAAAAAACAGAAAAAATAATGTGTGCTTTTCTTCTGTCAATAAGAGCATTTTAAAATTTACACAATTAAGTATAACTCTCAGTACTGGGTAAAATATTGCTATTAAGTGATATTATAATAGAAAGCTTTAGACCTCGTAATTGACAAGCAATATATCATAATTCTGTTCAAGGTTCCTTATTGTGTGGAAATAAAGAAAAAATGGAAGCAATCCATGCTTGCTTCCAAGAAATAACCTTAACCAATATTCTCATGTGTTATGAAATCAAAATGAAGTCAATTTAGCAAATATTCTCGTCCACCTCTCAACAACAGCATGTGAAAGTGGACTTTTACTGTCTACTGATAATAATTCAATTGTACTGTTGGAAAATTTATTTTGAAGTGGGGATAAGTTTTTGTTTTTGTTGTTAGTTTCCCTTTAAGCTCAAGAGAAATTTTTAGACCACCAGGAAAACTCTATGGCTACCACCTCAGAGTAGTTAGTGTTCAGAGACAAGGGGAGCAAAATAATACAATCAAATGCCTTCGTCATCTGGAGTGTGTAACAGGCACACAGGATGGATCAACACTGACAGCAATTCCAGACAGAGCTTGTTTCCCAGGTCTCTCTTCATGTCTGTCCTCCGTCGGGTTGCAGACTCTTATGATCTGAGAAACAATCTGAAATCTCAGAATAAAATACCAAGCAATCAAAGAACTATCTTGAATAGCAAACGCTATTCCCTTCACTAAGGTTTTTTAACTAGGAGTGGGGAAAAGGAAATAAAAGAAATGGATTAGAAAGATCTTTGCATTCTAAAACAGGTCTTCAATCATTTTAATACCAGCTCATAAAATACTAGACTTATTATGGACTGACCTGTGCCCTTCTTAAATTTATACATCGAAGCCAAAACCCCTATAGGTTGGAATGCATCTGTATTTGAAGATTTGGATATGGGTTCATTAAAGAGGTAATATGATTAAATGAGGCCATAAGGGTGGGACCCTAATACAACAGGACTGGTATTCTTAAGAATATTTACAGTAGTTTATTCATAATTTTCAAAATATGAAGCAAATAAGATATGCTTTAGTACCTCAATGGTTGAAAAAGTGTGTTACTTTCATACAATGGACTATTCTGCTAACAAAGTAATGAGCTACAAAGCCATACAAAGAAATGAATGAACCTTAAATACCATTCTAAAAAGTTACAAAGTATATGATACCATGCATATGACATCCTGGCAAAAAAAAAAAAAAAAACACAAACAATAACTAAACAAAAATAACTCTACAGTCAATAAAAAAAAAAAAAATCAGTGGCTTCTAAGGATTTGGGGCAAAGTGGCTTGAGAAGATGAATAACAGGACTTTTAAGGTCAGTGGAACTGATCTGTATAATACTGTAAATGGTGGATACATGATACCATCCATTTGTCAAAATCTGTAGACTTTAAAGCAAAAAGAGTGATGTAATATATGCAAACATATATATAGATACTGATATTTACATCTATCTCTATATCTATCATCTATCTATCATCTATCATCTATCTATAATCTATCTATCATCTATCTATCATCTATTTATCTATCTATCTATCTATCTATCTATCTATCCATCCATCCATCTATCTACCTACCTATGGTTAGAGAATCCCAGAATGAAATGTTACTATGACAAAATATGGATTGGCCTTCAATGTTCACTGCTTAGATCATTATATTAGTTACTCAGCTCATTGCTGCTTCCACTACCATAATGCATTATACACTTATAAAAATTTTGATGAAACTTTACAATTTTTATAATTGTAATTTTATCACTTATTAGATGTGCACAATCAGAATTAACAAAGACCCAAATTTGCCATACTGTGTGTGTGTTTACTATAACTGATCTTTATTTACATTATGGAAATTAGTATTATATTCAGATGGAAAAACTGAGGATATAAATTATATTAATTTCTGAGAGAAAGTATTTGTTAGAAAATTTTGAGTAAATAAGTTGTAAATCTTTGGAACAGTAATGATGATCCATTTATTTACTTTTTCAGCTCATTAATTCACAAAGACTGGTGTTACTCAGAACATGGCAACACCTCAGGAAGGAAAAAAAAACTAAGAAACATTTTGGAGAGAGAATCAAAGAAACAGCTGGTGGGCATCTGCAAAAGAAAAGGTTAGCTGACGAAAATCACATGTTCAAAGTACAGCACTCACACAGGGCTTACCAGGTGATGGATAAGGTGAGAGTGCGGTGCGGGTGATAATGTCCTAAGTCAGAAAAGGTCACCAGCATCAAGCAAAGATTTGTTATCATTGCCTTTTTAATTGAGATATAATTGACAACATAGCACTGTATAAGTTTAAAATGATTTGATACAGTTACATATTGCAAAAAGATTATCACAGTAACCTTAGCTAAGGTCACATCACATAATTATCTGTTTTTGTGTGTGTGGTGAGAATATTGTATTCAATGTTTCAAAGGTTCCAAGAAACTAGATTTTATTTTATTTTATTAATATATTTTTTATTGATTTCAGAGAGAGAGAGAGAGAGAAACATCAATGATGAGAGAATCATTGATCGGCTGCCTTCTGTATGCCCCACACTACATGCAACCCAGCATGTGCCCTGACCAGGAACAGAACTGTGACCTCCTGATCAATGCTCAGCCACTGGGCTAAGAAACTAGATTTTAAAAGCAAGGAATTTTGAAGCAAGACCCTCACCTAGGTGTTAAAAGCCAGAAGGTAATAGGATGAGAATTAGAGACCAATTTGAATAAACATCTGAGCAGACAGAGGGTAAGGAGAGGTTTAAACTCCTGTGGATACTCATGGTCCTATGCGCTGCCAGACTTACCAGATCTTGAGGAACAAAGAAAATGATTTCAAGTTTTAATGGTCCAGTGGGGAGGTGGGGTGGGGTGAGGAATAAAAGCTGCCAGATGTGGCATTTACTAGACAGGTGTCTCAGAAAAAAAGCTTTACATACTAAGATTACAGTATCAGGTCTGTTAACAAATTAGGGTAGGTCAAGGGTTGCTGTCCTTGACCTTGCAGACGATATAGTCTAATAGGAGATAAGTCTGTAAATAGAAATAATGACAATGCAAAGTGTTAGGTGTTATAATACATTTATTTAAAATGCTTTGTTACTGCAGAAAATAGACCAATGTATTCATTTTTACCAATTTTGAAAATTTGTTCAAAGTTTTATTAATCCTATGGGCCATCTGAAACCTTCATCCTGATAGTCCCAAAGTGACTGTTCAGATCACTCATTATACAAGCTTTCTCTCTACGGAAAACCTTCCTTTTTTTCCAGACACTGAATTACTATAATTAAATAGCATTTCCCCGTAATGAACTACATTATGTTCTGTTAAGTGACTTCCCACCTTAAAAATGAATTTATGAGAGGAAGTACTCATTTGAAACATAATTGTCTCTTTTGATATTTAATTAGGAATTTATCCTTTTAGTTTATGATGAGAGTAGTTTCTATTACAATATTAGTGCTTTTGAAGAAAAAGAATAAATCAGTAAGACATAGTCTTCTACTATAAATTCTGCCTGGATTATTTATATTAAATCAACAATAATTAATATTATTTAGTTGATTCAAGCACTTTCTGCATCTAATATTTCTTTCATCCTAATTTTGGAAGCTGCTAATTTACTGCCTCTAAAAGCCTATTTCTTGAATATTATCATATCTCTGCAATGACTTTCATTTTTTTTTTAATTAAACTGGCAAATGGCAGCATTCACACCATTGGAAATTCCCTGCTGGGTTATAAAAGAACTTATCTACCCTAGTACCAGATTCTCTCTGTTCAATTCACCCCACTCCACTCAGCAGCAGACCATCTCATGCAATGGCATACTTTCAGGCAATCACTATGGGAACCTATAAATGGGGGTGGGTCTCTGGGGCAAGACATAAGTGGGGTAAAACACGGACAAGTGGGTCACTACTGAGTGTTGTGTTGGTTAGAAGCCACACAGAACAGGCTGCGCTGGATCAAGTCACAAGAAACTTGGATACCATGAGGCCAGCAGAACAGGAAATAATGCCTTACAAGTAAAAACATCCCTAAACATGTGGAGCTGATAGTCTCAAGGACATACAGTACACAATAAATATAATAAATAAATACATTCTACAACATGCCAATAACTGTGTTTATTGGTATAAATAAATGAATTTCTATCTGAGCATGATTTGTTTGGGTTCAGACTTCTAAGTGGTGAAACAGCAAACTATTTAATGAATTTTAGCTTTTTGCAAGTTTTTTGTATTATAAAGTTTATGTACCACCTTTGCTATCAGTAAATTTGATTGTAACTCTTATCTTCCCAATATGTCTTCTCAAGTTTGAATATAAGTCTTTTGTTCCAGGTTTGCTAGGTTAAATATGTAGGACTCTATATGTCTACTCTACCTTTCCCAATACTTCAATCTAATAATTTTATGCAATTTTCCCCTTAATATAAACTGTCATTTGTCTTTTTAAATATATTTTATGAAAATAAATTGAAGACAATATATAGCTTTGTGACAAAAGAACATATACCTTTTCTTTAGCAATAATTACATGTTAAAACCTATGATTCTTATGTATTTATAGAACAAAATTAGTATGACTTGTAGTCTATAATCTACTCAGATTGTGCTTGTACACTGTAGATAATCACCTTGCATTTATGAAGTTGCAAACATATTCTACAGCTAAGCTAAAATGTTTGAAAATGATACAAGGTGGTATTAAGATATTCCTAATGGTTGTCAAAATAAAACCTAGAATAATATCCTTGATGGATTATCTCCATGCCAATTAGATTTTGTACAGATAATGCAATATATTTCAGAGGGATTATAAGTATTTTTTTCTTATTTCATTACTAGAGGCCCAGTGCATGAAAATTCATGCACTAGATTGGGGGGGAGGGGGGGTCCCTCAGCCCGGCCTGCCCCCTCTCACAGTCTGGGAGCCTCAGGGGCGGGAGGCGACCTGGCGATCAGGGGATGGCGACGCCCCATCACACCTCTGTCCTGCCACCGCCAGCAGCACAAGCCTCGGCTGGCCCTGCTTACCTGAGCCTCAGGCGGCCCTGGACAGCTGGGGGGCTGAGGGAACTGGAGGACTACAGAGATAAGCACGCGGAGCAGCCAGGACCATGTGGGGGTGGGCCTGGCCTTGTCACATACCTGCTGCCCTGGCGGGGCTGAGGGGACTGGACGCCGCTATCTTGTGGCTGTGGGTGCTGCCATCTTTGAGAGTGGGGCAGTCAATTAGCATATTCCCTTCTTATTAGCTGTGGTTGCTTCCATCTTTGCAATGGCATGAGGGTCAATTAGCATATTCCCTCTATGATAGGTAGGATTACTCCTGAGTGAAAAATTTTAACTTTATAACTATCAAGAGAATGTATAATGTTGTTGGTCAGATTTAATTTTTCTCTACTTTTTATAAGCAAATAAGAATCCTATATGATAAAACCCTAATATGCAAATTGACCGAACGGTGGAACGGTCAGTCGCTATGACTTGCACTGACCACCAGGCGGCGGATGCTCAATGCAGAAGCTCCTCCCTGGTGGTCAGTGTGCTCCCACAGGAAAGTGCTGCTCAGCAGGAAGCCAGGCTCATGGCTGGCGAGAGCCGTGGTGGTGGCAGGATCCTCTTTCGCCTCCGCTGCAGGCAGGCGGTAAGGAGTGAGGGCTCCTGGGGCCCCTCCCCCTTCACTGCACACATTTCATGTACCGGGCCTCCAGCTTGTGTAATAAAAAGGTTTGATCCTTTCCATTTTACTTCTTCTATGTCAGAATGAACACTAAATATGAGATCATTGGTAGTCTACTGTTGACAGAGTGATATGGCAGGGTTCAGCTATCCTTCATTTCTTTAAACTCTAACATTTTATTTCACATAGAGTTGATGCATCATGTATGATTTTATTTTTTAAATTTATTTGTCTTTATGGTTGAGGGTATAACAATTGTGGCCAATATTAGTATATCTGTTGTTCAAACTTAAGCAACACTAGCTGATTTTAAAATTTACCCCAGCTCACGTTTACTTAAAATGAAAAATAAAATACCACTACGATGATAGATACATGGCATTATACATTTGTTCAAATAAATAAAATGTACAATATCATGAATTAATTCTAATGTGAACTATGAATTTTGGGTTAATATGATATAACAATGGAGGGCTCATCAATTTTAACAGATGTACCACTCTTTTGGGGGACGTTGCTAACCTGTGTGGGAAGGGAAGCAGATGGGGAATCTCTGTACCTTTCTGTTAAGTTTGCTGTGAACATAAACTACCCTAAAAACACAAGGTCTTAAAAAATAAAATTAAAATTAAATGCTAATCTTTTAATTCTCTCTCTGTAGGGAACCTAGTGTTTATTTCCCCAGGGAACAAAGAGACATAGTAGCTATAATTTGAGGGAAAACAATAAGTGAAGGTAAGGAAGTTCAGGAAAAAATATAGAGAAAGATTTAACAAAAATATGCAAAAATTATATTAAAATAACTAGCAAGATAGCTTTTAAACTATTTAACTGCTTATAATTCCCTGAATAATTATGTTATTACTGTTTTCTCTATGAGTCTAGAATTATCCTTCAAAATTTAGTTCATTTTCTATGATTCTTTATATTTTTAAACTCAACCTCTTTCTTTTTCGCAACACCTTGCCACGATTTCATATATATAATAGTGACAGTTCTAACATCCAACAATTTACAGGTAGAAAGTGACTGATACTTGGTTTAAAACCAAGTTTCAACTCCCAATACAATTTTCTTTATTTGCAAATTATGACCACCTTTTGAAAATTTCATGAATTTCTATTTCTAATCTTCTGACCATCTTTAGTTCCATTGTATTTCAAATAAAATTCAAAATGAAACATTCTGAATGTATATACAACTATAATGCTTCTGTTCTATCTCTAAAAACCTCAGATAAAAATAGTCCTCTCTACCTACCCACATACCTATATTTTTAAACCTCTCCCTCAATATGTTAATTATTGCTGTAATCAGACTTTATCTAGATTTAAACCCTTTAATCTCTTCTCATTTGTTCCTTCTATCACTCCCTCCTTTCTTGCTTAATATTGTTAGATTCATTGTTCACTAATTCTAAAGCTCAATTTCCAACATGATTGAGTCCCTAGCCCTGCTGGGCACCTGGATAGCCACATGTGTAACCACAGCCCGAGCACAATTAGACTGCTTTATTTGCATTAATACACAAGAGTGTGAACACTGCTAGAGAAAAATATCAAATCTCATAGAGTTGGCCAATGTAAATCCACTCCCCTTCTTTCCTAAACCCTCGGTACAGCCTGGACATTCTTCTATATTTCCTATCCATCAATTGCACTTCTACCCAAACGTACAAACTAACCTTTGCCCATTCAATCAGAGCCAAAGACCTTGCCTTTTCCTTCACAGAGCAAAATAAAAACTATTAAAACTATTCAGAAACAATCTCTCAGCATTTTTTCTCCCTACCCAAACACAGAAAAATAGGTGCACTCATCTCTTTTCTTCTCCTCCTGTTTGAAGGAAACATATAGTTTCTCTACTATCTAATATAAATAACGTCAAAGGTCTCTGGATGTTCTCCTTCAGAAATTGTCAAACGCGTCTGCTGTGTCTTCAATTCCTCACTGTTTATCTCATTATCTCATTATTTAAACAAATTGAAGCCTCTCTTCTCATAAAGGATAACAATAAATATAAACAACTATCCCGCTCCGGACCTGTATCTCACTCCACTTAACACTCTCCCTGGACTGCTGCGAGGGTGACCTACCACCTATTGTTTCCGTTTTTCATCGCCCTTTGACTCGTCAAGCAAATTCAATATGGCTTCTCCCAGCGTCACTCTATTAAAATAGCTCTCAGCAAAAGACACTCATGATCTCCGTGTGGCTAAATCAAGTCTGTTTTTTCTTTATTTCTTTTTGTATTGTTTAAAGTATTACATATATTAGTGTGTGTGTGTGTGTGTGTGTGTGTGTGTGTGTGTGTGTGTGTGTGTATATATATATATATCCTTTTTTTTCCCCATTGACATTCCCCCAGCCTCCCCTACCCCCTGTCGCATGCCCTCATCCCACCACCCCAGTGTCTTGTGTCCATTGGTGTGCTCATATGCATGCATACAAGTCCTTTGGTTGATCTAGTTCCCTCCCTCCCCAACACTCCCCAGCTTTCCTGCTGTAATTTGACAGTCTGTTCAGTGCTTTACTGCCTCTGTATCTATCTTTTTATTCATCAGGTTATAATGTTCTTTATTTCCCATAAATGAGTGAGATCATGTGGTATTTTTCTTTCATTGCCTGGCATATTTCACTTAACATAATGCTCTTCATGTCCATCCATGCTGCTGCAAATGGTAAGAATTCCTTCTTTTTTACAAAAGCGTAGTATTCCATTGTGTAGATGTACCATAGTTTTCTGATCCAGTCATCTGCTGACGGGCACCTAGGCTGTTTCCAAATCTTAGCTATGGTGAATTGTGCTGCTATGAACGTAGGGGTGCATATATCCTTTCTGATTCCTGTTTCTAGTTTCTTGGGATATATTCCTATAAGTGGGATTAGTGGGTCAAATGGGAGCTCCATTTTTAGTTTTTTGAGGAAACTCCATACTGTTCTCCACAGTGCCTGCACCAGTCTGAATTCCCACCAGCAGTGCACGAGGGTTCCTTTTTCTCTGCATCCACGCCAGCACTTGTCCTTTGTTGATTTGTTGATGATTGCCATTCTTACAGGTGTGAGATGGTACCACATTGTCGTTTTGATTTGCATCTCTCGGATAATTAGTGACTTTGAACATGTTTTCATGTGTCTCTTGGCCTTCCTTCTGTCTTCTTTCGAAATATCCTATTTAGGTCCATTGCCCATTTTTTTATTGGATCATTTATCTTCCTTATATTAAGTTGTATAAGTTGCTTGAGATGTTGGAGATTAAACCTTTATCAGTGATAACATTGGCAAATATAGTCTCCCATACAGTGGGCTTTCTTGTTGTTTTGTTTATGGTTTCTTTTGCTGTGAAAAATCTTTTTATTTTGATGTAGTCCCATTTGTTTATTTTCTCTTTAGCTTCCATTGTCCTAGGAGGAGTATCAGTTAAGAAATTGCTTCAGCATATGTCTGAGATTTCTCTGCCTGTGGATTCCTCTAGTATTTTTATGGTTTCCCATCTTATGTTTAAGTCCTGCATCCATTTTGGGTTTATTTTTGTGTATGGTGTAAGTTAGTGATCTAGTTTCATTTTTTTGCATGTATCTGTCCAATTTTCCCAACACCATTTATTGAAGATACTTTCTTGACTCCATTGTATGTTCATGCCTCCTTTGTCAAATATTAATTGAGCATAGTGGTTTGGGTTGATATCTGGGTTGTCTATTTTATTCCATTGGTCTATATGTCTGTTCTTGTGCCAGTACCCGGCTGTTTTGAGAACAGTGGCTTTGTAGTACAGCTTGAAATCTGGTATTGAGATCCTTCCTACTTTATTCTTCTTTCTCAGGATTGCTGTGGCTATTTGGGGTCTTTTTTTATTCCAGATGAATTTTTGGAGAGTTCGTTCTAGGTCTGTGAAATATGCCTTGGTATTATAATGGGGAGTGCATTGAATCTATAGATTGCTTTGGGTACTATGGACATTTTAATGATGTTGATTCTACCAATCCATGAACATGGTATGTTCTTCCATCTGTTTACATCTTCCTCTATCTCTTTTTTCAGTGTCCTGTAGTTTTCCACATATAGGTCTTTTACCTCCTTAGTTAAGTTTATTCCTAGGTATCTTAATTTTTTTGGTGCGATGATAAATGGGATTGCTTTTTTACTCTCTCTTTCTGTAAATTCACTATTGGTGTATAGAAATGCCATAGATTTCTTGGCATTAATTTCGCATCCTGCTACATTGCTGAATTCATTTATTAAGTCTATTAGTTTTTTTGATGGAGTCTTTCAGGTTTTTTATGTACAATATCATGTCATCTGCAAATAAAGACAGCTTTACTTCTTCTTTTCCAATTTGGATGCCTTTTATTTCTTCTTCTTGTCTAATTGCAATGGCTAATACTTCCAGTACTATGTCAAATAGGAGTGGTGAGAGTGAGCATCCCTGTCTTGTTCCTCTTCTTAGGGGAAATGGTTTTAGTTTTTGCCCATTAAGTATGATGTTAGCTGTGGGTTTGTCATACATAGCTTTTATTATGTTGAGGTATGATCCTTCTATTCCTACCTTGCTGAGAGTTTTTATCAAGAAAGGATGTTGGATTTTGTCAAATGTTTTTCTGTATCAACTGATATGACTATGTGATTTTTATCTCTCTATTTGTTTATGTGATGTATCATGTTTATTGATTTGCAGATAGTGCACCATCCTTGAATTCCTGGGATAAATCCTACTTGGCCATGGTGTATGATCTTTCTGATGTACTGCTGGATCTGATTTGCTAGAATTTTGTTGAGGATTTTGGAATCTATTTTCATGTGGGATATTGGCCTGTAATTCTCTTTCATTGTGTTGTCTTTATCTGGTTTTGGTATTAGGGTGATGCTGGCTTCATAGAAGGAACTTGGAAGTGTTCCTTCCTCTTGAATTTTTTGTAATAGTCTGAGGAGGATAGGTTTTAGTTCTTCCTTGAACGTTTGGTAAAACTCCCCTGTGAAGCCATCTGGCCCTGGGTTGGTTTTTGTTTTTTGGAAGCTTTTTGATGACTGCTTCAATTTCTTCCATAGTTATTGGCCTATTGAGATGTTTAGATTTTTCCTGATTGAGTTTTGGAAGGTTATATTTTTATAGGAATATGTCCATTTCTGTCAGGTTGTCCAGTTTGTTGGAATAGAGTTGTTCATAGTATTTTTTTTTAACAATCCTTTGTATTTCGGTGGGGTCTGTTGTTATTTCACCTCTTTCATATCTGATTTTTGTTTATTTGGGTCCTCTCTCTTTGCTTCTTGGTGAGCCTGGCTAGAGGTTCATCAATCTTGTTTATCCTTTCAAAGAATCAGCTCTTGGTTTTGTTGCTCTTTTGTGTTGTTTTTTTTGGTCTCAAAGTCATTTATCTCTGCTCTGATCTTTATTATTTCCTTCCTTCTGCTTACACTGGGTTTTTCTTGTTGCTCTCTTTCTAACTCTCTGAGTTGTAGGGTTAGGTAATTTGTTATCATTGTTTCTTGTTTTTTGCATTATGCTTGTAGAGCTATGTACTTCCCTCTCAAGACTGTTTTCACTGTATTCCATAGGTTTTGGATTGTTGTGTTTTCATTGTCATTTGTTGCCATGATGTTTTTTTATTTCTTCCTTGATCTCTATGGTAACCCAGTCATTGTTTAATAGCATGCTGTTTAGTCTCCATGTGTTTGATTTTTTTGGATTGTTTTTATTGTAGTTGATTTCCAGTTTTATGCCACTGTGATCTGAGAAGATGCTTGATATGATTTCTATCTTCTTGAATTTGAAGAGACTTTGCCTATGACCCAAAATATGGTCTATCTTTGAAAATGACCCATGTGCACTTGAGAAGAATATATATTCTGTGGCTTTGGGGTTAAATGTTCTGAAGATGTCAATTAATTCTATCTGGTCTAGTGATTCATTTAGAATTGATGTTTCTTTGCTGATTTTTTGTTTAGAGGATTTGTCCAATGGTGATAGTGGGGTATTAAAGTCTCCTACTATGATTGTATTGCTGCTAATCTCTCCCTTGATATCTTCCAGGAGTTTTTTTTTTTTTTTTATGTATTTGGGTGCTCCTCTATTGTGTGCATATGTTTACCAGAGTTATTTCTTCTTGTTGGATTGCTCCCTTTAGTATTATGAAGTGGCCTTCCTTATCTCTTATTATCTCTTGTCCTTCACTGTGTGATCTAATTTGTCAGATATAAGTATTGCTACCCCAGCTTTTTTTTTTCATTTCCATTCACCTGAACAACCTTTTTCCATCCCTTCACTCTCATTCTGTGTGTGTCTTTTTTTCTGAGATGGTTTTCTTGCAGACAGGAGATATATGGGTCATGTTTTCTTATCCAATCTGTTACCCTATGTCTTTTGATTTGGGCATTTAATATAGTTACATTTAAAGTTATTATTGATAGGTACTTATTTGTTGCCATTTTTATTCTTTAGCTTTGTGTTCTTTTTTCACTTCCTATTTATTTTTCTACATCAGACCCTTTAGCATTTCTTGCATTGCTGGTTTGGTGGTAATAAATTTCCTTAGTCTTTTTTTGTCTGTGAAGCTCCTGATTTCACCTTCAGTTTTGATTGATAGCCTTGCTGGGTACAGTATTCTTGGATTGAAACCCTTCCTTTGCATGACTTTGTATATTTCATTCCATTCCCTACTGGCCTGATGTGTTTCTGTTGAGAAATCAGTCGCTAGTCTAATGGGAGTTCCTTTGTAGGTAACTTTCTGTCTCTCTCTGGACACTTTTAAGATTCTTACTTTGTGGTTGATGTTTGCCAATTTAATTATAATGTGCCATGGCATCGGTCTTTTGGGGTTCATTTTGCTTGGGACTCTGTGAGTTTCTTGGATTTGTGTGGTTTTTTCTTCCCTACATCAGGGAAGTTTTCTGTCATTATTTCTTCAAACAGATTTTCTATTCCTTGCTCAGTTTCCTCTCCTTCTGGAACCCCTATTATGCGAATGTTGTTTTGTTTCATCTTTTCCCAAAGTTCCCTTAGGCTCTACTCCTGCTTTTTAATTGTTTTTTTCTAGAAGCTGCTGTACTTGGGTATTTTTTCCTACCTTGTCTCCTAGCTCACTGATGCAGCCCTCTGCTTCTTCTAGTCTACTCTTGATGCTTTCTATTGAGTTCTTTACAGCAGCAATATCATTTTTCATTTCTTCTTGGTTCTTCTTCATTTCCTCTTGGTTCTTACACATGTTGTCAAATTTGTCTTCCATTCTTTTCAGCCACCTTATGACCATTTCTCTAAATTCTTTCTCTGGCAGGTTGCTTGCCTCCATTTCATTTAATTTCTTTTCTGGTGATGCCTGCTTTTCTTTCATATTTGGGCTGTTTCTTTGTCTCCCCATGGTCTCTCTGCTCTGGGTGTCTGGTTATGTAGTTCTCTATCTCCTGCATTGATTTAAAGGCACAAAATACAACACAACCAGTTACAATGCACAAGGCCTGAACATGTGTTCATGATATTAATAACCCCAAATAAAGGTGACCACCAAAGAAAGGCAAATTAGAGGATAGGAGAGACAGAAGAAGAGGGAAAAAAAAGAAAGGAGTGCAAAAATGAAATTGGGAAAGGAAAAACAAAGTAAGAGAGAAAAGAAAGAGAATAAGAAAGAAAAGGTAAACAAACTGTATATATGGGGAGAACACTCCAATATAACAGCCACTAAACCCAATAAATGCTGGCAACAAGTACCTAGAGATGAATACAAACTACAAACATCAACTAATATCAAGTGAGGTGAAGGAAAACAGAAGCAAAAAACAAACAAAAACAAAGTAAACAAACAAAAAAAGAATAAGCAAAACAATCTCACAAACAAGCATAAAAAATTGATATAATCAACATTCAAGGAAACAACAACAAAAGGACAGAGAGAAAAACAATTATTTGGATAGTGAAGACAGAGAAGAGAGAGGTGTGTATGGACTTGGAGCCATGGATTGGAAATTAGATATATAAATAGGGTGAAATTTTAACAGGGGGTAAAAAGAAAGAATAGGGAAAATTGAAAGCTGGAAAAGGGTAAGAGAAAAAGGACAACAAAAGGGGAAAAGTTAGGAAGATAGTAATGGCATAAAGGTAGAGTTGAGATAGAGTAAAATGATGTTAAAGGAAAGATGAAAATAGAATGTAGAACACTACTCCCAAAGTAAAATAAAGAGAAAATAAAATGACACTTAAAAAAAAAATAAAAAGATAAAATAGTAGTAGTAATAATACTGATTGGAAATAAAAATGTAATAATTAATAAAGGTAAAATCAAGTGAGGAAAAAAATTAGTTTCTTAAGTAATAGTTGAAAAAAAAAATAAAAAAATAAAAAATAAATAAAAGTGCAGTAGTGAAGGTCATTCACTTCCTCTATTGTTCTGTTTGGCATGCCTGTTTCCCAGTCAGGACAATATTGCAGTTCCCTGCGTTCCACTGCTCCTCAGTGTTGTAAGCCAGGCCTGATTTTTAAGCAGGCAGTGTGTCTTATTTTCTTGTATTCCTTTATTTGTGCTTACACTAGAGTCAATTTGTGATTCAACCCCTAGGTGGCAGTGTTTCTGGATTGACCTCAGGGTCTATAGGTCCTCTCTAGCCTGTGCTTAGATCCTGCTTTCCCTGTGGCACTCAATACCGGTTTGTGGGAGTGAGCTGCCCCAAAGCTGGTTCTCCGATGGTCACTCCCCGCTCTGATCTCCAGGTTCCAGAAACACAACTTTCCCCTGCAGTCTTCCAGTGTGTCCCCAGCTGGGTGATCCTATGTATTGGGTTTAGCAAACAGAAGCAAGGATTTAAAGAGGAAATCGCAAGTGTGCAAACTCTGGGGCTGCGTGCAAGTCTGTGCAGTCCTTTTTTCCCCCTTGTGTCCAAGCAGCCGGCACACTTTTAAAATTTCTAGGCTGTCCTGCACCAGATCAAAATGGGTTGCCTTTTAGAGATCCCCCCTGTCAGCAGCTCTGAGGACCCCCTTCCACATTCATGGATCACGCCAGCCCCAACAGCCACAGATTCTTCTAGGTGCAGACTTCCCCTGGTCCTCTAGCTCCCACTGTGCGTGCTCTTCTCTGTCCTGCCAGGACCAGAGACCTCACATTATCCCAGGTAAAATCTGACCCCTCCATGGTGGAGTGTAGAGCTCCTCTGAATCCGCCTGTTTGCATCAGTTGGGGACTGGTGTTCTAGGGTTTGCAGCTGTTTGGTGGGTGCTGTAGTTGCAGATTTTCGGCTTCTGATAACACCCACTTTCCCCTTCAAGATGGTGAGGTCTCCGCTTTGGAGCTGGTGTCTGCCTGGTCAGGAGAGCCCCGTCCAGCAATCCCCACCTTCTCCTGGAGTATAGCTCTCCCTTAACTCACCAATAAACACTGCCCGTGTGATCCTCAGCTGCTCTTTCTATCTGCTCCGGGACAAGGCTCGGGACACATCCGTCTATTCCGCTGCCATTTTTTTTCCCAGTCTGTTTTTTTGTACATTCTCTCACCACCAGGTACATCTGACCCCGTTGACCTGCCTGCTTTTCTGAAACACTCTCTCCCAGTAGTTTTGTAGTGCAGCCTTGTTTTTCTCCTACCATTACATCTGCTCTTCAGCCCTCTTTTGAGTGCCTTTTTATTCTAGCTGTCATTTAAATATAGGTGTTTGCCATTGTCTGTCATTGGCTTATTGTCTCATCCTACACAACTGCCTTGGCAGATTCAACAACTGTTACACCTTAATTATCCTGGAAAACATATAATGATATATATATATATATTTCTAACCCCGTTGTCTCCTTTGAGATTTAGACTTTATATCTGAGTGTCTACTGGATATTTCTTCTTGAATAGCTAAAATTACACATCAGTAACTCTTCCCCTACTTCCATCTATCCCAATGCCTTGAATGTCTCCTATGTTACTTTTCTCTAAGGATAGTTTCAACGTTCACCCTGTTACTCAGCCATAAATTTAGACATTGCATTTTATTTCATCCTCTTTTCCCTTGAATCCAACATTTTGCCCCATTTCATTTAATTTTTCATCGTAGATATCTCTGCGAGTTTCTATACAGCCATTGTTCTCATTGGTCACTCTATCTCTTGCTTGTCTACTTAACATCCTTGTAAGTTTATTTTTTGTTTGTTTGTTTTCCTTTGCCTCCTTTCTTACCCCATTTTTAGTCGGGAGAGGATATGTTAGGACACAGAAATAAAGAATTCCGGTGTCTGAGTGAGATAATTCAAAACAATCTTATTTTTCCACTGTGCTTTTGTCTATCTTGTATTAGTGTTTCACCCTGATCTTTGTAATCCTTATTCCATAATTTTGTGTAATCCTTACTACAGAGATGCTAGAGGCTCCAACTCCTGGCATATTGCCTTAGAAAAAGGAGTGAATATAGGTGATCATGCACTGATTCTTTTTTTTTTAATTTCTTTATTGGTTAAGGTGTTACATATGTGTCCTTATTCCTCCATTACACACCCATCCCCCCCCCACTTATGCCCTCACCCCCCTGTTGTCTGTGTCCATTAGTTAAACTTATATGCATGCATGAAAGTCCTTTGGCTGATTTCTCCCCCTTACCGCCACCCTCCCCTACCTTCCCTCTGAGGTTTGACAGTCTGATTGATGCTTCTCTGTCTCTGGATCTGTTTTTGTTCATCAGTTTATGTTGTTCATTATATTCCACAAATGAGTGAGATCATGTGATATTCATCTTTCTCTGACTGGCTTATTTCACTTAGCATAATGTTCTCACAAGCTTCTCTATAGCAGCTGCACATCTCACACCTGCTCATACTTCTCTGGCCCAGGTAACTCACTTGGTTGAAAGTAGCATCTAGTGAGTGGTGAAGTACAACCCTCCAATGTGCATATTGTTCTTCATAAGTCCAGTAGGACTAACTTCTTAAGGTGTTGTGGTAAAGTCTCACCAAGCACAAGAGCAATAACCCAAATGCCCACTCAGCCACAGGGTCAAGTTTAAAATCTGGGATCTCTAGGAGGTGTGAAAAACCCATAAACTAAAGTGACAACATATATGCACATATAAGCTACAGTGGTGCAACAGAGTATATAAAAATTAAAACAACTCTCAAAATTTTCCTGAATTATAAATGAGAAGAATGGGTGGTTCAGAAGAGGCAGAGGAGTGTAGAAATTCTGAAATCCAGCTGAATGGGAAAGCTGTCTTTTTTTTTTTTTTTACTTGATTCTGCTCCCTACATGTAGTTTGCTTATCCAATACCCTTAATTTGAATCTGCCCTGAAGGCTAATTTTAAATTATTTTTTCCAACTATCAACAATTATTTTATCTTTTATCAATAGAGTAAAGAATCAGTTCCCTCTTTAAATCCTAAAGGTCTCTCACTACATGGAATCTCTCCATTACTTTTTTATTGTGGTTTGCTCATTGGATAAATATTTAAGAACCCTCCTTTTCACTTGACTTACTTTCCAACTGTAGCTAACAGAAGCTCCATGCATTTTCAAGCTTTGATTTCTGAAATTTTAGAAACCTCCAAATTTATCCTTTGTGATAATTACCAGAACCACAAACTTCTCCAGATAAAGAGTAATAATATGGTTTCTACTAGGAACATGCCTTGTCATTTTTCTGAATCTTCAATCCTGGTTTTCTTGCTGCCCGCTGCCCAAGTTTTCAGACAATGTCACAAATATTTGCACTAGCACACTTGTAGAAACTCACTTTCGCCCCATATATTCTTTACCCAGGGTTTCATACTCACAGAAAAATTAGAAGCATTGCAGTCAATGAGAGGGGAACACATGTGCCGGGGCTCTTAAACACTTCCACTAGGCAGGGCTTACATCAAGGCACTCACATGGCACTCACATGGCAGTGTGCAGGCAGTGCATCCTAGGGTATGTCCTGATGGAAGGAAACCCACAGAGCAGTGGACAACACTAATGCTCACAAAACCCTCTTCAGTACAGTTTTCTACATTATAATCAAAATACAATTGTGCTATTTTGGAATTGTGCTATGTTACCTAAACTATAAAATCGCGAATTTGTAAAGACAGGTTATAAACACAGGCTTGAATGTCATTTTAAGCTTGGACTGCTTCATGAAGTCTCAAAATATTTGCTTCTTCTTTATGAGGCACCTATCGTGGACAGAATCCTATACCAAAACTTGACCATGAATATCCTCATTTAATCCTAGCAAACACTCTAAGAGTGTCTAATATTCCTAGTCTCCAAGGATTTGGAAGACATATATAAATACCAGATAAATGTCTCCTAATATATTATTTATATTCACAGAAGGGACACTGCTTAGTAATCTTCTTGAAAGATGTACCTCTTCATGTCAGCTGTAGGAGGAACAGATCTAATTTCTTTGTATGAACTGCTTAAAAATACTGGGTCTGCTCCTGTAAAGTGCTTACCACTCAAACTAGTATTAAAATAAGCGTCAGTTAGATAGTCAAATAACCCAGATTATAAGAAACAGTCTAATCTATTACAGTTTATATTAAGAACTAGTAGAAGAAAAACAGACTCTGACCTAAAGAATCTGAGTTCAGACAATACATTGTTTATACAAAGACAAAAGACCAAACACTTGACATTTGGTTTAAAAGTGTTCGGAGTTTCACTGTTACAATGTTCCCCTGAGATTTTTAATTAGAGGCTCTGATGCCAACATTAGGGTATACATTTCTCTTCCCAACCATTCATTCTTTAAACTATTGTTAGTCCTACACTAAAAATGGCCTAATGTAACTGGGTTTCATGGCACTTCATGTTATGTTCAGTAAAGTCGACTTGATTTCTACACAATAAGTTACTTTTATCCATTCCAATTCCTAAACCACTTTGTGAAAGAAATTTGAATTCATCAGTTTTGGAGAGACATTGAATCATCCTTCAAGCAATATATGATGACATTTTGAGCACAAATACCAAGATTATTATTTTTAAAATTAAATATTACCTGAGTGTTTAAAGTGGCTGAAGAGCACATTAATATTAAATATTATTTCTGACATTTTAAAAAGGTCAAATATGCTGCTGTTATACAAAAATTATTAGCAGAAACATCAAATTATTATAATCATTCTAAACACTAATTTGGTTCAAAAGTTAACATTTAGAGAGTTTGGACTCAATATTTCTTCTCAATGAAGGTCAACATAATTTCACTGCTCAAGTTTCAGCCAAAAAAATTTTCACTCCACTTGAAAACACTAATTCAATATCAACATCGGCTTTCCTTCTAAGTCTAAATGAACATTTTAATTTTTTTTCTGGCTGACTATAGTTACTAGAGAAAAAAAGTAACTTTGGTAAAATTTTCAACTTCAGTTAACACTTCTATAAAACATAATCATCGAGCACCAACTGTGGCTGGAAAAAAAAATGGGGTTGAGAAGGATGTTTGCTTCTTTGTATCTGAAAGTGCAATTCCTTCTCCACTATTCACCAGATACTGAATAGAGAACTAGACTTTGAGCAAAAATCCTGCTTCAGCTCCCAAGTATCATCTGCCTATAAAATATTTCAAACTCATTCTACTGCTGGATTTTCACAGAATAAAGCATCTTTCAAATTCAAATAGTAATCACAGTGCCAAAAAACTTTTGGATGTATTTTCTGTATCTCTTGTCTTTTCTGTATAAGTATTGACTCAATATTTACCTTATTGTTTCTCCATTTCTTACACCATTTCCCCCCTCCCTTTTTTTTTTCTTGGTAAATTTCCATGTTCTTTATTCAGTTTTGTTCTCCAGAAAGAATTTTCAGTCATGATGCAGAATAGCATTAAGATGCCTTGATAGCCCTACTGGTTTGGCTCAGTGGATAAAGCATTGGCCTGAGAACTGAAGGGTCCCGGGTTTGATTTTGGTCAAGGAAATGTGCCGGGGTTGTGGGCTTAATCCCTGGTGGGGGGCATGTAGGAGGTGGCTGATCAGTGATTCTCTCTCATCATTGATGTTTCTATCTTTCCCTCCCTCTCCCTTCTTCTCTGAAATCAATAAAAATATATTTTAAAAAAAGATGCCTTGATAATGGTAAGATCTTTAAAAATCTACCTGTTACCAACTACGTTTCAGTACAGACTGGGATATTTTAAGTTATAGAATCTTTGGCTACAGAAGAAGTCTTCTTTTTTTTCCTATTCTATATTTTTATTTAATTAGTGACATTGTGTTTTAGAAGTTTCCAGAAATTATTGAAGTCTGCTTCATAAAATCACTGAAGATTTTTAAGTTGAGAACTACTGCACATCTATTCTTTAAAACATAGAAGGGTCTTCGACTTGCTTCATATTGCTTGTTCCAACAGCATCCTCATAAATTAAGGCTAATCCTCTTCTTCTGTATACTAGTGAAGAAAGTGAGCCTTCAATAGGTCACATCTAAAACATATTTGAAACAGAAATTCTAAAAAACTATCTTTCTAAATGCTCTTTAGAAATGATGGTTTGAAAATTTATGTAACACATTTTAACAATCTCCTTGGATTCAAGTATCAGTACATCCAAGTGGGCTACATAGCGAGTATTTGGAATCATTTCACAGTGGATAAAAAGAAATTTAGAATGTCTGCAGATGTTGGTGCCATCCTACTATTAGAATAAATTAGCCAAAACATTTTATCATCATTTCCCATAAACATAACAAGGCAGGTGTTGTAATTCCAACATGTCAACGCAATTTTAAACTTTTCAGAAATTATACAAATAGAATAGACTGTTTTATCCATGTTTTATCACATACAGGTCTATTATCTTCAAATGGTGATGTATACAAAATGATGGCAGTGAACACTATATTACCCAACATTATTTTTTATTATCTCTGTTTGCCTACTAACAAAATAGCCTTCTAATTTCTTACATTATGATTCCAAAATTGCTGCAGGCTCTTCTTAATTTTCTTAGCCCTTTGTTTATGAAGGATGTATACATATTATCTAGTCTTCATTTCAGAATATCTTTAATATGGCTCATTCTTGGTCCCTCTAATCATTCTATACTGCATATCTGATCTAGCAATATAAGCCTCTATTTCTGCATCTATGAAGTGGGCAGAGTATGATACCTAACCTAACATATTCAGAATAATGCTGAACACCTACAAATATTTTTAAAATAGTTTATATTATCGTTATTATGTCGTGTTTCAGACTTCTTACTTAGACTTTGAAATCCCCATATATCTTTGGTTTCTTTTTTAAATATGTTTTTATTGATTTCAGAGAGGAAGGGAAAGGGAGCGAGAGACAGAAACATCAGTAATGAGAGATAATCATCGATCCCCTCCCTCCTGCAGACCCCACACTGGGGATAGATCCCGCAACCAGGGCATGTGCCCTGTTCGGGAGTTGAACTGTGACCTTCTGGTTCATAGGTCAACACTAAACCACTGAGCCATGACTGCCGAGCTCTCTTTGGTTTCTGATCTTTGATTTTATGAACTAAAATTCTTTATCACGGCCCAAAAAAATTTACGTAAGATTGCAAGTGTTGTACTTTTCCCAATTCTCAATCTGAAAAGAGGGCAAACTAGGCAATAGGCAATGAGATCGGGGTTAGTAATTCAATCAGCCCTGTGTTTTACAATTATCTGGAGACAAATATTCCCTTAAAAATTTCTCAAATCAGTATGAGAATTTGTTGCCCGGAAAATTTCAATCTTTTTGAAAATAGTACCCTCAGGTAGTCTAGCTGTGGTTCATCCACATGTATATTTCTCTGCTTTTCTATAAGCAATGTTGAAAATTTGTACCTACTGAAAATTTGTACCTACTGAAAATTTGTACCTACTGAAAATAAGTACCATTTGTTTTTCTGAGTGTGCCTTCAGGGGCAGTCTTTTCAGCCTGAATCTCATATTCCAGTTTCCTGCCCTCTTCAGTCCATCTAGGATTAAGCAGAAGTTACCTGCTTACAATAAACGGACATGGCTGTTCGGTGTTTGATCAAGGACAGTCCTCGGGCCTTGCAGTCTCTTTTATTTGTTGAAATTTAATGTCATTTAACCTCTGGGAGTGGAGCACCAGCTTTCCTCTAGACCAAATGTCTCTAATTTATAAAGGGAGCTTTTTTGAATGGAATGCAGCTACAAGGCTGGTTTTTATTTGTTTGGGCTCAAAATGTTTGAGTTTTTATATCACTTGCTTGTCCCAGAGGCTCCACAGAATGGGTGATTTTTATAGATCTAAAAGATAAATCAATTGATATGAGAATTTGTTGGTCTGAATTTGCTATTTGTATTACAATTTCTTTCCTCCTGGGACATGTACCAACCCAGTTAATAAAAGGGAAGCCCTTGCAGTGTTTCGGTCATGCTTATACTATAGATAAACAAATACACACAACAACCTTACATCTGTCTTATTTTAATAAAAGATGGGAGTAAACAGCTTTTGAAGACTAAAGAGCTAGTAATAAAGCCTGCATAGTCTTGTGTGTTTGTGTTTGTGTGTGCGTGTGTGACTTGTTATTAATGTTGTTTTGAAGTTTATAATGGCAAACAGGTTTTCTCATTCTCTCATGTCTTTGCATTAATGAAGGAATCTGGAAGAATATATTATATTTAAGGGGATATTACAGATTATGAAAAAGGGTAACAGGAGAAAGCATTATATATAATAAAAAAGGAATGATATTCTCCAGATAAGGAGTAGATGACTATAGAAATTCACTATACAATATACAACTTTCCCATCATAAAAATATAAAGAAAAATTTGTATTCATATATCCAATTTCCAGCATTCTAGCTGTTACTCCATTATTGTTCTTCTACTAAAAAAAAACACAACACATCAGGATGCAAATGAAAAAGTTTGAAGTTATTATTGAGATAAATCTATTTCTGATCTAACTTATATAGTTAACATTATGTCACTAAAGAAATTTAGAAATTTAATTGTTAGTGGTAACAAATTAATTACAATTATTTAAAACTAATGGTGACACACAACACCATTCTTGGAAATTTCTCTAGGGAATACTTTCTGTTTAATACTGCCAGAATTATAAGTATTATAAACACGAATTATAATTAGAGAAAAATGTCATTATCTCTAAAAAGGGTGAAAACAGATCCTTTTATATTCTTAGAGTGGTTTTATGAAATAAAAATTAATATATAATGCTTTTTTATATTCCTTGTATCCATGAGCGATTAATAAATATTTTTCCCATTATAATTAATTGTTATTAAGAACAATATCTTGTACTTTATAAAAGGCACTATTTCAACTGAGGGGGGCAGATAAGGAATGTTTGTTTTTATCCTTGTTTCACTTATAAGGAATGTTTGTTTTTACCCTTGTTTTACTTATAAGGAATGTTTGTTTTTATCCTTGTTTCACTTATAAGGTAATGAAAGTTAGACAAAAAGTATTTGTTGAAATTCTTTAGTAGAGAGACAGCACAGCATAGTGATGACTTACAGGCTCATTCTAAAGCTGGATTATCTGGGTGTCCCAGCTTTGCCACTTTGAGCCCTTGGCTACTGTACTTAATCTCTTTACTCCTTCTGTTCCTTATTAAATAAGTGAATATCAATAAAGTATTTATGAGTGTTCCAGGTGATAATCGGTCACTTATATGTATTTGTTAAATAAATAAAAAACTAGCAGAAAAATTGGTAATTTCAGGCACTTTTATTAAGCAATCAAATTCACTTTTTGCCTGTTCCTATTTATTATTGAGTCTTCTTCCTCCAAATTGCCAGAAAACATTCCTGCCTTATTTTAACAGCTGCATTTTTCACCTGAAACCACAGAGAACTTTTTTTCTTTGTCCAAAACTTAGAGGAGTATATTCCCAGGCAATTTGTCTGGTTTCGGAGTTTCCCTAAGAATCAAGGTGCTCTGTAATATACGCTCTCTTTCCAGGGAGCATACAACTGCCCCCTACCAAATATAGAATCAACTGGGTTCCACAAAAAAGTTTCTTATATTCTGAGACCCTTCTTTTCATAGTGAATTAAAATCTTCATCTGAATTTTTGGGTTTTATTCATTTTTTTCTGTTTATTAATGCTTTAAGTTTTAAATTACAATTGACACACAATGTAATGTTAGTTTCAGGTGTACAACCGTGATTGAACATTTATATAACTTACTAAGTGATCCCCTAAGAAGTCTAGTACTAATTTGACCCCATATAGTTATCCTATCTAATGAAGAGGGAATATGCTAATTGACCTTCATGCCATCACAAAGGTGGTGGTGCCCACAGCCAATAAGGAGGGAATATGTTAATTGACTGCCAGACCCTCAAAGATGGCAGCACCCACAGCCACAAGATGGTGGTGCCCAGTCCCCTTAGCCCCATTCGAAGTAGCAGGTGCACGGCAAGCCTTGGATGCCACACACCTGCCTCCAGAGTCCCCCAGGCCCCTCTGCCCCCCAGCCGCCCAGGGCTGGCCTGAGGCACAGACAAGCCTTGGATGGTGGCTGCCCAGCCGATGCCTGAGGCACAGGCACGCCTCAGATGTTGGCTGCTCAGCCACCCAGGGCCGCCTGAGGGTCAGGTAACCAGGGCCGGCTGAGGCTTGCACTGCCAGCAGTGGCAGCAGCAGAGATGTGATGGGGCATTGCCTTCCCCTGATCGCCAGGTCACCTCCCTCCTCTGAGGGCTCCCAGACTGTGAGAGGGGAAAGGCCGGGCTGAGGCAGCACCCCTCCCATGCATTAACTTTCATGCACTGGCCTCTAGTTACAAGATTATTGGCTATGTTCCCAATGCTGTGTTTTATATCCCACCAGCAAGCACACTTTTTTATCAAAATATGTTCTGACAAACTTGGACATTCAGAATAGAGTTGGGCCAGGAAGGAGGACATTGTGAACATCCTTTTTGATGATAAGAAGAAAGGAAAATGATGAGGAAAGAATCAGAGTGGTGAGAACTTCAGCACAGTGGGTCATGGAATTGGATAATTCTTTTCAGCTCCATCAACTTCAATCATTTTGACTATGTTAAGGATAACTATAAATTATTAAATGATTTTTTATAATTGTTTCAACAAAGTCACATCTTAATTATCCAAAAGAATAATCTGTACCCTGTAAATATTTATATTACCATAGTAATTAAATAAGAATATGATACTAATTAAGACCTATTTTTAACAAAAAGTACAGGATAACTCTGTTCTTTATTATTATTTTTTAATATATCTTCATTGTTAAAGTATTACAGATGTCCCCTTTTTCCCCCCTGTAACCCCCTCCAAACTACTCCTGACACTTCCCTGGGCCTTCAAGGCATCTATATCTATATCTATATCTATATCTATATCTATATCTATATCTATAGCTATATCTATCTATATATACTAGTGGCCCAATGCATGAATGAAGATTCATGCAAGAATGGGCCTTAGTTCCCCTGGCTGCTGGCACTGCCTTTGCTCTGGCCAGAGCAGCCTTTCCACTTCCGCTCAGAGCTACCTTTCTGCCTTCCTACACTGCCCAGAGACCTGGAGCCACTGGGGTGATGCAGAACGCCTACGTAGTTGCCATGGCAACAATGCAAGCATCCCACCTTGTCCCCAGCCGCTCCTCCATCACCTGTGTATGCAAATTAACCCATCATCTTTATTGGGTTAATTTGCATACTCACTCCTGATTCACTGGTGGGCCTCGCAAAGGTATGGTCAATTAACATGTTACTCTTTTATAGGTAGATAATAGAGAAATATGCTAATTAACTGGGATGCCATAACAGGTTGACCAGACAGGAGGAGGTTGCATGCACAGCATTAGGGGCAGGGCGGCAGGGGCTTCTGCCCACTTGCACTTTGGGAGGGCCTGTTCAGCAGTGGCCGCAGCTGCTTCAAGGGCCGGAGAGGGAGGCAGGGCTGGACCGGTGACTCGAGAGTGGACAGCACCACACTATTTCAAATCGCACACTGGGCTCCTAGTATACATATAAGTTCTTTGGTTAATATCTTCCTGCCCACTCCCTTCCCTCTGAGATTTGTCTGTTGTGTGTGATTATAATACACTATTTCTAAGATTTAAACTCAAAAGTAATAATAAATAAGGAATTTTGTCTTCCCTACATAAACAAGTAATAATTCTTATGTTATGATGATGCTATGAGATGAATTCAGTTTATCCCTACACTGCAGAACTCCTTAAAATGCTCCAAGGACTTTCCAAGTGTTATAAAATAGTTTATTACAGAAATTGTTAATTTACTTCCATTTTCTTAAGTGTAATAGTTATTCAGAACCACTAAGTAAAATAATGAAGGCAGATAAATGTACTATTAAGGCTCTAAAAAATATGCTAATGTTGATATCTGTCCTTCACCAGAGTCAAATTGCATCATTTTGAAAATATAGTCACAATTTGTATTGGAATTATGGGAGTGAAACCCAATTTCGTGGATCAGATCCAGATTAGATCATCATATTATTTTTCCTTGTGTCTCTATAGCAATTTTATTTGTACTAGTATAGTATTATATCTTATCTACTTGTTTTATTTGTGTTCTATTTTCTATGCACCTGGTTATCAAATTTAAGAAGACTCTGCTAACCTTTTGCTTACCTTAGTTTTCTTCTGTGTAGTCAGGGATTTATCTGGTCAAATTGTAGGGAGGGGGTTATATATATCAATCATATTGTGAATTTTTTTCTTATAGCCTCAAGTATTATGCACTAAACGAGTGATTAAAAGAGCAAAGAAGTATTTTTTGATGACCAAGGCAGTAATAAAACCTGCTCTCTGAGGAATATTTTATCCAACATGTACTTCTTAGCTATAGTGGACACAGGAAGGAATTTTATTAAATAAGAACTGATATTACAACTCAAGATAAATAATTCAACTTTATAAGTGGTTGTCAGTCATGTCATGCATTGCACTAGAACTCCAAATCAGTCCATCGATTTATTTTTGTTATTTGCATAAAGATAGCAAGAATGCACTCTGGACAGTGAATCTGGAGTCGTTATTGCCATTCTGCTAAGAAATAGTAACCTTTTCTTGGGACTTCTGCCTCACAACTTCACCAGAGGCAGACTGTGATCACCTTGACCTCAGCCCCTACTGAGTCATATTGCTGCATAATGCACTGGAAGTAACAACGGAACACTGTGAGCTAAAGCTCAGCTAATACTTATCATCCCCTTTTTCCCCTGGAACCACACTTGCCTCTGGGCCTAAATTTTGAAAATTCGCATCTTACAAACTTACTTTGATTCATAATTTGTTTACTGCCATAGTAACAGAGCTTACGGTATCCTGCACCATTTGAAAATTATTTTGCTTTTCCTAGAAATGTTTATAAACCTTCAAGCAAAAATATAGAATAAATGCAAGTATACCACTGACAGTGTTCCCTCTTCTGTTTAATTATGTGTAATACTCACTAGGAGACTCAAACATATCACTGTTAGAGCCAGAAACTAGAACATGGTTAGCACTTAAATCCTGCTACCAACTCACTTGAAATGTGCTCTATTTTATTTGTTGTAATACAGATAACTTGGGAGTTATCACTAACACTTTGATAAAATGATTATAATGAGTTCTGAAACTTTTAATAAAGAGGGAGGCCACACCAGGGTTCAATGAGAGGAGACAGATAAGTCAAGTCCCAATTCCTATACCTTCTTTTGATTACCCGTTTCCTCCCTTGTGTATGGCTGCCATTGTGGACTGTGGAAATAACCAGTTGGGCGAAAAAAGTGGCTACAGAATAGAGCTATGTGTTATTAACCTCACTATTTATTAACCTCGTCACAACCTGAAATAAGTATACATTTCCTCAAGTTTCGGTGGCATGTTGAAGCTGTTGGTGACACCAGAACCTAAACTGTATAAATAATTACCTGAAAACCCTGTCCTTATTTCCACACACCACTTCCCATTTACCCTCTTGGTTTGTAATCAGTATTCCAGAAAATTATTCCAGAAATAGCCTCTCTCTTATTTATCCAGCTTGAAAAGTAAAAAACATATATCATTTTTAATGATGTTCACACTTAAGAACATTAAGAATGCTTTCCTCACTGGTTTGTAAGCTCCTCAAGAAACTTTGCATTGACTTTAATATCTACCTGAGTGACTGGTACATGGTAGGTTGTTACTAATATTAACTGAATGAGTGAATGGCTGTATAGAAAGAAAGGATTGCATGTTAATTATTTAATTCTACCTCGTCCTCTTTCTAAAAATGTAAACTTAACTAAGCTGAAATAAATGGACGAACATTTGAGATACAAATTAGTGGACCATGTTGAAATATCACAAAATAATAGATCAGATGTTGATGTTTCAACTGGCCATGTCCTGGAGTGAGAATGGGACTCTATTATAACTTGCTAGAAGGCCTCTAACCAGTTTCTTTATTTCCTTACTTTCTAATTTCAGACACTTCTTGTTATAATGGTTATTTTATTTTTTCTAAGCTTATTGTTAAATAATAGCAAATACTGTTGAATGTTGACATTTTTCAATCTACATTTTAAAATAAAAGTGACATCATGAACACATTTTTTTGCCATCTGAAAGGTTGTAGTTAAATTTAGTAGATACACACAGGGTTTTGTTGCAGTGGTGGTGGTTGTTTGGAGATCTTTTCAGAAGAAAATTTTCAGGCTGTATTGCAACATTTTTTTTTTTTTAAGAAACCTTCTCTTCTCCCTCCTACTCCCATTTTCCAATTCTCTAACTGATATCTCAACTTATTTGTTCTTCATTTTTTCAGCAACTGTTTTTTTCTAAAGATTAAGTTTATGTATTCTCTTCTTGCCACATTTTCCAATTTTTATCTTCCAATAGATCCTCTTTATTGCCTACCTGTCTGACATGCTGTTGACAGACTCTCAGTCTTATTAAACCATCCATGTTCCTGAAGCCTCAGGAACCACCGCAAGGGTCTCCTCCAAAGAAAAGTAGAAAATGAGATTTCAAACTTTTTCTTAAATATGACAAAGAGAGAAAACTTTCTTTTCATTTGCAGTTCTCAGAATCATCTGGCATTTCCCAAAGATTTACAACAGAAAAGTGCTTTGGAACTTCCCCCAATGAGTTCCCCAGAGTGCCTCCTAGAAGCAGTCAAGAGCTTGGAGGGGGTGAGATCACTTCCCACATCTTTCAACTTCCCTCCTTTCCCCACTAGATTCATCATTCTTATCTAAGAAGAAGAGAATATTCTTATTTTCCAAGCTTTTACTCTACCACAATGTCCTCAAGGGAGTAATTTGTGACAATATGGGCTCCAGAGTGCCTTTACATTTCCTAGCAAGTGCAATCAGCTCCCCCACTGGAAGGCATAGCACATTCTGCTACATCAGAGGTTAGGCAGTTGGCATTTTGCCATTTGCTTAACACACTGGGCAGTACAAAATAATGTATTTTATGTCATTTGTTATTCTTAGGTAATACGTTTCTGCCATTTTGCCTTCATTTCAAAGACGCTGTTATATTTAAATCTTGGATTCTTTACATTTGAACTTTATGAACTTTAGGCTAAATTCCTATTTAATTTAGGAACCAATTTCTAGTCTTGTGGTTTAATAAAAGTAATATGTCCATTGGCATTGTATCAGTACAAAAGCATTTGTACATATACACTTGTATGTATTATCAAATATTTAAATCAGTATCATAGGTCAAGGGTTGCACCAGGATGAAGTTATGCTTATATAATACCAGCAAATAACCTAAATCCCAAACTTATTTTTGGAAAAGTTACATTCTCAGTGGCACACATTTCTTTTAATGTTCTGTCATTTAATGGCGGTTGATTGTGTTTATAATCGTTACACATGGGATCATAGCATTTTCATATTCTATTATATAGTACACTTATCGTGTTGTGTTCCCTCTGGTGTCCTTTCTTGATTCTAACTGATCTCTCTCTCTCTCTCTCTCTCTCTCTCTCTCTCTCTCACACACACACGCACACACACACACGCTTACACATACAATTTACTACCGTCACTTCTGCTTTGTCACTTGTTTCGAGCTTGCATGTTTTACAATTTATCTGACATCAAAAAAGTTTATTGCTTAAAATCAGTAGTAGAAGTTGATTTCATTGCCTCCTAACTTGATGAGTATATTAAGGAATTTAATATATTTTAAGCACTACAAAAATAAGGTGATATATGTAAGAGTCATATGATTCTTTTTCAGTGACAAAATATTTAGTAAATAAATAGTTCTGGAAAGATAAAAACATTCCCACAATTTTAAGTAACAGGTTGGTGTCTGATTTTAGACCAGACACTTGGTTTAACTCTGTTGCTAAAAGTACATTTTCTGGTTCAGTAATTGTTAAGAGCTCCAAAGAAAGCTTTGTGTTGGTTTCTACAAATGTAAGTCTATGCATGCAATGTGCATGACTAAAGAGTGAATAGGGAGCTGGCTGGTGTGCCTCAGTGATTGAGCATGGGCCTAGGAACCAGTAGATCAGGGTTTGATTCTCAATCAGTGCACATGCCTGGTTTATGGGCTCCATCGCCAGTATGGCGGCATGCAGGAGGCAGCTAATCAATGGTTCTCTCTCATTCTATCTCTCCCTCTCCTTCCTCTCGGAAATCAATAAAAGTATATCTTTAAAAAAGAGTGAATGGGGAGATGGTACAAACTTACAGAACTACGGTCATGGTTCTTAACATAATCAAACTTCTACTGGTTTGTCTAATACAAGTCAGAAACTAGTCAGTGCTTTCTTCTTCCAACACAGAAATGTTACATGGCTAGTAATGTGTTTCTATTGCAAGGGAGTACTATCTATAGAGGTACAGAGGCACAATACTGGGGAAGGTCCCGGTGTGTACTCATTCCTTCCCTCCCCTCCCCTCCCTTCCCCTTCCTTCTCCTCCCCTTCCCTCTCCTCCCCTTTCCTCTCTTTCCTTCCCCTCCGCTCTCCTCCCCTCTCCTTCCCTTCCCTCCCCTCCCTTTCCCTTCCCTTCCTTTCCCTTCCCTCCACTTCCCTTTCCTTTCTGTTTCTTTGTACTTCCTTCCTCCTTTGTTTTCTTCTCCTCCTTTTCCTCTTCTTCCTTCATCTCTCTACCCTTCTCCCTCACTTTCTCTGAAGTCTTACACAGCAAATAGGGACTAGGAGCACAGCAGGTTTCAAAAATGAATTTTGTCCTATAATGGACTTTCCTAGAGATTTAAGTAAAAACCTAGAGAGACATTATAACCAAGGAGGCGGTCAAGACCCAAAGGGGGAAAATATGTACAAAGAACACTTTTTCCAAGGAAAGTGCCTGAAAGGGAGCATTTAAACATTGCTCTTTACTTTCAGAAGCAAACACTTGCACTCTAATTGGTTCCAGGCTTCTTCTTATTGACTCCAGGTTTGCTTACTTCTTCTGTCTGCTCAACTTATGTTTTGGGCAGGAGTATAGCAAAGGAATCAAGAGAAGCTCCAAACCACCAAAGGACTATCTTTCTGAGACAGTGGACATATCAGAAGGCAACTTGCTGAATGCACTTGAGTGTTACACAGTTATATTCAGTGTCTTATCACCCTCACTTCTTACAGCTGTCTTTGGAAAAGATGAGTCAGTCTATTTTATTTGACCAATATCTCTAAGTAAATGTGAGTCTCGTGAGTGATTGATCTCACAGCAATAGTTCACTTATAGCAGTGGTCGGCAAACTCATTAGTCAACAGAGCCAAATATCAACAGTACAACGATTGAAATTTCTTTTGAGAGCCAAATTTTTTAAACTTAAACTTCTTCTAATGCCACTTCTTCAAAATAGACTGGCCCAGGCTGTAGTATTTTGTGGAAGACTCGCCAAAGAGCCCAATGTGGCTCGCGAGCCGCGGTTTGCCGACCACTGACTTATAGTCATCCCAAGTATGGTAGCATTATACTTTGACAATAAGTGGAGCACCAATACTCATTAGACACAGTGGGATCTCATTTTGTTTCACTTTGCATGCTTAAGTCTCCCCTATTGTATTTATCTGTATACTTTCGAATAGAAATATGAGAATCTCTTTTGTATGCTGAAGTACCACATGTCAGACACATATTCCAAACAAGCATTTGTGCACTTCAGCAGCTTGGCAGGAAACAGGTTTCTCAATAGATATTATTCCTTAATTGTCTAGCTCATTAATGATTTTTATTCCTTTCTGTAAGTGTGCCAAATCTTTCATGGAACTCAATTACATTTCAAGAACAAAAAGCACAATCCACGAAAACACTAAAATCTTATAAGAGTCAAGCTTTTTTTTTTAACGCTTTTTAGCCCTCCCACTGAGACACTTCAGAATATTGAACTACAATGTCTCCTGCTACATGCGCCAGCACATGATGTGATGTAACGTATAGAGTAATTGAGAGCAGGAGAAATGTGGTTGCTAGGTCCCAAAAATGTTCTTAAAAAGTAAAAAAAAAGTAGGATTGCAGTTTCTGAAATTAACCCTTTATTTGTATATGAAATAAAGAATGGAGCTTTGTGAAATGATTTTTACTCCCTCTGGAGAGAACAAAGTTATTGGGCAATAGTTTATCCTTCAGCTAGCATCAGCACAACTATAAATCTACAATGTACAAAATCAACAGAATTCATTACTCGCCATTGCATATGAGGCATGGAAATCTCTGTGGAGAAAAAATATCAAACTACATGCGCCTGGTATTACTCCATGCCTGTTTCCTGTGGCATTTTTTCCTCATTTTATAAGCACTTTAGGCACAACAATTGTGTATATTATTGGATTTTTCTTTCCAGGAATGGTATGGGATTGTAACAAATGTTAAATAACAATAATCAGAAGAGCCAGAATAATAATCTCACTTATATTTGAAAGCCAGAAATCTGGGAAAAAAAAAAACAAGCAATAGTTTAATTAGAAAACAATGTAAATCAATAAACACATTTAAATAATATATTTTTTTGTGAGTAGAATTAGCATGTTGCTTTGTTCTTTGTTCTCAGATATTTTTTTCATATTATATACAAAGAAAATATTTTCAAGATATAAAATTTTTATATTCTAGTTTAAAAGCCATAGTTATTTTATGAAATCACCTAAATGATCCCTAACAGAAAGACTGTTTGATCTGTTTATAGTGTTTGGATTTGCATGTTAGCTGTGATAGGGAATGATTCTTCTTTTAAAAAACACTGTATACAGTTTATCTAATTATTTCAGAATTCAGAATAAAGACAAGCAAACATGACAGTACTAATGAGACTACAGTCCATAAATCATGCTCAAAGTATTATGGTTCAAAGAAAGTATTAGGATATTATGTGAAGGAAAATCTGTACACATCTGAGTGCTCATTATAAAAGACACTAGAGGCCCAGTGCACAAATCTGTGCATGGGTGGATCCCAAGGAGTGTTGGGGGTCCTAGGACATGACCGGCCCTCCAGGTGGGTGATGGGACACCCTTGCTGGCCCAGGATCCAGACCCATCCCACTGAAGTTCGTGCCGGTTGTTGGGAGCCACATGGTGGCCACTTTTATAGCCTTTCTTCCTTGCGGAGCATCTAGGGAGGGGAAGCGGCCAAGGTGCCCAAGGCCAACTTCTAGGAGGCTGGTGGCATGGTCGGGATCCTGCCGGTGGCGCTGGTTCATCGGTGCCTGACCCGTTCTCTGGAGATTGGAGCTGCAGGACTACTGAGGGAGGGAGTGGCTGCCACTAGGCTGGTGGGCCACTCGAACAGGTCGATCAGCTGAGCGGCACTCTTGCTGTGGGAGTGCACTGACCACCAGGGGTTAGCTCTTGCATTGAGCGTCTACCCCCTGGTGGTCAATGTGTGTCATAGTAACCAGTCGACTTGTCATTCGGTCATTCCAGTTGTTCCAGTCGTTCGGTCATAAGGGTTCCTTAGGCTTTTATATATAAACCAGAGGACCAGTGCACAAAATTTGTACACAGGAGGGGAGTCCCTTCAGCCCAGCCTGCACCCTCTCCAATCTGGGACCCCTAGGGAGATGTCTGACTACTGGTTTAGGCCTGATAAACTGGCAGTTGGACATTCCTCTCACAATCCGGAACCACTGGCTCTTAATTGCTCACCTGCCTGCCTGCCTGATTGCCCTCAACAGACCACCCCCCTTCGCTGGTCTGGTTGGCCCTAACTGCCCCATCACCAGCCTGGTTGCCCCTTACTGCCTCCCCTGCCAGCCTTGTCACCCCCAACTGCCCCCCTGCTGACTTGGTTGCCCCTTACTGCCATCCATGTAAGACTGGTCACCACCAACTGCCCCCCACCCCGCAGGCCTAGTCACCCCTAACTGCCCCCCCACCAGCCTGGTCACCCCACTCAGCCTGCTGTTTGGTCATTTGGTTGCCCCTCACTACCCCCCCTGCTGCCCGGGTTGCCCCATGCAGCCTGCTGCTCAGTTATTTGGTTGCCCCTCACTAACCCCCTTGTGGGCCTAGTTGCCCCACCCAGCCTGTTCAGTTGTCCGTTTAGTTGTGATGGTTGCTTAGGCATATATATATAGATAGATGATAGATAGATAGATAGATAGATAGATAGATAGATAGATAGATATAGATATAGATATAGATAGATACATAGAGATATATATAGATATATATGGATATAGATGTAGGTAGGTAGATATAGATAGATGGATATAGGTAGATATAGATATAGATATTTTCATCACAAAGGTTAAAACTTTAGCAGCATAAAGCACTGGATAGTCAAGTCCTTGATAAATATTAGAGATGGGAAACTCATGATTAACTGCAATATAAGATATAATTTTAGAAAATAAAGATAATGGGTGATGATGGTTATGCTGTTGATATGATGATGATGATGAAGATGACTTACAAAATTAATGGCACCTAATTCTTTAAAACTACAAAAGACTTAATATTTCTATACTTGTAGGTAGAAAATACTTGATGGGCATTCTTTTAAGCTGGTTCTCAAATAAAAAGCTACATTTTTATAAACAGAAAGTTCAGGTGTCCTAAATGGCTTGAACACATCTAAAAATGATATTAACAAAAGAGAATGGAACAAAACTGGCTAATCATAACCCTGATTAAGTCTGGATACTATAGCTTCAGACACCCCAGGAGACAGCTTCATCTTCCATCCAAAGTGCTTAATTCTTGAGCAGTCCTCCCAGAAGACAACTGGTCAGGTAGCCAGGCTTATTGGGGGTGGGAATAAAACAGTGGGGAAATTCTTTTGCTAGGTATGTGCTCAATAGAAAACAAGATGGTGCAGAGGGAGGTAAGTGCATGCACAGTAGAAACTAGATGACCAGACAAAACTTTGTCATGCTCAGTAGGAGCCAAGATCACAATGTGGAAAAATGATCAGATTGATTAAGGGCATGAAACCCCAGAAGATCAAAGAAAGGGATTAGACAGGGGCAGGGCCCAGCACAGGTCCAGGAAAAGCCAGGAAAGAGATTGGATAGTTTGGAAGAAAGCTTACTCCTTTCCAAATCCTAGAATATATAACCAAAGCTTAACAAAGGCCGTGGGTTTCATTCACTCATTCATCCGTTCACCTGTTCACTAGCATGCTCTCTTTGCATAGTAGCCATGCAGACCTGGCACTCTCATGGGCCCACGTGCAGGCCCAATGTGTTCCCAAGCACAGTCCTGGTAGCAGACATGCAGATGGGGAAATGAGATACAGAGAAGTTCTGTACCTCTGGGTCTTGGTTCTGGGTTTGGTGAGTACACGTGCAGGCTTGTAGCCCCAGAGACTGAGCTTATTCTACAGAGAGACAGAGTGGAGCCATGTGGTCATTGATGAGACACTGGGCATTGCGGACATTCCTTAGTTTTTTCTTCAGTAAATCTTACCACTACATCTCATTCTCTCATGTGTGGGTTCCTGAAATGCTTTCCTCATGACTCTGTGGAGGAGCCCTACTTCCACCAGCAAGCGGCTGAACAACTCAGATGTACTTCTCATTCACTGGGCGAATATTCCCTTTTATATCACTGAGTATTGTTATCATAACTGAGCAAAATCTCTCCCTGATCATTTTCTCATCTGTGTCAGCCCAAGTTTGGTCTCCTTGAATGTCTTTGTATTGTTTTTTCCCTCATGTTCACTTTTTCTTATCATTTACTAGACATTGTAATTATTATTTTGTGAAGACTAAATTCTATTTTTCTGTAGAATGTTATTTTTGTTTATTTACTTGCGAGTTTTAGCAGGCAGTTAACGTGGTTGGACTCACTCTAAGATAGCAGCTCACATCTCAGGTATCTTCATTTATTCTTAACTAGGATGCATGTTGTCTTCTTTGGAGCTTACATGGTCTGTCATCAGCCAGATTTGGGGCAGCATTTATGCAGAGTTTTAGATTCCTGGTCTCTAGCTCTCTTCTATTTGGAATTTCCCCTTAGTTGTTACCCTGGCCTTTCATCTAGTTGCTCAAAGCAAAAAGACTGCAACCAGAATTTTATCTGGAAAACATGTCACCAATTGGTGCCAGCATCTTTCTTAATTTGCTTGATCTTTTCCCAGTTTCCTGAGATCCCTTTCCTATGTGGAAAGAGATGTTTTCTTTTCTACTCATCATGTCGAGTCATTTCCCCGTGAAAAATCTCAGATGCAGTCATGCTGGATTTTAGTAAAAGTGTGGAACATCTATACTATACCACTGAGGAGGAACTATATTTTCTTTCCAGTCTTGTAAATCACAATCCATGAGAACAACAGTGAAGACATTCCGACATATTTATACATGAAGGAGTTACTTAAGAAAGCAAAGTTGGTTGGCAGAACATGGGAGGTCTTTGATATTAAATTAGTGAGAACAAAATAATGTTGTTGCTGGAAAATAAAACTCTGCAATAACTTCACCTTAAGGCCCCTCATGAAAGAAAAGAGCAGAACTCTGTGAGAAGACAGTATAAACAGTAAGTAAGAGTACCCGCTGAAAGTGCCCCGGCAGTGAGATAAGTTAGGAAGAGGAAACAATGGTGCAAGGGGCCTACAAGAACGCCAAGTATTAATTGAATCTGAATGGTGTTCATCATCTATGTTGAAAGAGCTGACTGACCATTGGCAGTCCTCATCATTTTTTTAAAGATATGTTTTCGTTGATTTTCAGAGAGAGAGGAAGGGAGAGCAATAGAGAGATAGAAACAGTGATGAGAGAGGAACAGCATGGATCAGCTTCCTCCCGCCCGGCCCCCACTGGGGATCTAGCCTGCAACCTGGGCATGTGCCCTGACCAGGAATAGAAACAGTGACCTCTTGGTTCCTGGGTTAACACTCAACCTCTGAGCCATACAGGCTGATGCATCGTTATATTTTTGTAAACTGATGAAAATAATTTGTGTGAATCATATGAAATACTGTTTCCCAATCATAGCATCTTTACATTGTTCTTCTCTGGAGCTGACAGGCCACTTGGTGTTGCTATATGTCACTGGATAAAAGACCATGTACATCATTGAAAGAGCACATATCCACCTGGATAATGTCAGGCTGTGACTCCTGTGGGCAGGATACAAGGATTGTAATAAGGGCAGAGAAAAACAGTGTTATAGTATCTAATCTTTAATATCACTCTAAATTTGAGGTACTATAATTCTAACATTTAATTTGTCCATTAGTGGAAAAGAGGGGCATTTTTTATGAATATTTAGAAGTTTATTCATAGTTAAATTTTTGATTTAAACATTTTGGAAAAATATACATAACATGAAATTTACCAGCTTAATAATTTTTAAGTGTACAGATCAGTGACAGGAAATACATTCACATTGTCATGCAAGCATCACCACTATCCATCTCCAGAACACTTGTCATAAGAACAAAACTAAAATTCTGTAACCATTAAACAAATAACTCCCTATTCCCTTCTCATCCCTTCTCACCCCTCCCCTGGGCAGCCACCATTCTATTTCCTGTCTCTATGAATTTGACTACTCTAGGTATCTCATTATGTAAGTGGAATAACACAGTATTTGTCCTTTTGTGTCTGGCTTATTTCACTTGGCATAATGTCTTCAAGATTATCCATGTCCTAAAATGTGTCAGAATTCATTGTTTTGGTTTTTTTTTACCATTTTTTATTGTCTTAAGTATTACAAATAGTAGTACATATGTCTCCTTTTTTTTCCCCCATTGACCCCCAGTACATGCCTTCACCTGCCCGCCCTCCCCCCCACCCCAGTGTCTTGTATCCATTGGTTGTGCTTATATGCATGCATACAAGTCCTTCGGTTGGTCTCTTACAGGCCCCCTCGCCCAACCTCCCCTGTCTTCCCAATGTAGTTTGACAGTCTGTTCAATGCTTCTTTGCCTCTGTATCTTTTCCCCACCATTTCTTTCCTTTAAAAAGTTTTGCCTTTGCAGACTAGAAATAAACATATAATAACAAAACAAGACAAAACAAAAAAATATTTGGGTCCCAATTTCAATGTCCAACAGTTCTGAGTCCCTGTTTCAATGTCTATATTGGCCCCTCTTGCCCTTTGTGCCAAGAGGGACCCTCTTCTCACAATCCAACTGCCCTCAGCTGTTACCTTAGCTTTCTGTTCATGCTGAGCTTGAAGCCTCGTGGGGGCTGGTACCATGGATCTGTCTCACACCTAATTGTGTGAGCTGGGCCCTCACTGGAGAAAAAACCCAAGTTCCCCGAGATATGTGATCAGCACCGGGGCCCTGCCAGCAGGCCAGTGGTTCCCAAGGCAGGTGCTGCATGTGGAGGCCACGGGGGCATAGGCTACCAAGGAGACAGAACTGAACCTCACACCACCCTGCTTGGCCCCGGAGGATGGCTGGTTAGCCAGAGATGGGTAAGATTCCTCAAGGAAGGAACAACCTAAGACAGGCACAGTCACAGAGGGGCCATCAGAAGAGAACTTGGGGGGGGGGGCAACAGAAGTGGGGCACAGACCCTCACCCCCCCAACATAGCAGGGGCTTGAACCCTCACCCTTCTGAAGGAGGTCTCCTGCCCCCATGGCTGCTTCACGCTTCCCACACCCAGCTCAGATCGGGACCCAGGCAACAGAAAGAGACATGGCCCAGCTCACATCGAGACACAGGTGACAGACAGAGACTTGGCCCAGCTCAGATCAGGACCCAGGTAACAGACAAGAGACTTAGCCAACAGCAGTTGCCCTATATCTAAATTCAGCTGAGCATTTGGAATGCTCAGGGCCCACTCAAGAATGCAAATAATCCTTCCCACTAATATTTACAGGGTAAACTAAGATTGTTGGTAGAGTATTAAATTTGACAGTAAAATAGTAATCGAGTTTTCAGATTAATTTAAATAAGCTAATTGAAATAAGTGAATATTCAAGTAACGTTAATTGTATTGGACAAAAAGATGTTCTTAAAGTAATAACTAAAATTTCTATTGGTAGTTCATCTCATGGTAAAATTCCTGAATATGCAATGAACCTAAAGCAGTCATATGTGTGGGCAAAAAAAAAAAAAAAAAATTTAAAGTTATCAAGACTGCATTATGAAATTTACAAAAGCCTCCATTAATCAAAAAAAAGGGGGGGGGGGGGAATAGTAGGGCAATATCATGTAAGGAAAAATATCCTATAAGTAAATTACATCTAGAAAATTTTTACTTTACCAAATTAAGTTTCATTTGCAATGCTAACAGCAAGATGGCCATTAAAAACACACATGGTGTCTAAATAAGACAAAGGAAAATCGTTTGAACAAAAATAAAAAGGATCCCAAATCAATTATATAGAAAAGATTCCTTTATTAACTTGTGGTCGAGAATATATTTGTATATTTTCAGAAAACAACCCCAAGACCAGATGGATTCCTGCAACAGAGAGGAATTGACAGGTGTGCTCCAACCACAAAGACAAGAGGAAAAAACAGTCCAGAGATGGAAGACGCTGACAACACCTTGCAATCAGCAGCTGTGCACCGCTGCAGATTACCTAGGACCAAACCAGAGAGGGTCGGACCTGCATTGCCACCATGTGCCCACCATCCAGATATCATTGCTGACATGTACACATAAGAAACTGTTAGACATTGAAAAGAGGGGCATTTTTGCTTTTTGATATCAGATTACAAAAAAAAAAAATTGGGAGGAGGTGTTGAATTATATGATGTAAACATTTTTAAAAATATATTTTATTGATTTCAGAAAGGAAAGTAGAGGGAGAGGGAGAGAAAAACATCAAACATGAGAGAAGATCTTTGATCGACTGCCTCTTGCACACCTCTCCCTCCTTCCACTGGAGATTGAGCCTGCAACCTGGGCATGTGCTCTGACAGGGAATCAAACCTTGACCTCCTGGTTCACAGATCAACAGTCAACCATTAAGCCATGTCAGCTGGGCTATGATGCATACATTTTAATAGGAAATACTATAGTGAGACATTCAGATGCATTTCCATCTTATTACAAAGAGTATATTTTCAATGCTAGGCAGTTTAAGGGGCTTCTGTTGAGCATTTCTTTATTTTCCACCCTAAGAAGTGCTTTGCATCATAACTGCTGACACCGGAGTCTACAGTCCACTCAGAATATAAAACCGAGTAATTCATCCTCAGACTTATTGTCACTATTGGAATACTGGCTCAATTACAATGTGTTTTTTCTCCCAGGACTGAAGCAACTTTCTCAGGCTCTGATGATATTTTCCCTGTGTGAAGCTGTACTGGCTCGAAATGCAATGTTCCATGGTCTCAGAATGCCAAACAAGTCCGATGCTCCCTCTTTCCCTATGGAAGGCTGAGGCTCACAGTTAAATGTAAATCATGTAAACTGTAATAATTGGAAACTGCAGGTGGCCAAGACAATTTGTTAAATCTGCATACCTTTGAAGCAGAAATGGCTGAATTGTGAAAGTCAAGTCCCCAGAAAGGCTGGTCAAGTATATAATGTTGAAATTAAATCACAGGAATAAATAAAAAGAGGCCAGAAAAAAAAATACCTGTTGTAGAGAAACCTATATCTTTAGATGGCTAATGACTAAGACATTTCAAAAGAAAAGAGGAAGAATATATTGAACCCTGTTTATAAAGCAAACACACACACACACACACACACACACACACACACACACACATACACACACACACACACTATGCCATACCAACCAGGGAATCCTGATAGATGCCAATTATAGAGTGGTCTCAGATTTATCTTTTACAGGTTACTTGACTTCCATGTTCTACATTTTCCTTTAGGCAATAAAAAATTAAATACTATTTATATATGAATGTTTTCATAAAATTCCTAGATAGATACATGGGAAGAATCCAAGATGACTACAGAAGTTTAATTTGGAGATATATGCTCCAGAGAACATTTGCACAAAGAAGATCAGTCACGAATGAAGTTAGGCTTAAAGACTAGCCATAGGAAGCAGACAGAGTACCTGGGAATTCCTATCAAAAGGAAGAGCAGAAGGAGGTATTTAGTTTTATGGGCTCCAGGTTACTCCGTAAGTGAGAAATCAATTTTGATGAAGGGAGTGAAAACAAAATAATCAGCAAACCCGTTCAGAGAGAGAGAGAGAGAAAGAGAGAGAGAGGAGACTTCAAGCTAGTGGACAGGCTACATGCCTTTTGAGAGCCCTGGGGAATTCAAAGAGTAAAGAGTCACCTGGAAGGTAAAGTCATAAACCATTGTCTGTGATGTAGGTTGGTTTTCCTGGCTTTTAATGCACTTGATACGCATTACATATTCTGTCTTTCAGAGACTGCCAACTTCAGTTGGATTTATGTTCCATCGAAAATAAACTTGGATTTATTATTTAACAATCATAAACAAAGTCCTATGCAGTTTTGCTCTGCAGGTTTTAAATTAGAGGGCATAGTGGGCATGACTAAACAATAGGAAGATATCTCTGGAATATCTCTTAAAAATTTTCTAATTGTTTGTGTGTGTTTTTAGATTCAACTATGCTTCAATTTAAAAAATAAATAAATTTCTAATAGTCAATAGTTCGGTCTAGTGTTTATAATGGATTTTTCTACCCTTAAAACTTCAATGGGGTTTTAGTAAAATTATATTTACCAAAAGACACACTGAAATAAATAGCTATTAAGGAGCCTTATATGGTAATTAATTCCCTATTCCAACATCACTACATATTTTCTCAAATCACATGTCAGTTGTAAATAAACAAAGTATCCGTATAAACAATAGGTATCATTTGATTGTAGAAAGATAGCATTTTGAAAAAGGAAACTTGCAAACCTATAACATTTTTAAAAGGAAGTTTATGGGGTATTTTTACACATTGTGCACCTCTGCTGATCTGATTGACATGTAGATGAAAGAACTATCCCTGTTTGGTGACAAGGTAACAAATTTTAGAAATCCTTTTCTTTTTTTATTCATTTAATTTTTTTCTTTTTTTTTTTTTTTTTTTTTTTTTTGCTCCTAAGAGCTCCCAATAGGAAACTAATCCTGCTTGTTCTTTTTCAAATACTGTGTTGCTTGAGGATTTTGACAAACTGTGTAATGAAGGGTTTAGCCCCAGTAATGAATGTCACGATCCTAACAATAAGATCCAACAAACAATTTGAAGTGATGTAGTGAATGCTAGCCCTGCTGTCGAGCACACACGGAGTCTGACTGGTCTGAATAATTACTAGAGTTTGGCGGAGATACAGTGTGCACAGCCCACTACGATGGCACCTGCTGGGACTTTGCACTATTTTGAAAAATAATAGGTTCCTCCGAAGGAATGGATGCTTTATAGTGCGGTAATTGAATGCAGGCATCAATGCACTTGCTTTCTTTTGTGTTCTTAAGAATCTCTTTATTTGGGGCTTTTGTTTTGTCAGCCATGTTATAGTTTAACGAGTGCCTCTTAGTCTTAGTATTATTTCTTAAGTCCTTCAAAAAAAGAAAAAAAAAGAATCAGTAGTAAATGATTTGGAAGATGCATGTGGAAAGGATAAATATGTGTTTCTGATGTGTCACAATCCTGCGTTTAATATTTATTTTTCTATTATATAGTTATATGTTAAATACATTAACTAATGGGGCAGAGGCATGTCTATGCAATGTACTCATTATGGAAGAGTTTATAGTCTTATTTTTTAATAGTGTAGATTATATACCTATTTTGCTTTTTATGCTGACCTCCCTGTCTCAATGAAGCATAGTCTAAACAAAGAACTAGAATAGTTGCAGTGACACCAGACTTAGACTGCTGGAAAAAACCTATTTTTCTTGTTCTATTGAAGGACTAAGAAGGCATGAGAAAGTCATTCCCATAGTGACTTTTAATTCAAGCAAGAGGAGCAAGAGACAGAAACTTCATGATAGGACCCAAGGCACTGTCCCTGCTGGCTTATTATTGGACATTTGAATGAATTAGACCGCTGTAATCTACCAGAAATAGCACTATACTTGAATTTCAGGAAAAGGTGTCATTCTGTGGTTCCCCAAGTGTGACTCATTTTTAATTACACTGCCTGATCTGAAACAAGAGGACATAAGCTGGCGTGATTTACTACTCAGGTGGTGAGGACTCGGTCAGGTCTAGGGTTTTGGGAAAGCTTTAGGATAATGTCTCTAAATGCAGACGTTTGCTGCTAGATGAGAGGTTGTGGAGAGCATTTGGGCCCACCATTAATGAGCCGAGGGACACAGGACAATTCTGATGTGTTGAAGTACAGTTCATGTCCAATCCTTCACTATAATTTTTGCCTTAGCAATTGTCATTTCTGCCTTCCAAATTTTGAAACTTTGGGGGCGTTCTTCTTCACGTCATCTGTTTTCTCATGGGAAAGTGGAACTAGTTGTCAGAGTCGGGAGTGCCCTACAGCCAGAAAGAATATCTCCCCCTGTATTGAAGTGCTCCTTTGAAGTACTGCCATTATTTACACGAGAGCAAGGAGAGTGAAAACTGGTTGGGAATCTCTCTTCAGACCACTTGTGTGCATTTTCTAACACTTGATCATCTATTCAAAACACTGGCAAAGTAGACCTTGGTTTGCATGAACCACCATTAGTTTATTTCTAGACTCCCAAGAAAATGTTGGCCTCTCTGCATACAGGCAAAACAATCTGGTGTTTCTTTGAACCAGATCAATTACTTATTACCACGTGGAAAACTTCTCTGAAATCAAACAGGTTTACTAAAGAGCAGTTGTATAGACTGATAAAACGGGGCATTGATACATTTGGAGCGTGCTAAGCCTGGAATTTATAACTTTTTGAGTGAAAACACACTGTGTTTGGAATCGGTTATGTAAAAAACAACTACTTACTTCGGGAGATTAAGAAAGGTTAGTGTGTACATGTCTGAAAGAGAATCAAATTTTTTGTTCTTTCTAGGGGAATACTAATAGCAAATCAAAGGATAATTTCCAAATAAATACAGGAAGTGCTCATGAGCATGCAATAATGGCATTTGTATAATGATTCCTAAATATAGAACATTTATGTATAAAATATATAGAAAATATATAGAAATACAAATTAGATATATACACACATATGTAATTTAGAATAATACCTGGCATATAGGAATTTATATATATATATATATACATACACACACTAGAGGCCTGGTGCATGGATTCATGCACCAGTGGGGTCCCTCAGCCTGGCCTATGGGAATCAGGCCAAAACTGGCTCTCCAACATCCCCAGAGGGGTCCTGGATTGTGAAAGGGCGCAGGCCAGGTGAAGGGACCCCACCAGTGCACCCTCAGGGCTGGGGAGGGACCATGGGAGGGCTCCAGGAAATGCCCGGCCCATCTTACCCAGTCCCAATTAGCCAGAACCCAGCAGCAAGCTAACCTACTGGTCAGAGCATTTGGCCCCTGGTAGATAATGTGCATCATAGCAATTGGTTGAATGGCTGAACGAGCAGTCGGACACTTAGCATATTAGGCTTTTATTATATAGGATTGCCAGGGTGTGTCATATATACTGGCCAGTCAAGTGGTCAGATGGACAGACTGTCAGTCACTTAGCCTTTTATATGTATATTAGAGGCCTGGTGCATGAAATTCATGTACGAGGGGGGTGGTACCCCTCAGCCTGGCCTGCACCCTCTCCAATCTGGGACATCCCTCTCACAATCCAGGACTGCTGGCTCCTGACTACTCACCTGCCTGCCTTCCTGATTGCCCCTAACTGCCTCTGCCTGCCAGCCTGATCACCACCTAACTGCCCTGCCCTGCTGACCTGGTCACCCACCTAACTGCCCCCCTGCTGGCCTAGTTGTTTCCTAACTGCAACCCTGCGAGCCTGGCTGCCCCCTAACCACCTCTGCTTTGGCCCTCACCACCATGGCTTTGTCAGGAAGGAAGTCAGGTGTCCCAAATATGTCCGGTCGACCTGGTCTAATTAGCATATTACCCTTTAATTAACATAGATAATTTTGCCTTACCAATTGTGTGTGATTGTATATATGTACCAGTGGCCCGGTGCATGAAATCATGCACATTGAAAGGAAATTAATTAGAAGAAATATTTTAATATTTTTATTCATTCTTTCTCTAATAGAAGTGTCAACCAAATTCACAATAACAGATGGAAACACACGCGTGGAGTTGGCGCCAGTGAGAGCTTTATATATATTGTGCATGCTCAAATCAACTTAGCCTTTTATAGATATAGAATAAACTTGCTTAATTAGACCTGTTTTCTGATTTAGCTAAGCTTTTTCCAGCCCAGTGAAGCACCCCAACTTCTCTTTCAGGTTATTGTCAGCAACACAGCAGTAAATATCAACACGAAGCAGATTATTATTGTAGATCACGCAGGGAGAATAAAGGATAAAATATTTAACTGCAGCAGTGTTTGACTATATTCTACACAGTGAGAAAACCTGAAGTCATTTTCAAGGTCCACCATTTTTTACCTCTTTTCAGTCGGGTCAAGTTTCCAAACTTTCTAAATCTCTGTTTTCCAGCTAATGAAAATAAAATAGGATTCTACCAAGTCTCCTATCTACCTACTCCAGGACTTCTTCACAGTCATTTGGTTACAGTGTAAAATGTTTCCACCTGGCTATAAAGCAAGTCAGGTTCCTGGGCTGAAGAAACTCCAAGGAGGCTAGTTGCTAGGGAGAGGAAGCCGGGCATTGCTATGTGATGTCATTACTCAGATGGACACTTAGCATATTAGACTTTTATATAGGTAAATAAGGTATATGGTAACTAATTAACTAGACCCAGGTGAGCTGGCTGGGAAGTGGCTGAACTGGCATTTAAATCAGTGCAATCTGGCACCATTGTTCAGGTTTTTAACCATTATACCACATGTCCTCTCAGAAGAGGTACCAAATTTTAGTATGGATATTAAAAATATTTTATATCATTAACTAGAAGCCTGGTGCAAGGATTCATATACCAGTGGGGTCCCTGGGCCTGGCCTACGCACTCTCACATGGAGGATCCCATAAGAAATGCAATAAATAAATAAATAAAAATACTTTAAGTCAAATACACACTAATAAAAGAGAAATATGCAAATTGACCATACCTCTGTGATGCCCACCAGACAATCAGGAGTGAGTATGCAAATTAACCCAACAAATGTGGTGGGTTAATTTGCATATGCCAGCACGGTGCTGCCGGGGGGTGGGGTGGAATGCCTGCTAGGAGGGGGAGGGCGGGGGGCGGAGAAAGCTACAGTAGCGGCGCTCTGGCTAGAACAGAGAAGTCTGAAGGCGGCAGCCAGAGCGAAGGTCTGGGTCCCAGGTGCTGGAGGAAAACCAGTGCTGGCAGCCAAGGGAAGGTAGGCCTATTACACGAATCTTCGTGCAATGGGCCTCTAGTAAAAAAAATAAATGTTTTATCTACATGCACATATTTTAAAATCATATCTAGTTACCCAAATGTCAAAAACAGTAGGAAGTGCTTCCACCAATATGTAAAAAGCACTAGTGTTTGCAATACAATGGGACATAAGTGCATTTTACAAATCTGCACATGACTTTTAGTTCTGGAGGATGCGGGTTAAGAGGGCTAGCTATCTTATTGAGTATTCAATTGTGTGTTTTGTAACGTTAAAAAAGTGCTGTCTGTTTAGTTTAACAGGCATATCAAAAGGAAGACTAACAATGAATTGACAATAAATAGTTCTTCCCTCCACTGTGAACTTCCCTCCACATACACATGTGCTTCTGCATACATATCACCATCTTATGCAGCTCAGTTCATTTTATATATGTAATCAACATCATTGAAACTGAAAATCTAACCCTATACAAACTCAGAGCATATATCTTTGTGTTCAAAACCACAATCTACAAATGATACTAACCTTCATCAGAGGAACATTATTTTATTGGTAATTCATGGGTCTGTTTCACTATCTTTAGTAGTGCTTAATTTTCTAATGTGCGATCATGAACATTATTTGTGGAAATAGCTATGTCTTATTTACATCACCTAGGAAACTTTGATACATGAATACAATCCCTAGTACAAAGTCTGGTGAGGCTTTTCTAGATAAAAATTGATTTTTGAATAAGCATTAAACAGGAATGAATGAATACATACCACGTTGTAGATCATTTAGGACATTGTGGAAAATACAGAAGAATACTAATCAGACAAAAATAAGTTGAAAGAGCCCTGGATGATGCTGCTCAGTGGTTATAGTGTCAGCCCTTGCACCAGAGGGTCTCTCATTTGATTCCCAGTCAAGGGCACATACTTGGGTTGCAGGTTTGATCCCCAGCCCTGAAGCCACAGGCAGGAGGCAACCAGTCCATATATCTCTCTCCTCTCTCTCTCTCTCTGTCTCTCTCTCTCTCCCCCCTCCCACTTCTCTCTCCTTCTCCCTCCCTCTCTTCCACTCTCAAATGCAATGGAAAAAATATCCTCAGGTAAGGATTAACTAAATAAATTGGAAGAGGCAACATTAGTTCATTTCTTTCTTTCTAGTTTTATAAATTATATCTATCAATATAAAATCAAATGTGCCAACATGTAACTTTATTTTTGTATAGTGAACTTAATATTTGTTTAGGATGTTCTGTTAGTTCATTTAGGCTTCTATATAACAAAATAGCATGACTAGGGGGGCTGATAAACAGCAGACACTTATTTCTCACAGTTTGGAGACTGGAGTTTCAGCACCAGGGTGTCCGCACAGTTGGTTTCTGGTGGAGGCTCTCTCTCAGGTTACCAACTTGTCCTTGGGTCTGCACATGGCGGAAGGAGTTAGCGTGTTCTACAGGGTGTCTTTTATAAGGTAAATAATTCTATTCATGAGCACATCACCTTCAAGTTACTAAGGCTGAATTGGACTTTGCTTCTTGTCTACTGTGGCTTCTACCTTTATCAAGAGGCTCAGTGATTTTGAAAACACTATATACAGCTCTATATCTAGAGAAATGCACAACCTATTGACTTCGACAAAGCTACCCTAATCTGGAGCAAGGCATCTGTGCTTAGATCCTAAAAACCTATGTCTGAGTAGAAAAGGTTAAAATCAAGTACAAAACAATACGTAGCACAATTGGTAGAATCCATTTCCTAGTAGATCACAGTAAGTAGCAGCACACCATCAAATCTGCTAAGCAACTACAAAAAACAATTATACATTTAAAACCTATATATGTGCCCTGACCAGTGTGTGACAGCCTGTGCACCCAAAGGTTGCTGGTTTGATTCTGGGTTGGGGATTCCACCCCCAATAGGTGTCATGCAGGAAGCAGCCAATAATACGTTCATCTCTCACATCAATTGCTCTCTCTCCCTCTCACCCTCTCCTTCTTCCTCTCCTCTCCCTCTCCCTTTCTTACTCTCTTAAAATCAATACAAAATCATTTAAAAATTATACATGTAAAAACGTTGGAAATCCACAGAAACTGAGAGGACAGGTGGAAGTGGATATTTGTTGACTACCTGTAAGCACAGTGGACTATAGACTGGGCTGAAAATGTAAAGCACAATCTTTTACTAATCCTGCAGGGCTCGAGAGATGGATAAAGGTCCTCCCTCAGGACCTTTGTCAGGTTTTGAACTTAGTTGAGGTGAGACACAAAGGGGCTTGGCTCAAGTTCTCTGAGAAACAGAACTTTCAGAGCAGAGGATGCAGATATCTGCCAAGATCTCAATCAAAAGTCTGAACAAACCAAGCCCTGGGAAGCATTGCATTTGAAAGGCAGTAACATCTTTGTTTCACTGTGCTCAGGAATAAATATCTCCTTTCAGAAAATTGCATCTTCTCTATATGGCATACAATCATATATTATCAGGCATGGAAACTGGTATTAAAAGATAAATGATAATTGAATGAAAATAAAAGATATTGAAGTAGGTATACCAATAATGCAATTGTTGGAATAAGGAGAAAAATACTTTAAAATAACAATGACCATACAAATGGAAGTAAAATAAAGAGGTAATAATAAATGAATGCTGGAAATGTAATTTCAATAGATAATGTAATTTATTAATATAAAAAATAAAATAAATATTCTAAAACAGAAAAACTATAATTTTAAAAATTAAGAGTTCCTTTGATAGGGATAATAACAGATCAGAGGTAGTGAAAAAACAGAATTTTGAACTCAAAGACAGGCAAGTTGAAATTACCTATCTGGAAGAATAGAGAGAACTATAATGAAAGAACATCCAGGAGAATGAGCCATCTGGGATAAAGTCACATTGCCTAGATGATCTGAAAATGGAGGTGTAGGAGAAGATGAGAACGGTAGTCTGAGATGAAGGATGACATTTGGAGGTTTCCCAGGATGGCACTGCAGTACATTGCCTGTAAGAGAGAGAAGAGAAGTAGAATGAGCAAATGGGAAGGTTAAATTGGGATTCAGTCATACAATAGGCCTCATCTAATTCCAAGAGGAGCATGGCCCTTCATAATTGTCCAGATTGAAGAAAAAAAAAAGGAGCCAGACTCATTGAACAGCCATTGTGTACAGGCTGCACCTCCTTGACAAGAAGGATCCCTTTGGCTGATGATAGTTCCCACAAGATTAATCTGTAAGCTGACTACCAGCATCCAAACACCCCATGATCTGAACACCCCAAGCATCTGGAAGAATGAGAGTAAAGGATGGATTTGAGCATCTGTCCAGAGGATGGACTATAGTCTACTCTTTGTAAGATAAACTTTCAATATTTATTTGCTACTGTGGCTGGGAATAGAAGAGGACAATTCCAGTGTCTTTCTTACTATGATACCTTTTACACCCCAGGCCAAAGAATTAATGCAAATTTTCTGCCAACTAACAAATATATCCATTCAAATATAAATTCAAAGATGAAGGAAATCATCACTGTATTGTCCATTGATCAAATGGAGCCACTGTGATTTAGATTTTGACTAGAAATCCATTCATTATCTTTCCTGTACAATCTTCTCTGCCATCACCCACCAGCCAGTCTAACCAGCAAGTCACAATGACACCTCAGGTACCCTGAGATCAATAATATCTTGGCATTGTTCTTTCCCCTGCATTTTTCTACATGAATTAATGGCCATTGATTCCTTTGGAGGACTGAGAAATCATTCTGGGATATACTGTATTTTCTTGGGAAAGTCAAGGTCCATTATCTTAGAGACTTTTCAACTTAGAGACCAGTTCAACTATATGCACTTATTTCTTTTCTTTTTTTGTTTTTCCCAAGTGAAAACACCAAAGTGCTAATGAGAGGGAAACATTATTTTAGAATGTCTATTACCAAATTACTGCTTTCATCTAGCACATACCTGCTTTTTTTGATGAGGGTTGTCCTCTGCCAACTTACAAAAGAAAATGGCTAAGTGCTTCCATACAATATTGAAACTGTCTTTCAATATCTTCTAAAGGTTAGCACAATACTGAAAACCTTTTTTTGTATTTACTGTGAGATTCTTAATCATAATGGTATTAAATTATAAACCTCATGAGAACAGGGGTTGACTGTATCATATTTATGACTGTTTTCAAGTACCTGGCATAGTGCCTGACAAGGAAATTTTCAACAAATATTTACTGAGTGAATAAAGGAATACATGAATGAATGAATAAAGACAGTAAAACATCTGACTTAAGTCACAGATTATTAAATGTGAATTTTGCTTCCATTATATGGTAGAAATTGAAGAAAACTTATCTCCTGAAATTAATGAAAAGTATATTATAGTAATAAGTAGCAAAGCACACTTAAAATTGTTATGCCTGGTCTTTGAACATTTTATAAAATAAAAAAATACTAAAATTGAAGAGGAAAGTATTATATTTATTAAAATAGGGACAGAAAACAATTTGGCTCACATTGTCATAAGAGGAGAATTCTGTAATGGCCAGTGAGGCATAAGGACCCTGGTTAAAAGAATGTTGTTGTTTTTCCAAAAAGAAAATACCCCTGGACAGCTCTTTTGTGTAAATATTATGGTAGCTCTCAAAGGAAACATATGGAAGGAAAATGTGAAGTACCTGCAGCTTATAGGACAATGGGGCTACAGAATCTTAACAGTGTTTGTTAGCAAGGGATCTCATTGGAGACCAGTTTTGGTTATTTCCTATCATCTATAAATGGTTACCTCAATGCTCACCTCTTCTCCAGAGGACCATCCTGGCTATTGCAGTGTATTAGATGGCATTCTTTACAGTTCAAATTCAATTTTTTTCAATATGTTGAGATAATTTCAAAGAAGGGACCAGTCAATTCTAGATGCATATTTAGCTAAGCCCAGAATCAAATTTCCAAAACCAAATGGGTATAGAAAAGGTATTTTATTTTTTAATATATTTTTATTGATTTTTAGAGAGAGAGGACAGGAGAGGGATCCTATATAATAAAGAGCTAATATGCAAATAGTCATCATGCCCTCATGCCATCACGCCATAACAGCTCAGACACTCAACACTGGGGAGAGAGGAATGGGGACCAGCCAAGCTGCAGCCCAGGAGAGGGACAATCCACCCATTCCAGGGTCCTGGATGCCAGCAGCTGCACCTGCACCTCTGGCCCAAGAGAGGGACAAGCTGCCCACCCCACAGTCCTGAGCGCCAGCAGCTGGGGCTGCGGCCAAGGAGAGAGGCAAGCCACACACCCTGTGGTCCCGGGTGCCTGCGGCTGCAGCCTGGGCAAAGCTGCCTGCCCACAGTCCCCTATGGCTGTGGGCGGCCTGGATGAAGCCAGCCCGGGTCCTTGGTGCCTATGGCTGGCCAGAGGGAGGGAAGCCCAGGTCTTGGGTACAGGGAGAGGCAGAGGCAGTTAGGGGCAATCAGGCAGACAGGCTGGTGAGTGGTTAGGAGCCAGTGGTCCCAGATTGCAAGAGGGATGTCCGACTGCCAGTTTAGGCCCTGTAGGATTGGGCCTAAACCGGCAGGCTGACATCCCCGAAGGGGTCCCCGATTGGAGAGGGTGCAGGCTGGGCTGAGGGAACCTCCTGCTCCATGCACAAATTTTGTGCACCTGGCCACTAGTAGAGAGATAAAAACATCAACGAGAGAGTAAGTCATAGATTGGCTGTCTCCTGCACGGCCCCCACTGGGGATCAAGCCTGCAACATGGGCATGTGCCCTGACAGGGAATCAAACTGGTGACCTCTTGGTTTCTGGGTCAATGCTCAACCACTGAGCAACACCAGCCAGGCTAGAAAAGGTATTTTAATGTGAGCATTTAACCTGTTTACAAAATATTTAAAATTTAATATTCATAATATTAATGTAGCTTTCTCAGGATGTTTCAGAAATGTAAATGTTGATGGGCTTCAGGAGCACATTTAACATTATACTACAAATGAAGTATCGCCCTGCATTATTTAGATACTTATAGTTATCAGACACATCCTATACCTTACAGCAAATCGATTTGGCTCGCTATCTTTAGTACATCTCTAGGATTGTGATAACGTGTTTTTATAGGCTCTGGAGAGACTCATATGAACACCTGATAGTACATGCCTCAGGTCCTTGATACTTTCTTTCTGGGAACTGCATGGTTGAGTTTCCCATAGGAATAAACTTAATGCCCGACCATATGCAGTTCAGAAGTACTTACGCCCACCAGGCAAAGACCATAGGGAGCACATCGATAGTTAAAGCTAGATTTAGTAGGTTCTAGTAGCAAAGAATGCTGAGAACGATGGAATATGTAGCAATAAGAGTTGTTCGAAGGAGATAATGGATAATTGTATGTATCAGCTGCCAGGACTAAGGTTGCCCTGATAGTAGTGAAACATATTTTTAGGTGTGTCAGTGAGGGTGTTATGAAAGAGATTAGCTTTTGAATTGATAGGCTGAGGCAAATCACTCTCAGCAATGTGGACAAAATTGCCAAAATAAATTTCCCCTTATATGTATATTTATATCTATAGCTGTTATCTGTACCTGTGCCTATGCCTATACCTATGCCTATACTTATACCTATACCTATACCTATACCTATATCTATATCTTATGTACTATATTGGTTCAATTTCTCTGGAGAACTCTGACTACTATAGATTTACATATAAAATTGTGGGCATCTATTAGGAGATTTGGTGGGATGTTCAAGAAAGCTGGGCTGTTGTGGATTGAGTACTATAAGAAATCAGAGATAATTTAAAGATTTCACATTTACTATTTTATTTATGTTGAATGCAAGCAGAACAGAGCAGGGGTAGGTTTATCATGGAAAAAGAAGTTATGATGAGGAGAGTATATTTGGTCATGTTTTGTGCCTGAAAAATGTATTTATTTTTATCACTCTTTAGGCATATTTTGTAGTGTTCTTATTTTTCTATTGTTCTATTATGGTCAGGGAGAGTCCTGGTGTGACATTTATTTTGTGAATAAAATTTTATGTTCAACAAAAGAACACCATGGCTAATTTGGTAAAAGCAAAAATAAATAAATAAATAAATAAATAAATAAATAAATAAATAAATAAATAAATAAATAAATAAATAAATACAGCTACCATATGTTAATGTTGCCTCTTTCTCAAACTAATGAGCCAGGATAATGTGAATAAATTCTTCTAGGGAATCATTTCTGAGACACAGTATTTATGTCTTTTTGTGGACATTCCAAAATTATCAAGCAACCCATCCCAATTAGTTGCAGCATCTTGATAATAAATCATTATATTGGCTCTTGCTGGTTCCTGCTCTTGTACTTCAACTCCCATCTTTGAGTATATGTGTTCTCAAAAATTATCTCAGACTCTGCTTTCTGATGAACCTGAGTATGACAGTGGCTACCAAGAGGGGTGCCTAAGTAGATTACATGTTCAGGATGGATTTTTGGACCTAGATTACTCATCAGTCTGATAACTAGAAGATACATTACTGATGGTAATTCGGGTTCCCATTTCTTCTTTACATAGTACATCATAAAATCTAAGGTTCCGACTGTGATTAATTGTATGATCATAAAGCAACAGGATATACTTTGACTTTGCTGCTTGAACAGTATGAGAAAAATAATAACTTCAGTTGTGGAAGAGTTTGGCTTTTTATAACTGCATTTGAAGTTTTGTAAAAAAAAAAATAATAATCCTACATAATAAAAGCCTAATAAGCTAAGTGTCTGGTTGTCCAGTCATCCGTTCAACCAATCAAAGCATAATATGCTAATTATATGCTAAGGCTGCTCAACCGCTCACTATGATGCCCATTGACCACCAGGGGGCAGACGCTCAATGCAGGAGCTGCCCCATGGTGGTCAGCATGCTCCCACAGGGGGAGCACTGCTCATCCAGAAGCTGGGATCATGGCTCCATGGCAGTGCTAAGGATGTCCGACTGACAGCTTAGGCCCCAAGGGCTCCTGGACTGCGAGAGGGCACAGGCTGGGCTGAGGGGAACACCCCCCCCCCCTACCACTGAGTGCATGAATTTCATGCTCCGGGCCTCTAATATATATATGAAATGCAACTGTTAGCTCGGGGAAAGCTGAGGAAACAAAAGGACCTCTACAGCAGCTTTTAAAGAGACTCTCATATTTTTCAGCTGCTGCAAATCAAGAGTACGACCTTGAACAATGCTATAGCAACACCTCAATGTACACTCTATGTCCAACCTGATAGGGTCCTATGTCAATGGGTAGCAATAGTCTGGAAAGATGAGACCAAGGATGGTGTCATCTAGATAAATGAGCCTGAGTTTAGTGAACCCTCAGATTCTCCTGACTCTTCTATGCTATGAAAAGTTCTCTTCTACTTTTCTAAAGAAAGCAACACATCTTTTCCTTGAGATTGTGCAAAGAGTTCACATAAGGCAATTGTTTTTAAGAATTTTTCTTAAGGATTTCAGAATCTTCATTGCATCTGTGTTAAAAATAAGGGCCAGATCTTATCATAACCTAAGTTATAAAGTACAGCCATTGCTCTGAGAATAAATAGGCTATATACTTAAAGAATTAAATGAGCTAGCTAATAGAGGGGGCTAACAGGTAGGTATTAGGCAGGATAGCACCTATCTACTAGATAGGTAAGTATGTTCATATTGGTTAATGACATTATTGAGTCATTATGATGACAGGGGAGATATGAGGATGGCTCACAAAACACTTATTGTCACTTGCCTGGAATGGCCCAGTGGTTGAGAGTTGACCTATGAACCAGGAGATCATGGTTCAATTCCCCATTAGGGTACATGCCTGGGTTGTGGGCTCAATCCTCATTGTGGGGCATTGTGGGGAAGCATAAGACTTGGTTGGAAAGTTTCTAAGGAGGACATTCCCAGAAAAGGGAAGTGTGTGGAATCCATCCACCCTGTTTATCAGAATTCCAACTTAAGGGAGTGCCAAAGGCAGCACCCCTAATTATTCCCTGACGTTTCCAAACAAGTCTGTGTACATGCAGACCCCCGGGTGTTTACTGGAATTCTTATGCTTAATCTTTAGGTGTCCTTGCTTAAAGGGCACTACAAACACATTTGTCCTCCCCATGTTACTTACTTACTGACTGTATCTAAAAGATAAATTTTATCTCAAACTGCTGCTACAACAAAAGCCTAACATAGAAGGTAATCGAGGCTGTCTGGTTCCTTTAGCCAGGCAGTCCCTTAACCCTCTCTTTCACAGCAAAGTTTGTGTTGGAGTAATCCATTCATCCATCACTCAGGATCTGATGGTCAGCCCTGGCAGGGAGTGCAGGAGGCAGCCAATCAATGATTCTTTCTTGTCATTGATGTTTCTATATCTCTTTCCCTCTTCATTTCTCTCTGGAATCAATAAAATATATTTTTAAAAAGCATTTATTGTCATGGGTACACTAAGTCATGTCTCTAAATATAAGGGTGTTCAAGAATACCTGGATACAACACTAATATTTTCCTGAGATGATTTATTAAAGTTTGATATAAAGATAGGTTATGGTAAATGAGGTGCAGATACCATAACTTCCTTGGCATAACATTCAGGTAGGATGTATGAGACTCAAGGAAATGAACATTGTAGAATGGGATTGAATTTTATATATCCTTAAACCCACTATGAGAATGCCTTCCATTTATTGCAGCTTTCTACAGGACAGCCCAGGGGACACCATCTTCAGTACAGGACAAAGAAATATACTAGCCATGGGGAGATGATGGAAGAGGGTGGTGCTCACTGGCAACTTTAAGACCTTGGAGTTAGTTGCCCATGTAGACTAGAGTTAATGATAGATGTTTAGTACCTGGAATTGAACACTGGCATTTTGGAATGACAAAAGCCCAATAACATCACATATACATCAGAGGCAAGGCCTGAACAAAGATCCTGGTGCCTTGGTCCACAAGGATGTATAATGTTAATTAATGGATTTTAGTATCCTTGTGGCAAGATAGGTAGATGACCAACTATGGTAAATATCAGCTGGATTAGTATTGATCAGATATGATATTAAATAGTTCTCAGAAATCTGATGATAGCCTCTGAGCTGAAAGGTGACAGTCCTTTAGTTCCATTTTGAAGCATGGAAAGACCATTCGCATCCAGCATCCTTCCTGTGCAGTTGGCAAAGGGAAAAGGAGGCTTGAGTTGATTCTGGCTATAGAGTACAGAAGGCTGGTGTTTGGAGTTGAAGACTTATTACAGATATAAGCAAAAAAGAAATAGCTGGCAGAATAGAATAATGATGGAGATATAGATCTCTATTTTCATGTAGCATTCTGGTCTTCACATGATTCTGAGAGCTTAATGTATGGATATATTGGTTTGTCAGAGTACAGTATCCCCCTTAGCACAGCAGGAAGCCATCCTTCTCCTTCTTGTACTTTCCCCTTAACTTTATTAAGTTTTAGGTACAAGATGTACTAGTCTACATTCACATATTCACAATCTATGCCAGTGTAAGATTTTAGTTAGAATACTAAATTTACCAGTCTTACAAATTACAAAATGGTTTGTTGAAATGTCAAATTAAACAAGTAAGTTGGTGATATTTTAGAAAAGTTTAATATATGCATCAGGCATTTGGCGAGTTGATGGTCACTCTGAATACAACCAAATCTCAGTTTCTTAGAAGCCTTTGCATTTAAATGTAAAATATATATTAAAAAACTTAGTCTCTTCCAGGTGGAATCACCCATTTGAAACAATAATTTTAAAATCAGAAATAGGAGGACATGCCTTGACCATTTTGATGAGAGTGGTACAGGGTGATTGGATTAAAATAGGCATGGTTGACAAAGCTCTTATTAAAGGAATCATGTACTAAGGAATTTGCATTATCTGGCCCAAAGGTGGTGACATTGCTTCTAAGTAGAAGTGTAAATTAATTATCTTTTCTGGCTCCATAGACTTTTTCTAAATCTGGTTATCTAGACTTCATTGCAGTTCTGTGAGCTATTTCATATACTAGAACTTCACTTAATTTATGTCTATCTAAACAAGATAGCATAAGTTGTTGTTTTCTATTGGGTTGATGAAATAGATCAGCCAGGTTTAAATAACAGTGTTGAGGAACCTTTCAAAATGGAAGGTTTCAGAGAATATGACAGGTTTGATGATTGCTTAAAGTTGTTTAGCAATCTATAATAATAAAAGCATAATATGCAAATTGACCAAACGGCCGAGACTTCCAGATGAAGTTGGGGCTGCAGCCGAGGGATGGAGGCAGCCTCCCACAGTTAGGAGATACGGATTGAGGCAGCGGCCCAACACTGTGAAGGCTGACTCTTGCACGAGTTTTGTGCATTGAGCCTCTAGTGATTTAATACCTTCAAATAGCCACACACAAATTAATTATTCTTAAATTTATTCAGAATTTTAGGTCATTTTGATTTTCTTGTGTTGGTTTATAAATAAAATGTAAAATTATCCTTTGAAACTGTGTAAAGGAATGCCTTAGTGACACACATAAAGAAGAATAGATGCCAAACCACACCATTAGCCAGGGAAACATGTGTGAAGTTGCTTGATCAGTGTCAGGAATTTTACATGTTCTGAAATACAAAGAAAAGGGGATTGTTAAACAAAAATACCAGCCTCTGTATCTTCCGAGCATTGAGACTATGTCAGTGACAAACCATTTACTTGTAAAGGTCTTATAAGTGACCATTTTTGAGGCATGCTATAAATTCAGATAACAAAACATGTCATCTTCGATCCATCAGATTATCTTGTAATGCTTTTTAAGTTCTGAACAAGAATAGTCACTAATGATGAAGTAAAAGTGTAAGGCTTCACCAACAGAACTGAGATTAAATATGGGCATATGTCTTCCTGATCTTCCTTTTATTGGAAACTCCCAAAATTATTTTGTGACACCTATCCATCACTGCACAAGCAGGTGTGGTAAGAGAGAAAAAGAAAGACACATGTGATCCAACACCTCTGATAAAAAGAAAATCTTTAAAGAGCTATTCTTAGAGGTATACCTAATATGTAAACGGGCATTCGAGATGAACCAACATGTGCACAGGCAGGAAAAGTATTCTGATGGATGTGGTGTTTCTCTCCACACCCTGCCTCCCAGCAGGAGGGGCTGATGCCTCAGCTGAAACAATGGAATCACACCTCATTAACTCTATAATTTCAACCTCCCTAATCTGTATCCACTGCACCTGGTTCATTGTCTCCATTTACTCAACCAATTTCCACAGGCTACAGTTACAGCCTTAACTGGCTGCTGGCCAGAAATTAAACAAAAGGAAGAATGAGTGACTCCCTGTTCTCATGCCTCCCCAACACAGCACCAAATAGAAAAAAAAAAAAGTTTGAATCATTATAGCCTTAAAAACACAGACAAAACGCACGCCATTATTGTTTAAAATATCTTAACTTTACAAAGTTCATTTAATTCTCATTTCCAAGAGTTACCTTTTGCATCCTGTGGTGGCATTTAACTTGCAAGGGATTTAATTGATTGCATAAATTCTGCATTGCAGGTTTATTGAATAAGTAGGCCTGGACTTTCCTACAGTCAGCATTACTGCTGGAGTGTTTTGGTATCTGTTAGAAAGTTTTACACATATTTTTATATGAGAGAGGTGCATCTGTGGACATTTTTGTATGGAGTGTTAGGAATTATGGTACATATGCAAACTTGTTTATAAAATATGCAAATCTCTTGTAGTTACTAATACTAACACCTGACTACACCGGGTGTTACCCATAGAGAGAAAATGTGTGTATTTGCTATAATGTAGAGATGTGCTAACTTGAATTTTTCAACAATTCATTTTTTACCCTTCTGCAAGTTTTAGCTTTGGCTTCCAATTTGAGAGAATAAAAACAGAATGTACTGTGGTTTTATGAGTAGATTTCTAAGAAAACAAGGTTTGATAAATGTAGAAAAGTAATCGGGAACAAAACAAATCTTGGTGTGCAGAATGTAATTTGGATTTTCAATGCTTCTCATTCAATTATTATTATTTTTATTATTATTATAGTCATTTTTTTCTCTCCAGGCTTCTTCTACCTTATAGAGCAAATTTCTTATACTTTATGCAGTAATAATCCACTCTACAGATAAAGAGTAAATGAGTTAAATAATAGAGGTGATTGGAAGATGAGAAACTAAATATTTCTACGTAAGGAATTTAGAAAAATTCACTTTCCAGAAGACAATGCCAAATCTTAAAATATAGGCCTGTATATATTTTGCTTTCAGAGAGAGGAAGGAAGGGGGGGAGAGAAATAGAAGCATGACTGATGAAAGATAATCATTGATCAGCAGCCTCCTGCACGCCCCCTATTGGGGATCAAGCCCAGGACCCAGGGATGTGCCCTAACCAGGAATTAAACCCAAGCCCCTTCAATCCTTGGGGTCAATGCTCTGACCACTGAGAAAAACCTGCCAGCACTGGAAACCGTTTTAGTTTAGACCACAATGATAATTCCATAGGCCACATGCATAATTCGAAGTTTTGTGTTTCTTTTTCTGGGTGAAAGTTATGTATATATATATTTTTTTCCTTTGAAGTATTACAAATAGTAGTACATATGTCACCTTTCCCCCCCCCCATTGACCTCCCCCCAGCTTCCCCTACCCCCCAGTACATGCCTTCACCTCCCGTGCCCGCCCCCTCCCCCCCAGTGTCTTGAATCCATTGGTTGTGCTTATATACATGCATACAAATCCTTTGGTTGATTTCTTACAGCCCCCACCCCCAACCTCCCCTGCCTTCCTGCTGTAGTTTGACAGTCTGTTCAATGCTTCTTTGCCTCTGTATCTATTTTTTCCCCATTTCTTTCCTTTAAAAGATCTTGCCCCTGCAAACTAGAAATAAACATATAATAACAAAAAATGTTTGAGTCCCAATTCAATGTCCAACAGTTCTGAGTCTTCGTTTCAATGAACTGTTGGACATTGAAATGGAGTGTTTTTTTAAACCTTCAGTAATAGTCATCAGGGTAAAAATCATTGTATATAAATCAGGCCAAAAAATCAGTAGAAACAGGAATTCTGATGGTGTGCAATGGGCAGTGTTTTCAAGCTTCTGCAGGGGGATGGTTGTGTGCAATGGGTTTATGACTATTGATCCCAGGTCATTAGCTGTTCAAATTCTTTGTTTTAAGTACCTGCTATGGAGAGCAAGTAATGGTTGACAGGGGCTTCTTACTGCTCTGAGTAAGACAGAAACAGGGCCCGAGACACAAAAACCAGCCAAAAGGTTGCTCACTTACTACTTTTTATTTTATTTTTTTGAAGTTTCCTTCGCCTCGCTACCCTTTGGTCAACCACAGTATTTTGATATGTATTACATTTCCAGAATTCATCTATTCTATAAACAAAAGTTTATAAAATACCTGACTACATTCCCCCATTCTCCCAAACCAATTTATTCTCTCTTTTAATGAGTTGGTTTTCTTAACATATAAAATTGAAGTCAAATCCATGGTCGGGATATAGCAGTTTATCAGTTCATCTGCTGAAGGGCATCTTAGTTGCTTCATGGTTTTGGCAATTATGAATAAGACTGCTATAAGCATCTGTGTGGAGGTTTGGGGGCAGTTATAAATTTTCACATCCTTTGGGTAAATACAGAGAAGCATAATTTCTGGATTCCATAGTAAGAGGATGTTTAGTTATGTAAGAAGCTGCCAAACTGTCTTTCAAACTGGCTGGACCATTTTATATCCCTACCAGCAAGGACTGAGAGTTCCTATTGCTTCCACATCCTCACCAGCATTTGATGTTGTCAGTGTTCTGGATTTTGGCTATTCTAATAGGTATGTAGTAATATCTCATCATTGGTTACTTTAAATTCTAAGACTGTATAGTCATTTGTTTATTTAAAAACGTTAAAAATATCTTTTATTGATTTCAAATAGGAAAGGAGAGGGAGAAAGAGATAGAAACATCAATGATGAGAGGGAATCATTGATCAGCCACTTCCCACACACTGGGGACTGAGCCACAACCCAGGCGTGTGCTCTGATCCAGAATTGAACTGTGATCTCCTGGTTCACGCTCAACCCCTGAGCCACACTGGCAGGCTGCTTATTTAAATTTTTATAATATTTTTTAAGAACATTATGGTAAGAAAAAAACATTCAATCTTTGTTGGTGTGACTCTTAACCAAGGGAAACATCACAAATTCCTAAGTTAATCAGTTAATGTACTTGAGCAATTATTTTACAAATATTTATACCAGCATGAACTCGAAGAACATATGCTACATTTGTATAAATACTGGTGCACAAAATTCGTGCACTCTGGGAGGTCCCTCGGCTCAGCCTGCACCCTCTCGCAGTCTGGAAGCCCTCGGGGAGAGGTTCCCGCCACCACCACTGCACTTGCCAGCCATGAGCCTGGCGTCTGGCTGAGCAGCGCTTCCCCTGTGAAAGCACACTGACCACCAGGGGGCAGCTCCTGCATTGAGCATCTGCCCCCTCGTGGTCAGTGAGTGTCATAGCAACCAGCTGTTTTGCTGTCTGGTTGATTTGCATATTAGCCTTTTATTATATAGGATATGCAAAATGTTATTCATTATTTCAATTGCATTTCCCTGGTATGATATGATGTAAAATGTCTTTTATATGTGTCTTTATCCTCTGTATATCTACTTTGTTTAGGTATCTCTTAAGGTTTTTAGGCCATTTTTTAATTGGCTTGTGTGTTCTCTTATTATTGAAATGTAGGAGTTCTTTGTATTTTGGGTTGACAATCCTTTATCCAATGTCTTTTGCAATGTTTTCTTACAGTTGTGGCTTGTCTTTTCATTATTTTAACAGTGTGTTTCATGAAGCAGAGGTTTTAATTTTCGTGAAATCCAGCTTATCAATTCTTTCTTTCGTGGATCTTGCCTTTGGTGTTGTATCTAAAAAGTCATCTCCAAACTCAAAGTAATGTACACTTTCTTCTGAATTATCTTCCAGGAATTTCGTGGTTTGGCACTTTACAGCTTGGTCTGTGTTTCATTTGAGCTAACTTTTGTGAAGGGTTTAAGGACTGTGCCTAGATTCATTTTCTTTTTTTTCAGGTGGATGTCCAGTTGTTCCAACACTATTTGTTGAAAAGACTCCTTTCATTGCTTCTCTGTATTGTGTTCACTTCTTTGTCAAAGATCATTGACTACTGTTATGTGGGTTTCTTTCTGGGCACTCTATTCTGTCCCATTGGCCTATTTTTGTGTTCTTCACCTAATAGCCCACTGTTTTGATTATGGTAGCTTTGCAGTATGTCTTGAAGTTGGGAGTGGCAGCTCTCAGGTTCCATTACTTTTAACCACTTCTTAAATTTTATTGGGAGGCAGTGTGGTAATAAATTAAGCAGGAGGGTATTTGGTTTAAAGGAAGTTCTGGTCTCGGTTTAGAATTAAACTTCAGCTCTGCCCCTTATTAGCCCTGTGATCTCAGTCCTAGGTAAATTACCTAGCTTTTTTAAACTTCAGCTTCCTCTCCTTAAAGTGGAAATAATTGAATATTCTAAACCATTGTATGTGAAATTAGAAAAAATGGTTGCTCTGCAGTGTTTTGCCAGAGTGTGTGTTCAAATCAAGGTGAGCTAGATCTTTATTCTTGAGGGCAGCAGTTTCATTGTTATCATTAGCATCGATGAAATATTTGTTGTCTGCCATTCTGGACTCCAACTCCAGTTCTGGAGTTTGCTACACTCATGAGTCTAGAGGGTATTTTGAGCATGGAATCTAAACACACCTAATAAGACACCTGCCACAAGTATGCTCCCTCTCAAAATATTAGAGAATTGGATAACTGAAAATCAATCTCTCTGATATTCAATTTCCCTTTTGGTAAAAATCATGATAATAAGGGCTGCCTTTCATTGTTCTTCCCAAAATGAAATCAGAGAGTACTTTTAATTGTCTGCAATATTATAAGGACTGAAAAAATTACATCATTATTATTATGTTATATGAGAAATATCTTGACTACCAACCTTGAAGTTTATTGTTTGTTATATTTCAAACTGTATCCTATCTAATAAAAGAGTAATATGCAAATTAACCATCACTCTGCTACACCCACAAGCCACGCTCACCAGCCACGACCACCAGCCAATCAGGAGCAGGTATGCAAATTAACCCAACCAAGATGGCAGTTAATTTGCATATCCAGGAGGAGAGCAAAGACTGAAGACAGGGTGGAAGAAGGAAGCCAAGCATTGCAGAAGGGAGCAAAGTTGCAGAGAAGCAAGCAAGTGGAGTTGCGGAGAAGAGAGGGAAGAAGGCGGGGCGGGGGAGAAGGGAGGGAAGCAGACCACCACAGGAAGCCCTGTTTCAGGAATCTTCCTGCAACGGGCCTCTAGTATTTTATAAAATGTCTCTTTTGTTTTTGTTTATGTGCTGACTGTTTTTGCTTTATATAACAGTGACCTCAGAAGTCCAAAGCACAATTTTTTTAAAAAGAGAGAAAAGTACTGAATCTCTATTTGAAGCACTGGCAAGTCAGGGGGTTCCTCTTACTGGAGTCATTACCCTCCTTCAAAGTACCCTTGAAGTGTCTCTGTAGAAAACAACTGGAAAACCAATGATCTAATCCAATCTTCTCATTTTCAACACAGGAAGGCTGAAAAGTGAATTTATTTCATCAAAGCTGCAGAGGAAGTTAAAGATAGAACAGGAATAAAACCCACGATTCTAGACCTCTGGTTAATGCTTTTCCTAAGCATAAGGCATGAACATGACACTGGACTTGACAGTGACATTGTGCTATATGATTTGTATCACAAGTTCCGGGGAGGCAGGGACAGTGGCATTTATTGTACTCTAGCCAGTGCATTGGGCAGTTAATACATAGCTTGCCGCTCCATTCATTTCTTTCATGGTTAAAATTTATTGACTGATAGTCATTTGGTTTTATTTAGTGAAATAAAATTTTAACACATATGTTGAGTTATTATTAGAATACTCTGCAAAATAAGTGAAAATTAAAAGTTTCATAGGTCAGCATTCTAAATGGCCATACCACTAAGTAAAAAGTAAGAAATGCATGTTTCCAACTCTCATAGTGCACATGAATGTGATTGTCATTTTAGAAATGCAGTATTTTCAATAAATTTAAACAACATTTTCCAAGACTTTACAATAGTAATATGTTTACATTAAAAACATTCTTTGGCATTGTACTCAAGTGACAAAGCATTTATCAACCATTCAGGGCAACTGATAATACCCTATTCTATATATTTATATTATATATATTATATATATTTATCATTAAATTAAAAACTATTTTCAATATTAAATGATTTAATAATCATCCTTAAAGGTGATAAAATAATTTTTGCTATTTATGTACTTTTGGTCCATAAAATTGGAATGTAATTAATGATGTATTTTTAAATGTATTGGCTAATAAAAATAATTGTATATAAACATACTAGTATGAGAACTGTTGAATATGGTTTTCCTAAAGCATCACCAAAATAACTTGATGAGTTATTGCTTACTCTAGTAAGGGAAATCGCCATCTCCATAAATTCTTAGCAAGGGCAAATTCAAAATATTTATGAGATTTTGAAATTTGCTTGAGGATGACACTTTAATAAAGCCTTCATTACATTATGATCATAGGTTATGACTGGTGGATATGATTAGGTGAGGCAAGGGGGTCAAAGTTTTGGGTCTAAACTGTCCTTTGGTATGTTCTATTGAAGAATTTGTGGGCCTTTCAGGTAGGTCTTAAAATCCTAATATATAAAAACCCTGGGTCCATCATGACCAGGCTGGACCAACCAGAAGTCTGTCCTGCAGTCAGTGCTGGGTTGCCATGGCGACCGAGTGCTGACTGCCGCAGCTGCAGGCACGGTGACACAGCATTGACTGCTGAGGGGGCTGCTAATCAGGCTCAGATAGAGGCCTGAAGAGAGAAGCAGGGTCTAATCCATAGTCTGTGTGGCAGCTATTGATTAGCACTTGCCTCTCTCTTTCTCTCCAGGCTGGGCCAGCAGCTGCACCTCCATTTCTCTCCAGGCCTTCCCTGGGGCTGCTTATCAGTTCCACCTTTCTGATAAGTCCCCATTGATAGGCTCAGAGAAGCTGACTGGCATAGAAACTGACCAATCAGAACCAAATCTGGGTCAACTGTGAGGAGCCAATGGCTGCCTAGGAGGCAGAGCTTTTGATACTGACTGGCATAGAAACTGACCAATCGGAACCAAATTGGCCAGCAGAGGAGGGCAGCTGGGGGCCAGATCAGGCCTGCAGGGGAAGGAAGTTAGGGGTGATCAGGCAGGCAGAGGCAGTTAGGGGTGATCAGGTTGGCAGGGTAGGGCAGTTTGGGGAAACCAGGCCAGCAGGGATAGGGTCTAAACTGGCAGTAGGACATCCCCCAAAGGGTCCCCAATTGGAGAGGGTACAGGCTGGGCTGAGGGAACACATTCCCCCACCCCTGTGCATGAATTTCATGCACTGGTCCACTAGTAAATAATAAAGTTATTTCTCACTCTTTTTTCCTGGGCAAAGGTCTGCAGAAGAAGGAACATCATGATGATGAAGAGAATAAATAGTAAAGTCACATTAATGAGGAGAGTAAACTGCAGATTTAGGTGTTTTGGCTTTCAGAGGATCCACATATAAGAGAGTTAAGAGTGAAAACATGAAAAGTGAAATTGCATAATTTGACAAACTTCAAATATATAAGGGCTTTTATTTTTCTCCACCAATCAACACATAGGTTTTTTTCAAAAGTTTTCCCAGGTCTGTTGAAAGCTTCTACTGAATTGTTTGAAAAGTTGTGGAACCTCAAGATTACTTCTTCAATGGCATTCTTGCTGACTCAAAGAATTAATGACATTTTCACAGACAATTTACACCTTGTTCCTTGTAGTACCCCAGGGTGCCTTTGCCTCCAGCTGAAGATACCAGATAAAGAGTCCACAGAGAAATCTGCCCTTAATCTCAGTAGCTGCTCCATTGCCTGCACATGTTCCGTATCTAATCTTTCTCCTATTTAATTCATTCTTTCATTCATTCAACGAATAACTACTGGGCTCCTAGTATGGACAAGACCATATAAGCAGCACTGGGGACCAAGACAGGAAAGAGGGGAAAACAGTCCATAAACTTCCTTTCTATTGACTGGGAAAGGAAGACAAAGAACAATTAACAAGATAATCGTGGAGTAAACTGAAGAAAAAACAGGCTGGATCCAAAAGAGCATATAGTAGGAAAAGCAAACCCAGTGTGATCAGGCATTTAAGAAAGATTTTTTTGAGGAAGTGAAGTTTAACCACGGAATGTCATGATGTGTACCATATAGTCAGGTAAAATGGCAGTGGGAGAGAAAAGGCAGAGAGAATACCAGCTACATAAAAATTCTTACTTATTAAGTTAACAGTATTTATTTCAATATATTGTAAAACATTCCTGCTGTCACACAATGGGAGAGAATAATACCAGTTGTGAAAGCTCGAAGACAGGAAGGAGAACAGTACAGTCATTGAGCTTGAAAAGATGTGTGGAGATTGAGTTAAGAATCAAAATAGGAGGAAAAGCTGCAGATGGATTGCAGAAATAGACAAGGTTAGATGAGCAAGGGCCCTTTTCTAACCTGTGCCAAGAAATTCGCTTTTCTTAAAGATAATGGGAAGCCATAGAAGAATTTTAAGCATACATAGAGTTGCATACATTCTCTAAAAAAAGAGAAAAATAAAAGCCTTCCTAGGTACAGGCAGCAATTCTAAAACTGACTTCCATGTATACCGGGGTGGACATTAAATAAATGGAAAGTGGCTGGCGGAAGTCAGGTTTCTCCTTGTGAAAGAAGGAAATTCAAATAAACAAGAAATGAAGGACAGAATGTATGGTGTGGCACTGAATTAAAGCTTGAGACATCGATATGAACTCATGATTAATTACATAAAGAGATAGGTAGGTAGAAAGATAGCTATAGAAACAATGGCAGATGTCTGTGTATTCATAGGTTAGTGTACACATATTCTCTGGTTCTGTCTGTTGGTCTAGCAACAAGGATACCCCAGTAGAAAGGTGCACAGGCAACACTGAGATCTTGATTTCTGAATGATCTTCTCTGATACATAATCTTTGGGTTCATGGCTGATTTTAGGGTTGAGGCAGAGACAATTCAAGATAAGCCTGGAGCATCTTGTAATAATATTAACATTTTTTTTAATGAGGGCATATCAAAGGGACCCCCAACATCCAAAAATTGGACAATTTGAGCAACAAAATAAATGGAATATCTGTATATATAAAAGCCTAAGTAACCGAACAACCTGTCGACTGGTGGCTATGACACACACTGATAACCAGGGGGCAGACACTCAATGCAGGAGCTGCCTCCTGGTGGTCAGTGCATACCCATAGCCAACCTCCCACAGCTGTCCAACCTCCCCTGGTCATTTCCCCTCACCCCCCGGCTGCCAGCCCTGATCAGGACTGGGCGAGACTGCCCCAATCAGTCCCAATCGCCACGGAATCCCACCCGTGCATGAATTCATGCACCAGGCCTCTAGTTGGATTATAATTTTACATAAAATAATGCTACTGATATAAATAAATTACCAAGTAAACAAATAAATGTGGAAGAGAATAATTTTCTTGCAGAGGGAGTATAGATTTGTAGATACTCCCTTTAAGAATTGGGGTTCATATCCCTAATACAGCCCACACCCTGAGGATTCACTAGACAGTGACTAGCTTTCAAAATACAAAATTAGAAAATGGAAAATTGGTAAACTTACAGTGGAGAAACCTGGCAAATAGTACCCTGAACGAGTGATGAAGATTAACATCATTAGTGATGTCATGTGGCTATCATCTACCTTCCCATATGAGGTGATGCCAAGGCCATTTCAACTCTGTGGTATTCTTTTCAAAATCCCGTAAGATGAATCTAATGAGGGAAAAAAAAGACATTAAAAAATACTCAGTTCAGGGATAATCTAGGGGATAACTAGATAACACTATTTAAGACCATCAAGGACACAAAAACTAAGGAAAGACTGAGAAACGATTACAGACCAGAGGGGACTGGGGATATCTGAGGACTAGGTGAAATGCAAAACCCTGGTGCTATAGACAGTATATTTGGATTCCTTCAATAGGTGGACATCTATAATACTTTCAACAATAAGGATAAATGAAAAATAATAATATATGTTCCAGACCAGCGTGGCTCAGTGGTTGAGCCTCGACCTATGAACCAAGAGGTCACTGTTTGATTCTCAGTCAGAGCACATGCTTGAGTTACAGGAGGTAGCCAATCAATGATTCTCTCCCATCATTGATGTTTCTATCTCTTTTTTTCTCCCTTTCTCTCTGAAATCAATATAATAATAATAATAATAATATGTTATAATCCAGTCACCAATGTGATGGCATTTGGAGTACCATGAGTGGAATTAGCCCTTATAAAAGAGACTTCAGAGAACTCCATTGCCCCTTCTGCCATGTGAAGACAAATCCAGAAGACAGCCATCTATGAACCAGACAACAAAGCCTCATCAAAAAATCTGCCGGCACTTTGATCTTGGACACCCAGCATCCAAAACTGTGAGAAATAAATGTTGTTCAGGCTGCTCTACCCAGTATACTATTTTTATTATTGCAGCCCAAATGGATTAAGAAACATGGTTTATATCAAGAAACAGTAAAAGATCATCAATGGAAAAAGTGGTGAAATCCCAAGGAGGTTAGGTAATAGTAATATTACCTAAAGTCAGTCTCTTAGTTTTGACAAATGTACCAAAGTAATGTAAGATGCTAACAATGGGAAAACGTGGGTATGTATTTTACAGAAAATATTTGTATTTTCTTTTCAAGTTTATGCAAAACTGAAATTGTTTCAAAATGAAAAATTTAAATACAAATAAATAAAAGGCAGCTTCATGCCTATCAAGGCCTGTAGGACACTACAGCTCAACAGGGTCACATCTTCCCTTCACTACTGAATGTTCGCAGAGAGGTTTCCAAACACTCCAAGTTAATTATATTTGAACAGAGACTGGCTCTGAAAATGGTACTTGGATTTTTTTTTTTTTCCTCTAGTGGGACAGAAAACACTTCAAAAACTGATTTGTGTTGGCTCCTAAAAAAAATGTGTTTAGAATAACTGCCACAAAAATAATTATTTCAAAAAAAAATCAATGAAAGCAAGCATGTTTTCAAAGAAGTGTTAAGGACAGAGAGAATATCATATTTGACAAGCCAACATTAAACATCTTATTTTTTTGTAAATCTTCACAGATGTCAGTAATAACATTATTGTAGAGTACAAAAAATTAGTTTTAACATGAAAAACATTCAACATTATTTATTCTTTGGTGACTTTTCAGATGCAGTTATTTTGGGGATTTTTTTAACAACCACGGGGCCATTACTACACAGCATGACCATGGGCAGCTGTCTCCTAAAGCATTTCTTTTTCTTCCACCAAGACTTACATGACAGTGCTCTTGTGCTCAGTAATGAGCCAGCCAAGAGCTTGTTTCTATTCACAGAAAGGTGTTTCCAGAAGTCACTCCTGATTGATCAGAGGCAGGAGAGACAGAACACACAGTCAAGGTTTTTGCATCCTTTTATTAAGCTCTGAGCTAGAGGTGCCCACAAATCCATTTCACTTAAGAATTCTGCATTGTTTTACACTCATTATAATCAAAACTTACCCCATGAACTGGTGTGACTTTCTAATTTCCCAAAACTTTTGCAGAGCACTAAATTATCTAAGCCTTAAGAACTGTGGTCTCTGGCCCTTGCATTTATTTTAGTCCATTTGTTTAATTTTAGTTACCTCTTAATGATTCTGATTTCAAGTTATTTTTTTCATAGCTTCTCCTTCTCTATCAGCACAATTGTTTTTCTGGTGACCTCATGCCTAGACAGCTCGTTTGGCAAGCCCTCTAACAGTGTGTCTGACTCTTGATCTTCTGAGTCTATGTTCTAATAAAACTCTGTGTCTATCTCCCACTCTCCCCAGGGAAATCCTTCCTCTCCAAGAGTCTGGTGGGGGCCAGCACAGTGGCACATTCCATTAAAATCACATTCTTTAATTTCTTTGACTTCTTGGTGAAATAAAACACTGCATGTAAAAAAGGGAAGCAATTAACACAAAATTTAATCTTCAAGGAAAAATAAGCACATGTATCTACATTTATTGTGTTCTAATGTTATTATTCTCTACTTAGCACGTACTTGTCTTTCCTTGGTTTGTTTTAGAGATGTATTCCAGGAGATTTTCATTAGACCTTTCCCAAGGCTGCTCTAGTATCTTTTACCAGTTTCTTTCCAGATCTCATGTATTATTGCTATGCATTTTGAAGCCTGATACTGTTATCTTATTTTGTCTTGATTTAGTTTGCCTCTTCAACAAAAGGGAGAGCCTTGCAGGTCTATGATGTCCCAACTAATTGCCTAACATAGTTCAATGAATATTGGGGAGAAAAAAAGAAAAATTAATTGCTTGAAATTTAGCAAGCTAATGATACATTTATTGTCCTTGACTTCTTGGTGTATGACCACCTCATATCAGGAGTTTGATAGTGTGACTGGCATTTTAGATTTGATATATTTCTAATTATTTATTTTATAAAGTGTACAAATGTAGGGTTAAACCACATTTTCACTGTTGCCCACAATCTTACGACTCAGAGATCTAAACACCTTAAATATATATTATAATATATTCATATAGCATACAAAATCCTATATAATAAAGAGGTAATATGCAAATTGACCATCACTCTAACACACAAGATGGCTGCCCCATGTGGTCAAAGGTGGCCACCTGCATGTGGACACAAGATGGCCACCAAAAGATGGCTAGTAGGGGAGGGCAGTTAGAGGTGAACCGGCTGGCAGAGGAGGGCAGTGGTGGGGGGACCCAGGCCTGCAGGGGAGGGCAGTTAAGGGTGATCAGGCCCACAGGGGAGGGCAGTTGGGGGCAACCAGGTCTGCAGGGGAGGACAGTTGTGGGGGACCAGGCCTGCAGAGGAGGGCAGTTGGGGGGGACGAGGCCTGCAGGGGAGGACAGTTGGGGGGGGACCAGGCCTGCAGGGGAAGGCAGTTAGAGGTGACCAGGCCTGCAGGGGAGGGCAGTTGGGGGGGACCAGGCCTGCAGGGGAGGGCAGTTAGGGGTGACCAGGCCAGTAGGAAAGGGCAGTTGGGGGCAACCAGGCTGGCAGGGGAGGGCAGTTAGGGGCAACTAGGCCGGCAGGGGAGGGAAGTTAGGGGTGACCAGGCCTGTAGAGGAGGGCAGTTAGGGGCAATTGGGCCAGCAGGGGAGTTATTTTTTTCATAGCTTCTCCTTCTCTATCAGCACAATTGTGTTTCTGGTGACCTATTAGGCTGGCAGGAGAGTGGTTAGGAGGTGATCAGGTTGGCAGAGAAAAGCAGTTAGGGGCAATCAGGAAGGCAGGCAGGTGATCAGTTGGGAGCCAGCAGTCTTGGATTGTGAGAGGGATATCCGACTGCCTGTTTAAGTTCGATGCCACTGGGATCGGGCCTAAATGGGCAGGTGGACATCCCTCGAGGGTCCCAGATTGGAGAGGGTGCAGGCTGGGCTGAAGGACACACCCCCACTCCACTGCACAAATTTCGTGCACCAGGCCTCTAGTTGTATATATAATTTACTTTCTTCCTACATTGTCATTTAATATATTATGAACAATGAACATAATTACCATGGAATTAAATATTGTGTTAAACAATTTTAAAATATTAATTTAACATACCATTGTGCTATTTGAAATTTATGTATTTTATATGTACATTTGTGCTCAACTCTGATTACTTCCTCAGGAAACTATTTTAAAGTGAATATATGAAAGTTGTACTATGTTGATTTCTTATCAAAACTATAAGGTGGTATCTGCCTTATATTTTTGTGTTTACTAATTTTATTAGTAGTGAGGTAGAATGTTTTTGTAATATTTTATTATTTGTTCTTTATGTCACCTCTTTTATATTTTTTTGAAATAACCAATAGTTTCTTGTTCAAAAATCAAGTTCTTGTACTTTAGAAATAGCAACCTCTTGTATACTGTTTTCAAAGAACATTTTACCAGTTTAATCATGTGTATTTGCATTTTTTTATTTTGATCATATTATCATGTGGGACTCCAAAATTCAAATTTTTCATGATCAAATTGATCAAAATTTCTCTATGTGGCACTTTTCAGTTATTTGTTAGTAAGACTGTCTCATAATAAAAAGTTTTCAAATTGTTTTTTTATTTTTTTTTTCATCTAAAACTTTGTGATATATCTGAAATCTATTTTATTGTTTATAGGATATAAATATGTAAATGTATCCTTCTTCAAATACAAATTTTCTTAAAACCATTTACTGAATTACTTTTTTAAAAACTGATGTTTGGTTTTTGTTTGTCATATTTCAAATATGTAATTTGGAGTAAATATTTGATATGGGCATACTATGATTTCTTGTTCAAATAACATAAATTCATTACCAATAGCTAAAAAATACAAGTTAAATATTAATGTACTTTTTCCACATATTTTGGATTAGTTTTATTTAGTTGTGTGTTTTTTTTTTCAAATAAATTTAGGGATCACTTTGTCAATTAATAGGTAAATTATTAATTGTTAAGATATTTAATGAAATAATTGAAGAATAGGCCATTCACTTGTGACATAGGTAGAAATAATTGTTTTATTTTTTTATATTTAAACTTTGCCAATACATAAGCACAAGTTTTAATACAAGTCTCCTAATAATTCCTCAATTTTTATTTTTGAAAATTCCTTATGGAAATCATTGTGGTTTTTTGGTTTTTGGTGCAACCAAGAATATAGACTGATATTCTTGTTCCCTCAAAGACCTACTTAATATACACAAAATTGGGCATAACAATTGTTATGGGCAGGACAATTGTTAGCATTAATGTCCTATATCAATCTTTGAAACAGTGCAATCAGGGTTTTTTGTGAGTAACTGTTTATAAAGAACAATAAAACAACAACAACAAAAATAAAAGCACAACTCTTTTTGCAATATACTAGTGATAAAGGAATGACCATCTAAAGTTAATCACAGTAGAATATTTACTTTCACAGTTAAATTTCCAGAAAGCTTTTTATTTGTTTATTTGTTTGCTTATTTATTTTTTGAAAAAGGAATAGAAATGGAAGAATATAGATGATTGGAAAACAAACAAATAAAATCACTAACCAGAATCTAATATCCCCTGCAGGGTGTCAGTTTAATGCTGTTCTATGGGAGCATAAAGTTACAAGTGGGATTATTTGATAAGAGCAGGAGTTTAGAAATAAAAAACGCCTTATTTTTTAAAAAGAATTATGCAAAGTATACAAAGTTCAATTGAATCTGTCTCAATCTCTCACTTTCTCTCTTCTCTCTCATTTAAAGCACTAAGAAGGGATTATAATTTCAACATGAGACATTGATTTGGCTATCTAAGTAGTATACTATCAAAGCTTATATTTTACTGTCTTCACAGTAATAAATTTCTCAGTTAGTTTGTGACTCAGGGAAATCTGTGTTCAACTTTAATATAAAGTTGAATAGAAATCACTGAGAGATGTTTTCTACTTTTCAGGAATAAAAATATAATACAATTTCATTTCATTATAAATTTTAGTAAATATATCTATTTTCTATGAAACTATGTCTATCCAACAATGTGAAATTATTCTATCACTTTATATAGCTCAAACCCCATTGATATTTGAAATTATAAGAAAACTGATTACATTTTATTTTTTTCTATTGTTGAATCTACTATATCCATGACACCAGACCCTTAATCTTACATTATCCTAATTTGGAGCATCTTACTTAATAAGTACAGAATATGCAAATTGACCATAACTCCCTGACAAAGATGGAAGTGCCCACAGCCAATAAGGAGGGAATATGCAAATTGACACGACAAGGTGAGAGTCAGAAGGCGGCTCTGGCTGGAGCAAAGGTGGAAAGGTAGCTCTGGGCAGGAGTGAAGGTGGAAAGGCAGCTCCAGCCAGAGCAAAGGCGGTGCTGGTAGCCAGGGGAAGGAAGGCCTATTCTTGCATGAATCTTTGTGCTTCGGGCCTCTAGTATCTCATGTAATATGTATCATTTTGGGGTATTTTGAGAATTGATAAAATTGTATTTGATGGTTTTTTCTGTCCATAAAAGCATTTACATATATTCTTAACAACATGTCAACAAAATAAATACATAGATAAACAAGATTACATCAGCATATTTTATAATGAAATAACCTTAATAAGTAAACATTGTTTATATCAGACAGATTAATTTTCATTCAGAAAAATTTACAGTTTGTCACCTGCATATTTTCCTTCTCATTGATTTTGTATAGCCTCCTTTTCACAGGCAGTTATTTTCAATATGATTTTATTACTCTAATTCATTAACCTGACAGAAACATCAGATTAAATAATTTTTCAATCTATATGCTTCAGTCCACTGCAAACTGCCTTGGTGGTTTTAACTTGCTGTTTTATATGCCTAGAATGAGAACAATTATGATATCAAAGAAAACATATATACAGATGTATTTCAGGAAGACATGTACGTAGTTCTCTAATTGGAGACTAAGAACTATGAGGATAAGTCACTGTGACATTTAACAACTAAACATAGAAGACTCTTGTAAATATCATGATTTGATATTGATACTGGCTTGTTTTTACAGCTCAAAACAACTTTATATAAAATCCTTGAATATTTTATATAATTATTTTAACTGTGTTTCTTATAAATATTCCCTGTGGAATCAACCCAGCACATATTTGGGGGTATATATAAAGTATATATTTTTATTCATCATTTCATTTTGTTGGATTGTAATTAAACTTACTTTCATATATAAAGCATTAAATTTTTCATATATAAAGGGCTTTTGCTACATTTTTTTTATAATTAGTTATTTTCATAGCTAGCTCTCTCTCCTAGGCCTGTTCTAGACTAATGACTGATGCACTATGCTGACCAGGAGGTTGCTGTGTTGAGTCCTGGTTCTCTTTAGTCCTAATTTGAGGTGCAATCCAGTATCCAGTGCCTAATATTGTCTTATTCAATTGAAATTCACCGTGATTTCCACATATTTTTCCAGATAGAGATGCTGCTTAGTTTCCTAATCAATAAGAAATTGCAACCTCTTTTCCAATGATTGTAGCCTTGAACTCTGGGTCAGCTGTTTAGACCATGATGAAAAGTGTTCACTGTATCATCTGGATTCTCTCTGGTTTTCTTACATTGAGCAGCCTGCAACCTAAAATAAGAAGGAGTTTCCCATATATTATGGATATTGTTTTGTGTCTCCTCTCTTTGGGCTCACTTCTCAACTTTTCTTAGTTAATATCATACCAGATCCTTTGTCCTACCCACTTCTCACTAATCACTAACTTAAATTTGTATAAAATAATCCTGCCTCCCCCAGACAGTATATATAAATCCACTTTTGTAGTCTATGTCATATTGTTACAATTATGTGTACTCACCTAACACAAAACCAATACAATATCACTGGTAGTTGTCGTTGTCAATATCTGTGATTATAAAATAACTAAATGGGAATCAATATTTCTCACTCTGCTTCTTAAACTATGTTTTACCACTCTTAAAATTATTGTTAACCATTTATTGCAATGCTCTAAACTCACTTCTAAGTGGTTAGAAAGAGGCCAGAATGTGACCTCATGTCGATTTCAGAAGTTCATGTCAATTAGAGATGCAGGGGCCTCAACACAGAGACTGTGATCTGCGAGTTAGGAGAGCCTCCAGAGGATGTGAGCGTGGGCGTGTGGGCTCAGTGTGGACAAACATACTAACTGTTCAAGAGAAGTCGGATATCAAAATTCCATACCATACGCATCCCACCCTTTAAAAAAACATTGCTTAATAATTTGATTTATTTTTTGAAACGTTATAAGACAAGCACATTTTGTTTATGGCCACAATCTATACCTTAGCCTGGCAGTGTGCAGCACCTAGCTTAGAGTAAGGAAAGCTCTACTGTAAATGGATGATTTTTATCGACACAGTTCATTTTAACCCCCTTCCCAAAGAGATTTCTTAAGTTACATCCACTTGCTCAAGCCACTTATCACACTTAGCAGTACATGTACTTAATATACATTTACTAAATATTTTAACACACATATTTATCAAGACCCAAATGTTTAAATATTAAAGAAAAACACTGGTCTTGCGAAATCTGGACCACAAAACATCCTTCATGTCCTCAGCTGCTCATTGGACAGTGGTGACTATTTTATAAGTTAGATGCTATTGGGTCCCTATTGAGTTCAGATCTTAATTTAGTCCCAACAATGCGCAACACTTTAAGATTAAAATGGAGCAACAGGCATCAAATATTAGAGAAAAAAATAAAGCAGGCTGCTTCAGAGAAGTAGATAACAGAGCTAACAGAAGACTGTTTGCTTTTTTTTTCTTACATAAGAGACTATGTTAGCTTAGAAATAACCTAACTGAATAAACCAGAGAAGTTGGCAGTGAAGAAATATAGATTTAAAAAGCAAACTTCAGATGATTTTTACAAATTTGGTCGTTTATGCACTGAGCTCTCAGGGAGTTCCCTGAACATTCATTTACAAATTGGCACACGGCAAAACCATCTCTCAACCCTATTTTCCCTACCAGCTTTCTTTGTAATTCTCTGTTCCGTATGGCTTCTCGAAATAATTGCCTGTATTTTCCATCTCCAATTTTATTTCTTCATTCCTTTCTTAAACCATTCCATTCAAGCTTTTAGCCCTAACCATTTCACAGAAGCATTATTGCCCAATTCACAAATAATAGCCACCTAGCTAAAACAGCAGTCTATTATTATCTCACTTTATTTGACCTACCACTTTGATATAAGTTTATTCCTCTTTCTTATTAGGTATACTTTTTTATTTGTCTTCCAGGACAGCAGTTTTGTGTTTATTACCCATTCTTACTGTTATTTGTCAATTTCTTTTGCTCTTTACTCCACTTTCCAAAGTCTGTTAATATTGCAGTGTCTCAGGCCTCATTTAGAGGAACTGTTTTCTTCACTACACTCTCTCACTTTATTGATATAATGTAGCCTGGTGGTTTTTAATAATATTCATATGTAGGCAATAACTCTTAGATGTATACCTCCATCCAACACCTCTTTATGCAACTCCATATTCATGTGTGTAAATATCTACCCCAAATCTCCATTTGAATGTCTAAGATACATCTCAAACATGTCCAAAACCAATGAGCTTTCCTCTCAAAATCACTACATTTCTAGCTCTTCCATCTCATGAGGCAGCATCTCCATCCTTCAAGTTGGCCCCCCAAAACCTTTCTTTATCTTTAATTTCTCCCTTTTTTGTATGAGCTCCAGAAACTCCATTAGGAAATGTAATTGCTCCTCTCTAATGGCTGCAAAATGCAATCCCTTCTTTTTACCCAACAGCTGTGACTCTGCTTTGAAGCACACCATCTCTTACTTCCACTACAATTATCCTAATAAAGCCATCATTACCTCTTACCTAGACCACTCCAATAGTCTTCCCACTTGTGTCCTCGTTCCCAGACTGGTCACTTACAATTACTCTTAACAAAACTGACAGAGTAATACTTTTTAAACATGTATTGGGCCACTTCACCTGTCTATAAAAAGCCATTCAATGACATGGCATGTAATGCCCAGTAAAAAACAAAGCTCTTACAATTACCCACATGGCACTCCACAAATCCCTGCCTATCTGACTTGATGTCTACTACTCTCCTCTTTGCTTGATTTCAGGCACACTGTCATCATTGCTGTTCCTTCGGCATGTGGTGTCTTTCCACTGACTTTCCTCTTGGTCTGGAATGCCTGCACCTGTAGTTATCCATATTGGCTCACTTCCTCTTATATTTCAAGAGCTTATTTAAAAGACAACTTCTAAACTAGCCTGCCCTGATGACCCTGATTATAATTGCAATCATTGCTACAGCCTCACGTCCTCCGGTTGCCCTACTCTTTCATTTCTTTCCATTCTACTCAACAATTTCTATATGTTATTTAATTGTCCTATGTTCAGTCCCCTTTTCCCTCTGGTTGTATATAAATTCCATGAAAAAGAGAGGTTTCTATATTTTTTTTCTTCATTGTAAAACATTTAAATCCCAAGGACACTTCCTTAAATAGTCAGATTGCTAATTTGAATCTAAGCCTATGCAGTGTTGGCAAATAATTTTAAAAATGTTTTTTAAAATACTTCCCTGTCATCATGATATCCTGAAGATCTTTTAACTTTAAGAGGCAAGACCATAGAACATAATAATCTTGACCTTTAAAAAGTAAACATATCATATAGTAATCACTAGAACTAGTAAAATTATTGCAGTGGAATTAGCAGAAGTCTCTAAACGATATCAGATTCCTTACAATTAATAACTGTGAATATTTAGGGATGCATACTTGGTATTTAAATGCTTCACATGTCTCTCATGTGATTCTAGCCAAGGTAGACCAGTCCCTTTGTAAGACAGTGTTTGGAAACATTGAAATTTTAAAGTCCTTATTCCAATTTCAAAATAAATGCAGAATTAGGAAGATTTCATTTTAGTATAATTTATACTATGCATACTTTAAAGATTATTCATCACTTAACTAATTCTCTGTGCTAGACACTATAAGAAATTCATTAAAATAGGGTTAATATTTTAGTAGCTTAAAATATTTATAAGCAGGCAAACATTAATCTACTTATTGTGAACTAATAATAAAATAATTATAGTTATAAAAATTATATCTAGGTAATTATAGGGTTTTAAATGCTAACCTGGGGTATGGTAAGTCACTTAGACACATAGATGAGATGGGGTGTCAGTCAGTTCAGGCTGCTGTAACATAATGCCATAGACTGAGTGACTTAAACAATAAACATTTATTTCTCACAATTCTGGAGGACTGTGTTCAGGGCCAATATAAAACACATATAGCCTGGCCAGTGTTGCTCAGTGGTTGAACATCAACCTGTGAACCAGGAGGTTAAGGTTGGATTCCCAGTCAGGGCACATGCCTGGGTTGCAGGCTCATACACAGGAAGCAGCCAATTAATGATTATTACTCATCATTGATGTTTCTATCTCTCTCTCCCTTTCCTTTCCTCTCTGAAATCAATAATAATAATTTTTAAAAACATATAAAATATATATATAAAACATCCCTGACCAGTGTCACTCAGTAGTCAGAGTATCAGCCGGTGCCTCCAGGATCTCAGTTTCAATTCCTGGTTAAGGGCATGTACCTAGGTTGCTGGTTTGTTCCCTGTCCCCTGTAAGGTGGTGTGTGGGAGGCAACCAATTTAGGGAGGGTCTCTTTCACATCAATGTTTCTCTCTCTCCTCTCTCTTTCTCTCCCCCCTCCTCCCTCTTTTCTACTCTCTCTATAAATCAGTAGAAAAAAATATCCTCACTCCTTGGGTGAGGATAAAAAAGTTAGTTAGATAGATAGATAGATAGATAGATAGATAGATAGATAGATAGATAGATAGATGTGTGTGTGTGTGGATATATATATATATATAATCTTATCTAATAAAGAGGGAATCTGCTAATTGACCCTCATGCTGTTGCAAAGATGGCAGCACCCACAACCAATAAGGAGGGAATATGCTAATTGACTGCCATGCCTGTGACAGGCTGGCACACCATGACATACTCAGCCCCAGGGCACCTTATGTGCCTCGCCAACTCAGCCAGGTTCAGTGACCGTGAGTGGAGGTGATGAAGCAATAGAAAAGACAGACAAGAGAAGAAAGCTGGTCTCGATGGGACACTGCCCTCTCTCATGGTCTACAAGCTGTGGCTTTATTTTATAGCCAGATGCCACGAGGCAAAGTAAGGGTGTGGTCAAGATGTTTACAACATTCTCATGGGTTTCAATCCTATTCAGTTACATGCACCTGAACTCTATCAAGGCCACATCACTCAGGCACGTGGGACCATGTGTTCGGACTGCAGGTTCAAGCTTACAATTATAGCTGTTGGCTATAATTGTGCTGGGAGGGCTCTGCCCTCCAAGCTGGGACTTGCACATGGCCATGAGGGGACTGTGCCCTCTCATTAGTCCGAGGCTTGAACCTGTCCAAACACTGTAGCCACTCTCCACACACACCCTCAAAGATGGCAGTGCCCACAGCCACAAGATGGTGGCGCCCAATCCCCTCAGCCCCCCAGCTGCACAGGGCCAGCCCGAGGCTCAGGTAACCAGACTGGCCAAGGCTTGCACAGCCAGCAGTGGCAGCAGCAGAGGTGTGATGGGGCATCACCTTCCCCTGATGGCTCCCAGACTGTGAGAGGGGGCAGGCTGGGCTGAGGGACCCCTCCTCCAGTGCATGAATTTTCATGCATCGGGCCTCTAGTAATGTAATAAAAACATACTAAATAAACAAATATAAAATGTCATAAATCTATTTTCTTTATTATTCAGAGTCCATTTGAAGTGAGTCTCTCTAAGATAATACAAGACACACTACTCAGAACTTTCCACATTCATCCCACCTCCCAATCTGGAGGTTATTTACCTCTCTCTGGGGAAATTTTTCTCCTATTGACAATCTTATTTGCAGTTAAGGAATAAATTTTGTCTTTATCTTGTTACAATCAACCATTGTGTATTTATAACAACACAATCTGTGTGACCTAATCCAAGCTTGCCCAGGCCTGTATGATCCTATGATATAATATGTAAATCCTCTTCTGTTAGATTAAAATATTTAAGATTAACATAGTCTGCTCTGATCCAATGATATAACCGAAATTACTTAAAGAAGTGAGAAGATAGCATGCACTTGTGTGTTTTTCATAAATAATAATTTTTCGTGAGAGTTTTGATGAGATATAAAGGACATTTTGAGGTTATGCCTTAGAGTGCTTATACTTTACTAGAGGCCCAGTGCACAAAATCCGTGCATGGGGGATGGGGGAGTACCTCAGCTAGGCCTGCACCCTCTCACAATCCGGGACCCCTCAGGGGATATCCGACTGCCAATTTAGGCCTGATCCCATGGATTTTAGGCCCAACCCAGCAGTAGGCCTAAAAGAGCAGTAGGACATCCCTCTCACTGTCTGGACTGTTGGCTCCTAACCACTCTACCTGCCTGCCTGATTGCCCCTAACCGCCTCTGCCTTGGCCCCCACTGCTGCTGCTTTATCTGGAGGGTCATTCAGCAGTCCAGTCTAATTAGCATATTACACTTTTATTATTATAGACTACCTTGATATGCAACAGGCCCATTTCCAGTGGAAAACAGATGACTAAAAGCACTGACATTGTTTTATGTAACATAAAGAAGCTTAATGATATTTTTACCAAATAGTAAACCAATAGCTCAAAGCAAATTTACATAAATTTTCAATTTGATAAATTTTCTGGAATATGGTTTATGGTACTCTATTATATTTTACTATTCCTGGAAACATAACATGAAGAAAGGTATTCTTATCACTGAAATATATGATTAAATGTAATTAATATATATCAATAATAAAACACTAAAATCAAATTGTAGTATTTACAATTAAGTTCTGCCACCAACAGCCCATGACTTTGTGGTGGGCCATTGTTTTGAGACTTTTCAAGATACAACAGATAACTGCTTTGTCTATGGAAGGTCCCTGATTAGCTAGCATATTTTAAAATTTATTACTCACTTTGATATTTTGCTCTTTTCCTCAATACCATTTCAGATCTACTCTTCTCTTTATTACTTCTTCTTTCTTCTTTCTTCTTCTCTGGGTGTGTATGTGAGTGTTCATTTCTTTACTAGTCAAAGTGTTTTGTGACCTGTGAGAACTCCATTATCAATCTTAACTAAATCCCTAATCAATACACCAAATTGAAATTTTAGAAATTCAAAATTACTAAAAGTTATTAACAATTCCATGGTATGAAAGTAAATCAATTTCCAAAAATTTTATTAGAAAAATATAGAATAAATTCTGGAAAAGTTGACTACTTATTAATTAAATATTCTCTATTTTTTAATTTTCCATCTAACCAGTTTATATTTTTTAATTCTTCATTTCAAATTTATAGGTTTACAATTGCTCATTTCAGTTTTATAACAGCTATTTGATAGGTGAGTCACCATGTGTACACAATTCAAAACAATGCCTGGCATGCAGTAGACATTTGTTTTTTTAATCTCCTTATCAATTGGGAGCTTTTTATATTTTTTTCTTAAATATAGTCTCTGTACACAGCAGTGGCTTAAGAGCCAGGGATTCAATAAAGCACACAACTAGAAATCTAACTAAAAACTAAAATAGAATATTATGTAAGATATAATATTATGTGACACATAATATAAAATCCACTTAAGGATAATTAGGTCTATGGTGCCTAGGAATTTACTTTAGGGATTTTTCTCTAATCAACAATAATATCACAGGAGAAACAACAGTTTTTTATGAAAAATATTCATGGGAAATGGTTTAAATATACCTAAATATACCCTGAGTGGCCAGATTATTATGATCTCTGAACGCATAATAATCTGGCCACTCAGTGTGTGTGTGTGTGTGTGTGTGTGTGTGTGTTGTGTGTGTGTGTGTATGTATGTGTATATATATATATGTTAGAGACCCGGTGCATGAATTTGTGCATGGGTTGGATCCGGCCAGCCTGGCCATGGGGAGGGGACATGGGCAGTTGGCCGGCCTGCCTGCTGGTCGAGCTCCTGGTTGAGGGGACAATTTGCATAGTAGCTTTTTATTATATAGGACATACACTGAGTGGCCAGATTATTACGCGTTCAGAGATCATAATAATCTGGCCACTCAGTATATGTTTAATAGTCTGCACTATCAAGCAGGTCATATTTCTTCATCAAGTTTCTTTTCCTTATCCTACAGAACTTCCAAATGCCTCTGTTTCTACCAATCTTGGAATCACTAAGGCAGATAGAGAACCACAGGTTTGAGTGTTCAAACCAATTTTTTAAAAATATGACTTTATTGATTTTTAGAGAGAGAAGAGGGGAGTGGGATAGAGAGATAAAAATATCCATGAGGAGCATCATCTACGGCTGTCTCCTACACACCCCTACTGGGGATGGAGCTGGGAACCGCATGTGCCCTAACCAGGAACTGAACCTGAAACCTCTTGGTTCCTGGGTGGACACTGACTGCTGAGCCACACCGGCTGAGCTAAACCAGAGTTTTAGATCAAGATTTGTGTTTTGTTTCTCCTGTCTTACACAATATATACTACCATTGCATCGTGCTACCTAAGTAATCAGGAAGCAGGTGTCCACCTGTGTAAATGCCTTCTTTCCCTTAGCTGTATCTTTCAGATATTATTCTATCTATTTTTCCATTGAGGATTTATGTCTCTTATTCCACTGTGCACTGATTGGAGAATAAATCCCTGCTATCTATTTCTCTCCATGTCTTTGTTATGTGTCTATATTTCAGACCAAATGTGACTGTCATATTTTCAGGGGTTTTATCACAAAAACTACAGTCAATCCAATCAGACAAAACCAACATAATTCATTTCTCATTCTGCTCAAAATATTTGTGCTGAAAAAGTTTTTGAAAACAACAATGGTTAACATGTTCCTTTAATTTTAAAGACAATTTTTTCCTGCTGAAATGTATAGAGAAAAAGGAGAGCAAAACTAAGAAGGCTGTTATTACCACTTATTTTCTTAATCCACAATCTGGCATAACACAGAAAAATACATTTGTTAAAATAAAGGAGTTGTTAGACTATATCTAATAAAGATTGCCAGTGTAGGGTTAAGCATGGAATAGTTAAATTATACTTATTCTGTGATTTCCTCTGTATGGTATTTATCTGCACAGTGTCAATTCTTAACACAACATCTGACAGAAAGTTGTTTTGAAATAATGTCTTAAATTAATTCAATCAAGTAAAACACTAATTACTGTTAAGACACTTAGATCATACATTGAAATATAACCAACATGCTTTTTATTTTCATCTAAATCATTTTTTTAGATAAATAAAGTGAACAATACTCAGTAAATATTAAGGGGGTCATTTCATTTTGACAGCAATATGATCAGTGGGAAAGCAGTTATGTTACACTGGCACAGTTATGTTGGGCCCTGTTATGCACTACATATAATTAAGATACAGGATTGTACAGGAAATGCAGGAGGAATCCATGAATGCCCCAGCCACTTAAAAATCACCTCAAAGAAGAGTGTTTGGCACACAGAAGATACAAAACTAATTAACTCTGGGTATGTTACATGGAATGATTGCAAGTTTGAGCATTCATATAATGGTCCAAAAAAGTGACTCCTTTAAGAAAAGCATTTTCAGATAGGTATCAATCATGATTATTTGCTGACTTGAATGTGAAATGTCTCCCCAGGGGAAAAATGTAGAAGATATAAAAGTAGCTTTTAGTAGTAACACATTTAGATGATTCACCTGAAATTTTAGATGGTCATGATGATGCATCATTATTTTAATTGAGTGGTAGGCACTTCAGATATGCCTACCAACTCACATTCTCCCAGTTTTCCTGAATCCCCTCAGTACTGACTGTTCTTTACCCAATAGATATTCTCCTGAACTTGACATCCTGGAACTATGCCTCAGCCAGATTTTTCAGTTTGCTAGATAAACAACAATGTCTTCAATTACATGTTCAGGGGAATTGACCAAGACAAATGTTTAGACACCCCTAAAGCTAGAGAAAAAGCCAACCTGTCAACCTTTTTCTTCAAATGCTGAACAGTAACTTAGGTTATATAAACAGGGTTTAATTTAGTAAATGGAAAAAATGCTTTTTTATTTATCATATACTTGTTGAGGATGAAAATTCATAATTTGTATTTTCTATGTTAGTATTATAAAACATATTAATTTAATGTAGATATAGTGATCAGAGAATGATTATTCAAATGATGCGGAATTCATGTTTAAGTGGTTGATGGAAAGTCTGTTAAATTGAACGGAATGTTTTGAAATTTATTTCAATTCACCTCACTCCTGAGAGAGTAGCATCAGTTCCTTGTGCAGAGTAACTTTAGCTCCTTTTCTCAGTTTAATTTTCTAATTATATTTTAATGAAGGTGTTTTATAAGTACCTTATGATTTTCACACTCTTAACTGATTAGATAGTTACTTGTTGACTTTTATATCTCCCTTTTTGAATCTTAACCAGATTAGAAAATATTAATTTAAACTTCCAATATCTCAGATTGTAGAAATGAATGTAATAACCATTTTTCCTATGCCTTTCTATAGCAGGAGATATTTAATAAGTAGTAAGAAATTTAGAGTCCTTGTTTAAAAGAACATTGTAGTGATGCAGCAAAAATAAATGTTTATATTTGCATGTTTTCCCAATTCATTTTTAATACATAGCTATTCCTCCACATATTTGTATATTCATAATTTATCTTTATATAATTTGTGAAAATGTATGTTTAAATTCCAAAACTCTAAAATATCAACTAATATTTATACTATAACTATTTAAATATTGTAATTGCCTGCTATTTTAATTTATCTTTACTAATTTTAATATGATATAAAATTTTTAAAGCATAACAAAAATACTAATGGTTATATTGTAAATGTTTAATTAGATTCTTGGTAACTGGTTTTAGTTTAACATAAAAGAACATTAGTCTATGCAAAATGAGTGGTTTTTTAATAAAAATCATTTTGTGTGTTTATTTAACAAATGTTTACTGAGTTAAAATTTTATGAAAGATAATTTATCATTTATTATAAGTGATACAAGAATGAGTAAATTTCAATACCTGTTAGCGCGGTTGTTTCAATAATCCTATAGCACAAATAAAACTTTTAGATAATGGTTTAAAAGCCACAAAATTCTATCAGAATTCAAAGAAAGAAAACTTTCATGTTGAAGGAAGTTGGCATTTAAGTCAGGTTTTAAAGGCAAGTGAAAATTCAGCACAATGAAAGGGCTGAGAGAGGTATTAAAATATGGAGGAGGGAAACCACATGGTGTGTTCCAGGAATGATGAACAGTCAGATTGGCTGCATCATTTAACATATATTGAAAAACAGTGTGAGAAAAGAATGGAATATATAGCTCCTGGAGAACTTCAAATAATCAGATCAAGTTTTAAAACATTATTGGCCATGATAGATAGTTGTCAAGAGTTTCTGAGTAGGGAAATTTGAGAAAAAGTTATTTGGTTTAGGATTATTAATTGGAAAATATAATGATCTGGAGGATGTAGAAGTAATTAAAAGTGCTAACCAAAGGCCTATGAGGTAGACACATGGGAGGGAAATGGGTCGTCTAATTTAATGGTCTGGGAAACAGAAACACTAAGGACTTAAATGAAAATGGAACTTGGAGATGAAGACCTGCTCTCCACAAAATGTTTGTGTTCTCGCTCCATAGCTTAAAGTTTTGCTAATAAGCAGTATCCAGTCAGGGATTACAGCCAAAGATGTGTAAGTAGAAACAGAATGTGCAATTGTTAGACAGGTGAGTAAGCAAATTTACACTCTCCAAAATGTATCCCTATCTACCAACTAAAAAAGAAAGAGAGAGAGAGAGAGAGAGAGAAGGTAGAAAAAACAGAAAGAAAGAAGAAGAAGAAGAAGAAGAAGAAGAAGAAGAAGAAGAAGAAGAAGAAGAAGAAGAAGAAAGAAAGAAAGAAAGAAAGAAAGAAAGAAAGAAAGAAAGAAAGAAAGAAAGAAAGAAAGAAAGAAAGAAAGAAAGAAAGAAAGAAAGAAAGAAAGAAAGGAAGGAAGGAAGGAAGGAAGGAAGGAAGGAAGGAAGGAAGGAAGGAAGGAAGGAAGGAAGGAAGGAAGAAAGGAAAAAAGGAAGGAAGAAGAAAGAAAGGAAGGAGAGAAGGAGGGAGGGGAGAGGGAGGGAGGGAGGGCACAAAAAACAAAAACTTGAAGTCATAGAGATGATGGAAGTCTCCTAAATTACCAAATGCAAGAGTGCCCCCTGAGAATCTGAAAAAGCGATGAAGTGTTATGTTACTGAGGCTCTAAGGTTTGTGATTTTAGCAATTACAACTAGCCTTATGCCATCTATTATAGATGTGATCATATACAAAAACCTAAATAAGTTTCATTGTTTTAGTGTTCAAGCAAAAGCAAGACACACATTGCATTTCATTATCCAATTATAGGAACCAGGGCTCCTTGGAGAATTGATTGACCACTAGGCCTAGGGTAGAATAGGTCCAAGATAAATGTGAAGCATCTTATAGTGTCAGAAACATACACACACACACACACACACACACACACGCACGCACGCACAGCAGATATATGAAAAGAACACAAAAGGCTACTGAGATATCTCCCAGTAAACTAATGATTTGAGCAACAAAACAAGTAAATGCTTAGATTATAACTCAAAAGTAAAATATAAATAAATATCCATGAGCTCTTATTAATATAAACAAATGATGGATTAAATAAATAAGTGGGAGAAAAGAAACAACTCTCATACAGAAGACTTTAAAAAAATGTATGTAGATACTCTTACCTTCAAAGAAGTAGAGCATAATTCCTCACTTCCTAAATGTGGGATGTGCCTGGTGATTGACTTCCAAAGAGTACAGCATAGCAAGAAAGAAAAAAAGTGTAACTTTATGGCAGAGAAACCTCCCAAACACTATCTCTGCTAAGTGATTAAGATTTATACCAATAGCTATAAGCCAGTTTTAAGTATGTACCCTTGAAATGATATGATAAATGATACATTATTTCAGTAGTATTTTCCTAAAAACCCATAACCCCACGCTAATCATGTGCAAACATCAGACAAATGCTAACTGAAGACCGTTTTACAAAATGCTTGGTCAGTACTTCTCAAATTGTCAAGCTCATCAAAAACAAGAAACACTTGTGAATCTATCACAAACAGGAGACATGATGCAACATGATGAGACATGACAACTAAATGTAATGTGGCATTTGGATGGAATCTTGGAACAGAATAAGGATATTAGGTAAAAGCTAACTAAATAAGACCTATAATTTATTCATATTTTATAATAATATATCACAATGAACTCACTGGCTTTGACAATTATACACTAGCTAGAGGCCCAGTGCATGAAATTTGTGCGGGGGGGGGGGGTGTCCCTCAGCCCAGCCTACACCCTCTCCAATCTAGGACCCCAATTGGGCCTAAATGGGCAGTTGGACATCCCTCTCACAATCCAGGACTGCTGGCTCCCAACTGCTTGCCTGCCTGCCTTCCTGATTGCCCCTAACCACTTCTGCCCGTCAGCCTGATCACCCCCTAACTGCTCCCCTAACAGCCTTATTGATGCCTAACAGCTCCCCTGACATCCTGTTTGCTGCCCTTAACTGCCCTCCCATACAGGCCTGGTCACCCCTAACTGCCCTCCCTCCCCTGCAGGTCTCATCACCCCTAACTGCCCTCCCCTGCAGGCCTAGTCCCCCCCAACTGCCCTTCCTTGCAGGCCCAGTCACCCCCAACTTCCCCCCTCTGCTGGCCTGGTCACCCCCAAATCCCCTCCCCTGCTGTCCATCTTGTGCCAGCCATCTTGTGTCCACATGGGGTCAGTCATCTTTGACCACATGGGGGCAGCCATCTTGTGTGTTGGAGTCAATTTGCATATTATTCTTTTATTAGATAGGAGGATTAGATAGGACAGAGGCCTGGTGCATGGGTAGGGGCCGGCTGGTTTGCCCTGAAGAGTGTCCCAGATCAGGGTGGGGGTTCCCTTGGGGTGTGGGGCAACCTGGGCAAGGGGCCTGTGGTGGTTTGCAGGCTGGCCATGCCCCCCGGCAACCCAAGTGGAAGCCCTGGTATCTGGGATTTATTTATCTTCTACAATTGAAACTTTGTAGCCTTGAGTGGAGACCAAGGCAGGCCAGGACTGTGGGAGCTTGGCTTCCTCCATTGCCAGGGGGAAACTTAAGCCTCCTGCTCTCTCCAGCTGCGTGGCTGCTGCCATTTTTGTTGGGATTTATTTATCTTCTATAATTGAAACTTTGTAGCCTTAAGCAGAGGCCAAGGCAGGCCAGGGCAGGCGGAAAGCTTGGCTTCCTCCATTGCCGGGGAAACCCAAGCCTCCTGCTCTCTGTGGCCATGGCCATCTTGGTTGGGTTAATTTGCCTTCTCACTCCTGATTGGCTGGTGGGCATGGCTTGTGGGTGTAGCAGAGGTGTGGCAAATTTGCATATTACTCTTTTATTAGATAGGATAAAATAAGATGTTAATAATAGGGGAACTAGTGGGGTATAACAACTCTCTGTATTATCTTCACAAATTTTCTGTGAATCAAAAACTTTTGTAAAATAAAAAGTTTACTAGAAGTTGTGATAATTTTGGAGATAGCTCCCAGAGGGCAGTCATAGATCACCAAGAACACTTGACAAGATAATTTATCCCAGAAAGTAGAATAAGTATCTAATCAATATATTTACCCCATCATCCCATCATTGGGATAAAGGTATTTTCTAAGACAGTTTCTATTGACAATTTATGTCTTTTGCATATTTGTGAGTGAGATAGTAACATCCCTTTTGTTCCAGACTATATATTCAAGGCTGTTTGTATAGCAAACTTTCTACATATCAAACTTTTCTTTAGCAAACATGCTTAAAAGATACAGTGAAGAGCAGTTCATTTACTGCTCATTGCAAAAGATTCAGATTTCTTTAGCTTATGCTTCCTCTATTCCCCATGAGAACTGGGACTCAGAGAAAGTGTTGCTAACCTGACAATTGCTATTGTTATCATTGTGCATATTAAACTGACCTAGAAGTTTTGTATATTCCACCAGCAACCACAAAACTGACCAACTTAAAGTTAGTCTGCAAGTAGGGTAACATCTCAGATACTTCACAGTTCTAAACAAGGGGCCTCACAATGTGTGGTTGTTGTGATTCAATCACTGCTATGAAGCAGTGACCCGTATGTTCATTTCAGGCCATAGGTCCGATATCCAAATAGTATAAAGTGTGTACATCCAGATCAGATAAAATGGCATCTCCTTTGTATAGGGGCACTTTGCTCCTGGGAAAAGGTGTTTGTGAAAGTATTTTGTGGCCTGATAGTCAGTTCTTGGCCTGCATGTCCTGTGGTTTTTTGTTTTTGTTTCCTAGGAAGTATCTGTGAGGCCAATAATTATGTTTCTAGGCTCCTTAAATCTAGGCATGACTATGTACCTAATAGATATAAATGAAGTAAGGTGCAATTTCCTGGACAATGTAGATAAATTATATGAGCCTTCTATACCCACCATCCCCTCTCTGTCAGCTAGAACTAAGGACTCCATGGCCCCCTGAGATGATTAACTGATAAGTTGGTAGGATTCTGTGTCTCTGCTTCATTGTATAGAATGCCAACTATTGAACACATACATCAAAACATCATGAGTAAGAAGTAAACATGTTTGTGTTAAGCTACTGAGGATTGAAGCTTTCTTTGTTACTGACTAATATTAACTTACTGAATGCAATGGTAGTGAAAAGAGAATGCCAATTAGAGAGACGACTTTTTGGTGATACCATTAGATTTTGCTAACTGATTTATGGAAAGCCAGACAAGAAGTAATCATTTTGTGTCACCAGAGGAAGATGTGTTTGGGAGGTTAAAATTTGAAATTCTTTTTAAAATCTAGACCTTAAAAATATTTATTTTGATACTAGGGGCCCAGTGCATGAATTCGTGCACCTTCAAAGGAACTGTGGTCCCTGAGGCTGCAGTAGGGACAAGGGCAGGTCTCGGCCCATCCTCCACGCCCCCGCCCGGCCCCTTCCACCACAGCCCCTGATCCCCTGTCTGACAGCAGCACCGCTCCTGCCGCCAATGCTCCCATGCACTGATGGTGCAGGCCCCGCTTGCACCTGCTGAAGGTGCAGAGCGATTGTGGCTGGCGCCAGCAGGGGGTATGAGCAGCAGCTGCTGCCCTGATCACCCCTCAGGAGCAGAAGGAGGTGGAGAAGCCTTCAGGGGCGATCATGGCCTGCAGCCGCCACTTGTATCTGCTGATGGCGCTGAGTGATTGGGACCAGCACCAGGCACTGGCAGCTGGTGTGAGTGTGGCCAGCACTGGCAGCAGGTGTGAGCACGGGGCAGGATCGCGGCACACAGAAGCAAAGAATTTTCAGTAACCACCAGAGGCTTACCCCAATGACAGCGACCAGTGCCTCGCCTTGGTCTGGCACCCCCGCTCACCTGCTCTACCATCCCACTGTGGCCAACGCCCACCATGTTCTGCACACACACCCCGGTTGTCAGCACACATCATAGTGACCGGTGGTTAGGTTGTTTGGTTGTTCCGCCGTTCAGTCTATTTTAATATTAGCCTTTTATTATATAGGATGGTGTCATGGTAGACAGAATAATAGACCCACCCAAAAATGCTTATATTCTAATTCCTGAAATGTGTTAATAGGTTATTTTACCTGGCAAAGAAAGAATTAACATTAACGTGGGAGATGGAATTTAGGTTGCTATTCACCTACTTTAAAATAGAGGGGTTTTCCTGGGTGAGTTCAACGCAATTAAAAGGATCTGTAAACTGGAAAAGGGAGGTAGGAGAGGAATCAGAGTGGTTTAACATTAGAAGAACTGAGCCTGGCTGTTTTAAACTTTGAAGATGGATGAGGTGGCCACAAGCAATGGAATGCAAGCCACCTCCACATGTCGCAAAGGGCAGGGTAACTGGTTCTCCCTGAGAGCCTCTAGAAAACAATGCAGCCTGCCAGCACCTTGATTTTAGTCCACTGACTCCCATTCTGAATTCCTAAGTTATTAACTGTGATGTAATACATTTGTGTTCTTTGAAGACACTAAGGTTGTGGCAATTTGTTGCAGCAGCCTTATAAGACCAGCACAGTAGTCCTCCACACAGAGGGGATATTTCACACCACAAAAAAGGAAAAGATTGGCAGGGAAGAAAAGTTAAGAAGAGGAAAGAGAAGATGACTGAAAGAAAGGGAAAAATAGAACAGAACAACTCTTATATAACATCCATATTTTATATCAAGATATGGAATAAACTGAGGAGTAGAAGGAGTAGATGTCTCTTTTTAGGACAGGAGGAACCTTATTCCAAAAGCAGAGGAAAAGTGATATTATAAAGTGTTTACCCTCTTTGATGGTCTCTTAACCTGTCCTGGTGTTTTTATTTGCTATTTAATGTCCTATTCTCTCAAACATAGGTGTTAGCTTATTGTTGGGTGGGTACAGACCTTCACCAATGTCTCTGGCCCAGGACCTGGTATATTTTGGGGAACTACTCAGCTGCCAGGCCCCTACATCCACCAAACCAATGTGCCACTCCTTGATCAAGGGTGAGGAGTTTGAGATAGGTGTTTCCCTCCCCTTCCCACAGGCCCACAGTTCTAACCCAGAGAGACAGAAAATTCTCAAGAGCAATTACTGAATTTATCGACATTGAATTTGGGAAAGTGATATACATTTTGGAAATGTGAATAAGTATAACATGGAGGTGTTATTATGAGGACTAATATAGTTATCTAAAAAGGATATGGGCTAAATAATAAGTTTTGGTCATAACTTAGTTTAACTATTCAAAAGAATATAAAATTATCAACTATATATAGATTCTATATTGAATATCCAGCTGCTCTCCCTCCCTCAGGTGAAATCTGAAGGAATGAAAAATTTATCACAAACAAAATGTAGGACTGTTTTAATATAAAGTCCATTTTCTATCAAGGGATAATACAGATAACAAAATAAGAGTCTCTTTTTATTAGCTTTTATTATGTTCTAGTGCTAATTATGTTCTAGTATTAATCATTGTGCTTAAATACAATCATATCTAATTTAATCCTTAAATAAATTGTGAACAGTAGTTACTATATCCCTTTGAAAGATGAGAATACAGAGGCTTATAGTCTTACTAGAGGCCTGGTGCATGAAATTCATGCATTCAGGGGGTCCCTCAGACCGGCCTGCACCCTCTTGCACTCTGGGAGCCCTCGGAGGATGTCCAACTGATGGCTTAGGTCTGTTCCCTCTGGGGAGCGAACCTAAGCCAGCAGTCGGACACCCTTAGTGCTGCCACAGAGGCGGGAGAGGCTCCCGCCACTGCTGCTGTGTTGGCCTGCCATGAGCCTGTGGGAGCGCACTGACCACCAGGGGGCAGAGCCTGCATTAAGCATCTGCCCCTGGTTGTCAGTGTCCCATTGCATTGTTTGGTTGATTTGCATGTTATCCTTTTATTATATAGGATATTTAGATGAGACAGATTTAGAAATCAATCTAATTTTCTTCAACTTCAAAATCATGCCTTTCCTTTGCAGCATACTCTTCACATCACTTTCATTACATGCTTTGCACAGCAAACGCTCTTATAAAGAGCCAGTATACAGATTCTATTTGAATCTTATTCTCCATATTGAAATTCATATCAGATGAATTGGTTATTATTACTCTTTCCATTGCTTTCCACTGTTGTCAATAATTATGTGTTTTGTATAGAAACAATTTATTCAATATGAGGGGTTTTAGATTCTAATATTCGTGTCCAAAAAATAAACTCTAACTTTCAGTTCCTTAAAATATGATGGATTTTTTAAAGGGGGGAAAAATCAACTGAGGAAAACATTTTTCTTAATATGCTTTAGATTTAGTCTCTTAGTGATTCCCAGGAATCTTAGAGTGTGGGTTTTGTTTCACCATAGACTCAGCTCTCAAATATAACTTCTTAAGATATATTGACATTGCCATTATTCTACTTATCTCACCAGTATACAGAAATGCACTGAATGAAAACCCTATTTTGTTTTGTTTTATCAATCACTGGAACACTCTTTGTCCAGGTTATTTTACCAACTGCATTTCTATTTTTCAGTGCCATAGGAACTCTGCTGTGATGGACGGGGCAATAAATCACAAAACTGTATAATTTAAAAAATAAATATATATATATATATATATATATATATATACACTCTCTAATTTTTCCCTGAAGTTCTAAGAAATGAGAATTCTGCGATTTTACTAGCCATGCTTATTAGATGCCATTGAGGAAGAAAATGTTGAATAGGTTGTGGACTTTCTTATCAGTCTTTCAGGTGACATTGTGATGCTCTTTGCTGTGTTCCTATTGCAACCAATACTTGCCCTAATAACATTTTAGTTACATTTAATTGCATTTTATTATTTTATTCCATGGTAGTGAGCAAACCTGAAAAGAGGCTCATATATATATATATATATATATATATATATATATATATATATATATATATATATCACTGACCAGAAATTTAAAGTGATACCTGATTAACATGTTTAGTGAATGAATGAATACTTTTAATTATGAGAAGGGCTAAGATATAGATTTCTCATCTGAAATATATGGCAAATTAAATTCACATATTAGTTTTGAGAAAAAGTTAAGAAAAAAACATATCACAAAGGACAGTCTCAGGAACTATCATCTTTTGTCCTGCAATACCTAAAATAGCACATTCATTGGGCTTCCAAAGAAATGCAAAATACACCGTTCATCTTTTTTCTGTCCCTTCAGGAGATGAACTAAACCCCATTCTATTAAATTACAAAATGAACTCGATGCTTACCTGGTATTAAAGAGAGGCAAATGCATGTAAATAGTTTTTACTTATTGACAGTTCTAATACCCCATTAAATGTTTACTTTAAAGAAAACTTTATACAAGGACATAAATTAGAGAAATATCATCTACGTGTTTTAAGCTTAATTGTCTAGAACAGTGGTCCGCAAACTCATTAGTCAACAGAGCCAAATATCAACAGTACAACGATTGAAATTTCTTTTGAGAGCCACATTTTTTAAACTTAAATTTCTTCTAATGCCACTTCTTCAAAATAGACTCATCCAGGCCATGGTATTTTGTGGAAGAGCCACACTCAAGGGGCCAAAGAGCCGCATGTGGCTCGCGAGCCTCAGTTTGCCGACCACGGGTCTAGAACATGTTTTATATATCACAAAGTGGAATTAGAAAACCCAATAAAACTGATTATATTTGAAAGTTAATAAGAGAGTAGATCTTAAACGTTCTTTCAATAATACAACAACAAAAACCACTTTTCAGCTATTAGACAATGGACGTTAACTAAACTTATTTTGGTAATCATTTCTCTATATATCTATATCAGATCATTATGGTGTACACCTGAAACTAATACAATGCATATGACATTTATAAAAGAAATAAATCATACTAGATTGTTTACTATAGCATATGCAATACCAAAGCAGTAATTTGAGTAATTTCAATAATTGCACTGGAAAAGTCTGTGGTAATCCTATAGAACCTGACTGAGAAACAGGTGTTATTAAAGAACAGTTCATTTTAAACAGCAGAAAGACATTGTTATCTTTTTTTTTTCTCTCTTTAAAAAGAATCTTAAAAGACTAATTCAGGTCTTTTTTTAAAGCCTTCCCTAAGTTAAGCTTTATTTGTTCATAATTATATCATCCCAGACATGAAATGCAGTGACAATAGATATTACATCAAAACATTTTACTCCTATTCCAGAATTCCACAAGAAGAATTGTAAGGAAGGAAATAAGCTTTGACAACTTTGTCAAGTCAAAATTGTAGGTAATTATTTTAAAGTAGGTCTTCTTTTTATTTTAAAACTGAAGAAAGAAAAGTGGCCATAATTATTCTGCAATGGAAATGTAAAAATAGTATAGTGCATAATTCCAGGAGTTATCAATTCCATGCTCCGTGTGGTGCAGGAGGAACCTAGCAACATTTATGTGAAAAATGTAAAGTGCAGTGGGCTAAGTGCAATTCAGATTTTTCTGTGAAACATTCCAGTAATGAACAATAAGTCACACGTTGTGTCATTTAGTATCCTGTCACAAACATTAAAATTTAATGAAATGCTGTGCACATATGGCATAACTGGTATATCTTGGGACTTGCACAGTTCTCGACCTTGTGAAAGTAAAATTATTTGAGGTGGGAAAACACCACCAATATCATCACAACACCACAGGACAACATGGTGTTCACGAAATTCCTAATTAGACACAATTCCATAGAGAAAAATGTCTCTTTTTAAAAACGAGCTTGTGTCCTTCCTATGCTACATACTCACACACAAAAAATATATTTGAGGTACTTTAAAAGATATTCAAAAAAATCTCCTTGAATGCTTTGAGGAAATTTTAAAACAGGCAAAAATAGTTTGTTAACTTAATAAGTCTTGAGGGAAAATAACATATAAGCCTGGAAAAAGTAAGTACTAGAAATAATAATAAATAGTGCTTTGTTCATCTGAAAGCAGAATAGAATTGCCCTTAACCCAGAAGACCAGCCCTACAATTTTATATGCCTTCATACTTTTATAAATAAAGTAATAAAACATTTCAGACTGAACTTAAATTTATCTTTGGATATGCTTATTAATGGAATCAAAGTGATCCATAGAGTATCAATTCCAGCCAAAATGTATCAGACACATCAGCTTTCTTTTGTAGGGGCTCGGAATGAAATAACTGCATGTCTATGCTAAAATATACAAGCTATAAAAATAATATATACTAAACTAGAGTTAAAATGACATGGGTATAATTTCTGAATTTAGTTGCATATGAAAGGGCAATAAATCTATTGGATTTGGTAGCAATAATAGCTAACATTTTTTGGACTTACTAGATACCAGACTCTGTTGTTAATGTTTTTATTTTTAATATTAACACATTTCATCCTCATAAGAAACCTATGGGTTAGTGCTATTTTGATTAACCCCAGTTTCCTTATGAAGAAGCTGAAGCATAGAGGTTCAATTGCCCAAACTTACATAGCTACAGGGGGAAGAGGTGGATTCACACAGAGCCTTGTGGCTCTATAGTCTCTGATCCTTCCAGCGTATTAAAAAGTGTCCTGTACACTGTGTATGTAGTGAAGCTCTGCGGATCGTTCAGGAACTCTTCTTTACCAGTGACTGATTAGACCTCAGGCTAGTGTGTGCCTAATATTATATTCCAGTGCCATATAAAATAATTTATATTTATCTGATACTTATCTTTAATCTTAAAATGGGAAAATACACATGCTTCCCAAAAACCAACGAAAAATAATTGAATAAAGCATAATTTCATTTGTAAAAGTATTGAGTTCATATTACATGAAATACATAATTCATAATTTCAGTTCAATATTAATCATTAGTTGTGATTATGGGAGTAAGTAATATATATAGCAGATACTGTCTATACCTGAGACCTCAATTATAAGATACACAGTTTTATATTTCAAAATACAGTACATGAAAATGTTGGCCTAGAGGATTTTTGATTAAATTGCTATCAATCTTTTATGGAAATGGTATGATAGACACAACATCAATAAAGCAAACTCTATGCAATTTCTATTTTGGACTGGTAATCCATTAGGCCATTTTCTGTCCTAGTGCTGCAGTTATTCGGGGATTTTTGTTTGTTCTAATGCTGACTGGGTTTTGGATGCATTGTGAGATAACTGATCAGTTGAAGTTCTTAAAAAATTGTACCACTAACTCGTTCAGGGCATGTTCTAACTAGAAATTTTACAAAACAGTAAGTAATGCCATCTAACATTAATTAAAACATTTCGTATATCTTGTATGATCATTATTTAATAGTTTTAGCAGTTCATTTCATAGTGAAAGGGATACGGAGATAGATAATGTTGGAAAGTATTTGAGTGTAGGTTAAGCACAATGGTAACTAACTCACAATTGAGATTATGCAACACCTTTCTATTTTTCTCTCAGTTAAATTTAGCGCCGACAAAAGTCACTTCTGAGAAGGTATTTGTGCAATACAGTTGTTATTCAAAACCCAATTGAACTGACATATCAAAACTTTATATTTTTTCCTCTAAGGTTAATTAAGAGTTACAAAGTTAATCAAGAATTGATATAATAATTGAGAAAAAAATATGGCTTGCATTTATTTTTTGCTTAGAATAATCAAGATTTTTCCTAATATTCTTCAAATTTAAAAAGTAATCACTGAAATATTTATTTCCCACAGTAGAACATGAGATACTTGGAAATGAAGGGAACAGTTGAAGGAAATTCCCCCGCTCGATGCCCATGAACAACCACCATTAGGGAAAAGAAATAATTTTCTTTCATAGAGAATGAGTGGATGCTTTCACTTCTGTATTTACTCAATAAGCATATTTGCAGCAGTTAGTCTGAATCAGGCACTACAACAGACAACAGATACATGAAAGTGACTTAGGCGTGGCGCCTGTCCTTTGGAACAACTTACCCAGCAGATACACTGATAATAGGATCACATGTCTTAAAACTGTGGAAAACCAATATAATGGCTCAGACATAAGAACAAAAAAAAGAAACAACTAATTCATTATTTGGGGTTTCAGAGAGATCTTGAATTTACTTATAATTTAAGTCACGAATTGTTTTAAAAAGTATTTTATATCGTTAAAGGTTTAAAAGTTTTAACAATGTCAAAAGTTTCAGCCACTTAATCTTTGTATTATTTTTATTTCAAAGCCTGACTGTGTTTTCATAGGGTTAGTATACCTTATAATTCTTTTGACAAAATACTATTATCAATGATATCAGTAATTAAGAGATATTCCTCTACTTTTTAAATAAATACTATTAATTATTTATGCTGTATTTCTCAATGTAGTGTGCTTTTTAGAGCACATATAGTGGGAAGTAAAATAAATGTTCATAAAAAAGATCTCCCTCTCTACCCTCAGCTGTTGAGGACTCAACAGGAAGATAAGAAGGCTCTCTGCAAGCCAGAAAGCGAGCCTTTATCAGGAATAACTGGCTAGCATTTTGATCTTGGGTATCCCAGCTTTCAGAACTGTGAGACATAAATGCCTAACGTTTACACCACCCAGGCTATGTTATTTTGTTTAGCAGCTCAAATATACTAAGACACACACATACACACACACACAGGCACACAAATTCTATATATTTGCAGTTAGTGTGGGATTTCATGCTGCTGTTTTCTTATCTGCTCCTTTACTTAATAGAATAACATGATGCATCTCCAAGTTATTAAATTTGGGAATTTACCATGACTTTCAAAAGCACCATGGAACTCCATTCTGTGGATAGATGTAGTTCATTCACTGTATTTGAACAAAATACTTATAGTTTTTTAAAATGTTAACTCACGATATTTACATATTTTTCTTAAAATATTTTTACCTACAGTTATTAAAATTGAACATTTTAAATACATCTGCAGTTCTTACATTATAATTTGAACATAGATTTTGCATATGGCTTATTTATCTTAATAGATTATAAACATTAACTTGTGATCACTTATTTTATTCATTCTTAGACCTTTCTAAAGTACTTAGCACATTGGCTGTGCAGGTACTCAGCAAATATTTCTTAGATATTACAGTAATGAAGGATTTATATTATAAGACTAGTTACCATTAATCAGGTAAATTTTGTTTGTTTCTATATGGTTTCATTAATAATTTTTATTTCTCAACTTTTTGTATTTGTATTTATGAATCATCTGACTTTATGGTTTTAAACTATTAACTTTACTTTTCCTCAAAATTAAAAATAATTATAAAGTTAAAGGATTATGAAAATTAAATTTTGAGACTCTTTTTCTTAGATTTTTCAAAATAAAAATTGCTTCAAAAACTTTCAGTAAACCCAATTTTTGTTAATACTTCAGATTTGTTCATGGCTTTACTATACCTTATAATTCTTTTGACAAAAGCATTAAACTCTTTACAGAGATAAAACTAACACACTTGAAGCCTGAGTAAGCCACATATCACAGGATGCAATTACTAAATGACACAGTGCGAAGGTTTCATTGATCAATTTTTGAAAAAATAAGTAGAAAAAATAACTGCAATTGTCTTAAGCAAAGATACACACTTATTATCATCCCAGACCATACACATTCAAAACAATAATTTTGAGTCCATATTATAGTATTTCAAAGGAGTTTGTTGTGAAATAAGTATTGGTGTATAGTTTTTAGAGAAATCTTTTAATTAAAAAATATTTAGGAAGGCATTCTAAAATTAAACTGAATCAATCATGCTTTAATCCTTAACATCACTTAAACGAATACTCCAATGATACAGAGAATGGTGGGTAAAAAGCTAGTGATCTGTGGTCACGTAAAGACATCAATGTTAGATTTAAAGAACTTTTCTGATTTGAGAAATCTCATTAAACTCTCAGGCCCATAAACCTTGTGTCCATGGCACCAGTAGTAAAAAGAAAAAACCTTCCTCATCCTGTTACATTGTATTTTTGACTGATCACATGTGAGTTTTAAATTACGCTTACATGCTAACAGGTCCATGGCATGCCTGATCACTAGTGCAGAATTTAAATTATTAATATTTTTACTCTTTCTAAATCCAATGTTTTTTGGATGATCTGAATGGCAAGTCAGACATGCCTTGTCCTTTTACTCTTCATGTATGGATTTTATGCTCATCAAACTTCAGAAAGTTGGAAAATATCCTGTCCTTAATATCATGCCTGTTTTCTTCTTACATTTTTTTTTTTTTTTGGAAAACTGACTACGAAGAATCATTATGATGAAATCATATGTGACCATCCTAAGCCACACATTTCTATATATTATTTCTCAAATCTTCCCTAACTTCAATTTTATTAACCAAAATATTTTGTTTTATGATATGTTTATCTATTCTAGGGCACACTCACTCTAAAAGTTCTGGCATTATAAAATAATAGAAGCTAGAAACTTTTTTAAAAGTTTATTACAATGTGACTTAATTGTAATTCAAATATAATTTTTCATATATAAGCCTAAGGCAATGTAAATTAACAATACTTTAATAGTTTTTAGATAATAGCTTCTTGTTCTTCTGCAGTCCTACACAGTAGTCACATGAATTTATTACAATAAATTTAGGGAAATATTTTATATTCTTATTTCCCAATTAATTTTTAGGAGCCATGTTATTTACACTGGTAAACAGATAATATATAAGAAGGTAGGCTAGGCTCTCCAAGGTATGTCAATTTAAGTAGGCAAATTTGTAACTGAAAGGGGACCTAGATTAATATTAATAGCAATAATGATGACAATAATAATACAGTTCACACTTACATGGCAGCTAATATGTGCCAGGCACCATTCTCAGAGCTTTATATGCATTAATTCACATAACTATGTTAAGAAAGAAAATGTTATAGATTGTGGTGATATTCAAACTATGCAACGATTATGGTTGAAGTGTCAGTGTATATAGACAGGTAGGTAATATGATACTGATCAGTACTAAGGAGAATCTCTGTTAACCTGGAATTTAGGATATCCTATATAATAAAGAGGTAATATGCAAATTGACTGTCACACCCTCACAAGATGGCTGCCTATAGCCAGGCCAGGAGGGAAGTTAGTGAGGGACGACCAAACAACTGAACAAGCAGGCTGCATGGGGTGACCAGGCTGGCAGGGGGGTTAGTGAGAGATGACCAAATGACTGAATAAGCAGGCTGTGTGGGGCAACCAGGCTGGCAGGGGGGTTAGTAAGGGACGACCAAGCAACTGAGCAGCAGGCTGGTGGGGGCGCAGTTGGGGTGACCAGGTCAGCAGAAGGGGACAGTTGGGGGCAACTAGGCTGGCAGGGGAGGCAGTAAGGGATGACCAGGCCAGTGGATGGGGCCATGAATGGTGACCAGGTCGTCAGGGGGCAGTTAGGGGTGTTCAGGCTGGCATGCAGAGGCAGTTAGGGGCAACCAGGCAGGCAGGTAGGTGAGCAATTAGGAGCCAGTGGTCTAGTATTGTGAGAGGGTTTAAACCGGCAGTTGGAAATCCCCTGAGGGGTCCCAGATTGGAGAGGGTGCAGGCTGGGCTGAGGGGTGCCCCACCCCCCGTGCATGAATTTCGTGCACCAGGCCTCTAATAGTTATATCAAATAAAAAATAAATCAAGATTTAAAGGGACACTTTATTTGAAAATAATATAATGGGGTAGAGGAACTATTGCAGAAGAAATAATAGTCTGTCCATAAGATCTGCAAGCATCATCACAAATTGGGCAATTTAGGCATCCCTTAGACAAAATGGCTTTTCTTTTATAAGGAGGGATAAAGCAGCCGAGCAGGAACAAAGTCTGGGGGATGTAGAATGAGCAGAAGGTGTGATCAGAGCGTTAGTTGATCAGTTAATGTTTTTCATTGAGATCAGTAGATTCTCTGGAGGGGCCATTACGGGAGAAATTGTTCTGCATTCAGGAGTTTGCTCAAGAGTGGGTCAGACCAGGGGTCTATATGGAAAGGAGACACCTGACTAAATTTTGGTCAGGACAAGTTAGTGAGTGTTTTGTCCTAATTGGCCAGTGGGGACAAACCATTTGGCGAATGAGACAAATTATGAGAATTTGGGGATTGTGTCTGTCACTATCGTAGGTAATCAAGAAAATCATCCCACCTGGAGTCTCATCCATGTCAAACAGGGAAGGGTGGCTCTTTGTATGAAGCTGTTTCCCAGACTCAAAGGATGGGGTTCTTATGATTGCTGCTTTCCAGGAGCACTGGGCTCAGGCAAAGTTCAACATTGTCCGTTTTCATTTAAATCTAATGTCCATGAATCGTTAGGAAGAAATGGAGAAAATGTGAGTCGTGTGGTGCTACAGAACGTCAAAATGAACATAGTGTGGATTCAGATGGGGCAAAGCTTTCCCCGCGGTGGGAAGAGATCATAATAGAATGGCTCCCTCTAGAGGCGAGGATGAAACAGGCTTCCTTCGTGCAGGATTCTGATACCAAGAAGGGAAAAAGCAAAGCTAGATAGAAATCTGAATCATTACAACCAGGCCTGATACATTAATCGTTCAAATGAAACAGGTAAAGGGGTGTGAGAGTGTGTGTATGTGTGTGTGCACTCGCATACATCTCAAAGTCCCAACTAATTTTATTGGTGTTTTCCTAAATTTTATCCTGCGCAACGGATGGAAGATCTAGTCATTCAGAGCACACATGAAGTGCCAGTGGTAGATACAATGAATAAATACCATTATGATGGCATCCCATGAATCATGCCTTTTTTTTTTTTTTTAATGGAACAGTTCTAGGCTGAGGGTTTGCACATAGGTCAAGAACTGTCAATATTGTTAATATTGGAATTTAGAGAGATGGGCTGGGGTCCATAAACATGTATGTAATTGAATGTAGCAAAGGCTGCACAGGCATCATTTAATAGTATATCAGTCAGTGTCCCTAGAGAAAAGAAATGTCACACGCTTGTATAACGAGGCTATCTTAATAACGGAGAAATTTTCAAAGTTGTGGTCATAGTGAAGGGGACCCCGAGTGGCAGTGTAGAGAGGCTGCTTTACTCCTAAGCCTGAAAAAGGTAGGAAAGAGATCAGTTCTACTGGACCCTGAAGACAGAGGGGTGGAGTGGAGAGAGCTCCTGGCTGCACATATAATACGGTCAACCATCCGGGACCAGGTCTGGGGGAGAGAACCACAAGAACAAACTACCTCACGTCACTCGGTCCCTCTTTCAGTCAGCTGAAACCCAACCAGAAGCCAGAGGGCAAGGATGCCTGTGGCTGAGGCCATGTCAGACCACAGAACAGGACGGAAAAGGGGAAGAGGAGGTATGGAGGTGCAAACAGAAGATTTCTAGCTTTGGGGTAAGGGCCGGGGATTAGCAGAACAGCTAGCTGATTTTAGAGTATTAGACGTGTGCGTCACATGACTTCTGGTTGAATCTGCTGTCTGACTCCAATGGAGCCTCAGCAAACTTTTCAGTAGGACTGACAGGAAGACACAGCAAAAAAAAAACAAAACACACACACACAAAAAAACACACAGAAACCTGTAATATTAATATCGTTTATAACCTCAGACCATGGCCTGTAAGGAATTGCCCCTAACCTCAGGCAGATAAAGTGAGAATGGGAAAAGCCCATCTTAGATTTGACTCATTTCAAACTCAGGTGCCATGCCTTGGAATAGAGAGAAAAGGAACTATTCTGAAAATTACTTTATCTGCTCTTGTTTAAAGCATCCAAAGCCTGCATTAATCGGAAGTAAGCCTTTATGTATAAAGGGCATTATTTATTATCGGCTAGAATGTTACTGCACCTTTAACCTAACCTGTCCTTCTCACATCCCTAAAGCAGTTGCCAGGAAGATGGGAGGCATGAGGGCTGTGGCTGGATGAGTGGCTCTTGGAGAAAGAGCACTAAAATTTAGCAAGAGGGAACAAGAAGTGTGACTATATCATCCGAGGGACTATTGCCACATTCTCCCATAGGAAGAGGGTTTAATGAATACACGTAACAACAGAATACAGGCTTCAGGGCAATCGGACCTGCTATTTGATTTGAAATATTTTATCTTCATGAATTAACCACTGGGTTGCCCTCTACACTGTTACTTGGAGTTCCCTTCACTGTGACCACAACTGTGAAGTGATTTTAATGCTAATACACTTGTCTCAGTATATGAAAGGAAAAGGAAAATAAGCAAAGTAAGCGAATGCCATAGAGGATATTAATAGTTTAATTACTATGCCCAGCACAATGGAAACATCTCACATAGCACCAAAAGATGAAGAGTAAAATTTTTCCAAAGCCCTGGAAATATTAAAAATATATACCTCATATTAGGCAGAAGAGCAATATCAAAAGTGAATAAATAATATTTCTATTCGTCCACAGTTCAGGAAAAGCAGTAAATAAAAGTAATAAATTGTTCATATTTGGAAACATAATGTGAAACTGCAATCAAAGGATATTTAGTAAATAAAACAAAATCATTATTTATTAATCTTTACAGAAGAGAAAAAATGTATTCAGAAGAAAATTTACATGTTTAAATGGTGTGTCATAAATCAAAATTCAATTAAAAAATAAAACTATTTCTTTTAAGAATTAGAAGTTACAAATACATATAATGAATACAGTATAAATATATACATATTATACCTAATAATATAATAAGATATATAAACATTAAAATCTAATAATAAAAAATCAAGATAAACTTTTAGCAAACAAAATAGACAAATTGAACATGAGAAAAGTGCATATACTTATAATGGGAAATCCCACAAATGCTTAACTATATTTTACATTATATTATAATCATATTATAATATAAAACATTTCAGTATATTTTACTTTTTCTATATTTAGCAAACAATATTTTGTTGTATTATTTTTTCTACATTCATTATATTATGTTCATAGTTTATTACATTTATTCATCTATTATATTTTTTACAAGCCACATTTTACTATATTTTTAACTTTGAGAAGGTAAACTTCGCATTATATAAAGTAAACACCGTTTTAGGAAAATACAAATTGATAGATTTTCACGTGTGGATTTATAAAATGTTGAGGAGATAATGTTCATTTTTATAAATTAATCTCAAGCAAAGCTCAATTTGAAACATTTTCCTATATTTTTCCCCTGCTGGGTGCTTGATGCTTCTTGATTTCTAGTTTTACAGATTTTGTTTTCAAATTGATTTTCAATAGAATTTTTCATGGAAAATAATGCAGCAGTAGGTCCTAATTCCTTTGCATAAATGTTTAGAGGAAAAGGTGACCAGTGCAAGCTTCCTAATTTGCAGCATGAAGAGTCATTTTATTTCCTGCCTCTAAAATGTTATTCTCCACCTTCCCTTTGTCATGACTTTCTTTCTAATTTGGGCTTCTGTCTCTTTCTTTCATGAATAGCAGTACCTTGGAAATGCCAGAAGTTTCTATTTAATTCCCTTAATTTTTGTTACTACTGAGTTGTGCATGTTGGGTTTGTATTGATTCAAAGTGGGTCAATGGTTACAAGTCTGAATGTTGGATGGTGAGTGCAAGGCACCAACTTAGCTCCATGGGGACTCCATCCTCCTCATTCTTATTGCAGTCATATAGATTTTCCGAAAGCATGGCTTTTATATGCCTTCATTGACACTGCATTTCCATTTTCTCCCCAGGAATGTATAAATTTGAAAACAGAAGAGCTACTGCAGGTTCTATTTTTAATCTACATGTTAAGCTTGATCTCCAGCACTCATCATTATCACACAAAACCTCGAGACATGCTTAACTGGTCATCATTATTTTTCTCATTATATTTTACTCTTTCGTACACTTTCATCCACTTTTTTCCCTTTCCAAATGATCCCCTTTCCTACGTCCAAAAGAGTTCCATTTTTGAGGTTCTATCTCAAAGTACCGTTCTTTCTTAGGTCTTTCCAAGTAGGTGCTCCATTCTGGAAAGCAAACACACCAACACACAAATCTCTATCTATCTTATAAATTAAGGAGCTCTCTCACAAGACTTTATCTGCAAATGGCTTCGTTTCTTTTTGAACGTCCATGCTGAATGTATGCCTCTCCTATGCGTATTTTGCCTCGATGGACAAACAACACACTTGGTCCTTCTCTATAGTATTTTAAGTTACTGCTTACACAAAATTATGCTGACAAAATTACACTAAAACAAATGCTAAATGGCAAATATTGGTTAAATAAATGAATAAAATCATTCATTGCATGCTGGGCTCTTAAGGAACTCAAGGCTATTCTATAAGTGATATTGTCAATTCACTGGGGACAAAACGCTATTTTAATGCTGCCAGCAATTCTCTGTGCAGCAAAGAAATTGAATTTGGCTTTGCTTCAGTAGGCTAATATAAATGCAAAGCTCAAATACTATTCTGAAATAATATGAGAAACCAAGAGAGTATGCTGTTCTTTATATTGTTTATATTCTTTACAGCAGTTCCTCCTAGCTCAGAGCTGGAAAAAGTGTGCAGTCTCTGCTGATGTCTCATATGTGACTGGTTAGGAGACAATTACAAATTGTTAATCCATTAGATTTCCCTTTGGACTTTGGCTGACGGAGACTCAGAAATAAATTTTGGACATAAATAACATGGCTGTCCTAATTTTTGGTCTCTCACCTTATTATTTAAAAATCTCCTCATTATAGCAATTATTTTGACTTGTTGCTGATTTTATTTTCCGAGGAGGATTTTGTTTTTACGTTTAAAACAAATAATCTGCTTTCTTAATATGGCACTGCTAACATTTTCTCAAGAATACAGATAGTTTATAAATAAATTATATGTTATTTTTTTCTATAGTACAGGTATTTCTTTGCATCTATCTCTTCTACTTGATTTTAAGTTCATTGAAGGCAAAATTAGTAACCACACAATAATCAGTAGGAATTATCATGCAATAATTAATTGCTATAATTTTTGGTTTCTTCCCTTTCTTTCAGACACCACACCTGATCCACCAGGGAGTCCTGTGGAATCTCTAGATAACTTATCCTGAATTTGTCTACTATTTTTCCATTCTTCTCTCTCCTTTGTTCAAGCCACTATCATCTCACACCTGGATTATTCAAGCTACTCCTAAATCTTCCTCTTTTACACTTATCCCAGTAATCCATTGCCTTCATGGAAGCAAAGTGATTATTTTAATCATAAATTGTATTATAGCACTCACCTGTGCCAAAGCATTTAATATTGTCACATGGATTTGGAATTAAATTATGAGTCCCTACCTTGGCTTTCTAACCTTACATATATGGTTCATGTAAATGTTTGTGACTATTTTTACCACATGTATCCTTCTATACAATGTTCCCAATACTCAGGCCTTTTATACTTCCTTGGAAACACACATTTCTACCTAGTGACTTCCACCTTCCTGCAACCATATCCTCTATTTTCCCCAGGGATGACTTCTTCCCATCATTTATACCTTAGTTTAAATGCTACCTTCTAAGAAACACTTCCTTAATCATCAAATGAAAAGTAGGCCATTGCTCAGTTATAACTTCTCAATATTTTTAATATTAGTAAATACTGATAATTTTCCAAATTGATGGCATTTATTTATCTCACTTATTTCAAAGGACTAGATGCCTGTTGCATGAAGATTCGTGAAATAGGCCTTCCTTCCCCTGGCTGCTGACACTGGTTTCCCTCCAGCACATGGGACCCAGGCCTTCGCTCTGGCCATAGCAGAGAAGCCAAGCCTCTTTAGTCTTCAGTCTTCAGTTGTCTTCAGTCTTCAGTTTTCAGTCTTCAGTTCTTGCTCAGGCCAGAGCCTTCATTCTTCACTCCGCACCTGAGTATTAAAATTAACCTTCCATCTTTGTGGTGTTAATTTGCATACTCACTCCTGATTGGCTGGGGGTGTCACAGAGGTATGGTCAATTTACATATTTCTCTTTTATTAGTGTAGATATGCCTGCATGAAGTTAATGCTCATTCCTTTTTTTGGTCATTGCACACCTGATTGAAAAGCACTATCTCATATTATTTTAATATCCTTTTCTCAGTTTCCTTGTGAGGCAGAACATGCATGGGGGTGTTCTTATTATGTACTTAAAACATAATGAAAGTTGACTTTCTATTTTGTGGTAACTTTGCATTGATGGTTCCAACATGTCACCTCTTTCAGAACTATAACCTTTATAGTGTCCTCCCACTGGGTGTGGGAAGTAATTCCACCAGTAAGTTCCCTCATGAGCTGGCTAATCCTATCTAATAAAGAGGAAATATGCTAATTGACCCTCACGCCATTGCAAAGATGGTGGCGCCCACAGCCAATAAGGAGGGAATATGCTAATTGACTACTACACCCTCAAAGATGGTGGCACTCACAGCCACAAGATGGTGGCACCCAGTCCCCTCAGGGCGGCAGGCACATGGCAAGGCCAGGCCCGCCCCCAGGTGACCCCAGCTGCTTCACACGCCTGCCTCCAGAGTCCCCCAGTCCCTTTAGCCCTGCTGCTGCCCAGGGCTGGCCTGAGGCACAGGCAGGCCTCGGATGGCAGCTGCCCAGATGCCCAAGGCCGACCAAGGCTCAGGTAACCAGGGTCGGCCGAGGCTTGCGCTGCAAGCAGTGGCAGCAACAGGGTGTGATGGGGACGTTGCCTTCCCCTGATCGCCAGGTCACCTCCTACCCCTGAGGGCTCCCAGACTGTGAGAGGGGGCAGGCTGGGCTGAGGGACCGCCCCCTCCAGTGCATGAATTTTCATGCACCAGGCATCTAGTTGTGTAATAATAGTAGTGATGCTACCATTTCCAAGTCCAGATAACAGGAGGCCCAGTATGTTTTGCTTGCTCTTTTTTGCCTCTACCATCTTCATTAGAAATATGCTCAGGGAGGGCTGTATGTCAGAAAAAGAGGATGAAAGACACAAAGAGCAGAGCTTCTCCAGCCAAGCTACTCCAGTCAAGCTAGTAGCGTGACTAACTGCAGGTGGAGCCTCTAGCCTAACTACAGGTGCATGAAACAGACAATGCATGGAAACCCGAGGAAGCCCAGGTGAGATCTGCAAATCCATGACCTCATGACACATATGCTATGATAGTGAATGACTGCCAGTTTAAGCCGCTGGGGTTTGAAGTGATTTGTCAATCAGCAGTAGCTAAAGGTTATATATCATATATCTGCCAAGGTGATTTGTTCTAGCAAATAAAAAAAAAATCAGTTTTTATGATTCAGTATAGTTTTCAATGAAATGTTAACATCATTACATAATTTATACATTACTTTTGTTTTTTGCCCAAGTAAACTTGCAGTAGCAAATTCTCTTAGGTTTAAATATTTTGTAGTTATGATATAAAATGTATATACAGTTTTATTTTGTAAGTACTGTATAAGCTGAGGCCCTGGAATGTCAGTTGTCAGTCATAAAGTGTTGAGTGAGATTTTCAAATACCCAAGCACACAAACAAAATACACAAAGGATATAACAACACAGGTGGTGAAATAAAAGCTATTTTAATCCTTAAGTATTTAAATCTGTGCAACAAATTTGCCATTTGTATTCCTTTTTTTTCAGTAATCAAATACTTATTTTGGTCATTACAGATTTAGTAAAACATTATTAAATCAGCAAACTGCCAAATGTTAGAGAATTGTGATTTAAAAGTCCAGGTACTTTACAACATGCATGGTGCAGTATTTTTGGATTGTGCATTGACCATTCACTGCATACATTTTGTTCTCTTATCTTTTGAGTGGGAAAGTGACTGAGAAAGGGTAATAAATATTTGGCCCCCTCCCCCTGTCTTTGCTACCACTCCACACTCAGCTCCACAGTCATTTCCAGTCTGCAATAGCTCTCACCTACTTGCTTTTCAAATCCTCACCCTCAGCATAACACACAATCATAGAAATCTACCAAAAAATGGCATCTTTTCACATAATGGATGTTAAAAAAATTATGGATGAACTTGACAGAGGTATTGTTCTTTACCTTCCCACAAGGGCCATGATGACAAAGTGACTATCATGTTGGGAAAACACCCTGTTAATTTAGTGGTAAGTAAAAACCTTATTGTGCATCTGGGTTTTTGAAATCATGCTGATTGGGATCATAAAGACATACATTGTCAATCACCCATTCTCTTAACAAACATCTTATTTTATTGTCTGATCTGAATAAGTCATAATGATTGTTATTTTCCTTTTTTGTGTGTGCTCTATTTACTTAGTACATAAGTGTATTCAAACCTTACAGGAAGTGTATTTTAGATACACTATTTTTTTTAAACAAAATAATATTTGAGCTACAAAATGCTTATGTAATTTAATAAGAAGTCAGTTTGCTTTTATGGAAACTATGTATTACCAAATGTGGAACAGCAGTCACCCCTTATCTGCAGAGGACCCATTCCAAGACCCCAAGTGGAGGCCTGAAACCATGAGCAATAGAGAATTCTGCATTCTGTGTTGTTTTCTAGACACATATACATTTTACAGCTTCTCCTTGGTATATCTGAATTGCCAGTTACCACTTTTTTCTTTTTCACAGTTTGAGCTCAGATATTTATTTTATTTTATTAATTTAATAAATCTTTATTGTTCAGATTATTACAATTGTTTCTCTTTTTTTCCCCCATATCTCCCCTCCATCCGGTTCCCTCCCCACCCTCTGCCCTTACAGCCCCCCACACTGTCCTCATCCACAGGTGTACGATTTTTGCCCAGTCCCTTTCCGCACCCCCCATACCCCTTTCCACCCAAGAATTGTCAGTCCACTCCCTTTCTATGCCCCTGATTCTATTATATTCACCAGTTTATTCTGTTCATCAGATTTTTTATTCACTTGATTTTTAGATTCACTTGTTGATAGATATGTATTTGTTGCTCATAATTTTTATCTTTACCTTTTTCTTCTTCTTCCTCTTCTTAAAGAATACCTTTCAGCATTTCATATAATACTGGTTTGGTGATGATGAACTCCTTTAGATTTTTCTTATATGTGAAAATCTTTATCTGCCCTTCAATTCTGAATGATAGCTTTGCTGGGTAGAGTAATCTTGGTTGTAGGTTCTTGCTATTCATCACTTTGAATATTTCTTGCCAGTCCCTTCTGGCCTGCACAGTTTCTGTTGAGAAATCAGCTGACAATCGTATGGGTGCTCCCTCGTAGGTAACTGTTTTTCTCTTGCTGCTTTTAATATTCTCTCTTTTTCTTTTGCTCTTGGCATTTTAATTATGATGTGTCTTGGTGTGGTCCTCTTTGGATTCCTTTTGTTTGGGGTTCTGTGCCCTTCCTGGACTTGTAAGTCTATTTCTTTCACCAGGTGGGGGAAGTTTTCTGTCATTATTTCTTCAAATAGGTTTTCAGTATCTTGCGCTCTCTCTTCTTCTGGCACCCCCATAATTTGGATGTTGGTACATTTAATGTTGTCCCAGAGGCTCCTTACACTATCTTCATATTTTTGGATTCTTTTTGCTTTTTGCTTTTCCAGTTGAGTGTTTTTTGATTCTTCATAATTCAAATCTTTGACTTGATTCTGTGGTCCTCTAGTCTGCTGTTGGATCTCTGTATATTATTTTTTATTTCAATCAGTGTATGCTTAATTTCTAGTTGGTCCTTTTTCATATCCTTGAGGGTCTAGTTAAATTTTTCGGCCTTTTCTAGAAAATTCTTGAAAAACCTTATAACCGCGGTTTTGAACTCTATATCCAGTCGTTTGCTTTCCTCCATTTCTTTCATTTGTGATCTGTTTCATTGTCTCCATATTTTGGCTGTTTCCCTGAGTTGATAGAGTGACTTTGTGTGCTATGAGTCCTATAGCGCCCAGTGACTCAGCCTCCCCAGTTACCTGAGGTGGACACTCTTGGTACACCTCTTTGTGGGCTGTGTGCACAGTTATGTTGCAGTTAAGCCTCGATTGTTGCTGCTGTCACTGGGAGGAATTGATCTCCAGGCCAATTGGCTGTGAGGATGAGCTGTGTCTATGCTGGGAGAACTTCTGTCCTGGAGACACCCTTATGAGACAAGACCTGCAAAAGCCTCTGTGCTCAGCTTGGATGGGACGGAGTCTCAGTGCGGAGCAGACAGCATTGATTTCCCATCAGCCCTGCCCTAATAAGCCCCTGTGTCTCAGCGTCCCGTGGCAATCGCTGCAAGTACCTCTGAGAGAAAGCAGCCCTCGAGTTCTGCCTGCTGCCAGACAGTCCAGTTTCTCTCCGAATGAGTCTGGGTCCCCAGAGCCCGGAACTGGAGTTCAGAGTCAGAATCTTTTGTCTCCTTCCCATTTGAGAAAGCCAGCCATGCACTCATTTGCCAGTCCTCTCTGTATGCGCATCTCGGTACCTCTGCCTCCTGCAGCTCCTCTGAGTCTCAGTGTGCTTTCCTCTTTCCTTCTAGTTGTAGAATCTCCACTCAGCCAGCCTTCCTGTGGTTCTGGATGATGTCCGTTTTCTCTTTTAGTTGTACTTTTGAAATTGTTGTGCAAGGCAGCAGTTTAGGTGTTTACCTATGCTGCCATCTTGGTTTCTCCACCAGCTACCACTCTTGATCCTCGGGCTGTTATTAAGTAAAATAAGGGTAACTTGAATATAATAAGCACTGTGATACCATGACAATTGATCAGAAAACCCTGAGGGCTACTCAGTGACTACCAGGCCATTGGTGTATATAGAGTATGGATATGCTGGACAAAGGGATGACTCATTTTCTTAGCAGGACAAAGAGATTTCATTACACTACTCAGAATGGAATGCAATTTAAAACATATGAATTGTTTATTGTTGAAATATTGTATTTAATATTTTCAGAGTGTACTTGACAGTGGATAACAAACCACAGAAAGTGGAACCAAAGCTAAGAGGGACTGCTATAATTATGTATAAAGGTCTGGCTTAACCCAGTAGAAGGCAATAGTTTATATATTTACCTTATCTGAATCATTTCTATGTTATTTATCTAATTGTGAGTATTTCTGAAGTTAATGTACAAATAATTCAGAGTTCCATTGTCATGTTTCTAAAAGTACAGTTTACATTTTTAGTAAATATATTTTTTTCTCTAGTTAGGGCAAATATCACTGGAAAAAATGTGGTAGCATGATTTAATAAAATTTATAATTAGAGCATGTATCTTATAAATCATTTTGAAAGTGTTTTGTGAACACATAAAAATATTCTTTAAGAACAGAAAATTCATCTGTTAAAAGTTTCATAGATATTTTCTCCTTATATCTCAGTTTATAGAAAAGAAATATGGGCATTAATCATTTACTATATTTTAGATTTTCCATAAGTATTTTTACCTTATAACATGATTATGTTAAAAGTTCATCTCTTAGCTATCTAATTTACTGTGTTTCATAGTATTTTTTTACTATCTTTATAAATATTCATAGTGAATACATTGTGTCTGTTTAACTAATTGGTATTGAAAGGAATTTTGGGGCTAGAACCCGGGTTCTTTGTCCACTGGAGTCCAAGAATGAATCCACATACAAAAGGTGGCATAGCAAAGGTGGATATTTATTCAAGAACAAGTACAGACTCCCACAGGGGGAGAGGGAAAGAGTCCCACAGAATGGACTCCCAAGTAGAGAGGGGGAAAGGGTCCCACTGACTTCCTTTTCCCTGTGGCGTATAAAGGCTGCAGATCCTGGTGCCTTGATATCCCCTCTGATTGGTCACTATTCCCTTAGACTGGTTACTATAGTAACTCCTGGGCTCAAAGGTTGAACCTCACATGAGACGTGTGAGGTTCTCCCCCCACCCCTCCTTATTGTTTTTTTATTCCCTTTGAGCTTTCTTCTTCTCCTTCTAAATGAAGGGCTTCCTTCCCTTTATTTTGTAAATATAGACCTTTTGCTGTTCCCAGCTCCCTCATTCTATGGAAATGTACCTGTTGCAGCTTTCCAGATTCCCTGTTCTATGAAAATATACCTTCCATTGCTCTACAGCCCTGTGCGTCCTCCATGGTACCTTTAATTTATAAAATTTCTCCGATTTCCTAAAACCTGTCTTTTTCATTCCCCAAAATTCCTGTTTCAGTACTAGATAGTGAATATATTTTAGCAATGTCTTGTTCCAATAAAAGGTAATTTTGTTTCAACCACATGGTAACTAAATCACAAATCTTTGTCTATGTACCACATAGCAGTTTTATAGAATTTTATGTTGATCATTGCTTGAAGTAAAAAAAAAAAAAAAAAGGCCAGTTAAAGAAATCTGTTCCTGTTACCTAAAGATAGCTTAAATATCTTTGAGAAAATTGACTACAGTTTCTTAAATATAAATATATAAATTTAGGCTATACATTCTTCCTAAAATTCTTATTTCAAAAATGACCCTAAGCTATGACTTGCTTGCTTTAAACGAAATGTCTTCTCTTCACACAGTTACTTCAATTTTTTAAATGCTCAAAGTACCCAAATAAACAGTTTAAAATAAACATTTGAGATGTCTTTGTAGTACTTTGCAATCTGCAATTGGAAATAGTTGAACCAGTTAATTCTACCACACATATTCAAATATTAAATAAAGACATGAATAATAAATATCACCAAAATATATTCAATCAAGTAAATTTATATTCTTTGTCATTTTCACATTTTTATTTTAGCACATTATATTAAATAGTAAAATATAAAATAAAGGATACTTTAATAAAAGTAAAAACAGTGTTTGCCTTAATATATTCTTGTTATAGTTGTTGCAATGGATACATGTGGGAGCACGTGTGTAGGTACATGAAGAAGTCTTACAACCATTTTACATAATTAACTTCTCTATAGAACTGTAACTGAAGCCATATGAGAAGCATGTGATGTTTGGAAGCTTAGGAAGTAAGAACAGAAAACATGCCTGTTGTGTCATATATTCTCATTAGAAGCAGGCATATATTTTTGAGACATAGGTAAGTTGACAAGAAATTATGACAGTTACTAATGTTGATCTAACATAATTATTTGCATAGTTTATCTAAAAGCAAACAAAATCATTTCAGCATTCCTAAGTTATCCCTAGACCCCAAATATAAAGAGGAGAAGATAACTGAAAGTAGATAAAATTTGACATTGATGAAATACCAGGAGTAAAGATTTTGTTACTTTCAGAACGATGATATAGTAAACTATATTACCCATCGTTGTTACTTCATATCAGTGCAATCATAATATTTTCAACTGTTTCCACTCTCTTATATATCAGCTTGTGAAAACAATAGTGTCTACTGAGATTTTGTTGCAGGACGTTTTATGTCCCAGAAGATTGCTCTAAGATGAGCAGTATCTAAAGAGCAGTAAAGTTTTAGCTGATTTTTAGAGTAGCTGCTTAGAAGGGAATGTTAAACAGTGATAGATTAGATGTGTGAGATCGTAGAGGGATAAACATATAACCAGAAAGGAACAGAGAAACGAATTCTCCCTTTCATAAGAAAAGATCCAGGAAAGAATCATTTTATTATCCACATCATTAATTATCCTGTGAAAACCAACTTAGCAGGCTCTATCAGGATTTGAACAGGACTCAGAATGATATTGATCTTTTTCCAAGATGTTAATTTAATAGTAGCTCTGCCGTGAAGCATTTGAGGTAATGTTTGCCGCTCATTTGAGTGTATTTATGAGTTCCCTATTTCCAGTGACTATAAAATGTAAGTGAAAGTCTTGCTGAAAAGTCACTTTCAAAGGGAGCATGACAAACACAGCAGCCCTCCATTTCCGTTTTGTGTGACTTTCCCCAGGTGGGATTGCTACTTTAAATATATTTTCAATAAGAACTAGTAAGCTCCATGGGAGTGGAACAACGTTGATCTTAGTTTTCAGATCTGACAATGACCAGCACAACCATTTCTCGACTAATAACTGAGCAACACCCAAGTGATAGTTTGGGTAACGTCTTGCTACCCAAACTATCACTTGGATATCAAGGTTTCATTGAGAATACAATAGAGAGACATTTTACTCTGCATGTGTGCGGGAAGCCAGTTCCAGCCTGTCAGCAGGGCTGAATCATCTGGGAATGGCTAAAAAGTATCTCCCCCAAACCTGAATATGATAATCGCTTGCTGCCAGACAGCTCAGGGCATTTTATTGCCTCCTGTTGGCCAAATACCTGAACAGCTGTAGGCTATTCCCCAATCTCTGTAAACCTTACCCTTTGAAGTGTATTATCTCCACCTTGCCTTAGGACAAATTGTGTTAATAAATAGCATGGGGTCCTTAGACAAGGGGTAGTCTTTCAGCTCCATTAGCTGAAGATCCTCTGACCCCCAATTCTTTTCAAAATTATCTTTCATCCTTGGACTCCTTCTTGAATCTATGATCAGCTCTTTTCTCCAGATTGCTGAACCCTTTGTAAGGCTGGGACAAGAATCCCAGCACACATGTACCATTCTCTCAATGAAACCTATCCTGGTGTCTCAAACATAGCATTCCTCTTCCTGAAAACTCTCACCATGATTTTTATAGACTTCTCTATTGAACATTCTTCTTCCTTGAATTATCAGTAGTTATAGACATATTGTATTTGGGGAATTGCATTCTGAATGCCCACACGGAATAAACAAGTAATATAAATAACACAGCCAGACTTGGGTGGTGATGGCCATAGTGTCAGACTGGACAGTTATCTAAATTAAAAACAGGGATTACTGAGATCAAGGTAAGTGACAATGTCAAGACAATTACTTCATCTCATTTGATGTTATGCAAGATCCTAAAATTGTTAACTATATTTTACTTTTCTTAAACCTTATCTACACAGTATCAGAATAGCATATCACATATAGTAAGCATTAAATTAATGTGCTTGGGTTAATTATAGCATGTAGTATAACTAATATTATTTTAAAGGGAATCAAATTAATCAAAATAAAATGTGCATTTATTTATTTGTTCCATTTATTTCAGCTTGTCTATCAAAGGCATTAGGCTAGACCCATCATAGAAGAGTAAAAATATCCTACTGTGGGAATAATATTAGAGAAGTGTATGCAGCAATGTACATCCAATTCTATATTTAGTGAGGATTATTTCAAAATACACTCCTGCTTTCTCTTAAAAGGCTAGAGCATAAAATTTAGATAATACAAGAAAATTTTACCTGGTCTATGTAATCAAGTAATAAGTTCAAATTCCACAAAATAACAATATTCCTGAAAAAGGTTGCTTTAATTCCAGAATTTATATCAAAATGTGGATGAGGTTCTTAAAAATCAAGTATGATTTCTTATTTATTCTTTCATCTTCTAGTGGTAAACACTGTGCATGTAACCTATTAGTGTTTCAATGATGTATAAGGAATGAAAGAATAAAAATAATAGCTGACAATTAAAAACAACTTTTCTAAACACAAACACATGTAGTTCAGCAACAATAGCCTTAAACATAATTTTTAAAGTATTGTCAAATCAATTCATAGAGGTAAATATGACTACCTTTCTCCTAAAATGTGTGGCTGAAACCCTCCAATAAGAGAATTTGAGTTAGTTTTTCTGTTTTGCATCTGAGCCATAATCTCCTCTCCTTTGCCTTGATCCCATATCTGGTCTTTCTTATCTACGACCCTCCATTGCTCTTGTCAGATCAGTTCTCAAACCAGTGCTACCTCAGGGAGCTCCCACTTTACGTGCACATTTCTAAGTTGCACTATTAACGTACAGCTATTCAATTCTAATTATAAAATTACATTTGTGATAGTTCATATATTTCTTTTGGGACTTTGTTACCCAATGATTGATGTACACACATTCTCTTCATCAAAAGTCTATTTTAACACAAGCATGCTCATTCCTGTGAAGCTGTCATAGATGACAAATAAAATCAGTTTCAAAACCACTGGGTTCCTAGTCTTGCATCTGATGCTTCCTACTGTTGATTATCCCTTGTTTCTGACTCTGCTCCCAGACTGTCTTCATGTCCAACCATGGGTAACAGGTGACATTTGTTAAGATCATAGGTCACCACAGATGAAAGTAAAAAACATCATTATGTTTTTGCACCTCAAATTTCTCATACCAATTGTATAGCTCCTTTACCAAGATGCTTTTTGAAAGTTACACATATTATCTTAACTGAGAATCCTATATTTATAAAAATGAATAATTAAAACCACTGTATTTTTTAGATAATGAAGGTAAGACATATACATACACACAAACTCACAGAGCTAGGATTATTTTAATTAAAAAAACAAAATTTGAGACATTTCTTCTAACAGAAAAATTCTTGAAAGAAGTTACTTCTGGAATATTTGCTGATTTATGGGCATACAGGAACAGAATATGTAAAATTAAAACTGCAATGAGAGAACAGATTGTAAATTTGAATATAACTCATTTGGAAATATTTGCCAATTTACTCTACATAACTCATCAATAATGTATAATGTGTATAAATGAACATACTCTTTTTAAAACCTTTAATATACACTTTCCTCATGCCTCTTTTTTGACACATACTGTCACTTGAAAACAGAAAACTAAATACTTGAATAGTCAGCAAATGTTGGTACTTATTTACTATCTCATTATTTTGGATTTCAGAAAGATAAGTCATCTGAATTTCACTATGACTAATTTAATTAAACCAAAGCTGTAATTCTCACTCTACAATTTATGACCTGTCTATATTTTACTAGCAATTTTGGTCTTCTTGCCAGAAGGAAACAAAAGGGACATCTACATCCTTCGTAATTTTAAAATTCTATGTTCTTTTTCTTTTTCTTTCTTTCTTTTTTTTCCTTATCTTTTTTTTTTGTATGATGGGTAATGCTCCTCCCTCCCCTGCTTCTATTTTCCTAAACTGTACAATGAAAAATTCACTCTTAAAAACCCATTAACAAAATGATTATGTCACATTAAGTAAAAACGACCAAAATACATTGATAAGAATTAGTCAAAATAAATTTAATCTTTGCTCTACTAATCACTGATAATAATAATAAAATGTGTTGTCCAGCAAAGCTGTCCAAGAAAAAGACTGTGTTTATTTTATGTACAATAATATATAATTCTATTTTCCATTAGACACAGTGTTCTCTTCTGAAAGGGTAAAGGTCATTATTTTACTCATATTTACTTTCAGTTAGATAAACTAGCTTAAAATTGAGACATTTCATCCCATCACATAAACTAAATTTATTTGCAAAATTACTTGATTCCCAAACTGGTCTGATTCACTCAGTTTACCTCATGACTAGCAGAAGAAAAGAGTAAATACTTTATATATTTTTGAACAATTTGTATTATATATTAATGATCCTCCAACAGATGTTTTAAAAATTATATAGTTAAATGCAGATATATGTTTCTCTTCCAACTCTTTGCTTTTACACAGAGGATCCTATATATATTGTTCTAAGCCTTGAAGTTTATATTTAGCAATTTATCTTGACAAACTTTCTATATTGGCACATAAGAGCTTCTTCTTTTAATCTTCATGGTATTCCATTGCAGAAATTTACTGTAATTTATTTATACAATTCCCTATTGATAGGCATTGTGTTTTTTTAACATTTATAGATAGTAATTCATTGAGAAAATGGTGTATACATTATTTTAAATATGTTCTACCATATGTGTTATTAAATTCCCAGAATTTGAATTGTGAAACACAAAAGTATGTGCAACTTTATTTTAAGAGATATGGCCAAATTGCTCTGTATATAGGTTTTAACAATTGTGAGCCCATCAATAATGCATGAGCAGACGTATCAATATAAAATTCAATTGGATATTTCTCTGTTTTTTAAAAAGTGCTATTTTAATTTCCATTTTTTAAGTGTTGGCAAGTATATTTTAACATATTTGGAAATTTTTATGAACTCCTTTGTCATATCCTTTGACAATTTTTTCTATTAAGTTTTTTTAGCTACTTTGTAGGAGCTATTTATACATGTGGAAGGTTAGTATTTTGTTTATGCTATGAGTTGTGAAAAGTTTTTCAGTCTGTTATTTAACCTACAAATGTTGCTTATTGTATTTTATGTCATTCTCATTTTCTTTATGTGTAAGAAGTTGAATATATCAATCTTCTCTATTATATCTTATGGATTGTGAATCATGGTTAGAGATCTTCAACATTCTGATATTGTAAACTGATAATAATTCATAATACTTTAACATATTTTTGTTGCTTTATTTTAAGAATTTAATCTCCATATCATTTTGAATTTTCATTAGTGTGATGTATGGGTTGAATCCAGTGATCTTTTCCCTATATTTAAGCAATCAACAAGACATATTTTGCTCAAATCCTGCCCCTTCAAAACTCATACACAAGTTAATAAAGGAATCTTTTCTATATAATTGATTTGGGATCCTTTTTATTTTTGCCCAAACGATTTTCCTTTGTCTTATTTAGACATCATGTGTGTTTTTCATGGCCATCTTGCTTTTAGTATTACAAATAAAAATTAATTTTGTAAAGTAAAAATTTTCTAGATGTAATTTATTTATAGGATATTTTTCCTTACATGATATTACCCTACTATCCCCCCTTTTTTTTTTGATTAATTGAGGTTTTTATAAATTTTATAATGCAGTCTTGATAACTTTAAATTTAATTTTTTTCCCCAAAAATATGACTGCTTTAGGTTCATTGCATGTTCAGGAATTTTACCATGATATGAACTACCAATAGAAATTTTAGTTATTACTTTAAGAACAGCTTTTTGTCCAATACAATTAACTTTACTTGAATATTCACTTATTTCAATTAGCCTATTTAAATTAATCTGAGAACTTGATTACTATTTTACTGTCAAATTTAATACTCTACCAACAATCTTAGTTTACCCTGTAAATATTAGTGGGAAGGATTATTTGCATTCTTGAGTGGGCCCTGATAACTTGTGGTCGAGAATATGTCTGTATATTTTCAGAAAACAACTCCAAGACCATGTGGATTCCTGCAACAGAGAGGAATTGACAGGTGTGCTCCAACCACAAAGACAAGAGGAAAAGACAGTCCAGAGATGGAAGATGCTGACAATGCCTTGCCAGGCTAGTAGTCAGCAGCTGTGCACCGCTGCAGGTTGCCTAAGACCAAACCAGAGAGGGTCGGACCTGCATTGCCACCATGTGCCCACCATCCAGATATCATTGCTGACATGTACACATAAGGAACTGTTAGACATTGAAACGGGGACTCAGAACTGTTGGACACTGAACTTGGGACTCAAACATTTTTTGTTGTTGTTGTTTTGTTATTTCCAGTCTTCAGAGGCAAAACTTTTTAAAGGAAAGAAATGGTGGGAAAAAGATACAGAGACAAAGAAGCATTGAACAGACTGTCAAACTACATTGGGAAGACAGGGGAGGTTGGGCGAGGGGGCTGTAAGAGACCAACCGAAGGACTTGTACGCATGCATATAAGCACAACCAATGGATATAAGACACTGGGGTGAGGGGGGAGAGGACCGGCAGGTGAAGGCATGTCCTGGGGGGTAGGGGAGGCTGGGGAGAGGTAAATAGGAGGGGAAAGGAGACATATGTACTACTATTTGTAATACTTAAAACAATAAAAATAAAAAATAAAATAAAATAAATAAATAAATAAAAAGAAATATTACATAAAACTTAAAAAAAAACTCATACACAATTTTACTTCTTGCCCTTATTAAATAGGAATGCTGAGCTAGAGTCAGGAACAAATGATTCTGAATCACTTACTAGCTATTAAATATTAAATAAACAGTTGAAATTCTCAATCTTTTCCTCATCTTTAGCATGGGAAAAGATGGACAGATGGGAAGTAAGCAGTAGATGGTGGATGCTATTTGTTTTTGGAGAACCTGTGAAAGATACTATTTCTTCGAAGATGAAAAAATATGATCTTTGGATTTTTTAACTTTAAATTGTAATTCAAAAATTAATGTAATAATGATACGAAATTTTTGGACTAGAACCCGGATTCTTTGTCCACCAGAATCGAAGAATGAATCCACGGACAGAAAGTGGTATAGCAAAAGTGGAGATTTATTGAAGAATAAGTACAGACTCCCACGTAGGGAGGGGGAAAGTGAAGCATGGTAGCAACCACACTTGGGTAAAAATTGCTGTTTAATATTTTAACCCTGCTATTTGGCTTCTGTACTTATTTGCTTGCTAAAACAATAGAAAAGTTATTTTGATTTTCTGAACTTTCGTATGCTATCCCAATCGATTGAATACTCCATTGATGGTGGTTTGAATATCCCATTGATTGTGTTCTCACTGGTTATCGAAGCACATTCTTCTGGGAACCAGGACAGGTCAATTACACTAAATTGCCTCAGTATCTACAGATAATGCATTCTGGTTGACTCAATTGTCCCGGAATCTGGACAGCACAATTATTCTAAATTGCCTCGGTGGCCCCAGATAATGTGTTTCTGTTGATTCAGTGAGCCATAGACCAAAAACTATAGATAACTAACTTGCTCAGTTTTGCTTCTGTAACTGCTTTGTGCAAACCAGATTCCTCATTCTCAACCAAAAGATATAATCGATACCTTTGTGATATTCTGCATATAAACCAGATGTGGCAAACCTTTTGGGGCTGCGAGATCTGGAGCTTTTGCCCCTCGTATGCCGCCGGCCTTTAATAAATGACTCCATAATTCGACTTTTTGAGGCGTCCTTTATGAGATTCGGAGTACAATGCAACAAAAGGGTTCCACTGAGTTCCTTTTCCCTGTGGCTTATAAAGGCTGCAGATCCTGGTGCCTTGATATCCCCTCTGATGGGTCACTATTCCCTTAGACTGGTTACTATAGTAACTCCTGGGCTCAAAGGTTGAACCTCACATGGAACATGTGAGGTTTGCCCCCACTCCTTCCCTATTGTTTTCCAATTCCCTTTGGGCTTTCTTCTTCTCCTTCTGGATAAAGGGCTTCCTTCTCTTTATTTTGTAAATATAAACCTTTTGCTGTTCCCAGCTTCCTCATTCTATGGAAATGTACGTGTTGTAGCTTTCCAGCCCCCATTTCGATGAAAATATACCTTCTGCTGCTCTGCAGCCCTGTGCTTCCTCCATGGTCCCCCCAATTTCCAAAATTTCTAATATTTCCTAAACCTGTCCTATCTTACCCATAAAATTCCTGTTTCAATAATGTGTGTCAATCATAAAGTAATACTCAGATTTAAGATATAATTAAAATGAGAGATGATATTCTTTTTCTAGATTTTTTACATGCTAAGTAATTATTATTCCGATAATAGAGTTCTATACTTTAATAATATTGTTCATTCATGTTTTCATTAATTTGTTAACTGAAATTTATTGAATGCCCATCATGTGCTGCCTTGTTGTGTAATCAGTGGAAACAGAGTTCTTTTGGTGCCACAAGGAAAATAATTTCCTAAGGCCCCCATGGGAAGAGGGGGTATCGTAGAAAGTTTTATGGATCATGTAAAATTAAGGGGTTCCATCTCTATCTGTCCTGCCGTGGAAGAAGTCCAATCTTGTCTTTAGCAGGGCCAGAATTAAGGGCACTGTCCAAAATTTCTGTTCCTAATTTTGAAAATTTAGCATCTGTTCCAGTCAGAGCAACTAGTGTTCCTGTTAAAATAAGTGTTAATTAACACATTTTGCTTCTTTTGGTCTTGAATTTTGTACATTTTACATCACAAACAAATATTAGGTTAACATCTTCTCAGATAATTAGATGTGATGCTAAAAGAGTTCATCAGACTCATTTGGGCATATGTTCTGAAAAGAATCATGTGCCTCTTCCCCACTCAAAGATACCCATCTCCTAATCCATAGGACCTGTGAATATTTTACCCTCCTGGATTTTAAGATAGTCATTTAGGTAAATGAAAGAACCAAAATTCTGTCACACTGAAGCTGCTTTGTGGGATATTGATTTTAAGCTATTTATTAAGAAGTAAGACTCAGAAGGAACCTCTGACTCTCCCCTGTTTCCTGCCCAAGAGATTCAGACAGAGAAACTTTCAGGAAGAGAGCTTAAGGTGCAGCCTTAGCCTACTTAGAATTAAGTATGGTGAATAGAGGGCTTTAGGGTGTGCCTGTTAGCTAGATGCCTGCATATATATCCCATTGTTCTTGAGTCATGGATTTTCCTGCCATGTGTATTCCACTCCTCCTCTACCTCCTATGAATTGCCCATTCTCACTTCTGAAATCTAATACTGCCCCCTCCCTTGTCCTTTGTCCAAAATGTTTTCCACTGTGGCTGAACCAATCTGCATTCCCACCAGCAGTGAACTAGTGTCCCCTTTTCTCCACATCCTATTTAAGGATTTTAATGTTTCGGGAGAAATCATTTTAAAACTGTACAACATATAACTCTTTTACTCCAGTCCACAATACCTCTCTGTATTCATAATCAAGGCCCAGTAAGTTCCATTTTCCACACAAGCAAAGATCACACGAGCACAAACAGTGCACTGCTTTGGCTATCATGCTACTCCAGCATGTAGTTGTGCCTGTTGAAAGCGTCTACACATTTATAGCAATCTTTGCACAGCTGTCAACATGTGAACACTGCTTTTTAGTTTGGTGGGTGCCACTGAATCAATCTATTCAATTCAGCACTAATGTAGTCAAGAAATTTTGAAATAATGCACTCTAAATGCAACCTAACATTTATTTATTAAGCACTTGCTTTATAGCAACACTATGTTTATCCTATTTGTCTGATCTAATATAACTGAAACACATGAAAATGGACACTAGATTGGAAAGGAGTAAAATTTAAACCTTGTATAGATTAATTTTGAGTTAGCATAATCACTTCTATTCTTGCTTACCATCAGTCAATTTGAGCTGCTCTATCAAAATACCATGCAGTGGGGGCTTATAAACAACAGGAAATTATTTCTCAGAGTTTTGAGAAACTGGGAAGTCTAAGATCAAGGCACCAGCTGACTTGGTGCCTAGTGAGAGCCTGCATTTAACCATGTCTGCATGTGGCAGAAGGGGTGAGGGACCTCTCAAAAGTCTTATTTCTAAAGGCTCCACTCTAATTCATGAGGATTCCACCCTAATAAATTAATCACATCCCAAAGACGCCATCTTCTAATACCATAACCTTGGAGGATTACAGTTTTTACATATGGATTTTAGGACACAAGATTTCAGTCAATAGCACTTACCTATTTATGTATGATAGAAAAAAATGCAAATATCTACACTAATAAAAGAGAAACATACAAATTAACCATCACTCCGCTACACCCACAAACCACACCTAACAGCCAATCAGGAGTGAGTATGCAAATTAACCCAACCAAGATGGCAGCCGGCCACAGAGTGAGCAGGAGGCTTGGGTTTCCTTGGCAATGGAGGAAGTCAAGCTTTCCACCCACTCTGGAAGGCCCTGGCCTCCACTCAAGGCTACAAAGTTTTAATTATAGAAGATAAATAAATTCCAACAAACATGGCTGAGGCCACAGAGCGAGCAGAGGCTTGGGTTTCCCCAGCGATGGAGGAAGCCAAACTTCCTGGCTTGCCCTGGCCTCCACTCAAGGCTACAGAGTTTCAATTATACAAGATAAATAAATCACAACAAAAATGGCTGCAGCCACAGAGGAAGCAGAGGCTTGGGTTTCCCCGGTGATGGAGGAAGCCAAACTTCCTGGCCTGCCCTGGCCTCCACTCAAGGCTACAAAGTTTCAATTATAGAAGATAAATAAATCCCAGATCCCAGGTCTTCCGCTTGGGTCACCAGGGGGTGTGGCCAGCCTGCAAACCACCACAGGCCCCTCACCCAGGCCACCCCACACCCAAAGGGAACCCCCACCCTGATCTGGAACACCCTTCAGGGCAAACCAGTTGGCCCCCACTCCTGCACCAGGCCTCTATCCTATCTAATAAAAGAGTTATATGCAAATTGACCATACTCCAACACACAAGATGGCTGCCCCTATGTGGTAAAAGATCCTGCCCCCATGTGGACACAAGATGGCCACCACAAGATGGCCAGCAGGGGAGGGCAGTTGGGAGAGACCAGGCCTGCAAGGGAGGGCAGTTGGGGGTGATCAAGCCTGCAGGGGAGGACAGTTAGGGGCAAAGAGGCTGGAAGGGGAGCAGTTAGGCATCAATCAGGTTGTCAGGGGAGTGGTTAGGGGGTGATCAGGCTGGCACACAGAAGCGGTTAGGGGCAATCAGGAAGGAAGGCAGGTGAGCAGTTGGGAGCCAAAGTCCTGGATTGTGAGAGGGATGTCCAACTGCCTGTTTAGGCCCAGTAGAATCAGGTCTAAACAGGCAGTCGGACATCCCTCGAGGGGTCCCAGATTGGAGAGGGTGCAGGCTGGCTTGAGGGACACACACCCCCATGCACAAATTTCATGCACTGGGCCTCTAGTTTATATGTAGTTTCATTCCAAGTCATAGTATTTCCACTAATTTAACAATATATTTGGGCAGGAAAGATTTCACAATTCGAGTCCAGATAATTTTGAGGGTATGTTTATTGAAGTTGGAGATGGTGAAACACGGAAAGGCTTAAGATAGAAGAAGCAACAGGCGAGAGCCTAGGCAATGCCCTACTCTGCCCTTCTATAAATGTTATAGAAAATAAGTGAGCCATGCTGGGCTGCATGGACTCACTGAAAAGTAAAAGTCACAGAGACAGAAGGGAGTCAGGTGGAGCTGCTATCACCTCCCTGAAAAGTCAGAGAAATGGGGACCTTGGAGTCAGGTTCAGGGGTTAATGCCCAAGGTGAGCTGTTGCTGCTCACTGCTTCCCTGGTTGGAAGTCTCGTGGGTACCAACAGAGTTTAGGAAGAAGAAAGGAAAAGTTCAGACCTGAGAGAAGAAGGGGCATGGCATACTCCAAAGAAGGTGGGCCCTGGGTCCTTTATTTTGAAGTTTCTTATCGGTTTCCTAAAGGTGGAAATCCTAGGGGAGGTGTAACTGATGAATAGTCATCAGCTTTCCAAGTGTGCTCTTTAATATGCTGTTGTGCAAAATGAGTGCATAGAGGGACCAGTGTCATTTTTCTGGTCAGCATTACCTCTATCTTGGATTTGTTTGGTTCTAATTGGGTCATTATTTATTTCCCTGACTTCATCCCTTCTTGGGTTTGGCTAGAAACAAATGGCACTATTTGTATCTCTGTTATCTATTTCCCTGACCATGGTGATTTAAACTATTTACTCTCTGGTTAGGGAGCAGTGTAAACCATTTGCTCTCAAGTGTCCCTGATTTGGGAAGATAAAATCTTGTGATTTACTAGCTGGCTATTCAATTCCTCAAATTTTTGGCCCTTTTGTCTAACCATCTGTCTCAGTTTCCCTTTTTCCACTTATCAAAAAAAATTATCCTAATATCTAATTATCCTACCTCAATATGACTGAAATGTATAATGTGAAAATAAAAAGTCTCTGAGTGATGAAAGCATAATTATACATTAACAAAAATTGACTGTATGAAATAAGATCATCTCTGGCATTAAAATGAACATTATTGAACATGAAAAAGTTTTAAGAAATAAAATATCATTTAATAACCTTTCAGTTATTTTGAAAGGTTTAACTATCCTTTCAAAATAAGTGAAATATAAAATATTATTTTACTCAAAAGATAGGTGATCCCTAAATGTATCAATTAAGACAGAGTTTATCAGAATGGATCAAAAATAAACAAACAAACAAATAACTACATGCTGTCTACTAGAAGGCAGGTTAAATATAAAGACATATATAGATTAAGGTTAAATGAATGGAGAAATATGCACCATGCTAACATTAGTGAAAAGAAAGCAGGAGAAGCTATATTAACTTCAGACAGAGCAAACCTCACAGGAAAAAAAAAATTATCAGGAATAAAGAAAGGCATTATGTGATTACAGAAAGGAAGGTTTAATCATTATGAAAGCAACCATTCCAGACTAAAAGTGCAGGCCTAGCAAATACCAAAGAAGATAGTAAAAACTAGTCCCTCACCAAGATGGGTAGAACATATGAAACATATTTGTAAACTGATAATATTTCTGCTTGGCTGGAATGCATGTGTGTGAAAAGCAATAACAAAACCCAAAAAAAAGCTGAGATAACAAGAAAAAGAAAGCATTGAAAATAATCAGCAGTAAACAGAAAAGAACATTTTCAAATATCTTGTTACAGTCTACCTGTCTGAGAAAGGCTTTTGAAAGGAGGACCTAATCCAATAAAAACAAGCTCCACAATGTATAACCTAAGACCACAGGACCCACAAAAACCTTTAGAGAAAATAATAGGTGCAAACATGATTATGACAATCTATACATGTTTAACATTTATTTTCGCATATAACTGAAAGAATGCACCCTGTCATTAAAAATCTCATTTTCTGTTCTTTTAAAGCTATGTGAATGTTTCAAAGTATAGAATATCTATTCTCCCCAACTTTCTGTTGTATAATTAATTTTTAATTCAGTAGAAAAACATTTTTGGCAGCTTTTCTTATCTTAGCATTTCTAGACAAATTGACACATTTGTTAATATTTTTATGTCAGTTGCAATCTAATATATTTCATCTATGAAAAATCATTAGACCAAGGAAGATGGCTTCCTTTTTTTACCAATCTTGCTTACATTTTTTTTCTTTCATTTTTGTGTGTGTCTCCCTAGGATATACAAAATCAGTAGTAAATATCATGATTTGAAACAAACAAACATTTTAGGCTAACGTAGTTTGTTATATAACCAACATGAAAATGATCTGGCTTATTTACTTATTTTTTTTATTTCTACTATAAACTTGTAAGTTGTTTTTGGTCAACTACTTTTTTATAGGGCTTTTCATTCAGAAAGAATATTTAACTCCATGTTTGCCTTACAATTTGAGTATTTGTTTAATGGTCCCATAATAACTACTGCTGTTTCAATATGTAAAACATATTCTGGCTAAAACCTACAATTCCTCTCCATTTCCTATTTAAGGAAACTTCACCCTTCTTCACCAGGTCTTAATGGCCTATTCCTAACCTTAACATTTTCAGCTTCATCACTCATCACACTTTGTCTTATTTCCATGGGGAGCAGGCCTAAGCCAGCAGTCCGACATCCTTAGTGCTGCCACAGAGGCAGGAGAGGCTCCTGCTGCTGCTGCTGGGTTCGCCAGCCATGAGCCTGGCTCAGGGCTTCTGGCTGAGCAGCGCTCCCGCTGTGGGAGCACACTGACCACCAGGGGGCAGCTCCTGCATTAAGCATCTGCCCCCTGGTGGTCAGTGCACATCATAGCAAGCTGTTGAGCGGCCTTAACATATCATTAGCATATTACACTTTGATTGAACAGCCGACCTGACGACCAGACACTAAGCATATTAGGCTTTTATTATATAGGATTCTCAAGGTGCATTAGACTCTGCCCCACTCAGATTTTTCTATTTCTATTTTATTTTTTTTAGTACAATGTTATTCATATTTCAGGTTGTGCAGCTCAATAATTTTTATCATGATTTTCCAGTTAGGAGTTACTTATTATGCAGGGTACTTACCATATTACAGTATTTGTGAAACACAATTTGTTGTGTCTGCACCTCCTCCACTTACCAGAACATAACATTTCAAAGGTTTAAAAACAACAGAATCTAGGTTTTACATAAGCACGATTTTTGTTGTTGTTGTTCACTGCTAATAGTCCTAGAACATTCTAGTTACCTGGTAAATGCTGAATTTCTGAGTGAATATTTTATGGTCTTCCAAAACTAATCACACACACTGCAATCATTCATTTACTTCAAATAAATTAATGTCCTAAATCGAATTAAAACACTATGGAATGTTTACATGTGAAAGAAGCATCAGCCATAAATAATCACAGCAAATATGGTGTGTTTAAATGGCTGTGATTTACTGCACGTCCCAAGTATTATTCTAGGAATTGTACAGGTTTTAACATATTTTATGCTTCATAATGGTACTCTAACTTAGAGTAATATTATTACAACCATTTTTTTTCTGCTTAGGAAATGCAGGTATGGAGAAGATAATTATTTTCTTAAATCACATAGCTATTTAGTAGAGCAGGGATAGAATACCTAGCAGTCTGAATTTACAGTCTAGAGTCTGTGTTTTTTTAACCATTATTCTGTTCAGTCCCAGTTTTCCAAATTAAGGCTTACAGAAGAAGGCTGGAACATAAAAGTTAAAATGTTAAACATCAGTTCTATGGTTCAGTGAAAATCTTGGTTGACTAATTTAGAAGTGAGCCACCGCAGCAGTTAGAATGTTTAGAGGGAAAAATTATATGGTTGTCTAACCAGTATGCTCTTCACCTAAAACTAATATAAAATAATATTGAATGTGAATTGTAATTGAAATATAAATAAAAAATAAAAGTAATGTTTCATTTTGTAATGAGGACACATGAGCCTGTGTGTCTTGTAGAAAGAGGAGAAGCCTCAAAGAAACAAATGGAGTTTTGGGTGAATTTAAATTCTGCATAATTTAATTTTACAAGTGATCAAGTCCATTCTGCTTTCACCTTCTACTCACTTTTGTATGTTTGCTTTGCAATGCTTTCCAAGCAAGTGAAAACACTACTCAGTTATGTTCTAAAAAGCGTAAGTGCCTGGCAGAATTTAGACTGTCTCCCCAAGGTATGTTTTCAGTATTTTTTCCACAATGGCCAATTTGGCATAATTACAGGAATCGTTTTCATGCAAGTCATCATCAGTAAGTGCCTATGTAAGTTCTATTCACTCATTTCACTCGCGATGTTTCTAAGAAAATAGGTGTTGAATTCTTTTGGGGTATGACATACTGCAATCTTTTAAAGTGGTTGTTTAAAAAAAACTTCTGAGTTCTAATTAATTTTATCGTTTATGACTAATTATTCAATTATATCCATGTAATAATAATTTAGGATCACCCACTATGTCTGAGGTACTTTTCTAAGTATTTTACTTAGAGCACTAAACAAAAATACCCTCTTGGGCTAGTCAGAGAGATAGATTTATCAGCAGCAGCAGCTGGAGAATTTTTTAGAAGCACTGATTATAGTATTTTTCAATTTTCTCAGTGTATAAACTTCTACCAAAATTGATTTCAAGGTTCCAACATGAAGCCACAAAAGATGGAGTTGGAAAGAGATGAGTATGATCGAATGTCTCAACCCATTACAAGGTAGTATAAGCCAGCAAGGCACTGCACATTTTAAAAATCGCATATATATCCTACTAGGAGACAACGGCAAGTGCTAAGAATAACAACTAAGACAGAATAAGTAAACATAGAGAAGGCATAGAAAAACAAAAAAAGACATGTCAGGAATGGAAAAATAAACCAGGAGGGTGTAGTGAAATAAAAGCCAGGGGAAGTGGATATAGGGGGGGTCTGGGGGAGAGAAATTAACCAAAGAGCTTGTATGCATATATGCATAACCCATGGACACAGACAATAGCGTGGTGAAGGCCTGAGGGGGAGCCTGGACAGGTGGAGGGGATCAATAGTGAAACAGAATTTCTGTACTGGAGCCCAGATTCTTTGTCCACCGGAATTGAAGAATGAATCCATGGACAGAGGGATTTATTGAAAAACAAGTACAGACTCCCACAGGGGGAAAGGGAAAGAGTCCCACAGAATGAGCTCCCACGTGGAGAGGGGGAAAGGGTCCCACTGACTTCCTTTTCCCTATGGCTTATAAAGGCTGCAGAGCCTGGTGCCGCAATATCCCCTCTGATTGGTCACTCTTTCCTTAGACTGGTTACTATAGTAACTCCTGGGCTCAAAGGTTAAACCTCACATGAGACATGTGAGGTTCTCCCCTCTCCTTCCTTATTGTTTTCCCATTCCTTTTGGGCTTTCTTCTTCTCCTTCTGGATGAAGGGCTTCCTTCCCTTTATTTTATAAATATAAACCTTTTGCTGTTCCCAGCTCCCTCATTCTATGGAAATGTACCTGTTGCAGCTTTTCAGCTTGCCTATTCTATAGAAATATATGTTCTGCTGCTCTGCAGCCCTGTGCTTCCTCCATGGTCCCCTTAATTTCCAAAATTTCCTAAAACCTATCTTTTTCAGCCCTCAAAATTCCTGTTTCGATGGGGGAAAAAGAGATGGACATCTGTAAATGTTTCAATAATAAAGATAAATTTATAAAAATAGTCAAGGGGAAAAGTGTTTTGAAAATTGTATCATACCAAGAAGGCTTGGCAATATGTTGAGGAATAAAAACAGGAGAGAATTGAAGCCTCTTAGGAATAGGAAGCCAGGTAAGTAAATAAATTGCAATACATCTTCAGTTATTAAGAGTATGGACCTGGCTTAATTCATGACTGTGTCTGTGTATCCAGCCTGTTGCTTTACACAGGCTAGGATCTCAATAGATATCTTCAAGGATGAATGAATGAATGCTTAATTTTTCACTCAATATATTTAATTTGATGGCCCATATAATGAAAATATTTTTAAATATAATGGTAATAACTTTGAACGAATAGGGTTTTGGCATTAGGTACACAACCTTGAACTTCACTACACCATGGAATTTATCATTATACAACATGGATTTCTTTCCTAATGCTTGGAACTTCACCTTTCTCATTTTAGGGTCCACTTCATTTTCACCAGTCACAGAGAAAATGGTATTTTTTTTAATCAAAGCTTATGAAGACATACAGATTGAGAAAGACATGAGTTTGATTTCTGTTTCTCCTGTTTACTTATGTGATCTTGGCAAGTTTCTTAATAGCTCTGTATCTCAACTTTCTCTGTAGTACAAACATAATAATAATAAAAATGTTCAGGTCTATTCAAAAATTTTAAATAATATAATTCATGTAAAGAGTGGCATTTTGAATATCGTAAATATTGAATACATTTTAGTTGTCATTTGGTAAAATATCAATAATATATTTATTTAATAAAGGTATAAATGAATGTTAAACAATTCTGATGTTGCTCATATTATATACTCTGGACACCTCCTCAATTTTCAATTTTTTTTTCTGTTTATAAATCATCATTATACATGATATACATTGAACAGACTTTTCAATGATTTCCATGGTGCTTTGGATATGAATAGTCAAAAAAAAAAAAAATAGAGTGATTTTCAACACGAATGCAAATTTAGAAACCACATGTTGGGACATGTAAATTTTACAATTCAGATGTGTGAGACTCATAATTTTCTATTTTTTAAGAGAGGAAAAAAAGATAATGTTGAGTAAGAAAAAAGGTACACTCCTGTAATTCATTAAAGGGGATAGATATTGCATGTTTCTAAATAATCACAAACAGATGGGTTACAGCTTAAAACAGGAAATGGTTTGTTTACAGAAGAGGGGAGTAGAGAAAACACCAGAGGAGCTCATTTGTTTGTTACTATATTATGCGAGAAGAAAAAAGAAAACAAAAATCAAAATAAAAATCCACCTATTTGCCTGGAGAATAACTGTCCTAGTCTCTAATACCAATGATATACTGTCTGATTAGAGTATATGGGGAGTTATCCAAGGCATCCCTTGAGATAAAACCAACTGTGCAGGTGTTCAAACATTAAGTAGTTGCTAGCAAAGAGACTATTCTAAGCAAGCAGGACTGAGGGTAGGCATTATCATCTGACCTTATAGTAATACTAGAGGCCTGGTGCATAAAATTCGTGCACCAGGGGTAGGGGGCCCTCAGCCCAGCCGGCACCCTCTCCAATACGGGACCCCTCGGGGGATGTCCGACTGCCGGTTTAGGTCTGATCCTGTGGACATCCCTCTCACAATCTAGGACCACTGGCTCCTAACTGCTCAGCTGCCTGCCTGCCTGATCACCCCTAACTGCCCCCTCTGTTGGCCTGGTCGCCCCCAACTGGCCCCCCCGCCAGCCTGGTTGCCCCACGCAGTCTGCTATTCAGTCATTTGGTCACCCCTCACTAACCCCCCTGCCAGCCTGGTCACTCCATGCAGCCTGCTGCTCGGTTGTTTGGTCACCCCTCACTAACACCCCTGCCAGACTAGTAACCCCACGCAGCCTGTTTTGTCATCTGTTCAGTTGCAATAGTCGCTTAGGCTTTTATATATACAGATAGTTAAGACTGCCAGAGGAATTACGCCACACAAAAATATGCAGTGGCAAATCACACTGCACACTTTATTACTCACAAGGTTCCTGGTGCCATGGCTCAGACTTAATGGGGTCCCTGGGGAAGAGTGGTGTCCTCTGCGGGCAGCGGCAGTTCTGTCTTTGGGTGACTGGCCATCTGCTTCGGTCTAGTCAGCAGGAGGAGGGCAACTGAAGTCTCGTGATTGGAGGTTAGGCTGTTCTTCTACCATCTGGCATGGAGTAAGGCAGCGTGGAGCATGGGTCAAGAGGATGATCAATGTCTGAAGTCGGGGACCGTTTTTAAGCCTGTTCTGGCCCAGGGCAGTCCAGGTGGCTATCAGTAGCTTATGTCATCACACAAGGGTTAATCGAAGTACAAGCTGGTTATCAATCACAGTGCGTGAATCAGAAGGTGTCTATCAGGTTTACATACATCATTCCTCAGGGTAGCATTCAACTATGGTTTTATCTATATGGTGCAGCTAGGGCTTGGCCAGGGTGGACATTCCCTGAGCTCTTTAATATTACTTTTTAATATTTCACAAAAAATAATTTTCTATAAATTAATTTGTTACTAAGACATATACATAAACATATATGTGTGTTTGTGTATTTCTATTTGCCATAAAGAACCAACTTATATAGCATTCTTTATGTCATTCAATATTTATTAATAATATTAAATGTTACATAAAATGCTCACACTCACATACATATGATACATATAAGTGTTTAGTCAGGCAGTGGCAAACTTTGCAACCATGACGTCTTACAATGCATCTCTGAGGCTGGTTCTACTATTATCTCATTTTACAAATAAGCACAGGGAATAAGCACAGGAAGAATAAGAGACGTATGTGATTTGAATAGTCACAGAGCTAGTTAGAGGCAGAGCCACAAGATGGATTTAGTTGTTATAGGGTAAGGCCTTAAAAGCTAAGTGGAACTTACATGCAGCCTACAGGCCCCAAAGTTCAGGGAAAGGAAAACCCATGAACTGGCCTCTCAAGCTGGCTATGGCTGAGTTATGCCAAGAAACAACCCTATTCTGGACAGATATCTTACCATTTGTGCTCCAGTGGGTATGCTGTGCCCTGAGGGCTAAGGTAGGGTTCTCTCCACTTAAAATTCTATATGGCAGACCCCAGCCTCAATGCCTGCCAAAGGAAGATTTGGGGGAAATAAAAAAACTTAAAAATTCAGAAACAGCTACAAGGACTTGGAAAAGCTATCCTTGAAGTCTACAAATGGATGACTGATCAATTGCCCATCTCTTTAGGAAAAGCTGTCCACCCTCTCAAGCCTGGGAACCAGGTTTAAATAAAAAATTGGGGAAAAAAACAACAACCTATGAGCCAACCTGGCAGGGACCTTATCCAGTCGTACTAACCACCCCCTCAGCTCCCAACGTTGCAGGACTCCACCCCTAAACCCACCACTCCCGGGTGGAAGCAGCCCACCAACTGGACAATCAACATCCAGAATGGAAGGTGACCTCTGACCTGAACCACCCCCCTGCAAATCATCTTCAAGAAGATGGTGGAACTGGCTGACCCATCTGACTTTGGTATTGCTGGATACAAGTGTTGCTGGATCCCCAGACTGGTACCAGGAAGAGAACTTCTGTGCCCCTGCTACTCTGAACTACTCTTTTAACCTCTTTAGAGTGGACGAAAGGGGCCACATGCTGACCTGACAAGCTCAGAGCCAGCCTGTGTGGCGGTCTTGCAGACTCAGAGACCTAAAGTAACCACAAAGGATGGTCTGAAATTAAACTTTAACTAAAAGTAGTATGGTGAGTAGTCACCTCCTAAGCTGGTAGCTTCACTGACAAGGCCAACCTTTACCTTAATTGAGCCTGTCTGTCTTTTTGCATCTATAATAACATACCTTTTGAAATGTCTGGGTAACTTGTAACTCCCCTTTTTTCCAGACCCCTTGGGGCACAACCTAACGTGCTGGGCGCCAGGACAGAGACCACAAATTCCTTCATTATCATGTTAATTGTTCCTGCACCCACCGAAGTATGTGTCCATCATTTTACTTTTTATCCAATCCCAGGGGTTTCCCCTCACACTTTGCTTTCTCCCGGCCTCTCTAGTCTTATCACCAATGGATTTCATGTAACCCACCTACATCCCTTTCCTTTGATTGCAATGTACAAATACAAATGTAACCCGCCAGTCTCCCGTGCATCAACTCAGTTTGTTGAGGTTCTGGTTCCTGGAATATGTCGACAGCTTGGATCAAATAAACTCACAAAAGTTCCTTACAGATTTCAATGTTTTTTTTTTACATGAACATTGGGGAAAATAATAAAGACTCGGCATGCTGCACCCCCTTTTCGTCGCCCCCTTTTCATCGCCCCCTTTTCATCGCCTCTCTTCGGCAGGAAATAACTAGAGCAGTCGGCGACCTTATCCCCAATTCCCGAGTCTTCTGTAATCCCCAAGGCTAAGGCTAGTTTGTGGAACAAGACGGGGGAATGAGAAGGAAAATAGGGGGGCAACTTTGGGGGCTTAGAGCCTAGTTCAGTATCTAGTTAAACAGGAATCTTACTTCCCCATTCTAACTGACTTGGGTGGAGCTGCAAAGCCCACCCTGAAGGGCCTGTCACAAAAAGACATATATATATCAAAACCTCCCCACATGGGCAGTTCAGGCTTTGGCTCCGAATTCCCTGGACTAGCAGTGCTGTGTAGTCTGGGTGCCGGCTGTTGCATCTCCTGGGTCATTCACCACAACAAATTCATAATATTCATTCATTCTACACATGTATTTATTGAAATCCCAGTATATGTGAGGTACCACGTTGGGTGTTGAGAATATAGATTCTGATGGAATGTGGAGTCTTTTTTATTCCCCAATGTTGCAATGTGATATGGAAAATAAACAGGTTAACAAGGAAGAGATAATGGTGTGAAACAGCATTTGATAACAGAAGCACTTTGAGGAGTGCTGGGTAAGTGCCTAAAGCTTTCAGAAAAGGCTACATAAAGGAAAGGAGCACATGCTCTTCTTGAATTAAGTGTAGACATTCACCAGATACCAGCCCCTGAGGAGGAAGGCTGCATCTGCAAGGCCATGTAGGAATCTGCTGCATTAGCTTGCTAAAAGCTCGGGAAGTGTTCAGATACTGACAAAGAAAGAGGGCTTTTAGATCACGGTGATGAATTTGAGAGGCTGATGGGGTCAGGCACAAAAAGTGGGAAAAATGCAAGCCTAGGATATCAGCCTAATAAGTTGCTGAAAAGCTCTACTAACTTCCCTTTGAATTTAAAATCACTTTTCACTCCCACACCAAGGTCAGCAGACTCCAGCATCATCCGGAAGGCGCTTTACCACATTCATCTCCTTCCGACTCAGAGGATGACCTGCCTTATATCTCACTTAGAATGCCCAGTGATGTCTGAATTGCCTATTACACCAAGGGAAGAGACTCTCACTTACCAGTAATACAGAACTACGCTTTCAGACCTATTTCAAGATTCGTCATCCTAGGGAACATGATAATCTAACAAAATTTGGTGATCAGATAAAAAGGGAAACCAATTACAACACCCTGCAGAATATGAGCATGACAATCAGGGAATTACTTCGCTATCATTTGTTTACTATTGATTAGTTCAGGTACAACAGCACCTGCAATACAATAGTCAAGCACTGAAATAGCAAGAATTAGGAATGCTAATTAGAAGTACCACTGAGTCAGCACTGAACACACAAGGGCCAAGGTAAGCTAATAACAGGAACCTTTTATTAAGGCATAAGTCACAGGTTGACCTGCTTCTAAATAAACCCACAGCTAAGTGATGCAGCAGCTAAAATCCTGACAAAGCAAGTCAATGGCCCATTGGATGGTCCGAAGCAGGGCTAATTCTAAAAAGAAGCACTTTTCAAAAGAGCAGAGCCCAGCATTCTTTGTAGAAACCTTCTATAAGATGGTTTCTCATAATAAGCAAGTCTCAGCCCACTTCATTGATGATCTTTAATAGAAACAAGATTGAAGATATGTGAGACAAAAAGAGGAACAAAGTCTAGGAGTTATTTTATTTTTGGTTGTTCTTTGGTGAAAGAACAACCAAAAAGGAAATGTAAAGTAATAGAAAGCAGGCAACTTCAAGGAAATGTAAGGCTAATGAATGACAGCAGGAAAATGGGGGGGGGGGGGATGATTTAAAATATGAAAAATTTCAATGGTACAAATGGTGAACTGTCATTCTGTAATATCTTCAAGCAAATGTGTTTGTTCTTTACAATATTACATTTGTCAGCGCTATCAATGTTTAAAGTGAGTTTACTGTAAATGGGAAGAAATCATTTAAGAAACTTTCTAAACAAGTTTATTTATTTATTACCTTTGTTGCTTTCTCACTTAAAATAATATTGATAGAAGAAAGCTTGTCTATACAAGAAAGCTTTATTTGATATTGGTTCATTTTAAGTAGTGTCTGGATCATTCTGCCAGTTTCTTAATATGCTGTTAATTCACACTGGTTTGAGAAAACTAAAGAAAATCCAGATTTGCTGATATTTAGGTAACATATTCTATAATTTTTAATGTATGAAAAATCTTATACGCACAGGCTACGAGCATTTTCACCAAAGTGAACAAGGTGAGCCAAGATGAAAACAAAGGAACAAATGTTTTACTTCGTGAGTATAAGCAGAGTGCCATTTTCTTAGGTAATATTTCTTATGGTTGGTTCGCCACCTTGAGAACTTACTGGGTGAAATCTGAAACTAACCCTTGTACACAGAGGGCAAGAAGAGGCCAAATGAAGAAAGAGACCGTGCCAGGTTGGTAGATGGCAGTTTCAATAATCAAGGGGACTCATACAAGAGGCTTGAGGAGTACATAGATCTCTGGTCCCGCCTGTCAGAATCCTAAAAGTTTATGTGGAATCTCTGATGGGATCAGTCACATATTCAGTCCCCATGGTCTCAGCACCTTACTCCCTCAAGGCTATGAAAGAGCTCTTAGTGTGTGACATGCTGGGCAGAACTTACATTCCCAAGATGGAGAGGATGAAAGCTGCCAATTACCAGGGTCCAACTGTCAAATCCACTAGTGGTCATGTGCTCTTGATCCCCTCCTCCAATACTAATACCTATCATTTTCCCCAACTTTTGTGCCACCAGGAATATGTTTACAGAATGCAAAACTGAAAGAAATCAGAATGTGATTGTTGCTGACACCATGACGAATGGTTGAGCTGTTTCCATCAGCTGCCTACACAGTGTTCAGATTTCAGTACCAGTATCATCAGATACACCCAACGTGGAAAGAAAACCACAAGGCGCTGGATTCTAGTGATGAGGAACCATACTGTGGAACTGTCCTGAGGGCCTAGAAGTACTTAAATGCAGACTGAAGCTATATCCTTCAGCACAGCAGGAAACTGTGCTCCCAGGATACTCTTATGACTCTTCTTTTAAAAATATGGAGGGAAATTTCCTTCAGAAATCTCATTTAAAAGTTGCATCATGATCTAGGACTAGAATCAGCTCTCATTGGTTGCCAGTGAGATAACTGTCTTATGCTCTATGGAATTTTCTTAAATCATGTACTACACATGGACTACTTTTTCCATTTATCACTGTACTAGAGGCCCGATGCCCAAAATTCGTGCAAGGGGCTCAGCCCTGGCAGCCCCGGCTGCCTCGGCCCTCGAGGCCCCAGCTTCATCCAGAAGGTCATCCGGATGGTCGTTCTGCTGTTCAGTGTAATTGGCTAGCATAGTAGCTCTTTATTATATAGGATTATTCCTTGATCTTTTTCTCAAAGTTCTTGATATTGTTTTAGCTGGAGCAGTCAAGAAACACAGATACGTGAAAAACTTATGGATAATTACCTTTTTTCTGGAAAGAACTCTGATCAAAAACTCACTGGACCTTAATTCATCAAGTAACAAAGGTCTACTCTCAGCATTTTTTTGTGCTAGCAAAATAAATTGTCCTGCCTTCAACAATTCTACAAATTGTCATTACCAAGTTGACCCTTCTAAAACCTACAATTACATCCCACACTGGGAATGTACAGTTGTTTCCAAATGAAACCACTATCAACACTGGATTATCAGTAAGGGAATAAAACTTCTGAAGGGAGTCAAAAGTTTTTTGAGAAAAACCAGAATATGTTGTTTTGTTTGAGCTTAAAAAATATAATCATTCATATCCTACATAACGATTATAGTAAATTTGAAAATATTATTGGTAAATTAGTGTGGGTAGATACAAAAATAAATGAGAACTAGCAAATAATCCGTGCAGGCTGGAAAGAAGGAGGAGGAGGAAGAGATCGCATTATTAAGCTCCAGTATTGAAAGCATCTATCCCCAGTAAAGTCCACAGAACCACTGAGCTTAGAATACTCTGCTCTAGTCTCCGAGACTTTCACTTAGTTTTGACTTTGCACTTCATCATCTGTCCTGGAAAAATGACTAGAGTATCCTGCAACCACATAGAAGCTATGATCATTTTGAAAAGGGCTCCATTCCTTGTATCAAAATTCCTTATATCCAGTGAACCAGTGAATTTCTTTCTGCAAGATGACATATATCTTTGGGATTAAGACTTAGAAGATAAAAAGAGAAAGGTTACAGTGTTTTGTATTCTGATCTTTTCTTCTCCATGCCTCTCATTTATTTTTCTCCATGCAACTGTTCTCTGTTCTTTCTCCCATAAACCCAAGGCTGGTGTCTCTATGGACTATGATTCCTCTGAAAGGTATAGGCTCAGAGAAATACTAACTGATTCATTCTCTTTCTAAATGTCTGCTGGATAGTACATGAAATGAATTAGCCACGTTCCAATCAGGAATGGAAGGGCAAAGGCACAGAGCAGGAGCATGCAGCTGAGGGTACATAATCTCAGTGGCACCAGGAAGACCCAAACACTCTTATATGGTTCCTCATTGAAAAAGTGTTGGATTGCTTCCCTTACCTTGTCTTTTGTTTTTCCTTTTTTTTTGTTTTTTATTTTTGTCATCTTTATTGACCTAAATAATATGCTACTACTTTATTTTTAATGAATTTATTGGGGTGACATTGGTTAATAATTATATAGGTTTCAGGTGTACAATTCTATAATACTTCACCTGTATATTGTGTGTTCACCACCCCAAGTTAAGTCTCCTTCCATCACCATTTATCCCCACTTTGCCCTCTTTTACCCTTGCCACCCTTTCCCCTTGTTAAACACCATACTGCAGTCTGTGCCTATGAGGTTTGTTTATCTGTTTGTTTGTTTATTTTGATTAATCATTTCAACTTTTCCACCCAGCCCCTTATACTGATCCTGATAGTAATGCTGATGATATATCTTTTCAAATTTTTACATGTCCCAGGTCTTTACTCTGTCTTTGTTTTTGAAATATATTTTGCTGTAATAGCTTTCTAAGCTGAAATTTTTTTCAATACTTTTAAGATTCCTCTCTCTTCTGTCTTGAATTGTTGTTAACAATAAATCTACTTTCATTCTTATTTGTATTCCTATGTGCATAATATCTTTCTCTCACAACCTTAAAGATTTTCCTTTTATCACTGGTTTTAGACAATACGAAAATGATAACTCTTGATGTAGTTTTCTCCTTCTTTATTACTTGAGTTTCATTGAGCTTCTCCTGCCTAAAATTTTATCAAATTTGGAAAAATTTGGTCATTATTTCTTTAAATATTTTATCTGGTGCTCCTACTTCTCTGATAGTTGAGTTACAACTTTATTAGGCCACCTGATGTCACATAACTCACTGATGTTCTGTTTACTTTTCCAGAATTTTTAAAATCTATTTTTAATTTTCTACAGTTTCTTTACTGTGATATATTTAAATTAACTACTATTTTTTCTTCATTGTCTAAATTTCTTTTCATTCCAACATTCATTTTAGAGGTCATATTTCCATGTCTAGAAGTTCACTCTGGTTCTCCATCTATCATTTATTTCTTTCTGTATCACCTTCATTCATTATTTTTTTAAACATATTTTTTCCATTTAACATGTACGATTTCTTGTCCTTGTTTTCTACCAATTCTATCTTCTGGACCTTTTTGGACCCTATTTCATTTGATTTTTCTCCTTAATATGTATTGTATTTTTCTCCCACTTTTTGTTTTTGGTGTTTTTGTCATTGTTGTTGTTTATAAATTCCAAACATTGTGAATTTTACATGATTGTTTTCTGCAATTTTTTTGTACTCCTATAAATATTTCTGGGATTTGCCCTGGAATGTAGTTAAGTTACTTGGAAACAATTTTAACCTTTTCAGGCTTGCTTTCAAGTTTTCTTAAGAGATTCCAGACAGGTTTTTATTTAGAGGTAAATGGCCTCCCTACAGAGTAATAATCATTTATAGACTTTAGTTGAAAAATTGTGTGTTAGGACATCTTTCTATTCATTCTGACTGGTGGAAATGTGAACGGCCCTTGGCCATGAATCATTTCCACATATTATTCAACTTTATCATTTTGAGTGATCTTTTTTGTGGATTTAGTTTTCTCATAAGCATATGCTGATGAGCACTCATGAACATTTGCTGTAGACTTGAGGGAAAAAACTGCACATCCATTCAGAGCTTTCTCTCTTGCTGTGTGTGTGTGTGTGTGTGTGTGTGTGTGTGTGTGTGTGTCTGTCTCTCTGCCTCCTATTTGGTGTCTGCTCTGTAAATTCTATTCACCTTGATTTCCCTGAACTCTGATTCTGATTCAAGTAAGGGATACAGCCAGCCTCTGTTTGAATCTCAACCCCTTGTGCTTTTGCCTGGAAATTCTCTTTAGTTAGTAAGTTTGAGCAATCACATGGTTCAACTTGTTTTTTCTTTTCTTCATGTTACCAGTATCCTCTCTTATCTAGCTTTCAAAATCAGAAAATATTAATTGTATGTACTTTGTCTGTATTTTAAATTAAGTTTAGAGGGTAATCTTGATCCTTGTCACTTCATCATCATGAACTGATAAGTTCAAGATAGATTAAATTAGCAAATTATATATGGAAAGGATGGAGGTTGATATCATGGAGAATGTTCAAGATATAAAGGAATAGAAAATGATGATTTTTATCTGACGTAAGTGGTGAAGGATGGGAACGAAACTAAAACAACCCTCTCTCTTATCTTCTATCATTGAGATGAATTCTGAATATACAAAACTATCACTTACAAAATAGGTATGAGACTATTCATTGTGCTTGAATGATGGAACCAACTGATATTGAAATAAGTAGAATATTATCTTGTTCTACAATATAAGTTGCAACTTAAATAATACTTCCTACCTATATAAATCATTGACTTTCGGGATGCCACTAGAAGAACATGAAATATTAGACAATCTTATATGAGAAAATTTAATAAATAGATGTGTAAAACATTTATCTCAATATGTTCTGTTTTATTGAATCACTGGATCAAATCTTAGAATAGAAATACAATAACATAGCCTGATTCTGTTCTCCAGGAATTAAAACGAATTCCATATGGAAATGCAATCGTGAATAGTTATTTATCATGAATTAACACATTTATTTGTCACAAAAGATGTGTGTTTTCCAGTTGACTTCATCTTAGAAAATGAGGTATGATTTTATGTTCTACTGTATATTCAAATTTAAATCTTGATTTTTAAAAAGAAATTATGAGATATGGAAACAAATATGAGTTTCTGCCTACTACTTCCATTGTTTCCTCAGCATTCACATAACTACACCAAAATAAAGTAAAATAAAAAGAAAATGCTGAGTTTTTGCTTCAGGTGAACAAAATAGATGCAATGGCATCTTATTCAGTGATGATTTCTGAAATGCTTTATCACTAATAAAATTGAATGCCACCCTGGTTGCCTTTTAAACTCCCAATATGCAAGTACCTATTACACACAGTACTGACAAGGCAGGAAGTATGAACACTCAGACTTAGTATCAAGAAACAAGGAAAAAACTCTCCCAAACTGGTACAGCATTCTAATGAGCTACAGAACTCCTTGCTGACTACAGATGCTACCAGAATTAGAAACTAGATATCTCTTATTTCTGCTTAGGGAAAGAAAATATGTGAAAACAATCCACAGCTAAATATGCTTGACTTTTCAACCTTCTCAATAACTAACACCAGAAAATGTATCCGTTACCCATAATCAGGCATTGAGATAATGATTTCAAGGTAATAGCTCAAATTACTGTTTTCTAAATGAATTATAATATTTACATTTTTGTTTACATGAATCACAGGATTGATTCCATCACATACACCACATTCTAGAGGGAGAGGATCACACAACGGTCACTGAGTGGAAATCTGACTACCATATAGTCAACCACCTTGATTTGTAATGTGTTTAAAATTAAAAGAATTTAATAATGTTAGAAGACTGCATTTTTTTCTGACATGAAGTAAATCAATAATGATCACTGTGATTTTTCTCTGATGCTATGTATTAGAATTATAAATTTTTGCTTTTTTGGGGGGGGTTGCATTGACTTTTTCCAAAGTAAGTGTTGAAATTCATACAGTATCAAAACCAAAGCTGTTTAAAATACATAAAAATACGTGTTTTTCTCATCATTCCTCAAAAGCTTGTGTAATATTAGAACTTCAATGAGATGAGAATAAGACTACTTTACAAAAATATGATTATTATCATAAAAGTTTGTAGTTTGTAATATGTAAACAATCCAGCATTTATTTGACTTCTCCCTCTTTTAACTAAACTACTTTGCATTTATAAAATGACACTGATTATATACTTGTCCTTAAATATTACACAGTGACTGGAAGAATTTTTTAAAGGTATCTTTTAGTAATATTAAAGTTTGAAATCTATTTACAATACATGAAAGAAATTATAATCATGCATAATATGCAATGAAAGAGATAGGATAACTTTACACAAAAGCTATATTAATGGGGAATGGTCAGACAGCATATATTGTAAAAAAAAAAAAAAAAGACTCTCATAGTCTTACATTATCTAGCATTACTTGAGGGCAAAGGGGTCTTAATCCTAAATGCTTGCCCAAGATTATATAATACCCACATGCCCACAGAATTATAGGCTTGCTTTCAACCTACTAATCCAATTCAAAATGGCTTAAATGCATAATGAAAAAGGATGATACAGAACGAAATAAATTTTTCTTTACAACATTAAATACTTACTTTCTAGTTTTTGTTATTTATGAAAGTAACATGAGTTTATTTAGAGAAATAAGAAATATAGAAAATCTTAAAGGAAAAATCATTGCCAGAAGCCTCGAAGAGAATAAACACTATGACCATTCTACTATATTTCCTTCAGTCCTTTTATTTATTTATTTTTTTGGATATGAGTGTAGATGCATGTAAATGTTTGCATATACTTTGCTAAAAATTCAGAGCACACTGCACATACAGCCATGAATAATGCTATTCTATTTGCAATTGTATTGTGACCACTTTCATAACATTAGGAAATTTTTAATGATTATACAATTATATTCTATTTTATTGCTCTATTATTATGGTACTTTAGCCCTGGCTGGAGAGTTCGGCTGGTTAGAGCATCCTCCCAATATGCCAAGGTTGTGGGTTTGATCCCCGGTCAGGGCACATACAAGAATCAGCCAATGCCCTAGGACATAAAAAAGCCAATGAATTTTTAGATCAAATGTTAGAGGCTTGCAGGGAGCACAAATTTACACTCACAGCATATCCGGAGACCAGGAGCAGCTGGTGGACTTGGGTGTGCTGCTTTGGAGGTGGGAGAACTCCTTCCCTGTGAGCGGCATCCACAACTTTGATCAGAGGCCTGATACTTAAGTCAAGCTGAAGCCAGTGCAATATTAGGGAGAGAAACTTCCATTCCTTGGCTTCAGATTCCCATGCAGAAGGAGTTCCATCATAGCTACACGATTATACCATTTCTACCTCTTCTCTGGCTTCTCTTCAGGAAGAAGCAGGTGGTCTCTCTGATTGCAAAGTTTTGGAATAATGGTTGGGCATGCCTGGCTTGCATCTTCCTTTTCCTTGATCTAGTTTACTCAGGTAAACATCTATTCATCTGTCTTCCACACTCTGAGTTTTATGTACATTACCTGAGAGGGCAATGTCTGTAGTCCAGCTCATCCCAGAAATAAGTCTGTTTCTGTGGTGCAATAGTAGCAGGTCATATGACCGTGCCCAAGCCAGGCTTATCTACATAGCTTGGCGAGGGGGGGAAATAGATGCTAATTGAATTCTAATCGGTTGACTTAAATTTAACTGTCAATGGTTTCCAATTTGAATGGGAAAGAGGATCATTAGGTCATATTAACATAATGACTAGTTTATAGTATTTCAATAATCCAAATTACCATGCTCCAAAAATAATGTATTCCCTCCCTATGGGAGCACAGTATAATCCATTGTGGAGTATTAAAGTGATATTAGAATTTCTATTATTGTTATCTAAAAATATGAGAAATAAGCATTGCTGTATTAATATTTAATATAAGGAACAACAGTTGTATATGTTTTCCATTTATGAAATATCCAGTGAACAACTACTGCATGCCCGGCACACACTGGGTTCTGGGGAGCCGGTGATGAAAGAGGCAGACAAAAATCCACTCCCTAATAGAGCTGCTCAATGTCAAGGTTTCACAAAATGAGAAAGCAAACAAATGAATTTGCAATTTAACTTTAGATGGTGATAAGCACAATGAAATGTCCTACAGCAGGGAAAGTGGCTAGAAGATGGTGAGGTATGAAAAAGATGCTATTTAAGTTAGGCTGGACTAAATGTAATATTTCAGCAAAGGTCACAAGGAGGTAAAGAGGTGACTCGTGAGAAGAGGCCCTCTGGCATGAAAAGTCATGGCATGTCTGATAGAAAAGAAAGATGCTTGACATACCGGGAGTAGTGAATGGTGGGGTGCAGGAGAAGGCAGAGGCAAGGAGAGGAGCCAGCTCATGAGAGGCTTTCTGGCATGACCAGGATTTGGGATATTAGTGGGGTAGGTCACTGAAGGCTTCTGAGCAGCTGAGGTAATGACACAATCTGATTTACCTTTTTAAATTATCTCTCTGGCTCCCTCACAGAGAAATTGAAAAATGTATTGGGGGATGTGCTGATTTTCTTTTATGCAAGCATGTTAAAAACTGTTTGAAGGCCATTGATCCTAAACATAAATTGATGTTTCACTTTCCTACACCTGCTCTTAAAAGAAACAGAATAAGGCGAGATTTTTAAAAACAATATCACAGAACTAACATGAAAAATAATGTCAATAGAAAATTGTGGCCTTTAGGGTCAGACCAGCTTAGAAATTCATTTCAACGTGGTCTCTGCCTAATTGAGTAGCCTCAGTCAAGTTCTTTGAATTATTGCAGCCTCCACGTCTTTGTCTGCAAAATTGCAATAATGATTTTCATCTTGATTGTTTCTGTATGGATTGGAGCTGTGCTTATCGCATCTAGTCCAGAGCAGAAAATCAATAAACATTGTTTCTCATTATTATTTATGGCTGGATAGGTTGGACAACCAGAATTCAAATATCAAAAAAAACTATGAACTTGGCTTTGCAGGCCTCTGTTGAGAATAGTCAGAGCTCCAGATTTCCCAACTGGATAATATAAAAGGGCAAAGGGCAAATTGTTAGAAGAGAGCACTGATTGATGGAGAGGTGAGAAACAGACCAAGGATAAAGTTACAAAGACAACTGCCATCTGGTCACGACTAGATAAGGTTCCCCACCTGTCACTTTCTCTGTATGAAAAAGTTCTGCCATCTCATTTTCAAGCGAGTCCCTTAGAGACAAGAAACTACCCCTCCCACTCCTGCAGCAGATTAATAAATACTTTTATCAGACCATTAGAGGCCCAGCGCGCACAAAATCGAGTACCTCTCGCTTCTGCTTGCCTCAGCTGGCCACCCGCCCATCGCCGCTAGTAGCTCTCCGCCTCTCATGGCTCTCTGCCCTAGTAGCTTGCTGCCCTGCCCTCCACCACTCATACCTCTTCCCTGCAAGTAGCTCGTGCCCGCCAGCCGCTGCTTGTTTGGTCGCACGGCATCACGGCCACAGGCCTTTTATTAGTATAGATGCCGGATAAGTCAAGTCCAAATTTACTTTCAAGTGAAGTAACCTTTAATTGAGGCAAAATTGTTTGGTTTTGCTCCAATTACCCAGTTAATTGCCTTCATTTTGCACTTTACTTTTCATGTGTCGACATCAACTCAGCTTTCTCACCCAGGGTCTCGTTTCTTTCTATTCGTCTTTGTGTACAAGTTAGAAGATACAACCTCATCCTTCTGCAACTTTGCTCTTTTCTATGCCATTGATTTTTCCCTGTGGAACTAATTGAGCTAAAGCGTGCTTATGTTCATTTGTTTTCTCTTTGCCACAGTAACCCTGATGATGTAGTCTTGTTTCCGAGAATAGTTTACTGGAGAATTGTTTCCTGGAGACTTATTGTTGTAGAACCCAGGAAAGAAGCAAGGCGCATGGAAGAGAGAGAAAAGATGGGAGTGGAGGCGAAAGCTTTCAAATAGAGCAGAATGTCTTTAATCAGTTGAAAAGAAAGTGAACATTTGGCAATATATATCTATTTTTTTGCAAATAGGGGAAAGAAAATGAAAGTATAGGAGAAAAAGAAAGCGCAAACAAGATGAGCTACAGCCAATAGATAAATTGGGATGTGAAATAACAATTTATCAGCCGGCCTCATAAACAAATGCATAGTCCTCTAAGCAATGACCACAATAATCAGCTAATTTCCAAAATTTCACACAAAATTGCCATGTGTAAAACCATGCCTAATGATATCAGCAAAGCCTTTTCTATTGTTCTCCGTGCGTGGGTGTGTATAACTCACAGAGAAACACACCTAAGAATATATTTCACATAATGATTTGACATGGGTAAATGAATATTTCATCATATGATTCATTGTATGTGAAACAGGGTCCAAATGAACATTGCTAATTAGTTTTCATTTCCTGAAGTATGTTCTGTAGAATTTTTGTCCCACAAATCGTTACATAAAAATGTTCTCTGTAATCAATTGAACTTAAAATTTATTTGTCCAGTTATTTGCTTTAAACTTTATTTTTCATATGCTCTGTATAGACATTGGTAAGGACTATAAGATGGAAGTCTTCTGATATGTATTAGTCACAGAAAATAATGCAGGGAAAACCCCTTTTTAAACAAGTGATATGATAGATTTGATGCATTATTACTTTTTTTGGTGGGGGTGGTGAAGAATTTATTGAGCAAGTGTTATATCCCAAACACTTTGCCAATCTTGTAGCTCTTAAGACCTAAAGCTCTTAGAGGCCAAGGGCTTACACTCTAGGTAAGGAAACTATTGTTTGTCAGTAATTATGAAATAATATGAGAGTGATTAGCTCAAATATTAAGGAGGGAGTGAAGACATGATGGGGAGGAGCTACAGGATAATTCACTCAATAGATGAAATACTTGTGTTGGTGTAAAAAGGTAGATTATTATGAAGTGAACATAGCTGATATTAAAATGTGACCTATATTTTCTTTCACAAACACAAACTGGCAGATTGTCTACTTTCTCAAAATGGGCTAAACAACCTTGGACTCGTCCTGCTCATTTTATCATAATAAGAGATGCAAATCTCTGCATGGATCAGGAGTTCTTAGGCACTGACAGCCAGGATGGGTGAAGGACCCAAATCCATCCTGCTGTGATCTACTGGAATTTCACTTTCCAGTCTAGAGAAAGGGCACAGTTGATCTCATTAGAGTGGCTTGCAGGAGAAAGTAGCTGAGTTGTGAAATATACTCATGATGACAATAATCCTCTCCTCCTGGAGAGATTTGCATCATAAAACACCCTCATGGCTGGGCTTGTCATTATTCCTATTGGTGGTGTCAGCAGAGAAAACAACAGCTGAATGTCCCTGAACAATAAACTTCTGATTTACCTTCATTTCAGGAGGAATTTGTGCTATGTCCCAAATTAGAAAGAAAGAAAGAAAAAGCCAAGAATACATTACATCTTAACAAAAATCATTCAGATTGTCACATTGAGCTTTAAAATTTTCAGCAGACTTTATATGGTCTTGTATGGATATGTTTCATACATATATGCAACCACACACCTTCACTTATTTATGCGATGCCTCCACATATAATTTTTAACAATTCCCATTGTTTTTCTCCTCTTTACTACTCCCAACTCTAATATTTCAAACATAAAATTAAAGTAAATGTTGTTTTTGAAAAGAGTATTCTTCTTATGCTTTAGGACATGGGCCACCTGATGTAGTAATAGTGTCTCTTATCAACAGCCACATAAAAAAATTGGCAGAGCGACTGAAACTAACTTATGTAAAATGTATTATTTCCATAATGCCTTGGGCACTTATGTGGTAGAGTTGCAATAAATGAACCTTTAAAAATGTTTGTATCAGAATCCACTTCTATACCTTTATTATTTATTCTTTTCTGGAGTTACGCATTCAGGTATTGCACACATAAAGAGTCTAGCTGCACACATATAAAAAAGTGGCAATTAATTATGGAAAAGAACAGTGTCTGATGAGATTCAGGGTCACTGTGATGTACTAGCTACTAACTTGCATGAATATGTGACTATTCGACAGGTGAATTCTAAAAGTTGAATTTTCCTAAATGTCAGGAAACTTTTCCCTTTATGAATCAGTTGGCAGTTGGTCTTTGCTGTCACATTTCTATTAAATTACATGTTTTCCTTGACAACATTTGTTTATCAGAGCAGGTGGAGTGTCCCATCATGACCTGCTGCTCTCAGGGGATATTTTTATTCAAGTGAATTTTCCATTGCCTTTTTTTCCCCAGTGCATTTGCTTTTTTTGTAGAAAGCATTAGCACAAGGAGTTGTACATTTCTGAGTGCTTATAAAACAAGCACGTGTCCTTACATAACATAGCAGCACTAGGCCAGAGGTGAAGGCAAGCCAATGTAGGTGTGTGTATACCTCTTTCCAGTGAAGGGATGAAACAAGATAGGCTGTCATGGACTAAGAGGGAGGCTTGGACTTCAGAGAGAGGAGGTAGCCACCTGCAACAAGGACCTTGCAAGTTAACAGAAAGAGCAAAGGATACAAAATATTTGCCCTCTACAACACTGGGATACTGCAGAAACATTTCTGCCTTTCTCAATATTCTTCTTAGTATTGGCTGAAGACCGGAGTCTCTGTCCATATACAGGTACTGACTGTACTGACAAGTACTGACTTTTGCAAGTTGACACATTAAGCAATTAACCTGTAAGATACCTTTTTGCATTTATGATTAAACAGTTCCATCATGAAAGCCAGCAGAAGGGCAGGCTGATAGGAAATTAGGACACAGGCAGAGGGCACACTGTGGAGTAAGCTTTAGACAAACAGCATGGGGATCTTAGTCACGCTGGGGCCCAGTGAGGCTCTGGGCACCTGTGAGGGCTGGAAGGGAAGCCCGTGCTCATTGAGAAACTAGAAAAAAATGGGTTGGAACCACTTTTATATTTCATTCAATCCATATGAAAGTCACTGAAATATTTACCTGATTCCTGAAACAAAATGCTTTGTTTTTGTTTTTAATATTTTATCGCTCAACAATGTTCTGTCACAACATTTTTAAAAAGTTTTGTAAAACTATTTAGCGTTGTTACACCAAAAACAGCAAGGCCATTCACTAAATCTGATCATCCTATATAACAGAGGTCCTCAAACTTTTTAAACAGGGAGCCAGTTCACTGTCCCTCAGACCGTTGGAGGACTGGACTATAGTTTAAAAAAAAACTCTGAACAAATTCCTATGCCCACTGTGGGCCCGGGACGAGTCAGCTGCTAAGCAAGACAGGCAGCGGCACCTGGCGGGCCAGATAAATGTCCTTGGCGGGCCGCATGTTACCTCTTTATTATATAGCAGGGGTCCTAGTTTGAGGACCCCTGCTATATAATAAAGAGGTAACATGTAAATTGACCCTCATGCGCTCACACAAGATGGCTGCCCCCCTGTGGTCAAAAATGGCCACCACAAGATGGCCAGCAGGGGAGAGGAGTTAGGGGCAACCAGGCTGACAGGGGAGGGCAGTTGGGGAGGACCAAGCCTGCAGGGGAGGGCAGTTAGAGGCTACCAGGCCAGCAGGGGAGGGCAGTTGGGGGTGACTGGGCTGGCAGGGGAGGGCAGTTGGGGGTAATCAGGCCAGCAGCGAAGGGCAGTTGGGGGCAATCAGGCAAGCATGGGAGCAGTTAGACATTGATTAGTTTGGCAGGGTAGTGGTTAGGGGGTGATCAGACTGGCAAGCAGGCAAGCGTTTGGGAGCCAGCAGTCCTGGCTTGTGAGAAGGATGTCCAACTGCTGGTTTAGGGATCGGGCCTAAACCAGCTGTTGGACATCCCCCGAAGGTTGCCAGATTGGAGAGGGTGCAGCTGGGCTGAGGGACACCCCACCCCAGTGCATGAATTTCGTGCAGCTGACCTCTAGTAAAAATATAACCTTCTGACAAGTGCAAGCCACACTTAATTATGTTAACACTGTAATAGAAATCTTCAGATTTTGTTTTAATATTAAGATGCAAACAAATCTTAAATTTTCTATATCTAATTATCTCCTCCAGCCATGCATGATTCCCCCAGGAAGAGAGATAAATTTCTACCCAGGTACCACTGACTTGATTTGTATGAGAAATGGCTTATTGTGTTTCAAATCCTACTGTCACCTCAAGATTGTGAATCTTTTCCTCCTCCACTGCTGGTGCATTGTCATGTAATAGTGATGTTCCTGTAAGTACTATCTATCTGTAGCTTGCACCTAAACAACTGTACAGTCCTGTGCCTAAATACCCTCACCAGAGTATATGTTTATTGATTTTTAAGGAGAAGAAGAGAGAGATAAAAACATCTAATTAATTGGTTGATGCTCTTAAGAGCCCCAATTGGAAACCTAGGTATGTGCCCTGATGGGGGAACAAACCTGTGACCTTTCAGTGTACTGAATGATGCTCCAACCAACAGAGCCACACAGTCCAGGATCTAAATGCATTTTATTTAAGGAGTAGTGGAGGGAAGACCTTGGGAAGGAAGAAACTCCATTTTTTCTCCATGGAGACACCTGTCATTTTTATTCTTTACATTGATTCATATGTTAATGGATACAATTATTCTCACATCCCAAAAGCAAGTCAGCATTAAGTGCTTTATAAAGATGTTAAACAAAAAATTTTTGTTTGTCTGTTTATGAAAAAAGACACAGAAATTCTACAGGAAATATTAAAACCCTCAATGTTTAGGGTTTTGAAAGATGGAATGCACTTTTCTAGAAGGATACACCATTTATAGCATTATCTGAAAACAATACATGATAGCAATTCATAATTAAGAGCCAGATATACATCAGTTTAGATTTGTGGTTGATTCTATAGGCAAAGAAAATGTCAGCAACTTAGATATGGTTTCTTTAGTATTTTACTAAATGAAATGATGACAATTTTCTCAAGCTGTTGTACTGTAGGGAGAATGAAAATAACATCACATATGCAAAGTACCTCGTACATGGTAGGTTTTCAATAAATATTTCATTTTCTCTTTCCACAAGACTTGCTTCTAGTCCCCAAAATGGTTTGAAATCTCCCTTAGTGGCATGAATCTTCCATATTGCTCTTGGCTTAGGTGTTAACTGTTGGAATCTATTTTTGCATTCATTTTATGAATGTCAATCTTTCTGTAACAGATAATATCTACACTAATAAAAGAGAAAGATGCAAATTGACCATAACTTCGTGACACCCCCAGCCAATCAGGAATGAGTATGCAAATTTACCCAACAAAGATGGCGGGTTGATTTGTATATGCAGACGCCAAGCAGCTGGGGCATGGTGTGACACTTACATTGTTGCCATGGCAAGGATGCAGGCATTCTACACCACCCTAGCAGCTCCGGGCCTCTGGGCAGCATGGGAAGGCAGAAAGGTGGCTTTGGGTCGGAGCGAAGGTGGCCAGGGAAAGGAAGGCCCATTTTGCATGAATCTTCATGCACTGGGCCTCTAGTATTTAATAATAAAACAAACACTCAATCAGCCCTTAATAAGTACCAAGCACTATTCTAAGATAAGTTAATTCATTTCATAATAAAAATGTCTTATGACACAAGAACTGTTGACCCAGTCTCACAGATGAAAAAATAGACACAGAAGTACAGAAAAGTTATATAAATGGTTTGGAACCATGTACTTATGTATAGAGGCACTAGTGCCACTCTCTTAATCACTAATCTCCATTGCTCCTTATCTTCCCCACTTTTCTGACTCCTTATTGTAACCATTTATATGGCACTATGTTTTGCCCCATGTAAAAGGTTTGCCAGTCTGCAAAGAATCATGGCTATAAATACTATTGAGTATGACTGTGAAATTAACAAATTGTGCAAAGCCTCTGCTATTTTCCAAATAATAAAGCATCCTTCCATAGATCTTTGTACTTATAGCCTTTTTTTGAGGTGTTCTGTACCTTAACTTACGAGGCATTTACTTAACAAAATAGTTAATGCAAGTACTTTTGTGAATGTCCCACGTCCCGTGTGGTTCAGGGTTTGGGATCTGGAAGAGGGCCACACGCAAATAAGAGAGATGAGACAAGAAACAATAATTTGGGCTCCTCTTGGGCTCTGGTCCTGCGATCCATTTATTCAATTTTGGGATACATCTATAGCCCTTAGGCAGGCAATTTCCAGTAACAGGCAGACTATCAGTAAGAATTTACATGACTGTCAGGTGGGTAAGTTGCTTCAGCTACCATTGTCTCGATTAAACAGTAGGTTCATAGCTCTGACCTTTGCCAGAGCTCAAGGGTCACCAGCATTCCGGGATCCTTGTCCACACCTCTCTGCTAGTAAAGACACTAGGCGGTTTCCCGCATACTTTTACTTTAATATGTGAAAATAGAGTTTATACTCTAATCACTTTTTTAGGCTCATCTCACTTTATTGTTTTGGTTTGTGCTAGTATTTTGTATTGAAGAGTAAGGTAAGAAATATAACTTTTATATCAGAAACAATAAGTGTGAGATATAACATTTGTTCACATCAGAAGTACTTAACATGAAGAACAAGTATAAGTTTGAAAAGCGTAAATATGGTTTTTTACTTTTTTGATAGTCCTATATAAATAGACATGATACAAATTGGCATCTTTCACTTAGAATGATGTTTTGCTTTAATTCTTTCCAGATTTTCAGTATTGAGAAAGACTCACACTGTCAAATTATACAGACTGTCCTTTTAAATCCATATGGAAGTAGTTGACTCATATAGTCATATCAGCACTGATTCCAAATGCAGCCAGTGTTAAATATGTACTGTGTGGAAATGAAAACTTTATTTTTGCACCAAGCTTGTTATTTCCTTTGTATGAGGGCTAAATCTATCTATCTATCTATCTATCTATCTATCTATCTATCTATCTATCTATCATTGATTTCAGAGTGGAAAGGAGAGGGAGAGATAGAAACATCAATGATGAGATTGGCTGCCTCTTGTAAGCCCCCTACCAGGGGTTGGCCCTGACTGGGAATCTAACCATGACTTGCTGGTTCATAAGGTCCATGCTCTCAACCACTGAACCATGCCGGCCGAGCAAGAAGGTTAAGTCTTAATGAAGAACCATGATAAATGTATACTCCTCTCTACTGAGACCTAGATGTGTTTACCTATGTTTGTCATCCCAGTGCCTGGGTGAGATGTGGTAGGAGGTAGAGCCCCCTTCAAGGGCCATTTCCTTCCATCTCTTAACGCCCAAGTGCGCACCAGCTGAGTTTTTCTGCATGAGTAGGCTCTGCCAATTGGATGTTCCTTGCTTGCTGTGCATATTATTAAAAAGCTATCAAACATAACCAGTTTCATTTTAAGCTGAGTTCTGGAAGCACTTATATATTAATTTCAAATCTATCTCCTATCCTCTTTTTAAGTAAATTAATCAAGTTAAATTAATCACTCCTCTTAGATTCTGGTCTTTTAAATTAATTAATAAGTCATAGAAATTTAAACTATTCCTAGCTTTAAAAAAATGAAGGCTTGTGTTTTATTTTAAATATAGGAATGTTTTTAGAATAATTTCCTTAACAAATGTTTACCCTAAAACAGTTATTCAATGAGTAAGAGAGCTCCAGTGCTGGGCAGGCAATGACAGGTGAGGGGCCTGTTGGCCGTGATCCTGATGAGCCTGAAGTCCCTCGTGGAGGACGAACAATTCATTTGTTCTATATGTTTGGGCACGAGCAAACTGTTGTGATATAAAGGCTGGCATTTATACTTGGCATTGAGAAATCAGAATTCCATTTTTATGTATGCCTTGTGTCCGCATAAGTTAATTCGTGTCAATGCCAAAACTACAAAATGGGCAATCAAATAAAGCATTAAAATAAATGGGAAGTAATAGAAAACTAAAACAATAGGGAAAATAAGATAAACTCGTGTAATATTGGTGACCCAAACACGCATTGAGATCTTTTATATTTACTGGAATTGTCAGGTTTATTTGCCTGGATTCCATGGTAGCTAAAGCAAAGAGGGAAACAGAATCACTTCAGAGGAGCATAAGTATTCCTGAGTAATCAACATGAAAATAATGTGCATATAGAAAATGACCATTTCATTCTCTTGGCATGTGAAATAAATATCGTGAATAGTGTAATAAAATATTTATCACATATAAGGCAATGACTGAATGTTGAAGCACAGTTTGATGCAAGCACATCTATAAAGATCAACAAATACCATTAAAAGGTAATGTTTTTAAGATAATACTTAACCTAAGACTAAAATTTACATAATCTACCAAATTCATTTTTAAGTAATTTTTGAGAACTTAGATTACTATATTTTGTCACCACATATATATGATATGAGATATGTATATGATATGATAAATGTGTATCATCTGTATATTATGCATCATATTTATGAGATGTATGAGAGAGGATATTAAACGGTATTAGGTTCAAAGAGAAAAACAAAGCAAGATGATGAACTGTGTGTGTGTGTGTGTGTGTGTGTGTGTGTGTGTGTGTGTGATTAGAGATAGAGTGTCCTGGGAAAGCATCACTGAAAAGGTGACATGTGGATGAGGCCCGGCAAGAGGCGAGCAAGAGAAGAGCAAGAGCAAAGTGCTTGTTGAGGTGACAGCAGACACTGGTGTGGACCAGGAAAAGCAGGTGTCTGGCTTCCTGAGGAAAAGTGGGCATGTTCAGAGTTTTTATAAACGGATCAGAGAGGTAATAGAAGACCATATTCTATGCGGCCTTGAAGGTCATTTTACAGATCAGCTGCTCTGAATGAAACAAGCTTTTATTAGACTTTATAGGGTTTTTGTTGTTGTTTTTAAAATCTTTATTGTTGAAAGTATTACATAGGTCCTCCTTTTTCCCTCATTAACCTCTTCCACCCACTCCCTGCGGTGAAAATGGACGAAATTGTTGAGCAAGGATAGACACTATAACACCATGTGGGAGTATACAAAAATCAGGTGAAATTGATGACTAACTTACATATGTACCTTTGTGAGTTGATGGGTCAGAAGTGGAGTTACCTCCCCTGCAAATCTCTTGCTAAAAAGGTAATTTTTATTAAGATAGTGTACTAAGTTTAAGATACATAAGATATTGCTTTGATACATTGATATACTATGATATGATTATCACTTTAGTGTTAGCTAACAATTTCATCACATCAGCTTTTCATTTTCTTTACATGGTGAGAACATATAAGATCTAGTCTCTTAACAATGTTGAAAGCATATAATATGCATTAGATCTTTATTACTTTTCTTTTAACTGCAAATTTGTGCACTTTGGTCATCAACTCTCAGATTTCCCCCACCCAGCCCCTCGTATCCACCATTTTAGCTTCTGTTTCGATGAGTTCAGCCTTTTTAGATTCCATGTATAAGTGATATCATAACAGTATTTGTCTTTCTCTGTTGACTTACGTTACTAACATAATACCCTCAGGGTCGATCTGTGCTGTTGCATGTAGCAGGATTTCCTTTCTTTTCTCCTGATTGAACAATATTCCGTTGTGTTTGTACGTATTCGCACTTTCTTCATCTTTTCATCTGTTAAAGGGACACTTAAGTTGGCTATTGTGAATAAACTTGGAACTGCAGATATCTTTTTGACATTCTGTTTTTATTTCCTTTGGATATATATATCCAGAAGTCAAATTTATGGATCACACACGAGTTCTAGTTTTAATATTTTTAGCCTCTCTATACTGATTTACGTAGCGACTGAACTAATTTACATTCCTATCAAGAAAACACAGGAGTTCCCTTTTCTCTACATTCTCGCCAACTTTTGTTATCTCTGGTCTTTTTGAGGAGTGGCAGCCATCCTAATACATGTGAGGGGGTGATATCTCAGTAGTTTTGATTTGCATTTTCCTAATGATTAGTAATGTTGAGCACCTTTTTATGTACCCATCAGCCGTTTGTATGTCTTCTTTGGAAAAATATTTGTTTAGTTCTGTTTGTCATTCTTAAATCAGGTTGTCTTTTGGTTATCGAGTTGTTCCAATTCTTTAGGTACTTGTGTATATTAACCCTTCTAAGATATATGCTTTGCAAATATTTTCCCCATTCCAAGGGTTGTCTTTTCATTTTGTTAATTGTTTCTTTGGCTGTGCAGAAGCATTTTAGTCTGATGTCGTTTCACCTGTTAATTTTCGTTTTGGTTGCTTGTGCTTTTGATGTCATATTCAAGATATGTTGCCAAGACCAAAATCAAGAATCTTTTCCTATGTTTGCTACCAGATTTATGGCTTTATGTCTTATGTTCAATTATTTAATCCACTATGAGTTCATTCTTGTGAGTTGTGTGAGATAGGGGTCCAATTTTTTTGCATGTGGTTACTTAGTATTCTCAACTGCACTTACTGCAAAGCCTCTCTTCTACCATACTGTATCATAGTGTTAGAGAAAGAGAGGAATTTTCACTACAAGACTTATAAAATCTCTGTCCTGGAGGATAAAGCAGGTAGTAACTACTTACTATGTAAATCAAAAGAACATAAGGAAGAAAAACAAATGTGATTACATTCAGAGGGTTCCCTGGCTACAGAGGTTTCCAAATACTTTTATCACTTATATTAGAGAAAAAATGTTGACCATGCTCACTCAGTATATGTAGATCTGTTTATATTTGTACCTATAAAGTACTGTCACTCTATATGTCAGATATTACAAAAACTTAATTTTCCCTCTAAGTTTATAATAATTATAATTTTTTAATTTTTTTCTCAAAACAAAACAAACAATATATCATACCCTTCAATCCTCCATCCCTTGCTTTTAATAAATCTAGGTCAGTTCTGCATACTTAACTTTCCTACAACCTTCTTGAAATAAGGCTGCACATTTCCCACCTTCCCTTTTACATAATTGCCACATTAAGACCTTAAATTCCATTTCTCTGCAAAAATTACTACTTCTTAGGGAAGTCTAAGATTTGGTTATTTCCTTCTTTACTGCCCCCATTACACTTACTAGCTATAATTTCAGGGAAAATGTTTATACCTGGTGCTTCAGTTCTGCCTAAATCCCAGCAATAAATACAAATGATGCTAATATCTATAATGTTGCTTTATTCAACAATTTAACTGCAAAATAATTAAATGTATTATTTTATAATATGTATTTAAAAATTAGAAATAATCAAAATGTCAAAATAGAAATAATAGTCCACAACTTTAGTATATTCAAATTATTACATGGATATGTCTATGTTTTCCTCTCTGGTATTACTAAGGAGTCTATTAATCACTAGAGACCCGGTGCAGGAAATTTGTGCATGGGGGTGGGGGGCGTGTCCCTCAGCCCAGCCTGCACCCTCTCCAATCTGGGACCCCTTGAGGGATGTCTGACTGCCCGTTTAGGCCCGATCCCACTAGGATAGGGCCTAAACGGGCAGTCAGACATTCTTCTCACAACCCAGGACTGCTGGCTCCCAACTGCTCACCTGCTTGCCTTCCTGATTGCCCCTAACCGCTTCTGCCTTCCAGCCTGATCACCCCTAACCACTCGCTGACAGCCTGATTGATGCCTAACTGCTCCCCTTCCAGCCTGTTTGCCCCCAACTTCCCTCCTCTGCTGGCCCAGTCACCCCCAACTGCCCTCCCTTGCAGGCCTGGCCCCTCCCAACTGCTCTTCCCTGGTGGCCATCTTGTGGTGGCCATCTTGTGTCCACATGGGGGCAAGATCTTTGACCACATGGGAGCAGCCATCTCGTGTGTTGGAGTGATGGTCAATCTGCATATTATTATTTTATTAGATAGGATAGAGGCCTGGTAAATGTGGGGGCCAGCTGGCTTGCCCTGAAGGGTGTCCAGGATCAGGGTGGGGGTTCCCTTGGGGCATGGGGTGGCCTGAGCGAGGGACCTGTGGTGGTTTGCAGACTGGCCACACCCCCCTGGCGACCCAAGCAGAGGCCCTGGTATCTGGAATTTATTTATCTTATACAATTGAAACTTTGTAGCCTGGAGCGGAGCCAAGCCTCCTGTTTATGCCGTGGTGGCAGCCATTTCTGTTGGGATTTATTTGTCTTCTATAATTGAAACTTTGTAGCCTGGAGTGCAGGCCTGGGCTGGCCAGGGCTTCCTCCATTGCCTGGGAAGCCCAAGCCTCCCTCCTGCTCTCTCTGTGGCCTTAGCCATCTTGGTTGGGTTAATTTGCATACTAGATCCTGATTGGCTGGTGGGCTTGGCTGGTGGGTGTAGAGGAGTGATGGTTAATTTGCATGTTACTCTTTTATTAGATAGGATCATACAATATTTAAATGTCAACTGCACTCATCCTGGTTCACTCAACATAAAATTGCCTATGTGATCTTGACTCTACAGCAACAAATAAAGTACAGAGATTCTGACTTTAAAATTCTATCTTTACTAATTACATATACTATCATGTTTATTCTATATATTTGTATGTGCACATGGGTAGATATAGATATTTACATAGATATAGATTTAGATATAAGCATAGATGTAGGTATGTGTACCATATGAAGATATGTTTTTTTCTCAATCAGCCATCTCAAAACTCCCATTACCTCTATCTGTTTGTCCATGCAGAAAAGCAGTTACTATTCTTTGTGTACTTTAAACCCCTCATAGTGACTTTTGTATAAGTAACAAAACTTGTATTTTGAGTATCATTAATTAAATATCTCTTAAATTTTACACCCAAAAAACATTTTATTGTGGCCTTTATCATGACAAGGTTACCAACATGAAAAAAATTAAAATAAATTTGAAAATGTCAAAATATAAGACATATACAAAAAATTAAAATATAGAATAAATTTTGTTATCTTATATTTTCTAAAATTATCAGGTATTATATAATTTGAAATAAAAAATAAGAATCTTATTTCAATAGAAATTTTAAAAAATTATTGCAGTTGCTTACTGAGTAAAATCTAAATTTTTGCATGTCAAACTAACCTTTCATTAAAAAAAAAACACAATTTTTCACAATCTTATTAAACTCACCTCCTTTATGATGTGTTCCTGAGCATATATATGTGTGAATATATGTGCATATATTCATATGACTATACATATATAGTATGTGTGATATACATATGTATAATATTTTATCAAGAAATACAAACTTAAATTAAGTTTAAAATGTAAAACTTTTAGGGTTATCTTTCCAAATGAGGCAGATTGAAAGTATGCATCCTGATAGACTTTGGCATTTACTTAAATAACTACTCAAAATCAGGAAAATATAAATCTATTACCTTAAATTTCTATGTGCACTGGTAAGTAAAGAAAAATGTTCATTCTCTGCATCACATTCATTTATTAGTAGAAGGGCGCTAACTGCTTGTTATTGTATGAGTCTATCCTAAATTTATGTGATACCATTTCAGGGCATTTGCCACTTAATTTTACCATAAGTCCAGACTGATTCTAAGAAAACCTTCTGTAGGTATGTAAAGAAACCTGTCTCTCATAAATCATAATTTGTGTTCCTTATGTATGAACAGAAGGTGCAGGTAAACAAACCTATTTGTGGAAGTTAGCTATTTTTCTCTAAATTTTCAATCTCTGAAGAATCCCTATAATTCAGCTTTTATTGATCTCTCCTTTAGTCTTGGATATTTTTGTTCCCCAGCTGGAGTAACCTCATTGATAGCAATATTAAGTAATGTATCCTTGCCTCCACTTCCTACTACCTTGTCTGTTATTCTGTTTTAGTTTGTCTTGTTTGTTTTTGTGTTGTTGTTTAAATACCTAGAAGAATATATATATATATATATATATATATATATATATATATATATATACACACACACACACACACACACACACACACACTAGCATTTCGCTATCAGACTGGTTCAAACTTTCTCTTGCTATTTGTTTTATTGATCTGTTGTTGCACTGGAAAACTTACTAGGTTAAAGCAAGCAGTTTTGGAATTGGAGCAGGGCTTGGTGGGGGCAACTTCTTGCTGCTTTATGTGTCATAAACTAAGTCCCCTTAAGTAGGACTAGAACTTTCATACCTTCATTTCCAAGATGTCCTACACAGATATCTGTCAGTTTGGTGCTGGCTGTCAGGTGGAAGCTAAGCTGAAGGCTGTTGACTGGGATATTGTTTCTCCTTTATGTAGATTTCTCCACAGGGTCACTTGTGTTCCCTAAGGAGAGTGACTTTGTAGAGTGGCTATTCCAAGAAGTAGAAAGCAGATGTTTCCAGTTATGAAATCATCACAATGTTACTTCTGATGTATGTTATTGGTAAAGTATTCACAGGACCAGCCTGAATTCAAGAGGGTGGAAAATAAACTCCATCGATCAAATTGAAAGTGACAACTTATCTCTATCTTTATTTCTTCTCACTCCCAAGACTCAGATTACAGGTCCATCTCCTTAACTCTCCATAGCTGTTTTACTTCCTAATTATCATTATGTAAGTCCTCCGCTTTGGATTCCTGAATGTTTGCATCCTAGATGTCATGACACTGATTTTCATCACAATCAGTTTCTTTTGGTTTCTCATCAATTATCACCTTCTTTCACTCAAAAATCAGAGGTGTTCTTCCTCCTCACCTACCTTAAATGTGCAGTTTTCCCTATTCCCTGTTCAGCCATCTGTCCCATTGGCCATTCCTCCATTTCCCAGCCATCTCTTTGGGCTGCTCTGCTTCCTCACTAGATGTCTTGGTTGTCCTATATCACAGTTGTTAAAAGAACAACTTTACATAAACTTGATACCCCATCAAACTAGCAACCATTATTTCCTTTTTGCTACAACATTCCGATGACAGTAATAATAATAACTCCTAACAGCAATTGAAAGCTATTTGAAGAATCATGTTGTGGCTTTATTTGAATTGTGTTTCATTTACTCTTGAGAAGAGCTCTATATATCTATACCATTTTTAAAAATATTTTTACCTTTTAAAGAGGAGTAAACCAAAATTCACTGAGTCTAAATGATTTGTCTAAGGACTCACAATGAGTAAGTGGTAGAGCAATATTAGAGCTCTGTTTTATAGGGGGTCATATACTGTGTTCCTGTAAGCTTTTATAACGCACTGCCTTTATTTCCTAACTGGCATTGATATATTAACATTCCCAGGTATTTTGGCCAAGAAAAAGAACCCTAGCTCTGTGTAACTTGTTTAATGCTATAGTTTATCTTATCTGCCATATAACTACATATATGTTCTATTAACATAGAATGTATATTATTAAATAATATATGCTTAGATATAATAAATGCCATCTTATCAGTTAGACTTTGATTACACTAAATTAAATGGCACTTACAAATATAAAAAAATGATATTTTTAATATTTCAAGCAATTAGACATTAATAAATACGTAAGGATCATGTTGAACAAGCAGGGAACACAGAGTAGAATCAGAACACAAGGTTATTTCTTACCCCCCTCCTTCCCGACTTCCTTCACTTTGCCTATTATGTTTCACTAGAGGCCCAGTGCACGAATTCATGCACCAGTGGGGTCCCTTGGCCTTGCCTGAGGGATCAGGCCAAAACCAGCTCTCCGACATCCCCGGAGGGATCCTGTATTGCAAGAGGGCACAGGCCAGGCCAAGGGACCCCACTGGTGCACAATCAGGGCCAGGGAGGGACGTGGGAGGTTGGCCAGCCATGGAAGGACCGAGGGAGGGATCCAGGGCATGTCTGGCCCATATCACTCAGTCCTGACCAACAGGACTCCAGCAGCAAGCTAACCTACTGTTTGGAGCATCTGTCCCCTGGTGGTCAGTGCACATCATAGCAACTGGTTGACCGGTCGACTGTCTGTCCCCCGGTGGTCAGCTCATCACAGTAAGCAGTTGAGCAACCTTAACATATCAGTATACTATGCTTTGATTGGTTGAAAGGCCAACCGGTCAACTGGACACTTAGCATATTAGGCTTTTATTATATAGGATTAGTCTATTTTTATACCACTATCATATTTCCATAAAATTTTAGAATTGTCTTAATAGAAAAATTTTAATTGTAGATTTAAAGTTTTATAAGCCATATTACTACTAAGCTATTTCACCCTACTTGTCTGTAACTTTAGTAAATTATATTTTATAGAAATGCTTCAATGTAGTCCAAATTGTTAAATATAATGGCAAATTTTTTCTTACTGTGGTTTTTTAATGTATTGAGATCTACAATAGTGTTCATCTTATTCTTGATATTGGTACTTTGTACCTTATTATCTTTTATTTTTAAACTATCTAAGTGATTATCAATTGTGTTGACTTTATCATAGAATAAAATTTTGCTTTATTGATTTTGCCTATAGTGTGTTCGTTTTCTATATCACTGAATCCTGTTTTATTATGACTTTTCTTTCTTTGGTTTAAAAGCCTTCTTCTCTAGGCCTCAGCATCTGTTAGTTTATTATAGTTTTATTATTTAAGGCACACTAGTATAATGTTATTTTGATTTTTTTCCTGTAAAAATGAATTAGAGTGCTTCATTACTAAATAAATGTAACTTAAACACATTTTTTAAATTAGTGCTTATTAATTCAACTGTGACTATAATGTTTCTGCTACTATTGAACTAGAGAAAAGTGTCTTCTGGCTCTTTTGAACTATCATGAAAATAATATTTTTCTTATTTAACTGAAGATTTTGCTCTTCTAGACTTTTCTAATAGGAGGTTCCATCTATTAACAAGACTTAACAATGGGAATGTTACCCACTTCAATTGTCCCCTCATGATTTCTCAAAATATATTACTTAACCAACTCAAATGGCTCTTTTTAAAGTTTTCTTCCTTTAGCCGAAACCGGTTTGGCTCAGTGGATAGAGCGTCGGCCTGTGGACTGAAGGGTCCTGGGTTCGATTCTGGTAAAGGGCACATACCTTGGTTGCAGGCACATCCCCAGTGGGGGGTGTGCAGGAGGCAGCTGATCGATGTTTCTAGCTCTCTATCCCTCTTCCTTCCTCTCTGTAAAAAATCAATAAAATGTATTAAAAAAAATAAATAAAGTTTTCTTACTTTAATTTAAATGCTTCAGATGACACTGTTGACCAGCAGTGACAAAAAACAACACACATTTTCTTTGATTCAATGATATTTCATTATACTAATTTGTACGTTTTCTCTCCATTCTTTTAGTCACTGGCCCTTTTTTTCTTTTGATGAGTTGCCTCATTTGCCTTTTATAACTCTGTAGCTTTTCTCTTCTAACTGATTTCTGTAGCACAAACTCTTTTCTGTACACAATTGATTTCCAACTCATATATCCTTTGTCTTGACTTCTCCTGAGCTGCTCCTATACATTCAACTGATACTCAGATAATTTTATATGGAGGTATGGAAACTAGCCAGCTTCCCCTCTGTAGACCTAAAGACCTTTTCAAATATTTATTATCTATTTAATTTTTCTCTAGGGGGAATGTATGTACATTTCACCTATTCTCTATTATTCCTGAATAATATCCTTGAAGAACTGGATGTACCTTTCTCAGAAAAATGAATTCACGTTATTGGAACAAGTCAAATATGTGATGCTTCTAGAGGAAAGCTTTTCAATGAAAAGGATAGTTTAAAATATGTCAGCATGCTTGTTAGTGTGGCCACCATAGAACAGAGAAGTTCCACTAACATCTACTTTGAATTACGATTGTGATTGAATGTCTCCACAGCCAATTATGTTTGTCTCAGGTGAGACTAAAAAAAATTCTGGAACTCTCCCTTGCACACCAGATGCACACTGGTGTATGCAGACAAAAGCATTTGTGTCCTGCTTGGATATATGTGTCAGGCCTAGAATTTCTCAGATAATACGAAAAACAGCAAACAAAAAGAAAAACAGCCCCAATGAATACAGGAGCAGCAATACAATCTCTTGGTGTAGTGGAGTTCCCATCACATCTACATTTTTATCACATTAGGACTAAAATTAGGCTAATTTTGGAGAGGGGAATAAATCTTCACTTCAGAAAGTATTAAGATCAATATAAGAACTTGGGATATTCAACAGATACAAAAATAAGTTCTCCATTTTAAATCTTGTAATTAGTTCCTCCTCTTGTTTTACTCATCATTGTCCATCTTTCCTCACATATCATGTCACACATTTAAACACTTTCTCATGTGCAATAATGAGGACAAGCCGTGCCATTTCAGCTTGGTCACCGACTGTCTCAGCATTAACTGCATGTTCTTCAGTATCTTGCTGCAAAACATATACTTGTGAGGAGTTGTGTCTTTAAGAAGCTTATTTTTTGCTGTGTTTATTTGACTCTAAAATATAATCTTAAACTCTGATCAGGAAGAGAGGAAATCTGACTTTGTGGTAGAATTCATGTTCTTTGTATTGATATCATCAGTCATGGTGAAGTCGTACATATCTGAACATTTATCTTAAGGCTTGTGAACCTGGGAAATGACATAAAATCCAGCAGCATCTATAGGGTGGTGAGAGCAACTCTGCTGGCAGAAAAATCCATAATTGCTTTAAGCCCCTACATTCCTGGAGGTAATACAGATGAATATATGGAGAGTCTGTTACACAGTTTTCAATTTATGTATTTAAAAATGGATATAATAAATAATAGATTATGACTTTATGAAACCAGAATAAACTGATTATTTAAAAGTCAAACCAAAGATAGCTCAGTAAAAGTCTTATGTGGTTCCATTAGCCTTAATTAGACAACACAAACACACACACACACACACACACACACACACACACACACACAAACACACACACACACACACACACACGGCTGTTTTTCAGCTAAGTTTACTCAGCTGATTTTGCCAAATACTGGAGTTTTTTAGGAAGGTAGGGAGTGGGGGTTAGTGAGCAGAGAGAAAGTGCCTGAAATATCAATTTATCTAGAAATTTTAAGCAATCACCTTGTAGAACTCATACATTTTTCACAGTTATAATGAGCTTTCACTGTGTTTGAGTGTTGCAACAATTTCTCAACGTTTTATTTTATGCAATCTCATGTAGTAAAAAGCATGGTCTGGAATAAGATGGAAATTGTAATGAATTACTGTCTTGAATACTTCTGATGATTTCAGCAACCTGTTGAGATAAATGATCTCCAAGTGATTTATAGACTACTTCCAAATAAAGTTCTAAACTCCTTTCAACTACAAACCCATTTATGGAATCTTATAATCCAATGTACTGCTCACTCCTGCAGCACTCTAATCTGAGGGCGAATGGTTTAGATACAGTGTGCCAATAATGTCCCCAGCAGCATGCAGCTATTTTTGAACTGCTTAATGAATTGTTAGTTTAATGGTTGCCGTAACTCAGGCTCAAAAATATTTTCTTAGTGAAAAAATGTGCTGTGGAAAGCTTCATGTTTTCTGTTCTGAAAACAAATCAAATTATAACTATTTATAAATGGTTATGTGATTTAGAAATATTTTCAAAAGATCTGTTTCATTTATTTCTAGTTAAACTGTAAGATATAGACATCAATGTGTACAGCTTAATTAATTTGTATATGCATCTATGCATCCAGGTAAGCACAATCCAAATCAAGTTAGAATGTTACTAGCCATTTATGAAGCTACCTTATATCTCTTTTGATTGCATGAAATTCCAAATAAAGATATAAGTGAGTGCTTTCTAAAAAGTAGTATTTTTGTAATAGAACTAGATTAAATTAAAAACTGATTGATGTAATTCTGTCTCCTGCCCATGGGCATATTGGCTACATAGGTACTTTGATTCTGTTTTCACATTTTCTCTTAATCTGTTCCCGATTTTTAAGATATTTTCTATATGTATATTATTAATATAAGAGCATCCATTTTGTTCATATGACCTTGGCTCATGGTCATAACTGATCAGTAAAGTGACAAGACAGTCAAAAGAGGCTTATCTATAATTTGAACATGTACTTCTTCAAGATATTTGGATATTGTATATTTCTTCTTCTCTTCTCAAACAAGAACCCATATGCTAGGAAAAAGAAAAATGAAAAAATGTTAGCAGATTAACTCAGAAACAAAGTATGAAGAGAGAGTGATGCTCCAGCTCCTGGTTATAGTTGACACTAAGCTCTACTTTCATTTTTCCTCTCAAATATGAATTTATTCTATCATTGGGGCATTTCACAGCACCTTATAATAAATTCCTCAATTTTTCAATTTTCCTCAGAAATTTTATTTTATTTTTTAATATATTTGTATCGATTTATTTTTAGAGAAAAAGAAAGGGAGAGGGATAGAAAGATAGAAACATGAGAGAGAAATATTATTGATCAGCTGCCTCCTGCATTCCCACAGGGGATTGAGCCTGCAACTTGGACAGGTGCCCTGACCTGGAATCAAACGGGTGGCCTCTTAGTTCCTGGTTCGACGCTCAACCACTGAGTTATACCTGCTGGGTGCTTCAGAAATTTTAAATTTGATTTTTGCCATTCTCAACAAGTCCAAATTGAAATTTCCATAGATATTGTCTGGTGTAATAGGCTCATTTTTAAATGGCTTAGTGTCCAAGATTGTTTAGTTCTCTCTGTGTTTTTCTAATTGTCTTTCTATAAAAAAAAAAAATTAGTCAACTGTGAAATTTTTAGATCATACCTACTGCCAAAATCCCAGACTCCTGTATTCAATCTTCTACTGACCATTTTATCTAGATCTACCTCAAACACTTCACACTGAACAAATCCCAGAGCATACTTATTCTCTCTAAGACTTCTCCTACTTAATATTTTCTACTCGATAATTAGTGAAACAATTGGTGATATAATCAAGAAATGTGTTAAATGTTCTAGATTTTAATTCACCCATTATCATAATTCCCACATATAATCAATTATTCACTAAACTTTGTTAATTAAAGATATACACCTCCTCTCCATTACCTTGGTGACAGTTTAGCAACTCATCACCTCTTTCGTAAAAACTAAAACAACCTTCTTCTAGATTGCTTTACTTTTTGTTTTATCTGCCTCCAATTTACCAATCAAGTGCCTCCTAAAATGTTCCATCTAATTTGCAAATCTGATGAGTATTTCCTCAGAAGGGCTCAATCTTTGTAGGCAAAAGTAACACTAAGAAATTATTTAAATCATAGATGCTAGATATCACTTGCAACAACTTAAAGATGTATTAAATCTGTTGTTAAATATGCACACAAATAAAAACTAAATTTAAAATTCTCTATAATAAAAAGCTAATATGCAAATGATCATCACGCCCTCACGCCATAATGTCTCAGACACTCAACACTGGGGAGAGAGGAAAGGGGATCAGCCAGGCACAACTGAGCTCACAAGAGAGGAATGGGGACCAGCCAGGCTGCGGCCTGGAAGAGGGACAAGCCGGCCGCCCCATGGTCCCAGGTGCTAGCAGCTGCACCTGTGCCTGCACCTGCACCTGCGCCTGTGGCCCAGGAGAGGGACAAGCTGCACACCCCATGGTCCCAGGTGCCTGTGGTTCAGTCTAGGTGAAGCTGCCCGCCCACGATCCCCTGCAGCTGCGGCCGGCCGGGCAAAGCTAGCCCAGGCCCTGGGTGCCTGCAGCTGGCCAGGGAAGGAATCCTGGGTCCTGGGTGTGAGGCGAGGCAAAGGAAATCAGGGGTGACCAGACCAGCAGTGGAGCAATTAGGGGCAATCAGGCAAGCAGAGGTAGTTAGGGGCTATCAGGCAGGCAGGCAGAGGGATTAGAGGCGATCAGTCAGGCAGGCAGATGACAAGTTAGGAGCCAGCAGTCCTAGATTGCAAGAGGTAGTCGGACATCCCCTAAAGGGTCCCAGATTGAAAAGGGTGCAGGCTGAGCTGAGGGACACCCCCCTCCCCGTGCATGAATTTCATGCACTGGGCCTCTAGTAAAATTGTAAATAAAATAAGCATTTTGCATGTTATATATTGTTCTAAATATGTGTATATAAGTAGATATTAAAATGTATGTTGTGTATATTGCATACACTGTACTTTATAAGTGTATTTTTTCAAAAAGGCTACTACATAACTTAATAGTGAATATATTAGTATTTTGGTAATTCTTTTAGTTTTATAAGAGTAAGACAATTTCTGATCTGCAGCAGTCATATCAACCTCCTTTTCTTGAATTTTCAATATATTGTGTATAATTGGGCTTACACTCTATCTTCCATGGTTTCTTGTTCAATCAAATATATTTTTCAATGTTCAATCACATGGATTGTATGTGGTTATAATTACTCATTTTTCTACTAAATGGTATTTTTTTGTATAACTATACTGCAACTTTTTTGCTTCTTCTGTAAAAAAAAAAAAAACAACCTGAGTTGCTTCCACTTTTTTGTTATTTCAAAATTGCTATGAATATTTATGTCAATGTATCCCCTATGTCCATGTGAAAGAGCTTATCTAAATCTATATGCCTACAGGTGAAATTATTGCACTGTAAATGGTACAATTTCCAGCTTCACAGCTTTACAACATGTCAGATTTTTTCCCTAGAAGCCTTGGGTCAATCTACTAGCTATGTACAACCCATGTTATAGATTTGTTTTCCTCTCTATCTCAGTTTTGCACTCCTCTAGCATACATAACGGCAGAATAATGACTATCTCCTAAATAGAGATACTTTAAAATAAAAAAATTTGTTTTCATTTTTATAGACATTGCTTTTTATAATATCTCAATTCTGTGAATACAGGTTTTTAATTGTTTTGAAAATAGTCATTTTAGGATAATATATAAGTACACCATTATTATTATAAATAATATCATCACTAAGAAGAATAGTACATTAGCTGTTGTCATGCTGTTACAGCAGACAGTTAGATATTAATGAGAAGGGAGCCAGATATCTGATTAAGCCAGATTAACTAGAAAAGGGCAGGTTCACAGTCACTCCAGGGAATAGCTGGCCTTGCTTCACCAAACAGATTAACATCTGAGTGAGCAGGAAAGGCTGGCTTTCTAATCACCCCAGGGAACAACGGGCACCCTCCCCCCAGAATAATGGGGGAACCCCCTGAGTGGGGTAAGCACATCCCAGTAGAAGCCAACTGAGGAAACAGAGCTACGAGGCATCTTCAGTAGGAGCCAAAGTGGTGACCTTAAAGGGGTAAGGGACTACCCTGGAAACATCCGGGAAAAGACTCATATTGAAGAAGGGCATGAGCCCCTGGAAAAATCCAGGGAAGAGATTGGATAGGGGCAAGACACCAGCACAGGACCAGGAAAAGACAGGAAAGATGTGGAGTAGTCTGAAGGAAAGCCTGCTCTTTCCCCCAACCCCAGGAAATATATAGAAGTTGAACAAAGGCCTGTCTCCATGGCAGCCATGCAGCTGGAAGCACATCCTGCCCCAGTGCCATCAAGCCTTGGCAGCAGACATACAGATAGGGAAATGAGACTCAGAGAAGTTAAGTAACTTGCCCAAAGTCACACAGCTATAAATGTTGATGTCAACCTGGTTCTGAGACTAACAAAGCTGGACTACTAGAGCCTCAGATGCCAAGGGTAAGGGCATTCCAGCTCTGGGACCTGACCCTTCTGGGATGAGACCTCGGGATGATGTATCTGGGAGTAGATGGACAAAGTGGACCAATTTCTGCTACTGGACCGCCAGGGAAGTGCCTCCTCAAATGTGGCAGACTTTTAAAGGGCACACTAATAAATCTTACCAATATTGCTCAAATCTTCCTTCATGAGTGCCCCTGAAATGCTTCTTCCTTGAAGCCACAAGAACTGGTCTTGCTCCAGTAACAATGATATCTTATCTAATAAGAGAGTAATATGCAAATTGACCATACCTCTGCTATACCCACAAGCCACACCCACCAGCCCAACCTGGAGCAAGTATGCAAATTAACCCAACCAAGATGGCTGTGGCCACGGAGAGAGTAGGAGATTTGGGTTTCCCCGGCAATGGAGGAAGCCAAGCTTTCCACCTGCCCTGGCCAACCCAGGCCTCCACTCAAGGCTACAATGTCCCAATGATAGAAGATCAATAAATCCTAACAAAAATGGCTGCAGCCACAGAGCAAGCAGGAGGCTTGGTTCCACTCAAGGCTACAAAGTTTCAATTATAGAAGATAAATATAGAAGATAAATCCCAGACCCCAGGGTCTCCGCTTGGGTCATCGGGGGGCGTGGCCGGCCTGCAAACCACCACAGGCCCCTTGCCCAGGCTGCTCCATGCCCCAAGGGAACTGCCACCCTGATCCGGGACACCCTTCAGGGCAAACCAGCTGGCCCCCACCCGTGCACCAAGCCTCTATCCTATCTAATAAAATAATAATATGCAAATTGACCATCACTCCAACACAAGATGGCTGGCCCCATGTGGTCAAAGATGACTGCCCCCATGTGGACACAATGTGGCAGCCACAAGATGGCCAGCAGGGGAGGGCATTTGGGATGGACCAGTTCGGCAAGGAAGGGCAGTTGTGGGCAGCTATTTGGCCCCTTGATTGTGGCTCTTCCACAAAACACCACGGCCTGGGCGAGTCTATTTTGAAGAAGTGGCATTAGAAGAAGTGTAAGTTTAAAAATTTTGTCTCTCAAAAGAAATTTCAATCATTGTACTGTTGATATTTCGCTCTGTTGATTAATGAGTTTGCCAACCACTGGGTTAGGGGGTGATCAGGCTGGCAGGCAGAAGTGGTTAGGGGCAATCAGGAAGGCAGGCAAGCGAGCCGTTGGGAGCCAGCAGTCCTGGGTTGTGAGAGGGATGTCCTACCTGGATCGGGCCTAAACAGGCAGTCGGACATCCCTCGAGGGGTCCCAGATTGGAGAAGGTGCAGGCGGTGCTGAGGGACACACACCCCCAACCCCTGTGCATGAATTTCATGCACCAGGCCTCTAGCGATAAATAATATAGATGAATGTCATCTTAGTCCAATGAGAATTTTTGATCTAAAATAGATATTATTAATGATATAAATGTGTTTTAAAACCATAAAAATGCATTAGGAAATAATTCAGTGCACCAGAAATGAAACTTAGTTATAGAAATGCAAAAGTTTTTTATTTAGATGAACCATTGATATTCAACTTCTACTCAAGTCAGAAATCCTTTCTTCAATATACCTAAATTTCATCATCTACAGCTCTTCTTAAATAGTTTTAATAACTACATGGTCATTATTTCAATTTTACCTCAACAGAATATAAACTACCCAAGGGCAGTGTTTCTTACGTGGTCTGTTTATCTGTTTGTGTGTTTCATTTTGCTGTCCCTTTAATACTCAGAGCAGTGTTTTTCACATAGCAGGTGCTCAATGAACATTTGGGGAAAAAATCAATGATAAAGTTATAATCTCTTTCTCTTTAATATTCTTCCTGGCCTTTGTACTCCTTTGTAGAGCAGCATAGAAAAAAATTCTGATTTGTCTCCTATTAAAGTTGTACCTCGTTGAAACTGACAAAAAAATGTAGTCCTCTCAGTCTTGTGTCTTATTTTCTCTCTACTTAAAATACAAACCTTTCAAAATCCTTCCCAGATTTTTTAAATGGTATGCATTTAACATTGCTTACCAAACTGGGGTTGTTTAATATGTTGTCTGGCTTTCCAATGTGTTTTAATGTATGAAAATCATAATTGTATGATACATGTCAAGTTCAGCAGATGAGAAAAACAAACTTCCACTAATATCCATCAATGCATCCTATCATAATTCCAACTATTTAATATTTGTAACCATTTGCCACACTTTGATATTGAAACTAATGAAAACTATGAAGTTTATTGACACAGATGGACTACCATATATATAATAAAAGCATGTAAATCATAAATAATATGCAAAGGTTTAATTGAGATGGAAAAGCTGTAGAATAATATAGATATTTCCTTCTCAGCTAAAGAATTAAATAAGCGTTAGTTTTAAATTTGAAAAAATTTTGCTGAAAACATGGCAATTTAGTAGCTGCCTCAATGTATAGAGAGAAAAATGGCAAAACATAAAGGTAACTACTTTACATTTCAACCATTTTATTAGTTTTTGCAAAGATTTATCTTAAGCCCTGTGAGACAGAAAAACATTATTTTCATAGCTGGTACAAATATATATTTCCTCCTCACCTCTATGAACCATTTTTATTGCAATCCGATGGCAGTTCACTGGCACAGTTCTGATAATGCATCAAGGTAGGCCCTGTTTGGGGAGCTTTCATTTCCAAAGGACAATGCATATCCTTTTGGGATTCACCTTGAAAGTACAGTGCCTCTATTTTTACTCCCTCCTGCCATAGCAAATAAGCATAAACGAAATAAGTCTACCTTGCTAGCTTTAGAAAATGGCTTCTTCCCTTCTTCCCAATCTCCTTGTTCAATTCATTTCAAAAGCTTTACTACAAATCTCAACAATCATGTTACATTTAGAGGGGAAGGTGCAGTCTTAGCCAAACTGAGAAGGGGCTTATATATTTTAAAGTCGATGACTTAATGTAAACAGTAACCTGAAGGTGAAAATTACATATGATTAAATCTTTAATATACACAATTCATTTTTAAATGAAAAATGTAAAAAATTTTAAAATGGTAAGATATTTCTACTTTCAGAATGAAAACTCACATTAACTTAAAGTGTATGTTTCCCTGGTTATTTTAATGGATGTTGGAATCAAGAAAGATTTTAAGTGAATTTGCAATGGAGGAAGTCCCAATATCAAATATTTAATATTGAAGATACACTGTTTACCATTATATAACAATTTGAAAGACATTGTAAGGACCCAAGACCCAGCACTCACCAATAACAAAGGGATTTAACATTCAAACATTCTGACTAGAAACTTGTTTTTATATGTGTATTTGCTTAAAAAAATTATCAAATTCAATGATCATATTGTATATTTTTAGTGTGTTTCTTAACAAATATAACTGATTTAAAATATTTGTGAATTATAAAGAAGAGGGTAAGGAAAGAAAGAATAGCAAGGCAATATTAGGGAGATAGAGTGTAAGAATAAAGAAAAAAAGAGGGAGAGAGAAAGGCCTTGAGGAGGGAAGGATAGAAAACAGAGGAGAAACATAGTCCAGGGAGTTGAGAGGAATGGGAGGAAATAGAAAAACAAACAAACAAACATTTTTTAACCCTAACCCTTGTGCACTGCTGGTGGGAATGCAGACTGGTGCAGCCACTGAGGGGAACAGTATGGAGTTTCCTCAAAAAACTAAAATTGGAACTCCCATTTGAGCCAGTGATCCCACTTCTAGGAATAGATCCCAAAACTAGAAACACGAATCAGAAAGGATATATGCATCCCTATGTTCATAGCAGCACAATTCACCATAGCTAAGATTTGGAAACAGCCTAAGTGCCCATCAGCAGATGAGTGGACTAAAAAACTGTGGTAAATCTCCAGGGGTCCTCAAACTATGGCCACATGTGGCCCACTGAGCACATTTATCCGGCCCACCGGGTGCCGCTGCCTGTCCTGCTTAGCAGCCGACTCGTCCCAGGCCCGCAGTGCGCATAGGAATTTGTTCATAGTTTTTTTTTTTAAACTATAGTCCGTCCCTCCAAAGGTCTGAAGGACAGTGAACTGGCCCCCTGTTTAAAAAGTTTGAGGACCCCTGATCTACACAATGGAATACTACGCTGCGGTAAAAAAGAAGGAGTTCTTACCATTTGCAACAACATGGATGGAGATGGAGAGCATTATGCTAAGTGAAATAATCCAGGCAGAGAAAGATAAATATCACATGATCTCACTCATTCGTGGAATATAATGAACAACATAAACCAATGAACAAAAAATAGATCCAGAGATAGAGAAACATCAATCAGAACGTCAAACCTCAGAGGGAAGGTAGGAGAGGATGGAGGTAAGGGGGAGAGATCAACAAAAGGACTTATATGCATGCATGTAAGCCTAATCAATGGACACAGACAACAGGGGGGTGGGGGCATGAATGGGAAGTGGGGGGTAAAGGGGGAATAAGGACACATACATAATACCTTAATCAACAAAGAAATTTTTTTTAAAATTTGATTGGTAAGATATTTAACTGGATTTGTTTTTTCATTTATCTCTCTAGCCTCTCTAATAAAAGAGTAATATGCAAATGTCCCATACCTCTGCTATACCCACAAGTCAAGCCTACCAGCCAATCAGGAGCGAGTATGCAAATTAACCCAACCAAGATGGCTGTGGCCATGGAGAGAACTGGAGGCTTGGGTTTCCCCAACAATGGAGGAAGCCAAACTTTCCTTCTGCCCTGGCTGGCCCAGGCCTCTGCTCAAGGCTACAAAGTTTCAATCATAGAAGATAAATAAATCCCAACAAAAATGGCGCAGCCACAGAGCTGGAGAGAGCAGGAGGCTTGAGTTTCCTCCCACAATGGAGAAAGCCAAGCTCCCACAGTCCTGGCCTGCCTTGGTCTCCACTCAAGGCTACAAAGTTTCAATTACAGAAGATAAATAAATCCCAGGTACTAGGGCCTCCACTTGGGTCACCAGAGGGCATGGCCAACCTGCAAACCACCATAGGCCCCTCACCCAGGCCGCCCCACGCCCCAAGGGAACCCCCATCCTTCAGGGCAAACCAGCTGGCCCCCACCTGTGCACCAGGCCTCTATCCTATCTAATCCTCCTATATAATAAAATAATAATATGCAAATTGACCACCACTCCAACACACAATATGGCTGCCTCCATATGGTCAAAGATCCTGCCCCCATGTGGACACAAGATGGACACCACAAGATGGCCAGCAGGGGAGGGCAGTTGGGAGTGACCAGGCCTGAAAGGGAGGGCAGTTGGGGGCGATCAAGCTTGCAGGGGAGGGCAGTTAGGGTTGACCCAGCCAGTAGAGAAGAGAAGTTGGGGGTGACTGGGCCTGCAGGGAAGGGCAGGTGGGGGGACCAGGCCTGCAGGGGAGGGCAGTTAGGGGTGATCAGGCCTGTAGGGGAGGGTAGTTAGGGGCAAACAGTTAGGGGCAGGGGAGCAGTTAGGCATTAATCAGGCTGGCAGGGGAGTGGTTAGGGGGTGATCAGGTTGGCAGGCAGAAGCGGTTAGGGGCAATCGGGAAGGCAGGCAGGTGAGCAGTTAGGAGCCAGCAGTCCTGGATTTTGAGAGGGATGTCCGACTGCCATTTAGGCCCGATTCCAGTAGGAGAGGATGCAGGCTGGGCTGAGGGACACCCCCCCCCATGCAAGAATTTGATGCACTGCACCTCTAGTTATATATAATGAACATGGAGGACAACTATAACTTGATTTCATTTCAGATCAGTGATCATGATCAACACACATTCTTTCATAGTCTCCTTTCTCTCTAAAATATATTTTTCTGTTTATTTTTTATGACACAATTTTTTTTTCCTCTAACAACTTAAAAACAATTCCTATATCATTATTATCTCATGGACTTCATATTATAGTGATAGTATCAGCAGCCAAACATTTTTATGAATTGCACTGTTTCATTCAGAAAATATTTTACAAACTTTAATAATCCACATATCACATTAATAATCTTTTGACAAATTTCTATGCCTATTTTTTCTTTTAATTAGCTGACTTTTTAAACTTAAATCACCTATTTAAAAGAAAACTTTGTATAACTGCCATAGGTCACTGATTATAAGTGAGGTAATATTGTAAAGCACTTAAAACTGTGCTTGAAAATCTTCTGGGACATAATAAACAAAAACTAAATGCCCTCGAAACAATATTATAAAGGGCAAGCAATTTTATTAAAATACTAGAGGCCCAGTGCATGAAATTTGTGCGTGGGTGTGGACCTTTGGCCTGGCCGGAGATTGAAGCACAAGCGTCTGGCATGGAAGGGGAGGTCCCAGCTGACCTCTGGGCCCCTGGACCCCTGAGTGACCCCCTCCGCCTGAGTCATGGCACTCGAGTCCCCATGTAGAGATGCAGTGAGCATGGCCAGATGCCACTGGCAGGGGCTCAGCGTGGGCCTCTGGACCACCCAGAAGCGCCTCACAGAAGCTGGGTGAGCAGTGTGCTCTCTCCTGACCAGCCTCGCATACCGGCTCCTGTACAAACCCACAGGGAGCCCAACCGCCCCTGTGGTCCCTGTGGCTGCGGCCAGGCTCACCTGGAAGATGCCACGCAGGTGCGGGGAGGGCTACTGATGGATGGCTGGCACCTCAGCCCAGGGCTTCCCCAGCACACGAGCCCTGGTGTCCCGGGGGAGAGTAGCAGGGGGAGTGAGAGCAAGCTTGGTGGATACCTCGCATTCTCACTGCACCTCCGTGCCCATCAGCCCCGCCCCCAGTTAGCCAGAGAGAGGTCACAGCATGGCGCTGACGCCTGCCAGCTTCAGAGCCATCTCCTGGTGACCAGTGCACATCATAGCGAGTGGTCAAACTCCCCGTCTCTGGGTCAAATGACCGCCGGAGGGGACAATTTTCATATTAGCTTTTTATTATACGGGATCGTTAGATGTTATTTTCTGTTGAAGGCTTTTAGCCTGAAGTCTAGCCTCACTTATTGAAACTTAATGTTTTAAGGTGGTAAAGACATACTAACACAAAACTGGATTTACCTTTTGTAGAAATATGATGATGATACAGGCTTCCCAATGTGAACAAACATTTTGAAGTTGAATGTCTATTGTGTTGTTTTTGTTTTTTCATATACTTTACAGGTTTATGACCCAACAAAGATTAAGGACAGCTTACAAAAAAATATATTCCAATGGCAAAGATAATGAGATAATTTGTCTCTGAAACAAGGAATTTCATAATGAAATCAACTAAGTCTGGATATTTAGAAAAATATCAAACATCCAATTTAGAGCACATTATTATTAGGGCATACTGATTAGCCACATAAAGTTATGTAATGGGCAGGGCCTGGTTTCTAGTCTTGGTTGAATGACATACAAGCTCTCACTATGGCTCTGGCCCTTAGCTCTCTAAACCTCAGTTTCATCATCTGCTTCTGATAGATTGTTGTAAATGAAATAAAAAGTAGGAGAATCAGAGCACACAGGACAGTGTCTGATGCATATGAACCACACTAAAAATGGTAGATATTAAGTCCTTGTGATTTTGTAACTTATAATAAGAAATATGTATTGGTCTTAGTTCTATCTCGGGTCCTTAATCCCTTAAAGTTTCTTAAGTGAAGGAAGTCCTAAAAGTGTCATTTGTTATGTTAATAAGGTAATATTTGGAATCCTCCTAGGTCACCTAAGAATGGGAGTTGGTAACCAGAGGAATCTTAGAACAATGATTTTCAACCCGTGTGGTGCAAGAATTTTTAAAATAAGCAATACCTGACTATTTAGTCAGGGGCACTGACCTCTTTTCCCTTAGATGGTCAAATTAAATAATGACAACAGTCCAACACAATAGCCATCCAGTGTGAGCGAATCAAAATTATACTTACTCATTTTTGTCGAATTGGTGCAAAATATAACATATTTTTTGGTGTGTCATAGAATTGTAGTCATTAGTTTATGTGTGCCGTGATATGAAAAAGGTTGAAAATGCTGGTTTAGAGGGCTAGAACTTTCAGTCCCACCCTCCTGTCCTCCAGAGTAGAGAGTAGCTGGTGTTAAATCAGTCTCCAATGTCCAATGATTTAATCAGTGGTACCTATGTAATAAAATATCAGTAAAAGCCCAAAATGACAGACGTTGGAGAGCTTCAGGTTGGTAGACACATGAAGGTGATGGGAAAGTGACTCCTGGAGAGGGCATGGAAGCTCTGTGCACTTCCCATGCCTTTCACCTCTTCCCTCTGGCTCACCCTGAGTTAAATCTATACTAATAAAAGCATAATATGCTAATTAGATCAGACAGCCAAACGACCTTCTGGATGTCATTCCAGACATCCTTCTGGACAAAGCTGCAGGGGCAGGGGCCAAGGCAGAGGCAGTTAGGAGTGATCAGGCCAGCAGGGGAGCAGTTAGGGATGATCAGGCTGGCAGGCAGAGGTGATTAGGGGCAGTCAGGCAGGCAAGGGAGCAATTAGGGGTGATCAGGCAGGCAGGCAGAAGTGGTTAGGGGCTATCAGGCGGAGGTGGTTAGGGGCAATCAGGCAGGCAGGGGATCAGTTAGGGGTGACCAGGCAGGCAGGGGAGAAGTTAGGGGCAATCAGGCAGGCAGGCAGAGGGGTTAGGGGTGATCAGGCAGGCAGGCAGGCGAGTAGTTAGGAGCCAGCATTCCCAGATTGCAAGAGGGATGTCCAACTGCCGGGTTAGGCCCGATCCTAAACCGGCAGTCAGACATCCCCCAAGGGGTCCCAGATTGGAGAGGATGCAGGCCAGGCTGAGGGACCCCCACCCCCTCTGCACAATTTCATGCACTGGGCCTCTAGTTTTTTATAATAAACTAGTAATCTACCAAGCAAAATGTTTCTCTGAGTTCTATGAGCTGTTCTATCAAATTCTTTAAACCCAAGGAAAGTATCTTGGGATCCTTTGATTTATAGCCATTTGGTCTCAAGAATAGGTGACAACCAGGGCTTGGAAACTGGCATCTGAAGTTCAAGGAGGGGGGTCATTGGAACCCAATCTAAAGCAAAGATTGGTCAGAAGCAGCTGTTGTCTAAAGTGGGGGACAGTCTTGAAGGAATGAACCTTGAACCTGAAGAATCTAATGCTATCTCTGTAAAGGTAGTGCCAGATTTGAGTTGAATTGTCAGACACCAACTAGTAGTCTAAGAATTGCTTCTTGGTGTGGCATCAGAATTGATACCAGAATCTATGTAGTCCTGCTCAGCATTACACACTGGATACACATAATTACAAGGTAGAATAGAGTAGAAAATGGAAAGAAGGTAAAGGAGGTAACCTAATTAAAGGAAGACTGTTGGAATTGGTGCCAATTGAACAGATTTTCATTTGTAAGTCAATAGACTCAGAGAGGTGACTCCAACATAGGGGGAGTGCTCCTGCTTGAAGAGCATACCAGTGTCTCCTGGTAAGCAGCAAACCATTTTTATGTTTGTTAAACGTATATGTGCAATTATAAATAGAGGTTTAATGTCCTAGTTTTTAAAAAATGACATTGAAAACAGGTTTTAAATAGATACGTTGAGCTCAGTATGTTTGATCTCAGTATTGCTGTGAGAAACTACATAAGCCAATTCTTTGCTCTTTCCTACAGGAAATGGGGAAGTGAAGGCAGGCTGAAGAGTTATGCAGTTCAACAGACACTGACAGAGCCACGGGGAGAGATCCAGGCTCTGTATTAATTTAAATTTGGAACATAAAACACAATCCCTTTCCTTACAGTTCTCTTTGCCCTGAGGGAAAGCCAATAGGAAAGAGATAACTTGGCTATTGTAAGGATTGTACTATTGTGAGATCCTCCCTCCCCACAAATGGTGGGCGGAGTTATGACATACCAGCATCTGCCACCCAGACATCTCCGGGACATTGAACCACCAATCAGCGTGCGCCAAGTGCCCTGGGGCCCACCCCTTCCCTTTCCGCCCTGGGCCCAACCCCTTCCTGTTACTTCCCTTAAAAGGACTCTCCACCCACGCACATGTTACTGTCTCTCCCTTCCTTCTGCAGGGGGCAGTCCGGTTGGGTCCCTCCTTCTTCTCCTCCTGCCCCTTCCTAGTTTCTCTATCTCCTCCATGAGGAATCTCGCTCATTACTGCGAAATAAACCTCCCTTTTAATGTATCTCGGTTTCAGACTCCTGTTTCCTGCACCTCAAACCTTACAACTATGACAGAAGAATGTGCAGAAGGTGGAAGAATAGGACCATTCTCTGTCTTTTACATTTCTTTTTTTTTTTTTTTATCATTATTATTGAAAGTACTACAGGAGTCCCCTTCCCACCCCCATTGGCCCCATACAACCCTCTTTACCCTTCAAGCCTCTTACATTTCTTCATTATACATTTATTTGTTTCTTAAGATCATCTCCACCCCCCCCCCAACTTACACACACCCACTATAAATTGTAAGCTCTATGAGATCATGAACTTTATATGCTAAAGCTCCAGAAAATAAGACTGTCCATGTGAGAACATTCATACTGAGCTAAGCTGAGGACATATGTTGGGGAACAGGAGCTCAAATGCCCTGAAGAATAAGTTTTGCATGTTCTTTTATTCATTTGAGGAGGGAACATAAGGATGAATACACCCAAGTGAGAGGAAGCAATGTGGGGGATTGGATTATAGGATAGTTAACAAGATTATGTGCTCTCTATGTGTGGTTATGATTTATTTCAAAGGCAGTTAACCTAGATGCGCAGAAACTGTTACAGAAGACCAAAGAATTACCAAGCATGCTTCCTAGAGAAAGGGAGGGACCCCATTTATTAACACTAGTGGACTATGCGAATAATTTCCAAATCAGAGTGAAGAAATGTGCAGAGAGCCTGTCTATATATATATCCAGCTGGGGTCTGTGTCTTGCAGATATGCCCCCTGCCTCCTTGTGGCCCTGCAGGAAGGCCCCCAGGTGGTCCATCCTGGCACCAGCATAACCACGCCCCCTCCCCCCAGGGCAGTGCATTGTTCACAGTTCCATGGCCTCTTCATTTAGATAACAAGTTCTGCAAGACCAGTTTCCTCCTCAAAACCATGGAAAGGGCTTGCTTAAGGCAAAGATAAATCTTTACTACAAAGTTATACGCCTGGGGCATGACTGCCCACCAAGACCTGCTTAGTTAGGAATTTAAGATCAAAAGATCCTATGAGATTCAACCCCCCTCTCCCTCTTTTTTTTTTTTTTTTCCATCCACAGGACAGAGTGTAGCATATTGAAGACACTCAGTAAATATTAAAGGTGTCTACGTGAGCAGTGGTTTAAACTTTAAAAATGTTTTATTTCTTTTAATGTTAATTAGGCAATTACCATTTTTATGTAATTCAGCATTGTGAGGGTAAAGCGCTTCTCATTCCTGCCTTTTACATTAGCTTAAACTCCTATTAGTGTATGCCCAATTATTTTAACATTCCTGTTTTCAGTCTGATACCTTCTTCATTCCATATCTGGTAAGGTTGTGTGACTTACCTGATTGAAACTGAGTAAGAATGAACCTGGCACACTAGGATTATTGAACAGTTCATATTTCTAAAAACTAACACAACAATACACCTCCTGGTTACACCTGCAGCAAGAGGCAGTCCGTTTTCCCTCCCACGGCATCTTGTCTTACTCCTTGACTAGTTTAATCGGAAGATACGGTAAAAATGCCATTTGGGACTTCAAAGTTTAGTTACTAAGCAAGCCCAGAAGCTTCTATTTTTGTGCACTGGAGGAAGTAAGCCACCAGCTAAAATATCTGGCTAAAGTGAGATGTCCTCATAGGAAGGAAAGCAAAACTAGCTACAAAAAGAGGCTGTGTGGGGAGAGAAAGTCAAATGCCCACCCAGCCCCACTGTTTTAGCCATCCGAGGTAGGAATCAGACATCTTAGGGAAGAAGTCATCTTCGGTGTTACAGGATGTCCTAGTTCCAGCAGATGCTACTTGGATGTGAGATAATCGTTCTCCATTGATCTCTATCCCAATTGGAGATGCGTGAACAAATAAGTAAATGTTGTTTTAAGCCAATAAATGTCGGGGTGATTTGTTATGCAGCAATAGATAATTAAAGCGAAACTTCACACATAGACACACGCGTTTTCTTTTCTTCAGTACTGTTTGCACACAAAGAGCAAGCATTTTGTTTTTCTTTTTTAAGAGGAAAGTCTGACTGTTAATAGGAAAGGTTGGAGGATTCTGCTCTGATCTAGCACTGCCCTGAGAGGGTGTGTTATTATGATAAATTCTGGAATGCTTTTAGCAAGCCCATTTCTTTCCACTAAGCTCCTTTCTCCAGTTAGCCTTTTCTAAAGTTTATAATGCATGTTATGGAAAAAAAAAAGTATTAATTGTCGGCCTATCTCAAAACCCATTATATTTAGGTACACATGATTTGTCACCTTGCTTCTCTGGCCTCTGTTCCCCCTATCCTATGTAATAAAACTATAATATGCAAATAGTTTTGCATATTATAATATGCAAACAGAGGAACAGCCAGTGGAACGACTGGTTACTATGATGCGCACTGACCACCACGGGAAAGATGCGCAACGCAGGAGCTGCCCCCTGGTGGTCAGTGCACTCCCACAGGGGGAGCGCTGCTCAGCCCGAAGCCGGGCTCATGGCTGGCAAACACAGCAGTGGTGGCAGGAGCCTCTCTCGCCTCCAGTGCATCGCTAAGGAGCAGCGAGCTGGCAAGCAGTAAGGAGTGAGGGATCCTGGACTGCAAGAGGGCGCAGGCCAGGCTGAGGGCCCCCCCCAACTCCAGTGCACACATTTTGTGCACTGGGCCTCTAGTGTTATGTAATGGTCATCACTGCCCAGCTGGCATGGCTCAGTGGCTGAGCATTGATGTAGGAACCAGGAGGTCATGGTTCCATTCCTGATCAGGGCACATGCCCAGGTTGTGGGCTCCAGGCAGACAGAAGGCAGCCAATAGATGATTCTCTCTCATCATTGATGTTTCTCTCTCTCTTTTCCTCTCCCTTCCTCTCTGGAATCAATAAAAATATATTTTTAAAAATAAATAATGGCCATCACTAAAGTTCCAGGGTTCCATGAAGCTCCATCTTGAGTTTAATCATTGATGAACATGTACCATGTGAAATGCATATCATTTTAAGCAATAACATATATTTCTGGGAATACATTTGTATAACTGTACAAAGTAAGCCAGTTTGTATTAATCTGCCAGGATGCCATAACAAGGTAGCACACTCTGGGTGACTTAAACAACATATGTTTATTTTCTCACTGCTCCAGAGGCTGGAAGTCCAATATCAAGGAGCCTGCATATTTAGTTTCTCCTGAGGCTACTCTTCCTGGCTCTCAGACAGCCCTAGTCTCACTGTGTCCTCACACGGTCTTCTCTTTGTTCATGACCGTCCATGGTGTCTTTCCTCTTCTTATAAGAACACCAGCCCTAATGGATTAGGACCCACCTTGGCAGCATTACTGAAACATTATCACTTCTTTAAAAAACTTATATCCAAATATTGGTACATTCTGAGGTACTAAGGGTTAGGAGATTAACATATGAACATTGAGGATGGAAACAATTCAGCCCGTTCACAATTTAGACTGGATTTCTTATAGCACAAACCCTGTGGAGATGCTCTCCAGGTGTCTTACATTAGAAAACACAAGGAGTGGACTTCTCAAAACACACTTCTATACTTCCTCTCCTTTCACTGATCATTCAAGAGACAAGGGCAATAGCAAAGCATGTGGAAAATAGAGAAATCTGAAATTATCAATGCAACTCTCCTGTTCCTTTTGTTTATCATTGGATTACATTCTGTTTTAGTTTTAACATTTCTAAGTGAAATTGCTAGCATGAAGGAAACCATTTGCTCTGTAAAGCATCTCCCTGTTATACCCCATTAGTTCTAGAACTGCTATGATATTCCCTAGCTAGACATACCCACATAAATCCATAAATTGAAGATTTGTTTTTAATAAGCAATTTAGTTTGACTAGTTATATCCCATTAAAGGTATTTCACAAATAAGAACTCTTTCTACTAGTACAGTGTCGGCAAACTCATTAGTCAGCAGAGCAGCAAACCGCGTCTCATGAGCCGCATGTGGCTCACGAGCCGCAGTTTGCCGACCACTGTACTAGTAAGTATAATTAATGTGTTTGCCATGAGCTCTTGTTAAGATGTTTACAAGGCGATTTGAATGAGTCTTTTTTTTTTCCTGAGTATAAAAGCGAGACTGGGCTGCAGGCCTGTTTATTACCCATCCTTTCTCATCTCCAAATTCCTGTGACTCATAATGCACTTCAGGTTAGAGACGTTTCTATGAATCCTTCATGTAACTTCTGGTCTCCCCAAGCTACACTGATACTTCTGAACCCTTCAGTATTAAATTGCTCATCTTTTCTCTGTTTTTACAAAGCTTTTTTTTTTTAGGTGACTGTATTTTAACATCAATGTTATACTCATCCATCGTTTATTTGGTGCAGGTCAAACACTACCACTTGTAATCCTTTTGTCTCCCAGGGTCAGATAAATCACCCTCCAGGTCAGAAGAGAGTGAGACCACAAAAGAAAAGCACTATTTTACAAAGAAAGGAAGTCACCACCTATTGGATGAGAGGACTTACAGTATGATGTATTTACCCACCTTGCTCAAAAGTGTCCTTTAGACAACATTTGCTGACTCTCCTTAGCTAAGGACATACGTAAGCTCTGAGACGTGAGAAAACATAGACATGAATAGCTTGCTACCCATACAGCTGTGTATTAAAGCAAATATTTTGGAGACAAGAGCATTATAAAGACCATTATGCACAGAACAGAGAAGTGTAAAAAGGGGGCAATTGAGTAGACCTATGCATATATATACAGCAAATAGATATTAATATGAATATTTACTAACATTTTCTCTAACTTGAAAGAAAGGCCCAATATAAGCATTTTTCTTTTTGGAAAATTGCAAACCTATCATTAGAGTGCCTTTAAATGCCATTTTCACATGTTTAGAAATCAACATAATTAATGTAAAATAACTAATGAAAATAATTGTTAAGTAAAGGCTAAAGGGAAGATAAGTATAGATGACTAAATAAACTAATGGCTGGTTTGAAATAAAAGAAATGCATGTGTTTTTATTAGTCATTTACATATTGCAAGTTGAAGTGAACTAATGAGTGCAAATAATGTGTGTGTGTTGGGGGGGTGGAGGAATCACTTACCATATAGGCCTGTGTTTCCTAGGCCCAAGCACATACAACCATACGATGAGATAGAATAAACTGTATATGCTCAACACATATATATGTGTGCGTGTGTGTGTGTATGTGTGTGTGTAAATGTGTGTGTGTATATATATATGTGTGTGTATATATGTGTGTGTGTGTGTGTGTGTGTGTATACACACACACACACACACACACACACACACATATATACTAGAGGCCCAGTGCATGAATTTGTGCACTGGTGGGGTCCCTCTGGGTGGCCTGCAGGGATTGGGCTGAAACCCGCAGTCCATGCCACCTGCAGCTCCTACCTGCCACTCCCGCTTATCCTGGCCCCACTGTGCCTGCTACAGGCTCATGCCCAATCAGTCCTGATCTGGAGAGGCTCATGCTGCCACAGCAGTGCTCATGAGACATGAGTGCTGCATCTGGTGCCCTCCCAAGGAGAGTGGCCTACGGGATTAGGCTGAAACCAGCTCTCAGACATCCCCTGAGGGGTCCTGGATTGTAAGAGGGCGCAGGCCAGGCTGAGGGATCCCACCAGTGCACGCCCACCAGTGCACGATCGGCCCGGGAGGGACCGCAAAAAGGCTCCAGGGCATGTCCAGCCCATCTTGCTCAATCCCAATTGTCCGGACCCCAACAGGAAGCTAACCTACTAATCAGAGCATCTGCCCCCTGGTGGTCAGTGCATGCCATAGTGAACAGTTGAGTAACCTTAGCATATCACTAGAATATTATGCTTTGATTGTTTGGTTGTTCTGCCATTTGGTCTATTTGCATATTACTCTTTTATTATATAGGATATATATATATATATATATGCATATACATATATATATACACATTTCATTATAAATATGAAAAATATAATGAAAGTGTAAAATTGAAGCAGATACCATGCAGTCTACATATTGATAATATCTATTCTCTATTTTAAAGTAACGATAACTCCAATGGCAACAGGAAAAAACTGTAGAAAGAGACTCTAAGTGAAAACAAGATATGAAAGACAACATAAATAGGTTATTATACGAGTTCTACCAATGGCTTTTACAGTGACTCAAACTTGAGACTGTATGGCCATTGGGCAGAGATGAGATGGCTGAGGATGGGGCACATGTCATCAGGAGGGTCCTGAAGAACACAGCAGAATCTGCAGAATGGGGAGAGTCATTTGCATAAAAAGCAGGTTGGTTGGATATTATTGAATTGACATATAAATATAGATGGTAATGGAAAAGACAAGGTTTTATTTGTTTGGGAAACATGCTGAACTTATTTAATAAGGAAACAGTAAATTTGAGATTTTCTAAAGCTAATGACAAACTGTCACAAAAATGATCCAAGCATCTACCCTTTCTTGTATGCTTACTGCATGCCATGTACTAAGCACATGTTTGTTAAAATAATCTCTTGCTATGACTCCCATTTTTGTAGAGGATGGAACTGGGGCTGAGATGTTTAACATTAGAGTGGACTACTTTCATCATCCTTAAAATTCAGAATCGCTATGAAATGGCTCTTAATCTCTAACATACTACACTAAATTAAAAACATAATGTAAGCTCAGCCTGTGTGGCTAAGTGGTTGAGTATCAACCTATGCACCAGGAAGTCAAGGATCAATTCCCAGTTGGGGCACACACCTGGGTTGCAGGATTGATCCCTGGGGTGGGGCATGTAGGAGGTGGCCAATCAATGATTCTTTCTCATTATTGATGTTTCTAGCTCTCTCTTTCCCTCTCCTTTTCCCTCTGAAATCAATATTATATATATATATATATATATATATATATATATATATATATATATATAACTATCAGATATCAGTTGTGAAAGGGACTAAATTTATTCCCTTAAAACCTTAGATTAAAACCTAAGAAAGTGATCAACTATCAGGGAAACATTCTGCAAAACATGAACATTCACAGCAAAGTAATTTGGCAATTACTCCATAAGATGCTGAATTACTTTTCCCCCAAAATTGAGTCTCAAGTAAAAAAACATTTAACTTATGAGAAGATTCCTGAAAGAAATAGATGCAGTAATGGAATTATAAATGGGACCAAGGTGTCATAAGAATGGATGGTATTTCCACAGTTTTGAGGAGGAAAATAGCATAGTTCACTAAAGGAGTTAACACCTGATCTGGACATTGAAGAATGAATAAGGATAAGGAAATCAAAGAACAAAATTAAGATTCTTCACTTTGCAGTTATCACTGCCCTCACTCTGAGTCCTGCAGAATATTTAAATTTTTTTTGTGGAAATAAATTCAGGAGGTTATTAACACCATAACATGATTTTGTTTATCTGACTGAAATTAAAGCAACTGGCTCCACCATGATAAAAATGGAGGGAGAAAAGATACAGAAGGAACATTATTGCAGAGCTCAGAAAAATTGTACTTTTCTTTCATTTGGTTCTTGAACAAATTACAATGGGATAAGATTCAAAATTAGTGATCAAAATTCAGTATATACTTTTATGCTTCTTTCCCCACATTTGCATGCCAATATTTTTTTTGCAAAGGATAATAAAGCATTTCAGAATTTTTTCTCTTTATAGTATCTGAATCCATAGCCAGTTACAAGAGTTTGATAGGTTGGTATGTCTTATAATGCCAAAATTCTATTTGGAAAGAAAATTGTTTGCCTACCCATTTTTTTCTTTATTGATTGAGATATTACATATGTGACCTTATCCCCCCATTGACCCCCACCCCCCCCCACTCATGCCCTCACCCCCCTCGTGTCTGTGTCCATTGGTTAGGCTTATATGCATACATACAAGTTCTTTGGTTGATCTCTCCCCCTTACCTCCACCCTCCCCCACCTTCCCTCTGAGGTTTGATGGTCTGATCAATACTTCTCTGTTTGCCTATCTATTAAAAAACAATCACATCACACACACAAAAGTGGTAACTGAAAAATTGGTGGATAACACATATTTTTTGCTCTATACATCCTATTCTGAAATAGTAAAATGCACTGGCCTACATATCAGTTTGTATATAGATAGTTAACATTTCTGTTGACACCTGTGAGTAGGATCATCAGTTCAATTACATTAACTCTATGAATAATGAATTGAAAACCACAGTGACAAAGTAATGTCTAAATTATGTGATAACTGGGTCCACAGGAAAAAAAAGTTTGAATTTCAATGCCCCAAGTGAATGTAATTCTGTTTATTATCTTGCATACCAACTGTCAGCATCCTTTGATGTGGAACAGTTTATATTATTGCTGACATTTGGAAAATAAATGGATTTGAATGAACTTGAATAAGTTATTCTACATGGCACTTTGATATTGATGAGCAGAAATTGTTTACTTGTTGATAAAATATTAAAAATACTGTTTAAGTTAGAAATTTGAGTTAGCTCCTATTTCTTAGTTTAGCTTTATCTCTGGAGAATTAGAATGGGTTGTAGTAGTATTTGACACAAAAATACAGAGTATATAATACATTAACATATTTAATATGTTTCTTGTCTTAAACACAAGAAAAAGTATCCATTCTTATGCATAAACTCTCCCAGGGTATAATTGAGTTAAACTGATATTCATCGATGGGTTCTCTGTATTCTGTATCTTAATTCATAATTTAAAACTATAAGTATAATTTACACTAGAGTAAATACTAAGAAGCACTTTTGAGAGAGTGCCAGTTGTTGAAAGTACATTTTCATTACATGCATGGTAACTGAAATATAACTGTTTACTATTCTAATAAACATGTGCATATGTTTGTTTCTCTGTTATCTGGGAATTATCTTTCAGTGATATATTTCTCAGGAGTATCAGTTTTATAAGGGCATCAGGCCTTCCAAATATTGAATAAACCCTACCTAGCCTGATTTGTAATTTTAGGTTATTTAAGTATTTGTCTTAAGAGTTGTCTAATAAATATTTCATTAGGTGTAAGGAAATTACATAAGTGAGTAAGTTAAGGTCATTCAAAAGTCTGAAAAGCCAAGTAATGGTGAGATTATAGCATAGGTGGTCAGCAGGGACAGAGTTGTCAATTAGTGATTAAGTGGACACTAGTAAACCCCAATGCTTGTCCTTTTCCTCTGGAAGGTATTCTACTATTTATTTTTCAACTTCCCATAATGAAAATCAATATGTTGAATTTTTGTCACCAGTGAAGTTGTCAGTAAGATATATGATTATTAAAATGTTTGAGAATTTTACCAGAAAATGGAGATTTAGCCATTATTTGTCTTCATGAAATTCCTTTCCAAACCTTCTCTCTACTCCCATAATCTAATACCTGTTGACTATTGATTTGTATATTAGACATTTAATAAACAATAATTTCAAAAATAATGTAGTGTTTAACTGTACTAATTTAAAAGTCTTCTTACGTAGGAAAAGAAAAGCTCAATTTATATTGCCTAATGTCAATAATGATTAATAAGTAGGTAAGAAGTATGAGTCTGGAAAATGGGAGGGAAACTATTTTAGCCAAAGGACCCCTCAAGTCGTGCTGCATAAAAAGTTACATTGGTTATTCATGCAATAGACATGATTTTATATATATATATATATATATATATATATATATATATATATATATATATATATATGGTATAGTCACATACTTCCTCACATCAATACTAATATTCTAATAGACAGATACTATGATTTTCAACATGTTAAAGAAGACACTGAGGTACAGACTAAAGTTCTGGCTTAAGGTTAACATGTTGCAAATCCAGTATTTGAACTTAGGGAGCTGGCACCAGATTCTACGCTCTTAACCAACAGCCGAGTTCATTCTCATTTGTACAAAATCTCATGTTATGGCATACTTTTTTTTTAAGTAATTGCTTTTTTACTGTTATTTCTTAGTTATTAATTTTATAGAGCTACAATAAAAACATGCATATACAAGCAATAAATACACACCTTTTAATATATATTTTATTGATTTCAGAAAGGAAGGGAGAGGGAGAGAGAGAGAGAGAAACATCAATGATGAGAGAAAATCATTGATCGGTTCCCTTCTGCATGCCCCCACTGGGGACTGAGCCCGCAAACCGGGTATGTGCCCTTGACTGGAATCGAACCTGGGACCCTTCAGTCCACAGGCTGATGCTCTACCCACTGAGCCAAACTGGCCATAGCAATACACATCTTTTAAATATGCAGTGCAATACAATTTTACATGTGTATGCATCCATGTAACTACCATCAAGACGAAGACATTGAACATCTTTCCCAAAATTTCCTTTATACCTTCTTTCTTTTTAGTCCACTGGCACAGGCCTGGCCATTTTCCTGATTTTAATGACATATAGATTAGTTTTTTCATGTTGAATTTCATATAAATAGCATTGTATAGTATGTACTCTTTGTTTTTGCTATTTCAAAAATCACTTTAAACATGAGTGGTCTATATACATGAATTAAACAACTGAAGCTATCAGAATAGACCTAGAAGCAAGGATTCTTATATACCATAAGAATTCCAAATATTGTGTACAGGAAACTCACTTTAAATATAAAAACACAGTTGATTAAAAGTAAAGAGAGATGAAGATATACCATAATAACACTAATCAAAGGAAAGCTGGAGTATCTATATTAACTTCCAATAAAGCAGACTGGAGAGCACAGAAAATTATCAGGGATTAAGAGGAGCATTACATAATGCCACAAGTATCAGTTTTTTCTAATTTACTTTTAACTAATAAAACATGGCTAAGATGATTAAATATCACTCCTGTGGTTGTTACATTATATAATGTCATCTTGCTAGGCTATTCTCTTTTCTGGATAAATGAAGTCCCCGTATTGGGTAGACCAAATGGTGAAGAACTTCAGGCAGCCTCCAGGAATTGTGGGTGGTATCAGGAACTGAGAAGAAAAAAAAAATTCTCAAGTTCTCTTATAATCTCAAGGAACTGAGTGATGTCAACAACCAATTGAATATCAATGAGAACCCTGAGTCTTAGATGAAAACTCAGTCTGGCTAACATTCCAATTGCTGCTTTTTCATAATGTAAGCAAAGTTAAGTTGTGCCCTACTTGTGAGGTAAAGAATTTCTGAGATAACAAACATCCGCTGTTTTAAGCTGTTAAAGTTGTGGTAACTTATTACACAGCAATACAAACTAAATATAATTTGATTCAAGTTTTGGATTGTTGTGGCTAAAGCTCTAACTAAAATCTTGGTTTTTATGGACATATGAGACATCTCTGTTGGGTAGACACATACCCAGGAATGGAATTGCTGGGTCACAGGGATTGACAATATTTACTTTTATAGTTTTGGCTAAATATTTTTCCAAAGTACTTGTACCATTTGATACTCTCACAAACATTGAAAGAGAGGGTCAGATATTTTCTCAAATTTGCCAGTATTTAATATTGATTGTCCTTTTAATTTTAGCCATTCCAGTGAATATACTTTGGTATATTATAATGGTCACGATGATCATTTCTAGCAATACTAGTGACCTGGCATGCAAAATCGCGTGGCCCTGCTCATCCACCTGCAGCTCCGCTTTGACCTCCCAGCCTCTCCACCCAGAGCTTGAGCGCACCTGGCCCTGCCCCAACCCCTCCTAGCTTCTTTGCCCACTTCAAGCCCTGCTGTCTGTCCCGCAAGTCACCTCAGGCTGGTCCCGCCTCCTCTAGGCACCTCCCTGCTGCCAGCCTATCTTCAGAGCAATATGGCAGCTCTGCCCTGTCATGGCACCAGAGGAGAGCGTGGAAGCCTCCTGCCTGCTGAGGAGCTTTGAGCGCTGCTTCCTGACGGTGTGCATGCTGCACTCCTTCCCCTGGCAGGTGGGAGGCGGGCGTGCTGCGTGCAAGTGGAGGGTGGCGAAGGACTGGTGAGGGGGTGCTACGGGCTCTCACCCCTGCCCTCCCTGCCATGGGATGGCCCTGCCTCCTCCAGGCTCCTTCCGGCTTCCACTCCATCTCCAGGAGCCATAAGGTGGCTTCACCCTGCTGCGCACGCAGCCTCCTGCTGAACGGTCGTTACAGTGTGAGGGCGTCATGACCATTAGCATATTAGCTCTATATTATATAGGATTATGAAATTATAAAAGTAACCCTGTATACATGAAAACAACTGGGTTAATATCTATAAATTAGAAATCATAATCTTTACATGCCACAAAATTGTTTTCATTATTTTTCTTCTTAAGATCAGACCTTAGTGAAAATTATGGGAGAAGCAAAAACTCATATCCATATGAACATTTTATATTATTTTATTAATATATTTTTTATTGATTTCAGAGAGGAAGGAAGAGGGAGAGAAAGAAACATCAATGATGAGAGAGAATCATTGATCTGCTGCCTCCTGCATGCCCCCAATTGGGGTTCAAGCCCACAACCCTGGGCATGTGCCCTTCATTGGAATCAAACCTGGGACCTTTCAGTCTACTGGCCGATGCACTTTCCACTATCCACTAAGCCAAACCAGCTAGGGCCATATGAACATTTTAAAAAAGAAAAACAAACAAACAAAAAAACAATGAGTAATAACTTAAAAAATACTAAAGTAATAAAGTTTACAAAACAGCTCACAACAGCATCACAAAAGTTTTGCAATACACTAAAGAGTCTTTAGGATACTGCTTTAATCATGTACATTGAAATTAAGATGTCATTATGCATAAGTGATTAGAACAAAACCTTATTAAAACATTATGCAAGCTGGCATAATACTAAATGCTGTAGTTGTAACTTGTACAATATGTATTATTGCTTATCTTACGTTACTGTTATAAGCTTTGGAGATACAAAGATAAAGAGAAATTAAAAATCCTCCTGCAATAAGCAAGTTTTCTCTTCCTGAAAATGTAGCTTAGCAACTGACCGCACCCTATTGAAAAAGCGAGAAATAGCAACAAATACAAAAATGGCAAAGTATTTCCAGGTAAAACATACAGAAGGAAAAGCATAAATGTCCAGTAGGTGTCTAAGTATTTTAATAGATGACGAGTCTCAGTAATCAGGGAGGGATTAAACTGTACTTTGATACTTTTTATCTATTGGGTCAATAACATTTGTTTATTTTTGCTTCTTTTGCGGGATAATTTACACAAAAAGTGACTTCCATATATGTTCAGAGCCTATTAACCCAAAACTTACACATGTAGGCTGGGAAAACACATGTAATGTGCAAGAAAACATGTATAAGCGAGACATGCATTTCTTTATTAATAAAAACGATTTGGGAAAATTAAATTATCAACAAAAGGAAGAATAATCTGATTCATTATGAGACCAGGAGAGCTGGAAATTGCACTCATATCTTCATGCTCTGTAACATGTTACTCTACTCAACTAATGAGCCCCAGCTCATAACCACTGAATTTTTAGGTAAGTTGTGCAAATTTTCAGACATGCCTAAAAAATTTTTTTCAGCCTGTCTCACGAGGGTTTACAGAGTAAGATATCCAGAGAGATATATTACTGATTTTTATCAATAGTAAAAGCAAAAAAAAAACACCACCACCGAAGTCATCATAACAATAGTCTATCATAATGGTTGTACCCTACACTTAAATGTTCTTAGTATGTGCTCACCATGACTCTGCGTGTGTGTGTGGGGGGAGGGGGGCGTTCATTTAATTATCTCAAGAACCATGTAAAGTAGGTCTCATTTTTTATCCCTATCAACACAGTAGTGAGGAAACTGAAATCCCCTGACTTACTCAAGGTCACAGAGCTAAGGATAGTGAAGTCAGGCTGGTTGGATCTTGTAGCCGTGCTCTCAATCACTCCTCTTTCATTCCTCTTCATCAGGTTTCCTATTAATTCATTGATTTTGAAATGGAATTCTTGGTCTGGAACTACACGGTGTTCCCCTGGACTAGAACTTGGATTCTTTGTCCACCAAAGTCGAAGAATGAATCCACGGACAGAAGGTGGCATAGTAAAGGTGGAGATTTATTAAAGAACAAGTACAGACTCCCACAGGGGGAAAGGGAAAGAGTCCCACAGAATGAACTCCCACGTGGGGAGGGGAAAGGGTCCCACTGAGTTCCTTTTCCCTGTGGCTTATAAAGGCTGCAGATCCTGGTGCCTGGATATCCCCTCTGACTGGTCACTATTCCCTTAGACTGGTTACTATAGTAACTCCTGAGCTCAAAGGTGGAACCTCACATGACACGTGTGAGGTTCTCCCCCTCTCCTTCCTTATTGTTTTTCTGATTCCCTTTGAGCTTTCTTCTTCTCCTTCTAAATGAAGGGCTTCCTTCCCTTTATTTTGTAAATATAGAACTTTTGCTGTTCCCAGACCCCTCGTTCTATGGCAATGTACCTGTTGCAGCTTTTCATCTTCCCTATTCTATAGAAATATACCTTCTGCTGCTCTGAAGCCTTGTGCTTCTTCCATGGTCCTCTTAATTTCTAAAACTTTTAAAATGTTCTAAACCCTGTCTTTTTCACCCCCAAAATTCCTGTTTCAATATGTTTTGCTATCCAGGACAGTGTCACAAATTAATGGTTTGAACTTACATTTGCCCTGTAACTTACATCTCACACCACCCTCTCTATTCTTAAAGCAATCTCTAATTAAAAGGCAGAGAATCTCATACATGAGTAATATGTGAACTGCTTTTTGAGTTAAAAATAAATAAAAAGACAAAGAAATCCCTGGAGATCAATGAATACTTGATTTAATCATTTGTGCTTAATGCTCCAAAATTATGTAAATAAAAAACAAGTGAGAAGCTCCTTATGCTTATAGAACACATAGAATTTTAAAATTGATTAATTACAAATTGAGAGAGACTGCATAAATGGTCCTTCCCACAGTTTTAATCCCACTCCTACCTACACTCTGCTGTGTGACTTGTTCTGCAGTAGAATATGACAAAAGTACAGTGTGATCGTTCTGAATATAGGCCTGGGTGACTCATGTATTTTCACTTTGTCGCTCTTGTATCTCTGCTTTTTTAAAAGAACCTGTTCTAATCTGCTTGATGAATACAGTGAAGCATGGAGCTGAACGAAGTTGCTGCAGCCAGAAGAGAAGATGACCTACCCATGTTTGAGCTCTTAGCAACCCGTAACCAAGTGAGAGCAAGCCTACCTAGCTCAAATCACAAGTAACTCTCAGCTAAAGCACAGAGCTGGAGCAACACAATCCTCATAAGTGTATATTGTTCCATTCCACCTGATTTGGGGGTGGCTAATTTTGTGGCATTATAATGACAATATGTAACAGACACAGAAGTTGATCTCTAGACCTGGAGTGTTGCAATATAAATACAACCACAATTCAATGGCTTCAAGGAGATGAAGGAACTGAGGAGGCCAAAAAGTGGCAAACTATGTTATCTACTGGTGAAATAATTGATAATTTACACTGGCAAAAACTTGGAAAATTGACACTTTACCTAATGAATATAATTTGTAATGATGTGATATTGGAAGTCAATCATCAATGTCATGCTTAAGAGAAAGATTTAAACAAGTCTGGCTTCATATTTGCCTGTTTATGGGTTTTAAGCCCAAAGACTCTCATGCAAAGAACAATAGTTTAAATAAATGTTAAAAATACCAGACATATGCCAAAGCAGTTTCTTCACTGGTACCACTCCTAGGGCAATGGAAACTAAAGAAAAAATAAACAAATGGGACTACATCAAAATAAAAAAAGAAAAGAAACCATCAACAAAACAACAAGAAAACCCACTGTATGGGAAAGCATATTTGCAAATGTTAATACTGATAAAGGTTTAATCTGCAATATTTACAGGGAACTCATACAACTCAATAAAAGGAAGATAAACGAACCAATAAAAAAATGGGCAACGGACCTAAATAGATACTTTTCGAAAGAAGACAGAAGGAAGGCCAAGAGACATATGAAAACATGCTCAAAGTCACTAATTATCTGAGAGATTCAAATCAAAACGACAATGCGGTACCATCTCACACCTGTCAGAATAGCAATCATCAACAAATCAACAAATGACAAGTGCTGGTGAGGATGCGGAGGAAAAGGAACCCTCGTGCACTGCTGGTGGGAATGCAGACTGCGGCAGCCACTGTGGAGAACAGTATGGAGTTTCCTCAAAAAACTAGAAATAGAACTCCCATTTGATGCAGTAATCCCACTTCTAGGAATATATCCTAAGAAACTAGAAACACCAGTCAGAAAGGATATATGCACCCCTATGTTCATAGCAGCACAATTCACCATAGCTAAGATTTGGAAACAGCCTTGGTGCCCGTCAGCAGATGACTGGATCAGAAAACTATGGTACATCTACACAATGGAATGCTATGCTGCTATAAAAAAAGAAGGAATTCTTACCATTTGCAGCAGCCTGGATGGAAATGGAGAGCAGTATGCTAAGTGAAATAAGCCAGTCAATGAAAGAAAAATACCACATGATCTCACTCATTTGTGGATAATAAAGAACATTATAAACTGATGAACAAAAAGATAGATACAGAGGCAGTAAAGCATCAAACAGACTGTTAAATTATAGCAGGAAGGTTGGGGAGGGGTGGGGGATATAAGAGATCAACAGAAGGACTTGTATGCATGCATATAAGCACAACCAATGGACGTAAGACACTGGGGGGTGAGGGCATGTATGGGAGTGGGTGGGGGCAATGGAAAGATATGTACACATGTAATACCTTAATCAATAAAAAATGAAAAAATACATTGGTAATTTAATAATTACTTTGGTAGGATAATCAGACCCAATCTTTACAAAAAGTACCATGGTAGTATGCTAAAAATGGCAGTTTTAGTGAGGTTTCATGGGGAAACCCTATAATTCTCTTGTTTATTTGACAAATATTTACCTTTCTACTGTTGTTCATACCTGCATTGCATTCAATGACTACTCATTGTAATTAATGCTGGACCCTAAAAAATAACTAATAATTTTTCACTGCAGATTTATTATTGATCAGTTTTGCAGTATTGATTGCAATGAGTAGGAATTTGCAAAGGCGGGATCATTTTAGACTGGTGATATTGAACTCCCCTTTGACAGGTTGGAGTAGAGTATGCTATCTGATGAATCATGAATCATACTACTCTTATCTACTTAATGTACAAAACCTTTTATACTATGACCTTGTCAATTTGCTGGAACGCAATCACTTACCAAAAAAAAAAAAAAATGCAAATGTTTGCATAACCATCATTGTGCTATGAGAGACTAACTGGCAGTACTAATTATTTCCCCACCAGATCCCATGCCTTACAAATTCTCAGTCACTCTCACAGAGGCTGAGTGCACATCCATGACTCCTGGCTTTGAGCTTGGACATCTAACAAGCTTTGGACAAAGGGATGTTAATGGAGGTGATATAAGCAGAATCTTCAAGGGGGCTTTTAATATTGGACTTGCCCTGCTATGCTTCTGCCTTGCATTTGAAACAGAAATTTGGGGGGTGAAATAAGACACATTTAGGAAATTTTGGAAATTAAGGGACCATGGAGGAAGCACAGGGCTGCAGAGCAGCAGAAGGTATATTTTCATAGAATGGGGGAGCTGCAACAGGTACATTTCCATAGAATGTGGGAGCTGGAAACAGCAAAAGGTCTATATTTATAAAATAAAGAGAAGGAAGCCCTTCATCCAGGAGAGGAAGAAAGGAGAGGAATAGGAAAACAAATGGGAAGGAGGAGGTGTGGGGAGGAGAACCTCACATGTCCCATGTGAGACTCAACCTTTGAGCCCAGGAGTTACTATAGTAACCCATCTAAGGGAATAGTGACCAATCCGAGGGGATATCCAGGCAGCAGGATCTGCAGCCTTTATACGCCATTGGGAAGAGGAACTCAGTGGGACCCTTGCCCCCTCCTTACTTGGGAGTCCGTTCTGTGGCACTCTTTCCCCCTCCCCACGTGGGAGTCTATTCTGTGGTACTCTTTCCCTCTCCCCTTGTGGGAGACTGTACTTGTTCATCAGTAAATCTCCACCTTTGCTATACCACCTTCTGTCAGTAGATTCATTCTTCATTTCCGGCGGACAAAGAATCAGGGTTCCAGTCCAAAAATTCCGTACCACATTCATCAGCAGATGCCCTTTCACCTTGAGACCCAGAATGAACACAAGTGGAACAAAGGTGCTCTAGCTGACCCGTAGACAGGTAAGAAATAGATGTTTAATTTTGAATGCCACTGAGTTATGGTGGCATTATTCTTTATTACACAGCAATAGCTTATTAATATAGCAGTAAGCTAGGCAATTCAGAATACAATTCAGTTAATTGTTGTAGCTTATCATCCAGATTGAAAAATTATTTGAGTGTAGAGTTTCCCACCCCTAACCAAGTATAAGTTTCTAGATGCTTTTTTTTTTTAAGTTTGTAGATTCTTAATGGTGGTTACAGAGTATCAGTTTATAAACATCATATTGATCGCTCCTGAATTAAGTATATCTGAGCATATTTTAATATTTCACACCTTGAAAAAGCTTATGAAACTAATGCTAGTGTTGGCTAATGACTCTTGTAATGGAGGGATGGATTACATGAGTAGATGAATGGATGATACTAATGAATGGTGGGTGTAAATATTTCTCTCTTTTCCGCATCCACTTTGGCTAGAGAGGGGTCCAGTTCCTGAGTAGGGGCTGCTGGTCATTGAGAAAATGAAAGAGACAGACATAGAGACAGAAGGAAAAAGCTGGGGCAGGGTGGGACCACTGTCCTCTAATGGAGAGACAGGGACCCAGAGCCAATACAGCGTGTTTATTTTATACAGCAAAAACCAGGACGTTTTACTAAAGTCAAGATAAAGGAGATTATGTACATTCTTGGGTGGTCCCGAGTCATATTCATTCCTGGTGCTTGGCTGGATTTAGATAATGAAACCCACCCCCTGGCGCCTGAGCTAAAAGTCAAGCTGACAACAATCCTGCCTCTGGCAAGGTGTGTTTCCAGGACTTGGCTCTGCCAATGCTACTGGATTCAGCTGACAATAATTAAAGAAATGCTCATGTGCCTTCCCAGGTGCTCTCTACAGGTGGGTCTATTTTTTCCCACTTAGCCAGAGACAAGGTGAAGATGAAAAATGTATTGCAAGGTATTCAGAGAGCATGAAAACAATACACCACTAAGAAATGCATTCAAACTGTACATTTGTGCATATTTTCTTTTATGTTCCCCAAGAAGATTTCATGATTTATTCCTCCTGATCAGGGATTCAGTTTATCAAATAAATTTAGGCTTTTCTTTTTAAATGCATCCATGTATTCTACAAGGGTTTATAGAGTGGTCAGTGACATCTTTTGTGGGGCTGGGTTTTATGTTATATTGTATCTGTTCTAATCTTTTCAATATCCATCTAGACCCTTATCATCCAGAGCTCAGGAGCTAGAAGATACTTTTGGAAATTAGCGTGCTTAAGAAATGTGGCATTACTTAAATTGTGCTGAATTGTCTCAAATGGAGTTGAATGAAATTGGACATATTTTGGAACAGTTACTACCCACTATGAGTAGAATAGAGGACAGAGACTGGATAAGAATGTAAAAGAAAACTGGAATTAAAGAAAGCTGAATGCTTAAGTACTTTGGTATTTTATCCTAGAGGCAAAGACTCACCAAATATTGTCATAAACCAGAATATGTAAGTTTAAACACAAACCAGCAAGCAATCAAACAAACAAAAATACTAGTGGATCTTGTTTAACAGGAATGTGGCAAAGTTGCTTATCAAACTGGCAACAATATTCACCAATATTGGGACAGGTAAAGGATTAAGAGCAGGAGCACAGTTTTGTAAAAAAATTACTGAATAGGAAATGGTGTTGGCTTTTTAGATTAATATCGTTCAAGATGTCTTTAAAAACAAGTGGCATATTTAACCCAGATAATTTAAGGCAAGTGATAAGAGAGCTCTGTACAAATGTGTGTAAACAATTCAAAGAAACCAATAAGGCCCAACTGGCATGGCTCAGTGGTTAAGCATCGACCTATGAACCAGGAAGTCACAGTTCTCTTCCTGGTCAGGGTACATGCCCGAGTTGTGGGCTTGATCCTTAGTGTGCGGCATGCAGGAGGCAGCCAATCAATGATTCTCTCTCATCATTGATGTTTCTATCTCTCCCTCAGGCTTCCTCTCTGAAATCAATAAAAATATATTAAATTTTTTTTAAGAAAGGAAAAAAAAAAAAGCCAGTAAGTAGCAATGCAGGCCCTAGCAGCCAGGCACAGTGGGAGGTGTGGTGAAGGTTCAGAGGGTTGTAAGGACTGAAGCATACACAGGTTGACTATGTGAGGAATAAGCTATAGTCTCCAAGGAACACAGTCAACCCTTAGCCACCTGACTCTGTCCTCCCCGAAGCTGCTTCTCATTTGTTGAATCCCGCCAGAAGCTACAGTGAGATGGGACCGCTGACACAGTGATTACAGGACAATCTCCTGGGATCAGAGCAAAATGAAAAAGAGCAGAGAGAGGATCTGAAGTGTCAAATGAAAAGTATCATGCACGCTATCTTTAGATACAGACACCGTGAAATACCCACGGGTGTGTGGGAAATGTATCAAAGTTGCACTTTTCTCTCAGCCAGATGGCAATCACTGAATTCTGTGTTTCCTTTGCATGACTTTTGTCTCTAAAAACAAAAACACACACAAAAAAACAAAGATTATGGATGAGGAATCTCTTCTCTCCAGCCATTCTACCCAATTTCAAACTTTGGTACTAAGCCTTGACCATAACTGAGATCAGCAAACCAGATTAGAAAACTTTCTGTAACCTTCCTCACTATGCCTCTGGTGGGGAGGAGGGGGGGGGGCTACTTTCTTAAGTTATTAATTTGCTCTATTATATCAAAGGATAGATCAAAGACTTATAAAGGTTTCAGAAAATAATTTGGATTTAAACACACACACACACACACACACACACACACAACTTGGTAGAGACAATAGGGAGGAATGTTATCCTTCAGCCTGTGGAATGATGACTTGTGACTAGTTTTAGACTAGGTCTGTTTTTGCATATCATAGCATTCCTCAAAGAGTAAACACCCTGAGGATAAATATGGTATTTTAACTGAGAGTCTGTCCTGTCATTCCACACTTAGAAAAAGTGACAGCCTGGAGTAATTATCAGTTTTCTAGGGAGGGAGGGAACTTCATTCTGTTCAAAGTTTATTAGGAGTGAAACTTAACACACAGGTTCCTTCTTTCCATGTACATTGTAAGCTCCTGCAGAGATGTGACTAGGTCTAACAGTTGGAATTCCACTAATTAGGTGTAGCATTTTTGTTAAGCCCCTACACTCTTAGGGCATCAAAGGGACTCTACAGTGTATAATATTGATCTGGAACTAGATGGGTCAGAGTATGAATCCCATCTCTTCCATTTCCCAGTTGGTTGATTTAGAACAGATTATTTAATCTCTCTTACCCCAGCTCTTCATCTGTAAAAATAAAGGACATGATACTGATAACCTCATATTGGATTAAATAATACATGGAAAATGTCTAATGCCGTAGCTCTCCTACAGATTTCGCTCAGTAAACGTTATCCACAGATGGCTGCAAAATGTGACAGTAAATACCTCTTCTACATCCATAAGCTGCCTTGTGTGAAACATACACTTCTGTACCAGTACATGAAATATCAAAAGTATTATGGATAACTATACATATTTTTTGCTAATTTTCATCTCTTAATTGGTAATTAAGACATATAACTATTTAATTTAGGAAAAATTTGCTTGATATTATCTATACTAATAAAAGCCTAGGTGGCCCTCACACCCTCGTGCAATGCCCTCATGTCATCACAAGATGGCTGCCCCCACATCATCACAAGATGGCCACCACAGGATGGCTAGCAGGGGAGGGCAGTTAGGAGGGACCAGGCTGGCAGGGGAAGGCAGTTTGGGGGGACCAGGGTGGCAGGGGAGGGCAGTTGGGGGAGACCAGGCCTGCAGGGGAGGGCAGTTGGGGCAATCAGGCCAGCAGGGGAGCAGTTAGGCATCAATCAGGCTGGCAGGGGAGCGGTTAGGGGGCAATCAGGCAGGCAGGCAGGTGAGTGGTTAGGAGCCAGTAGTCCTGGATTGTGAGAGGGATGTCCAACTGCTGGTTTAGGCCCGATCCCTGTGGCAGTCGGACATCCCCCGTGAGGTCCCAGATTGGAGAGGGTACAGGCTGGGCTGAGGGACACTCCCTGTGCACAAATTTTGTGCACTGGGCCTTAAGTATTTTATGTAACATAATGTTTACCAACTCTAATTGTACATCATTTGCTAATTCTTACAAATTTTATAATCATGCAACATTGATAACATAGTATTATCATACCGCCATCATTTCATAAAGCACTCTCATTCTATTTTGCAATCAATCCAATTCCCATCACTCCAACTTGAAAAAAAATAGATCTGGTTTCTGTAGTTCTTAATTTTCTAAAAATTTATATAAATAAAATAATACAAAACTTAGTCTATAGTTTCAGATTTCTCTCATGTAACATGATTTTTAAAATATTTATTTATGCTACTGTGTGTATTAGAAGTGAGGGGATTTTTTTGTTTATTTGTTTTTTTTTACTTCTAAGTAGTATTTAGTTATATGAATATGGTACATTTTGTTTATCCTTTTCAGGGGCATTTGATTTATTAATATTTTTTATGAGCATAAATAATGCTGCTATGAACATTCATGTACAAGTATTTGTAGAGGTATATATGAGGTGATATTTATCTTTATTGTGGAAACATTGGCATTATGAAAAATGTTCAACATATATAAAAATAATACTACAACAAAACTCCATGAATCCATTAGACAGCTTTAACCATTTCACTTCTGTATCAACTTTTTTGTCTATACTTTTGTATACTTCTTACCCTTCCTGTTGGATTAGTTTTAGATAGCTTCAATAAAGTTTTTCATTCATAACTACTTAGTATCTTTAAAATATAACTCATTCTTAAATATAATCATTAATTATTAAAACTAAAAAATTAGGCATCCAATATCCATCAAGTTTTTTTTATTTATGTAGACTGTATATTAAGTCTCTTTTGAAAATAATTTATAAAGCTATTTCTACATGACTTTGTGGCTCCTGAAAAAATAAAGCAGATGCTTTATAAGACCCTATCCTATAATAAAAGCCTAATATGCTAAGTGTTCATTCATCTGTTCAACCAATCAAAGCATAATATGCTAATAATATGCTAAGGCCACTCAACCACTCGCTATGACATGCACTGACCACCAGGGGGCAGATGCTCCTACAAGTAGTTTAGTTTCCTGCTGGGGTTTGGCTGGTTGGGACTGAGATGGGCTGGACATGCCCTGGAGCCCTCTCGCAGTCCTTCCCTAGCTGTCTAACCTCCTGCGTCCCTCCCTGGCCCCAATTGTGCACCAGTAGGGTCCCTCGGCCTGGTCTGTGCCCTCTCACAATCCAGGACCCTGCAGGGGATGTTGGAGAGCTAGTTTTGGCCTGATCCTGCAGGCCAGGCCGAGGGACCCCACTGTGCACGCATTTGTGCACCTGGCCTCTAGTTCTATAAAATAAAAAAGCTAGCGACCATAAGCATAATGACCACTCGACTAGTTGCCATGAGATGCATTGACCGCCTCTTGGTCCCTCTCCCACCCAGCCCGCAGGCTCTGATTGCAGCATGATGAATGGGGAACCACAGTGAACGGAGGTGAGTGGCAGTGGGGCAAGACTGGCAAGTGGGCGGAACGCCGACCTCTTGGTCCCCCCCCTGCTCAGCCCGCAGGCTATGTGGGACTGGAGCCATGCTGTGATTGGGGAACCATGGCAAATTGGGGGTGGTGGGGTGGCGATGGGGTGAGACTGGGGACTGGCAAGTATGCAGAAGATGGCCTTGATCACAGGCAACACCTAGGGACCCTACCAGTACACTATTTCATGCGCTGGGCCTCTAGTTTACTATATACTTGAGGATGGTAAATTCAATTGCCAATGAAAGTTACCACTATAACCTGGTATTCTCCATTACAAAAAAAATAATAAAACCTGTTCAAGGTATTATTTTACTATATATCATCCAAGTCCCATCAGACTCTATAAAGATTAACATAACTTGGCATGTTTGCAAACTTATTTTATACACTGAGCAATGCTTTTTCTGTCTTTCATATACTACTCATTGCATGCATTCCAGTTCTCTTCTGTTTTGTTTTGTTTTTTTGCCAAACATTCCATTTGATCAATGAGCCAAAGTATACTGTAACTGATGAACTACAAGTCTATCCACTATATCGCTGGTAAAATCTAAGTCAGCATGAAGCGTCTACTCAAGTGCAAGGATTAACATGACATAATGCTGAGTACAGCCTCTTCCAAGTAAAATACCTGAAGAGCAAAATTAAATCCATGGAACGATATTGATTTCCCAAAACAGCAACAACAAAAAACAGGCAACCCCATTTTAGTTTTTGCTTAGTACATACTACAACATTTATTTAATTGAAATAATGCTTAATTGATTTTAATTGTTGTGAATTGCAATTTTTTGAAGTCTTTCTGCAGAGAATTCTGTTACAAAGGGCAGAATATATATATATATATATATATATATATATATTCATGTAAGTGTGTGTATAATTCTTAATAATCAAATAAGACTCTGCAAAGTGAGCACATGTTATCTTGTTTTTAAAAACTATGGTCTTCCCACAGTGAGTTATTAATAATCTAGTCTTGCTAATTGCTTTTTCAAAAACTTCAGTTCTGATTAACCTCATATGCTCAGTATGTTTTTCCTTTTTTACTTCTATAAATATTCTCTTACTGGATACTTATTAATTCCTTTGATGGTCTTTAATTTCATTAATTTCTTATTTTATTCTGGAATAGTAAATTCCAAAGTCACTTTGGACTAGCTGTTAAAAACAACTTTAAGGTCATGATTAAAGGTGGCAAGTTTAAATTATTTAAAATAATTTTTGAGTAAAATTAATTCTCTTTCAAAACATAACATTCATAAAAGTTTGGCCTTTATTATTTGAATTAAGGAAAAGCTCTGTTTATATATATGTGTTATAGGGCTTTGCTTTAAATCCTATAAAAGTAGATTTAACTAGAATTTTTGATAAAATGGCTATATTTGGAAATATATTTCTTGGCAACTACAACAATTAGAACTCACCTTTTTAATGTCATGCTTCAAGATTTTTATATATACTTTATAGCTCTAAAGACCTAAATACTATGCTCAAATGAAAGACAGAGAAAAATAAATTAGGCCATGTCTAAATCAAATATTTTTAGGCAATTCAATTTTTATCCAGTAGTATACATGATTAGGCTGGCAATTTTAAAATTAATGCCAAGAAAATGATATTATTTGAGAAACTAAATTATGTTGTTGATTCAGATATATATTTCTTAAATCTGCCAACATCAAGAATATGCATTCTTTTTTTAAAAATTGATTTCAGAGAGGAAGGGACAGGGAGAGATAGATAGAAACATAAATGATGAGCGAGAATCGTTGATTATCTGCCTCCTGCACGCCCTACACTGGGAATGGAGCCGCCAGCCCAGGCATGTGCCCTTGGACAGAACAAACCTGGGACCCTTCAATCTGCAGGCCAACGCTCTATCCACTGAGCCAGACTGGTTAGGGCTGCATTCTTTTTAAAAATATATATATATATTTTGTTATTGATTTCAGAGAGGAATGGGGCGGGGTGGGGGAGAGCAAGATAGAAACATCAGTGATGAGAGAGAATTATTGTTCAGTACCTCCTGCACGGCCTTCTAGGGATCCAGCCCACAACCCGGGCATGTGCCCTGACCAGGAATCAAACCATGACCTCCTGGTTCATTGGTTGACTCTCAACCACTGAGCCATGCCAGCTGGGCTGCATTCTTTATTAAAAAAAAAAAAAAAAAAGCAAATTATTCAGTACTTTAGAATGTCTCTTATGTGCTTTTGCTTTTTAATTTTATTGCCATTTTTTTGATTCTGGGTATTATTCATTTCAAAAAATACATATCAAGTGGCAAATAGACTACATAATTATGTATATGGGGTAATGACCACACCTAAGATTCTTATACCATTTTTTATAATCACAGTATTTACATATATTGGCCATGTAAATGGAATTTTATTGGACATAATAAAATCCACAATAAAAACAAATCTATCTTTCTAAAGTTTAGTTCCTTCTTTAAAATAAAATAAAAAGAATTTCTATCTGTTTTCTAAGACACCCAGTAATTAGGAGGGCTTTGTGATTTATCCACACAGGAACCTTTTTCAGAATAAAGGATGCCATAATTAAATATTATCCTAGAAAAAGGGGTGTAAACTGGGATTGTTTCAAGTAAAACAGTACCTATAATGATTAAGTTAACAACAACAGGCTGCTTGTGAACTTATGTACAGTCATTTCAGGAACTTAGTGTTCCCATAAAACGTTGCTAGATTGGTCAAACTTCAGAGTGGCAAATAGTTGAAACTCAGTAAAACCGGGCATTCCATGAACAAACGTTTATAATGGCTTGTTATTTCCTGCACCTTGGGTCCAAAATATTTTCTTTAAGTCTTGAACTTTTTTATTTCTCCAGATTCTTGAGCATTCCAACAGGTGGTACTGTTACCACAGTCCGTCAGAGTGCTTGGGAGTCTCCCCCATTGGTCAAGATGACTGGAGGGGTGCTTAAACTCAGCACAGTCAAAAACTAAAAATATGGTTGAATAAAAAACAAAAACAGGGAGGAAGGGCTTGAGCAGGAAGAGAGATTGGACTTTGAGTTGGGAGTCCCCCATTCTCCCAGGCTCCTGAATAAAACCTCTTTCCTTTTGCAACAGCTCATGAGTTTGGATTTCATTGAGACAAGCAGCCGAACCTCCTTTTGTTGTCGGGTTACAGTATTAATTAGGTAAGTAGAATGGAGGTAGCTGAGACATGTGTGTTTCCTCCATTCACAGAGTGGGAGGCAGCATCTGCTCCCTGAGACTCAAGGTCTCCTGCCCAGTCATGAAAAATTATTTATTGTGTCCTTTATAACAAAGCTGGTTCTCATCTGGCTATGTTTGTTGGCTTCTTTAGGATGGAAGTCCCTCCAGGAGCATTAGTACTAACACTGAGTTAATAAGAAACCCCAATTCCAAGAACTCCTGATCAATACTAATGAGAATAATTTATAAGTCAAACAACTACAAATTACACACCTCTCCCTCCTTATGATTTTGTGTGGATAGAAAGTGACCAAATAACTAAGTAACACTTACAAGGAAGGGACTAGATCATTTTTATTTGATTTATATTGTCATTATAGGTTTTTATTGTATAATAGGGGCCCAGTGCACAAATTTGTGCACCTTGAAAGAAACTGTGGGCTGTGAGGCTGCAGTGGGCACATGGGCAGGTCTCGGCACATCCTCTGTGCCCCCGCCCAGCCCCTCCCACTGTGGACCCTGGTCCCCTCTCTGCTGGCAGCCCTGCTCCTACCACCCCGACTCCCACGCACTGACAGCACTGGCCCTGCTTGCACCTGCTGATGGCATGGAGCGATTGGGGATGTCGCTTTCAGTGGGCTCAAGCAGCGGCTGCTGCTCTGATTGCCCCTCAGGAGTAGGGGGAGGCAGAGAAGCCCTCAGGGGCAATCAGGGCTGGCAGCCGCCGCTCACACCAGCTGACAGTGCAGAGCAATTGGGACTGGTGCCTGGCAACAGCAGTGGGTGCGAGCACCAGGCAGGACTGCGGGGCATGGGAGCAAAGAATTTTCAGTAACCATCAGAGGCTCGCCCCGATGACAGCAGCTGGCTCCCCACCTTGGTCTAGAACCCCTGCTCTCCTGCTCCACCATCCCCCTGCAGCCGACGCCCGCCTGCTGCTGACACCTGCCGTGTTCCACTCGTGCTCCCTGGTGGTCAGCACACATCATAGTGACCAGTTGTTCAGTTGTTCTGCTGTTTGGTCTATTTGCATATTAGGGTTTTAAATATATAGATAATTAATTTGTCTATAGATTTCTAAAAGACATGATGTTGAAGGACTATGTTGAAAGAGAAATATCAGATATTAAACCATTTAAATATCTATTTCTTGATCAGATGCTCAACAACTATGCCCAAAGTTTACTATCTTGGTGACATTTTATTTGCTATGAATCAAAGGGCTCATGTGCCTCTAGATGTAGAGATGAGAAGAATAAGAGTGCCATGTTAGCATAGTGTTGATACTTACATATTTCATTTGCCAACTTAAGTCTAATCTGAACAATAACAGGGTCTCTGTGCCCTAGCTGGTTTGGCTCATGGATAGTGTCAGCTTGTGGACCTAAGGGCCCAGAGTTTGATTCCAGTTAAGGCAATCTACCTCATTTGCAGGCTCCAACCTGGCCCAGGCCCTGGTCAGGGCTCTAGAAGGAGACAACCAATCGATGTGTTTCTCTCACATGGATGTTTCTCTCTGTCTTTCCTTCTCTCTTCCACTTTCTCTAAAATTCAATGGAAAATTATTCTGGAGTAAGAATTAACAAAAAACAAAAAAGTTCTCTGGCTTTTAAAGTGGTTCATTTGGACGTGTCTATTAACCTTAATTTTATCTCATGATTGTAGTCTACTGAACGCTTGGCAATCTACATGCCAGGAGGCTGCTTCTCTGCATTTCTTCAAAATCTTGAGGATCCACCTCCTAAGAAATCAGCATCAACTTCAAGTGACTCCTTATTTTCAAGTCTTGTGCAGACAAGAGACACAGTGCTTTCATATTCTGGTTTTGGAAAGGCAATCCATGTGTCAAAAATATGTCTTCTGGAAAGGTACTATTGGCTTCTTTAGTCAAATACATTGCTGTGAAACTAACCTATTAAAAAGTAACATACAATTCACTAAGAACTATATCAACACATCAAGATCCTCTTTCAATAAGGAAAATGTCTTAAATTTTTGTTTCACAGTATTGCATAACATGCTTCATGAATAAAAGTTTCAGTAATTATTGATTGCAAATAGGGATGGATGGCTGAATATAGCTTACACAATTAACAAATACCTTTTGGGAGAATATTTAAGTAAAAACTAATTTTATTATAAAACTAGAGGCCCAGTGCATGAAATCTGCGCAAGGGCTTCAGCCCTTGCAACCCTGGCTTCATCTAGAAGGTCATCTGGAAGGACATTTGGAAGGGCATTTGGTCTAATTAGCATATTATGCTTTTATTATTATAGATACTCTAATTTTTTGAAAAGTATAACAGTGTATTTTTTTAAAATATTTTTATTGATTTCAGAGAGGAAGAGAGAGGGAGATAGAAATATCAGTGATGAGAAAGAATCTTTGATCGACTGCCTTCTGCACTCCCCACACTGGGTATGGAACCCACAATCCAGGCATGTGCCCTGACCAGGAATTGAACCGCGATCTCCTGGTTCATAGGTCATGCTCAACCACTGAGCCATGTCAGCTGGGCTAACAATGTATTTTTTTAAAGTATTAGGATTTTTCATGATTTACATATTTTATGGGTACACTAAGTATGAATGTATGAATGTGTATGTGTATTTGAGGATCTCTGAAAAAGCCTGGTTGGTTGAAAGAGATAAAGAATAACTTCAGGTTGTGCTGCTAAAATATGCACATGCATTTATTACTCTGAGATGTGTTTTTATACTCCTTTGACTTCAACTAAAATAAAAGTCTATGTTGCAGAAAAGGGAAAGTAGAATGAATACATTCATTTTTAATGAGAAGTGCTGTAATGGTCATATAGGAACAAAAACACGAAACTTTGTGTTGGAAGATTATGAATTAAATTCCATATCACCAGCTACCCGCTTTTTCATCTAAGACAAGTTCTGTAACCTCTGCAAGCTCATGTACCTCCTTTGTAAAATGTGAATGTGTTGGGCGTTCTCAATTTGCCTGTGCATATCTACGCTCCATCTCTCTTCCCGCTCTGTGCCTTGGGAGGTTGATTATTATGGAATGAACCAACCAAAAACCTTGGCCTTCTGACATTCACTTGGCTTCAGTGAAGCAGGTACAAGCAAAGGGCAATAATAGAAGTTCAATACTTATGCCCTGGGTCCTCTCTGTGCCAGGCTACAGATTGACAATGCTGAATTTTTTCCAGGATGTTCTCTCCTATAGCGACAAGCCTTGCTGAGTGCTGATAACCATCCTTTCACTTACAGATCTAGTGACAATGACCTGGGTTCCTTCACTCTCTCTTGTGAGTTTTTCTTAAATATAGTTCTACCTGTGCAAGTTATTCATTTTCCCCTTTGACTATGGAATTGTCTGCTGGACCCATACTTATGTGGAGGGTAAATAAAATCCCAGCAACATATGGTTGTTGGATGGATTGAATGGTATACGTGTGAAGACGGGTAAGAGTATTAGTCATCACATAAGCATTAGTTGGAATAATCTAGGTCATATACCTCTGAGTCTGGATTCAAAGTGCATGCCTGACTGTTCTGTTGAAGCAACATCAGCAGAGCCTTCCTGATTGAAAGGAGCTAGTCTGCTTTCAGCATTTTAAACTCCAGCTTCTGCCAGCCTCAACAGTTTTCTCAAGACACACAACTCTCTGAACAGTTATTATTAAGGTGCATAAGGAGCATTTCGCCCACTCCTGTAGTTTGGAATGGTGCTCCTTAGCAACACTCAGGTTTTAAGGTTGCTCTGTCTAACAGTTGGCAAGTATGTGAATTTTCTAAGATGTCTTTCAGGAAAGTGACAATTGCAATGTTGTTAGGAAAGAAAAGGATCAGCATTGCTGACATGATGACAGTGCCTCAGTTGCGGGATAACAAAGGTGTCAAGAACCTGAAAATGGTTAGGAATTCTTGACATTTTTCTACAGGGCAAAGGGATCTCATATCACACGTTGCAGAAGTAATAGTCAATGCAAAACAAATGATGCCTAGGGATGTTCTATTCATTTAAAACTCTTGATTAGGGAAAAGTAAGAAGTATGACATACTAAGCTCAAATGTTAGAATAAAGAAGAATACCCCTCTCCCCCACCCCATCAATCTGCCTGTACTGTGGTACAATGTTAAAGTGAAAACATCATAAGAACTCCATTCTAAAAACAAAGTTTTCAGTCACAGATCAATTGAAGCTCAGTGGATGGTCTTGGGCGCTTGTGATGGTTAATTTTTATGTGTCACCTTGACTGGCCTAAAGAATGACAAGATTGCTGATAAAAACCAACTCTGGATATGTCTGTAAGAGTGTTTCTGGAGCAGATTAGCCTTTTAATCAGCAGAGTAAAGAAGATTGCTTTCACCAATGTGGGAAGGCATCATCCGGTCTTTTGAGGGTTCAAATAGAACAAAAAGGGTGAATGTATTCTCTTTGCTTGAGCAGAGGTATTCATCTTCTGCTATGGGACATTGGCATTTCTGGGTCTCGCTCAGGCTTTCAGACCAGGACGTATGCCATCAGCCCCAAATTTTCAGGCCTTTAAAATCATACTTACAATATTGGGTCCCGTTGGTTCTCAGGTCATTGGATTCAGACCGAATAAGATCACCAGGTCCCCTGGTTCTTCACATTGCATATGGCAGATCTTGGGACTTCTTGGCATCTGTAATTGCATGGCCCAACTCTTATAATAAATATCCTCTTAGATATTTCCTATTGGTTTAGTTTCTCTGGAGAACGCTGATTAATACAGGCACATCATTATCCAATATAGGTCTCATTATAGTAAAGCATAAGATGAGAGTAAATAATTATGACCTTATCCACATTATGCATGAGATTGATGGGAGAAATAAATCAACATACCTGCAACAATTATGATGTCTCATTGTGGACAAATTGCTTAACCTGTCTAGAATCAGTTTATTTATCTATAAAAGGAGAAGTATATACTGGAGTCAAGTTTTCCAAGCTGGTCCTTAAAACCAGTAGGGTCTTTCAAAGGTTATAATGACAGGTAGGTATTAGAGTTACTAGGAGGATCACCTTGTAAGTTATATGAATGTCTACCACCATGCTGAATATAATATTGAATGTCAACTGCATTTGAAAAATTAAAAAAAAATAAAGAAAAAGGTAAAAAGATCCTAACTTAACTGTAAAGTAGATTTTCTTTTGAAATTATATCATCTCAGTGTAGAAGCTTATAACATTGAAAGTAGTGAAATATATCTTAATTAGCCATTTAAATTGGGTAGTCTGGCCTATACCACTGAGTTCATGAACTTGGATCTGAGATGTGTACAACCCAACAGAGCCAGTCTTAAAAGTATATGATGACATTGATAGATCTAGGAGATCTATCCAAATTGAAAAAAAAAAGTTACAAGGATTAAACATGAGAGAAACAATGCAGATTTTGAATTAAGCAAGTACATGCTCACTACATGGTGGAAAATATTTTGTAATGCCTGAAGTACAAACAGATTCAGAATATTATCATGCTCCTTCCAACTCCAAAATGTTAAGGTTTTTTGTTTTGTTTTGTTTTAATGGATGCATAACTAAGAAAAAAAATCAGAAGTGTGACACACATGGGCAAGCCCATCTGATCAGGATCATTTTTCCTTTTTATCAAAAATGTTTAAACCAGGAAGCTACTTTATATTATGCACTTTGGATTTTGCCTTCCAATTTCCTAAATATTTCTCTAAATTAAAGGTTATTCTATTTGCAAGAATAACATTTCTCAATAATACATTAAAAATAAAACAAAACAGACATCATTTTGAAGTTCCTCTACGAAGTGTTGTTCTACCATTTGAGAATGTAGAATCTCTATGGATGGGTTAAATTGTTCAAGTTTAAAGAGCTAGGAAGTGGTGTATTATAATTTAAATCCACATACTCTGTTCCCAAATCTCCCTTCAAACCACTACTATATGTTGCTATTCAAATATAATACTTTATTTAGGATGAAGATAATAACAAAACACATGTGAACACACACACACACACACACACACACACACACACAGAGAGAGAGCTTACTCTCCTTTGAATATATCTTTCTCTTTCATTTACTAAAAGATTTTCCACTTCCTCTTCCCATATGTGAATTATTTATAAATACACATATTTGCACATATTTTCCCTACTCTGACTAAGGCTACTTTATATTAGAATTAAAGTAGTATGATAACTGATATAAAGCTATACTGAATATGTAAAATATAAATTTAAATAATAAAATAAATGCTTTTAAACTTGTCACCCAACAGGAATTATAATATTGCCAATTCTCTAATCTGTCCAGCTGCTTGCCACCATAAGACAGATAACCAATAATCAGAATTGTTATTCACTAGACTTGAATGTTTTTTTATTTTATAATAAATATATGTCTGTATTCCTAAAAATATATTGCCTCATTAGAGCTTCATTAAAATATAGTATCATTCTCTAGTTATCATTATGTTTCTTCAATTCATGCATGCTGTTTCATGGTTCTTTTCTTTTCACTTTTGTGTAATACTCCATTAGGCCAGGGTTTAGCAAGCTTTTTCTGTAAGTACATATATAGGAAATATATTTGGCTTTGTAGAGCATATCAAACTCTGCTGTGATATAGGAGAAGCTACCATACACAATATATAAACCAATGAGTATGGCTGTTTCACTAAAATATGATTTACTGAAACAGGAGGCTCGCCCTCTTTAGCTCATGGGCCATAGTTTGCCAGTCCCCGCATTACATGAATATAGCCAGATTTACCAATCTGTCCTCCAGTCTAGAGACACTTCTGTTGTTTCTAGTTAACTATCATAAATGATGCTTGCTTTGGACATTTTACCATGTTTCCTGGCAAAAATGTGCATGCTTGGAAATAAAATTTCTAAATTTTGGTTTTGCATATTTTAAAAGATAAAGACATATTTTTCCCAGAGCGATTTTTAGCAATTTTCTATCTCACTAGAATGTATAAAAGTCTCTGTTGATCCACACCCTTGCCAAAATTTGGTATTGTTAGCTATCTTACTTTTTGCTTATCTAGTAAATATAAAATTGTATCATATTGTGATGTGTATGCATTTCCATAATATCAATAAAAATGATGGCTTCAGTTCTTTGAAGAGACATCTATTCTTTTGTTTCTTTAAAATGCCTATACTTGTCTTTTGCCTATTTTTATATTTGATTTTTCCTTTTTTTTCTACTGGGTAAAACTATTCTTGAAAGTGATTACAAATGTTTTTCAAATATCTTGCTCTAGTTTGTGGATTGTCTTATTTTCTTTATTATTCATTTCAATAAGCAGCTTTTGATATTTTAGTTTATTCATGCAATCCTTTTTTGGCTTTGGATAGTATACTTTATGAGAACACAGTCATTAAGGTAGTTAATATTGCTTTCAAATTTGCTTTTAAGTTTATTTATTAAAAATTTTTAAATTAATTAAGGTATTACATATGTGTCCTTATCCCCTCATTCCCCCTTCCCCAACTCCCCACTCTTGGCCTCACCCCCCTGGTGTCTGTGTCCATTGGTTAGGCTTATATGCATGCATACAAGTCCTTTGGTTGATCTCTCCCCTTTATCCCCACCCTCCCCTACCTTCCCTCTGAGGTTTCATGGTCTGGTTCATGCTTCTCTGTCTCTGTATCTGTTTTTGTTCATCAGTTTATGTTGTTCATTATATTCCACAAATGAGTGAGATCATGTGATATTTATCTTTCTCTGCCTGGCTTATTTCGCTTAGCATAATGCTCTCCAGTTCCATACATGCTGTTGCAAATGGTAAGAATTTCTTCTTTTTTACCGCAACATAGTATTCCATTGTGTAGATGTACCACAGTTTTTTAATCCACACATCTGCTGATGGGCACTTAGGCTGTTTCCAAATCTTAGCTATGGCAAATTGTGCTGCTGTGAACGTAGGGGTGCATATATCCTTTCTGATCGGTGTTTCTAGTTTCTTGGGATATATTACTAGAAGTGGGATCCCTGGGTCAAATAGGAGTTCCATTTTTAGTTTTTTGAGGAAACTCCATACTGCTTTAAATCTTTAATCCATCTGAAATTGGTATTTATCATTTCTATCTATGTCTTCTGGGTATGGTAAAAAAAAAAATGCAATCTCAGATTAAAACCTCAGTTGAATATCCACCACCATTGTCCTACCACCTTTATTTTATAGATCACTTCTTTCTCAATCAAAAATGATGTTACTTTGGCCATACATCAAGCTCTGTACATGGTTTTTTCTAGGCTCATATTCTGTTTCATTGGTTAGCGTGTTTATCTCTGGCTTACTGCCACATGAGTTTAATTAATATAGTTTCATAAATGCCTGAATAGCTGAAGGAAATCACTTATTTTAGGAGTGTCTTTGTTATACTTAGTCTTTTGCCTTTGTTAGAAATTTAGAAATATTTTATTTCAATTTCTTCAAATATTTTGCTGGAAGTTTAAAATTCTATTAAAGCTATCAATCAATTTTCAAAGAAATAATACCCTTAAAATAGTGATGTAATTAATATTTTAAGTATGTTTTAAATTTTTTCATGAGTACTATGTATATCTTTTAATTTATGTTCTGCTTTTGTTAAAATCATTAATTTTTAAAAATTATTTTTAAATTTGCTTCTGGAGTATGGAAATGCAAAATTACCAATATTCTATCAATGAATATTTTTACAGTTTTCTTTATGTAAGTCAGAGGTTCTCTCCTCACATTCATGTCTTTTTTGCATGTACTAGGAAATTCCTTTTGCATAGAATATGCTATTATGGGTTCCATGTTCCGTTTCATTCATGAAGACAATGCTTAATGATTGCTAGTAGGAATAATGTTGGCCACTTATTTTGGATAGACATTCTTTATCAGATTAAAGCATTTACCTCTTGCTTTTATTACTTAAATTTTATAATAATAAATAGGTATAGAAATTTATAACATATTTGCCCTATTTATTACAATAATAACATTAATTTCTGAAAGTTAGTGCAAAATGACTTTTATAGATTACTATATCAATGTCTTATTAATATAATATTAAACCCTCATTGCAGTCTTCATATGGGCTTAATGTAGTCACAATATATTGTCTTTCTTTTTAATGAACTGATAGATTTTATCTGTAAAATGTTCTTCAGAGGTTTTAATACACTTTCATAAATAGTATTGCCCTGTAACTTTCTGTCTGGATTTGATATCAAGATTCTTCTGGTCCCATAGAATGAGATGAGTCAGATATCTATTTTTTCTCTTCTCTGGATGATTTGTTTAAAATATTATTTAAATTGTCTATTAATTAAATACTGTAGAACTCACATGTGACACTATTTGGTTCTTACATTTCTGTTTGTGAATATTTTGAGCACTAATTTATCATATCTTTTAGAGATATAAATATTCAGTTTTTATATATTTTGAAAAAAGATTTGCCTATATCTTTCTAATTATTTGTTCTTTTCAGCTATGTTTGTAAAGGTCAGCATTAAGTTGTCAGATATCCTTTTGCTATTTTTAAAGTCTACTGAAATTCTATTTAAGCCCCTAATTTTGTTTGTAAAGTTGCTTATTACTATAATCTATTCATTTTCTTGATACAATCTACCATAGAATATCATCATTTTCAAAGCAATATTTTAGTTAAATCTCTTAACTATAGTTTTATGTTTCATGTATTATTATTGGTTATATTTGCATTATATTTCTGTTCTCTATTTACTTTTAGGCAGCCTGTTGTTATTTGCTTAGCTTCTCCTTTTGTATATACAGTATAGGATTTAAGGTTTCCTCTTCAGATCTCAGTTTCAAGTTCTTCATATAAGTTTGAGCCCTCAAAAAGATAGACTCAAACTTTTTACTCAATCTGATCCCCTTATTATATACTCATATGTTTACCTTCAAAGTAATGTCAAATTGTTTTTATGCATATTTATCAGTATATTAAATACCATGCTATGGAAAAGGTCTGAGCACATACGGTACCTTGATAGAGCTTGCATCATAATTTCAGGAGAAATTGATTAAAAAGAGAAACACTAGTACTATCCATCTTACACTGGATATATTATAATCCTTCACAATATTCCTTAACACCTGGACCTAGGTGTTGTGGTCTGAATGACTGAGTCCTCCACAAATTCATACATTGGATGAAGCGCTACCCCTCAATATGGTCGTATTAGGAATTGGGACTTTGGGAAGTAATTAGATTTAGATGAGGGTGTGAGGATAGAGCCCCCATGATGGGATTAGCGCCCCATAAGATTAGAGAGAGACACCACAGCTTTCTTTCTCTGCCAGGTGAGGATCCAGTGAGAAGTTAGCATTCTATAATCCAGGAAGAGCACTGAGGAATCTGTGAGCATCTTGATCTTGGACTTTCCAGCCTCCAGAACTGTGAGAAATAAGCTTCTGTTTATGGTACTCCGTCTAAAGTATTTTGTGATAGCAGCCCAAGCTGACTAAGGCATAAGGCATCTTAGTGTGGGAGCTTTTTACCATCATTGATGCCAGCCTTGTTGCACTGAAAGCCACTGTAAGTGGTCCGGCAGTTGAGCTTTCTAGGGAAGAGTAGCATTAAAGGGAGCACAGCACCTGACCAATGTTGCAAGGACTTGCACGTGTGATATAGGCTCATAGGATTCAAAATTACGGAGAAAAATGCATCTTATATCCCAGCAAACCTAAGTATATATACTTATGATGTTACTGTTATTTATGGGATGGTAAAAGACAAGTTTTCTCTGGAGAAAAAACATTTTCCCTTTTTTAGTAGCTAAGCAGAGAACTAGCTCACCAGATCTGAGTCCAAGAACGAAACATAATTTCTGCCACTGGTTTTCACATACCTCCCCTTTCTTACAGAGACATTTATTCATTCACAATATCCATTATTATACAGTCAAATAGATGGCCTCTGTACACCATCAATATAGAGACAGAACTGACAATTTGGCAGTATGTACTTGTAGATTCTCTCTGCCTATTCTAACCTTTGGTATGCTGAGAGCATGGGGGATTATGCCCATTGTATGGTTTCTCTGCCTATTAGCTTTCCCAGATATATGTGTAGTGTTGCTGATATGTAGCCAAGATCCCACTGCGCATCACTTAAAAGAGGCAAATACTTAAGGGAATAGGTAAACGTGTAAAATGTGCCATAGTGTGATAGCTTAATTTAACATGTAATAGACTCATGCACATGGGTGCATAAATGCTTTTACATCTGGATAATTTCATATCAAAGTGCTAAAAAGGGTTTTATTCTTTGTGCTTTGATATATTTTCCAAATGATGCTGAGTGAAAACTTAGTATTTGATCTATATTGAAAAATAAACCAATATAAATTTTTGGCCTAATTTAATATTCTACCCTCTTAAGTTCCACTTTTCACAATTAATCTGATTCTGCAAGTTTCAACTTTTTGCTAATGAGAAGATAAGCATCATAATCTTTAAATATCATAATGGAGCCCTAGCAGGTTGGCTCACTGGATGGAGTGTCAGCCTGCAGACTGAAGGGTCCAGGGTTCAATTCCAGTCAAGGGCAGGTATCTCGGTTGCAAGCTCCTCCCCGGCCTGGGCCCTGGTCGGGGCTCATGCAGTAGGCAACCAATAGATGCGTTTCTCTCAAACCAATATTTCTTGCTGTCTTTCCCTCTCTCTTCTACTCTCCTTAAAAATCAGTGGAAAAATAGCCTCGGGTGAAGATTAAATATCATAATGGATAGTGTTACTAATGTCTAGACTCACCCTTTCATAACCTGAGGATATTTAGTATCTCAGAGCATCATTCAGGAAAATAAACCCATTTTTATTTTTTGAAAGGATTTATTAAGACATGTTCTTAACCACTTCCTAGGAGTCAGATAATGTTCCATCTAAACTGCATCAGTGAGTCATATTTCTCAATGGTTCTATAAACGCTCAAATGCAATACTTTTTTAAATGTCTTCATACTTTTTTATGTTCCTATCACCATAAAAATACTGATGTTTAGGAAATAAAATAAAAGAAGTAAAAGGAGCCCAACTTTTTGTTATATCACAATTTGCAGACCTCTAAGTTAGTCATGTCTCTAAATAAGTCCTGATGTACTCCTGGCAAACATCACAATTTTAAAATTACATAAAAATTATATGACGTGTAGAAAATTATGCCTTTAAAAATGTTCCCTAGTATACTTGCTCTCAAGAGCCCATTGGTGGCTGCAGCCAAAAATGTGCTTAGACTGTAGCTAAGCAAAGAAAAAAAGAGAAAAAGAAAAAGAAAGAACCCTAGACATAGACAATAGTATGGTAGTTCTCATAGGGAAGGGTGGTGGGAGGAAGTAAAGGAAGGGAGATAAATGGTGATGGAAGAAGACTTGGGATGACAAACACACAATATAATAAACAGATGATGTGTTTCAGAGTTGTATACCTGAAACCTATGTACTTTTATTAATCAAGGTCACCCCAATAAAATCAATGAAAAAGAGTTAGCTAAGGTATTCCAAATCACTTAACTGAATGGAGAAGCAACATTAAGTCTCTGTATGACTGATACTGTACAAGCCCATGTTGTTCGAGATACTCGACTCATAGGTAGACAAATTCACTGTATGTGAAACCATGAGTTAAATATGTCGAAAAGGCAGGAATAGTAATTGTCACAAATTTGAGGAGCCATTTTCATTGATGAACTTGTGAAGTTTTAAAATCATGGCATTGATTTGTTTTTGTCTGAAATTTTATTCAAACATTTCCCCTCCAAAATAATAACTATAACATAATCATCGAAGCTTAAGATATGTATATGAAGCGTTCACTGCAGTCCCAAAATTCTTTATGTATTTATTAATATAAATATATTACTTTTATTGGGAACTATTAAACTAAGATATAAGTGAACAATAATTTAGTAAGCAGTAGGCAGGTAATTTGCTGCTAATAAGACAGTGACTTATTTAACTTAGAAGCAATCATTTAGTCATTTCACATTTTGTGATCCTAAAAGTAACTATGTACTTTGTAGATGAATAAAAATTGCTATGTTAATAGAATGATTTTAGCTCTCAAATAACGTTTATGGCTAGGTTTCTTCTTCCCCCCATTTCAATGTTTATAATTTTGTGTTTTCTTAACTTTATACAATATATTCTAATTAAATTTTCCTGATGTGTGTCTGATTATCTTCCTCTTCAATACATGAATTCACTAAAAAAATTCATGTTTAGAAGAATAAAATACAGTGACACCACTTATGACTGATTTATGAAAATAATTTTTCCAATTTAACAATTATTGATTTTCTGTTATATTTAAGGCAAGAGTAGAATAATATCCAAGCTGTAGCTTTTCATTATATACTCACCATATATAATTCATTACAAAAGGGAAATATTTGTATTAATTCTACATTTGATTTGTTTTCAAAGTATTTTTTATTTCCTTTTTAAAAAATAATCTTAAAAAATTGAAAGACAGAAACCTAATGAGCTGGATTTCTGCTGAAGACAACAAAATTTGCAGGAAGATTACAATATAACACTACCACTTTAAGTCATCTAAAATTTGTGGAAATGATTTTATTTGCTGATTAATAGGTACTCTTTCACGTGAGGCCCAAATACAACCAGCTTGTGAAACAGGGAAGGACATCAGTGCTAGGATTAGCAGAGACAGGTCATACTATGGTTGGATAACAGAGTATGAGATAAGGGATCAGGCACAGGTTGAACAGTGAGAAGAAGCAAGGTCAGGCAGTAAGGGTCCTCTAGTGTTAATGTGCTGAATTCCATAGTTGGAGTCCTAACCACTAATAACCATGAATGGACTGTATTTGGAGACAGAGCCTTTAAAAAAATAAATAAGATAGCACAGTGTCACATGGGTGGGCCCTAATCCCATATGACTACAATAAAAGGAAATTAGGCCACAAACAACACAGATTAAAAACCATGTGTGGACAAAGAAAGAAGATGGCCATCTGCAAACCAAGGAGAGAGGCCTCAGAGGAAACTCTAGTCATAGCTTAATATACTGAGCACAGAGACTTCACCATCAGCTAAGGTAACTCACTATACATTTGAACAGATCTGATTGCTAAATTTATAAGTAAAATTATAAAAACATATAAAATTAATATACTTATGTTTATAAAAATTATATATGTACATATTTCTTTTCCATAGATGAAACCTCCCATGAACCTCCTTATAACTTTGTGGTTCTGATGTCTTTTTCAGGAGTTACCCAGAATGGTGCTACTCTAATTTGACCATGAAAACCCTTCAGATATTTAAGGATAGCTACCAGTTCTTATCTAAATACCCTCTTTAATATGAAGAGTGAGGCAAAAGTAGGTTTACAGTTGTATTATTGTCCGTATTGACAATAATACAATAATTATGAAGTAAAAATCCTACCTAATAAAGAGGTAATATGCTAACTGAACATCACACCCTCACAAAGATGGAAGTGCCCACAGCCAATAAGGAGAGAATATGCTAATTGACTGCCACACCCTCAAAGATGCAGCACCCAGAACTACAAGATGGTGGCGCCCAGTCCCCTCAACCCCACCGGGGCGGCAGGCGGGTCCAGCCACTCCGTGTGCCTGACTCTGGAGTCCCCCAGTACCCTCAGCCCCCAGCCGCCCAGGGCCAGCCCAAGGCACAGGCAAGCCTTGGATGGCGGCTGACCAGCTGCCCAGGACTGCCCGAGGCTCAGGTAACCAGGGCCGACCGAGGCTTTTGCTGCCAGCAGTGGCAGCAGAATAGGTATGATGGGGCCATCGCTTTCTCCTGATCGCCAGGTTGCCTCCTGCCCCTGAGGGCTCCCAGACTGTGAGACGGGGCAGGCCTGGCTGAGGAACCCTTGCTTCAGTGCGTGAATTTTCATGCACCACGCCTCTAGTATAAGAATAAACTGTGTTCTTGCTAATCACAACTGTAAACCTACTTTTGCCCCACCCTGTACTTGCCCTATGACATATAATTTTTAAACTCTTCACCACTCTTTTGAGGCTAACCTGGATTAAAATTACTTTCAGTGCACGTCTTTAAAATGCATAATTGAGTGAAGACATAATACTTCCGATAAATTTATTTAACTTTTGTCATGCAAAGTACACAGTATTGATCAAATTCCTTCCTTTTAGCTTATGAGTTTTTTTTTTTGTTGTTGTTGTTTTGGAACGTTTCTTATGAGGAAACTGAGACACAGAATGGATAAATAATTATCAAAAGCAAAAAGTTGCAAAGCCAAAATCCAAGCTGTATCTACCTGAGTCTAGGCTCAGTTTTGACAGGTATATCCTATGCCTTCTGAACATTGTTGGATCATAAGTTCAGTACAAACTTTATGTTGAATGTCTATAAACTATTCTATCGACTCAACCTTGTTTTGGGGACAATTTGAAACCATTTGGTCTTATGAACACACGTTTTAATACATAATTTGCCTATCATTGATTTTATAAATGACTTTCTATCTGAGATCAGAAGTTCCCACTTATTGCTTTTCTTCTTCTTAATTTGCTCTAATTTCAAATGTCAATGTAAGTTATAAAATATTGATTCTGGAATCAAATTACTTCCTATCCATTTTCACTTAGTGTGCTGAAATTTTTATAAGAGTGCTTTGTTTATATTCAAAAATTATACAGACATAGGGACTAGTAAAAATGTTATGGTCATTTCTTGATAGTTGAATGGACATGCTTGATTGTTTATTCATCCAATTATGAATCTATCTCAACATCACTGTAATATTAATCATTCTATTTTTACCTAGATACTTAGATGGGATTAATTAAATAGGCTTCCAAATATCTTGTTAAAAACAAAAGTTTATGTATACAGTATTTATATACTGTATCATTATATTGTTATCAGAGAAATGCATGGATGGTCTTTCTCCCTTGCTATTGGGGGTGGGGTCCTTATGATATCTGCAGAAAAAGAATTTTCTGAGAAGAAGAATTTTCTGAGACTCCCATGGGAACGTGAGTGATCTTTATCTAGGTGGAATTACATCTCTCAGGTTTCAAAGTCCCATTTCTCTTTATCTGGTCCTGGAAGATGTGCAGTTAGGTATTCGGCAGAGACAGAAGCAAAGCTAGTGTCCGAGTTTCCATTCCATAGGAGAACAGGGTCTGGTTTAACATCAGGCTAGTTGCAGTCCATTTGCTCATTGTGTGGGGGGTCCACCTGGCCATGAGCCATGTGGGCAAGCCAGGAGCACGAACCAAGAGAACTCCTTTGTTTAGGAGCTTAAGTATCTCCAATCTTCCTGCACTTGCAGTGGCCACACCTACCTACTGGCCAATAACCTGTTCCCAGGGGTGCCTTCCCTATATCATCCAGATGTGTCTATTCTTCCCTATCCAGTCCCTTCCCCCAGTGCTGGCTTCCTGGGAAGTGTTAAATTGCAGCTTCCTGGCAAAGCTGCACAAATGCCATGCCTACAAAATCTGGCCTTCACTTTGCTCCTTTCCTTCTAATTAATAACCAGGTTATTACAAGGATATCAATATCAAAAAAAATTAAAAGAAGTTAGTAAGACATTTGCTAGTGTTTTCTTTTGCATTTCCAGGACAGGGTAGAAAATAATAGTTTTAAACTGAGTAGAAATGAGACCTAGACATTGTCATGTAACAACCATTTTAAAATTCTAATTGCTTAAAGATATTACCAAATAATAATAATATTAATAATAAACTATTTTATATAACTTGCATGCCTGTTATAAGTACTAAATAAAAATGATCTTTGAAAGCATTATGAACATTTACTTTTCAAACCACCTACCTAATGTTATTACAAAAGCTTTTTTTAAAGTTTTCTCACTGTTCTTTTAATTCTTCAGTGTTTCTAATCTCCCTGGGTGTTTTAATTTATTGCTAAGTTTTTAGCAATAATCTATATGTTTATAACTCCAAATCCATAGTAGCACCAGGTGTCTACATACACTTTAAGTACAGCATTTGCAATGTGGAAGTTATCAGCTTCACCACTCCCATCCCACACAATGTTAGTGACTCCAATAATCCTTAAGTTAGTCAAGCTACAAAACTCAGACTCTAATATATGCCTTCCTCTTCTTCATCTTAAAATATCTAAACACTGTGCCCTAAATATAGTTACTATGAATGTGTTTTTCAGATGCTTCTCCCATTCTTCAGGTTTTATTATATCAATGCTGAAAAATCGCAGAAATATAACTGGCCCGTCTGTCTCCAGGCATGTCAATCTGCCACACAGACATTAGAATCAGCAAAAAAAAAGTGTGATTATGGTATTCAATATTTTAAAACCTGCCAATGCTTTCCATTCAACCAGTAGGCAATTTCAAGCCTTCAACATGGCATAATTTTTTTTTAATACTCTCATCTCAGTTTTGAATTTTACTAGGCTACTCATATGTTAAAGATAACAGAATATAAGTCTTTCAACAGAAATATCACTTTCAAGAATATGAAGCTGTATATTGCAAAAATACCTTCAAGTATGTTATTATGGAAATAACCTATTCTTTATTGGGCTTTTTGCATTAATTAAATAGTTTAACGTTTTTAACATTTTAATTTCATGTAGAGATGTATCACAAACTGTTCACTGCTTAGACCCTCCAAAGCTCTTAAACTGATTTTTTTATCCTTAAATTGCCATCAGCTTTTCCAACAATTCTCTGACAACTATTCTATTTTTATGCTCTTTTTACAGTACTTCATGTTCTTACTGTTTCATGCTTATTTTTGCCAATCCATTTTGATAAGATTGTTCCTTCTCTGTAGAACCCCTATTCTCACCCTCATTTCAGTCTAGACATACTCCATCCTATCAGCTGATATCTTCTCACCATCAAGAGCCCCATGCTGACACTGCAATCATGAAGCAAGCTTCCCTAATGGCAGTATGTTCCTGGCACTGCCCCACATACACAATAAACCATATGCAGTGAGTTTTCACTTAACAGTATTGACAGGTACTATGACTTTAAACCAAAGACATAGGATAAAACAAATTTTTTATAGGTTAATTTATATAATAAAAAAGAGTAAAGTTCTTATGGAATTTCATCAATGTTACAACAAAACCATATTGAACCAAACAACATTACCCAAGGACCTGCTGTATACTGCTATAAAATAGCATGTAATTTTTTAATATATTTATCTGTTTATTCATACATCTTCTGAATAAAATGATAAACACCTTGAGGACAAAATTTATGATTTTTTTTCATTTCAAACCAATCTGCATCACATAGTCATGTAGTCAACGATTAATAATTATTTGTATAATTAATTATTATGCAATATAGTTATTCTATTTCTGGACACTCTATTCTCTTCCACTGAAGTATTTGTATGTGATTCAGCCAATAACGTATGATCTTGTAAACTGTGATTTTACAGCAAATTGTAGAATCAGCTAGCATGAGTGCTCTAGCTATTGTCTTTATTTTCTTGATAATTTGGGCAATTTTAGGTTATTTTCCTGCAGTTTTGCAATCAGCTTGGCAATTTTTATAATAATAACATCCCTTCTCTCTCTCTGCGTGTGTCTCTCTGTCTCACTCTCACTCTCTCTCATGGATCTACATCTATGAAAGTATGAAACATACATCTTTCTTAGATATATATTTTGGAATAATACTATATGGCCAGCAAATTCAAAGCAAAGAAAATACATTGTGAATTATAGGATATAGAAATTTTTATCAGAATATGGGCCATTTAAATTAACTTTATTTATACATCAGAAAGCTGAAGCAAAATAGATTCATTATTTTATTTTCTTCTTTCAGCTTTGTCAAAATAGCTTGAGTTTACAGCATGGAGGTGCTTTTCTAGGATCACAGAAATAGCTAATGGGAATACTTCCTAAATCCACCTGGTGTTCTTTCACTTAGTCACACATGCTATCTCAAGATTAACCTGGCCTATGATATCTCCAAAATCAATATTACACATTTGCAAAAGGTGCCATAATATTCCAATTGAAGTATTCTATTCCCAGAAAATTGTATGTTCTGATCCTAAGCCACTGTTCATTCTGTTTTCTTTGCCAGGAATACTTTTCCCCTTAACCACATATCTGAATCTTTACCATCATTCAGGTTAGTTCCAAATTACTAGTTGGCATTTGTTACTGACAGCTTTGTTAGGCAATGGTTTGTACGCATCTTTTATTTCTACTAATAAGGGTCATGTATGTAAAGAGTGGAAAATGGAAAAGTAGTATCTTAAGAATTATAACTCTTACTGTATCACCAGCAAAAAAAAAAAAAAAAAAATCACAGATGGGTACTTAGAAAATGAATATTGATTAGCTAATGACAGCTAATTTTAGTGTATTTTTACTATAGACAAATATTTTTCTAAATTGTTCTTTGAATTATGACTCGGGTGATTTTTATTATGCATATTTTACAAATGAGAACATTGAGAAGTTAAATAACTTGCCCCAAATCATAACTTCAATAGTGTTGAGGTTAGGATTGTGCAAAAACAATCTAACTTCAGAATGTTGTGAACATAAGACCACAGAAATTATTGATAGATATTGAAAATATATCAGTTCTCTTAAGTTTTAACTAAAACCCTCAAAGCACTATAAACTTTGCTTTTGTTTGAATGCATGTATTATATATCATTTTTTAAATATCAAACAAAATTGAAATCTTCTTTAATTATACTAAAAGCCAGGATATGTCTATGATAAAAAGTTTTAATATTAAATTATTTTATATTAGGAGAAAAAGGGTATCATTAAAATTTTTATGGACCAAGGATTAGATGGTTATCGCCTTAGTATCTCTGTAAGGAAAAGTATCAGATAAAGGCTTGACAAAATATTTCTTTGCTTCAATGTTAATATTGGTGATTTAGACAAGGTACTATTTGCTGAGTTTTTGCAGATTAATAGCATGCCAAAGCAGTTTTTTTAATTCATAAACTCCTGCATATGTATTAAAATACTATGCCTTCTCTCCAGTGAAAATGACAGAACTTCCAGCTTCTGTTAGGGTCAGCTTCTCTACTTGTGCCCAGGATTACTTCTGTTATTGCCTAATCAAGACTCTCTCCAGACATGTCTCTTCTCTCTTCCACATCATCATCTTGTTTTCATTCCTAGGAATGCTTGACCTCATCTTACACACATACTGTTTTTTCTTCCTTGTAATCATGTCACACTTCACCTCAGACTTTATAATTGCTTCCCATCTGTATTAGTTTCTGATGGCTGATATTACAAGATACCACAACCTTGGTGCTTGTAATAAATGCAAAGTCATTCTCTTACAAAGGGGTAGGTCAGAAGTCCAGAATCACTTTCACTGGTCTAAAGTAAAGATGTCAATAGGAGGCTCTAGTAACCCTTATCTTGTCTTTTTCAGTTTCTAGAGCTGCCTTTCTTGTGGTTTTTACCTACATCATCAAATCCAGCAGCATAGCATCTTAATTCAGTTGTCACTCTGCTCTCTTCTTCTGTGTCAAAATTCCTCCTGCTTCCCTCTTCTTAAGACCCTTATGATTACAGTTAGGGCCACCCTGGATAATTCAGGATACTCTCTCATGTCAATATCTTTCATTTACTTACATCTGTAAAGTCTCTTTTGTCATGTAAGGTAACATTCATCGGTTCCTGGGTTTGGGATCTTGATTGAGGGGTATGTGTATGGAAGGGAGCTATTATTTAGCTACCTCACTGAAATATTAAAGAAAATCTCCTTAAAAAGACCTGACATTACCCAGCCAGTGTGGCTCAGTGGTTGAGAATCAATCGATGAACTAGGAGGTAATGGGTCGATTCCAGGTCAGGGCATATGCCTGGGTTGTGGGCTCATTCCCCAGTGTGTGGCATGTAGGGGGAAGCCGATCAATGATTCTGTCTCATCATTGATGTTTCTCTCTCTCCCTCTCCCTTCTTCTCTGAAATCAAATATATATAGTTTTTTTTAAAGGGACCTGACATAGCCTGGGCTCTAACAAGTTGTCTGACCTCATGCACTGCCACTCTATCATTGTCACTGTCCTGGGGGAGCACTGACCTCCAGGGCGCCCCCACTGCACACCAACAACACTCCCACTGCAGGGCTTGTCCTAGGTTACTTCCTCTGACTGGAATGCTCTAGGCCAGGTAAGCACAGAGCTCATGCCCTCACTTGCCTTGGGTCTCGTCCACAGTGTTGCGTAATCACGGTCTTCCTCTACCGAATAGCACACTATAGTAACATCTCCATTCCCCTTACTTCCCTGAGCTGAACTTCTCTTTCCTCTATAGCATGAGCATCCCCAAATACGCAAGTATTTTGTTTGTTTGTTTGTCTCTCCCCACTAGACTGTAAGTTCCCTGAGGAACTTATCTTTGTGTATCTACTATGTCTCCCATTTCTAGAAGAGAGCTTGTGTTGAGGCAGTACATTCAAATTCCATCGTTCCCGGAATTCCAATTTAGATTTCTCATTTAAGAAGAAAAATATGGCCATTATGAATAAATGTAGCTAAAATGACAGAACTAATTTATTTTGCATCAAAGGGAAGTCCAAAAAATAACAGAATGGATAAATTACTGTGCTCATTCAAACATTGCACCAAATATGTGGCTTATGATTTATCTCTTGAAAGAGTATAAAAACATAAAGAAAAATTTCATTTTTGCCATTAATTTTCCAAAACACGAACTCATAAAACAGAACCTTAGAGGTCTGAGTATTTTATTTCAGTCAACATGGTATTGCAATAGGACTATATGTGTGATGATACTTTCTGGCTTAATAAATGCACACTTTAAAAGGAAAAGGACTGTAGAAGTAAGAGTCCTGGGTTCTATTCCAGTCAAGGGCAAGTACCTTGGTTGCAGGCTCCTCCCAGGCCTGGGCCCTGAAGGGGCATGTGCAGGAGTCAATCAATAGATGTGTTTCTCTCACCTCGATGTTTCTCTCTGTCTTTCCCTCTCTCTTCCACCCTCCCTAACAATCAATGGAAAAATATCCTTGGTGAGGATTAATAAAAAAGAAAAAAATAAGAAATATTGAACAATATAATATCATTTAAAAAATGTGTGTAGGAGTGATTGCCTGTAACTAGGGTGAATACCAGGGTGGCCTGGTTTACCTGGGAGAGTTCAAGAATATGCCTGTGGTTCTGGCTCAGTTATTAATAACTCCCTCTTCATTCTCAAAATTATCTTGGTTTAGGTGATAAATTATATAGCCATTCTACCTATAATGCAAACTAAGTGCTCTCTGCTTTTATTTTCTTTTGGCTCTCTTTAGGAATGCATTATCTTTTCCTTATTTCTCTTTCAACAGGTTTGTTCCGCCCCCTCCCCCCCACCCAGAAATATGAAAAGGTATTCATTGAAGAACTAGAGGCCCAGTGCATGGATTTGTGGCCTGCTGGGATCAGTGGGCATCTGCACTGCCACAGCCCGAACTTACCCACAGCTCCTCAGGCTCCAGCCTGCTGGCCACGTAGATCCTGCGCAGCACGAAGTATTACGGGAAGCAGCAGGCCGCCAGGGTGGAGCCCGATCCCAGGTGGGGCTCAGCGCCGCTCCAGCTCATCCCGGCCCCGCTGCCCCACTGTGCCTGCCACCACCACGCAGGCTTGCAGGGCGAGAGTCCACTGGTGATGATCGCGCTGCCACAGCTGCGCTCACCAGCTTTGAGCCTGGTGTCTGGAGCCCATTTGTCAGCTGAGCAGTGCTCCCGCTGTGGGAGCGCACTGACCATTAGCACGCAGCTCCTGTATTGAGCATCTGCCCCCTGTGGTCAGTGCATGTCATAGCTACTGGCCAGTCATCCGGTCATCTGGTCGTCCTGTTGTCCAGTCGCTTAGGTTTATATATATAGATAGATAGATATTGCTGTTGAAACAAAATTATATCTATTGCTCTTTGAATTATTGGCATACACCCATTATTATATGTCAGTTTAATAAATTAAAAATAAATACTGAACTGAAGATTACAATGAAAATATTTATTTTAGACCAACTTGGCTTAAAATAAAAAATTAATAAAATATAGACATATTAGATAGGTAGGATAGATAGAGATAGGTAGATGATGATAGATGATTGATAGATGATAGATAGATAGATAGATAGATAGACAAATATAAAGAGGGGGAATAGAGAAAAAGGCCCATAGACACACATATATATATATAAAGATTGGAAAAAATATTGGTCTAAATTTAAAAACATTTAGTGCTACATCTAAAAACATTTTATCTTCTCTTAATATTAAGGTTCTTTGGAATAAACAACTTCAGAGCACAGCTTGACATGGACCAATTATAAGAAACAGAGCAGCGAACTTATGCTACCATGCACAACTGCCTGTGAATAGGCTTCCAGACAGCTAAAATGTGTCCTTTAGAAGAAATGTGTCTCATTTACCCATTGTTTAGAGTGATTGAAATACATTGCTCTCACCCAGCTTCTTGCCAAGTGTTTCAATTAAGTGGGCACAAAATTTATCCTAGTGCACTGTTCTATTATTCCGCTCTGTAGTATATAATTGTATGTGGCTTTGGACCTGTAGAGGCCTTCCATTGTCTGGAAAATAAAGTAACACATCTCTTATAAGTAACTTTCTCAGTGGAAATTCTTGTTTGGTAAAAAGCCATGGATGCTGGAACCGCAGGGCACTTATTTTCATCAATGTATTAGACAATAATGGAAAATGCATGTAGCTGGTGAAATTTGTTACTGAAAAACGTTTTTCTATATTTTTAAACAAGCAAAATTACATAGGAGATGGTGCCATTATGATTTTTTTTCACAGAAATTATGTCTATATGAATAAAGGGAGATGAATAAACGGTAGACTAAAGATTACCCAGTACTCATCTCCTACTTGCCTTAAAGTCGTAGTAACTTAAAGTAAACAAAGCTTTATCTTCATTTCACTCTGCATTACACAATAACATAAAGATGTTTAATACACCCCAGGGTCCTGCGGACAATTCATATTATAAGTTTACTTCCTCAATGGATGTTTTCAACTAATCATTATGTTCCAAAGTTTTTTTTTTTTTTATTTTCTTAAGGTGGAGGACTTAGAATGTTGGACTAGGGCTTAGTTGAGCATGAAAACAAAAAATAAATCTATTTTTTTTCTCTAAAGAGACATAGCACAGGCACACACAAAAAACTGAAGCAAAGCACACAATTTTATATGTATTTAACAATATCTTACAGAATAGAATAGCAGGAGGCTTTCTGTGCTGAAATTCAGAACATCTGGGTCCTACCAAAGCAGTGGTTTTTCTGAATCTTCATTTCCTTTTCAGTAAAAAAAAAAAGTATGACTAAATATTTATGCATTTTTCAATTATTAGTGTTTGATGTAAGCATAATTTACATTTGAAAGTATACACTGTATTACAGAGTAACTCCACTAGCTTCAGATTTTGTGACTTGTGTTACCCATGCTATGGCCCACATTTTTAAAAAATGTGCTTATTAAGAAAATATCATAAAGGGTAAAATATTGTTCTCCTGCAAAAAACAAGTTTGAGTTTCACAGTATCTTCTTTTCCATGGAATGAGTGCTAAATCACTAACTAAATATTTCTACACTGTCACAGTTATTCCTGGTAGCAGACTGGGAATGTATGGACTCCTTTCTAGTCACTATCTAAATGAGGCCTGATAGGAGAGCAACAGGGCATTCACAATTGGAACCCAGCAGGACAAGAAGTCTCAGAATCTGGTCCTCCCTTTAAAAGGCAAATTTCACCACCTCTGCTATTTGCAGGACTTTCCTATAGCAGGCATTATTTATCACTAATCATTTACATTCTAAGTTTTACTTCCTGTAGACTAAATGTATCCTTGCCCTGGACTTCTAATATGTGTGACACCTACTAGAGGCCCGGTGCACAAAATTCACACATGGGGGTGGGGGAGGGAGTTCTTCAGCCCAGCCTGTGTCATCTTGCAATCCGGGACCCCTTGGGGGATGTCGGGCCTAAACTGGCAGTTGAACATCCCTGTCGTAATCCAGGACGCTGCATGCACCAGTGACCATACTTTCCATACAGGTGAAAGGCATCTTGCTGTTGTGTGGGCAGCTACATTTTTTTTGCCCTGATTTTAAAAAGTAGTAGGTAACATGATCCTTCTGAGGCAGTGGTACCGTTTTCTCCAACTTATGGCGGGGAGGTAAAAACTGAAGCAGAGAGGAGTTAAGTGATTGGCTTTGTCACACAGTTAAAAGTGTCAGAATCAGGGCTGACCACAAAATGTGCAGCCAGAGACCATGCATGTCATCGCTGCCACATCCTGTGTTTTCAGTTAAAGTAGCCTTGCCAGGTTTTCATTTTTAAATCTAAGAGACTGTTCCCAACATATAGGGTAGGGTCCCTAGTCCTGGCCAGTGATCAGGGCCATCTGTGGAGCAACTGGCAGGTGGGGCAGTCAGGGGCCCCTGCTAGCACTCACCTTGTCTGGTGGCCTGGCACTGCTGGCTGCCTGCCCCCACTCCCGACTTGCCTCCGCTGGTTGCCTCCCTCTCAGGGGGGAGGGGGCAGATCCCTGGTGAGGGACAGCTCCTGCATTAAGCATCTGCCCCCTGGTGGTCATTGTGTGTCATAGTGACCAGCCTTTCCACTGGTCGTTCTGCCCTTCGGTCGATTTGCATATTAGGGTTTTATTATATAGGATTATTTATGTATGTATGCTCACTTGCCTAGAAATTGCTCAGAGTTATATTGGATCAAGTACCAATTTTCTACATGGTTCAGAAAAAAACAAAATCTTTGAGAGGTTGTGAGTTGGCCAAAGTTGCCCAACACAACTGAAAGAGTCATCATCATCATCATAGTCATTTTGGGGGGTTTCCCATGGGCTTCTAGTTATCATATGCTGAGCTAACTCTCTGAGGAGCTGTTCTTTAAAAGTGCTTTTCTACTTTCCTTTTGCGTTTGAGTGCTTTGCTACTTTCTATACTGAAAAGACCCTTTGGAGATATGAGAGTCATGTTAAATCACAAGAATAGCCTAAATTTTTTTGTTCTTCCCGACATCTGCATCATTCAGAATGTGACTCCAAAGTTCCTCCCGTCATGAGATCATCAGTTTCTCTTTCACTTCAATCCGCTTGCCCTTCTGACTTGCTTCAGGCAGGTAAATTTGCAGGAAGTAATGTTGCACTGCTTCCTAGAACTCAGAAGGACGGAGATGCTCCTGCTCAGTATCTTGGAGACCCCAGAAGATGCCAGGGGAACAAACTTGAGCAAGCATGCTGGCGGGTGAGAGTACTCTTCAAGCAGAAATGGCCAAGCTAGACCAGCCAACACCAGTCCACCAGCCCAACAAAAATCTCTAATAACAAAAGCATAATATGCAAATAGGCAAATCGACCGTCCAGACAACCACGCTATGACACGCACTGGCACCAGGCCAGCCAAGGCCGGTGCAATGCTATTGGTCAGGAGGCCCTGCCATCACCCCACAATCGCCTTACAGAGGGAGGCCCAGGCTACCAGCTGGTGGGGCAATCGATTGGGGGGGGGGGGGGGAGAGGGAAGAGGCCCTGCAATCGTCCCAAAGAGGGAGACTTAGGCTACTGGCTAGTGATGCTGTGGCGGTTGTGCAGGGCTGGCCAGCAATCACCTCAAAGAAGGAGGCCCAGGCCAGGCAAGCGATTGCACCCCACGCCTGTTGCCCGCAGATAGAGGCAACCGGTGGCAGGGTAGGGAGGAGCAGCACCTCACAGATGGCCAGCAGTTGCAGCAAGGGGAGGGTGGCTGGGCCAGCTGCTGGCAGCCAAGGGAAAGAAAGCCCTGATAGGCCCTGATTGCTGGCCAGGCCTAGGGACCCTACCCAGGGGTCCTGGATTGCAAGAGGGCACAGGGTGGGTTGAGGGACACTAGGCCTCTAGATAAGATAATGGGAAGCTGTTCCCCCATCCTCCCTGTGTCCCGGTTTCTAACCCTTAGAACAGTGGTTATTTTAATTCACTAAGTATTAGGTGGTATTTTTCAGAGCAAATCCTTTTTGGTTTTGGTTCAAGAGGATAAGTCATTTGACTGGAAATACTTGGAAGAAATTTGAAATTTACTTGTTTACTACATTAAAATTTCTGAATTTGATTAAACTGTGCAAAGTAAAATAGGATAGCAGGGGGAAAATCCCTGGATACCAAGATGAATGAAAATATTGAAATTGTTTGAGAAGGATTTTAGCCATTAGTATTGCATTCAAGGCCAGATAGGGTCACTTTGTAGGCATTTATCAATGGAACTACAAGTTATTCTGATTCTAGCATATATGCTTGTACGATCCCAGTTTCTAGGATAGAAAAGAAAAGAAAAAGATGACTGGAACAGAATTCCTGTCATTCAAGAGAGTAATGGATCAATACCCATATCAGGGAGATTTGACAGGAGTCTTGAATGTTCTAACGGGATCTTTATAATCTATACTAATAAAGGGGTAATATGCTAATTAGACCAGGAGACCTTCCGGACGTCCTTCCAGACAAAGCCATGGTGGTGGGGCCAAGGAAGAGGCGATTAGGTCAGGAGGGGAGGGCAGTTCGGGGCAAGAAGGCCAGCAGGGTGGGCAGTTGGGGGAGAGCAGGCCGGCAGGCAGAGTGGTTAGGGGCGATCAGGCAGGCAAGCAGGTGAGTGGTTAGGAGTCAGCAGTCCCAGATTGTGAGAAGGATGTCCAACATCCCCAAGGGGTCCCAGATTGGAGATGGTGCAGGCTGGGCTGAGGGACACCCACCCCATGCATGAATTTCATGCACCAGACCACTAGTATCTCTATAAATCCCTTCTGAACAAATCTATACTATTTTTCTGTAAGACCTGTAGAAGGTTCCTACAATGCTCTTAATTGTCAATTTGGCATTGGGAACTGCTGTTTCACAGCAGAAAATGAAAGCAACCATCATAGTTTTGTTGAGAAAAGTAATAATTTGCAATTCAAGGCAAGCTTAGACTTAAAACACACACACACACACACACTGGCTTTCTCACTAGGTTTTAATCCAGATATCATTCTCCAGGACAATGGAGTGCATGTGGCAATATAATTTAACAGCTTTCTCACTGGGCCCTGCTTTCACGTTTTCCAGGAAATTGATACAGTCATTAGTCTATCAAAATAAACATTCATTGACTAATTATACAGTTCAGGACATTGCCCTGAGCTACTTTGCATAGTGTAAAGTTTCCTTCTTTGAAGTACCAAAAGCATTTGCTTTGTTTCAGACCTTCTGTGTTTATGTCAGGGAGCCACTAACTTTGGCTCTGGCTAAACATGATAAATGACCGCTGGTGAAAGATACACAAGAATGGATGCTGGGTGCGCTCCTGTGCCTTTATGACATTAGAGGCATTACTGCTATTACTATGTTTCTGTGTTAGTTTCTCAGAAATATAAACCTACTTGGAGTCCCCAAAATGATTGCCATAAGTGATAGCTAATGGAGTAGTTGTATCCTAATTTTAGCATTACATATGAGACGGATCTATTTCTAAGAAAGCATTTATGGATAACTAATTTCCATCACATTCTGTTCATTCTGAATGTATTCATGCTAGAATGCTCAATATCTAGAAAGAATTAAAATCCCCCTCAGGGAAAATGCACTCATGTCTGTCTATATTTATAACAAATATGCATATATTTATAAAGAACATAAAAATGAGCTCTCAGTTTATCAATGAACTTAATCTAAATTTTAGCATATTTAGATTCAGAAAAACATTTTTCAATGATTCATTTGCAGAATATCAGTGATTGTTTGACATTTAAAAAGATTATTGCTTAAAAAAAACCACGCAAAGCCCGAGTTTTTCAATCATTTTTAACAATTTAAAAATAATTTTACAATAATACCAATTGTTAGTATTATATATTGGTAAGGTAAATTAATTCAGTAATCTTAGTCAATATTTGTTCAAAACTATATAGGCAGAACAATACATATGATGCTTTACTCATACTAAATTGGTTTCTCACATCATATTATTTTTCTTGCATGATAATAATAGCATTTTAGTAAACTCTTATTTTGAACTTTAGGAAATGCTTTCTTGTTTTAAAATCATCAATTATGAATCCTTTCACAATGTTACTATGAGTCCAATTAAAACACACACACACACCCAGGAAATGATCCAATTCGGTATCCTTCAGTCTGCTCCAGGCATTACACCTAGAAAAGTATCTGCTGTCTATCCCCCGGTGTCCCTATTCCCTAGCTAGAACTTTCAGATATGGATAGGCAAAGACTGTGGTGAATAATTAAAAATATCTTGGGAACAAGAACAAACAGATACCCCCAAAAAAGGTAGACGAGAAATTGTGACCACATGAACCGGGAGCTATACAGACAAGGCGTGAGAATAGTTGCCTCATTTGCTCATAATTTTTTGGAGTCAAGTTCTTTATCCCAAAGAGCCAACTAAGTTCTCTTACCATTTAGTGCCCTGAAGACTTCCCACAAATCTCAATTTATTGGGGTGAAGCTCAAATGAACTTCTATTTCTAGCAACCAAAGCTTCTGAAACTGGTGTGGAAAAAAAAGAAGAGGTAGCTTTTGACATAGTCAGAACCTATTGTAATTAGGTCATGCTGTTGAAAAGGGGTTGGTTTAAAAATATATGTAAGGTAAAAGAAAAAAATGTATATTTACAAACAGGAAGTAAATAGCTATGCTAGCTCTCTGCATATTTGGCTTACCTATAGAAATACCCCCTCTACATTAATGTCAATTGTTGAGTGTTGATTCTATTTTCATACAGTAAACAATTTTGACAAGGCCATCTATGGGTGGAATTTTAAAATGAATCAATAATTTTCATAGAAAAATATCTCATTGTTAGCAAAACAAGCCTATTAAACCTAAGGTTATTTCCTATTGCATTCAACTTTTGAAAAATGCTAACACTGCCAGCTAGACCTTCTTGCAAAATTGGAAACAGACTGGTTATAGATATATAAGCCAGGGATACCATGTCAGCACTTTCTAAATCTGTATTGGTGCTTTCATTCCAAGTATAATCAAGGCCAATCCTGTACCAGCCAACACATCTCGGAAATGTTGTACAAAAAAACTTATGGGTATATCGATAATGATTTGTTCGTGCCCTTTACAGTACTAAGAATCCCTGAGGAAGCAAAATGTACAGCTGCTTCTGTGAGAGCATATAGGGTTACTTAATTCAAAGTACTCATTTAAAAGTTGCAATTCTAGATTCAAATCTAGATAGAAGAAAGCGGTCATCTAGTTACATGATAATCCCTTTATTTCTTTTCGTAGTCATGAGTAAGAAAAAATACATTTTTCAGATTTTAGGTCAAGACAACAATCCACAGCTCTGGCACAGTGCCATCTGATGCACTGTTTTTGTTGTGTGTGTGTGTGTGTGTGTGTGTGTGTGTGTGTGTGTAAAACACTTCCTTTGTTCCCTTAAGTTATCCATATCTGATAAAGTCAGATGTTGCTTTCTCTCTGGTCTGGCACAAAGACAATAAAAAAATGACTGGTTCAGTTCTGTCAGAATGGGTGGTCTAAGGGAGAGAGAAAAAAATAATTATTATGGGGTTGTAAAGTATAGCATAGGGAATTTACACTATATAGTCAATTATAGTGTAATAGCTATATGTACAGCATATGTATGGTGCCAGGTACTAGATCTATCAGTGTGATCACTTAGTAAGTTACATAAATGTCTAAACATTATTCTGTACACCTGAACTAATATAATATGGTATATCAACTGTAATTGAAAAGTTTTTTAATTTTAAAAAAGAAATTGTGCAAAAGAATAGATTTTATGTGTGTTATCCACAGGGAGATAAATAAAAATTTATATGAATATAGTGCTAGTTTCATTCATTATTCATTTAATGTAATATCTGCCTGAATTACCCACACTGTTGACAGTTACTAGGTAATTGTAGAATAGAAGACTTAGAACTCCATGAGAGGTCCAAATAGCTGTGTTGTATTTGAGAATACTGAGTTGCTTAACCATCCCAGCTTAAATTCATGCTGTCATCACAGCTGACTACTGCTCCTCTTCACCTCATCTTCTTGCTGAACTCTAACTCAGCCTTTAAAATCTGCCTGAACTCTCATCTGCACTGCGACATCCCTTGACCTTTCATGCTGATATTCCCCCTTCCCCACGTTACACTGAGCACCTGTGCTCTCGCTCTCAGGGAACAGTGCTGTACTCACCACTTCATCTGTTTTCCTTCCTATGATACCACTTATGTCAGTACAAGGCTTACTTTTGTGTGTTTTTGTTTTTTGTTTTTAATATCTGCCTTCTCAGTGCATTGCACTGTTTTTTACATAGCGAACCTCAGTAAGTGCATGTTAAGTGACTTAATAAATGGATAACAGTGATGGCTTGGAGTAGAAACAGTAGTCTATTCCAGCTCTTCAATGTTATTATTATCAAACGTAACCTACTATTTACTTTGACAATGTACATTTGTATTGATTCATTTTCTCCTTTTTATATGGGGCCCATCTACATCTACTATAGATAGCAGGGGCATCATGGTGTATTTCTTTGAAGGCCTTAAAACGATTCCATCAAATATTACCTCAAAATATTACAGGATGTTTTGTACCTTTTTGCCATTTTTTTCTCACTTGGGCTGGTCTCAGGAGAGATCTTGATCACTGTAGGGGCTAAAATGAACAATGTAGCAGCTAGCTGTATGTGGAAGAAGAGGCATTCTCCCTAGAATAAGGTGTTCTTTTTTTAAAACTTCAAGCACTAAAACTCATAGCAATTTGTTTCTGAAGACTCCTTTGTCACTTTTTTTTCTTCAAAACTTCAATCCTTAGTATGAGCCCTAAAGTCTAGACTTCCATTGTGTGCACATACAAGTCTAACTTGCATTTACCTCTCTTCCTTTTCTATTTTCACTATATGATTGACCAGTATGCATGTGACTTCTATCCTCTATTCTCCTCTCTCCTCCCATCCAGAGAGATTATCTATCTATCTATCTATCTATCTATCTATCATCTATCATCATCTATCATCTATCATCCATTATCTGTATATATATATATATATATTAAGATTTCTTTGCCATATATATACATACTTATATCTACACTAATAAAAGAGAAAGATGCAAATTGAGTGTACCTTCACGGCACCCACCAGCCAATCAGGAGTGAGTATGCAAATTAACCCAACAAAAATTGAGGGTTAATTTGCATATGCAGGTGCCAAGTGGCTGGGGGTGGGGTGGCCACTCAGGGCTTCTGGGCAGCGTGGGAAGGCGGAAAGGTGCCTGCGGGCCGGAGCAAAGGCAGTGCCAGCAGCCAGGGGGAGGAAGGCCCATTCTTGCATGAATCTTTGTGCATGAGGCCTCTAGTATATATATATGTAAAGCAGTAGGTATATCATTGATGAAAGGTGGATAAAACCCTAAAAGAAACAAAACCCAGGAAGGCTAAGTTTAAGCACTGTTCAGGAAGAGCGAAAGGGTACCGAAGGATTTAGATAAATATGCAAGGATAATGATATAAAATTACGGGGAATGGAGGCATTTGAGGATTTTCCTTTTTTGTGTGTGTGGCCCCCTATAATGATTGCCCATAGAAAGAGAGAGAAGAATGAACTCTATAAGAGCTCCAGAGCTCAACATTATGCTGTTCAATGGGGATTCACTCAAAACTTTTATCCCAGATTTTTTTTTTTTTTTTGCATCCAGGCCCATCACCTTCCCCTTGTTTCCTCTCAACACTCTCTCTTGAGACTTGGTTCTAGGGGAAAGGTGTTGATTGTTAAGGAAATTTTCCACCAGTTAATTTCCCTTTTAGGAAATTATTGATACCCAGATGAAAATTATGGCTTAAGCATGTTATAAATTAATGTGATGGACTTTCTGGTCAGTTTTAATATCATGAAATCTATAAAAGTATAAATTATTTATAATTCTTTTCCACAGTCAATGCAATAATTAGATTTTTTTTGGTCATGGTTTCACTAAGTAACCTGGAAACAGAGTCACCTGGCTTCACCTAAGGGGATTAACATTGGAGCATAATTAAGGACAATTAGGCACATTCAATTATATGTTACAGGATATATTTCCCCTAGAGCAAAACAAGATTTTGTTCAACTTTGTATAGTCAATAAAAAGGGAGATACAATGAATCTGAGCTATTGTATTTCCACTAAAAACACGGTTTCTGGAAAAATTTACTCTGATCCTTGATTAATACCCAGAAATAAAGAATTGTAGATAATGGTCTTCTCTTCTAGAAGCATGGTCAGCAATTTCTGTTTTCTACCTTGGAACTCAAATTTTTTTTTGTACACACTGTTTCCCATGGTACACTATTTTTCTGGGTTGTGGAGATAGATGATAGTATCTTGTAACATTTCACCCCATATAATGTTAGTTCACAGTTGTCTTCAATACATTTATTGAGATTGAGCAAACTATTTCCCTTCACTCTGACATACTCTCTGCATGTTCATGAAAATCACCCTAACCCAAAATGTGGGTCTGTGACTTCAACATGTGGAAATGAAGGACACATTTGCCATTGAGTAAGCCACTGACTCAGCAAATTCTAATGTGTTAACTATTAGTGCTATCCAGGCCATTGTCATAACCTGGTTATTATGTAACAGGAAAGGAGTGAAAGGGGTGACACAATAATATAAGCATGCCATTTATCAGCTTTTCCAAAAGGCTGCATTTAGCATTCTCCAAGTCTGTCACCTGCTGATGGATGGGGGAAGGGACTGGACAAAGACAGTTTAGAAGCATGCCCGGTAAGGTCTGAGTGACGTGGGAAGGTGCCTACTTGTCTGCCTATCTGTCTGCTGGTTATACCTGGGAACAAATGGGTGTGGCCATTACAAGCATGCTAAACCTGAATATTTAAATTTCTAAACAAAGAAGTGAGCTCTCTCTTTTCTCTCTCACACATGTGCCAGGTCCTCTGCAACATAGAATGGAAGCTCTGGACACTAGCCCTCCTTCTGGCTGTGCTGAACTCCCAGCTGCCCTCTTTCAGGACTGGCTTTGGGGAAATGGGACATTGGACACTGAGAAATGTAACTCCACACCAATACAACCTTCTTCTTCCACATCCATCCTCCCACGCGAATCTTAGAAACTTCATCTTCTGAAGATATCTCAAGAAGCTTATTCCCACTGGAGTCTGGGAAATCTAGCCCATTAATTCCTCCTGCAACACTATCACTGTCTGTCAGGTCAGATGAGGAGAACCCTGAACACTTCACTTTTCGGTCACAATATATGTGTTTCATTCTTCTTTTAATCGCATGACACTATTGTGCATGCACGGTGCAATAACATTGTGTAAGGTATTACTGTACACATTAAATGCATATAAAATGAGTAGTGTGCTTTATTTTAAGGAGGTAATAATGACTTATTAACAATTTTAACTGTAGGAGAGTGGGTTTCCCTCTTGGGGTTCTATATGAATATTGCCTATTTGTAGTTCTTGCAGCCAACTCAACATGAAAAACAAGCACAACTCTAAATAAATACTCTTGAATACAGAAACATACCTTTTTTTTTTAAATCAAGAAGCCACTCCATCACTGCCTTCCATGTTTATGTAACCTGGCTAACCACACGAGGGACCTTACAGAGCCCTCGGAGGAGAACAAGTTGCCTATCACTTTTGTAATCCTTAAGAATTGTTATGGCTACATTTTGCTGAATAGAATTCTTCACTTTATCCCACTTATATATTGATGTCTTCATTGTGTCTCTGCCTTTGTCACCTGGCTCTTAAATCAAAGTTAAATGATGACAAACCACAGCCATACCACTACCCTTTATGGTTTCCTTCAAACAGAGGACACATATATTTACAACCTTGTAAATAAATACTTGAAAGTACAGATCTGAAAAATAGATCTGGGGATAGAATCACTACAAGTCACAGATTCTTCTGTGTCTGTCAGCTATTGCTCTTTAGCAAACCACCCCAATTGAGATGCTGACCAGGATAAGCATTTACTCCTGTTCATTTGCTTATTAGTCCAGCTGGGGTGTCCTTGCTTTAAACTGCTGATGGACTGGTCCGCCTCTGCTGACCTCTCCTGGCCTTGGCTACATTACTTTCACGCCGTGGGCTCAACTGAGATCCACTTTAAGTGCCTTTGGTTTTTCTGGAATTATCGGGCTGTTCAGCATGTTTTCAGAGTAGAGGCAGAAAGCAAGAAAGACATTTCAAGCCTCTGCTTACATCACATCTGCTGCTATCCCAGGAGACAAAAGTAAGTTACAAACCCAAAGATGAGGAGAGGGGGAAAAATACTCCTCGGGTGGAATTAAGTAGAAATCTAAAGAGCACCCTAATATACACCATAACACATAATAACCAACTTCTCTGAATTTCACTCAAAAGGTTCCACCAAAATTAGAGGTTTAAATGAATTATAACAGTAAGTAATTTTTAAAATGGGCTTTTGACTCAAGGGTCTGTATAGTAATGCTTTTTATATCACTGACTTTTACCAGACAGCTAGCTATGCATTATTCTATAAATGTTCACTGGGTGACATGGTATAAGAAGCATACAGATGTCATCAATGTAATAATGTTCAAACTAAAGAAACAGCTATATTTTTGTACCAAGAATTTTCCCACACAGTTCAAAAACATATATGCATATATTTCAGGCTCACTGACTCATCTTCCATGGACGTTCTCCAATGTATTAACTTTCCTGGAAGGAGTTGCACGAATTAGTAGACATTTAATTAGATTTGCATTAATGATATAAACATAATATAAAATTCATATATGTTGTCATTTTAGAATCATTAATCAACTGAGAGGTATGAATAAGTATGACAGGAGTTTGAAATTTGAGGGTTGAGTTCTTTTTTAATAAATCTGGTATCATTAGGACATTGAATTAAAATTTTTTGAAAAATAACTTAATTTTTATTTATTTTACCAGTTTTATTATGCATACCATAATTATAATTAGTAAAAACTCAAAGTGACATGGGGTCTATGTTCCATTTTTTTAGTATTAGGTAAATGGGCTAACTCCCCCAAAACATACATATTTTTCCCACAACACACACAAGCACATGTGAGGAGCAGATCAGGTTTGGGGAAAGTTGGTAGGTATGTCCCTCACCCTAGAGAGACACTACTCAGTCTGTCTTGGATTCTTCCCAGAACTCAGCAGGATAGAGCCAAGAGCCAAGAGGGTGGGGCCACTAGGAGCTTGGAGAGTGGGGCTAGAAGATCTACCATGAGGGGAAGGCTCCAGTCAGGATCACAGAACGTGGGGGGAACAGTACCTGCCCCTAAACTACACAACTCAGTCACTGACACCCCTTGAGTCTGTCCAGACATCTCCACTCCGGCCCAAGTGGCTGACTCCTTAGCAGGGCTAAAGCTCCATTCAGGTTGAGTCCACAGGGAAACCAGAGGGTGGGTCACTGCTTTCGCCCAGTCTGATGCCGCACAGAGGGGTGTGTTTCAGCCAAGAAAGATGGTGTCTGTGGTGCAGTAGAGTGACTCAGCACAGAGGGTCATGACAGTTGTCCCCTCAACTCTCTCCCCAGAGCCACAAACCCCACCCAGTCTCTTCTCACCGACCTCTAGTCTGCTCTGCCCTCCCTTCACCGGAGCCAGAGAAATAGTTGCAAAAGAGATTTTGTGTTTTGGCATTTCAAGAGGGTGCCTGAGTTTCTCATAGACTCTCTGTCTCTCCCTGGCAGACAGAAACCTCACTGCTTTTCACACCAGATGTGAGCACCTCTTCCAATCTCTGACGGTCTAAGCTGGGGAGCCTGGCTTGGGCTTGAGATCCCACACTTATCCAGGGAATCCCCTCATAGCTGAGAGATCCCTCCCGAAGCTCAGATGCCCCTGGTGAGAGTAGGGCCAGCCCTTTTTGCATCTCTGCCCTTCTTACCAGTCTAGATGTGTCTTCTTCTTCTATAAATTCTTCACTGTAAGACTCCTCTTCAGCGAGTCTAGTTGGTTATGCAGGTTGATTGCTCAATATTTTAGTTATTACTTTCAGTTTGGGGGTGGGAGGAGGTGGGTGTAACATCTACCTACTCTGCCACCATCGTGGACTGCACAGACAGCTAATGCTGTCTACCAGGTGACAGGTAATGTCAGAAATTACTAATATCCTATCTAATAAAAGACTAATATGCAAATTAACCATCACTCTGCTACACCCACAAGCCATGCCCACAAGCCAATCAGGCGCCAGTATGTAAATTAACCCAATCAAGATGGCTGCGGCCACGAAGAGAGCAGGAGGGAGGCTTGGGTTTCCCCAGCGATGGGGGAAGCCAAGCTTTCTACAAACCCTGGCTGGCCCAGGTCTGCACTACAGGCTACAAAATTTCAATTGTAGAAGATAAATAAATCCCAACAGAAATGTCTGCCACCACAGAGTGAGCAGGCTTGGCTCTGCTCCAGGCTACAAAGTTTCGATTGTAGCAGATAAATTAATCCCAGATAAGGGCCTCTGCTTGGGTCACTGGGGCACATGGCCGGCCTGCAAACCACCACAGGCCCCTCGCCCAGGTGGCCTCACACCCCAAGGGAACCCCCACTCGGAGCCGGCACACCCTTCAGGGCAAACCAGTTGGCCCCTACCCATGCACCAGGCCTTTATCCTATCTAATTAAAGAGTAATATGCAGATTGACCATCACGCCAAAACACAAGATTGCTACCCCCATGTGGTCAAAGATGGCTGCCCCCATGTGGACACAAGATGGCCACCACAAGATGGTCAGCAGAGAAGGGCAGTTGGGAGGGACCAGTTCTGCAAGGGAGGGCAGTTGTGGGCAATCAGGTCAGCAGGGGAGGGCAGTTGGGAGGGGCCGGGCCTGCAAGGGAGGGCATTTGGGGGCAAACAGGCTGGCAGGGGAGCAGTTAGGCATCAATCAGGCTGGCAAGGGTTAGGGGGTGATCAGGCTGGCAGGCAGAAGCAGTTAGGGGCAATCAAGAAGGCAAGCAGGCGAGCAGTTGGGAGCCAGCAGTCCTGGATTGTGAAAGGAATGTCCAACTGCCCGTTTAGGCCCGATCCTACCTGGATCCTGGTGGGATCGGGCCTAAACAGGCAGTTGGACATCCCCCAAGGGGTCCCAGATTGGAGAGGGTGCAGGCTGGGCTGAGGGACATCCCTCCACCCGTGCACAAATTTAGTGCACCGGGCCTCTAGTAAGAGATAATTTGAAAAACATGGAAAGATTCATGTCGCTAGCATGCATAGAAAAGGAGGAAATTTCTTGATTATGACTTAACAGAGTATGTTACCTTTTGGGTAACAAAATTTTAGTGGATTAAGCAACCAACATTTATAATTCATTCAAGCAAAACCTGTATCCAGATAAGAAACAAGATGAACTGACCCATAAGCAGCAACTCAGTGATTCAGAATATGGGGAAGTACTACTATCTTGGAACAATAGCATTTGGAGCATGCTGCCTCCTTGGTGGGCACTTCAGAGAAAGAAGCACCTGAACGATCATAGCTGGCTTTTCCATGCTTTGATCCAAAAATTTTATATGTAAATTCTGTTCATGGATGTTGAACAGAGCAAATCACATGGCCCTAATGATCTTCAAGCGGATGAAAAATACAGTCATATTTGTGCACAGCACAGAGAAAAATGAGATACTGGTGAGCATTGATAATATTCTTTCCATACAGTCTCGTATTTAAATAATTGATTTTGGCATAGAGCTTTACAGTATTGGGCACATTAGTTAGATTATCTCGGCCTCGGTTTTCAATTTATAATATGGAAGGGTCCTAACAGAACAATTAGGGAATCAAAGAAGGTAATTTCTGCAGACATATGGCACTCAATAATATTAGTCATTACCATAACCATAACCATCATCATCACCATCATCAATATCGTTGTCTGTATCTCTTGCTCTTGACATCATGTAGCACCAAAGCTGATAGATTTTGATGGCTGTTATTAATATTCATAGAAACATAGAACATTAGAACTGGAAGGACTTTAGAGGTTAGCTAATTCGGTCTTGTTCTTTCATTAATGATAAAACAGATTCCCCATTAGGTTAAGAAACCTACCCAGGCCCAAATCATCTTAGTGGCAGAATTGGCACCAGTGTCCTTTGGTCTCAGGTAAGGACAATTGGGACCTTCTATCAGACATGGACTAAAAATATCCAAATGTCTTTCTTATAGGTAAGCCTGTTCCATGGTACCTCTTCTCATTGTAATCTAATCATTAATAGGTATTCTGTAATTAACTAATAAGATTGATCCCAAAAGATGCCAGCTCAATGATTGCATGGGAATGGCAGACTATGTGGAAGAACTGAAGCCCTGGTTGTGTGAGAAAACGTATTTTCCAATTTCTAAGAACAAGTCACTGACTGAAATTTTGCTTACACTGCTAAAAATGAGGAAATTCAATGGTGGAAATGACTAGGAAAAAAGAAAAGAGTGAAAGAGTTAATAGATTAGTTTACTTACTACATTCAATAAATCATTGAAAGGAAGGCAGTATATGACTTATAATGATATAAATAATATTTTTTTTGTTTTCTCTTTCCTCTAAAAACAGTACAACAATGCTATTAAAATCATAAGGGTAAAAGAAGTTAGAGAACTCAAAATCAAGAAGATAACTAATGCCCTGGAATTGCGGACTTTCTTTATGGAAGAAATTTGTACCATCTGGACATGTATGTATAGAAAAGAAAAGGCCAGCCAACAATTGCTTAATATATGGATAAGACATAATATGCTAGATGCCAAAATGTCAAAATTTCATTTCAAATTTAGAAATGCTGCTTTAAAAACTTTTACAAGAATTCTACAACTGTTTCTAAAAAATCAAGATTTTTCTTTTAAATTAATTAAACTAGCTCCTCCTTATCTATAGCAGATATGGTCCAGGAAGCCCTGAGTGGATGCCTGAAACAAGCCATCATTCCAAATACTCTATAAATTATGTCTTTTCCTATGCACATATATCTGTGATGGTTTAATTTATAAAGTAGGCATAGTAAGATATTAACAACAACTAATAATAAAATAGAACAATTATAACAACTGTAATAAAAGTTACATGAATGTGGTATAGGTCTCTCTCCAGAATGTTATAAAAATTAAACAAAACTATGTTTATAAAAAAAAGTGCTTTTATGAAAAAATAATATTGAATATTTTTAAATATAACACAAAAATATTGTATATTCTTATGTTGCCAGTTTCAATGCACTCCAATATTCCTCCTATATCAAAATGATTTGTGTTAGCTATAAGGCATTGATATACATTTAGAAAATACAGAATTAGATTTCCTTTGCTTGATAAAGAATACTAAAAATGTTAGAAACATAATAATCTGATATACTATGTCATTCTATTTTAAAATACTAAAGGCAGGTATTACTGCAAAAAATATGTTGCACAATGACAGTGGTAGCAAAAACTCTTAAGAAACCTTATGAATAACACTGAAGATACAGAATGTACAAAGTCAAAGACACAGAAACATTTTGAATTTGATAAAATATCACTCTGGCACATGGACATCAGACCTGAAGAAATATTAATAGTGATTGTATCCACATTGGTAATTCAATGAAATGTAATTTTATATCCTTCTTTAAATCAGAAAAGTTAATAGGAATGATTGATGGAATTAGAGATATATGAGAAATGAAAACGATGAAACACATGAAGTGGGAAATCACAATCGTGTTGCACTCACAAAAGCTTTAGGCAGCTTCCAAACTGGAAAGCAGATATGCTATTTACAGGTGAATTTTTGAAATTGTGAAGTTTCTCACCTTAAAATGCCCTCTTTGTCCTAATATAATGTGTTGAAATGTGTCAAATTTATATTCTGTTCCCCTGTAGCACCAGGTCATTTAACAGACTATAACACTGCATAGTTTTTCCAAAATATTTACTTAATTAAACTAAAAATCTAAGGACATATATTACATTGTGAAACCAGTAGTTTATATTATCATTTCTGGGTACATATTTTAAGATGGAAAGTAATAATTAACTTAGCATGTCATAGCCCACAGAATTTTGTGCCCAGCGTCACCTTCAGTGATTCCCTAACACTACTGCCCTGCTTACCCCAGCAAGCACGCTGCATGTAACAACCATCACTTCAGTGGGTCCTACACCAAAGGGAAAATGAAATATCCTTAATGACATGGTTAGGCATTCACCCTAAACCCATCATTCTAGCCAGTGGCAGAATTCTCCAGTTGAGTATGTCTGGCATTCCCAGTGAAAAATATTCATCTCCATCCAGCATTATCTTTATGGGCAACAGTGAGTGATCAAAGCACTCAAGCATAATTCTACAAGTACCTAGTACACTTATTGAGGAATGCTTCAAAGGGGAAGTATCCACAACACCGACATTTTATTGATTCAATACATTTACATCTTGTCTCTTTCCCAAAAGAGATGGAGGTAGTTCTTCCTTTATTTTCCCTTTAAATGCAAGCTACTAAAGATTTCGCTCCTGGAAATTGGAAGAATGTATTACTTATTTCTACCCTAACACACAACATAGCATAGTACAACATAACATAGCAAAGCATAGCATAGCATAGCATAGTGTAGCATAGCATAGAATGTGTGTGTGTGTGTGTGTGTGTGTGTGTGTGTGTGTGTGTGGTGAAAATATTTACCGGTTGCTGATATACTTGTCATCTACTCATTGTACTATGAGCATCTAGAGGTTTCAAACATGTCCTAATTTTACCTATATTTTTTTGCTTACTTGAATTACCAAGAATAACACAATCCTTGACATACATTAAGTTCAATAAATATTTACTCAACAAATAGCATTATTTAAATACATTTAAAATTCAAACATAGCTACATGTTCCACACTCTAAGCACACTACTATAAAGGAAACAGAAGTATTTATGACAACACAGAGCATCCTGAGGGCCTTCAGTGTCTAGGACTGAGCTGGAGGTTTCACTAGAACACACCTCACCCCTCACAATACACCAGCTTTGCTTTGGGAATCTGAGAAATATTTTCTCATCTGCAGGAGGAGCTGACTCATTGAGAGTGAGAGATGTGGGGCATGGGCAGGCAGGGACAAACATGTTAGTCCTTCTGAAACTCATTTTTCTTCTCTGTGAGACAAGTGTTGAATCATAGAACTAGACTTATTGGGTGGATCACTTTGTAAACTATATAAATGTCTATTCAGTATGCTGTATACCTGGAACTAATATAAGACTGAAGGTCAACTGTAATTGGAAAAACAGTCTCTCAGACCTACTTAGAGTTCAAACCCAAATAACATATTCTGAAAACAAAACCAAAGAATTGAGTCATAAAACTACAGGTTTAGAAAAGTAGTTATACTTATTCTTTATCAAAGGAGGCAAGAGACTGTAACTTATCTATCACTCTGTGCCTGTGGCTCTCTGAGTAGAAAAATACTTATATTTTTTTAGGAATATTTCCCAGCATGCCTTGTAGCTAGAGTTGATGATTAAATTGTAGTCAGTCAAACATAAAAGTGTTACCTTGTACTTTTAGAATGATATTAAAGCGTATTGGTGCCCTTCTCTTATCTTCCTCTCTTCAGTTGCCCAGGACACATAAGCAATGCCTTGGGGAATCAGCACATGGGGAGACTTTGAGAATGGAAGTCTCCCACCTCACCCTTTTGACCTTCAACAGCAACCAGATAGTGGCTCCTGTCACTGAACCATGGAGCTGTGGTTACTACTGTGATCAGTCACTGCTCGTATCTTCTCACCTCACTTAAGATGGCTTGGGAGGATGCCACTCGCCTTCTAACCTTCTAAGCCTAACTTATGATGAGTTCCTTTTGAAAGAGCTCCTCCTGTTGGTAACTGAAACATTCACCTCCCAGCTTTTGTTTTCTGATCTTGGCTTTACTCTTCTAAGTGACCAGGCTCACGTGGGTTTAACCCTGTCTCTTCCACTTCACACATTCTGGTGTGTCATTTCACACATTCTGCTATGAACTCGTATTCATCCCTTTCTTAGTATTTCGTCTGGCACTGGCCACTTTCTAACATCAGAACTCATTCTCCTGATTTCTACTTCCAACTCATGTGTGCAGAGACCATTATCCTTGGCAGATGAACGTTCCTGAATCCTCAGTTTCAACAGGTCACTTTTCTTTTCCAAAAGGTGTTCAAGGAAGGGAGGAGAGAAAGCGCTGCTCCTACCATGAGAACAAGCAACTGTCACCTTAAGGACTATGGAAATCCCAGTGTCACCAATTCGCCAGTTCTCCAGTTTCATTCAATAAATAGTATTTGCTTCTGATTATATAGAACTAATACCTACATGTGAAATACTTTTTAAAATATAAGTATCATGTAGCTGGGAGCTTACGTAGGTTCAAAAGAAGAGAAAAACAAATAAACCAGAGGCAATCAAGGCCCTAGGGTCCTCAGAAAGCCAGGATCCAAGGGCATAACACAATAGAGCACCAGGCCTGTGGAGAGAGCCAAACAGCAGGTAGAAGTTTGCCTACCCAATTGCTGAATTCCAAATTATTCCTCTGATATTGGGCTAAAATGACATGTGTCCTTGTCCCGTTAAAACACCCACCTCCTTCTAACATTTTTCATGAATGTTTTAGTGCACAGTCACATTCATTATTACGTATTATTCAGTATGGCATTAAACCTATTATTATCTTGCATTGTTTCAAAATATTGGGTGTAATCACTCCATTTATTTCTGTTGCTCTATTTCAGTTGCAATGGTTATATGTTTTCTCAATCTGATCTCTCTCTTTTTTTAAAACATATTTTTATTGATTTCAGAGAGAAAGGGAGAGGGAGAGAGAGCTTGAAACATCAATGATGAGAGAGAATCATTGATTGGCTGCCTCCTGCACACCCCCTACTGGGGATCACATCCACAATCTGAGCATGTGCCCTTGTCTGGAATCGACGCTCTATCCACTGAGCCAAACCAGCAAGAGCCTGATCTCTTTTTAAATTGTCTGCTCAAGTAAAATTGATCTACTCAATGGTTTACAAAGAAATCTTGGTCTATTTTACTTCCAGAATATTAAAGATCCTGTATGAAATGTTTTTTTCTCTATTCTTCCTCTCTGAGATAGTGTTCATCCTTCAAAAGCCAGTCAAAGCCTGTGACTTTGAAGGACTCACTACTGTTACAAAAGAGAATCTGAATCCATGAGTATGTTAGTTTCTCAGGAAAAAAAATAGTCATGTTTTGTAATTTATTTGAAAGCTTTTATATATATCTTCCTTCCATCTATCATCTATCTAATGATATCTTTAGAAATGTACTTTCATATCTACCCACATGTCACCTAGTTTGTAAATACTAAAACAATTAATATTGAAATATCACTCCATGCCTACTAGAATGGCTTATAGTAACAAATATTGGCAAGCCTGTGGAGAAACTGAAACCCTCATACACTGCTGGGGGACATGTAAAATGTTTAAGTCACTTTGTAAAAACAGTTAAATCAAGAGACACAATATGATCCATAGGTTTCTCCTTTAGGATATGTCCAAATAAATTTTTTTAAATTATGTCCAAAAACGAGTACACAAATGTTCACAGCAATATTAGTTGTAATGTCCCCAAAATGGATACAAGCCAAAGTGCACCAACTAATGAATGTATAAACAACATCTGGCATATCCATAGAATAAAATGTCATTTGATCATAAAAAGGAATGAAGGCTGGATGCACGCTACAACATGGAAAAACCTTAAAAACGTTATGCTAAGTGAAAGAAGCCATACACAAAAAAAACACATATTGTATTATTTCATTTAGATGAAATGTGCAGAATAGCCAAGTTACTAAAGATAGGAAGTAGATTAGTGGTTACAAGGGGCTAGAAAGAGGGAAGTGTGGGAGTGACTATTACAGGTACATGAGTTTTTTTGGGGGGTGATGAAAATGTTCTGGAATTAGTGGAAATGTTGCATAATTTTATGAACCTACTCAGTCATTGAATTGTACACTACAAACAGGTACATTTTTGAGTATTTGAATATCTATATATATAAAACCCTAATGTGCAAATAGACTGAACAATGGAACAACCATACAACTGAACAACTGAACCAGGAGCTATGATGTGCGCTGACCACCAGGGGGCGTGCGCAGAACATGGCAGGTGTCAGCAGCAGGTAGCAGAGTGTGGAACATAGCGGGCATTGGCCACAGCAGTATGGTGGAGCAGGTGAGTGGGGGCACCAGACCAAGGCACGGCGCCGGTTGCTGTCATTGGGGAGAGTCTCTGGTGGTTACTGAAAATTCTTTGCTCCCACTCACCACAGTCCCACTGGGCACTCACACCTGCTGTTGGCCCTGATCGCCCCTGAGGACTTCTCCACCTCCCCCTGCTCCTGAGGGGTGACCAGGGCAGCAACCGCTGCTCACACCCACTACTGGCATTGGCCCCAATCACTCTGCGCCATTAGTTGGTGCAAGCAGGGTCACTGCATGGGAGTGGCGGTGGGCTGGGTGAGGGCTTGGAGGATGGGCCAAGACCCGCCCCTGTGCCCACCGCAGCCTCTTGGCCTACAGTTCCTTTCAAAGGGCATGAATTCATACACTGGGACCCTAGTACCTCAATAAATGTGAATGATTATGGATGGCAAATATGTATTGTTTGTCTTATGATTGATTTATTTTATTCCATAGTAGACACTCAAAATATTCTCATAATGAACTGATCTATATTTGAATAGGAGATTGGCTGAACTAAAAGAGATGAGATGAAGGAGTGCTTCAAAACAATCCGACCCAATTTTTGTCTTTTTGGTTTATTATTTTTGTCAGCCTACCCATTGGCATACGTTTTCTTAACAAGTACACCAACCGTAAGTACACAGCAGTGTGTGATTGTCAACTGCTGTGCTTGCCTAAAGAAGCATGAAGAATGAAAATGAATCTACCCCTACAAATGCAGGTTTTCAGGTTTTGATCTCAATTTCTCAAAGACATTCCCTGCAGTTGTAGTTAGGGGTGGGTTGTGTGTCTTTAAAACTGCACGGATCCAATCAATGTGTTTAATGATGTTTTAACAACAGGAATGTGTAAATGGAGACACTTGAAGTTGTCAGTTTACTGATAAAATCTTGCAGGGGTAAGTAATTGGAAGTCTCCTGCCCTCAGCCTTTCAGAGCAATCCCTGATAAAATGACAGAAAGTCTTACCTCCCTCCCTGCCCCCAGTTTTCAGCTCAAAATAAGTAAATTACAAAGCAGGTGTTTGATCAGCTTTAGTTATTCACTAGAAAACCACAAGCAAGAAATTTGCAAATGATAACTCAAGGTTAAAACAAAATAAACAAAAGCAAAATCTGAGGTCATGCTATGGCAAAATATGCTATTTTAAATATCAAAAGATAAAATCTAACATGTGAATATCTTACTCTTCCCTTATAGAGTAATTAACCTCAAAAAACTCAGCTTAATCCATAGAGAAACCAGCAGCATTCAGATAGAAAGACACAAAGATATCTGAATCCTTTTTAAGACTTGAATATGCTGAATCATCTACAGAAGCAAGTAATGATTTGCTAAAGGATGCACTTCTGTCCATTAAAGTCTTTTTTAATTTGCTCATGGCAGGTAGCTGACGTGTGTTTTAAATCAGTGTGTTATTTTTTCTTTCTACTTTGTTGGTAGAAATTTCATATCCTTTCACTCATATCAATTTTTATTGAACATGCAAAAGCATTGCAGGGAAATGAGCAAACTGCGCAAATGATAGTCATTTATTGAGGTGGTCAAACTTCCTTAGACAAGCACTTCCCTTTCCTATAGTTTAATTCTGCATTGAGAAACAAAGCTGACCTCATGTTTGTGTTGCAGAATGTACATGTATGCGATTTAGTAAAATAGTATAATCCCATTTACATTGTTATCACAGTCTTTCAGAAATATATCCAAAAGAAGTAACTATTTTTATGAAGAGTTGTTCCAGCAAGATGTGATTTTTAAAATGACATGTAGAACAGGCTGTGAAATAAACATGTTAACGACCAAATAGTCTCTTTGTTCCATTCAATTTTCTTTCTTACTAATTTTAGTACCATTAATTGAATTTTGTTTCAGCAAGTTGGGTAGAATATATTTTAAAATAAAATGTTTTGTACAGAAAGGTTTTTTAAAATTTCTTTTATTACAAATGAGTACTAAGAAGACATTGCATCCTAAATCTTTGCTGGTAATTATAATATTTATTGGGAAAGCATGTGAGGAAAAATAGATAATAGTAAATATTTGTTTAGTCAGTCTATGTTAAAGTAGAGAGTGTCATCCAGGGGAAAGGAACAGTCAACATCTTAAAATCCTGATTCATCCTTTATTATGTACTAGAAGCCCAATGCCCAAAGATTCATGCCAGAATGGACCTTCCTTTCCCTGGCTGCCAGCACTGCTTGCACTCTGGCTGGAACCACCTTTCTGCTCCAGCCCAGAGCTGTCTTTCTGCCTTCCTACGCTTGGCAGCTGCATATGCAAATTAACCCTCCATCTTTGTTGGATTAATTTGCATATTCATTCCTGATTGGCTGATGGGCATTGCAAAGGTACAGTCAATTAGCATGTTTATCTATTATTAGGTAAGATGTGTTCATGGAAAAAAATGTTTTACCTTTCTAAACCTTGATATACTCATTTTTTAGGGGTGGGGAAAGTCCAAACTGAATCCTGGGGTTAGTAGAACCAGTGTTGAAGAATTAAGGGAAAAATGGAAAGAATTTAGTCTCTTGCCTGACATATAACAATTTGTCTGCAAATCCTCCCTCCATTCTTTCCTTTCTTCTTTCCTTCCTCTCTTACTTCCTTCTTATTCCTTCCTGATTTTAGTTATTTAATTTACTAGCAAGCAGGACTATTTTATCACCTCATTTAGGCCCCACTCACCCAAAATTTTGACCATCTCAATCAATCTACATTATATTAATATGATAGACAAAAATTTAACAGATTTGTTTTTATAAATATGCAATTTATGGTAGTTTGATTTTAAGTTAATTGATTAAGTTCAGGTTGCCCACCATTACTTAGAAGTCACTGAGTATTCTTTGAAACACTTAGTGAGATATGTAACCAATGAAGTTTTCAGTTGAATATTAAATTTAGCAATGAACTGAAATAGTTTTGCAAATATTTATTAATATGAATTGTTTAAGATTCCTGTCATATTTTAAGATTGTGTACTCAGTTGTACATATTTTTCTTCCTGTCAAAGAACTCTGAGGTCTTTTGAAAAGAGAACATCTAATACACTGTGGATTAAGTTGAACTGTTGTTTGATTATTATAAAAGCACATTAAGTCACTGCTATTCATTATGGTGGTTTTACCAATTAATCTAACAAACTTTAACTGTCATTGAAAAAACACGCAATTGATATATTTTTCACATACCTGATAATGATGGTGAAATATAAAAATCCACATTGCTATGTGTACTCCATTGAATTGTCCATACCAACAACTACCTTCTACTTACACAATGGCTGCATTTAGTGAAATGTTGTTATACCTGATAATGATGGTGAAATATAAAAATCCACATTGCTATGTGTACTCCATTGAATTGTCCGTACCAACAAATACCTTCTACTTACATAATGGCTGCATTTAGTTAAATGTTGTTTTGGAAAACATCATTTGAAAGCTCAAGGCCCTTGGATGCAGGCATAATTTATTTCCACAAGTCATGATTCTAGGGAAATTGCTTCAAGTCTAGGTGAGAGAATCTGTTACACAAAGTTGTAGATGAAAAGGCATCACTTACAAGTAGTTTTCTTTTTCAAATACACAGGCTTTTTTGCCAACAAGATGTTTTTGTTTGGGGGCTAAGATGTTACTGCTGAAGTTCTGATCAAAATGTTTCATTCATTTTACAATTATACTAAGTGAAGAGGGAGTCGGGACAAGATTGGTTAGATTGAACTCTATTTCTTATTTTACAAGTTTGTGTCCCTATACTTTTGAACAGATCAAGAACAATGCTTCAAAACATCCTAAGGCAGTGGTCGGCAAACTGCGGCTCACGAGCCACATGCGGCTCTTTGGCCCCTTGAGTGTGGCGCTTCCACAAAATACCACGTGCAGGCGTGCACGTACAGTGCAATTGAAACTTCGTGGTTCATGCACAGAAGGCGGTTTTCGGCTCTCAAAAGAAATTTTAATTGTTGTACTGTTGATATTTGGCTCTGTTGACTAATGAGTTTGCCGACCACTGTCCTAAGGCATAGCAAGCAGTGCTCAGATTTGGAATGTTCTCAAGTTGGAGTGTGTCTGATTCTAGCTGGGAAGTAGTACTCTTCTGTCAGCAGAATAGGTAAACTCTTTATTTGTCTGAAATTGTTACATATTGGTATTATTGTGTCTGTTGGAAAGCCTGAAATAAATAAGCTTAATAAATTGATTCAATTTTGGGTCTGTTTTAATTGAATGGGAACCAAATTGTACAGAATTATTCTGGACACTTTAATTAGAGGCCAATTTCAGGTCAGTGAATTGTTTCACTTAGATCAGAGCATCACAGATAGGAAGGAATTGTATATTATATGTTTTCCATACATTCTTTCGGGTTTTTAAATGATTTAAAAGGTTTATCTCTATCTCTACCAAGAACAAAGGGTCAGGAATCTAGTCTTTCTGGAAAAGATACATGTGCTGACCACCTGCTCTATGCTTAGAAATGCATGATGGTTCAACTTATACAGGTGAAATGGTACATCAGTGAAGGTTAACATAAATCTTGAATTGTGAAACAAGTTATAACCATGTAATTAAGCTGAACTACTCACAGTTGCTCAAATGCTTTGAAAAATTTTCCATCTTAGATCCTTTGCTGAGAATAATCTTCACTCTGCTCTATTAGCTTGTTACTTAAATTATTTTGAAAATTTTCATCCTTCTTTAAGTCTCCTCTGAACTACACAGAGCAGAATGAAATATTCCCCCATTGTCCTCTGTTAGTACCAAGTACATACTTTTATCATATAACGATACTTGTGGTATCATATCCAGATACTTGTGGGTTTTTTTTTTAATATATTTTACTGATTTTTTACAGAGAGGAAGGGAGAGGGATAGAGAGTTAGAAACATCGATGAGAGAGAAACATTGATCAGCTGCCTCTTGCACACCCCCTACTGGGAATGTGCCCGCAACCAAGGTACATGCCCTTGACTGGAATGGAACCTGGGACCCTTCAGTCTGCAAGCCGATGCTCTATCCACTGAGCCAAACCGGTTAGGGCCAGATATTAGTTTATCTCTCCAACTTGACCTTAATCCCCGAGTAGGCAGAGTTTTGTGCCATCCATTTATTCTCTGTCCCATTTACTCCCAGATCTTACTCCTCTACCCAAACCCTACTGCTGTATCTAGATAGAAATTACCTTCTCTGCACTCTGTTTTTGGGGAATCTAATTTGATGCTACTATTTTAAGTTGCAGTCCAAATTTCCTCCAATTATATCTCAGACTCCAATTTAATGGATTTCTCTGAATTTTGACTTATATTCACCTATCTCTGCTTGGGGGTCATACAAGTGTCTTTAATACCACACTTTATAAACTCAACTCACTTTTCCCATGAACCATATCCCCTATTTTGTGTTTAAACTTGGATATTGGAAGCTGTCTTTGATTCTTCTCTGTTTTTAATTCTTCACATAAAATATCAACAATTATTGGTAATCATACTTCCAAAATTCATCTCCTTGATCTTCATCATTGTTTCCACCTGGTATTGTCTAACATCTTTCTCTCCTTTCATTCACTGAATTTCAGTTGCACTGGACTCCTTCATGAATTTAGCACTGGGACTCTTACCCATCTCATTATTTATTCATAATGCTGTTATGTCAGAAAAACACAAATTTGAATTTTTGGGCATGACTAGGTTCTTTTCACTGAGTTCTCAGCTTGATTTTGCTTTTCTAAAGTCAACATTGACTGTCTAATCAACATTGGAATCAGCCCTCACCCAGCTGCTTTATTACAGAGCACTGTCTGTCTCCTTATAAGCACTTATAATCTCATTATTTTGTACTCATTTATGGTTTTATTACTTAATATTTATTCCCCCATTATAATTTAGGAACCATGAAGACAGTAATCATCTCACTGATCTTTGCCAATCACCTAACACAAAGCCAAGAAAATAGGAACCCTATAAATATTTGTTTAAAAAGATGAATGCATAGATTGAAAAATAATCAAGACAAATAACATAATCAAAAGACTAGAAGGAGAATAAACTAAAATAAATATGCTATAATGCAAGCTATATGAAGGCAAGCACATTAGGTTTTTAATCATTATATCTTTTTGTCTAAGTGCATTTTGACATGTATATCTTCAATAAAAAATTTCAAATAAATGGAAGAATTGGGAAGGTAATGTTTAAAGTAATTTTGAATGACAGCATAAATGCTGGGATTGGCTTCCAATATAAATGAAAATTAAACTATTTTTCTCTTTCATATACATGATGAATAGGGACTTTTTTATTCTCCACAAAAAATAACTTTATTCATTGACTTACGAACCAGTCAATGAATAAAAGAAGTAAAAACTGTTATTTCGGTCACTGTATAAGATAATGTAATCAAGATAATGAAGAAGCCTAAAATAACTTAAAAATCAAGGTTTACCATAATAAATGTACTATCAGAAAGGTTTTCACATGGAGAAAAAAAAAAGGGCCCATATTTTAAACTTTGATCTCTAAGATACAAAAGGAATAATTTTTTTTTAAAAAGTACACATTTGCTGATTTAAAACTTACATAAAGATTGGTTTTCTATCACTTCATACAATAGTTACACAAACAAAACATTATTACAATAGCTTTGGCATTTATTTCTTCCCAAATCTATGCTTTAGGCTAGTTTCTCTTACCCCAGTTAGGTTTTATCTACTATCTCCATGAGAATATGAAAAAGACTTCTAAGATAATAGCTGCTTATATTAAATTTAATTTATTGGATAACATTGGTTAATACAATTATATAGGTTTCAGGGATACAATTCTATAATACATGATCTGTATATCATATTGTGTGTTCACCCCCACAAATCAGGTCTCCTTCCATCATCATTTATTCCCCCCTTTCCCCTCTCCCACGTCCCCCCACCCACTTTCCCTCTGGTAATCACCACACTGTGGTCTGTGTCTATGAGTGTGTTTTTCCTTTGCTTAATTCCTTCATCTTTTTCACCCAGTCCCTCACCCCAATAGTTGTCCATCTGTTATCTGTATCTAAGAGTCTGCATCTATTCTGTTAGTTAGTTTATTTTGTTCATTAGATTCCACATGTAAGTAAAATCATATGGTACCCTTCTTTCTCTGACTGGCCTAACCCACCTGGCATAATACTCTACAGGTCCACATTGCTGTTTTTTTGAAAAATCACAATGGAGAAAACAAAAAAAGCAAACAACATATGGAGCAAAATTAACCACTTATAATTTGGGTTTTAATTTTCAAATTATAAACAATTCTTAGTATGATATTATTTTAGAAAGAATTATACTATAATATAATTTAATTATATTAAATTTTATATAATTAAATATTCCTCCAATTCTGTAAGTTTCATAAACAGAATATAAATAGATTTGGGGAAAATAATACACAAGCGTGATTTAAATTATAATCTTCACAAAAACAGATTAAATTTATTCCTAATGAAGTTGTACATGTATTAGCATAATGGTCAGTGAAGATTTCACAAAATAAGTAATTTCCAGTAACTATTCTCAAAAAACAAGGGCATTGTTTTGCTTTTTATATATTTAATGATATTTGTTTCATGATGTATCAAGAGAGATACTAGGAAAAATTCCCTTCATAGGCCTTAAGACACTTGATCCCACCATGAAGTGGTTTGTTTTTAACTTAGGAAACAGATGGAATTCATAAATAGTGATTTTTGGCTTTTGTTAATAACAAGGTACAAAATGTTTCCTTGTAAAACTGAAATTGTAAAATGCAGGAGGGTTTAATATGGTCAATGGTAAATTTATTATGGTTGATGTCTCATAAAATACTGGTTTGGGATCTGGGTCTACTATTTTCCTTTGAATAACAGATTCTTCCCCAAATTACTTGAAGCCTGTAGTCTGTAAATTATAAATAGGATAGTGTGATTTTGTTATAAGGGATTAAATTTAAGCACAACAATTGTGCTTCCATGAAAAGAGTGTAACGGGGCCATGATGACATACTTCGAAATGTTGCACATATTAAGTGCCTGAATGTTCCATGAGTGAAGAATTGGCTCCTCTAATCCAGAGAAAAGCTTCTCAACTTTGACACTGTTAACATTTTGGGCTGGATTGTGTGACCTGTCCATTTTAAGATATTTAGCAGCATCTCTGGAAATAAAAAAATATTTCCAGATAGAAGTACCCAGGTTGAGAACTATTTCTTTAAAAAAAAAACAACTCGGAGCCACCCCACTAGCCACTTAGAAGAACATGCCCTCAAGCTCCCTCTCTGAGAAACCTTTGGGAAATGGGGCATGTTTTCTTACTTGATGTCAGGGCTACTACCCATCATGGAGCCCCTAGTGAAATTGCTGCCTTTTCTAAAGTGACAAAGCTGTGCTATTTTGCTCATGAACTCACTACCAAGCAATGGCCAACTCTTCTTCTCTGCAGACATCATGAGTCTTAACTCAGGAGAATGTTTGCTTTCACCTTTTTCCCCAAACCCTAATGTAGGTAGAGGCAGCAACTGCATTTGCTTTATTCCATCTATGTTTTCTGTTAATAGCCATGTCATTAGAGAGATAAGTCTGCTCTTGTTAATTTGCAAACTGGCTTCCCGTACACATAGAGCAAAGAGAGACCAAAGAAAGAAGCTACCCACTCAAGATTGGTAGGTGGCAGGTTTAATAAGGAAGAAAACTTACTTATAAGGCTTGTCTTGGACAAACCAAATGTAGTTTTCAGCATCCATCCGCCAGTATCTTAAAAGTGTGTCTAGATGCCTTCACTGGATTCATATAATCATATAATCAGTCCAGGTGGTCTCAACAGCACTTTCCTCTCTCAAAGATACTATAGTTATGATGTGTCCTTAAAATGGCTGCTAACGTGGGAGTAGAAGGCAGGGCAGACATTCCCAGATCAGGGGAGGAAGCGCAGAGCCTCCATTAATTGGGTCCAGCTCTCAAGTCAGTGGTGGTGGTCATGTCCTCTCAGTGAACTCCTCCAACAGCCCTTTTTTCATCTTTGATCCTAAAAGACCAATCTTCACCTAATTTCCTTCAAAGACCCTTGTTTGTTAGTAAGCTATATTTGTTTACATTTTATATTCATTTAAAAGATCATGGTGGCATGTCCTTCAGGGATCCAAACGATGTTAGAGAATTTTGATCCCATGTCACCATAGTTCCCAAAGTTTCTGCCCTGGAGAAAAAATATAAATAGGGACAGTATACAATCCCACGTACAAATGAGTCAGCCAGCTTCAGACATGGCTGAGAGAGGGCCAGGCCAACAAGCAGGTTAAACCTTCTCATCCATCCCCATTGCTAAACAAGCAGCCACAGCTCTGGGTCTACAGAATTCCAGACAAGTGAAGAAATCCATATTCAGTCAGAGGGCACAGATAGCGAATTAGTATCTGGATATTGTTTGGTATTCAATTTGTTAGAAAAAACTCTGAATGAATGTTGTCCAACCTTTATTTGTTAGTGTTGCATCAATAGTTTATGCTGAATAAAAGCAGCATCCAGAAACTTAACAATTCTAAAGGATAAGCATTTATTTAGCTCTAGGTTTTGTGGGCTGATTATTAGGGCTACACTCACTGGGTAGTTCTCCTTCTGGTGTAAAGTGGACTCATTCATTCACTTCTGATCCTTGGCAGTTCAGTGAGATCTGATTCCATGAGTTGGCTGATGGTAAGTTGGGATGACCGGAGTAACAGGACCCACTGTCTCTCATTATCCACCTAGCTAGCTTGTGTTTGTTTACAAGCAGGAACAGAAGCTACAAGATGTCTTGAGTCCAAAGCTGAGAACATCCACAACATTTCCTCTACCAGATACTCTTGGTCAAAGCAAGTCACGGACAAGCACAGATTCAAAAGATCCTGGTATAGATTCCATGTCTTTTTTTGTTGCTGTTGTTGAAAGTATTACATATAGTATTACATGTTTCCTTTTTCCCCTATTGACCTCCCCCTGGCCACCCCCACCCCTCTCAGGCACATGCCCTCACGCCCCTAGTGTCTGTGTCCATTGGTTATGCTTATATGCATGCGTGTAAGTCCATCTCTTGAAAAGAGGTGCTATAAAATATTTTGGACATTTTTAAAAAGAATTTATTGTAAGTGCTCTGAATTTTGTTTATTTTGCTTAAAAAATAATTAAACTTGCCCTAACCAGTTTGGCTCAGTACATAGAGCATCGGCCTGCAGACTGAAGGGTCCCAGGTTCGATTCTGGTCAAGGGCATGTACCTTGGTTGCGGGCACATCCCCAGTAGGGGGTGTGCATGAGGCAGCTAGCTGATCAATGTTTCTCTCTCATTGATGTTTCTAACTCTCTATCCCTCTCTCTTCCCCTCTGTAAAAAAATCAATAAAAAAAAATAAAAAATAATTAAACTAAGTACTTTCAGAAGGGAAATAGCCTTAATTTCAATAAGCCTTAGAATACTGGTTCTATGGTATTTATGATATAGGATTGTGCAGTGTTTATAAATTACTCTGTAACGCCTGTAAAAGGGCAATGCTTTGTGCAAAATTGACTATCAAGTTTTTTTTATTCTTGACTTTTCCTACCCAAATTCTTGATACTTGAATGTCTTCTGATAGAACAGAAGTAGTATCCTTTCCTTTTATGAAATTGAATGAACATTTTACCATATACTTCTACAGTTTGTTGTAGTGGTTGTCTATAGTAATTTAGTAAAATTTTCCTTTTAAAGAAAATTATGATTCAATTAATGTGCTCAGAATCTTTTCAATAATGTTTTTGGTTAATTTTCGGATAACATATGCACTGAGAATATGTAACTACATAGCTTTCTCTCTGCCATGTCAACAATTATAAGCACTTTGCTTCTGGTTTATCTCCATAACTTTTAAGATAAAAATATGAATTGTATCATTATGTATGGTATCTATGTATTTTCCAATATACTAATCACAAGAAGAGTTTCCTTATAAGCATAAAATGTCTAAAATATTTGTATAAAATTGTAGTTTTAGGAGTCATATTAAATTTGCTAATCTATAATCATATATTACACACTTTTATCTTGAAGAGAGAAGATGTGTTTACAAAGATACTATAGTAATAAGGCTGTGGATCAAAGGAGAAAGACCTATGCCTTGAAGAGTCAGATGACAGTATAAAACAAAGGATATGAGGAAAGAACATAAGAAAGACATATCCCAAAGAAAAAAAGAAGAGTTGGAAAGAACAAAAAGAAGGGAGAGACATAGGGTAGTAAAAATAACAACAACAACAAAACAGTGTATGGATTTTCCCCCTCCTTTTATAGTTTCATTTGCTTTTATTCTTTTTGGAGTAATTTGCATAATAAAAGAAAGCCATATTCCATTCCTGAATCCTCAAACATTCTTTGAAAGTAACCCATGATATAAATTAGGGAGAGTGATATTAGATTGACTTGGACTCAGATCTGGTTCTACCCCACATTTACTAACTGAGATAAGTTGGGGAAGACTCACTGACCCACATTTTCTTCACTACTACATTTGACTTGATAAGAGCCACCTGCCATTGTTGATGTAAAATTGTATTTTATAAAAAATTTGAAATATTTACTGAGCAATACAATAGACTAATACATAGTAGATGTTTTACAATGATAAATAATTGTCCTTTTTGTGAATTGAAGAACCACCCTCTATTCTGCCTCTTGTATACATGATTCTAAAATATTTGTGGTAAATAAAATATATGTCAAGTAGGTACTTGAAAATTCATTTTCTCAGCTACTTTCCTTGAGCAAACGTGGTTGGATTATTTATAATGTTAGAGACACCAATGATTTTCAGTTGTGTCTTGTTTATATTTATGTGATTTTGACAAAATCAAGAGTTGAAAATATTAGTGTAAAGTTGATTCAACTAAAGAAAAAAATAACTAAAAGGCTAATCAGTATTATTGACAGCAACACAAACTATACTTTTATGACTCACATGGTAATTATTTAATAACTAGAGGCCCGTTGCACAAAGATTCGTGCAATAGGCCTTCTTTCTCCTGGCTGCCAGCACCAGGTTTTCCCTGGCACCAGGCCCTCACTCAGGCCTCCACCTTCTGTCTTCACTCCAGCCGGAGCCTTCAGTCTTCGCTGTGACCAAAGCCTTCAGTCTTCGCTCCTGCCAGAGCCTTCAATCTTTGCTCCAGCCAGAATGCTGCTCCTGTACCTCTCTCGTCCCCCGCCCTTCCCATCATAGCAGGCGTCCCACCCTGCCCAGCTGCTCTGCGCCTGCATGTGTGCTGCCCAGAGGCCCAGAGCAGCTGGGGTGCAGGGCCGCTGTCATCTTTGCCGAGTTAAGTTGCATACTCACTCCTGATTGGCTAGTGGGCATTGTGAAGTGATGGTCAATTTGCATATTTCTCTTTTATTAGTGTAGATGCCTTTCATAACATGGTGAAGAAAATGAAGACCAGAGTTACAATGTATAGAACTATTAAGAGTATTTCCTATGTATTGACACATCTCTGATTTTAATGATGGTGTCTAAAATTAGAAAGTATTATAGCTTCAGTTTGTTAGATATTTAATACAATGTTTTAAGAATAAACTACACACATTATTTTTTTAGCTCAGTGTACATTCTGTTTTGGCAAACTTGTTAAATACTTCTATAAATTAAATAGAAAATTGTTTCAATTATAGAGAGAGTGGTTAGGTAAGGTCAGCCAAGTTTCCTGGTAAAGAGATAAAAGGATTAGTCACTGACTTTAGGAAGTACCTACTCTAATGCAGAAATCAGATAAGTGTCAGATGATTACAAATCATTAAAATCCACAGCCCTGTGACAAGAATCATAGGCTTCAGTCACTTTTTTCCACTTGTTCATTTGGAGTGGAACTACCTCCTTTCCACACCTTTAGCTCATTAAAGGTTTCATAATGCAGTTCCCACCTTGATTTCTTTGGACATATTTATCTGACCCCATTAAGGATTGATTCAGTGTCCCATCTCTGTGTCCAGATACTATGTTAAACTTTCCAAAGGCATATGATATTGGAGTACAATGGGTTTGTGTGTGTATTTAAGTGTGGGTGTCTAAAATTTTTCTGACAAATAATATCACTGCCTTCAAGAAAATGCTCTGCTGGCCACCAATTGCAATTAGAAGAAAACCCAAACAAGCTTTCCACAGCTAACTTGAACCCACCCTGTCCCCCATAAAGCCCTTCAATGTTTCCTTCAATCCCACTAACTTTTCCTCTCTTTCTTTTCCTTGTTTTCCCTCTTTCTCTTTCCCTTCTTTCCTTCCTCCCATCTTCCTTCTTTCCTTCCTTTCTTTGTTCTTCAGTTCTTCAAAAACTTCAAGTCCCTCCCCACTTTATACATTGGTACAATATTTTCTCTAAGCTTGCAGTGTCTTCTTCGTCTTGGCATGTACGCTAAAGAAGACCATTCAGAACACTTGTTCTAAAGCAGCCAAGGGAACTTGCTCAAGCAACTCTTATCCCACTGCCCCATTTTGCTTCATTTGTAACATTGTTTTATGTTCTAAAATTAGCTTATTTCATTTTGAGTTTATCTCCACTAATTAGAACTTAAGTTTTTATTTTTTAACTAATTTGCTTATTTTTAATCCTCACCTGAGGATATTCTTCCATTGATTTTTTAGAGAGAGTGGAAGAGAGAGGGAAAGACAAGGAGAAACATGGATGTGAGAGAAACACATCGATTAGTTGCCTAACTGGTTGCCTCCCTCACAAGCCCCAACCAGGGCCCAGCCGTATATGACCAGACTCAAACCCAGGACCCTTCAGTCTGCAGGCCAGCACTCTCTCCGCTGAGCCAAACCAGCTGGGGCAGAACTTAAGTTTTTAGACAGCAGATTCCCAGCCTTTTGGTATAGAGCAGTGGTCAGCAAACTCATTAGTCAACAGAGCCAGACATCAACAGTACAACCACTGAAATTTCTTTTGAGAGCCACATTTTTTAAACTTAAACTTCTTTTGAGAGCCACACTTTTTAAACTTAAACTTCTTCTAATGCCACTTTCCTTTCTCAAGAAAATTGTATTCTTCAAAATAGACTCGCCCAGGCCGTGGTATTTTGTGGAAGAGCCACACTCAAGGAGCCAAAGAGCCGCATGTGGCTCACGACCACTGGTATAGAGTAAATGATCAATGAACACATACATACATATATTTGTATTTTTGAATGAGTAATCTTTTTCTATCAATAGATAAACAAATATATTCATGTGGGTTGGAGAGGGGAGACTCTCTGAATCACTTATTTCACATCTATTTCTTCAAGAAGGGGTAGTTTCCTCCCAGAACATATCTAAGCCAATATTATACTCCCCTATGTGTGAGGGAAGTTTACTATCACTTCACTAAATGCCTCACTCAAATCTCCTTTATCTTAAAAATGTTTAGATAGCTGTTGTGCCACACATGACGGGGGAAAAAGGATAGAGAAAACTGCAAGCTACTTGGTTGATTGCCTTCCAAGTCAGTAATATTTTTCAATTTAAATGTGAGAGATAATAAATGCACTGGAATGTATTCCAGGTGTGTTTTCAAAACAGCACACTGCAAATTTGATATGACCTGAGGCTGGAGAAGCTGTGAGTGTGTGGGCATTGGTCGATTTCAGTAACATCACTGAGCAGAAGCAGCAAGAGGAATTCTGAAAGCTGGGAATGCAGCTTTTGCAGTAGAGGCATTCTAAGCGTTAGGCAGGTCCTGCTTTTTCTCTCCCCAAACTACCAAAGCATCTTATCAAATGTCATTCACCATCTTACAGTAATTTTACTTTACTTATTTACCATGGCTATTGCTACTTAAGCTTGAGCTAACCCACTATGAGGAAAGCATTTTGAACAGAGACACAGTGAATTATTACAAGGTATGAGTCACTGTAGGTTCTGAGGGGGGGGGGGGGGGAGTATCTATTTCACTCAAGAAATAACTTATGCATTAAGAGAATTGGATCGATTTTCTTCAGGAAACATAAAGTATTATTTTAGCTAACTGCTCAGACATTTTCCAAATAACAAAATTTATTCTACAAAGCCTTTCATTACATATAGTCCTATTCTTTTCTTTAAAGTTCTTAGGCTTTTTATGAAGTTTTTCTATCAGTTTCACTATAGTCTCCCTTTGATTCATCCACTCATCAATAAAAGTGTATTATGAAATTAACAAGTACCAGGTATTCATCTATACTGGTGAATTAAGCAAGTCCCTAGCCTCGCAGAGCTTATGTTCTATAGGAATTCATTAGCTAGCTTTTAAGCAACAGTTATTACATTCCAGCATTCTTCTTAGTGCTTCATGGGACACTATTGTTACTATCATTTCCCATTTGAAAGATAAGGAAAGTAAACCTCAGGCAGGTAAACCACTTTTTTCAAGGTCACCAAGCTGGTAAGTCATAAAAATGATATTGAAACTCAGTTTGTCCATGCCTAAGAGTTTAGCTGCCACATTATTTGGCCCTTTTAAGAGTGGACTCTTTAATACTTTATGTCTATGTTACTCATATGCTTCCTAGTGTTTTTAAATATGTTTAATGTTCTAATTATAAAAATATAATAACTTCCAAAAAATCTTAAAAATATAGAAAACACTCATAGTAACACCATGATATAACTATTATTCTCTAAATATTCACATATGGTTCAATCTGTAAATACTTTTAATAATAATTCATGAGCATAACCATTCCCTGCTTTTTTCATTTTATAATTTATTATATTTTTATAATGCTATATTGAGATAATAATAATTATTTTATAGGCTACATAAATCCCAGTTGATATATAATTATATATCATATATGTAGTTGACACTCTCATTGACAGATATTTTACTCCATTGAGGGCAAAAACACAATTTTATCACATAAAATAACACTTTGGAATTTTAATTCAAATTAAATTAATCTCATAAAAATTATTTAACATTTTTATGATAGCCAGTCTTTCCTGTACTATGATTTGTCTGGAAAAAAATGTATTTTAACACTTATTACTGATATGCCACCATTCACCATCTATCCTATATACTAATCCTATATAATAAAAGGGTAATATGCAAATTGACCGAACAGCGTAACGACCGGTCGCTATGATGCACACTGACTACAGGGAGCAGACACTCATTGCAGGAGCTGCCCCCTGGTGGTCAGTGCGCTCCCACAAGGCTCATAGCTAGTGAGTGCAGCGGTGGTTGCGGGAGCCTCTCCAGCCTCTGCAGCAGCACTAAGGATGTCCACTGCCAGCTTAGGCTCGCACCCCTGACTTGCAGGAGGCCAGGGGGTGGGGGGTGGGGGGGAAGGGAGCTGGCCTAAACTGTAAGTTGGACATCCCATGAGGGCTCCCAGATGGGAGAGGGCACAGGCCAGGCTCCTGCAAGTCAGCCATGGCTGCTTCCCCTCCCTAGACACTCCACAAGGAAGAAAGGATATAAAAGCGGCTGCTAGGTGGCTCCTGACAACTAGCGCAAATGTCAGCAGACAGATCCAGATCCCGGGCCAGCGAGAGTGTCCCCCTGCCCACCCGGAGGGCCGATTGCATCCCAGCCCCCCCACCCCCCCTCAGGACAGGTGCCAAATGCAGGGCTCACAGTTGGCAAGCACTACTGCTGCAGCGCAAGCCTCTCCTGATCAGGACTGACTGGGTGTGAGCCCGCAGCAGGTGCAGTGGGTCCATGATGAGTGGGAGTGGCAGGCAGGAGCAGCAGGCGGCGTTGGACTGCCAGTTTCAGCTCAATCCCTGCAGGCACCCTGAGGAACCCCATCCATGCATGAATTTGTGCACCAGGCCTCTAGTACTTAATAAGACTTTAGAATATTGAATTGACAGAAAACAGTCTCCAAGTTTTAAAAGCTGCTAATTCAATCTGGGACAACAAAATCCAAAACCATGTGAGATATAGGAGCACATACTTGCTGCCTGTACTTGCTACCTGCCACAACCACATCAAAATTACAACTAAAACACAGAACGACTATCATCCAGAACCACGGGAAAGCTGGCTGAGTGGAAGTACTACAACTAGAGGAGTAAAGAAGAAAGCACACTGAGACTGGTAGGAGATGCAGAGGCGCAGGACAGGCTGGTCTGGCACCCAGGTGTGCTGCTTTTTTAATTGGGAGAGAGATTGCCTCTGCAGAGGCCACCTGGAGGAGCAAGGGGACCCAGCCCCACACCAGACCCCCAGCCCAGGGCCCCAGAGCTGGGAAAAGAAGTCCCTACAGGCAGTAAGAACTATGGGCTGTAAAAACCAGTGCAGGTTGGGGCTGAGTGACACACAGGCTTCTGGAGACCCAGATGCTCCTCTTTAAAGGCTGACACTATGAACTGAATTTACAAGCTCCCACTTCCTCTGAGACCCAGTGCTGGGTGAGGTTCTGGGGGACCCAGACACATATGGGGAGAAACTGGACTGTCTGGCATCAGGGCAGGGATGTGGGGTGGCTTTTCTCCAAAGGGAGGTGCTCACAGTGGTCATTGTTCCCATGCTGGGACCTCCCCGGTGTAAGGCTGACTGGCAGCCATTTCTGTTTGCTCCACCCTGGTGATTCCCTGAGACCCTGCCCCACACAATTTACAACCCCACCCAAGCTGTGCGCAGTGGTTTTTCATATGAATGGTCTGTCCTTTCTCAAGCTAAAAACCTGTCAAACAAGCCGCATGTGGGTCAGGGAGCCCCAAACCTGTCAATAAAAGGCCCCCAAACCGGCACCAGCACCAGCATCAGCATGCCTCGCTTCACAGCTGGGCCTCATCTGGGCACTTCCAAACCTGATACAAAGAGGAAGGATCTATAGATCTCTCTGTAGCTCCTGCTGAGTGGCCCCAGGCAGTGGCTGACTTTGCTCCTCCCTGGAGACCCAAGAGTCAGTGTACTAGTGGTCAGTGTGAGACCACACCAGATCACAACTCTTCACATCCATAAGCACACACTCAAGGGGCAGACTCAGTGAGCACCAAAGCCCCACTGAAGCAAGTCCTACTCCATAAGGGTATTCCCTGCACAGGAGCTCTCCCATTGAGTCACAGCTGGTCCCCACAGCCAAATGGTCTGGAGGTCAATTCCTCCCAGTGACACCAGCAGCAATCAAGGCTCAACTACAAGACTGTGCACACAGCCCACAAAGGGGTGCACCAAGAGTGTTCACCTCAGGTGATTGGGAAGGATGAGCCACTGGACCCTATAAGACACCTACTACACAAATCCACTCTATTAACTCAAGGAGACTTAGCAGCTACCCAATACATAGAAACAAACACAGGGAAGCAGCCAAAATGTGCAGACAAAGAAATATAACACAAATGAAAAAAATGGAAGAAAGCAAACTATTGGATATAGAGTTCAAAACCATGGTTATAAGGTTACTCAAGAATCTTCTCTCTGAGGAACTTAGTGAGACCTTCAAGGATCTTAGTGAGAATGCCTATATATATATATATATATATATATATATATATATATATGGAAAAGGACCAGTCAGAAATTAAGCATACACTGACTGAAATAAAGAATAATACACAGGGATTCAACAGGAGATTAGAGAATGCTGAAAATCAAATCAATGATTTGAAATGCAAGGAAGCAAAAAACACCCAAACAGAAGAGCAAAAAGAAAAAAGAATCCAAAAATATGAAGATAGTGTAAGGAGCCCCTGGGACAACCTCAAGTGTACCAACATCTGAATAATGGGGGTGCCAGAAGAAGAGAGAGAGCAAGATATTATAAACCTATTTGAAGAAATAATGACAGAAAACTTCCCCTACCTGGTGAAAGAAATAGACTTACAAGTCCAAGAAGCACAGAGAACCCCAAATAAGAGGAACCCAAAGAGGACCACACCAAGACACATCATAATTAAAATGCTAAGGACAAAAGACAAAGAGAGAATCTTAAAAGCAGCAAGAGAAAAACAGTTAGTTACCTACAAGGAAGTGCCCATACAACTGTCAGCTGATTTCTCAACAGAAACTATGCAGGCCAGAAGGGAGTGGCAAGAAATATTCAAAGTGATGAATAGCAAGAACCAACAACCAAGATTACTCTACCCAGCAAAGCTATCATTTAGAATTGAAGGTCAGATAAAGAGCTTCACAGACAAGAAAAGCTAAAGGAGTTCATTACCACCAAACCAGTATTATATGAAATGCTGAAGGGTATTCTTTAAGAAGAGGAAGAAGAAGAAAAAGGTAAAGATAAAAAATATGAACAACAAAATGACAACAAATATATAGCTATCAAGTGAATCTAAAATCAAATGAATAAAAAAATCTGATGAACAGAATGAACTGGTGAATGGAATAGAATCAGGGACATGGAAATAGAACAGACTGACAATTCTCAGAGGGAAGGGAGTGTGTGTGTGGAGGGGGGCGTGTGGGAAGAGATTAGACAAAATCTTATATGCATGTATGCATTATCTATGGACACAGACAATAGGGTGGCAAGGGCCTGGAGTGGGGTGGGAACAGGGTGGAGGAGAGCTATGAGAGGAAAACAGAGGGACATCTGTAATAATCTCAACTATGAAGATTAATTTAAAAAATAAAAAGGCATCTAATTTAGTAATGTGGTGCTGGTGAAAATGGGTGGGACAGAAAGGGCTTCTGGACAGAATGATGCTTACACAGAGATTTAAATGAGGGCTAGAAATTGGTTGTTTGGGATAGTGTATTAGTCTGTTCAGGCTGCTATAGAAAGATACCATAGACTAGGTAGTTTAAATCACAGATGTTTATTTTCTCAAAGTTTTGGAGGCTGAACGTCTAAGATCAAGGTGCCAATAGTTGGTTTCTGGTGAGACCTCTCTTCCTGGTTTGTAGATGGCCACCTATCGCTATGTGCTCAGAAGGCCTCTTCTCTGTGTGAACTGGGAGAGATAGAGACCTGTTATCTTTCCTGCTCATAAGGACACAATCCTATTGTATTAGGGTTCCAACTCATGACCTCACTGAACTTAATTCACTTCCTAAAGGCCCTGTCTCCAAATGCAGTCAGATTGGGGGTAGACTTCATATAAATTTTAGGAAGACATAATTCAGTCAGTAACAGATGAAGAGGAGGAGAGCAGGGATAATGAAGAGATAAGTCCAGAGAAAGGAAATATATACAGATAGAATTAATAAACTGTCAGTTAAAAAATATCTTTTTAAATTTATGAGAAAGATAAGAGACTATTATAACGTATCATCTAAGGAGAGATCCAACAGAAGAGATCTATTGGTTCTCTTCTTAGATGATATTTTATAGTGGAGATCCAACAAAATTAACAAGATCAATTTGATCAAATTACTTGAAACAAAATAAGAAATCAGTTGTCTAACAGCATTTCTGGTTTTTAGATTTGGTTATAGTCAGGGTCAAACATGAATAATTAACTTACTTGATTATAAATTCCTTCGGAATAATCTGCTCTTAATATTTTTGCAAAGATAATAAGAAAATTGTATTCATAAAATGTGAGAGAAGACAATGTATGGAGAAGGGAGGATAGATTGTTGACAAATACGTATATCCAACAGAAGTCTCTAAATAAAGTAAAAGTTTGTCAGGAGCAGATTCTTCTTTTTGGCCAACATCTGGACAAACAGATTGATAAAGGGAAAATATAAAATTTATCTTAAACATGTCACAGTGTTGTACAAACGTTTTGAAGGGCCACCTGATCTTTTGATATATGAAATTTCATAGTATATTGAGGAGATAGATTTCATAAAATATTCCTTTGCGGACCTGCAATATAGGTTGATATAACAGCTAAATTTTGTACATATTCTCAGAGAATAAAAAATGATCTTTAATAAAATTTTAACACTTTGATTTATAAAACAGCTGGAGATAGTAAACTGAAATAAATTAATCTATTGTGAATTACGAAATTATTAATACAGCTCGACTTAAACATCTGTGGTTCACGGAAATTACCTGGAATTATTTATCAGTGCCATTTCCCCTTTCTGCCTTCTCTAACCACATGTGATGAATGGGGTTGGCATATCTTTGTCACTACACAGGGAAACATATGGCTCAGGGTTTAAAAGTTAAATTACATGAATACTTATAAATACACTGTCAAAAATCCAGAAATTCTAAAATATTTAAATGATTGAGATTTGGGGTTCAACTTGAAAGAGGGAGGAAATGTGGGATTTAAAATAGCTACCATTTCTTAATTTATTATTAATTGCTACACTGAGCTAACAGCTTTAATGCCTATATTTAATTTAACTGTTCAAACATCTTATAAATAAAGATGGAGTAACTCACTGAAATTCACATTGCTAGTAAGTTATGAAGCCAAAATTTGAAACCTAGTATACCTGATTCAAAGTTCCAGGTGTACCTTTCTCATCTAGAGAACTGGAAAATTATACCATGTCTTCCCTGAGTGAAAATAATTAGCAAATTGTACTGTTTAAGTTGTTGTAGTATTTTTATTTCTTCAGATACGGTTGGTTCACCTACCTCATCCCCCCTATTAGCTGTCTATATAAGGGAAACAAATACTGTAAGTCTAAAAAGAAGCCAGATGAAAAGCTGCTGGTGAATTCCCTTGTTGCCACCAACACAGTACCCAAAACAGTCAAGGTGGAAACACTTTATTTTTACCTATCTCAGATTCATGTTAAAAGAACCAACCTGTGGCATTTAGTACAATGAAAACCTCCCAAATGAGTGGGATACAAAGGTCTTTGAACACCAGATGTTAAATCAGAAAAAAGAAAATTTCTGGACAAATTCAATAAACCAAGTGACGGTGGTGCCATGGTTTTTTTGTCATGGTTCAGAACAAGGAAGCTTGCAGATGGTGTTCAGTGAGAAAGGCAAACCTTGCGCTTATTGAAATTGGTGGACCATGGCAGTTAATACGAAGATAAACTCTCTTTTACTCATTTTTTCACACCTTAATCCGATTCATTTGAGCCATTTCAAACAAGGGGCATGTTAATGTTATTCCTCCTCCTTCCTTAATATAAATTCATTCTAACTAGCATTTACTCCCAGATCGTAGCCAGGTCAACTAAAATTCATTTAGGTCCAACTTCAAGTCCAAAATTCTTTTATATATATATATATATAACCTCTATAGCTTAGATTTGAAGCAGCCCAATAAATGTCAAACTTATTCCCCACCAAATTTGGAACCGATTGAGATACACTCAGGATTCAGATAAAAGTAAATGCAAATAGGAGTTTTATTATGGAAAGCACAGAATCAAAGGATGTTTTATAAATATGTAGCATCAATGATATTCATGGTACCGAAATCCCACAGGCAACCACGGATAATGACAGATGTATCTAGAGAGCCAGGACTTTTACTTTTTAATTAACTATCTGACCAAGAACTGCATGCTCTGTACATTCATCTATAACTGAGGGAAAGAAAGGAAATGGACTAAGTATGCCTGCCCATGTCTGGATCTCAAACAATCAATAAGAAAATATTTTTTTTCTTTAAGAAATGACAGAGAGGGTAGAAGTAATAAACAAATTATTGCTGATTGCCCGGCCGGGCTCGCTCAGTGGTTGAGTGTCAACCTATGAACCAGGAGGTCACGGTGCAATTTCCAATCTGGGCACATGCCTGGGTAGCAGGCTCGATCCCCCGTGTGGCACATGCAGGAGGCAGCTGACCAAGGGTTCTCTCTCATCATTGATGTGTCTATCTCTCTCTCCCTCTCCCTTCCTCACTGAAATCAATAAAAATATATATTTTAAAAAAGAGTGATTGCTGATTGATATTTCTTCATAAGGAGAATATAATATACAAAGAACAGAGACCGGTACAAATACCAGACTCAGATTCAGTGCCTAAAAGGCTTCTGTTTTAACTTTTTTCTATATGTACTCTGAGAAGTATTCCAATATCTCCTGAGACATGGGACCAACCTCTAAAATAGAATTTTATAATCTCCTCAGATTGTGCCCATGTCCTCTCCCAAAACACTGAAGAGCCATAATGCAAGCAAGGGATATGTTGAAAGCAAAGCCGAAACAACCTCAGCCAGAACTAGGCACCAAGGAAAAAAGATGAGGCCTTTCCTTCCGAGCTAATTGCCCGGCTGCAGCTAAGACAGAATCATGGTAGCTGTATGACTGACCATGAAGTGTGCAGGAGGTGGAAACCCCTGCACTGGCTCACCAGTGAGGCCTCACTCTGTGTCTGATGTCCGTTCATGCTCACACCTTGAGTATCTATCTATCTATTCATCTATCTATTTAGATAAGCCACACATAGTATTCTATGTGTTGTGCTCCTGTGGCTGGGCAGAAAAAGAAACAGTGATACCCAGGAGGCTGGGCAACAGAGAAAAATATGACATTCAAGAGGTTCATCTGATCTGTTTTTTTGGTTTTTGTTTCTGTTTTTTACTCTCCGGGAAAGAAATGTACCAGCCCTCCTTGCAGTCAAAACAATTGGCCTCTGACAATGTTACTTTTGATTATTTGTGTCGAGTATTATACATGATTCATGGCATTAGCAGGTAAAAGCTATTTCTAGCACAAATAGTTAAAAATGTGAAATTCTATGTTTGATTGTTTTGGTATTGTGTTATTCGTATAACAAAAAACGTGGTTGACACATTAAATAGTTATCCAATTTTTGATTCAGAAAGATACGGAGCCCAAGACCCAGAAAACAAAAAATGACCCAATTGATTTTTTGTCAGAATAAAATTTATATTGTCCATAAGAAATCACATCAGATTTTGATCTTTGCAACAAATCATCTTGTATTGAGTCTAACTCTTTCCAAAAAATAATTATAGTCAATTATACAATTGCATACAATTAGTCAATTTGTTAATATTCTGTTTCCTTACGTAACACTTATTTTTTAAATATTATAACGTATGTGAAATACATTTTTAGAAAATAATTTCTGCAAGAGTCCAAAAGGTTGTTTTAGATCTTACGTAAAAATTATGTTGAAAACTTCTGGGAAAATGCACACACTTTCCATGTCCAGATGTTTTGATTCAACAGCTGCGGTGGTGACCAGAAGCCGTCACATTGTTGGCGAGCGCTGCAGATGGCCCTGGCCTTGATCGAGGAGCCCTGCTGTAAAAGTTGCGAAGAGAAAGCACCTCTCTGCCTAGGGTGAGTTTTACCAAACCTTTGCTTGACTTGCTCCTTCTCGTAGGCCTGTAAAGGTCACACTGTTGAGATTAACTCTTGCAAGAAGCCTATTCTGACCCTTCATGTCACTCTCGCTCACATCTCCCTGTGTAGTTTCTTCAGGGCTCTTGTCAAGCACTCTATATACACTTTTTTCATATAATGTGCTCATGGTTGTATCTTAACAATACCTGGTGAATAATGTGAGATTGATAAATATTTATTTGCTGAATAATGATGTAAGGTGCCAGAGGCTAATTAGAAGCTCTAATCATTGGATGAAAAACGGATTTCTCTTTCTCACTTACAAAAAAAAAAATTCAATACAGAAACACCTCACTCACATAAATGAAAATCCTAAATAGAGACAAGAAATCTTCATTAACAAATTCATCACCACACCCCCAAAAAGAGGTTTTTGGAGTTCCTTCTATTTTAATTATTATAATTATGTATTATACATAATGTCATGCTTTCTCTTCCATATTTTCCACTTTCTATTTGTAACAGATGTTGTAGGTGACTCGTCCATAGTCTTTAGAATTTTCATTGTGCTCTGACCAACTTCTTATTGCCAGTGTTTGCATCTATGTGCCTGAGATAGACATTCTAGGAATATAAATACCCTTGTTCCCTTGGTTTACAAGTGAGAAAAATTTGAAAAAGGATTTACATCATTTTTTGTATGTGTGATCCTCTGTCATTCATTTACTATAGCAATATATAATCCACTATAACTATTTGGGATGATTCTCTAGGTTGCTGAGTACTAACTGATAACAACTTAAAACATATACAAGCTGATAGTTGAATTAAAATGAATTTCTTTAGTGGATTAATAGGACTTGCTAAGTACCAATGTTTTGTTCTTTTGGTAATTTAATCAAATCATGGAAGAAGCAATGCTTGAAAAGTCCTTTAAATCATAATAATAGAAGTAAATCCTTGATCCATTTCTAAGTCAATCTCCACTTCTTCTTTTAAATGTATCTCTAATTCCCACCTCACTTTAGCAGTTTTTTCCAAATATTTCAAACCCCTCTGCATTCTTCTCTGAATTGTCTCTATGTGAAAAGCTGCCTGGATGTGTTTAATACTATTCTAGTACTTATCCAAATACGTCTTTTTTTCACTTAGTATTTCCTCTTGTATTTCTTAAGACTATTGTATGATTTTGTCTATAGTACAGGAAACCATCAAAATCACAGACTTCCTTTATGTAAATCATAAAACCCTTCAACTGATTATTCTGCAATTAGCAAGGCACAATGAAGAAGTTAAGTTCCTAATATTTGCTCGTGGTTTACAATTATGATGCCAGTATAATTATCTGAGAAGCTGACCAGCGTGCTGGGCATACTTAGTAATGAAAATAAGACCATGTGTCTGTGGCCTAGCACAAAGAACTATATTGTATTTATGCAGCAACCTCTATAACATAAAGGGTGGAGGTAACAAGTAATAAAGCATTTTTCTTATATTTAGGGACTTTATCCTTTGATTAATATCTTCAAAAATGTTTATTAGTGTGCAGTATGTCTCAAAAATGTAGGTGATTACTAAACACATATATGTTTATAAGCAAATATATTTAATTATTCTCACATCCAACAACCACACAGAAACACACAAAATATCTGTTATATGTAGTTATAAACATATATAGAACTTCCCTTTTTATACTGAAACTATGCTATTTGTATTTTAAAAACACACTGCTATTATGCATCAAAGAAAGACTGCATTACTTATATCCTAAGAGATTATTGATCTTTCTGTGGAATAGGACTATTATTCCATGACCTATTATCTCTAGATACAGGCCCCTCTTTCCTACTCTCTTGTAAAGGAGACATTGGAGAGTCTGTATTGGTGGAGAGAGGTAGATGACAGGGCTACTAAATCAAAGAATGAATACTCCTTCCCTTGGTTATTAGATAGAGATCTGGTACACAATATGACCACATTCATCAGAAGAAAACATTTAGGGACAGCTTAAATCTTCTATAGTTCTGTATGTTAAAGGCAGTATGCTTAAAGTGACCTTTTGCATAGTTTCATGCTTTTGTGGAAAATAATTTTTGTCATAGAAGAAGTTTCCCCCACGTTGGCAAACAGCTTGCCATCAGAAACGGTCCCAGGATTCTCAGAAGCATGCTCCATTAAAGGGAAGAGCTTCCTTCACAGGACTTCGTAAGTTTTCTCAGGTGAAGCCCGGGAAGGGTTTGCATTATTTCAGACTCTGCTCAGTATCAGACAGAACAGAGCTACTGCATGTTCCCGAATAGACTCAGGGCCAACAGCATGAGAACTCTGAAGTCCGCTGAGCTACCTTATGTGGTGACTACAGAACTCAGCCTCGTTTAAGACGTGGTGCCACTGGCAAGAGGCTATGTGAGAGGAGTACCTTAACCTACAAAAGACTTGTTCTTTGGGACACAGTGCTATATCTCAGCATCAACAAGTAAACCAGCTGCCAGATGAGACTAGAATAAGATTTAGAACTAAATTCTGGCTCATGAATATTCAAAGCATGGGAGGACCAAAGCAATGCATATATTAAAAAGGAGCAGAGAGAGAGTGAGAGTGTCATGGTGTTGGGACACCAAAAAAGACTGAAATCCACAGGAAGAAGGAATCAACATGGTGTAAAAATCAAGGGTACCTTGGCTTTAGCACTATGCTTGTTATCTGTAAGTGTTATGACTTTAGGCAGGTAACTGAACTTCTCCATGTCTGTTTCCTTGGTTATAAAATTGGGCTGATAAGGGTACCTACCTCATAGGATTATTAGGATGGCTTGATAAGATAAAATATGTAATTATTAGAATAGCCTCTAGAACTTTATATTATATTTTATGTTATTATCATTAACATCCTTATTAAGATTAGAACTTAAAAGTGATCATTTTTTTCACTGATTCTCTACTCTACATATATATTTTTATTATTATAACTTTATTCCTTATGCCTATTTTCAGTTCAGGCTCTCAAGCACAAAAGACTAAAATGTTGCTGTTATTTTAAAGGGATAACACATTCTCTTATGTGGAGATTACCCCCCAGATGAAAACAAAATGATTGAAAAGGTCTCACTGTACCGCTCACTGAAGCACCCTGTGATATTTCCCACTCTAGAATTCTGTTAAAGGACAACATACAAATGCCTTTCATTTAAGCCAAAATTCTTCAGATATTCTGTCACTTAAAGACAGCACATCCTAACTGAATCAGCTGTCCACTTTGGAAAAAAAGATTCAGGATTATAAACATTTCTTGCTTCACTCCATTACCCCTTTTACCAGGAAGCAGTTTTTGTTAATTTGTAAAATCAGCAAGAGTTTGAAGCTGCAGAAAAAATACATCAACGATGGCTATAGAGTCTTCGTTTTTCCATGTCTTGTCCATTTTTAATTTATCTGGAACCCTCCTTTCCTCTACTTCATTTACTTTCACTGACGCATTTTCAAATCAGTCATCTTTCCTATCAATTACCAATAATTTATATCATCATATTTGGTTGAGCAAGATAAGAAATAAATACCAATGCTAATCCAAATAGCAGAAAATTCAACTATCACTGAATACACATGTACAGTACATAATGTTGTGCATTATATTTATCTTTGCTATTATGCTACATTTACCATAATATTAACATTACTTAGATTTCTTCTACCTGTGCCAATTGAGGACAAAGAGAAAACATTCAGAGGAATGCCAGAGCAAATAAAAAAAATGCAGTAATTTACAAAGCTAGAAGGTTAATAGAAACTACTTACTCCAAGTGCTTTATTCTCTTCATAGACGTGCTAAAAATGAGAGAAGTAAAGTGATGTCAGTACTGGGTAGTAGTAGAGTCAAGATGAAACTAGATTCCTAATTACTGACATGGCTCTCTCTGAATTGCATTGTATGGCATGTTTCAAACAGAACATCTTGGGTCACTCGCTTTGCCTCTGAGAACTGAAGGTGAATTAGACTTAACCGAATGAAAGAGTAAATGAAAAGATGGATGCATAAATGTGATACAAAATGAGTGACACAAAAAGACTAATTTAATTTCGTTTAAAACAGAGTAGGTGAATTTTCTCTTTAATATAACCTTCCCTCAAGTGTCCTAGTTCCACATTTATTCCCATTTTTCTCATTTAATGCTAATATTTGTTGATTTTTTCTTGTGTCTATGTGTATATTTTTTAACTTTTGTCTCTCTACATATTAATTTAGCATATATATATATACACATATAAACACACACACACACATACACACTAGAGGCCTGGTTCATGAAATTCATGCACGGGGGGAGTGTGTCCCTCAGCCCAGCCTGCACCATCTCCAATCTGGGACATCCCTCTCACAATCCAGGACTGCTGGCTCCCAACCGCTTGCCTGCTTGCCTGCCTGATTGCCCCTAAATGCTTCTGCCTGCCAGCCTGATCACTCCCTAATCACTCCCCTGCCAGCCTGATTGACACCTAACTGCTCCCTGCCAGCCTGATTGCCCCTAACTGCCCTTCCCTGCCAGCCTAGTTGCCCCTAACTATCCTCCCTTGCAGGCCTGGTCACCCCCAACTGCCCTCCCTTGCCAGCCCGGTCACCCCTAACTGCCCTCTCCTGCAGGCCTGATTGCCCCCAACTGCCCTCCCTTGTAGGCCTGGTCCCTCCCAACTGCCCTCCCCTGCCAGTTATCTTGTGGCAGCCATCTTTGACCACATGGAGGCAGCCATCTTGTATGTTGGAGTGATAGTCAATTTGCATATTACTTCTTTATTAGATAGCATATTCTGGACACTTTTCTAGGATCTAGGAAGACAGTGGTAAATAAACTAATATATTATCTCTTCTTATGTATCTTTCACTCTAATGAAAAAAATAAATAATAAATAAATATATAACTAATGTTAGGCATTTCCTATGAGCCAGGCACTTTTAGCACTTTATTACTATATTTTTTAAGTACAATTTCCATTTATGTTTCCCCCAGAGAACTTTTCTTCACTCCTTAAAGACTTAGTTCCTCACATGGGCTTTGGTGGAGGTCTTGGGGCAGTACCCGCAGATCTAAATCAGGGTGGGGATGTTGGGTCCTTCTGGGCTCCCCCAGAATGGTTCCTGACTACCTTGCTATGAATGGCACAGATCACACAGTAAACTTCCAATACAGTTTGGGAAGCACATAGGCGTGGAAGACACTGGCTTCGGAGATGTCCCTAAGGGCTGCGGCCCCTACTATGTTTCGAAGGACAAACTTCTTAAGGGCCTTGTCCTTGGGCACACACCGGGTGCAGGTGGTGCAACGAACAGGCTACACATGGCCTCAGCCTTTTATTCCTTCTTTTCTTGGTCATCTTGGAAAGGACGACCCCAGAGAGGCGCTTTTAGCACTTTAGATAAAATAAGGTCATTATTATCGAGGTACTGTTATTAACCTAATTTTTCCAGTTGTGGAAACTAACAAACAGAGCGTCAAAGCAAAATCACTAAAGATGACACAGCTCATAAACAGAGAAACCTAGGAAATAGAACTCCACAATGTGTGGTCTCCCACCACTATGCTAAGGTCCATTTTCAGTGTCGCAAGAGTTCTGAAAATAAAAAAGAAAGTGGGGCTTGTTAAGAGAAAACAAAAATGAATAAGTAGGACAAGAGGGGGGTATTTTATGTAAGGAGGTCAAGAGAACCTCAAGGAGAAGAGGAGGTAGACAACCACGTATGTAGTCGGAGAAGAACTTTGAGGGGACTGGAAGGCAAACCCTTGCATCAGAGAAGCACCTCCTATATCCAGGAAACAACAGAGAAAACAGCCTGGGTCTCTGCCCTTGGAGGGAGACAGTGAGGGAGTTAACAGAGAGAGAGGGTACCAGATGATGTCACCCTTTGAAAATCTCAGAACAGTTTTCATGTGTGATGAAAAATCTTTTTATTTATTTATTTATTTTTTTAAAATAAATCTTTATTGTTCAGATTACAGGTGTTCCTCTTTTTGTTTTCCCCCTATAGCTCCCCTCCACCTGATTCCCCATCCCACCCTACCCCATGCCCTTACCCCCCGTGACTGTCTTCATCCCTAGGAGTAAGATTTTTGTCCAATCTCTTCCCGCACCACTCACACCCGCTTCCCCCTGAGATTGTCAGTCCACTCCCTTTCTATGTCCCTGATTCTATTATATTCACCAGTTCATTCTGTTCTTCAGATTTTTTATTTACTTGATTATTTAGGTTCACTTGTTGGTAGGTATGTATTTGGTGTCATTTTGTTGTTCATAATTTTTATCTTTACCTTTTTCTTCTTCTTCCTCTTCTTAAAGAATACCCTTCAGCATTTCATGTAATCCTGGTTTGGTGGTGATGAACTCCTTTAGTTTTTTCTTGTCTGTGAAGCTCTTTATCTGCCTTCAACTCTGAATGATAGCTTTGCTGGGTAGAGTAATCTTGGTTGTAGGTTCTTGCTGTTCATCACTTTGAATATTTCTTGCCACTCCCTTCTGGCCTGCATAGTTTCTGCTGAGAAATCAGCTGACAGTCGTATGGGTACTCCCTTGTAGGTAACTAACTGTTTTTCTCTTGCTGCTTTCAAGATCCTCTCTTTGTCTTTTGCCCTTGGCATTTTAATTATGATGTGTCTTGGTGTGGTCCTCTTTGGATTCCTGTCGTATGGGTACTCCCTTGTAGGTAACTAACCGTTTTTCTCTTGCTGCTTTCAAGATCCTCTCTTTGTCTTTTGCCCTTGGCATTTTAATTATGATGTGTCTTGGTGTGGTCCTCTTTGGATTCCTGTCGTATGGGTACTCCCTTGTAGGTAACTAACCGTTTTTCTCTTGCTGCTTTCAAGATCCTCTCTTTGTCTTTTGCCCTTGGCATTTTAATTATGATGTGTCTTGGTGTAGTCCTTCTTTGGATTCCTTTTGTTTGGGGTTCTGTGCGCTTCCTGAACTTGTAAGTCTATTTTTTTCACCAGGTAGGGAAAGTTTTCTGTCATTATTTCTTCTAATAGGTTTTCAGTATTTTGCTCTCTCTCTTCTTCTGGCACCCCAAATTTCAGATGTTGGTACACTTGAAGTTGTCCCAGAGGCTCCTTACACTATCTTCATATTTTTGGATTCTTTTTTCTTTTTGTTTTTCTGGTTGGGTGTTTTTTGTTTCCTCATATTTCAGATCTTTGGTTTGATTCTTGGGGTACGTTGATCTACAGTTGAGTTTCTGTATATTCTTTATTTTAGACAGTGTATGCTTCATTTCTGACTGGTCCTTTTCCATATTTTTTGGCATTCTCATTAAGGTCCTTGAAGGTCTCACTAAGCTCCTCAGAAGTGTCATCAAGTTTCTCGGCAGTTTTTAGAAGATTCTTGAGTAACCTTATAAATGTGGTTCTGAACTCTATGTCGTCCAATAGTTTGCTTTCCTCCGTTTCTTTCATTCGTGACATGTTTCTTTGTTTCCGCATTTTGGCTACTTCCCTGTGTTGATGGAGTGGCTTTGTGTGGTAGGTGACCTATAGGGGGCAGTAGCTCAGCCTCCCCAATCACCTGATGTTGACGCTCTTGGTACACCCCTTTGTGGGCTGAGTGCAAAGTCTTGGTGTAGTCAAGCCTTAATTGCTGTTGGTACGCTGGGAGGAATTGATCTCCAGGCCAATCGGCTGTGAGGACTCGCTGCGTCTATAAGAACTGCTGTGCTGGAGACACACTTATGGTGCAGGACTTGTTTCAGTGGGGCTTTGGTCCTCACTGAGTCTGCCTCTTGAATGTGTCACTTATGGATGTGAGGAGTTGAAATCTGGTTTCTCACACTGACCACTAGGTATACTGGCTTCTGGATCTCCAATGGGGTGCAGGTCAGCTATTGTCTGAGTCCACCCAGCAGAAGCTACAGCGAGAGCTACAGTTTTCTCCTCTTTGCTTGGGGTTTGGAGGTTTTGGAGCTGTCTGACCCAGGCTGCAAGTTTGTTAGGTTAAGCTGCGATAGGGCAGGCCTTTCTTATGCTAAAGCTGCTGCTTGGAGCTTGGGTGGGTTTGTAGGTTGTGTGGGGCGGGGTCTCAGGATGTCACTAGGCTAGGGCGTGGCAAACAGCGATGGCTGCTAGTTAGTCAGCTCAGTGTCTCCAACTGGGTCCCGTGCCCCAGTGCAGTAAACAATTATTCTTGCGTGCAGCTCTGCAAGCAGGCCCCCCTCACTTTCCGACCTGGTGGCAGACAATCCAGCTTCTCCCCATAGGAGTTTGGGTCCCCCGCGTCTCCCCAGAAACTGTATTTCAGAGTAATCGGGGGCTTGTCTCCCTTTGGGTTGAAAAAAGCAACGCCTGCTGCCAGCCCAGATCCCGCGCCTCCGTACCTCAGCTTTTCAGCGCTCGTGCATGTCTCAGTGCTCTTTTCTCTTTCCTTCTAGTTGTAGAACTTCCACTCAGCCAGCTTTCCCGTGGTTCTGGGTGATAGACGTTTTGTCTTTTAGTTGTAAGTTTTGAAATTGTTGTGGGAGGCAGCAGTTTAGGTGTTTACCTAGGCCCCTACCACTGTGGCTTTGTCTGGAAGGAAGTTGGAAGGTAGGAAGATGTCCAGTCTCCCAGTCTAATTAGCATATTACCCTTTTATTTGTATAGATTCTTAAGTGCCTTCCTTTCCTCCAGAATTTCAGATTTTAACTCCATCTAGTAGTCTACCTCTAGATCCACCTCCTTCCAAAGCAACTGACATTACATCACCCTACATTCAAAAATTTTATATTTCTACCTTGAATGAAGTCCAAACTCTTTTGTTATATGACATTGACTAAAGTGATATTTCCAACTTCTCTTGTTTGGTGTACTCAGCAGAAGAACTTTAAGCAAAGACCCAAATGCAGTATTTGGGAAGTGATCAATGAAACAGAAGAGAATGAGAAGTGAAACAAAATGGAAGGCAGCCAGTAAAGTATACATTATCAAGCAAGTTTCCACTGTGTGCATCTGGAAGTTTTTAATCTATTAATCCACCGGGGGGACTTTGGGAATTACTGTAAGATATATGTCTCTGTGTTTTCCAATACAAGGGGACTTTTATTCAACAATGGATATAATGATAATAATGACACATTTAGTAAGTATTTAACTTTTGTTGGGCTCTGATTAGATACACTCATATGCATTAATTTAATATCATGAAATACCTGTGAGGTTGATATTACAATCCCCACTTCACAGTGTCTGCAGATGTCAGGTGAATTACTTAAAGTAAAGGCTCACACCGCAAATTTACTCCTATTGGTTTGTGAGTTATGGTCAATAATTCAGCACTGCTCATTGTGCACTGCTTTTGGTGATAAGCTTCAGATCTTCATTGGAATCACAAGAAAGTAGTGCCAGTTTTGTGAATTCATATGCCATTTAGCAGCTGTGCCTGTAATCCATCAGATGACTTGTTGACTCCTCAAATTCTGTAATTATTTTATCAGTTTCAGCTTTGTAGAGTTAAATAGCAAATTTCCTTAGTACAGTGACAATTTTATCTACATTATTAGTAACATACAACAATTAACATATAATTGTTTACTATGATATTGCTCTAGGGTGCTGATTATAATTAATTTTATCTTTTACATTTTACTGAAACATTGCATCTAAATATTTTATGGGCACCAAGCCGATGTGGCTCAGTGGTTGAGCATCACCCATGAATCAGTAGGTCATGGTTCAATTCCCCTTCAGGGCACATGCCCAGGTTGCTGGTGCAATCTCTAATAGAGGTTGTGCAGGAGGCAGCCAATCAATGATTCTCTCTCATCATTGATGTTTCTCTCTCTCTTTTGCTTCCCTTCCTCTCTCTAAAATCAATTAAAAAACACATATTAAATATTTTATGGGTCATTTTCAATACAGTTTTCTGATATACATTACTACATCTATAATATTTTAAATTTTATCTCTATTGAATTATATGTTTTATATATGTTTGAATTATATGTTTTATATATATCTTAGGTACCCTGCTATATGTTTTATATATATCTTAGGCAACCCTGCTAGCAGTTCCCACAGGTTGAGAACCACTGCTGTAGAGCCTAAGACCATCAGAAAACACAGATATTTACATTATGATTCATAACAGTAGCAAAATTACAGTTATGAAGTAGCAACAAAAATAATTTTATGGTTGGGGGTCACCACAACATGAGGAACTGTATTAAAGGGTCGCGGCATTAGAAAGGCTGAGAACAACTGCTCTAGTATATAGAAGATTCGTGCAAGAATGGGCCTTCCTTTCCCTGGCTGCCGGCACTGCCTTCACTCTGGCTGGAGCTGCCTTTTCGCTCAGGCCCGGAGCTGCCTTTCTGCCTTCCCATGCTGCCCAGAGGCCCAGAGCAGCTGGGGTGGTGCAGAACACCTGCGTCCTGCCCCCAGCCACTCGGTGCCTGCGTATGCAAATTAAGCCACCATCTTTGTTGGGTTAATTTGCATACTCATTCCTGATTGGCTGGTGGGCAACATGAAGGTATGGTCAATTAGCATGTTACTCTTTTATTAGTATAGATATATTGATTTCAGAGAGGGAGGGAGAGGGAAAGAGAAACAGAAACATCAATGATGAGAGAGAATCATTGATCGGCTGCTTCCTGCAAGTCCCACACTGGGCATCAAGCCCGCAACCTGGGCATGTGCCCTGACGGGGATCTGGTTCCCCATCAGGGCACATGTGACCTCCTGGTTCATAGGTTGATGCTCAACCACTGAGCCATGCCAGTGGGGTTGGATTGTATGTTTTCTATACAATTTTCAATTCATTAATACTAAAGTGTATGTGTATGTAAAAATATATGCATATATAATGATATGCATCTATTTTATTAAACACATTAAAATTAAGTTAGATTGCATAATTTTGGTTGCTTGAAGTATTATTAAAATATACTAATAAAAGCATCTTATTTAAGGAAATTTGTATTTTATTTTTGACAGCAATAATTCACTATGTATCTTTGTACTAGATATTTTCTACAAGTATAAAGAAGCAATGAAGCAAAAGCTTGAAAAGACACGTAATCAAATGATTATTAGATATGTACAAAATTTAAAAAATCTTGGCTCCCTTTTCCTGTTCAACAATGCTTATGTTATTTATAAGATAATGCAAATATTCCCACATTAATTCACCACACTTTTCTTTAGAAATATGAGAAAATGTTAATGGGTTGAAATATGCAACACATTTTTAAATTAAGCTATTATGCTAAATTTATGCAAATATGACTATTGCTAGCTAAAATAATAATTTTTGAAATGTTGCCTTTGAAATGTTCATTTCATTAGCATGCATATTCCTTTTTTATGAAATTTATTGGGGTGACATTGGTTAATAAGATCATATTGCTTTTAAGTATACATTTCTATGATATGTGATCTGTATATTGCATTGTGTGCCCACCACTCAAAATCAAATCATCTTCTGTCACCATCCCTTTTTACCCATTACTACCCCCTGTCAACCACCATACTGTTGTCTATGTGTTTCAGTTTTATATCCCACATAGCAGTGAAATCATATGGTTCTTAGCTTTTTCTGACGGACTTATTTCACTTAGCATAATATTCTCAAAGTCCATCCATGTTGTAAATGGCAGTATTTCATCTTTTCTTATGGCTGAGTAGTATGCTATAGTATATATGTACTTCCTGTTCTTTATCCAATCTTCTATTGCAGGACACTTTGCTTGTTTCCATGTCTTGACCACTGTGAACAATGTTGCAATGAACATAGGGGTGCGCATACATGTGAATTAATGTTTTTGAGTGTTTTGGATAGATACTCAACAGATAGATTGTTGGGTCACTCTATTCTTAATTTTTTTATTTGTATAGCCAGTGAAGTTGAGCATCTTTTTATATATCTGTTGGCCATTTGTATGTCTTCTTGGGAGAAGTGTCTGTTCAGGTCCTTTGCCCACTTTTTTTTTCAGTCCTCACCCAAGGACATGGTCATTAATTTTAGAGAGAAGAAGGGAGAGAAAGAAACACCAATAATAGAGAGAGTAACATTCATTGGATGCCTTCTTATGCTCCCCTACCAGGGACCAAACCCACAACCTAAGTATGTGCCCTGACCAGGAATCCAACTACAACCTTTTGGTATATGGGACAATGCTTCAACCAACTGAGCCACACCAGCCACACTTAATTGGGTTGTTTGTTTGGTGTTGAGTTGAATGAGTTCTTTACATATTTTCGATATTAACCCCTTGTTGGAGCTCTCATTTGTAAATTCTTTCTCCCATTAGGTTGGTTCCCTTTTTTGTTGTCGACAGTTTCTTTTGCTGTGCAGAAGCTTTCCAGTATGATATAGTCCCATTCGTTTATTTTTACCTTTACTTCTCTTGTCTTTAAAGTCAAATTCATAAAATCTTCTCTAAGATCAAAGTCTGTAAGTTTAGTATCTACATTTTCTTCTACCTAAAGTGTTGTTTCAGGTCTTATATTTGGATAATCTGTACAGAGCTGTAAATTGAGTATTTAGGTCCCCAGCTATGATTGTGTGTTTGTCAGTTTCTTCCTTTAGTTCAAGGAAAGATTTTTTGAAGGCTAGACAAAGTTCCACTAAGAAGGTGACCGTTGAGTAAATGTCTAAATGAAGCAAGCTGACCCATGATAATTTATTAGCAAAGAGTATTCCAGACAGAGAGAAACAGGAAAGTATGAGCCTCTCAATCAGAATCATGCATAGTGTGGCCAAGGGTCAGCCAGTAAATTTCTGTAGCAGGATTAGAATGAAGAAAGGAGGTGGAAGATGACAGATGGCTCTTAACACCAGCTACAGATTTTGGACTTTCAGAAAAATGGGCAATTTATTATGTTTAAACCTCCAAAAAAAGAGAGAGAGAGAGAACACCTCACTTTCTAAGGTGCTAATTTTCAGGTCCAACTGGATTTGAATATATGTAAAAAAATTTCAAGTGGCAGAGTTGCAATGGTGATCAAGATTGCAGACTTTGAAACCCCAGCAATACTAATTGGTAATGTATGACCTTTAATAAGTGATTTAATCTTTTTAGGCTTTAGTTTTCTCAATTTCAAAATGGAGATGATGACTATGCTTCATAGATTATTAGAACATTAAAGGAACCATGCACATAAAGCTCTTAACACCATATATGTCAAGTAAATGCTTTAAAAATCTTTGATATTTAATAGTATTACTTTAGCATTTTAAAAGTAGAAATAATAGAATAGTAAATCTAATAGCATATGGTTACAAAATTAGTAGGTTACTGAATTAGTATGACTGGTTTTGAGAGTCATTAAAATTGGTGAAGATATAAACCATTTATGCAAATATTTTCTTGAGATTCAGAAAAACAAACAAAAAGAATAACATTTGGATCACATTAATAAACTATACCCTAGGAAGCGTGTTGGTGATACAGAAGGATTGTAGACTTTTGAAAGAGAAAATTATGATTCCTAGGGAATAGTGAGGTTTGAGCAAGAGCAAGTAATGCTAAATGAACCATGTAATAGAATTATTATGCAATCAAAAAGTCCTGAGAGATGCTATAAGAATTACATATATTAATTTTATCAACATGTTAACAAATCTTATAATAACCTTATAAATGTACACTATCAGCCATAGACATAGGGTTATCTGAAGTTAGATTATCTGGAAAGCATTCTGAGACAGAGATTTCAGTGCAGGAATTTCCTGGAGAGTGTTTAGGGGTGAGGACCACAGGGCTGATTAGGGGAGGAAGTGGAACAGTGGTAATACAATTTCAGTTTATGCCTCAGTCTGATTCCACAGGGAGCTCAGAAGCTAGGATGGCTACTCACGGTTGAACTGAACTGAAACAAGGGTGACAAGGCCTTTCTAATTCCGCATAATCAGTCAAGAAGGTGGGGTATGGGCTGTTCTGAATGAGGGGCTGTAACTTTGGGTCAGGCAGCTCCTTTGGGCAAAGACAATTCCCAGAGAGGGACTCAGTTCAGTCTGTAGAGAAACTCCTGGAACCTGAGAAGGTGGGGGTTGGAGATGGCCTAGGCCCTAAAGAGCAGATAGGAGACAATCTTTTCATATCCTCCATATGGCCCCAAAGCTCTGTCGTGGCCTTTTTCCAAGCATCTCATTTGTAAAATATTCAGATAACAGAAAGCTCAGAGAATAAATTAACTAATCCAAGACATAATGAATGTTACAAAAAAAATATCTTAATAGTTTGCTGCTGAAACTAGTAAAATAACAGTAATGTGAATGCAAAGTCTAATAACTTAGATTGAAAAACTAAATTATATAAGTAAGACAGCTTAATGGTAAAATATACAATAAAACAAAACAATATCTTGCAAAAGTAAAGGATACCAAAAGTCTGGACTACATACTTACGCTATATAATAGCGATATAACATCTGTGTTAAAGAATCCTATTCTCCTTATGTACAGAATATCCTGTTCAGTTTGAAAGGAATTGGATCTGTAATGAGAGTTACTCCAGAGCCTGCAATGGTAACTCCTAGACCACTCCTGGTCTCTATGTTTGAACAATCCGAATCTGAACCTTGGCTCAATATAATCTTGACCAAATCACTTCACTTCTAGACCAATTTAGGAACTCTCCCTAAAATGTGTTTGTATTCTACCATGCTTATATCTCTTATTTTGATGAGACAATATTGGTACTTCATGTGTATTGGGATTGTATTAATTTTATTTTATATTATAGTTATTATGTTAGCATAATATACCATATAACATATGTCAAATTTATGTGTTTTTCTTTATAATTGTTATATAGAATAAATGCAGGCATTATAAATACTCTTTCATATGAATACTATATGCTACTTTGTTTAGTAGCAAAGGAAAGAATATATAATACAAACAAGTAAGACAAAGAAAATATAATATCCCATATCTTCAAGTTTCAAGATAACCATCATTGATACTTTGGAAAAAATCTTTGGTGTGTGTGTATCAAAAATATTATGCGATCTATAGAGTTTGTAACCTGCTTTTTTATACCATGAACCTATTCTTATTTCAATAAACATTTGTTAACAGCATTATATTAATGACAGATCCAATTCTACTCTATGAATGTACCACCATATATTCAATGATGAATATACCATTTATTCCTTCACTACTACTGGATATTTAACTTGTTTCAATTTTTACTTCTGTTATAATGCTCTAATAAACAATCTTTCATTTAAAGATTTTTGTGCATCCTTATAATTTCCTTAGGATACACTCCTACGTATGTAATTGTTGAGTCAAAGTGGATCAATGTTTTCACGGTTTCTTTTTAACATTTCTTGTTTCTGGTATTGTTAGTAGTTTGATTACTTCTGCATAAGTATCACATTTTAATTCACTCTTATCTAATGGTAGTCCACTTAAAGTGAGAGTAAAATGGCAATACTAAATAATTAACATTAATTGAATTCTGTAGTGGATCATGTATAGAGCCTCCATGATCTTTCCTTCAGGACTTGGACTTACTTCCCCAGCTGCTGGGAATGTTGCCAGTAACATGTCACAGCTATCCACCTGTTCTGAGAATTGCTGGTGTCTGAAGACCCAGCTTTGCCTAGTATCATATCCGTCCTGGGAGCAGTCAGCTCCTGATGACTCTCTGATATTGGGGTACAAAACACCAGCACCTAATCTGGATATTTTGTTATGGAAGCCCAAAGGCACTTGGACAATTTTAAACATGGTTTTTGGTCCACAATGAACCTGTTTCCTTGGGCTGGTACCAGCCCCCTGCTTTTATCTCATGATGACTTCACCACATCTCTCTCTACACAGACTGCAATTATTTTAGGAATTTAATGGGACCACATTCCCTCTTGATTCCAGCCAGGTTCTCCCGCATGCTATTTTGTCTGTCTACCATTGTGTTCAGTCTCTTTGCTCCTCCTCTCAACTCTAAAGAACCTTTATTTGTCGAATTCTTACTGAACACACTTATAATTGCTAGAAAACATTTATCATCCTAACATTTATATTACAGTGTCTCAGGGCAGGGACAAAGTCTACCTTGGTTACTAACATATTCTCAGTGCTTCCTAGCATCGTAGAGGACACAGAGTAAAACCTCAGTGATGTTGCATTGGATGAAAGGTAACTAAAAGTATCCTCGAGATAAAAGATACCCAAAATGTAGACAGTGATAAACAGCTTAGAATGTGTATTTTGGATGATGATAAAAAATATATATAGCATCTTATAGTATCAGTTTCTGGTCTGTCCTCATTAAAGAAATGCTAATAATACTTAATAAGCATAGTTAAGGGCTGATCTCTGTAATTATCAGCCTTAGAGAGTCTTTCTAACATTCACATTTTCCCTTGTTCTACATAGACAGGTAGGATAGGGAATAATTTCTTCTTAATGTGTAACCCTTGTTACCAATCCTATCTAATAAAAGAGTAATATGCAAATTGACCATCACTCCAAGACACAAGATTGCCCCCATGTGGACACAAGATGGCTGGTAGGAGAGGGCAGTTGGGGGAGACCAGGCCAGCAAGGGAGGACAGTTAGGGGGAGTGGGGGACCCAGGCCTGCAGCAGAGGGAAGTTGGGGGCAGGGACCAGGCCTGCAGTGAAGGGCAGTTGGGGGGACCAGGCTGTCAGAGGAGGGCATTTGGGGGGGGGGGGGGGGGGAACCAGGTCTGTAGGGAGGGCAGTTGGGGGGACCAGGCCTGCAGGAGAGGGCAGTTTGTGGGGGACCAGGATGTCAGAGGAAGGCAGTTGGAGGAAACCAGGTCTACAGAGGAGGGCAGTTGTGGGTAATCAGGGCAGCAGGGAGGGGAGTTAGGGGTGACCGGGCCAGCAGAGGAGGGTAGTTAGGGGAGACCAAGACAGCAGGAAAGGGCAGTTGTCAGGGGACCAGGCTTGCCTGGGAGGACAGTTGGAGGGGGGGAAACCCAGGCCTGCAGGGGAAGGTAGTTGAGGGGGGGTGACTGAGCCTGCAGGGGAGGGCATTTAGAGATGACCGGGCCAGCAGGGGAGGGCAGTTGGGGGTGACCAGGCCTGCAGCAGAGGACAGTTAGGGGCGACCAGATTGGCAGGAGAGAGGAGTTATGGGCCGGGGAGAAGTTAGGCATTGATCAGGCTGGCAGGCAGAAGCGATTAGGGGCAATCAGGCAGAGGCAGGTGAGCAGTTGGGAGCTAGTAGTCCTGGATTGTGAGAGGGATGTCCGACTGCCAGTTTGGCCCGATCCTGGCCTAAATGGGCAGTCGGACATCCCTCAAGGGGTCCCAGATTGGAGAGGGTGCAGGCTGGGCTGAGGGACCCCCATCACCTTCTCCCCACCCCCCCGTGCATGAATTTCATGCACCAGGCCTCTAGTTATATATAATTCTCCATCTTTCCATTGAGTCCTTAGAATGGTTGTAATACTTGATTTACTTCAAAATACAGAGGGACTTACTTGTATTCTTTCAAGGGAAAATCAATTTCCTCCTTTAAATGCTCTATAAGTTTTTATGTTGTTTTTGGTGGTATTATTGTATGTGTGGGGGTTTTTATGTTTTGTGTGTGTGTGTGGTTTTGTGTTTTTTTGTGTGTGTGTATGTGTGTGAAGGAAGGTTCTTCCTTTTACACTAAGAGGCCTATAAAATAATGGTTCTACTATTTATCTAGAATCATGAAAATTCTCATTTAATATCATTAAACTCTAAATTTATTACTTTCAAACCAATACAGTAGTAACTATCATTTATTGAGCCTTCTATGTGGAAACACAACGCTAGCTGCTTTATAGAATTATCTTATTTACTTTTTCAATAAATCTATGTGGCAAATACTACTAATAGTGTTATATTACTGATGCAAAAATCCCCAGTTCAGTGGTGCAATGCAAATAAGACTAAATTTCAAATATGTTCATCCTTTTAATCATTGTACTCTATTGTCTCAAAATTAAAGGAAAGAGTAATGAAATAATGTTACTTGTGTAGATAAAATACACTTATAAATTGAGTCATTTCCAAAAATATAGAACATGGAAAATTAGGGCCATGGGGATAGAATAAGAGGGTCCCAATAACTAGAAGATATTTATGCTCATAAAATATTCCTAGTCCTTCTACTATCAACTTTGTGGTAGCTTTAAATATAAATTTCTATAATTGCAAATAAAGTATAATTCATCTGGCTTTAAAGGATTCAAAGCTATATCTTTGGTTTTCATTTCCAGTGATTTTTTCTTAGCAGAATGATTTACAAAGAGATAACTGAATGTATGTTCTATATAAAATATGACAATATACCGACATTCCTTAACTTTTCCATAAAATGAATTTGAAAGATAATCTACTCTTCTTGAATTAACTATGCTAATAATAATTGCTACATTAAAGTATTCTACTTGTATTGACGTATTTGACTTTTTAAATCCCCACTTATTTAAATTCTTAACAAGGATGCCTTTGGTAGAGTAGGTATTCATAGCCAAGAAAGGGCACCTAAACTCATAAACCAAGGTGTATATCAGTATGACATGGATTTATATCTTAGTGTGCTGGACAGGTTGAGAGCAAGTGACTCAGGATTGCAAATGGGCTTTGGCTTGGAACACAGGTTCTGAATAGAGACGAGTGCTGGGTTTTAAAACAGAGCTTATTAGCTAAAAGCACTATAGTTTACCTGGAATACGGCCTCATTTCTGAGAATGACTCAGGAAAATGTTCTGGATGTGCCTTCAAAGTTTATGAAAAATGGCTCCTTATTTTTTGTCATAAAAATCAATATCTTCATTGAAAATTTTGTCATAAAAATCAATTTCCTCATCGATAATATTTCTAATGAACTTCATCAGTAAATCCAAAGAAAATGTCATCTATATATATAAAAGCCCAGTGACCAGAATGACCGGTGGCTATGATGTACACTGCGACAGCCAACCAGCCTGATCTGGGCCCCCATCAGCCCCTCCCCTGGCCAGCTCAGCCCCCAACACCCTGATGGGGGTGGGGCTGGCTGCCAACCTCCTACAGCCCCTCCCCCTCACTGGTCTGGCCCGATGGGCCCACATTAGGGCTGGCCAGCCAGACTCCACCTCTGCATGAATTCATGCACCAGGCCTCTAGTATTAAAATAATGAGTATAAGAATTAAGAACTTTCTATTACAATAACATCTGGTGTTAAGTATCAACTTTTTCACTTAACTAGATTAAAAAATATATATGTTAATAGACAAAACATACCATATAGCACAAGTGATATAGGAAAACTCAACTGGGTTATTTGATGCCAGCATTATAAAATGCCCAGAGTTCTTTACTTGTTTGTATGTGGGTATGTGTGTTTATTTTTATCATTTTTCTTCCTTATTTACTAGCTTTTGATGTACTTGGTGTTTTTACTGTATGACTAACTTAAGTGCCCTTGTCAACAGCTGAGTTGTTGAATGAGGCAAAGTGTTAGTTACAGTGTGAAAATCTGGTGGGCTGTCAGAGAAGGGACAGCCATTAACTTGTGAATTTCAACTACCAATGTTCCATAGCTCAGTGACACTGAAAAGCTTCCCGTAAGAATCACCGTTAAGGGTAACATGACATGTATTTATGAGCTTTGTAATTATGCATCATACAAACCTTCATCGGACAAAACTACACTTAACAATTGTTTGTGGGATTGTTTTGTTGTGTGTATGTGTTTGTTTGTTTTTCCACTTAAAATATATTAAAGGTCCTGTAATGATAAAATGGCTGTTACTTTCAGAGATATCATTTGAGACAAGATTGCATCTTGCAATAAATGACCTACAAAATCCCATGTCAAAGAAGGCCATTTTCAAGATAATTTTTGAAGTAGGGAGTAATTGGAGTAAATTATGTGACTGATACAATACATGGAAGTTGAATGTTTGTATTAAAAAATACCAGAGTGAGAAGAAACCCGAGTTCCCCGAGATATGTGATCAGCACCGGGACCCTGCCAGCAGGCCAGGGGTTCCCAAGGCAGGTGCTGGGTGTGGAGGCCACGGGGTCATAGGCTACCAAGGAGACAGAACTGAACCTCACAGCACCCTGCTTGGCCCCGGAGGATGGCTGGTTAGCCAGAGACGGGTAAGATTCCTCAAGGAAGGAACAACCTAAGACAGGCACAGTCGCAGAGGGGCCATCAGGAGAGAACTTGGGGGGGCAACAGAAGTGGGGCACAGACCCTCACCCCCCCCAACATTGCAGGGGCTTGAACCCTCACCCCCTTCTAAAGGAGGTCTCCTACCCCCATGGCTGCTTCGCGCTTCCCACACCCAGCTCAGATCGGGACCCAGGCAACAGAAAGAGACCCGGCCCAGCTCACATCGAGATACAGGTGACAGACAGAGACTTGGCCCAGCTCAGATCGGGACCCAGGTAACAGACAAGAGACTTGGCCGACAGCAGTTGCCCTATATCTAAATTCAGCTGAGCATTTGGAATGCTCAGGACCCACTCAAGAATGCAAATAATCCTTCCCACTAATATTTACAGGGTAAACTAAGATTGTTGGTAGAGTATTAAATTTGACAGTAAAATAGTAATCGAGTTTTCAGATTAATTTAAATAGGCTAATTGAAATAAGTGAATATTCAAGTACTGGACAAAAAGCTATTCTTAAAGTAATAACTAAAATTTCTATTGGTAGTTCATCTCATGGTAAAAATTCCTGAATATGCAATGAACCTAAAGCAGTCATATGTGTGGGGGAAAAATTTTTTTTTTAATTTAAAGTTATCAAGACTGCATTATAAAATTTACAAAAACCTCCATTAAAAAAAAGGGGGGGGGATAGTAGGGCAATATCATGTAAGGAAAAATATCCTATAAGTAAATTACATCTAGAAAATTTTTACTTTACCAAATTAAGGTTCATTTGCAATGCTAACAGCAAGACGGCCATTAAAAACACACATGGTGTCTAAATAAGACAAAGGAAAATCGTTTGAACAAAAATAAAAAGGATCCCAAATCAATTATATAGAAAAGATTCCTTTATTAACTTGTGGTCGAGAATATATTTGTATATTTTCAGAAAACAACCCCAAGACCAGATGGATTCCTGCAACAGAGAGGAATTGACAGGTGTGCTCCAACCACTAAGACAAGAGGAAAAAACAGTCCAGAGATGGAAGACGCTGACAACGCCTTGCCATGTGAGCAGTCAGCAGCTGTGCACCACTGCAGGTTACCTAGGACCAAACCAGAGAGGGTCAGACCTGCATTGCCAACATGTGCCCACCATCCAGATATCATTGCTGACATGTACACATAAGGAACTGTTAGACATTGAAAGGGGGACTCAGAACTGTTGGACATTGAAATTGGGACTCAAACATTTTTTTTGTTTTATCTTGTTTTGTTATTATATGTTTATTTCTAGTCTGCAAAGGCAAAACTTTTTAAAGGAAAGAAATGGTGGGAAAAAGATACAGAGGCAAAGAAGCATTGAACAGACTGTCAAACTACATTGGGAAGACAGGGGTGGTTGGGCGAGGAGGGCTGTAAGAGACCAACCGAAGGACTTGTATGCATGCATATAAGCACAACCAATGGATATAAGACACTGGGGTGGGGGGGGAGGGTGGGCAGGTGAAGGCATGTCCTGGGGGGTAGGGGTGGTCGGGGGGAGATCAGAGGGGAAAAAAAAAAGGAGACATATGTACTACTATTGGTAATACTTAAAACAATAAAAATAAAATAAAATTAAAAAAAAAAAAATACCAGAGTGTATGGAGGTTCATGACCTTGCTTCAGAGCAGAGTGCCTAGAAACTGCATGACCAGGAGCCATTCAAAATGGGAAATATTACATAAGGACAGGGAGATTCTGTGTTACTCTTCTGTCTCTCAAACCACGGCATTATCATTAGACTCCATGGTTATAGGAAAATTATTCCAAGCATCCTTAGAAACTTTGAAACATCTGTGGTAAGTGTAATTTTTGTCATTTAAAAAATATTTAGGTACCAAATATTATGTAGTTTTCAGAATCATTTCACGCTTCTATTTACATAATGTGAGATGGTATGGAAATAAGTTGTATCCATAGAGTTTAAATTTAAATTTAACATTCATAGTCTAATGCAGTGTTTCTAAAACTTGGGGCTATTGACATTCTGTGCTGCATAATTCTTTCTTTTGGGGGCTGACCTGTGCCTTGCAATATGACCACTAGCACTGACCCTACAGTTCTGACAACAAAAACTCTCTCCAGATATTCATTGCCAAATGTCCCATGTTGGTAAAAATCATGTAGCTTGAGAAACACTTGACTAAGGCAATGTTAGATCATTTGTTTTTAAAGCTGAAATAAAGGTAAGGGAATCTCAATTCTTATTAAAATACCTTTCTGTCTCTCACTGCTTCACCTGGCAGATGATAACACTGAAGTAGAACAAAAGTTTTCAAATGTGTTCTCCATGAGTTCAGGGGTCCTACAAAAGTGACTCAAATTTTGATATGTTTTTAAGTAATATTAAAAGTGAAAAGTTTAGAAAAGACTCTAATGGACTCCGATACACAAACACTCACTTAAACCCCTGAATATTACCGTGCTGACCTCAGAAATCAGGCTTCTTCCCGTGCTATCTCTGTGCATACAAGACTATTTTTTGTAAGTAGATATTTGAGAAGAAAGGGTAACATTCTGTCATTGATTTTTGAAGACAGGTGTGTGCATGCCTGCTCATCTACACTTGCCTGGAGAAGCTCACTATGAAGCCCATGAGAGCCTCCTAAGCTGCACATAATTTAATTCTCAGGCACATGTGCTCTTAGCCACTTAAATGTTAGTAGAAATTCGTAATATTGGAATATAAATGCTGTGCTTACTTGTCAGCTTTGAGTACGTTCTGTTATGCTATTGACCAGGAATGAGAAATTATTGAATTTTAATACAAAAATCTCCTACTTCCATTTCAAACTTCTTCATTTGTTTAAGTCAGCAGTGTCTTGAGGTTATCAAAAGTCCTCTGAGAATTTTTTCCATTTGCTTTGATTTGTGTGGATTCCTATTCTTCAACATTGCATACCTGAAAAAAAATAAGAAGAAATAAATTGAATACTGAAACTGATATTTAACTTCAAGTGTTGCCCATGACAAGCAATAATATAAATTTAGCAAAACAGACTCATTATTTTCATAGGTAGACTTATCATATGTACATAGGTTAAATTTGAATTTATAAAATAATTTCTTTTCCTTCCTTTCTTTCTTTCTTTCTTTCTTTCTTTCTTTCTTTCTTTCTTTCTTTCTTTCTTTCTTTCTTTCTTTCTTTCTTTCTTTCTGCAAAAAGCTTTATTGTTTCCATTTGTTCCAATGCATGGGAGAGGGCTTCAGGGTGGTTGGGAGAATGGCTACTAGTTTTAGGGAGAGGCTCAGGTAAAAGTCAGACCCACAGGGATGCAGAGGGGCCCCTCAAAGGCCTCTGGTCTCCAAAGGCCCCTAGTTGTTCCTGAGGGTGAGCCTTTCAAAGAGACACTCTCCCAACCCAGCCAGGGGTCAGGCAGCCTGCTGCGGTGAGGCAGGTGTCACCCAGCTTCTTGACGAATTTCACCTCCTCACCCCGGAAGTGGTTCTCCCGGAAGTCACAGAGCTAAGGGTCTGCGAAGGTAGAACCCAGGGCAGGCAGCTCCACGAGGGCCTGGGTCAGGTTCCTCTCCTTTGCCCCGCTCCTCTGAAGAGGCCTCAGCTCCGCCTGGAAGAGAATGCGGCCACCACATTGGTTTTGAATCTTTAAGAGATGCTCTGAGCCCTCGGGCTTCTTCACCCACTCATGGAAGAAGTGGCCCACGCCCTCCACGACCACATTGTCCCCATGGAATAGAAACAGCAAGAGGTAGGTGTGGGAGGCCGGCAGATGCAGGCCTGGCTAGGCGGATGACCGCAGCCTCCACCTGGGAGGAATAGTTCTGATGAACTTGGGAGCTCCTGGTTGGCAATACGGAATTAAGGTAGAAAAGAATCTGATGTATAGGCTGGTCTCAGAGGTGGTTTCGAAGGAGGTCACTGAATAAGAGGCAGGAGAGTGGCTGGAGGTTGAAAGAAGGGGCATCCCTGGGTCTGTTCTGTCCAAATACCATTGAAGCAAGAGACAGATCCGGACCACGGAGGGCACTGCCAAAATAAATGTATTCTAATGGAGCAATCATTTAATCTATTTTTATGTTAGAGGAGTACATAAGTTTAATGTGAAAAATAGTTATACTTTGAAAAATATACAAAATCCACATTGTTAGACTGCCACCTACTTTTGTGCAGAGGCTCATAAACGGTGAAGGCATTTGAAGGGGGGACATTTTTGCTAATGTCAAGCCACTTTTCCTGAAAGTCATTATTGTTGTTAAAAAACAGAGTAAAAATACAGTTATCTCGTTATCCAATCCATGGTAGTGGGTCTTTGAGTATCACTGATTCTTTACAAAATGGATAAGTGACTTAGGCTGTGGTCTGGCCTATTTCAAACCTCCTTTGCCACAACCTGTAAATACCAAGTTTTTTAGAATGTAGCTCCCAATTGTAAACAGATGCCAAAATAAAACATTGTCAGGTATCATATTTGTAAAAACTAGAGCCTATAGCCAAGGGTGGTGCAAATTATTTCTCCACAGGTGTCTTAGCTAGTATGGATGATGAAATCTACTCCTTGCTCCTCACCACTTTCTTTCAAGAGAAACACATCCTAGTGCAGTTTTCACCTCAAAATTTCCCTTAGGAATTTGAATAAGTTGAAACTGCCTGAGGGAATGGACTATTGAATATTTTTTCACAAGATATTAAAAACAAAAAGAGGGAGCATTTTCTAGACACTGCAGTAAATAGTCTTAGTCTCTTAGGAAACACCTATTTGCAGCTGTTACCCCTCACTTTTCTATAAAAAATACAGAAAAATTTTTAGAAGAAGAGAAGCCGCACAATAATAGACTTATGTATATGACGCCAAGAAACCACTTTGAACTACCCGGAAAATAATGTAGATGTCATTGTGTGCAGCGAGTCAATGTCTAGGCTTCAGAAAGACACAGATCTAAATTTAAATTCTAAATTTGTGTCTGCTAACCAAAAATTGTGCTGTCTACCTTTTGCTGAGTTTTTAATATGTTTTTGCTAAGGTCTTCACATTTTCTCCATTACTGCTTACACACACATGCAGTGTCGGTGTCATTGCTGCTATTATGCAGATGAGGAATCTAAATAGAGCTCAGAGAGGTTGCCGGATGCCACACAACCAGTTAGTGGCGATTTCAGTTTAGAGCCAAGCACTGTTACTTTTCTGTTCCCAAGACTTAACCAAGGAAAGATCAAAACAATTGGAGGGAAAAACAATTACAAAAAATAGTATTGTTCAAGCCCCTAATTTCTTAGAACATCAAGTTATTTTCCTTTACTTTCTTTTACAACTCTAAGCAAATAATTACTTTGTGTGTAATCCAATCCAATACTCTTCAAAAGCACTATACTCTTTCCCAATAGTATATCCTATAGCAAGATAATTTCTCAAAATCTCATTTTCTTATCTTTATAAGAATTTAAAACCAAGGTGAAATTAAGATAAAATTATGTGTACAGTGCTTTTGATAGAGCCTTGAAATCAGTAAGTTGTTACAAAAGACACCAATTACTGAATACTTACTGATTCACATTACTGAGTGTATGGCATGGCCCCATCCTGTAAGAGGCTCAAAGGTAGATAAATGATGACCAGGAAATTCAGACTAAATTCATTTGCAGAATTCAGTAGATGGAAGAAATGGTAAAATTACTCACCTTCTTAAGATAAATTCTCTAGCTCTAGTAAATAGTTTGACCCATTCATTAGGCAGGGGTTATTGATCTCTACTAGAGGCCAGGTGCACAGAATTCATGTATGGGTAGGGTCCCTAGGTCTGGCTGACAATCAGGGCTGATCTGTGGGGTGACCAGCAGGGTGATTGAGGCCTCCACTCGCACCCACCTTGGCCTAGCGCCACCCACTTGCTGGCCCCGCCTCTTATCACCACTTCCAGTCGACTCCCTCTGCTGAACAACTGGCAGGGTGATGGGGGGCGGGGGAACCCTGTTCACACCCGCCTTGGCTGGTTGGGCGCCACGCACTTGCCAGCCCTGGCCGCCACTGGTCGGGGCCTGTGGGCTGCAGGCCGCTCCCGCATTGAGCATCTGCCCCCTGGTGGTCAGTGCGCATCATAGTGACCAGTTGTTCTGCTGGTTGTTCTGCCTTTCGGTCAATTTGCATATTAGGATTTTATAGAGATTGCATGCTGTGAAGTAGGGAAATTATTTTTTTTAATGTGTAAGTTTCTATATAAAAAGAATTTACAATGTGTTTTGCTATTAATGTTAATGACAACAGGATCCTGTTCAGGTACTTTTGCCATGTCCACAACAGTTTAAGACTGGCATGGCCTTAATATAGCAGAGTATGGCCTCAATATAGTAGAGCAGGGGAGATGCTAAGTGTCAAGCATCTGTGTCTGGATTGGGGGAAATGGTTGCAAACAAACAGCAGGAAATATCTCCATATTATGTTAAATTACTTGAATGAAATGCCCTGTTCCTGTCTCAGGGCCTTATGTTTTCTTGTGTCTGAAATCCTCCCCTGATTCCATGACCCAATTTCCCAAGGCTTGATTCTTCACATGCTTCATGCAGGTGCTCAAATAATCTCTTTTCACTATGGCTTTCCCTAATAAGCCATCACTCACCAAACCTTTATCCTCATCTGCTTTAGTTTTTGCCATAGGAATTTTCACGCCATAGGGGAAAACTTCCATGCTGTTTGACCAGCATCTAGAACAGTTCTTTCCACATTTTTGGTGCTCACTAAATATTGGCAGAATCAATTCTGAGTTTTAATAATAGTGTGTTCTTGAGGCCTCTAGCCCATGGAAATCATGCTCATATAAACCAGTCCATATAACCAACACAGTTAATCACAGTTGCTTCCTTTAATTCAAAAACAGAATAGGAGGAGTGATATGGAAACTGTTTATGGATACAGTATTCTTGGGGACTGCTTTACTCTCTCAAAAGATGCTGGAGTGGGATATTTAAAAGAATTACTTACAGCCCTACCTGCATGGATCAGTGGCTGAGCATCGATCTATGAACAAGGAGGTCATGGTTTGATTCCCAGTCAAGGCACATGCCTGGGTTGCAGGGTCCGGGTTCCGATCCCCAGTGGGGGAATGTACAGGAGGCAGTCAACCAATTACTTTCTCTCATCACTGATGTTTCTATATCTCTCTCCCTCTCCCTTACCCTCTGAAATCAATAAAAATATATATTTTTAAAAAGAATTACTTACAAAGATTAGTTGGGCCTGCAGAAATTGAAGATTGATATTTGGTTCCTATGTTGTATATTTATTTAGTCAATAATTCTACTGCTGTGCCCCTGTACTATCTGCAGAACCTGAGAGAAATATAGAGGCATCCTAGGTCAACAGAGGGGCAGAGCAGAGGGCCTGTGTCCCCATTACTTAGCATGCTTAGGCTGGCTGACTGGATATTATAGTTACCTGGGCTTGAGTCAATTGGCCTAAACCTCAGATAAAGGAATGTGTTCTAAGTCAAGAAGACTCAGTAGCAAAAGGTCATGAGGAAGATGATGCAACCAACACTTGCTGGAAAGTGAAGGCAGGGGTAGAAATTCAGTTTAGAAGCACAAAGCCTCAAACATCAGGAAAATTTGAAGTGGGGGGATACCTGTTGAACCCCTCTGAACCATTCTCACAAGCAGCACAGAGGAGCCAGCATCTGGTCATTTACCCCAGAAAGGAAACTGAGTACTAACTAGGCAGTGTGAGCAAGAGAAACAGAATATCAACTACAAGAGAGGTCTGTCACTGGACCTTGTTCAGAAAACAAATAGTTACCTTTTCCACCCCACTCTTCCCTGTCACAGTAAGTGGAGAAGCTAGAGATTTAGAGGAAGTGAAATTTCTTAGCCCAAGGATCCCTTCTTTTCTTCATTAAAAACAGCTGGGTCCTGCACTTTCGTCTGTAATTTGAGACAGGAGGCAATAAAGCTTTCACTAGAGACTGAAATTAAAATGAAAACGCAATGAAAGAGGAGCAGGTCTCAGCTAACCACAATGATATGTGTGTAATTGGAAATTTATTAATTCAGTTCAGTTTAGAATTCATTATAGAGCCAGTGGGTATTATTTTAGCAAGTATTGTTATAATGCTGATGATTATTAGAAGAAATAGACCCTCAATATTAGTAAGTTTACACATTCAATATAGCTACAATGAGATCTATATATTGCTTAGATGTCATCTCTTTCAGTAACTTCCATTTTGGCTTTTGGTCTTTCAAAATGAGATATAAAATCAAAGTCTGAAATATTGGTGAGAGGCTTGGTCTAAATTATCTCTTTAAAAAGAGAGTAGCCATTTTAATTCATAAAGGCAGTAGTTAGTTCCCACAGGTTGAGAACCGCTAGCAGGGTCACCTAAGACCATCGGAAAACACAGATATTTACATTACGATTCATAACTGTAGCAAAATTACAGTTATGAAGTAGCAACGAAAATAATTTTATGGTTGGGGGTCACCACAACATGAGAAACTGTATTAAAGGGTCGCGGCATTAGAAAGGTTGAGAACCACTGTCTTAGACGATCTAACAAATTTAAAAAAAAAGAGAGCATTGCCACCATGTGCCCACCATCCAGATATCACTGCTGACATGTACACATAAGGAACTGTTGGACATTGAAATTGGGACTCAAACATTTTTTTGTTTTGTCTTGTTTTGTTATTATATGTTTATTTCCAGTCTGCAAAGGCAAAACTTTTTAAAGGAAAGAAACAGTGGGAAAAAGATACAGAGGCAAAGAAGCATTGAACAGACTGTCAAACTACATTGGGAAGACAGGGGTGGTTGGGCGAGGAGGGCTGTAAGAGACCAACCGAAGGACTTGTACACATGCATATAAGCACAACCAATGGATATAAGACACTGGGGTGGGGGCGGGGGGAGGGTGGGCAGGTGAAGGCATGTCCTGGGGGGTAGGGGAGGTCGGGGGGAGATCAAAGGGAATAAAAAAGGAGACATATGTACTACTATTTGTAATACTTAAAACAATAAAAATAAAATAAAATTTAAAAAAAAAGAGAGAGAGAGAGAGAGAAGAAATTCAAATACAAGATGACTCTTCAGTGAGCTATGCTGCATTTAAGATGTACCATAACCAATTGAGAATTTGTAGGTACACCAAAAAGAAGAGTTTCATGGGATGTCTCAGTAAATACTTGTTGAATGAAAGAAAGCAGTCCATACATTTGTGTTATGAATATAGCAAAAAGTACTTTAGTTGAAGAAAAGGAACAACAAACAATTGAAAAAAAAAAGCAGTGAAATTTTAGGCTTTGTGGTCTTCTATGATTAGTGTTATTCCCTATAGTCACTCTCTCTGCTGCTGAGGTCACTTAAGCCATGAGAATTTGGACAGCATAAAGAATGGCCACCCATAACATTTTTAAAATTGTTTAAAACATAGCAATCATTTAAATGGACTCTTTACCCAAAGAATAATTTTAATGCATTAAAAAAATAGAGCAGGCGGTGAGGAGGAAGAAGTATTGAGTAGTGAGTGGTAAGTGGAATACACATTTTTCCTCCTTGCATTTATGCCACAAGTAAATATCCTGTAACTCCCTGACATTTCTGTTTTGAAGTTTCAAAATGAATGCCTTCTTTCTAATCAAATACTGTTTCGGTTCAAAACAATAGTGAATGCCTTTAAGTTTCAAAGTTATACATCTTGTGATCAATGCATAAATGGATGCCAGAGATTCTACTAAATATTAAACATAAAATAAATTCCAAAACTAGTGTTCAGTCTTATTTATTCAGGATTTCTGAAAATTGCCCATTTTCATATAAAGAATAATCAAGGTGACTGAAGAAACTCATTTAAGGGATTAAGAAAAATAACTTTGTGGTAGGCAGAATAATTAAGTTTCCCATCCCACCTCCACTGCTCCAAAGATGCTCAAGTCCTAATTCAGGGCCTTGTGAATATATTACCTTATATGGCTAAAGTGATGTTCCAGATGTTAAAGCCAAGGATATTGAGACAGGGAGATTATCCTGGATAACCCAGGAGAGACTAATCTAATCACACGAGTCCTTAAGAGTGGAATCATTCCTAGTTGTAGTCAGAGAAAGAAACGTGACTGTAGAAGAAAGGTCAGGGACTTACAATGTTGCTGGCTTTGATGGTGTAAGATAGGTGGCATGAGCCAAGGACTGTGAAAAAGGCAAGGAAATAAATTGTCCCCTAGAGCTTCCAGAAAGGAACACAATCTGCTGACATCCCGATCTTAGCCTTGAGAGACCTGGGTCAGATCTCTGTCCTACCAAGGGGTAAAGCAACAAATGTTTGTGCTTCTAAGCCACTGCATTTGTGGTAACTTGTTACAGCAGCAATATAAACCTAATACATATTCTAAAATGGATTGTATTAATTATTGCTAATTTTTATAATTTAATTATTTTATTGAAGATTCAAGGTCAAATCCATGCTTAGCAACTACAGCACTACATAATAATGTAAATAAGGCATGTTCTTACAGTTGGTGATACCATACTGGCATACCCTATAAAATAAAAGGAGGGAAAATTTAATTGACAATAGTTCCTACAATCTGTCTGACTTGGGTACTTGTCAAATGTGACATCATTAATTGCAATAACAGTGGTGCTATGGTTTTCTTATTTAACAAATGAAGAAAGTGAGTCTTAAAAATTGAAGTCAGATTTCCAACTTCCAGAAGGTTACAAGTGATGGAATTTACATTCTAAGGCAGGTTTTAAACTTACTACTTCATGGTTCTATAATAATTTCTGTTCTTACTGTATTTTTTGAATCCCTTCCTTCCCACTCAATTTGCTGCATGTAATCATCTATGGAACAGGGGAATCAGAGGAACTAATTTTCTTAGAGTTAGATATGAAAATAGAGTAGACTAATAATGAGGACATGAAGGTCAATCTAAGAATGAAATTCATGAGCTTCAATGGATGAACTTTTTATATCCATATTCATGATATAAGAACTATGCCACTTTTGGACTCATGTACACTGTTATTAATGTACCTGTAATGGCAGGGACAACCCATTTAATAAGCTAAAGTTTGGGTGTTATAAATTGCATGTTTATTTCCCCAAAAATTGCATTCATTGAAAGCCTAACCTTCACAGTGATGCTTTTGGTGGTGGGGCCTTTGGGTGGGGGGGGAGTCGGGGGGGTGGGATTAGGTCGTGAGAGTGGAGCCCTCATGAATGAGATGAGAACCCTTACAGAAAGAAGCATGAGAGCTTAATTCCTCTCTCTCTCTCTCCTCTCTCTGCCACTGAAGTCACAATGCAGAGATAGATAGTCATGTGCAAACCAGGAAGACTGCCCTCACCAGACATCAGATATTCCAGCTCCTAGATCTTGAACTTCCCAGTCTCCAGATCTGTGAGAAATGAATGTTTGCTGTTTATGTCTATATATTTTTGTTATAGCAGCCCAAAGAGACTGACAGTTGTCAAGCTCAAGATAAAGTGTGTATTAAGAAAATTGTGCACATTGCATGATTGAAGTCAAGGGTAATTTAGTTTCTTATGGCGACTGTAACAAAGTACTACAAATTGGGTGTCTTAAAACAACAGAAATTAATTTTATCACAGTTCTGAAGGCCAGAAGTCCAGAATCAAGGTCTTGGCTGGTCCATGATTCCTTGCCTCTTCCAATTTCTTGCCTCAGTGGTTCCTTATATTGTAGCAATGCCACTCTAGTTTCTGCCTCTGTCTTTGTGTAGCCACCTTCCCTTTACATGTCTTCCTATGGCATTCTCCTCTCTGTATATTCTTGTGTCCAAATATGTCTCTTCTTATAAGGAAATTTGCCATATGAATTAGGACCCATCCTAATGGCCTCATTTTAAATTTATAACATTTCCAAATAAGGTTATATTCACAAGTATGAAGTTTGGGACTTTAACATATCTATCTCATTAGGGGCACACAATTCAACTCATAACAAAGGTGATGAACAAGTTCTAGAAAAAAAAAACTGAGAAAAAATCATCTTAAGGGGAACTAGAATCCAAATGACCAAAATATAAGTATGATTTTTTAAAGAGAAATTTTAAATTTAACCCCTAAAATGGTGTTTGGATACCATGGTATTCCTTATGGCTCTTAGATCCCTGATATGGTAGATTAGTAGGTGTCTGAGTGAAAAGTTGGCACATACTTTTTATTTTGTATTTTTTTTTATGTTGTCCTAGTTTTTGATGGTTGGTTAAATGATCCCACTGGGTAAGTGGAAATAACATGTATTTGATTATGACAATTAGGCAAAAGGATGAGTACACATTGACTTAGCTTTAAAAAAAAAAAAGAGCCTGTGATTTCTCTATAAGGACTGAGATTGTTATGAGACAAAAAAAAAAAAAAAAAAAATGGATGGACACAGATGAGTAACAGGAGGAGAGTGCACCTTAGGCAAAAAATAAACTCTAAGCAGAATGAAAGGACCAGTAACACATGAAAAGGGAAACTTAGACAAAAGATCTAAATAAAGTTCTTCATTTTAACTTCAACAGTGAATTCATGGATTTTCACAGAACAAAAATTGCATCACCAATAATCAGGTATTTAACCACATAATTATGAAAATATCACTGTGAATTATAGGCCATTATCTCAGCATGAAATATAATCCCATACAAATATCAAGGATTTATGTACACTTGTCATCATCTTCAAGTCAATAATGATTTTATAATGAGTTTTATTTTTATCAATAAAAAGTATATAAAAAAACCACAGGAGTAAACACATTCAGAAAAAAAAAGAAAAAAAGTGGCTATGCAAAATTATATGTGTAAACCCTTGATCAATGTTCAGAATACAAAGGAAGTGATATGCAATAAAATTCTTTTTTGTGTGATCTTATTTGTGCTCCTTAAACATGTCAAAAATAAAACAAGTTCTTTATTTTTTTCTGTAGAGAAACCTCTCAGAAAATAGTCAAATATAATTGTTCAGCTTGTTCTAAATTTGAAAATTCTGTTTCCACTTATTTCTTAATTTAAATATTTGCTTCTGGAAAATTATAAATGGATTTCACCTATGGAATGTGCTTTTACAATCAAACACAAGAGTTATGGAGCTATTTACTTCTATTTGCTATTGGCAATGCACTTGCAAAGTCATCGTTACCACGTTGCATTAACCTTATCTGAAATTTGAAAATTTACAAACGTACTTTCATGTCTATTTTTCATAACATTCAGTAAGTCCTGTATTTTCTGTTTAGCATAATAGTTAATAGCTTAGTACCTGAAGTTGGAACTCGGAGTTTCAATTTGACCTCTAAACCTATTCTTTCTGCTATGGAATGAGGTTAATAATGTTGCTGAACTCACAGAATCCTGGTGAGGATTCAGTGAGGTATATTTTTGAGGCATATATAACCAGTACCTGCCATATAATTGGCAAAAAATAAATGTCACCTATTTATATGATTGTGAAAATACATTTTCAGAACCAACCATAATTTCAGTTTTAGAACTTCTAAAAATATCACGCCTGTTTGGGAAAAACAAAATTAAAAAATAAATAAAAAGGAGAAAGTCAAGGCAGATGGAAGAGAATGAGAAAAGAATTTTGCAATGAACCGTCACTACCCCCATCACAAGCAACAGCTCTTGTTCCCTCAAGAAACCCCTGATGATAGATATGTTCAAAGGCACACAGCACCACAAATATTACTTTTAATGTAACTCCTGTTTCCTGATTTGCATTATTGAATAACCTAAGTGTAACACATAGTACTATTTCTAAAATTTGACTTTTTCTCTATGTCTTGCAACAGCTACATACACAGTCCTTTTTTCGACGTGATCCCACAGTATCCTTCCCTGTTTAGTTGAATAGCTCTAGTCCTATTTTTATTGTGACAAAAACGTATCTGGCAACAAACAAATCTTCTATAGAGTAGGGGAGCAGAAGAAACCAAACTGGCAGAACTAGAAGTCCCTTTATTTTGAAGAGAAATTTTTAAAAATAGACTCAAACAATACTCATTTTATTGATACTGCAAGCAAAACAGCATTTTAGAGTGGAAAGGTAAATGCTTAGGTTGCTATGTTAATTGGGGTCTAACCAGATAACAGAAACCTCCTGACTATGTAAACAGATTAATGCAGACACTTGGTTGGCTATTCAAGTGAAAGAAAAAATAAGAACACAAAATTAGGAGAGTAGAATAGTCCAGAGGTTACCAATATGAAATAGTTACGATGACACTGCATTGGAGGCATAAAAGGGGGAGGGGTTTGGGGGAGTCCCAGGCTCAGGATAGACTGGAGGAGGGGTTTACCTGGGAAACTTTGTATCCAAGTAATCTAAAATAGAGAGAGAGAGAGGAGGGGGAATTCATCTATTCCTTCTCAAACCCCAACTGACAATTTCCCTACAAAACCTTTCATGGGCCATACCCGGTTGGAAGTCAGCTGACTAGAATCCTCAGGAAATATAGCACCAGTTGTCTCATAATATATACAGGGGTAGATGCAAGGACTGAAGGGCAAATGAGGCTGGAAAAACAGTAAGTGTTAGAGACACTGATTATGTGGATTGATGATAAACAACAATTATATAAAAAACTCAGGATGAATGGATGAATAGATTAGAGAGAGAGAAAAATGAGAGAGGGGAAAAAAACAAAAAACACAGAGACAGACAGAGAGAAAAGCAAGCAACCAGAAAACTCTATTTGGTGATAGTTAACCACAAATATAAATTTCAAATGTGGGGGGTGGTGTGGGGGAGTTGCTTTGATACCGGTTTAGTGACATCAACTGTTATGCTAATTCATCACCAATACATGTCTGTTTATTGTGTGAAGCTTGTGTTTGTTATTTCTTCCTCAATGTTTTCCAACAAAGAATATTAAGTGACATAACACTACCACGTTTTCCCCCATGGAGGGATGACTTCAGAGCTGGAACTGTTCTCTCATGTTTTGTAATGTGTTTATTTTCACAAATTATAGTTTCTTTACAAACAATAACATCAGCACCAGCTCTTTGGCTCACTTTTACTTAAAGATCCAATCTGCAATCCATGTTGTCCCACCTTCTCAGTTCATTCACTGGAAAGCCAGCCCCGTTTTCCTTCATATAGTACTTATTCACAGCTTTGAAAACCTAGATTATAGCAAACCAGGCATTGTAGTTATGTTATTTCATAGAAGAGTTAGGAAGTCTGCTTCGGAGACTTCGTTCTATCTAGAAATGTGGTTGATGGGGTCAAAGTCATCAGAAAACATTTTGGGATCTCAAACTGATTCTCTGGTGGTTTTCAAGGTGAAAACATTTAATGCTTTTCTGAGAGCATCCTTCATCCAGCTGGGTCACACACTGGGTAACAATCCACAGAAATATAAAACTATATGGTAGGCTTTGTAAACCCCCGTTTTCAAACAATCATTGTCAATATTAAATATGATACTATACATATGTGCTCAATTGAAATTCACATCCTTAGATTCTATTTTTATGGAAAAGATATTCAAAGTGTCTTAGAAGGCTCTGGGTTCTGTGTTATGATTTTGAATCTCTTCTTGTAATTGTCAGACTTTTTTTTAGTAGCTTCTCTCCACTTTAAATTATTCTTCCAATTCCATAATAATTTATAAAACTAATTGAACCATGACAGAGAAACACCTAAGTTAAATAAGAGTAGGTTGGTTCTGCATGAGGACTGGGGAGTTTACCAAGAGCTGAGACCAATGGTGAGTTCTTGATATGACACCATGGCTTAGGGTAATCGGCCAATGTGAGCTATGTGTAAGCAAACACAATATTCAAGGTTCCTGAATTTAAAAATGTAAAGAAAAGTGGAGCTATACATACATGTATACTAGAGGCCCAATGCACAAAATTCATGCATTCATGCAAGGGGCTCGGCCCCCGCTACCACCTCTGCCTGGCCCCTCACAGCCCCAGCTTAGTCCAGAAGGATGTCTGATCTAATTAGCATATTATGCTTTTATTAGAGGTTCGGTGCATGAAATTCATGCACAGGGGGGGGGGTGTGTCCTAGCCCAGCCTGCACCTTCTCCAATCTGGGATCCCTCTCACAATCCAGGACTGCTGGCTCCCAACTGCTCACCTGCCTGCCTTCCTGATTGCCCCTAACCGCTTCTGCCTGCCAGTCTGATCACCCCCTAACCACTCCCCTGCCAGTCTGATTGATGGCTAACTGCTCCCTGCCAGCCTGATTGCCCCTAACTGCCCTTCCCTGCAGGCCTGGTCACCCCTAACTGCCCTCCCCTGAAGGCCTGGTCACCCCTAACTGCCCTCCCCTACTGGCCTAGTCACCCCTAACTTCCCTCCCCTGCAGGCCCGGTCGCCCCCAACTTTCCTCCTCTGCCGGCCTGGTCACCCCTAACTGCCCTCCCCTGCAGGCTTGATCACCCCCAAATGCCCTCCCTGGCAGGCCTGGTCCCCCCCAACTGCCCTTCCCTGCTGGCCATCTTGTGGTGGCCATCTTGTGTCCACATGGGGGCAGCCATCTTGTGTGTTGGAGTGATGGTCAATTTGCATATTACTCTTTTATTAGATAGGATTATTATAGACTATTATAGATATGCAAAAGGCCTTAGCTAAATGTCCAACCCATTCGACCAGTCACTATGATGTGCACTGACCATCAGGGGACAAATGCTCAATGCAGGAGCTGCCGTGCATTTACACAGAAATGGCACTGCGGACCTGGCACCCACAAAGCAACATTCAGCTTCCCCCAAGTGGGACACAGGCCCCACCACCACCCAAGAGCAATAGCTCACCAAATTGCAGCAAACACTGAAAAGACCCCATGGCACAAAATGCAGCCCACAGCCCAGCCCAGCCAGGAAATGGTGGCTGTGGGCACCAGGTAATGACTTCATGTAGCAATGCCTAGCTTCCTCTCCCTAGCAACAACTAGCCTCCTTGCATTTTCTTCAGCCCAGGAACATGACTTGCTTTACAGCCAGGTGGAAACATTTCACACTTTAACCAAATGTCTGTGAAGTGTTTTCCCATGCCTCATCTCATTTGATCCTCACAAAAGTCTTGGAGTAGGTAGACAGGAGATTCGGTGGAATCCTATTTTCTTTCCATTAGCCAGAAAACGAAGATTTAAAAAGCTTAGAAACTTGACCCGACTGAAAAGAAGTAAGAAATGGTGGACCTTGAAAATGACTTCAGATTTTCTCACTGGGCAGAATATAGTCAAACACTGCTGCAGTTAAATATTTTATCCTTTGTTCTCCCTGCGTGAGCTACAATAATAATGTGCTTTGTGTTGATATTTACTGCTGTGTCGCTGACAATTACCTGAAAGAGAAGTTGGGGTGCTTCACTGGGCTGGAAAAAGTTTAGCTAAATCAGAAAGCAGGTCTAATTAAGCAAGTTTATTCTATATCTATAAAAGGCTAAGTTGACTTGCACATGCGTGATACATATAAAGCTCTCACTGGTGCCAATCGCATGCATGTGTTTCCATCTGTCATTGTCAATCATGAATTTGGTTGACACTTTTATTATAAAGAAAGGGCAAATAGCAATATTAAAATATTTCTTCTAATAAATGTCCTTTCAATATGCATGAATTCGTGCACTGGGCCACTAGAATATATATAAAGTATAAGGTATTTTAGCACAAAATCCTTTTATTTTTTAAATAGTGCTTACTTATCTTTATGCAAATGATCAAGACCTCTTAAAACACAAAGTGTCATTAATTCAAGATGCCTACAGAATAAAGTCATGTTCTAAAGACCAATTTGGAATACAAGCTTAATCACAGAGTTCTGCCTAAAGTTGCCTAGGATATAGCTCTGATCCATTGTATTTTATAAGGTGAAAAACAACATTTGAAAATAGGTAAGGAGAAAAAAAAATTTTTTTTCTGGCAATATGTTAAATAAATATTTGTAACCCCACTGTAAACTATCTAAGTGTTGTTTACATTGCCATAAAATACTTTGGAAATATTTTTGTTACATTTATTGAGAGGCCATCGGTTAATGAGATTATTACAGATTTTCAGTGTGCAGTTCTAGGACACATCATCTGTGCGTTGCACTGTGTGCCCACCACCCAAAGACAACTCATCTTCAGTCACCATATATTTGACCCTTCACCCTTTACCAGCTCCGCCCTTCCCTCTGGTAACAGCCACGCTGTTGTCTGTGTCTCTGTGTGAGTTCTTATTTGTTTTTCTTATTGTTCATTTCTTGCTTTCAGTTGTATATGCCACATATGAGTAAAATCGTATGGTTCTTAACTTTTTCTGTCTGCCTTATTTTATTCAGCATGATATTCTCAATGTCCATATATATATATAATTTAGACCATTGTGGAAAGTAGAAACTGGAGTATGGAATGCCTGTATTGGAGGCTAGGAGATTTGGGGAACTACAAACTTGATTATGTAGGTAGATAGGATTAAATCAATACCCTTTGTAAAACTTTAACCCTGAAAGAAATAACACACTCTCAGTTAAAGGATGAATTGGAAAACAAAATTCACTGAGTTGTAAAAAGACAAGAACTTTTAAAAGTTATTTTTGAGTTTATTTATCAGTTTGCTTTACCACAAGTAAAAGTTCACAAGAAAAGTCATAAGTATTCAGAAGAAAATTAGTTTTTTAGTAATTTTATTTTATGACTCCATAGGCCAAAACAAGTTTAAGCCATTGAGACATTTGAGAATTAAGTTAAAGGACTTCTGTGCCCTCAGATATAATTGATGTTGCGCAGCAATTAAAAATATTACCAAGATTTTTTATGTATAATGGCTTAATTTATTTTTATCATTAAGCTTTTATATGGAGCAACACATTTATCATACAGACTTAGAGAATTCTGATTAGGATTGAGTGAAACACATATATTACATTGGCTCTTTTTTAAATTATCTGAAATTGGAAAACAAAAGCAATTGTTAAATCTTATACTTTCAAAATATCACTTTAGCATTATGACATCATTTAATATTTTTCATTTATATTCAATTAAGCTCTGATCTATGGTTTCTGAAAGATATAAAGTCAAAGCAATTTACATAATTTGTCTATTTAAATGTAGTATATCTTGTTACTTACCACAGAGGTTGTCACATTTGTCATCTCATTAATTTCTATATTCCTACATTACCCTTTCACAATTTCTTACAGGCACAGATATTTTCTTTGTCCCTCACATTTAATGTGTCCTTTTCAGAGCCCATTCAGCACCTCTGTGTCTGGCACCTCACTTACTATCTTGTTAGGGGAAAGTGCGAGGAAACCAAAGCAAAACCCTGCTCTGCCATGGAGGGAGAGCCCTGTTGATGAATTGCCACTAGGTAACTTTTTCACTGAAACATTTGGGCCACAGAGACAACTTACATTTTACAAAATAAAAAATAACGCATGAGTAAATGAACAGGCCTCATGTTCTATACTAGAGGCCCAATGCATGAAGATTCGTGCAAGAATAGTCCTTCCTTCCCCTGGATGCTGGTACTGGCTTCCCTCCGGCACCCAGGACCCGGGCCTTCACTCTAGCCACTGCCTTCCGCCTTCGCTCTGGCTGGAGCCACCTTCCGCCTTCGCTCTGGCCCTGCCGCCCTCCTGTAGTTCCTTCCATCCCCTGGCCCCCCCTCATAGCAGGCATCTCACCCTGCCCCGACCACTCTGTGCCTGTGCATATGCGCTGCCCAGAGCCCGGAGCTTTCCTCCTCAGCCGCAGCCATCTTTGTCACGTTAATTTGCATAGTCCCTCCTTATTGGCTGTGGGTGCCGCCATCTTTGTCATGGAGTGATGGTCAATTTGCATATTCTGTCTTTATTAGATAGGATGTTTCAATGGCAAAATGGTCAAACAGTCTCTTCAGTGTTCCCAAAGTAACGGGAACAATTGTAGTTGGAGGTTACAGTAAGATGTGATGTAAAAGGAACTGCTTTATATTTATTTTAAATATATTTTTATTGACTTGAGGGCAGAAGGGAGAGAAAGAGAGAAATAGAAAGATCAATGACGAGAGAGAAACATTGATCGGCTACCTCCTGCACACTCCCTACTGGGGGCGGAGCCAACAACCTGGGCATGTGCCCTGACTGGGAATCAAACCATGACCTCCTGGTTCATAGGTAGATGCTCAACCACTGAGCCACGCCTGCCGGTGGCCCTGCTTTACATAGGCCTTTAGTAACGTGTTGGGGAGGTGTTGGGGGTGTTCTCTAGCCCCATGATGAAGGCTCAGACTTCTAGTGAGCCTCTGCTTCCTGGCTGCACATGTCACAACAGTTTCAGTTCTTTCCCTCCCCCTCCCCATCCCCCCTTAGGTGCTGTGGGATGAGGGCTGCCAGGGGTTTCTCTCTTCCCAGGTCAGTTAGGCTCTGACTGTACCCCAGCAGGTTAAACTCTGGTTGGTTCGTTTCTCTGAGAGCTGGCCGTGTTGATGAACAGAGTGCTCACCTGTATTTCAAACCCGCTCCTTTTTCCCTCCCCCTGCTGGCAGCCCCAGGGGATTTCTCCCTGATATTCACCAGGTTGAGCTTCTGAAAGCAACACTCACCAAGGTGTAGGGGCCTCCTATGACTGGGTCCCCTTGGAGCTTTTACCTTTCAGACTTGTCTGCAATGAGCCTCCAGCAATTCATAAGTTCCGATTTTCCTACCCCAGCTATTTCTCTCAGAGGTTTTTGCTTGTGTGTCCCTGCTGGGAAATAAGCCATGATGCCCTGTACATCAAGCATGTCAAACTCAAAGGTTAACATGGGTCAAATAAACAAGGTTTAAGTTTATGTGGGCCACAAAAAACCAAAAGCTTCAATTTTCCTTTTTTTTTTTAGAAGATATTATTTAACGTTCTTTTTTTTTTTTTTTTTAATGAGGAATCTTTCTTTAATCCTCACCTGAGAATATTTTTCCATTTATTTTTAGGGAGAATGGGAGAGGGAAAGACAGAGAGAAACATCGATGTTAGAAAAACACACCGATTGGTTGGCTCCTGGGAGGAGCCTGCAACCAAGGTACATGCCCCTGACTGGAATCAAACCCAGGACCCTTTAGTCCTCAGGCCAACGCTCTATCAACTGAGCCAAAGGGGCTAGGGCAAGAAGCTTCAATCTTCATCGGTTTATTTCTATAGAGACATGCTGAATACAAAGGGCTGAAATAAATGAGTAATCGTTAACATAAAATAATAGAACATTTTAATAAAAATTAAGTTTTTCTTGAACATTAACTTATCAGACACTGAATAACAACACAAATTAATAAGTGTAATGCAAATAAATCTATTTTTCTTGTTCTCTGAAAGCAAAATATTTCCTGTTGCGCACACCAAACAAGTCAGTCCAAGACTGATGACGTGGCGATTGGCTGCCAAAATATTCGCTGCTAGTATTAGTGGAGAGAAATGGTGCACCTACGTGTAAGGTGAGTAAGGGAAATGAATACAACACGATTATAGTAATCAGTCATTAGTGAACATTGTAGTTCGTTATTAATAAGTATGTATAACAGGACATTGTAAAAATTAAATTACGGAATTTTTATTAAAACGTTTCTTGTGTACCGTTCTATTGGCTGGGCCACAAAAATATTTGCTGTGGGCCGCATACGGCCTGCGGGCCACAAGTTTGACATGCTTGCTATACACAGTCATCTGTTTCTCCAGGGGTTTTTTATTATTTTTATTTTATTGGTTAATTTGAAAGAGAGAGAGGAAGGGGGAGAGAATAAAAGTGGGAGAGGGTAAATATTGCTTTGTTGTTCCACTTATTTATGTGCTTAATGGTTGCTTCTTGTATATACCCTGACCAGGGGTCAAACCTGCAACCTTGGGTGGATGTTCTAACCAATAGAGCTACCCAGCCAGGGATCATGCCAGTCTTGAGGATAGCAGTTTGACCTCTATCCTCCTTTCTCATATGTACCCTAGAATTGTTAATTTTTCAGTCTCTTATGCTTTTACTTTTTTGTCAGAAGGGAATGGTGATTTCCAAGGTTCTTAAAGATGGAACCTGAAACTGAAAGTTAAGGTCAGTACTCTAATTCATTTTAGTGAAAGAAGGTGGATCATACATTTCACTCCAGGGCATATGAGGACCAGGGTGTGTCCACATCAACGAACCTAGAATGGAATGTCTTCCGATCTGTACTAAGATGCAGTGTGTGTACATGAGAATGTGTTGAAGGGGTTGGGGGCAACAGGGCAAGGTCTCTTCCCTCTTTAGACTTCTGCAGTTATTCTTAAAACAAAACAAAACACAGTGCATGTCATGCTTAAATTTGACTTAATAGTATTTTCACTAGAACATGAAAGGGATATTATTGAGAAAACTTTAAAAAACTATTTATCTATATTTTGGAGTTCAACTTCTTCACCTCCTAAAACAGTTAATAGAGAGCAAGGTTAGAGAAAAGTGATCTGCAAAACTTCATCAATAATTTCACTAAATCAGGAGTCAATGGCTGAGTTTACTATTATTGTCAGAATGAAAAATACCATAGGTAAAGGTTAAATATCCTTAGTATATAAAGTTGTACAAATTGCTAAAGCTTTAACTCTATACCTAAGTATTTGTCAAGCTTTCTCTTTATTATTAGCATTCAAACTTTTGCAACAGTTTAAATAGCAGTTATTGTAAGAAGCAATGGTTTTTTATCTCATTGGCTGTACCTCTTCATTTGGCATTCATGATCAAACCAATAAAATCTGCTGTCATCCTTTACTGCTCAATGCAGTTCATCAATAGTCTCTTTGGTAAGTCTAGTGGCTTCTTCTCAGAACATATCCTAACCGTGCAGCATTTTATATTAAGGGCATTTTCTTATATATATTTTGCATTCTTGAAACTTTCCTGATTTCCATGACATCACTCTCTCCCAGTGTTTTCCTCTTTCTAGCGGCATCTTCATTCTTAAGCTATTTTCCTGCCCCAGCTTCTAAAGATTCCTACTCCACAGAAACCGGTCCGATGCTTGGGAAAACTCTTCATTTTTCCCCATGGTATCTCAGTCATTCTACTAGCTTTATCTCTATATTCAGGGCATTTTCCTTGAGCTCCATTCTTATTAGTAAACACAAATAACCTCTTCATATCTTATAGAAGTTTTATAAAACACTTGTGACTTTTTAACTCAACTTGTTGAACACTAAGGTTTTTTATCCCAGCAAACATATGTCTGTTTTCGCCATCTCAGAAAATGGCACTTTTACTACTCCCTCCTTGATCTATCATAAAACACTGAGGAGTTCTTGTTCTTGTTTGTGTCAATAACACCAAAATTGCTTTTTGATTGTAAAGCAATCAAAGCAGAATCTACCAAACTGATTGAAACCACAAGCCAATTTATAAGTCTTCAATGCCAAGAAAATGAGTTACAACACCTTCTAGTCTGCCACCAGTTAGCATTGATAATGGTCCAATAAGTGAGAATTCATTTAGACATGGCCACCCTCTTTGGTTTAAATAACTACTACTCTGTGCACCTGGAGACAAAGCAAACCAGTTCTACCTACAGAAACCCATGCCTCAGTGGCTGCTCACATCAGACACCTTAGTGTCCCCACTCCAACGATGATGTTTGATTTCAGCAGCAGGTATAGTGAACAGCTCTGTGCAACACTGGTTAAAGTAGTTCTCTTCATTACATTCTCTTTGTTAAAATAATTGGTGTGATTTCTGTTTTTCTGACTGAGCCTGACCGTCACAACGAGCAAAGATAAAGAACAGAGATAGCCCAGCTGGTGTGTCTCAGTGGTTGAGTGTTGACCTCTGAATGGTTTGATTCCTGGTCAGGGCACATGCCTGGGTTGTGGGCTCAATCCCAGTGTGGGGCTTTGGGGAGGCAGCCAGTCAGTGATTCTCTGTCATCATTGATGTTTCTATCTTCCTCCCTTCCTCTCTGAAATCAATAAAAATATAAAATAAAATAAAAAAGAAGAGAGATATATATAAGATCACAGATCCGTGCTAGAATGAATGTACGTATCTGTCTCCTCAAGGCCTCCCTTGTGGAGTTTGGACTCCACCAAATAGGAGAGGATAAAGACACACGGAGTTGGGGTGGGAATCATGTCAACACACAAAGTTTCATTTATTACCATATAATTTCTATTCTCCACAGTTACATAATGAAGTTCTTTTTCTTTACCCATCTTTAATGGACCTTTCTTACACTTTCTGTGTGTGGTCCTCACTCACCTCGGCCTGGATGGTGACTGGGAGCGCAGCACAGAAAGCACGGGCTCCCTGTTAACACAGTGGTGGATCCAACGGGGCAGCACCTGGACCTGCCAATCAAAAGCAGGTCTGTGAAATGCATTTTCATGGCCAGCACACTAACTTCAACCTGTCTCAGTTCTTTCACAAAAGCAATGTTTGGGAAGATCACCTATAACCTCCATCTTGGATTACCCCATGAAAAATTTCACTCATTCTCCTACTTTACCATTCAGATACATATCACGCATTTGACACTACAAATGCTGGTCACATCCTGGAAACATTTGTTTTTGTTTTTTTTATTTCATCGACATGGTCCTTTTCTGAGGGACCATTTTTCTCTATGGTTTCTCAGTATGTGTCTTGTATGCATGTTCATCCTCTTTTGTTAGCTACTAAATATTTCAAGCTCTCAAACACATGTTGATATCTTTTATCAACACATTCTGTATTCCTTCCATGGTTTATTTCATCTACATCATAGTCCTCAGCTCGTATTTATAATGTAGGTGACTCTTAAGTTTATATACCCAGTTCAGATACCTCTTTGAAGTTTAGATTTATATATCCAATTACTCTTAATATGTCATCAGTACTGAAATACACATCAAAGCCAACAAAGAAATACTAAATTCACAGACTTTACTCTCTTCAACACCAAGAGGTTAGTTCTTCCAGGATAACCTGCTAGAACAAATAGCATCACCATCTTTCTATTGACACTAGAGGCCCTTTGTTGAACCAGCTTTCCAACATCCCTGGAGGGATCCCAGATTGCAAGAGGGTGCAGGCCAGGCCGAGAGACCCCACCAGTGCCCAAATCCATGCACCGGGCCTCTAGTATACATATAAGATTTTTGGTTAATCTCTTCCTGCCCTCTCCTCTTCCCCCTTCCCTCTGAGATTCATCAGTCTGTTCCATGTTTCCATGCCTGTGGTTTCCACTCCTGCATTGAGTGTCTGCCCCCTGGTGGTCAGTGCACGTCGTAGCTACCGGATGGTCAGCCGGTTGGCCAGTCGGCAAGTCGGCCAGTCACTTAGGCTTTTATATATATAGATAAGCAATAAAACTTCAAGTCATTTACATCACATCCTGCTCTCTCACACTCACATATCTATTCACTTAATTTTGTGGACTTTATCACATAAATATCTTTAGACTCTATCTGCAGTCCTCTTCTCTTTAACTAGTGGTATATTTTTAATTCATCATACCTCAGCACAAACATGATTTCCTCACAGAAGCCTTCCCTGATATTCCACACTGGGTGAAAAACTCCTTACTCATTCTTCAAAATACTCCTTACATATTTAATTTTAGATCGGCTTCTATCAGTAATTGATTAATGTCTATCTCTTTTATTATAACCAGATAAACATAAGCTCAGAGAACTGTTAGAATTTTCCTCATGCACCTAACATTTATTTTCAATATATAACTATTTGCTTAGGTTTATGATACCAAACATGATCCTATGCAAGCAAATATATTTATAAATAGTCAATATTAAAAAATCAGTAAAGCACATGAGCAAAAATATAAAAACATGGTGAGAAGAAAAATAATCTGTTTTCCCTCACAGGTCATAAAAATATCAAAACTTTGCAATTTTTCATTATTTCAGATGTTTTCTCTTTGTAAAGTTTAGAAATTATGAATAAGCATAATAACTACAGCATATGGTTAAAGAAAGTGAGAACTTTAATTAACTATTATATACAGGTATCAGTAATGTAAGTAGCTTCATTATTTTGTGTATGTGTAGTGGGAGAAATAGTCCATTTACACTGTAACCTGATTCAAATAAATTTTTTATTGGATTTAGTAAACCATAAACACTTTCTCTTGAATTTAATTGTGAATTATACCTGAATAAGGTCTATGGCACTAGCTAGTTTCTCAGTTTATTATAAACTAGAGGCCCGGTGCATGAAAATTCAGCCCGGCCTGCCCCCTCTCACAGTCCAGGAGCCCTCAGGGGTGGGAGGTGATACCCCCATCACACTTCTGCTGCTGCCACTGACGGCAGTACAAGTACAGCTGGCCCTGGTTACCGGAGCCTCGGGCAGCCCTGGGCAGCTGGGCAGCTGCCATCTGAGGCTTGCCTGCATCTCGGGCCAGCCCTAGGCAGCTGGAGGGCTGAGGGAGGGTCCAGCCGCACCATGTACCTGCCACACACACACCCCCACCCTGCTGGTGGGGCTGAAAGGCCTGGGACACTCCAGCTGGGCTGAGGGGACTGGGTGCCGCCATCTTGTGGCTATGGGCACCTCCATCTTTGTGACAGTGTGATGGTTAATTTGCATATTCCCTCTTTATTAGATAGGATTATCTTGAATAAGAGCTTTCACAGCTACTCTCAACCCCATAACCTATAGTTTTGTCTTTGGTTGTGGTTGATATGATAGAGCTTTTCTGAGATGAAACTTACCTAGAGCTCCTTATCCACATGGTCATGACCTATAACAGTATACATTCTCTATCATTTCATTCGTTATATGTCTTCTATTTGTTGTGTAGGTGGATAAGATATTTTGAGCCAATAGTTTTCTGAGTTATTTGAATCTGTAAAAGTATCAGTGTTTCCTGAAAAAAAAAAAAATGTAATCACACATAGAAAAGCCATATTTCTAAAGTGAAAAAAAAGGAATATTTTCCCAAAATATTTCCTTGCCTTTCTTTTCAATGAGAATAACATATCATTGTCATAGAGATGGAAAATGCATGAGTAATAGCAAATATAATTTACCTGGATGTCCCATATTCCATCTGGAAATATGGAAGACTGGTTTTCATGGGATGGCAAGGGATTATTTAGTTTGTGAGGCCCTAAAATCCTAAGATAGAAACTTTGTAACCATACCACATGGCCCCAATTTAATTAGTCGAAAAATGTTACATTTAATTTAAAAAGGTATTTGGCTTAATTTTGACAATACTAGTTTGTTTGCCTGAATTCAACTTTATTTTCCTGATCTCAGTATGTAGATTCTTGTGTGTTTATTACTAACTTTAAAACTTCTCCATATAATCTTTTAGTCTATCATATTTATTATAGTAAGGTATACATTAAGTTAAATGCATTAAATAAATATTACATACAGATTTCTTTACCCCTTGATTTATGGCAGTTTAAGATTATATACTTGAAACTATTGTGTGATTATGTATTTCAAAATTTAAAAAGTAATTTCTGCAAAATATAATATTTTCATTTGCATTGGGTAAAGTATGAAAAATGAGTGGTTAATGTGGATATTAGCAAAGTTAAAATTTGGAAATCTTTGGATAAGGTCAACTGGTGGAAGGCAAGAAACTTGGATAATTTAATGATGTATCCTAATGTTGAAATTGTGTGATTTTGCACATCTTCTGAATACTTACGTCTTTTGAATGACATCTTCCTAGTTGCAGCATGACAAGGGAAACAAAATGAAGCTATTTTGGTTGGAGCACAATTAGTCTTTTGCCAGAAAAGAGGAGAGTATGTTCTTCAGCTGGCATCATGAGCACAGTATATGAATGTTTCATTATATTAATAGAATTTAACATTCTCTATAAATTCAAAGAATAGAAATAATGACCCACTAAAGTCAAAATTCTAATGCAAGATTGCTCTTTAATTAAAGACCATTTTATTGTGGTGTAATATCAAAATATTTAATAGAGACAGGAAATACTTTAGTTAAACATTTTTCGGTTAAGTGTTAAATATAAAAATAACTTGGAACTTTCTAAAGTGTCTGCCTACTTGACTGCAGGAGCCCAACTTTTCATTTTCATACTCTTATCTCAGATTAAAACATGTATAGCTTATAGGTTTGCTGTAATACATGTTTTGTAATAGTTGTGTATTCCTTACCTCCACACAGAATCATAGATATCATAGATATTTAGAGGCAATTTAATACAACAGCAACACAAATTTAAACACACACACATTTCTGCTATATCCTTAAGCGTTAATAAAAATAATTGATCAATTCTAGTCATAAATAACCTCATATTTTTAGATAGTGTGTTACATTTTTTAGAATAATTTTTTGAAATTATATATTTTCATTAGTTAAATATTTGCCTCCCTGAAAATAATTGATTATTGATCCTATTCTATGTATTTAAGAGAGGAAAAAAAATAGAACCCTCTTTCATAGGAGATAGCTTAAATATCTGAAGCATCGAGATTCATTTGAGTTAAATAGTCACATCTCCAACCCTTGCTATACTCAAAGTATAGTCCGTGGTGCAGGAATATTATTAGCATAATCTGAAGACTTGATAAATATACAAAAAGACCCCATCCCAGAAATAGGAATTGGAATCTGTATACCTAAGACCACCAGATGATTTATATGCACATTACAGTTTGACAACCATGATCTTATTCTGTCTTTCATATGTATGTCAGAATGTCTTGAGCCTTCTAAATTCCAGTTATAGATTCATACACACACCATTCCTACTTTTCACTTTTTACTTAAGTACTAGAGGCCCAGTGCATGAATTCATGCACATCAAAAGGAAATTAATTAGAAGAAATATTTTAATATCGCTATTCGCCCTTTCTCTATAATAGAAGTGTCAACCAAATTCACGACTGACAATGACAGATAGAAACACATGCATGCAATTGACGCCAGTGAAAGCTTTACCGTATATGTATTGTGCATGTGCGAGTGAACTTAGCCTTTTATAGATATAGAATAAACTTGCTTAATTAGACCTGCTTTCTGATTTAGCTATACTTTTTCCAGCCCAGTGAAGCACCCCAACTTCTCTTTCAAGTAACTGTCAGCAACACAGCAGTAAATATCAACATGAAGCAGATTGTTGTTGTAGGTTACGCAGGGAGAACAAAGGGTAAAATATTTAACTGCAGCAGTGTTTGACTATATTCTGCACAGTGAGAAAATCTGAAGTCATTTTAAAGATCCACCATTTCTTATTTCTTTTCAGTCGGGTCAAGTTTCTAAGCTTTCTAAATCTTCGTTTTCTGGCTAAAGAAAAGAAAATAGGATTCCACCGAGTCTCCTATCTACCTACTCCAAGACTTCTGTGATGATCAAATGAGATGAGGCACAGGAAAACACTTCACAGACATTTGGTTAAAGTGTGAAATGTTTCCACCTGGCTGTAAAGCAAGTCATGTTCCTGGGCTGAAGAAACTGCAAGGAGGCTAGTCATTGCTAGGGAGAGGAAGCCAGGCATTGCTCTGTGATGTCATTACCCGGATGGACACTTAGCATATTAGCCTTTTATTGATATAGATAGTTTACATATGGTTAAATGCACAGATATTAAGTGTACAGTAAAATCACTTCTGATAAATCCTTATGCCCATGTAACACAAGCTTCCATTCAATATGTAAAACAATTCCACCACTAGGCAAAGAACCCATCCCTACCCCTCAGATGACTACTGCACTGACTTGTATCACTAAAAGTTAGTTGTGACTGTTCTAAAACTTCATATAAATGAAATCATTCTATATGTATACTAATTTATGCTAGATTTTTTTGCACCCAACATAACATTTTTGATGTTCATCTATGTTGCTGCAATATGAATAGTTTACTTGTTTCCATTGCTCAGTGACTTTTCGTTGTATAAATATAATGCAATATGTGTATGCATTCACCTGTTATGGGAACCTGGGCTTATTTCTGTTCTAGGCTAATATGAATAGAGATACTGTAGATATTGTTGTACAGCATTTTTTATAAACATATGTTTCCATTTCTTTTAGGTAAATAACTAGAAATATAATAACTGTGTCACTGTAGATGTATAATTTTTTCAATGTATCACTATGAAAATATTCCAGCATACAGAAAACTTTAAAGAACTCTGCAATAAATGCCCAGACCCACTACCTAGATTATACCATTAATATTTGAATATATTTGTGTTATCATATATATATATGTAGTTATTTTTCTATCCATGCATCAGTCCATTTAAATTTTTGATAAACTTCAACATAAATGGCAGACATAAAATGTCTTCCTCAAAACTTCAGCACATAATTCACTAATTAGAGTTGCTTTATTTATAGTTTTTTTTTATTTTATATAATTTACTTGCAGTAAAACATGAGTACACTTACTATGTTTTAACAAGTGCATCTACCTATGTAATCCAAACCCTTGTCAAAATATGCATTACTATTTCTCCAGAAAGTTTCTCATGCTTATTTCTAATCAAACCTCTACTGCATCCTGGAAAAACAACCATGCTACCCTTTTCTGTCAGCATCAATTCGTTTTTTATGTTCTAAAATTTCATATAAATGTAAACTTACAGCTATGTAACTCTTTTGTGACTGGCTTTTGTCTTTTTCATTTGATCCATTTTAGAGTTCATTTATATTGTGTTTGTCCGTGTTTTTTATTTTCTTTTTTATGGTTGAGAAATATTTCATCATACATAGAAATAGAAACCAGAGATTTGTTTTAAAAATAGATATTTACTGATTTTGGAGAGGAAGGGAAATGGAGAGAGAGAGAATCTCCAGTGATGAGGGAGAATCATTGATCGGCTGCCTTCTGCATGCCCCACACTGGGATCGACCCCACAACGTGGGCGTGTGTCCCGAACGGGAATCCAACCTTGACATCCTGGTTCGCAGATCTGTGCTCAGCCACACCAGCCGGCAGGACCATAGATTTTTAAGCCATTTTCCTACGGATGGAAACCCAGGGTGTTTCCAGTTTGGGGCTATTACGAATAAACTCATGAAGCTTATCCATGTGCTAGTTTTTGCATGAGCATGTTTTCATTTCTTCTGAGAATATACCTAGAAGTATATATCTAAAGTCAAAGGTAGTGCATGTTTAATTTTATTGGAAACTACTATAACTTATTCTAAAGTGATTGCAAACCTTTAGTATCTCAAAAACAGTGTGAAGGATAAGTTGCTCCACATTATTACTAACCATTTGGTGTTGTCAGTCTTTTATTTTTATGTCTGATGTGAAGTGTGAAACGAGGTTTATTTCCTCCAAAGGAATATCCAGGCCTACGATCAACCCACTGAACCCAACCGGCGAGGGCATGACTCACTATTTAGCTTTTTTAAGTGAATAGTTTATTTGTGAGTTTTCCAGACTAATTGTGAGTGCTTTGAAGAATAGGCCCAATCCAGTTCGGCAGCAACATCCTGTAACAAAGCGAGGGCACGATTTCAGCAGCAGCCCCCTTGTCTAGATGAGAACTCGCCAGGGACATTGAGTTCCTGGAAGATGTGTGTCTATCTAAAATGAGCAGTGTGTGAGAAGTCAGGTAACAGCATAGACACTGAGGTGCTACGGAAGATGAGTCAGAACTTAAAGGTCTAACTATGGTCAACCTCCTCCATGATGGAGTGATACAGACATGAATGGCTGTGTGAACTATTTTGAAATGTTTCTCATTGTGTAAACACTCTCAGTTCTGTAAATATAACTCTTTAAAATTACCTTTTCTCTTCCTCCAACAATTTTCCTTTTTAGTGGCAAAAAAGAAATGGTTCTTCCTATTTTATTTTATGTCCTGAGTGTAAAACAGAATAGACAAAAAGTTTGGGACATTGGCAAGAAAATGCAATTAGCTATTATATAATTTTACCTTCACTCAGCTGTGTTGAAAGTAATAGAAACAGGTCTGCTACTTATAAATGCATATTTAATGAACATTACTTGTTAAAGTGAAATAAATTATTCACAACAATATTTTTAAAATGTTTTGAAAGGGATTGCAAATGTACCACCTTGTGAACTGTGGAAAATATGTTTCCATTTTCAAAACTGTCCTAATAAGAATGATTTTAAGGGAGCTAACTTATGGAAGAATTTGACTTAAGAACGTGCCAACACTGCATCAAGCATGACTTTAACTTTAAGCCTCTAAAGTTTTCTTTAAAATATAGAACAATGAAACTTCATTAGCTCTAGGGTTGAAAACAAACTCTGGCTGCTAAATCATACAGCTTAAATTAAAAACAAGATTAAACCATAATTAGCAAATTCCAGATTTGTTTCAAAGCTATTGGTCATGACTTGAAGAAAGAATCTGTGTGGTTGCTCTTTCCACTCCCTTTTCTTACCCAGACTGATTGCATAATTACCCTACTCTCCACTTCACGGAGCCCTTAGAGTCACTGAACAATAACGGAAAAACAACCCTGCTACTTGTACTATGTTCTGTATTTTGAAGTAAAGGTGTCTGGAAACAAATGGATAAAATGTTACCAGCAAAAAAATGAAGGAAAAAACACACAAATAATAGCAATTGTTTAGACAACCTCTTATCCCTGAGACTTTAATTTAGACTTTATTAAAAATTGAAGTCAAGTTCTTAAATTTTATGGACTGCATGTCTTCATAATTTTAATGCTATGTATTGAGTATTATTGTGGACAGTCCAAATAGGAAAACAAGAATAAAAATAATGAAGGGTAATTTATGCTCCACAATACATGTTTTAGAGAGGAGAAAAACATGTAAACATATAATCAAATAAACAGAAAACAAAGTGATGTGTTCTAGAATAAAATGCTAATATCTAGCATGAGAATTATAGAGTAGAGGTTAAGATTATGGAGTTGGGCTAAGAATTCCCCATAAAAGTGAAATAAAAACTTAATGAGTAGAATGTGTTCAGTGGTTCTTTGGAAATTAGAATCAATATTATGTAAACTTCCAAAAATTAATCATCAGGAAAATAACTATTTTCAGGGAAAACTATGGTTTGCTTTTGTTAGGTTAAAATTCCAGGATACTATCTAAAAACAAACTTACCCTGAATGTACAGAAAGAATTAGCCAGCTAAGTAGTGGGAGCAACAACACTCTACTAAAGAGATAATACAGCATAGCCCTAACCGGTTTGGCTCAGTGGATAGAGCGTCGGCCGGCAGACTGAAGGGTCCTGGGTTCGATTCCGGTCAAGGGCGTGTACCTTGGTTGCAGGCACATCCCCAGGGGGGTGTGCAGGAGGCAGCTGATCAATGTTTCTCTCCCATCGATGTTTCTAGCTCTCTATCCCTCTCCCTTCCTCTCTGTAAAAAATCAATAAAATATATATATTTTTAAAAAGAGATAATACAACATAGGTGGCCAGAAAGGATGAAAGTATAGGCGTTATGCTTACAACTTTTCATGAAAATACTCAAGGATTTTCATCAGTATTTATAGGAGTCATTTTCTCTTGGTCTGTATGTGATAGAAAATTCATAATAGTCTTTCTTACTATTAAATTTGTTATCAATTTAGGGAAAAAGTAGTGTGGTACATACATTCCCTATAAAATGGGTTGCTCTTATAAGCATTTTTTTCTTGTTTTTATGTGGCTTTTAAAATTATTTTAAAGTTCTCTAAAAATAATTTTATTATAATTTTTAATCATGTATATTAAGTGACTATCCTACATAATAAAGAGGTAATATGCAAATGGCTATTACACCGTGATGTGTAATGACCAGTGGAGAGCTACAGGAGGGTGGAGCAGCAAGCTGTGTGCAGCAGAGCACTAGGAATGGCGGTGGGCGGGGCAGCTAGCTGCTCGCACACGAATTCATGCACAGGGCGACTAGTCTGGTTTTAAATAACAACAAAACAGGAAATTAGAATCTTTAAAAGTAACACTCAATGACTTTACAGCTACTGAAGACACACTGTGATAATTTTTCATCTTAGTTAAGTACCCTCATTTTAAATTTATAACACGAACAATAGTTTGATTAGAGATTGGACTCATACCCAGCTTGCCCCCAAGCTCAAATCCCAGCTATTAATAACCTGTTGCTATAAACTGAAGGATTTAGAGTTAGACATATATATGATAAAATACAAAGCATAGCCTATAATGACCATAATGGACAATAAGTACTTAGCAACATAACCGGCATAACCCTATTTACTGTTTAACAGTGTGAGTTAAAATCATCTTTTGTTCTAACTCTACATACTTTGATCTCTGTTAAAATCTAGACTTAGAAATGTCAGCTGTCTTGTTCTCCTTTCTATGTCTTGATTTCCCACTTTTACGTATGCCAAAAATGACTAATGTCTCATGAGGTCCTTGTTTCTTTCTGCTTCTGTGTTTCCTTTCTCTACTATGTAAGTCAATCTAAGGAAATTTGAATCCAGGAACTGTTAACCAGCACCCCCTTCAATGTTTTCAAGAGGTGAGATGGGTTCCTGGTTTTTGGTGGTTGCATCTATTTCAAATAATTTTAAAAATATACTTGATTCTCATTATTTTTAGATTCCATATTTGTGGATTTGCCGAGTCGCTAAAATGTGTTTGAAACCTCAAAATCAATACTCATGGGTTTTATAGTCATGCTCAGAGAGGCAAAAAATGTGAATCCTTTGATAAGCATGCTCATAGCTGAGGTCAAACAAGGCTATATTCTCTGTTTCTGTTTTAGCTCTCATATCATAAATGCATGGAAGGTGAGGGGTGAGGGGGTAAGAAAAAGAGATCAACCAAAGGACTTGTATGCATGTATATGAACATAACCAAAGGACACAGAAGGAGGGGGAGGAGTGGGGAAGAGGGCATGTGCTGGGGGTGGGGTTGGCCAGGGAGAGGTCAATGGGGGGAAAAGGAGACTTATGTAATACTGTAAACAATAAAGAATTTAAATTTTTAAAAAATGGTTGTAAAGCAAAAAAGTAAGAAAATAGAAATAAATGAGGGTTGTTTTCCACCATGTATTTAATGCCACATTTTTTGCATTTTCTATGTTTTTTAATCTGTGAATTGGCTCTTTAAAATGGCACTCAAAGATAGCTCTGAAGTGATGTCTAGTGTTTGAAGGAGGCTGTGATGTGCCTTCTGGGGGAAAATGCAGGTGGTGACCTACATTCAGGCTTGAGTTACTGAGCTATTAATTCAATGTTAATGAATCAACAATGTGCTACATATGGAAAAGAAACTGGTCTTTACAGTTTATGATGAAGCTACGGAAAGCTGAAAGTGGCTAATGATTCCTTCTAAATAAATACTGTATGTAAATAATAATTTCCAAGAAATATATATTAAATAACGTGTCTATAACAGAAACACACATAAACGTATGTTTTTTGGTTTTGTTTTTTAAATAAGTTCTTACTGATTTTTAGAGAGATGGTAAGGGAGAGGGATAGAGAGATAGAAACATCCGATGAGAGAGGAACATCAGCGATTGGCTGCCTCCTGCATGGCCATGTCCCCTACATGGGATCGAGACTACAATCGAGGTATATGTCCTTGACTGGAATCCAACCTGGGACCCTCCAGTCCACAGGCTGACACTCTATCCACTGAGACAAACTGGCTAGGGCTAAATGTATGTTTGATTGGTTAGTGAAAATGTTATGATGACAGGCTCTCAGAAACCTGTGTATTTCTCCTAGGAGCCATGGCTCAGTATTCTCTAAATCAGAACTTCATCACCAATTCAGCAAACTTATTCACAGCAACTTTATGAAACATAAATGCCATGAAAAAGATCAACTGTATATAAAATGTGGTTAAACTCTGTTTATGGACAGAAAACTCTAGTTTCTGTATAGTTTCTTCAGTAACACACCTCTATATAATCAGTAATTAAATATGGAATAATCTGAAGCCATAAATAAAAGAAAGCTAAATATGAAATCAAATGAAGTTATACTTAGTGTTCATAAACAAGACTTTTAGAAATACATTTCATGTTAGGAAATGCTACTTCTGTGTCGTTTAACTTAGAGAAGATATATTTATTATCTTCATAGTTGATAAATGAGATTTATATGATTTAATAGGCTATTTCATAACTCATTTAGGAAATTCATGATGTAAAAAATATTTTAAAAATTAAATAGACATAAAACTTAAAGGAAATGTTATGACGGAATATGCACTGAAAACTTATAGACCTTTTCTTAAAATTAACTGGTTTGGATGAAAACATGTACTTGTTTTAGTTCATGAGAGCAAAATTTTGGAAGTCTATGAGGACATGCATCTTGTACTTTTTTTCATGGTTCGTATTGCCATGCTAAATTTCATTCAGAAACAAATAAATGTGTACTGGATAATTACACATTTGAAGGCAGCCAAATAGTCTCTAGCTAAATATAGTTTTTATTACCAGCATTGTTTTTTTAATTAGTTCTTTAAATTCAAATAAATGCTTTTAAAATTGGTGGAAATATTTAAGCTACTTTCAGAGGTATTTAATGCTTCATATTTATATGAAGAAAGCCTGTGAATTTGTAACTATTTTTTAGAAAGAACCCAAACCTAGTCTATAAACAGCAAAAAGTAATCAGAAAGCAATGTCAAATATTATTTCAGGCAATTGAATGCATTTTTCTCACTCTTAACTCACACTTGATATGTTCTTCAACGTATTCTTTTGGGTTCCATTTCTCATGTGAAACCCAGTAGCGATGAATAGGGGAAAAATGACCTACATTGCTTTAAAGTAGTAACTCCTTAAGTTTCAAAGTATATGTGTCTTTTGCACAAAAATGAATAAAAATGATGTGCCCCCAGGGAAGAACATTGAAGTCAAGGTTTTGCCATAATGAGATTTTTCCTTTGTGTTACAAACCTGTACAGAAGTTATAAACCCTGAAATATGACAGACTTCATCAGCATGGCACAGGTGGTGTTGTCATACTACAGCAGGCACTTTAGGAAACACCATACAATGAAATTGAAAATGTATGTTATTTTCAGTAAATACAATTTCAGCAGGAGCCATATCCAAATAATATTTTCAAATAATGTAGGTAAAAGACATATAGCTGAGTTTTATCTCTCAAACAATTTTTCACAAATAAAAAATCCAGAAGCAATATCCATGAGCAATGATGTTTTTATAGACCATCCAAAGGTACCCAACATCTCTAAAAACCAAGTATGTCCCACAACTGTTTGGAATATGGCTAATACACAAGTAAAAGACTCCCATTTTGAAATTTAAGTTCAAATTAATCAGTTAAACTGATTTATTTGGTGAAAATTCTTAAGAGTCTTAATATGATCAAGTTGGTTATTAAGCTTCAAAATAGGGTTTATCAAATATTAACTGAGCATAGTGGTTTGGGTCAATTTCTAGGTTCTCTATTCCCTTGATCTATATGTCTGTCCTGTGCCAGTACCAGGCAGTTTTGGGAACAGTGGCTTGGTAATACAGCTTGATATCTGGTATTGAGATCCCTCCTACTTTGTTCTTCTTTCTCAGGATTGCTGCAGCTATTTGGGGTCTTTTTTTATTCCAGATGAATTTTTGGAGAGTTCTTTCTAGGTCTGTGAAATATGCTGTTGGTATTTCAATGGGGAGTTCATTGAATCTATAGATTGCTTTGGGTGTATGGACATTTTAATGATGTTGATTCTACCAATCCATGAACACGGTATGTTCCATCCATTTATGTCTTCCTCTATCTCTTTTTTCAGTGTCCTGTAGTTTTCTGAGTACAGGTCTTTTACCTCCTTAGTTAAGTTTATTCCTAGGTATCTTAACTTTTTTGGTGTGATGGTAAATGGGATGCTCAATTAATATTTGACAAAGGAGACAAGAACATACAATGGAGTCAAGACAGTCTCTTCAATAAATGGTGTGGGGAAAATTGGACAGATACATGTAAAGAAATGAAACTAGACCACCGACTTATAGCATACACAAAAATAAACTCAAAATGGATAAAGGACTTACACATAAGACGGGAAACCATAAAAATATTAGAGGAATCTACAGGAAGCAAAATCTCAGACATATGCTGAAGCAATATATCTTCACTGATACAGCTCCGAGGGCAATGGAAACTAAAGAGAAAATAAATGGGAACTACATCAAAATAAAAAGCTTCTGCACAGCAAAAGAAACCATCAACAAAACAACAAGAAAGCCCACTGCATGGGAGAACATATTTGCCAACGTTATCACCGATAAGGGTTTAATCTCCAACACTTACAGGGAACTCATTCAACTTAACAAAAGGAAGATAAACAACCCAATCAAAAAATGGGCAACAGACCTAAATAGATACTTTTAGAAGGAGGACATAAGGAAGGCCAAGAGACATATGAAAACATGCTCAAAGTCGCTAATCATCCAAGAGATGCAAATCAAAACGACAATGAGGTACCTTCTCATACCTGTCAGAATGGCAATCATTAACAAATCAACAAATGACAAGTGCTGGCGAGGATGTGGAGAAAAAGGAATCTTTCTGCACTGCTGGTGGGAATGCAGACTGGTGCAGCCACTGTGGAGAACAGTATGGAGTTTCCTCAAAAAATTAAAAATGGAACTCCCATTTGACCCAGTAATCCCACTTCTAGGGATACATCCCAAGAAAACAGAAACACCAGTCAGAAAGGATATATGCACCCCTATGTTCATAGCAGCACAATTTGCCATAGCTAAGATTTGGAAACAGCCTAAGTGCCCATCAGCAGATGAATGGATTAAAAAAACTGTGGTACATCTATGGTGGTACAATGGAATATTATGCTGTGGTAAAAAAAAAAAAAAAAAAAAAAAAAAGAAGGAATTCTTACCATTTGCAACAGCATGGATGGAACTGGAGAGCATTATGCTAAGCGAAATAAGCCGGTCGGAGAAAGATAAATATCACATGATCACACTCATTTGCGGAATATAAAATGAACAACATAAACTGATGAACAAAAATAGACCCAGAGACAGAGAAGCATCGGTAAGACTGTCAAACCTCAGAGGGAAGGTAGGGGAGGGTGGGGGTAAGGGGGAGAGATCAACCAAAGGATTTGTATGCATGAATATAAGCCTAACCAATGGGCACAGACACCAGGGGGGAGAGGGCATGAGGGGGGGGGCAATGGGGGGGATAGGGATACATATGTAATACCTCAATCAATAAAGAAAAATTAAAAAATAAAGTATCTGTTTAAACCTTAAAAAATTAAATAAAATTAAAAAATAGAGTTTCACTTTTCACTAATTTATTTAAACACAAAAGCAAGTGTGTGTACATGTGTGTTTGTGTGTGTCGGGGGCGGGGGGTTGTCTTTTCTGGCACCTTCTGTACTGCAGAACAAACCTTGAAAAACTTTTCCATAAAAATATGTGATACTTGCCCAGCTGGTGTTACTCAGTGGTGGGGCATCAACCTGTGAACCAGGTTGCAGGCTCCATCCCCAGTAGGTGGTGTGCAGGAAGCAGCTGATCAATGATCTTCTCTCATTGATGTTTCTCTCTCTTGTGTTGTGATTATTTTTGTAAACATTTTGATTTCCTGGTATAAAGTGGAGGAAAGAATGAAATAAGATATCTAGGATTACTTGGTAATGACATTAAATTAGGGAATTAATAGGGCTGATTGTAACAGAAAATGTTTGGCACACTATCCGTTAGTATTCAGTCATCAGACATGTTTGTTGTTTCCATTCAGCAAACCAGGAGACTTCATTCTTTTCATGGCCTATACAACTAACTTATCACACAAGCACAACCTCAAAACACAAACGTTCTAAAGTGGTGGTACATTTACACAATAGAATATTATCCAGTCATAAAAAAGAAATATTACCCTCTGCAACAGCATGGATGGACCTGGAGAGCATTATTCCAAGTGAAATAAGCCAGACAGGTAACATATTTCATTCATAGGTGGAATCTAATGAATGAAATGAACTAACAAGCAAAATAGTGACTGACACCTGTTAGGCAGTGGGTGGGGAGCTGGAGGGTGTGGGGAAATTGAGCAAAAAAGAGAGAGAGAGAGAGAGAGAGAGAGAGAGAGAGAGAGAGAGAGAATTCATGGACATGGACAACAGTGTGGTGATTGCCCAGGGGAGGCAGCAGTGAAGGATAGGTGGAGGAAGGTATTGGGGAGATAAATGGTGATGGACAGGCACTTGACTTGAAGTGCTGAACACGCAATACAGTGTACAGATGATGTGTTGCAGAATTGTGCACCTGAAACCTCTATTATTTTAACCAGTGTTACCCCAAAAAAATTAATAAAAAGGAAAAATAAATAAATACTACTCTGTATTTAATGCACCACTGGTACTGATTGAGGTTAGGATAATATCCACTAAGAACAGGAAACAAAATAGTGAATATTGTTTTTGAGTCACCTATATTCACTAAATTACTTATATTTATATTTAAATACATTATATAAAAATGTGATGATTAGTTTACTGATATATATGTCAAAGCACTTGTTAATAATGTTATTTTAAATTTTATCTTAGAAATATTACATATAAGAATCTTCATTGATATTATAAAAATTTATACAAGGGGAATATCTGAGTTAATGGTTAATCCTTAAATATATAGAAGTTGTGATATTTTAAAGTATATCATTCTATTCTATTTGGCCTCAGATCAATTTGAAATCCATGGAATGATATGGATTTTAGTACAATATTTAGGTGTCTGTAAAACTAGCCATGAAATTAAATTGCAGACGCTCAGTAGTAATATCTACTTTTCAGCTCTACCAACACAAATTCAACATTTTTAAAAAGGTTCAAGTCTTTTAATACAGATCTTTGTGCAGCAAGAACTGAGGGGACTAACCACGAAATAGAAACCAGGTTCTGTCACAGCTAATTTTTTAAAAGTTGATTTTGCAGGCTCCTATAAACATGCACCCCACACCTCACTTAATTTTTCCTTCTAAAACAATAAATTCAGTATACTTTGTATTTTACAGGGCCTTATATTTTTAGGTTAAAAAAATCTTCAAAAGGAAACTAAATTTAAAATGCATGAAAATGTGTGTTTTAAGGAGAGTTATTAATTGCTCAGAAGAACAAGTGTAGAGAATCCTTGAAAATCTGTAAAGGTGTCTTGATGGTGGCTAAGGAATGAAATATTGTGTGTTGAATTGTTTAACGATTAGAACATGTGCTATAAAATTCTATTGATTATGAAGAGGCTGATCTCCTTACCTTTTCCCCAGCTTGTCAACGCACTGAAGTTCTCTTTCCATGCCTTTTACAGATGAAGTTCAGGGGCTGATCAACAAGTGTTCTGTCTATACAATTGTCCCAACAGGTCACAGAATACAGCTGTCCTTATTAGAGACATCAGCACTTTCTGCAAGTGATTACTGTAAACAATCCTTCCACGTGGGTAAGGAGGACCAAAATGCCATGCGTAGCCCGTCCTAAAGACTCTATCCCTCTACAGTTTTCCCTCCTCTGCCTAAACAAATAGGGAAGAAGAGAAGGTGAGGAACCAGAGAAAAGCTGTTAATATGGACTCATTCTGCCTTCTGTCTGTAAGGCAATTCTGTTTAGAATGCAGCAGCTATTAAGGAGCTATGTTTTCTAGATTTAGAGAGTTGGTCTCAATTGCAAGGTAACACCTACCACATTTCCCAGTATACAAAATTTAATAACTGATAATTAACCTGAGATGAAATAAGTACCCTATATCAGGCCAAAGTGTGTTAATATTTCTAATTCAGGAGAAATGAGATAGGTTAATGGATCAAGTTCCAATTAGCTTTCTGCTATGTAAAACCTAGATACTTACATCCTCTTATATTCCCAAAGTTTTTAGCTAATGGAGGTAGATATCATAGTTACAACCAGTAAAAACTGAAGATTTTTTAGCAAGAGGGGTTTTTCTAGGCTGCCAGTAATGATGGGATTTTGTTAAGAGTTGACAAAGAACTTTCGCATCTCAGGTTCACTCTGTAATCCAGAGACTGTGCTTCTTGGCATAAGAAAATGTCATTTCTATTCAAGAGCTTTAAAATATATTTTCCTAAAAATTGCCATGGAAAGTTGCTTTAAATTAGCTTTTGAATACGTCAAATAAATTTTGCAGAGGACTATATTTGGAAAGCTTAGCTATTGGCTATTGCTTAATATTCATAATATTAAGCGATATGGTCACTTTTTAATGAGGAAAAGTAAATTTAACATCAGGAATACATCAATTTTTTTTTAACAGAAATCTCAATCTAATTATTCTGGTTTAGTTTGTTCTCTCTGGGCAAAGTTAGTCCACTGAGCTCTATATTATTGAACTAGAAAAAAATATACAGCATGAGTAATATTTGAACATGCTACTTAAAAATAAATTGACAAATATTTCTGACCATTACTTTTTTTTAGCTAATGCAATTAAAATATTTTATATTGATATAGTCACATTCATTATGTACAAACTATAACAACAGTATTCAACCTAAGAGAGTAAACATTACGTTGAAATCCCAAAGCTGCCTGGCCAGTGTGGTGCAATGGTTAAGTGTCAAACTTTGAACTAGGAGGTCACGGTTTGATTCCCAGTCAGGACACATGCCTAGGTTGTGGGCTTGCTCTTCAGTAAGGTGAGTGCAGGAGGTAATCGATCAATGATTCTCTCTCATCATTGACGTTTCTATCTCTCTTTCTTCCTCTCCCTTACTCTCTAAAATCAATAAAATATTTTTTAAATCCCAAAGTTGTGTCAGTTTAGTCAGATTATAAAATTACACAGAAGCAGATTTTCTAATATTTCCTAAATTGATAAGGTCATGTGGAGTTAGGCTTTCTTACAATTGAATCAACTCAGTATGCATCAACAATTGTATAATATAAAAGATTTCCAAGAAGATTGATCCTTATTTATAAAGACGAACATACACTAAGAAAAAATAAATGAACACACATTATCTATTGTAGAACTCATTGCAGTAAAAATATATAGTATTTGTATTTTTAGTATCTACACAATTCCAGCCGTTAAATAGTTATGGTGTTTTAGCAAAAAGTGAAGTTTTGAAATTCTAAATAAATTTGACTTGTCATGTTTTCACTAGAATCCAAACACATTTTTGTCTGAATTTATTAACCTGAGATAAATTCACAGCCTATTTATTTTCAAGTTCATTTCTCCCGGGATAATGTGGCAGTAAATGGATAATCCATGGCTTGATTTCACACAGATAGGCCTCCCAGCATGCACTAAGAATAGGGCAAATAAAAGAATTGAGACATTTATAACAAAGCTTCCTGCAGACTCGTTATTGGCAGTGCCATGAGTCATTGCATACCCACAATCCTGAGAGCTCAGAAATACTAGCTGTCGTATACCACATTCATTGAAATATAGCATAATGCATCTACTAACTCCTTAATTTATATTTAACTTTCCTTACTAAAAGCTATAGTAATTGGGCTTCACATATAGATAACATTTAGTTAATTTATTCTATCTTTATAAACAATTTATTTGGAAATATGTAACATACACATATATGAATAATGCAAATGTTAAAGAGCCCTTTTATTCCTGATAATGCTATAGTATCTGGTACTTTGAGTTTCAAAAGCACATCCTATCTAATAAAAGAGTAATATGCAAATTGACCATCACTCTAACACACAAGATGGCCACCCCCATGTGGTCAAAGATGGCTGCCCCCATGTGGACACAAGATGGCCGCCACAAGATGGCTGGCAGGGAAGGGCAGTTGTGGGTGATCAGGCCAACAGGGGAGAGCAGTTGGGAGGAACCAGGCCTTCAGGGGAGAGCAGTTGGTGATGACCAGGCCAGCAGGGGAGGGCAGTTAGGGGTGACCAGGCCCACAGGGGAGGACAGTTAGGGGTGACCAGGCCTGCAGGAGAGGCAGTTGGTGATGACCAGGCCAGCAGGGGAGGGCAGTTGGGGGTGACCAGCCTGCAGGGGAGGGCAGTTAGGGTCAATCGGGCTGGCAGGGGAGCAGTTAGGCATCGATCTGGCTGGCAGGGGAATGGTTAGGGGCTGATCAGGCTGGCAGGCAGAAGCAGATAGAGGCAATCAGGCAGGCAGGCAGGTGAGCAGTTGGGAGCCTGCAGTCCTGGATTGTAAGAGGGTTGTCTGACTGCCCATTTAGGCCCGACCCCACCAGGATCGGGCCTAAACTGGCAGTTGAACATCTCTTGAGGGGTCCCAAATTGGAGAGGGTGCAGGCTGGGCTGAGGGACACCCCCCCCATGCATGAATTTCATGCACCGGGCCTCTAGTTTTAACATAACATGTATTGTTTTTTTTAAAAGTCAAAGTAAAATGCTACCAAATTTTATCTAATAATAAAAATTTACAAAAGTCTATCATTTTCACACCATAACAAAATTGATGGTTATATATAGAAAGTCAATCCAGAATAAAAATATTGCTACAACCTTATCACTTCTCCTTTCCAAATAATATACACTTCACAGTAGGAAGAGAAATCTCATAAAACATAATGCAAAAAGGTTGGGGCATCAAAAAATCTGGTGCCTATTTTATGTATAACAATAAATATGGAACTAGATACTACTAAAGCTTTGGGGTTAAATATTTTACAATTTTAACCAGATCTATAACTATCCACAGGTTAAAAAAAATTAAGCTTTGACTAAATAGTTTATGGCTGTCTCAAAATAAATTGAAAAGTTCAGAAGAAACCAACAACCTGGTTATTAGAAGAAAATATGATTTACAAAATTATAGCCAATTTATAACTAAACTAATTTATTATGAGGAGATGTTATACAGAGGATAGATCAACAGGTGGATAAAACAAGGAATGTGTGGGATAGTGTAGATAATTCAAATCATGCACATTTTTCATCTTCAATTTTAAGATTAAACTCACCATAGGTAAGCACAACCTATATTGATTATTTTAATATTAATAATTATTATATATGCTCTTTATTAATTATCTATAATGTGATAGGCACTAGCTGGGAACTTTTACATAGTTAGATAATTATTTCATGTAAATCATTTTCATTTTAATTCACACACTTTATAAGTTTATGTCACAGCATGTTTATAAGCTAACAGTTTTCATTTTCACATATTTCTGTTAAGAAGGTTAACAGAGTTTTGATAAGTAAAGGAAACACTGGGACATGTGAGCAGATGCAGACTTATTGCCTAGAAGGTATTTTGAACATTATGAATCTCACTTCATGGTAAATGTGTGAAAAAGCATTTTCAACATTGAAAGTAGTTGTATACACAAAAAATTTCCCAGAGTCTAGATCATCAGTTGGTAGCATATGGCCAGCTTACCAAATATAGCTGGTGAGATGATTTTTAGTAAAGACATCATGAAAAAAACTATGGATAAATGCAAAAAATTAATTTTGAGGGAGAAAAAACTGTCAGCAAACAATGTTGGGTTTTGATGGCTTTTCCCTCCTTTGGTTAGTTATGTCTATTTTCTGAGTCTTCTATTAGGAACATGGTTTTTCTCTGACCACCCAGCTCACTCCCCACATGCACTCTTTTACTCTCCCACACAGTTAGAATTACTTCCTCTGGAGTCCCTTCTAGGATCTCAACCAATGGCTAAATATCTTCTCATTGATAAACTAAGTAGGTTCAGAGAGATAATTTTTAGTTGTTTCATTTCATTTTTATATATTCATGACATTGCATATATTAATCAAAAACATGACTAAAACATTAGATTAGGAACTGGATTCTGCAAGAAGTCTTACAAAATCTGCCAGGTTCCTCGCGCTCATCACCTTCTCTATCTCCTGCCACTCTGCCCTCTACTACACAGTCAGGCTGGCCTCTGGTCGTTCTTGAAGGATGCTGGGTCTTAAAGTCATCAGGCTCGCTTTTGTCCTTGTCTGCAGTACACTTCCCTCACATAGTGACAGCCCTGAGGTTTTATTCAGGTGTCACTTAGCTGACAATATCCCCACAGCCCAGTATTGAGTATCTCCTGAGGTAGATGATTACATCCTGAAAGCTTTTTACTACAAGCTTTCTACTTTTCTACCTGAAATATTATTTCTCATCTTTCAAGGCCATTGAAAGAAATTGGGCAAATCACTTGGTAGAAAACTTTCATTTTTCACTTCCACTAGGAAAATCCAGTATAAAAAAACTCGTTAAAGATATCATGTGATTACTTAGATATATTCAAACTTATTAATTTAAATATTTAATAATATGTTCCACAAACAATTATACAACTTCTTTAAAAGTAGTCATGGAACGATTTCAAAAATAGTTTGTGTATACCAATACATAATTAACTCATAAAATCAGGTATTTTACCAGTTAACTAATTCAACCCAATACAACAAATGCATAAAATAATATCAAAAATTTAAGTGGAAGTGTTTTGCTTCCAGATAAGTTATAGAATAGTATGGGAAATGTAAGGTTTATCAGAAAGCAAGAAATCACTGGGTACACCAAAAATGCTTTCTTTAAAGCCATCAATAATTATATGAATGAAAAAAAAATTGAAAAGGTGAAACTGAAATTCTGACCATTTCTTAAGAAGTGAGTAAGGAACTGATGGCCCTGTCATGCCAGGTGCTGGGCAGGAATGACATACACAAGAGTTGGCCAGGAAAAGATTGTCTTTGACTGCATAAGGAGGAACTAGGCAAACTTCTGACAAAATGTTGGACCGCTTCATCATATTTGAATCAAGAGGAGCGCCAGGTGATAATTCTTTTCATTGAGTAATTAAGAAGGAGCTGGGAGTCAGGAGAGGAGACAGAGCTCTGACAGCCTCATAGTTTCAATATGTCATAAGCTCAAAGTCTAGTAGATCCACAAGCATTGCAATCCACTGACACAACGCCTTACAGTGTCACAAAACGCCTGATCTCAAGTATGGAATTCTCAAGGCACCATTGTGTCAAGGTCAGTCCTCTATGTTAATAGGAGAATAAAATCATTCCATTCATCTTGAAATCCTCTCATCTATTTTCTGAGCCTGTCTGATACAATGTTATCTTTAATTTCCTAATCATTCTACTCATTCTCCTTTACTGGCTTCGCATTCATCATCACATTTTACATAATCCTAGGGTTTCTTTCCATAGCCTTCTTTTCATCCCAGTCTTCTACTCCAGGACATTGTCAAGCATTTCCATCATAGCATAGTTACTTATTGCATATTTCTAACTGTTGCCCAAATGAATTCATATATTCTCAACTATTGCTCAAATGAATTCAACAAAATCCCATATCTAAATCTAAAAAAATAGAATGATTCCCTGGCTTATATTCCCAGTTGGGGCGCGTACAGATATTTCCCTCTCACACTGATGTCTCTCTCCCTCTCTCCCTTCCTCTCTAAAATAAATAAAAACATATCATCAACTGAGGATTTTAAAGAAATTTTAATAATATTATAAAATAAACTTAAAAATAAAAGGTTATAACCTTAAAAGAACCTTTACTATCATGAAGCAAGGATTTACTTTAGACTAATAATCATTATTGAACTTAAGATAAATCTCTAAAGATTTGTCCTAAATAGTTAAAAACAAAAGAGGAATTGATCTCTACTATCACTATTTTAGGATGGTATTGTTTATTTAAAATATTTGAGATGTAACTATTTGAAATGAGGAGCAATAATATTATTAGCACATATTCATATATACATATATTTGTATATAAAATACATATATATAAAACTTCATAATGAAAACAGAAAAAAAGTCTATCTATACTTATTTGAAAAACAATAGAATATAAATTTAAAAGCTAAAAAGCAATATGATTGAAACTTTTAGTTTAGGGCAAGTTTAACCATATTTAAGAAATGGAACTTTCTAGAACTATTACCTTCTCTTAAATTGAAATTGGCTAAGCATTGATAAATCAGACCAAGTACCATGCTTCTGGCATTAGTAGGCCTTTATTTGGAAACCAATGCCATTGGGCTTATGTAGACAGATGGACAAATGAACAAAATCAAATAACATTCTCGGTTTTTTTCTTATTTGGTCTTCTGCCAAATGGAACTGTTTTTCTGTAAAAAACAAAAAAGGTATATCCTGGCACAATTTTAACTCTTCCTATATCAAATTTCTTTCTGAATTTATTGTCTCTCGAATATCTCCATTTCATAGAATGATTATATTGAAAACTTTAAGAGGGGACATTTAAACAAGTTTCCTCAGTGTATAAATTATTCCTTGGAATGGCATTAAATTTATATTTAACTATTAAATTAAGTAGTCTGTTTGTATGAGCTGAGTTGGGTCCCCCAAAATTCATATAATGAAGTCCTAAAACCAGTTCCTCAGAACAGTGGTCGGCAAACTCATTAGTCAACAGAGCCAAATATCAACAGCACAACGATTGAAATTTCTTTTGAGAGCCAAATTTTTTAAACTTAAACTTCTTCTGATGCCACTTCTTCAAAATAGACTCGCCCAGGCTGTGGTATTTTGTGGAAAAGCCACACTCAAGGGGCCAAAGAGCCGCATGTGGCTCGCGAGCCACAGTTTGTTGACCACAGCCTCAGAATATAACTATATTTGGAGGCAGAGTCTTTAAAGATGTATGTAAGCTAAAATGAGATCACTCTAATCCAATCTCAATGGTATTCTTCTTAGAGGAGACACAGACATGTACACAAACGTGTACAGAGGAATTCTATGTGAAGACATAAGGAAAGGCCATCTGGAAGCCAGGGGGAGGCCTCGGAAGAAACCAATTCTATAGACACCTTGGTCTTGGACCTCAAGCCTCAAAAATACCATTGTGAGAAAATATATTTATGTTGTTAAAGCTACTCAATCTATGGTATTTTGTTATGGCACCTTAAAAAATAGTATATTTATGATAAAGTCAGTTTGATATTTTGAGTCTTTCTGGTAGTTGTTTTCAACACAATTGGTTCAGTTTCCTGTGTTTTCTCTTAAACTATGAAGTAAGGTATGCCAGTAAATTTAGTTAATTATACAGAAGGCTAAGGTCTATTACAGGATGAAGAAGACATCTATAATACTGTTCAGTCTTATAGACTGAAATTACATACATACTAAGCATTCATGTCAGAAAAACAGTCTGATTCCCATATTTGACACAAAGAAAATTTCTCCTCTTTTGTAAAACAATAACAATATGGAATCATTTCATAGGATATAGTGAGAATGAAACAAGGTATTTGTGGAAACACCTAGAAGATTACTAACCATATAATCAATAATCAGTATTATAGAGAGTTGATTTGAAAAAGATATCTTTCTACTTAACAAACCTACTTTATTAATAAACTAGAGGCCCAGTGCATGAAAATTCATGCACTGGAGGGGGAGTCCCTCAGCCCAGCCTGCCCCCTCTCACAGTTCAGGAACCCTCAGGGCAACCCAGCGATCAGGGGGAGGTGACACCCCATCACACCTCTGCTGCTGCCACTGCCGGCAGTACAAGCCTTGGCCAGCCCTGGTTACCTGAGCCTCAGGTGGCCCTGGGCAGCTGGGCAGCCGGGCAGCCGCCATCTGAGGCTGGCCTGCACCTTGGGCTGGCCCTAGGTGGCTGGGGGGCTGAGGGGACTGGGAGACTCTGGAGGCAGGCATGTGGGGCAGCCAGGCCTGCCTGGGGGTAGGCTCAGCCTTGCTGTGTGCCTGCCACCACAGTGGGGCTGAGGGGACTAGATGCCGCCATCTTGTGGCTGTGGGTGCCACCATCTTTGAGGGCATGGCAGTCAATTAGCATATTCCCTCCTTATTGACTGGGTGTGTCATCTTTGAGGGCGGGGCAGCAATTAGCATATTCCCTCCTTATTGGCTATGGGCACCTCCATCTTTGCAACGGCATGAGGGTCAATTAGCGTATTCCCTCTTTATTATATAGGATGAAAGCTATCAAGGGGAGAAGTTATCATCATATTCTCTTATATAAAACATTCTATATACAATAGCTTAGAATATATACTGGAGGAGGTTGGTGCCAGAGTGTGAATGTATGATAAACATTGTACTTACAGTAAAAGCACTTATAAAGGGAAGAACTACCAAGAGACCCGAATTCATAGACTCATAGCCATGTGTTGGGTACTATTATGACCCATAGATTAGATAGTTAGAAGCTAGATTATAAAGGCAGAAATAGTAGGATCTATAATAATAAAAGCATAATATGCTAATTAGATTAGGCATCCTTCCAGACATCCTTCCTTCCAGACAAAGCCACAGCAGGTGAGGGCTGCAGCAGAGGTGGCAGAGGCCTCCAGTTGCAGTGGCGGTGGGCAGGGCCTGGAGCCAAGGCCCTTGCACAATTTCATGCATCGAGCCTCTAGTTTGGAAATAAGGTAGGAGAAACCTTGAAGGCTCCCAAGGAGAATACATGTAGAAAGTAGTGCTTAGAAAGATTTGCCTGACAATGCAGGCCATGCATTTCCTTGATATTTTAATTTTATGCTTGTAAATCAAGGATAACGAAAAATGTCTTATGGGGAAATTAGGGGATTAATTACACATGCTAACGTTTGTATAGAGCTTTAAGAAATGCTGAATTCACTGTCCTCTCGCTTCTGAGTTTGCATTCTTCCTCTTGTGAATGTCTATTGACATTTTCTGAAGTTACTTTAGATTGAGCTCTAATAAAAGTGGTTTCTGATAGCATTTAATGAAAAAGAGGCACCTGAGAAGAGAAACTAGCAAGGTCAGACCACCTCAGCATTATGAGAAAGGCCAAATTCCCTTGATGCAGGTCACTAGGAAGAGTTCCTGAAAGAAGCAGACAGCCCTTGACTATTTTTCTCACTAGCCATTGATCCCCTCACTTTTTCAGAGTAAAGGTTCAGGTCACTCCATATGATAATCAAGTTAATCATAGGAGTAATCCAAAAATGATGGAGGAATTGAAATTGTTCATTAAATGATCTTTAGAAGGGAGAGGGAAAGAGAAAGGAAAACATTTATGTGAGAGCAAAAACAACAATGGTTGGCTGCCTCCTGCACAGCCCCCATTGGGGACCAACCAAGCCTGCAACCCAGTGGGAATAAATAGAACCAGCAACCCCCAATGCATGGGATGATGCCCAACCAAGGAGCCACACTAGCCAAGACAAATCTACACTAATAAAAGAGAAAGATGCAAATTGACTGTACCTTTGTGACACCCACCAATCAGGAGTGAGTATGCAAATTAACCCAACAAAGATGGCAAGTTAATTTGCATACACAGGCACCGAGCAGCTGGGAGCAGGACGCTTGCATCATCACCATGGCAAAGACACAGGCATGCCACACCACCCCAGCCACTCCAGGCCTTTGGGCAGCATGGGCAGGCGGAAAGGCGGCTCCGGCTGGAGCAAAGGCAATGCTGGCAGCCAGGGGAAGGAAGGCCCATTCTTGCACAAATCTTTGTGCATCGGGCCTCTAGTCTCTTATAATTTTCATTATAATTAAAATTACACATTGTATTGGAATTACCAAATCAATTTTACAATTTAGTAATATGTGATGTGTAAGCTGTCTACCTGAAAAATCCTTCAAATACAAAATATTTAAGTCCCTAGAAAATCACTACTCATTATTCTATGGGTTTCTATTTCACTGACTTAGGTAAAGTTTACTAAGAAAATGTCCTTGGGAAAGGCAGAAACTTAAATCCCTGCTCTGCTACTTAATTGCTGTTTTAATAATATCACCAATGACGCAATTCCTTTATGAAACCAATATGTATGGAAATATAGTACTTCTCAGGCACTGTTATTAGCATGTTTGATGTTGAGGAGGTAAGTGGGACTGAAATGGAGGTTTTAAAACTTTTTAATATTTGTACTCATCTTTTATTTTTATAATGACTGTCTGTTACATATGACAAAAAGCATTAAAACTTAATTCAGTGCCAGCATTCTTGCCCTCATTAAATCATTTTTCTTGGCAATATCACACTGTTTTTAACATCTTGGACTCTTCCAATGAACCCATCCCCATGTATTTACTCTCTTAATAACTTTTGCCTTTTCATCATTAGCATGTCTCAAGAAGTCATCATTCTCAGTCTATCACTACTACCACTAGGTAATCAAGGTCCTACGTTAGGCATCAATACATAAGGTGGCTTTCTGAGAGAGCTGTCAACTTTTCTTTTTCTCCATATCTCTCATCCTACTTAGTCTACATCGTTATGCTTTTTTTTAAATGTAAGGAACACTGGCATGGTGGTAAGAAGTTTTGGCTCCAAGTTCAAGCTCTATCACTTACTATTTTTGTGACCTTATTAATGTCACTTTATTTTTTTTAATTTTTTTATTGTTTTAAGTATTACAAATAGTAATACATATGTCTCCTTTTTTTTTCCCCCATTGACCTCCCTCCGGCTTCCCCTACCCCCCAGTACATGCCTTCACCTGCCCGCCCTCCCCCCCCCCCCCAGTGTCTTGTATCCATTGGTTATGCTTATATGCATGCGTACAAGTCCTTCGGTTGGTCTCTTACAGCCCCCCTCGCCCAACCTCCCATGTCTTCCCGATGTAGTTTGACAGTCTATTCAATGCTTCTTTGCCTCTGTAGCTTTTTCCCACCATTTCTTTCCTTTAAAAAATGTTGCCTCTGCAAACTAGAAATAAACATATAATAACAAAACAACAACAACAAAAAAATGTTTGAGTCCCAATTTCAATGTCCAACAGTTCTGAGTCCCCGTTTCAATGTCTAACAGTCCCTTATGTGTACATGTCAGCAATGATATCTGGATAGTGGGCACATGGTGGTAATGCAGGTCTGACCCTCTCTGGTTTGGTCCTAGGCAACCTGCAGCGGTGGACAGCTGCTGACCACTTGTGTGGCAAGGCGTTGTCAGTGTCTTCCATCTCTGGACTGTCTTTTCCTCTTGTCTTCGTGGTTGGAGCACACCTGTCAATTCCTCTCTGTTGCAGGAATCCACCTGGTCTTGGGGTTGTTTTCTGAAAATATACAAACATATTCTCGACCACAAGTTAATAAAGGAATCCTTTCTATGTAATTGATTTGGGATCCTTTTTATTTTTGCCCAAACGATTTTCCTTTGTCTTATTTAGACACCATGTGTGTTTTTCATGGCCTTCTTGCTGTTAGCATTACAAATGAAAATTAATTTTGTAAAGTAAAAATTTTCTAGCTGTAATTTACTTATAGGATATTTTTCCTTGCATGATATTACCCTACTATTCCCCCCCCCCTTTTTTTTTGATTAATAGAGGTTTACTAAAATTTCTATTGGTAGTTCATCTCATGGTAAAATTCCTGAACATGCAATGAACCTAAAGGAGTCATATTTTTGGGCAAAAAAAATAAATTTAAAATTAAAGTTATCAAGACTGCATTATAAAATTTGCAAAAACCTCTATTAATGTCACTTTAAACTACTAAGTTCCATTGGCAGCCTCTTGAAAATGGAGATAGTACCAAGATATTGCTATCTTCTCTCTTACCATAACATTTTTTTAAATTAAATTCTTTATTGATTAAAGTATTACATACCTCTCCTTTTCCCCCCATGACCTTTCTGCAGCCGCTCCTACCCCCCAGCACATGCCCTCACTTCCCTACTGTCTGTGTCCATTTGTTAGGCTTATATGTATGCATAAAGTCCTTTGGTTGATCTCTTACCACCTCCCCTACCACCACCCTGCCCTGCCTTCCCTCTGCGGTTTGACAGTCTGTTTGATGCTGCTTTGTCTCTGAATCTATTTTTGTTCTTCAGTTTATGTTGTTCATTATATTCCAAAAATGAGTGAGATCATGTGATATTTATCTGTCTCCAACTGGCTTATTTCGCTTAGCATAATGCTCTCCAGGTCGGTCCATCCATGCTTTTGCAAGTGGTAAGAATTCTTTCTTTTTTCACAGCAGCATAGTATTCCATTGTGTAGGTGTGCCAGTTTTGTTGTGTTTTTTTTTTTTCTTCTTTATTCATTAAGGTATTACATATGTGTTCTTATCCCCCCGTTTGAAGTTGATCTTTTTAAATGTCTAGCCTGGATTCATCATGTTTATTATAACCTCAGCTTCTCTTTTCCCCACTATTCCATTTTTATGTGCTTTGCTTTAATAAGCAGGTTAACGTACTCCAAGAGCTCCTTCCACATAAGTCTTTTCTCTGGAGATATATACACTAGAGGTCCAGTGCACAAAATTTGTGTACATGTGGGATCCCTAGGCCTGGCTGGAGATCAGGGCCAATCAGGCTACCAGCCTGGGCCTTCCTGCTGGCTCCTGGCTGCAAGCCAGAGCCTTCCTGTTGCAGGGAGGTTGGCCAGCCACAGGAGGTTGGCTGTGGGAGCGCACTGACCACCAGGGGGAAGCTCCTGCATTGAGCATCTTCCCCCTGGTGGTCAGTGTGTGTCATAGTGACTGGTCATTCTGGTTGTTCCAGGATTCTGGTCACTTAGGCATATATATATATATATATATATATATATATATATATATATATATATATATATGTGTGTGTGTGTGTGTGTGTGTGTGTGTGTATGTGTGTGTGTGTGTGTGTGTGTATACATATATATATATATATATATATAGAGAGAGAGAGAGAGAGAGAGAGAGAGAGAGAGAGAGATTTTACCTCAAGTTTCAACAGAACCTGAATGAATTAGAGAATTAAGAAGTGCTTAAAATATTGATTGGCTTATGGTCTAGCACAGATGTATTATAAAAGTAAAGGTTTGGAAGTCATTTTAAAAATATGTAATATTTGAAGCTACTGGGCAGGGATAAGTTATTATTTAAGAGATTAAATATATCCCTACCCAGTTTGCCTCAATGGATAGAGCATCAGCCTGAGGGCTGAAGGGTCCTGGGTTCAATTCTAGTCAAGGGCACATGCCCTAGTTGTGGCTCGATCCCCAGTAGGGGGCATACAGTTGCAGCCAATCAATGATTTTCTCTCATCATTGATGTTTCTATATCTTTCTCCCTCTTTCTTCCTCTCTGAAATCAATAAAAATATATTTCTTAAAAAAAGAAATTAAATATTGAGATCCACCTAACACCAACATAAAAAGCATGGGCACAGTTAATGAGTTAATGAATAATTTACAGATTTTATTAGATGCCTACATATAATATTTTTAAGTCAAAAATACTACTTCAGTTGGGAACTATTTTGGTATTTTTAACTGTGCTTAATCTTTAGATTTCATTCTTCTTTTGACAGATGTACACAACTGATATTTTGAGAAATGTTTTTTCTTTAAATAATGCCAGAAATATGTTTTTGAATAAAATATTTACATATATGCATTTCACCAATTACATCTCTTAATGTTAATTATACTTTTATTGTAACTAATATTTTTCATACTTTTGTCTCTGATTCCCGTGTTCATTATTTTCATGTCTCAGTTGTAAAATGTAATAAAAACTTGATGTATGATGGAGTTTGATAATTTCATAGTCACTGAAATAAGTTTTCTTGTCAAATGTTCAGAAATTGGGAGGTGAGGATAAAGACAAATCAAGTAGTTTATAGTGATTATCACAAATCACATAATAACATTATGAATACATCCATGATAGCAAGAAAATTCCCAAAATATCTACCATTTAATTTTGTAGGAAAAACATAATTAATTATGAGTAATGGATTTATATTTTAATTTTGTGTTTTCTGCCATTACCCCTTTATAATTTTACATATACAATATTTTGCTAAACAAAAAAATATTTTCCTCTTGTTAGCAACTGTAAAGAAACTAAGGAGTGGAAATTTATTCATTCATTTATCCATTTTTCCAACGCTTTCATTTGGAGATATTACAAATTCACAAGTATAAGGAGACAAAATATTTAATTGTTCTTCTATTTCCTCAAGAATTTTCCAGCTTAACATACAGTTCACACAATAAATGCTTGTAGGCTAGAAGAACAAATAAAAGTGATAATTAAAGATAAATCACTTTTACATTATGAACTGCAATTTAATGTGCAGTAGTATAATAAATTGCTATGAAGTCATTGTGTGGTTATAAGAAAATTTCACAGGAGATAAGATCACTAAAAGATCAAAAACTAACTTATATAAGACATACATACTACTTAAAGATGTGAATGAGGAAAATATGATGAGTTAATAACTGAATACAGTAAGTTATTGATCCAAAATGACTTTGTTTATTATATCTATTTTTTTTTTACTATGTCTGGCTTCAAGTTCTCAAGTCTTGCATTGCATGAAAGGATCATGGTATAGTCAACAAATTTACTTGGAAGGAAAAACACAACAAATAAAATAGTGTTCCTATTCACATAAAGGGTCCAATAAATGTTTCTGCTAATACCGAGCACTTTATAAAACATAGGAGTATTACATAAATAAGAAATAGCATTAATTAGTCAAAGGATATAATTACTGGGAAATTTTAGTATAGGAGGAAGGAAAACTTCAACTCACCTCAGGAATATACAGTTTATTCTCCCTTATTGCAGATACTTCAGTACTTGTATCAATTTTCCCTTTCTTTCCTGCTTGTAAAGATCTGTATTGATATTCCTTTGTGTTGTGAATATAGATAAGATAATACCTCCCTAACTATGCTTGGAAATCATTAAGTAGATTAAATTGAATGATAAAAGCTTTTTCTGATGCTGGAAACCAATCATCTTCTCACTAATAGAAAGGTGTGGACAAGGATCCCAGAAGGCTGGTCAACCTTGAAGCTCTGAAAGGTCAGAGCCAACCACTCCCTATCTAATTGAGACAATGGTAACTGAGGCAACTTCCCCACCAAATAATCATGTAAATCCTTACTGATGTAATAATCCTCGTGTTACTGGAATTGCCTGCCTAAGGACAATGGGTGTATCCCAAACCTGAATAAAAGGGATGGCAAGGCCAAAGCAAGGCGTAGTCCTCGCACTAGAGTTGGGCTTCCGCCTGGCCCCCATTTCCCAAATTAATATTTTCCTAGTCTCTTTCATTTGTGTGCGGCCTTCTCCAGAACCCGAACCCTGAACCTGAACCCTGAGCCACGCGGGACGTGAAAGGGGTTCCCACATTCTGATAAAATGAAAGTGGTTCTCTTTCTTGTTAATTGTATTAAACAAAATCCTTTCTTGAATTGTCCTTTAAATTTATCCTCTCTACCTATGAAATAGAGCCATTCTATAGTCAACTTGATCAATATGAATGTCCAATTAAGCCAATTCAGATCTAGATACTTTTCCTATACAAATGCTATTTGGTTTATTTGATCTACCAAGACCATTTTAATGAGAATGGACACATTTTTTTCCTTTTGTACGTATTGCAAAGAGAAGCAAAAATGAGAACCATAACTATTTCTTAAATCTATTTTGACCTATTTTTACTAGACTCCCAAATATGGAGACAATTAAATGCCTAACTTCAAGGAGCTTACGTATTAATTAATGATGATAAGAAAAAAAACAAATATCTACAAACAAGATAGATAAAATATAAGGTCTCTGATGGATTATTGAAGTGGGCTTTTTGTTTACTTTTCTTTTTTAGATGAGAGTTGGAAGGACATGAAAATTGAAGGTGATTGCTATTCAAAATTATCATAAGCATCATAAGCAACTAATCTTTACATAGCATGGCTATTAAAATATGACCCTAGTCCAAATAAAAAATCTTGTATTTGCTCCCCATTAACCTCAGAATTGACTGAGAAGTATTTTAAAAACACACACATCTCAGGTGAAAGGAATCTCAGGACAATCTTTCAACAAAAAAGAGCCAAGAAGGCAGAGAGCACTGAATGAATAAAAGTGTTTGAAAAATGTTTAATGTGATGCCACTTTATATAACAATATAAAAACCTTACAACAGTATACTTTCAGGGGTCCTCAAACTACGGCCCGCGGGCCACATGTGGCCCCCCGAGGACATTTATCTGGCCCGCTGGGTGCCGCTGCCTGTCCTGCTTAGCAGCCGACTTGTCCCGGGCCCGCAGTACGCATAGGAATTTGTTTACAGGTGTTTTTTTTTTAGCTATAGTCCGGCCCTCCAACGGTCTGAGGGACAGTGAACTGGCCCCCTGTTTAAAAAGTTTGAGGACCCCTGCATGATGAGAAAACAATTCTTTTGAGTTGCTGCCCAAGCACTTTTCAGTATGACACCCAGGATTTAGGCATTTAGATAAGAACAGCCTTAGGATTCCCACCACAAATGACAGGCTTTGCTTTTCCTGAGTCACCTTTTAAAGCAGTTACTTAGAGCTGAGATTATTAAAGTGACCTGCACCTCACCCACACAATAAGTAATAGGTGCATGCCCCCCACCCCACCCCGGCTCTCTGTCTCCTGCTCCTTGGTAACCTTCGATGGAGGACTGCCATTCCCCTGGCTCATTGCAGTCCCAGTTCTGGGATCTGTAACTGATAAATATTGGGACTTTACGTCCCTTATGTGAGGGTGATGAAACTGTGCCTTCAGTCAAAACAACCTGGGGATTTTCACAACCCCAAAGTGGCAGCTCAAATGCTGAGGGCGCTACCTACCAACCCTGTTTGGGTGGCTTGTGCCTCTGCATTTAGCAGGTCATAATCTGCGTAATTTTAATGTAATACACCAGTTACAACCCCCCCCCCCCATACAACATGTGCCATTATTGCCAATCATTTTGCTTCTACACATTGACATGAGACCCATAATACTATTTGCCACTTATTTATTAAGCAGTCAAATATAATTTAAATAATTTTTTTGAAAGATGAGACAGAGGGCCAGAGGCCAGGACACAGGCTTTATTAGAGGAGAAGACCCTGCCGGGCTATCTTCCAGATGGAAAAGAGCACATGTGCTGGGGTGAAGGCGCCTTTTGAGGGGAGGAAAGGGAAGGGATGGGGCTTAGGGTACTCGGCACACGCTGATTGATGGTTTCATATAAGGCACATAATTAGGGACTTAGAAATTGGGGTTAGGGTATTTGGCAGGTGCTGATTGGTGGTTCAATGTACAGTCCATATAAGGTGCCTGGTTAGGTGTTCAGGAATGTTCGGGCTGCAGGTGGAGTTTACGTCATTCTCTGTCCATCAGTTGGGGGAAGGGAGGATCTATCGTTTTAAATGAGGAAAAATATTAAATGAATCTGCATGTCTTTCTGTTCTAGTATTCTCCATGTGATGGTATGTATAGGTGGAGTTTTGGGAGGTTATTAGGTTATGAGGGTGGAGCCATCATGCACAGGATTAGTGCCCTTATAAAAGGCTCCAAGGAATTTGCTCACCCATTCCTTCATGTGAGGTTCCATGATCTTGGCCTTCCCAGCCTCTAGGACTTTGAGAAATAAACATTTATTGTTTATAAGTCTACAGTATTTTTCTTATAGCAGCCCAAATAAACAAAGACACTAGGGCTGCCATAAGAAAAACCACAGAAAAAATGGCTTAAAAACATAAATTTATTTTTTCACAGTTCTGGAGCTATGTCTGAAATCAATATTTTGCGATGGTTGGTTTCTTCTGAGGCTTCTCTTCTTGACTTGAAGACAGCTGTCTTCTCCCTCTGTCATCACATGATCTCCCCTCTGTACATGGCTAAGCCCTAATCACCTATTTTTATAAGGACAGTAGCTGGAATAGATTAAGGTCCACCCTAATGACCTCATTTGAACTTAATTAGCTATAGAAGACCCTATCTCTATGATCCCCGAATATAGTCATATTAGCACTCTGGGTTAAGATGTCAATATATGAATTTGTGGAGACACAATTCAGCCCATATCAGTAGATAATACATTTGTAGGGCAAAGTCTTATATTCTCTATGTATTTGTAGCTTCTAGAGTGCCAATCTAGAGAATTTTCACAGGAAAAGGTTAAATGATAATGACTTTATGTATTTGTTATAATCTTAAAAAATTACATAGGCCTATAAAGGCATGCTTCTTTTAAAAATATATTTTTATTTATTTCAGAAAAAAAGGGAGAGGGAGAGGGAGAGGGAGAGGGAGAGGGAGAGGGAGAGGGAGAAGGAGATAGAAACATCAATGATGAGAGAGAATCATTGATTGGCTGCCTCCTGCACTGCCCCCTACTAGGGATCGAACCCACAACCTGGGCATATGCCATTGACAGAATCGAACCAGGGACCCTTTAGTCCTCAGGCTTATGCTCTATCCACTGAGCCAAATCAGCTAGGGCTAAGGGCATGCTTTTTAATTATTTTCTTAAATATATAACCTACTGAAATAGTCTATTTTCACTGAAATAAAAAAATATTTCACCCACAGCTGCCCTCCCTTGTAAAAGTGGAAAGCAGATTTTCATTAACTCTTTATGTGAATGAACTATTATCTCTCATAAAATAATGCTCTTTAAAATTTAGGAATTATTCCAGAATTTCTCATGCTTTGAGATGGGTTTAATAAACTTAATGTAAGCAGCTCAGTTTAAGGTTTATATGTTAATTTTTGATAGGCAAGCTTAAGATGAAAGTAAGTTGCAGTGAAATTTAGCTGTATTATCTATTCAAAAATTTTTAAATATTTATGATTTTCTACTTTATGGTCCTAAAAAATGTTAATGAATTTAATCTATATTTTCCTTTATGTACATATTCAAAATAATATTTTTATAAACCCAACTTCATAAATGAATAAAATAAGATTAGTATTAATTTTTAACATATTTATTTCTGCATCATTTAAGTGATAGTTAAGGGAAATTTTTCTATGGTTGTGATATAAATACTTTGAAGCACTCACTTCCCAAATTAATACAAAATTTAAAGTTTTGTATAATGTGCTTAAAGTAGGTGATATATGCTTGCCATTCTTAAGATATATGCAAAAGTAAAGATTGTATGTCAATATTATTTTTATTTTTTGACATCTTATGAATGAGAAAACAACTCAGACTCTCCAAGCTGGTTTTTTTTTTTTAATCCTGCTTAGTAATATGTGAAATAAATTAGATGAGTAAAATCAAAAGTAGTATTCTCTCTTATTTGATTCAAGGAAATTATGGAATCTTTTCAGAATTTATAATAAAAATGAATTCTTTTTTCTTTCTTTCTTTTTTCCAAATAGTTTCAATTATTATTCTTAGAAAGATGATTTCCAATTCAACTTTGCCTAGCCTAATATTCAAAGCTGTTCAACATGTATCATGTCATTTATTGATATTCACAAGTACCTATATATTTTACTTACATTTACTTTTATTTAAATAACTAGAGACCCAGTGCACGAAATTTGTGCATGGGGATGGGGGTGTCCCTCAGCCCAGCCTGCACCCTTTCCAATCTGGGACCCCTCGAGGGTCCCAGATGTCCAACTGCCCCGTTTATGGGCAGTTGGACATCCCTCTTACAATCCAGGACTGCTGGCTCCCAACTGCTTGCCTGCCTGCCTTCCTGATTGCCCCTAACCGCTTCTGCCTGCCAACCTGATCACCCCCTAACCACTCCCCTGCCAGCCTGATTGCCCCTAACTGCCCTTCCCTGCAGGCCTGGTCCCCCCAACTGCCCTCGCCTGCAGGCCTGGGTCCCTCCCAACTGCCCTTCCCTGCAGTCCCAGTCACCCCCAAATTCCCTCTTCTGCTGGCTTGGTGACCTCTAACTGCCCTCCCCTGCTGGTCTAATTGCCCACAACTGCCCTCCCTTGCAGGACTGCTCCCTCCCAACTGCCCCCCTCCCATGCTGGCCATCTTGTGGCAGCCATCTTGTGTCCACATGGGGGCAACCATCTTTGACCACATGGGGGCAGCCATCTTGTGTGTTGGAGTGATGGTCAACTTGCATATTACTCTTTCATTAGATAGGATAGAAGCCTGGTGCACAGATGGGGGCTGGCTGGTTTGCCCTGAAAGGTGTCCCGGATCAGGGTGGGGGTTCCCTTGGGGTGTGGGGCAGGCAGCCTGGGCAAGGGGCCTGTGGTGACCAGCACACACCCTGGCGACCCAAGTGGAGGCCCTGGTATCTGGGATTTATCTTTGATAATTGAAACTTTGTAGCCTTGAGCAGAGTCCAGGGCTGGCCAGGGTGAGCGGGAAGCTTGGCTTCCTCCATCATGAGGTCAACCCAAGCCTCTGGTTGGCTCCAGCTCCATGGATGCTGCCATCTTTGTTGGGATTTATTTATCTTCTAAAAATTGAAACTTTGTAGCCTTGAGCAGAGGCCAGGGCTGGCCAGGGCAGGCAGAAAACTTGGCTTCCTCCATTGCTGGGGGCAACCTAAGCCTCCTGCTTGCTCCAGCTCTGTGGCTTCCACCATATTTGTTGGGTTAATTTGCATACTTGCTCCTGATTGGCTGTTGGGCGTGGCTTATGGGCATAGTGGAGGTAATGTCAATTTGCATGTTTCTCTTTTATTAAATAGGATACATAGGATTGATGCAAACTAGAAGTTATCAATTTCAGGATGAGGAAACTAAAGAATGAAAGGTGATATACTTGCCCAAGATTACACAGAGTTAGCATTTGAGTCCAGGCAACCTAGCTCTAAACTAAATCGCCTTTACAAATACACCACAACACATATAAACTGTCAATCAGTCCTTCAAGGGAATCTTCTCTTCGGGTACACAGACACACCCTAACTATGCTCTCATATAGGAGAGAAAAATAAGAAACTGGGTGAGTAACCCTTTCAGAACTTTTCCTAGATTAGAGGGAAATTTTAATTCTATTCAAGGACACTTCCACTGACATACTATGGTGTTCTTCAAAAAATAAATTCAAAGCTTCTTATATTTCTTAAGTTGTATTAAATTATATCTCTAAAGATAAGTTCTCTTCCATTACTTATTTCTTTTCTATTCTGAGAACTACAAATATTTATACTTGGTTTTCACTTTGTCCATTTTCTATACATATAAATTCCTCTCCAGATGTTAATTTTACATATTTACTTTTTTCTCTCTAGAGCTTGTCTGCATACTCACTGTTTTTGGACAAGGTTAGGCTATTAAAATGGGTTTTAATATTTATTTTCCATACCAGATATTCATATATCTCATCTGTTAATAGGAAAGTAAAGTATTTCATGAATATAAACCACACTGGTCTCATTGCTAAGCAATTAAATTCAATAAAACAAATATTGAAGTGGAAGACATATTTCAACATCTTATTATATTTTGGGAATTTAATGCATGCTATTCTATGTAATGTTGTTTACAAATTTTTATTTTCTTTTTATATTACTGGGAAATAATGTCTTCATTCTTTTTCTTATATATACAAAGAGTTAAATTGGAGGGAGCATTCAAATAGAAGTGCTCATGACAAATACTCCTAATTTCATGTTTAAAAGTTTCTGATGTTTACAGTTACCAATTCTAGGTACTTGTTCTGAATTTATTTTATTCAGATAAAGCTTTTATTTTATTTTTCTTCAAAATTCATTAATTAAATTATGTATTCAAAATCAAGCTTCTATGATTTCTACCTTCTTTTTATATCTATTTCATATATGCATTTAATTTCAGTTTTTCCTCATTAATCTGTCATTCTGGATTTATAATCATATATGTTGCCTCTTAATTCACTCAATTTGTCATCAACTTCTGATATTTCTGATGGGTGGGAGTGTTTATGTAATGTGGTAAGTATTTAGGGAAAATGGTATAAAAATAAATTTAAGGTTCTGCCATAGAATTTTGTTGTTCTTTCCTTGTCATTTTGCCAATATGTAGTTTTCATTAAATTAATACATAGTGAAAGTTTCAGTTCCCATTTCAATTTGAGTTTCAGAATTATTGATATCCTGTGAAAGAGTAAGATTGATAATGTTAGAATTTCAAAATTAACCCCCCAAAATGTTACCAATATATCTTAATGTAAAATGGGAGCAACTAATCACATATTAAGTGCAGAGGGTTTAAAATTATTATGTGCCTGCCTTATACAAAAATAATTTCATGTGTGGAAGTAAGTAGCAGAATTAATGTTTCATCAGAATCTTTAAAAAAATCTCAAGGTTAGAAGTCAAAACATCCTACAAATTAGGTCTCTGAATATATTACTTGTACTGATGTGCTCACTGCCTCTTCCAGCTTTTCCTGACCAGCTTTGAAGAAAATGGTTCATGGAGCAATACAGTCCAAATGACAATGAATAAAATTTAGGGTCATAAAGACTATCATAGCCGTAGCTTGGAAAGCTGACTTCACTTTTAGAATCAGTTGTTAACTAGCAAATGTGTCAGAAAACAACCCTTCATTGGACAAAGTTTACAGTAAAATTGTCTGCCGGGAAATTCTCACTTTCTTTTTATTTATAGCTGTCTATGCTATCACACCTCATTTATTTCTCTTGAAACAAATATTTAAAATGATCTAGAAGCAGCTTTCAATTAAAAATGCCTTTATTCCCCTCCACTAATAATTTTCCAAAATAGGATCCAGACCTGTTTGGCTAGATTATTTTGTCAGATCATCATATTTTTCAGAATGCAAGTCATTTTAAAACATATTTTGACATGATTGTACAAAATAACTATTATAGGGAAATCCTTATTTAAAGAGTTTTTAGCCCTAGCCGATTCCATTCAGTGGACAGAGCATCCGCCAGCAGACTGAAGAGTCCCAGGTTCAGTTCCGGTCAAGGGCATGTACCTGCATTGCAGGCTCAATCCTGGCCTCGGTAGGGGCGCATGTGGAAGGCAACCAATCGATGTGTCTCTCTCACATCAGTTTTTCAGATGAAAGAGTTTTTAACCAACTCCCTAGCAACAGAATCTTATAAAAATCATTTATATATGACCTTTTTATCATTAAATTCTGCAAATAAATCTACTCAATTCTTTTCTCAATGGCCTGTCTTCTCTTTGTTCAGCTGTTGTTTTAAACTATTCATGACAAAAACTGGAAGTATCTAACCTGCTCTTATTATTTTATTTTATCTTTTGAAGTAACAATTGCAATCATTTGGACTACAAAGGAAGTATCAGGAAATAATAAGTTCACCAGAGAATTAATTTAGCTGATTTTCAGATTCTTTAGTTCAAGTTATTGTGTTGTTGCTGTTTTTTTGTCATAATATAGTCATTGGATATGTAAATTGTCTAAAAGTGTTATTCTTTCTGAAAAATGGTAATGCTAAAATATTAAAATGTGTTTTGAGTAAAATTATAATCTTGGAATAAAATTTCCACTTATTTTTAACTGTTAAAATGTTTTATTAAATTAAAATCAAGTTTTTCAATTCAGTGAACACTTTATTTGCAAGACTGCAATAGTAAAAATAATCAGAAAGTTGTGTGGAAATTAAAATTATAATTGCAGTTTATACCTCAGTATGTATCCAGTACATCTGGTGTCATGGTAATTCATGTATTTAATGAGTTGTATTTCAGAATATAAGTAATTTAACTTGAAATTTGTATCCATAATTATTTATATTTTTACTTTATTCACAAGTATTTTATGTAAATTTCTTATAGACTGAATTGTGCCCCCTCCCCTAATTCAGGAACCCTAATCTCCAGTATGACTATATTTGGAGATAAAGCCTTTAAAGAGATAATTAAGGTTAAATGAGGTCATAAGAATGGGGCCCTAATCCAGTATGACTGGTGGCCTTCTAAGAAGAGGAAGAAATACCAGGTATGTCAGTGGCAGAGGAAAGACCATGTGAGGACATAGAGAGAGGCTTACATCTGTAAGACCAGGAGAGGGCCTCAGAAGACCCTACTCTCTGGCCCCTTTATCTTGACGGACTTTCAAAAGTTTGAGAAAATAAATTGCCATTGTTTAATCCATCTAACCTGTGCTATTTTTTATGGAAGTCCTAGAAAACCAGTACAAAAGTCTAAGACCAGCTTGGAAACTTTCCTAAATAAATTTTGGATAAAGAAAATGTTATATATAGAAATCTATAATTTGGAACTTCTGCCAAAAATAGTCTAAGTCTCTATATCTCTGAAACCTTAAAGGTATTACATTTTAAATCAAAACAATTGGCTGAGATAGGAAAGCCAGATGCTTTAGTTCATTCTCCAAAAAGGCAGCAGGCTGAGCTATGGAAAATCATGGGCAGAAATAGAGTTCCATATATATAGAGAGAGAGGTAATGTCAGATTTGAAAATGGAATGCAGGAACACTTAAAATCATATGATAGTTTTTTATGTGTCCACTCCTATTAGGATAGTGGCTAGTTGTCTATAAGGAGTAGCTCTGGTCTTTGAAGAATATAAGCAGCTAAACAAGGTAACAGTAATTTAGACAAATCAGAACCAGACTTCAGGCCTGTTGAAGTACTTGTGTACTTTGCAATGAGCTGTGGTAGGTATGTTGACTACCAGGATCCATTTCTATCACCTGCTAGGGTGCTTTACTGTACTATAAAAGCAGAAAGCTAAATATTGTTTCTAGATGTTCTTGCATGTCCTGGATGCAAATCAATTCTTTTAATTAGATGCATGTATATGAGTGTTTTGAAGGGGAAAATTGGGAGGAAGTCATCTTTCTCCTGATTTTTGCTGGTTTGTTGTTCTTTATGTTTTTTATAGCAAGAAAGTTATAAAAAGAGGACAGTTTCCAGCTTCACTAGTATTTAATTAGAGTTTCGGGGTGGCAGCCGCTTCTGATTTATCAGGACAGTATATCACACTCAGTGGTTTAGTTGTAGCATCCTTATTTTCCACTTTTCTGAAAGTGTCAGAAGTTGTAGCTCCCTTGGTTAATCAATTTTATATGTAACATTCTGAGGTGGAGCTATGATCCTACTCTTCCAATAGTTCTCTGGATTAAATCTCTGCTCATAATATTTATTGAAATTCTGATTGTTAGGGAAATTAAGGAGAAATGTTCAAATTTATGTTTAAAAAATTCTGCTTAGAATTAATTCTATTGACATTTGGGAAACTAGGGTGCTATCCATAGTCTAAATTAGATTTAATAGAAAATGTGTACAATTCTCTCATAGATATCTCAAGATGTATACATGAGTAGGTAAATATAACTTTCCCTTAAATAGAAAATGACTCTAATTCCATACTTAGAGTTTCTTCTTTCCTTAATCCACAGTTGTTTTCTTACTCTACCCCACCCCCAATGTGGTATATATTTACTGAATTGATTATAATGACTAGCAATTTTTCTATTTAGAGAAACTCTTTCACAAACAAAGGATAGCCTTGCTTTTGTTTTCAGTTAGCAATAAAATGGAATCAGCACACATATGGAAGGTATTAAACCTTATCTTCCCAGACCTAGTAACAACAGAAAGAGTTTATAAAAAAAATAAAGTTCTATTATTCTTTTAGTCTTTTATTCAATTCAATTATTTTCCCTACTATCTCAGAAACTAACATTGCCTTGAGGTACAAACTTGCCTTTCCCTTGCCCTAAGACTGTTCAGTTGTGTTTTAACTGAAGAAATCTTTTAAACAACATTTTTGAAAATTGTTTAGTGGAAAGGATACATGACCAGGGTGGGGAGAGCTTGAGTTCTTATTCTTATGGCTTTGCAGCCATTAAATAGTGAAGAGCACTTCATTAGATCCTCTGGGACTTAGGTTATACTCTAATTAAAGTCAGGGGGACCTAAATAACCTCTACAACTATTGCCAGGTCTAAGAGACCAGGCTTAGCTTCTGGCTATACTATTCAGGGTTTTAAAGAGAGCATTTAAAATAGACTATATTATGGGAAAAATGCTAGATTAGAACCTAATAATTAAATATGCACAGAAATATGGGAGAAAGTATGGCATTTCCTAATAGACAACCTCTCATTTAATGCAAAATTTTAATTAATATAATACCACAAACTATCAGTAGGTGGTATGGAAGTTGCTAACCAAACTCACATGTCTTACCACAGTCCTCTGGGAGAAATGCTGGAACATACCTTCTTAAGCCTTAAAAATATGCTTACAAACAAAGTTGTATATGTTTGTTGTTTTCCTGTTAAATTAAAAAAAGTCATAGTCATACTTTTCACAGTGATTTTTAGAGAAGCACAAAAGTGAGGAAATTATGGCTGTTCAAAGATACGATGTCGGTGATAGCAACATGTTCCCTAGGACATTTTCTTTGATGAAGACCTGTGACTTCACATTCTTAATATCTTTGGGCTCTGATTGCTCAAATGTTAGGATAAGACACCAGTATCAAGAACATTTTAGAATTTATCATCAATCTATTTTAAATGCCTGTTTTATTTTTGAATTTATTGAACACATGACAAAGAAACACAAAGGTATATGAGAAAAGTTTTAAAGTTCAGATTTCACTATAAAATTTACAAATAATTTTGCTTAGTTACCAAAATCCATTCAATAGTATAAACTGGTTCTCTCTAGTGCATGGAACAGTGCATAGTAAAGTGCATTATGAATGGGATATTATGGCATTTCCTGTAGGCCAAGCTATCTACAAATTCTTCATGAAAATAAAATATTTTATAATTTCAGGTATATTTATAAATATCTGGAGTTGGAGAGAGAACAGTTTTAAACATTGTTTATACTGGACTATTTGTTTGGCCATTGGCCTAGCACTCTAGTCAATTAGGGCATCAAATGTAACTGATTAATGCAATGAGTTGACCAGGTTTTGACTGAACTAACCAAATAATACAACCCATTTAATGTGTGGTATGCTTACTGAACTCACATGTAGAGTTTAACTACCATGTAATTCATTAGTTCCATCATTTGTTTCACACCTGAATAGTCTCTGACCCTGTCTGCTCTGTGAGATAGCCCACTCAACTAAACAGACTGGATGCATCATGATCATGGAAGGCTCAACTATATAAATGCCTTGTCAGCACACACACAAAAATACAGAGAATTTGAACTGATGAATCTAGCCTTTCCTACAACTTTCTACATGAAAAACTAGGGCACATCCAAAGAAACAGTAAAACAGATTGTAGGTTAACTATTCAGGGTGTGATTTTTATATTGGGACCTGAAGGAAAAGTAGATTTATTTCAGCAAAGAGAAGAAAAAGAATATTCCAGGCCATTGGTCAATATGTACAATACAGTGAATGGGACAATAACCAGAGCGACTACCACAAAATGGCTAAAGGGAAAATTACATCAGTAAAGGTCAGAATGACTTCCTATAGTTTTCTAGCTGTGATTTTTTTCTACCTATCTATATTTTTTCTACATTGTGGTTATTCTATCTCATTTATTTGCGTGTTCAACTAGTAGCCCTGTGCACGAATCCATGCACCAATAGGTCACTGTTGCCCTCCTGTAGCTCTCTGCCAAGCTGCGCCCCCCCCCCCCCCCAGGTAGCTCCCCCTATCCCCCTTTCCCCTCCCCTTCTCCCAATAGCTTGCTGCCCTGCCCCCTCCTGTAGGTCTCTGCTGCCCACTTGTAGTTCACTGCCCCACCCTTCTGCAGATCTGTGATCCGGTTCAGGGTATAATGGATATTTAGCATATTCCTCTCTTATTATATAGGATTATCAGTTTATATTATTAGGTGCACATGGATAAATGAGGAGACAAAAGGAAGCCAGGTAGTCAGGGACAGGACCATGGGAAGAGGAAGTAGAATGGAGAACCAAGCTGGGTGGGGAAAGAAAGACACTTGAGGGAGATGTGAGCTTTGAAAGACAGGCAGCTGGCAGATAACCAATCACAAGACAATGAGGCATATAAACAATTCCAAGGATGTTACTAAAGCAGAATTCTTTAAAAGGACCACTCAGGAACTAGCAAAGCATGTATCTACTCCTAGTCAAAGAAACACACACTGTATTTTCTCTTCTCTCTCTGACAAACTGGGTTCCTGGCTCTCCTAAGACAGGAGACATGCTCCCTTGTGCCCATGTGGCTTATGGCCATGTGGGCCTCCACACATGGACTAATGGGCTTTCATTAGCTTGGATGCTGTACAACACCCAGCTGCAACATGGGACGGAAGCTCTGGACCAGGGGTCCTCAAACTACAGCCCGCGGGTCACATGCGGCCCGCCGAGGACATTCATCCGGCCCGCCGGGTGCCGTTGCCTGTCCTGCTTAGCAGCCGACTCATCCCGGGCCCACAGTGCGCGTAGGAATTTGTTCATAGTTTTTTTTTAAACTATAGTCCGGCCCTCCAACGGTCTGAGGGACAGTGAACTGGCCCCCTGTTTAAAAAGTTTGAGGACCCCTGCGACAATGGCCTGCTTTAGGAACCCCGGCTGCACCTTTTCCAGGACTGGCTTCTCTCAATAAATTTTGCTTCTTCTAATCATTTTTTGAATTGAATTAATTCATCGATTTTGCAAGAAAATGAACTTAGACCTGTCCACCATATTTTGGTTTCATAACTATTTCATTCTATGGTTTCTAATCCAAAACTTTCTTTACTATAGTCTTCAAAGTGATTGTTTTGAGGATTAGGTGCTATTTCAGTGTGGCTCCTGTAAGCCTTTGAACGGTGCTCATTCTTGTGTTTAGCATTTCTTTACTCTCTGGCATGACACAATGTTCCAGACTCATCTTGCATTGTGTATGCTGCAGCCCTGAAATTAATTATTTCTTCTATAAGGCCTTCTTCCTTTTATTGAAAAAGAGTATTTATAAATCATTATCTGGTATTTAGAAAAATAACTACCAAAGTGCCCTTGCTTCTAGGCTTCCTAAGTGGCTAAAGCTTAAAATATATACATATTTATTTTTGTATCTGAATGGCTAGGTATATAGATAGATTCACACATGCACACAACATATACAGATATAGATACATAGATATATGGATAGAATGATGTCTATATCTATATATACATACATACCATAAGTTCATATGCTATGTTGAATTCTATACACCATAGGGTCCATTCTAAGTGAAAAACCTGGCTCTTATCTACAATGTGTTTACTTATTTGTACAATAGTATACACACAGAGTTGTTTCAGAATTGACGACCCAAAGCCCTGTGAGAAACAAATTTAGTAGCTAGTATATGTGTATAGGTATTTTTATCCTTAGCCTTTTGGTATCCAGTGAAAACACTATTTCCCATAGCAACTTCTGTCAGTTGTATACTTCCCTTCATCTTTCAGTTGATATATCATTCCTATGTAGTTCAGGTGATTTCATGTTACATTTTAGCTTCCTCTCACAGGCTAATTGATTTTCATGCTATAGAGTGGCTTGGTCTTATGCCAAATTATGTTTGTAGAGGAAATAAAGGATGATGGATAGATGGATTAATCATAATACACATTTTTCCAGAAAAGTTTCTCTGTCTGGGTCTTTCAGACCATTCACCGATTTTGGTGGTCAATAGATGTGTTTTGTCAGATTCTTTGAACATCATTGGGCATGTAATATAACCTCTTCAAAATTCTGTGATTATGTGTGAGTATGTGTGTTTGTATATGTGTGAAACAGAGATACAAAGACACAGAAAGAGATAGAAATCAAAGACACAGCAGATGGTGGCAAAATAAATTCATCAGTTTCTGGTGTTTTTCTAATTTATTACATTCTCTGATCGATGCCTCCAGATTCTCTTGGCTGTGTGCTTATCAAGAGCAGTTAACATTTTCTCACCCTTTTATATGTCCTTTCATTTTGGAGTCATACTCTGAGAGTGTGGAATGTCACTAGGTTTCTGTCCCAGTTATCCATATTAAACTCCCTACTGAGATTAATAAAATATACTTCTTCAGAAATGAAATTTTAATATTCAACAACCTTACCAGTAGTTGCTAGGGGAGATAAATAGTCTTGAATGCAAAATTCTGGCTGCATAAATAAAAGAATAATTTTACTACTTCATGGCCTAGACACCCAAAATTTGTCAGGAGTACAGAAATTTAGATCGAGCAAGATTAATATGAGGAGAGTGACTCACTTGCCTTGAGCACAAAATTTAAGGTAGAAACCAAAATAATCAGTAATTGAGGTAAATATTTTAATGCAGTATCACTGAATGTTCCATTTGCCTCAGGCTCAAATAGGTTTTATCAAGTTATAGTTGCTGATCCTGCCTGAATATAAAATTTTGATATTTTGTGCATCATGACTTATTTTGCATTAATTTTGATTTTAAAATTGCATTAAATATTTACCTTGGGTATTGAGTTTTGGGGTTGTATACTTATATTTTTCCTCTGAGGTAAGTTCTTCACCCCCTTTACTCATCTTACTGTAGCCCAGTCCTTCTCTGTCTCCCTTTCTTTCTACATTTGAAATAGTAAGTGTTGACATTATTTGTAAGGTAATCTAGAGTATATGAAGGGATGTGTGTGTGTGTGTGTGTGTGTGTGTGTGTGTAAGCACATACCTACACATGTAATGCAAAAAGGGAATAATGGTTTTTCTCCTAATAATCTACTTTTTCTTAGAGAATATGTCAGAATATCACATATTTACACACTATTTCAGTCAAATTTTCCTATAACAGCAAATAGCAAAACAACAGAGTCCCAAACCAAACAATGATTGTAAAAGAAAATTTATGAAACTTTTGTAATTTTGTTGACAGAAACATGTGAGAATTCTACTAAAGAGGTGAAGACATTAATTATAAATTTCTTGTCAGGAATGATGAATGCATATATACCCATGATGTAAAAAGAGAGATTCTGCATTAGCCACATCCTTTTCTCCTATCAAGCCACCTACCTGCATGATATACAAAAATTAACTCAAAATAGATAAACAACCTAGATATTAAAACTAAAACTATGAAACTATTAGGGTTACTCTTCATTAGCTGGAGCTTGGCTATACAGTACCAGATTCAACATCAAAAGCAAAAACACAAAGAAAAAAAAGAGATCAATTAAACTTCAAAAATCTAATAACTTTTATGTATCAAAGGACATTGTCAAGATGTAGTTCCTCAAAAACTTAAAAATGGAACTGCATTATGACCCAACAATTTAATTTCTGGTGTATATCTGGGGACATGCAAAGCACTAATTCAAAAGGGTATATGTACACCTTGTGTCCATTGCAGTGTTATTTAGAAGAGCCAAGATATGGAAGCAACCCAAATGCCCATCAGTAGATGCTTGGATGAAAAAGCTATTTCATATATAGAATGGAATATTATCCATCCAAAACAGCAACAAATGAAATCTTACCATTTGCAACAATATGAACAGAGCTAGAGAGTATTGTGCTAAGTGAAATAAGTCAAACAGGTAAAGAAAAATACCATATGATTTCACTATATGTGGAATCTAAAGAACAAAATAAATGAGTAAACAAAACAAAACAGACTCATAGATACAGAAACAGACTGATGGTTGGCAGAGGGGAGGGGTTTTGGGGGACTAGTGAAAAAGATGAAAAGCATGAGAAGTATAGATTGATAGTTACAAAATAGTCTTGGGGATGTAAAGCAGAGCATAGGAAATATAGCTAATAATCGTTTATAATAAAAGGCTAATACGCAAATTGACTGAATGTCGGAACAACCAGTCGCTATGATGCACACTGATCACCAGGGGGCAGATGCTCAATGCAGGAGCTGCCCCCTGGTGGTCAGTGTGCTCCTACAGGGGGAGCGCTGCTTAGCCAGAAGCCCTGAGCCAGGGAGCCTCTCCTGCCTCCACAGCAATGCTAAGGATGTCCGACAGACATCAGGCCTACACCATCAGTCAAACATCCCCCAAAGGCTCACAGACTGCAAGAGGGCACAGGTTGCACTGAGGGACCCCCCTGAGTGCATAAATTTCATGTGCCAGGCCTCTAGTATTGTAATAACTATGTATGGTGCCAGGAGGGTATTGAAAACATTAGGGGAACACTTTGTAAATTATATAAGTGTCTAAACACTAGCTGTACATCTGAAATTAACATAAAATAATACTGAATGTTTTAAAATTTGGAAAGAAAACCTACAGAAGTGAAGAAAATGTTTTCAGATCATATAGCTAAAAAAGTTTAATGTCTAGAATCTATCAAGAAGAGTTCTTATATCTCAACAAAAAGATAAACAACCCAATTAAGACATGTTTAAAAGAATTGAATAGACATTTCTCCAAAGAAGATATACAAGTGGTCATCAAGCCCATGAAAAGACATTCATAATTCTTGGTCATTAAGGAAGTAAAGTCAAAGCTGCAATTAAACACCACTTCACGCAACTGGTTGGCTTCAATCGAGAAAAGATAAATTAACATCATTATCCCAATAGACAATGCAATGTTAATTCTGAATGCTATTTAGAGAAATAGGAACTCCCATACATTGCAGATGAGACTGTAAAATAGTGTGGCCACTGTGGGAAAATGATTTGGCAGTTCCTTAAAAAGTTAAACAGAATATTCAGCAATTTAGGTATATACACTCCTAGGTATATACCTAAAAGAAATAAATGTCTGTCTATGCAGAAACTGGTTTATGAATGTATACAGCAGCATGACTCATAGTAGCTAAAGTGGAAATAACCCAAATATCCAAAACAGGTAAATAGATAAATCAATATGGTATATACATACAATGGAATATAATCAGCTATAAAAAGGGAAAAAATACTAGTAAATGCTACAACTTGGATGAATTTTGAAACGTGTCTAGAAAAGAAGCCCAACATAAAATGTTGCGTATTGTATGTATATTTCTCTTCTATATAATAAGAGAGGAATATGCTAATTATCCGTTACACCGTGAGGCGTAATGACCGACTGTGTAACGACCAGATCGTGGATCTGCAGGAGGGTGGGGCAGCAAACTACAAGCAGGTGGCAGAGAGCTACAGGAAGGGGCAGAGCAGCAAGCTATGAGGGGGTTGGGGAGAGCTATAGGAGGGTGGGGCAGCAGGCAGGGAGCTTCAGGAGGGCAGCAGAGACCTATTGATACACAAATTCGTGCGCAGGGCTACTAGTATTTTCAGAATTGGCTAATGGGAGACAGAAAACAGATTATAAATTACTAGGGGTAGAGTGAGTGTGGGCATGGGAGGGTATAATTACTAATAATTAAGGGTTTATGAAGTATTTTTATTGGATGATGGAAAAGTTTTAAAGTAGAGAGAGCTGGTGTTTGTATAACATTGTGACTACATTAAACACTACTGAATTATAACTTTAAAATGGTGAATGGTATGTGATGTAAATTTGACATTAATTTAGAGTAATTAACCACATGATACACAGTATCTATTAGTATGATCTCCACTAAGTTTTAGATCAATAATGTTAGAATAAATGAAATGTCTTTCACAAATTATCTCTGTTCTTCTATCTTTTTTTAAAAATAGATATTCTTTTTATTGATTTTAGAGGGGAAGGGAGAGGGAGAGATAGAAACATAAGTGAGAGAGACACAGTAATCTGCTGCCTTCTGCATGCCCCCTACTAGCGATCAAGTTCACAGCCTAGGCATGTGCCCTGACAGGGATTGAACCTGGAACATCTTGGTCCTTGCGGACGATGCTCAATCCGCTGAGCCATTCCAGCTGGGCTGTTTTTTCTATCTTAATTGTTTAATTGAGCTATAGAACCATCCCTAAATTTTCTAGGGATGACGTTGGCCAAAAGCAGAATTTTTGAAATGCAATGTTAATTCTGAATGCTATTTTCTTCATTCATTCTATAGGCAGCAGTAATAATAAGCTTGATATACCAAATGCAATAGAAATTAACATTGGTCATTGAGTAATGTATACTAGAGATCATTTATATACTAGCTGTCCTTTGATGGTATTAAAGGATCTGAAAATAGGATTTCAGTCATTACAACACTATGTGTACCTTTTTAAGACTGTTTTATGTCTCCAAACATGGAGCTTTCACTTAAAAAGTAAAAATAACTAAATATTGAAAGCTTACTGTATTTTAGGTATTGTTCTAAACACTTAATTTCACAGCTTATTTAATCAATAAAACAACTAATTAGGTGGTATTTAAGAAGTAAACTTTGATAGTTTCCTTCTATAAAAGGTCATATTGTGAAGATAAAGTGAAAGTAGTGCAGGAGATAGAATATGCAAAAATATTTATTTGTATGGATATAGAACAAAGTTGAATACCTAAAAATATTATTATTATCACTATTAAAGACATTTCAACATGATTTTAAGATTGTGAAGGGAGTAGAGGGAAGCTGGCAATGGTGAAGTGATAGGATGTGATATTTAAAACTATTCAAATTAAGCCAGGTAGAGATCTAGTTTTCTACCATGAGGAAGCCATATTGTATAATATTTTAATATGCTTTCTAAATATACTATGGTATTTATAGCTTTAATAACAAATCTGTATTCAGAATATGCATAAAACTACATATGTGAGCTTTTATCATTATTAATTAATAAAGAATATAATGCTTAAAAGAAAATAAAAATAAAGGTATTTTTAAATTAACATGGTAATGGTCAGATGGATGATGATAGTTTTATTGTGGAAAATAGGGAGAGAATAAAGACAGAGAAGGAAGGAAGGAGGAAAGGAAAGGAAAGGAAAGGAAAGGAAAGGAAAGGAAAGGAAAGGAAAGGAAAGGAAAGGAAAGGAAAGGAAAGGAAAGGAAAGGAAAGGAAAGGAAAGGAAAGGAAAGGAAAGGAAAGGAAAGGAAAGGAAAGGAAAGGGAAGGGAAGGAAAGGAAAGGGAAGGAAAGGAAAGGGAAGGAGGGAGGGGGGAGGGAGGAAGGGAGGGAGGGAGGGGAGAGGGAAGAAAAGAGTGTGGGAGGGAAGGACATGAAGCACTAAATTCATTTTGGAATAGGAAGGTATGCTTGTGAATGCTTGTGGCTATAATATGGTCCTGATTGTAAAATTTTATGTATTTTATCCCGGTTTTGCTGCTGACTTACTCTGCCCTTGGCTTTCTCTACCTTGAACTGATCTTGTGATGTCTTTAATGGACTTTGATCTCAATTGAAAAAAGATAATCAAGGAGGCATCATTTTCCTTGGTTTTAGTGGACACTTGACAGCAAGAGCTATCAATTTATTATATGAGGTGTTGGAGTATCTTTTTCTGGGGAATCATAACAATTGAATGGTCAAATTATAAGAACATATTGTAAGACAAATGGAAAGAAACAGTTTTGTGCCTTGGGGAAATAGATTGACAGCAGTGGCAGACCTTTGAGGTATAGTCTCTTCTTTGTTTTAGTAGTGCTACAATTTTTAACACACTTTTTTCTTTAAAACAAAAAAGGGTATCACATTTTAAAATAATTTGAAAGAAACAGCATCTGATGCTTTCCTCAGAAACCTATCTGTCCAAATTTATAGCTCACACTGTGATATTTTTTCTTCATGACCAGCCACTTTCCTTAAATTCTTGTAAGCTTTTATGAGTACCACCAATTCAGTTTCCTTGCTGTTCTGACCTAAATTGTCTCTCCTCTGTGCTGTACTAGGTATTACAACCTCAACTTCTACTTTATGTGTGTGTGTTATCAGATGTATTGCATCCCAAATCATGTGTGTGTGTGTGTGTGTGTATGTATGTATGTATATATATATACACACACATATATATATAAAATGATGCCAGATACTTACATAATTAAATTAAATGAATTGTACATTTCATCATTAATTCAAAATTAATCGTTTAAAAGGAAGATTATATAATGTCATAGAACACATTCAGAGTATTTCTTGAATAAACATGTCTCTTTTCCTATAGCTCAAAGTGGTACACATGTTTTGGGGAAATTAAAACCTTACTTCAAATACTTTGTGAGTATATAAAGGAAGAAACTTCTCAGAATGACCTTCATTTTTTTTACAAAAATATCAGTGTTTTCATGAATAGCTTCTCCTAATTGAAATTTCAACATAATCAGATATTAGCCATGAAATCCATTGAGAAAAATGACTTAAATATGTTACAAATAGGTTGTAAAGATCCTAGTATGAAAGTTGCTAAAGATGCTTAATGTCTGTTAACCTTTTGAATTTACATAATTTTAGAATATTGTGCTGAAGAGTCGTTTGTAAATGAAAAAAACCTTTTGATTTAAAAATAATTACTTAAAGAGCTTCTAAAATGGACTAATTATATCTTTTTTATGAAGGAATTATAAAGTCTTCTGAGATTTATATAGAAATAATCAGCATTTGAGTGCTGTGCCATTGTTGTACCTATTGAAAGAAAATATATTTTTAAGAAAGAGCTTCTGCACAGCAAAAGAAACCATCAACAAAACAACAAGAAAGCCCACTGCATGGGAGAACATATTTGCCAATGATATTTCAGATAAAGGTTTAATCTCCAACATTTACAGAGAACTCATACAAACTAACAAAAGGAAGATAAACGATCCAATGAAAAATGGGCAAAGGACCTAAATAGACACTTTTTTAAAGAGGACATACAGAAGGCCCAGAGACATATGAAAACATGCTCAAAGTTACTAATCATCTGAGAGATGCAAATCAAAACAACAATGTGATACCATCTCATACCTGTCAGAATGGCAACCATCAACAAATTAACAAATGACTAGTGCTGGCGAGGATGCGGAGAAAAAGGAACCCCCGTGCACTGCTGGTGGGAATGCAGACTGGTGCAACCACTGTGGAGAACAGTATGGAGTTTCCTCAAAAAATTAAAAATGGAACTCCCATTTGACCCAGTGATCCCACTTCTCGGAATATATCCCAAGAAACCAGAAACACCAATTAGAAAGGATACATGCACCCCTGTGTTCATAGCAGCACAATTTAGAATAGCTAAGATTTGGAAACAGCCTAAGTGCCCATCAGCAGATGAGTGGCTTAAAAAACAGTGGTACATCTACACAATGGAATACTACGCCACTATAAAAAAGAAGGAACATTTACCATTTGCAACTCATGGATGGAACTGGAGAGCATTATGCTAAGTGAAATAAGCCAGTTGGAGAAAGATAAATATCACATGATCTCACTCATATGTGGGATATAATGATCAACATAATTTGATGAACAAGAATAGATCCAGAGACAAATGGCGGGGGAGGGAGGGTGGCTAGAGAGCAACTAAAGGACTTGTATGCATGCATATTAGCATAACCAATGAACACAGACACTGGGACAGTAGGGGCTTGCCCGGGGTGGGAATGGCTGGTGGGGAGGGGGGTCAAGAGGGGAAAAAGGAGACATATGTAAAACTTCAGATAATAAAGAAATAAATACAAATTTTAAGACAAAACAAAAAATACATTTTGAAATTACTATTTATTAATTTTAAAATATTTCTAGTCATAAGCATAAATTCACATGTTGATTTAAGTGCATTTCATAGAAATAATAATGCATTAGAGCAGCAATTTTCAACTGGTGTGCTGCAAGAATTTTTAAAACATAGTTAACTATTTGGTAAGGGATGCTGACCTCTTTTTCCTTAGGTTGTCAAATGAAAAAATGATAACAGCCCTAGCCAGTTTGGCTCAGTGGATAGAGCGTCAGCCTGTGGACTAAAGGGTCCTGGGTTTGATTCTGGTCAAGGGCATGTACCTTGGTTGTAGCCTCCTTCGGGTCTGTGCAAGAGGCAACCGATTGATGTGTTTCTCACACATCGATATTTCTCTCTTTCTTTTCCTCTCTCTTCCACTCTCTCTAAAAATCAATAGAAAAATATCCTAGGGTGAGGATTAACAAACAAAAGATAACAGCTAACACAGTAATAGCTGTCTGCTATGAGAGATTCAAAATTATACCTACTTTTCTTGTCAGATGGTCAAAAAATACAATATGGTTTTCATGTGCCACATAATATTAGTAATTAGTTTATGTGTGTCATGAAATAAAGAATTTTGAAAATCACTACATGAGAGAATGAAAATGTTGACTATATAGTATTTTATACCTATAGACACATCAGTCCTGAAATATTTCTTGGGCATTGAGACGATTGCTTTTATGTGTCAATGTGGAGGTTGTTTCAGATGAGATTAACATTTAAATTAGTGAATTTGGGATAAAGTAGATTGCCCTCTATAAGGTGGGTGAGCTTCATCCAATCAATTGAAGGCCTCAGTGGAACATAAAGGTCTTCATTCCACAGCAAAGGAGACCTCTGGCAGGGCTGCATTCAGACTTCATTGGTACCCTTAGCTCTCGTGGTCGCTAATCTGCCAGCCCACACAGCAGATTTGGGTCTACAATCAGCTAAGCCAATTATTTCTCTCTATGTACACATCCTCCAGGACAGAGTGGTCAATTTGGTAACCATATAAGGTCACTATTCCCATCTCCAAGTAATCCTTGTACTCTTTCTTGTGAAGTCTGAACACAACCGTCCAGTCTTCCTCCATGAAGGCCTCTGTCCATCTGAGTAGGTGGGCAGGATGGAAGGTATATGGCATTCCAGAACCAGCGCCCCATGTCATTATCCTAAATGGTTGCAGAATCACTCACTGTCTCTACAAATATTCTGTCTGTTTCCTACTAATTGTCACAACGATCCTCATGTTCTTTCTCCCTTCCCAGTTCTTAGAATTGCTGGTCGTGGTGCATGTCCCTTTTAGAACGAGAGAGGAAAGAAGAAGCATATTCTGTCACAGCAAGAAATACCTGACTTTATCGTTCTATTTCCAGTGAAGAAAACCTCTGGTCACACTTACAAAAAAAATAAACATTTAAAAAATCTCAGTAACACAAAGCGATAACAAAAAACATCAGTTGTCAAGGTACAGTTCAGTAGTGTCCAAATGTTAATATGATGAGACTTTTCTTAAAGATGATTGATTAGCGTGTGGGCTTCTTTGCCTGGAAAGCTCTCATTGGTACAAACACACCTTTAAAACAGATCTTCTCAAACATCCTTCACTTGCACATAATGTGTATTTTGTTACCAAGTTTTTGGTTCCAGGTTAAAACCTATATGATGATATCTTGCAACAAATAACATTTTTAGTTAAATATTGCAATTATTTTCCACAAATATTCAAAGAAATTAGCAGATTTACTTTGTATTTTCACAATAATATGTTTTTCAAACTTGATTTTGTCATATGCTAAAACAAAAAAATGTGCTTTATAGAAATAAAAATATTTGTTCATGAATTTTAGGTATTGCCTAAAAGTTGAGGTCCGGACTGCATTCTAGAAATCAGTGTTTTTGGTCAATTAAATGGCTCTATAGTGAAACTTTTAATTTATTTGTATTTAAGCAAACCTGTAAAAAATAGATATTTTCAATATGGCATTATCTTCATTACAAATACTAAAAAATAATTTTATGTGTAACTCAAAATGCCATTGCTGATAGCTTTGAAATGCATTATATAAGTTTCTGCATGCAGTTATCCCCAGACTTTTTATTTACCTCAATTTACTGTTAAAATCAGTTTGCCTTACCTAAATATACAATTAGTTATGTAGGCAGGCAGAGGGCCCAGAAATCCATGAACAAGTTTTCCCAGAATTAAAACCAGATTAAAATAGATCATTGCAGCCAAATTCTCTTATGTACAATTAAGATTGGACAAGGTGTCAAGCACACAGTAAAGGAAATCAATATCAGGAGCCATTTCCATTTAAATGAGTTGTTTTCTCTCCTAATGAGAGGAAATAATAATGATATAATGATAATGGTAATAAGCATACTATTAATGGAAACTGCCATTGAATTAAATGATTACTATGGCCCAGGTACTAAGCTACCCACTTTACACATAGTACTTCATTTAATTCTCATAATATTCCTATACATATGTATTATAACCCCCTACTAATACAGAGAGAAATTGTAAGTGTATTATAACAAACATATTTTACTAGGTAATATATTTAGTCTATGACAAAGGTAAGTTTCATATGTGGGGCTCCATGAGTCCATAGCCCCTACATTCACTGATGGTACAATAACAAAGGGTGCTAAAATCCAAGTTCATTCAATAGCCACTCGATGTTTTTCTCTTACAGTTTGCTTGTTCTCTGTGTATGATACCAGAGCATAGTGATACAATTCTAGCAAGTTAAGACCTATGATTTTAAAGTATTTTCCTGACTACCTCAATGAGGTCACATGTGTAAAGATTCCCTATTATTTTATTTTAGCTTCTCAGGAAGACACCAGTTAAAAGGTATTTCCTATGACTACATCCAGTTTAACCCATTCCCCTCAAATTCTCCCATGAGCAGAGAAGATGGATACATAAACAAGTTTCTACAGGTCTGGAATGGCAGATAGAATTATTCCAGTCAAGCATAACCTACTCAGTAGCAAAATAAATCTTAAATACACATTTAATGAATCTGTTGAAATTTCTGAGAGTTTGGTCAATAGCTAGGGTATCTGGCTATGTTCCAATCTTGCTTCCATTTATTTTGAAAACTGTGTGTTTTCTTAAGCATAGGGTAATATATTATTTGTATAATTTCTACAGTATAAATTGATACTCTGGACATTTGGTGCAGCTGGAGTAATCTTTCTAAAACATAAATGTGATTATATGAATCCCCAACTTAAAACATGTCAGTGTCTTGCCCTGGTTGGTTTGGCTCAGTGGAGAGAGCATTGGCCCATGGACTAAAGGGCCCCGTGTTCGATTCCAGTCGAAGGCATGTACCTTGGTTGCAGGCTGGCCACCTCTAGGGTGTAGTGGGAACGTGGTTTGGGGATATCCTTTTAGCTACACACTCTGGGAACAAAGAAATAATTAGGATTTTATCTTTAAAGAAGAATAGCAAAACAGACATTGAGTTGGCCTCTAGCAGTACCTGATAAATAGATACAAAGAAACTGTGCTGGTCATTACCAGTGATTGCAACTGCTTCTACTTAGCGCTCTTTACAAAATATAGTCTGTTTCAACTATTCTATCTCTTGTCCTGACATACCTGTAAATTTACTCTGTACTCCATTTTAACTGAACAACTAATTTCGTGTACTTTCTGTCTGGGTACCTCTTTGCAGTTGCTACATTTTGACTCACAATACCCTGTCTTCTTGCTGTAACTGCTGAGTTTCTACTTAAAAGTAGAAACTCAGAGGACAAGACATTCAACCACCTTATACTCTATCAAGCATTTTCTTTCTCTCTATTAAATGCCCAATAAAATGTCATTCATCTGCATCACATCATACTGTGAACATTCATATATGCTTGCATTATGATGAAGAAGTGAGTAATAGATATACAAATTCAGATAGTATTCCATTATGGTAACATAAAATAATTGGAAAAAAAAAAAACTTGCTTTCAAATGTTTCAAGTGATATGTGACATATGTTGTTAAACATCTGAAAGCAAGTTGTGTCAACTCTTTCCTTGTGGCCCCAAGGATATATATATATAAAATGCTGTGCTGGAAGTTTAATCTTAATGAAAAGAAAATGTATTGCTTGGCTAAGTTATTAAACTTCTGCCTCTGTAGAGGAGATAATAGTGGGAGGTAGCTAGATTATTAAACTTCAGCTACTAAGAAGAGATAATAGTAGAGACATAAACAAGTAATCTCCTAGGTATTTTCATATGCTGTCATTATGACATGAATTAGTGTGTGAGAGAAAGGAAATATCAATACTTACCAGATAAAGAAGTTATAAAAATGTTTAAATGAAACAAACAAGTTATCAAAAATGTAAGATTTACACAGAGATTAGACTTTTTCTGATCAAAAGACTAGATTAGTGTTTTTTAAAAGTCAGAGAAAATTATTATGTACCTACATTTCTATACTTGGCCAAACTAGTAAATATGAGGATAAAAGAAGGCAATAGTGATCATTTATGGACTCAGATATATTATATGCAGGTCTGTTATAAAAAAAAATATTTAAGAGCATGTTGCTAAAAACTAAAAACACTCTCCTACAATTTGTCTCTTTTTATCACATATTTTATTTGGGAATGTTATAAACCCTGTCAGACATACTTATTTTTTGTTATTTTAAAGAATCAGTGTTTTCATCTTTATTATTGAAAGTATTACAGATGTCCCCTATTTTTCCCCATTGACCCCCTCCACCCCAGGCCTTCACCAAACTATTGTCTGTGTCCATGGATTATACATACATGCGTATAAATTCTCTAGTTAATCTCTCTTGCCACCCTCCCACCCCTGCCTTCCCTCTGAGATCCTCAGTCTCTTCCACGCTTCTATGTCTCTGGATCTATTTTGTTCATCTGTTTATTTTGTTCATTAGATTCCACATATAAGTGAGATCATGTGATACTTGTCTCTCTGACTGGCTTATTTCGCTTAGCATAATACTCTCCAGGTCCCTCCATACTATCTCAAAGGTCACTTTTATCAACTTACTTTGCTCGTCTCAATAATACGGGAGGGAATATGGTGATTTTAAGTATAAGTCATACCATGACAAGAAAACATAGTTTTATCTCCTTTTTCTAAAATTCATATGCTTATTCATTTCCTATGTTCCTATAGTTCCCGAAAACTCGAGAAAATGTTGTGAGTTGGGCTCCCATTGACTTCTTTATTTTTAAGTAATTTATTTTAAATTAGAGGTCTAGTGCATGAAATTCCTGCACGGGCAAGGTCACTAGGCCTGACCAGCCATCAGGGCCAATCAGAACCTTCCTTCCTCTGGCTGCCGGCTGCCAGCTGCTGACGGAAGCCTTCCTTCGTTTTACACCGCCTCCTGGTGGTCAATGCAATCATAGTGAGTGGTCGAACTCCCAGTCTGTCAAACTCCTGAGGGGACAATTTGCATATTAGCCTTTTATTATATAAGGTGGAGTTTTATCATGCAGGGTAATATTTGCTTGAGGATTTTGGTGAATGGTTTTAAAAATGTTACCTTCTTTTCCTGTTATATCCATGGTTTTCACTGGGAATGAATTTTGATATTCCCAAATGACTTATTAGAACCTATCAATAGAATTTTTTACTGTTTTCTCCTAGAATGTGTGAATTTAAAAAGATATATATGTGACAAAATTTTTTATATTAAATAATATTTTGAATAATGGAATAAACTCTGCTTACTAATTATGCATTATATTTCCATGCCAGTCCTTGCTTCTATTTGTTAATATTTTATTTATTATATTTGTTTTTTAATTCATAGATGATTTCTCTCTCTCTCCTGTTTCCACATCTCTCTTTCTCTATTTTTTTTTTTTTTTTTTGAGACTGGATATTTAACCAAGCTGACTTCATGAAAAACTTGAGAATCCTTTGACTTTTTTTATATCTTGGAAAAATTAATTAAAATTGGAGTCATATTATCTGATGACTAGCTAAAATTTAGTTAATCCAGACCCTTTTTTCAATAATGTCGATTTTAAGTGCATTTTCTGTTCCTTCTGTGAGAATTTATATTTTTAAGTTGTCTGCTTCTTGGATTAATTTTAGTAATTGATATTTCTTAGAAATCATTTATTTCCTTGAAGTTTTTCAAATGTGTTCTATAAAGCTTAATATGGAATGCTGTTTAAAGCTTAGATTTCTCCTACATATTTTATTAATTCTCCTCTTTTATTCCCATTTATATGTTTACTTTCTCCCCTTTTAATTAATTTTATTAGACTTAAAAATATGTTACTGAAGTTATGCAGTTGACTACTATTCTTTTCCTTTTTATTTTTTATTCTTAAAATATGGTTTTTTATTGAGTTTTAGAGAGCAAAAGGGAGAGGTATAGAGGGATGAAAATATCAATGGGAGAGGCAAGTTAATTGATTGGCTGCCTCCTGTATGCCCCCTCCTGGGGATCAAGCCTGCTTACAAGAAAGCCCACTGCATGGGAGAACATATTTGCCAATGATATTTCAGATAAGGGCTTAATCTCCAAAATTTACAGAGAACTCATACAACCTAACAAAAAGAAGATAAATGATCCAATGAAAAATGGGCAAAGGACCTAAGGAGACACTTTTCGAAAGAGGACATACAGAAGGCCCAGAGACATATGAAAACATGCTCAAAGTCACTAACCATCAGAGAGATGCAATCAAAACAACAATGAGATACCATCTCACACCTGTCAGAATGGCTATCATCAACAAATCAACAAATGACAGGTGCTGGCGAGGATGCGGAGAAAAAGGAACCTTCTTGCACTGCTGGTGGGAATGCAGACTGGTGCAGCCACTGTGGAGAACGGTATGGAGTTTCCTCAAAAAACTAAAAATGGAACTCCCATTTGACCCAGTAATCCCACTTCTAGGACTATATCCCAAGAAACCAGAAAAACCAATTAGAAAGGATACATGCACCCCTATGTTCCCTGTATGGTTTTTAATTTCCCATTGCATTTTCTTGTAGTTCTGGGTTATTATAGAACTGTTTCTAAATTCAAAAGTAGTTATGTTTTTTTTCAGTCATCGAATTACTAGTTTTAGGGTAATGACAAACTTGGAACCTAAAAATGTTAACTTTTAAGGAATTTATAAAGATTAATTTTATGAATTTATTTATGAAATTCAGTACGAGATATTTTGCAGATTTTCCACAGACTTTCTAAAGTATATACATTCTGCATGAGATATCCATAATTCAAAGTATTTATATTAAATTGATTTATTAGTCACATTTTTGTCCTTTGTTAATTTTTATTGTCTTTTACGTCACTGAAACTTCAAAAAGATTATCAAAGTCATTCTTCATATCAGGTGAATTTTATCCCACTATCTTTTATTAACAGTTGCTCCTTACTATCTCTATCTTTTTTTTTTTTCTTTTTCTGACTGGCATAACCATGCATTCCCATTTGCCAACCACAGCCCTAGTTTATGCCAGTGATTCCAATAAATTTATTAATATTCCTCCCCTTTCACTCACAAAGTATCCAGTTTTGATAATAAATTACAGGGTCAGCCCACTTATAAATCTTACTATTCACATGTTAAACTCCTGGAATTATTCTCTAAAATCCTAGCCTCCCCTCATAATATTCATATGTAGTTGATTAAACTACTAGCTCCGAAATGTCCCCACTCCCTGTGCATACACCCTTTTCCATGTGATTGCAGTTACCCCCACAGAGGAGGAGTAAAATTCCCATCTCTTCACTTGGGGCTCAGCCATTTGATTTCTTTTAGCCAAGGGAATGTTTGCAGATGTGATTAAAGCAAAACATGAATTGTGCATGGACAGTGAGTCTTGGCCTCTTCGATCATCATGAGGACATATTCCAGCTAGCACACTGGTCAAAAAGAAAATGAACCACATCTGGGTATTTTTTTGAGGCTGTGACCTTTGAGGATTTTAGGAGAGGTTACCATGGCTAAATTAAGCAAGGGAAATGTGTAGCAAAGCGAGATAGGTGAGTGATGCAGGGAGTATCACACTAAGCAGGGCTGTGTTAGCCATGCTCAGATTTTGGTTACATTATTAAAGTGAATTTAGGAGTTTCTGTAACTTGAAACCAAGCTCAGATGAGCCCTGCCCACATTAGTCATTGACTCTCAGGAAACTGATAATGTTTGAGCAATAATAAATACAGGCTGCGAGTATCCCACGTGGGGCTGCCAGTTGCGATTGTACCCTCCACGTCCCATGTGGGGTTCAGGGTTCAGATTCAGGGTTCGGGCTCTGGCTCTGGAGGAGGCCACACACAAATGAAAGAGACAAGACAAGATAATACAAATTTGGGAATTGGGGGCCAGGCGGAAGCCCAAGAGCAGACTACGCTTTGCTCTGGCCTTGCAATCCCTTTTATTCTGGTTTGGGATCCACCCATAGCCCTTAGGCAGGCAATTTCCAGTAACAGCTGGATGATAGCCCATCAGCAAGGATTTACATAAGACTAAAAGGTGGAAGTTGCTTCAGCTCCCTTTGTCTCCACCAGACAGTGGGTGTATGGCTCTGACCCTTGCCAGAGTCTCAAGGTTGACCAGCCTTCCGGGTTCCTTGTCCACACCTCTTTCTGCTAGTGAAGGCAATGGCAGCTTCCAACAACAGGCAAAACCAGCAGATTCATTATCTTTTTATTTTTTACTATGTACTCTAAGATAGGTCTTCTATTTGATATTTTAGATCATTACCTTCTTTCTCAACAGTAACATCGGTTATTTCACCCACTTTTTATTAGTTTTTTAATTGGGAAACAATGTTTCTTTAGCACAAGAAAGAGTTGTCCTCCCAAGAAACTTATTTTCTGTCTATCATCTCTATTTCACAAGCATGTTATCTTGACCTCTTTTAAGTAGTATGCTATTTTTACATCAGCTCCTTTGGATTTATGTCTTATGTTCTCAAGGTGTTCTAAAGCTCCTCAAATTGAACTCACAAACATTCCCCCCAAATTTTTCTTTTCGAGGGTTTATCTCTGGAAATGCATTACCACATACTGAAATTCAGTTAATAAAATCCTAGGACTCAACCCTGACAACTTCTACCACTTGGTTAATGACTTACTAATTCCTATCAACTTTCCTAAGGATCCTTCACCGACACTATCCCACTGCCACTAGCATTTCTCACTTGAATTATCGCAATAGCCTCTTATTTGGTTTCTGTTTAACTCCTCACTAAGCATGCTACTCTCAAAGGATTTTTAAAGTCACAAAACAAACCAGGCCATCCCTCCCATTTTAAACCCTTTTTATAACACCTAATTTCACTTTAAAAATCTAACCAAAATCTGAGCACAGCTAACACAGCCCTGCTTAGTGTGATACCACCTGTATTACTCACGTATCTCGCTTTGCTACACATTTCCCTTGCTTAATTTAGCCATGGTAACCTCTCTTAAGATCCTTAAAGGTCACAGCTTCAAAAAATACCCTTATACCTAAATTTATTTTTGTTTTTATCTCTCAATCCAGGACCCCTCAAGGGATGTTGGAGAGCCAGTTTTGGCCTGATCCCCACAGGCCAGGCTGAGGGAACCCACCGGTGCACGAATCCATGCACCAGGCCTCCAGTATGCATATAAGATCTTTGGTTAATCTTTTCCCACCCTCTCCTCTTCCCCCTTCTCTCTGAGATTCGTCAGTCTGTTCCATGTTTCCATGCCTGTGCATTGAGCATCTGACGCATGGTCATCAGTGCACATCATAGCTACTGGTCAAATGGTTAAACAGTCACTTAGGCTTTTATATATATAGGTAATTATTTAATGTGCATCTCCACAGGTAGTTGATAAGTTCCATGAAGCAGCAGGTCACATATATTCTATTAATTCTATGTTCCAATACCTAATCCAAAGAAATAGACAGAGTATTTAATTATTCTTTCAATTCCTCTGTCAGTTCCTCAACCCAGACCCACTTGCTCACTTTGTCTCAGCTGTTCAGTATATGAATGTAAAGTATGATTTTACTTATTTTATATGTTATACACATAATAATACCACATGCTTAACCTGTTAAATGGTTGTCAACTTCTTGAAGTTAAAACAACTTTTCAACCTGGTGTGCTTATCTTAAAAACATGGTAGCAGAAAATTAATTTTGCATATTTTGTGTATGTATTTTAATTTGTTTAATTTTCTATGTGTGTCGGGATTATTTTAAAATAAGGAAGGATGAATATTTTCTCCAGAAACAACCTAATGAATTTTTTTATTTCTCAGATATGGATAGTGACTAATTCAGAGCAGACTGAGAAGATTAAATGGAAAGAATATGAAAATATTTTATGAAATGTATAGTATCATTATTTTTAACTTATTATAATACTAATAATAGTCTTGTATAAGCTTACTTTAAAATCATGTCACTGTAATATTAGTCACCTTATTTCAACTAAATGTAAGAAAAAATAACTACGGCTTGTTTTTCTAAAAATTGTTATTGTCTCACACATAATTATTACTAAGAGAATGCAGCTTATGTTCAACAGCAGTGGTGTCAGGCAGTGGAATTTACTTAGAATTATTTTCTCACTAGTGGCCCGATGCACGAAATTCATGCACAGGGTGGGGTGGGAGGTTCCCTCAGCCCAGTCTACACCCTCTCCAATCGGGGACCCCTTGGGGAAGTCCAACCTCCAGTTTAGTCAGACATCCCTCTCACAATCTGGGACTGCTGGTTCCTAACCTCTCACCTGCCTGCCTGCCTGATTGCCCCTAACTGCCACTGTGTGCCTGCCTGATCACCCCTAACCTCTCTGTCTGCCTGCCTGATCACCCCTAACTGCCTCTGCCTGCCTGCCTGATGGCCCCCAACTCCATTACCCTGACAGCCTGATTTCGCCCCCAACTACCTCTGCCTGCCTGATCACCCCTAACTGCCCTCCCTTGCTGGCCTGATCTCGCCCTCAATGGCCCTCCACTGCCAGCCTGATCTCGCCCTCAACTGCCCTCTCCTGCTGGTCTGATCGCCCCTAATGGCCTCTGCCTCAGCCCCCACCACTATGGCTTTGTGCGGAAGGAAGTCGGACATCTGGAAGATGGCCAGTCGACCCAGTCTAATTAACATATTATCCTTTTAATAGTATAGATAAGTCAGAATCCAATTGGCTGACAGACACTCAAACTAGGGATTCTAGCTGACTGCAGCTAAAATTTACTGTGACTGTAAATTTATGGGAGATAAAAATGCTGCTGCATATTTTACCTAGTAAAATTACAGCTCCATTGCTTTAGTGTCCATTTAAAAAAACATTGTTTAATTACCATTTTTATGAAAATAGTAGAGGCCCCGGTGCATGAAATTAGTGCATGGGGGTGGGGGGCGTCCCTCAGCTCAGCCTGCACCCTCTTGCAATCCGGGACCCCTCAGGAGATGTCTGCCTGCCTGACCGTCCCTAAACACTTGTCTGCCTGCCTGTCTGATGGCCCCTAACCACTCACCTGCCTGCCTGATCACCTCAACCACTTGCCTGCCTGCCTGATGGCCCCTAAGCACTCGCCTGTCTGCCTGATTGCCCTTAACCACTCTGCTTCTGCCCCGCCCCCGTGGCTTCATCCAGAAGGATGTCCGGAATGACATCTGGAAGGTCATTTGGCTGTCTAGTCTAATTAGCATATTACACTTTTATTATTATAGATTCTCCCACTCTGGAACCTAAATAGAAACAGTGACATCCCAGAGCCAGACCTGCCACTTTATTTTGAAACAACGCTTCATAGTTTCCCTGGGATTGATTTTAATGGTCAGATCCCCCTGCTCTGTAATTACCAGGTAGGCTCCAAGATACACAGTGCTTAAAGTTTGGAACCAAATGAGGCTCTGGACAGCACACATCATTTCAAAAATAATAAGCATAATAAGATGGATGCCCATTTTCTCTAGTAACTAACTGGCCTTTCAATTGCCATATGTTATATTCCCTTGGAAAGTTACTGTTTCAGTGAATTGTGAAATGTGTTTTAATATAGCCACATAATACCTATCTACATATCTAACATTTACTAGTTGATATTTATGACTTCTTTATTATTTCCATTTGAGAAAATAGAACAGTTATGAATTAGTTATCTCTTGTTTAAAAATACTCTCTGAAACAGTGTTGAAAGTCCTATGTATTAAACCATTATTATTCAAATTATTTATTAAGAGAAAACTAAAATATTCAAGGCATTTTCATAGTATGAGTTCCAAATCCAACTTTAATATATTCATTTATAAATTATGAAGCATCTGAGCAAGCTGGAAAATAATCAAGACTGTCTTTGAGCTCTCCAACTTCACCAACTACAATATCAACTTGAAATATACCATTCCTGCACTTTTTCTAAGTGAAAATAAATTATTTTGCTTTCACTTATAATCATGCATACATAATTTCAATCTGCTTATCGTTTTTTACTTAGCACTTTGCACAAGAAAATTAAACACATTGCTTAACTTCAAGAAGCATGTCAGCACCACCAGCCATGTGCTCTCAGGACTACATCGCTATGCTAAGTTGATTTTTCCTACCATGGCAATTTAGAATATAAACTACAGTACTGTATTTCTAATCTAAAAGCAACATTGAACTACAATAAGACTTGTTCAGCTGCATGTCAGGACAACTTGATTTGTTTATTTTATAAAAGAAAAAATACAAAGTCTATCAACCTAAATAAATCTAATATAATTGTTATTATGAAAATTCAGGAAAAAATACAAATAGTCCCACCAGAAGCTTCAATGCTAAGATAACACCAAAAACCAAAACTGTATTTAGAATTAGATGCTGCTATATAATTCATTTGGTGGTAAATAGAAATCAAAGACTTTATGTAAAATGAAATCTTAAAGACGTTCGATATTAAAGTGGACAGAAAAGTGGAACATGTTTTCTAGGCACCTTGAAGGATTTCTGTCATTTTGGATTCTATATCCAGAAGCGTCATATCATCAACCTGCAAGATAATGGACAGTTGATATATAATTTAATTTATAATTTAGGATTGCATTATGAAAACTGCATTTAATTTTAGGCACCCCATTTCTAACAAAATATAAAAAGCAGGACAAATTTCTGGGGGGAAAAACACATATCAATTTACAAGGATTTGAAGAGGATATTTTTAATAACATAATGTTCATAGTAGCCTTTTTCTTACAACTTCAGAAAGTTATTTAATGTGTGCTCATCATGGATTCTACATAGGCAGACACTATTTTGGTTAAATATATTTTGAAAAACTTTTTTTAAAAATAAGATCACAGCATTCGTACTTAAACATGAGGCTTTGGACCCAAAATTGTCATCTTAAACAAGTCACTGGAACTGATTAGTGTCAGAGCCAATATTAAAACCTACATTCATGTTAATAAAAGCCTTTTAACAATTTGCCACGTTTCATGTATCTCTGTCTGGTGTCATTTTGCTGAATGATAAATACCACATTATTAACTTTTTCCAAATACATTTGGGGATTCTTATGATTAAAGCATAAGGACTTTGGTATAAGACTACCAAAAGTCCTTGTTCTGTAGCCTAGATGTTTGACCTTGGCCTAATTACTTAAGCTTTCGCTTCCTTCTTCTGTACAATGGAATTATTAATAGTAGCAGTTTTCTAGGGTTTCCTTGAATATCATAAGAGAAAATTGAAATAACATGCCTAACCCAGTACCTGGCACATGGTACAGGTTTCATCATTGTTGAATATAATCATGAATTATGGAGGAGAAGCATAAGTAGGTAGGTGGGCAGTATTCTTTATACCTTCCAGAAATTCTCCTCAACTGAATAAATACATAGAAAATCACAAGTTCAAAAATATCTATAAAATATTATTTTAAAAACCACATTGTCTTCAAATGAGTAATAAGAAGATGAGCAATTGATTTCTCAAGAGAAATCATGTAAGTTAGATGGCATTGGGGGTGACATTTTTTAATGCTTAAGAAAAATAATTGCCAGTCTAGAATTCTACATGCAACAAAAATACTCTTCAAAAAATAAGGCTAAATGAATACATTTCCAGACAATAAAAGCTAATACAGTAATTATTTCTAAACAAACAACAATTTGGGGGTTGAAGGGTATTCTTCATGTAAAAGAAAAGTGGTCGTAGAAGGATATAAGGTAATACACTAAGCACTGTAGTACAATGGAATACTACATTATCTGGGTTAAATGAATATTGACTGTTTAAATTTATAATAATAGTTTTGTGTGACTTCAAAAAATTTAAAATTTGGATACATTTTAATAATAATAAAATGGTAAAAGAGGAATAAATGGAGACATTAATGTTGTCAGAAAAGAGATAATTATTCAAGGAAACATTTTATAATATCACAGTAATTATTAAAAGAATAATAAAAGAATGCATAACTATAAAACTAATAGAGAGGTAAAGAAAAAGGGAATTTAAAAAAAGAAAAAAGTAGAAAGCAGTTAGAGGAGAGATTTACAATCAACTAGAACAATAATTAAATACTAAGTGTTATTGTACATGACAGAATGAGTAAAAAGCAAAAAATTATCAGACTGTATATGAGCGAAAAATCACATATATGTTCCTTGCAATTCATATACCTGAAATATGAGGACACAGAACATTTGAAAATACATGTACGTAATAATATATAACATGCACATGTAATCCAAAGTAAGCTCGTGTGGTTATATTTATATTAGAAAACTAGAGTTAAGGGCAAGATTTATTTCTATCCATATAAATAAACTAGTGGTCTGGTGCATGAAATTCATGCACATTAAAAGGGGATTAATTAGAGGAAATAATTTAATATTGCTATTTGCCCTTTCTCTATAATAGAAGTGTCAGAGATGAAAGAAAATTAGTAAAATGTATATGAAAACCTTCCTCCTGTCAGAGTCTGGGGCACACCACAGGACCCAGAGTCAAGTCCCCGCCCACCCACATGCGTCTCAAAATCGTGTGAGACCCAGACCCGGCCAGGCACCCCCCCCCCCATTGGGATAGATCCAGACCTGGCTAGTCCCACCTTTGTCAAGCCCTGCTGGGCAGGGAATGTAGCCTCAGGTCCCATGGCCCGGCGCCAGGACAGGGGGCATGGGCTGAGGTCCCCCATCCCAGACCGGGGTGGGGGGCATGCCTTGAGGTCCCGTCAAACCCTGCCAGGTGTGGGACATGGCCTGAGATCCCCTGTCAAGCCCCATGGGGAGGGGAAGGGCATAGCCTCAGGTCCCTGCTGATTGCTTGTTAAGGCTCCTTATGGAACTTGGCCTCAGCTGTGGGTGCAACCACCTTTGTGATGGAGTGATGGTTAATTAGAATATTCCCTCTTTATTAGATAGGATATTGCTTACTGATATGAGTTTCTTCAATAGTCAAAATTTGCTTGTATAAAAAGTTAATTAGAAAAAACAACATGATTTATTAAGAGAAAAATTATAGATTACTAACATGAATGATAAACAGCACTTCAGATCCTGTAGATATCATAAAACCATCAAACCAATAATTATCAACATTAAAATTAATTTGAAATTTTAGATGAAATGGATAAAGGTTTTGAAAAGTACAATCTTGTAAAACTGATACATGAATAAATAGAAAACCTGGATTCTCCTTTATCTATTAAATAAATTAAATCTGTAACAAAAATCGAGTGAGAAAGAAAGTTCTTGGCTCAAATAACTACTCCTATTAAATACTGCTAATGTTGCAGATAATTTGCAGCAATCTTAAATATTTCCAGGTGGGGAAATACACAATAATTTTATAAAATCAGCATTTAATAAAAAATCTGAGAAAAATTGAGAATGTCTATATGAAAAAAATAATGCTTAAATTATCCATATGACATACACATACATATTTTATACATCTTTATGAAATATGCCTATAAATATGCCTATAAATTCAAAAGATATAACAATGAAACAGAAGAGTATCTTTCTGACTTTGGCATAAGTAGATATCTTAACCAAGGTTTCAGTGTGTTAAAAGAAACCATTGAGTGAAAAAGCAGTCCATAGGTTGATGAAAGATATTGTAATACCAACCAGCAAGGACAGACTCAGAGCCAGAACATACAAAGAATTCCACATATCTCAAAGAAAAGACAGACTTCAGTAAAATAATAATAATGTTTTTTAAAGTAGAGGAAACCCTTCAATAGGTAACCCTTCAATCAACAAGCTTATGAAATGGTGTACAACCTTATTAGTGATGCAAAAGACAAAACCAATTTTATTCAAATACACACTCACCAAAATGGCTAAAATTAAAGTGACTGGCATCACCTACAAATGTTGAGTATGCAAGCAACTAGAATGCCCATACATTTCTGTGGGAGTGTCAACTGGTCTACCCATTTCGGAAAAGTGGCAGCATGTACTGAAACTCAATGCAAGCATTCCCTGTGAATCAGAAATTTTCATAATTGCATCACAGGACATCCAATAGTGTATATAGCAGCATTATTTCTATTAGCTACACACTAAAAACAACCAACATGTCTGGCAACAGCAGAATAAATTGATCTTAATAAATCATAGAATATAATTTTATTCATCAAAGAAAAAAATTATATTGCAACCACAAAAACACATTTGCATCACAATGTTGAGAGAGAGAAAACACACAAATATAAATAGGATAGTTCCATTGTGTGGATGTGTTTAAGTTGTAAAATAGGCACAATCTCTCAACAGAATTCAGGTAGTACTGTAATTATTTAGGAAATAATATCTGAGGGGGTGGGCTTCTGGGGCTGGCATTGTTCTAATTAAGTGTTCATATTAAATGAAATTATGGAGCTGTAGATTTTACAGTGTATTCATTTTTTATATGTAGGACATATTTTAACAGAAAAGTGTAAAATGTGTGAATAAAAGCTCATGGTTTTCTCTGGGTTCTTGGTTCCTAAAAAGTTTCTCATTTTCAAGTTCTTTTTTGGCCTTTTGCTATCTCACTTCTCATGCATCAGTTTGTAGTTTTGAGTCTTTCTTTACCAACTTTTCAGCATGCACTTAAAATATCTGTTCAAAGACTACGGCCAAAGAATTTCTGCTCATGATAGTCTACTGAAAACATGACTCTTTTTATTTGCTCCGAAGAGCATATCTCGCATCTCATCTGCTCAAAAGCTTTTTAAAAATGCTTTTCCAAGAAACTCATGACTAACATTATTATTTTGATGTAAAAACAGCTAACATCTGCGGCTTAGGGAGAAATAATAAACCATGCTTCTGAAAGAACTTCTCCCATGTACTGTACAAGTTCTGATTTATCAATGCCTGTGCTTAGAAAACATATGTTCTGATTATTATTCCCAGCTTACACCAAAGAGTGAAAGTAGAAAGCATTAACCCTGTGTGTTCATAGTACAGTTCCCCTTTGTCAGTGATGACAGCTGACCTGCAGTACATGGGAGAAGTGCTTTTAGAAGCATGTATAATATACATTTTCCAAAATCTGTCTGGCGAAGACACAATATAAGTAATGTCACAGTCAGTATATTCTGGATTGTGATGTAAAAACAAACAGCCCTTTATCTCTCTGCTTCAAACACCACAAATTTATTTCTTGCTTAGGCTTCGTGGCCGAGGGTCCCAATCCACATTGTCCTCACTCAGAATCTAAGCTAATGGAATCCTTAAAATCCAGAGATGTTTATGGCAGAGACAGAAAGAAACAGAAACCTGTGCACTGAACCTTGCAGACATCTGCTCACAGTGTCATGAACAGAGAAAGAAAAGTCACGTGGTCACGCCAGCATTCAAGTGAATGGAAGTGCAATTTACTTTGTTCCAGAATGAAAATGACTGGAATAGTTATAAAATCTATAAAAATGACTGCCTCTGTTCTGGTCACCAAATATTCTGCGCTCGCTCTCCTGAACACAGAGTTTGCTCACCTCCGCTGCCAATCTCATTTAATCATGGCATCAAACTAAAAGTGCCAGCTTTCTCAGTGAAAAGATCTTCCTCTTTAAATGATAGATAAAAGATTTCAGATACACCAGGGCTATGCTTGTCTTGGAGATCTTTGAATGAAGACCTGTTATCTACCCCTACAAACACAATCCAATAAACATTGCCTGGAAAATCACAATAAACACTCCTTTTTGGAAAACATAAGAATGCGACACAAATCAGAAACCAATTATTCTTTTCTCCTATCTTCCTTTGCTGCAATTGAAATGGACGTCGGGGAATAGCTCTCCTAGAAGGCTGCAGATAGTTCACAAATTGCTCTCTGTCCATAGGCAGTTGGGGCCAATCATCATTTCAAGTTGCAAACAGCAACAGTCTCTTACGGGCCAAACCGGATTTTTTTTAACAGTACATTCTTTTTAAAAACGTAGTTGGATTCTTATCAATTTGATTCCAGTCAGCTTCATTTATACATGTCAGCATCCACAAGTACATTTACTCTCAAGACATATATTTCATATATACCTTATTTCTCACTCGAGCTCTCTCTCAATACTTTGACTCATCAAATACCTAGAGTTGATCAAGCTTGACAGGTGCACACTCTTAGTCTCTGTTCCCCGAGGCCTTCTGACCATTTGAAAATATTGACTAATGTCATATCTTAATTTGGATTTGTTTTTTTCCTCATGCACCTTAATCCAGATGGTTTTAAGTATGACTGCCGTGGTCATTTCCTTAATTTTCCTTAATTTGATTTTTGCTCTCAGGCAATTGAATTGGTTAAAATGGTTCACATTTATTTTTAACCCTCGAGTCTTAGCTTAAGCCCATGTTTTGTTTCTTCCTCTAAAGCTTTCTCACTTTTCCCTGGCTATTTAGGTTTTAAAAATAGTTGTCTTTTTAATATTACAAGGTTCTAGATTTCTGAAAATGGTCCATTCACTTTTTTTAAAATATTAGCCAATTTATTTTGAGATCATACTTTTTTTTTTTTATTGATTTTTAGAGAGGAAGGGAGAGAGTGAGAGAGAGAAGCATCGATTGGTTGCCTCTCACACGTGCCCTGACCAGAAATCGAACCCACTAACCTGGTGTATTGAATGACGCTCCAGCCAGCTGACCCACACTGGCAAGGACTAGCTTATTTTCTTTTAATACCTTGCTAACTATACTGACTCTACTGCCTTCTGTTTTTCAAGCTGTTCCTTAACCACTTCACGTCTACTAGATGCATGGTTGCCTTCTAAGTTATAACCAAAATTATTTAACCAAAAGCTTTGCTCCTGTATAATGTGTATCCCTGTCTTTCTAGCCATAAATAATAGTTTTCTTTATGCTGACCATATAGGCAGTGATACATCTTATATTTTAGATTTTAACTATGTTAGTACCCAAATTCTAGGAATCAATTTCTATATTAAGCAGAATAAAATAGATTATGCTTTAGTAAAGGGCAAACCCCAAATCTCAGAGCTTACAAACAAAAGTTTATTTCCAGCTCACACCACAATGTTTTTATCTGAAGTCAGCAATAATATCTGCTCAACATATGATGAATCAGGGACCATGGCTGACAAATACGGGCCTCCTAGACTATCATCACCATTGCATGGCAGGGTTGCAGGCAAATGGAGAATCCTCAATTGGCTCATATAGGATTCTGCTTAAAAGTAATGTACATCATATTTCATTAGCAACCCTTACTACATGCCTGGAAGGAGAAGAATCTTAATATTGACAATAGCAATATCTAGAGAGGAAAGTCAAAGTATAATTCTTGGTTTTATTTTTAAGTCAAAAAATGATTGAATACATTTATTTTCTGAGAACCACCCAAGAGAGTGAGAAATCATGAACATAGACTGGTGATAATTGGATTGGAGAAATTATGAACAAAAAATGGTGATAATTGTCAGAGCAGTTACTGAGGATGCTAAAAACAATAGAGTTTGTGCCATTATCCTTAAAAAAAAGAAATGGACATTTTTTCTCTCCTTTGAAAATGGGAGAGAAAAGTCCTCTGGTCATAGATAAGGGTTAATTTGAAGATGAGGATGATCATATTTGAGAACCAAAACTTTCTCAAGGAAGCTGAAAGTCAATTCAAAGATAAGTGAGTGCATATAGTTTATTAAAAATATCTTCTGCAGTTTAAATTAATCCAAATACATACAATAGGAGAAACTTTACCTGAAATAGCTTCTATTTTGTTGTACAAGCAGGTATTTTATCTCAAAGCTAAAGCTCAGAAGATAAAAATACATACGGATTGGACTTAGCCAAAGCAGACTTGAAATCAGCAGAGTAGATTTACAAAAGGTTTCTCACTTCCTTTTTAGGCTCCCTAAGAAAGATACAACTGTAAATAACTCTAACTCATATAGTAAAGAAAGGAAAAGAAAAGAAGACACCTAAAAGACAGCACAAAGTTTGCATGTGAGCAGAAGAATTTCTGACTGATTCTCCATCATCACAATGATGCGGATTATGCAAAATTTTATAACGCGGAGAGCAACAAAAATCCCATAGTCCTTTTTATTATTGATTGTACTTTAGATGCCAGATATTTTTTATTTCCTAAGCACTTTCTTCTTACTTCTCATTTCAGTGAGGAAGCTGATCAACTAGGATCATTTTAAAAGGTAATGCACATAAACTTTTAAAAAGATTGGGAAGATCTAAATGATAATGGTGAAAAGCAAGCTTAGAACTCACTTCATAAAACTTTTTCATTTAGCATTTATGGCTTCACTGTTTCAACAAACATTTACTAAAATAATGTGTAAAACAAAAAGTTTGAATGGCTCCAAATGGCTTTTGTGCCTCTACAATGTTAAGTTCTGAATCTCTACTTCTGCAAAAATGCACTTGACAAACCTCAGTGGAGTGAGTCAACAATGGGGCTCAAATTACAGTTATACCTGGGGACCTCACTAAATTTAAACAAGGTATCCCTATAGTCTTAAGGGAGTTACTAAACCTAAAATGGGGAAGATGTATGCCTCACATTAACCATCAGAACTACCTCTTGCCTAAATTCCCAATAGTCATAGACTTAATGCCCTAAAATATCACATTAGGGTCATGGAAGGCTGACCCAACAAATAATAATTAAAATTAAATGAAGTCTTTGACACTTACAAATTTACTTGACCAAATGGAACTCTTAGACTCTCCCCCTCACCTCAATGGTTTAAAATAGTTAATGTGGCCCAGTGTATATGAAAACAGAGCCTTTAAAATTGAAACCCATTATACAAGACCTATTTAGAAAATGGGTGAACACCCCCACTGCTTATTCATTTAACAGCCCAATTTGGGTCAATCTTAAACTTGAAAAGAATGACTCATATCTCATACTGAATTACTGCTACCTCAGTGCTGTGCTCCCACCCATTAAGGCCCAATAACGAATATTATTGAAATTACTGATTTCATCCAATCAGGCGCTGATAGATATTTTACCATTATAGATTTGGCTTAATATGTTCTGTAGAATGCCTGTTTCAATAGTATCACAGTTGCAATTTGCCTTTATCTTTGAAGGGACATAATGCAACTTTTTCAGGCTGCCCATCAGGTAACTCAACAGCCAGGCATTGCACAGGTGTGAAATCACTTAATGTCATCCAGAGAGATTCGTTTGACACACCTACTCAGGATATACAAGTATTAACAAAGGAAGTCAAAAAGGGGCTCTGCCATTGCCCACACGTAGTGCAAAGCAGTACCACTTCAGTTAACTTTCTGAAAATAGTTGGTATATCAAGGGTCACTGCATCCCTGACACTGTAGGGAAGCATCTATTGACTCCGGCAACTCCCATAATTTCTTTTGGGTTTCCAAATACAATATGTTCCTCATTTATAAATTTTAATTAAGATTACTTCTGATGTATTTGCAAACTGGCAAATTCTCAATAGGACCCTATCCAACCACACTGTCTGGAGTCTGTTCAAATTATACTCTAACAAGCATTCCCATTGTTGCTCACAAGAGACTCACTCACTGTAGAGGTTTTACCAACATATTTTCATACCTCCCAGAGTTTCTGGTCCATTGCGATGCCCTTAAGTGGTCCTTAGGTTCCTGATACATGGAACCTAAGCACTCCTTAGCTCCACATTATATGCCATTACAGTGAGAACTGCTGGTTGCATACTTGACTCTGCTGGAAACAAAGGCTCTCACAAGCCATGGACCCATGGGTCTCCATACCCAGTTGCTCATCATGCCTTGGGTCACGGAAGTAGCTCCCTTCAAGTTTGGCACAGCCATGCAGTTCTCTTTCCTATAGGATGGAGCCAAATATGAGCCCTCTGGTATATCCCATCAGCAGGGAGGTGACCACAATCCCTTGACAGATGTCACAATATTAGAGGACATCATGCTTTTCTCAGACTCCTTGGCTCCTGGGAATCTTGGGATCAACAGAGTGAACAACAATGAGAGTCTGCACTTTACATAATCACTACTATCACATGCATTGGAGCTCAATGTAATATTGTTTCTTTTTATGCCTTATCCAGGCCACCCTGGTGAAGGACAGGAATTTCGGTGCAACACAACTGGCTGAACTTCAGGCAGCCATCTTAAAACTGAATGCCCTGGCTCACAATCTTTCCCATCTGCACAATTTTGCAAACTCTTGACCCAATGGGAATGGTCTCACTGTGTGAACCAGCCCATAGCAGTGACAACCATTAATACCCAACATTGTCTCTTTGGGATTAAGAATCCTGGTAATCTCTGACCTCACTGATATCTAAAATATAAAATAAAGGTCATGCATGTCTGATACCTTCAAAAGCCATAATGCAAGACCACATCAAGACATTCTTTATCTATTTCAGAGTCCCAGATATCATTGATAAGTGACCAAAGCAATGACTTCATTTCTCAAAATGAGAATACAGTATTGGGCTCTTTTTTTTTTCTAATACTCACCTGATGACATTTTTAAATTTATTTTCAGAGAGGGTGAAAGGGAGAGGGGAGAGAAAGAGAAACATCAAAGTGAGAGATACACATTGATTGGTTTTCTCCTGCATGCACCCCAGGGAAGGACCAGGGATTGAGCCTGCAACCAAGGTACCTGCCCTTGACCAGAATTGAACCCGGGACCCTTTAGTCCATGGGTCAATACTCTATCCACTGAGCCAAACTGGCTAGGGCCATTGTTGGGCTCTTGCACAGGGCATACCAGTGTTGGGCTGCTGCTTTCATAAAGCACCATAATAATTTAATTAAACAACTTCAAATTCAATTAAGTGAAAAAGATAAATTTTCATCACCAGGCAAACATCCGAAGTGAAATGAAACAAAAAGCCTAAATCCCACGTTTGACATTGTTTTATTGACAGCTCTTAAGCCTCACCCTTACCTTTCGCTTCCACTCTTCATCTAGGAAAGTTGATAAGAAGCACCGATGCTCTTTCCTTCAGCCCTCCTGTAAGGTTCAAGTCATGCAAGGCCCATCCCTTGCATGGGAACCATCACCGTGACTCCATTCCCTGACTACAATAAAATCCCCAAGAAAGTCTTCTTTACCTAAAATCTCAAGTAATTTTTAGACCTTGTTTGGAGGAACCCTGCTCTTCTCAGAAAGTTACATTATGTCACTAACGATCCTGCTGAATGTGGAATTATCCATTTCAAAGTCTGATTCAAGTTTTGGGTGGAGCTTTTTCCGACTGCTAAAAAATGGTCACAGCAGATAGACAGGTAGGTAGGTAGATAATAGATAGATGATGATAGAAAGATAGATAGATAGATGATAGATAGATAGATAGATAGATAGATAGATAGATAGATAGATAGATAGACAGATAATATATAGATAAGTAGATGACAGGGACTAAAGTTGAAGCAAACCCACACCTCTCTAAAGAGAATAAGGATATTTCACCCTGACCTTCATACTTTTGTTATAGAATTTGGGAAATATAATGTAGTGGCCTTCTATAGAGCTGTGCTTCTCAATTCTAAAGAGCATATGAAGCACCCAGGAATCTTGTTAAAATGTACATATTGATTCAATAGAGGTAAAATGGGGCCTAAGATTTTTATATATAACACGCTTTCATTGAGTCCTTAAATAAGGTACATGGTATGAGTCACAGCCTTACCAACATCACATATACTGACAGAGAGGTACTGCTCCCCAATAAAGTTGGGAATAATAACCAAGTTAAAAAAAAAATAATGGGAGGACATAAGAATGAGTCATGTGCACAAAATACCTAATACTCCTACTTGGAGAATGAGTTTCTTCAGCTGAGTAATGCCTTGGTGATGGATTTATTTCTCCCTCAAACTCCATTTTCCTCACCTCCTAGCAGTTACCCTTTCAAATGGAAAGCCCACACTTATTTCTACTACCATTGAGAAAAACTAGACCATAATATCCAGACTGTCCAATGTGACAAAGCTTGTCTCTCTGGTCATACCACAAAGTCAAACCAAGGAACATCTGCAAACTGGGAGCACAAATTTGTGGGTGATTGTTTGGGTGCTTGTCAGCTTTAATCTATATTTCTTGGTGATGATTTCTTACAAATTTCAGTTCCTATTTGCCTCAGCCTGTGTTTCTTGTCAAACTCTTCATCATCCCAAAGTCAGAAGGATCTTTTTGACAATGATCACAGACCTACATACAACACAGCATTTATATATGAAATCTATTTCTGTTTACAACTCTATGTGCAATAGCAGTACAAACCACATGATTTTGTTGATATTTGCATACTTTTTCTTCTCCTGTTCACTTACTAAACATATGATTTTTTTATGAACGTTTATTTTTATGCCTGTCATCGCATTATTTTCTCTGCTGTTGCCAGTGTTGGTGATTTCATTGTTGTTTGTTCAAGTTTCTCATTTTGATCCACAGTAGGAACAAGTTGACTCTTCCTAGATCATGTTTTTGCTCTGTGCTGTGTACATAGTGGGAGCGTAGAATGTTTTATGAAGTCTTTTCGTGCTTATTTTTACTGTATGCCAAATGATGAGGCTTCATTATAGCAATTCCCTTGCCTGCCTCAAATCCTGTCATTCTGCACAACTCAGATGCTTGCTGGACCACAAAACCTTCATCAGTTGTCACAAGCTTAATATTAGATGGTTTTTTTATTAAAGTCACAGGGTCATTGCTAATCATTGATCCTGTTTCTGGCTATTTGCATCATTCATTCTGTTGGAGATCTTCATATATACATACTTTTAAGTGTAAGCTTCTAATATTGTCCTAAACATATTGATAATATTAAGAAAACATTATTTTGATTTACTTTGTTGACTTTCACTTTCTGATTTAAGGATTTTTCTCTCTCTGCTGCATAAAATTCATGGCTTATAAGTCATCTTTCTGCTGATTCTTATTCTTTCCTTAAAGAGGGATTTCTTTGTTGTAATATTAGCATAAGGGAGACAGGACCTCTACATTAATCCCTTCTACTAGTAAAACAGGACATTATGCGTCTACCTATAGATATGTCCTTGATATTATTTTACCTTTCCCATATTATTACCAGGCCACTGGAACTCATGCTATAGATCACCAAGATGCTAGTCTGGGATCTGATCTATGCTTCTTTCACACATTTTTATTGTTAGCATTTCATTTCTTTCTGCTCCATTTTGGAAGCCTACTTAATATTAAAACCAGCAATGGCTACTATTAGTGAAGCCAATGAAATGAGAGTACAGAGATGTAGCTTGAGAATAGAAGTTGGTTATGCCATAAATGATCATAGAGCTTTGTTTGTAATATGTCTTCAGAGAAGTGGGTACTATAATAGAAGAAGTTTTGGGAGGGAAAAATATTCTTTAATGCCATGTCCTTGTAATGACCTTCTCTAATCAAAAGAGAAAAAAAATCTACTTTTTCGAGTTAGAAAGATAATTTATGTAGTAACTTGAAAACTCCCTAGATATAGTGAATATGACTCATGGCTATGTTTTCAAAATGATGCCTCAGACATAAAACTTGTTGAAGTTTTGGCTATCCATCACTTACTCTTCCTCCCCTCTGGATTCTAACTGCTGGAAAATTCAAATTCAGAGCCAAATGATAATCAAAATATCAGTGTAATTAACAGTGTCAGTTAAACAGTCGATGTGAAGAGCTACCTAACAAATTGTGGCTGTTCGAACACTTAGACATCTATCTCTCATCCCACACTGATTACGCCCAGGACTCCAAGAGTCAGGCTCATTTCACCTATTCATATGAAGCAGGAAAAGGTTAGCCTGCTGAAAAAAATCTTACTAGTGTGCCTTCCACGGGAAAATAGGAAGTGCAATAATTCACAATGCTTGCTTGGGCTAAGGAGGGTTCAGTGAAAAATAAAAGCTAAAAATCATAGAAAGCTAAAGTTAAAATATGTTGTCCATGTACAGATATTATCCTTTCACTCGTAAGCCCAAATGAATGGAGAAATATGGCCAAGAATATGTCAGTTTTCCAATAATTAAGAAAAGTCATCACTTTACCCTCAGTGTCCTAGGGAAATATAAATGAATCAAGTGCTGGAAAATTGTCATTCTATGAAGAGAAATCAGTGGAAAAATAGAAAGGGTCACCCTCACCAACCATCTTTATTTTCTAAATCTAAAGGTATAACTCAAAGTGTGGGGTATTTGTTTTTTAACAGAGTTCCATTTGAAACTACATAACGCTCACTATGCATAAGGCGATGCTCTAGGTGGTGCAGATACAGCAGCAAATGAACTTGAAAAGCACCTACATTTCTGGAATATACATCTTAAATCAATAATGTATATGCCACACTTTTTTGTCTCTCAGAATTCTAGGACTTCAGATAGGAAACACCTATAGACCCTGAAATTAAAAACACTCTAATATAATCTAATTTAAAATACAGAAAACTAGGTCATAAAGCACTAGTTCAGTGTTTCATTTTTTTCCATGTGTTTTTCATTGTTATTTAGTCTAAAAGTGTGACAATCTCAAGGGCAGTGTTCTTAAATCTTTATTCTACAAAACCTCCACAATAGTCCATGGCAGCTTAAATACACTAATTAAGTTGATGGAAGAATGATCTGAACTAGCTTTCCAATCCAAATGGAATTGTTTCTAAAGTGATGTCATTGCTGATTGTTCTTGCACCACATTTCAAGAGTGAACAAAACTTAAATGAAGGCCTTGATATTTTACAAGGTAAGTGATATTGTGAGATGAAGAAAGGGAACATATGAGTGCAGATGAATACCGGACCATAGATTTGATAAAAGGAAGATAAAAAATAATTCTAATTTGTGTCTTCTGACTTGTCAATACATGAGGCAAAACTCCCTGAGAGAAGAGGGAGGGAAGGAGGATAAATTTAAGACTGAGGTGAGTGGGGGCACATTTTCTAGGCAGAGTTCTATTCCACTTGAAGTTGATGTTCACTCATTTTCAGCAAGCCAGCCTGCTTCATTAATTCATTTCCTTCATTGGTGTTTTTTTCCCTTCAGAAATGGAAAAGTAGGTTCTTAGTTTAAACTAGAGTTGAGTTTTTCCATGTGTTATGATACAGGAAGACAGAGAAAATAGTGGTGGGACAGAAATGAATAATAATAAGATCCTAGAATCCAAGCTGCATACAGAGGCAAATAAAGACAAGTGTTAGGGTAGCAAAATGAAGTGAGCTACAGATTCTTATGAAGTCAAAGGATTGTAGGAGTAGAAGTACTATAGAAATTAAGAATTATGAATAAAAGTTTGAAGCAAAGCCCCACTAGCATGGCTCAGTAGTTGAGCATCAACCTATGAATCAGGAGGTCACAGTTCGCTTCCTGGTCAGGGCACATGCCTAGATTTCAGGCTCCATGCAGGAGGGAGCCAATCAATGATTATCTCTCATTATTGACATTTCTCTCTTTCCCTCTCCCTTACTCTCTGGAATCAATAAAAATATATTTAAAGAAAAAGTTGAGGCAAAGGCCATATGTGTTGCTTTGTTTGCACATCTATTATTTCAGCCTAGTGCCAAAAATGTAGAAGATTCTTTTTTAAAATGCTGCATTTCAATGAATCTGTAAGAAAATTAATTTAGATAAAAATCTTAATTACTGTGAATTCTGAGTCATATATAGATTATTAATATAGATAAAGGGTAGATATATGCTAATTACTTCAAGTACTACTGCTACTAAAAATAGCTGATTTGTGATAATATGCTATTATAGTAAGAGCTACCGGTTTATAAGTATCTGCTTGTGGGATTCTTAACTCTTTCAATACATCATCTTATATACTCTAGACATCTATAATAACAAAAGCATAATATGCTAATTAGACCAGATGTCCTTCCAGATGACTTTCCGGACGAAGCTGGGGCTGCAAGGGAAGCTCGAGCCCTGGGTGCCAGAGGGAAGCTGGTGCCGGCAGCTGGGAGAAAGAAGGCCTACTTTTGCACGAATTCCGTGCATCTGGCCTCTAGTTTACTAATAAATATTTACCAAGTGCCTAATCTATACCAGGTACAGTCATTGACACTAGCATTATTACCTCATTTTATTGCCACGTGAAAGCAAGAAACCAGAGAATTTTAAGTTCTGATTCAGAATACACATTTTATGTGTTTTTTTATTATGCCATGATGTAGCCACTTTGAGGGCTACTACAATTGTTTCTCAGGATATAAATGGGATTTTTATAACTCATGTAGTTCACACAATTATGCATTTTATAGCTATGTTCTTTAAAAATCTATTATTTAAACATTTCTCCATATACCATATTTTGCTATAAAAGACAAATGTATTATCATTATAAGAGCTTTAAGTAAAATAATAGTGTAAAAATCTTGTCAAAAATTGATCCTAATAGGTCTGAGCAAAAATGATAATATTCCTTGGTAATGACATATATACTAGGACTTAGTTGCCACTGTTTGCAATGACAAAATAGAGAGAGAGGGGGAGAGAGGGAGAGACAGAGAGAGGAAGGCACTCTAATACTTATTAATAAAGAACTATTTGAATAAAAAGTGTTATGTCCAAAATAGGGAATATTGTTTTAAATTAAAAATAATTATGTAGAATTCTATTAGGTATGGAATAATGCCTCTATTAGACAATTGGGGGAAAACACAACATAAAATAGTATGTATAGTAAGATCAAATTTTTGTGTAGGCACAGTCTTAATAAAGAGTGAAGGAGAAATCATTCTGTCAGTTACTCAGTCATTTTGGCAATCAATCAATCACTATTACAGTCTGAGTGCCTGGCACCTCCGTTTAAAATGCATGCATTGTTGTCAGTGCACAATTCAGACTAAAAACAACAAAAATACTAACTATGCAAAAATACCTTCCCAACCCTGTTCCTTTGGAATATTGTGAATGATATTTTACACGTGATTGTCTTACGTACATACATTACTCATATAAATCACATGGTAAATGGTCCCCAGCACCGAAACATGTAATCCAGTCACACTGAGGAGCCCTACTCGCCGCATAGCTAGGTGAGTAAGAAATTGACAGAAGTGACAAAGAAGGTGATTCCTGGCAAAGAATACATTTGTAGAACTTTTCTTCATTCCCCTGGATTGGAGTCCTCAACATCTGATTCCAGAAATAATTCCAGTATCATTTCAGACAAAAATGTGCCTTTGATTAAGTCATATTTAGATCTCAGGGCAAGTTTGGTTTGGTTTGCAGATTTTATTTTTTCAAAATGAACGGAATAATGTACACCTTGCAGTACACAAAGGATTAAAAGGGAGAAGCCCAACCAAATATATGCTCGTTATCTCATTTCCTCTTCAAAATATTAGCAGATAGGGAAATGCTTTTCTCAGTAATCAACTCAAAACCGCCTAGTAGAATTGAATTACTATGCCATGTTTGGTGATATAACTTTGATCTGCTCCACTTCATTGATAAACAGAGCAGTCACAGACCTGTCAGAGGTTTAACTTGGTCAATGATTTGAGAAACTAGATCTTGAGGTTTTTGTGATCAAGTGGCAAATTGATTTTCTAAGATGGGTGGATTCCTTACCTCATAGGAAAATAGATGGAATTGCTTCAGAAAGCAGCATTCTTTTTCAATTTTGTTTTTCCAGAACCTCTAAAAGAAGTAAAAGCTTATCAAGTAAAGCCTTAAATGGTAGATGTGGAAGAATTTGATATTTACTGGAGAGTTCCACCCAGTATTAACTCCATACCTCTTTTAGAGTGATTCAGAGCATCATATAGCAGTCAAGATACTATTTAATCTTAACGTACCATAAAAATCCTTTATTCTATTGGTCAGAAGAATACTGAGTATAAAAGTAAAGGATGAAGATTCATGATTTTTAAAAAAGTAATTCACAGAATAAAAACACATTGCATTTGAAATCAGACTAAGATTTGAATTCAGACTCTCACTATCCTGAAGCATATGTGACGTTACCCACATCATTTAACCAGCCTCAGCTTTGATTGCCTCATCTGTAATATATGAATGAAGTACATGAGATTAAATATATAAGGTATTTAGGGGGAAGCCTGAAATGTAGTAATAAAAATCATTAACAAGAATAGACAGTAGACTTGTCTCAGGAAATGTTCTAAGGACTTTACATGTATTACTTCTGGAATAGGTGTAATTATGATTTTCATTTCACAGATGAGGAAACTTGAGAACAGAGAGGTTAACTACTTTGACCAAGGTTGTGCAGCTAAAAACTGGAAGAACCAGATCTGACTTTTTGCTAAATTGCCTGTCTCCTTAGAAACTCAATGATGAGTAGCTACTGTTATTACCTTGGTAAACTAAAAAAAAAAAATTATCTTCTGATGAATTCATCACAGAGTTGTAATATTAAAAAATCATTTCTGATTTCTTTTTGGCAGATGGCACAAACTCGGGTATATATAGTTGCCAGATAAGGACTTTTTTTTTCTTCCTGACTCAGAAACCACCACTTGGCAGTTGTTTGCGAAATCTGTGCAACACGACATGGGAGGAAGAAAAATACAAAACAAAGTAGTTATTCATAATATCTTTGAATACCTTTGTTTTATCAGTCCTTCAAGTTCACCACCATCTTATTTATAGAACACTAACATTTTCATAGCTCTCAAAATGCCATTTTAATTAACATTACTCACATATTTTCTACTCAGCACAAAGAACTATTTTCTTATGTCTAGTGTTTGAACCCTTAAGGACCATTAATTAGTACCATAGAGTCTTCTCTCTTTCTTTCTTCATTTATTTTTATTAGTTTTTCAATTTATTTTTTAATTACAGTTGACATACGCTATTACATTAGATACAATTTCTCTTCTCTCCTTTTCTTCAATTTCCATTATAAGTGAATTTAATTAATTTCATGCCACCCCTTTGATTCCTTTCCAAGTCTAACCCAGCTATCATTACTGGTTGTGTCCCATACTGGACATTGAAGAATGGAAAAGAATGTAGAATTGATGTAGAATTGGGGGGTGGTTTCAAGAAGCAAAATTGATTGAATTATGAAAAGATAAAGGCTTCACTAAATGGCAAATATCCTTATCTCCTTCTCCCATCTTCTCCATTCTATTTCTAGCTCCATAGTTTTAACATCCAAAGACACTTCCTTCATATATGTATTGGTTCACTGACACATTACTCAGAGTAGACAGAAAATATTTGCTGTATATCTAGCACTGTCCTGGATCTGGGGATGAAAAAAAGTAACTAAAGTAGTTCTTGACCTTGAGGTGCTTAGAACTGGAAGAAAAAGACTGTTTTGTTTGATGACATATAAATCTACATGCTCCCCATCTCTACTCTTCTAGGGAGTGAATATTATCTGTATTCTAACTATGAATGTTCAATACTAAATGAAGTGAGGGATAAAGAAGCACTAACAAGAAAATTAAAAGAAAGAAAACTTTCAAAAAAGTTCAAATAGTACCCATAAATTCTTTCCGACCCTCCCTTTTGGGTGCTTTGTAGTACTATTGCTATTCTGTGGATAGCATGTCATCAGTTGTCCTACTAAATTAAATGTTATAGCTTTTCTCCAATAATTTGCCCCTTTAATAGATTCTAGTTAACTAAATGAAATATTCATTTTCCATTATTTTTTCTAATATTTATGATAAATGGCTCATGCCAAAAACTTTGGATAACCTGGCAACAAATCATAAGAATAACTATTGTCTTGTTTTGTTCCTTAACTATGAATTTGGTACAAAAATATTTTGATTTATATAAATTTGGCAAATAAAAGTTTTAGAAATTAAAATACCTGGGAATGTGGGCAAAAGCAAATAATTTTACTTTTAGTTTGATTATAAATTTTTCTCATTAAACAATTTGAGAAACCTAGTTAAAAATAGAAAGTTAAATCCATAAACCTCATGGTGGGTCCAACCAATGACCTCATCTTGGATTCCACAGACCCTATCACACTCTTTTCTTCTGTTTCTCCAGGTAGAGGCACTCTATCTAAATTTCTCTGGGGGTGGGTGGTCTGTCTTTACCTACATGACTCTAGTAGCTTGTCATGATATTAATCTCATTCTGTACCACTATTTCATTTGGGGCTTTGCTTTATTCTTATTTGTTTGTTTTGGTTGTTTAGCCTTTTCTTATCTATAAGCCTGAATACTGTAAATATTTTGGCTTTCAAACTTTCTGTGTTTGGGGAGGAATACCAGAGCCTATTGTGTTTTTGGTTTTCATTTATTTATTTATTCATTCATTTATTTTTTTAATCTTTATTGTTGAAAGTATTACAGATGCTCCCCCCAACACACACCTTTTTTACCCTCCTATTGCCCTCTTCCACCCAGATCCCACCTGCCCCAGTCCTTCACCATCCTGTTGTCTGTATCCATGCATATATTCATATAAATTCTTTGTTTAATCTCTTCTCATTCCCCCTCCTCCATTTACTCTGAGATTCCTCAGTCTGTTCCATGTTTCCATGCTTCTGGATCTATTTTATCCATCAGTTTATTTTGTTCATTAGATTCCTGATTCATTTATTTTGATTTTTAGTTTCAATTGTTGATAGATATGTATTTATTGCCATTTTATTCATATTTTTTATGTCACTTTTTTCTTCTTCTTAAAGAAGACCCTTCAACATTTCACATAATACTGGTTTGGTAGTGATGAACTCCTTTAGCTTTTTCTTACCTATGGAGCTCTTTATCTGACCTTCAATTCTAAATGATAGCTTTGCTGGGTAGAATTAAAAGGGGAAAAAATGAGGCTATTGTGGATCCCCTATATTATCCTCATTCTTCAAGAAGTAACACAGATGCCTCGATCTGACTGGCAACATCGTCACTGACAGAGAAATGAGAAAAGAAAAAGAATAAATGTAATAATTTCAAATACCTACATGTATTTGTGGGAGTGAGAGGTCACACAGTGCTGCAGATAAGCTGCCAGGCTATGCAGGAGAATAATCAGCTGGGCACTCAGAGGATTCACAAAAGAAGCTTTTAATGCAGAATTGCAGATGCACTAGTGCAGTGACTCAGGAGAATCAGCCTGCAAAGCCTGATGGTGATGAATATGGAGGAAGCTTTCCTTTTAGCCCCTCCCTTAATTTCTTTGTCCCCCAAATATGGACCAGGCTTCCAGACTTTTTGAGGGCTTTGCAGCCCCTTCACCCTGTTAGTTGGGATGGGGGAAGTGAGATTACACCCAAAGGCCTGGCCTGGCTGGTTCCAGTGCTGCCAACCTTCTCCAGGGGTTGTGTATGGTTCATGGTTTATGGTCTCTGTAAAATGGAAGTACAGACAGTCCTTGGGTTACGTCAAACTTGACGACGTTATTTCGTGGTTATTTCACCATCTCCCATATATATATATATATATATATATATATATATATATATATATATATATATATATATAAAGAAGTAATATGCAAATTAGCCAGGACACCATAACAGTCACGACCGGTCAGGAGGAGGCTGCACGTGCAGGTGAGACCTGAAGCGGAGATGGAGACAGAGACAGGGGGGCCTTCCCAAGCCGCCATGGCTGAAGGCAGGCCCAGAGAGGAGAGGGCAGGCCCTCCTGCAGCCTCCACTGCCAAGCGCAGGCCCGGAGAGGAGAGGGTGGGCCTGGGTGGGCCTGCCCACAGCCACCTCAGCCGAGTGCAGGCCAGAAGGAGAGAGAGGAGAGGGGAGAGGACCTACTTGCAGCTGCCATGGCCGAGGGCAAGCCCTCGCCAACAGTCCCGCCTCTGCACGTGAGCTACAGAGGAAACACCTTTTCTGACTGCTCATTGGCTAAGCTCCCGGTACCCCACTCACAGTGTTCTTGGTAACTTGTCTAATAAGAATCCAAGAAGGTGACATAGGGTTTTTCCACCTCACTCCTGGGGGAAAAAACAAAGGCCCACTGCTGAAGGGTCTAAGAAATGTCATATCCTGCCCTAGCCAGTTTGGCTCAGTGGATAGAGCCTCATCTTCTGACCACAGGGTCTGGGTTCCATTCTGGTCAAGGGCATGTACTTAGCTTGCTGGTTCCTCCTTGGCCAGGGCCCAGGTCAGGGCTCATACAGGAGGCAACCAATGGAAGTGTCCCTCTCACATTGATGTTTCTCTCTGTCTTTCCCTCTCTCTTCCATGCTCTCTAAAAATCAATGGAAAAATATTCTCAGGCGAGGAAAGAAACAAAACAAAAAAAGAAAGAAAGAAATGTCATATCCTATGAAAGACACATCTTGAAAATGCCTAAAGACAGTTGTCATTTTTTCAGGGTCAACGGAATGGAGTCTGTGTTGATGAAAACATCTTGGCAGCTGCGGCAGCTGGCAGTGGCAGCAGCAGTGGGGTGATGGGGATGGCACCTTCCCCTAATCAGCCAGATTTCCTCCTGCAGAGGGAGGCCAGGCTGCGGCTTAGGCCTGCTCTCCGTGGGAAGGGGCCTAAGACATCAGTAGGACATCCCCTGAGGGCTCCTGGGCTGTGAGAGGGGGCAAGCTGGGCTGAGGGACTCCCCTCCGGTGCATGAATTTCATGCACTGGGCCTCTATTTATTTAAAAAAAATGTTCTGTCATTTCGATGTATGTACATACGTGCTTTATGATTTTATTATTTATTTACCACAAGTAAAGGTCAGGAATTGTTATCTTTCTTTTAATTTTTTTTTTTTTTTTTACTGTTTCACTTCATTATTGCTGTGTATGTACTCCATGTGAGTGACTAAGTGCTTATGTAGGTGGGTTCCGACTTACAGTGAAAATCATGTTACGTTGTGCCATAGGAATGGATCGCCAATGTAATCTGAGGACCTACTGTGTTCTAGAAAACAGGTTCTGCAAGGCTGGACAAGCAGCACAGGTAAGAATGGGGCTTAATTATACTAGCAAGAATGTGCATCAGAATCCTGGTTACTGGCACAGAGTCAGAACGCTAGCCCCTGAATTGTCTCATATTCCCCCTCAACAGGATGACAGAACTGGAGTCAGCGAAGTTGTTTCTCCATCACATCCACAGCGCTATCAGTATTTTGAAACTGATGTTTAAACACAGACACATGGAATTTCACAGGGACTGGAGATGAGAATGATACACAAAGCAAGCGTGAACAAATCCAAACTGTTGCTGAGTCTTTAAATAAATGTGTGCAACTGGGTCCAAGTGTGTCACAAGCCAACTGTATAACTGGAGGTTCTCCAAATTAACTTCCATGAATCGTGCAATGTTAATTAAAGAGTAAATCGTCAAACAGGCTGATTTGACATTTACAAACATATTATTAAAATTCAAAGTAGCCACAACAATTGTTTAGAACTCAGCCAAAGAAAATGTTTTTTAGGAGAAATATTTTATCATGGACATTTTTTAATAGCCATCAACGCGTGATGACAAAGTAAAGCGGGACAATACTTAGAAAGTTTGATAAGTTTCTGAATTCTTTACAGAGAGTGCACCCATGTGTTGTCAGCATTGTGGACCTCACCTCCTGCCCTGCCTTTAGCACAGAAGTTCTTCATGTTCAGAATCGGAGGCTCCAGTTCCAGGCCAAAGCATCTAATGTCTATTTGAATGGACCCCAACTTTCACTGCATATCTGTTGTGGAAGCTTATGATCAGCAATGATTTCTGTCTGTAACTCCAGTTGGCAGAATCTCCCTGCTTCAGGGAACTGTGACATATGGTGGTCTGTACTCTTAGGAAGAGACAGGGAAGATGGACACTCCCATTCACCTCCTCTGGAAAGTTGTAATATCCAAAAAAAAAGAAGTGTTCCTTTCATTCATGATCTTCTTGTCTATCCTTGCTGCTAAATTATTTAAAATGCCACCTGCCCCAGGTAGCATGATTCAGTGGTTGAGTGTCAACCTGTGAACCAGGAGGTCATGGTTCGATTCCCAGTCAGGGCACATGCCTAGGTTGCAGGCTCCATCCCCAGTAGGAGATGGGGGCAGCTGATCAATGATTCTCTCTCATTATCAATGTTTCTATCTCTCTCTCCCTGGACCTTCCTCTGAAAATCGGTAAAAATATATTTAAAAACTGAAAATAAAATGCCACCTGAAACTTTGGTGGGACTGCACAAGTTAAGAAGTCACAGTACAGCTGGATTGTCTTAGGCATAAACTCTCAAAAGGACCTTTGTCCAATGGAATGATTAAAAGTTTAAGATACTACTTTAATTCAATCAATTAAAAGCATAAGCCCCATGGGTTTTGATTGAATCAATTTAAAGAGTTACACAGCAGTCAATATGCTCATCAGCAGGAGTGAAAAATTAATGTATCACCTACAAACAGCTTGAAATGTGTCTCCTTCAATTAGACATATCAAACCACCTTTACCACCTCCCAGAAAGGCGGCTTCCTTTGCAGAAGGAAGGAGTGGTGCTACACCAAAGGGATAGGCTATTAGTCACAACTAAAGCATCTGTCATATAATTTGAAATATTTACAAATACCAAGCCTTGGTTGGCATAATTTTGTGTCTTCCACATTCTTCCCAGTGTGACCCTAATCATGAAAATGTACTTCAACTCCTTTTTCTTAAAGAATATTCAAATAGTAAGAGGTGAGTTTTTAAAAAAATTATTAAATTTATTGGGATGACATGGTTTACTCAAATTATATAGATTCCAACGTACAATTCTGTGATACATCATCTGTATATTATATTGTGTGTTCACCACCCAACGTCAAGTCTTCTTCAGTCACCATTTATCCCCCTTTTACCCTCTTCTACAAAATACCATAATGTGAAATAATAAGTATACTAAAGGCAATGGTGGCTGAAGATAATCATGAAACCACTGAATAATTGTTGTGTATCTGCTTATTAAAGCAAGTAGGTACTAAGATGGAGATTACTTTTTATAGCTACAGCCAAATAAAGCTAATAGAGACAGAGATTTACTTTACTGAAAATGTTACTAAATACCTAAAAATTCTTAATGCATTCCCTTTTTGACGTTCCTAGAGTCTGGCTATGATTAATAGAATTGTTTTGAGGGGAAAATATTTTTCTATACAGTATTCACCACTATAGCTGAGCCAAGAAAACAATGCATTGGGGGGAGTGGGAAGGAAAGAGGATAAGCAAGTATGCATGCATTTTCAAGTAAAAAATAAAATATATCACACTTATCTGAATGTTTCCATATCACCAGTGGAAAGCTTCATACATTTTGATTCCTAACATGTAAGAGTCCATGCTCCTTTAAACATATCTGGTTTAAAAGCTTTATAATTTGGGTGAAAATAAATAAATGCTACATTCCTCTCTTCCTGAGTCATCTAAAGTGATAGTGTCCAAGTCTTTCTCCTCATATGAACTCAGAATGTGCATGGAAACTGATCCCATGAGCTGGATTGCCATGAGAAGAGCCTGCCCTAGGGTAATGTCAGAATTGGTATCTCTCAGACTTTTTATCAAATTAATATAGGATCATTAATTTCATTATTGCATGTCCCCAATAATTTATCCTAAACTCCTGGGGGTTTTCATTTTAGAAATTTTAGGTTGTAGAAAGGCAATAATATGTTTTAATAATGAATAAGGTGCAATCATTAATGCATAGCACATAAATTTCTGAAACACTCCACTATAAACAGGATATTAAATAGGCTTTTCTGAGTGGGAAAGGAGCTAGAAGCACTATTAAAGCTCCTGAAAAATTTGAAAACACATTTCTCAAAAGTGCTGTGACCTAGAGCATTCTTTTGCCATTTTCATGATATACACTTTATACTATATATATATTACATGTATAGTATAAATCATAACACCCACTTCATGCAGAGGTAGAAAGTCACATAATCAAAGATATTGAAGCTTCTGAAAAAAATATTAAATACTCACCCTCTTAGAATAAATTAATCTAGTTTTTGTTACCACATAATTGTTTGGGTGTTGTTGTTTTTAATTTTGAGAGCTTTTTTGTCTAGAGATGTGGATCTATGTTCATGACAACACTTTAAATTAGAACAATTTTATGCCAAATTGAGAGATTCAGAAGCAGGCCTAGAGAGATTAACTTGTCTACACTCACATAGCTAGGAAGTAATGAAGCCAGCATTCAAATCCATGCCAACTGGTGCTAAAGTCCACATAATTATCCCTTTCTCCTTTCCTCTCTGATTGTGGCAAATAACAAGTATTTTGAACATTTTCATTTCATGCTCTCAATTCACCAAACCTCAGATTTTTCGGACCTCAGGGATCATTTCACAAGGTACGTAGGAAACACCCAATCAACAGTTTTGCCTATGTCTGCATCACTTGTCCCAGGGCAGAGTTTATCCTAATGGTGTTCTTGATGAACATGGTCTAACCGGGTATGCATCCACTTTTGTGGCCCTAATGTCCCAAATATGCTATGCCATAACTACAATCAGTTACTAATTATGCCTTAAATATGCTATTTGTGCCAGAATTGAGTGGTATGTTTCAAAACACAGGTGCGGATTGATGTGTGCATGACTGTTTAAGTCAGCAGCACTTGACCCACATTGATCAGGACCAGAGGACACAATAGAGGGCACATGTGAGTGTGCAGGTCAATGGTAAGAAGAAGGTAGGTGAGCTCTGTACATCCGACTGCTCTGAGACATGAATCTGTTAATTTGTAGAACCTGCTCACCAAAACACAGTTGCGGGAGCTGTTGTGCAAAGATTATCACCTACAGACTAGAAATCAGCAACCGGCAGCATAATAATACTGAATTTTAGTATGTATTTGAAGTAAATAATTAAAAAAATAACATGTAAACTTTCAAGGAAAGAGTGTGAAGTAATTTAGAAATACTTCAGATCTTATCCCTAGGGATAATTTTTAATTAACCAATGGTACACAATATAATTATGTTTTATGAACTCAGTGAAAATAGTTTTATTTAAGCTAAAAAGCCACTAAATTGCTTAAATATAAAAAGGGACTTCTATATAAGATATCAAATAAAAATCATAAAATATCAATAAATACTGAAGCATCCCAATCAAGTTTTTCAGAACAAATTTCATCACTGATGCTTTAAAAAATGTTAGATGTAAGCAATATTTTAATAATAAAATGCAATAATTAATGAATACGGCATAATTCATGAGACCCTCCATCATAAACAGACTATTAAATAGGTTTTTATAAGTGATAACCTGCAAGGACTATAAAGCTCTTACTTGAAATTTTTTGAAAACACATTTCTCAAAAGTGTTATGACTTAGAGTATTCTTTTGCATTTTTATGGTATAAACCTTCAACTTCCACATTACTAATGTAAACCTTGTCAAGGTTTAGTTTATTAGTGTGGCTGAGAAGAATCTGAGAGCGTTTCACTGAGGACCATGATCTCATTTTGGATTCATTCCTTTCATCATGAACAAAAATCAACTCATAATTAATGACATACCTAAAACTGAGAGCTAAATATATAAAAACTAGAGGCCTGATGCAGGAAGATTCATGCAAGAATGGGCCTTCCTTCCCCTGGCTGCCGGCACCACCTTAGCTCTGGCCCAGAGCTACCTTTCCACCTTCCCACACTGCCCAGAGACCCAGAGTGGCTGGGGTGGTGCAGAACACCTGCGCCATTGCCATGAAGATGACACAAGTGCCCCGCCCCCCACCGGTCAGCACCTGCATATGCAAATTAACCCACCATCTTTGTTGGGTTAATTTGCATACTCACTCCTGATTGGCTGGTGAGCATCATGAAGGTATGGTCAATTTGCATCTTTCCCTTTTATTAGTGTAGATCTTAGAAGTAAACATAGGAGTAAATCAGGGGTCCTCAAACTTTTTAAACAGGGGGCCAGTTCACTGTCCCTCAGACTGTTGGAGGGCCAGACTATAGTTATAAAAAAAAACTATGAACAAATTCCTATGGGCACTGCAGGCCTGGGATGAGTTGGCTGCTAAGCAGGACAGGCAGCGGCACCCAGCGGGCCGGATAAATGTCCTTGGCGGGCTGCATGTGGCCCACGTGTGGGTCATAGTTTGAGGACCCCTGGAGTAAATCTTCCTGACCTTTCTAGATGTGGCATGGAAACACAAGCAACAACATAGAAAAATACATGTATTAGAACCTATCAAAATTAAACACTTCCTTACTCCCAATGATATAATCATGGAAGTTTAAAAAATGACATGTAGAATGAGACCAAACAATTGAAAACCATATATCTGAAAAGAATATATAAATGGCTCTTACAACTCAATAATAAAATAATAACTATAATTTTATAAATGGGCAAAGGGTATGAATATACATTGAGGCAAAGAATGAATGGCCAATTAGCCATAATAATATATTCAACATGATTAGTCATTAGAGACATAAAAATTTACACTATAATGAGATAATACTTTATACCCAACTGTATCCAGTTGTATATAAAGTATTTGAAAGCTAGTATTTGAAAAAAAAAAAAGAAAAAGAAAGAAAAGTACTTACAAAGCTGTAGAGAAACTGGAATCTTATACATAGCTAGTGGAAAAACATTATTCCATGTTTGGAAAGCAAGCTATGGTTTGGAAAACAGTGGACATAATACTTTAAGATTATTACATTTTTAATTAATAGAATGTTTTTGAGCAGTGCTACGTTTATGAAAAAAAATAAGCAGCAAATATAGTTCCAATATATGACCTCTCTCCCAACACATAGTTCTCCTATTAATATTATCATACATTAACCTGGTGCATTTGTTAAAATTAACGAGTCATTTTTTATATACTTTAAGCCAAATTCTATAGCTTATGTTAGTGTATACTCTTTGTTTTGTATATTCTATGGGTTTTGAGAAATATGTAATATATTATATACATCATGACCATATCATACAGAATAGTTTCCCCACTTTAAAAAATGCCCTATTTTCTACCTATTCATCCCTCTTCCCCTTAAACTCTGGCGACCGCTGATCTTTTTACTGTCTTCATGGTTTTCCATTTTCCAAAATGTCATAAACTTAGAATCACACAGAAGGTAGCCTTTTAGATTGGCTTTGTTTCCTTAGCAATATGCATTTTTAGCACCTTTTATGGCTTGATAACTCATATTTACGGCTGAATAATATTTTATTGTATGGCTGCACTACAGTTTCTCCATCCATTTATGTATTAAAGGACAACTTGGTTGTTTCCAACTTTTGGCAATTAGAAATATAGCTGCTATAAACATTTGCATGCAGGTTTTTATATGAACTAAGTTTTCAGTTCATTTTGGTTAAATCCATGGAATGCAAATGCCGGGTCATAAAGTAAGAATATGTTTAGTTTTGTAAGAAACTACCAAACTGCCTTCCAACCTGGCCCATTTTGCATTCTGGAGCAATGAATGAGACTTCCTATTGCTTGCCAATGTTATCAGTGTTTTGGACTCTAGCCATTCTTAAAGATTTGTCCTCTTTTTATCTTCTCCGTTTGGTCTTTATATATTATTGGGCAAACAATGCTGAAATTCCAAGGGAAATTTTAGTAGCACTTAATTTTTTGATAAAATTATTATTCCCACGTCCTAGCATATATGTTTAATAAATGTAAGTCTTTAAAGAACTTATCTAAAGTTTCCCTTGGATTTTCAGTCTGATGTTTAACAACTTTCATTATAAGAAAAAATATATGTATATCACAATCTTAAAAATTGTTAGTTTAAATCAATGCTTTTCTCTCATCCTTAAGAAAATAACATTATTAATTTTATTTTTCATGTAGTTTATATTTTTAAGACCATTCAATAGAGCCCATCACATAATATTTAGAATCCTCTACTGTCTTTTTCTAGTGTAGCAAAGATAAATGACTCTATATCTTCTACAAATATTAACATGCTTAAATGTGCTTTTCTTATGACAAATAGCATTTGAATGCCTTTCCAAAGATTTTTCACCTAGTATGCAGATGTTACGTTAAGAAAAACTTTATTTAGTCTATAATTAAAAATTTGCCATTGATAACTATGTAAGAGCTAGAGGCCCAATGCACGAAATTCATGCAAGGATAGGCCTTCCCAGTCCTAGCTGCCAGGGCCCTCGTGGCCCTAACTGCCTCGGAGCCCCAGCTGACTCAAAGTCCCACCTCCTGTCCGCACCTGCCTTGGCCTGGCACTGCCTGCCTCTGCTGCCACACACTCCCAATTCCCCGGTTCCATGGAGCCCCCCAATCGATCTCCCCACAGAGTGTGGCCTAGACCTCCCTCTTTGGGGCAATCGCAGAGTCCCCCCACCCCCATCGATCAGCCCCTGGCTGGTGGCCTGGGCCTCTCTCTTTGGGGCAATTGCAGAGACCCCTAATTGATTGCCCCACTGCCTGGTGGCCTGGGCCTCCATCTGCAGGATGATCAGGGGGCGATGGCAGGTCCCCCAAGGCATTGCACCTGCCTTGGCTGGCCTGGCACCAGTGTGTGTCATAGTGTGGTTATCCAGAAGGTCATCAAGACAGTCATTCTGCTGTCCAGTCATTCAGTTTATTTGCATATTATGCTTTTATTAGTATAGACTAGTGGCCCAGTGCACGAAATTCATGCACATTAAAAGGGCATTAATTAGAGGAATTAATTTAATATTGCTATTTGCCCTTTCTCTATAAGGGCAAATAGCAATATTAGGATGGGGGCATGGCCTGAGGTCCCCCAGCCCAGACCAGGGCGGGGGGCATGCCTTGAGGTCCCTCGTCAATCCCTGCTGGGCAGGGGATGTGGCCTGAGGTCCCCTGTCCAGACCCACCTGGTGGGGAGCGCAGCCTGTGTTCCCCCGATTCAGCACTGGGGATGCACCTTGAGGTCCCCTGTCAAGCCCCACTGGGTGGGGGGCACAGCCTGAGGTCCCCCATCAAGCCACACCAGGCAGGGGGTGCAGTCTGAGGTCCCCCAGCCTGGTGCTGGGGTGGGGGGGCGTGGCCTGAAGTCCCCTGTGCAACCCCACCTCTTGGGGGGTACAGCCTGAATTCCCCCAACCCAACACTGGGGGTGTACCTTGAGGTCCCCTGTCAAGCCCTGCCAGGTGGGGGCCGTGGCCTGAGGTCCCCTGTCAAGCCCCACGGAGGCGGGGGAGGGTGTAGCCTCAGGTCCCTGATGATTGCTCGTTAAGGCTCCTTATGGGAACTTGGCCTCAGCTGTGGGTGCAGCCATCTTTGTGATGGAGTGATGGTCAATTAGCATATTCCCTCATTATTAGCTAGGATTACTAAAGATAGGTAGATAGAAAATATATATGACCATCATATAGATAAGATATAGAGAGATAGATGATAGAAAGATGATAGATGATAGATAGATAGATAGATAGATAGATAGATAGATAGATAGATAGATAGATGCTATATAGATAGATGTAGATGATTGATAGATGGATGGATAGATAGATAGATAGATAGATAGATAGATAGATAGATAGATAGATAGATAGATAGATATCTTCTAAAGTAAAACTTTCCTAAGGGCAGGGCACCTTATTCAAAATCTACATCAAGCCTAATAATGATTCCTTAGATTCCAAGATTTTTACCAACATGGAAATCAAAGAAACCATGATATATCTTGATTTAACTCTTTGTTCTGTCCTCATTGTGAGACTATATATATCCATATATTAAGGGATTTTCTGAATCTCTTGAAAACTATACATTTCCATAAATGTGGCATTTTTATTTACGTATAAAATAAAATTCTAATTTATTAATTTCTGTTGCACAAACATCATTTTCATATGTTTTCTACACAACAAAATCTTCATAGCTATTTAACTCTTAAGTATGACAGGTCTTTTCTTAGATTTGAATGTAAGGATGAGGTGGGGGTTTTGTTTGTTTTAGCAAGCAGCTAGATAACAGATATGAAAATGCAGATATATTTTAAATTAATCTGGAGGTACTCTTCATGTATAATATATTATGTAATTTAAAATGATATGTAGGTATAGTACATACACAATAAGTACTCATAAAAATAATATATATAAATTTATATAAATACATACATAGACATATTCATCCAAAAAAAGACATATTCAGAGACAATATTCAATCTAATTGATGTTTAAAATTTTTGAAAACATATTTATCTGTTTGTCAATAGTTTTATTTCTTGAAGTATTCAATTGATCAATAAAAATCTATAAATGTGTTTACAGATCCTGCCCTAAAAGTTAAGAGATTGAGTACAAATGAAAGAGAGATGGTCTCAAACTGATAAATTTAGTGACTGACTGAATTTTTCATACTCTATAATAAGGTGAAAACAAGAAGAGTCTCTTTTTAAAACTTATAAATAAAGTGTTAAAATATTCAAACTGGTAAGCCTTAAAATACCAAGCCACATGACTCTCGACACCACATCCTCTGGTGAGAAATTGACTCCATCAGCCTGCAGGAGCCACTTCAGATTACCAAATTAGATACAGACAGGTGTGAGCACGCTGCTCTCAGGATGGAAAAAGGCAGACACAGAAGGATCAAGGATCTTGGTTAGGAATCCACAGCTGTTCAAGTCAGTGCAGCCAGGACTGGACCCCAATGTAAAGGGGCTCTAACCCCAGGCTTTGCTCCCTTGATCGACCTGCCTTTTATTTTAGTTGCTTTATATTCCTATTTTTTTTTTATTAGAAAACCAAGTTCTTATTGGTAGAGTGCTATAAACAATTTGGCATACTCGTGTGGAGTTTCAAATTAGTATTTAAATATCTATAAAGTCAAGAACTCTACTTATAGTCTTCTTTGTTCATAGGAAACTGAGTTTCTGCAACCAGATAAATTTACCTATTTGGATAAAGCTAGGAGAGTGATTTTCTCCTTTATACATAAATCCACACACCCTTGCTCTGACCACATCACTAGTCCTGGAGTTCCTGTCTTCTTCCTCCTTCCTCCCACCAACTTCAGGTGAGTAGAATGTTTTACAGCATTGGGTAGGAGCATTTTCCAGATCCTGGCTGAGAACCTGGGTCAATTATAGTGCAAAATGTACCATTGACCTCTGTCCCTCATCCTTCTTGACCTCACTGTTGTGATTATAATTACTATGTTGGAATCTGTTTAAAATCTGCACCCTCTGCTGATAGACTGACAGGAGCTAGGTTTGCAAATAGCACAATATTTGGCATTAAATAAACTGCAATTTATTAGCCGAAGATGACCAGAATTTCTTTAAGTCACCACTTCCTGTTCTCATGCTCCTCTTTGCCTCTTTCCAACCCTAACTAACATGGCTTATGTTTTATGTGAAAGGGTTTGTAAATGGGGTAGGGCAATTAAACTTCTGCTATTGGGGATTCATTCTAAAAAACATAGGTTATTTGTCAACTAATTATGTTAGCCTGGTCCGGTGTTTCCTGAGAAAAAAAATGGATATCTAAAAACAGAATACAGCAAATACTTTGTGTATGAAAACTTAAAAAATTTTGGTTGGTCTCTGATTAGATTCTAAAACTAAACATAGATGTTTTTACTATTTTATTTTGTTTTTACTATATAATATACATTCTACTCATCACTTAGAGATAATCAAGTGTTAACTATTTTTCCTTTGGACTTGAGAAAAAGCATTCAGGGGATTCACTCCAAACTAATTGGCATTGATTAGTTTCACTGGCATTTCTCCCAACCTGCCTCAAAATTTATTTGATATTAAATTTAATTGAATAATGGGTTTACAATTCTTCTGTGAGTATAACCCAATGACTTCTATAACCTTTATTTCATTGTGAAAATAAATGTTATTCTAAAATTCTATTGAATCTCTTCCCTTCAGATTTGGTATTGCTCTGGAAATACTGATTGACATCACTTAATTTTTTAAAAATTTGTTTACATTGATTTTTGAGAGAGAAGAAGGGAGAGGGAGCGAGAGAAAGAGAGAAAAATTGATGTGAGAAAGAAACATCAATTAATTGTCTCCCATATTCAACCCAACCAGGGGTCAAACCTGAAACCTGGGTATGTGACCTGAAGAGGAGTCCAATCAAAGACCTTTCATTGGATGGGATGATGCTCAACTAACTGAGCCACATCATCCATAGCGATATTCCTTAATTTTATAATGAATACAAAAACATTGCACAACAGCACATCTCATAAATAACTAAACCTACAAATACAAAAGTCATAAACTTGGTTATAGCCTTTACGTACATAAGAGTGGGGGGTGGGGGAAGGGATGATAATATTTCTTGATTTGTAACATTTTCAGTATTTGAAAACTCTGTATGTCTGCATGCACATGCCTGTGTGTGTGTGTGTGTGTGTGTGTGTGTGTGTGTGTGTGTGTGTACTCTTATTAGTCCACTCAGGCTACTCTAACAAAATACCACAGACTGATAGTGTGGCTCAAACAACAGAAATTTATTCTTCACGGTTCTGGAATCAGGGCAGTCCCAGATCAAGGATCCAACAAGACAGGTTTCACTTGGAAAGCCCCTTTTTGGCTTCCAGGCAGTTGCTTTCATGCTGTGTGCTCACATGGCCTCTCCTGTGAGTGTAAGCGGGGAGAGAGAAAGGGAGAAACAGAGAGAGCTCTCTGATGCCTCATCTCATAAGAACACTAATCCTATCATATCAGGCCCTCATTCGTCTGGTCTCATTTTACCTTAATTACTTCTTTAGGGGCCCCATCTCCAAATACATCTACACCAGGGTTTAGAACTTCAGCATATGAATTTCGGGGGACAAAGGCATTCAGTTGTATAGGAAGTACACAGCTGTATGGTTATATATTTCTGTTGCTATATGTTATTATACATAGTTCTATTGATATATTGATATGCATATATAGGTAAGCAACATTTTTTTAGTTATCATATAGTTAGCTGTCTATATACCAAGGTGCATAGAACGTAACTTACAATCTAACTTAACACCATACTTAGTTATTACAATACTAGAGGCCCAGTGCATGTATTCATGCATGGGTGGGGTCCCTCGAGGTGGCCTGTGGAGATGGGACCCCAGCTCATACCCCCAGCCCTGCAGCCCCACAGCCCCACCTGACACTCCTCCTTGGTCTGGCACCACCCCCTCACCTGCTCCACCATCCCACCTGTGAGACGATCGATTGGAGCTGAGCCCCCCACCCAGCTCCCTCAGCACCTAGGAGCTGGGCAGCAGCCCCGCCCCCCTGCCACCACTGGTGGCCATCTGATGGGCAATTGGCAGGGCAATTGGGCCCTGGCTCCCACCCGCCCTGGCCTGGCACCACCTGTCCACCTGCTCCCATAGGGGTCCTGCTCTCATTGGGGCCCATCAGGGCCAGCAGCACCTCCATTGCTGCCTGCTGCCTGCTGCCTGCTGCCAGTGCCACGTAACCAACACCCACCATGTTTCACGCCACCCCCTGGTGGTCAGCACACATCAAAGTGAGCAGTTGAACTTTCAGTTGAACTCTTGGTCAAACGATCACCCGAGGGGACAATTTGCATATTAGGCTTTTATTACATAGGATTGTTGACTATATTCCCTATGCTGTACATTACATCACCATGACTGTTTTTCTATTGGGCAATTTATGCTTCTTAATGCCTTCATCTTTTTCAGATATTCCTCCAATCCCCCTCCCATTTGGAACCCATCAATTTGTTCTCTGTATCTATGAGTTTGTTTCTGTTTTGTTTTCTCATTTATTTATTTTTTTAGGAACATTTTTAAATAACTTCTCTCTGGAGTTGTTTATAGCAATTGAGCTCTTAGTGTAAATGTGAATCCTGTAATAGAGTGTTATAATACAGAAACTAAATCCCCTCTTCTAAAAGTTTCTAGAATACCCAGTGAGCAGTGGAGGGTTTTTTATTTTATTTTTTAAATTAAATTTACTTTCTTCACAAGTTAAGATAATAGAGAAGGAAAAGAAAAGAAAGAATACTGCATTGGCTAGCACAAAAATAATAATGGTCTCTTTCTAAACCGATACTGAAAAACTTTTAAAGGAATGTGTTCTTGGGTCAAGAGTAAGTGAGATAGGTAATTGCATAGACAGGAAATCCCTCAATTTCCAGAAGGCAGAAATTAAAGAGGAAAAAAGTTCAAACAATTAGGGAGAAAGTAGCAAACTCCATTGCAAAGACAAGTGATAGTTTCATAGTTTCAGGATCAATGAGATTGAAGGTGTCTCCTTTCTCCGTTCAAGAATATCCAACTCCAGAAGTATAGTTCTAGAAAGAAAACAAATGAATCAAATCCAGAATCATAAAGATATGTTGATTGCCAGGTTAATTATTTCCTAAATAAATTTGATTAAAATCTACAGAAATTTCTATGCTATATAAGTTCTCCTGACCCTTAGAAAAACATGAAAGGAAAAATAAACCAACAACAGCAAAAACAAATGGTAGAAGTTGCTGTTTGCATTGACAACATTGCATCATGTTGCCCTTGACACTGCAAGCGGTGGAGAAGAGGGACATTTTACAAATGGCAAAAAGAAAAATTGTACAAAAAAAAAAAAAAACTTTCTGCAGCAGTATGTAATCACCTTCAGGACAAATCACTTCATCCAGTCCAGGGAAGGGAGGAACAACAATGGGCAAAATCTCATTAAGTCAAATTTATATTTGTTTTTATACATCACTGCGTAACCTCCACCTAGTGCAATGCCTCATGTAGTAGAATCACACTAAGTATGCGTTGAATAATGAATACATTTGCATAATTTAGTCCCCCAAGTTTCCATGGTAAAATTGCATATTGGTAACAGCAGCATACCCTCCTCTACCAGAGACATAACGTCTCCTTGGCATGGCATGAATGTAAGTTCTCTGACGGCAGCATGGCCGACAGTTTCTGCCCCTCTCCAGTGCTTGACTGTGGCTCCTTTCAGTCCTGGGTTTCTTGGCTGTAGGAGGTTAACTTGACCCATTCATAGGTAGCCTCATTACTTATGCTATTGCTTATCAGAACTATTACAAAGGGAATCTTCAGGCATCCAGACTGCCATGCTTTAAGTTCTAGGTGAAAAAGAGATAAGCGGAACCATGTCAAACTAAAAAGCTCCTGCACAGCAAAGGAAACAACTGGCAAAATAAAAAGGGCAACCTAAGAAATGGGAGAAAATATTTGCAAATCATATACCTGATTAGGGGTTAATTTCCACAATATACAGAGAACTCCTACAACTCAATAGTGAAATTTAAATTAAATTTTAAAAATACAATTTAAACAATGTGCAAAGGATTTAGACATTTCTCCAAAGAAGACATACAAGTGGCCAATGGGTAGATAAAAAGATGATTAATGTCTATCATTATTAAGGTAATATAAATCAGAACTACAATGTTACTTTACATCATACCAGTTAAAATAAATAAATAAATAAAAGCTTAGATATAAATAAATAAATAAATAAAAGTAGCGACTTAGCTCTAGCCAGTTTGGATCAATGGACAGAGCGTCGGCCTGCAGACTGGAGGGTCTCAGGTTGGATTCCAGTCAGGGCACATGCCCAGGTTGCAGGCTTGGTCCCCAGTGGGGGGCATGCAGGAGGCAGCCAATCAATGATTCTTTCTCATCATTGATGTTTCTCCCTCTCCCTCTTCCTTCCTCTCTGAAATCAATAAAATATATTTAAAAAATAAAAGTAGAGACTTAGATATTTGTACCCCATATTTATAGCACCATTGTTTGCAGTAGCTAAAAGATGGAAGCAACCCAAGTGTTCATCAATGAATGAATTAATAAACAAAATGTGGTATATACAAAAAAAAAGAAGAAGAAGAAGGTAAGTGTTGGCGAAGGTGTGGTGTGGAAAGGAAACTCATGTGCCCTGTTGGTGGAATGTAAATTGTTTCAGCCACTATGGAAAACAGTAAGGAGGTTCCTAAAAAAGTAAAACTACCATATAATCCAGCAATCCCATTTATAGGTAGATAACCCCCAACATTGAAATCAGGATCCCAAAGAGATAATTTCACTCCTGGATTAATTGCAAATATTCACAACAGCCAAGATGTGGAAACACTCCAAGTATTCACCATAGATGAATGGGTAAAGAAATGTGGTATGTACATACAATGGAATACTACTCAGTTTTGAAACAGGAAATCTTTCCATTTAGAACATGGATAAGCCTGGAGGACATCATGTTAAATGAAAGCCAGTGACAGAAGGAAAATAAACGGACTGATTCCACTTAAATGAGGTATCTGAGATAATCCAACTCAGAGAAGCACAGAATACAAAGTAGTGGCCATGGGCTGGGGAGTGGGAGACATGAGGAGTTGTTAATCGCTATAAAGTTTCAGTTATTGCAAGATGAATGCGTTACAGAGAGCTGTGTACCACACAGTGCTTACCATGAACAACACAGTATTGTGCCTCCAACATGTGTTCAGAAGGTAGGTCTCATGTAAAGTGGTCTTACCACACACAGAATAAAAGCAAAACACAAAAACAAAGAAACAAAGAGATACAAGGAAACTTTGGGAGTTTTTTGCTGCGTTTATTTCTTTCATTGAGTAGATGGTATCACAGGTTGTTTGCACATGTCCAAACTTATCAAAGTGTACACATTAAATATATGCAGTTCTTTGTATGTCAATTATACTTCAATAAACCTGTTTAAAAAAAAACTTCAAAAATAGAACTTAGAAATTCAGAGACTAATAAATATCCCTCCAGTCCTCATTCTCACCATGACTTCTACATTTGTGCATGATTCCTTAACAAGCAGATTTTATATCTTATTTCCCACAGCCATGCGTTTGCTGTAATTGTCATTTCATATATTAACAGCCTTCAGCAATGTGATTCTTCAAGCGATATAAATAGTCATTTAAAAATTCCATTTGGTAATTTCTGACTTCCAGTCTCAAGTCGCTCTTACTTTACTGCTAGTATCTTTGTGCATCTCCAAATCCAGAGAGTAACAACAAACCAAAAGTTTGAAAAAAAAAGAAATAAAATGTTTTTTTATTTTATTTTTCTTTTACATACTTTTTTTTTTATTGGTTTCAGAGAGGAAGGGAGAGGGAGAGAGAAATAGAAACATCAATGATGAGAGAGAACCATCGATTGGCTGCCTCCTGCAGGGCCCCCTCCAGGGATGGAGCCCACAACCCGGCCATATGCCCTGACTGGAATAGAACCTGCGACCTCTTGGTTCCTGGGTCAACACTCAACCATTGGGCCACACCTGGCTGAGTGAAATAAAATGTTTTTTTAAAGTCAAATATCACAGCAGCAATCAACAAGAAATAAGACTGGTATTGGTGAAATCAGGGGCTTAGGAAAGTCATAGAGGCAGAGAAGGGTCCCTGAGTCCACAGGTGTGGGGGATCAGTGCTGCACACGTGCCTTGGTGGCCACTGAGAAGCACTGAGGGCACCAAGGAGACTGAATCATATCTTCCTTCTCAGGCTGACAAATGACATTTTAGAGTAACCAGTATTGTGAGAGCTGAGACCATGGTTTCATAAACTCTACCTATCAAAATACCTACCCTGGCCCTAGCTGGTTTGGCTCAGTGGACAGAGCACTGGCCTGCGAACTGAAGGGTTCCAGGCTTGATTCCAGTCAAGGGCACATGCCTAGGTTGCGGGCTCGATCCCCAGTGGGAGGCATGCAGGAGGCAGCCGGTCAGTGATTCTGTCTCATCATTGATGTTTCCATCTCTCTCTCCCTCTTCCTTCCTCTCTGAAATTAAAAAAACAAAAAACAAACAAAAAAAAGACACCTACCCTGGAGTTGATTCTAAAAACAAGGTGAGGGGGGACATTAACTTTGAAAACAAGAAATACAGATAGGCACAGCTCAGCATTAAGTGAAGCATCCGGGTTGTATCATTTGCAGATTCTGAAAGCGACTGCAGGGTTGCTCTCAGGATAATAGCTGGGGGAGGTGAAGGAAGCAGGACTGCACAAGCAGGCTGTAATGCAGTCACAAGGCCTCAGCTTCCCCTGCAGGAGAGGCTGAAATGGCCCACGATGGGGAGAAGGGGCTGGGCCAGATCCCCTCCCAAGGCTCAGACATTTGGTGCAGTGTGCCCCTGGGTAGGAGGATGACCCCTAGACACAGCGATTCGCTTCTGCAGGGGCAGTTTCTGAAGGGGGCTGACAACTGAGACCTGCCCGTTGGCAGCACTCCCAGGCTGGGAAAGAAATCCTTCTGTCACTGAGGGGGGCCTGGGAAGTGGGACACGGTATCTGCTACACACTGCCTCCATTTATTGAGTGTCTATTATGTACAAAGCGATTTGCTTACATTAAACCTGATTTTTATAAGTTCTCAAGGGAGATAGTTTCTCAGCATGCTAATTCGCAAGGACATGCAGTTAATGAAAGTCCAGCCAATGCTGGACTTCAGAACTCTCATTTTAAATGGGCCCCAGTCATGGAAAAATGTCTAAGGAGAGGCAGCCCATGGCTTCAAAAAGGAAGACAATTAGCAGCCAGTGGCTTTATTCATCCTTCTCAAGGTCAATGGCTCTTCTCTCATGTTCCATCTGGACCTGCCATCCCTGTTAACAGCCTATGATGCAGATCAGTCCCTGCTATTTCCCTAGGAAAGTCAGAATAACAACCACCATCCTCCATAGTGCTCTTTTTTTCTTTTCTTTTTTTTTTTTTTTTCTTTTGAGTCCTCTAAACCAGGTCAGCTGAAGAGGGACAATAAACTATATCACAGAGAGGAAAATTTCATCCAGCTAAAATTATGAGGGCCAAAAGCAAACAGAAAATGCTGAAATTGCAAGATAGGCAGAAATCATCTGGCCGGATAAATTGCTCAAAGCGAAGGTAAACGTTATTTGGAGACCTCTTGTATACATTTCCACATCTGTTTCTGACTGAGACACCAGCAAATATTTTGGGAACCAATGTCATTTTCCTCCTTGAAATGAAGCTCAAATGGTGAGATGTACACCTAAGATTTGTTAATGTTCTGTAATCTTTTAACTTGCCAAAATATTTCTTACATATTTACATACTTTAGCTAAGACAACAGGACTTGAAAATATATTTTAATCACATGAAGTGTCATGTTAATCTACGTAACAGAAAGCAATGGCTATTTGTGGGAAACCAGAAGTAATACAGGAGAGCTCCAAGCTTGAATCATGTGACTTTTATTACAGTCCAGATTGTTAATAATTAGATGTGCTATTGCAGGTAGATAGATTTTTTTTTCTTTATTTTACACTAGAGGCCCAGTGCACAAAAATTCGTGCACTTGGGGGGAGGGGGGTCCCTCAGCCCAGCCTGCACCCTCTAGCAGTCCAAGCCCTCAGGGGATGTCTGGCCTCCCTCTGAGGGAGGCGACTAGTGGGCTAATCACAGGACAGCGCCAGCCAGTGAGTGTCTGGCCCCAACCCCCATCACCCCACTGACCAAGGTCACTGCCACCCCCCCTTACTGTCCCCTCCCTCTGCCAGCTGGCACCTACCTTGGCTAGCCTCATGCTGCCCACTTGCCCCCTGCCACCTGCCCCCTGCCAACTGGTCATTCCACCATTCGGTCAATTTGCATATTAGGCTTTTATTATATAGGAGAGTCATCATTTTGCCAATTTATCTTATAATCATAAGTTTGCTTCATCCAATAAAATAATATATATTAAAATATGGTGACAATTATAAAGTTCTTAAAATATTTAATAGCCTGGCCAGTGTGGCTCCATGATTGAGTGTCAACCTATGAACCAGAAGGTCACACAGTTCAATTCCCTGTCAGTACACATGTCCGGAGTGTAGGCTCGATCTCCAGTAGGGGACATGCAGGAGGCAGCAATCAATGATTCTCTCTCATCATTGATGTTTCTATCTCTCTCTCCCTCTCCCTTCTTTTCTGAAACCAATAAAAACACATTTTTAAAAAATATTTAATAAATGTAGCCTCAGTGAACCTGCCAACTGCCTATTATTATCCGTTGCTTAGTAATTTATGAAACTGTCAGTATTCTGTCTTCACACCATCTGAAAGGGAACTGAGAGCGGTATTAAGAGCATGGGCTGTGGAACAGACTGTCTGCATCCAAGCAACACAAATCTGAGCAAGTTACTTGACTTCCTTGTACCTCAGTTTCCCTTGCTGTGAAATGGGGGAGCTGCCTCACAGAGTTGTTGTAAGCTTAGTAAACTAGATGTGTGAGAAAGTAAATTAAATATATGTAAAGAAAAATAGTTGGAAGTAGCTACCCTCTCACCCAGGTGAAAAGACCTTTGTCAGTCTGACAAAGGCAATTTCTCCCAAGACTTAGCAGTATTCACCACTATAGTCTGGGGAAGTGATAGGACTGCTAGTGGCAACGACAGTGACATCCAGTGGTGTCTATCAGCAGTGACTTGTTACATGCACCTGGCCATGCTTCTTGTGCTAAAAAAGATGCTCATTCTACTTCCTGTTCTTGACTTATAGATCTGCTTTGATTCTTCCAAGATTTCCAAGCCTAATTCTCCAGGCAGTTACTTATTTTGTAATCCACTGATTCTCTCCCATTCTATTCTAGTGGAGACAACATAATCAGTTTCTGTTGTTTACAATCACAATTGCTAAATGATAGAGTATTTATGAGCTATCAGAGTGCGGTGAAACAAGATCAGGATTGAAGTTAGCCAAAGCCGGGCCAGCTAGTTCAATTGGTCAGATCATCGTCCCAATACACCAAGGTTGCAGGTTCCATCTGCAGTCAGGGCACGTACAAGAAGCAACCAATGAATGCATAAATAAGTGGAACAACAAACTTATGTGTGTGTGTCTTTCCCCCTTCCTCTGTCTCTCTAAAAATCAATCAATTCTTAAAAAAAAATCGAATTAGTCAGGCATAATCTTACTTGCCCTATTTACTACCTCTGGGTAATATCAGATTATTTTATCTCTCTGTACCTTATTCTCCTTATTTATGAAATTGAATTTATATACTTAGCCTGCAGACTTGCTCCAGGGATTGAAATAATGCTAGGGCTAGCACCTAACAGAACTTTGGTAAACAGGGTTCAATAATGGTGATCAAATAGTGATATCCAAACTCCTTTTGATTATTTCTCTTTGCATGTGACCCTTCAATCACTGAAATACTCTTGAGGAATTCACTCTGAACTAAATTCTGGAACTTTATTTGATAACATACATTGTGGTACAGAATCTAAAGCTTTGCTAAGGGAAAAAAAAAAAGCTAAGTTATGCCTATTGTTTTACTTTTTGACACCTTAAGACACCTTGAACTCTCTAGATATGAATCACAACTTTAGATGGGGAGAAAATAATCAGCTTAATGATAGTCAACAAATGCCTTTTACTCTACCCCTGCTTTCCATGAGGAGAGATTTTTTTTTCTAAGTCTTTCTCCACCTACTTAATACCTCTGCCTTTCTTCCTCTTGCTTCCTACAGCAAACACATGTGCTCTCACAACACTGCTCCCACCACTCCCATTGTAAGAAGCTGTCCCAGCTCAGGATCACCCAGAATTAAGTAAGCAAATCTCCCAATATCTGGGACTTATATAGTAAGCCTATCTATCTCTTACACTAAGCTGAGTTCTCATGCTTAGTGTTATAAGTAGTATAGGTGATGTCTAGGACTCTATGACTTTCCTTCCTTTTATTTCTTAAACTGCTCATAGAAGAGAGATGTTACTTATTAGGGGGGCCCTCAGTAGCCTAGCACCTCAAAGGGGGCTGAAAGAGTTTCTGATTTGCTTATTCAATTGCCCTAACCAAGTCTGCTTCCACTGTAGGGGTTGTGTTTAGGAGAATCCAGAGATGCAGAGTTGCTTCTATGACAAGGTGAAGATGTCTTTGTCCAGTGCTAAGGGGAATATGGCTTGTGGGTGACTCTCTGTGGAAAATGTCACAGTGAACCTATAGAAAAACAACCAGGTCCAGCTGGTGTGGCTCAGTGGTTGAGCATCAACCTATGAATCAGGAGGTCATGGTCGATTCCCAGTTGGGGCAAATGCCCTGGTTGCAGGCTCAGTCCCCAGTGTGGTGCATGCAGGAGACAGCCAATTAATGATTCTCTCTCATCATTGATGTTTATATCTCTCCTTCTCTCTTTCTCTCTGAAATTATACATATATATATATATATATATATATATATATATATATATATATACTGAGTGGCCAGATTATTATTATCTCTGAACGCATAATAATCTGGCCACTCAGTGTATGTCCTATATAATAAAAAGCTAATATGCAAATTATCCCCTTGACCAAGAGTTCGGCCAGCGGCAGGCCAGCCAACCGCACATGTCCCCTCCCCCTGGCCAGGCTGGCTGGACTCCACCCATGCATGAATTCATGCACCGGGCCTCTAATATACATATACTGAGTGGCCAGATTATTATACTTTCAGAGATCATAATAATCTGGCCACTCAATGTGTGTGTGTGTGTGTGTGTGTGTGTGTGTGTGTGTGTGTGTATATTGCATTATTTAACAAGCACTGAACTTTTAATATTTTCAGACAGCATGCCATGAGAAAATAAAATTAAAGGAATTGAACTCTCTGCATACCTAGCATGTCACAATTCCTTAGCAAGAATGATGTCATTTGAGAGATGAGGAAACTGAGACTCAAAGGAGTGAAATAACCTGTGCAAAGACAAATATCAAGTAACCAGTGAAATGAGGATTAAAACATACAGATTTTATTCCAAAATCTGTTCTCTGTAATGATACATACATGGCTTTTACTAGTATAACTAAAGATTTTTTCATCTTAGTAGAAAAGGTAAGATTTACAGCTTCAGATATAGTATGTGTATAATTGTCCACCTCTACCACCTTCCCAAAAAAGACAACTTTTAAAAATGTAAATCAAAATAGTGATAGTGTGAAGTCCAAAGTCAAGGAATTCCTGTCATAGAGAAAAACAGGATAAAGCTAATCAGGGATTGTGTGAAGAAAATAAAGAAGAAAATTTTATGTCTACATCTATTTTTTTTCACACTTCCTTCTCAATAGATAGACCTTCCATTAACTTCAGCAGGCAGCTGCTTGAATTGTACCCATTATCTGTATAAATATATAATGTCCCAAGTGTGCAATTATGTTAGCCCACAGTGAAGAATGCCTTGGTTTAAAAATCCATGTGCTGGGATCCTGACTGATTCTGAAGTATTTGCATTTGAAAGGAAAGAGACTCTTCACAGAAACTGTCAGTAGCTCAATGCATCCTATTAGTGCACATTTCATACTAAAGAAAGAGCATAATGGCTGGAATTCTCTTTTTCTCCCCAGCCAGAGACATATACTTTCCCTATCACAGTTTGTTGAGTCTGGGGATAGTTGGCTTATTGCCAAACCCTTCAATGCAGAAAATACTTGCCATGCACATTTGGGTTTGCAATATAAATAAAAAGTCTACATATGAAACGTAATATGCACAGACCATTTATTATTCAATCGATACTATCATTCACAGAGCTAAATATACATGTTTATTATTTCATCACAATTGCATTTTCATCATTAAAAATATTCCACAATATTTTTCCTAAGTGCTTGACTAGACACAAAATGATTGTGCATTTCCTTGGGAAGTTAACAATTTAATGAAACTGCAAACTTTGTCAGTTCAGTGTATAACTAGATACAGAAGAGAAATGATTGGTTTAATTTTAAATTTGATTAATAAATATCAATCTACACTAATAAAAGAGTAAGATGCAAATTGACTGTACCTTTGTGATGTCCACCAGCCAATCAGGAGTATGCAAATTAACCCGACAAAGATGTTGGGTTAATTTGCATATGCAGGCACCTGGCAGCCGGGGGCGGGGCAGGATGCCTGTGTCATGGCCATAGTGACAATGCAGGCATTCCGCACTGCCCCAGCCAGTCCAGGCCTCTGGGCAATGTGGGAAGGCAAAAGGGCAGCTCTGGGCCTGAGTGAAGGCAGTGCCTGCAGCCAGGAGAAGGAAGGCCCATTCTTGCACAATTCTTTGTGCATCAAGCCTCTAGTTTTATATCATCTTAAAATTAACATTTCCATTGCAAAATACATTTTGAGTAAAAATGATAAAATATTAGTTTAAGAAGTAATTTATCCTCAACACCTCCTGAATTCTGCTAAGCAAAACTGAGTAGGTTATTCAAAATATTATGCTAACTACTATGCCCTAACAAAAATTCTAATAACGTTGGAAAGATAGGACACCCTTACAAGTGAAAATTAGTAAGTTAGTAAAGTTAACATTATATGATAGATATATTTTTTAATTTGCATCATAAGTGAACTAAGGAAATTCTGAGGAAGAATTGATCATAGGAGATTGGGTTGAACATAGAATATTGCACAGACTATGCAGGAGTTAAACCAGTCTTTGAAAACAAGTACTGAAGAGGAAAGTAAAATGTGCAATACCCAGACCCTGGAGGGAAGATCCCATTTGTGTCACAAAATATACCCAAGAACATTAAATAAAACAGGTCTTGCAGAGCAAAGGAAGTTGGTATCAAGAAGTAAAGCATATTAGGCTTTTATTATATAGGATATGCATAGCCCATGGACACAGACAATAGTGTGGTGAAGAACTGGGGCATGGAGTGGGTGTGGGCTAACAGAGGTCAATGGGGAATATAAGAGGACATCTGTAATACTTTCAACAATAAAGATAATTTTTTAAAAATTAGTGAGTTGAATGACATCTCTCTTTATGATGGTAGATTTATTACATTCTGCCTACCATCTGTTAATTTTTTCTTTATCCAACTGGCTCTGTTATTACATGCAAAAAAAAAACCATAAATTGCAAAAAAAAAAAAAATTCCTCGTATGAATTGAAAGATTTCATTCCAAAAAACTTGTTTTCCTCCTATCTCACTGCCTGTTCTTTCTGACTCCTTTAAAATATCATGCTCCTTCTAATATACATTAAATGATAAAATGTCTGAGTTTCATCTTAGGTCCTCTCTTATTTAACTGTACTTTCTCTGAGTGTTCCTGCCACTTTCATTATAAAAAATTAGCAATGGAGATTTATATTTCAATAATCTAAGAAGGAAGACATATTTTATTAGCATTGTCTAAAAAGGCCTGAAGAAGCCCTCTTCTCACTAAAGTACTTCTCCAGCTCCATGCTGTTCTCTTTCTCTCTTCCTTCAGCACTGGCCTTTCATTCTTCATGGTCACTAGGAACTCAGAACTCAGCTCAGGACTCAGAACTCAGCTCAGAATTGCCTTTACTTATTTTTTAAAGGGTTCGTGTATTTTAATGTTGTAGTTATTATATCTTTAAATGAGCAGCAGAATGCTTAAAGGACAAGGTGATTTTGAAAGAATTCTGTATTGCAGCTCTTTTGGGTGACTCTGCCAGCAGGGGACAGGTTGCAATCTATTCCAGTCTATGCGGTTGTAAATATCCATCCAACAACACAGAGCATGGCCCCATTGCTAGTACAGCATTACTATATTTCAAAGTTGCCTTTATTAACTGACTTGAATACATCCAATGCATTTTAATTTACTCTCCCTTATTCAATGAACAAATATTATTGAGAACCTACTATGTGTCCAAAACTAGTCTACATGTTGGAGTATATCTATCTGAAAATAAAAGAGACCAAACCTCTTTCCATATAGTTGGGTAATAGGACATAGGAAAATATAATAAAACAAATAGAAAAATACATAGTATTCAGAAAGCATTGATTGGGAAATGGAGCTCTTTGAAGCATTTACCACAGTTGCTATTTGAAATTTGTTTCTGTGTTTATTTAAATTAATGACACGTGGTTTATCTAATTTTTGCCCATAATTAATCCTCTATTTTCACGATGCCTATCACACCATACATGCTCATTAAAAATTTATATGTATACAATATTTATGAGACATTTTATGCTGCATCTGCAGACATCTCGGTACCATATCATTCTTTTCACTACACAACAAATATTAAAGTTAATTTTATGTCTCATGAACTATACACAGAATCATGAAGTTTGCGACCCATCGGGATGACATAATAAACAGATTAGTAAAAACAAACATGCATTCTCAGATCCATTATGATAATGTTATACCTTTTAACAGGAGCCATTACTTACCAGTTAGAGAACATGAGTATTGTGACTTTAAGCTTTCTGAATATTACATCACCTCTTAACGTGCTGTGCATTTAAAATGATTAGTCCACAGTCAAAGGCAGCACTCACTTTTCCTACCATTCAAACTAGGTCATTTTGCACTACAATATGGTATCCTTGACTAATGCATACTTAGATCATCATGTTTAACAAAAAACAAAGACAACAAAAAAGATTATTCTAGAATTAAAATTCCCATTGCACTAGCAAATTACCTCCCATAGTGAATAATGCAAGAATCTGTTAAAAAAATATTAATTCACATTGCTAAGTACAGGGGTATCTAAATAGTCCCAGCTTTTCCCTGCCCTTTTTTTTTTTTTTTTTGGTGGGTAGAGGAGGTTAGAACATATTCTAATCTTTACCAATTAGCCATTGAAAAGGGGATGAGTGGTGAAATGTATTTTAGGAGCTGGGTACCAATATATAATTAATTTTTTATCCTTCTCCATCTCTGATGTTCAGGATTGTTATTATCCTCAGACTGACTTTGGTTGCCCAGAGGTTTCCAGTGCATATTCTAGAATGTCTTTAAAATGAACCCACATGCATGACTATGGAGATAAATTGGATCTCAATAAAACTTGGTATTGGAGCAATAGGATTACCTTGAAATAGGGTGACCTGAGTACTAATCTCATATCTATATTTTTTATATATTTGTAATTAACAGACTTCCGCTTGTAGGGGTAAGACCTTCAGCTAATAGAGGCTGCCCACAGTTCCCTGCTATTTAGCCTTCTTCACAATAAGGAAATTTGGTTCTTCAAGGTCAACAGGCTAGCATCAGTTACTGCCTCAAATCTCTTTCAAGGGGCTTATCTGATTAGATAGATAAGGCCCACCCAGAATGACTTCCCAATTGGTAGGTTAATGTCAACATACTTGGGACTCTGATGACATTTGGAAAATCACTAACCTTTGTCCTATAATATAGCCTCATTCATCATAGTCACACATTCTGCCCACACTCAAGGAGAGGGGACGATACACACAGCCTGGCTCATTGGGGGGTCATGCTGGGATGTGTCTGACACAGTCAGGAGATCAGCTCTGTGACTCTCAGGCCATCACAACATCTCCTGGCCTCACTCCCCAGATTCCCACAGTGCTTGAGATTCCTGGGCCATTTTAGTACACACAGCTCCTGGTGCTTTCTTTCTCAACAGCCTGTGTCTGTGGGTCTTCGACAGTGGGTGGCCCATAACTGCCCACCACTCAGGCTGATAGAGAGAGCCCACTTTGCCTGCAGATACAGGGCTTCATGTCTCTCTCTCGAAGTCCTTACAGTTGGTCCATTTGGAGTAGAGATAGCTGATGATTGACAACTGTGAGGGAAAGGGGAGAGAATTACTCTAGCTATCTCTACCCCAAATGGACCAACTGTAAGGTGTGAGTGAGCTTTGCTGCAGTATTATCTGTGCAACTTGGCTTGATAGCCCACCCTTGCTTGGCTTTTTTCTCTTCTCCCTCTCACTCCCCTAACTCCCTACAAGCTGTTTCCTGGGAAATCCTCCTAATAAGCTTCCTTTCACTTTCATAAAAATACTCTTCTTAAGTTTGGTTCTGAAAAACTCAACCCAAACCATCAATACTGGAAGATCTTTTAAGGATCCTTCCAACTTTAAATTCAGTTATCCTTGTACTAATTTGTGCTCCGGGATTAGAGGCTGCTAATGAGTTATTTATGCTTGTATAATGGTATGCTGTAGACAAAGCCTCCATATGAAGGAAATTGGTGGCCATTTCAGGTATCCATAACAAGCAGGCCAAAACTGAAAACAAAACAAAACAGGAAAACACCATGAAAATTGGTTTGTGTTTTGTTTTTTGTTGTGGTTTTTTTTTTTTAATATATTTTTATTGATTTCAGAGAGGAAGGGGTAGGGAAAGAGAGATAGAACATCAATGAGGAAAGAGACTCACTGATCAGCTGCCTCCGGCATGCCCCCTACTGGGGATCGAGCCCGAAACCCAGGCATGTGCCTGTGACCAAAATTGAACCTAGGACCCTTCAGTCTGCAGGCCTTGATGCTCTATCCACTGAGCCAAACCAGCCAGGGCAAAGATTGGTTTCTTAAAAATATTTTACAGGACAGAGTTACCTTTACATTTCACTTTTAATTATTTGGTCCTAACTCACATCACCAGGCCTCTCTGACTGCAAGTGGATCAGAGAATGGTTGTTTGCGTATCATTAAAATGAGTGTCTGATGAATACTGAAGACAGTGTCATTTTGGGAATGAGGGATACGGAGAGTATAAAAGAAACAACAGAATCTTATTTCAGTTCCTCAGTGTTTGAACTCATAGCCTTTCTGAACTGGTCCAGCACTTCTTTGAAACTGCCTCCTAACTGGTCTTCCTATTTCCTCTCCTGAAAAATAGCACAGCATTTTCTACCTATTAGACAAGGTAAGCTGTATTAACCATCAATCACATGCCTCCTTGCTTAAAATCCCAGTGGCTTCTCATTGCAGTGAGAAAAAAAATCCATTTTTTAAAACAATGCTCTGCAAGCTTCCACACCACTGCCTACTGACCTCCACGCTAACCAGTTCAAGGCAGTGCACCCCAGCCATACTGACTCATTCCTTTCCTTCATTCCTACTTCAGAGCAATTACCTGCCCCATGTTCAGTCCACAGCTCTCCACATACCTGGTTCCCTCATATTGTATCTATTCCCATTTTAATTAGAATGTACTTCACACCATCCTGCTTTATCATCTTCAAAGTACATTTCACTGTACAAAATTATCTCCTTCATTCTGTATGCTTGTTTATTGGCCGTGACCCTTCTACCCACACATGTCCATGATTCTAAGAATAAGAATAGTGATCATAACAGTCTTGTCTATTGCTATAGCTACTGCCTTTTAACAATAACAAGGAATCTGTAAAGACTCAAAAACAATGAATGGATGAAGACACAAATGAATGAATCAATGGATGGAACTTATCCATCTCTTCTATTCTATTAGAGGAAATTGCACAATTTACATCTAAGTCCCTATCATGGGCTTCCTTTTGACTTGCAAACAGCTTGTATCATGATTTGCCCAGGTTAAATCAGGCAGATAAAATGTTCTTCCAAGAAATTGGCAAAGGTGAAAAAAAATCACATTACCAATATGCAGGAAGATTTGAAAAAATAAGTACTTTAAGTGAATAATTGAATAATACTTGCAATATGCATATTTAAAACATTTTTTAATAGTATGTCCTTCCTTTGACTCAGCAATTCAATGAATAGATATTTTACCAGAGAAAGTGGTATACGTATGTGTCAAATGCAAAATTTCAACATTAAACCTCTGGAGTAATGACTATCAAGACACTCAAAGAGACACTATTGGGTTGATAAAAAACTAGAAGCAAATATTTATTAAGATGGAAAATAAGTATTCCTAATATCATTGTTAAGTTAAAATTAATATTACATACAGTAGAGTATGTAATACTTCTTCAAGTGTTTATAAAATATACAGTGTTGGTGCATATGTACCCAACAAATAACCTGAAAAAATTCATAAAATACATTAAGGTGGCATCTCCAAATGGTAAAATTAAAGGTGTTTTTTTTTCCCAATATGTTTTTATTGGTTTCAGAGAAAAGAAGGGAGAGGGAGATAGAAGCATCAATGAGAGAGAAACAGCAATCAGCTGCCTCCTACGCACCCCATATTGAGGATAAACTAGCAACCGGAGCATGTGCCCTGACCTGGAATTGAACCAGTGACCTCCTGGTGCGTGGGACGATGCTCAACCAACTGAGCCACACCGGCCAGGCTGAGGTTAGTTTTGAAACTTTTTCCGTTTTTTTGACATATAGCTATACTTTATTGGTTTTCTAAAAACTAAAATATTTGTGTTTTTTAAATCTAGTCACAAATATTTTATCATTTCATCCTTTGTGTGCAGACCAAATAATGCCTCCTCTACCCACCATGTCCATGGCCTAGTCCTTAGAACTTGTGAAGATGTTACATTACGTGGGAAAAAGAACAGTGCTGATGATTATTCGGGATTATCTGGGAGGACATAATGTAATAACAAGGGTCCTTAAGGGAGGGAGGCAGGAGGGTGAGAAGCAAAGAAAGATGTGGTGACGAAAGCAGAGATGGAACTGATACTGGGCCACAAGCCAAGGAATATAGCAATTCCCGATGCTGGAAAAGGCGGGAAACTTTCTCTCCTAGAGCTTCCGGGAGGACACAGAGGCCTAGTGCCCATCTTAGAATTCTTTTTTTTTTAATATATTTTATTGATTTTTTACAGAGAGGAAGGGAGAGGAACAGAGAGTTAGAAACATCGATGAGAGAGAAACATCGATCAGCTGCCTCCTGCACACCCCCTACGGGGGATGTACCTGCAACCAAGGTACATGTCCTTGACTGGAATCGAACCTGGAACCCTTCAGTCCGCAGGCTGATGCTCTATCCACTGAGCCATACTGGTCAGGGCCATCTTAGACTTCTTATCTTCAGAACTGTGGGATGATACTTGAGTGTTATTTAAACTACTAAGTTTGTGATAATTTGTTAGTTTAATGCAGCAATAAAAAACTAATATGCCTTGCCATGTAAAAATTAAAACAAAGTAAGAGGATATTTAGCACCATAACCATACTCATAGAGATGCACAAAAGTAATAGTATTAAAATCACATTTTTCTTTGATGTTCAAACAAACAAACATTTTTGAGCTTGTTTCTTCAGGAACCCAATACTCATATATTTACACCAAGGTATTCTGGAAATAATATTGATGTACTCTGATTGCAAAAAAAAAAAACAACACAAAAACTGACACTATTCCAGCATATATGAACACTCCAGAATACCATTCACATCAGCAAAGTTTTTCCCTTCCAACCTTTTTCTTCAAGTTCGCCTAACTAGCTCATTTTAATCATTATTTTTAGCTCGAGTAAGAATGATAAGGGAAGTGAACAAGTGTAATTTACTCCCCAACCTGCCAGGTATAAAATGGGATTCATTACCTGCTTTTTAAAAAACACAAAGGTGTAAGTTTGTGATTTAGTAACATTTGTCTCCACCAAGATATGTAAATTTAATTGTAAGGACGTGGAAATATTTTTAGTCTACTTCAGCAGTGGGGCTGTTTAGAAGCATTCTCCTCCAAAGCCTATCATCATGGGAAGCTGAGAGAGTTTTTTCTTCCCACTAGCTTTGAGCTGCCAGCATGCAAAAACAGCAGGCCAACTTAGTGAAGTGTGTATTTTCATGTGATTTTTGTTGTGTTTTTTTTCGTTGGTTTTTTTTTTCTAAAAATCGTTCAACTGATTACAGTTTTATAGAATAAAAGAAATTTTACCTTCGGGTTGAAGTCAAACATTTTAAATTTGAGAGGATTAATTTTCATGTGACTAAAAGCGTTTTGTATAAAGTGCTGGTGAATCGTTAACTAGTTTTGGGTTGTTGCTTTCTCTTATTTCATCATCTGTGCTGTCATTCTGGATTCAAAGTGTGACAACCCATGGGAATGGTGTCCAACCCGGCTGACTCCCATATAAGTGCCTTGAATGACCAAAAGGCCAAAGACAGTCTTGAACCACATTATGAAATTGACAAATGTGTTTTGCTTCCTCCTTATATGCCCCTGAATCTTGCTATCTTCAAGCATCCCAGCAACTGAGAATAGAAAGAAGCAGCACTTAAAAAAATAAGAAGAAATAGCATCTCCCTGGGTATAAAGAGAAACACACAGAGAGAAGCACGCTGGAATGAAGGTATAGAAGTTTTGGGTCTAGGTCCAGAATCAGGCTGAGGCAGATAGGAATGTCTTTCCTCCAAGTTTCCCCATATAGGAGATAAACATTTCAACCATGAATATTACAGAAAAGTATACACAGACCAGGTTTCTACAGTCAGGAAGTCCATCTATACACTTTCATTTTTATGGTTATGTTGGTGCTTTTTTGTTGTTGTTGTTACTGGTAGTTTATCCCAGATTGCAGAAAAATTTTCTCTCAGCCTGTGTGGCTGAGTTAGTTGGAGTGCTGTCCCATACAGAGCGAGTATAGGAGGCACCCACTCTCTCCAATCTCTCCTCCCCTCTTCTTCTCCTTCTCCTTCTTCTTCTCCTCCTCCTCTGTCTCCTCTTCCTCCTCCTCCTCCTTCTTCTACTTCTTCTTCTTCTCTTTCTCGCAAATCACTGAAAACATGTCCTCATGTGAGGATTTAAAAAAATCAAATAAATTGCATACATGTGTCCTTCTATTTCTGGACTCTCAATTCAGATTTAATGACTTACTTGTCTATCTTTACACAAATACCACATTGGCTTGATTAATGTAGCTTTGTAAGTCTTAAAATCAGGTAGTATAAATCTTTAAATTTTATCATTTTTATCAAAAGTATTTAGACTATTCTAGGTCTTTACATTTCCATATATATTTCAGAATCAAGTTGTTTCACTTAAAAATATTTCTGGGACTTAGTTTTTTTTTTCGTCTATAGATCAAATTGAAGAAAATTGATATTTCAACTATATTGAGACATCTAGTCCATTCATTTAGGTCTTCAATTTCAGCAATAGTTTATGTTTTTATTGTGTGGAAGTTTTGTGGGTTTGTTTTGCTACTGTAAAATATACTGTTTATTTATGTCTTTTTTTTCAAATATTTGATTCTGTCATAAAAATGCAATTGAATTTTGTAGATTGACTTTATGCCCTATAGTCTTGCTAAGTTCACTTATTAGTTCTAGCAATTTAGTTCTTGTATTACAGTAGATTACATGGAATTTTCTGTGAGGACTCTCTTGTTGTCTACAAATAAGAGAGCCTTAATGTTCTTTTTTCTTTCTTTCCTTATTGTACTGGCTGGGTCCTCTGATCTGATGTTGGATAAATGTGGTAAGAATGAACATCTCTGCCTCTTTTTCTGATTTTAGAGAGAACTTACTCAACCCAGTGCCATTTAGTATAAGGTTCTGTAGATTTTTAGAGATGCTGCATTAGTTAACTTGGGCTCCCGGAGGCTGAAGGTCCAATATCACAGTGCCAGCAGGGTTAGCTCCTGGTAAAGCCTCTCTGCTTGGCTTATAGAAGGCCACCTTCTTACTGTGTCCTCATATGGCCTTTTCTCTATGAGCACGCAGAGATCTCTTTCTCTTCTTATAAGGACATAAGTCCTAACTGATGGGGTTTCACTCTTATGACCTCATTGAACCTAAATTACCCCCTAACAGCCTATCTCCAAATCCAAGTCATCCTAGGGTTGGGGTCTTCAACATGAGTCCTGAGGGCACAGTTAAGCCCTCAAATACCCCTTTAATACATTCAGAAAGATTCTATCAATTTCTGTTTAGCTGGGATATTTGATCATGAAACATTGTTGAATTTTGTCAAATAATTTTTCTACATTTATTGAGATGCAAATTATAGAGATCATAAATCATGTTACTTGATTTATGAATATTGAAAGAACTTTAAATTTCTGAGATAAATCCCCTTTGCTGATGATATATTCATTATTTTATATATCTTACTGAGTATTTTGCATCTCTATGATTGACGAATACTAATTTAAAATTTTCTTGTAATGTCAAGAAATATCTGGTTTTGTAATGCCGGACTTTGGTATCATTATTTGGGTTTTACAAAATAAGTTAGAAAAAGTTCCTTTTCCTAAATTTTCTGAAAGACTTTTTATGTGGTAGGTATTACTTGTTTTGTAAACTTTTGATAAAGTTTAAATGTGACATCATCTTGGCTTAGAGTTTTCTTTGTAAGAAAATTTTGTTAACAATTTCAATTAGATATGGTCTTATAGATTTTCTATTTCTCTTTAACCAGCTTTAATATTTTTCTATTTATCTTTAATCGGCTTTAATACAGGTAGATACTGCTAAAATCTCAGAAAAAGTACACTCACAGGAACATTGAAATTAATATATTTTAAAACAGTATTTCAGGAAAGAGATTATTTTTTTAATATTAGTGTGACTATGTTAGTAGTAAAGAGTAAGTTGGAATTAAAGAAAAATATTCAGAAGAAACCAAGATGGCGGCATAGGTAAACACCTAAACTGCTGCCTCGCACAACAATTTCAAAACTACAACTAAAAGACAAAACGTCTATCACCCAGAACCACGGGAAAGCTGGCTGAGTGGAAGTTCTACAATTAGAAGGAAAGAGGAAAGAGCATTGAGACGTGCACAAGCGCTGAAAAGCTGAGGTACGGAGGCGCGTGATCCGGGCTGGCAGCGGGTGTCTGGGTGCGCTGCTTCTTTCAACCTGAAGGGAGACAAGCTCCCGATTACTCAGAACTCCAGTTTCTGGGGAGACGCTGGGGACCCAAACTCCTATGGGGAGAAGCTGGACTGTCTGCCATCGGGTCAGAAAATGAGGGTGGCTTTCTTGCAGAGGTGTGCACAGCAATCGTTTACTGCACTGGGGGGCGGGACACGGGGACTTGGAAATGCAGAGATGCAGAGATGGCTGACTGGCAGCCATTGCTGTTTGCCACGCCCTAGCCTAGTGACTCCCTGAGACCCAGCCCCGCACAATCTACAAACCCACCTAAGCTCCGTGCAGCGGCTTTTGCATATAAATGGCCTGCTCTATCGCAGCTTAACCTAACAAACTGCAGCTCTGGTCAGACAGCTCCAAAACCTCCAAACCCAAGCAAGGAAGAGAAAACTGTAGTTCTCGCTATAGCTCCTGCTGGGTGGCCTCAGACAGTAGCTGACTTGCACCCCATTGGAGATCCAGAAGATAGTGTATCTAGTGGTCAGTGTGAGACAACACCAGATTTCAACTTCTCACATCCATAAGTGACACATTCAAGAGGCAGACTCAACACCAAAGCCCCACTGAAGCAAGTCCTGCCCCATAAGTGTGTCTTCAGCACAGCAGTTCTTCCATTATAGACACAGCGGGTCCTCACAGCCAGTTGAACTGGAGGTCAATTCCTCCCAGTGACACCAACAACAATCAAGACTTAACTACAACAAGGCTGTACACAGTCTACAAAGGGGTGCACCAAGAGTGTCCACCTCAGGAGGCCAACCCACTGGTCCATATAGGAAACCTAGTACACAAAGCCACCCTACCAACTCAGGGAAGCAGCAAAAATGCGGAGACAAAGAAACAGATCACAGACGAAAGAAATGGTGGAAAACAAATGCCTGGATATAGAGTTCAAAACCACGTTTATAAGGTTTTTCAAGAATTTCCTAGAAAAGGCTGACAAATTCATGAGACCCTCGAGGATATGAAAAAGGACCAACTAGAAATTAAGCATACACTGACTGAAATAAAAAATATTTCACAGACCCAACAGCAAACTAGGGGAACACAAGAATCAAGTCAAAGATCTGAAATACAAAGAAGCAAAAAACACTCCACTGGGAAAGAAAAAAGAAAAAATAATCCAAAACTTTGAAGATAGTGTAAGAAGCCTCTGGGATAACTTCAAGCATACCAACATTAGAATTATGAGGGTGCCAGAAGAAGAGAGAGAGCAAGATACTGAAAACCTATTTGAAGAAATAATGACTGAAAACTTCCCCCACCTGGTGAAAGAAAGAGACTTGCAAGTCCAGGAAGCACACAGAACCACAAACAAAAGGAATCCAAAGAGGACCACATCAAGACACATCATAATTAAAATGCAAAGGGCAAAAGACAAAGAGAAAATATTAAAAGCAGCAAGAGAAAAAACAGTTAATTACCTACAAGGGAGCACCCATACGATTGTCAGCTGATTTCTCTACAGAAACTATGCAGGCCAGACGGCAGTGGCAAGAAATATTCAAAGTGATGAATAGCAAGAACCTACAACCAAGATTACTCTACCCAGCAAAGTTATCATTCAGAACTGAAGGTCAGATAAAGAGCTTCACAGACAAGAAAAAGCTAAAGGAGTTCATCACCACCAAACCAGTATTATATGAAATGCTGAAAGGTATTCTTTAAGAAGAGGAAGAAGAAAAAAGTAAAGATAAAAATTATGAACAACAAATACATATCTATCAACAAGTGAACCTAAAAATCAAGTGAATTAAAAACCTGAGGAACAGAATAAACTGGTGAATATAATAGAATCAGGGGCATAGAATGGGAGTGGATTGATAATTCTCAGGGGGAAAGGGGTGTGGGGTCTAGGTGAAGAGACTGGAAAAAATATTGTACACCTATGGATGAGGCCAGTGAGGGGGAGGTAAGGGCAGAGGGTGGGGTGGGAAATGGGTGGAGGGGAGTTATGGGGGGAAAAAGGAGAAACAATTGTAATAATCTGAACAATAAAGATTTATTAAATTAAAAAACATATTCATACAGATTAAGAGGTTTAAATCACTAGAAAAATATATAACAATTTTAAAAGTTTATAAAACTAACAAAACATCAAAATATATAAAGCAGATGTTCTCAGAACTGCAAGGAGAAATTAACACATTTATCATTGTAGATTTTTGACACATCTCTCTCAAAGTTAATACACTTAACCTAGTAAACATGTAGGAAATTTGTTTCCAAAAACATAACAGAAAATGAGCTTCAGAATACTTTGTATATATTCTCCAAAGACTTGCTTTTATATTCAGATCCTAAAATTATGAAATGTAGTTCTACTGTACATTTGTCATAATATGTAGCTTACCAGCAGTCATTATTTTATGTTTTCTACTTCTTCTGAAGCAATAAAAACACCACTGCTAAGAACTGCATGTAAATTTAACAGCATATTTATAAGTATAAATGGAACATTAATGTAGAGAAAGAGTGCCCAGACATTAAAACTTCATAGTTCATCTAAATTTTGATGAAGTTGTTATCATCAAAAAATATTTTCTTAAAAATCAAATAAAACTCTAATGGAGCTCAACAGCAGCATGTAAAAACAAATCTGGAACAGAATATATGCCCTAGCACTAGAGTTACTCAAATTTAGTTAAGAAAGGAACAATTTTACTCTATAGTAACACTGAGTATGTTTGGAGAGAAAATTTACAAAGCACTCCAAGGCAGTGCATTCCAGCAAGAGACAGTATGTTCCCTTAGTTTTTAAACAGCTTCCAAAAATGTTACAGAGATACTGCTTTATATTGATGAAATGTCTTCTCTACTGTATCCATAGAAGAAGCTTCTAGTAGTGCCCTACCTGATGTACAGAACAGCAATATTTATTGGTAGTTAAAATATGTTCCTGGGATTAACTTCACAACCTTAATGGAGCAATCATTTAGAGGCTGCTGAAACCTGAAAAATAGCTCATAGTTTAAACCAGATGAAAGCAACGACTGATGCTGAGATCTGCTAGAAAATTCCCCAAGTCATTACTGTTTGCACATCTTGAAGGATTGTTGCCAATATCTGTTGTAAGGGAGATGCAAAAATATATACTGTAGTATTAGCTTCATTTTTTTTATGTCTGCTCATTGAACAAATGTTTGTAATACAGGATTAATCCTTCTTGAGAAGAGTACATTAGCTTAGGGCTTGAGATTTAATTAATCAAAAATAGTATAGCAAAATCTTTATGATTTGGAAATGTTATTCATTAACATTAGTCCCTATCCATATAGATAGCATAGGACCCTGTAAGAGTTTATGTCTGGGCATTATTGTAGCAGCTTCACTTACCCATCAATTTCTTTCGAATGTCCAAGCCTTAGAGTGCAAAAATGATTTAATTACTCTTCCACTTGGAAAATGATTTAATTATGAAACAGGAAGCCAGAGATAGGGCTTCCACTTTACTACCTGGAGAACCTGAAGATAAAAACCCTCTTCCACTTTTTGCTTTGAGGATCAGACAATGTCACATGACCACCCTTCATTGGGAAGAAGGTAGGGGAATTATTTTCTTTAAAGCTGTGCTCATCTTATACCAAATAATGATTAGTTCTTGTCAATAAAAAAGAGAAAATGACTATAGAGTAGGCAACTAGAGTTTATATCATTATCAAACTTTATTAGTATTTGATGTATTATTTTCATATTTCACAACAAAAGTTCCAAAGGGGAAAAAAAAAGTCACTTATCCTTCAACTTGGAAAAATTTTGGAAAAGCTGAAGAGACTTATCAGCAAGACGTAAGGGGAGGGTGAGTCTACCTTAAAATGCTTAGAGCATCAGTCCCTAACGGGCTGCTTCTTTTCAAGGAGCCACACAATTTGCAAGAGCAGTTTTGAATCCCTATGTACATGACATATCAAGGACTTGAAGGAACTCCATGAAACAGGTGGTGGCTTTCTCTGAATTTTTATAAAAAGGATATTCAATTTTATCATTAAGCCATTACAACATAAAATGTAAACATACCTCTTTAGACTACATCGGGATTCTTTGTGAAGAGGTAGGGCTTTCTTTATATTCAAATCCTCTGGGGTGTATTTATTTACTTACTTTGTTTATTGTTGTTACATGGCTTTTGATTTTATGTTGCTTTCTGACTTTTTAAAATAAAATTAAACAGCCAATTTGAAGCATCCTGTGTCCCCTTTTCTGAGTTCTTCCTTCCTCCCTATTTATAGTCACAAACATAAATTTGGAATAATTCTAATGGTAAACTTCTGTGACTGTTTCTGAGAAACCCCAGCTTCTGAACAAGTTTCCAGTTTGTTATATCTTCACTAGAGGCCCGGTACACGAATTCCTGCATGGGTGGGGTCCCTCGGGGTGGCCTGTGGGAATCGGGACCCAGCTCACACCCCCAGCCCCACAGCCCTGCCTGGCACCCCACCTTGGCCTGGCACCACCCCCTCACCTGCTCCACCATTCTGCCTATGAGGCGATTGATTGGGGCCTATGGAGCAATTAATCGGGGCCAGGCCCACCCCCCACCAGCTCCCTCAGTACCTGGGAGCCAGGCGGCAGCCCACCCCCCACCACCACAGCTGGCTGCTGTCTGCAGGGTGATAGGGGCCCTGCTCACACCCTCCTTAGCCTGGCACCGCCCGCTCACCTGCTCCACTATCCCACTGCAGCCCACTGGCATATTAGGCTTTTATTATATGGGATTACTCATCTATGGTTAGAAGTTAAAACTCACTTGCCCCACCTTCGTCTGTCAGAAGCTATCAAGTGAGACGGGTTTGGGAGCATGGTGAAAGAGTGCTGCAGGGAATCCATTCTGAAAAGGGTGCTTAACAAGAGCCGGCTTTCAGTGTAGGAGAGATTCCAGAAAGAGCATCTAATTCTCATCTTGGGCAAGTCAGGAAGAGTGGATTTTCCTAGTAGTGGTGGCAGAGGGCTCTTGGCCACATTGTCCTAGTTGATAATCTAGATTCTAGTCCCAGTAACCAAGTCTGAACACCTAGAGCTTTTAAATACTCAATGAATTGGCCAAGTAGGGTGTTTTTTCGTTAAACAGGTAAAATCAGGTCTAATCTCAGGCTAATTGGTACAGATGGTCTCCCTATACAAAAAGCACTTATGAATAAAGTGGAACCAAAGTAAAAGAGCAAAACAGATTTTTGGAAGTCATTGTTATAATTATGATAAAGATTAAGAATAGCTCTAAAAATTTACAAAATAAAAATCATCAGCAACTAAACAGACTGGAAACAGAGCAGTAGAAGAAACAAAAAAGTGAGCATGACTGTGGAACAAAGGGAGGGTAATGGGGAATTTATAGGCATATATGCATAGCCCATGGACCAGACAATAGTTTGGTGAAGGCCTTGGGGGCGACGGGGCTGGTGCAAGATGGAGGGGGTCAATAGGGGAAAGGGGGGTGGGGCATCTGTAATACTTTGAACAATAAAGATAAATTTTAAAATAAATAAATAAATAAAATGTGGATGGGTCTTGCCAATTGTCTTCCCAAAACGTTCCCAAAAAATGGCAACAGGTAAACACAAATACACCCACCAAAAGAACAAATTCATTACTAAATGAAGCCCTTGGAACTGCCTCCTTTTTAAAAAACAATTTCATTTGGATACTGGAGACACAAATGGGAACATGCCCAGAAATTTTATTTGATTATCTGGAAAACAATTCATGTAAATAATAATTGTTATTAATTTTTTAAATCATTGTTCACTCCAGCTTTACAGACTCTCTTATAGCCTTAAGTATGAGGGGGGGAAAAAGAAGCAATTTAATATGAGATGTGCTGAGAATATATCTCCTCAAATAACAAAAGTCTTGAGAACAGAGCTTACACTCACTCACATCCCTCATTAATTAGACATGATCATGGAAAGAAATTTTGTAAATGGTCTCCTTAAAATGAAAAAATACAAAAACTGTTGTCAAAAGTGCCCGTAAAACAATGACTGTGTGCTTTACTGAGGGTGCATTTGGGACTTTTATCTGCCCTTTTCTTTTGTTCTTTTTTCTTCTCAGGAGAGCAACAAGTCTGGTCACTGCTCATTTGGACTGAATTCAATTCATCCGTCTACACGCCAAGATTCAATTTAGAAGCTGGATCCTTCACTGCCTAAAATATTAAGTCCTTTAAAATATTAAATGACTTAGAAACCATTGGTTTTGTGTGTTACAAGAGGCAGAGCTCAGGGAGCTGAGCAAGGAAGGGAAGACAAAAGCCGCAAGATAACAGCTCTTTAAGGTGTGTAACCTCACCCTCCCCATGCGACAAAAAGTGTCAAGTGGAGGAAATAGGAGCTGCTCTTCCGCACGGCTTTACAAGAGCTGACAAATATTTCTCACTGCCATTCTCCTTTCAAATAATAAATGTTCACCTTGTGATCCACGATGAGTATTTGGGGAATTAGATGTCCAAAGAAAACATCTATATGACAGGGTGACATTTTAGTGCGTACAAGTGATTCAGAAGTATTGAACAGAACCCTTCACATTAAGCACTGCAGTAGGATTTGGATATTTTTCATCTTGAATTGAGGTGTGGGGAGAAAAAAAATTCATAACTTAACAAGTGAAAGAGCAGCCAGGCTGTCAGGAGGAGTATTGGAAGGCTGGGCTAATACCTGAAATCAATAGCAGATAAAAGCAGGTATCGATTTTTAAAACCTCCAGGTAACTTGAGATTGACACTGGTAATATCTAAACTCAGGATACTGCCAAAGCACAAGATTGCTTTCATCCATGCTAAAGCAAGAATGAAACACCCAATGTACTCTTCTCTCAGCTGTTGACTGTGGCAGAGACCTTGTGTCTTAAGTGCCCTTTCTATAATCACTGACCCATCTAGAGTTAGATGGTCCCCGAGAAATGCCGTACACGCATGCAATCCTTCTGTTGTAACTGTCAACTTTGTGCCCTGCCTGAGAGGGGATTAACTCAGTCCAACCCTTGTATTGAACAAGTGTTTGAATTTCGTACAAACCTTTTTCTTCTACTCATGTCAAAGGGTACAATTAGTGAAATGACATCCTTGATTGTGTGTCTCGCATTATTTTGTCATAAATCCCCTTTGGACATTACACCTACGCCATGCTGGTGTCTCAGTTTCTTACAATCACTATTCTTCCCAATTTAGGGCCATCATACATGTTTCCTTAGCTTAGAATATTCTTCCTTTCTTTCAGCCACCATCCCCAATCCCAAACCTCATTCACCTGGCTGATATCTAATTAGCATTCAGGTTTTTACATAAAAGTAACCTAGCTCCTTCCTTCTATATTCTCATAGCATCCTGTATTTTTTTAATACCACTTGCAATAATTTCAGTTAATGTTTTGTACGTAATTCTTTGTTTAAAGTGTGGCTTTAGTGACACTTTAATATCTTTAATATACAGAATTGTTTATCACCATCTTATGTCTCTAACTAGTGCCAGGGTAATAGTAGGTATGCAACAAAACTCCTCGAGAGAACCAGCGATGTGAGAAGCACTTCCCTTCATGTATGAATACATGTCTGCAGAAAGATGCCTGAGTGCTGTCGACAACACGGACAATGACAACGTTGTTCATTGGTATGTTGGCACATTCAAGAAATAAGGAGAGAAACTTTGAACCAATTTGCAGTTCAATAATGTTCAGGCCTGCTAAGTTTCTTGTTATCGAGGCTGACATTGGGTGAAAAGATTATTAACTAAAGCTCTTTACTTAAAATTGGCTAAAGACTCGAACAGCAAACTAAGGATAAAACTTCAGTTTTAGCTCTACCACTCAGAAGTTTTAAGGTTTAGAAGAAATTATATAACTTCTGCTAACCTTAAGATTTTCATGAGCAAATTGGAGAAATCTTCTCCACAAACCAGTTTCTTTGGAGGTCAAGCACTGTGAAGGTCACGAATGCCAGACACAATACAAAGGTGAATAATTATTATCATGACTGGATTGACATATAATGAATATATAACTAGAAGAAAAATAGATCTACTTTAACTTATTTATAGTTTCACAAGTACACACAGACATACCTCTTGCATGCAATGTAAAAATGTTTTAGATTAAATGTAGTTGTAATTTTTATATTTTTGCTTCTTACAAACTCATACTCTTGTTCTAAACCTGCAAAGTAGTTAAGAATATTAATGTGGCATCCTGAAATGAAGCCAGACTCAGATTAATACTTGTCTCTTCAGCAAGTATTTATGACTAAATAGCAGTATAAATTTTACATATATTTAAAGTTTTCCAGCATAATAAATATATATGCAAACATGAACCAGATATACTGCTTTAATCAAGTCAATTGAAGGTAAAGTAAGCTGTGGCTGATTGAGATAGAAATTTCTGTCAAAGGTCTTACTAGTGTCATTTTGCAAAATTTTAAAGTTTATTAATGCTATAAAAATGCACTTGTTTTTTGAAGTGAAACGTGTTGCTGGCTGAAAAAAACATGTCAACTGCTTTTTATTGGCTCATTAGCTGAATAGAAAATAATGTGAATATCTTATATTAGGCTAAAGAAAGCAATATATTTTGCCAAATCAAATTGGAATAATTAAAAATTAACATTCATCTTATATTTTATTTTATTTTTCATACTTTATAATTAATTTTTTCTCATTCTAAAAATTGAAGATACAGATGTTTCTATTTAAAAGTGTACATAGTTGATTTTTTAATAAATAAAAATTAATATTTTTCTTCCTATGAACATTACACAAGTCACCTTCCTTCTTTCCCTAGGAGTGATCACAAGTCAACTTTTAAAATTGTTTCTCTCTGTTAATAACTTTCTGTGTACCTAAACAAAATTCCGATTAAAAAACATTATATGTTTTGACATTGACCTCTGGATTTAAATCTTTCAGAACTGTTTCTTAATCATTTTTTGACTACAGAGTAACTAGATGTCATGATATCTTCCATAAGACTAATTCACCTGTTGCATAGTGGGATACAGTATGTAGGCTGTACATAGCAATCAAATATTTCCAGATGCAGTAGTGCTTATGTTTAGTGGTATGATATATAATTAGAAAATAATAGAATATTTAAATTAGCTGCAGGCTGCCCATTTATGTGGACAAATTTCCCTAGAGGAAGAAAGCAACAAATATATAGGGATCAGTAATTCTGAGATGGTTTATCAAATATGATAAGTTAATGTTTGATTTCTTCTTTTATGGGGGTGTATGGACTGTGGATCAATAGACAAAGATATTTAACACATGACACTTTACCAACCACACAATCTTATTTTAAACAAAATCCTTAACCAAAGAATAAATTCTGTAGGGATAAGTAAATTATATCTCAATGTTCCCAAACTTGAGAGCCCAATGACTACATATATATACGTGATTCAAGTTCCTGACCCTTTTGCTCTGGAAAATATAAAAGAAGCCCCAAAGAGTTGTTTTTGTTTTTGTTTTTGTTTTTGTTTTTGTTTTTTATGTGGGATACTAAAGATGAATATTTATCTTACTAGAAATGAAAATCTGTATTATGTACTGGGTGAGATAGGTGGGAATGGGTGGATAAGGGGAGCCCTCTCTAAACAGGTGATATTTGAACTGTGACTTGGAGCATAAGCATAAGTCAGGCTTTACATATTTTTTGCACCCTATATAATTTTTAAACTGCATTCATAAAAAATTAAAGCTCTTGATATGTGTGCCTTGGGTTAACATTCTAGCAACTATCCTCAACTTTTGGCTCTCTTGAGAAGAAAATGCCATTGATCTGAGTGTACAACCTCAGTGCTCCTCTGTCATTCCATGCAGGCGTATAGGGTTACAGGTGTGAATAATTAAGATTGATGAAGGATTTTTTAATCATAGCATAATGCATCTTTAGTAAGTAGTTCTGTTATCAGACGAAGTGGGGCATCTGCTTCCCACTGGGAACTACAGGGTTTGGAGTTCTTATGCTATCCCAAGAAAAGGAATTTTCTGAGACTCACATGGGAGAAAGAGAGATTTCTATTTTCATGGAATTACATCCCTGGGTTTCCACAGTTAAGTCCAGTCATAGAAAAAGTGTTTCTGGGGTTTCAGTAAAGCAAAAATCAAAGCCAGTGTCCAGAATCTCCTTTCCATGTTGGAGCTAAGTTCAGTTCAGCATCAGGCTAGTTGCAGTCCACTAGGCCATTGTGGCCGTGAGCCCTGTGGGAAATGCAGGGAAGCAGAGGCAAAAGAACTCCACAAGCCCAGAGTCACACGAGTCCCCAGAGAGCCAAGAAAGCAAACTTCTTTGTTCAGGGAATTATATGTCCCAAATTTCCTCACACTTGCAGTGGCCATGCCTATGCTGGCCAATGACCTCTGTTCCAAGGTGTGACTGACAGAAAACACCTTCCCTAATCATCCCAACTTCACTGGGTATGCATCTGTTTTCTCTTGTCCAGTCCTCTTCCCCCAATGTTTGGCTGGGGACATGCCTGTAATGTCTGGCCTTCCCTTTGCTCCTTTTCTATTATTAATAACTAGAGGCTTGGTGCACGAATTTGTGCACAGGTGGGGTCCAGCTGGCTGGGGGGAGGGGACACGGATGGTTGGCCAGCTGGCTCTGCCCCCAACCAGTATTCCTTAAGCAAATAGTTTTCAGATTTACAATGGCTGAACAGCTCAGCACCCTGGCTAAGCTATAATTTTTTCTTTACCTTTTTAAAATATATTTTTATTGATTTCAGAGAGAAAGGAAGGAAAGAGAGATAGAAACATCAATGATGAGAGAGAATCACTGATTGGCTGCCTCCTGCATGTCCCCTACTGGTATCCAAGCCCACAACCCGGGCATGTGCCCTGACTGGGAATCGAACCATGACCTCTGGGTTCATAGGTCAATGCTCAACCATGTGGGCTGAACTCATCTTTATTTTTGAAAGCTATAATAAACATATGAAATCTTGTAAAAGTGATTTATTAAAAATCTGGATGCTTCAGAGTATGGATTGTTGAAATTAAATCATAGTGAACATATAGTGTCTCCAATCTTTCCTATTACATCTGGTCTGACTGCTAAGAAACTCCATATGATTTTCATTGTATTTAGATATATGGCATTCTATCACAGTGATGCTAGGTTTTTCTTTCCCATCCAAGAATTTGAAGTCATGTAGACACAACCTAAAAGAAATTTTGTTAGTAGAATGTAAAACTGAATTGGAGCCCAAATTCATACGCAGTATTATTATAACCATTTAAAGGAAGTAAAATTATTTATTTCAGAAGGTAATGGCATACTAACATATGGAAAAGAAAATTATTTCAGAAATCCAGCTTCAAGTAATAGAGCACACATACGAAAGTAACCAAGTAAACAAGACAGAGTTACTGAATCCTCTTTAAGGTGAATGTCACAATGATTTCTGGGCCACCTGCATGGGCAGCTTATTGTGGAGAAAGCTCGAGACCTATTATACAGAGCAGCACATTGTCATTTCTGTGAGTCCAACCCAAGCCCTGAGGAAATCGGTGCATTCAGTACATTCCTCTGCGAAATATTAAATTACTTAGTTCTGAAGTGCCAGTCTTGAGTCACAGAGCTATTTCCTAGAAGCATTTCTCAATGTGTTGCAGACTGCTTTAAAAAAGTCAATGACAATAGAAAAAAATAAGGTTATCAGTGGTAGTTTTAACTCTAGACTAACAAATTCAGGCCTGGCAGAGCAGCCGTCTCGCATAAATAGGTAACACTCAGCAACACAGAGAGAGCATACGTGTATAAGAAAAGAAACGTCCTGCCTGTAATTTTGAGTGTTTATAAAAGTGGAAATGTCAGGGAATGGAGAAAGTAGAATTTCAGTCTACACAGACTTGGTGTTGACTCTGAGCTCCACCATTGTACAAGTTATTTGAGACTAATCAAGTTACTCAATCTCGCAGACCCCAGTTATATTATTTATAGACGCCTATAACATAGGTAAGTATCAAACTGAATTATGTGAAAGAATCCTTAGGCACCTAGAAATACACTATCATCGTCCTAGCTGGTTTGGTTCAGTGGATAGAGCGTCGGCGTGTGGATGGAAGGGTCCTGGGTTGGATTCTGGTCAAGGGCACTTACCAGTCAAGGGCAAGTATCTGGGTTGCAGGCTCCTCCCTGGCCCAGGCCCTGGTCGGGGTGTGTGCAGAAGGCAACCAATCAAAATGTTTCTCTCACATCAATAATTCTCTCTGTCCCTCTCTCTTCCACTCTCTCTAAAAATCAATGGAAAAATATATCCTCGGGTAAGGAATAAAAAAACCCACTATCATCAACAGTGATGGTGAATATTATGATAATTTGATTAGGCCACAATGGGAGAATTGTTGAACGCAATTACTGATCTAAAAAGTGATTGAATCTCTGACTTGTTCTACATCTTAAAGTGTTTTAATTAAGGATATATAAAGTCACAAATAGATCAGTAAGTACTAATAAATAGTTGATTAGTCAATTAGTCAATTACCACAATTAATCATTATCATAATTAATAAGGATCATGTACATGAACTTTGTATGTTGTATAAAAACCTAATAACCTTGTGAACAAATTGAAAGGGTCATCTTTATAATGCTGGAAATTATCTCTTAATTAAAGTTATTTTCTAAATATAACAATGTCAACTCTTAGACTATATTCATGGGTTTGGAATCCAAATATTTCATGTTTCCTTATTTGTAGATATATCAGAAAACACAGTCAAACTTAGTATTCAGGATAAATAATAATTCTACACCCGGAGGTTTATTTGGCAACATTATGAAGTTGAGATTTGTCCTAGGAAACACTGCTTCTCATTCATGTTTGCATGACTTCTGCAGTAAGTCATCCATGGATGATTGCCCATGGAAAAATGATGAAATGAATGAACATGTGGATGAATGAAAATCAGTACAAGTATGTAATAGAAAGCAGATTGGGAAAAGCTAATGGGATTAACCATTGTCCCAAAGAAAAACATTAGACCATGGTTCATGAGTAAATTAATGCTTTCATGGAACAAATAAATCTATATATATAAAAGCCTAAGCGACCATTTGACTGTTTGTTATCTGTGACTGCACTGACCACCAGGGGGCAGATGCACAATGCACAGGCATGGAAACATGGAACAGACTGATGAATGTCAGAGGGAAGGGGACAAGGGGGAGGGTGGGAAGAGATTAACTAAAGATCTTATATGCATATTAGAGACTGGTGCATGGATTCGTGCACCAGTGGGGTCCCTCAGCCTGGCCTGGGGGGTATGGGCCAAAACCAGCAGTCCGACATCCCCTGAGGGGTCCCAGATTGCAAGAGGGTGCAGGCCAGGTCAAGGGACCTCACCGGTGCACGAATCCGTGCACTGGGCCTCTAGGAGTTAAATAGGCAGTTACTCTCTGTAGGTAATGCTTATTTTGTTTGTTCTTCTGATATCAGGACTTTCAGTAACATTTCCACTTACAAATCTCTCAAATCTTCATTGTTCTGTTTTGAGATTTGTTCTTTAAACTTTTCCCATACGTCAAATACCATTCTCTTTCCTCTCTCACCAATCCAAGGGAATTCATCCTTGGTTCTGGGCTTAACAGTCTAACTACTCAGATGAATTACTTTAAACTGTGGTGTATTTGAAATATCCAAAAACCCCTGAGGCTAAAATGTACCTAATAGGCATTTAATAAAGCATTTACTGTGTTGTTAAAGTAGTGCATACCAGAAACAGGCATTTTCATTTCTTAAATTCTAATTATAGATGAGTTCTTTATAAATTGATTTTACTACAATGTTCCATTGATTCAAAGCCAGGTCAATGAAGAAAGCAGTGTCAATTAGGTTTTAAGAAACTGTGTTCCCAATGTCATCATATGTATACTCAAGGCAAATGTTGGTGTGGCTGTAAAAGGTTAACACACACAAACAGACACACACACACACACACACACTGATACACACATAATCCTCAAAAAAATAAAGTAGGCAAAATTTCATAAACTCATCAATGGCATAGACCTTATCTCAGATGAAAGTAAAAGTTACTAAACAATTATGAAACGTGCAGAAAATTCAGATTCAGTAATTAATATTCTGATCATTCAAATATATGCTTTAATGCAGAGCTTTTTTAAAAAAATAGGTTGAGAAAAAATAATTCAATCTCTCTATTGTTGATTTTTTTTTTGGTAGAGATCTTATCAAAGGACATTAAAATCCTCAAGGATGACATTCTTCTTTCTTCTTAAAAATCCTTCAAAGTATTGCTTTATGTTAGATTTTCTAGTACTTTTAGCTTTCAAATAAAACATTCTGAAGATCTCTCTCTGACAGCAGAGCTGGAAAGCAGTCATCCCATAGTTAATGAGCCTTGATTCTCTACTTAGCTGCATTTTCTCTTTGAATTAGTTAACACAAATTTTTAAAGTAAATGTATATTTAAATTGACTTTGAAAGTATATATAATTTATAAATATCCTTTCGATAAACATAATTTTGATGTACTGTATTATGTTCTAAATTTGACTTCATGGACTCTTGGTGAACTTTAAGATATCCTGATTACTTCTGGTGTTTTTCTTTCAATTGACACAACGCATTACATGTTATAAGGAGAGGTATCCTATGGTAATAGTAATCCCAGTGTAATGGATTTTTCCACATAAGATATTTCTATTTAACCTTCAAAAGAAGTATACCAACAGTAAGTATTTGACTTCTGATCAAGCATCCTTTATTAGAATGCTAAGGCTTGCAAGTTCTCTAATCAACAAACTAATCTAAGTAAGTAACAGACTAGCCCAGTGGTTGGCAAACTGCGGCTCGCGAGCCACATGCGGCTCTTTGGCCCCTTGAGTGTGGCTCTTCCACAAAATACTACGGCCTGGGCAAGTCTATTTTGAAGAAGTGGCGTTAGAAGAAGTTTAAAAAATTTGGCTCTCAAAAGAAATTTCAATCGCTGTACTGTTGATATTTGGCTCTGTTGACTAACGAGTTTGCAGACCATTGCTAGCCCATTCCTGACTAAAGGGCCTGCTATCTTCTGGGTTGATCAGCAATGCAACAGAATATGAAATACTGAACTCAGTTCACCCGGTACTCCTGGAACTGCCATCAGAATGTCTATTGATATCTAGCATGTCGTGTTTTGAAATACATATTAGTGATTGTCCTGAAATGTCCTAGTAATTTTTGAACATTCACTTCACTCCTTCCAATTGAAAAGGATTAACTAACTAGCTTAAGATGGGGGTCGGGGTGGTCCAGGAAGGATGGAGGCATCTCTGGCCTGAACCGTGAAAGCAGCCATAAGTTAGATCTAAAGCAGCCCTGACCTAAGGGGTGATAAAACATATACATGGAGAGGGATGTATAAATGGGTGCTTGGAGATGCCAAAATGCTTATCTTACTTGTAGAGAGGATAAAGGAATGTTGCAAGATAAGGGGAGAGCAGGGGGGCACCACGTGGGCTTTGAGCTTGGAAACTAATACCATGTCACAGAATGACCAACGAGGAAAGCACAGAGGTCCTAAATCAAGGAAAGGTCCAATTAGAAAGAGGCAGGTTCAGACAAAGAACGGCAGCATATATAAACGGGAGACAAAGGGACAGGAGACACATTTTTTAAGATTGATTTTCCCATTAGAGAGAGAGAGTGTAGGCTTTTCCCATTTGGGGCCCCTCATGGAGTTTGTATCTGCTTCCAATAAACTTCTACATTTTTTATTAAAGAAGCCTTTTTGTCCTCAGGTTTTATTCTTCAAACTTCATAGGGCAAGAACCCACAAGAAGAAGTCTGCACCCCAAAACCCACGTTTCATAATCCCCAAAGATCTAATCTTAGAAAGCCATCAAAACAAGAAAATGGAACAAAAATCTCTCTTTTGAGGTTGTTTTATCTAATCTTCACTCCGTATTTTATAAACCACATACACAGCCATGTATTTTTTAATAACATTTTAAGTGGCTAAAATAAATCATAAAAAGGAAGAAACTCCACCTTATCCCCATAGCTATTATTTCAAGTTTCAAAAACCTGAAATGACTTATATGCATAAATCTTTTTTAAATCAATTAAACATTTAATTGAAAGCCTTTAATGAAACATCCTAAAAGCTGCCCCTTGACCACAGGATAAAATGCAAAGCCAATTAAATGTCATAAGGGCTTAGTGTAAGTTGATTCTTAATAAATTTCTAAATTTCATTCTTCGTATCATTTACCACTTTGCTCTCATTTGCCTTTGGGCCTTTCCAAACTTTTTTTTTCTTTTTTTTTCCCCCTGAATCTGGAACACTATTTCCTCCAGGCTTCAGATCTCATTCTTTAGCTCTCACTTCAGGCAGAATTGCAGGAAGCAATCTACCCTCACCCCTTTCTATCTCTTGATCTTCTTCACACCCATATACATTCAAGCTTGTGTTAGGGTCCTTTCATATGTGTTGTCACAGCACATGGGACTTCTTCCATCACAACTCAAATTACATTACGTTGCCATTTCCTGTTTGAACTACGATGCTGGAGGGTAGGCACCAGGCCCATTATGATCACACTGTCTCCCAAGGTTATCCCAGTGACAAGCAGACAGTAAGAGCTCAATATTATTTATCCACAAATAGATAAATAATTAAAGAATTAATGAAAGAATGACTGAAAATACACATCGAAATTAAAAAGAACACATTAAATAGAAATGTTAAAAAAAGTACTACGCTGAAAATAAAGACGAAAAACAACAACAAAAAAATACACCACACATTTGCCCTGAAAATTTGAATTAAAACAATTTTCACCTGTTTCTGAGAAAATATTATAGCAAAATATTTTTTCTTGAAATCAATTACTTTAAGGTACATGCATTTGGCCATTCTAAAATTATAACTTGCCCATTTTTTCCACAGTTAGTTTTTCTTATGCAAGGTAATATGTGTTTTAGTCACTCTGCACATCATTATTAGAAGTTGTTATTCTACTATTTATAAAATAACCCTTTCATCTTTAACCAAGGTATTTAAATCTTACACTAAAAGGAAAAATAGTAAACTTACAATTTTTAAAAGAGGTTCAAGACATACTTGACCCTTGAAAAATATCATGAATTCTTTCCTACTTCTTGATGCCTCTAAAAGTCCTTTAATTTAAAAACAGTAATTTTATAAAGTTAACAGAAAGTTTTTACCTGTTAACATGAGAATTTTTCTTAAAAACTTTAGAAAATAGGACTCTGTATAAATACAATAGATATATTTTTACCCATCATATTTATTATATGGATATATATTCATTATTCATCATTATAAAATTAGACAAAACTTTGCAATATCACAATAAAATCAATCATTATCATACTACTGAGTTATTTATTGCTAAATGTATTATGTATTGGGTTTATTTTAATCCCCACTAGCAATAGATTACATTGGGGTGCTCTAAACACGTGCTTAGGGCATAAGCAATGTCTGACTAACCTCTTCCCAAAATAGAATAGGAATTATTTGATATCTTCAAAGTAGCATGAAAATATTTAGCATAGGAAAGATAAAAACATTTTTTCAATTAATTTATGACTTTAAAATATTTTTATTTTGAATTGCATATGAGGAGATTCAATAAACAGGTCCCTGCTTAGGGCTTCTAAAATTCTTAATTTATCCCATTTGTGACAACAGTCCTGTGAGATAATTTGCATCATAAACTTTAATACTAAGGTCTAAAGATATTTTTAAATTAACTCTAGATCATACAGTGTGTAAGATTCAGGATCAAGATTGGCATTCAGGTCACTGCCTGGAGTAGAGTCTTTCCTCCATTCCTTTTTTTATTTCTCAAAGAGGTGGTAATGTCCCATGAGGAAACCATACATGACAACCTTAAATGTAGAATTTGGGGATAGAATAGAATCACTTCACCTATGCATGCAGAAATCTGCAAGATTGCATTACCACATAAAAATTGAGTGTTTTCTGATAACTTCCCAATTATTCAACACAGTGCTGAGTGACTGAATATGCAAATAGACAATGGCTAGATCATAAATTAATATAAAACTTTGACCCATAACCTGCAGCAACCTCCCTTATTTATAATAAGCAATCTAGGAAGACAGATTGCTATATCTGGACAAACCAGGATACGAAACAATAACTTCTGGGACAATCAGCCCCAAGTAGCTAAGACTTGATTAATAACTGAAAGGTTTCCCAAACTGCTCAACTGGTGTGGCTCATGTGGATGAGCATTGTCCCACTGGTTGGATTTTTGAGCACATAACTGGACTGTGGGCTTGATCCCCTTTAGGGGGCATGCAGGAGTCAGCCAATCAATGTTTCTCCCTCTCCATTCCTCTCTCTCTAAAGTCAATAATTTTTTTAAAGGTCTCCTAATCTCCTAATCTTTGTCTAAGCTCCCAAATTGGGACCAAGGACAGAGAGACAAATAAGGACCCCTACCCAATCACATAGCATGCCCACTTCCAGTTGACTGCCTATAGTTTCCCATGTCAACAGCCTCTAATCAGGGCATACCAGAAGTCTTCCATTTTTTCTACTCTAAAGCATCCTCAGTGAGGAAGTCTAACAATTTTTTTAAGGAAGAAATTAAAACCAATTCTGTATGTAAATAAATTGCTCTCCACCTTACTAGAGTTGGGCAATGCACAATTTGCATGGCCACTTGTGGTGACCCATTTATCCTTTGAACTTCTAAATTATACAGCATAATTTCACACAAATAATAGATGGTGGACAAACATTACTTTCTTAAGTCACTAAGAATTCCTACCAGCTGTTGAGAACTTGAGACTGGAGCTTGATAGGTGGTAAGTACTAAAATTTTCTGTTCTGATGCTATAAGTACTAGCTCTTCATTCACTGTACATTGAATTTTCTAGTAGTGCCCTATCCATATCCTAGCTAATAAAAGACTGTACCTCTGCTATACCCACAAGCCACGACCACCAGCCAATCAGGAGGGTATATGCCAATAAACCCAACCAAAATGGCTGCAGCCACAGAAAGCAGGAGGGAGGCTTAGGTTTCCCTGGCAATGGAGGAAGCCAAGCTTTCCGCCTGCCTTGGCTGGTCCAGGCTTCCACTCAATGCTACAAAGTTTCAATGAAAGAAGATAAATAAAGCCCAACAGAAATGGTGGCAGCCATGGAGCTGGAGAGAGCAGGAGGCTAGGGTTGCCCACGGCAATGGAAGAAGCCAAGCTTCTGCAGCCCTGGCTTGCTTTGGCCTCCGCTTAAGGCTACAAAGTTTCAATTATAGAAGATACATAAATCCCAACAGAAATGGATGCCTCCACAGAGCTAGCAGAAGGCTTGGCTCCACTCCAGGCTACAAAGTTTCAATTATAGAAGATAAATAAATCCCAAATCCCAGGGTCTTTGCTTGGGTTGCCGGGGGGCATGGCTGGCCTGCAAACCACCACAGGCCCTTAGCCCAGGCCACCCCACACCCCAAGGAAACCCCCACCCTGATCTGGGACACCCTTCAGGGCAAACCAGCTGGCCCCCACCCATGTACCAGGCCTCTATCCTATCTAATAAAAGAGTAATATGCAGATTGACCATCACTACAACACACAAGATGCCTGCCCCCATGTGGGCAAAGATCCTGTCCCCATGTGGACATAAGATGGCCACCACAAGATGGCCAGCAGAGGAGGGCAGTTGAGAGGAACCAGGCCTGCAAGGGAGGGCAATTGTGGTTGATCAGGCCAGCAGGGAGGGCAGTTGGGAGGGAACAGGCCTTCAAGGGAGGGCAGTTGGGGGCGATCAAGCCTTCTGGGGAGGGCAGTTAGGGGTGACCTGGCTGGCAGAGGAGCAAAGTTGGGGGTGACTGGGTCTGCAGGGAAGGGCAGTTGGGGGTGACCCAGGCCTGCAGGGGAGGGCAGTTAGGGGTGACCAGGCCTGCAGGGGAGGGCAGTTAGGGGCAATCAGGCTAGCAGTGGAGCAGTTAGGCATCAAGCCACTGGGATCGGGCCTAAACGGGCAGTCGGACATCCCTCGAGGGGTCCCAGATTGGAGAGGGTGCAGGCTGGGCTGAGGGACACCCCTCCCTCCCCGTGCACAAATTTCATGCACCGGGCCTTTAGTCCTATAATAATTTACTATTTATTGAATAGTTTAATAAAGCAGTCTTTAGTTTTTGCATTATGTAAAGGACCTGTTTGTTTTTAAATGTTTACCCTTGAGAACTAGGTACCATAGTTTATTTTCATTATTTAATTTTAATGATGTCTTTCATTTGATTAAATTCAAGCTTTCATCAAGCACTTATTGAAAAACAAACATGTGCACTCGTGTTATTAAATGTGGAGAGAGACTACCAAGAATGAGACATAGGCAGTTATAAGGTAATGCTGGGGATGGAAGGATATGGGATAAGGGCAAAGAAGACTATATTAAAACAATCTGGAATGATATAAAGAAGCTATCATGGGAATGCAGAGGAAAGAAAAATTAATTTTTATAAGGGGATTTGGGAATAGAGTTCAACTAAAAAGAAATGTTAAATTTTTCAATAGGCACCTTACAGAGACCTAGAAAAAATAGTAAAGATTTTACTGTAATTCTAAGTACCAGAGCTTAGTTACAACCCAAAATGTACATCACAAAAAGATGAGTACATATTTTGTCCCTTTACAGAATTCTGATTGCAAGCAAGCTAATCATCTTCATATGCCTGTAATTATCTATAATAATTTCACGTTTCATTTGATTAATTCTTCTACTTCTCTACATATATGGGCCTTCCTTAGCTTGCACATTGTTCTAATTATTGTTTCATTTTATTTAGCAATGTAATGAAAGTGAAGCATTCAATCAAGGAATTATCACTCACACTTTGAAGAGAACATTATTAATTATGTAGTATCAAGACTACAGATTCTGGGCCATGTAGAAGGTTTGTCTAATCACCCAGTGATTTCAGAACAATTTACACTGTCAATGTCAATAAAAAAATAATAATAATCATGCTGTGGTTTTACTGCATCCTCTTTTCTCATGCTATCTTCCTCCCTGATATACTTGACTAACAGATATAAATAAATTTATTTTATATTTCTATAATTTTGGCATTCCAGGCCTGGATTTTTGTTTCTACATTTTAAAAATTTCCATTTTATTCCCCACCCCACTTTATTTCCTCTATAAGAGGTAACCAAATTTACTGGCTTCATTCCTAGAAAGACTAACCTGGAATAATGTTTAATGCTTTTATTTTAGAATTTTTCATAACACTTCAGAATCACAACTTGTTACTTAAAATCTGCTCTTTACTAAAACTGATGTTAAGAAGGAAAATAAGGACATTAATACGTTTTTAAAAAATAAGTGTTAGGATACAAAGCTTACCGGAAATGTTGCTGATATGGGACATCAAGGCCCAGTTTCTGATTCTAATTTCTATAAATTGTTTTACGACAAACCACCAAAGCTGAAATCCCAACACCTGCTGCAATACTTCTCATTCTTTATGGAATGGAAATCCTGCCAAACGCATCTGCGGTAACCACTAGTGTAACAAAGTGTGGGTTAGAGTATAGGGTTAAATTCTAGGACAATCCAAAGAATAATTAAATAAAGTGTATTAATTTGTAGCTGATTAAATCAATAATCTAATAATGCTTGGTTTAATTTTTTAACTACTTTTCCTATATAATAAAAGCATAATATGCAAATCTACTGAACAGCAGAATGACCAGTTGGCAGGGGGCGGGACCAGCAAGCTGATGGTGCAGGCCAGCCAAGGCACATGACAGTGGGCAGAGGGAGGGGACAGCGATGGGGATGGGGGCAGGCGGCAGCGACCAGTGGGGGCAGAGGGGCAATGATCAGTGTGCTCCCACAGCCAACCTCCCATGGCTGGCCAACCTCCTGCGGTCCCTCCCCCCGGCCAGCTGGCCCCAATCCACCCCAAATGGGACTGGGCAAGATGGCCCCAATTGGCCCTGATTGCTGGCCAGGCCGAGGAACCCCACCCATGTATGAATTCATGCACCAGGCCTCTAGTTTAAAATACTTAACTAAGATAACCAAAGAAAGGTAGATTTCTGAAAGGATAACTATGGGATCAATATTTTCTAAGAAAACTCCACAGGAATTCTTCTGTTCACAAAACTCAGAAAAGTATTAAATTTAAAGTGATTCTCACAACAATTCCAGAAATAGATTAATATCCAAAATGTATAAAGAACTTATAAAACTCAACACCAAACAGACAACCCAAATAAATAATAGGCATCATTTGAACAGACACTTCTCCCAATACGTCATATTAATGGCCAACAGATATATGAAAAGATGCTCAACTTCACTAGTTCTTAGGTAAATGCTAATCAAAACTATAGTGAGATGCTACCTCACACCTGTTAGAATGTCTATTACCAACAAGACAATAAGTAGCAAGTGTTGAAGATATTGTGAGGGAAAGGGAGTTGTAAACCAGTACAATCACTGTGGAAAACAATATGGAGGCTCCTCCAAACATTAAGAATAAAGTTACCATATGGCCCAGCAAAGCGTCTTCTAGGTATCTATTTGAAAATTTTGAAAACATTTATTTACAAAGATATATGCACTCCTATGTTCATTGCAGAATCATTCACAGTTGCCAAGACATGGACACAACTGAAATACCCTTCAATAGAGGATTGGATAAAGAAGATGCAGTGCATATATACTATGGAATACTACTCCCCCATAAGAAAAGGTTAAGTACTGCCATTTGCAACAACAAATGGATGGATCTTGAGAATATCATGCTAAGCAAAATAAGTCAGACAGAAAAAGCTAAGAAACATAAGATTTCAATCATATGTGGGATAAAAAACTGAAACTCATAGACACAGACAGCAGTATGGTGGTTATGAGAGGGAAGGGGGTGGAGGGGCCGTAAAGATAAAGAGGGGTCAAATACATGGGGGTTGAAGATTTGACTTTGGTGGTTGGTAAACAATGCAATATACTGATGATTTGTCGTAGAACTGTACACTTGAAACCTATATAATCTTATGAACAATTTCACCCTAATAAATATAATTAAAATATATCTATAATAATAAAAGTATAATATGCTAATTAGACCAGACAGCTGAATGACCATCTGGATATCATTCCAGATGAAGCCATGGCGGCGGGGGCCAAGGCAGAGGCGATTAGGGGCAATCAGGCAGGCAGGCAAGCAGTTAGGGGCAATCAGGCAGGCAGGCAGAGTGGTTAGGGGTGATCAGGCAGGCATGCTAGCAGTTAGGGGTGATTAGGCAGGCAGGCAAGCAGTTAGTGGCATGAGGCAAGTGGTAAGGGGCAATAAGGCAGGCAGACAGAGGTGGTTAGGGGCAATGAGGCAGACAGGCAGAGTGGTTAGGGGTGATCAGGCAAGCAGGCAGGTGAGCGATTAGGAGCCAGGGATCCCAGATTGCAAGAGGGATGTCCTACTGCCATAGGAATTGGGCCTAAACCGGCAGTAAGACATCCCCCGAGGGTTCCTGGATTGCAAGAGGGTACAGGCTGGGCTGAATTTCATGCACCAGGCCTCTAGTACATAAATAAAAGTGGTTATCAATTCTGGAAGTATAGCAGATCACCTAGGGATACCAGTGCTTTATACTAGAAAAACTAAACCAAAATCTTTAAAGATGAGGCTCAGATACTAGAATATTTTTTAAAACTTCCCCCAGATAATTCTGATGTGTAGCCAGGCTGAGAACTTGACTGGAGAATTGAAAAGAGGCTTTCTAAAACATGCATTTTATCTACGTCAGTGCCCTGAATAACAAAGGCAATTCAAAGGCATGAAGGGCTTAAGGCCTAGTCTTCCATTTCATTAGGGCAGAGTTCACTCACATCACCCCCCATGGTATCTGCCTAAAGGCGTTGAAGACATTTCCACCCAAAAACCTGCTTATGGATGTTTATAGCATCTTTGTTTATAATTGATAAAATTTAGAAACTGTCCTTCACTCAGCGAATGGATGAAGTGTGGCAGGTACACACAGACAATGGGATGTTACTTGGCACCAAAAAGAAATGATCTATGAAGCCATGAAAAGACATGGGGAAATTTAAATGTGTCTGACTAAGGGAAAGAAGCCAATCTGAAAAGGACACATAGTGTATGATTCCAACTCCCTGGCATCTGCTCCAGGAAAAACTACGGAAGCAGTAAGAAGATCAGTTGCCAGTGCCGGGCGGAAGGGAGGGATGGATAGGTGGAGAGCAGAAGATATTTAGGGCAGAGAAAGTATTCTGTATATACTTTAATGATGAACATAGCCTATCTAATAAAAGGGTAATATGCAAATTAGCCATCACTCCATCACAAAGATGGAGGCGCACATGGCCACAAGATGGAGGCACCCAGTCCCCTCAGCCCTGCCAGAGTCCCCCAGTCCCAGGGGGGTGGCCACTAAGAGCAGGCAGCATGAGCATCCTGCCCGGGTGCGGAGAGCCTCTGATTTTCAATCCAGCACTATATATGAACCACATGGAGAACAAGGGGAAGATGGCTCATTGGATACATTGTTTGCATAAAATACATCTTTAATGTGGTGATAATTATGTAATACTCATCTGATATTGCCATATTCTTTCTTGGAGAGAGTGTAAAGAGAAAAAACATCTCCAGGAGAGACAGCCATCACACAACTAAAAATTGTTATGAACATCAAGCTGCATGTATTATCATAAAACACAGTACCAGCATTATCAGTTTTCAATTTGAGTTTTAGCATTGAAATATATTGGTGTGGGATCGGCAAAATACAGCAGAGAAATGGAAGAGGAGAGAGAATATAATTGGGGTAAATTTGTCTCTGGAAAAAAAAAATAGGCATATAGGCATATAAATAAAAAACTTGTGTGTACAGTTGGGGTCATTTAAAAAAAAAAGCCTGAATTCTTCATATGGACTCTGTGGGCTCACATGAATCCCCAGTGAAGAATCTCTAAGTTAGAAGAAATAATTTTGAACAGTATGAATAAGAGCAAAGCCCAAACCTCAAATTTTGGAGAGAAATCTAGAAGTAATTATGCAGACCAAATGGGAAAAGTCCTCATCTTAAAAACAAGTGTATAAATCTGAATTATGTAGGTAATCAGGATACATGTATTCATTTCATAAGTATTTATTTTAATGCCCATTATCTGCCAGACCTTTAATATATAATGAGTATCTAACATGAAGACAAAGATCCATGCCATCAAAAAATTCACAATTCTGGATGGTCTGTCTATTTGTTAGGAACAAGCCAAGTTCAGATTAATAACAGGGAGAGACAGGAATTAAAATATATACATTCAGCAAGTCAGTGCCATGGGCCAAACGATGCGCAGGCACCAAGACCAGAGGACAGAATGACAGGATTTAACAAAAGGCTATTGCACATACTTCAGAGTTTTTATCAGAAATGCATATTCATTTTCATCAGCTATTTTTAAAATATTCTTAGAGATTTTTCAATGTTATTTTTTCTTTGACAAATCTGTTGATACATTTTAATAGTAGATTTCTAATAGCAAGCATTATTTTATTGTTAGAATCTATCCCACTCGATGGTTTGTATTGAAAGTGTTTCAGATTTCTATTTGTGAATATTTTAAAGGACATTTATATTGATTCAAAAGTGAGGCTAATGTATGGTATTTTTCATTTGTATAATGTTTTCACATTTGATACGATGATACAATATCATACTTGCTTTATAAATAAGATTTCTCTCTTCTCATCTCTGAAACGGTTTAAGTAGAGATGGGATTTTGTGCTTCTGAGACAGGTGAAAGGATTGACACGGGGGCACAGAGTTGGCATACTCTGTGTTCTAATTCTTTCTCCAGGAAATTTTGTCAGTTTATTTTTCCAGCACTTCTGGGCTCCATTCTGGAGGGTATTATGCTAAGTAAAATAAGCCAGTCAGAGAAAGACAAGTATCACACACTCTCACTCATATGTGGAATCTAATGAACAAAATATATAGATGAAAAGAAAACAAAAACGCAAGAACTAAGACAGTTAAACTTCAAGTTCCATTGTTTCAACGTTTCTCTCACTGGCCGAGGCGCATAGGCACCTGCTACTGAAGCTGGTCTTGCTCTGACTCTTCTCTGTGTGAGTAAAGTTTTGTGCCATCCAGTGCTTAATTGCAGTGTTTTCTTTAGCAAATCCAATTTAAATGCAATGGGAGGACATGTTCAGACTTTTACTCCTGATAAAAAGCAACAGATGCCCTGACTTAACGAACGCATTAATACTCCATTACACTACCTTGCTTGTCCCACTAACTTTCATGTGTACATTTCCTTACATATACTCAGCATTTTAAAACTATTTATTGGACCAAAGAATACATAAATGAATACAGGAGGTACAGTTTGCAAAATGTGTATAATTAAGGTCTTCTACAAAGGGCAATATGTATTAATTTTATCTTTGAAGAAAAAAACTCATTTCAAATTTACTTCAATTAAGTCAATAAATGTCATTCTTGAAAGTTATGTGTTTATAATTGCAGGCACTTACTGTAATTATGCAACACTTGCTTTAAAAAAGGACAAGCAGTTTTGAACTGTGTGGCAAATGATACCTGATGTAATGTAAGCAATTTATAACTGGGTAACTCTTTAACAGTCTAAGAGCTATAATAAATACTTCAAGTAATGTCTTACCAGTATGGAAATAATTGTCTAATTAGTAATGCACCACTACAGAATGACAAGAGCTTTATAAAAATGAAGTATATGCTCCACAGTTTGGAGGATAAATTGTGGAGGTTAGAGGGAAAAGGAAGTCACATTATTAATATAACTTCCACTAAAGAATCTATTAAAATGGTTTTTAAAATATTCTTCGAAGTCCTTATCATGTGGTACTAAAACATTGTTTCTAAATGTTGATCAAAACACATCAGTTTGGTCCTAGCCGGTTTGGCTCAGTGGATAGAGAGTTGGCCTTCTGCTGATTGAAGGGTCCTAGGTTCAATTCCAGTCAAGGACACATACCTCCGTTGCAGGCTCCATCCAAGGTCTGATAACTCAGTTGCAGGCTCGATTCACAGTCAGATTGCATCTGGTCACAGCATATGTCTCTCTCACATAGATGTTTCTCACTCTGTCTCTCCACCACTTTCTAATCTCTCTAAAAATCAATGGAAAAAATATCCTCAGGTAAGGATTAAAAAAAAACACACTAAAATAATTTATTTGATTTTTAATTCACTTGTAAATATTATCATAAAAATATGTATAGAATCTTCTGCTACTCCTTTGGAAGTACCTGCCTTTAGTAAGACAAATATGACTAGCACAATGTATTTTGTTGAGTTATGAACATTTATTACTAATCTTAGTTGTTGCCACTGACAGGAGGAATCCAAGGATAAAAGGTACTACGACATCTGTTTTATACCTGAGACATGTGAAAGGATTGACATGAATTACTATGAATTATTATAATCAAATATTTATCATTTTCTGAAATTCTAATATTTGCTATTCTAACTGCCTTTATTCTCCCAAAATAAACCAGATCAGGGATTGTGTCTTTATTACTGTTCTATCCTGGGTAAACAGAAGAATCCTTGGGTACACTTAGGAGCACTCAAAAAAAATATTATAGCACGTATGCATGAATGCATAGTCACATTAGTTAATTGATTTTATGCCTATAATTTAGCTGAATATATTTTCAGAGAGACCTTGGGGGCTAGGAATGGTTGGAAAAGTCCTCCCTGAAAAGATGATCTTTGACTAAGTCAGAAAAATAAAAAGGAGGCAGCCATACAAATATATGGATCAACAGAATTCCAAGCAAACAGATATAAGAGCCCTGGCATTGAAATTCATTCAGTGTGTATCATTTTCCCAGTAGAATGGCAAAGATAAATGCAAAATTAATTGAGTAATACGGTTCTCAATTAATTCTATAACCTGGTTCCCAACCAAAAGGAACTTAAAACTCCCCAAAACATGAAGTAACATGTGAATAAAGCAGGTTTGTTTTGTTTTTGTTTTTTAATTCATATGTGTGCCATAGATTCTGAAGGGTCTTTTATAAATATCATTATCATTTTACTATATTTTTCTCCTCCTCTTAGTTTCCAACAATTTCTTATTAACAGACATTGGCTATGGATTGCATCAAATAATTTTTATAAACATTTTGAGAAAATAATTATTCTGTTAATATACTGAACTACATTGACAGAATTTCAAATAGCAAGCCTTTCTGAAATATATCCTACTTGGTTCTTCATGTAACAGTCTCTTTACATAATTGAATTTGGGGGGCTGATATTTGTTTAGGATTTTTGCTTCTAAATTCATGAATGAGACAGGTTTGTACTTCTATTAAAGCTTTAATACCAAGGTGATGATGATTTCATAAAAAGAATGTAGAAATCCCTGGCCGGTGTGGTTCAGTGGTTGGGCATCGCCCAGTGCACCCAAAAATTCCCAGTTTGATTCCCTGTCAGGACACCTGCCTGGGTTGCAGACTCAATCCCCCCCACCATGGATAGTGTAGGAGGTAGCTGATGGATGTTTCACTCTCACTTCCATGTTTCTCGCTCTCTCCGGGTCTCCCTTCCTTTCTCTAAAAGTCAAAAAAAAAAAAATCTTAAAAAAAAAGAATTTTGAAACATTTATTCTCCTCCGTTATTCACTAATAGAGTGTATGTAAAGACAGATGCTATTCCCTAGTTAAATATTTAGTAGAGTTCATCATTGAAGCAATTGAGGCCTGGAGTTATAGAAGGTTACTAATATTAATATTAAATGTGTAGCAAAACCATTCTAATGTTCTATTTTATCTTATATTAAAGGCCTGGTGCACGAAATTCGTGCACGGAGAGGGGAGGTCCCTCAGCTCGGCCTGCAACAACACGAGCGTCCCACACGCCGGCTGGCCTCTGGCCAGAGGCCCGCCCACCCACCCTCCTTCCCTCCACGGGCTGGGGCGCACAAGACACTGGGGCTCATCACTAAGGCAATACCACCAGCGTCCAGCGCCCCAGCCACTATGGGCACCGCCATCTTTGTGACGGAGTGATGGGTAATTTGCATATGACCCTTTTATTAGATAGAATGAGCTTCAGCAAATTTATTTTTCTAGAATTTTACATTTAGTTTTCCAAAGTTGTTGACCTAGCATGCTCATAATAACTTCCATAATAATTTTTAATTCCTCAAAAATTAAAGACATGTTTAATAATATTCTCCAATTTATGAGATTGGTTACTTTTTAGTTCCTCTTTCTTGATCCATCTTGCCAGATGTTTCAGGTTTTTGTCAACTGTATTGGTCTTTTCAAAGAACGAACTTCTGCCTTAATCAATCACATCTAGAATAGGTTTATTTTCCATTTTAGTAATAGCTGTCCACTTCTGTATGGTCTTCTCCCTTTTGCTAACTTTGGGCATTTCTTGCTGATATTTTTCAAACCTTTTTGGATCTTTGATGTTCAGTCTTTCTTCTTTTTAATGTAGCATTTATGGTTCTGTATTTCCTGTTAGTGAAATATAGCTGCATCCTCAAACTTTTGATAGGTCATATTTATTCATTTTCATTGTAATGTTTGTTTTAAATCTAAAAGTTATGAGAAATGTGTTATATGAATTCAAATTATTTGTGGGATTTCTAGCTTTTTTGTTATGATTTCCATCTTAATTCTACTGGGTCTGAAACATACTCCCCATGATTTCATTCATTTGAAATTGTTTTATACTTGCTTTATGCATCAGCATATGTTCCATTTCAGTCAATTATCTTTGAGCAATCTAAAGAGATCTTTATTTTTCATTTGTTGGGTACAATTTATATGATAATTAAGTCATGTTTGTTTATTTCATTTTTGTTAAACTTTTCTACATTTATCCTAATTTCCAGTATAGTTATTCTATAGGTAACTGAGAGAATTATCCAAAAATCTGCAAATATGATTGTGGATGTATTTATTTACCCTTATAGCTCTTGTTGGTTTTATATATTTTAAATGATAAGAATGGGTCCTTAAAATTTAGAATTGCTATATATTCTTAGAAAATAAAAACTTTTATTATTATGAAATGTCACTTTAACAAAAGATTGTACTTTATTCTGATATTCTTTTTTTTTAATTGATTTTTTTACAGAGAGGAAGGGAGAGGGATAGAGAGTTAGAAACATCGATCAGCTGCCTCCTGCCCACCTCCTACTGGGGATGTGCCCACAACCAAGGTACATGCCCTTGACCTGCACACCTCCTACTGGGGATGTGCCCGCAACCAAGGTACATGCCCTTGACCGGAATGGAACCTGAGACCCTTCACTCCGCAGGCCGACGCTCTTTCCACTGAGCCAAACTGGTTAGGGCGATATTCTGATATTTATCAACTTTCTTTCACATAGTATTTGCATGGCATACATTTTTCCATGATCCTGATTTTTATTTTTCTAAGCATGTATTTTTTACGCATCATATAGTTGTTTGTTAATGTATTCTGATGTCTTAGCCATTTAACAATAACGTTACTATAATAACTGATACATTTGAGTTTAAAAGTAACATTTTACTATTAGCATTTAATTTGTAAACAATCTATGTTTCATTTCTTCATTACTTAGAAGCTTTTAATGGATTGCTTTTATTCCCTATTTTACCTCAATTAGTATTTTGATATACAATCTTACAGTATTTTTATAATGATTACTCTAAAGACTGAAACACGGATCCTTGACTTATTCAAGTCTAATCATACCACTTGTATTCTATACTATTATCTCGACAAAAATGTAACCTCGCCATTTTCTTAATTATTTCTTTCTGTGACCTGAGTTAGACTTTCAAAATGGCCTTTAAACTATGTCCCCTGAGTAGCGTGACCACATGGCTTGGTTTGACTAACCAGTCCATGTCTACACCTGTGGATATCAATATCTATTAACTTCCATTCTAACACTCACAATGTGAAAATAAATTACATCGTCATTTTTACCCATATCTCTATTTTAACCTCTTGGTGTTTTCTATTTTATATGTCTCTTCAAATTTCAGTCTTCAGGTTTCCTTCTGACTCATCACCCTATTCAAAGACTTCTTCTCTTTTAACTATGCCTATTCTATAATTTAGCCCATTAATATCATTTTTTAAATTCTGTTATAGTATTTTTCATTATATATTCATCAAAAATGTACATTTATTTTTAAAAATATTTTCTAGTTCTATACTAATCTTGCTAACCTTTCCTATTTTTTCTTTGGATATCTTCATTACTTGGAAAAAAGTCTCTTTTTCTTGTCTATTGTTTGCCTTGCTTTTCGTTGATATAACATTGTGTCTCTGGAATGTCTTATTTTTAATTGCACTCTGGAAAATGTACATAAAATATTACAATGATAATTTAATATACTGATTAATTTTTTTTTTCATAAATGGGGACTTATATCTGTCTGTGGTAAGTGCTTATTCTAGGGAAACTAGCAATCTCAGAACACCTTTATTTAATTAATTTAAGAGGATTTTCTTGATTATATAAAATGTTCTAAATTTCCTAAATATTCTAAATATGGTTCTAAATATTCCTAACAGCAAAAGGAACCTTGGAGATATTCACATTGTAACATAAATTTGTTAACCTTTGAGTATTTAAAATTTTAATTCTTATCATCTATTACCAAATGTTTTAAATTTTGCACAACTACAATCCATGATCATCTTAATATTACATCAACATTAGAATGTCAGATTTGTGGTAGGACAAGGATTTCCATGGTAACATAAACACTGCAAGATATAACTGTATGAAAAGGTAATATAAAATCCTCTCTAATAATTAGAAATAACAATGAAGAAATAAAAGGAAATTGTGGAAAAAGCAAAGTGTCTTATTTTTAAAGCAAATCTATCTTATATCATTTTGTTTTGGTTCAAACCCTCTATTGAAAATAAATTTCTATTAGTGCATTGAAAACATAGGCACTGTTTTACTAGTACAGAGTATATTAACTTTAAGCATAATAAGGGACCTGAATTGCCGTGAATATACAAAACCAATATAACTGCATAAAAACAATATTTTTTTGGAAATAGAATGCTTGCCCACATGAGGTAAGTACATTATTAAAGGGATAAGAAAATGGAATTTTTCTATAGTAATTATTCTTGGAATGCCACTGCTAAAGATCACTTATTTGATTCTCATCTATTAAATATTTGATACATTCATATTTTTAATTAAAAATATAACTTAATTGGAAATTTATTTATTATGCCTCAAAAATTTTGCCTTATAAAACATAGATTTCAATGTTACTGATTTGCTCTCTTCTAATTATTCCTATTTAAGTTTTCAGAGATTTTTCTTGGATTCAGATATTTTCTCATCTGGTATTTTCATTTTTGCTTTTTAGGCAACATGTATATGAACATATTACAATCAGTGTCAATAGATCTGTTGATCAGAACCCTTATGGGAGGGTAAGGAGGAGGACATAAACTTTGAGTGCTTTATAGACAACTTTATTAATTTAATGATTTTTAAAATGATTTAACTCATTCAATGTTCGACCAATTTTATTTACATTACTAGAGGTCCGGTGCATGAAATTTGTGCACGGGGAGAGGGGTCCCTCAGCCCAGCCTGCCCCCTCTCACAGTCTGGGAGCCCTCAGGGGATGTCCTACTGACAGCTTAGGCCCGCTCCCTGGGGGACCTGCATTAGCCTATCATTGCTCTAATCCCCAGTCCTATAAATTTACTACTTATAGGTCAAGAACCAGCAGCATAGACACATTACCTGGGAGATTGCTGTAAGCTATAATTGCAGAAATTTAGGCCCCACTCAACTTTCTGATTCCAAATCTGCAGTTTCATAAAATCCCAAGGTGATTTTCAGGCACGGTAAATTTTGAGAAGCACTAGATCTTCTCTGGAATCTTCATTTACAAATTAGCAACATATATTCTTTGCATAGACCATTCTTAAGGTCGTGTATGTTATCTCAATGGACTAAATAATACAAAACAATGCTTCACAGTATCTCAACTGTCTGACGTCTTTACCTGACTATAATCTAGGCAGTGGTCTGCAAACTGCGGCTCTGTTGATTAATGAGTTTGCTGACCACTACCTTAGGGAAAAACACTTAAAAAACATTTTAATAATGTGCTAATGTCTTTAACCTGAAGTCGAAACTTCTGGGTAAGGGTAATGCCTTACGCAGTGGTCAGCAAACTCATTAGTCAACAGAGCGGCAAACTGATCTAGGGCATTGGATTTGCAATAGCAGTTCTGTAGCATTTGCTAGGTCTATAATTCTGATGCCTCTGATGATGGCATCAGAAGATAGGATTATATGGGTAAAACATCTAGGCTTTCTAAAGAGAAATAAACTTAAAATTTAGTGATTTTTTTTAGCTATTTTGTGTTTTAAGTAACTATATTAGATATAAACTTAACTATAATAAAAACAGAATGTAGTCATTATTATCCAAATATATTACATAAATTTTGAAATACTGTTACTATTATAAATGTATCTAGCCTATATCATGCACTGGATACTAGTAAGCACTTTCATATAGATTAGCCATTTAATTCTTGCATGAATCTAATGAAGAAGGTAACAAAATTGTCTGTTTTACATAGATGACATGTAAAGTTAAGAAAAATGAAGTGGCTTTTCACAAGTGGCACAGCTGGCAAACAATGACAAGAATTCAAGCCAGGTAGCTTACCTCCAAGTCACCATAATGAAAAATATAATACAAAGGACTTTAAAATCTTAGAAACATTATGTAACATGAAATTTCAATTTCATCTCATTCTACAAATCAACTTGTTAGGTTTGATCGAGCAATTGAATTGACACCTTCCCCAGGAACTGGCTTTTCAGGTCATTTCACTATGGACATTCCCTTTGCTGAGACCACATTTCATCTGCGGTAACCACATTCCATTATCTCCCCTCTGGGTATGCCTAAAGAAGTGTCTGCCCAGAAAAGGCCCACCAAAAGTCCTTTAAAAGCCACTGACTCGCCTCCCTGGGTGCTGGAACCATCCAGGCTCAGCCACCTGGTGTGCGGATGATGGAATAAATTCGTAATCCCTCACCATTCTGGCCTCATGTGTTCCTCCTTTGGCGACCTAAAACAACCTTTGTATGTGTAAGTTCCTTGTTTGAACCCAGGAAGGTTTTTAAAGGACAGAAGAAGCCCCTGGGACAGATTCAGGTAGGAAGTTACCAAGGGAATCAACATGTTAGAAATGTTGGAGGCAAACAGAAAATAAAAGGCAATGGCAAGGGGCGGAGCTGAGATCAGAGGTTGGGAGAAGGAAACCCCAAGGAGTAGGGTTTGTGAAGTCCTCTGGCTCAAGAGCAAAAACTGTAAATTCTGGGCATTGAGTATATGCTGTTTTTCCTTTTATGTGAACCCCAGATTTCCTGAGGGAGATGGTGGTTCCATCAAGAGGCTGGATAGATCCAAAAAGTTTTGGATCTATTTGGAAGTTAATTAACCCAATCATTCTAAGTATATTCTATGAAACTTTTTTTTTTTTTACTCAAAGTGTTGGCTCAGTTCTTACCCTTGAAACTAAACAACAGTTCCAATTTGAAAACCTCTGTCCCAAGTAGATCCCGAAAAGATCTGGGGTGTTTATCTAAGGTGTCCCTTGAGATAAACTTTAACCATACAGGTGTGGGTCATTCAAGTAGTTGCTAGTGAAGAGACTACTCTACGCAAGCAGGACCAAGTGGCAGGCTTAGGACCAAAAGCTATAATTTAAATTTAAGCATACACAAAGTAATTCAATTAACTGCCGGAGGAATTACACCACATGAAACGTATGCAGTTGCAATTCACACAGCTTTTTTATTACTCCCACAAATTCCTGAGCTGCAGGTACAAGTTTAGTTAGGGGTCCCTGTGGTGCTGTCCTCTGGGGTCCAGCAGCTGGGCTGGGCTGGTCCAGGTGCAGGGGGCCGGCGTTCCTCTCCCAAGAGCTCGGTCACATCTCAATTGGGCATTACTGGCCGTTTTTCTATCATCTGGCAGGAAGAGGAGCATGGAGCGGCGTCGCTTGTCAGACCAACAAAGGGACGGGCCTTTGTGATGTTTCGACAGGTGAGCCTCGTTAGCTGGCCAGGGTCCATATTTAAAGCTTGTTTGTACCTGTAGCAGCTCAGGTGGCTATCAATGATGTACATCAATGCACATATGTTAATCTTAAACAAGGTGAGGGGGCTAGGGAGAGTATGTCACTCATGCAAGTGTTTATTTTGACAAGTCACTCTGTGTCAGTTCAAATCCTTATCTCTGGGGTATACAGGCTTCAAGGCAGTGGGGAATGTGTCTTCAATATTACACTTTAAGTTTTGAGGACAGTTAATGCAAGCATTTTAAAACTTTTCTAACATTCTTTAAGCAATTTTAAACATTTCTATATTTTACTACAACAACTTCTTACAAACAGTTCAAGTCCCAACTTTGACTATACAATATTACCTACCATATAGAAATTTGTAATCTCTTCCTTAACTTTCCAACTTTTATTCAAGACCTCTTGCTAGTATAGCCATGCAAGTAGACACTCCTTCCCCCTCCCTGCCTGTTTTTAAGAGGAGCAGATAGCCAGCTCCCAGGATTCTGCTGTCTAATGCTTCACTTCTGTATGAGAAGACATAATGAATGGGGAAATTTCCTTTGTTAAATCCTTACTACGTGCCAAGCACCAGGCCCCGCCCTTTATGTTCATTATTTGCAACAATCATAGAACATTATTCTTGTTTTACACAGGACAGAATCAAGGCTCAAAGGGGTTAATGTCTTCTCTCACTTGCAAAGAAGGAAGTAAAACAGAAAATAAACTGAGTTCTGACTCCAAAGTTCTTTGCCTTCTCACCACACTATGCTACTTCCACTACACAACATATAAATTTCTCTTTCTTTTTCCATTACACGAGGACATCAACTTTATATCCCTCACCTTCCCTGCCATCAGTCCATCAACTGCATAAAATCCACATACTTCTAAATACTAACCTTCATGCTTAAAATAAGAATTCCATGCATGGATCTTCAAGGGATTTAGGAATTGCTCTATATTTATTGCCTGAAAATTACAAAACATACTTGGGTTTCCACTTTCAATCCAGATGGAGTAACAGAAATTTTATTTATTCTCCAACCTGGAATACCCAAAAGCAAACAAACAAACACAACATAAAAAGAATGATTTTTAAACCATCGGACTACAATAATCAAAAAGCAGTGGTTCCTAAGACATGTGAAATGTATTAGCTTCCTATTGCAGCTGTCATAAATTACTACAAACTTAGTAGCTTAAAATAATATGAATTTATTACTGTTATGGAGGTCGGAAGTCAAAATTAACTTCAGTGGACTAAAGTGAAGTTATAGCAGAGTTAATTCCTTCTGGAGTTTCTGAGTGGGGAATCCATGTTCTCACCTTTTCAGCTTCTAGGCATCACCTGTATTCCTCGGCTTGTGACCCCTAACTTCATTTTCAAAGTGTTTCACCCCCTTTGCTCCTTCCAGCATCAAATCACCAAGGCAGCTAGAATAAACAGGACAGCATACCAGAGAGGCCAGGGTTGGGGAGGTTTTGAGGGGGAAGGTGAGGTGGGTTGTTTGTTTTTGTTTATGTTTTTTAGTAGATGGTGAGGAAGGAGACAGAAACGGAAAGTATACTGTTTTAAGATCCACATACTATTTGAGAAGTAGCATAATATCACGTGGCAGTAGACTGTGGTAAGCTAAAGATATATACTAGACAACCTAAAACAATCAGTAAAATAAATATAACAGTCATGCTAATATTTGGGGGAAAAGTTAAATACCACATACATTAGTATGAAAAGCAATAAAATATGTAGGCATAAACCTAACTAAAGGTGCACAAAACCAATAAACTGAAAATAAGAAAACATTGTAGAGATAAACTAAAGATCCAAATAAAAGAATTATAGTTCAGAAAGCTTAAATATTGTTAATTTATTAATTTTCCCCAGTGACCTACAGATCCAATGTGATCCCAATCAAAATCACTGCAGTTTTTTTTTTAGAAATTGACAAACCAATTTTAATATGCACTTGGAAATGCAAAGAACTTAGAATAGCTTTTTAAAAAACCCTAAAGAAGAGGAAAAATTGAGGGGGTTGACATTACATGATTTTAATACTATTATAAAATTATATTCATTAATAAGCTGCAGTTCTGGCATAATGATAAACATGAAAATGAAACAAAATAGAGTTTAGAAATAGACCCACATGTATATTAACACTTGATTTTTTTTTTATTTGATTATTTATTTATTTTTTTTTTTTTAATAAATCTTTATTGTTCAGATTATTACAGGTGTTCCTCTATTTTTTCCCCCATAGCTCCCCTCCACCTGATTCCCCACCCCACCCCATGCCCTTAGCCCCCGCCACTGTCTTCATCCATAGGAGTAAGATTTTTGTCCAAGCTCTTCCCGCACCCCTCACACCTGCTTCCTCTGAGAATCATCAGTTCACTCCCTTTCTATGTCCCTGATTCTATTATATTCACCAGTCCGTTCTGTTCTTCAGATTTTTTATTCACTTGATTTTTAGATTCACTTGTTGGTAGGTATGTATTTGATGTCATTTTGTTGTTCATAATTTTTATCTTTACCTTTTTCTTCTTCTTCCTCTTCTTAAAGAATACCCTTCAGCATTTCATGTAATCCTGGTTTGGTGGTGATGAACTCCTTTAGCTTTTTCTTGTCTGTGAAGCTCTTTATCTGACCTTCAACTCTGAATGATAGCTTTGCTGGGTAGAGTAATCTTGGTTGTAGATTCTTACTGTTCATCACTTTGAATATTTCTTGCCACTCCCTTCTGGCCTGCATAGTTTCTGTTGAGAAATCAGCTGACAGTCGTATGGGTACTCCCTTGTAGGTAATTAACTGTTTTTCTCTTGCTGCTTTTAATATTCTCTCTTTGTCTTTTGCCCTTGGCATTTTAATTATGATGTGTCTTGGTGTGGTCCTCTTTGGATTCCTCTTGTATGGGGTTCTGTGCACTTCCTGGACTTGTACATCTATTTCTTTCACCAGGCAGGGAAAGTTTTCTGTCATTATTTCTTCTAATAGGTTTTCAATGTTTTGCTCTCTCCCTTCTTCTGGCACCCCAAAAATTCGGATGTTGGTTCGCTTAAAGTTGTCCCAGAGGCTCCTTACACTATCTTCATATTTTTGGATTTTTTTTCTTTTTGTTTTTCTGGTTGGATGTTTTTTGTTTCCACATATTTCAGATCTTTGGTTTGATTCTTGGGGTACGTTGATCTACAGTTGAGTTTCTGTATACTTTTTATTTCAGACAGTGTATGCTTCATTTCTGACTGATCCTTTTCCATTTTTTTGGCATTCTCATTAAGCTCCTTGAAGGTCTCATCAAGTTTCTCAGCGGTTTTAAGAAGATTCTTGAGTAACCTTATAAATGTGGTTCTGAACTCTATGTCATCCAGTAGTTTGCTTTCCTCCGTTTCTTTCATTCGTGACATGTTTCTTTGTCTCCTCATTTTGGCTGCTTCCTGTGTCTATAATGGAAGAACTGCTGCGCTGAAGACACACTTAGGGGCAGGACTTGTTTCAGTGGGGCTTTGGTGCTCACTGAGTCTGCCTTTGAATGTGTCACTTATGGATGTGAGGAGTTGAAATCTGGTTTCTCACACTGACCACTAGGTACACTGGCTTCTGGATCTCCAATGGGGTGCAGGTCAGCTACTGTCTGAGGCCATCCAGCAGGAGCTACAGTGAGAGCTACAGTTTTCTCCTCTTTGCTTGGGGTTTGGAGGTTTTGGAGCTGTCTGACCCAGGCTGCAAGTTTGCTAGGTTAAGCTGCGATAGGGCGGGGCTTTCTTCTGCTAACGCTGCTGCTTGGAGCTTGGGTGGGTTTGTAGGTTGTGCAGGGCGGGGTCTCAGGGCGTCACTAGGCTAGGGCGTGGCAAACAGCAATGGCTGCTAGTTAGCCGGCTCTGTGTCCCCAAGGGCGTCCCGGAGTCCCGTGCCCCAGTGCCGTAAACAATTATTCCTGCGCGCAGCTCTGCAAGCAAGCCCCCCTCACTGGCAGACAGTCCAGCTTCTCCCCGTAGGAGTTTGGGTCCCCCGCGTCTCCCCAGAAACTGGATTTCAGAGTAATCGGGGGCTTGTCTCCCTTTGGGTTGAAAAAAGCAACGCCCGCCGCCAGCCCGGATCCCGCGCCTCCGTACCTCAGCTTTTCAGCGCTCGTGCACGTCTCAATGCTCCTTTCTCTTTCCTTCTAGTTGTAGAACTTCCACTCAGCCAGCTTTCCCGTGGTTCTGGGTGATAGACGTTTTGTCTTTTAGTTGAATTTTTGAAATTGTTGCAAATGGCAGCAGTTTAGGTGTTTACCTACGCCGCCATCTTGGATTCTCCTCAACACTTGATTTTTGACCAAGCTGCAAAAGACACCTCTCAATGGAAAATGACAGTTTTCTCTGCAAATTGGTGCTGGAATAATTGGATAGCCATATGCAAATCATATTAGAACATTGATTCATATTTCATAATGTATAATGTATAAAAATGAACTCAAAAAGGACCATAGACCTAAAATGACAGAATTTCTAGAATTAGAAAAAGGAAAACATTGTGAACTGAAATTAAACAATTTTTTTTTAGGTATGACATAAAATATTAGGACATAAAAAAAAAATTCTGCCTGCCTTACAATCCTCTAAATATAAAGCAGGAACTTCAAGGTTTGGCCAAAACCCACATTATCAGTTTTGAATGTGATTTTGATAGTATTGTACAGACAAATAGGGAAAAGTAGCCTCTTAAGCAAAAACCCTTCAGTATCATCCAACATGATATTATTATGCCCTTTGACTCCGATCCATATCTCCTATTTATACTGTTTGACTTATAAGTCTAAGCACAATATTCAATATTAATATTCATGTTAAGTGTACATGGTACTTAACAGCAAGTATGCAATCAATAGCACTCTGATTGTGTTGAAGATGATAATGTTTACAGCTGTAAACTAGAAAACGGGGCCAACCCTTCAAGGAAATATACAGGTCATAAAGCATACAAAGAAAGATGTTGAAAGAAGAGACGAACAATGAAGGTTTCAAGTACCTGAATAGGATTCTCCATAATTCATTCCTCTTTCCAGGAGAGAAAACACTTCAAAATATGAATAAAGTTAAAGTGCAGCAGAGCTTCAGGGGCCCTAAATGATATGCAACATTGCAAAGAAAAATTCTTTAGTCTTTTAACCCAGTAAGAATCGAGCTGGCCAGGCTTCTGTGGCTCCAGCGTTGAGCATTGACTCAGGAACCAAGAGAGTAGATTCCCAACCAGGCACACACCCTGGTTGCGGGCTCATTCCCCAGGGGGGGCCATGGAGGAGACAGCCAATCGATGACTTCCTTTCTCACCGATGTTTCTCTCTATCCCTCTCCTTCCCTCCCTCTCTAAAAATCAACACAAATGTATTAGGAAAAAAAAAAAGAATCGGGCTATTTATTATGGCAATATAACCTAACCCACTCTGACCAATGGTGGTGGGCAGCCCAGAAAAAGGGCAACTCGGAATGAAGTCTTAGCCTTAATCAAAGTGGTTAAAAGAAGTGAAGAGAAATGTTGGTCTAGGAACTGGTGACGTGAGTGTACTCAGTTTATAAAAATTCACTCATCCGTATATTTTTGAGTACTTTCCTATATATGTGTGTACAGCAAGATAAGGACATAGGCACAAGTATACGTATATACACAGAATCTTCAATTATACAGGATTTTTTTTTAAATATGGTGGTACAGTTTGAACCAATTTTCCGTTTTGTGGAAGTGGAATAATTTCAGTAAACAAATCAGCTTGGTGATAAGCAGGAGGCATTTCAGATTATCTGAAAGCCATATGCAGAACTATTTGGAGAAAGAAAAAATAAACACTGAGAAGCCAGTGAGAGGGGATTGTGGCAATATAGTTTTGTGTTCATCAAAATAAAGATGAGATGTGTAATATTTTTTAGTGGACAAAGAGGATTTTTTGAATTCTGGAGGGCATGCTGACAATAGAAGTGATTAAATGTAACACAACAGAGAGAAATGAATACATTTTGTTCCAAGTGTTAGACTTCAGGCAGCATTTAGGAAGTCCCGGAGCACAGATAAAAGAAAATTCTGGCACAGAAGTCGGTTTCTAGAAAGACATGATGTTTCCTCTTCATTGTAGACAGGTACATATATTAAAACAAGATATCCTAAAGACGGTAATAAACCTGGGCCAGGAAAATGAACAGGCAGCATAAATTTAAGGTTGATTTGATTTTCTTCACATTCAAATAATAGACCCAACACTAGAACTTTTTCTTTTCAGTGTAATTGTCTGAATGAACTTTATCATTTGTTTTCTAAACTTTTGTAGATTCTGTTTTTTTTGCCAAAACTTCCATTTCACATAATGAATTAATAATTTTTCTTCCATTAGTGGATTCTGCATAAAATATCTAAAATACCCAATGTTACCACATTTTTCTAAGGTGAGCAATGTTAAATATCAAACTCTTGATCATCAAGCACTAAGAGAATATAGAGTTAAAGGAAAGCTGGATAATTTTTTTCAAGTTCATAATTAATCTGTACATTTAAAAAACTATACCCATAATAACTAATATGTTACACATTGATCTATATTTGTTATTCTGTTTTGGGTGAAGCATAACACTCAGTTAATGCTGCGTAATTTACTAGAATTGAATATCAAAACTAAATAATATCACTAGTCAGTTTGGCCCAGTGGAGAGAGTGTTGGCCTGCAGATCTAAGGGTCCCAGGTTTGATTCCAGTGAAGTGCACATACCTTGGTTGCAGGCTCCTCCCCCGCTGGGCCCCTGGTGGGGTTTTGTGTGGGAGTCAACCAATCAATGTGTTTCTCTCACATCTCACATCGATGTTTCTGTCTTTCCTTCTCTATTCCACTCTCCCTAAAAAATCAATGGAAAAATATCCTCGAGTAAGGATTAACAAAAAAATAAAAAATAAACAGCAAAAACTAGATAACAGAATGTATGAGCAGATAAGAGTCACCAGAAAATCCAGGAGGCAACCATTTGGTAAGACCACAGGTGGACAGGTACCAGGCACCAGAAAGGACAGAGAGAAGAAAAGCAAATACACAATGGACATGGACACTAGGTGGGTGAGGGCATGTGCTGGGGGGTTGGGGAGGCCAGGGGGAGGTCAATGGGGGGAAAGGAGACATATGTACTACTATTTGTAATACTTTAAACAATTAAAAGAAAAGGAAATACAATCTTGAGAAAGACGCATATAGGAGCAGTGAACAAGAAAGCAGCCAACTGTGGGAGCCAAGCGACCACTGGAGATGACATGAGACTAAACCACAGAACACGAGGTTGGAGTTGTTGGGCCATTTTCTTCTTAAATAAGAGTTGATCCCAGAAACAGGAGGCATCGTAAGGGAGTCATACAGATAGAAATCAAGTGAGCTCAAATGTAGGGAAATAAGAATTGCTGTAGTTGGGAACCAGAGTGAATCTGAAAGCTGGTTACTTACTAAATCACTTCTGTTCCCTTTTGGAAGTACAGGCATATCCAAGAGGAGTGAGTAGTTGATCATGGAGAGATTATAACAACTGTGTCTACTCTCTGGTTTTCAAGGCTGTTTGAGAGCATTCTGATGGCATGCTAGGGTAGTGAGACTTAGACTTTAATGTGCCTATGATAATCACCTGAGGACCCTGCAAAAGGCCAGTGCTGATTTAGTTGCTCTGGGTGCGATCTAACAGTCCGCATTTCAAAAAATTGTCCCATAAAATGCCTTTGGTCCTGGTTTCTGGCCCACTTTGGAGTAACAAGGTGCTAGGAGACCTTACGGGTTTTAAAACAAAACAAAGCAAAACAAAACAAACAAGCATGAAAAATGAAGTATAAGTATTGAGGAAAATATGATAATGAATACTTAAAATTTTTCTAAATTTTATTTCTTTTTTAAAAATATTGAATTAATTGAGGTGACATTGGTTAATAAAATTATATAGCTTTCAGAGTGCAGAATCTAGGAGGGAAGGTGGGGGAGGTTAGGTAGGGGGGAGGTTAAGTAGGGGGGAGGTAATCAAACAAAGCCTTGTATGCATATATGCAGAACCCATGGACACAGACAATAGGGTGGTGAAGGCCTGGGGCAGGGGGCAGGGGTGGGCTGGAGAGGGTCCATGAGGGAAAAAGGGGGACATACATAATACTTTCAACTATAAAGAATTATTTTAATTAATTAATTAATTAATTAAAAATAAAATTATATGGTTGTCAAGTGTACAATTGTATAATAAAACATCATCTGTATGTCATTTGTGTGTTCACCACCCAAAGTAAAGTTTCCTTTGTCAACATGTATCCCCCCTTTACCTTCTCCTACTTCCTCCCCACCTCCTTCTGGTGATCACCATACTGTTGTTTGTGTCTATGAGGGTGTTTTGGGGGGGTTTTTTGCTTAATCCCTTCACCTGTATCACCCTGCCCCGTAACCCCTCTCCCTTCTGATAGCTGCCACTCTCTTCTCTGTATCAATGAGTCTGTTTCTATTGTGTTTGTTAGTTTATTTTGTTCATTTGATTCAACATTTAAGTGACATTGTATGATATTTGTCTTTCTCTGTCTGACTTATTTAGCCCAATACTCTCCAGCATCATAAATGCTGTCACAAAGAGTGAGAGTTCCTTGTTTTTTATGGCCGGGTAGTATAGGCTAGGCAACATGTGTGGCATGGCAGCTGGATATTTTTCCACATGAATGTTGCATTTGGGGCATAATTTTACATGATTATTGTATTCATTTAGACCAGCTAGTTTGGCCCTCCATGCCTTCCACAGAGCACCACTGGTGGCTCGGCTCTTTGGAAGTCTTGAGCAGTGTCTCACTGTAAACTTTGTAGAGAAAGTTTGTAATCTGAATACAAGGTACGTTTAATTTCATGGGGTACCAGGAGTGAATCTCCCTGTGAGGAGAGGCACATTCATATGAGAAAGGTTTGTAGCCGAATACTACCAGGATGCTTTACCACCAGCAAACTATGCTGGGGTATAGGGTTTCTTCTTCAGAGAGACTCCCTACTTTTAGGGAAGAGGAGGGACTCCAAGGAAATGATAAGAGGGAAAAAAACTGAAAAAAAATTTAGCACTTCCCAACTATAATAGATAATAAAATCATCACATTATCACATTTTCCAGAAGAAATTGGGTTTAGAAAAACAAAGTATTGCCTAAGTTCATCCAGATAAGTGGGAGGGAGATTTTTTAATGTCTATCCATTTAATATTTTTTCCTGAGCCCATTCATTATGGCACACCATTAACAAAGCCCACATTTTTAACCACCATATTATAACACCAATCATAAGAACACAATAGAGGAGAAATGTTGGAAAACACATCCTAATATTAATTTTTTTTAAAAACAACATCTTAATGTTTAAAGGTAAATAGAAGTACCAATTTAAAATTCTTTAGAAAAGCTATCCATCCATATCCTATCTAATAAAAGAGTAATATGCAAATTAACCATCATTCCACTACACCTACAAGCCACGCCCACCAGCCAATCAGGAGCGAGTATGCAAATTAACCCAACCAAGATGGCTGCGGAGCTGGAGCAAAAAGGAGGCTTGGATTTCCCCAGTAATGGAGGAAGCCAAGCTTTTCGCACACCTTGGCCAGCCTAGGCCTCCACTCAAGGCTACTAAGTTTCAATTATAGAAAATAAATAAATCCCAGATATCAGGACCTCCACTTGGGTTGCTGGGGGTGTGGCTGGCCTGCAAACTACCACAGGCCCCTCACCCAGGCCACCCCTCGCCCCAAGGGAACCCCCACCCTGATCTGGGATACCCTTCAGGGTAAACCAGCTGGCCCCCACCCATGCACCAAGCCTCTATTCCTATCTAATAAAAGTAATATGCAAATTGAACATCATTCCAACACACAAGATGGCCAGCAGGGGAGAGCAGTTGGTGGGACCAGTTGCAGGGGAGGGCAGTTAGGGGCAAACAGACTGGCAGGGGAGCAGTTAGGCATCAATCAGGCTGGCAGGGGAGTAGTTAGGGGGTGATCAGGCTGGCAGGCAGAAGCAGTTAGTGGCAACCAGGAAGGCAAGCAGGTGAGCAGTTGGGAGCCAGACGTCCTGGATTGTGAGAGGGATGTCTGACTGCCTGTTTAGGCCCAATCCTAGAGGTAGGACATCCCTTGAGGGGTCCCAGATTGGAGAGGGTGCAGGCTGGGCTGAGGAACACACACCCCCCGTGCATGAATTTCATGCACTGGGCCTCTAGTATATATATATATGGAGCTTTATATTTGTTTTTTTTCCCCTGATATTTAAAATAAATATTTACTTGGTTTTAATCATTATTTACTACTGGAGCTCTAGAGGCCTGGTGCATGAATTTGTGCACATTGAAAGGAAATTAATTAGAATAAATATTTTAGAGGGCAGGGAGGGATCCCGGGAGGTTGGTTCCAGGGCACGTCTAGCCCATCTCACCCAGGACCGATTGGCTGGACCCCAGTAACAAGCTAGCCTACCAGTGGGATCATCTGCTCCCTGGTGGCCAGTGTGCATCATAGCGACTGGTCGAGTGGTCGACCAAATGGTCAACTGATCAGTAGGACACTTAGCATATTAGGCTTTTATATATATAGACTAGAGGCCCAGTGCACAAAATTCGTGCCTGGGGCAGTCCCCTCAGCCCAGCCTGCACCCTCTCCAATCCAGGATGCTTCGGGGGATGTACAACTGCTGGTTTAGGCCTGATCACCCCTAACTGCCCCCCTGCCAGCCTGGTCACCCCTCACTGCCCCCCCCCCGTGGGCCTAATCACCCCCAATTGCCCCCCTCCACTGGCCTAGTCGCCACAAGCAGGCTGCTGTTCAGTCATTTGGTTGTCCCTCACTAACCCCCCTACCGGCCTGGTCACCCCATGCAGCCTGCTGTTCAGTTGTCCATTTAGTTGTTTCAGTCATGACAGCTCCTGGTTTTTATATATTAGCGTAATCCCAGTTTTAGTCTCATCTGAACAAAACATACATATAGACTTAAAAAAGCTACTAAGACTTTCACAGTACTGATATTTCAACAGAGCCAGAGACACAATGTCTCAATCTTCTTGGGAAAATTCCTTTAGATGATTCTTCTAGACTTGAATCATTCTAAGTATGATTTAGTGGCAAACTGACTGTAAATATATTTGATTAATAAATTTAATTTGCTGTCAAATGTATAAAACTAATACACAACATCTTGCTCAAAAGAATGCTAAATATTTAAAGATATTTCAGAAACATCTAGAAAGACGAATAATAGCTTGTTCATTTTATAATTAGTCCTGAGGCTGCTATAAAAGTCTTCAGTCATTAAATATCTGAAATCTATTTAAGATAATTGATTTACTACATATGTAATTCTTTGGATTGTAATCAATTCTATAAGTAATGCATGCCATTTACAGCACACATCATTACATCATTTTGATTGTTTTCAATATATATTTTAAAATACATATATATGATTTTATTTCTGTCTGATTTCTGAAAGATGTATGTATGTATGTGTATATATACATATATACACACATATATATACACACATATATATGTATATTATATATTAAAATATATCGTATATAATAATCCTATATAATAAAAGGGTAATATGCAAATAGACTGAATGGTGGTACAACTGGAACAGCCAAAACAACCAAACAACCAGTCACTATGGTGTGCGCTGATCACCAGGGGGCATGCGTGGAACATGGCAGATGTCGGCCAAGGTGGGATGGTGGAGCAGGTGAGTGGGGGCGACAGACCAAGACAGGGTGCCAGTCGCTGTCATAGGGGCGAACCTCTGGTGGTTACTGAAAAGTTTTTGCTACTGCACGCCTCGGTCCCACCCAGCACTCACACCCGCTGCCAGCACCAGAGCTACTACTCTCACCCACTGCCAGAGCCCGGCACTGGCCCAATCCTTTGGCACCGTCAGCAGGTGCCAGCGGCGGCTGTGGCCCCGATTGCCCCTCAGGGCTTTTCCACCTCCCCCTGCTCTTGAGGGGAGATTAGGGCTAGCAGCAGCTGCTTGCACCCACTGCTGGCACCAGATCCACCACTCACACCTGTTGCTGGTGCCCGGCACTGGTCCCAATCGCTTGGCGCCATTAGTGCTGTGAGTGGTAGCTACCAGCCCTGATCGCCCCTGAGGGCTTCTCTACCTCCCCCTGCTCCTGAGCGGTGATTAGGGTAGTAGCTGCCACTTGCACCCACTGATGGCTCTGGCCTCACTTGCACCCGCTGCTGGCGCTGACCCCAAGACACTACTTGGTTCATTCCTGTTTAAATATCAGTCCTTAAAGCATCCACATTAGAGGTATCATTAATCATCAAAAACCTATTAAAAACGAGAAAGCTTAGTTAAAGTTAGTTCTAACATTACTTCACTCTTACAAAACAATTGAATACATCTTGCAAAATGTAAGCAGTTTGCTCATTCTAAAGACCCATGCAGCCTAGATTCTTATTTTGCATTTGCATTTTGCAGTTCTTTATTTTTGTCTTTTGGTTCATCCAATTTTCTTACCATTAGCTTTAAATCTCTCATCCTAATACATTTTTGGCAATGCTTTTCAATGGACTTGAAAATCCCTCAATAACTAAAGGCCAAATAAAACCCTGACTAAGGACATTTTCAAGTCAATATCCTTAGAATGAGCTGTCTAATAATCTGGGATCTATTTCACTATCTTTCCTTTTACTTCTCTAGGATTTTTACAAAAAGAAAATTGTTCATTAGGGACTGACTGAAAATCCTTGCCCTGCTATGATCACTTCCTTTACCTTCTGTGTTGTGTTTTATAACCCAGAAATTATTGGGAAAATGATCTAAATGAGATTACAAAAATAATAAATCTAATTACTTATTATTTCAGCAAATGAGCATTGGCTATCCACTATAACTAGGTACGTTGCTACATCTGATAAGTGACATATGGTTTCTGTTATAAGAAAATCATAACATATACCAGAAATTTCCCAATATGGTAAGAGCTACAGTGGGGGGAACTATCTACTACACTGGGTCCAAAGAAGGGGCGTCCATCCCAGTCTAAGTGAGTTAGGAAAAACTCCCTAAAGAGAATGATAGTTAAAACCAGTTCCAAAGGATGACTGAAATGGTAGTGTGAGGATAGAAAAGAGAGTTCTAGACAAATTGTTTCCAAACTTAAGGGGTCTGTTTACCTAGGTACATCAAAGCCCAATAAAATGTGAACCGGAGTTTGCAGCAAAAAAGTAAAGGATTTTTTAAAATATATATATTTTTTATTGATTTTAGAGAGGAAGGGAAAGGGAGAGGTAGAAACATCAATGATGAGAGAGAATCATTGATTGGCTGACTCCTGCACGCCCCCTACCGGGGATCCATCCAGCCGCCACCTGGACATGTGCCCTGACCTGGAATAGAACAGCGACCTCCTGGTTCATAGGTTGATGCTCAATCACTGAGCCACAACAGCCAAAGCAAAAAGTAAAGTTTTATTTAAGGAAATGGCACCAAGCTCAGAGACATAGGTGAGAAGTGCTTTAAATCCTGGCTCCCAATGGCTCCTAGCACTTAGGTCATATACGGGAAAAATCATTAATCATGTAGACAATGGAGTTGGAGTCATGGGCTCTACTGGCTGGCTAGGGCCAGGGTAGGAAGTGAATGATCACTGTGTTGGGTCCTGATGTCAGCCACGGTGTCATTTTGTCTAATTTCTTGAGGGTGTGGTTAGTAAGGTCATTCTGTTTCCATGGTCCTGGGGCTAAAACACAACTCAGGTCAAGGTGTTATCTTTAGTTTGACCAAAACTCTGTTCCCTTGATCAGCTGACCTGAGGCTTTTTCTTAAGACCCTTTGATGCTGACCAGAACCTGATGTCTTATTGACTTAATGACTAGGGGAGTGAATGTGCAGTGTCTGTGGGGCTATTAGACTGAATAAAGTTAGTTTACATTGAGGGGAAAAAAAAGTCATTAAATAAATGAAGCTTCTACATAGTGACAAAAGGGTAAACCACAGGCTAAGGCTCGGGGTGGAAAGAACATAGTCATCTCAGGGAAGGATGATCTTAGATCTTAGATTATGGCTGAAGGATCAAGACTGGATTTAGAAAATAGGAGCTCTTATTGAACTTGTATAGGTAAGCATCATGAAGGATCTTTGTTATGAAATGAGTTAATGCATATAAAAATCTTAAGATGATACCTGCTATAAGAAATCGTTGAATAGATGTTAGCTATAATTATGCATAGTAGTTTTGCTTTGTTATAATAATTACTAGAGGCCCGTTGCACAAAGATTCGTGCAATAGGCCTTCTTTCACCTAGCTGCCAGCACCGGTTTTCCTCTGGCACCTGGGACCCAAGCCTTCACTCTGGCCAGAGCCTTCAGTCTTCACTCCAGCCAGAGCGCCACTCCTGTAGCTCCCTCTGCTCCCCACCCTCCCCCTCATAGCAGGCATCCCACCCTGTCCAGCTGCTCCACGCCTGCATGGGAGCTTCCCAGAGGCCCGGAGCAGCTGGGGTCAGGGCCACTGCCATCTTTGCTGAGTTAATTTGCATACTCACTCCTGATTGGCTGGTGGGCATCATGAAGTGATCATCAATTTGCACATTTCTTTTTTATTAGTGTAGATTATTCTGATCACCTGTTATTGTGATCATCTACTGGTTGGACTGAATGGTTATGTCCTCCCTCCACCTTGCCCAGATACATGTATTAAAAGCTTAACCCCAAAGTATTGGGAAGTGGGGAATTTTGCAGGTAATGAGGTCATGAGAGTGAAACCCTCATGATTAGGATTAGCGCCCTTCTAAAAGAGGCCCCATAGAGCTCCTTAGCATGCGAGGACACAGAGTAAAGATGACCATCTATGAACCAGGAAATGGACTCTCACCAGATACTGAATTGGCCAAGGAGTGGATCTTGCATTTCCCAGCCTCCAGAACTATGAGAAATAAATGTTTGCTGTTTCCAAGCCACCCAGTTTATGATATTTTGTTATAGCAATTCATATGGGCTCTACGATATCTACTCTTTAAAAGTCACCAAGTAGAAGGAATAACATCTATAAATTGGTAACTCATACTTAGATATATGTGAGTCAAGACAGACATTATAAAATGGCTTAACAAAATTAATTTATGGAACTAAATAAACACAAAGATGGAATGTGGCCTTATTAATTAGGAAGAGATGTTAATGGAGCCTTTTATCCTTACCTTAGCACCATTTTAGCACCCTTACAATTGATGAGCTTATTTCATTGTTTTGGGGGGAAAAAAACAAAACAAAACTACAGTTACTTCATAAGTGAAATTGAGTTCAAAGGGGGTGATTTAATTGGATATTGCAACCACCAGGTGTTTAATTCAGTCACACCTCATTATAAAACATTGCCCCATCACGGGAATCCAGCTTTACTGCAGGTTCAATCGTCTTTCCCGACAGGTATGTTTTCTTCAGTGCCTCTTTCTCACTGTTCTTGTATCTCAAGTAGGTAACATGATGGGACAAAACTCATTTTTGTTTAAATGTTAATGTGCTTTGTTTATCTACTAAGCATCACTTATGTGATGAATAGTTCTAGTTTAATATTGTGCACATGTGCACTTGGAGAAACTAGATTTTGTAGGTGCATAAAAACAAGAACAAGATATGTACATGGGACTTTAAAAATGAATGGGAACTTGAAATCTGCCTCAATTTGATGGAAAACAACAAAGCAGTCAGATCCTACTAACAAAATCTGAGAGAAGATATCTCTGAACTGCCTGAAATAAATGCAAACATCCCTATCTCCTTTCAGAACACATGCCTCCTGTTCAAACAAATAAACATGGACACTGCCAGCTAGTAGCAATTATTTTCTGTACATAACTGGACATACAAGGCCACTTTGATCCAGAAGATAATATAAAACTCTTTAGGGAAAAAATAAGTTTCAAGTATTATGTTCAGTTCTGTGTACCTGTAGTGATAGCTGATTTGATAAACCATCACTTTTTAGATCCTTGATCAATAATGTAATAAATAACATTTATGAAAACACCATTTCTTGAGCAATTACTATATACCCTTGGCTGTGCTTAGTATCTAGAGTGCAACACTTTAATGTACAACAATCCTACATGCTGTATGTTATTATTATCCTCATTTTACAAATGAGAGAATTGAGATCAGCTCAGGTTAAACAGCTGATAAAAAATGGTGGCAAGTGATTTTCTACATACTAGGTCTTCATTTTCCATCAACTCCTATTCTTTACTATACACAAGTGATTCTTTCAATCCGATGTGATTACTATGCCAACATGGCTTCAAAACACGTCCGCTGCCTACTCCCTTCCCACCAGAATCCTAACTCCTTCCTATGCAGAAATGCTGGGGGCAAGCTGTCTTCTTCACTGAGGTGGGGTTGTCTCTTTCTAGGTTGTTCTAGGTAGGCTCTTTCTAGGTTGTCTCTTTCACTTACTTCCTAGTTTGGGTCTTTAAAGGACCTCCTTATAATTTTAGCCCTCTTGGGTCATTCACTCCCTAAGTTTTCATTATTCAGAGCAAGATTTGTTCTACTTTCTACCAACCCTGAGCCCAAAATTGTCAGTTTCATACAACTATTGCTATACAGTTAAAATGACCCCAAGCTCATCATAGAATGTATGACCCTGAGGTAATCAGGCCAGTAGATTAAAAGTATCACTTGTGAAAAATAATAGATATAAGTAAGATAGATAGATAGATAGATAGATAGATAGATAGATAGATAGATAGAGATATATATAGATATATATAAAACAAAGTAGCATCTGAGAAAGTACCATGGAGCTATATAAGATCTATAATAATGTTGTAATCTGTAATGTCACTAAAAATCAAAAGGCTCAATGCCAGTCTCCTGTGTCACTTGTTAATTAATTAAATTACCTCAGTTATGGTCTAACTTATTCAAAGGTCCTCTCTTACCTGTTCCCAGCTCCCAGGCCACACATTGTATTTATTTGTGAGTGAGATGAATGGGGGAAAGAGATAGAAACAGAATAATCCAACCCTAATGACTGCTTGACCAACTGCACTTTCACAAATGAAAAATGAAGAGCCCTTCTTGTTTGTTTTTTCTGAAACTTCAGTGCAAGAAAGAAATCTTTCCTGACCCACAGAGAAAACCACCATGCCCACCTTTATATAACTTCCCAGAGATCCACATGACACATCTTCCGGTTTGAATCCACACCTGTCTTTCACTTTGAATCTTGTATAGGTGCTAGAAGCTGCACCACTATCTAAAACCACCCAAACATCATTGACCCACTTGCCTTTGAGTTATATGATACCTATGGGATCCCTTCTAGCACCCATAGACTATACTCTGTCAGAGAATGAGAGGAGGTAAAGAAGTAGGAGAGAAGCAGCATGTATTAATTCCTAGCATATATCATGCCTTGTACTAGCTTCTTTTACATACAGTATCAATCCTGTTTTATTGTAGAGGAGACAAATAAGAAATTTGCCCCTGGTCCTTCCTGCTGTCGCATAAGTAACAGTGATGAGGCTGAAAATCAAGACTTCTAACTCTAAATTCAGAATCCTTATTTCACCATGGGTCTTTAAGCATAACTCCTTTACAACAGGATGCTGATTTGGAAAAAAAATCTAATATTTTGCTCAAGTTCCTTATGCAATAAAATGTGGATGGAATTTTTTTTTTGTCTGCCAACAGTAGAGATTTGAAGAAGTAATACCACCTGTGTTAGTTAACTAGCTGAAAAAACAAACAAACATTACAAACTCAAAAGTGATACACTTTATAAAACCTGCCTTATCTCACAGTTACTATACTGAGGAATCTGGGCATGGCCTAGTTGAGTCTTCCTCAAGGTTACAATCAAGGTGCTGGCCAGGACTGTATTTTCATCTGAGTCTTCCCCAAGGAAGGACCTGCTTCCAAATGCATGCAGATGTTGGCAGCATTCATTTCCTCATCGGCTGCCAGACTCAGAAGCCTCAGTTTCTTGCTGGCTGTCAGCCTGAAGCAGCCCTCAGTCACTTGACACATAGCCCATTCTATGTGGGAGTGGAGTACATGACATGATGGTTTGCTTCCTCAGAACTAGCAAAAAGAGAGACCCTTAGTAAGACACGCTTTACAATCTTATGTAATACTAGAGGCCCGGTGCACAAAATTCGTGCAAGGGCCTTGGTCCTGGCCCCTGCCTGCTACCACTGTGACAGGGGGCCTCTGCCACCTCTGATGCCTCTGCCTTGGCCCCCGCCCACTGTGGCTTTGTCTGGAAGGAAGGACATTCAGTCTAATTAGCATATTACACTTTTATTATTATAGATAATCCAGTACAGATCATCAATCATGTGTTTCCCATCACCTTTGTCATATTCTATTGATTAGAAATAAATTACAGGTCCCACCCACATTCAAGGGGTTGAGATCACATGAAAATGAACATGGGGAGGTTAGGATCATGAGGACCACACTACAGTCAGTCTGTCACCCTACCTATTAATGAGTTCTTACTAGTATACCCATTTTCCTCATTTATAAAATAGAACATTAATTCTATTCATTTTCATGGGTGTATTCACAAAGTTCCACAAACTTGGTGTCTTCAATAACAAAAGTTGATTCCCTCACAGTTCTGGAAACTAAAAGTCCAGGATCAGCATTGTTGGTAGAATCGGCTACTTTTGAGGCCTAGGAGGGAGAATCTGTTCCATGCACCTCCTTTAGCTTTCTGGTGTGTTGCTGGCAGTCTTCGGCATTCCTTGGCTTGTAAGAATATCACCCCGATCTCTGCCTTCATTTTCACACAGTGTTTTCCCTGTGTCCCTATCTGTCCAAAAACTGAAAACATTTTTACAAAGACCCCGATTATATTAGGGTAGGGCCCACCCCGATAATTTCATTTTGTCTTGACTTTCTCTGTAAGGGTACTATCTCCAAATAAGTCATATTCTGAGTTACTGAGGGATAGGATTTCAAACAAATCAGTTCTAGGGAGACATAATTCAAATTCTAACACTAAGGAAACCCATCATCAGGTTGGTTGGGAGGATTAGAGATTTGTCATAAGGCTTCGTTCATGGACTCTCACATGGTAACTTCTCAATAAATGTGGGAGTATAATATGGTCATGATTAATTTTGACTCTCCTATTTTTAAAAAGACTTCTCATTTTCTGAAGGCCACAAAAGCAGTATAATGTCTTGCTTACTTGCCATTTCTACCTCCCAAAGTTTAGCTTGTAATTTATTAATTTAAAGACTTTCCTGAGTTTTATAGCCTGTTTATAAAAAGTGCATTTTCCTATTAATAAGTAAGCACATTTTTAAACAAAGTGTGATTATTCATTTATTTCAAACCCATTAAAGGATATTATTGAATGTCCATTATGTACTAAGCAATCATTTGCTTAAGCATTCAAGCGACCTAACATTTAAAAGCAAAGAAACAGAACAATTATTTGACTAGTCTAAGATCATAAACTAGGGGCAGATAATGAGTATATCAGGATACCCATCAGTATCAAGTGCTGGACCCAGGAACACAGCCCTCAGTTGAGAGTAAAAGGTGATCATATCCATCAATAACTTGAAAACACTACCAGCCACCTTCCCATAAGGCTGGCTTAAAAGTGCCCTTCCCACAACCAAGTGCTCACCTCCCTCAGACATAAGAAGAGGATGCAAAGGGGGAAAGAGTTTGCTTTTGAAAGAATACAATGTTCCTGAACATTGGAGGGCTAGATACATGCCTTCTCTCCCCAGAGCCAAGAGTATCCTGATGAATAAAGAACAAAGCTGAATGAATGTTTTAATCAGCATTGGCTGCCAAAACTAAATACCTTAGGCAGGGTAGCTTCACAACAGAAATTTATTTTCTCACATTTCTGGAGGCTGAAAGTCTCAGGGCACTGCCATAGTTGGCTTCCTGTGAAGGCTTTCTTCCTAGCTTACCTTTTCACTGTATTGTGTGCCCACATGGTCCTTCCTCAGGGTATGCACTCAGAAAGAAGGAGAAAGCAAACTCTGTTATTCCCTCTTATAAGGGTACCGATTCCATCGTGAGTGCCACATTCTCATGACCTCACCCTAATTGCTTCCCCAAGGCCCCACCTCCAAATATATATGAAATTGGGGGAGGGGGACATAATCATTCATTTCATGGCAGTGAGTGTGGGGGAGTGGGGCCTTTCACTGAGCAGGAATTAAACCCTGCTGATGATCACGTTTAGTTCTTTCTTCTCCTCCTCCTCTTCCACCACCACCCGTCCACTCCATTAATGAATGGCTCTCTTGTAAAAGAAGTTCTAGAAAAATGCTACTGGCGTGTGATGAAAGAAAGGCAAGATGGCTTAATTCTGAGCATTTTCTGACATACTCATTTTATCTATGCAAAAGTCCTATAATCTGGCTTCTACGCTTGATAACATAGCACCTTCTGCCACTGTCCCCTTAGACACTCTGCCGATCACAAATACTTGCTGATAGGTTAACATCGATTCCTCAGTCGCTGGCGGACTGAAAGTTTTCAGTGGCAACTTTGCTGTCCATTGCAGTTTCCACTTTTAACTTTGTACAGTAAAATACCCCTAATCTCCTCAACACCCATGAGATGAAAAAGGGGGAGAACAAGCTTCCCTTGGGAACACTGCACTTCTTCAGAGGTGACCTTTCTCCCACACAGTCCACCTCTAACATCAGTAGGAAAATAATTTGCTAGCAAATGAGTTGCTGCTATCGGATGCCTCTCAGCAAGCCTCAGGGTGACATGACACCAACAGCTGCCGACTTATCTGACAGAGTGGGAGACTAAACAGCTTTTGTCCCCAGATGTGGGCCTTAGTCATCAAACCATGCACTTGGCAATTAACACTACTCTGTAATACAAATAAGTGACAAGTATAGACAAATGGCCTTAAATTCTAGCAAGCATTAAAATTACCTGAAGGGGCTTCTTAATCTGTGGATCTCTGGGCCCCAGCCCCACAGTTCTAACTGAGTAGGTTTGAGGTAGGGCCTTACAATTTAAAGGGTTCCTAGGTCATACTGCTGCTGGTCCTGGGACCACTCTAAGAACCACCTGCATAATCTAAACCCAAGCGCACGGTACAGTCTCCTATAAAATGAAGACCTTTCTGTCATGTTGGAATTGCTATCCACAAACTTTCAGATTCCATCATTTTATTTACACTCAATAAAATTAGTGAATGTGTTTTATGCATTGTTCTACTCCCCTACGCAGTAGAGATTAAAATGCATGTAGGTTTATTGACATTTACAGCACAGGATTTAAAGGTAATAACCCCTTAGCAGCTCACTTGCTGCTAAGACTGTGTATCTTTTTATATTATGGCATTTCCCATCTTCAAAAGGAAAATGGCATAATTAGAATGTTAATAAATACACTGATATGTTCTATATGAGCAAAATTCTACTTAATCATTCCTAGATTCATAAATAGTAGCTCTTTGTTTAAAAAAATTATGTGCCAAAGAAATGTATTATTTGATATCTACTTTTATTTATAAAATAAAAAATGCATTCTAAGTTATGTGAGGTTTCTTTCTTGATATCCATATTCAATATTCTTATTTTAAAATATTACTCTAGCTTTATGGCATTGGCAGCCATTAAGCATTTTTCTTTTTAAATATTGCAGGTAATTCCTGAACTCAAAGGAAAGGCTATCAGAACTTTAGCTATGGCAGTAGTGGCTACAGGGCTCTGTTATCAAGTGTGTTAATTATTTATTCACACCTGGTTCACCACTGATTAACAAAACCTATTAAGGCCTTCCCTTGAAGACCTTGCTGTTGACATATATTTGCAGCTGTTGTTGATTTTTTTCCAAATTAGCGCATTATGTGTTTGGAAAACAGACACAAAACAGCTGCAGTGTCTGAATGCATTTATTATGTACTCTTCTCAAAATGCTATTTAGGTTCACTGGTAAATGATGAAGTCAGAGGGAAATGCGCTGTTAACTCTGCACTCCTAGTACTTGTGGGTCCAACAGAAATAGAATGCTAAGGGAGTCCTATGAAAACTTCAGCCTTCAGCTTGGAAATGAGCTCCACACGTTTCAGAAGCTGACTGTTCATTAATATGCACAAAATCGCGTGTCGTTCCATAGCCATTTCCCTGTCAGGTCAGGAAGGTCTGGCAGAGAGGTTAAGGTATTTAAAAATGCAGAGAGCTTTAGATGGATTTTGATGTTTATTAAAATAGCATTACCTTGACTTTCATATTAGGCTATGCTGCATGTTTTATTGGTTTTATAGTCTCCCCTAAAGCCATCTAGTTCCAGGATGTAGTAAGAAAATATTATCTTTAAAGGCTGGGTTAGTAACTAAAAAATATTCCTTTATACATTTAAGATCTTTACCGTGGCTGCAATAAAGCATCAGCAAGCAGCCTGTCTTCCTGGAGTCAACTATCTGGCCCTTAGCTGTGTTTAGAAATCACTCCAGATCCAAAGTACTGGCCCCTATCTAGACACAGGACAACTTTGGGGAAATCAAGGTATTCTCCATCTCCAAATAGTGTGTAGAGACACTCCTCTCATAGGAAAAGTAAAGAGAACAATGAGAGAAGAGGTCTGACTCTTGCATCACATTTCCCATTGCAGCTGCTGCCTCTCCTTTCCCCAATACGCCCCAAATCCTGGATAACTGCTTACTCTGGCTGATCTTTCTTCCATCACAAGTCCCATTTTCCAGTAGAGAAACCATTGTATGAAGGGCTGACTGCAGAGCAGATGGGAATTCTTCTGTTATCACTGCAAGCCTTGACAGCACTACTTTCTTCCAGCGCCTAATTCCATGAAGTTGCATAAAGCTTTCTCAAATTTTAAGACTCAAAATATGCACATTCATCTTTATCAGAGACAGGTGTTGTCTAATTAGCATTCTCTGTTTACTTCATCATTCTTGCTGCAGATATGCTTACTGGATCAGACATACACATCTGTCTATGTTATTAATTATACTGAAAAACACCAAACTGGGTTAAAATACCACTGCTATACGGTAAGACCACAACCCTCTGTGCATGCCGGCCCCCTAACCCAAAACAAAGCATACTTCTGCACCTACATGAGATCTGGTAGTGGTGTTGACTACAAGCAAGATCACAGATGCTATCTTAAGCAAAAAGTAATAATAATAATAATAAGGAATTTGTTCGTAAGCTACAGAGTCACTGGGAGACTGAAAAACTAAGAAAACCAAGAAAAAAATCAAAGCAGCCTGGAGGGCCATGCAGCAAAAAGTACATCGCTACACAGCACCACCACAGAGGCAATTACTTCATCTCTGTCTAATTTGCGCCATATGAAAAATTCTAGGTGGGGACGTTTGATAGACAGAGTCATTTGCCAGTGCACTTCATGCCAGTTGGCATGGAGATAAACTGTACTTTGGGAAGTAGGACGTTTCTTCTTGCCAGAAAATACACACTTGAGAATTCCCCAAACATTAAGAAGGGTTGTGTTTTTGTAGGCAAAAGAATGACAAATGCACTCACCATTTTTCAAGACCCAACTTTAAGGTCCAGCTTCTAAGTAAAACCTTTCCTAAATGCTTCCACTTGGGTCATTTTCGTTTTTCCCTCTGGCAACTAACCTTAGGGTAACTGAGTCAGTATCATTTGGTTTATCACTTATAAACATGAAGTCTATTTAGAATTTTTTTTCACATTTTATAGGTTTCTTTACAATAAGATGGTTAGTTCCTTGAGAATAGAGCACATGCTTTAAATTTTTATATTTCATCACAACATTTATCACACCCCAAGCACAGATAGTAGGGAGAATGACTGATGACTCGATCAAAGTTGAGCCCAAATGAATATTTTTCCAAGCATGACACCAATGAGGCAATATGCAAATAAAATTGTTTTAAGATGTTGCTGCTATCTCAGCATAGTTATTTAAATATATATATATATCTTAAGAAACTCTTTCACAACGATTATATTTTTATAAATGACTTGTGTTGTGAGACACTAAGTATGTAATGAATTAGTATATAGTCTATTCCCATATTCTTTAATAAATTCTCTGAAATTATATGTTAAGCAGCTTTTGAAATAGTTCCCGGTGATCCCTGCCTCCTGGTATTTATGTTCTTGTGCAATCCCCTCCTACAATCTTGCTTCTAATGAATAGAATATGACCAAAAAAGTGGTATGTCATTTCTGAAATTAAGTTAGGAAAGACACTGACTTCTGTCTGGTTTCCCCTTCTCTGTCTGTCTGTTTGCCTTTTGCTCTCTCACTTGCTTGCTCTAATGAGCCAAGTTGCCATATTTTGAGCTATGCTATGGAGAGACCCAAGCAGCAAGGAACTAAGTTATGGTAGCCTATCACCAACAGACAGAATTGAAACCCCCAACTATAACAGTTCACGAAATACTAAATCCTACCACCAACCATGTGAAGGAGTTGTGCTGTGGATGTTTCCCTAACTGAGCCTTGAGTTGACAACTGCCCAGCCAACTGCTTGATTACACTCTTTGAGAGCCCTTGAGGTAGAGAACCCAGATCCCCTTGCTCCAAAGAGCCAAAGAAACTGTGATATAAATGAGGGTTGTCATTTCAAGCCCTTAAATTTTCAGTGATTTGTTACACAGCCATAGATAACTAATAGAGATTAGGACTACAAACAACAGTGTTTGATCTATTTATAATATGTTACAACTTGATTGAGGTATAATTGGATGTGGTAAAGTGCATATATAAATGTTGTCATATGTATATACCTGTAAAATCATTACCACAGTCAAGAAATTGAACATAGCCCTAGCTGTTTGGCTCAGTGGATAGAAAGTCAGCCTGAGGACTGAAGGGTCCTGGGTTTGACTCTAGTCAAGAGCACATGCCCAGGTTGTGGGCTCAATCCCCAGTTGGGGGTGTGTGTGCAGGAGGCAGCTGATCAATGAATCTCTCTCCTCATTGATGTTTCTATCTCTCTCTCCCTCTCCCTTCCTCTCTGAAACCATTAAAAATATATTTAAAAAAAGAAATTGAACCTAACAGCCCTGACCAGCGTGGCTCCATTGGTTGGAGCCTCATCCCATGCACAGAGGGTTGCAGGTGAGATTCCCCACCAGGGCACATACCTACGTTGTGGGTTCAATCCGTGGTCAGGGCACATAGGAGAGGTGTAATGTCTTCTACTTCATTTATAATTTTATTTACTTGTGTCCTCACATATCATGATAAGGTAGAATTCATGACTGAAATACAAGGATGTTTCAACATCTGCAAATCAATAAATGGGATGTCACCTTAATAGAATAAAATACAAAAGTCATATGAACACTTCCATAGATGAAAGAAAGCATATTACAGAATTCAGCATCCATTAATGATAAAAATTAGATATAAAATGAATGTACCTTAATATAATAAAGGTAACATATGACAAGTTCACAGCTACTATTATACTATACTAGAGGCCCAGTGCACAAAATTGGTGCACCAGCCTGCACCCTCTCCAATCCAGGCCTGCACCCTCAACCCGGCCTGCACCCTCTCCAATCCAGGACCCCTTGGGGGATGTCCGACTGCCTCTCGCAATCCAGGACCACTGCTCCTAACCACTCACCTGCCTGCCTGCCTGATCACCCCTAATTGCTCTCCTGCTGGCCTGATCGCCCCTAACCGCCTCTGCTTCGCCCAGCACCCGGGACCCAAGATTCCCTCCTCAGGTCAGTTGCAGGCTCCCAGGACCTGGGCCAGCTTCACCAGGACTGGCCACAGCCGCAGGGGACTATGGATGGGCAGCTTCGCCCGGGCTACAGCTGCTGGAGCCCAGGACTGCAGGACAGGCAGCTTGTCCCTTTTTCAGACTGCAGGCACAAGTGCTGGTGCCTGGGATTTCAGGGTGGGCAGCTTATCCCTCTCCCAGGCTGCAGCCCCAGCTTCTGGTGCCCAGAACCGCGGGGCGGGTGACTTGTCTCTCTCCTGGGCCGGGCTGCAGGCGCAGGTGCAGCTGCTGGCATCTGGGAAAATGGGACGGGTGGCTTGTCCCTCTCCCAGGCCAGGCCACAGGCACAGGCACAGCCGCTGGTGCCCAGAACCGTAGGGCGAGCAGCTTGTCCCTCTCCTGGGATGCAGCCTGGCTAGTCCCCATTACTCTCTCACAAGCTCATTTGTACCTGGCTGGTCCCCATCTTCTCTCCCCATTGTTGTGTGTCTGAGTGGTTATGGTTTGACAGCATGAAGGTGTGATGACCATTTGCATATTAGCTCTTTATTATACAGGATGGTAAAAGGTTGGAAGCTTTTTCTCTAAGATCAAGAACAAGACAAAGGTGTCTACTCTCACCCCTCAATTCAATATAGTACCAGAAATCCTAGCCATAGCAATCAGGCAAGAAAAAGAAAACACAGTATTTTATTTGGAAAGAAATAAGTAGAATTGTATCCATAGATTACATGACTTTATAAACAGAAGATCCTAAAGACTCCAGGAAAAATCTGTTAGAGCTAATCAACAAATTCCATATGTTATAGTACACAAAATCAATATACCAAGGATAGTAACCTTCTTATACACTAAAAATGAGTTATCTGAAAACAAATAAACAATCCCCTTTACAATATATTGAAAAAACCTAAAAGAAATGGATACATTTCTAGAAACATACAACGTACCAAGTCTGATCATGAAGAAACAGAAAATTTAAACAAGGCAAGTAAAAAGATTGAGTTCGCAATCGCAAACCTCCCAGAAAAGAAAAAAAAAAAAAAAAAAAAAAAGCGCATAGGTCCAGATGGCTTCACTAGTGAATTTTGCAAATATTTAAAGAAGAAATAATTCCAATCCTCCTCAAAATCTTCCCATAAATCGAAGAAAAGACAACACTCCCAAACTCATTTTATGACACTAGCATTACCCTGATACCAAAGCCAGATAAGGACACTACAAGAAAGAAAATATAGACTAATATTCCTGATGAATATAGATTAAAAATTAACAACACATTAAAAGGATTGCTCACCATAATCATGCAACTCTTGGTTTCGGCACTATTAGCTCTTATAATAAGACTAGATTTGTTTTTACTGTGATTCATTTTACTGTAGTAGACCTGAGTTACAGATACCTTCTCACCTGAGTTAAAAGATACAGGTACATTTAAATATTTTTTTTTCTAAATTGCATACACATACACTGTCTTATCCTGAGATCCTTAAGATATATAGGATGAAATAAGTGAGCATTAAAATTAGTGAAACAGCGGAGAATGAGAAGCATTGCCCAGGCTTCTTGATGAGCTTTTGAACAACACGGCAAACCAGTGGCAGATGTGGTACACAGCCAAGTGGTACCCATCCAGATGTGTCAAATGGAGAGATCATGTCTCAGACCAACTAGATGAGGGATAGAAGAAAGGGGTACATCTGCCCAGCTCCCTTCTGTTACCTGTTTCCGTTAGTCAAATTTCCCCTGACAAAAGGCTAACTTCTCTGTATTTCTGGCTAATGAGGCCTCTCAAAGCCCACCTACACACTCCTGAGTGTTGCATTTCATTCAAATCTTGGAAGAGGACTCACAGACTCTGAGTGAGGAGCTGGCTAGCCTAGATGGTGGAACCCCACACACTTGAGCAGAGTTGCTTATTCAGCAAGCCCGCATCTGAAGGCTCTTGACGCAATGCCAGAGGGATCCAAATAAGTACACACGTGTACTATGGGATTTTTGTAAATCAGCATTATTTGCAATGTAATAAAGCAATGAATATTTAGTGTGCATTTGCATCAGCATCACCTGTAAATTTTGGTTAAATGCCATTTAACTGAACTAGGTGATTCTGACCTGACACTCATCAAGGAATATACCAATTAAAATATTCAAGGTGGTTTTGAAACATAATGATTATCTCTTAGTTGACTTGTTTGAAAAAAACAGCTCTATTTTCTAAAGAAATGATGCTTTCACATAAGATGTATTTTTCCCAAATATTTTGTAATTCTTTTAGAAGTTTAAAGAAATAATGCTAATGAATGCTAAAATTAAATGAACTGTATATATTCATATATTATTTACCCAATACACACACACACACACACACACATTCAGATATACATAAAGCTACACTACATTAAGCAAATATATGAAGTTATTATTCTCAATATACAAGAAACATTTGTTAAAACCAGGGCCATCTTAATTGTAACTTCATTTAGACAACTGAAATTAAATATAATTTCAAAAATGTAAATTAAATATGTGCCAACTTTTCAAGCATATCCATTGTATATTATAAAGTATACCTGTGCATCATATTTTTTATTAACTCAAAGAAAAAGTAAAACAATGATTTTTTAATTCCCACCTACTGCTCTACATAGCAATTAAAATGAGAACAACTGTGTTTTTATTTCTTTTGTTTTAATTTTAGTTTGTAAAATGTGAACTGAATTATTTTTTTCTTTTAAAAAACACATTTTCATTCTATTTTAAAATAAACAATTATGTCATTGAATTTGATTGTATACTTATGTATATAAAAGCTGTCATTTTGACTTCATGTCTTGATTTCAAATCTCAATCCTTTTGTGGAAAATAAATAGTTTCTGTCTAAAAATCATAAATCTACCCACAGCAAAACAATAAAGAAAAAAGGCACTTTATTTTTCTTAAGCAAGAATGTCAACTCTATACATAGGAAAACTTAATTGGTTGTAAATATTGATTCAGATTCTCCAACATTCAGCAGAATATGTGGATAATTTTAATTCTATGTTAACTCTTTTGTGGAGGTTTTCCTTCTTATATAAACTATATGAAAAATAATAAATAGTGCACTTTTGGTTATTGGAAAATAACCAAATAAGCATTGACCAATAAATGTGCCATTACTTTAATGTCTCTAGTATCACACAGTGGTTTTTTTTTTTTTTTTTTTTAGCTTGCTTGCAATTTTTAAAAATATTTTTTAGACTTGCAGAATATAATTTAGTACCATGAACCCTACATATTTAAAAAAAGACAACTGATGAAAATGATGATGATAATGATAATGATGATGAGTTCATGATTTCAGTAGCTTTTACATGATCATTTTTTGAGAAATTCTTGGCAAATAATGTGTTGTTTTTTCTTTTAATAAGAGCCTTTTGCAATTTCTATGATTTGCCTGGGCTTTGAATCATCTACATATCCAATGTTGCATTTTTATTCCGGAACTTCAGTTTTTCAATCTACATGGGGAAATTTGGCATCATTATTTTCCTATCAGAGATCTTTATCTTTAAGATTTCATCATAAAATAAGAAGCATTTGATGATTTTGGATCTACAAATACATGGGATTTTCTAAGTGATTGTGAATTCTTCATGCAATCTCCATTTGGTAAAAGCCCATCTGCTCTTTCTTGAAAGAGAAAAGAAATCACCCATTAGAACTGTAAAATACAACATATAGAATTTAATGATATAGCTATGAGATTTTTTAACTCTACAATGTCCTAGTAGGACTATCTGACCTCCAAAGTCAGAAGTTAGGAGATAGACTGCCTGAGAAAAGTACTACCACTGCCACATACACACGTGGTGGACATATGGGACATTTAGCAAGTTAGTTAGCTATCCTGTCTTTCAGTTTCTTTATATAGAAAGAAAAAATAATAGGGTTATTTTGAGGATGAAATGAATGAAGGAATAAGTGGAAAGCACTTAGAAAAGTAGCTGGCAAATGCCTGGTGCTATATAAATGTGGGCTTATGTCTTGTTTATATTATTCTTCAGTCATTTTGTCTGATAGAGCTTCCCACATTGACTTATAATGCAGTATGTGCTAGGAACATATGCCATATTTCAAATACACTGGGACTGAAGAAGAGTATTATACTATGTATTATATGCCATGTATACTCCAGTACTGCCTTTAAAAGTTAGTCCAAGTTGAAACTGAGCATTTGGGCCAGTATACATTTTTAAAATGACTTACTTAATGTTGCTCATCCACATATTGCTGAACCTTAGATGAATGAATGGATCATTCTCCTTGAATTGAATTATTAATTATGCAGTACTATCATGCACTCAACAAATATTTATTAAGCATTGATGATGCGGGAAGCATTATGTTGGACTACAGTGGTACATGGAAATTACTCTAATGACTTTTTAAATCTCCCACCCATCTAAATATACATAAAGGAAAAAATTATGATACATTAGGAATGATGATACTCTCAATCGGCACATAGTGCTAGAAAGAATGCTTTCCTTGTGTTGTTGTTGTTGTTTTGTTGGTAATGTAAAAACAAAGTTATATTTTTATTGGATTTATTAGGATAACATCTATATTATAAAAGGCCAGTGGCTGTAACGCCTAACGACCAAACGACCGGTCACCAGGAGGTGTATGGAGCACCTCTCAGTCCCTCCCCACAGCCTGCGAGCCGCTTACAGCAGAGGGTGGGCGGGGCTCGTGGCTCATGCAGCATGGCACGGGGGACTTGCCATGGTGAGGTGGGGCTTGTGGCCCACACAGCGAGGCAGGGCTCACTGCTCAGGTGGCGTGGTGAGCTACTCTCGCACAGTGGGTCTGGGGTCCCACTGGCGCAGTGGGTCTGGGTCTCATGCAGTTTCGCACACTGGGCCTCTAGTTGGTTAATAAAATTATGTAGGTTTCAGGTGTACAATCATACAATACATCCTCTACATATTGTATTGTGTGTTCACCACCTAAAGTCAAGTCTCCTGCCATCACCGTTTGTCCCCCCTTTACCCTCTTCTACTTCCCCCATCCTCCTTTCCTCCTGTTGTCTGTGTCTATGAGTTTGTGTGTTTTTCACTTAATCTCTTCACCTTTTTCACCCAGTCCCCCAATTCCCTCCCCTCTGACAGCTGCTAGGCTGTTCTCTGTATCTAAGAATCTGTTTCTATATAGTCTATTTATTCATTTTGTTCTTTTTTTTTTCATTAGGTCTCACATATACATGAAATCATATAGCATTTGTCTTTCTTTGACTGGCTTATTTAGCATAATAATCTCCACATCCATCCATGCTGTCACAAAAGGTATGATTTCCTTTGTTTTTATAGCCAAGTAGTATTCCATTGTATAAATGTGCCACAGCTTTTTTATTCACTCACCTATTGATGGGCACTTGGGCTACTTCCAAATCTTGGCTATTATAAATAAGACTGCAATGAACAAAGGGGTGCATATATTCACTTGAATCAGTGTTTCAGGTTTCTTCAGATATATTTCCAGAAGTGGGGTTGGTGGATTGTAAGGCAGTTCCATTCTGTCAGATGGGAGGTGAATTTTCATTGTGGTTTTAATCTGTATTTCTTGATGATTAGTGGTGCTGAGCATCTTTTCATATGTCTGTTGGTCATCTGTATGTCCCCTTTGGAGAAGTATCTATTCAGGTCCTTTGCCCATTTTTAAACTGGATTGTTTGGGGTTTTTGTTGGGTTTTTTTGTTTGTTTGTTTGTTTTTTGGTGTTATTTGAGTTCTTTATAAATTCTGGATATTAATTCCTTATCAGATGTATCAGCGAATATGTTCTCCCTTGCCTGAGGAGATATATTAGAAAAAATATTGCTAGGAGAAGTGTGCAAGATTTTACTGCCTATGTTTTCTTCTAGGGTTTTTATGATTTCAAATCTTCCAAGTAGAAGGATAGCTAAAAAGGAGAGTACAGAAAAGCTGTATAGGAGAATATATATTAAAGGATATTTAATACCAGACAAATATGTCCTTCCCAATATTCAGTCACTCAAAAATAACAATGTATTTTGTCTTCAAACTATCTCTTGTATTTGTCTTTGATTCATCTTTCCTATCCTTGCTCCCTTGCCCCAAAGTACAAATTTGAATTACCAATACATATGATTAGCTCAAATCCTTAACTTGCTTTGCTGATTTTATTCTCAGCCACATTGAATTAACCATTCTATGAACAATTAACACTGCATTCAAATGCTTCAAATACATTGTGCCCTCCTTAAAATCAAAACCCAAGTTTGGGTCTAGTAAATCAAATCTGAACTGTTTGGCTTTCTTTTCAAAACCTATCACCATCAGGGGAGAAACCAAGATGGCGGCATAGGTAAACATCTAAACTGCTGCCTTGCACAACAATTTCAAGACTACAACTAAAAGACAAAAATGACATCATCCAGAACCACAGGAAGGCTGGCTGAGTGGAAATTCTACAACTTAGAAAGAAAGAGAAAAGCTCACTGAGACTCAGAGGAGCTGCAGAAGGCAGAGGTACTGAGATGTGCATGCAGAAAGGAATGGCAACTGAGTGCACAGCTGGCTTTCTGAAGCAGGAGGGAGACAAAAGCTCCCGACTGCACTGAACTCCAGTTCCAGGTCAGACTCTGGGGACCCTGACTCATTCGGGGAGAAACTGGACTGTCTGGCAGCGGGCGGAACTCAAAGGCGGCTTTCTCTCAGAGGTGCTTGCAGTGATTACCACGGGACACTGAGACCAAGGGGCCTCTTAAGGCAGGACTGACGGGAAGCCAATGCTGTCTGCTCTGCCCTGAGACTCCGCCCTATCCAAGCTGAGGACAGAGGCTTTTTGCAAGTCTTGTCTCATAAGGGTGTCTCCAGCACAGAAGTTCTCCCAGCGTAGACACAGCTGATCTTCACAGCCAATTGGCCTGCAGATCAATTCCTCCCAGTGATACCAACAACAATCAAGGCTTACCTACAACAAGACTGTGCACACGGCCCACAAAGGGGTGCACCAAGAGTGTCCACCTCAGGTAACTGGGGAGGCTGAGCCACTGGGCCCTATAGGACACCTAGCACACAAAGCCACTCTATCAACTCAGGGAAGCAGTCAAAATGCAGAGACAAAGAAACAGATCACATATGAAAGAAATGGAGGAAAGCAAATGGCTGGATATAGAGTTCAAAACCATGGTTATAAGGTTTTTTCAAGAATTTTCTAGAAAAGGCCAATAAATTTAGTGAGACCCTTGAGGATATGAAAAAGGACCAACCAGAAATTAAGCATACACTGACTGAAATAAAAAATATTATACAGAGATCTAACAGCAGACTACAGGATCGCAAGAATCAAGTCAAAGATTTGAAATACAGAAAAGCAAAAAACACCCAACCAGAAAAGCAAAAAGAAAAAAGAATCCAAAAATATGAAGACAGTGTAAAGAGCCTCTGAGACAACTTCAAGCTTACCAACATAAGAATTATGGTGGTGCCAGAAAAGAGAGAACAAGATACTAAAAACCTATTTGAAGAAATAATGACCGAAAACTTCCCCCACTTGGTGAAAGAAATAGATTTACAAGTCCAGGAAGTGCACAGAACCCCAAACAAAAGGAATCCAAAGAGGACCACACTTAATTAAATGTGGTCATAATTAAAATGCCAAGAGCAAAAGACAAAGAGAGAATATTAAAAGCAGCAAGAGAAAAACAGTTAGTTACCTACGAGGGAGCACCCATACGTCTGTCAGCTGATTTCTCAACAGAAACTATGCAGGCCAGAAGGGAGTGGCAAGAAATATTCAAAGTGAGGAACAGCAAGAACCTATAACCAAGATTACTCTACCCAGCAAAGCTATCATTCAGAATTGAAGGTCAGATAAAGAGCTTCACAGACAAGAAAAAGCTAAAGGAGTTCATCACCACCAAACCAGTATTATATGAAATGCTGAAAAGTATTCTCTAAGAAGAGGAAGAAGAAGAAAAAAGGTAAAGATAAAAATTATGAACAACAAATACATATCTATCAACAAGTGAATCTAAAAATCAAGTGATTAAAAAAATCTGATGAACAGAATAAACTGGTGAATATAATAGAATCAGGAGCATAGAAAGGAAGTGGATGACAATTCTCGGGAGGAAAGGGGTGTGGGTGGTACGGGAAGAAACTGGACAAAAATCATACACCTATGAATGAGGACAGTGGCAGGGGTAAGGGCAGAGGGTGGGGTGGGAACTGGGTGGAGGGGAGCTATGGGGGGGAAAAAAGGAACAATTATAATAATCTGAACAATAAAGATTTATTAAAAAAATAAAAAAACCTATCACCATCTAATCCTACTTGTCTTTTCAAACACATTTCTTCTTCCACAAGTCAGTGTAGACCCTTCACTAAAGTTAGAATCAACCCCTCATTACCAAGGAGGTACCTGTGACAAATCTGGTAAGGTTTTTTTCTTTTTTTCACTGTCGTTTATCTCACCATGACTATTACTCCTATACCCATCCACCAAACCATACACTGTCATTCATTAAAAATCCAACTCAAGTGACACTTCCTACTTAAAACTGCCTAATGGCATCATTCCTTACTGGCTTTCCCCATCTCTGGGTATTTTTAAACCATTTTACAGAACACAGTACATTGCTATGTGTATTATGTGTCTGCAAATACAAGATGGTAGAGCTCTGTCATCCTGGATCCATGGACATCAATTTGGAGTACAGTCTCATATCTCATGTGTTAGACATGAGTATGAAAGAGAAAAATGTATATTATGGTAGTTTTCAAACATGTTAGTATCAGAACTCCTTTCTTCTCTTAAAAATCTATTGAGCACCCTAAAGAACTTGTTCATATGGGTTTTACCTATTAATAATTACTAGATTTCAAATTAAAACAGACATTTATTAAATTTTCAAACTTTTATTTGTAATTTCACTTAAAATAACATATTTTTAACATAGATTATATTTCAAAGAGCAAAATTAGTAAGAAGAGTTTCATTTATTTACATTTATTTACATTTTTAAAACTTCTTTATATCTGCCTTCATAAAATAAAACTGAAATTTCATATCTAATGCTGCATTTAGTCAATTGAGTATAAAAGAACATAAAAGAAATCTGACCTTGCACAGATATGTAGTTGAAAAAAGAGAAGTATTTTAAGGCTTTTCTGGTAATTATAGATCTTACTCTGTGATATGAGACCAAAATACTCAACAAGTCAGAATAAGGACTGATAATGAACCCTAAGCCATATCAATGAACCTTTCATACTTGTTACATTAAAATACATTATCTATCTTGCATTTTGAATGGATCTTTCACTGAGGCATAATTCTGTAACATCAAGCGTTGGTCATTTGGAAATATCTTCCAGTTTTTGACACTTTTATTCAATATTAAAGATGACTGTTAATATCATCACCAATTTCATCGGCAAAACCTTTAGGTATTGGGGAGCTGTCAAGCTCACTATGGCAGATATATAATTTTCAATTTTTTTCATTCAAAATGTTAAAGCATAATACTGGTCATAAAAAAATGTCAGTTGTTTTCCATGAAGTAACAGGCCCACTTTATTCATTTATTTTAGAAACTGTCTGCCAAATACCCAATTTTAAGTAAGCGTAGTTTGTCAGTAACTCATTCAAGTAAAAATTATGTTCCATGAAGAAAGTACTAATTCATCTCACAAAGCGGACAATTTCACAATTGCTTTTCCAGAGGCAATCATCATACCTTTGTGTGCAGTGTAAGTGCCTCATGCGTGTTTCCCATGGTGTCACACGGAATATTAAAAAGACATGTAACTCAAGGGCCAAATTTTAGTATAATTGATCATTTTTCTGCTTCATCAAGGGCACTTTTTAATGAAACTGTCCATTTTCCTTCCCTCTTGCCAGCACCATGTAGTGAAAAAGACAGTGACTAATAGCAGCCTAGCTGGATGCCACTGTCTTCACCCACAAAGCTGCATCTAGGATGCAAAAGTCAACAAGGTTCTCAGGGGCTCCTAGGTATCCAGGGACCATACTTTGAATATCACTGTTTTATTGTTAAATCACGAGCTTAGAAGTGACCTGCTACTAGAGCATAACCTATGTATCCCTGAAAAACATAGATGCAAACATCCTGAACAAAATGTTAGCGGACTGAATTTAACAGCACATTGAAAACGTCATACACCATAACAAAGTGGGATTTATCCCTAGGAAGCAAAGATAGATAAGTTAACACATACAGATAACAAACACAATTTAAAAAGGTGATGAACTGCACTAACCAAATGGATAAAAATCCAGGTTCATCTGATAGACCTGAAAACATAAAACTGCTAGAAGAAAACATAGAGGCATAGCTTCTTTTTGTTTTTTTTATTCTCACTCAAGGATATATTTATTGATTTTTAGAGAGAGAGGAATGAGGAGAAGGAGAGAGAGAGAGAGACATCAGTGTGAGAGAGGAACATCAATTGATTGCCTTCCATATGTGCTCTGACCAGGGATTAAACCAGCAATTTAGGTATGTACCCTGCCTGGGAACCTAACCCACAACCTTTTGGTGTATGGGTTGACGCTCCAACCAGTTGAACCACCCACCCAGGACCATAGCACGTTAGAGAAAGTAAGGAGGCCAACAGTGGTAGCAAGGCATACTGAGGTGGGAGAAGGATTAGAGATGAAGTCACAGAAATAAGAAGGGTGTAGCTCATATAGGACTTTTTGCAATTGTAGAATAATTCAAATTTTCAACCCAGAAAACTCTGAAGGATTATTGTATGGCTTCATATTGTATGGCAAATGTAGGTTAATGTTCTTGTTCCATACTTCTAGTTATTTCCAATATGCTTGCAGTTCTAGTCACTCACTCCCTGAACCCTCTCAAAGTTATTTACAGCACATTTATATATTCTTTGTGCCACTAAATAACAGTTTGTTTATAACACAAGCTGTGGCTGTGATGGGAATGAGGCTATAAACTAAATATAGAAATATGACTTCGTTGTAAGAAAAAGAAAATTCTGCAACAAAATGCACTTGAAAGAGAGCTTTCTGTTAGATGGTGTCTCCCTTGCACATGCACGGTGCTTTATAAATTTTGCATGGTCTTGGCTCATCCACTTCCATGCTGCTTCCAAAAGTGAAAGAAGTTGAAACTCCCTGGAAGGAGGGATGTTTGTGAGTCAGGTTGCACTTACCTCGTCTTCTCTATCCATTCCTTTCAGATCACTTACTTGCATTAGCACCACCATTCACATAACTCAACCTCATTTCTTCCTCTCTTTCATTCACAAACTTAATCAACCTCTAAGTCTACTGATTCTACCTCTGAAAAATGTAAGTACTGATTCCTCTATGTGTGTTCTTGCGATAATGATCATTACACAGCTGTAAAAATTGCTTTCACTATCTCTCCAGTTGCAGTCCATTTCACATGACACACTGTTAGGTCGTGGCTTTTGAATCAGTCAGGGTTCTCCAGGGAAACAGAACTACTAAAATAGATATACCAGGTATAGAAAAATGTAGAGAGCGGGTGATTGATTGGTTCACAAGGTTGTGGAGGTCAAGAAGTCTGCAAGCTGGTGAATCAGGAAAGTCAGTGCTGTAATTCAGTCTGAGTCCAAAAGACTGAAAATTCATTCTCAGGTTTTGGGGCATCGCCACTTAGTACACTAACGAAACAATAATTTGGTTTGGAAAGGTCTTCTTTGTTGGCTGAACTTAGGATTAAATTTACTGTTAACTTTTCTGAAAATTTGGAGGCCAAAGACAGGTCCCAGCCTGATTCTGAAAGCCTGGTAACCAGGAGCGCCAAGTCCAAGAGCAGGAAAATGGCCCAGCACAAATATAGAGTAATGTCCAGAGCAAATTTCCCTTTCCTCTGCCTTTTTGTTCTATTCAGGCTGTCGATAGACTGGAGGAGCCCCATGCACTATTGAGGGTGATCCTCTTTACTCAGTCTACTGATTCAAATGCTAACCTCTTCCAGAGACACCCCCACAGACCCACTCAGATCCAATATGTTACCAGCTGTCTGTGCAACTCTTAGACCAGTCAAGTTGACACATAAAATGAACCACCACAGCATTAAAGGAGAATTTGTTGTCCACAGGACATGAGAAAGAATATCCACATCTGGCTAAAGCTGCCTTGACTAGTTCCCAAAAGGTCAGAATAATGATTGCAATGATAACTCACCTCTTCTAGAAACATCTAAGAGATTTCACTTTTTGGAGAAGTAAGAACTTTCCTTTGACTTGTCCAATTACTGGTCAACACTCCCTCATTGTATTACTGTTTACTCCTTCCTCTATCTGCCAAATTTTTTTTATAATCCCTGGCCTTTCATTCCTTTGTTTCTCCCCTGTCTGTCTACCCATGCTTTTGCTAACCCTCTTCTTTCCTAGAATTTCCTTCCTTCAGCAGTTATTGCACAAAGTGCCTGATCAGACTGGCTAGGCATCATTCACGTGAGCATCAGTGACTTCTGCTGTTGACATTACTACATGAATCTGCAATATCTGCAGCGATATTATATGAGGCCCTGTGTCCTCACACACTCCAAGGAACATAACTTTAGTCCAGTTATTAAATGTGGTCAGAGCCCTGGGTGCAGTGGGAAAAGAAAGCTGTAGTTTATGTATGTTCTCTATTGACTGTTAAAGTTAATTCAGTGACAAAAAACCTTGACTTTTTAAAACAATATTTATTAAAATCCATGAGATATTTCTTGTCCCATAAGTGAATATTTGAAATAATTAACATTTATTGAGGATTTATTATTTTCCAGGGCTATATCTAAGGGCTTTACCTGTATTAATTCAATGAATCAGACTGTGAATCATCCCCATTGTATAGAACAGACACTTCTAAGTCACAGAGGGTGGCCAATCAATGTTGTGATTGACAGCCTACTCTCCGAATCCAGTGGTATTTGATGGATGGAGAGTGAGTCTCGATCACAATAATTCTGGAAGGTGAACTCATTAACCGATACAGTCAGTCATACAAGTAGATGCTCATGTTTCTCAGAGCTGAGGAGAAAGTTGACACAGTGTACACAATACCAGTTGTAGCAACTAAGATAAGAGGGGAGTCCCATTTAACAATTCCTTACCCATTTTCAGTCATTGTTTCTCAATTCTAGAAAGAACAAAATTCTCTCCTTATAGTGTACCTGTTCTTTTCCAGGGCTTACTCAAACCCAATCTTTATTTCTTTGGATGATTCTTTAGCCTCATTTTTTCCTCTCCTGTCATGCATAATGATTTAAAAATTAAATCTGTGAAAACAGTTCAGATTATGATGAGCTCTCCTCATGAAGACTTGAAGAACACCTAAAGAACTGGATGAAGGCAAGGGCAGAGGATTGGCAGCAAATGTTCCCAATTGAGTCAAAAAACCCAGATTATATTTCATAGCAAAAGTGAAGCAGGAAATCAGAGACTGGTGTGATACAAACAAAAGTGGGAAAGGACCAGCCTAGGCAAGAGCTTGCATCCAGCAACAGTTAGTAGTTGGGAACCCCAGTAATTGGGAAATGAAGTACACAAATGAATTCCATACTGAAGAGATTGGCAGGGAATCAAGTCACAAGAAAGGCAAAGGAAACAAGGCAAGATTCCAGCTGCTGGAAAAAATGGACACACAGAGGTTACCCAGTGGCCAATGCCTTGAGTTACCTCATAGAAGAACTTAGTCACAGGGAAACAGGATCCAATCACCACCTTACGGGGACAATGGCGCTCATAATCCTGGCCAGCATTCAGCAATATTTAGTCAATGCTTCTGTAAGAATCATGAACCAAGGGCAATTGCTATTTGTTCTGGGTATAACATCTCAGAGCCTGCAATAACATTAAAGTAATAGATACTGAGAAATAGTAGAAAAGAGTTCAAAGTTGAAGTCAGCACTCACCCATCCACACTTGCTCATTAAGCATCTTCTTTGCATTGTGCTCACCACACAGGTGGCACTCCAGGCAAGAGAGCCCTTTGTCCAGACAATCAGGAGTGCTGGTTTCTTTCTTTCTTTCTTTCTTTCTTCCTTCCTTCCTTCCTTCCTTCCTTCCTTCCTTCCTTCCTTCCTTCTTTCCTTCCTTCCTTCCTTTATTTCTTTTTTTCTTTCTTTCTTTCTTTCTTTCTTTCTTTCTTTCTTTCTTTCTTTCTTTCTTTCTTTCTTTCTTTCCTTCTTTCTTTCTTTCCTTCTTTCTTTCTTGCTTTCTTTTTGAAATATATTTTTATTGATTTCAGAGAGAAAGGGAGAGTGAGACAATGAGAGAAACATCAATGATGAGAGAGAATCATTGATCAGCTGCCTCCTGCACACCCCCAACTTGGGATCAAGCCTTCAACCTGGGCATGTACCCTGACCAGAAATTGAACTGTGACCTCCTGGTTCATAGGTCAACACTCAAGCACTGAGCCACCCTGGCCGGGTAGGAGCGCTGCTTTCTGACCTCACTTCCTCTACTGTGTGACCTTTTGGAAGATCAGGAGCTTTTCCTGAGTGAGGACAGTCAGGCTAGCCGCTGCATGAGGCCCCATTTACCATGAACTTCCTGCAGTTCTGGGACTAAGTAGAGATGCATACCCTAAGTATGATTTTTGAAACGTTTGAGAGCAATTTAGCTGCTGGAAGATTCTATGTGAATAGGTCACTCTCTTTATCCCTCTGCTAAAAATAAGCTCCTTCTTTTCTGTTTCTCTTCTGGTGGAGGCTTCATGTTGTTTTCCCCTAAAATAATTGTTATTATATTTCAAAATAAATGGCTATAAACGGCAGCTAATAAGACATACAGAAAGGAGTAATTGTCTTAGCACCAAATCTTCAGATTAAACCAGCCAAGCCAACAACAGAAAGCTTTGGACTCCAGGTTTAACTGAATGAGGACAGAATGCTATTGCCAGAACACAAAACTACAATTATGTGCTTTAAACAATGGCTGCATTGTAAGATCCAGGTATTCAACACAAACTCTTAATTAAAAGATTCCTGTGATATGGCTACAGGTCCTTAAATTTATAAAGTGCACAATAAATGCAGTTTTAATTTTAAAATGCTTAATAATGAGATAATAGCTAACAGTCAATGTTTCCTTTCTATGTTCTAGGCACTGTACTAAGGGCTTCAAACACAGGAATTAATTTAATCCTCATCCCAAACCTTTGAATTAGGTAAGTTTTACAAATGAGAAGCAAAACAAGACAAAGTATGATACAGAGAAGCCAAGTAGCTTGTTTAAGTTTACACAGTTAATAAACGCAGGCACTATGCAGCGTGGCCATGCATGGCACACCCTTGCTATATGGGCATCCTCTGAGCTGGCTCTGTGCCCCAGAGTGGACTCCAAAATGAGATGGACATGCTTTAAGGATAACTACTTGGAGCCTTTGCAAGAATGAATCCAAAAATAAATTAATTTGGCCATATGGCTGGTGTTAATATTAATTAACATTTGTAAAGCATCTTCTATATGGAAAGCTTTATACCGCAGGGCAATGTCAAAGAATACATTATTAGTTCACCTGCTTTAAGAAACCAAACAAAGGTCCCAGAGACAAGGCCATTTACCCATTCTGACATTAGGGTTGATCTTGTCCAAGTGTTTAATGCTCTGAACACAAATCCTAAACTCACCAGAGTCCTTTTTGACATTTAGAATAGGAAATCTGTTAGTAAATTTGCATAAGAAACAAGTGGTGAAAGGAGAAAATACTTGACAAATAATGAAGTAAGCAAAAGGATTGGGAAAGAAAATAATAGGTACAAATAAAATGGTGCTAAAAACTACAGCAAGTTTTTTGGGCTGGCTAACACATCAAGAAATTATTAATACAGCATAATTTCCAAGTCACTCATCTGGGTCTTTTATAACTAACTAGTGGCCCGGTGCACGGATTCATGCACATTGAAAGGAAATTAATTAGAAGAAATATTTTAATGTCACCTGGTCCCCACCAACTGTCCTCCCCTGCAGGTCTGGTCCCCCCCCCAACTGCCCTCTCCTGCAAGCCTGGGTCCCCCCCAACTGTCCTCCCCTGTAGGCCTTGTCGCCCCCAACTGCCCTCCTCTGCCAACCTGGTCACCCCTAACTGCTTTCCCCTGCTGGTCTGATTGCCCACAACTGCCCAACCCTGCTGGCCATCTTGTGGTGTACATCTTGTGTCCACATGGGGACAGCCATCTTTGGCCACATGGGGGCGGCCATCTTGTGTATTGGAGTGGTGGTCAATTTGCATATCACCTCTTTATTACATAGGATTATATAACACAAAACTCATAATAATTTTGTTTAAATCCTAACCCAAGGATATTTTTCAATTGATTTTCAGAAAGAGTGGAAGAGAGAGGGAAAGACAGAGAGAAATATGGATGTGAGAGAAACACATAGATTGGTTACCTCCTGCACACGCCCATCCCGGAAGAAGCCTGCAACCGAGGTACATGCCCTTGACCAGAATCGAACCCAGGACCCTTCAGTCCGCAGGACAACTCTCTATCCACTGAACCAAATAGGCTAGGACAAAACTCATAATAATTTTGAGGGATGAGCAACTTTGTCAACATTTTACAAATATTTTGAATAAAAAATATGTATAAAATTTCCCCTACATCTCTCAAATTTTCTCTCCTTTCTTTCTTATATCCAGTTACAGCTCCAGAGAAATTAAGGTAACTTAAACCTTGAGCAGGATCCAAAAGCTTTTAGCAGAAGTTCTCGTTACAAGAGTGATTGCAGAAGAAGTTTACATTATTTTTCCACTAGATTAGAGTCCTCGGGAAGCCCAATAAGCAGTAATGGCCTGCCATAAGACCTGGGGAAAACGCATAGAGCAAACATCATTCCCACCCACAGCATTTTTTATAATGGGAAGACCTGGTGAAATATAGGAAGATCGGATTTGATATGATCATCAAGTTTATTCTCGAAGAGGAAATGAAGTGACTGACTATTCCCGATACATATTTCACCATTATCCAGAACATCTCCCTCTTGACATATTCCCTCAAGACTCCATGCATTTCAAAGACACCATTCAGTGGACAAGAGTACAAGGGGGTCCCAAAGTGGATGGACCAAGGTAATCAATCAGATTTATTGATTCCTTAAGGATGTCTTTGTCCATTGTATGAAATGTTTACATGGTAACAAACATAGGCCCGAACAACATTATCCAGTTCCTGCTGATCCTACAAGCATATTTTTTTCTTAAAATTGAGATCTAAATGTACTTTGAAAACAGAAATCATGTGCAAGTGAAAGACTACTCCATATCTCTTCAGGATGGCCTTATTTTCCTCAGTCCTTTTGCAGATGCTCAGATACATTAATGCCCATCTATAAGTCATCCCCTCTCCTAAGTTCCCAAATAAAGTAATGAACAGCTATTACCTGAAAGCATGCTTTTTTCTTGTAAATCATTCTATTTTCTTGGCCTTTTGAATACATGCATCACCTTCTTCGATTGTAAAATAATACAACTTTAGTACTAAATGTCAGAAATGTATGTTCAAAAACAAACATAATCATACCTAATCGCAACAAACATAACAAGCCTGATCATTTCTTTTACCAGATGCTGCCTAAACAATTGTCAACCTAAATACATGTTGGAAACGCCTGGAGTATAGAGTCACCCGCTTATGTGTATTTTATACTGCATATTTAATAAGCTTTCATATCATTTTTTTCAGATGTATTATAAAGCAGAATGATTCGCATTTAATGTTTTTGAAAGTTGTATACACTGAGTGGCCAGATTATTATGATCTCTGAACACATAATAATCTAGCCCATGTGTGTGTATATGTGTGTGTGTGTGTGTGTGTATAGTATATATATATATATATATACATATATATATATTAGAGGCCTGGTGCATGAATTCATGCATGGGTGGGGTCTGGCCTGCCTGCTGGTTGAACCCCTGATCAAGGGGACAATTTGCATATTAGCCTTTTATTATATAGAATATACACTAAGTGGCCAGATTATTATGCATTCAGAGATCATAATAATCTGGCCACTCAGTGTATACTGTAAGTGTAATAAAAAGGCATACAATGCATTCACATGTAACATTTGCACAACCAAGGTCAGGTCTATCTATAATAATAAAAGCATAATATGCTAATTAGACCAGACAGCCAAATGAACTTCTGGACATCCTTCCAGACGTCTTTCTGGACGACCTTCCAGATAAAGTTGGGGCTGCAAGGGCTGAGCCCCTTGAATGAATTTCATGCATCTGGCCTCTAGTTTGTTTATTAAAAAAAAAAATAGGAAAATGTATGGATGATTCATTGTATGATTCATTGTAATGGGCTCTTTAAGACCCAATTCTGATCCCTGCCAAGATCTGATTTATCTATTAATACATCTGAGGCAAAAAAAAAAGAAAGAAAGAAATAAGCAATCCAGGACCAACTTGGTCATGCTACAGAGAAATGGCCTAAAAGCCAAAAAGCAAAATTCTTTGCAAAGCTTGGCTGCAGACCTATTGACTGCCTGCTGAATCTGCTGTCTCTGTGATTCAGGCTGGTTATGGACGGAGACAGGAAAGGTAAGGGGTTGCTGGGTAGAGGGACCAGAAAGGGTAAGGAGCCATGGTTGGTACATGTTAATGGCGTCTGAGTTTAAATTCACAGGCATTATACTACATGTGACCTGCATTTCCTATTATGAGATGCTTTGTCTATCAAGCTAAAGTAATACTCCTCCAGAAACCTGATTTATAAAATTAAAGTATATTGGAGAGAAATAATACATTAACAAATTTATCTGTCAATGACCAGTAAGCCAGGAAACAGGAAAGGTCTTATGAACAGGTGTTCATACTCATTCGCAAACTGCCCACTTCCCATCCATTCTCAGCCTCTGGAGTTGACTTTTTTCTTTCCACTCTCTTTTTTTGCCAAGTTAAAGAATACCTTTTATTGTTTACCTTACTAAAACTTCTGTTTTTACATTTGTTAATCATATCATTGTTCTTAAAATTTGCTTCCCTCTTATCTTGCCCCATAATCCCTTGATGGATCTTATACCTTTCCCATTCCTGTATAGCTCCTTGCCCTCCATCCATCCATTCCAGGGTTGTGATTTTAGGACTTTTCTCTTCTTAATCTAAAATCCCTTGCTAGAAAGACCTTATCCATCGTAAGGTTTCCAATGTGAAACATATGTTAACCATGACTAGATCGATACCTCCAGTACAACACTTTTTATAGGTTTAAAAGTTGTATATCCAGTTGCCTACTAAACTGAGTCATGATGTCATCCCTCAATTGTCTTTATATCTTATCTTCCAATCACACCCATCATCAAGTCCTCTTGCTTTTATCACCTAAAATAGTGGCCTGCCACACCCACAGCCCAGCCATCTGCCTCCCACTCTTTTTTTCTCTAATCACGGCCCTCTCTATACTTGACTCTTGCTTTTCTCTCAGAAGGCTGCTAGAATCTGAATTGTCTCTAGGCCTGAGCTACTCAAATCCATCTTCTTGAAACTTACTGCCCAGTAGAAGAGACAGAGTATAACTTACTTATGTACAAAATAAGTAAACATGCTAGAAGGTGATAAGTGATGTACAAACAAAGTAAATCAGGGAGAGAGGGGTGGGGAAAATGTGGTAAGGTAAAGCACTGCTCACAAAACACCCCCAGGCTGGCTCTTACCTAACATTTTAATTTCACCCCCAAATTTTAAAGTTTCACACCAACCACTTGCTGTTTTTTCCTAGAATACACTAGGCTCGTTGTCAATCCTATGCTGGGCTCTCAGCCAGAAATAGCCTTTCCCTCCTTACTAAGGAATTCATCCATTGGAGCCCTGTTGGACCTACATGCAGCTGGCGCGTTGTTTTGGTCTTCTTGCTCCTTCCGTACCCTGCGTATTCTTCCACCATGCAGCTAATGTCTGAATCATTAAGTCTACTTTTCTGTCTCTCTTTCTGAGAGACGGGTAATAAGACAAGGATCAGATCTTGCTCAGATCTGTAGTCTCCACAAATGGGTATTGCATTATTTGCCCTGTGATCTATTTCTATGATACCATGGTTAAGCAACTTCCACTTCTTTTCATATGGACACATTCTTTCATTATACATACTACTTTTTCTCTACTTACAGTCCTGGGTAATAGAGTTAAGACAGCTTCTATTTCTTTTCAGTGTTTCTTATTTCTAGTTATTGTAGTTAAATCTTCAGAGTAATATCCCAAAATCAGTCTTTTATCTATTTCAAAATTCCCAGGGGACAACAAGGTAGAGGTCACACCACTGTGGTCCCCAAGTCCAAATAGTGCAAACAATTAGTGAATTATTTGTTTTTAAATAGAGAGGAATGACCTCTCCGGGAAAATGGGGAACAGGGAGAAAAGATGTGGAGAAAACGGATTATGTCTTCTCCAACCATACTATATTGCAAGAAAGAGAGACAACTGAAAGAACAAAAACAATAAACTATTAAAATAGATCATTAAGGGTAACAGGAACAGGGAAGCAAAATCAAAGACTCTAGATTCTGGGTGGCCAAGGAGACCACAGCTTGGATTTTTTTCTCCATATTATATGAAGAGCATTTTCTCACTACATGTTTAAAACATTGCTCTATTTACATTATTTAACTTAGGTGTGATTCATTGCCTCTTTTTCTACTCCATATGTTTTCACATATATAGCCTGCTTAATAAGGATACATGTTTGTGTACACACATATATTTTTTATTTTGGAAATATATATGCCAAATATATATTTTTAATATTTATAAATAATGTCTGACTGTAACAATTTTCATAAAGGTGAATTTTTATTTTAAAGAATGATAAAAGTTACATATTCTGATAGTCTAGCAAACATGGGGCAAATACTGCCAATAAGTTATTCATGTAAATTAATAAGCACTTCAGTTTGTTGCTGGTCATTATAATTAGTAATGGAAAACAAATAGCCATAAGGTAAATGTGAACTAATTTACAGTATCTCATTGTAGTGCTTTGTTAAGAAAAATAGTATCTTTCAAATGAAAAGTAATTGGAGCAATGAATTAGTCTGGCTTTTAATTAAAAATTGAAAATCCAGTATAACTGTTACCTAATTTCACCAGCTAGAAAAACAGAGAAAGATAAAATTTAGTTAAGCTGATTTAATATTTATATTTATTAATGAAGGTGTATCTGGAACATTATGTTTGATATACATTCTATATAGTAATTACAAATGAGAAAATTAAGAAAGTGGGTATTTGTAAAAGTGTATATATATCATGTAATTTTGTTCACCTAAATATGTCCTTGAATATCTGACAAAACAAACTAAAATGACTTTAAAAATAAGTTTAAGAATAAATGATTTGTATTACCCTGATATAGAAAACACTAATATCAGCATTAAAAATATTTGGCCATAGACTAGTTCTAATAGACAAGTAAATAGATATATTCAAATAACTAAATACCTTCTATTTTCTAAGACTTATTTATTATGGAAAGCAAGATTTGTTTTATTTGTAATATTCTATTTTTACACTGGCCTCTGGACATTTTTATTTGATATCCTTCCGTATTTTCAAGTTCATCCCATCTGCAGACTGTCAAATCTCCTTTTCATTCTTCACATTACTTTTATTAATGAAACTTCATGCTTCTTGAACCTACATATTTTTTTTCTTAACCAATGCTTTGGTAAATGTTATTCCCATATGTGACATCCTTCAGTGATTCAACATTGCTTACAAAAAAAAAAAATTTCCTTAGAATGCCATTTGCATCATTTATGACTTTGTCTCAAGCTGTCTTTTTGGATTTAGCGCTCACTAACACAAAACCCTGTGGTACAATCAAACTGACTGTGTGTTATTACAGAGATGTACACTGTGCAATTATTTTACATTCTGAGCTCAGCTTGCACTGTTCCTTTACCTCTGGCTTGAATGGGCATTTAACCTAACCTTTAATTCCCTTTTCATCAGACCTCCCTCCATCTATCAAAATCTCACCCAGACTTCAAGCCCTGTTTCAAATTTTGACTCATCCACAAATCTTTGCCTTATCACCTAAGAAATAATAAGTTATTATTTCATTCAAATCCTATTGTGAGGCTATATATGAATTACATTTCTGCAGACATTCTTGTTTTAACACATTTATACTGAGTACCAGCTATGGCCAACACACTCTTAGACAGTACAAGTGATACTATGGTAAAAAAAAAAAAAAAAAAAAAACACACACACACACACCAAAAAAAACGCATAGTCCTTACTCTCAAGAATATCCTATATAATAAAGAACTCATATGCTAATTAGACTGGATGGTGGAACAACCTTCTGGAACGATCTTCTGGAATGACCAGTGGGCAGGGCCGCAAGGCAGCTGGGGCTGCGAGGGCCACGTCCTTTGCATAAATTTCGTGCTTTGGGCCTCTGGTTATCTAATGAAGATATAAGTACATAAATGACTATAATATTAAAGAGACTATGGAAATTTTCCTAAGACTAGTGCCTAAAACTTTCTGGGAGGATATTAAAAGCTACTATTGAGAAAAGCTACTATCAACAGAGGTAGATCCTAAATAATAATTTGGGCAGCCAGAGATAGGGAAGAGCATAGTTCAAGTTAATTAAATATGAACCAAGGTTTGGAGATGAAAATGCTTCGAGTATGTTCCTAGATTCTGTTATGGGCTGAACTCTTTTTCCCCAAAATTCATATGTTGAAGTTCTACCATCCAGTACTTCAAAATGTGACTGTATTTTGAGATAGAGCCATTAAAGAGGTGGGTAACTGAAACCGAGCCTGTTAGGGTGGTCCTAATCCAATCTGACTGGTATCTTACAGAAAGAGGAAATTTTGAACATAGATACTACAAGAATGCACACAGAGAAAAAGCTATGTGAGGACACAGTGAGAGGGTGGCAATCTGCAAGCCAAGGAGAGTGGGTTCCAAAGAAACCAACTTGGCTGACCCTTTGATCTTGAACTTCTAACCTCCAGAACTGTGAGAAAATAAATTTCTGTTGCTTAAGACACCCAGTATTTTGTTATGACAGCCCTATCAAACTAATACAAGTACCGTACTCAACTATGTATAATATATATACCAAGTAATATATGTTAAAAAATTATCCTATATAATAAAAGCCTAATATGTTAAGTGTCCAGTCGTCCATTCAACCAATCAAAATGTAATATGCTAATGATATGCTAAGGCTGCTCAACCACTCGCTATGACATGCACTGACCACCAAGAGTAGATGCTCCAGCCGGTAGGTTAGCTTGCTGCTGGGGTCTGGCCTTTCAGGACTGAGCGAGACAGGCCGGACATGCCCTGGAGCCCTCCTACGACCAACCTCCTGCATCCCTCCTTGGCCCTGATTGTGCACCAGTGGGGTCCCTTGGCCTGGCCTGAGCCCTCTCACAATAAGGGACCCCTCAGGGGATGTCAGAGAGCCAGTTTCAGCCCAATCCCGCAGGCCAGGCTGAGGGACCCACTGGTGCACGAATTCATGCACTGGGCCTCTAGTTACATACAAAACACTTAAGAAGGTGTCTTAACCACTCAACCTACACTCTACTTCACATTGTTCATTTTAACAAATTATGGTAATTCAATGTCCCTTGCTTGCCAGTGATTTGATAGGCAGTTCTCAGGCATCTTTGTCCAATGAAAAATGATGACATAAGTGTATTGTTACAAAATATTTTCCTACCAAGAAGAGAGAACAGAGGCAGAGAGAGTCACTTTTCTCTTTCTTACGTTATCTTGTCTGTATATGAGTCTGGGACCATGAGAGACACCTTATTACCAGCCTAAGAATAAAGGTATTTGTGACATAGAAGATGCAAAATAATGGTTCACTGACCCACTGAATCAAACAGAAGTTTTGCTTGTCATATTGATTCAAACAATATTTTCATTTGTTATGTTATTTTTTAGTAATTGTATTACTTACTATTTTCAGAGTTTTTATTATATATATGTAGATATACATACAAATATTTTAAAATTTTTACTTTATTTCCTAGTAATACTGCAAAGCTTTGGAATTTTCCACTTAATTAATTATGCAGTTCCATTTTCTTCCAGCTCCCCTATATACCAAGAAATATATATATTACTTGTTTTAATTCATTAATGCATTTTCATATCTAGATTTCCTAGTTGTTCTTGACTGACCTTGGGACTTTTATCTTAATTCCTCTCAAACTGCTTTGGTCATAGTCTGCTCTTGAGTCAAATGGCCATTGACCTACATCATGCCTAATTGAGCAGTTAGTTGTCATTACTTATCCCTTCAAATAATTTCTTGTTGCTCACAATACCACACTCTCCTAGGTTCTCTCTCATTCTCTGTCAACTTTTTCTTTTCTTTTTGCTCCTCTTCATAAATGTTGCAGTATCCCAGCATTATTCTCTTCTCTGCCTGTATACAAGGGTTCACTCCTAAGGTTTTAAGTGCCATCTATATGCTGTGACTCTGAAATTTGTACATATAGTCATCAAGAACTCAACTAAATTTGTATATATAACTTTTGTACCCAGTATCTCCATATGAATATCTAGTAGGGACCATAACCCTGACATATCCAATCAAGGCTCGCTCTTGATTCTTTTCCTGCCCCTACTCATCTCCTCCATTTATCTTTTCTATCTCAGTAATTGCTACAACTATTGAACTAATTGTTCAGTTTTCTTCTTTGCTTTTTTTTTCTTGCAATTTATAACTAGTCCATTTCAGTCTTCTAAGCTTTTCTGTCCTAATACATGTTAAATTTTACCACTTTTCATTCTTCAAAAACTAACCACTGGTTGAGGGCTTCTTCATCTCTATGCATAGCTTCCTAAGTGTCTTTTTGTTTTCTATCTGGCTTCCTATGGTCTATTTCCCACAAGTAATGAGAGTGATCTTTGTTAAATATGAATAATTAATACTTCACATATATTTGGTAATTTACTTTTCACAATCTGATAAGAAGGTTATGGTTGTATTAACTTTCCCATTTCACAGATAAGGAAAATGAGTGACTTGCCCAAGATTATAGCTGATATCTAAAAGAGTGGCATGGAAACTGAGGCAGTCTGCTCTCTTAACCAATACTATTTATACATTCATGCCTACCCATAAACCATTCAATGGCTTTTCCTCATTCTTAGTATTAGTATAAAATACAAAATGTAGACCAGACTTGAAAATTCCCTGAACAGACAAAACCACTTAAGCAAACTTTTACCCCAGTTTTTTTCTTCCTTTCCACCTCTCTATTCTCAATCCTTATCACTGCCTGGAATTAATAAAATGTATTTGTTTAGTGTTTAACTGTATAGTATTATGTTAACATAGTTTTGATTTCTTTACAATTTTGATACCTACATTTTAAAATAACTTTACATTTATTCGAAATGTTCTTTTTATCTACAAATACAATCTTGGAAGAGGTCAACCTACAAGAAAAATTATATTTAACTATCTTTTATGTCTATTTAAAGTGCCCACACAGTACCATTTCTATAGTAGATAGTTGAAAAAAGATACCTTAATACGTGAACGTATGAAAAAATGTTTTAAAATATAAAATACATTTTTTAAATATCACTAACTAAATAATGATTTTCATTTGGGGTAAACTTTCTCTGGTCTGATGAATTTAATTTGCCTACTTATACTTGATAGCAATAAATTATTTTATGAAAAATGAGTTAATATAAATTAGGAGTAATTGCCTTCTCTAGTTCTTGGTGTCTATAATTACTCTTTCTCCAGTTCAAGTCCAACCAAGAGACTATTAACCAAAGTGTCATTATACTATACACCCATTATTGTTAGTTAGCAATATGTTTTAAAAACAAGAATAGCCTTGGCTGGATGGTTCAGTTGTTTGGAGCATCGTCGCATGCACCAAAAGGTTGCAGATTCAACTCCCAGTCAGGACACATACTTAGGTTGTAGCTTCAATCACCAGTCAAGGCATGTAGGCCAATGTCTCTCTCTCTCTCTCTCTCTCTCTCTCTCTCTCTCTCTCTCTCTCTCTCTCTCTCAAAATAAATAAAAACAAATCCTTGGGTGAGGATAAATAAGTAAATAATTTAAAAATAAAAACAAGATGATTATTTTCTATTTTACTTAAATATGAGTGGGGCCAGTCTTGCAAATCTTTATAATACAGTTCAATATTTAGTCCAGGAATACCATCTCTTCAAAGGTTTTTGAATTCCTTTATTTCTTAGAGTACAAGATGAGAGCACAGTGCTTGTAAAGAAAGGAGAACACGGGGAAGTTTGGGAAAGCAGTGTGTGTGTAAGTCATGCAAAAATAATGAGGAAGTATATTTGCAGATCTGAACTTCAATAGCAGACTGTTCTTCTGGGAAGATGTTTTTACAGACACTTCGGTCGTTTATGTGACTAGGCTTTGCTTTTCTGGTGGGTGCTCAGGGTTGGCTTTTTTCCTAAGTGGGTCAAGAGCACATATGTTTACAACACAGAAAAATATGTTAAGGCACTAAATAGCAAGGCCTTGATTTAAAAATTAATAGCATTCGCGAGGATGTAGTTTAAGTCTAGTTATTCTCAGCATGACCTCCTAGGCTTCCTGCGTTCTCAGCAGAAAACCATCTGCATTCTCTACAATGTATGCAAATGCTACCAACTGTTGTTGGAGAAACACAGCGTTATACACATGATGTGTCAGGTAAGGAAAAAAGACATGTGTTCTTCTTAAATGTTAACCTCACCTCCCTCATTCCTTGTTCTCTCCAAGTAGTTTTACTGTGTGTTCTGAGGGGAGAAACATTAAATCTTTCAGGCCACTGGGGTCCCATTAAATGCCTCATGTCTTTGAGCTTTCAATGGTTCACTCAAGGTCCCCTTGAATCTAGACTCCTGAAAAACCTATTACCTTCTTCCCAGAATACTTACAAAATGTCCATTTCTTAGCATTCCAGAGAGAATAAATATTTCCATCCAAGCCTGATATTCCGATGAGTTTATGGATTTGAAGAAATTACAAAAGTAAACATTTATGAGAAGTCTTTTCTTAAATCTTTATTGTTGAGATTATTACAGATGTCCCTTTTTCCCCCTAGAGCTCCCCTCCATCCAGTTCCCACCCCACCCCATGCCCTCGCCACCCATTGTCTGTGTCCATAGGTAACACATACATGCATATAAGATATATGTCTAATCTCTTCCCACACCTCCCACACACCCTCTTCCTTCTGAGAATTGTCAGTCTGTTTTATTTCCATGCCCCTGATTCTATTCCATTCACCAGTTTATTCTGTTCATCAGATTTTTTTATTCATTTGATTTTTAGATTCAATTGTTGATAGATATGTATTTGTTGCCACTTTATTATTCATATTTTTTATCTTTACCTTTTTCTTCTTCTTCCTCTTCTTAAAGAATACCCTTCAGCATTTCATATATTACCAGTTTGGTGGTGATGAACTCCTTTAGCTTTTTTTTGTCTGTGAAGCTCTTTATCCGACCTTCAATTCTAAATGATAGCTTTTCTAGGTAGAGTAATCTTGGTTGTAGGTTCTTGCTATTCATCACTTTGAATATTTCTTGCCACTCCCTTCTGGCCTGCATAGCTTCTGTTGATAAATCAGCTGACAGTCATATGGGCACTCCATTATACATAACTAACTGCTTTTCTCTTGCTGTTGTTAAGATTCTCACTTTGTCTTTTGCCCTTGGCATTTTAATTATGATGTGTCTTGGTGTAGTCCTCTTTGGGTTCCTCTTGTTTGGGGTTCTCTGTGCTTCCTGGACTTCTAAGTCTATTTCTTTCACCAGGTAGGGGAAGTTTTCTCTACTATTTCTTCAAATAGGTTTTCAATATCTTGTTCTCCCTCTTCTTCTGGCACCCTCATAATTTGGATGTTGCTTGAAGTTGTCCCCGAGGCTCCTTACACATTTCTTCATATTTTGGATTATTTTTTTCTTTTTGCTCTTCTGGTTGGATGTTTTTGCTTCCTCATATTTCAAATCATTGATTTGATTCTCAGGATCCTCTAATCTCCTGTTGAATCCCTGCATATTATTCTTTATTTCAGTCAGGATATACTAAATTTCTGACTGGTCCTTTTCCATTTTTTTGGCATTCTCACTAAGATCCTTGAAAGTCTCACTAAGTCCCTTGGAGGTTTCTAGAAGATCCTTGAGTAACCTTATAACTGTGGTTTAAACTCTATATCCAGTAGTTTGCTTTCTTCCATTTCTTTCATTTGTGACATGTTTCTTTGTGCATTTTAGCTGCTTCCCTGTGTTTCTTTCTATGCAGCTACTAAGTCTCCTTGAGTTGATAGAGTGGCCTTGTGTGGTAAGTGTCCTATAGGGCCCAGTGGCTCAGCCTCCCCAATAACTTGAGGTGGACACACTAGGTGCACCCTTTTGTGAGCTGCGTGCACAATCTTGTTATAGTTGAGCCTTGGTTGCTGTTGGTGTCACTGGGAGGAATTGACCTCTAGGCCAATTGGCTGTGGGGACCAGCTGCAACTAAGTGGGAGGACTGATGTGCAGGAGACACCTTATGGAGCAGGTCTTGCTTCAGTGGGGCTTTGGTGCTCACTGAGTCTGCCCCTTGAGTGTGTCGCTTATGGATGTGAAGAGTTGTAATCTGGTGATCTGGTGTGGTCTGACACTGACTACTGGGTACACTGGCTCTTGGGTCTCCAGGGAGGTGCAAAGTCAGCCACTGCCTGAGGCCACCCAGGAGGAGCTACAAGGAGATCTGCAGATTTTTTCTCTTTGTATAGGGTTTAGAAGTGTCCAAATGAGGCTTGGCTGTGAAGCAAGGCAGGCTGGTACTGGTGCCAGATCTTGGGCCTTTTATTGATAGGTTTGGAGCTCCCTGATGCAGCTGCAGCTATTTGACAGGTGTTTTAGCCTGAGAAAGGACAGGCCATTCATATGCAACAGGGAGGTCCCAGCATGGGAACAATGACTGTTGTGAGCACCTCTATCTAGAAGAAAACCACCCCCAAGTTGCTGCCCCGATGCCAGACAAAACAGTTTCTCCTTTTATGTGTCTGGGTCCCCCAGAGCCTCACAGGGCACTTGAGCTCAGACAAAGCAGGACCTTGTAAGTTCAGTTCATGGTGCCGGCCTTTTAAGAGGAGCAGCTAGGTCTCCAGCAACCTCTGTGTCACTGAGCCCCAATCCATACTGGTTTTTACAGTCTGTAGTTCTTATTGCCTATAAGGACTTCTTTTTCCAGCCCTTGAACTCTGGGCTGGGCATCTGGTGTGGGGCGGGGACTCCTTGCTCCTCCGGGTGGCCTCCGCAGAGATAATTTCCCTCCTGATAAAAAAGCGGCACACGTGGGTACTGGACCAGCCCGTTCCATGCCTCTGCACCTCCTACCAGTCTCAGTGTGCTTTTTTCTTTACTTCTCTAGTTGTAGGACTTCCATTCGGCCAGCTTTCTGGCGGTTCTGAATGATGGTTTTTCTGTATTTTAGGTGTAATTTTGATGTGTTTTTGAGAGGCGGTGACTACAGGCGTTTGCCTAGGCTGCCATCTTGGTTCTCCCTCTTATTAAGAAGTCTTGACCAATTGAACAAATAGATACAACAGAATGGAGAAGAAGGTAAAACTTACGTCATGGATTTGTTGACCTACTCATCTTTTCTCTAGCTATCTAGGCCTTTAACCTTCCACATATCTGGGCTTTAGAATTTACTTTTGGGGAAAGTTTAGTTGGTCTTTGATTCATAAAACTCAGAGGCAAATGAGTTGTCTGCTTAGATATTAGGCATATAAATGATCGATCAGGAAGTTATTAACTTTAGAAAAATATATATTTAAACACTTCTCTATTCTTGAAAAAGCTACAATTGCTCCTACTCTTTCATTAAGTACCTAAGCTAAAACTTCACTAACTGTTGAAATCGATGTAAACCTTTTAGTAGTCCCCACATACCACTTTATTCACCATTTTTTAGTATATTAGACTACATAGATTTACTTTAAAACTAAAAACATTCTTGTCATTCACGCTTGGCAGATGTTGTGAGGTGGCCGAATACCCGTAAGTGTTTAAAAAATATATCTGCTCTATGATAAATTTATTTGTTCATAAATGTCAGCTAGGCTTTTAAGCCTGTAGGAAGCAATGTCTGTACAATTTTAAAATTTTATAAACTTTTAACATTAAATACAGTCTGGAGGAATGTAATTTAAGGCTACACCATGTAAAAAATGTACTTTTTTTCTCCCTCAGAGGTACTTCAACTGCAAACATGTTATACAGAAAATCAAGTCACATGACCAGGCTATGTTTTACTACGAGGTTGTGTAACAAGGGGTTTAATCAGCCTGAAAAATGTTGACACCTCAAAATTTGTGTTGGAAAAGAACATATTGCCTGATCTTTGGAACTTGAGACTAAAAGCTCACACTTTTCATTTAATAGAAAAGTAGATAACTATACACCAGTAGGAAGAGACGGTGCAGAAAATTTCAAATTAAAGATGAAAGATCTAAACTGTCAAGCATTAGACTGTGCTATTGCCCTTGATTTAATGAAGCCCAATGTCTAGAGAAAGACCTCTAACTTGTCAGGTTGTTCTCTGTAAAATGAACATTTTTCCTGCACCAGGTCGCTCTTTCCAAAGGTTTATTTTTAATAGGAGCCCTACTTTGTAAGGAAGCTAGTGGAAACCAAACTCACACTCCTAAAATACTGAGTAGTCACGCACATGAACGAGCCATAAATCAAAGGGTATATGTAATAAACATTTTGAATTACATTATTTCCTAAGACAAATATTCAAGTGACGTTTCCTAATCAAATTTATTTTTTAAATTATTAAATTCTGCTGTTCTCAGACTAATACAACAGGCTCACAATTTCATTTATTTATTTCTTCATTTACCAAATAATAACTGAATGACTACCCTATGGCAGGCTCTTCTTGGATTTTCATAGGCACTACTTACTCTCAAGGTCAAATGAACTTCTAAGACTTTTTGACATCCTGTCTCTCCAGAGGAAAGACATGAATCAATCAGACATATGAATTCAAATATGAACATTATTATTTAGTAGTTGCATGAACCTGGCCACCTGAAATCTCAGTGACTCTGTTTTTACATCTGTACAATGGAGAATATGAAGATAGCTACCTTAAAGTACTGTTAGGAGGATTACATGTGATGGAATGTGCTTAGCACAGTGCCAGATACTTAGAAAAAATGCCCCAATTAATTTTAGTTCATACCACTTGCAATAGTACTTTGACATCATCAGTATCAAAATTTGTATTTTAGGCTAATACTTTTTTTTTTAATATATATTTTAGACTGTGCAGCGGCGGCTAAGAAGGCAGTAGCTGAGGCGGCGACAGAGGAAGCAGAAGATGGCAGATTTTTTGAAAGGACAGCCAGTCTACAACGAAAGCAATTTTAGTCCATTTCATGCTGACACTGCGTGTAAAGCCTCGAATCGACGCCCCTCAGTCTACCTGCCCACGCACGAGTATCCGTCTGAACAGATCATCGTGACCGAAAAAACCAACATCCTTTTGCGCTACCTACATCAGCAATGGGACAGAAAGAACGCTGCCAAGAAGAGACCAGGAGCAAGTGGACCTCGAGGGGGAGAGCTCAGCGCCTCCCCGCAAGGTCGCACGGACCGACAGCCCAGACATGCACCAGGACGCTTAAGGCCGATGCTCCCCCATAGGTGCCTCCGGTCTTGCCTGCTCCTCACCCGCCTGCCGTGTGTAAGCATCCTCCCCACTGGTTCTCCTACCCACACCCCGCCATGCACACCACTTTCAACCTCATAGGAGCCCATGTATTTCTTTTCCTTGAGTCTTTATTTATGCTGTAAAATGTATCGAGCGATGGTTAAAGGGGATGTCAGACCCAGTAGTGTGATACTGGTAGATGCTTCTTGAAAAACAACATTGTTATTCATTACTCCACCCCACCCCAGATCCCCTCCTCCTGCTCCCCAGTCCTTCTCTGGAGAAGCAGAGTGTGTCTTGGAGTGTCTAGAGATAAGCCCTGATGCAGCTGGGTGACAGGGGTGGAGCCCTTCTTCCCGCTTCCATCCCCTGGTCCGGCCTTAAAGACTTGGCCTTGACGCCCGTTCCACGGGGACCTAAGCCGTGCCCGGACCCTGCTCTGAGAGTCCGCCACAGGAAGAAGTCAACCCTTTCGGATCATTCTCTTAAGTCATTTTATCATGGACTGGTGCGTGCTCAGTGTCCACCCCAATAAAAGGATCTTTCCTACTGGGGGAAAAAAAAAAAAATATATATATATATATATATATATATATATATATATATATATATATATATTTATTTATTTATCTCAGAGAGGAAAGTAGAGAGAGAGACAGAAACATCAACATGAGAGAGAATCATTGATTGGCTGCCTCCTGCATGCCCCTCACACCAGGGATCAAGCCCACAAACCCTGGCATGTGCCCTGACTGGGAATTGAACCACAGCCTCTGATCCACCAAACCCACTGAGCCATGCCGGCTGGGCTCGGCTAATACATTTTCATACAAATTGTGAATACTTTGTAGATGTATACCTTACACATACAGCTTATATAAAAACATCACGTGAATTATTCTCATATATTTTTGTTAGATCATCATCTCCCAAGTAAATGTATACAGACACAAGCACATATATAATGTACATATATGTGCATGCTTTGTGTAACATGCATGTGTGCATATTATAGAGGGAGACAGGGAGACAGAGGGGAGCATCCAATCTTAGAATCTTGCCTTATTCTAAGATTCTTATCTTATTCTAAGAAATGTCATCATAGTTACCTTATTTCACTCATTTTGACAGATGCTTATTAACCTAAATTAACAAAATCTGGATTATACCATTCCTTTTAAAAATGTAAAAATGTTATCCCATTAAAAATTACAAGCACTGTTATGCATACATTATTCAGTAATTATTAATTAAATATTAAATAATGTAATGTTTACAAATATTAAATCTTCAACATAGATACAATTATCAGCAATGAGCTATTGCTTGCCCATTTCATGGATAAATGAATTGTTATTGTCATCATCATTATTAAGGAATCTTCAACCACTTCTTTTTGTTTTAAATATTCTCTTTAAAAGAGTGGAATGTTAATATTATACGAAACTATAGAAAAATAAAAAGATTTATAAAAACAATAGCAAAGTAAATAGCAATTATTAAAATCATCACAGACTCTGTGGTGATAGAGCCTATATTAATGAGATTCAGTTATGACATTATGTGATACGTTTTGCTTCCCAAAATAAAATTAATGCAAAAACTTTTGTACCACATCAATTTTTTGTTGAATAGGCAATTTTAGTTAATGTCCTGTAAATTATAAAAATGAAGCCAATAAAAGCACTATACTAGTATATTAGACAAGAAAATATTATCACATGGTTTAAAGGTATAGGATGGACAGTTTACATTTACTAGTACTTTAATACGTCTTTCTATCAACCTATATTCTTAGAGCATCTATTAGTTCTCTCTCTCAGAGCCACAGAGCCACAGAGAACCAGAGCCACAGAGGTTGTCAGGTTTCTTTTCTTATTAATAAGAAATAATAGTTGGCATGAATACTATTTCTACCACTTAATAATATAAGTATATTTAAATATATATATTTTTTAAGAAGTTCAGAAATTTATTTTGAGGACATATTAAAACATATCAATAGCTTTTTATTTAAATAGAAAAATCAAAACTTTAAAATTGTACTTAGAATAATCATAGAATAAAAACATTTTACAGATTCTAAATATATTTAACCTATTTAATTCGGTAAACATATATTAAAACGATTACTTTGTGCTTAACACTCTGTCAGTCACTAAGAATACAAAGATAAATAAAACGGTCCCTGTCTTCCTAAACCTTGCATATTAGCAAAAAAAAAAGAAAAAGACACTATAATGCCCAAAAGACTCAACAATATCATGAGATTATATGGTTAGGAAAGAGGCCTAACTGAACTGCTCTCTCATATCTGAGTTTAGGGAATCAAAACAATTTCATCCAGATGAGTGGAAAAGAAGGGATGAAATTTAGGGAAAGGTTAAAGCCTGAGCTATTTTCCCACAGGACCTTTGAAACATTTGGGAAGAAATTTTCTTATCTCTTCTTAGCTTCTGCTGGTTTGCCAGCAATCTTTGGCATTTCTTGGTTTGCAGCTGCAAACTCTGATCCCTACTTCGTCATCACACGCATTCTTCGTGTCTATGTGTGTGTGTGTGTGTACCTGTCTGTCTGTCTGTCTTCACATGGCCATCTTCTTCTAAGAACATCAATCATATTGGATTAAGGTCCATTCTACGCCCCTGTGATATCACCTTAACAAATTACATTTGCAACAACCCTATTTCCACATAAGGGCCCATTATGCGGCCCTGGGAATTTGTACTTCAATATATCACTTGTACAGGCAACACAATTTAACACATAACAAGACCTAATATTAAAACTCTCCTCGGACAAAAGTCAATTTAAGGAGGCATGAGAATTTTCAATTATGTGACATATATTGTGGGTTAAAGGGCAAATTAGTATAGCACCTTTGGAAAGCAACCATATTGTCTATATTCAGACTATAAAATATTCAGACATTTTAGCTCAAAAATTTTCTCTAAATACAGAAAAATATATAACATGAAGGCTTTCAGAACAGTCTTATTAAATTTCGAAAATGTATAAGTTAAACATATAAAAATAGGGAAATAACTGGATGAATTTTATTTCATCCCATTCATTTAAAAAATTAGGTAACAAAAAATTAGGTTTGAAAGTTTATTCTTGAGAAATATTTCTATCAGTTAAAATAGACTGAAAAGTTATATATATCATGTCATCAACTAAGTAACCAAAATAAAGCAAAAAATCTCCATTAAAATATAATAGAAATTCAACAAAATGTTTATTATAGTTCAATTAATCATCACATAGATTATAATAAAATTTATGTAAATTTTATTGAATACAAAACAACTCATTCATTCATTTAGTCAACAAATATATTTTCAAGGAGCTACTATGTGCCAGGAACATTAGTGACCAAATGGATAAAAATTCCTAACTTTGTCAAAACTGTAGTTGGGTCAAGCAGACTATTATTTAAAAATACCATTTATTAGTGTTTTAGAGGATAAATAGTATGGAAAAAATAGAGCAAAATAAGGGAGATTCAAAGTGATGGAATGGTGCTTGAAATTGCCCTAAATATGGTCACAATAGAGGTGACATTTGAGCAAAGTCTTCAAGGAATATTAGAGTTTATCTCTGAGTTTTTATTGTCATCTGTGTTAATAATCCCAAAGATGCCATGATTTAGAAAAGCTAGTGGCATTGCTCAGGCACATGGTGTGACCCTCATGGACCTGCTATGGCACTGCTTCATGCTGTTTTAATTTCAACAGACTGAAGTAACCTCTATTTGGAGTGTGCCATTCACATGTCAGAGAGAAAGGGAATAAATGGTGGAACCACACAGTGCTCTTAACAGTCATTCTCCTTCTAATGACATATGTCACTTTTATTCACTTTTCAGTGGCTAAAGCATATCACCAGGTCAAACCCAATAGCAATGGGGCAGAAGTATTCATGTCACAAGGAGCGTCAGGGAGTATTTAGGAAGAATATGGCGTCTTGCTAACCTTCCTTTCTCATATAAAGTACGCTTGCCCTGCCCACACAAAGGGAAACAACCTTATTAATGTCATGTTCAAGTCTGTGATCTCATGAAAATCTTAGATCAGGGCTTTTCTTTACTTTTTTTAAATATGTTTTTATTGATTTTCAGAGAAGAAAAGAGAGGGTAGGCGATAGAGACATCAATGATGAGAGAGAACCATTGATTGGCTGCCTCCTGCACACCCCACACTGGGGATTGAGTCACAACCCAGGCATGTGCCCTGCCTGGGGATCGAACCATAACATCCTGGTTCATAAGTCCATGCTCATCCACTGAACCATACTGGCTTGGGCAATCAGGACTTTTCTTGATCCAAAGATCTAAGAACTGAAAAGTCAAGTCATCTGTCCATCACGCCCCTCACACCGTGGTAGAATGTCAGACTAGCCACATAAATATCCCCCTGGAAAAGGGTGAGAATGGAAAGCAGACCGTCACTGCTGACCTACCACAACCCTGAAACCTCCCCAGGGAGGAAAAGTGGACCCTGCTTCGGTTCCCTTGGAGTGGATCCTCGGTCCATTGTTCTCTTGGTAGCCACCTCTCCCTCTGGGAGCTCTTCCCTTTGCTGTTGTCCTTCCAAGTCTCATCTGAAGAGGGCATTGGGCAATGTGTTCTCCCTGAGGACCACACAGTTTTCTCATCCGCTTTCTGTCTGGGAGAGATTAGGGGCCCAAAGGTTCAGTTTCAAGGAGTCAGTGTATTTTAAACCCAGACTGGCTCCTTTGGCAGTAATACAACTCTTTCAAAAGCTTAGCTAGCTTTTCTTCTATTACTCACCATTATGTGTTTGCAGCTTATCCACAATTATTCTTTTTTCCAGACTTAATTGGAGGTAACTTGAACTTATCAAGCTTTGATGGAAAAATCACGCCTTTATTCATTTTTTTTTTCTTGAGCCATTTTGTCTAACTTAAAATCACAAGGCATTAACTTAATGAATTTGGAGATTTTAACAAAAGGTTTTATGGCCACAATTCTAATTTAGTTCTTGCAGAAGAGACTGAGTTTAAATTAGCCTTTGTTTTCAAAGGCTATTTCAGATTTATTTTTTTATCTGTTGGAAATTTGAAGAAATGTAAGCTCCTACCAGCTTCAACTACATCTGGAAGCTTTGGGAAATGTTTGAGCTTTCTATATTCCCATTCAATTTTGCTTGCAAGATAGCCAAATATTTTATTTTCTTTTTAAAAAATATTTGTTATAGATGTCTTAGAGAGTAAGGAAAGCAGAGGGATAAAGAGATGGAAACATTCAGTTGCCCCCACATACCCCCTACTGGGGATCGAACCCACAACCCGAGCACGTGCCCAGACCAGGACTCGAACCAGGGACCTCTTGGTTCAGGGTTTGACGATCAACCACTGAGCAACACCACCCAGGAGCCAATTATTTTCTTATTTCATGTCTTTCTTGTAGTGCCCGGTCAAAATAGCCTATATTAATCAAACAACTCATATTCTATTTCTTATCAAATGTTTCACCACCTCCTGATATTATAATCATGTGTTGAGAAGCCAATAACAGTTTCCTGGGTGCCCACTATCAATAAGGAAAGTCAATGTGAAGGGTCATTGTGTTTGACCCTTCCTTCCACCAATCCTTCCACCAATTTCTATATTAGCTTGCATTCATATGTTACTGTAACAAAAACCCCAATGTTTCAGGGGCTCCCAAGAACAAGTATCGGTGGGTCAGCTGTTGCTGCTCTCTGATGTTTCCTACCAGGTCCTAGGCTGGAAGAGCAGTCTCTTTTTGGATGATACAGATCTCCTAGCACAGGGAGAGGGTCAAGGATACATCAGGCAGTAGCTCCTAGAGCTTCTGCTTGCCAGGGGTATGTATCACTCTGTGCGTTTCATAGGCAAAGCGAGTTGCATATCCACGTGGAGAGCAACATACTGTCTCCTTGTTAAAGTAAGAAATGTTTGGCAACCACAACAGCCTTCCAGGGAGCGGGCAAGGCCGACATGCCAGGCAAGAGAACTTCAGGTAAAACGAACAGCCAGAGAAAAACATGGAAATGCGTCGAATGTGTCCAAGGGGTAGCAAGGAGGTCCGTGCGAATGACGGAGAGTTTGTGGCCGGAAGGTAGTAAACCTCAGAGAGGGAAGAGGGAGTACATTTTCTAGGGCTTTTAGGTTATCATCATTTGGCCTTTAAAGTGAAGGAAAAAACGTAAGCAAAGATGTGACGTGATCTAACTTTTGTATTAGAAGAATGACTGCAGCTGCTCTGACCAGATGGAAATGGCAAAGGGCATTAGCAGGGAGACAAGTCAGAAAGACGCTGCTATCGAAGTGAGAAAGTGATGCCTTGGACCGGGGTCGTCAAGATGGGGGTCAGATGTGTTCTGAGGATGAGCCACAAGGTCTCCGAGTGGGTTTGCTATGGAATGTGAGAGAAATAAACGTCAAAGTGAGAGTCAGCATCTAACTTCTGACTTGTACCTGGAAAGAGGTTGTCGTGTACTGAGCTGGGAAGTCTGTGGGTACAGCAGGTTTAGGAGTTCTGTTGAGTATGCGGGTCTGAAGTGGCAATTAGACATCCACGGGTGGATGTGAAGTTGGGAGAGGGAAAGGAACATTTTTAAAAATAGGAGGTAGGAGCCTATAATTTTATTTAAAACCATAAAACTGAATGAGATCAACAAATTGGTGAGTAGAAAAATGACAAAAGATCCTGGAAAAACCCCAATTTTAAGAGACTGGGGAGACGAAAATGAACAAGGGAGCAAGACTTATTTTACCGGAGAACTAATAGTAGGTGATGTGCTGAGAACTAAGGAATTAATGTCTTCAAGGAGGCAAGTGTGAGCAAACATATCAAATAATGCTGCTGGATTACCTAGAAGTAGACTGAGATTTGCCCACTAGCTTTAGCAATTAGGAAGTTACTGTGACCTTGAAAAATACAGTTATGTAAGTGATGGGGCAAAACCCTAACAGGAGTAATTTTAAGAACAAAAGACAAGAATGGTGACGTGGGGAATAAATAATACATCCAAGAGAGAATAGAATGGGCCTGGGCTTCGTTTCACAGTGGATTTTAGCTTCATATTAGATGGCGTATTCTTTTCTAAAAAATTAAGAAAAACAATAGTCCACATTTATTCATGTTATGCCCAGATTTCGTGTTCCCCAAAGACCACCAGGGAGCCGAGTCCGATGCAATAGCAAAGAGCCTTTATTAGCCAGCCAGGCAACTGCTCTGCCATTCTCCACGCAGGGAGTCCAGAGAGCAGCCGCCCCCACCCTTTGTGCAGGACCACTTTTAAGCACATTAACCACATCCTGTTTTTTCAGAGCAGGCAATTTAAGACAAAACAGTTTTTCCTAAGCAATGTCAGGATCATGCCATTGACGACCATGTTATTTACAGGGTCATCCTGTTCTTCAGAAAGCTGTCAGTGTTCTATGAAAGAAGGCCTACATGCTGGGAAGGGGCCATGAGACCGTATCTCAAGGCCTGGTCTGGTGTCAGCACTGACAACTTTATCTGGGGCATAGTCCACGGCCTCAGTAGTGCTCAAAAATTCCCACTCTCTAACATTCATATCAGGAAAAATGATACATAGGTGTTTTATAGTATGCATTGACTTTTCTTTATTAAAAGACAAAAGGGGAAAACAAAGACAATGAGTCCTTTAGAAGAGACAAGAAACTCAAACTTCAGGAATTGGACATCGGCTTAGAAAATCATGTAAAGAGGAAAATATTCTAATGTGGCAAACACATTTATTATGACCATCTCTCATTATCAAAAGAATCTGTAGCCCTGACTGGTTTGGCTCAGTGGATAGAGCGTCAGCCTGTGGACTGAAAGGTCCCAGGTTTGATTCCGGTCAAGGGCATGTACCTTAGTTGCGGGCACATCCCCAGTAGGAGGTGTGCAGGAGGCAGCTGATTGATGTTTCTAACTCTCTATCCCTCTCCCTTCCTCTCTGTAAAAAGTCAATAAAATATATATATATATATATTTTTTTTTAATCTGTAGGGGCTAATTATAGATATGGTGAAAGCCCAAGTGTGGGGCAAGCTGAGGGATGGGTTGTGATTTATAAAGGTGAGCAGTAGGAAGAAACCAAGTGAGACATAGGACATGCATATCCTTTACAAGTCTGGGATTGAGACCTGTGGCCAAAAAAAGTCAAATTATCTGTGAGTGTCAAGGGGATGAGATATAATGTTAGGAAGTAAAGGGAGAGGCAAACAGATGAACTAAATCAAAAGCTGACGGTAATTCCAGACTGTGTGGGAGAGGAAAGGGGAGACGTGGATAGTGAAGATGGAGGGGAGGTTAACATGGGACAGATGAGCTGTCCCAGACAACTAACATGGCCCTGTACATATTAATTCTCCGCCCCTACATTATAAAGTAAACCAGATTGTGTCTGGAAAATGTTATAGCCCTAAATATTTTCTGAATTTGGTCAGACTGCCTCTGGACATTTTCAGACAGGTTTATTTATCCTTAAAGAACAAGTTACCGCTACGAATTTGCATAAGCTCCTTTATGGCAGTTAATTTGCTCTCTTATATGTATATACCCACCCCTTAATCTACGACTAGAAAGTAGAAGGGATTCAGTATGCATTCTTAAGTGAGTATAAATGTTCTTATAGTCACTGGATAGATTTTGTAAACAAATGACTTCAAGCAGGTATATAGCATGTTGGTGAATTAAATCATATTTCAATACAATAGGAAAAAGTGCTTTTCCAAAGACTCAGTTGAATCCATTCTTAAGGAGAATGTATACTTATGAAATAAAATTTTACCCATTAGCTTAAATTATGCATATGTGGGTATTATTTAGTTTGCAGATTTAATATAGTTCAAAATGTAATGTACTAAATATTTATCTAAAAAGAAGTGAAAACATAAATTTTTCATTTTTGAGGCTCTTCAGAAAGTTAAATGTAATCAGTGAAAAATAGAATGTAACAAAACTAACCACTCTATTGATACTTGTTTAAATCACATAATAAAACTGCTTAATACAATTAATTTTGTATTCCAATAGATAAGTTTAGAGTTAAGTGTACTATATTAAATCAAGAGTTTATTGGAAAATGTTGTTGAAGTTAAATATGTAAAGGTTTGCTAAGATCAAAGAGCTTTTCTTTTAATAAGTGCAAAGGTTACATTATATTTGAACATTCTTCTCCTGAATATTTTGGAGTATTACTATACAAAGATCAGCCTTTTAGGAGTTTTAAGCTGCCACCAAATATGATCTAATTTTAGCTGATATTTCTGAAGAACTCTTAAAAGTAAATAAGATGTCAAACCTTCAATTTGACATTTCTTGAATTTAAATATTCATAAGGTGATTGATATTTAAACATCATCTACTTAAGAGCTCAATTTCAATGAACCAATCAATGTATCAAATTCAGATGTATTACTTTGGGATGAAAAGGGTACAGTAAAAGAGGAAAACTTGTTTTTTTATATTAGAAAATAGACTTTAAGCATATATCTATTTTAATCTATAAAGTCTGATTTTAAAAGAGGAATCATTTTTTTCTGTAGCTAAAAATACTATTGTTACCTGTATTAAAATATATGCAACATCTTATTTTACTGTGTTGTAATGTAAATATATTTTTCTGTACCAATTAATTAGGCATTTTGCCTTGAGAGAAAATTTTGCCATACTTAAGCCCTTTGTTTTGAGAACAACAAAAAATCAATTTTATCATAAAACAAAAATATTCTCTCAACTTTGCACATGAACTTCATATAATTTGCCCTTAATAAACAGCATACTTTGAAAATGAAAATAATGTACACTTGTCTTAAGACCACAAAAGTTCATGTAAAGAAAGAATTTAGAAATAAAATATAACTCAAAAAGTGATGTTTTTCATAACCAGTTGCAAAAAGATTCAATACTCCAGATCCAACTCAGCTTTAAAAAATGATGGAGCTGTTTTGACTCAAGAGTCTGATATAGTGCATATTTTGTAGAGATTAAGAAACCTCAATCTCGACCCTTTAACTAAATATTGAATATTTTACATACATTTTTGTTGAATTAGAGAAAGTATTTCAAAGTGCAATGTTTTATCTCACAAGGATACATAGAGAATTTTGAAATGTATAAGGATTATATGAATTTTCAAATGCAAAAGGTGCTGAGATAACTGGTAACTTCTAATAGGTAGACGGCAAGGCTACAAGAGCAATGAGTTCTGAATTGATTGTGGGCTGAGAGGTTTTAATGGGGTAAATGTGGAAGTTATTCGGCTTTTCCCCCATTTCGATCAGGGTAGCTGATGCAGCAAAACAAGCAAGTCCAGATATGGTGTGAACCCACTTGGCATTTGGGGGTCAGGCGTTGCTGATTTCTGAGAACTGTTAAATTCCTGCAACTTGACGTTAGATAAGGTAAAGCTTCGTTTTTCAAAGGTGTCTGCTTTGCCCAACTCCATTTTGCCTCTGACATAAGTTACCCCATTTGAGTTGTGGTTCTACACAGGTTAACCTTAACCTTACCACAGATCCAGACCCATAGAACCATGGAACAGACTGCGCATTTCAGAGGGAAGACATGGGTAGGGGGCAAGTGGTGGAGGGGGAGATTAACCAGGGAATTTAGAGGCCCGGTGCACGAAATGTGTGCATAGGGGAGGGGGGAAGGGTAGCCTCAGCCCAGTCTGCACCCTCTCCAATCCGGAACCCCTTGGGGGATGTCCGACTGCCAGTTTAGGCCCGATCCAAGGCAGTCAGACATCCCTCTCACAATCCTGGACCGCTGACTCCTAACCGCTCACCTGCCTGCCTGCCTGATCACCCTTAACTGTCCCCCTGCCAGCCTGATCACCCCTAACTGCCTCTGCCTGCCAGCCTGATCGCCCCTCACTGCCCACTCTGCCAGCCTGATCACCCCTAACTGCCTTTGCCTGCAGGCCTGATCGCCCCAACTGCACCCCACACAGCCTGCTGCTCGGTCGTTTGGTCATCCCTTACTAACCCCCCTGCCAGCCTGGTTGCCCCATGCAGCCTGTTTGGTCATCTATTTGGTTGTGACAGTCACTTAGCTTTTATATAAATAGTTATGCATAGCCCATGGACACAGAAAATAGTGTGGTGAAGGCTTGGGAGGGGCTGGTGCAGAGTGGAGGGAGTCAATGGGAAAAACAACAACAACAAAAGCAAAGGGGACATCAGTAATAAGGCTTTAATATCTTTTCGACAGTAAAGATAAATTTAAAAAACAAAAGCAAAGATAATCTTGAATTACAGTGGCCACAGTGGAGAATGTTTAACTCATCTTACATAAACTTACCTATTTTCCAGATGCCCTAGAGAAAATGGGGTATCAGCAAAGCACTCACTAAAAAGAGTAAAGGAAAAATAATTGTTCCTTTCCTACATTTTCTGGTGACTTGGATGAGACCCTCTGGTTCACCCCACTCACTCCAGAGCCTACAAAGAGCATCCTGGGAAAACTGGCAGAAGCCAAAAAAGGATAAGAATTATGAACAGTCAGCTCTCATAGATTTCTACCACTGGTGCCTGGTCAAGAAAGGAAGGTAAAATTTCCAAATTCCAATTGACAGGGAAAAAAAAGCATTGATTACTCTCCTCCTAGTACAACTATTGCCTACCCTCTTGTTTGTCTCATTTGGATCCTGAAAACTTGGCTTGGCAACAATTGGGTTGGGAACCCCCAAAGTATGGCCAGACAGAAATGTAGTTGCATCCCCTTTGCAGCTAGGGCCCCGTTGCCAGCTCTCAAGGGAACTGAGTCTTTCTTTCTGTTGGTTATCATTGGGAGTGTCTCTGGAAATTCGGAGGGTAGTATCTTTTGCACCCTCTTCGGGGACTCCCTAAGTGTCCCTGGAGTGGTCCAATATTGCCAGTAGTATTTACTATTTGTCCAGGCAGAAACTGGACAAGATATTTGAAAGGTTTTTTTTGTTAAGTAGCTCTATGATCGGAAGTTACCAAATTGTAAGATGACTGATATTCGGACCATGATAGGAACTTTGATAGGCTTTCTTCTCTAAGCTAAAATGAAACTTCGTTCCCAGAGGGAAAGAAGAACATTCTAAAGCGACTGTGGAAGGATTTACTAAAACATTCCTAAGACACAGCTCTAAGTTTAGAACATAGGAATCTCTCGATTTCCATCTTAGTTGAAGATATTCTCCCTGAAGGAGAAGTCTGGCCATAACAAATACTGCCTGCTGTGTGTGGATCAATACCTGCAGTATTATAGCAAATACAAGAGATGCACAAACCAGCAACTTGGCTAAAATAGGTTATTGTCCCTTCAGGTACTTTATTTGATTTATTTGATACCAACTGGCTTGATTTATTAAAAATAAAGAAAAGACAGCCATAGTTATAATGTTATTAGTTCATATTAAAATTGATACCCCTTTAAGACATGATCCTATATCCAATATTAGCAAGGGTGAGTTTGTAATACTTCTCAGAGGCTTAAAATATTTACATTTTGATTCAGAAATGCTACTATAGAAATTAAGTCCAATATTAAAAATAAGATGAAACAAAATAGACACATAAAGTATATATACAAGAATGGCTACTGGGAAATCTACACTAATAAAAGAGAAACATGCAAATTGACCGTATCTTTGCTACACCACAAGCCACGCCCACCAGCCAATCAGGAGCGAGTATGCAAATTAACCCAACCAAGATGGCTGTGGCCACAGAGTGAGCAGGAGGCTTGGGTTTCCCTGGCAATGGAGGAAGCCAAGCTTCCCGCCCACCCTGGCTGGCCCTGGCCTCCACTCAAGGCTGCAAAGTTTCAATTACACAAGATAAATAAATCCCAGATACCAGGGCCTCCGATTGGGTCACTGGGGGGCGTGGCTATCCCACAAACCACCATAGGCCCCTCACCCAGGCCGCCTCATGCCCCAAGGGAACACCCACCCTGATCCAGGACACCCTTCAGGGCAAACCAGCTGGCCTCCACCCATGCACCAGGCCTCTATCCTATCTAATAAAAGAGTAATATGCAGATTGACCATCACTCCAACACACAAGATGGCTACCCCCATGTGGTCAAATATCTTGCCCCCATGTGGACACAAGATGGCCACTACAAGATGGCCAGCAGGAGAAGGCAGTTAGAGGTGACCAAGCTGGCAGAGGAGGAAAGTTGGGACGACCAGCCCTGCAGGGAAGGGCAGTTGGGGGGAGGACCCAAGCCTGCAGGGGAGAGCAGTTGGGGGGAACCAGGCCTGCAAGGGCGGGCAGTTGGGAAGGACTGGGCCTGCAGGGGAGGGCAGTTAGGGGTGACCAGGCTTGCAGAGGATGGCAGTTAGGGGCAATCAGGCTGGCTGGGGAGCAGTTAGGCATCAATCAGGCTGGCAGGGTAGTGGTTAGGGGGTGATCAGGCTGGTAGGCAGAAGCGGTTAGGGACAATCAGGAAGGCAAGCAGTTGGGAGCCAGCAGTCCTGGATTGTGAGAGGGATCCCAGATTGGAGAAGGTGCAGGCTGGGCTGAGAGATACACACCCCCGTGCACAAATTTCATGCACTGGGCCTCTTCAAAACCAGAAATAAACTCAAAACCAGAAATAAATTCAAGGTATAAAAAGACAACTAACTAAGTAAATCTTCACATGTCCTTGAACCAGAATTTTCTGCTAGCATTGATAACTATGTTTCATCACAATATTTAATGACACAGGAAATCAATGTCATTTACTGATGAACTTTTAAACTTTAAAAAATTTGCTATAAAATAGGATTATTGTATTACTAAATGGATAAGTAACTAAAACATATTTATAGGTAAATAATGTTGTATATAGACACTAGAGGCCCAGTGCATGAAATTCGTGCGGGGGTGGGGGCTGTGGGGGTGTCCCTCAGCCCAGCCTGCACCATCTCCATTCTGGGACCCCTCGAGGGATGTCTGACTGCCCTTTTAGGCCCGTTCCTCTCAAGATCCAGGACTACTGGCTCCCAACTGCTCATCTACTTGCTTTCCTGATTGCCCCTAACTGCTTCTGCCTGCCAGCCTATTTGCCCCTAACTACCCTCCCCTGCAGGCCTGGTCCCCCCCACCTGCTTTTCCCTGCAGGCCCAGTCACCCCTAACTTCCCTTCTCTGCTGGCCTAGTCACCCCTTACTGCCCTCCCTTGCATGTCTGGTCCCTCCCCTGCTGGCCTGATTGCCCACAACTGCCCTCCTTTGCAGAACTGGTACCTCCCAACTGCCCTCCCCTGCTGGCCATCTTGTGTCCACATAGGGGCAAGATCTTTGACCACATGGTGGCAGCCATCTTGTGTGTTGGAGTAATGGTCAATCTGCATATTACTCTTTTATTAGATAGGATAGAAGCCTGGTGCATGGGTGGGGGCCAGCTGGTTTGCCCTGAAGGGTGTCCCAGATCAGGGTAGGGGTTCCCTTGGGGTGTGGGGTGGCCTGGGCGAGGGGCCTGTGGTGGTTTGCAGGCCGGCCACACCTTCTGGCGACCCAAGTGGAGGCCCTGGTATCTGGGATTTATTTATCTTCTACAATTGAAACTTTGTAGCCTTAAGTGGAGGCCAAGGCAGGCCAGGGCTGTAGAAACTTGGCTTCCTGCATCGCCATGGGCAACCCTAGCCTCCTGCTCTCTCCAGCTCCGTGGCTGCTGCCATTTTTGTTGGGATTTATTTATCTTCTATAATTGAAATGTTGTAGCCTTTACTGCAGGCCTGTGCCGGCCAGGGTGTGCAGAAAGCTTGGCCTCCTCCATCACCGGGGAAACCCAACCCTCCTTCCTGCTCTCTCCATGGCTGCAGTCATCTTGGTTGAGGTTAATTTGCATATTTGCTCCTGATTGGCTAGTGGGTGTGGCTTGTGGGTATAGCACAGGTACAGTCAATTTGCATATTACTCTTTTATTAGATAGGATTCATGTGGGGGATATAAGTATTAATATCAACACATTTTTTCCATATTGTTGTTTTCTTTTCCTGATCTTTCATTTAATTTAGACAATTTGGGGAGAATACTTTTGGGAACACTTGTTTAAAGTGAGACTTTTGTCACACTTGCTTGAATTATAAAACTCAGGAAAGGCTTTCCTACTTCCTTCTTCACCACAGCTTAAGCCTGAAGCATTACTGCACACATTGGGATCAGACCAGCAGCTGGAGAATAATGCTGGAGCTTGTTAGGAAACAGGGTCTTAGGCTCCCTTCCCCGCCCCTCCTGCAGAGTTACTGCATCAGGCCCTACATTTTAACAAGATTCAGAGTAATTTTTAAAGGAAGCTAATATATGTATTACTTCTCATAAAGGTTTTTTCCAGTAACAGTATCATTTTATAAAAACTTCAAAGTTTAAGATAATTTATGAAGTTGGAGTATTAATTGGTAAAATACTTTTGCAATTTTGTAGTAGTCTCATCTTAAAATTGTTATACTTTCAGACCTAGTAACACACTTAAGAAAATGTATCCTAAAGAAAGTGTCCAATGAAATGGTAAACACTTTATGCACAAAAGTGTTCATTGTAGCCTTATCTAATAGCAAATTATTAGAAACAAACTAAATGTTTAACAATAAAAAATTTTAGATTATGGCAATCTACCAGATAAAATTTTGTCCAACAAAACTATGTTTTAAAAACTTATATTTAAATCCTTCTTTATCCCTTTTAATAGTGTTACCATTAAATATATTTTATTTCTATTATCATTGTTTCAATTGATTTCTTTTTTACATATGTCTGGTAATTTGTTTTTCATCCTTTACTTCCTATGATCCTATACCTTTTTGATTTAGATATTCTTTAAACAGTTAAAGTTTGTTTTGTTTATCCAATCTTAAAGTCCACTTTAAATTGGTGAACTTAATCTATGGCTATGTACTAATTTTCTCTGAAAACCATAGTTAGCTCTCATTCCATATAAAGCAGTCCATGGGCTTGCCAATACCTGGATTAAAGTTTAACCCATTCAAGTTAAATAACTGCAGTTAGTACTTTAGAGAAGTTTCCAAAAGCTAGACACTATTCTGAAATCTTGCATATAATAATTTATTTAATAATACTAAGAACTGTTATTATACCCATTAAACAGATGAACAAACTGAGAGACAGAAACTTGTCACAAGGTCACACATTAGTGATGTAGCCAGAATTTGATGCCAGGCCATCTGACTTCAGAATCATTGACCAATATAATATATTGTCTCTTGTTGATTAAAGACTGAAACATGGGTTTCACCATCTCCTTACCATCTTACTTCACATATTCTTTTATAAATGATTATTAGTCTTCAAATTGCTAATATAATAAATTGCCATAAGCAGTGCTTACAACAATGTTATTATCTCACAGTTCTTTAGTTCAGAAATCCAGTGGGTTCAATTTTCCTCAGACCTTTGCAAGACTGACATCAAGATGTTGAGAGAGGCCATGGCTGGTGTGGCTCGGTTGGGTGAAAGGTCACTGGTTCAATTCCTAGTCCGGGTACATAACCATATTGGGGGTTCAATCCCCAGTTGGGATACAAGCAGGAGGCAACCGATCAATGTTTCTCTCTCTCTCTCTCTCTCTCTCTCTCTCTCTCTCTCTCTCTCTCTCTCTCTCTCTCTCTCTCTCTTTCTCTCTCTCTCCCCCTCAAGAAAATCAATAAAAACATAGTTTGAAGAATTTTTTTATAAGTTGGTGACAGAGTTTCTTTCCCCTCTGGAGGATCTAGGGATAAATCTGTTTCCAAGATCATTCTGTTTGCAGAATCCAGTTCCATGCAGCTGTAAACCCAGGTGTTCTTTCCCTTTGCTGGCCTAGTTCTCATCTTGAGAATGCCAAGCCAGCAAAGAAGAGCTGAGCCTTTTTCATTCTGATCTCCATCCTGCTTCCCTTTCCCCTCCATCCTTTCCCTCTCTCTCTCTCTCTCTCTCATCTAGAATAATCTTTACAGGCAGTCCTCGGGTTACGTCGGAGATCCATTCCTATGGAGCGACATAAAGTGATTTTCACCATAAGTCGGAACCCACCTACATAAGCACCTACGTCACTGTGTATGGAGCACATACACAGCAGTAATGAAGTGAAACACTAAAAAAAAAAAATTAAAAGAAAGATAACTATTCCTGACATTTACTTGTGGTAAATAGATAATAAAAAACATAAAGCACATATGTACATACGTTGAAATGACGGAACTTGTTTTTTTTAATAAATAAATGGGATTTAGTGACATAACCATGAAATGACATAAATCGAGTCCAACGTAACCCGAGGACTGCCTGTATATGTTAAGGTCTGTTGATTACTGACCTTAATTCCATCTGAAACTCCCTTCACAACAGTAGCCGATAAGTGTTTGATGAAATAAGCAGACAACAGACAACTTAACAGCACAAGTTTAGAATACTGTCTACCAGGCTGTGCTTTTCATTTTTCTTTCTTTTCCCTCTCTGCATTTTCAGTCTGGAAATACCGCTTTTTATAATATTTATTCTGCCTTTGGGATAAGTTACTTTCCTCAGCAACAGAGCTAGAAAAACTCATTTCATCTCCATTATATTAAATTTCCTTTTAATTGAACAAACTATGTAGTAACATCTTAAATAGGCAATGTGATTTACCTAAATTCATACTGTCCTCCCATAACTGTTTTTGCATATTACTTTGCAATTCTCCATGTTTATATTTTACATAACTGCAATCACAGTGTATATAATACGTTCATTTTGTCAATTTCAAAACTGTATTATAATTGAATATTTCACTCTTTTGTGAACTTCCCATTGCCTGGGGAAGGTACCTGAGAAGGCAATACAGTACATGACCTTCAAATCATGATATAGTTTCCTGAGTCAGGGTCCTGTCAACTTATCCTCCCCAAACATCCCTTCTCCTCAATTGACCCTCATGTATTTCATTCCAGCGTAATGAGAAATTTGCAATTCTCACCTTTGCACACATGTCATCTCTCTGACTTCATTTCTTCTGCTCCTAACTCCTATTTGCCTTTCAAGACCAAGCTTATGTGTCGCTTCCTTTCAGGAAATTTTCCTAGCCTGGGTTAAGTGTCCCTCATATGCGCACCCATAACATTTTGGCATACTTTCATTGGGGTATCTTTTATATCCAAGTATGATCAACTAATGATTTCTATAGCTTTCACCCAGGCTTCAAAGCCCTTGTGAGCAAACCCTGTACACTACTAGTGGCTTTACTTGGAATGAGGTAGGTTTGGCTGCGATTAAAAACAACTCCCAAATACCAGCAAGTTAAGACAACACAAGTTTATTTTACCCTCACATTCTGTGTGCATCCTGGATTAAGGGGAGGCTCTGTTTCAGGGTCTATTCACTAACAAAGCTGCCATCATCTGTGAGCTGGCCAGCTGCCATGGCAGAGGAAAGAGAGGCCATACAATGGCTTATAAAGTACCTCCCTGAAGTTCAAGTGTCACATCTGCTCACCTTTCACTACACAAGAAAGGAGGTGACTATCCTCAAAAGAATAGAAAGTCAAATCTTATCATGTGCCAGAAGGGGGAGCTATACATATTTGGAGAACAGCCAATAGCCACAAGTAGTCTCTTTAAATATGTACATTAGTTTGCTAGGACAGGCATGATAAATGCCACAGGCTGGGTGGCTTACGCAGAAATTGATTGCCCCATAGTTCTGGAGTCCAAAATCAAGGTGCCATCAAGGTTGGTTTCCTTCTGAGGACTGTGTGGGAAGGATGTGTCCCAGGCCTGTCTCCTTGGCGTGAGAGGGCCACCTTCTCCTTGTGTCTCTTCACGGCCTCTCTCTGCATGTCCCATTTCCCCTTTTTACAGAAACACCAGTCATATTGAAGCATCCATCTTATATAAATACTGCTGTTTGAAATTTTAACCCTGCTATTTGGCTTCTGTAAATGCTTGCTTGCTAAGACTACTCCCACTTCAGAGAGGCCATTAAACCTTCCCCAGGACAAAATTATCAGTGTTGGCACCAGGCCAGGCCTTTGGTTGAGGTCTCAAGGCCCATCACACAGGGGCTCTTTAAGAACTTGCAAAAGGGGCTGGAAACACCCCATATTTGGGAGACAAAGAAGGTAAAAACATATAAATAGGGAAAATTCCTTCATGTTGGGACCCAAAATTTGAGAGACATTTTCCTCTGGACCCGCGCGTAATAAATGTAACTCCATTTCTCTAAGTATTGCTTTGTTCTTCTTCAGTTTTCTGTAACATTATTGATTCTCTGACTAGGAAACAACTGTGCTTGTCCTTTTTGGCCTCTGGTGAATGGGTCAGGTTTGGGGACGGGGGAGCCGGATAGCCCCCGGGAGGTGCCACTCTGCTGATTAGCAGAATTGAACCGGGGGACTCTGGGCGCTCCCGGACCTCAGCCCAGGACCCGGCCGGCATCTAGAGAGAGTGGACGGACACTTCTGGACCTGTCGACAGAATCTGTAAGGTAGGGGCCCCATCAGTTCAGCCACTCCAAGTGAGTGGAAGGGAGAGCTTGATCACCTCCCCGGAAGCCATACGGCTTCCTCAGGCAAATTAATCAGGAGTCAGGAATCAGGTGGCTGTTTAAACTCTGGGTAAATATCTGGTAGAAGTCAAAAACTCGGACTAGCTAGTATATAAATGTGGGACTCTGGAGGTGAATGAAGGAATTATGAGTTCACTCTGCTGTTTGTTTGTGTGGGACTAGCCAATTTGCTACCGAGAAGGGGGACTGGACGCAGTCTTAACTCCTCCGGTAGGTTCTCACCAAGATGTTGGTTGAGAATTCTGTTCTGGGGCATGGGTGCCGGGAGTGCCCCCATGCCTATCTGGGAGTTGGGCATTGTTTTGTTTATCTGCTCAGCTCCAGGTTGGGCTAGTCTACTGAGAGAGTGTGAGTATGAATGTTTGTCTGCCTTGGCATAATTATCTGCTCATTAACTGGTCTGTGTGAAGCGAAAGCTACTTTGATTTATTCTGCATTTCTGTTGATTCATCTGGCTAAAATGTTTTATTTATTAAAGGCTGAACCTGTGATAGTCTGCAAACGTCTTAAGCAGTGCTGCTGAGTTATTTTTCTCAGAGATGTTTGCTCTCTATCACAGTGGGAGGGAATCAGCCCATTCAGCTAATAAAAATTTCTCTCTAATTTTATATAAGTAAGGGTTTCAGTTTGCTCTGATTTGTGAATTTGCTGTATTAAATTGAAATTTTAAAGTCCTAGGGTTAATTTAAAGGTATAAATTTATGACATTTCAAAGAACAAAAACTTTATTTATGGCTTTCTTATCTCTTTTGCTGGTTGGAGACTTCAAGGGGCAGGGCTTACAGCTCCGCAAGGCGGAGAGATTTACAGGCCCTTTCCCTGCCTGTGACATCATAATCCAATGTGAGCCACCTGTGGTGGAACTAAGGCTGAAGTTATTATTAACTACCTATGGACCCCCGATTCTAATAGCATCTGTAACTGGATTAAAGATCTTTTCTTTCAGGAGGCCTTCCAGGTTTTCAGTTCGCAAGAAATCTCCCTACACACCCTTATCTTCCTCCTCCCTATCTTTCCAGGCTGACTAAGAGATATTTTTCCCCACATGTTGGACCTCAGTCTTCAAAAGGGAGGACTACTACAGCAGTAGTCTGTAGTTTTCTCTGAAACTCCCTCTGTTTCTATTTCTCCCCTCTGTAGGAATTGTCTTCCTCTGCATCACAATTGGGAAGAGAGACAAGCAACTGGACTGGAGGACATGTTGGAGGTGGGGTGTTATTGGCAATTAATTATAAAGCAGGAGAAGATAGGTTTTTGTTGATTTTACTGGCTGCAGACCACTCTGCTGGTGTAGGGGTATGGTCCAGGTGTCTTATCAGAACTTCACTAGATTTAAGGTTGCAAGTTTTCTGCAAGCATAATTAATCTAGCTGCCCTGGTGATTTAAAACTGGTTGCTAGGCAGACTCATCCCCCAAGAGCCAGATGAAAGAAGGGGGTGAGGGGGGATGGATGCCTGAGCTGCCTGCAGTGGCCCTGGAAGAAGCTGCAGCAGCGAGAAAAGCGGGGGCAGCAGACATTTACCTGACACTAGAGCTGCCCCGCTGCTGCCCAGTGAGTAATGAGTGTTTTACAACAAGCAATACAAGACTTAGGCCTTTGGCTTGCTGGCTGCAGCAGTTAAAACAGAAGCCAGTGACTGCTACTGGCCTTCCTGCAGCCCCAGGAATAGAGCAGCAGGCCTGGGATCTATCAAAGCAGCAGTTAGAGCTAGTGAAAGCTCCCTGTTTGCAAATGTACTGAAAGGGTTCAGTACCTGTTGCTGCTGGAAGAGGGGGGCCACAGATCCCTTTTCAGAGCACTCCCTTAGGAGAGGCCTGGTCGCTGCTCTGCCACAAAGGGGACTGGTGGGAAGACAAGGGGTCTAATACCCAAGCCACTGCCACAGAAGGGCTTTGCAATGTGCAAAGCTGCTTCTAACTGCAACTCTGGCTGTTTTGGACTGGCAGCTTAAAGTCAAAGAGCAAAGGAAAGGCACTCTCCCTGGACCTGGGAGCTTTCAGGACTTTGAGATTCTCCAAGAGAAGAGGAGTCTGACTGAGGGATGGCAGAGACCCTGTTGGGTTAGAAGGACCTAAGGCCACATGTTAAATTTATAAATTATGGCTTTCTAGGCAGATGTCCAAGCCCAGATACGTAGGGGTTAAGCTGCCTGTTTACAGCAAAACAATTTTTTTCCTGTGCCAGAATAAAATTTAGGGAAATTAGACAGGCTGTGTTTGTGGCTAGAAAGAAGAACTGGCCACCATGCACAGCCCTGACAGTGACCTGCAGAAAACTGTATATTAGACTTAGATGGACATGACTCCAGAAAGACAAGGACAATTTTACTTTGTGTGGGAAGGTCAAGAATAGACCTTAGTCACCTCCCTAAGATATTTGTATACCCTACCATGTGTCATATATGGTAGCAGAAGATTTGGCTACCTTAGATGGCCACAGTGCCAGTGTTAGTGTCTTGCAGGCCTGTGTGACCATGCCCATGTCAGGGGTGGCACAAACTTCAACTTTAGGAAACTGGGGAAGGCCTGTTTGGAACAGAGGGAAGTAGTGAGTACCAGCCCTTTGTTACAGGAATTACAGACCCCGTGAGATCCTGTGACATATGAGACCCTGTAAAGCAATAAAGCTCCCTTCATCCTGTCTCAGAGGGCATGTCACCCCTCCCAGAGACCATATGAAATTTTAAGGACAAGTTAAGTAGGGGGAACCCTACTACAAGAATAGCTATAATTGTCTACTTGAATATAGACACATTTTGAATTTCTCCTTGTCATTTGAAGACAGTTATATTTCTCTGAAGAATCCATAGAAAGGACTAACAAGGAAAATCAGAAGATCTTAAAGCAGGTCAGTATATTTTTCTTCTTATATAATTCCTCTGAAATTTGGCAATGCTTAATAAATCATGGCAATACATTTCTTTGCATAAATTCAATAAGACCGGTTTCTAATAGTGGTTTTATTGACCGGAAACTTTGACTGGAGTGTCATGTTTTAAAGAGCCCTGCCTGAACGCTGAAAACTTGAAGCCAATAAGAGTGCCAAGGAAAAGCCTGGTATCCTGCTTGGGAGCCCTGAAAATGGCTGACGCTGGAGAGTCAGGCCCATGCCCTACCATCACTGGCAGTTGGTCAGAGTAGAAGGGGAGCAATAAGGACAACTCTGCATCCCTGTGGAACCCCACACACTCTAGGCTGTGACGAGTAGGAGGGCTACTGAGATGGACCTTAAAACCTAAGGTGTGGGCCCAGGTGGAGTCACTGCAGGTGAGGGATTCACCTAACTCAGCAGATACTACAGGCAGGCCTGACGGCAGCTGGATGGCTTGGCTTCCTGGCCCTATGGGGCACAATAAGATTCAATCATGAAATTCCCGCAAAGGTAGTCAGTTACCATTCTTGTTGTATTTATGCAAACAATCAGGCCAAATTAAATACAATAGGTAAATTAGTCTTTATCTGACTCTTTTGATAAAAATAGAGGTAATTTTGAGGAGAAAAATTCTATTTCAATAGAGGTCATTAAAACTGGAATGTTTTCTTTCCCTTCCACCGGACCATTTGTTACAGTTTGTCTCTGCCAGGTTACAAGCCCACCTCCTTCTGGGCTGAGGCCTCATTGTCCCTGTGACAGACAGAAAAGGATCTCTTGGCCCTGAGAGAAAACTCCATCCCTCCTCAGCACGAAGCAGCTAACAGAAGAAATTCAACGTCCATTTTCCCTAAAAGAATTCAGAGCCAGGATCCTTGAGGTAATATATTAGGCAGTTAAACAGACATGAGCAGAGCAGGGACGATGAGCCAACTAGAGCTATAGGATGTAACTAAGTCTTTCCACCTCTACATATGTGAGACAAGAGGCATAGGCAAAGAGGTACTCACCAAAGTCTCAGCCCCGAGAAAAGGCTGGTAGCCTATTTGTCCAAAAGACTTGACCCCTTTGCATTTGGGTGACATACTTGCCTCCAGGCAGTAGCAGCCACAGCTATGCTTATTGAAAAAGCAAATAAGTTAACCCTAGGGCAGTAACTAATCCTAACTGCCCCAAATGAGGTCAAGGTTTTACTCCAGAACACACTAGAGCACTGGATATCAAACACTTGAGTCACCCAGTTTCAGGCTCTCTGGTAAACAGAAGAAAAATCAGTAACAATTTATACTGATAGCAGGTACGCATTTACACCAAGGTAAGGGTTCTCCACAGAAGCAAGAGGGAACTGGGCCACAAATGAAGCTGCCCAGGAGGATGCCCTAAAACCAGTGGGGCTTCTACAGATTCTAGTGACTCTTCCAGACCCTGATCTACCCAATCGAGAAAAGCTAAAATCCATAATCAGTCTTTCTTCAAGTTCTTCAGGCTTTACAGTCTACCCAGGAAGCAATCCAGAAGCACATCTGAGATGCTCTGCCTGCACCAACTTCTGGTCTGGTTCATCCCTTCCACCCTGGTGACTCTGTTTGGGTAAAGAAATTTGCCAACTAAGGACTGACTCCTACCTGGAAAGGACCACCTCTGCAGCAGTCAAGGTCAATGGAATCCCAAAGTGGCTTCATCACACCTGGCTTAAGACAGCCCAGGAAAAATAGAGAGTCTAGGACTCTTCAGACTCTCTAAAGATTACTCCTGGCCCTCATTCCGGGCCCTTATGTTATAAGCAGGCCCACTAACTTTATTAGGCAGAAAATTAAGATTATAGTCCTCAGGGGTAAATATAACTACAATGACTGAGAGTCAATGATTTGACTCATGTACATAAAACCAGTGGGGAATGAAGCATCCATCTTATATAAATACTGCTGTTTGAAATTTTAACCCTGCTATTTGACTTCTGTAAATTCTTGCTTGCTAAGACTACTCCCACTTCAGAGAGACCATTAAACCTTCCCCAGACAAGGTTATCAGTGCTGGTGCCAGGCCAGGCTTCTGGTTGAGGTCTCAAGGCCCCAGCACTTAGAAGCTCTTTAAGAACTTGCAAAAGGGGCCGGAAACACCCCATATTTGGGAGACAAAGAAGGTAAAAACATATAAATAGGGAAAATTCCTGCATGTTGGGGCCCAGAATTTGAGAGACATTTTCCTCTGGACCCGTGTGTAATAAATGTAACCCCATCTCTCTAAGAATTGTTTTGTTCTTCTTCGGTTTTCTGTAACAATATTGGACTGGGGCTTACACGAATCCATTTTAACCTCGTTTATATATGATTACCTCTGTAAGACTCTCTCTAAATAAGGTCACATAATGAGGTCTTGGGGGATAGGACTTTATGAATTTGGGGGGTGGGACACACAATTCAATCCATAATAGCATGTAATATAATGTCACTGGCACATAATATCTCCTTTGATTTAATGACTAAATGATGCCTGTTCTGGTATATCTCTTTAATCTTTATAACTGTGATTGTAATTAATATGTATTATACTTCTAGGCAGAGTAAAACAATATCTATAATTGTTTACCATGGTAGGAAAACTACAATTAATACCTTATTGTTAGAGCTTTTGTTTCCAGCTGATATTTTCTTAGGCTAAGTTCCCTGCCATGAAATAACTGGATAAAAATTAATTTAAAAATTAAGATTTTAATATACATTGCCAAAAGCTTTAAAAAAAAGGTCTGTTAATTAATAATATAACTGGCAGTAATTAACACAGTAATTTTGGCCAAAATTGTATTGCCATTATTAATTACATTCTCATATTTACAAAATAGTATCTTAAATTTGCTTTAAAATGAATCTTATTGCTGCCTAGATGATGTTGACTGTTCAATGAATCTCTGACTTCTTCGTCACATTGTACCTGTTCCTATTTAACATTGTACATCTAGGCACTTATACAATGGTTAGGAGAACAGCCAGAATACCTGGGAATGAATGCTGACTACACCATGTAATGTCAGTGTAATCTTGGTTAGTTTCTATGATTACTTTCTATGCTTAGTTTAATATACCCTATTGTGTTATTTATTTACTGTATTCCTTTGTTTACTTAGTTATCCATCCTATTTCAGAAACTACAGTAGTAACGTTTCATTGCAACTGATATGGTAGATCAGGTGGTGGGGACTTACCAGACAAGAAACCGTGAATAAAACATATAAAATATATGAATGGTCTTCAAAGGAACCCATCCAACCACTTATGATATTTGAGTAAAGTCATAGAATTTATAAAATGGGTGTCATAGTATTCTCTACCTCACTGGTTTCTTTTGAACAGTAAATGAGTTAATGCATATAAACTATTTAAAGCAAAGCCTGTTAGAGGGTAAGCAGTCATTGAACACAGATTTTTATTAAAATTATTATTCTATACAAGTTGGATATTAATGAATTTTTATAAATTTGAATTAAATCTTTTCATAGTATAAATTGAATACTTTTTCTCCTCCAATTTTTTCTTTCTTTCTTTTTTAAATATATTTTATTGATTTTTTTTACAGAGAGGAAGGGAGAGGGATAGAAAGTTAGAAACATTGATGAGAGAGAAACATCGATCAGCTGCCTCCTACACACTCCCCACTGGGGATGTGCCCGCAACCAAGGTACATGCCCTTTACTGAAATCGAACCTGGGACCCTTCAGTCTGCAGACTGACACTCTATCCACTGAGCCAAACCGGCTAGGGCCTCCAATTTTTTCTTACCAATTTCAGAAGTGCTTTTAAAAAGTCAAAGTTGGACTTGATCCAAGATGGCAGCATAGGTAAACACCTAAACTGCTGCCTCCGACAACAATTTAAACTGCAACTAAAAGATAAAACGTCTATCACCCAGCACCACGGGAAAGCTGGCTGAGTGGAAGTTCTACAACTAGAAGGAAAGAGAAAAGAGCATTGAGACGTGCACGAGCTCTGAAAAGCTGAGGTACGGAGGCGCGGGATCTGGGCTGGCGGCGGGCGACTGGGTGCGTTGCTTTTTTCAACCCGAAGGGAGACAAGCCCCCGACTACTCTGAAATCCAGTCTCTGGGGAGACGCGGGGTACCCAAACTCCTACGGGGAGAAGCTGGACTGTCTGCCAGTGAGAGTGGCTTGCTAGCAGAGCTGCGCGCAGGAATAACTGTTTACGGCACTGGGGCACAGGATTCCAGGACACGGTCGGGACACAGAGCGGGCTTACTAGCAGCCATTGCTGTTTGCCACTCCCTAACCTAGTGACGCCCTGAGACCCCGCCCCACACAACCTACAAACCCACCCAAGCTCCAAGCAGCTCAATTAGCATAAGAAAGCCTGCCCTATTGCAGCTTAACCTAGAAAACTTGCAGCCCGGGTCAGACAGCTCCAAAACCTCCAAACCCCAAGCAAAGAGGAGAAAACTGCAGCTCTCACTGTAGCTCCTGCTGAGTGGCCTCAGACAGTAGCTGACCTGCACCCCATTGGAGATCCAGAAGCCAGTGTACCTAGTGGTCAGTGTGAGACACCAGATTTCAACTCCTCACATCCATAAGTGACACATTCAAGAGGCAGACTCAGTGAGCACCAAAGCCCCACTGAAACAAGTCCTGCCCCATAAGCGCAGCACTTCTTCCATTATAGACACAGGGAGTGCTCACAGCTAATTGGCCTGGAGGTCAATTCCTCCCAGCGTACCAACAGCAATTCAGGCTTAACTACACCAAGACTTTGCACTCAGCCCACAAAGGGGTGTACCAAGAGCATCCACATCAGGTGATTGGGGAGGCTGAGCTACTGCCCCCTATAGGTCACCTACCACACAAAGCCACTCCATCAACACAGGGAAGAAGCTAAAATGTGGAAACAAAGAAACATGTCACGAATGAAAGAAACGGAGGAAAGCAAACTACTGGATGACATAGAGTTCAGAATCACATTTATAAGGTTACTCAAGAATCTTCTAAAAACTGCCGAGAAACTTGATGACACTTCTGAGGAGCTTAGTGAGACCTTCAAGGACCTTAATGAGAATGCCAAAAAAATGGAAAAGGACCAGTCAGAAATGAAGCATACACTGTCTGAAATAAAGAATATACAGAAACTCAACTGTAGATCAACATACCCCAAGAATCAAACCAAAGATCTGAAATATGTGGAAACAAAAAACATCCAACCAGAAAAACAAAAAGAAAAAAGAATCCAAAAATATGAAGATAATGTAAGGAGCCTCTGGGACAACTTTAAGCGAAACAACATCCGAATTTTTGGGGTGCCAGAAGAAGGGAGAGAGCAAAATATTGAAAACCTATTAGAAGAAATAATGACAGAAAACTTTCCCTGCCTGGTGAAAGAAATAGACTTACAAGTTCAGGAAGCGCACAGAACCCCATACAAGAGGAACCCAAAGAGGACCACACCAAGACACATCATAATTAAAATGCCAAGGGCAAAAGACAAAGAGAGAATATTAAAAGCAGCAAGAGAAAAACAGTTAATTACCTACAAGGGAGTACCCATACGACTGTCAGCTGATTTCTCGGCAGAAACTATGCAGGCCAGAAGGGAGTGGCAAGAAATATTCAAAGTAATGAACAGCAAGAACCTACAACCAAGATTACTCTACCCAGCAAAGCTATTATTCACAGTTGAAGGTCAGATAAAGAGCTTCACAGACAAGAAAAAGCTAAAGGAGTTCATCGCCACCAAACCAGGATTACATGAAATGCTGAAGGGTATTCTTTAAGAAGAGGAAGAAGAAGAAAAAAGTAAAGATAAAAATTATGAACAACAAAATGACATCAAATACATACCTACCAACAAGTGAATCTAAAAATCAAGTGAATAAAAAATCTGAAGAACAGAATGGACTGGTGAATATAATAGAATCAGGGACATAGAAAGGGAGTGGACTGACGATTCTCAGGGGAAGCAAGTGTGAGGGTTGCGGGAAGAGATTGGACAAAAATCTTACTCCTATGGATGAAGACAGTGGCGGGGGGTAAGGGCATGGGGTGGGGTGGGGAATCAGGTGGAGGGGAGCTATGGGGGGAAAAAAAGTGGAACACCTGTAATAATCTGAACAATAAAGATTTAATTAAGAAAGAAAAATAAAAAATAAAAAAAAATAAAAAGTCAAAGTTATCTAGGTATAATGCATATTCAATGAACTACATCCATTTTAATTGTACATTTTAATAGTATAGTGTGGGTTTTGAAAATGTATACAGTCTGTAATCACCATTAAGATTAGAACGATACCACCATTCTTAAAACCTCTCCTAGGCGTCTTACCAAACAGTCAACACCATCATGCATGGCTCCAAGAAACCATCAATGTGCTGTGCAGAGCCCTGCTTCCTAAAACGCTGGCTTACAACTTGCAGGAGCCTCAGCCTCCTTTCACCTTGTACTTCATATCCTCAGTTGTTGGGATTCCTCCCCTTCATCCAGCATCTTAAAAGACCTATTATACATTGATCAGGAAGTCAATGTATAACAGATAACACACTTTATTGGTTCCCTTCTGTCAAGGACAACCTTTAAATAGTAGCTACATGTATTTTGTCTTGTTTTCTAGTTTTTAACAAGAAGTTAAGTCCAGTCCTTGTGAATCAATCACATCCATAAGTAGAAATGTACGTTGTTTGTTTAAAGAGACTGTATGTCATAATTGATGATGTGTTTACAACACTAAAAATTGGGATATAACTCAGTTGCAGGCTCCTGGACCTAGTGTGGAACATATGGGAAGCAACAACCAATTGATGTGTCTATCTCACTCAGTGTTTCTCTCTGTCTCTCCCTCTCTCTTCCACTCTCTATAAAAATCAATGGAAAAAATATCCTTGGGTGAGGATTAAAAAAAAAATTGGGATATAGCCACATTTATAAGAGAGTTCAAAGGCACATGTGTTAGCAACCAAACCATGCCAAACTTGGTCTGGAAGTTTTCCTTACAGAAATGTAAAAATACTAATTTTTCATTCAAAATTATTGGACAGCCAAAACCGGTTTGGCTCAGTGGATAGAGCATCAGCCTGCAGACTGAAGGGTCCCAGGTTCGATTCCGGTCAAGGGCATATACCTGGATTGCGGGCACATCCCCAGTAGGGGGCGCGCAGGAGGCAGTTGATCGATGTTCCTCTCTCATCGATGTTTCTAACTCTATCTCTCTCCCTTTCTCTCTGTAAAATATCAATAAAATATATTTTAAAAAATTATTGGACAAAAATACCCTGTCCCCCAATCATGTCACTTAATGAACATATGCCATCAAAAAACATTCTACTGAAAATGGTTGACTAATACTACATTAAAGATTTTGCTAAGAATTTATATAAATACTAGAGGCCCGGTGCACGAAATTCGTGCACGAGGGGGGGGGGGGTGTCCCTCAGCCAACTGCCTGATCCTGGTGGGATTGGGCCTAAATGGGCGATCAGACATCCCTCTCACAATCCAGTACTGCTGGCTCCCAACCGCTCGCCTGCCTCTGCCTGATTGCCCCTAACCACTTCTGCTTGTCAGCCTGATCACCCCCTAACCATTCCACTGCCAGCCTGATCGACACCTAACTGCTCCCTGGCCGCCCCGATTCCCCTAACTGCCCTTCCCTGCTGGCCTGGTCACCCCTAACTGCCCTCCCCTGCTGGCCTGGGTTCCCCCCAACTGTCCTCCTCTGCCAGCCTGATCACCCCTAACTGCCCTCCCTGCTTGCCTGATCGCCCACAACTGCCCTCCCCTGCAGGCCTGTGCCCCCCCAACTGCCCTCCCCTACAGGCCTGGTCCCCCTCAACTGCCCTCTTCTGCCAGCCTGGTCACCCCCAACTGCCTACTACTGCCCTCCCCTGCCAGCCATCTTGTGGTGGCTATCTTGTGTCCACATGGGGCCACCCATCTTTGGCCACATGGGGGCAGCCATCTTGTGTCTTGGTGTGGTGGTCAATTTGCATATTGTTCTTTTATTAGATAGGATTTAAATTACTATTGTTTAATTAATATTTAAAATTTCAAGTTGCTGTTCCTAGCTATTAAGCCAAATAGAATTTTATCTGCAATTATACTTGGATTTACACTTCTTAAAAATATAATATTTTGTTACTTTATTTATTTGCTTGTGGGTTTCTTTATTTATTTATATCCCATCCTATTTTTAGGATGTATGTATAATAGTAAAATTCTATTACAATAAAAATATGGTCATGTGGTGGGGATTCATCAGCTAAGAAAAAATAAAGAGAAAACGTATGAACAATGGTCTCGAAAGAAATCAAATCCCATCCAACCACTTGTAATTTTGAATAAAAACACACTCAAAAATTTCTTGTCAAATCAGCACTATCCAATGCCTAGAACAGTACTAGTAGACTATATATACTATTACTAAAGACAATAGATGATAGAAAGCAAAAATAGAAATATCCAAACTTAATATATATTCAGTCATGTGCCCATATTATTATATAAGTTGAACAAAGATGTTTTGTTTTGATCACTATTTAGGTAATTTATTAACAATGACAATGATTTAAAAGAAAAAAATTGGCTATAGGGCTGCCTCGTTAAATTTCAGTATTCATTATGAAGTAAGATTTTACAAATGGAGTTGATTTTATGCTTGTTTCTTTGGTCCTTGAACAAATTTAATGGCACCACTAACATTATTTCCTTGGTTTTAATTATGCACAGTACGTATTTTTGATGTTGCCAATTTTCCTAAAGAATAGCAAATGTTGCCTGCTCTCCAATGGCTTTGATTTTGTGCATTACATGCCAAACATTTTCTTTCTCAATGACTCTTAAGCATGGTGACACCCACAGTGTTCCAGCATGGCCAGGCATCCTCAGGATGTCTTTACTAAGAAGGACATTCTTTTTAAATGTTTACTCTTTTTAAATCAATTTATAACTTATATTAAATATTAAAACTAAAACATTAACCCTAGTGGAAATTTGTGAGGCGTGATGGAGGAAATCTACCTAGTACTGAGTTTTAGAAGTATCTGTGCCTCTTTTGATCCTGTATTCTTTTTCCCCTATTACTATTTATTCAAGTACTAGAGGCCCATTGCACAAAGATTCCTTCCTTCCCCTGGCTGTTGGCACTGGTTTTCCTCTGGCACCTGGGACCCAGGTCTTCGCTCTGGTGAGAGCCTTCAGTCTTTGCTCCAGCTAGAGTGCCACTCCTGTAGCTCCCTCCGCCCCTTCCCCCGCCCTCCCCCTCATAGCAGGCTTCATGCCTGCCCAGCCACTCTGTGCCTGCATGCGTGCTGCCCAGAGGTTGGGGGGGGCGGGGCCACCGCCATCTTTGTCTGATTAATTTGCGTGCTCACTCTTGATTGGCAATCACAATTGCAAAGTGATGGTAAATTTGCATATTTCTCTTTTATTAGTGTAGATATGTGTAAGTATTAATGTGTGTGTGTGTGTGTGTGTGTGTGTGCACGCATATGAATGAATGTGCATCACAAAGACTTGCTGTCTTATGATGAATCCAGGTATTCTAGGTATCATTCTTGCAAGATGGCTTTTCCTGCCAAAGGCTTGATGTTATTGATGTTTCTTGAATTACACAAACTGATGTACTGTTTTACTCAATATATTGGTTTATTGGTTTACACTCCCCCACAAAAAAGCAAAAAAAAAAAAAAAAAATTCTCTTCATTCCTATCATTTCTCTCCTCATTCACAGACAAGCTAGTAAATGTGCACATAAAGCTAAACCATTACACACTTTTAAATACATTTTTATGGTGTCTTCTGTGATCACTTGTCCTCTCTGCTTTCTGAATAATGGAAGCACTAGATGAGCTACATAAAACCAACATGAAGTAAGTATATTTCAAATTAACTATGGTGACCCTTTTTTTTTCTCAAGTAATATTAAGCATTGTTGAGAAACTCTAGACAAAGTTTTGTGTTAATTTTTCTTTCTAGATGGAAACTATCATTGATGTTTCGATCTCTGTCCCTCACCCTTGCTCTCTGAAATCAATAAAAATATATTTAAAAAAATAAGAAGGGAGGGTTGTATGTGAATGGAATAGAAATAAATAATTTGTAGTAAAAATAATGATATATGATAGATTAGATACATACATACAGTCAGACACATAGACAGACAGAGAGATTTATAACTTAAACCCAAAGACAGAGAAATAAACAGGGTTGGAAGTTCTGGGGTCTGGATGGGAATGTGCTATTTTAATTTATTCCCAGTTCCAATTGCTAAGGCTGGCTGAGGTGTGAAATTGGCCTCACTAAGTGAATACTAATGGTTCATATATGACTAATAACATTCATGGAACATGTATATACAAAAACTAGAGGATGTTGCACAAAGAGATTCGTGCAATAGGCCTTCCTTCCCTTGGCTTCCAGCACCGGTTTTCCCCAGGCACCTGGGACCCAGGCCTTCACTCCGGCTGGAATCTGCCACCTTTGTCTTTGCTGCAGGCTCTGGCCAGAGTCTGCCATCTTCACCTTCGCTGCAGACTCCGGAGTCTGTAGTCTTCATCTTTGCTGCAGCCAGAGTGCTGCTCCTGTAGATCCCTTCACCCCCCCCCCACCCCACTTCCCAACCTTCCCTCTCATAGTAGGTGTCCTGCTCCGCTCAGTCACTCAGTGCGTGGAGCAGCTGGGCAGCTGCCATCTTTGTCCTTCTAATTTGCCTGTTTCCTCCTGATTGGCTGGTGGGCGTAGTGGAGTGATGATCAATTTGCATGTTTCTTTTTTATTAGTGTAGATGTTATGCTATATATTTTCTCTTTAATTCTCACAATCATAAGGGATATATAACTTTTATCCCAATTACACAGGTGATTAAACAGAAGCTTGGAAAAGTTAAATATCTTATTCAAGGTCATACAAATAATAAGTAAATGACAGAGTCAAGATTTGGACTCAGAGCCCTAACCGGTTTGGCTCAGTGGATAGAACATCAGCCTGTGAACTGAAGGGTCCCAGGTTTGATTCCAGTCAAAGGCATGTACCTTGGTTGTGGGCACATTCCCAAGTAGGGGGTGTGAAGGAGGCAGCTGGTCGATGTTTCTCTCTCATTGATGTTTCTGGCTCTCTATCCTTCTCCCTTCCTCTCTGTAAAAAATCAATAAAATATATTAAAAAAAGAAAAGATTGGACTCAGGTGTCCCTGCCTCCAGCCTCTGAAATCTCAACCATTCAACCTACACTGTCACATATAGTACTCACTAGTCACTTATGGTCACTGGTAGCTAATTATATTATTTAAAAGTCAATAGAATTACAACTTCCGTCCCTCAGTCTCACTGATCACATTTCAAATACTCTTATCCCCTGGGTTTAGTGACGACCCTGCTGACGCTCCTGGGCAGCACAGGTATAGATTGCCGTCATAGCTGAACGTCCTCTGGGGTGGTGCTGCCGTGACAGAGCTGCTTCACCAGAAATCACTGTGCTCTTATCTGATGCAATAGGGCTTATTTCAAAAACTAATAGCTACCACCCTTCCTCAAGAGAGCAGAGTTCAGGCTGCCAAAGTCTCCGTCCCAGCTCAGCACTGCTCTGCCTCAGCACTATTGACATGTTGGGCTGAGGAATTCTTTGTGATAGGGGCTGTCTTGTGGGTTACAGGATATTGAGTAGCAGTATCCCTGGCCTCTCCTCACCAGACGCCAACAGCATAGACTCTTCCGAGTGGTGAGTCAAAAATATCCCCAGACATTGCCAATGTCCTCTACAGAAGAAAATCATTCCTGGTTCAGAACCACATCAGGATGTCACTCATAATGAGGTATTATGAAAGCAAGTCGGGTAAAGAGTAAACTCTAAGAAGAAAGACCTCTATTTAAAAAAAATAAATTTAGCCCTAGCTGGTTTGGCTCAGTGGTTAGACTGTGAGCCTGCAGACTGAAAGGCCCTAGGTTCAGTTCCAGTCAAGGGCACATGCCGGGGTTGCAGGCTCGATCCCCAGTTGGGGGCGTGAAGGAGACAGCCAATCAAATGATTCTCTCTCATTATTGATGTTTCTATGTCTCTCCCTCCCTCTCTCTTTCTCTCTGAAATCAATAAAAATACATTTTTTTAAAAAAGTAAAGTAAAAAATAAATTTATGCCTGGCCAGTTTGACTCAGTGGTTGAGCGTTGACCTATGAACCAGAAGGTCACGGTTTGATTCCCCATCACGGCACATGCCTGGGTTGTGGGCTCAATCCCCAGAGCGGGGCATGCAGAAGGCAGCCATTCAGTGATTCCCTCTCATCATTGATCTTTCTATCTCTCTCCTTGTCCCTTCCTCTCTGAAATCAGTAAAAATATTTAAAAATAAACGAATTCATAAAAACCTCATTCTTTTCTGTGTCTGTGGCAATGGGCAGCCAGGACCAGGGAGGTTACCAGGAAGCTTCCTTGCTCTTCAGTAGTTGTAACTCTCAGGGCTCTGCTCCACTCAGCCAGCCTGGTGTGCTGTTGTTTGAGACTGCGCCCCTCTAAACAAAAACATTGACCCACTAATTACAAAAAAAAAAATCAATGAATGAAGGAACAAAGAATTTACAACTATGTACCATGTGCCAGACTTGCCACCTTTCCATAATGTCCTAGTCTTACAGCATCATCATTCATAGCTTGATTCCCCCTGCAGCAGACCCTGCGATGAAGGATTTGAGCACAAGTAGTTGATTTGGAAGGTGATCTCAGGAAAAACCAGTAGTGGAAGGTGATCTCAGGAAAAACCAGGGTTGGTGAGATAGGCAGAAGAACATAAAAAATAAAGTGTGTTATACCAAGAATAAAGTCAGTTACCATGGTGGGTAACTGAAGTCCAATCCCATGAGGAATTCTGAAAGTCAGGAGGATTTTGTGTTTCAGGTTACTACCTCCCACAACCCACAGAGGGAGCAAGAGAGCTTGGGTAGTTATACACCAACATTAGCCAGTCATGGATTGAAAGTCCTAGGACCTGGCAGGTTGCTAGTTCTTCAGCACTTTTAGCTAGAACACACAGAACAAGCTCAAACACACACACACACACACACACACACACACACACACACACACACACACACACACACATACCATCATCACCACCAACAACAACAACTCTGGCAGTTGGTTGGCCCCAGGTATTTAGAAGTTCTAGGAGATGGGGGTTAAGGCACATCAACCAATAGTGAGTACAGTAAATAAACATTGGTAAACCTGTTTCGAAACCTATATATTTTCCCCGTGCATGGGTCATTAACCTGGAGGTTAATACCTGTGATGTCTGCCTAAATTAGGTTCTCTTCATTAAAAACTGTTTCCACCATGACCCCTTTAGTTGTCACAATTTCTAGGGTTGGTGTTATTAAGATTGTGATTGTATAGATGAGGAAATTAAATCAAAGAATGATTTGTGAAAGATCACACCACTACAAAAAGAAAAACGGGGATGGGGAGGAGCATATGTTGGGAATCTCACCCTAAGAGCCATGCTTTTAATGATCATGCTACTTGGTCCTCAGATGGAAGAAGGGCTGGCTATCCACAGTGAATTGTGCTGTTTCTAATGAGGAAATGATGTCTGAAAACTACAACACGAAACATCATGAGGAAGAGAGGCAGGACCCATACAGAACTTCCAGGGCCCACATAGGAAAGAAGAACCCAGTCTCTGTCTTTGGGACAGCTGCATGGAGGATCAAGATGGTACAATGGCTCTCAAAGTGAAGAACACAGAAATGATAAAACGTAAGACTGACGTTTAGATTTAAAGCAAAAGAAGCAGACATTTTTAAGCAAAACTGCTTCAGAAATATTTTAAAGTATGTGACAAGTGGCAATCTTAAGGACTTCTACCCCAGGAAGCTCTGGAACCCTCAAGCTCTGAGCAAGATGGTGTCCTGTAGTCACAGAGCATGTCAGAGGTGACAGCAGACCAGCAGTGGAGATTTAAGGAGCCAGGAAACCAGGAGGAAGGGAGAGAGCTGAACCAGGGGAAACCATCACATCGGGACTAGAAGATTTTATCATGAAAAATAGGGACCCCTGGGATTCAACTCCCCTTCCCAGGGGCTATTCACCTCCTCCTCTCGTGAAGATGCACAGCAACCACAGGTTGTGCTTCATTCCTCTCTCCTATCCTCTAATACAGCCCAGGTGCACAGCAAGCCCTGGGAGCAACTCCAGTATTCATGGCTGCCCAATATGTGTGCAGATTCATGCTGAATAATGGCCCTCCACTGAATATTCAAATGATATTTAAATGGATTTCAAAGTTATAAACTGTTGGCTAAAAACAAGGCAGGTTTTTAAGGATTTCTCAAAAATAATCAGGCTTCAAATGTCTTTCGAGCCACAATATTTTGACAAAATGTCAAAAGGAGTCATATTATACATAAGCGTGCCCTGGCCCCTGACCTCAGCCCCACAGGCATCTGCTCAACTAGCTGCTTTTCCAGCTAGCATTTTGCCAGATTTTTTTATCCTAGTTTCATGACACTCAGGAGTCTCCAAGTACCTTAAGGACTATCAGAGTCCCGTAATTAGATTAATTTTCATTTACTTCGATTTCAAAAGCAAATATATGTCAGACTGTACTTTTAGGAAAAGAAAATGACACCATGAAATTAAAGGTCTTTGCCTCCTGGCAGGCTGACAGAGCTGACCTTGAGCAGATGTGGACAATATTTTCTCTGGGGCGTCTTTCCCACCTCATTTTAATCAGCATCCATTTCTCAAGAGTCTCCTGCTATCCACTGGCTTGCTCCCCGCTGCGATGAATAGGACAGCCAGTATTTGTGGAATGCTGACGACCTTCGAGGCACTGCCCTAGGAAAGCAGTGTCTTTCTCATCTGCACAACAGTCCTGCAAGTCAGCAATAGGACTTCAATTTTGCAGATCAGAAAGATCTTTCAGAGGTTTCCCATCTTGCCTAAATATCTTGAGTGATAAATGAATTGGCTAGGAATCAGAGGTTTCTCTGGCTCCAAATCCCTCCTACATGCTAAGGAGAGAAAATTTTTGTTCTTCTTCTCTCTCTAACCTTTGTCTTATAAGATGCTTAATTACACACCAGAATCTACCTCCAAAGCATTGCAAGGCAGACTAGCCCTTCTGGAAACACCAAACAGCAGGGATGAATGAACGCTTTGAAATCAAGGAGTCAAGACCAAAGCAGGCTGATTGGATGGGGTGGGGACTTCATTTTGGCAAGCCCCCAAAAGACACACAGGACTGACATAGGCCTTGGGACTGAGTAATCAATAAGCTAAAGAGCTGTTAACCTAATCTATAGTAATAATAGAGGAATATGCAAATTGTCTGGGATGCCATCACAGTAATGACCGAATGAACAGCAGGCTGCGTGGGGTGACCAGGCTGGTGGGGGGGGGGGGGGGCAGTTGGGCGTGACCAGGCTGGTGGGGGGGCAGTTGGGGCAACCAGGCTGGCAGAGGGGTCAGTTGGGGGTGACCAGGCTAGCAGGGGGGGCAGGAAGGGGCAACCAGGACAGCAGCGGTGGGGAGGGACAGTTAAGGGCAATCAGGCAGGCAGGTGAGCAGTTAGGAGCCAGCGGTCCTGGATTGTGAGAGGGATGTCCGACTGCCAGTTTAAACCAGCAGTCAGACATCCCCTGAGGGGTCCTGGATTGGAGAGGGTGCAGGCTGGGCTGAGGGGACCACCCCCCCATGCATGAAGTTTGTGCACCGGGCCTCTAGTGTTCTTAATAAAGGACTCTCATAACAGAGGAGAAGCAGCAAAGTGGAAGAGCTCTAAGCGAGGTAAGCATGGTCAGAAAATATAACATTGGGCAGATTTACAAGAGAAAAGTCAGGGGAAAGGAAGCAGGAATATCACCACCAGTTCTCATGCAGAGTCCTTACATCAGTCCCTGTGAACCACACTTCACATTCATCATCTCCAAAACAATCAAAGATGTGGCTAGAACATCCAAGGTTCCTCTGATAGGATTTGAACCTAGATATACCTGATTCCAGTTCATTTCATAATCCCCATAATAATTGGAAGTGGAATAAGGTCTTAAATGAAATCAGATTTCTAAGTGATCTGTTCCTTTATGACTGGTAACTTCACGGATTCAGATAATGTGTAATCAGGCCCCTCATACTATGTAATCGTGTTCGTGATATTTGAATTTATATTAAAATTCTCAAGTCACTGAGAAAAGTTTATACCTTGTTTAGACATCTTCTCTTACAAAAGGCAGAGGCTCTTCAAATGCATTCATGAAATTTTTCCATTTTTTTATTGTTTACTTAATATCGACACTTTTAAAAATGAGCCAGGTTAGAGGATAAACTCATGAGCAACCATTTATTCACTTTACCTGTGGCTGAATAATTTCTCTTATGCCTCCTTACGCGTGGTCCATTTCCTCACATTACAAATCCTTGCCTTTTCAAAGTACAAGTCAGGAAACTCACATGTGCAGCCTTTTCTGCAGCCAGGGGCAGACAGGCAACTTACTCCTGAATGTCAGAAGCACCAGTGCAGATGTGGGTTTGGACATGAGCAAACAGGAAGGTGCTACACATGCCTCACTTTCCTGCAAAGGCAATGGCAGGGGTGGAAGTGTCAGTGACCAGGTGACCAGACTCCATATCCTAGGTGCAGCCCATCTTTCCTACTCCTAGCCAACTGCCAAGCCCCTCTCCTTCTGTGGCATCCGTCATGGTGGAGTACATTCTTAGTCTGGCTCTAGCCCTCCAGGAAATTCTAACCTGGTATATTTGTCAGTAAACCTAATATAACCATCTCTGTTTAAATCCAATGTACTTGTGTGCTTGACCTAACTAGCGTAGAGTCTATGATTTACAGCGAAGTATCCTGACTGACCCAGATGCATCCTCCTAAAAGGTGCTGTGGAACTAGCTTTTGAAGCACTCAGAGTCGGAGGATGCTGGTTTAATGAAAAGATGACTTCTGGACATAGATTGAGAGAACATTTAATCTTAAGACTTTAAACTCCTAGGAAGTTGGAGTTTTAAAAGACTTAGGTGATCGCCCTCGTTGATCAAAGAGGTTAAATGGCTTAGCCAGAAGCACTTTCCCAGACTGAACGCAGAGCAGGGACTAAAAGCCAGTTCCCGGCTTGAGTTCAGAGTGTCTTCTTTTTGTCCCACAGGTTTCTTGCCTTGCCCAGACACAAGGCAGAAAAAGAATCGCATGTCCGCCAGCTCAAGTGTGGGATGTCCCATTCCTGGGTTTGCTTGCCCAGAGGTGCAGAAATCAGATTCAGATGCTCATGGTGGTTGTCTCCTGCTCCCTTGACCCGGTTCTAGTGAGGACCCCGCAAAGTTGCAACATTATCAGGCTCATCCTTTCTTCTCTGGTTGTCTGAATATTCATTCTTTAAAAAAGGGAGAGATGAGAAGAGCATTTACATTAGATACAAGGCATATTTATAGAGAGCTGCACACTGGTGTCATATATCAGTAGGTCACTACAACCCCAGGGAGATGAGGGCGCTGCCTTTCACCTTGATTGATAGGGAGAATTCTATTCTATACCAGAGAGACCACATTGCATTGTGCTTAACAAATGGCTCAGGACCTTTATCAATAATTAATTATGCCCCCTTGAGCATGTTATTACTTAGTCTTTTGCAAGCCTTGGTTTATATCCTTGTATATTGAGGCTAAAATATCACTTATCTCATAAAGATATTTATGAGAAACAATTCATATAAAGTGCCACATATATTGCAAGCACTTTGCAAATGCTAGATGTGCTGTGCAAATATATATTTATAGCAGTCATTTACCTTCTTAAGCAGTTCTAATCTCACGTTGTTTTTTGGGCACTCCTGAGCTGCCACAGCATCCGGTCAGGTTCAGGCTAGACCAAATCCAGTAGGCAGTCCCTCGTCTAGACTACACCCAGAACATTCTAAGTTCCATACAGTTGCTCTATTCCCATGCAGAAGTTGGACCACTAATTCTGTATAAGAAACTATATATATGGACAAGAAGGTGCTTAGATGGGAGAGTAAGGGGACAGAAGAGGAGAGAACAAAATACAATTATAAAAAAGGAAGTCCAAGCTTTCAGATCCATTATACAGAGGATGCCACAGCCGGACATATATCTTTAATGTGACAGCAATGCCACTGTACACAGCTGTTTGGCTCTAAGGCCCCCATATCTAACATGACTTAAGTATAATCCTAAACGTGACCTAGTCTTTTCTTTCAGCCTGCAGGCTTCAGTGAGGAACCCCAACGACTTCTTCTTACTCCAGGGCTTTCTTTTGACCTTGCTCACTACAGAGAACTTTCTTCATGGCTGCAGAGAAGAGCAGGTCAGGAAGTTGACCAAAGACGTGCCACATCCTTCTCTTTACCAGGCTGAAACCTCACCTCACATGACAGAGGAACTGCACTGAAGCTCTCACAGGTTTGTGCGGCACAGTGTTGTAATCAGGTGGACACAGAGGTTTTTTTTGGTATAAGATTTATGGACAATAAGATGGCGGCTTCTCTTAGTAATGAGGAGGCAAACCCCTATTTTGTAAAAACTACTGTTTGGAATTCTCTGCTGTTTTTTTTTTTTAGACAGACTCTTATTCTAAGAAAACTTACTTTGCTTTCTAACATGCTTTAGCCTGCTTGAATAATGAGGAAGATAAACTTAACTGTCTGACCTTGTAGGCCGCAGACTAGATATGCCCATACTCTCAATGCCATGCCAGGTGCATTTTTTAATTAGATAGAACTGTGTTGTTTTCAAGGCCAGCAGCAAGATAACCACTAAGTGCACAAAGGGCTGGCTCTTTAATAAAAAGGGAAGTTCTGCTTGTAGTCGGGGCTTAGAATTTGAATTCATTTTCTCTAAGCCACCGCGGTAAATAAAGTGTTTCTCCAAACTCTCCGGCATTGTTTGATTATTCCGGTTCTCTGTAACAGTACGAGTCTGTGTATAACAATCTACATGGGTAGGAGTAACCGCTATAAATTCCACAGGCAATTTGTCAAAAAGTTAGTTTGAATATATTTTAGTATTGCCAAATTTCAATGTGTATATGTTTGTTATTCTCACGGCCCATCTTTGTATAAATTACAATTCTACTCACTTCTGATTCATTCTCAGGTTTTGGGGCATCGCCACTTAGTACACTAACAAAACAATAATTTAGTTTGGAAAGGTCTTCTTTGTTGGCTGAACTTTAGGATTAATTTTACTATTAACTTTTCTGACCCTTAACATTTAATTTGTTATATAGTCTAGATCTGAACTGTTCCGTACAGTAGCCACTAGCCACAGGTAGCGATTTATGTTTATATTTAAATTAATTAAAAACAATTAAAATTCATTGCCTCAGTGGCTCTAGTGTCTAACTTAACTGGACAGTACAGAGAACATTCCTACCTACAGGAGAAATTCTATTCAACAACACAGTTCTCAAAGATATGTTAACAATGGTAAAAGCAAAGTGATAGTAATAATATTAACAAAAACGCTCATTATTTGCTAGGTAGTTAAGAAATTTATCACAGCAATTTTGTGGGTTAGATGCTACTATTATTTTCATGGTAGAATCTGAAGAAGCATGACTGGTAGAATATAATTATAAACAATTTAAATTGCGTCTTCCACAATCTGTTAGTTGTTTGTTTTTGTTTTTGTTTTTAATCCTCACTTGAGGATATGTCTTTATTTTAGAGAGGGGGGGAGAGAGAGAAAAAAACAAACTTTGATTGATTGCCTCCCCCACACACCTGAACCAGAGATCGAACCCACAACCCTGGTTCAGGGAATGGAACCTGAAACCCTTTTGGTACACAGGAGAACAATCAACCAATTGAGCCACCCAGCCGGCTGAGGCACTCCCACTATCTTTTAAATATACCTAGCAAGTCTAGTTTTTATCCTGCTCCAATGTAAAAACTTAGTCTGTTACTTTCCTGGTCACTAATAAAATTCTACAATGACTTTAAGTCACAAGATACAGCATCAAGTTAATAATTAGAATTTATGGTCCCATGTAATTATCAAAGCTCTGAAATCATTTAAAGTTCAGTCTCCTGCCCTCCTGCAGCTCAGGCCTAAGCAGGCAGGAAGATGTCATGTGATAAGGGAGCCTGCTTAGCTTCTTCCCTATTTCTCTGTCTGGCACATCTTTTCCTCCTCTACCAGCCTGACAATTACAGCTGGCACTAAGATAATATTTTTCCTATGGTCTGAATGTGTGTGTCCCCCCAAAAATGTCTATGTTGAAACCTAATGCCCAATATGATAATATTAGAAAGGGACTTGGAAGGTGATTAGGCAATGAGGGATGAGCTCTCATGAATTGGATTACAGTAATATCCTTACAAAAGAGGCCCAAGAAGGCTCCCTCACCCCTTCCATCATGTGAGGTGACAGCTAGAAGCCTCCAGCTATGAAACAGGAAGTGGGTCCTCACAAGGCACGAAATCTGCTGGGGCCATGATCGGGGACTTTGCAGCCTCCAGTACTCCAAACAATAAATGTTTGTTGTTTATAAGCCACCAAGTTTATGGCACCTTTTTATGGTATAGCAGCCCAAACCAATGAAGACAACTTTCTTTGGTATTTCTGTAGGTTTTCAAGTGATTTCTCCATTTCTGAGGACATCTGTGCATTTCCTCTGTCAAGCAAGGTGCCTTCCCTGGTGCTTCTGGCTCAGGATCTATCACAAAGTGCAGTCAAGGTGTCTGCGTGGTCTGTGGTCTCAGCTGAAGGTTCAACTGAGGGAGATTCCTCTTCTAAGCTCACTCATATGGCAGCTAGCAGGTCTCAAAAGATTCAAGCTCATCCATTTAACCATTGGCGGGCTTATGGTTCTTGCTGGGTGTTGGCCATAGATAGTTCCTGTCCCTTTAAGCTTTCCATAGGGTTACTCACAACATTGCAGCATGTTTCCTCAGAGACAGCAAGGAAGAGAGCAGGAGAGGACCCAGAATGGAAGCTACAGTCTTTATTTGACCTAATATTGGAAGTGACACCTATCACTTTCACCATAATCTGTTTATTTGAAGTGAGTCCCTAGGTACAGCCCACACAAAGGGAGAAGAATACCCAAGAAAATAAATACCAAGAGACAAGGATAATTGGGGCCATTTAGAGGCATTCTATCATTCATGGGACCTCTGTTTTGATTCAGATTCTAGTACACATGTCACATGACTTCAGCAAAATTTTCTCAGTAAGTACATGATGATAATAACCTGCCTATCCAAAGTCTTGGAGCTATTCAAGGGATAAAAGAAAATCATGGATATGAAAAGTTAAGAGCTTGAAATAAATGTGACCTACTAAATTTTTATTTTTCAAAGACAAGAGATTATGACAAACACATTTTGATTAGATCATATCTATTTTCCATTTATTTCCTCATTATACTACACATCCATACTAAATTGTTCATTTTCTTTTTGTAGTTTGTTTTTATTGACTTCAGAGAGGAAGGGAAAGTGAGAGAGAGATAGAAACATCAATAATGAGAGAGAAATCATTGATTGTCTGTCTCCTGCATGCCGCCCACTGGGGAATGAGCCTGCAACCCAGGCATGTGCCCTGACCAGGAACTGAACTGTGACCTCCTGGGTCATAGGTCCGTGCTCAATCACTGAGCCACACTGGCCTGCCTTCATTTTTATTTTATATCCATATTAGAGGCCTGGGACACGAAATTTGTGCACGGAGGGGGAAGGGTCCCTCAGCCTGGCCTGCATGCTCTCGCAATCCGGGACCCCTCGGGGAATGTCTGGCTGCCAGTTTAGGCCCGATCCTGCAGGGATCCCTGTGGGATCAGGCCTGCACTGCCAGTCGGACATCCCTTTTATAACCCAGGACTGCTGGCTCCTAACTGCTCACCTGCCTGCCTGCCTGATCACCCCTAACCACTCTGCCTCGGCCCCTGCTGCAGTGGCTTCATCGGAAGGATCTAGGGAATGACGTCTGGAAGGTCATTCAGCTGTCCAGTCAATTAGCATATTATGCTTTTATTATTATAGATATATGCAAATAAGCAGCAAAAGTGTAAAATGGCTAGAAAAAAGAAAACTAATATTTATGGAGCATTAGGCATATGTTGATCTCTGTGCTAGACATTTGATATACATGATCTCATTAGATTCTCACAATAACTTTCTTAGGTGTCCTGCTATTCCATCTGCAGGATACAGATTCTTAAGGAAAGAGTACAGCTAATGATACAAGAGAGTAGTTGTATTTTTCCTTCACTTGTTCTCCAAGGCAAGTTCATAAGAATGTCTTTCATTTGGCCCATTCAGAGATGTAGCAATGACCTCATATTAATCTTGTTCACTTTTCTTTTTTACCTCCAAGAAATACCGCAATCAAAACAAGTTCCATGATTGTCCATCTGTCATTTTCTTTAAAATCGCCATAGAGTCCAGTTAGCATGGCTCTGTGGTTGAGTGTCTACCTATGAACCAGGAGGTCACAGTTTAATTCTCCTTTAGGACACATGTGGACTAGATCCCCAGTATGGGGCATGCAGGAGGCAGCTGATCAATGATTCTCTCTTATCATTGATGTTTCTGTGTCTCTCCCTCTCCCTTACTCTCTGAAATCAATAAAATATTTTTTAAAGAAATAAATAAAAAATAAAATTGCCATAGAAGGAAACCTCCTTATGATACGTGATTTTTGGACTGGAGCATGTGGTGTTCCCCTAGGCAGAATGGTCCCGGGCTCTTTGTCAGTCGGAATCAAAGAATGAATCCACGGGTGGGAGATGGTATAGCAAAGGTGGAAATTTATTGAAGAACAAGTACAGACTCCCATGTGGGGAGGGGGAGAGAGTCTCATCCTAGTCCCTGTTTCCATGGTTTATAAAGGATGTAGATCTTTGTGACTTGATATATCCTCTGATTGGTCACTATTTCCTTGGACTGGTTACTATAGTAACTTCTGAGCTCAAAGGTCAAACCTCACATCACATGGGAGTGTGAGGTTCTCCTCCCCTCCTTCCTTATTGTTTTCCTATTTCCTTTGGGCTTTCTTCCCTTTATTTTGTAAATATAGACCTTCTGCTGTTTCCAGCTCCCTCATTCTATGGAAATGTACCTGTTGCAGTTTTTTAGCTTCCCCTATTCTATGGAAATATACCTTCTGCTGTACTGCAACCCTGTGCTTCTTCTTGGTCCCCTTAATTTCTAAAATTTCCTAAACCTGTCTTTTTCATGCCTAAAAATTCCTGCTTCATTTAGTTGACATGTCACATGGTTCAGTGCCTGCATGCAGTACAGTGGCTCAGGCTTTCTTATATGTGGCTTTGCATATATTCAAGATTTGGATCTTCATGTTAAATCAAAATGCTTCAAAAGCAGACATAATGCCTTCCATAAAGTATAAAGTACTGAATCTCTCTCCCTCCCTCATATATACACACATACATATACAACATACATACCATAAGTACTCATATGCATACACACACTTAAATCAATCATTAGATGATTGGCCTTGTATAGTCTGTTTGGAAAATATAAGTCAATCCCACTAATATAATTTGACTTTTGTAAGGAGCACCTTTTAAAAATAATTGCCTTCTAGCCACTTTTACAAACCATAAAATACTCAAAATAGGATATTTCAACTTGTTTGAATTAATGTAATATTGTCCACTTCTATCACATATTTAATTTAAAAGGCTCTGAATGGCCATTTCTAGTAATCGATAGCACTTTCAAAGGATAAAAGGAATAGTCATAAGAATTTTTCAAGAACTCTGCACAGTAAACTCAAGAATGTTCAGGGCACTTGCAGTGTCATTAGAGTAATTGTACAACTTCTCAATATGACAAATTTGAAGGTGGTTGCACTGATATACCCTGATTTGCTAGCATTCAGAAATGCCTTTAATAAACTTACATGACATCGTAGTTAACCCTACCCTAGATGGGTGCTGCTATCCATGAGAAGGCAAGGAATGAATAAATGCATATTAAAATTTATGATTTATGTGTGGATTGTATCCTATGCTGGTTAAGATAAAATTAATTAAATTACTTAGGTTACTCTGCATTTCCCATAGTCCCTTTCTAATTTCTAGGTGCAAAATAGGTAAGTAACATGGGTTGAAATTGAATTTTTTAGGTGAGACTGACTACTGATGAGCTACTCTGACATTTTCAAATGACACATCCCAAACATTGCCAGGACAATTAAATTCAAGATAAAAACTGCTCCTGAGTAAGCTATATATCTTCCTACTTTTCTTGAACAATTGCTGAGTTTAGAAAACTATGAGGCAGTGTCATGGCAACAGATTACTTGGGAAAATAATTTTTAAAAATACAGTTCTGGCCCCAGAATTTAATTTAATGGGTTAAGTGGCCTTGACACAGTTGTTATGCTTTCCTATGATTGAGTTTTCAATTTGAAGCTGGGAAACCTAAAATCATAGAATATGAATACTACTATAACTGACCTTAGAGACATCTAGTTAAAATCCCACATTTTACAGATTAAGAAACTATTCATTAGAATGGGGTATATTTTGCCTTTGAAACAAATAACACCTGAAGCTAGAAAGATAAACAGCACAGGTGGGATGAGGGGAGAGGGGAGGGAGAACTTCCCCCTCTGGGCTGGGGCTTGAAGAATCTGAATGCTGATTTTGAATAAAGAATCTCCCTTTTTTTGGGAGAAGAAAAAAAAAGAACATCACGGGATTATTTCTTACTCCCACAAAGAATACTCAGGTTTGGGTGACTATCTGGGGCATTTGTATTAAATAACTTCATAAGGCACCAATTAATTAGGTACTACTGAAACCTCATGTATGTATTGTTTTCAGTCTTTCACTCCGGACTCCCATGATCAGTTTTGAATTGAACACTGACAGCATCAGAAAGATGTAAAAGGTGACTGCTGTAGCTGGACAGAAACTGGCCCTTACCAAGGATGACCAGGGAACTGTCATATACTCTACATGTTGCCTAACACTCCAGGCTTCAATCTTATGACACATATATATTAACATGTTTTGATGATTAATTTTATGTGTCAATTTGATTGAGCCACAAAGTGCCAGGATATTTGGTCAAATATTATATTGGGTGAGTCTGTCATTTGGATGAAATTAACATTTGAATCAGTAGACTGAGTAAAAGCAGATTACCCCCTAATGTGGGTGGCCCTCATTCAATCACTTGAAAACCTGAATAAAACAAAAACACTGGCTAAAAGGGAGCTTCTCCTCTCTTACTACTTGAGTTGGGAGATGATGTTTTTCCCCCAGGCTTTGGACTGGGCCTGAAATGATAACTTTTCTTGGACCTTGAGCCTCTCAACCACATTTTAGGACTTCTCAGCCCTCCATGATATCTTGATCTCTTGAGCCAATTTATTATAATCACTCTCTCTCAAAAAAAAAAAAAATTCTATCCTATGTCCTGTAGCTTCTGGTTTTCTGGAGACTAATATAATATGGATTTTGGTACCAAGAGTGGTTTAAGAAGAACAGATTTTTAAGAATGAGTTTTCTGTATTGATCCTTAGGTTTCTGGAATTGGCTGTGATCTGATTAGAATGAAAGACTCTAATGACTATTTTCAATAGTAGAGAGAGTTCTGATGTTCCCTGGTATGATCTGGTACTAGCGATATGCAAAATATCACCATCAGATATTTTTTTTTCCTAATCAACCACTTAGGAGAAGCAAAGATCTAGGAGATATATTTTTAAATTTTAATAGTTTTTAATATCTTTGGCAAAATAACAATATCGTGAGATTGACTGGTTTCCCCTATTTTAGCTAAAGTAGAGAAAGAAAAGGATGAGCTCAGGGATTTAAACTCCCAATTTAAGTGCTATATAAATGACCTGCGAGTTTCTAGATGTGCCCTCAAGCAGACCCTTATCTCTAGTAGTTGCAGAGCTGAGATTGCTGAAAATCAAGCAAGGAATATCATCCTGTAGCTAGCTGAATTACAACTCAACTTGAACTTCCAGCTTCTCAGGTTGCCTACTATTATGAGGAGGGCATTAACTGGGAAGTATTGGTACCCCAAAAGTTGAAATGAAGTCATGTGAACAAAAACTGATGAAGCTGGAAACACTGAATCCCTAAAATATGAAATCTGCTTGGCCAGTGAAAAAGAATTCACTCCTCATTCCTCACACCACCTGAGGTTTAACCCAGCATTACCAGAGGAAATTGTTATGGCCTGCCCCAAAGCAAGACAATGCTGAGTATCTTCAGGACCTATGCTCACCATTCTCTTTGCCTCTAGATCTACAGCTAGACTGATATTCCCTCAGGCTTCTAAAAGTGAGCTAAAAAGTGTTGGCCAGACCGGCTGGCATGACTCAGTGGTTGAACCAGGAGGTCAGGGTTTGATTCCCAGTCAGGGCACATGCCTGGGTTGTGGGGCCAATCCCTGGTGTGGGCTGTGTAGGAGGCAGCCGATCAATGATTATCTCTCATCATGGATGTTTCTATCTCTCTCTTCCTCTCCCTCTTTAAAATCAATTAGAAAAATATATATATTTTTTAAAAAGTAGATCATGTGCTACATACCAAAAGGACTATTTGAGTTTTCTAATTTATACAGATAAGAATCTAGGGAACATGTGTGGGGAAGGATATTAAGAATGTGAGAAACATAAAGATGAATCTGGCTGAATTCATTTTTTGTGGCAAATGGCCCAGGAGAACGACAGCCAGCACCCAGAGGAATCAGGAAAGTAAACCTTTATTAAGCAGCACTGCTAGTCCAGGGAACTCGGATCCAAAGCCTGAACTGCCAATGAGGGGAGGTTTTGATATATATCTCTTCTTGTGGTGGGCCCCTTGGGGTGGGCTTTGCAGCTCTGCCCAAGTCAGTTAGAATGGGGAAGTAAGATTACTGTTTAACTAGATACTGAACTAGGCTATAAGCTCCCAAAATTGCCCCCCTATTTTCCTTCTCACATTGACAGGAGCTCACTAAGCAGAGATTCCACATGTAATGTTGCAACTTGGGGAATTAGAAAGGGATCTACCAGTTTCTTTGGTCAGCTAAAACATGGACCATGAAATGACCCACAGTAAGTAGGTTGGAAATGCTGGACCTGTCTTGGTTTAATGGAAAAGACTCAAAGTCTTCAGAAGATTGGAATGTTAGCATGGATTTGTCATTTTAGACCTGCTCATGCACACTGGAACATTTCAAATGACATACTTTCACTAATACTCTCAGAAATGTATTTGTGAGGGAAGCCCTGGCATCACTGACAGTCTCTGTGGTTGCTCTTCTCTGTTGGACAGACCTTAGGAGTGTGAACTTCAGCCATTCAATTAAGAAACCTAAATACAATGGGATAAGTTGGATCCTTGGGTGGCAAGGGCCAAGTATTTAAACACCAAATGCAAAATGGAAGTAGTTATGGTAAGAGACAACAGAGTCAAAACAGGAATCAGAATGAAGCATCCATCTTATATAAAAACTGCTGTTTGAAATTTTAACCCTGTTATTTGGCTTCTGTAAATGCTTGCTTGCTTAAATAATAAGGAAAATAAGACTACTCCCACTTCAGAGAGGCCAGTAAACCTTCCCAGGACAAAATGATCAGTGCTGGCACCAGGCCAGGCCTTTGGTTGAGGTCTCAAGGCCCATCACACAGGGGCTCTTTAAGAACTTGCAAAAGGGGCCGAAACACTCCATATTTGGGAGACAAAGAAGGTAAAAACACATAAATAGGGAAAATTCCTCCGTGTTGGGGCCCAGAATTTGAGAGACATATTCCTCTGGACCCGCATGTAATAAATGTAACTCCATCTCTCTGAGTAATGCTTCGTTCTTCTCCCATTTTCTGTAACATTAATGGTTCCCTGACTGAGAAACAACTGTACTTGACCTTTTGGCCTTCAGTGAATGGGCCAGGTTTGGGGCCCCGGGGAGCCGGATAGGCTTCTGGGAGGTGCTGCTCTGCTGATTTAGCAGAATTGAACCGGAGACTCCGGGTGCTCCCGGACCTCAGCCCAGGACCCAGCCGGCATCTGGAGAGAGTGGACGGACACTTCTGGACCTGTAGACAGAATCGGTAAGGTAGGGGTCCCATCAGTTAGGCCCACTCCCAGTAAGTGGAAGAGGGAGCTTGATCACCTCCCCAGAAGTCAAGGACTTCCTCAGGGACTAGTTGAGACCCCATTTGGTTAGGAGGACAAGGAATCAGGTGTACTGTTTAAACTCTGGGTAAATATCTGGTAGAAGTCAAAAACTCAGACTAGCTAGTATATAAATGTGGGACTCTGGAGGTGAATGAATTCAGATTTGATTAACAAAATATGAGTTCACTCTGCTGTTTGTTTGTGTGGGACTAGCCAATTTCCTACCAAGAAGGGGGACTGGACGCAGTATTAACTCCTCCAGGAGGTTCTCACCAAGACGTTGGTCAAGAATTCTGTTCTGGGGAATGGGTGCCGGGAGTGCCCCCAAGTCTGTCTGGGGAGTTGGGCATTGTTTCGTTTATCTATTCAGCTCCAGTCTGGGCTAGTCCACTGAGAGAGTATGAGTACAGATGTTTGTCTGTCTTGGCATAATTATCTGCTCATTAACTGGTCTGTGTGAAGCAAAAGCCATTTTGTGCCTTCTGGCTATACACAGGAGAGTATTTGTTATCTCTTTCTATTGTTTAATTTGTTTTTAGATAGGGTGGACCTGCTGTGACAGAATGCAAAAGTCTTTAGCAGCTGCTGAGTTTTCCTTTTCTCAGAGTCTTTTGCTCTCCATCAGAGAGGGAATCAGCCCACTTAGTTAATAAAAATTATCTCTAATTTTGTATAAGTAAGGGTTTCAGTTTGCTCTGATTTGTGAATTTGCTGTATTAAATTGAAATTTTAAAGTCCTAGGGTTAATTTAAAGGTATAAATTTGTGACATTTCAAAGAACAAAGAACTTTTATTTATGGCTTTCTTATCTCTTTTGGTGGTCGGAGACTTCCAGGGGCAGGGCTTACAGCTCCACAGGGCAGAGAGATTTACAGGCCCTGTTCCTGCCTGTGACATCATAGTTCAACGTGAGCCACCTGAGGTGGAACTAAGGCTGAAGTTATTATTAATTGTCTATGGACCTTGTTAACAGTGGTTGTGTGTCTTGTGTGGTCTGTTGTCTTCGTGGTTGTGTGTTTTGTTTGACTTGATGTTTTCAGTTATTAGGATCCTCATACAGGACATAACCTGGTCTTTCCCTTCCTCTCTCATCCTGATTCTAATAGCATCTGTATCTGGATTAAAGATCTTTTCTTTCAGGAGGCCTTCCAGGCTTTCAGTTGGCAAGAAACCTCCCTACACACCCTTGTCCTCATCCACTATCTTTTCAGGCTGACTAAGAGTCATTTTTCTCCACAGGTCGAACCTCAGCCTTCAAAAGGGAGGAGTACTACAGCAGTAGTCTGTAGTTTTCTCTGAAACTCCCACTATTTCTATTTCTCCCTTCTGTAGAAATTGTCTTCCTCTGACTCACAATAGGAAAGGGAGACAAGCAATTGGACTGGGGGATGGGATGGGGGTGTGGTCAGAGGAATCAAGAGTGATAAAGGAGGAGGACTTAAGATCCTCTAAGAGTCTAGGGGCTTAGAGTAAAAATCTATGAGGGAAAACAACGGTTACAGAAAAAAAAAGTATCCTTAAATGTAAAAAGCCTAAATATACAGGATTTCAGACCATTTGCCTTGTTTCAGGACAGAATAAATGGTTAATGCAGAAAAGGGGGGGGGGTGTCGACAGTTAATTATGAAGCAGGGAGAGATAGGTTTTTGTTGGTTTTTACTGGCTGCAGACCGCTCTGCTGGCATAGAGGTCTGGTCCAGGTGTCTTATCAGAACTTCACTAGATTCAAGGTCGCAAGTTTTCTACAAGCATAATTAATCTAGCCGCCCTGCTGCTGCCCAGTGAGTAATGAGTATTTTACAACAAGCAATACAAGACTTAGGCCTTTGGCTTGCTGGCTGCAGCAGTTAAAACAGAAGCCAGTGACTGCTACTGGCCTTCCTGCAGCCCCAGGAATAGAGCAGCAGGCCCGGGATCTATCAAAGCAGCAGTTAGAGCTAGTGAAAGCTCCCTGTTTGCAAATGTACTGAAAGGGTTCAGTACCTGTTGCTGCTGGAAGAGGGGGGCCTCAGATCCCTTTTCAGAGCACTCCCTTAGGAGAGGCCTGGTCGCTGCTCTGCCACAAAGGGGACTGGTGGGAAGACAAGGGGCCTAATACCTAAGCCACTGCCACAGAAGCACTTTGCAATGTGCAAAGCTGTTTCTAACTGCAACTCTGGCTGTTTTGGACTGGCAGCTTAAAGTCAAAGAGCAAAGGAAAGGCACTCTCCCTGGCCCAGGGAGCCTTCAGGACTTTGAGATTCTCCAAGAGAAGAGGAGTCTGACTGAGGGATGGCAGAGACCCTGTTGGATTAGAAGGACCTAAGGCCACATGTTAAACTTATAAATTATGGCTTTCTAGGCAGATCTCCAAGCCCAGTTATGTAAGGGTTAAGCTGCCTGTTTATAGCAAAACAACTTTCTCTCGTGCCAGAACAAATTTTAGGGAAATTAGACAGGCTGTGTTTGTGGCTAGAAAGAAGAACTGGCCACCATGCAAAGCCCTGACAGAAAACTGTATAATATACTTAGATGATGCTTGCATCTTCATGGACATGACTCCAGAAAGTCTAGGACAATTTTGCTTTGTGTTGGAAGGTCAAGAATACACTTTAGTCATCTCCCAAAGATATTTGTATAGCCCTACCATGTGTCATATATGGTAGCAGAAGATTTGGCTACCTAAGCTGGCCACAGTGCCAATATTGTACTTCATTGTGTTAATATTCCATTAACCTTACAGATTTGAATGCAGTTGCCAAAAGGGCAGGTGCCCAAATGGGCAAGGAAAACACCCATCTGGTTTTGGTCTCTATTGAAAGACAGTTGGCAGCCTGCCTACTGTTTTTGCAGGCCTGTGTGGCCATACCCATGTCAAGTGTGGCATAAACCTCAACTTTAGGAAACTGGGGAAGGCCTGTTTGGAACAGAGGGAAGTGGTGAGTTACAGGAATTCAGACAAGCATGATGGGCTAACTAGTGCTACCAGATATAACTAAGTCTTTCCACCTCTATGTATGTGAGATAAGGGGCATAGGCAAAGAGGTACTCACCAAAGTCTCAGCCCCGAGAAAAGGCTGGTAGCCTATTTGTCCAAAAGACCTGACCCCTTTGCATTTGGGTGACATACTTGCCTCCAGGCGGTAGCAGCCACAGCTATGCTTATCGAAAAAACAAATAAGTTAACCCTAGGGCAAGAACTAATACTAACTGCCCCACATGAGGTTGAGGCTTTACTCCGGAACACACTAGAGCACTGGATGTCAAACACTCAAGACACCCAGTTTCAGGCTCTCTGGTAGACAAAAGAAAAATCAGTAACAATTTATATTGATAGCAGGTACACATTTACAATGGCTCATGTACATAGTGCTATTTACAAGATAAGGGGTCGCCACAGAAGCAAGAGAGAACTGGGCCACAGATGAAGCTGCCCAGGAGGCTGCCCTACAACCAGTAGGGCCTCTACAGATTCTAGTGACTCTTCCAGACCCTGATCTACCCAATCAAGAAAAGCTAAAAATCCATAACCAGTCTTTATTCAAATTCTTACAGGCTTTACAATCTACCCAGGAAGCAATCCAGAAGCACATCTGAGATGCTCTGCCTGTACCAACTTCTGATCTGGTTCATCCCTTCCACCCTGGTGACTCTGTTTGGGTAAAGAAATTTGCCAACTAAGGACTGACTCCTACCTGGAAAGGACCACCTCTGCGGCAGTCAAGGTCAACAGAATCCCAACGTGACTTCATCACACCTGGCTTAAGACAGTTCAGGAAAAGTAGAGAGTCCAGGACTTTTTGGACTCTCTAAAGATTACTCTTGGCCCTCATTCTGGGCCTTTATCTTATAAGCAGGCCCACTAACTTTATTAGGCAGAAAATTAAAATTATAGTCCTCAGGGGTAAATATAACTACAATGACTAAGAGTCAATGATTTGACTCATGTACATAAAACCAGTGGGGAATGAACCATCCATCTTATATAGAAACTGCTGTTTGAAATTTTAACCCTGCTATTTGGCTTCTGTAAATGCTTGCATGCTTAAATAATAAGGAAAACAAGACTACTCCCACTTCAGAGAGGCCAGTAAACCTTCCCAGGACAAAATTATCAGTGCTGGCACCAGGCCAGGCCTTTGGTCTCAAGGCCCCAGCACTTAGGGGCTCTTTAAGAACTTGCAAAAGGGGCTGGAAACACCCTATATTTGGGAAACAAAGAAGGTAAAAACATATAAATAGGGAAAATTCCTCCATGTTGGGGACCAAAATTTGAGAGACATTTTCCTCTGGACCCGCGTGTAATAAATGTAACTCCATCTCTCTGAGTACTGCTTGGTTCTTCTCTGGTTTTCTGTAACAAGAATAGTCTGTCTCGCCCAGCTGGCGTGGCTCAGTGGTTGAGCATCCACCTCTGAACCAGGAGGTCACAGTTCAATTCCTGGTCAGGGCTCGTACCTGGGTTGCGGGCTCAACCCCCAATGTGGGGTGTGCATGAGTCAGTCAATCAATGATTCTCTCTCATCATTGATGTTTTCATCTCTCTTTCTCTCTCCCTTCCTCTTTGAAATCAATAAAAATATTTTTTTAAAAAAGAATAGTCTGTCTCATGCAGAACTATGGTGTTGGGCAGTTGATTATGATATTCCTAGAAATGAAATTCTTAGGAATCAAATACAGTTTAATGTGAATTATAAAAACAGATTTAAGCTAATTTAATAAAAAAATATAGTAGTGGGGTCCCCCTGAGGAAGGACTCTGGTACACTGCCAAAAATTTGTACTGTTAATCTTTCCCCCAGTCTTGCCCAAAGAGACCCTTTTACCATGTTTACTGTGCATTGGGGGGAAGGAAGTAATCAGACCATAAGGGGAGTACTAGACACTGACTCTGACATAATACTGATTTCAAACCCAAAAGCATCACTGTGGTTCGCCAGTCAGGGTTGGGGCTTATGGAGGTCAGATGATCAATGGAGTTTTAGCTCAAGTCCATATCACAGTGGGCCTACTGGGTCTGCCAAACCATCTTGTGGTTATTTCCCCACTTCTGAAATGCATAATTGGAAGAAATATACTCAGCCATTGGGGGAATCTCCACATTGGAACCCTAACTTGTGGAGTGAGGATATTATGGAGGGAAAGGCCCACTGTAAGTCTCTAGAACTGCATCTACCCAGCAAAATAGTAAACTAAAAGCAACATCTCATTTTTGGAGGGATTGAAGAGATTAATGCCACCAATAAGAACTTGAAAAATGCAGGGATAGTGATTCCCACCATATCCAATTCAACTCACCTATTAAGTCTGTGCAGAAGACAGGTAGATCTTGGAGAATGACAGTGGATTATCATAAATTTAACCAGGTTGTCAATCCAATTGCAGCTTACATGCCAGATATTGTTTCATTAGTTGAGCAAATTAACACATCCTTATTTTGATATTAATACATTTGTGTGTGTATTCCTTTGTTTCTTTTTCTTTCCTCTCTTATCCCTATCATTCTCATAAGATTTATCCACCTTTATTGTGGTATCTCAGTATTGTTAATTTTATATCATAGCATTTCAATTATGGGATATGAAGGAGAAGAGTGATCATCACTTGAAGACTTTACTTCCTCTTATGGGAAATAGGTTAGCGTGTGTTTGGTTCTACGTAGGATAGTTGTATCATGTTGGGTATAGTTATGACCTTGTAATTGTCTTTATTTGGAGATTAAATATGACTTAAGAAGATGCATATAGGTGCCAAATTGACCTGTGATGGTTAATTTTATCTGTCAATTTGACTGGGCAAGTGCCCAAATATTTGCTCAAATATTCTGGGTTTGTCGTTGAGAGTGTTTTTGGATGCTATTAATATTTGAATCAGTAGACTGAGTAAAGCAATTGCCCTCCTTAATGCAAGTGGTCTTCATCCAATCAGTTGAAGGCCTAACTAGAAAAGAAAGACTGAGTCTGAAGGAATTTCTCCTGCCTGACTGCTTGAGTTGGGATATTGTCTTTTTCTAACTTTCGGATTCAGACTGAAGCATGGGCTCTTCCTGGGTAGAGCCTGCTATTCTTCAGAAGTTTGTATCATCAGCTCTCCTGGCTCTCAGTCCTTTGGATTGAGTTAGAACCACAATGGACTCTCCTGTATATCTAGCTGGCCAAGGTAGACTCTGGACTTTTCAGTCTCCACAATTGTGTAAGCTTATAATAAATCAATGTCTCCCTTCCTCCTCTCCCAAATGCTCTCTCTCTCTCTCTCTCTCTCTCTCTCTCTCTCTCTCTCATACACACACACACACACACACACACACACACACACACACACAGTTTTTCTGGAGAATCCTGGCTAAAAATATACAGGGTGTCCCCCCAAAATGTATACACATGTTGAATAATTATTAATTCCAATGGGATAAATCTGAAAAGAAAGAAACACCAATTGAGCTATCAGCTGCAAAGTGTGTATACATTTTGGGGGGACACCCTGTATATAGAAAGGATGGAAAGATGGGTATTATATGATTGTGTGCTGGTTCTTAAATGCCTCCACCAGAGAGAGACCTACATCATTTCTGCTCATATATCTTTAACCAGAGCACATTCACATGTCCACCGTGACTTCTAGACATCATGGTAGTATATTCCTTTCTGTGTTTGAATATAGCCAGGAATGCACTTTTGTGAATAATGAATAATGACTAGCACAGCAATTCAGTTCACTTATGAATAAGATACTCTAGTTTGCAGGAGAGAGCAGTTCTTGTCACATTACTCGTCTATCCTTCAGACATATAATGAAGGTCAAAGTCATAACAGAAAATCTGGCATCAAAAGGAGAGCAAAGAAAACCAGAGAGATATATACAAATTTGAGGTCTTATGAATATTAACCCTTTGGACTCTTTATTAAATAATTTAATACATGTAAGGGCCTTAGAACTGCTTCTTGTATAACATAAGCTCTTAATCAATATTACCAGTTGCTCTTATCATTGTTACAAAGTGGTACTCTACAGACAAAAATTAGGTTATCAATAACCCTCTGAAAGAGAGACTCTTTCTGAAAATACCAAGATAACTCACTATAACACTACTACTGTGGCATGAATCACAAAGATACTGAAAACATTATAGTGAGGTGGAAATGCAATGTCATGAATGGGATTTTTCCATCAATACTGATTGTGAGTCACCATTATTGAAAATATAGCTCTTTGGATTGAATATTTCCTTCAGAACATTTTGAATTAAATGTAGTACCCTTGAAAGTTAGGAACAAATAACACTGTGATCTGACATAAAGGATATAGATAAATGTAAATACAACCCTGTTCCATGGTTCAGTCCAGAGAACTTGGAGCAGACCCTCAGTTAAATCAGCTACACTAAAGAAAGATTTTATGACAGAAACATCAGATTAATTAAATAAAGTAATATATAAAAGAAAAATGTTTGGTGAATGTTCTTGTGGATAAAACTTTATAAACTCATTCGATCAGTTTTCTATTATCATGTAAGGTAGTGTTTATTTTAAAAAATCAGAACTAGGGTTTCCAAATATGGATGAGCTGAATTGGGTCCCCGTTTTAGTCACGTAGTAGCTGTGATACTTCTTTATTGCTTTACCTTTTTAAGTCTCAGTCTCCCCATCTTACTATGCATAAAATTATTCCCATAGACTAATAACTTCATAGTTCTTAGGAAACTTAACCTTCGTAAGTCTCAACATCTTCTGTGTTATGTAGAAACTAATCTTCATAATAATAATTTTATTGGGTTATGTTAAATGGCAATCATCAAAGATTAAATGATAACTTTATGGAAATGTGTTGAGAATGGTGTCTGGCACATAGATGAGCCACAACATGGTAACAATTATTATTATTATTAAATCAGCTCCATTAAATTAGCAAGCAGAATACTCATGTTTAGTTATCTACTGGTAATGTGGGTAACAAACCACCCTGAAACACAGTGTTTGAAGAGAACAAACATTTTGTTATATCTCACCCATATTGTGTGGGTCAGGAATTTAAGCAGAGCTCAGGCGGGTGATTCATTGGCTCCACATGGTGTCGACTGTGGGGTCAACCAATAAGTGCTATTCACCTGTCGGATGGTCAAGTCCAGAGGGTCCAAATGGCTTGACTCCTATGTCAAGTGCCCTGGAGAGGACTGAGACTGTCACCTGCACTGCCTACATGCCATGAGGTCTCTCCAGTATAATGGGGGCAGAGTAAGTAGATTTCTTATGTGGCATTTTATGGCCTTCAGAGAAAGTGCTCCAAGGGACAGGAACGACACAGTGACTTCCACTGTGCCCTCTTGGTAAAACCAGTCAGAGTCTGCCCACATTCAAGGGCAGGGGACCGAGAATCACCTCTCAGTGACAGAAATGGCCGTCCTTAATACAATCTAAGGCACACTCTAGGTGCTAGTGTTATAATGAAAGCAGCACATCACTATGAGCATGGATTATGTGATGTGACATGGGTTATACGTAGGGTAGAGCTTGATGGAGATGGACTTTTACATGTGGAGCTTAGCAGAAGATTCTTTTTCTCACATGTAACATGAAAGACTGCATTTTTCAGTATTGTCAGAATACTTAGGAAGTCAATATTCTTTTTTTTAAAGAATATATTTTTTAAAATCCTCACTGGAGGATATGTTTATTGATTTTAGAGAGAGTAGAAGAGAGAAAGTGAGAGAGAGAAGGATCTATTAGTATGTGAGAAAGAAGCATCATCCGTTGCCTCCAGTTTGTGCCTGACAGGGGATCAAACCCTCAACATAGGTATGTGCCCTGCCTAGGAATCAAACCTGCAGCCTCCAACCAACTGAGCCATCCAGGTGGGCATAAAGTAGATATTCAAAAAAAGACTTCAGAAATCGTTTTTCTGTTAAATCAAGTAAATATTTTATGCGTTGCCACCCACATACAGTTTCTGTCCTTTATGCTTTGTTTGTTCGTTTTTAACAACCCTTCAGAAGTGTAAAAAATCACTCATGACTGGGAGTGGGGAAGGATAAACAAACAAGCCAAGGGCAGGTTTGGCCTGTAGGCTGTATTTTCACTGACCCCTGAACACAGGAAGAGCAATACAAATATAAATGAGTCCGAACCTAAACTATGAAGATGACTACTAAATAGAAGTGAAGATCCTGCAAAATCTAGGACACTCAACCTTAAGTCCTTAGAAGAGCATTAGGAGTAGAGGAAACATAGTTTTGTTTTTTTTTATTAAGAATTTAATTTGTTCCAGAGAGTGTTGGGTTCCCCTATAAAATCATCATATCTACTAACTACAACAAGCTGGAAGGTGGCTTATTATTCCCACTACATAGCTGGCATTAACATCTGGGTTATTGAAAGTCAAGGATCTGGGATTCACTCATACTCAAAACCTAACATAGGGCCTGATATAAAAGAATGTAAACACATGCTGGATGAACTGAATGCGGTGAAAAACATCAGATCTCAGGGAGGCTAATCGGTGTCCCAGAGGTCCAAAGTGGAGGTCCTGGAATTCAAAGCCAACTTCTTTGATTCCAAGTACTTTGCCCAACTCTTCCTCATGATTCTGCCACTTAGCAACTGGTAGCACTAACAATCTGGTCCACCTATTATTTACCAAAGCAACATCATTATTGTCCTTAGGAAAGTATCATTAAGCAGTATTTACTGATAAATTAAGTTGTGTAAGTTCTTAACATTTATTTTATTTTACAGAATTAAATTTGTGATTCTGTGGAATCTTTGATGTTCATGTTTTACTCATTATAATCACTCTCTCTCTCTCTCAGTGTTCTTAACTATGACAAACAAAGACAGATTCAGGTTTTATAGGGCCTAAAGTTAAGATAATTTAGGTTCCTCAGGAAAAGGAACATAGGAGAATCAAGATGGCAGCATAGGTAAACACCTATACTTGCTGCCTCTCACAACCACATCAAAATTACAACTTAGAGGCAGAACAGCTACCACCCAGAACCATGGGAAAGCTGGCTAAGTGGAAGTTCCACAACTAGAGAGGTGAAGAAAGCTCAGTGAGACTGGTAAGAGGTGCGGAGGTGCGGAAAGTACTGGCACCTGGATGTGCTGCTCTTTAAACAAGGAGGGAGATACAAGCTCCCACTTGCTCTGAACTCCAGTTCTGGGCAAGACCCTGGGGGACCCAGACACATACGGGGAGAAACTGGACTGTCTGGCATCTGGACAGGAACACGAGGGCGGCTTTCTCTCAGAGGTGCTCACAGCGATCATTGTTCCTGCACGGGGGCATGGGTAGCGGAGACCCGGGGACCACTCCTCTCTGGTGCAGGGCTGACTGGCAGCCATTGCTGTTTGCTCTGCCCTAGTGATTCCCAGAGACCCCGCCCCACCTAATTTACAACCCTACACAAGCTGTGCACATCAGCTTTTGCATATGAATAGCCTGGCCTTTCCCCACCTAAAACCTGTTAAACTGCAGCTGGGTCAGAGAGCTCCAGAGCTTCCAAAAGAAGGCCCAAGGCCCAGCAGCAGCAACCTGCTTTACTTCACAGCTGGGCCTCATCTGGGCACTTCCAAAGCCCATACAAAGAAGAAAAATCTGCAGATCTCTCTGTAGCTCCTGCTGGGCAGCCCCAGACAGTGGCTGGCCTTGCATCTCCTTGGAGATTTAAGAGCCAGTGTTCCCAGTGGTCAGAGTGAGACCATACCGGATTACAACTCTTCACATCCATAAGAAACACACTCAAGGGGCAGACTCAGTGAGCACCAAAGCCCCATAAGGGTATCTCCTATGCAACAGATCTTCCAGTGTAGACACAGTTGGTCATCAAAGCCAATTGGCCTGGAGGTCAATTCCTCCCAGTGATACCAACAGCAATAAAGGTTTAACTACAACAAGACTGTGCACACAACCCACAAAGGGGTATACCAAGAGCGTCCACCTCAGGTGACTGGGGAGGCTGAGCCCTGGGCCCTTTAGGACACCTACCACACAAGGCCACTCTATCAACTCAAGGAGACTTAGCAGCTACCCAGTACATAGAAACAAACACAGGGAAGCAGCCAAAGTGCAGAGACAAAGAAACATGTCACAAATTAAAGAAATGGAGGAAAGCAAAATACTGGTTATAAGGTTATTCAAGAATCTTCTAGAAACCTCTGAAAAATTTAGTGAGACACTCAAGGATATGAAGAAGGACCAATCAGAAATTAAGCATACACTGACTGAAATAAAGAGTAATATACAGAGATTCAACAGCAGACTAGAGGATTGCAAGAATCAAGTCAATGATTTGAAATACAAAGGAGCAAAAAACACTCAACTGGAAAAGCAAAAAGAAAAAATAATCCAAAAATATGAAGATAGTGTAAGGACCCTCTGGAACAACTTCAAGCGTACCAACATCCAAATTATGGGGGTTCCAGAAGAAGAGAGAGAGCAAGATATTGAAAACCTATTTGAAGAAATAATGACAGAAAACTTCCCCTACCTGGTGAAAGAAATACACTGAGTGGCCAGATTATTATAATCTCTGAACACATAATAATCTGGCCACTCAGTGTGTGTGTGTGTGTGTGTGTGTATAGCCTGGTGCATGAATTCTTGCATGGGTAGGGTCCAGCCAGCCAGGCCAGGGGGAGAGGACTTGGGTGGTTGGCCGGCCTGCTGGTCAACCTCCTGGTTGAGGGGACAATTTGCATATTAGCCTTTTATTATATAGGATATACACTGAGTGGCCAGATTATTATGTGTTCAGAGATCATAATAGCCTGGCCACTCAATGTACACTTACAAGTTCAGGAAGCACAGAGAACTCCAAACAAGAGGAATCCAAAGAGGACCACACCAAGACACATCATAATTAAAATGCCAAGGGCAAAAGACAAAGAGAGAATCTTAAAAGCAGCAAGAGACAAACAGTTAGTTACCTACAAGGCAATACCCATATGACTGTCAGCTGATTTCTCAACAGAAACTATGCAGGCCAGAAGGGAGTGGCAAGAAATTTCAAAGTGATGAATAGCAAGAACCTACAATCAAGATTACTCTATCCAGCAAAGCTATAATTTAGAATTGAAGTCAGATAAAGAGCTTCACAGACAAGAAAAAGCTAAAGGAGTTCATCACCACCAAACCAGGATTACATGAAATGCTGAAGGGTATTCTTTAAGAAGAGGAAGAAGAAGAAAAAGGTAAAGATAAAAAATTATGAACAACAAAGTGACAACAAATACATATCTATCAACAAGTGAACCTAAAAATCAAATGAATAAAAAACCTGATGAACAGAACAGACTGGTGAATGTAATAGAATCAGGGGCATGAAAAGGGAGCAGACTGACAATTCTCAGGGAGAAGGGGTTGTGGGGGGTGCGGGAAGAGATTGGACATGGAGTGGGGTGGGAACCGGGTGGAGGGGAACTCTGGGGGGAAAAAAAGAGGAACATCTGCAATAATCTGAGCAATAAAGATTAAAAAAAAAGGAACACAAAATATGATATAAAAATAGTCACAAAATGAATACCTATTTAAAATCATAAAAGAAGTTACCAGAAATTCCACATTTCAAATATCTGACAGATGAAACAACTATCACAATATCTCCTCCAAACCCATAACTTATTATCTAATTAATGAAATGATACAACTCTATAAAACTTCTTTTTGGATTTTGGTATGATCAACACTTCTGAAAAGAAGTTTTACTGACCCCTGAACACAGGAAGAGCAATACAAATGTAAATGGCTCCAATCCTAAACTATAAAGATGACATAGAGTCAATCTGAAATTAAGACATATAGAAGAGCAATTGAAATGGATTTTTAAAATTTGAATTGTATTAAGCTTCATAATTGTCTAAATACAAAATACTTTGACTGATTGATGTATAGTTGTAAGAGTTTGTCACTGCACTACTTGTTTCATTAGGATATCTTCACTGCTTCAGTGGATATAGAGTGCGTCATTTCATGGTGAAGTACCAGACTTTTTCAGGAAAAGGTATCAGATGTGCCACCTCCAATACACTGGGATGCAAAAGTCACCCAGCTGCACACACACAGCCTGTGTTTGCAGTACCGCTGTCTATTTGTACCCTTAACACAAGAATTCTGATAAATTCTGTGTTTGCACAATGTTTATTTAGAAATTGCACAGACAGACACACTAAAAAAATAAGTGTATCTTCTGCCTTATTGAGCAACTTTTGATAAGAGACAGTTTTTGGTTTATTAGACACCAATGAGAAACACATCTATGCTTGGGCTTTTATATGTTTAACTAGAGGCCCAGTGCAAATTTGTGCACCAGTGGGGTCCCTCGGCCTGGCCTGTGGGATCAAGCCAAAACTGGCTCTCCGACATCCCCTGAGGGGTCCCGAATTGCTGGAGGGTGCAGGCCAGGCTGAGGGACCCCACCGGTGCACTATCAGGGGTGGGGAGGGACACAGGAGGTTGGCCAACTAGGGAGGAATGATGGGAGGGCTCCAGGGCGTGTCTGGCCCGTCTTGCTCAGTCCCAATCGGCTGGACCTCAGCATCAAGCTAACCTACCAGTCAAAGTGTCTGCCCCCTGGTGGTCAGTGCACGTAATAGTGAGCAGTTGAGCGGCCTTAGCATATCATTAGCATATTATGCTTTGATTGGTTGAACGGACGACCGGATGACCAGACACTTAGCATATTAGGCTTTTATTATATAGGATAATTAGAAGAACTTTCTACAGGCTTGTTTCTGGCTTTGCGCTCTTAAGCCTTGATTCCACTCTACCATCCTTATGCTTCCCTGATCTCACACTGGGGGCTATTCCATCAAAGTAGAACCTCTATCACTGTACCTTTGTGTCACCACAGTGGATGCTGGGTAAATCCTTGGGAGCCATTCTGTACCGTTGTTGTTAGCAATAACTTAACTATGAATGAAAAAGACTATGAATCCACAAAAATACACTGGAAGACACCCAAATTTAATGTATCCCTATTTCAACTTTCCTTTAAAATGTTTGTTTTCCTTAACTAGATCCCAGAACTGCCTGGGATCTCTAACACGCTTTACTACTAAACAAGTGTGACAGTAAATTGGAGTCAAAGGAAGCAGTGTTCTTAACTTATTACGCTTAAAATTCTTACTCTTTTTTTAAAAAAAAAACTTTTTTTATTGATTTCAGAAAGGAAAGGAAAGGGAGAGAGAGAAATATCAATGATGAGAGAGAATCATTGGTCAGTTGTCTCCTGCACACCCCCTGCTGGGGACTGAACCTAGGCATGTGCCCTTGACTGGAATCCAACCTGGGACCCTTCAGTCCACAGGCTGACGCTCTATCCACTGAGCCAAAGGAGCTACGGAAATATTCTTACTCTTGCACATTTGAAAAACATCTGACTGCACACACATTATTGCACCCTCCTCACCCCGTGTCTTGGAAGAGGTTTTTGCAAATGAAAGACCCTAAAAGCAAGTGAGAGACCATTAGCATCACATTAAGTCTGCCTATGAGAGTAATTCAGATACTGAAAGACACTGGCTAGGACACCTACAGGCAGTAATTTTGTGTAGCTGAAGGCAATATTGGTTTATAGGCCTTCAGAAAAATACTATTTTATAAGGCAAAGTAAAACAGAAGCTGGGTACTTCTTTCGTTTCAGTTATATCTTTTAAAGCTTAGCATGGTCTTCTCTCACCCTCTCTCCGATGGTTTAAGTATCTCTGTTTTTCAAGAAAGAAGCAAATGCTTCATATTTGTTAGATGAAAAGGGAAGCTTTATATCAGATGTCACTGACAAGGCAGGGATAGTATTATTTTTTCCCTCCAAATAGGCAGACATGATCAGACTGTAGCTAACATCTGGAGAGAGAAATAAGGAAACACTCAGAAACAGAATAATCTGGTAAACCTTTCAGGGCTGAATTCGGATAGATACTGTTACTAATCACAGCTGCTTCCTTAATAATGCATCAGAATACTTAAGACTTTATAGACATAAGTTAGCCAAATTAAAATCTTCTATTTATACCCTCATAATGGGTTTTTAAACAGTCATGTGGAGACAATATTGAAAATCAGTTACACCGCCAAAACAGGAAATACAAAGAATAACCATATAAACATAGAGTCATTATTTTCTTTCCATCTCATTTTCATGTGAGTCAACAGTACTTTATCAAAAGTCCTGTTCAAAATACCAGTTACGAGGGAACATTTAACTAGACTAAAACATGTTTGCAAGTGTTAGAAATCACCAGGCACAAATTTATATAGCTTTTTGAAGAATTTGCCTTGCTAATAGAACTCTATTTTCAACTGTGGGTAAATAGCACACTGCTGATTTTTAGGGATGTGTGGATGAAGCCTATATTGTTCATTTGGTGAAACTTTTAACGCAGCTTTACTTGGATAGTTCCTCTATTTCATCTAATAAATGCTGAAACAGGCACTGAAAGCATACCACTGCTTTCCAAAGTCAATATTGGTCTGAAGTTTATTGCTTCGTGGTATTGGTCCTAGGTCAGGTTAATAATCAGTTTGACTGGTAGAGTTGAACAATGATTTCCTTTTGGCCATCCTTGTTCCCTTTGGAAGTGAAATGACACTTTCACTCATGATTGCCCAAACATAGTCAGTGGCCTCATCTAACCACAAGGGGGCCAGGAAGTCAATCCTGCCATTAAGTCCAGAGTCAAAGCAGGAGATACTTGGGAAACGTTCCCAATGAATTACCTTTTAAGGATCAGCATCTATCGTGGGAAAATTCATTGCTGCTAAAGTACATTATATTCAGTATATTAACCACTCTAGAAACATTCTACATTTTGTATTTTCTAAATTCAATGGGTTAAATTTGATGGAATAAAATGTTGTACTACCTGGTATTGATGGTACCATTGTAATTAGCTAGTTATTAATACTAGGAAAGGAGCAAAAGGGAAGCCGGACATTATAAGCATGGTCATTCGGGCAGCTTCACCAGAAAGCTGCAATTTCACACTGCCCAGGGAACCATTCTCTGAAGATTACTGGGGGAAGGGACTGGACCAAGGGTATGATGGATGCATGCTCAGTGAGTGGAGGTGTCCAGGTGTTGAAGGGAAGGTGTCTATCAGTCAAGCCTGGGGAACCATGGATTGGCTAGAGAGGGTGGGGCTACAGGAAGCCTGCAAAAAATTGGGCATTACGTAATTCCCCGAGACAAAGGAGTTTGCTCTTCTTGTGTGGCTCTCTTGGCTCCTTTGGATCTTGGTGCTCTTGGTTCTTTTGCATTCACCCATGTTTCCTCCATCATCACGTGGACCCCATACGCAATGGACTGATGGACTGCAGTGGGAAACACAAACTCCGTGCGCCTGATGCTGGACTGGACTGTGTCCCAACCTGGAACAGAAACTTTTGGCAATGATTTTAATCCCAGCTCTACTAAAGTCACAGCCACACTTCTTCCATGGCTGGACAGAGGGAAATGGGACTTTGGAAACTCAGGAATTTAATTCCACAGACATAGAGCTTTCTACAATATCTCATCCTCCCATGCTAGTCTCAGAAATTTATTTTTCTGGTGATATCACAAGAAGCCCACTCCCACTAGCAACCAGTGGGGATGAGGTGAGCTCCCCACCAATAACATTGGTAATTAACATAACAAGTAATCTAGTTAGCATAGGTCAACATAGTCAGGGGCTAAGACTTATAAAGCTAATTCATAACTTTAAACCATTCTTAATAAAAGTAAGGTCACTTATTTGAGGATTATATTCATACAAGCCATTATAATGACATTTCCCTCCAAATCCTTAATATGTTATCTAGCTTAGAGGTCATTATTCACAGCAGCATCTGACATATCCTGCCATGATAGTAAAGAAATGCCAAATGTCTTCAGTTCCTGCTGCAAAGGGCATTGGAGTGTTCAATTTTACTGCAGATGGTGACAGGGAACAGCTTTAGGTGGCCACAAATAGTAAGATATACTGTTTTGACCTATCAAGGGTCTTTTTACCCAAAACGCACCCAAATATTGCAAAATACTCTGTTTTTCTCTCAAGCTTAGAGTTTTGCAAATTCATAATAAATAAAGGTGGGGGGAAAATCCATAAACTATTCTGTAAATAAAGACAACGTTTGTCAGTTATAGTACCTGACTAGATCTTTGTATATATATCATAAATTGTAAATCTGTGCTATATTATGTATAGTTTGACATTTAAAACTTTAGAAATTAAAAAAATCAGCTGTCAATCTAGGCTAAGCTTAAAGTGAACATCATTTCTATTAAGTGTCATTTTAAAACCGAAAACACTCTTTTTAAATGGCAAGTCACACAGACTATAAATTAATGTTTAAATAAACACAAATATTTTCATGATTTTTTTTCTGTAAACAGAGTTTTGGTAATGGCTTTGTGGACATGTTTTATCGTTATCCAATAGGTAGCATGAATCAATTTTGTTTAGTTCTTAGCTTGTATTCTTTTATTGATATATTGCAATGGTTTCATGATTTAAACAGCACAACTGGTTCTATTCCTTGGCTGGAGACCAACTAAATAACCACTGATGCAAGCAGTTATTACCTGCTTAAAAGGAAATCTGTGGTTGCCTTAAACTGCTGAATTGTAATGTCCATCAAAAAGTTTGTTATTGCAATGAATAATTTAGCCATTTCAGTCTACTACACATTTTAATACTACAAGCTTGTATTTAAGGTTGCAAAATATGCCTGACGTTTCTCAGAATCATACTTGCTATAAGACAAGTTATGCATAGTTATATTCACTATCTGAAATGATATATTTGTTTAATGGACAAATATTTCTAATGCTTATTTATCAAAGGATGACAAAATAATCAAATTTACCAAACGTAACTGGAGAAATGATTGATAATAGAGGCTTCAAAAGCATGTCTAAGTGGATATAAAAGGACCCTTTTAAAAAGATGAAAGGTCAATGGATTTGAAGATGTAGGGGTGTCATTTCCTCTGTTTGTCCCTTGGTGGAGTACTTGAGTCATTTTCTCCCTTCCTGTCAAATTGCTCTTGATTTCCTTCCAGAACTGGCTATCCTGTTTACTGCATTTAACCTTTTTCTAGTATTATTGTGCATAGAGTGTGTATAATAAATGAAAGCCTCCCCCCCCCCCCGAGATTATATTTCCAGCACCTACTTCTTTGTGTGTGTTTTTATCCATAAACTTTTGTTATCATTACTTCTTTTCCAGTCTTTTCTTGCGACTTAAACTACATCACGGATTCCGAATGCTATTTTTCAGCTCAGTCACTGAAATTCCTTAATGCAAAGCAGTTTTAAGCAAGCAAAGTTAGTGGGTAAATTCACACACACACACCTATGAATATTGTAAGTGAAGGTAGGATATTTGGCATGGAAAGGGAATCTTTGGCCAAGCTTTTATTAAATGTCCACTAGAATAGAGTAGATTTCTGTCATCAATTTCATATTTTATATCTTGGTTACAAAGGGACATCTCTTTTTATTGTCCTTAAAAAACGGGGGGAAAAATCCTCTACATTGCAACATCCCCTCGAACATTTTGCTTCATTCAAGCGACCGTTCCTCTGCTCAGCGCAGGTTTCAGGACACGGCTCTCCTTTTCTCTCTTCAGTGCTGGCCGCCAAAGCAGCAGCCCCAGCAGCAGCACCAGCCACCGGCTCTTTAATTTATTGCAGCCGGTTACACTTTCGATCCCATTTCCTCCTGAACCCTTCCCTCTCAGGTTGAGGAGATAAATGCAGCCTGGGGGCTGAACGGCCGGGCGGGGTTTGCGGGTGGGAGCGAAGCCGGATATCATATTCCCTTGGTGAGGTCTGGGGCGGGGGGTGGGGAGAGGGGGTGCGGGGGGAGATTAAGTCCCCCGGTTCCGTTTAATGAAATTGCTGAGCACTTGTGACACTGGCTCTAAGACTGCGGAAATGGGGCGGGGGTGGGGGAAACCGCTTCTCGCCTTCATTCATCCTCCGCGAGTGGGCGGGAGGCTGGAGTGGGAGTGTCATTCTCTTTACAGGGGGCGGAAGAGGATTGGGAGCTCCGGCCGTGGCAAGGGCGCCCCGAGGTCTCCTCCTACCTAGCCCACACCCCACCCGCTCATTCCGTACCCTTCCCCCCAGAGCCGCGCCGCCCGGCTCCGCAGCCGCGATTCCTTGGCTGGTACCCCGGAAAGGTCGGAGTCAGGACCAGTGGGGGAGGGAGTAGGGCCCGGAGGCTCCAGGCTCTGGCAGGCTGGCCGCGCTGTTCTCCATGCCGCACACGTAGGACCCATTTCCCACGCTGGCTCGGTGCGGCGGCGGAGTTGGTAGGGATGAGAGTAGGAGGGTGGGCTGGAGACTCCCTCCCGCTCGCAATGAGAAAACCGCTCCGCTGTGAAGGACGCGCTGCGCCCCGGGTCATCCGGGAAGAAATGTGCAGCGCGCTGGAGGAAAGACGCCCCCTCCTTCGCCCCTCGGCGGTGGGCGCATGCAGAGTGCGCGCTGGGGAGGGGGTACATGTGTGAAGATGGGGGGCGGGGGGGAGGCTTGTTCAAGTTTATGGTCTGGTGAGGAATGAAGGAGGGCACTGTGTCTATCCACCCGGCTGCCTGAAGTTTGCAAAATCTTAGGAAAGGCGGCGAGGGGAGGGAGCGCACTGCACCATATTGCCGCGCATCGGAATGCCCCGGTGCGAACCCGGAGTGGAGACAGCTTCCTTCTTTCTCCAGCGATCATAGGGGAAAGGGGAGAGGGGCGTGTGTCAGGCATTCTGGTAAACCACAGTTTGCCACATAGTAGGGAGATTTGGCGTTATTGCCACTTCGCCGGCCGGGAAGGCGCTGCGGCGCCCGCTCCTGCTCCTCCCCACCCCGGCTCCAGACTGCGGTGTTTCGCACTGAGTCTGCGCGCCGGGCTTTTCTCGCTGATGCTGCAGATATAGCGCTGAGAGGCTCGGGTGGCGGCGACCGGGGTGTGGGGGGGTGCGGGAGGGGGTGGGGGGAAGGCCGGGTTCCCGGCTTGGCCGCGGAGGAGGAGCCCCTGAGTGTTGCTGCTTTAGCAGACTGGAAAATACTCGCCAGCTCCCTGGCACACACCGCACACACTTCCACCTCCGCGCCTCACTATCCCCCGCGGGGAGAGCTTGGAAATCTCTGCCTTTTCTCTCCTCATTCCTGCTGGCTGCGCCATCCCAAACAACTCCCGCCACAGCTGCTCGTAGACTTTATTGCTGTTTGTCTGGTTTAAATCATTCTGTCGCCTAACACACGTCTCGTAAAAACAGAGTACCCACTACGGACGGGTTTTCTCCCCGTTAGCTTTAAATTTTCCTGTAAGGGGAGGCCCTTAGATGCCTATAGCTTGGACAGATGAGCTAAGTAAGGACCAACCACATTCCGGCAGCAGCCCCTTTGCTCTTTTGAGAAGGGAAGAATGCTCCCCAAACATCTCCTACTTCAATCCCCTTAATCTTGGAGGGGCCCCCTCGTTTAATCGCCACCAAAATCCATGAAGAGTAAGTGGGTACAGTGCAGAAAACACAACCAGGACGCAGATCTGATGAGGTGGGCTCCGGTGGCCCTGATTGAATCCTGGGGAAGCCTCGCGTGGGGGACTACCGTGTACGATCAAGTGGCACAAAGTAAAAAAAAAAGGGAATAAAAGAAGCTAGGGACACTCCAGCACACAAAGTTGCCATTAAAGTTTATTCCCCTTTTACCCAGATAGGTGACGCTACACTTTGCCGGTTACTAAAGGCTGCAGGTTTTTGCTCAGAAAATAATATCGAGGCTTCCAACATGTGTTTATTCCCTAGGCGCGCGCGCGCACACACACGGTCCACCCCCCTCCCCCCACCCCCACCCCCGTAAGCAAGCAAGGTGACAGGACTGCCAAGCATTTAAACAAAGACAAGCACCATCCTACCCACCCCGAAGCCTAGTGCACCGAGGTCTGCCCTCCCAATAAAGGATCTCTCTCCCGCTTTCTCTCGAGTTTTACGTTCTCTCTGAACCACTGCAGCTCATCATGGTTTCTCAGAACACCAGCGTGGCTTCCCCACGCCAATGAGAACCAGCCCCTAAACAAGATGCTAAAATCGCAAAGCGGAGACACTTCGCAGGGTGGAGAACAGCCGCTGAGAAGGGGGAGAGGAAGAAGGGGGAACGGTTCCTGATCCCGCTCCAGCCCTCTCGCTCACGCACCAGGCACGAGAGAGGAAGAAATGTACAAGCTCCAGGGAGAGAAAGCAAGTCCCTCCGAGAAGACAGTGGCTGCACTCGCTGGGGACCTGGGCGGTGGGGGGCCGGGCGGGCTTAGGGGGACTGACTAGGATAGCGCACACTCAGAGTGCCCCCGGCTGCTGAAGCCGGGCTTTCCCGAGCCAGAGGCTGACTAGTACTCCCTCCTGGCCCTGCCCCCGCCCCTCCACTCCTCCCCGCCCTCCTCTCCGCGAGTGTGTAGTTTCTGCGCCCAGGCTGCTATTGCCGCCGCCGCCGCCGCAGCGTCAGGGACAAGCTTGAGCCGCTAGCAGCAGCCGCCACTTTGGGCAAACTTGCGGGTTTCCGGTTGGCGGCGAGTGAGCGGGAGCTTCCCACTTGCCATTCAGTGTCTTAGAGCTGTGGCCGCTGGAGAGGCGGCGGGAGCGCCCGGGTTAGACTCTCTCAGACGCAAAAGGGGACGAAACAACTGCGGAATTCACCGTCCGTGCCAGGGCACTTCCGAGGCAACAACCGGCTGGCACTTTTCCTCCCCTTGGCAAACTGTTAGTGTGTGTGTGTGTGTGTGTGTGTGTGTGTGTGTGTTGCTCTCTCCCCCCCCCCCCCCAAGCTACTTGGCAGCTGCCTCCGACTCCTCCTCCCCCTTCCAACTCCTCCCCGATGCCTTTGGCTTTTCTTTGGAAATCCGGACAGAATTGGGCATCTTTGTTAATTGCCGTTGGGGGAGTCCGGCCAGAGGCTTTCGCCCGGCCAGCGTCGCCGGCACACAGAGCCTGGTTTGCTCACCTTTGAACTGCAAAGGGATCAAGTTCAGCTGGAGTTGCCTGCATTGGGACTGGATCGAGAAACGGAGAGCGCAGGAGAGAGAGTGGGAGAAGGGGAAAGGGGAAAGGAGAGGAGGGAGGAGGAGGAGTGAGGAGAGGGAGGGAGTGAGGGAGGGAGGGGAGGGATCGAGAGCGCGGGGAGAGAGAGAGAGAGGCTGCAATCTCCTCCCTGAATCGCGCACAGCGCTGCAGATCCCAGTGCTCCGACATGCGGGCCGAATGCAGGTGAGGGGAGACACGGACTCTGCGGCTGCGATCCCAAACTTGTGCACCGCGCGGTGCGTTCGGCTCAGCCTTCGCCCCCGCGGGCGAACTGCTGCTGCGGTTTCAGGCGGCGGCTTGGTGACTAATGACCTTGCGCAGAGTAGTTAAGAAAAAAAGAGAAAAACAGCTTTCCGGGGTGAGAAGAGACGGACTCTCTGGACATCTCTGAAGATGGCTCGGGCTGCTCTTCGGCGCGCGGGGGGTACCCGCACGCGGACCGCTCTGTAACGCGAGTGGTCTCCGCGGCTCGGTGCCCGAAGCGACCTGACGGGTATTTTTCATTCTCTCTCTGTGGACTGGCTCCCCCGCCGCCAGAGCGGAGTCGGAGTTGAGACTGGCTTGTTGCTGACCCCAGCGCCTGGTTCTGGAAGCGACTCAGGTTTGCCTGGGCTGCCGGAGTAGAAGCTGGGTCTGGAGTGAGGGACTGGAACGTGAATTGGACTCAACTCGAGTAGCAGCAAAGACGAGCAGGGTTGGCAGGCGGGGAAGGCTGCAGGCTCGCTCCCCGCCGCTTCCCGGCTCCACCGCCCGCCTGCCGGAGCGGTACCGGCCCCATCCGACTGAGCCAGGACGGGAGCCCGGGATCCGCCTGCTGCAGGGATGACTCCGGGGGAGGGGGCGCCGAGCCCGCGGCGCGCAGTGTCCCGTGAACTGTGAGTACTGCGACTGAACGGCGGCCAGCGAGCGGGCGATTAGCACCCATTGCATGAATTATGAAACAATAACTTTCGGAAGAAGCTGGAGGAAAAAAAAAAAAAGAAGGATCTGTCGCTGGTTTCCCCTGGCCGACTCTTAACACGCTGCTCTTGCCCCCTCCCTTCTCTCCCACTCACTCGCTTCTTCCTTTCCTGGAGAGGGGAGAGGGCCGGGAGGAGGGCTGGCGACCGGCCCCGGAGGAGGGGGGCGCCGAGGGGGCTGTGATTAGAAGGAGCAGTAGCAGCAGCAGCACGAGAAGATGCTGAGGATGCGGACCACGGGATGGGCGCGCGGCTGGTGCCTGGGCTGCTGCCTCCTCTTGCCGCTCTCGCTCAGCCTGGCTGCCGCCAAGCAACTCCTCCGGTACCGACTGGCCGAGGAGGGCCCGGCAGACGTCCGCATCGGCAACGTGGCCTCGGACCTGGGCATCGTGACGGGCTCGGGCGAGGTGACTTTCAGCCTGGAGTCAGGCTCGGAGTACCTGAAGATCGACAACCTCACGGGAGAGCTGAGCACGAGCGAGCGGCGTATTGACCGCGAGAAGCTGCCCCAGTGTCAGATGATCTTCGACGAGAACGAGTGCTTCCTGGACTTCGAGGTGTCGGTGATCGGGCCCTCGCAGAGCTGGGTGGACCTGTTCGAGGGTCGCGTCATCGTGCTGGACATCAACGACAACACGCCCACCTTCCCGTCGCCCGTGCTCACCCTCACGGTGGAGGAGAACCGGCCGGTGGGCACCCTGTACCTGCTGCCCACCGCCACCGACCGCGACTTCGGTCGCAACGGCATCGAGCGCTACGAGCTGCTCCAGGAGCCCGGGGGAGGCGGCGGCGAGGGTCGGCGCGCCGGGGCTGCCGACAGCGCCCCCTACCCCGGGGGCGGCGGGAACGGCGCGAGCAGCGGCGGCGGCGGCGGCTCCAAGCGGCGTCTGGACGCACCGGAGGGCGGCGGCGGCGGCGGGGCCAACGCCGGCGGCCGCAGCAGCGTGTTCGAGCTGCAGGTGGCCGACACCCCGGATGGCGAGAAGCAGCCGCAGCTGATCGTCAAGGGGGCGCTGGACCGCGAGCAGCGCGACTCCTACGAACTGACCCTGCGGGTGCGCGACGGCGGCGACCCGCCCCGCTCCTCCCAGGCCATCCTGCGGGTGCTCATCACGGACGTGAACGACAACAGCCCCCGCTTCGAGAAGAGCGTGTACGAAGCCGACCTGGCGGAGAACAGCGCCCCGGGGACCCCCATTCTGCAGCTGCGCGCCGCCGACCTGGACGTGGGGGTCAACGGGCAGATCGAGTACGTGTTCGGCGCGGCCACCGAGTCGGTGCGGCGGCTGCTGCGCCTGGACGAGACGTCGGGCTGGCTCAGCGTCCTGCACCGCATTGACCGCGAGGAGGTGAACCAGCTGCGCTTCACCGTCATGGCCCGCGACCGCGGGCAGCCCCCCAAGACCGACAAGGCCACCGTGGTCCTCATCATCAAGGATGAGAACGACAACGTGCCGTCCATTGAAATCCGGAAGATTGGGCGGATCCCGCTCAAGGACGGGGTGGCCAACGTGGCCGAGGACGTTCTGGTGGACACCCCCATCGCCCTGGTGCAGGTGTCCGACCGAGACCAAGGGGAGAACGGGGTGGTCACCTGCACGGTGGTGGGGGACGTGCCCTTCCAGCTCAAGCCGGCCAGCGACACGGAGGGCGACCAGAACAAGAAAAAGTACTTCCTGCACACCTCGGCCCCTTTGGACTACGAGGCCACCCGGGAGTTCAACGTGGTCATCGTGGCGGTGGACTCGGGCAGCCCCAGTCTCTCCAGCAACAACTCCCTGATCGTCAAGGTGGGGGACACCAACGACAACCCGCCCGTGTTCGACCGGTCGGTGGTGGAGGTGTACTTCCCGGAGAACAACGTCCCGGGGGAGAGGGTGGCCACCGTGCTGGCCACCGACGCCGACAGCGGGAAGAACGCGGAGATCGCGTACTCGCTGGACTCCTCCGTGATGGGGATTTTTGCCATCGACCCCGATTCCGGGGACATCCTGGTCAATACGGTGCTGGACCGCGAGCAGACGGACAGGTACGAGTTTAAAGTGAACGCCAAAGACAAAGGCGTGCCGGTGCTGCAGGGCAGCACCACGGTGATCGTGCAGGTGGCCGACAAGAATGACAATGACCCCAAGTTCATGCAGGACGTCTTTACCTTCTACGTGAAAGAAAACTTGCAGCCCAACAGCCCCGTGGGGATGGTCACGGTGATGGATGCTGACAAGGGGCGCAACGCAGAGATGAGCCTGTACATAGAGGAGGAGAGCAGTAACATTTTTTCCATCGAAAACGACACGGGGACCATCTACTCCACCGTGTCTTTTGACCGGGAACATCAGACCACCTACACCTTCAGAGTCAAGGCTGTGGACGGAGGCGATCCTCCCAGATCCGCCACAGCCACGGTGTCTCTCTTTGTTATGGATGAAAATGACAATGCCCCCACCGTGACCCTTCCCAGAAACCTGTCCTACACTTTACTGCCACCTTCAAGTAATGTCAGGACAGTGGTAGCAACGGTGTTGGCAACAGACAGTGATGATGGCATCAATGCAGACCTTAACTACAGCATCGTGGGAGGGAATCCCTTCAAGCTCTTTGAGATTGATCCCGCCAGTGGTGTGGTTTCCTTAGTGGGGAAACTCACCCAAAAGCATTATGGCTTGCACAGGTTGGTGGTGCAAGTGAATGACAGTGGGCAGCCTTCCCAGTCCACCACAGCTCTGGTGCATGTGTTTGTCAATGAAAGTGTCTCTAATGCGACTGTGATTGACTCCCAGATAGCCAGGAGTTTGCACACCCCACTCACCCAGGACATAGCCGGGGACCCAAGCTATGAAATTAGCAAACAGAGACTCAGTATTGTCATTGGGGTGGTTGCTGGAATTATGACAGTGATTCTAATCATCTTAATTGTAGTGATGGCAAGATACTGCCGGTCCAAAAACAAGAATGGCTATGAGGCTGGCAAAAAAGATCATGAAGACTTTTTTACACCCCAACAGCATGACAAATCTAAAAAGCCCAAAAAGGACAAGAAAAACAAAAAATCCAAGCAGCCTCTCTACAGCAGCATTGTCACTGTAGAAGCTTCTAAACCAAATGGACAGAGGTACGACAGTGTCAACGAGAAGCTGTCAGACAGCCCCAGCATGGGCCGGTACCGATCCGTCAATGGTGGGCCTGGTAGTCCTGACCTGGCCAGGCATTACAAATCTAGTTCCCCATTGCCTACTGTCCAGCTTCACCCCCAGTCACCAACTGCAGGGAAAAAACACCAGGCCGTCCAAGATCTACCACCAGCCAACACATTTGTGGGAGCAGGAGACAACATTTCCATTGGATCAGATCACTGCTCTGAATACAGCTGTCAAACCAATAACAAGTACAGCAAACAGGTAAGATGCATCCCAGATATATTTAAATACCCCAGAGAAGGCTAATCATTCTGAGACAGGGCATCTTCTGCAGAGTTTGGTCTTTTTCTTTGAAGCTGTCATTTAAAATTTTAATAAAGTGGGAATGTAATGTTAACTCATACACCATTAATTTGGTAGAGGCCACCTATGCAAGATAAACCACTGTACTTTGCAAGTTCCTAGAGAAAATATTCCAAGCAGGAGTATTTTGTACTTCTCTGTGTACTTGGCAGCCCCAATTCATTCTACATTTGGTGTTTCCAGAATAAATCTGTATATATTGTTTGAATGGTTATCTGTAACCTGAAACTATTTTTTTTGCGGGGCTACTAAGTGGAAAATTGCATCCAGAGATATTTTCTAAAGTTACTACTGGTGTCTATGCAACTTGGACACTCTATAAAAGTTGTAGCTGCGTTACCCATTATGCAAAATTTTTACAGATAAGAAGATGCTGAGTCATGCAAATGTTGTACCAAGTCTGAGATTCAGAAGTATTGACTACACTGACAAAAACGCTGGTTTAAAAATATTTAGTGATATGCAAATGTCACGCAACACCACATTTTTTTATACTTTGATATCTATAACAGTTAAGACTGCTGTGAGGTTATACAGTCAGCATTTGTATTCTTCATGTTTGATATTAAAAGTTTATAAGCGAAGGTACATTTTATGAACAACTTGTTTAAGCCAAGCAAGGAAAGTGTTCATGTTTGTTGCACGGTGTGCAAGCATATTTTGGTATGCATTGTGCTACACCGAGACTATGGTTATGGGGAATATTTGGTACAGTTCTTTCTCAGTGAAATGTAGAAACAGTAAAAATAGTGCATGTGGAGGCTAACTTTATAAGTCATAAAGTTTATTTTTGCTGTTATTGAAAGTTTTGCTTGTGTGATACATGTAATACGAAGTTTACTTCTTCCACCCACCTTAGTTTGGCACACAGCTAATAAAACCTTTTGGAAACTGCTGTGTCTAATGCTGCAGCCTGTACACAGAGAACAGTAACATTAGTTGCTGTTGTTATCTACTGTGAGTAGATAATAAATCTACTAGCAAATCACATATTTCTTAACTTCAGGATGCATCTCAAAAGACATATTTATGACTGGCAGAGACTATCAAATAATAGTTTTTCTATTAGATATGCTTTGCATGTGGAATGGATGACCTGAGAAGAATTAGGGCAAAGGAAAAAGTTATTTTATAGCCTCATAAAATGTAGCTACTTAGATAAGGAGAATCAGAGTCGATATTCTTTTATATCCAATAATCCAAGCAATCCAAGAAAACACAAGTTTGAACTACATGTAGGCTTTTGAAAATATCTCTTTTGATGCATGTGAGCCTGAGTTATTTACTTCTTTTAAAGTGAAATTTAACAAGTAGAAGGTTTCTATCTGTTGTGTCATTGCTTTACCTGGAGTTAGAAGCAGATTTTTGTTTTGTTTTTGGTGCTTTTATCAGGTGTTTTTAAAAAAACAAGGACAATAACAGTTAAAATAATAATACTTTTGTAAAGCTGCTTACAATATAAACACACATAAATTGAGATGTGTAGAAATTTCCCCAAGAAATGGTACTTTGTCATGCAAAAGCCTGTGGAGAGATCTTTGTGCAGAATATTTACTATTCAGCTGTCATCCTAATAGGTCTTTTTGTCTTGTGGCTGAATGGCATTTGCATTCTAAATAGTGGAACCTTAAACTTTTGAGTTGACATATCCCTGGCAGATTTATAGATTTTTTTTTTTTAATGTAACCACCTCATACATTCTGTGCTGTTACTTAAGCTTTGTTTGGCTCATCAAATGGGGTTAACTCTATATTCTTGAATATTTAAAACAGCCAATATCAAGACTGTTGTGGCGTCCTGTTTAAAAGGCAAAGTGATATGCTTATAAATAAACTAATGTATGGTGTTAGTCTCTTAGCTGAGCAAAGAAGCTCCCATACCCTACAAAGCCATTGGAATAAACCATGCAGTTTGCAGAGAGTGACTTTGGAAAACTTGCGTGCATTAGGTATTCAACAGATGTATAAAGTTTTAACCACAATAAATAGCTGACCTAAAATGAAGTAAAGGAGAATGGAATACATTCCCCTTAATGTAATTAGTAATAGTAATTGATACACTTCATCTCAATATTGCTGTCAGGGGACAGGGATCCATTTACAAAGTTGCATTCTGTGTAGACCTCTGACATAATCAACAGGATCTTTCTATGTTGTTCTGATTTTTGTTTGTATCTGTTTATTTTAAAAGGGATATTATCTTTAGTTTTTGCACAGTGCCCAAAGGTATTTCCTTTGAGTAAACCGGACATAGAATAACATTTTAAAAATGACACAGGGTTTTCTTCTAATTTCCCCTTGCATATTGAATCTAGAGGCTTCCAGTCTTTTCATTCCTTATGGCAAAGATATTAAAGATCTGAGATTTCATCTGACATAAAGCCTCCGTTTTATTTATAATTTTCCTAAATTGCTTTATCATAGTTCTTTACCTGATATTGTGAAAGTGATGCCTGTGACAGTGCTCATATCTTCAGGAGAATTCCACATTTTGGAGCGATGCTCCTAAGTCCACTTATTGGTTATATCAGAATGAATTAAACAGTTGAATAGAAATAACAGATTGTAAATAATGCCCCCTCAGTCCATTATTGGTATGTTTTCACAACTCTAGAGACATTCAAAAGAAGCTTCTATAGTTCCTCTTGGGCAGAAGCTAAGAGGTATGTGTTGCAGAGTTACCGGAATTAACTTCAAAAATTCACACATTAGGAAAACTGATGATGTCACCTCAGGTTTTGCAAGGTTAGACCTTTGCAGTTGAAGCCCTTGGTCTAGAATACTGTGTCTAGTGGAGTAAAATGTGGACCATTGACCACGTTACTGATATTAAGTGTCCACCTTTCCATTTCATTCTTCCTTGGCTTGATAAACTTGGTCTTGGCGGTATTAAAGTTTTACGACCTGGAAATACAGCTGTGTTTTTAATTTGCAAAATAAAGGCAGAAGCATTTCATTCTTAAACCTCCAGTGTTTCACTGTGTTAAGTAATTTTTTCAGCTCTCTTTAGAAATTAGCATAATTCTAAAATATTAGTAGTCAGACATAAAAGTATAGTTATCACTTTGCTTATTATGTGTAAGTCCTACTGAGCTCATCTTGGTCATGCTGTTGCTTAGATAATGCCCTGGCAAGTAAAAATTGTATGGTATTTAGTAAGTGGCAAGTTAGGTGCTTCATTTTTTGGCAAGAGTATAGAGGATACAGCTTCAGTAAACATTAATTTTAAAATCCATTGTAGCTGATCCTGAAATACTCAAAGAAAAATTTATATTAACTCCAATGACAGTTTTCCTTGCACAAAGAATTGAATAATGTTCCCTTTAATTGATCAAATTGTGCTCATGATTCACCACACACTTAGTAAAACATATGGCAGAAATTATTTTTTTAAATTACTTCGATTTTGGAAACAAATGGATGAAGTGACTTGCCATCATCTATGAGAGTTCTAAACACTGAGAAGACAAGTATCAATTTGTGTATGGATGTCTTACCCTATGCTATACTGGAAATGCATCTGCAGAGTGATGCTAACCACAGCTTCCAGTTTTAATTCACAAGCATACTTTCTACAATATGGTTCTCCTATCTATAACCATGGACACCTTTCAACAGGCATGATGCAGTACCTACGTATGGTGAGATTTCTGTTACCTTTGGCTTGATGTCATAGATAGGAAGCTAGCAACTGATGAAGGTGAGGCTCTCTTTAGTCAGGAGGTATCTACTGAGGATCTCTGGATGAAACAAGGAAAGGGTCATTACTGATTTGATCTGCAATGAACATGCAAATTTTTATGGAAGTGTAAGTATGACAATTTGAACCCTATTTCAAACTTATATTAAGTCAATTATGACTTAGACATAAAACCACAAAGTCAATTGAAAGATTTTTAAGTAAATCATCACCTTGGTAAATTTAGCCAAATCATTATTTCTTGTTATCTCTCTGTTTTTGAGTAATTACATATTTCGTACATGTAAAAGTGTGCACGTGGTATATATCAAAATCTCTCTGTCTCTCCACCTTCCCCCTCACAAACACATACAGATGTATTCATATAAACCAATTATGGTGCCATTTGACTTTTATTGTAGTATTCATACATTGATATGTGGAAAATACTTAAATTTTAAACACACACAAAACTGAAATAAAATATGATCAACCACTTAATGTCTGTATCTAAAATCACTAGTCATCACATTTCAAAACTTAAAAACATCAACTAAACCTGTCCCTTCACTTTATAGAAGAGGAGACTAAGGCCGAGCATGGAAAAGTGACTTGATTTAACTTTATAATCACAAGACAATCAGGATACAATGTGGACCAGACTTCAAGTCATAGAATACAGAGTCCAGTGTTCTTTTCTATTCTCAAACCATCTCTAGGGGGAAAAATTGAGTTTTTGTAACTTTCTTTGTATATATTTCAATAGCGTCAGAAACCCATTGAGATTTATTTACCTATGTGTAACTACATATATTTAGTATGTAGCCTGACATTTTAAAAAATAGAATATCATTCTGCTTTAGGCTCTAGCTTTTATTTATAAAACTATTGGGCAAATTGTAATTCAAATTTTATAGATTTTTACAAAGAAATTCGCATTTCTTTTGCCTTTATGAAAGATGGCCATTGCTGACATGCACTAAAGGAACTTAGCAAGGTTTGCAACATATAGTCAACAAGTTCACGGACAGAATTTTTAATTTTAGCAGAACGGTAGCAGTAGATATAAGTACCTAGCTAGCACTTCGTACATCCTCAGTAACACATCTTTGTAAAGGACGCTAATGACAGCTTTCTTCTCTGTGTTACGTGTGAAACGTTGTATGCGTTCTGTTTGGGATCATCTTTGACCTTTTGCGTCAGTACTGATGGTTCCTTTTGGCTTCTGTACGCCTTCACATTTGGCCAACTTGGTTCCTGCATTCTATCTTAGCAGCATCTTGAACGCAAGGGTGGGGCAAAAGTAGGTTTACAGTTGTGAGTTCATGAAACAGTTTATTCTTGTACTCTTATTTATTAATTATTGTATTATTTTCCATATCAACAACTGTAGACCTACTTTTGCCCCACCCTGTACAATGGTGAGCTAATTTTTCCTCGAAATTTGTTTTCTGGCAAATTTTAGGCGAATGTGACATTTGTTGTTTTTCAATTGGATGGTGTCCTTGTTAAATAGTTAACAAATCTAGTGTATTAAAGTCTAGATGTACATATTAATGACTATAAATGACTAAATGTATTAATTTCAAAATGACAGCTAAACTGTTTTGAAAACTAAATGTAATGTGACAGAACCATTGCTTTGCCATAGCTACCAATGCTATTAGACATTTTTACATAATCTTCCCCTCCCCCCCCCCAAACTGGGAGAGGGTGGTGATCGAGGTTACATAGGAAACTTAGTATAATAATTGTTTAGAGCTTTATGTGTAAACTGTATATAACCAACTTCTAGACTATATATAGCAAGGCTCCCCATCCATTCATTTGCTGTGAATGTACAGAAAATAGTAAGATCTGTTTATATATGCCTTGAGTTAGTTTTGCTTTTTAAATTTATTTTAAAAGCCCTTAGAATCTTTTCTAAAGCAGGAACTCTGTTTCAGAACATTACACAGTGCTTTATTTAGCATTAGTGTTGTGGGAGAAATCACATTTTAAGAAGAATTGAGCTGAAACCACTAAAACTAATCTTAATTATCACTTCTGGTGAATTAATGTTTTAAAGGCGGAATAAAGCTTTATTTTCAAGGAATTTAGTGATGTTGGTATTGAACTCTAATGCTGTGTACAAACAAACAAAAAAACCTGTTAAAGTTTCCAAGTAGAGTTCATCTGACAAGTTAACTTTTTTCCCCCTAAGCATATTTGTGATTTACAAAAACACACTTTGCGAATAAAAATTCTCTGCTTTGATTCAAACCTCTACCACAGCATTCCGATTGGGATAAGACACTGGGGGAAATGTCTTCATCACAGCTTTTTTTTTTTTTTTTTTTTTTTTACCTGCATAAATCTTTGTTTTCCTTTTTTCAGATGCGTCCACCTCCATACATTACTGTGTTTGGCTGAATTCCACTCTAATATGATGCTCCTTTATGCACCATACTCTGATGACCTTGCTACTCCGAAACCTGCTGGAGCCTGCCCTTGGCCGTGGGATATCAGCCAATCACTGCTCGTTCCACTTGTTGTGCATTTGATTTGCAAGTTTATTTTTTTTTAATTTAAGGAAAAATAGTATTAAAATGAATAAACATGAAAGAAACAGTATTAATAAAGAAATGTGCTACTAATGGGTGTCTCTAAATCGCCAGGAATTCCATTCTCAAAGAAGAGGTTAGCAGGACTTAATTGTGAAGTCGTTTAAAAACTCCAACAGCATATTTCAACCATAATTTTAAGACTCTGGTGTTGTGCGAACCAAGGGAAATTAAGTGTATTAAGTCTTTGTCTATAATACATTAAATACCGACTTTCAATAAAATCCTAAATTGATCCATATTTTTCAAGTGTTATAGAATCACCGCCTTTTCCAGGCGAGTGAGATAATTCTGTTAGAATCAAAGATAGGGTTTCTCTCATTCTGTGTGTGCATTTCTAAATACCGCGGTGTGTGTGTGTGTGTGTGTATGTATGTGTGTGTGCGCGCGAGCTCCTACACATGTGTTCCAGGGCCTCCAGCAATATTTATGCAAAGTATTGGCTGTATGTCAAATTTCATAGGTTAGTTTTGTATTTACCACAGGCACTGCCAATGAATTGCTTTTCCTTAATCCTGAAACACTAACCAGAGCATCTATAGAATGTTCAAGGTGTTTTTTGGTTAAAGTCCTTAAGAAAATTTAGAACCTTTCAGTTGGATTTATTGACATCCCCGTGGTCACAGTCAGAAGGAATATGCGTGGCTTCCTGTTTTTGTGAACTGCGTTTGTCTGAAAGCTGTTTCTATTTGATGTCAGCGAACATAAATTCCATCAGCTTCTGAGAATTCAGCATGTTATATTATATACTGTTGAGAGAGCAAGTGGTCGGATTTTAGTTGTATAAGTGACTTTCTAGGTAAGTCAGGGAATCCTCTGGCTGGTTCCTATGTGTGTGTATTTATGTCTCTGTTATGTTATACATGTTTATGTGCCATAAAATAAGTGTTTCATATTGTACCTTTGACAGTTTTATAATACACCTACCACATCATCTGCCCTTTTAAAGTCTCCCCCAAGTTTTAAAATATTGATTAAGAATGCCAGATAGCCCAATGCATGTGGCTCTGTGGTTGAACTAGGAGGTCATTAGTTTGACTCCCGGTCAGGGGACATGCCCGGCTTGCGGGCTTGATTCTCAGTGTGGGCGTGTAGAAGGCAACCTATCAATGATTCTCTCTCATCATTGATGTTTCTATCTCTCCCTCTCCCTTCCTTGCTGAAATCAATAAAAATATATTTTTTTAAAAAGAAGAAAAAAAGAATGCCGGGTTTTTGAGATTTTTTTTTTGGTCAATTATAGTCAATACCAAAGCCCTTTAAGCAAAATAAATAAATACTGGAACAATATTAAAATGTGGAGTGCTAGGAAATGCACTCTAGCCCGTATAGCTCTCTAATGCATATATTTCAGGCTTTTTACTCTTATTAACTGTTGATTTAATTTTTTTAAAAAGAAAAATTTCAGTAATGTCATTGAGACTATAGTACAGTTCCTGCATAAAACCCAATTATCTTCAACTCTTTATTTTGAGCAAAAGGACAAGTGTAAGAAGCTGTTGAAAAGAATCCTTACCACTTTCTGCTTCTTGGAAATGTCACATTTCCTCATCCTAAGTAGTAAGCTTCCTTAGGTTTTCTTAAACTTTGAATCCTATAACAAATCACATTAATTCAAAAACAAATTATAGACAACAAAGTCCAGGATTTGGGCATAATCTGATGTGCAACTGCAGAGAGGCAATATTTAGAAATACCGTCACAAAGAACATTCTAAGGCAGCAGTTTGCAAACTCCAATAACATAGTAATGGGGCATGAGTCAAATTGTGAGTCTCAATCACCATTCGAATGACGTGAAATAAAGCAGAAAAATTCCAAGTGTGTCACTCATATTATAAGAGCACATATTGTCTTGTGCAATCTATGCTTCAGTTGTGTTGTGTGCATGTGTGTTTTCCTGTTTTTGGTTGCTATGCAAAAAAAAAAAAAGTCTTATTGTGGTAATAGTTGCAAGGGTTGAGAACTACTACTCTAGGGATGGGACATGATGGTGATTTACCATTACATTAGAAAAACATCGTAAATCAAAACAAAGAAATTACTAACATTCCCAAGGATTTCAGTCTGCTATTAAGCTGAATTAAAATGATCAACAGCATACTGTTACAGTAGCATTTATCAACAGCAAAAAGTTTTTGAAAAGTCTGTTATCAATCATTCCTGTTTTTTTTTTTTAAATCTTTGAATATGTTAACTCACCATTGGTCTTGCCTCTGAACAGACTTACCTCTCCCCCACCCCCCCCTGTCTCTTGGCCAGCCTTTCTGGGAATGCTGGAATTTATTACCACTTAGGGAGGTGTCTGTGGTCAGATGGAGATAGACTCAGAACACACCACCCCATCACTCTACATATTTTAGCATTTGGACATTTTATTTTAAACAACAAGACATGAATTCATTAAGAGGAAGATAAGAACATTACCAACTGGTTAGATAACATCTATTTCTTTTAGCAGAGCTGACATCCTCACTCATACTTAGTATGCAAAGAATACTAAGAGTCTTCGTCCTTATGGAATTAATATCATATCATATAAAGAAGATTATGAAGCAGAAAAATGACATCATATTTGCATCATGCTTCTTAAGTTTGAGATAATTTAATGAATGTTGACTTGCTCCTCAGACCAATCTTGTGAGGAAAAGAACCCTCTTTCTTTTTTTCTGAGGTGAGGAAACTGAGTTAATGAACAGCTTTTTCATCACTCTGGTGGAGTTGCTTAAGAACTGTATAATGTCAATGAAAAAATATCCAGTCAGAACTCGAGTACTGAAAACATTTGGAGGAAGTGAAATTTTGTGCTTTTGAAGACCATGTATTTTCAGAATTATCTGGGTAAAATCTCAAAAGACTTGTTTAGACAAGCTCCAGTTTCTCAGACATTGTCCCATCACAAATAGCACTTCACACTACCAAAAAAGAAAGTGCTATGGGTGTCATTTGAAGATCTAATTAATCTGATTTATAAACAACAATCTCATATGTGATTAAAAACTCCTGAAGAATTAAAGTTAATTCACTTTAACCTAACTTCATTTTTGAAGCTCTCTCTAAAAAAGGACCCAAGTCCTTAGGAAGTAATTCCACAATTTAAAATATCTCTCCTGGAATAATCTTTTATCTGTGACTTCGCAAAAACACTTTTTTAAAAAATATGTGTGATTGTTTTTAGCCAATCACTTTACAGAGAATGGATTGATTGGCTGTGTCTTTAAGATACACTGCAAGGTTTAGGATGTAATTAAAACAATGACTAGAATAAGATTTTTGCCTTCATAGATAGGACAGTGCAAAAATAGTATACATAAGGCAAGGGATACATGAAACGTAGAGAGACCACCCCAAGTCTGTCTTGTTCATCTTGGTATGTCCCAGGGCCTACTAGAGTGCCCAGCAGACAGGACACACTCATGAATATCCCCCCCCCCCCGGCTGTGTGTTCTTTCTTTATTTTTATTGTTTTAAGTATTACAAATAGTAGTACATATGTCTCCTTTTTTTTTTCCCCATTGATCTCCCCCCGACCTCCCCTACCCCTCAGGACATGCCTTCACCTTCCCGCCCTCCCCCGCTCCCCAGTGTCTTGTATCCATTGGTTGTGCTTATATGCATGCATACAAGTCCTTCGGTTGGTCTCTTACAGCCCGCCTCGCCCAACCTCCCTTGCCTTCCCCCTGTAGTTTGACAGTCTGTTCAACGCTTCTTTGCCTCTGTATCTTTTTCATGAATATTTGTTGAGCAAAGGAAAGAGCGTGGGCTTTGGTGCTAGGTAGCCTGCAGATCCATCTACATTGGATCACTGGGCCAGGGTGTGGCCACTTTCCTGTCAGACTCCAAGAGCCCACTAACTGCCGCTTTCTTTCCCTGCTGGGTGGATGTCTTTGTGATAAAAGGCAGCCTGCTGTGTTGGCTAGAGTCCCTGCCTTCTCTGTGTGGGGTATGACTCCTGCTTCAACAGCCAGTGAACGATTCTCTGATTCTCTCTCCTTCCTTCTTGGTGGTGTTCTAAACACCAGACCCTTAAAAAAAGATAAAACTGGTAAACTAAAGCAAATATTTAAGGTAAATAAGGGAGGCACTGGCCATGCAGTAGACGTCTCAGGGGGTATGAAGAGGAAGCATGCAAACGTGGGTTTTCAGTATTGTTCTAGAGATCCTTACCTGTGGAAAACATACAAGGTTGGGCACAAGTAGGTGTACAATTATTTGTATGAAAAAAATGCACTGATAAATAATCATACAAGGATAAACTCTATGTTTTGCAAATTTACAACTGTAAACCTGCTTTTGCCCCACCCTGTGCATGTGCCCGAATGCAAGCCTGAGTCTCTCTACTCGTCAATGTGTATATTCCTGCAGGAGTTTCTTTCTTCAGTGTGCCAACCCATGCTCGCTGATGAAGGGTAAGGTTCCATTTCATTCTGACTGCGCACGGTGAGCAGTCACTTCGAAAGATGAAACGTGTACTTGGCTTCACTAGGGACAGAGGGTCTGCAAGAGGGACTATGCCCTCACTGGGAGTGGTCGGCAGTGAGGTAGGAGCTAAGAAATGCTTCACAACTCAAAAGCACTCCTTCCTTGCCCAGCATTCTGAAGAGCACCTCTTTTGAATTGCAAATGACGCCTGAAAGAGTCCTGTGCAGTCTCTGGCACACCCTGGTATAAATTGCAGTAAGCAGATAACTGGGCCAGCACCTCACAAAGCTTGGTAGTTCTTAAATGGTGATTCTCAGTAGGGCCTGGAGGAGGGAGTGCAGCCTTCCGGAGTTCAGGAGACAGAACTCTGCTGAAGGTGAGGTGAGATTACATCAGGAGATTCAGGCCGGACAAAGGCAAACGCCTGTGGCCTTGAATTTTGGCCCTGGCCCTGGGGAGCCTAAGGGTGACACTAAATGGCATTGCTTAATATGACTGCAAGATCGGTGTTAAAAAGGGGGAAACGTCCACTTCCTCCCATTTCAGCCAGGTGTGTGTTGTTGTGTTTGCTTATTTGCTTTCAGTTTAGAATATCAGGCTCAACTGCTCTGTCTCCCTCCATCTTCTCACCCCTGTACTTTGGGAGAAAGAAAAAAAAAAAAGAAGGAAAAAATACAACCACTGCTTGCCCATACACTCACTTCTCCCTACTATTATTATTAGACTACCATCATCAAAATAGTTCTCACATTTTGGTCAAGTCCTTGTATATTATCCTAACTTAATTCGATTCTCAAAAAAGAAGTTCTAGAAGGTCTGTTCCATAGCCCAGAAACCTGAATTGTAACACTTCCCCTTTCCCAATTCTAGCTGCAGAGGGTGCGTCAGGGTATAAAAATTCCCCATGTAGAGCTCCCGAAATTCCTAGCTTCTGCTTACTGGTCCTCCCCTCGAAAGCCTCTGGCAAAAAAAAAGGGAACTGAAGCTGGATAAGACAACCTGAAACCTGCCTTCTTGCCTGGCTCTGTCACCGACTGGCCGGTGTGACCTTGGGTAGTGAGTCTGTTCAGGTCCTGAAGGCCCGGGAACTGGTCTTCTGTCATTTTATATCACTCCTGCTCTGATTACATGACAGGGTTTATGGGGGGGTCACATTGAACAGCAGGAACTTGGTAAAGCATACTGCAACGTAAGGTGACATTTCTCTAGCTTTCCATGAATTTCTCTAAACCCTTCTGAAGGTGCATTTACACTTTTGGAGTATTTTAACTACCCAACGTTTTTTATTTTATTGTATTTGTTGTAACCTGGTCCCTGGTCAAGGTCAAGGTGCAAGGGTGTGCCTCCACATAGGCCCAGAGGCACTAGATATTGTCAGAAATTCTTCAGTGCTGGTAGACACCTCCGTGGTGGAGAAAGATAAGTAGCTTATTGCTGTGAAGCAAATAGTTTAGGAAAGGTTGAAAACAGTTTGATATTATTCATTTTGACACTTTTTAAAAAATTCTATCACCTTTTAACAGTCGTCTTATTTTTTTTCTTCCATGCAATATTTCTTGGAATTTTTCCCTTCACTCCTCATACCCAACCTCTAACACTAACAGGTATTATTTATTAAGGTTTTTTCCTTCACCAGTCACTCTGCCAAGGGGTCTACTACATAATATCACTTCCTCCTAACATCTCCAGGGGGCAGGCACTTATCTCTATGTGACAAATGTAACTGGGGACAAACAAAACAGAACCTCTCCTGGATCCCACGCCTTCTACCTTCAACAGAGGCCTGCACCTCCCTGCAGCCCACTCCCCACCGACATATTTCTTTCTCCATGTCTGGGACTTTTTAGCAGAGGAATCCTGATCAATTTTAATGTACATATTTACATGTTTAAGTCTTTTTATGCATTTTGTTCTAGTCTACAACACCTGTGTTCTCTACAGGCTTAGAACAGAGAGTCTTTATTAGTCTGCTAATACTGCCATAGCAAAATACCACAGATTGAGTGGCCTAAACAACAGAACTTTTGTTTTCACAGTTCTGTAGGCTAGAAGTCCCAGGTTAAGGTAGCAGAAAGTTGGAAGAGAGAGAGAACTCAGGAGTCCCTTCCTTTTATTCTAAGGACATGACTTCTTTCAGATTTGGGCTCTACCCTTTTGACATCATATAACCATAATAATCCTCTTCAAGGCCCTAACTCTAAATACAGTTACTTTGGAGACTGGGTTTCAACATGGATTTGAGGAAACACAGTTCAGTCCATAAGAGTCCATTCTGGATCCAAACAAGAACACATTGGACTGGATGATCATTTCTTCATGGGTCTATCATTTATCACATGCAGTCAGTACATTTGTAGGGAGGTGGGTATGAAAAGGAAGGAGGAAGGGAGGGGAGGAGGGAGGGAGGATGGAAGGAACTTTTTCCTTTTCAGATCAGCTTCAAAAAGCAACCCTATAGCCCTGATCGGTTTGGCTCAGTGGATAGAGCGTTGGCCTGCGGACTAAAGGGTCCCGGGTTCGATTCCAGTCAAGGGCATGTACCTTGGTTGCGGACACATCCCCAGTAGGGAGTGTGCAAGAGGCAGCTGATCGATGCTTCTCTCTCATCGATGTTTCCAACTATCCCTCTCCCTTCCTCTCTGTAAAAAATCAATAAAATATATTAAAAAAAAAAAAGGCAACCCTATAATGTACTGTTGGAACTGATGAAAAACTGGGACCATTGCTATAACTTATGGGGGAAAAAGAAATGAATCCATAACAAGCTTGGATGTGCATAAAATTTGAGCTTCATTTTTTAGCTTATGATATTAACTTTGTGGACTGAATGCTTTTTGCAATGTTCAGCTTTCACAGGGATTCGTGATATTAAGTAACATCTTAGTTATTTTAATTTTGCCAAATAGGTATATTAATAAGTGCATGTAGGTATATTAATTCATGTAAAGTCAAAATTTATATAAAACAGTCAAACATTGTTCCACAAATATAACAAAGGCCTTTTAAAATGGTGTTATTAATAATCAAATCTTAAATTTCTAGTAAATTTTGGGGATTGCAGTCCAAATGAAAAGCAGTAGGAGTTAAGTGGGGAAGGAGTCAGTTGAAACAGGAATAAGGTATGCTTAGTAATCCTTTTCAGGGGACCATCTCGGTGGATTGTCACACACAGTGGCATAATCGGTGGGACAAAGGTCCAGTGGGTCTGAGTTCTCATGGCATACCGAAACTGCCAAGTACGCAACGGACGCAGCTACCACACTCAGAGTCACTTTTCATATACTTTGTGTCATGACGCAAATCCATGGGTACATTGAGGGTTTTTTTTTTTCCCACTGTGCCTTTTTATTTTCCTAATACAATTAAACATTCATGTGATAAAACATAATGAGTAGCCTGGGAACCATACGTGAGTCCAATGGACTATATGAAGTGATCCCTTTGTTAGGGTAATACAGGGTAAAGCCGTCAATGTCAATGTGGAGAAGAGAAACTCCCTTTCTGTCCTTTGGTCAGAATCTCTAGGCAATGGAGCATAGCAGTTGAATAGACTTTTCCTAAGCAGCATCTTTTTAAGCTTCCTGAGCTAATTTTACATTTGACCCCCTGTATTAAAATGGCAAGTTAATAAGCTCTTTTATTCAGGGAAATGGCAATAATTATGGCATAAATTTAAAGTTTTTTTATTACACCTAAATCTGCTTTTCAGTGTATTTAACTGTGAACAAGGATCAATTTTAGATACAGAGAGAGCATTTCTATAGGGCATTAAGAACAAAAGAAGATCATGCTGTTTTTTCCCAAGCCAATGCACTATTAGGTCAAGAATAGTAAAATTTATTTTGTTACAAAATTTTCTTGCCTCTTTTTTTTAAAAAAAATATTTTGTATTGGTTTTTGGAGAGAGAGAGAGAGAGTAACATCAATGAGAGAGGAACATCATCTCATTTCGGCTGCCTCCTGCACACCCCATACTGGGGATGGAGCCCGCAACCCTGGCATGTGCCCTGACCAGGAATCAAACCGGCAATTTCTTGGTTCCTGGGTTGATGCTCAACCGCTGAGCTGCACCAGCTGGGCTTCTTGCCTCTTTATTATTTGATCTGTAATAAGAAACTAATGTGTGTGTATGTATGTATGTGTATGTATACTATTTAATATGCATGTACATCTATGCGTACACATTGCATACACATACATAGTACAGTTAACATTTCAGAGAACAAATACTTAATGAGTGACTATTGTATGCCAATTATTAGATTATGTGCAAGGCACTGAAGAAATAGCAATAATAGAAGCAGACAAAAATCTCTTCCCCCATAGAAGTTCAATTTTAGTGGTATAATCCTATCTAATAAAAGAGTAATATGCAAATCGACTGTCACTCCAACAAACACACAAGATGGCTGCCCCCATGTGGTCAAAGATGGCTGCCCCCATATGGACACAAGATGGCTGCCACAATATGGCCAGCAGGGGAGAGCAGTTGGGGGGACCAGGCCTGCAAGGGAGGGCAGTTAGGGGCAATCAGGCTGGCAGGGGAGCAGTTAGGCATTGATCAGGCTGTCAGGGCAGTGGTTAGGGAGTGATCAGGCTGGCAGGCAGAAGCGGTTAGGGGCAATCAGGAAGGCAGGCAGGCTAGCAGTTGGGAGCCAGCAGTCCTGGGTTGTGAGAGGGATGTCCGACTTCCCGGGTTCAGGCCTAAATGGGCAGTTGGACATCCCTCGAGGGGTCCCAGATTGGAGAGGGTGCAGGCTGGGATGAGGGACACCCCCCTGTGCACGAATTTTGTGCACTGAGCCTCTAGTACATAAAAGTAAGTAAACTGGTATTGTACTCTATGTTCTACACACTAGTCAACATTTCACATATATCAAGTCACTTAATAGGTATGGCAACCCTGTGAAATAGTGCCTATAGTGATCTTTATTCTGTAGATGAGAAAAGTGATGCCCAGCAGATCTGAGGAACTTGCTCATGGTCACACAGTGTGTAAAGTGACCGAGCTGAGGTTCAAATACAGTCTGACTACAGAGGCCACACTCATATGCATATGCAAAGTAGAGGCAACACTTCTATTTAATTGGCACATCGTTCTATGAGAATGATATTGGATTGATGGAGTTTTCTTAAAATGCTTGGGTTATATTAACTTTCCTATTTTAATACTTTTTACTATGTTCTTGAAAAAAGTTTTAATAGTAACATTTTAAATCTTAATCAGAGTGCAAATCAAAAGATGGAAAAGGAGATTTTAGACTCCTAGGCACTTTCTTTCTTCTATCCATCTGTGCTTTGGGAAAACTTCATATTTTTCCCTTTTCCTGTTATTTTATAGAAAGCAAAATTTATCTAGAAGATTTATTAACTGTACATTTTGTTTGCTTTTTTACAAAGGAAATCTTTTTTCTTGAGTTTTTCTTTCTGAACATTCACAATATTTAAAAGAAAGCAAAGTGGATCCCTTATAAAATATTTTCTGTAACTTTTGATGGTTTTCTCTAAAGTAGGAGCTCAGCATTAAACCTTCCATTACAATATGACCTACGCCATTTTACAGATTTTTCTTTAAAAGTATATTATCATTCTACTTTTCACTCAAACTTTATATGTATTTATGTATGAGACACATTTTCACTTACCCTAAAATGCAGACGCGTGCCACCCAAGGCCCGTCTACAGTTGACTCTTTATGGCGATAATGGTGTACCAGGGTTTTTGTTATGACAGTGTTCTCTTAATGTGTTGATAGTAGTTTTCATTATAAGGTACTTGTCCAATTATAGATGTCCCCAAATATGAACCTTTGCAATATAACTCTGGCTTTGTTATACAATATTTCTGTACACTTGTGACCTGATTTTAGTAGCGTTAGTATGATTTTTTTTTTTATTTTTAAGCTTCACAACCAGTGAATCAAATGTTTGCTTCCGTAGTCCACTTCAAGAATGCATAGAGTTTTGTTTCCTTAGCAAATAGGTGTTAAAAATATTGTCAGCACTGGAGTTATTTCTTTCTACAAATAGAAAGAAAGTATGATAATCCTGAAAGGAACCCAACTAATCCTCCCCAGGCCTCATTTGAATTCTTACAGGGCCCCACAGACCACCCATTCACTTAAAAGTTTATCTTCCATTTGGAAACTACCAATGTAAAGCCAACCTACTGTAGAAATTCATCAGTGTTGGATATTTGCCTGCTACACATGCACATCACACATGCATTCTGAAATTACTAGGTGAGCAGAGTGTCAGTGAAGTAAGGGCTGGCACAGTTTGATTTGCATTGGAAAACTTGTCTAAATTTAGTGTCTGAAAGCGAACAATTAGCTACAAATCTATAAACTTCAATGTAGATACTAGTATGCTTTCAGGGAGGGGAAAAAATAAAATACAAAGAATGCAGTGTGTTTTGGGTAACTACATTGTAAGACCTGGTGAAATCCATGAGTTGGTCTGTATATATATTCTTATCCCTCTGGCTACACCTGGTGAGTTTTTTCTATCCACTTAGACTAGTGGGAATTGTTTCCAATCTCCAGCAGCAAAATGACTACCTACCATACACAGTAAGCAAGTGATAAAAATGCATGCTTCTGTGTTTTTGAGAATTCACAGGTACTGCTTTGGAACTTCTTTTATTGCTCTCTGATTAAAAAAGAAAGAAATAAAAAAGAACAGTTTTTGCTAGAGCACAAGGCAGGAACTCCTAATGGTACACAAGCATTTATAATAACGTAAAGGCTTTCTTTAGCCTGAGAAATGGCTTAAGGTAGACTTTAGTTTTACTGTGTGTTTATGCTTTCAAATATACTATATAATAAAACCCTAATATGCAAATTGACAAAATGGCAAAATGACTGGTTGCTATGACATGCACTTACCAGCAGGGGGAAGACACTCAATGCAGGAGATTCCCCTGGTGGTCAGTGCACTCCCACAGGGGGAGTGCCCCTCAGCCAGAAGCTGGGCTCACGGCTGGCGAGTGCAGTGGCGGTGGCAGGAGCCTCTCCCGCCTCCCCGGAAGCACTAAGGATGTTCAAATGACAGCTTAGGCAGGAAGTGGGCCTAAGTCGTCAGTTGGACATCCCCCTAGGGCTCCTGGACTGGGAGAGGATGCAGACTTGGCTGAGGGTTCCCCCCCTCCTGAGTGTATGAATTTCATGCTCCGGGCCCCTAGTTTTCTATATAATTGTTTACTAATTATTAGATGATGTGATCCTTATAGTGCCTTATGTCCCCACTATGTCTTGGTCTAATTAATAGGATAGCATCTGCACCATAGAAAGGAAGAACATACATGGCTTGTAAAAAAGTAATTTAGTATGCTTATAATCTACATGTTTATATATCTGCCTACATTTCTCTATATCAGAAATGCTCAGCTGTACTTTTTAGGCTGCAGAGATGCTATGCAAAGAAAAGGAAAGTGATTTGCACAAAGGACATCCAGTAATATTTCTAGTCCTGAATTACTGTGTCATGCATCCTTGTGCAACTTCACTTGTGTTCAGTGTTGACCTGTGTGGTGCTTTTTTGATCTCTAGCATCAGCATCACTAAAAGAGTGCTGCCACTTGAGTTCTGACATTTTTTAAAATTTTGTTTAGTATGAGAAAGAGACATTATGCATCACATTATGCTTCATAAAAGACATTGAAATGCAGAAAGCTCCTTGTATCTAAAAGCATGACTGTCCCTATAATATGCCTTCACATCAGTGGGCACAATCCTGGCTGGGAGGAAGATGCAGATTTTAGAAGATTTATTTTGGTCTTGATCTCTAATGTTGAGCAAATTACTCAATTTTTCTTGATATCCTTTTTTAAAACTTGTTGAAAACTCCATGGGAAGTATAAGAAACTGTAAAAATCAAACAATGAAATGGATATTAATGATCGTAATATCTATTACAGATTATAGTAAATAAACTATCTTGGGGGAGGATGAAGGAGAGTAAACAAAAATGAAGTGATGGCAAAGCGGTCGAGATACAGGTGACAGACAGAGACTTGGCCCAGCTCAGATTGGGACCCAGGTAACAGACAAGAGACTTGGCGGACAGCAGCTACCTTATATCTAAATTCAGCCTAGCATCAGGAATGCTCAGGGCCTACTCAAGAATGCAAATAATCCTTCCCACTAATATTTACAGGGTAAACTAAGATTGTTGGTAGAGTATTAAATTCGACAGTAAAATAGTAATCAAGTTTTCAGGTTAATTTAAATAGGCTAATTGAAACAAGTGAATATTCAAGTAAATTTAATTGTACTGGACAAAAAGCTGTTCTTAAAGTAATAACTAAAATTTCTATTGGTAGCTCATTTCATGGTAAAATTCCTGAACATGCAATGAACCTAAAGCAGTCATATTTTTGGGAAGAAAAAAAAAAAAAGAAGCTAAGTTTTTTTCTTAGAAGAATTAATATTAAAAAAAAGAACCTCATTGTAAAAAATAGCAAAGTTATGTTGTCATTTTATCCCTAGCACTCATCTGTGGAAGAGAATTGAGGACATTATTTTATCTCTCGGAGTAAAAGCAGAAATGTCTTACTGAAGGAGAAAAACTATGGTTCAGAACTAGAGAGGAGAGTCTCATTGTACAAAAGGGGAAAAAATGAAGGATTTTGATCAGGGGTTCAAAAAATGTTTGACTTATTTATTTTTTATCATTTAAGCTGGTTTCTTGCTGGGCCTTTTTATTGAATAATTGAAAAAAAATTGTGTGGGGAAGGAACTTTTTCATCAAAGGCAAAAGATAGGAAAAACAAAAGTACTATGGAAATGTAGATAGGAAGTTTTATCTTTCTGTGCATTCATGATTGCCTACCTTTCCCACTATACTTACAGTTGAAATGCTCTGAGAAACAATATCAAGCCCTGAGGGAAGAGCTAGAGACTAAAACATAACATCCTTTGTTCCTGCAAACCGCACCCCCCCATCTCTCTCTGTCTCTCCTGCCCTCTCTTCCTCCCTCCATCTCTCCCTTTCTCTCTCAGGCATATACACCCACAAGCTCAAAGTACATTATACTTTAGAACAGTTATAACAAACAATAAATCAGTTTAGTGAGCATTGAAATTTTGGGTCCACATTGGCATTTTTGAAAGCTGCTTTCGGATAGCTCCCCCTTACCCTTGGGGGATTCATCCCACGGACCCCAGTGGATGCCTGAAGCCATGGATTGTACTGAACCCTGTGTATGCTATGTTTTTTTCTATGCATACATACTCATGATACATTTGAATTTGTAAATTAAGCACAGTAAGAGATTAACAACAATAAAAACATAATATATAGAAGACTTATAACCTTATACTGTAACGAGTTATGTGAATGTGGTCCCTCTCTCTCTGATAACCAGTCTGATAACCTAGGTGGCCACTAAATGACTAAATGGTGGGTAACTCACATACAGCCCAGATAAATTAGACAAATAGATGATTCACGTCCTAGGTGGGACCAAGCAGGATGGTACAAGATTTCATTATGCTACTCAGAACACTTATCAATTGTTTATTTCTGCAATTTTCTATTTCATATTTTCAGGCTGCAGTTGACCATGAGTAACTGAAACCAGAGAAAGAAAACCCTTCGATAAGGTGGGGGTCGGGCGAAATGGGGAGGGCGGGGAATGACCGTGTTAATCATCTCATTAGATTGCAAGTTGTGGAGGAAGATTGCTGAAGTACTGGTGACAGCAGAGTGAACATTCTGCATGTGGCAGTCTTCCTGAAGACATGAGATCGGAGGCGATCTGTGTCTTGATCCTTTAGCACCTTCTGAAGAGCAGTCAGTTTATGATAGTCCCAGGTGTTGCTCTTTTCTTTCCGGTGGCAGCGTGCAAGTTTTAATATTTGCTCTGTCCTCATCTTTTCCACCAGCTGGACTGAGTTGTGTCACTGTCTCAGAGGAAGTCAGATGTCATAAATACCAGGCAGCCAATGTGATAAGAGTATTTTAAATACTGAATCGTTTTGAAGTTTTCAAATCCCAGCAACAAATATGGAATTTTCCCCTTTATTGGAAAGCTTTTAATATTCCTTGATCACATAACTAAAAATTAAAGCAAAAGTAGAATTTGAAGTTTGCCTAACATGCATCTCTACTAGCCTATATGGTTGTACATAGGGAGGGATCTTCAGTAAGACTACCGGAGTTACATGTCCAAATGAGTGTTGTTTGTTTATTTAACCCTCAGTTATTGACTTAACCATTATACTAGGAATAGAAATCAGGAGCTCACATGCTTGTGGAGGAGACGGATTTATAAAGAAATCATCATAAAGTAGTATGATAAGGGTTACAATGGGAGGGATAGGTACCCTGGGAAGGACTTACTGATTCCTAGGAAGGTTGACAATCCTATATAATAAAGAGCTAATATGCTAATTAGACCAGATGGTGGAATGACCTTCCTGAACGACCAGTAGGTGGGGCCGCGGGGCTGGGAGGGCTGAGGCAGCCGGGGTGGCGAGGGCTGAGCCCCTTGCATGAATTTTGTGCTTTGGGCCTCTAATATATATATATATATATATATATATATATATATATATATATATATGGCTAATATGCAAAGTGTCCCCTTGGGAGTTCGACCAGGAGACCAGGAGTTCGATCGCTCACTATGATGTGCGCTGACCACGGGGGGGGGGGGGGGGGGGGGGGGGCGGGGGCGGTGGCGTGGAATGAAAGAAGGTCTCTGCCCGCAGATGGAAGGCCCAGATCGGCCTGATCTCTGGACAGGCCTAGGGACCCTACCTAGGTCTGTCACCGGGCCTCTAGTTGACAAATATCTCACAAGGAACTTATGGAACTTACGAACGATGTAGCTTTAATTTCTTTCTCCTGTAGCCTTGTCCTGCATTCACCTCGCAGCCTGGGCCTCAGGGCATTGACTTTTCTCTTTGGGGCTGATTTAGAATGTATTTTTTCACACCCCCTCTTTCTTTACATTTCAGCAGGCTTTTGCTTTTTTTTATGCATGTCTAACGGATATTTTTCTCCAGTTGTTAACATTAGAACCAGTCAATGAGCAATTCAGTTAGCCTCACTGCTTTTTAGTTGTTTTGTGACTTTGACCCCAAACTAAACTTACATAACCGCTCACTCTGAATTCTTCACACTCGGTTCTGAATGACTTTTAGTAATTTCCTGGTGTCAAACCACCTTCAAACGGAAACTCTTAACTGTCATTGGAGAGACTGAAAGAAAAGGGACGGATGCTGCAAGGTAATTTCCAAAAGAGTTATATAAATGCCTCAAATCATAGCAACATTATTGGAATGTTTACACCCTCTCAAGGCAACATCTGAGAAAATGCAATTCATCTGAGTCATTTTACAAGTTACATTTCCTTAAAATGGGCATGTAATAGTGTTTTTATACCTTACATTTACTTTATGCTTAATTATCAAAAGAGTGATAGCCCTGATTTCTTTGAACAATTTCTAATTATTTTCCGGTGTGTTTCATTTCCTTTAGTGTTCTTTTTCACTGGAGCACCTATCATGTGTTCTGTAAACGCTGGTGCTTGTTATCAACTGGCTTTCAGATAATCCTGCTTAAGTGACTAGTTGATGACAGCTTTCAAGATGTCACCTCTTCAAGTTATATTTCTATTTGTGGAGGATTCTGGAAGAACAAAAAACCCTGATATGAGGCTTTCTAATGAAGGGATAGTATATGCGACATTATCCAGGATGCAGAGGAAATATTTGGAGACAAAGTAATCCTGGTTGACTTTTCTACCATTCTTGGTCTCTTCATCTCTTAAAGGTGTCACTTCACAATGGTATTCCTTATTTAATGCCAATGCCAGCTGTTAGGGTTAATTACTCTCTCTCTCTCTCTCTCTCTCTCTCTCTAGAGAGATAATTTTATATATATTATAATTTTATAATATATATATATATATATATATATATATATATTTCTTCTAGAGAGATAATTTTTTAAGTCCTGGAATAAACTTCTATCTGTAAGCCCCTCACCCCTAGGAAATAACACAGGTTGATAACCCTAACCTAGATGGTAAAAAAAAATAGATTAAAAATTATAGTTCTAGCTCCAGCTGGTTTGGCTCAGTGGATAGAGCGTTGGCCTGAGGACTGAAGGGTCCTGGGTTCGATTCCGGTCAAGGGCACATGCCTGGGTTGTGGGCTCAATTCCCAGTAGGGGGTGTGCAGGAGGCAGCCTATCAATGATTCTATCTTATCATTGATGTTTCTATTGCTCTCTCCTTCTTCCTTCCTCTCTGAAATCAATAAAAAATATATTTAAAGAATTATAGTTTTATCATTTCTGAAAACTATTAGAGAGAAGCAGCAGGCAGAAGGACCACATTTAAAAAATGCCCTGTCCAGCCTCATAGTAATAGACTCTAAAAGGAGGTTACTTACTGCGAGAACAACCAGATTGATTTTCTGGGAATTAGCTTCATGTCTGAGGCCTGTGACATGAAGGAGTGCAGAGGGGTAGGTAATTCTGGATTGGGTGTCACAGTGCAGCTCGCAATCCTTCCCTTAATATTTTGGCATCTGTTTCCTAGTGTTTTATGCTGCCAACTTTTTATTCACCTGAGGCCTTTTTTTTCTGTAACTATTCTTGAAACATATCCTGTTTACTTTGTATAAAATCTTGCAGAACTTGTATAGTTATCTCAGGGCAGTGGTTTGAGCTACTACATTAGTTGCAGCAGTGTATCGAGAGTATATTTACACCAGTGAATATTAGTGGTTTGTTTTGGTAATACTACCAGCAACTACTCACAGGAATTGGAAATTGACTTGATGCAAAAACATCCTAGCTGATGGAAGAGACTAATTATTTTTCCCTCTTCCTTTTTCCCCCTCCCTCCCTCCCCCCTTCCCTCCCTCCCTTCCTTCCTCTCTTCTTTTCTCACTCTCCCTTTCTTTCTTTTACAAGTTTTTCACTGGGTCAATTCTAGTAAATCATAAATAGATGTTTGTTGCAGTGGGCTTTTGAAGATTTAGTAATCCAGGTCATTTTACCATTGGTATCCATGGTGAATTATTTCATGAATCAGAATAGAGCAGTGTAATTAATCATTTGAACAAGATTTATGATGTGTCTTAGTACTTAAAGTATTTCAATGCATTTTTGAGTTATTCTCCATTATGGCAATTTATATTATAGTTTTTTTTAAATGCACTGGCTAAAAGTATCTGCGTAATGATACAGTGTTGTAATATACTTTATATGGCTAACGTTGAACTGCATTTAAGAAAATGGAGGCCCTGTAGCACTATACAAACAGAAAACTTTAATTAATGTCCACTAGAATGTTGGCTTACACATCTGATCATAAATTTCCAGGTGACTTCCTGGCCTGCTTTTAATCTTATATTAGTTTCCTATTGCCCTGGTAACAACTATGGAACATAGTGGTTTAAATGACAAACCTTTATTTCTTATAGCTCTGATGATCAGAAGTCTGAAATGGGTCTCATCGGGCTCTAAGCAATGTGTCGGCCTGGCTCTTTCTTTTTGGAGGGTCAAGGGGAGAATCTCCTTGCTTGCCTTTTCCAGCTTCCAGAGCTGCCTGCATTCTTTGGCTCTTGACCCTCTTTCATCTTCAAAGTCAACAATGGCTGGTAGAGTCTTTTTCATATCTGATTCTGACTCTTACAGTTCTGCCTCCTTCACACATTTAAGGACACTGTGATTAGATGGGGCCCACTTGGATATATATAATCCAGGAAAATGTCCTTATGATAAGGCCAGTTCATTAAAAACCTTAATTCCATCTGTGATTTTAACTCACTTTTGCCATGTAAGGTAAGGTATTTACATATTTCCAGAATTAGAATGTGGGGGCTATTATTCTGCTCACTGTAGGTGTGATAGGCAAACTTTCTAAAAATTTGATAACCACATTTTATAAACCACAAAATATTATTTGGGAAGTCTTTTTTCCCCCTGTGTAATCTCAACATTTCTTTTAACATCAAATAGATATCTTATTATTACCTGTACTATATCTTACCTTTCCCTGAAAATAATTTATTTGTACTTAATGTAAGAATTAAAAAAGCTGAAGTGATCAGGTTGCTATTTTTTTTGTTTTTGTTTGTTTGTTTGTTTGTTTCTGTAAAATAAAAGGTCTCTCCCTAGCCGGTTTGGCTCAGCGGATAGAGCGTCAGTCTGTGGACTGAAGGCTCCCGGGTACGGTTGCAGTCAAGGGCACATGCCTGAGTTTCAGGCTCCATCCCCATTAGGGGGTGTGCAGGAGGCAGCTGCTCAATGATTCTCTCTCATCATTGATGTTTCTCTCTCTCTTCCCCTCTACCTTCCTCTCTGAAATAAATAAAAAATATATATTTTTAAAAAGGTGTATATATACATATATATATATATCCATCAAATATTTTGAAATGTGCCCAGTAATATGATTGTCAATTTAGTGATTTCACTCTTAAGTTTAATAGGAGCATAAGACTGGAGCAATTTTTACAAACTATTTATTTATTAAACTTATTAAGTGCCTATTATGTACAAATACTATGTTGTTTTTAGACTGGGTCTGACCAACTTGTTCAACTAGAGGCAATGAGGGTGTGAGACTAGCCTTGAGGTATAGTAGATATTATTCCTCTTTGGGCTTCAACATCTAATCAGTAATTTGAGGCTGACAATGTGCGCCTTGTAGAGGTGTTGTGAGGATTGCGTGAGATAATGGATACAGGGCAGATCCTGAAACGCATAAAACTCAACAAAAGATGGTGTCTTTCTTCTCTCTCTCTCTCTATTATTTTTTGGAGGGAGTGAATCCCAGGTAGTGTGCCCCTCCAAAAGAAAAAAAGAAATGTTGACACTAGATTAAAGATTTGGTCTCACCACTTCTCACCTATCAATGTGCCCGGAGATCCTGGTGGAGACATTACCTGTTGCTTTTCTGATCTCTGAACTTCTCACCGTACACTTATGCTGACATCCATTAATTTTTGAAAGTCTGATAGCAGATTATGTCTCTGCATGAATAAGCAACTTTCAATAGGTCCAAATTTTCTACAATAATTGTGGTGGCAATCAGAAGAGAGGAAAGATAGAAGCCATCTCTGAAACTCTGAAATGCATTAAGTATCTTTCTTAATTTAACGTAAAATGATAAAATACATGAGGATGACAGGAATTATTTTATTTTAATCCTGGTGATCATTTTAATAGAAGAGGTTCAGAATATATTATCTTTGAAGAGGATTGCAATTGTCAATACAACATACATGCAATATTATTCTTCGAAGGGGCAAAAAAAATAATAGATGACTAACTATATTATGCACATTTAATATACAATCATGTTTCGGTCAGTGATGGACCGACCACATATATAATGTGGTTTCCATAAGATGACAATGGAGCTGAAAAAGTGACATAGTAGTTGTTCTAACATCAGAGCATGACACATTTTGTGTTTGTGGTAATGCTGGTGTAAGCAAACCTATTGCACTGTCAGTTATATAAAAGTACAGCACATAAAATTATATATAGTACATAATACCTGATCATGATAACAAATGACTTTGTTAATGGTTTCCGTATTTACTATACTATAGTCACTATAGATAGTGTTTTTATTCTTATACTTACAAAGAAAAAAATTTTGCTGTAAGCCACTATCCTGTGTTATGGTAGCAACAGTCTCATATATCTCCTATTTAATGTGTCTCTTGTGCGTGATTTAATCTCATATTGTTCTGTTCATCATGGCCACCAAACAAACAAATTTTACTGCTAGTATTGCCAGTAAGAGGCCATCTCCAGTGATTGACCTGGAAATAAAACGAAAAGTGACTAAGGACTACTAAGGTAGAAGATCCGTGATGGTGATTGCTCACCAGCCAGGCATGTCTCATTCCACTAGAGCCACATTTTGAAAAATAAGAACAAAGTGATGAAATCTGTGTCCTTCAAGGCAAGGAGACGAGCAAAAATTTGACGAAGACCCACATCAGACATGGGAAAATATACCACTCATGACACCGTGACGATCACAGCCAAATGCACACACGTTTGTTTGAGAAGTTAACAGAAAAGGCTAGACTCAGCTAAGGTGTTGAATTTACTGCTGGCTCTGGGTGGTTTAAGTGACTCAGGAATCATTATTCATTACATACCATGAAAGTGAGTGGTGAGTCGTGAGTGCTGATGTGAAGGCAGCTGAAGAATTTTTGGAAACTCTAGATAGGCTTATTGTGGAGGAAAATGACTTGCCGAGCAAATATTCAATGTGGATAAAATGTCCCTATTCTGGAAATGGGTGCTAGAAAGGACTTGCATCCATAAAGAGGCTAAGTCCATGCCAAGGTTCAAAGCTTTTAAAGATAGGATAACAATCTTCCTTGGAGGTGATGTAGGCTACAGACTGAAACCCTTTGGAATCTGGCACAGTGAGAACTCCAGGGCCCTCAAACATGTCATTCCGCACGCATGCCAGTGGACCACAGGAGTCACAGGAAGTCATGGATGGTAAGGGGGCTCCTCCTCCAAGATGCTCTCCTGAATTGCTTTGCCAACCAAATGGAAAAGTACTATTTGGAGAATGATATACCTTTCAAAATTTTGCTTATTGTTGCTAATGCTCCCGACATCCTCCTTTTACCTGTGATATTCCATCCAATGGTAAGTTAGTTTTGCTCTCCAAACACCCCCTCTTTGATCCAAGCAACAGATCTAGGAGTTGTAGCAGCTTTTAAAGGCCTATAACCTGAGGAGGACCTTTGCCCACGCTACTGTTGTCACCGAGGAAGACGCTGATGCAGTCTGGGAGGATTACAACATCTATTACTGTCTCAAGAACCTTGCTTGGGCTTTGGGTAATATAACCAAGGATTGTATGAATGGCAGCTGGAAGAAGACACTCCGTTTGTTTGTCCATGGCTTTAAAAGCTTTGCCAAGGAGGAGGAGGTGGCAAAAATCAACAAGGCTATGATTGAGACAGCAAACAACTTCCACCTGCGTGTGGAGGAGGATGACATTGGGAAGCTCCCAGAAACAGTTCCTGAGGAGCTGAGTGATGAAGAGTTGTTGGAACCGCAATAGGAGTGCATCCCTGAAGAAGAGGCAGAGAAAAGGAAACGGCAGGAGGAGAAAGAGAAGAACCCCCAAGAAACTGCAGAGTGAAGGGTTTAGCAGAAGCTTTTGCAGACTCAGTAAGATCCTTTAAAAGCTTAAAAAAGAAACAAGACCCCCAACACCAAAAGGTTTTCATGAATAAAGGGTAATGTTCCTGGTGTATTATCTATTTACAAGCAAATGGATGATGAAAAAAAGAAACAAACAAACCAAGTCAACCATCATAAACACATTTCTGAGAAGCATGTTGCCTCCTTCAGAGCAGCTCAGGCAGGTCCTTCAGGAGGTACTCCAGAGCAAGGCGTGTTATCACAGGAAAGGCCAGCTCTGCGGTGTTATTGCCCCCAGGCCTTGCAGTGGGACATGATGTGGAGGCGGGAGACAGTGGCATTGATGATCCTCATCCTGTGTAGGCCTAGGCTGATGTGTGTGTTTGTGTCTTAGTTTTTAACAAAAAAGTTTAAAAAGTAAAAATAATAAAACATTTATTTTAAAATAGCAAAAATAGCTTCTAGAATAAAGGGTATAAAGAAAGAAAATATTTTTGTGCAGCTGAACAATGTGTGCTTTAAGAAATGTAACTTACAAAAGGGTCAAAAGTTAAAAGTTTTTGAAGTAAAATAGTAGAGGAAACTAAGGTTAATTTATGATTAAAGAAAGGAAAATGTTTTTTGTGAATTTAGTGTAGACTAAGTGTACAGTGTTTGTGAAGTTTACAGTAGTAGTGCACAGTAATGTCCTAGTCCTTAGCATCCACTCACTCACTGACTCCCCCAGAGAAACTTCTTGTCCTGCAAGCTCCATGCATGACAAGTTCCCTCTAGAGGTGTTCCATTTTTTAACTTTTATATTGTATTCCTAGTATACCGTGTCTAGATATATTTAGACACACAAGTGCTTACCATGCGTTACAATGTCCTATATTAGTTATCACACACAGGAAGATGCTGTACAGGTTTGTAGCCTAGGATGCTGTACAGGTTTGTAGCCTATTGGCTACACCTTACATCATGGGTACTAGTATATAGTGTGTTTGCTCAAAGGAATCACCTAACGACACATTTCTCAAAACTTGTCCCGTATCCCTGTGGTTAAGCGGTGCATGACTCTCATGCCCAGAGAACTCCATTATGACTTTTCCATTTCATATGAAGCTCGATAGCTCTGATGATGAAGCACTGGCCTTTAGGGAAATAGTAATATAAGAAAGTTTAGTTCAATAAATGTTTACAAAAGCCAGTGTGAAATGAGATTATGACTTGGATAGAAAAAAATGCTGTAGGTAACATTATTGCTCTGTAGGATTTTTAGGTCCAGGTTTATTAGTTACTTTATGCATGGGTTTCATTTTCTCATCTGTACAAGTAAGTATTCTAATAATATCTGTTTATAGAATTATGGAGCTCAGTTGAGATTAAGTAGGTAAAAGTAATCTGTAAATTATAAATTGCTATGCACAGGTTATTTATATCTATGAGGTAGATGCCAAGAATGCTGTAAAGCAGGGCAGCTCCTCACGACAGAGAAATATGGTGCCTGAATGTCAATAATGCCAAGGTACAGAGGCCCTGCCCTATGGTAACAGCCAGTTTGTTCCACCCCGAGGCTAAATATGACAGGGAGAGAGAGAGAGAAATTAATAGAATGAAAAAGGGAAGCATTTGGAGAGGGCTGGCCCCAAGTGGCTCTATAAGCTAGGAATCAAGGAATAAATACTCTGACCTTTTCCTTCTTTTCTTTTTAGTTAGGCCAGGAATTCCCATTGGCCAAACTGAGCTGTAAGACAGAGAGAAAGGGATCCACTGAAATGTGATCTATATTGGCTGTCCTCCTGGGTGTAGAATATGATCACAATGGATAAGGATGACAGTGGACAGAATAGAGGTGTGTGTGTTTTGGGGGAGGGGGGTGATGAGAAATAGAAAATATTCTAAGTCAACCATGAATCACTGCTCAAATTATCATTCAGCTCCCTGAGTCCATGAGGAAATGATGTCTGTGGATCTGCTCATTTATATACAGAGGGAAAAGTCAACACTGGGTACAAATTTGAAGAGAGAAAAAGTCAGAACTACATCTGTAAATTCATTTCTCCTCAGAGATATTGTGTGTTTGTTCACCATATTAATATATAGTAAGCACCTGCTCTTGCTGTTTTCTACTATATGCCTTTATCCACTTGTGTTCATTCATTAATTTACCAAGTTATTGAGAGTGTGCTGCATGCCAGGTACTGGTCCAAGCATAGAAAATGCAAAAAAAAAAAAAAAAAAAAAAGATATGAAACGGTTCCCATCCTGGAAGCAGCTTTGGGTGTAGGAGAGATGGCCGTATGAGCAAACCAATGCAACACTTGGAGCATTTATGGGCAAGCTAATATGGGAGGAAAGGGACACACTAATGTGTGAGGGGATGCAGAAAGACCTTGCAAAGCAGGTAACCTTGACAGTCTTCAAGGACAAGCAGGTGCTTTCAGGACAGGAAAACTGGAGGAGTCAGTACAATATTTAGAGATGCCTTTTGTGATTGAATGGAAACCGAATGATCAAATAAAGGTAGGGCTTCCACTTCTAAGGACTATGTGTGTCATGTTAAGATATTAGAACTGTGACTTCGAAGTAGTCGAGAATCATTGGCTGTATGGGTGGTCTGAAGCAAAATGATTTAATTTTTAAAAATTTCCAACTTCCATATCCTTGTGAGGTATGTTCCATTCATAATTTTGTCCTTACATTCAAACATTTTTAAATGATTTCTTAAAATTAATTTTATACAGATCCAATTATTCCTGAGTGAGCATCATTTAGTGAAGATTTTACTGAGGCATTTTGATATTCAAAAGTGATAACATTTAATGAATATCCTTTGATAGACTGTTCTGATTAGAGTGCTAAAGGATTAACAATCTCAGAAATATTTTGAGACTAAGAGTCCCTCTTCCATTTTTGAGCTATAAACATTCCTTAAACACTCACACACATCCTGGGAAATATTTCCTGTATCATTATCTTTTAGAAAGTTGTGAAATAATCATAGTAGGAGGGCAGATTTAAAGAAAGTCCATAAGCTCTATAATTGGGACTCAAGTTTTATATTATGTGGATGCTCCTACATTGGACACTATTTAAATATGAATGCATATACAGTATAGCTTGCTTGGTCCCTATGAAATGTATTAATGAATGTGTCCCCCTCAGAACTAAGCACCATGCTGTGTAGGTGCTTAATAATAATGTTTTTGAATTGGCATAGTAGACTTCACCTAGACAATTTTATTTTTAAAGAGTTTCAATTCAGTAAGTATTTTTATGTCACAACAGTACATTTATTTTCACCAGATATTTCCTTGCATATCTCCCATTTGTCTGAACAAATATTTGGAGAATAAAATGAAGAGAAATAGTTTTGCACCTAATTTCCTTTCTACCCACCACCATTTTTAAAATGTGATTTTCCCTTATTTTCAAATAGTAAACCTGTGGCCATAGGGTTTTTGAGAGTAGAATATGGTTTGTTCTCTAATTCATATTAGAGATGAAATTGAAATAACATGATTGTCTTTGCGGATAAAGTTTGTCTAGGTACTTTATACTCTTTACCAGCTACTTTTTTTTTTATCTTGTGTTTTCGTGTGTGTGTGTGTGTGTGTGTGTGTGTGTGTGTGTGTGTGTGCTGGTTGACTTTCTTAGCCTAATAGAACAGGGCCACCAATTTTTCCAACACCAGCAGATCAAGAGATTGATCAACAGCAACAACTTGCTGTCTCTTTAGTTTTGAACCTGAAACTTAAAGGAAAATTTAATTATAATTGGGTAGTTAGCCTCAATAGTGCCTCTTTTCAAAATAAATGTTCAAAGCTACTTTTTGAGGTGAATGTGAAGAATGTTAAAACACAGGTAAGCATTAGATGTGGACTCTTTTGCTACCGACTCTTCTTGCAAAACTTACCGAGTCATTATCTTCCAGTGAAGGTCAGACTCTGGGTGGACTGGTGGCTACCAAAACTGGTCAACGAACTTTGACCCAGATGTTGACACAACCAGTCTCTTGTCTTCCTCTTAACCTGTTTTGGAGTCAAAAGGTATCTGGAAATAAATGGAACAAATTTTGTGAATCGAAGTCTTTGCCCCACATACACTGTTGATAATTAATTCAGTGGTTCAGTCATTCTTCAAGGGGTAAGGAAATGAGATGTTACTGTAACCCAATGAAAAATATTAGGCTTCCAAATGGGAGCATTTGAACTGGGTGTCATGGATTTTGGGAAGTTGTGAAAGGAGTAAGAAGGATTTGATTCCAGGAACCTTTGACTTATATTAATGGAAGTGGGAGAGTTCTCAGCTGACTGGTATGGAAGATAAAATACCACAAATGTCAGCATCAGGCCTGGGCACCTCTTTAAGTCATTATAAACAATTATGGTCGCTCTAAAAGATAAGGTCAGAGTGTTTCTCTTAACTCTTCCATACAGGGTTTTTTAAAAATTTTATTTCTGGTACATATCTCATTTCCCTTCAACTATCTTGAACTGGAAAGAGAGAGAGATAACCTTTACAACTCTTTCTTATTGATAAGGAAACAAAATGAAAATCTCTCAGTTTATACACAGTTTCTGTACTATGTGAACAGCCTGTTTTTCTGAGTGGTAATGTGGTGAAATTGGCAAGAATAAGAAATCTACTTCACATGAACTCTAAGTTTTGCTAAGTTGATGTATGAGGGTGCGTTGTAGGTGACTTCGAGGCATTTGTTCAGGCAGGCCCCTAGGCCGGGCGAGAGGAGCCGCAGGAGAACATGCAGTGGTTCGTGTGCCACTGACCCACAGATGTGGGGCACAAGGCTCTAAATTTGAGCTGGGCTTCCACAGAAATCATCTTTTTTAGGCTCTGTGGAGAACAAATTGATGCTTTTATCATTCAACAAATTAAACACCTATGCTCTTGGGAGTTCCCATGTTGCTTACATTCTAATTTAGAATGAAGGCATAAAATTTATTACTTATGTAACAAATTTTAAAAAATTGTGATGGAGCCTCTTCCAAGTAATCCTCCCAAAGAAGTCGCACTTTCAGATTTCATTGCACATGTACATAAGGACGTGCATTGGAAAAGATACGTCACCATATCTGTAATTTGAAATAAGGTCTGAATTATATTTGACTACTATGAAATGTACTGGTAAAACCTTGATTTTTTATCCAACAGTGTTACTGATAATAGAAACTACCAAAAATAACAGCACTGCATGCTTCTGAAATACTTTTTCGTAAGAGACATTGAATCTCTGTACACAGGCTTGTCACATCGGAGTCCATGTTCACTTAAATTTAAATCACCTCAAAGCAGTTAGCCCCTCTTCCGTACTCAGAGCCATCAAGATTAGCTACAAACACTGGGTTGTTTTCCTGTGGAGGGCGGAGGAAGTAGTAGAAGGGATTACTATTAGCCTCTACCATGCATGACTCATTAGAACATGTCCTGAAATATGTTTAGCTCCCTATCAGGCAACCAGCAGACCATTCCCAAGTCATTTATCAAGCTAAAAGGAAGGAGGTTGTCATATTCAAGCAGCCCCAGTGATGTGAGCAGAAATGTATCACTTTATTATTTTCCCTTCCTTCTGTAGGAAACATGATATATTGATTTATGTTGGATTGTTTAGGGTCTAAGGTTCATGCTTACAAAAGTTATGAATTAAAGATGCTAAATTCTATGGTGTTAATGACAATGAAATTCACACCAATGCAGGAGATATAGTTGGAAACAATAAATCTTGTCAGGCTCAAGGTACTTTTATTGCTGTAAAAAATATGAAGGTCACAAGATAATACTATTCAGGGAAGTATGTAAGACATTTAAGGAGATCCATCATTTTTCATAGGACACACACATACCCTTTTGAAAGATTTCAGTGTTTTATCTCTGATTTGGTATTTAAATATTTTAAGTCCACCCGTTAGAAACCCCTGTGTATTTTTTGTACATGATCTAATTGCATGTTTAATGAGTAGATGGGTGATCAAGATCTCGGATGAGTGGTAATTGCTTGGTGGTGTTCCATTGGCTGCAACAATTTTATTGAGAAGGGGGCTTAAGGAAATCCCCATTGACAGAGAATCTTACAGATCAGACTGTGCCAGCTGCGTGTTGGCTGAGCAGGTCGTTTCATTCGGTGGCGCTGATGGATGTGATTTCTGTGCCGATTTTCTCAGGTGAAACACTGAGGCTCACGGCTTAATCACTTGCTCAAGATGGTACCATTAATAAGGAGTAGAACTGGCCGCAATCCGGGAGCTCTGTGACTTCACAGTGTCTTCTCTCTGTGTTAAAGACTGGTCACTGGCCTCACCTAGTATTTCATAGTATTTGTGCTCTTTTATAATAGAATTGGGAGAATAAGGTTCCCAAGTGCTTGACCTTAGAAAATGAAACCACCAAGTGTTTAAAATTGCAGATGCATCCAAATTTTATAATAAGTAAGGTTCTGAAAAGTATATACATATAAATGTACTTATATACATAGAAACATTTATATATAAAGTAATATTTATTTAAAAAATTTTTGTAACTGCTCTTCCCATCTGTTGGTGGTGGCCAGTGTGAGGGCACCATTTTGGTTGTCTGTGTAATTTTTTTTTATCTAGAGAAGTTTGCATGTGAAAACTTGTTGTTAAGTCCCCAAAGGTATCTCACCTCCCTGCACGCCTTCCTCACTGCTTCTCAGGGAAAAGAGAGGCCTCAAGGCCTGAACCCTCCAAACACCTTTGCCTTCCTAAGGTAATTTCCCCACTAACACTAATATAGTGGTTACGTAGTGCCAGACACTGTCCTGAGAGCTCTATCAGGAAGGGATTGACTCATGGATCCTCTTAGCAACCTGAGAAGTGAGGAATTGTCGCCACCCCCCCCCCCCCACTTGAGCAGACGAGGAAACTGAGGCACATAGAGTTGGCGTAACTTGCTTAATGAATCACAGCTACTAAGTGAACCCAGAGCATCTGATACTAGACACCTTGACCTTAATCCCGACTTTATGCAGACACCCCAAATCATATATCACAATGTGTTCTTACCTTTTATGTTCTGTATCAGGTTATAAAAAATTGCGAAGGCTAACATCTTTTTTTTTTCTTCATATACGTATGCCACCCTCTATATTTCTCCTAAAATATTGAATCATTAATCATCCTCTACCTGTCTTATATTCAATCTGTCTCTCCCCTTTATTCTTTTTCCTCTACTTATAAATATAACCAGATCTTTAACATCTTACAAGGCACCAACTTTTGCCTTGCCCTTCATTCTTAGGGAGAGTCTTTAACTTACTATATTCCTTTCTTCATATTTTTTTTTTTCAGCTGTCAGCTCACTGCTCTCTGGTTCATGCCCTCACTGCCTTCTACAACTGTTCTTGCTGTCACTTCTGACTGAGAGGTTTTGGACCTTTCAGCTCGGCTGGATCTGACGTTTATAGAGCTCTACCTCGAGAGCTTACAGTGACAGCTGTCACTATATACTAGGTGTACCCCTACATCTCTAAACATGTCCCCATCTGTTTCACACTTTTGGTGTTATAGCCCCAAAGCTTCTATGGAGCATTTCATCCATTATTTTATTTATTTTTGGTTTATTTTTAAGTATATTTTTATTAATTTCACAGAGGAAATGAGAGGGGGAGAGAGATAGAAACATCAGTGATGAGAGAGAATCATTGATTGGCTGCCCCTGCACGCCCCCTATTGGGGATCGAGCCCACAACCCTGGCATGTGCCCTGACCAGAACCCAACGGTGACCTCCTAGGTCAATGCTCATCCACTGAGCCACCCCAGCCGGGCTTATCCTTTATTTTAGTAGTCACCACCTACCAAAACAGCTGTTTCAAATGCCAATTGGTTCCTATACTCCTCTGTGTCTTAAGTCTTAGTGTGAGACAGTGAGGGACAAAAGTAGGTTTATAGTAGTGAGTACAGGAAACACAGAGTTTATTTTTGTATTCTTTTATTGTATTATTTTCCATATGAACAACTGTGAACCTACTTTTGCCCACACCTGTATGTGCAAAACTGAGCTGATTATCTCTCCTTTGCCTGAGCATCACCTCTGCTGCTTTCCCTGACTCCATCCCAGACACCCACCTTGCACGCTGCCTTCAGAGTTATTACAGAAAAGCAGATCTTGCCTTCTAGATCACCTGCATCACTCCTGTGGGTAAAAACCTTGTGTAGCATCCCATAGGATAAAGTGAAGGCTGATGAGCACAGCAAAAAGATTCGTAGCAAATGAATTCATCCATCTTTGTTTCTTGATTTATTTCCCGAGTACTCTCTGTTCCAGCCGCACTAAACTGTTTGCTGTTTGCCCAGTGGAACTTTCCTTTAATCAGCTTCATGCCTTTGTACATTCCTTTCCTCTGTCTGATTTGCCCTTGGATTTTTCTCAGTTCCTCAGGAATACACTTATATTTCATGACTCAGTGACTCAGTTCCCATGTCACTTCCTATGCAGTGTTTTCCCTTTCTCCCACGCTAAATGAGTTATTCTCCTTCCTTTGGTCTTATATGTTGAATCATCACCTTGCATCACAATTAATGTTTTATATGCCTAGTCTTGCAATAATGTGACCTCAGAGAAAAGGATTACATCATTGAATACCCAAAGTCCTGAACATAGTAGGTCATCAGTTAAAGCTTGTAGAATGGTTTCAGTGATCAAATGAATGAGTGCAAACAACAAACTTTCATAGAACATATATGTAACATGTTCTCTGCTAGGCAGTGCCTCAGAGACCGGGATATGGCAAAGAACAGCATTGATGAAAGTCACTGCTAGCACATGGAACTTACATTCTGCTGGAGGAATACAGGCAATTCATATGATACAAATGAGCAAAGCATAAGATTAGATAGTGGCAAGTGTCATGAAAAACATTCAGGGTGGAAAAGAAAACAACGCAGAGAAAATGGATGAGAAAAGCCCAGTGAGGTCTACAACTTTAAATATGGCTGTCAATGAAGACCTTAAAAATGAGGTGATACTTGGAGAAAGACCTAAAATAGAGAAGGGAAGAAACCAGTTGGGAAGTGAGGATCTCTCCGGGCAGAGAGAAGATCAAGAGTAAGGGTAGAAACATGCATAGGATACTTGAAGCTGAAATGTTAGATAACTTCAGAGAGGACCAGAGGTTAGATTGTGAGATCAGATTGTTGAAGGGTTTTACTCTTCCTGATATAGGAAGCCATTGTAAGACCAACAGACAAGTGGATAAGTGTAATACTTTACAAAATTTAAAACATTTATCTTACAGTGCTGTTATGAGTAGTTGCCTCTGGTAAATTTGTGACATTGGCTTTGGAAATTGCATGGAGGGGTCTTGATACTGCAGTTCATTTTCCCACACATGTATGTTTGAGGACAACCAATATTCACAAAAATCAAAAGCGCACCTTTGTCTGCAATAATATGACAGTTGTGTGAACACTGAAGGGCAGGTAGGAAAAATGCACCTGTGCATCCATGGACAGGAAGATAGAAAAGCATGGCTGGGGCATATGGTATTGCACTGAGTGACTCAGCAACTGTGGATTGGTTACTGTTCTTTTCTATGCTGTTTAACTGGCAAAGAGAGTATGCTATAGGAGAAGTTACGGATAGGGTTATTCTAATTAAATAGGCCCATTTCTTAGAAACTCGAGCACACTCAGATGGATAATTTCTTTTCTATCGGTGTTGCTTTCCTTTTGTTTTATTTCTCAGAAGCTTTTGAGTTGATCATATCAAGGATGTCAGCACTCTTGTTGAGATGGATAGGTACAGAAATCTTTCTGTTTATCCTCTAGACCGATTCATTGCTGCAATTGTGTGGTTACTTTAAGGTCATACACTTTTCTGGTAAAACAGAGAATATTGAGTTTCCTAGAATTGGGTGGATCAGCCTTTAGGAAATTCTGAAAGTCCAGGTTCTTTGAAAGACAAAATAAATCCAATTAAACAGCCAAGTTTAGCTAATCTGTGTTCCATAAAAATAAAGCTCCTATTTTCTAGGAAGAGTAAAACATGGAGCCTGAACATTAAATTGTTAGATACCAGAGGTTTATCTTCATGTGAAGAGAAAAAAAAATTAAATTGTAAACATTTTTATTTATCTTCACTACAATGTAATTGAAATACAAATAAACAAATTACATTCAATCACATATATAAAATAAACACATTAAATTATAAAAATACACAGTGTATGTATTTATATGTGTACACATATATAATCATTTGAATGGGTTTTCTGCAATGACATGATCTATTTTAAAAAAGAAATGTTTTAAATTAATGAGTAAATACTAAAGTATTTCAGAAAGTACCATCATTGTATTTGTCATACACAAATCTGCATTCTAAGAACAGATCAATCCTGACCTTGTAGATGCAGGTGCTATATCACGATTGATCTGATATTATTTTTTGGTCATAAACTATGTGACTCAAAAGAACATGGTTATATTTCTCTTGGTTTGATCCCCACTCACCAATTTCCTCATAATGATATGAAACCAAGCCTCTCTCTTCATTAAATTCGTCCTTTAAAACATTGGTATTACCCTCTACATTGGAAACACATGAACCCTGTGTGTGTATATACATACACATACATACATACGAAAAGGAAACGGAAACTCAAGAACTATGACAGTCGAACGTCAAGTTCCATTGTTCCTTCTCGAGGTCAGTACTCCCCAGCTTTTCTACTATCTGTGCGTCTTTCCTTGCCAGTGTGCCTCACCCGAGGCCTGTTCCACCGTTCTTACTGAAGGGATGAGGCATTGAAGAGGAAGAAGAGAGAAAAAGGGGGTCGGGGTGCCTGCTTTTGCTAAAAACACTTATTAATGTTAGTTTCCCATGGGCTCTATCCTCCCTCCTTCCTTTGGCACAGCCTCCTAGGACGTGTGACTTTCTGTTCTCGGATTCTTGTTTCGTTGTCTTCGGTCTTCTCTCCACTTTTCAGGGCTCTGAGAAGTTGTCGGACACTCTTAAACTCCATCAGAGAGAAATCAGCTGGTTACTCCTCATCAGTGATCATGTCTCTTCCTGCTGATGGCTGGCTGGTAGTATTTGGAAATTAGAATGAGCGATTCTCTTTCTAAGTTAAAATATTACTGGTATTTTTAGTATCAATTTATAGGGAAAACAATTAATGCATGCATGTTTTTCTGAACTTTATGTTTTTCTTCTATATACTTTGCTTCTATTTTTTTTTGCTGCCTATTACTTCTTTTCTTAATGGAAAAATCAAGTCTTTTTTCCCCCAATAGGCAAATATGCCTATTACATATATGCTTTTATATTGAATAAGTTTAATAGGTCAATTTTTCTAAATGTAAAGGTTCTTTATTCTTAATTGGATTAAATTAATTAAATACTTCACTATACCATGATATTCCCCAAGGGGCTATGACACTGATGAGCCCTCCACCAGGCACATGTGAAAACCACAATTCTTTAAGCCATCCTTTCATTTTGAATCACCTCTCCTCCTTTTATAGCTCAACCATGTGTCTTACAAAGACACATCCAGGAATGAATGATAAGGGGTCTTCCATAGTGCGTTCTTCCCAGTCATCCTCTTGCTAGTTCTGTTTGCGCCATACATTAAGAAGACTCACACATTTCAACTCTACTTGTAACACGAGGGTCTGCCAATAACCCTGAGGTTGATCTTTAGTTGGGTGCTTACCTACAGGAACTGCTGTCTGTTTAATAGGCCCCTCTTACTTCTGGCATACTATATTACTGTGCATGAAGTAGAACTCGTCAAATCTTTCAGGACTTTTAGGTGGGAGGTCCAGAAGAGACTGGATTCTTGGCCATGTCTAATGTATGAAGATCTAGGGAAACAGTTTTCAAATGTTTGCCTGCGAAAGATTTACTAGATTAGCTTTTGGGAAGTTCAGTTCTGCTTCTGTGCACCTGAGGCACAGTGCCACATTTTAAAAGCACCTTGGGCCATTCTTAGGGAAATTTTTTAGAGTTGCACTACCCAATATACCGTAAGTGTAATGCAGACCACATATGTGATTTTACATTTTCTTGTAACCACATTAATACAGTAAAAAAGCAGATGAAATTAATTTTAATTGTATGTTTTATTGAACTCCATATATCCAAAATACTATCATTCAATATTTTGATCAATATAAAATTACTAATGAGTTATTTCTCCATTCCCTTTGTAAAAAATTAAGTCTTCAGAATCTGCAGTGTGTTTTGTAACGACAGCACATCATCTCAATGTGGACTAGCTTCATTGCAGGCACTCAGTAACCACAGGGAGCTGGCGACTATCGTGTCGGACAACACAGCTTTAGAGAATTGCTTTCAAATCTAGTAAATGTGCTTGTGATGCTGAGAATATAATTTGTTTTGTGTTTATCGTGTGCTTGGCACTAAGCTAAGTTCTTAAAATGCATCATATTATAAAATTCCTGTCACAGGAATAGGAAGTGGATATGCTATTTTAACTACTTGGTAGGAAGAAACACTCAGGCTTTAGAGGTTGCTATGTCCAGGATCCTCAAGCAGGTGAAAGACGGAGCCAGCTTGATATGATCTCAGAGCACACCTGAGAACTACCCTTGACTAACCTCTTCTACACTATGTTCATTTCTGAGTGGCCGGATTATTATGATCTCTGAATGCATAATAATCTGGCCACTCAGTGTATATCCTATATAATAAAAGGCTAATATGCAAATTGTCCCCTTGACCAGGAGTTCGACCAGTAGGCAGGCTGGCCAATGCTCATGTCCCCTCCCCCTGGCCAGGCTGGCCAGACCCCACCCATGCACGAATTCATGCAGCGGGCCTCTAAAATACACACACACACACACACACACACACACACACACACACACACACACTGAGTGGCCAGATTATTATGCATTCAGAGATCATAATAATCTGGCCACTCAGTGTATATTGCGCAATGCATTTAACTAATGATAGAGATAAACATTTCATTCCTTTTTTTTTACACCATGCTTATTTATTGCACAGTTAAATAAAATACAGTCTTTCTTATGTTGTCTTAGACGTACATGTTCAAGGGATTGTGTGGCATAAATATGTCAACATAAAAATCAGAGGTAACTGTATCATATTTATTTATTAATTCTTCATTCCGCTTAACCTCCCAGAATTGGAATAAGCATCCTTGGCATGGGATGCTTGGGAGAACTGGACATAAAAATCTTGTATTATGAAAATATCAAAACTTTACAAGAGTGGTTTTTTAAAAACAGTTATATATTTCATAAAATTAGTGTGCATGTATTTCCTCTGAGAAAATAGGAAACATTATAACTAATAATATATAAAGGCCATTTACTCATACTCATTATTATGAGTATGAGTAAAATATATTAATGAAGGGATGAATGAATGAATGAACTGGGCCAATGTGTCATAAAACTATAAGAGCTCAGCTTTTCAAGGGCAAGACATACCATATTATCACTTATTCAAAGAAGAATATTTTTCAAAAGTTATTTACTTTTCTTTCCCCTTGCTTCTGGAACTCATGATATGAACATCTTCATTTATTTTAGTTCTAACTTGGTGATTAAAGAAAAAGAACTCCGTTTGCTTTTAATATTGCCTAAATTTGAAGATCAATTGCAGCTATTAAATTAAAATAGTTTACCCCTGGAGGAGTTTCAAAGACCAAAGAAAATATTCTTTTAAATGGAAAACATTTGTCTTCTATTATTACTGTGTTGGGCTAAATTGCATTAGATTTTCAGATTAAGGCAGCAAGTGCTTTGAAAATGTAAAGCCAGTTGTAAAATGTGAAATTAAAGTAAACACAAAATCAAACAAACACATTATTTCTCTTAGTCATTATAATCGGAATCAATTTACTGGATCCGTATTTATCTATCATTAGAATGAATCTACTTACAATCATGCTTCAAACTTGATTACTTACCCTAATGAGAAGGGCATAGATAAATGGCAAACAGCAATTTAAATATATTATATTTGGCCTGAAATGGGTATACAGTATTATTGTTAAATCTTTATTTTCTATTCTTGAGTGATTTGTCAATGAGTAAGGTTTCTTAGAAATATACTTTTTAGAGAAAGTCAAATTAAAGTTAAATTTTTTTTTCTGCATAATTCACCCTGGAGATCTCTCATATATAGACAATTCAGTGTAAATTATTTTGCATATCAAGGGCTCTCTTTAAATTGTTCATATAAAATCATCTACCCATATATAAAATAAACATGGAGGCTTCGAAACTTCTCTTAATGGGAGGCTACATTCATTACCAAGTCAGTAGATCTCTGTTACATCAAGTACAGCTGTTACCTCATGGGTATAGCTGTCTAGTCAGAAGCAGGAAATATAATCCCAGAGTGCTCTGTTCTCCTGGGATTTCAGGATCAGTTTTGTTTTTTTGATCCCAGTATTGCTCAAATCCCATTTCATTAATGATGAAATATTGTCTCAATATCATAAGGTGCGATTTGGAAAGAGGGAAAGGGAGATTATGCTGCTCACATCCTAGTCATTTGGTAGCTCAGTTTCTTCTTGCTTTATTGTACAGACTTACTTGTGTTTTGAGAAGTTGACATGTTTTAAACATTAATTCACTGTACAACCTTTACTATTTGGAATGAAAATGAAACTTAGAAACAAGCAGAAAGAACACCCGAGTAACTACAAAAAGGTGCTACCAGATGTATTTGGGAAACCTCACGTAATTCACTTCTTTCCAAGTCCTCACTCAGAGTCAACTTTTTCTTATTTAATCCATAATTGTACCGAAGATGCTTATTTATTCTCCACTCCTAACTTGGTCAAAGCAGCCAATAAGAATCCAAATAAATAGGTGTTAGTAATACATATGTATTCTGATATCAGTAGTAAATCATACTCAAGTCTAAGGAAAATACATGTCTCTAAGAGACAATCTTTATCTGGGTCCGTAAAGTTACACATCCCTCATTGGTGTTAGATAGCACCCATTTAGGTAGCATAGTTACTATTTATAATGGCCATGGAGTCTTCATGAATCCTATGTTTAAGAATTCAGGTCAGGGGAGTGGATGGGTGGGTGGGTGGGAAGAAATCAACCAAAGAACTTGTATGCATATATGCATAACTTATGGACACAGACTATACGGTGGTGAAGACGGAGAAGGGGGTGCTAGAAGGGGTCAATGGGGGGAAAAGGGGGACATATATAATACTTTCAACAATAAAGATTAAAAAATATATAATTCAGGTAAGTATGGAATACATTTTAGAAAATGTCTACCAAATGGTTCAATTTGTGTGTAATAGTTGTTCACCTTTTGGATTTAATTATCATGAGCATCAGTGAGCCATCCTTGCATCCAATGTTAAATGATGATTCAATAATTTAGTAACAGAAAGTATTTACAGTTTATAATTAACCCTAACTTGTTTATCTCTGCAACAATGTGCAGTCAATTCATGACTACAGCGTTTTCAAAGACCTAAAAGTACATGTTACTACTAAATCTTTATATAACGTTGAAGGAAATGAAGTGTGAGAATGAAATGTGTTAAGCTCACTAGTCCTAGTCTAACATTGGCTTTAGGCTTCACCAATCTTTATCATTACTAAGGTGAAGGCTACATTCCTAATTCTGTTGAACTGCACACAATTGACCTGCTTGAATGTGTGGTCTTTTATCTCATCTGCATTCCTCCATAGGTGGTCTGCTTGGAGAATGTCTTTTGTAATTAAAAATAGGTCACTTAAGGGAAAGGGGAGCAGGTCTGCAGGCAGTTAGAATGGATGCAGGTACCTGAGTCCATGTAAGGAAAGGAAAATGGATCTGTATTACGGTGTCTATTTCCCACACATTGTTCCTGAAAACTACCCGGAATGATAAAGTCCCGGGATTGCATAACCAACTTGAAAAATCCTCCTACGTTGATATAAAAATCCCATTTTGCCCCCTCAAATCTAAGAGCAAAAAGCCTCTTATCAATGGCTTCTCGTGGCTTTCAGTATACAATGAACTATACACACCCTTCTGACCCAGAATAGAGGCTGTAAGTTCTTCTCACTGAGATTTCTCTTTATCTTTTGTAACATTCTAGATTTTGTTTCTTTTTTGTTTGTTTTGTTTTGTTTATATTCTGGAACACATCTCTAGTCCCTGATAAATTCTGGCAACTTCAAGTAATTTGAGACCTTCCCATCCAAGGTTCTGCTCCTTCTGATTTTGCACGTTCACGGGCTTCTATTGTACTTCCAATTGAGATATTGGGGTGTGGACCAAGAGAATCCGTTTTCTTTATTTTCACAATCGTATTTTCTAGATTTTACAGTCGTTTAAATCTGAAGACCTAATTAAAAGGTCCAGGATGCCAAGGGGAAAAATGAACTTTAGATATGCATGTGTGCACATGTGTTTTATTTGTGAGGTGTACAGGTGAGCAGGAGGTGGGGTGTTTTTTAATAGTTGAGAGACTTGAAGAAGGTATCAAAGGACTTGAGTCAATAATGACTTCAGATATTCAGGCTGATTAATTAGCACTGTCTCTCCCACCGGCTGTTAATGGTTTACTAGAAGGTAGTCCATTCCATTTAGACAATGTGTCAGTCAAAAGGGTGTGTCAATTATGGGACCTGCATATTTATAATTGGGAGGGAGTGGGGAGGAACCAAACTCCCTTGAGAGAGAGAGGGGAACGAGATGACGCCAGTTCGGAGACACTAGCCGGCTTGGGGAAGACGTCACAGGAAAGAGTGGCTGGGGACTTCGTACCAAGGGGATCTTCCCATTTACAGGTAGAAAAAGGAGAACCTGATTCTCATGAAAAGGTCCCTTAATTGTAAAATGTTACTGTGTTGTTGTCAGTTAGATCTAATATTACAACTCTCAGAAATTGGAGAGACTGTTTATATACAGTTTTAAAAGAGGCAACTAAAATTCAAGTTTTGGTTACGAAGGTTTTTCTTCACTTACATAGTGGTTTGCTTTAATAAGACGGTGATGTGTTAAATGACAACAATACATAATTTGGAATTTTAATTTTTATGATAACTGCATTAGTATATAGAGACAAAGTACGTTTCCCATTTAACTGAGATACTGTTATACTTATAAATATTATATAATAATGTATTTATAGAAGTGCTGTATTATATAAAATCTCAGAGGCTAAGTTAATACATATGTAAAGTGCAAAACAATGGCCCATTTATATAAGAAAAAGCAAGAAGAAACTCTCTTCTGTATTGGTAATATTTTTAATTAAAAATTACTGCCCTAGATGGTTTGGCTCAGTGGATAGAGCATCAACCTGCGGACTGAAGGGTCCCAGGTTCAGTTCTGGTCAAAGGCACATACATGCCTGGGTTGCAGGCTTGATCCCCAGTAGGGGGTGTGCAGAAGGCAGCCAATCAATGATTCTCTCTCATTATTGATATTTCTATCTCTCTCTCCCTCTCCCTTCCTCTCTGAAATCAATAAAAATATATTTTAAAAAATTACCAAAAAATGATTTTCTGGAATATTATGTCACATTTATTTGTATTATACTTATTACCATTTTATCATATTCTCTTCTAATTGCAATAGTTTAGAATTAATGAAACTTTATTTCAATTATAAACATGCATAAAATGTACTACCAAAAGGATCTTAAAAGATGAATTTACAAGTGGGAAAGAAATATGTATGAAAATGTTTAATAATCTCAAACATTCAGTTAAATTATTTTTCAGTGTTTGTTGGGTGGGTTTGACCCATAACCCATTGTTATTGGCATAAACCTGCATTTGGTGCATTTTTGTACTGCCACATCACATTTAAAATTAGTCGTGGGCTGTAAATAACTTAGCCAGTCTGAATTCCTATAGTGATAACATGTGGCCGCTGAAATCTTATCCGAATCTTTTCCCTGAACAGCTGAGCTCAACACGGCTTTCCATTTAATGATACACTAGCAAGGTATGGGTTTGTTTAAAGGAAAGATAAAATACATTTCCTGAATATGTAGTGTTTCTTCACTATGTTGTCAGGTAAGAAATCGCCATCTGCAGCCATCCACTTTAAACCACCATCTAATGGGAACTCAAGAGCTAACTCAGAACAGGGTGATTAGCTCTTAGTTAGTAGGCACCCCTAGGGAAAATGTCAGTGCGAGGGGAAGTGGTGCTAATGATTGATCAAGTAGTAAACTTGCCTCTGAGAAAATACTGGAAGGGCGACTTCACAGCCCAGGGAAATGTCTGTTAGCTCTTCCAGCCAGTCTGAGACCCTGTGCTCGCAGAAGTCCAAGTACATTTTTTTAAAGGGAGAGAGATAGCAACAAGAACTGTGCAGGCTTGTTCATAAAAACTCGGACTCTGATGAAAATCTTCCTTTCGCTGGGGCTACGAATCTATAGTAGCTCTGCCAACAATCAGGAAACACTTAGTCTCCCACGGCTCCTGCGTGAAAAGGGGCTTTAGAATTTAAATAAAACAGCAAAATCAGATCTTACTAGTAAGGCCAGGTTCGGCATTTATTTTGCAACTTAGATCACGGAACTGGAAACTTGAGATCATTAAACTTCTCAGAAAAATCTTCTCATTGCCCATCGACTGAAATAAACATCAACAAACAGAAAAAATTGCACCAAAACCATTGAAGGAGCTGGCAAAATTCCAGTTTGGGTAACTTACTTTCTACTCTCCATTGTTAGAGTTTTATCAGCGGAAAATGATATCCACTTCTGCTTGGAGAAGTTCTTTAATAATCTTTTAATCGTCATTGTACCTTAACAATATGATACTCAGAATCAAAAAAAACCAGACAAGAATAATAAAAAATAGCCTTTACTCTATTTCCAGGTAAAATATTCTTAGTGCATATAAATGAGTGGCTATCATTACAGTAAACCTAATACCATGCATCCATTAATTGATGAGCTTTTAAAGTTCTAGCCATTGTTTCATATTCAATCACTGAAGTTGTTATTTAATTCCACAATTGAATGTACATTTACTAAGTTTACTGGCTACTCCAAGTACTGTGTTTACATCATTAACTTTTATTTGCTTAATACTGGAAATGTTGGAACTTTTAAAGATGGATACGATTCTGTCACCAAAAGAAGGCCAGGTGAACAGCCTCAGCTGTGAAACTTTTGGTGACTTTTCAAGTTTCCCCAGGAAGCTGTATTTGCGAAGGAGGTAGGAACAGGAAGACCTGAGTCATCCTGAATGAGAAGGGGACTCTGCCGTTCTGCCATACTGAAGCAGGAAATCAGGTTCTGTGTATATTGTAACTGCGTGAAGGTTTCAAGGAAAAGTTCTTTACAACCACTGTTTTGCTGTTTATGATATCAATGGATTGATTTAACCAGATGCAAATACACACACACACACACACACACACACACACACACACACACACACACACACAAATACATTTTCCATCTTCCCCATGACTTGATATTCAATTTCTTTTATTTTCCTGTGTCTCTTTAAGACCAACTAGAAACCTACCTTAGAGGGACTTGTGTTTATTAACACAAAAAATACGGACAAACAGATGCTGATATTTGGGATATAAAGCATCATTTTAAACTGAATTTCTTCAATCAAGTTGGGGGGCACAAATCAGGTTTAGGAGATGAAGATAACTTCAGGTAGCTTTTTAAAAATTGTAGATTTTTGCCCAGTTGGGGTGTGGCTCAGTGGCTCAGTGGTTGAGCATTGACCTATGAACCTGGAGGTCACTGTTCAATTCCTGGTCAGGGCAGATGCCTGGGTTGTGGGCTCAATCCCCAGTGGGATCATGCAGGAGGCAGCCAATCAATGAGTCCCTTTCATCATTGATGTTTCCATCGCTCTCCCTCTCCCTCTCTGAAATCAATATATATACTGAGTGGCCAGATTATTATGATCTCTGAACGCATAATAATCTGGCCACTCAGTGTATATCCTATATAATAAAAGGCTAATATGCAAATTGTCCACTCGACCAGGAGTTTGACCAGCAGGCAGGCCGGCCAACCGCCCATGTCCCCTCCACCTGGCCAGGCTGGCCAGACCCCACCCATGCACGAATTCATGCACCAGGCCTCTAACATATATATATATATCTGAATGGCCAGATTATTATGCATTCAGAGATCATAATAATCTGGCCACTCAATGTGTGTGTATATATATGTAAATGTGTGTGTATATATATATAAATGTGTGTATATATATATATATATTTAAAAATCAATCAATAAAAGTTGCAGATTTTTTCAACAAAATCAATTTAATATTAATTAGCAATGATTTTGTTTCCACTCCCATGCATTATTTAAAAGAATTGAATCTGGTGAGCAACATAGATCAGAAGCAAATAAATGTTTTCATAGCAACGATTGGCACACATTTCTTTTCTGTTAAGTTTGCCCTAAATAGAAGTATCATTTGCATCTAGCTGAGCTTCAATGAGTCCAGTGGTGCGTTTCGATGGTGGTGTGTTTTCTGAGCTGCCCCTTGCAGAGTGGCAGGCTTGCAGGCACCAGGACTTCCTGCCACAGCTTCTGGTGCTGAGCCACATCTGCCTCCCACCCTGCTGACTTGGCTGCAGCACGGCTCGCATGCTCTGATGCCAGATCAGGTGTGGAGATACTGCTGAGCTGTCACTCCGCATGGTTTCCTGCAAGTCAGCGAGCTCCTTCCCATCTGTGCGGATATTCTTCCATGGCTTTTTGCACGGCTCGCCTGACATGCGTATAGCTGTCTGAGAAGCTTCCAGATTCCTCTCCCAGGTCCGGACTCCATGTAAAATTCTTCATGGGCATGTTTTCCCTTTAGTTGCATTTGTTACCATGACTTGATTCTTAACTTTCTGATGTTCTCTTTTAAGACACACTCTATCATGTTTTCTAGGGTTCTTTATTTATTTATTTTTTTATCAGTGAAGGAACCCTAATGCTAACCCTAACATGACAGAGTGTACCTTTACCCATGTTGAGGATCTTAATTCATTAAGATCTACCGTATTAGAAGTTTTGTTTGCTTTACAGTTTAAATAACAACACAATGAGATTGCTTAAATATATAACGGCCCATTCCCTACTCCCCCCCCCCCCCTTCACTTTTATCTTACACTAGGGGCCCGATGCACGAAAATTTGTGCAAGAGTAGGCCTTCCTTCCCTGGGCTGCCGGCACCGGCTCCCCTCGGGCCATCCGCAGGCACCCGGGACCTGGGCTGGCTTCCCTCCGGCCTGGGCTTCATCAGGAAAGATGTCATCAGGAAGGGTAATTAGCATATTACCCTTTTATTATGATATAGATAAATCTCTTTAGCCATGAGGTGGCTTTTTATTCAGCTTTTACTTTTCAGCAGGAATTCACGTGGATGGCCTTGTTAGTATTCTGGTGAGCCATCCTGCGAAGTCAGGGATAGATTACATGGGTGATGTTTTTAGTCCATAAAGGGCTTTGCTCTAGCTGAAGTTTGATTATTTGGGCTTTGTACCATTAATTAGCATTTTCAGCTCCAATGTTGATTATGCAGCTAAAATTTAGTCTGAAGTGTCTGATCCTGCTGCCTTTGTACTTGCAAAACACCCACTGAATTTATTCAGAGCGGTGTGCTCCTACTGGCCGCTGCAACAGGTTGGGTGGGTTTTTTGAGTTGAAAAATGAAAGGGCAGATCATTCAAGTACACCATGCTCTGATGAGAGGGCCATGAACTGCTTCCCCCACTTACAGATGAACATCATTTCATGCTCTGTTTTCAAACAAGGAATGTCTGTTCTAAAAGTAGATCCCGCAGATACTGCTAATGCACCAAGTTCCAGTTGGCCTTGCTTGACATAGTCCATCAGGTTTTCTTTCCTTTCAATAAATGAATCTTTATTGCTTTCATGTATTTTGGCAGATTTCCTTCGTTTATGGGCTTGTGGTTTGAAATTTGTTTAAGACTCCCTGCTTCTTAATAAGAAATAGAATTGAATGTCATAGCCGCATTACCCATTATGTTTGTTATAGAAACTGTTCAGGTGAAGTAAATGGAAAGAGAAATGTGAAACTCAGGTGGGAATAGAGCGCTTGGTGATAGCGTATACTTTTCCTTCTCTGTGGATTCATTCACCCTGTGAAAACAGTCTACATTATGCTACTCCACTTTCAGAATAGAAGTAAAATTAAAATCATAATTTGTGCTTCAGATGATTATAAACTACAAGCCTGTCAAAGTTCCTATTAAATACATAGGAATCAAATGCACTTCCTCACTGAAAAAAGTGGAAAATTGAACAAAAGGTTTATTGAATAATTATCACAAGATTTAATTGGTTACGGCTAAACTTATACAATGAATCACATTTTGAGAGAGAGAAAAAAGATCATTTGTCTTAAAAACAAATAAACAGTATGTACTTCAAGATTTATTATTAAAGATACTAAGCAAGATACAAGCTTACAGGCCTCCTTACAGCACTGTTTTTCTCCCACTGAATCCCACAAGTGAGCAGGTGGCTTAGATCTGAGCTGGGACCATTTCAAGTGTAAACACATTAAATATGGGCCTTCTCTTTTCTGAGAAGGTCATGTCATAAAACTTTTTCCGTCAGAGGAAGCTAGCATTTCATTGACAGAATAAGTTAATGGATTGTCTTAAACAGGACACATGTGTTACTTGATCTATTTCTTGTCACCAGATGGAAATACTCCTCTCCATTTCTTACACTTAATCTATCCTTCTTATTTTGAACAAACTCATAATTTTGTCCGAACTGCATAAAATTGACCATATTTGGACAGTCCTATATCTGAAAAATGATAACTGTTAAACTATGATTATAGTGAAACCCAGGAGTTTTTCTTACAAAACAAAACAAGGCCATACACATAAGCCTTTGCTTTCTGAGACTCCATCCAAAAGCATGTAGCAATTTGGCTGTACCCACCTTTTGAACACCCATACTCAGCTTCTAGGATCTGGGTACCACGATGTACTCAGAGCATCCTAGAATTCATTAAGCAGTTTAGAATTTGGTCCATTCTCTTTTCCTTGCACCTAAAATCCGCATTTCCTTAGTCAGGCTGTTTGATGCTCACAGAAGAGAAAAGGGGAAAATTGTATACATGAATATGATTTTATTTTGCAAAAAGACAGATTATAATTTCCAATAAAATATTTTATAGTTTTGACATTCTGACTAATCTCATATTTTTGTTAATGGTTGCCACCATTAGACATCATAAATAAATAGGAAACTATTTTCTGTTTTACATTGTAGATGCTTTTTTTGTTTGATAAAATTCTTTATGAAATGTTATCATAAAATCATAGCACCGACACAAATTTATTCAAACAGAAGGAAATTATGTGTGGCCTTTTGTTAGAAAACGTTCATAGATTCAGATTTTCTGTAACTAAGTTGGTGATAAGTTTGAATGCTAAAACCAAAACCAAAACAATGGATTAGTTAGCACTCTTTAATTGCAATAAGATATATTATGCTAAAATGGGGAATACATGGAGTCCAATCTTTAGAAATGGATTGGACGGATTGGAAGTTCAGTGCCACCAGCTCGCCCGCCTCCCCTCGCCACCCTCCCCCCCCCCCCCCCCTTCTCTCTCTCTCCACCTCTGATCTCTCTGCATCTACTTGTTTCTTCCTATGCTGGAGATTATCTTTGGTCTTTTTCTCTTTTTCTACTTGCAATAATGGTACTTGTTCTGAGCACCAATGTCAAACTCCAGAGAGAAACTCCAGCTCTGTCTGGGTTAAGAGGTGACCCCTTTCAAACAGCCCAAACAGCTCTGCCCCAAGGTCATGAGGCAGAAATCCACTACTGAGGCAAAATGTTGTAGAGAAGGAGAGATGGGCAGCTGCTGTCAAACAATAATAACAGTGATAGAAATAAGTAAGTACTTCCTATGTGCCAGAACCTGTGCCTAAGTATTTTCCTTGCTTCGTTCCATGTGAATAGCTGTTAGGAAAGCACCGCACATTTGACAAGTGTTTTTTTAAGGTGGTTAAAGGACTGGCTAGTGTTTCCAGGAGAGGCTCAGGCAAAGGGCTCAGGCATCAGGGGGATGCAGAGGGGCCCCTCAAAGGCCTCTGGGCTCCCAAGGCTCCTTCCTAGTCGTGCTTGACGGTGAGCCTTTTGGAAAGATACTCACTCATCCCAGCCTGAGGGCCGGCCGGCCTGCAGAGGTGAATCAGGTGTCTCCCATCTTCTTGAGGAGTTTCACCTCCTCACCCCGGAAGTGGTTCTCCCGGAAGTCACGGAGCTGAGGTTCTGCAAGGGTAGAACCCAGGGCAGGCAGCTCCACGAGGGTGTGGGTCAGGTTCCTCTCCAAGGCCTGAGCAGATCCGTCCTGAGTTTCACCCCGCTCCCCTGGGGAGGCTCAGCTCCTCCTGGAAGAGAATGCGGCCTCCGCGCTGGTTTTGCATCTTTAAGAGACCTGGGCGCCCTTGCGCTTCTTGTCCGCCATCAAGTGGAAGTGGCCCCCAGGACCACATTGTCCCGGTGGAAATAGGAGCTCAGAGACAGGCAAGTGTAGTAGGAGGCCTGCAGACGCAGGTTGGCCAGGTGGGTGACCGCAGCCCCCACCTGGGTGGAATAGTTCTGACGAATTTGGGAGCTCCTGATGGTTGGACAATAAGGAATTAACAGGGAATTAAGGTAAACAAACAAACAAACAGACAGACAAAAACAAAAACAAAAAAACGGTGCTGGCTGGTCTCAGAGGCTGAGGACGGCTGAGGTGGTTTCGAAGGTGGTGACTGGAAAAGAGGTTTGGAGGGTGGTCGGAGGCTGGAAGAAGGGGCCTCCCTGGGTCTGTTCCGTCATCCAGACACTGAGCAAGAGACAGACCCGGGGGGCATGGAGGACGCTGCCTAGCAAGTGTTTTGCGTGTGTTATATTGTTCATCCAAATGATCACCTTTTCAACTAAATGCAATGATTTTAATTTGAATGCATATGCTCTGAGTTAAGTGAGTTGTTATGTGACAGAGCCAGAATTAGAACACCTATCTTCTGAGTCCTGGTCCCGAGCTTTTCCACCTAAAAGCTGCCTCCTTTCTGCAGGGTGTCAGTCATGTAAACTTTTGTGAAATGAGGTGGTTGATCAGGCTCAAGATACCAACAGCCCCGTATTTGGTATCTAATTCTAGTACCAAGGAACCCTCACAATCATAACTTTTTTCTCTTATCCTTTTTTTTTTTTTTTACACTAATCCTTCTCTCTGGTTTTCCCACTGCTGAATACATTTAGCTGCAGGTAATGAAGGAACTAGGATCAAATGAGGAGTTGATCAAGAGCTCATCAGGCAGCCCTCCTCCTGCTCCACTTCCCTTAGTTTACCGTTTCCCTTCCCAAGTTGGTGTCTCCTCTGCCCGTTTGTCTCTGTTGCAGGTACAGAGAAGGAACAGAGACAACAAGAAAAAGGAAAGACTTCCCTTGATCCCACTCTCTTTCTATCCCGGGAAAGATTTCCTCTGTAAGAACTTTTTCTATATGTTACTGGCCAGAATTTCGTCGCAGGGCTCCCCCCACTAGGAGAAAGCCAGATGGAAGTGTGTGTGTGTGTGTATTTAAATTTTAGTTTTGATGATGTAGGAAGAAAAGGAATGAGCCACCCTACTCTCCACGTCAGTGGGACTGGAAGTAATAACTCAGCTCTCGGACCACATGCCTATAAGACATTCCACACTGGTTTGCTTCACTTAGACAGTTTCAGCATTTTCTTTGTTCAATTGAATGACTCCAGTTTCTTTTAACTCTTAATAAGGTTGCTTTCCAGCGTTTCTCGGACCCATAGAGTCCTTCTTATTGATTTATTTGAATCTACATCTTCACGCTGACCCAAGAGGGCGTACATCTCCATCTTCCCAAGAGGATACCTAAGAACCATTTTTGTCCTCTCTTTACGTTTTATAGATGAAACTGGAGAGGCAAAGTTACATAGCGAATTAGTGAACCTCAACTACACTTCATGTCCCTGACTCTGGGGCCTGGCTTTTTCTAAGTGTTACTAAATAATAAGTCTTGGTGTGTTTATGTATGTTGAAATATAGGTGCAAAATAAAACCACTGATATGTAAAGTGTGTGTTACTGAAGAAAACTCTTGAAATCACCGCTCTACTTTCAATTCCACAAAATGCTAGGAATTAACTAGTATAAATTAAACTAGTATAATCCTCTAGTCATTCAAATCAGCAGATGTTTACTGAGTGCCTAGCAGGTGCTAGGTACTCTAGAAGCCAGGGATGTAGCAGTGAGCAAGAAAGAGAACGCTTTTGTCCGCAATAGAGTTTATGTGCCAGATTATATTGAATGCATGCATTGATTTTCATACACTGATAAAATATTTATTAAGGGCTTGCTCTGTGTCATGGATATGATATGACAACAAAGACAAGATGATTTCTGCTTTTACTGAGCAGTGAAGCCAAAATTATCCTGTTTTCTAGGGATACACAATAAACAACTCAGACACCACCCTTCCCCTATCACTTACTAACCAATGCAATGAAGGAAACACACACAGACACACAGACAGACATATTAATGAGTAGTAGTTCTTTATCTGGGAATTGGAGTAAATTCTGGCTTGTTTTAATTTATGATACATATCTTTTGCCTGGGTGCACAATTTAGTTGGATTTAAAAATGGATCTAGATTTAAGTGTAATTTTATAGGACTGAATTGTAACCATCTTATTCCTTTGTTTTATTGAATTTAACTTGAATGAAATCGCTTTTATCTGTCTAAGTCTATTTCTGTCTAGTAAGGAAGTTGAAATTGATCATACCTTGACTTTGTGGGCCATCAGAGGACCATGACATTCCAGGGTATTGATTCTGTGGTGTTCAAGGGTGACGGAGCTAGTGTTAAAGTGCCAGGAGAGAATTGGGTTTCAGATTGTATACCATAAGCATTCTTGACTTTTGCTGAGACATGACTAGCTTCTTAAAGTAATGGAGGGGATTGTAAGTCTTAGGTAATTTTTACTACATAACTGGGAAAAATTAATTTAAGCCAGATTTGTGTAATTATGCCTGCAAGAAAAAAAGTCACACATGTGATAAATATATAACTGCATACCTATACACATATACAATTTTAAATATATGTGCATATGTGTACCCAGAAAGCATACCCAGTGTTAAGAATATTGAGTAAGCCTGGCCAGCGTGGCTCAGTGTTTGAGTGGTTCTATTCCCAGTCAGGGGTTTAGGGCATGTGCCCCGGTTGCAGGCTCAATCCCAGTAGGGGGCGTGCAGGAGGCAGCCGATCAATGATTCTCTCTCATTATTGATGTTTCTATCTCTCTCTCCCTCTCCCTTCCTCTCTGAAATCAATAAAAATGTATATTGAAAAAATATTGAGTAATATTTCAAATCGATATGAGTGAACCTTTTCAAAACATATTTCTTCTCAACATTTTGGAAATTGCTTGGTAATTACAAGTTTTGTTATCTTTCACCCTCCTCTTGTAATTATTATTTTTCACTTGGGCAGGTACTATGGGATATGAGTTATGACACCCACTGTTCAGGGAGGCCAGAGGTCTACATGGGTAACACATGGTGATATTTTTGTTACCCTCCGGGACTATAGAATGTTGACAGGTGCATTATAATAGCTGCTACACACATGAACTGAGGAAGAGTAACCATGACCATCTTTCAACGTCCCATTTTTCTTTGAATTTGTTCTTTTTCAGTGTAATGACCTTTAGCGAATGCATTGAAAATAATGTTTTGATTACAGGATTGTTGTGTGGAAAACTCTCCTGAGCTAAGTCCCAGTGTATCATTGGAAACTAATCAGAGGTGCACCCGATTCATGGACTTAAACCAATCCATCATAGTCATCCTTTAATTTATTTCCACGTCTTCTTCCAAGTTCCCATCCTTTAATAAGACTTTGACCTGCAAAGAAGAATAGAATGTATTTTATAATGTATGTTTGTTCTGTTTTCTAACAACATAAGTATTTTGCTTAAGCAGATTTGCTAGGAAGTGACAGCTTTGAAAAATTGGACACAGGAGCCGCTGGAAGCATTTCAGTTCCAGGCAATCTCAATAGTGCAGAAGGGGAAAATGAAATATCACCACGGTTTAAAGATGACAGTTTTGTCAAAGACTCCCTTTCACTCTTTGGCTTAAAACAGGTGGAATAAATCAAGTCTATCTGTTCAAAATATGCATGGGCACTGGCCGGGGGAGCACTCCTTCCTAGGAGTGTTTTTGCAGAGACCACCAATAACAATTATCTTTAAAAATGTCTTCTTGGGTTGGGAAGACTATCTTTTCTTGGATTAATTATCAGTTTGGCACATTTCGAGGTCATAGGATTTCACAAGAACATAGCAGTACTTTTAAGAAGAGATGCTAACTTCAGCTGGCTGGCATGTCTCAGTGGTTGAGTATTGCTCTATGAACCAAGAGGTCATGGTTCGATTCCTGGTCAGGGCACATGCCCACCAGGTTGGGGGCTAGATTCCCAGTGGGGGGTGTGCAGGAGGCAGCCGATTGATTGTCTCTCGTCATTGATGTTTCTGTCTCTCCCTTCCTTTCTGAAATCAATAAACACATTCATTATGTTCTCATATAGGATGTTCCTCAGAAATATAATGATGTGACTACTAATTTGGTGGGTGTATGTGGTGTGTGTGTGTGTGTGTGTGTGTGTGTGTGTGTGTGTGTGTGAAGGGTGGGGGGGAGAGTTTAATAAATCTAAGATTAGATGCTAAATGTTTCATGGAGATATAAAAAATCTGCTAATGTTCTCTACCTGAAAAATGTTGTTGGGTATATTTGAAAAGGTATAGAAAGGTTGACAAAACCCGCTTTTAGGAACATGTATTTTATCACCAATTGGAGAGGCAGTGGAGTGGAGTGGAGTGAAGAGCACAGGCACTAGGGAGAGACTTCCTGGGCTTAAAATTCTAATGTTACCACTTTTTTAGAACTGTGATATGGAGTAAGTTAATTTCTCAGTTCCTGAGTTCCTTCTTTGTTAAATGGGGTGAATGACAGCATCTACTTCTTAGGGACTGTGTGTTCAGTTAGCCTGAGTTCTCCTCTAAACACTTACTAGAATGTTAGTTATTGTTAGTAATTGAAAACGCTTAGCATCTTATGAAATGAAGAATAGAAGTAAAAATTAAAAAAAAAAATTCAGAAAATGAAATAAAAGCTCAAACATTTCAGGAAGTCTGGAATATATGAATAGCTTATGTTTCTATCAGGATAGTAGTACATGAGTAGTGGCCACATTTTTTTTTTTTAATAAAAGAAGCATTGCTGATTACCCCTTGTGTGCTATACATATTTGAAATGTACTTTAGCAATTATACTATACGAAAATTACTGATAATTTCTGTCTTTCAGATGTCACAAAATAATCAGTTAGCTGATTTCATGTTCACTGATTTCATATTCTTGGGTTTTACTACGCTACTCTTAGGAGACATCAGTGTCTTGTAAGTGAATGTGTACTTTGAAGTTGTTCTAACTCACCTTTGGCAAGCGGGGTTATGTCAGTATTGTTCCTTTCTGAAACAACTTTGATTTCATGTGCTACCTTCATTAATTCTATGTTCACGTGTATGCTTAAAACGTCTCTTATCAAATTATACTTGGTAGTGTACTTTATCTGGATTATCTGTCTCATATAAAAAATGGATTCTCTATGGTTTACATTTTTTATACATATCTAGAAAGATTTATTTAAAGGATTTGGCTTACATGATTATGGAGGTTGGCAAGTCCAAAATCAGCAGGGCGGGCTGTCACGCTGGTGACCCAGGGAAAAGCTGATGTTGTGGTTCACGTTGGAGGCCATCTGCTGCAGAATTTCTTCTTGCTCAGGGGCGGTCAGTTTTTTGTACCACTCAGGCCTTCAACTGATTGGATGAAGCCCACCCACATTGTGGTGGGAAATCTGATTTACTCAAGATCACTGATTTACATGCAAATCTCATCCAAAAAATACCTTCACAAAAACATCCAGAATAACCTTTGACCAAATATCTGGGCACCATGGTCTAGCCAAGTTGACACAAGAAACTAACTATCACAGGGGCTTTCTGTTTAATCCCTACAGGCGCTTAGGTTCCCGTCTATGATGAAGAAACTGAGGCTCAGAGAAGTAAAGAGGTTAACTCAGGGCCCCAGAGCTCCAGTAGCATGCAGGGTCAAGGAGGCATCTCCTCCAGACTGCACATGATAATGGTTGATATTTTTAAAAATCTATAACATGATATATATATATATATATACATATATATATGTGTGTGTGTGTGTGTATATATATATATATATATATATATAAAACTTAATTTTAGAACCTATCAGCTTTTTATATTAATAGAATTGTCAGTTTTTATTGGTAGTTTATTGGTAGCATTATTGGTGTGGTTTGGCTCTGGGCCCTATACCTATCCTCTTAACTCTTGGGAACCATTGACATTCTTTCCTTGCTTTAGTGCAGACTTAATTTTATGTTCAAGATGACAAAGGTCACTTCAATTAGGCACCTCATTGTGCCTTTCCTCCTTGTAGTTTTCTAGTGTCTTATACTAAGTATCATTAAAAAAAATGTTCTGCTTCCATTAACAAAAAGTGAGCAGAGAACAGAAAACCAATTATTTGCAGCACATAAAATCCTTATGATAATTTGGTAGACTTTAATTAAACTAATATATCACACTGCACTTATAAGACAAAGGAGCAAGAAAGAAGCAAATAATCTTTTTTTCCTCTGTTAAGAAACACCATATTGCTTTTTGATTAAGCGCTTTAAGTCTTGTGACCTATTTTAAAGTGGAAGATGTAAAGCCATTTTCCTGTGAGGAACATTGAAAAAGTTCTATGTAATATTGATTGAGACCACCTTCCCCTAAAAATATGAAACTAAGCTACAAAAAAGAAGCTTGGTTTAAAGTGATTTTTAAATTTTTTGAACGGTTTTATAAACTCTTCAAACTAATACTATAACAACAACAACAATAATAAAGGATTCTGCTAATTTTGTCTATGCAGAAACATTTTTATTACAAAGATTCTTGTATTGGAATCTAACATACTTGCTGTATTTTTTGCTTTGCCACTGTTCTTTTTTAATGAGCCCACTGACATTATTAATACAAAGTCCACTATCAATTAAAAAGATGTCTATGTAACTTATATCTTCACTGCATTTCATAGCTGAAATGTCCTGGAATTACAGATACTTGGTCCTTATTTAATTAATCTCATCTCTAAATCTTCCATATCTTGGACATGCAATTCCCATAATTTAAATGGAAATAAACCACTGGATTTGGGAGTGAGGACATTTAGTTTTAATCCTAGGTCTGCAGTGTTACTGTGAATATGTCTTGTCATCCCTCTGGGCATCAGTATTTTCACTGGTAAGATGAATAATTTCATAGAGGATGATTCCAGATGTCTTCCTTATACCTGAAGTTATATTTCTACATAACTAATATGCTCATATCAGTCCTGACATCTGTGGCTTTTAGTATTTACAAAAATGTTTATGAAAACATTTCTAGAAATTTCTAACAATCAGAAAGCATATATTTTTGAAATTGGTCAACCATAAATCATATTAAAATAAGTATATTTGATTTAGAAATGCATGCATTATTAACCAAGGGACCACATAATCATTGTGCCAATTCTCACACTTTTAGCATATCTTTCAGAAGCAGGTCACTGGTTGGCTGGATTTTGTAAATTTTCTTCTATCTCAATCTTTCAAGACTCCATTAGTTCCTTGGACATTTACACCATTTCCTTGTTAGTGGATCAAACTCCTTGTGAGTTTATCCATCATCTGGAAACACTTTGACTGCTTTATACTCCCCTCTGTGGGTTTTAAGGCTCCCCAAGTAGCACTCAATTTTTCAGGCACACAATCGCAATTTCAGTGGCATTTAAGAATAGCTGAGTTTGTTGTTCACTTCATCTTCTCATTAACATCGAGTCCCAGTCCCGGTTCCTCTCGAGGCAGCTTATTGCTTTGGCACGTGAATACTAGTCAGTACGGCTTTTTTTCCAAAGGTGGCCGATTTTATGGTCTGAAGAGGATAATGATCATAGCTTACGTTTGCATCATTGTACATTTTTATTATGAGCTGTAGGACTGGAAATGCACTAATGTTCAACTTTGGCCAAATTTAATTGAACTATAAAACTGGGATCCATTCTAATGTTTTTGCTTATGTACTGATGGCAGTCTATTGGGTTGATTTCTATCACTCCCTGATTTAGAAAGAATGTCCCTTTACAATATTCGTTTGAAACAAAAACAGGAAAAAATAAAATTATGATTTAACTTATACGAAATTTAACATGAGGATAGGCTGTTCTAGAGCAGGACTCCTCAGCTTCATTTCATTAGCTTTGACAACTAGTTGTGTTCATTGCATGCTCTGGCTTTGAAAGTTACCTAATGTGCCTGCGTGTTTCTTATTTAAGATGTTCAGGACAGTTTTGTTGTTTTTCTAATTATTACATGGGCTCCTTGTATCTGTAGGTTTGAGCTAAGGAGAGAAGGCAGCTCATCCTGGAGTTGAGTACAATTACGGAAATCTCTGGGTTGGGCAGGGAAATCCACTCACGGCATCCTGACCTCATCTCATTGCTTCTTCACAATTTTGACTTTTCTGGAATTGCAATTTTCCCTCATTTCGATAGATCTCAAACTTACCCATCTTTTAAGACCCAGCTTAAGTTCTATTAATCAATGACCCCTCTTCCTACTATCCTCACCACAGTCTCTTCTCACTCTTCGGAGTTCTCATTGTTTTACCTACTTCGCTCTTATCTTTTCCTCCCCAAGATTAGTAATCCTATATAATGAAAGGCTAATATGCAAATAGACTGAACAGTGGAATGACCAGTCACTATGACATGCACTGACCACCAGGGGGCAGACGCTCAATGCAGGGGCTGCCCCCTGGTGGTCAGTGTGCTCCCACAGGGGGAGCGCCGCTCAGGCAGAAGCCAGGCTTGCGGGGAGTGGGCCTAAGCCAGCAGTCAGACATCCCCCGAGGGGTCCAGACTGCGAGAGGACACAGGCCGGGCTGAGGGACCCCGCCCCCCCCCTCAGTGCACGAATATTGAGCACCGGGCCTCTAGTCTGTTTATATGTATACATGGGTATATCTCTTCCAAAGATAAATAAAGGTTTCCTCAGAACCAGCACTGTGCTGGTTGCTCTGCATGTCCTCCCATGCCTCCGAGATGCTACTCACAGGATTGGACTCTGACCTTTGGCATTCTTTCTGATTCTGAGGTTCCATGATTCTAGCAGTCAGTCAATAAATATTGATTACTTGACTATCCAACCTGAGGCATTCTTTTGTGAGGGCCCACATCATTATTATTTTGAAGTCAGCAAAGTGCCTATGATGAGGAATTGTGTTCATAGTATCTAACTAACCCTTTTCCTTCCATGGCCAGTTCAGTGGTTGACTCACAATTTCAAAGGCTTCTTTTCTTAAGAGTGTACTTCAAACAGTGCAAATGAATGGCCTTTTTGTGTGTGTGTGTGCATTTTCACCCATGTGACTTCCCTTTCTTTGAATGGATAGAATTTATCTCATTTGTTACTTTTTCCTTTGGCGGTTTAGACAACTTTGAGGTGTGTTTTCATGAATTTAAATAATTGCGGTAGAATCCTGCATATGATCAACAATAGGCTTCTGGAACCGAGCTCCTTAACACATTCATTTATAATAGTTTTGGAAACTTACATAAGTTTGCTTATTATTCCTCAAACCATGGAAGAAATGGAGACAGTTGCAGTTATAATGTAGCCAACGATTTCTCAAAGATCCAAAGCCAAATTTACAAAAAGAATTTTGAGAAAACGCTGCAGAGAAAAAAATATTAGATTTGGAGCCAAAGTCTTGTTTGACACTGTTATTGTGCCTCTTCTTGTCTGTGTGATTTTATATAAGAAGATCAAACTCTGAGCTTCAATTCCTTCATATGTAAAATGAACAAAATTATAATCTCTACTTCATAAGGATTCTGTGATGTTAAATTAGATAGTTAAGTGAAATCTTTTAATAAGCATCTATATGGATGAGATAATAACTAATAATTATTATAATATATGGCGTAAGGTACATCATTTTTATAAATAAAAAAAGATGTAAAAGACTGAATATCCTTTTGAATTGTCTTCCTCCTAGTCTTCCACCCAACAAATCCCATGTTTACCTTATGTTTATGTCCCATTTCCCATTAGTATTCAAAAATAAATAACAGATAAACTTTCAGTATTGTTAGGTGGCTCTGTCCCAATTCAACTCCTATGTTATTTATTTATGCGCTAAAATAGGAGTATCGATTTCCTGTTTCTAGGTTGTGGAAACTAACATAAATTTGTTTCTCTATGTTGTGGAACAGACTTCTTTTAATTTCATACATTATACTATCCCATAGATTTGAATATCAGTCAAGGAAAAAATAATGAATATTCATAGAATCTTTTTACAGATTGCCAATTATATGCAACCACATTCAACAGATACTTGCACTTAATCTACACCAATTACATAGATGCATGATTTAGTTTTGAAGCATGCCTAATAAAAATAAGTAGAAAAATAGACACATGTGCCTTTCAAAATATATATACATATTCCCTTGCTTATGGTTTTGAAGTTTTTTTTCAGAATATTTAAGAAAATGTCTAGTCTTACTAGTATGTATGAGTGTCCAATGTATTTTTGTACCTGAACCTGAATCCTATTCCTGTTTTCTGCATAATGCCTTTGTTATTCCAAGCATTAGTCACCAATTATTGACCGGGGAGCTCTGGAAAAGAACATAACCTTCATTAAATTATTAAATTTAACATTTTACTGATAGTTTTTATTAATTAAACTGCCAGCTTATTTCAGTCTTTTTGGTTAGGAAATAAATGTTACAAGTCCAAAGGGGTCCATTTGCCTGTGCGCATCAAAGCTCAGTAAGACATGAACAGGAGTTTGCAGCCAAGAAAGTAAGTATTTATTAAGGAGATGGCACCATGCCCAGAGTCCCAGGTAGATCATTCTCAAAGACATGGCACCTGATGGCTTCTAAGGGATGGGCTGTCTAGAGGGAAAACCATTAATCATGGTGGTAAGGGAGTTAGGTCATGGTCAGTTTCATAGTCTCTACTGATTGGTTGGTACTAGGGTATGGGTAGTTGATCATTGGATCTGGCCCTGTTGTCAGCCACAGTATTGTCTTATCTGTTTTCACCAGGATGCAATCAATGGATTTTTCTAGAGCTGAAACACAACTGAGGCCTAGATGTTATCTCTAGTTTGAGCAAAACTCTTGTCCTTGTAGTCAATAGACCCAAGACTGTTTCTAAGATTACTGACTGCTGACCAGAACCTCATTGTCCCGAGGGCTTAAGGATTAAGCAAGGGAGAAGGAGGTGGGTGAGTCAGGTTAGTGAGTCTAGTTTGAGTCAAAGGATAAATAAATAAATAGCCAGATTAAAGAAAATAAGGTTTCTTCTTTCAGCACGGTTACAAAAACTAAGAGAGATACAGAAATGGTCTGGTAGAAAATGCTCCGGAACAACTTGCTTTCATCGTGTGTGTGTGTGTGTGTGTGTGTGTGTGTGTGTGTGTGTGTGTAACTTGTTGCCTGGGAGATAGAACACATTGAGGAAAAGGTTGGAAGGCGAAGGCAAAGGCTGTGTCTGTAGGACTTCAGTTGAATTGGCCTGACTGAGAGACTGTTCTGTCTGATTTAGTGGAGCCTACCTCCTCAGTGGCAGTGATCTGAAAATTGCTTCCAGGGCCATTTTAATTAGCGGATTCACATCAATACAAAAACACATCCTGGTAACATCCATCTCTATCCTGTCCCTCAGCCACTGCAGGTTTCACGATGGTGATGCCTGTGTTGTTCTCCATGGACTCTAGGTATGCACTTTTGTTTTTCAGTGTTAATCTTTAATGGTGAGGAAAGAATCCATTTTTCTTGGCTTTAGTGACAGGTGAACGTTAGTGCACAAATCCATCTGTTCAGGGCCTCAAAGCTTCAAACCACAAAAACTTGAAGCCTGCTTTTATGGAGTTAATTTATAAGAGTTAGTTCTGTTCTGCAATAACATTTTAATAAGAGGAATTTATTATGCTGTGTGGAAATATGGCGACTTCATTACTTAAATGCATTCTATTTCTTGGGGATGCTTTTAAGAGAAAAGTATGTCAGGTCTTGAAAACAGAAAATGAAACACTTTGACACTTCTTATTTTCTGTTTTTTAAAGTTATTTTATCTGTTTATTCATTTATCAAAAAACTGTGCAGAACATTTTACATAGTATTATTTCTTTAAGAAAAGAAAATGGCTATGATATGGGAAAGGATTAAAAAAAAGAGGGTGAAATTTTAAATTTAAGAAACAGAAAAAAATGAAACAAATAATATGCTGGTAAAATTGACTGCAGTTTAAAAAGGTCTATCTCTGATCTATCATAGGACAAATAAAAACAAAGTAAAAGATAACCATATGATTTCAAAATATTAGGTACAAGTGATACTATGATATTAATGTGATTGCCTTAATTAGCTATCTCCTAAATATGTGTTCACTCATTAAACCAATTTTCATTGAGGGCTGACTATGTGCCAGCATTGAGACTAAAGCAATAAACAGAGTGTGCATGATGTTTGCCCTCCTGGAGCACATTGCAACTTTGTACAGGGTGTGAGAATTAAATGAAGAACTTAACAAAAATAGTTAAATATTTGGTCAATTCTATGGCAGTATATCCTATAGTAAGAGTAACTAACAGACCTAATGTAGTCTTCGTGTGCATTATGGAGGTATTGTAGTTGGTTTGGTAATAAAGAACAACTTCTGAAACTTCCAAATATTTAGTTTTCACCTGTGTATAAGCAGTTTGAAATGAAATATGCAGTGATATAGTTGGTGTAAAATGAGACAAACTTTGTTTATCTGAAACTTTCAGTTTATATCAGAAGATGCACTTATCCTAGGTGCCTTGGTAAAAGTGTGCTGCTTGTGTAAGTGGCCAGTACATCCCATGTTATGTTAGACTTTAGAACTGCTAGAGAAAGAAAAAAATTGTATTTAATCTCTAGGAAAAGATAATAGTTAATTGAAAAAGATTAAGATATTTTAAAGCCACTTAAATGTATACAGCTAATATTAATAATTGGTGGTCAAGCAATTTTTAACACTATTTGCTCTTGAATATAAGCAACTTTAAAATTATACATTACTCTTTTTACACCACTTCCTTTCAAAAACGAATTGATCAGTTACTCAGTGAAAGAAATCATTTTACTTCTTTTTCTAAAACTGATTCTTGTTTTCTGAGGATGCATTGTTGTATTGGAAATCAGGAGGAATATTTATCTTTTCTGATTCTAGTTAGTAAAGATAACTACTTTGGTAGTTAATTGTTGAATTTTTATTCTACAGAAGTGATTTATTATCCTGTTGGCAATATTTCAACTTACTAAACATTTTACTAACATCTATTGCACCACCAAACTGGAAAACAATACTCTGTATACTTCTGGCACTGAGAGTAGAAATCAGCCTATTGGACAGGCTCAAGTTAAGAGAAATACATACTTAATATGATTTAAAACTGACATTAGCACCAAAACATTTTGAAGGATTAGTTCCCCTTTAGTTGTGTAAACGATAAAAAGTTGGAAAACATTGCCCTTTACCGGTTAGGACTTTGAAGGTAGAGTAATTCAACCCTGACCAGAGGTCAACAGGCCATTTGTTGTTAGCATGTAAACTGCTCAGATTTCTAGAAAGAGAGTGGGAGCTATCAACTGATTGCATCTGGAGTCCAGAGAGCTGCTTTGGCGGCAGTGAACAATCAGGTCAGACTCAGATCCCTGGGATCTGAGGGATTTGTAAATTGTATAATCAGTGACAACAAAAGTACTATTTCATTTTTATTTTTGCAGTATAAACAAAACAAATGACCCTCCCACCACCGCACCCCTCTTCTGGTGACGTTTCACAGCCTTGAAAAGCTGGAAGCCAGAAACACAATTAATTCAGTGTTGTTGTTGTTTTTTTTTTACCATGAAAATATCTTTTGATACGCACAGAGACTGTATCCAAAAGATAAGCCAGCAGTATTGATTTAGATGCCCCAGGGCTGTTAATTGAAGGGAGAACTGTTAGGTCTCTATGACTTCTGAAAGAGGTCATGGCCATTGCAAATATATCCCTAAAGAAGGGAAGAATACTGTTAGCAAAGATGTGCTTCCAAGCTTTGGAACGAGGCTAGCAAAACCCTGCTCCCATCCCTGTAAAGCAGACATATATTTTTGTATTTTTTATAGGTGGATTCAGTGCAGACCACGAACCCCCCTGGCCACACTGAGGAATCGTGTAAAATGAATGTATGTGCTCGTAAGTGAAATACATGTAATGTTCCAACTCAGTGTGTTGGACCCTAATAGACCTGGATTTGTCTTCTGTAAAAAGAAATTGATTCCCATGGCGCAGGACCACTAGCTGATTAAAATGAAGCTCTGATTTGGAAGAAAACAAAAATGGCTTTAAAATAAAATCTCTGAAAAAAAAAAAAGATTCGAACTATACTTTGCAAACAACTGAGAAAAAAAATCAAACTTTCAATATGGAATGAAGGAGGGATGTGAGAGAGATTTTTAATCTTATCAATAACTGTGGAGAAACAGAGTCAGATATCATCATACTCAGGAGTATGAAAAGAAGAACAGGAAATCCTTTCTCTTCAGTTTGCACTTGAATGGACTCCAGCAAAGAGCGGAGACATGTATTCTGTTAGTGTTTATAGTTAATAACGTGGAGATTTAGTATAGATATGATTGCATTTGCCTTGCTGGAACTAATTGGATTCATTATGCAGAGATCACCTGAGCCAGTGCTAGATCAACAAAGAAAATGGAAATGTATACCTCAGGACTGAGTTCTCAGAAGATTAGACTGATACTACTGTCAATCAGGGAATGTGAGAAACTCGTGGACATGAGAGAAAACAAAATTTAGGTTATTGTGATACTTGTTGAAACATAATTTCTCCTGGTGTAAAAGCAAAAGATAGATCGCAATATATGTCACAGACATTTTACACGATTGCTGATTGAATTTAGGGTAAACCCCATTAATGTTCAAGGAATGTATGGCCATTATATGAATAGGAAACTGGCCTTTAAATGTGTGGTCCTATGCATTTATATATGCAAAAGAGGGCATTTTTACTTTATTAAGGATGAATTGCATGCAGGAAGTACCTCTTTGCATTATTATTATTTTTTTCCACAATTGAAGACACTATAAATGTTAACTCTTAACTTTTGGATGGATGTGAGTGTATGTGTGTGTGTGTATATGCATGTGTGTAAGTGGAAGGCTGTAAAATTTAATGATTGGCATTTGCACTTTGGGCTGTTACCTCGAATGTAAAGAGGTAAACTGTCTTAAGCCATTCATATGTATTATGATCATTATTAAAGATTATTATTCACAACGGAAGCAATGCTAAAATAGGATGACTACTGCAAAGGCTCTCCAATTAAATAGAATATTTATGGCAATTGAGCTGTTTAAATGAAGATGGTGCCAAAGTCTGAAAATAATGAGGGTAGGCTCCTGTGAAATCAGTTTGAAGCCAGTTGGAAAGTCCTATTATGCTCCTTCAGGCTACTTCACTCAGTGACAAGGATGTGAATCATGGATGAGCTTATGGAAGAGATTTGAGAAATATTTGTGTGCTAACTCTAACTTTTTAATCTACCAATAAGTTACATGTATTTTTTAAAAACCGTTCTTCAACCTAAATTATATAAGTAATCATAAATTAACCTAGATACGATAGTGAATATTTAACACAGATTGATATATTTTTTTGTAGTCAGCATGTGCCATAATAATTTTGAAACTACTGTTCTTTGGTATTTGTATTCATTTCTCTTTATCTTGCTGGTTAACTTTATAGTTGAAATTTTTACCTCTTCTTTCTTTGTGACAATCCGCTGAAGTTGGTACTCTATCTACATTATTACAGGGATTTTTGTCTTTATTTATGCTAGTATAATCAATTATAAGTCTACAAACTGTATAATTCTATTGTATTGAATATTTTTTCTGTGATGAAAATAATAATAAAAAACCTACTTTATAAAGTGCCTATATTTTGTATTTGAGGAGTATCTTAAAACAATGGGACATAAAATATGTTCATGTTGCTGGTTTTTAGAATACATTCTCCACATCTGTACAATTTGAGAGTGAAGCGTTTAGCCACTTAAGATAAAGAGAAAAGGTTGGACAGCCCTCGCAGTTTTGGCTCAGTGGACAGACCATGGGCCAGAGGACTGAAGGGTCCCAGGTTTGACTCCGGTACCTCGGTTCCCTCACATCAGTGTTCCTCTCTCTCTGTCTCCCCTGCCTCCTTTCCACTCTCAAAAAAAAAACAACAATGGAAAAATATCAGGTGAGGATTAACAACAACAACAACAAAAAGAAAAGGTCGAGCAGAGAATTGCGAGAGTGTGTGGAGAAAAGCACTCTGAACTGTGCCAGGAATCTTTTTTTAAAAATTATTATTCTTCATTGTTGGAAGTATTACATACGTCTCCTTTGACCCCCAGTGACCTCTCCCAGCCCGCTGTGCCAGGAGTCTGGATGGTAAACTTTGCCTCTAAACAGCAAGACCCAAAGATACCTGTGTTCTCAGGAGCTCTTCTTCCTCATTCATAAGTGATAGGTTTGAACTGCACTATCAGTTTTAAGGTCTTTTAAATTCTTAACTTCTAAGATTTGGATAACTTTGAAATATTGCAATGTGATATTTAATACTGATTATGTTAATAATCAATACTGATCATCTGTATTAAGAGAATTCCACATTGTTTTTGATTGAAATAGACCCAAATTTCAATGCATGTCCTAAGACCAGGGGAACATAGAAATATACAATTGTTTCTGTTCTATTCTTGGTTTGACTTAATGGGATATGTATTGAGGTATCAATAATCATGTTCTGGGATCAGTAGGTTCCTCTTAGTTAATTGAGCCAAGAAACACCTCCGTATAAAATCCTTCAATTTGTTACTGAAGAAACTTTTTTGTTCTGCACGGTGTTGAATGCATCCCTGGCAGAGTATTAAAGTGTGAGAACCAGTTTTTCTTGCTCTTTACCCCCCAAGGATTGATCAGCACATGAAGGTGGCCCTGACTTCAAAGGCATTTCTGGATTTGGATCACTCTCGTAGGGTTAAGAGGAGGAAACTCTAACCCCTGATGTTTATTGCGGTGGGCTCTTTCATCTAATAGTAATTCTCTTCTTAGAAGAAGCAACAGGCAGAGGAGTCTTGCTACTATTACAATTTCATGATTAATGTGTAGTAGCAAAGTGCCTCACACAGAAAAACAGTACTTTTACTTTAGTTTCCTGCAAGTACTCCAGCTGGGAAAGGTCAGAGAAACTGCAGGAAGCAACATGAAAGCATACATATGAAGTAGATTTTTTTTTTATCCTTGCCACATTCTGACTTGCAAAATACCGTCACTTTCTAAATCACAGGGGTGGCATAGGTGATCTTCAGGGATCCTTATTTAGGTCATTGGTCTCACCAAGCATTTTTTTTTTTCATTTAGGTGAACTTCTGGCCATTTATGGAATTTATTTAGATCCTAAATTTCAATTTTGTCAATATATTATTTACTTTACAAGATTAGAACTTTAAATGGGAGAATTGCAGACTTCCGCCTACCAAGCTTCTCTAATGCCCACTATCTCTAAATAAAACTCCTATTCTTGCCTCTTGCTTCTGTACATTTAAAAAAATGAAGACTGGACTTGCCTCAAGTAGTCCCCCCTTATTTGTGGGGCATAAGTTCCAAGAACATTAGTGGTGGACTCCTGAGACCCTGTGGATGGTATGGATAGTACCAACCACATATATATACATATATGTATATATGTATATATATGTATGTGTGTATATATGTGTGTTTATGTGTGTGTGTGTATATATATATACATATATATACAGCTTTTCCCCTCATATACATACTTGTGACAAAATTTAATTTATAAATTAGGCACACAATATTAACATTGATAATAATAAAATAAAACAATTATAATATACTGTAATAAAAGTTATGTAAGGGTGGCATTTCCCTCCACCTCCCCCTCTCTCTCTCATAACCAAGAGGGCTACTAAGTGACTAATGGGAGGGTAGCATTTACAGTGTGGATGTGCTGGACAAAGGGAAGATTTATTCAATAGTTATATCAACCTCATGAGACTGATACTATTATTGTCATGACAACCAATTTACAGATGAGGAAAACAAGACACAGAGTTTAGGTAAATCTGCAAAGCTCCAGAGCTAGCGGGAGGTAGAGGTGGGCTTTGAGTCCTGCCACTCTGGTTTCAGAGGCTGCACTCAACAGGTGAGCCATAGAACTATCATTTTGAACCCTATTATAGGACAGGGGTGCAAGTTAGGTTCTGAAACTATTTGGGGGTGCAGAGATAAATTTTGCATTTCCTTACATCACACATCTGTGAGCATGAGCGAGGCAGATTCAGCACGAACTAGATGAGAGGTATGCTGATATTCTGGTGCACAGTGTTGGAATCTGTGATAGAAGTTCTCCTTTAAACTATACCCGGGAGAAGAGAAATTCCTAACTTACTGGCTTTGCAGGCTGAAAATATGTTACTATAAATATGTACTATTTGCATCCATTTTTTTGGTAAACATATTTTTATTGATTTCAGAGAGGAAGGGAGAAGGAGAGATAGAAACGTCAGTGATAAGAAAGAATCATTGATTGTCTGCCTCCTGCATGCCCCACACTGGGGATCAAGCCCATAATCTGGGCATGTGCCCTGACCGGGAATTGAACCGTGACCTCCTGGTTCATAGCTCAACACTCAACCACTGAGCCATGCTGGCTGGGCTGCATCAATTAAAAAAAAATTAAGACTGCTGCTGGAATCGGGGTGGACTGAGGAAAATGGCAACTGCATTCTTTGAGTAGAGAGAGCCCACAATCAAATGGGAATTCCAGCCATGCAGGGTAATTATTCCAATGCCACGTGCTAAATGACAGAGTGTCACAGTGGTTAAGAGTACCCTGTATGGGATCCAGACTGCCTGGCTTACACTTACAAATTGAGTGACCTTTGGACAAAGTACATCTCTCTGCCTCCCTTTGTCATTCGTAGTATGATGTTAATAACAACATATAGCTTATAAATTAGTTGCAATTATTAAACGAGGTTCATCCAGGCAGCATGTGCATGACATAACAAGAACCTGGCAAATGTTGGCACTTCCTAATTTCCTTATTGTTGCTTACATAATTGACATATGAATAGAGTGTAGTGGTTGCTGACTGAGATGTTCATGGGCCAAATAAGCTGAATATCGCTGTCAAAAGTGAACTAAAAGGCACCTCACAGAAGAGGTAACACTATGCCCTCAATATTCTGCATATACTATGGCGTGAAACTCAGCAAATCGTGCAGGCACAGCTTCTCCGGAGAAAGTCATCAATTTCTGATCTGCTCCAGTTCAAACCTTAGAGCTCCGAGAGCTGTAATTTTTTCAGGTGTAGATAAGGGAAAGGGAACTGTGAGAGTTGAAATCAAAACTTTGTCACAATTCAATGATGAAAGTTTCTAAAAGGTCAAAGAACAGGTTTTGAAGATCACTGTATCCACAATCATAAAGGAATACAGTTTTCTCCCACTAGTAGTACTTTAAAAAGTGTCCATTGTAAGAATAAATTACTTGCCCAATTATCATAATACTAAAGATAAAGCTGATTATGCTAATAATCCACAAATAAGTCTTGTTGTTCTTGCAAATATTTAATACATATTTATTATATATGATGTGGGCTCTATTTTCAACATTCTTCATTAAGCAGAAAATATGCTGCAATTATTAGATGATAAATTGAAATGTATGAAATATAAATAAATATCTGATGAATTGAACTGGATAATACTTAATGTCTAGAAATAAAGTGGCTTTTTAAAATTTTAAACAGTAATTGTTAAGCATATTTGAGAAGACAAAACAAAGAATGCTCAGTTTTGCCTCCTGAATCTTACTGTTTTAGATGGAATATATTGAATAATAATTCATAATAATAGTTGTGAGTGTGGAAAATGTAGGCCTTAGAAATAAATGGCTCTGTCTGCTTGGGAATACATAGCATTGCTTGTGAAAACATGAGACAGTTGTCACTTCACATCACAGATTAGTGACTGAGCATTTGAAAAGAAACAAAGCCAACTCCAAGTTTTTATGAGGTCATAAAGTTTCAATAATTTTTACATTTTTATGAAAGACCTAGCTACTCTGTATTTTATAGATGTAAATACTGCCTGAATAACTATCTTAATGCTGCTTTTTGTGGATTTCTCCTGAGGAGTTAAATGAATGTGATTAAAAGTGAATATCTTCCTCATCTGTGTCCTTAGAGGTTAGGAGGAAATGAACATTTCCTGTGTGAAAAGATTGGAGTTCTGAGATGAGGCACAGCTCAGCCTGTTTCCTAATTGCCGCTGCCCAGTTGTGTCAGGGAGGATTCTGTGTCAGTGGCAGCTGAGGGGAACCTGGGTCTCTCATCTTTCCTCTTCTCTCTGTGTCTAGCTGTGAAAGGCGGGTCAGCAAGGATTTTTTCTCCCCTATGTGTCAGACTTAGGAAAGAAGCAGACATGTGGTATATGCATTTTAGAGAGATCAGAAACCGGCTGCCTCCTGATAATACATTTCACGTGAATTCTAACTTTCTGCTGCAATTAAAATCTACTGGTTGACTTTTTAATCCCCCTGCATATTTATTATATAAAAGCCTGACATGTTTTTAAAGCAAAATTGAAACTTGATTGTAATAGTCATGTAACTGAAAAAAAAAGTGTTAAGAAAGACACTGGTGCCCAGCTGGCATGGCTCAGTGGTTGTGAGCATCAACCTATGAACTAGGAGGTCTTGGTTCAATTCCTGGTAAGGGCACATGCCTGGGTTATGGGCTTGATCCCTAGTGTAGGGCATGCAGGAGGCAGCCAATCAGTGATTCTCTCTCATCATTGATGTAAGTGTCTCTCCCTCCCTTTCCCTGAAATCAATAAAAACATTTTTTTTTTAAAAGGAAGACACTGGTGATATTAAGAAAACAATTTATCACACGAGCCTTTTAATAAAAGTCCTTTGATAAATAGGCACATGTTATAAATGCCTTGATATTTTAGATAGAAAGTTTGTGAAAATGTTTATGAGGATGATTTCCAATTAGTTCTACTAAGGGAAGTTGTATCCAAATGAATACTAAGAATTCTGTAAGTGCAGGGTCTTTTTATCTCGCAGTAACCCATTTTTAATACTCAGAAGAAAAGCAATACTTATCTTGCACCAGAGCTCCTCAGTAATCATGTGCTCTTATCATCTGAGATTAACATTTGGATTAAAGAGCATGATTAGAGGATTCTAAATTAGTGGTTACCAAGCTGAAATGACGCAGAAGTTAACACAAAGTAATACAGCAATCTATTTCATGCAGTCTGTTCCTTACACCAGTTAATTAGCAGTTCAATTAGCATGATGTTTCTTGTTGTGACCTAAGCCATTGTACTCCCAATGGGTCTAATGGAGACAATGGAAAAAAAAAATCTTCAGAATTGTTGATGGTTGTGTCACATGCCACCAGAATTAAAAGTAATTCTCTATTTTAAAGTAAGAGATCATATATGAAGGTATATGTAAAACTTTCAACACTAAAGATAAAAATAAAATAAGAGATCATGTATATGCTTTTTATTGATTTCAGAATAGATTGTTTTAAAAAGGGCATTTTTATGGTATGAATTACTTCCATAAATTAAAAGAATTACTCTAACACAATAGCTCTATGTGCTATTGTGTTAGAGTAACTACATTTTAATTCCAAGTCACTACAAATAAGTGACTAAAGGATTCACTTAGGTAAAACAGAAGTAGAGGATTTTGAGAGAAAACATGAAAGACATTTATTAGGGTGACCATATTTTTGAATATATAATGTGATTCATAGGGTTCTATGTAGGGCCATTGAAATGACTTACAAAGGACTGCATTTTGGAAAGCCACAATTGGACTCTCTGCCTTTGGACAGGCCTGAGGAAAAAAAAAAACTATGCATCTTAGAAATAATGTATCAAGTGCATGTCATGAAAGAGGTCTCTCATCCCTGTTTCCCTCCTAGTTTGCACATATTCAGATCGTGGGTTTGTCTTTATTAGATGACATGGAAGTTTCTGCTGAGCCCGACAGTCATCTGCCACAGATTGGCTCTGCCTGTCACAGCAGCGTAAAGGATGGATGGCCCCAGTAGTTCATGGCTGTGGGGCTATCAAACACAGCATACCTTCTGGAGGGGCTGTTCCCTTCATTTTGCACAGCTGACAATTCAGGCCATACAAAGAAATAAACTATCTTAAGGATCTGACTAATTTCCCTAGGTTTTGTGAAGCTCTCTTTTCCAGTCTCTGAAATCTGCCGGCTTCCTACGCCACGGCTCTGTAATGAGGCTCTCCGTTTCCTTCGAGTTTGAATACTGCAGTAGGTCCAGAGGGCTCTTTTTTCCTTTCAGACATTGCTCTGTAGCCTCTTTCGGCTGTTAATGTATGGATGCCATTTGGAGCATAACTGGTTATTATGTTGCTCACAGATATTTTATTGTACACAGAACCGAGTATTTGTGGAAATCTAAAGTCACTGTTATGCAAAAATCTTACAAAGAGGAAACTGTTTAAGTTTTTATTTTATTTTTCCTCTTGGCTTTTCCCTGGCCTAACACATCAATTCAAATGGCTCCCTTTTAATTTAGCAGACATTTTTTTTGTCAAGTGGAATAGCAAGCACATAAAAACTCTGAATTTTTCATTAATAGTTTATAATCAACTGGACATACTATTTTCTAAAATAAGGATAACTTTGAATTTGTGATAAAAAATAATTTAGTAAACATTTCTGCTAGGACGAGCACAAAGTTGTGTGATGCCTAAGCTTTCTTTTTAGTTTGGTGGTTTTGTATCTTCAGGCAATCGGAAGGTGGCAATCACACTTTTGATTTAGTAGTTGCCTGATAACAACCTGATCTGAGAGGGATCTTTCCATGTAAATACATTTACCAAGTATTTGAATGACTGTGTTAGTCCTCACTTGGATTGTCTGTGAAAATACGTGAGTTAAAGATACATATAATTCATAAATTAAAAGTTGAAGTGTTTAGAGTAATGATTATGGGCTAATCTTTGAGACGTTGGGAAAGTTACTTAACTTCTCATGTATTTAAATGAAGATAATAGTCTCATGCCATTATTAAGAAAGTGGATGAATATGTGATATGTTATATGTCACATAATAAGTTCATATAGATTAATATATACCATTTAGAGAAACTGTCTAGCACATGTGAGCAAGTATAAATAACAGCCATGATTAAAGAAAGGGTCAGAAATGAGACACAGGTCACCTAAGTTAGTCACTAGCTGACCTGTGTTTCAGAAGCAGTCAGAATGCAATAAAGAATGGTGCCTGCCATGTAGCAGGTGTCTCTAAGTGCTATCTGCTATTAAAAACAGACAAATGTGTTTTCCAAAGGTCTTACACTAGTCGTGAATGAGGTAGGGATTGAACTGCAGGTGTGTCTGATTTTAAATCCTGCTCTCCTTAAAGCTTTACAGGCACCTCAACTTGATTTTGGAACTGTTTGTTGGGCTAGATAGACTGCACAAGCTTTATACGTAGGCTTTCTATTTAGCATGTCTTTGAAAAGGTATTTTTGGAATTACTTAGAAAGTATAGACATGCTTATAAAACAAGATAGTATTTATAAATGAGAACACCATAAAAAATGATCCATTGTCAATGCATACTTTGAGCTGTCTCCATGAGTATCCCTTTGAATTTAGAAACTATTCATTAGAACGAAACACCGAGAACTATGTAAGAGGTTTATTTATTTTCTAGTAGACTTCAGCGTGGTAATTAGGTAAGCTCATCTTATCACCTGTACTTCCGTTTTCTTTGAATATTTGTAATTATGCTAATGAAAGGTGTCTGGCTGTTGTGGCTGTGGGAAGTACCTTTCACATGGGGACCTTCCCTTTTTGGCAACCCCTACCTCATTTGTGTTGCCATTCAGTTTTAACTGTGAGGTTTGAGAATGTTTTACTGGTACTTTAGTTTTCTACAAATATTTTGCAGCAATTTTTTCCTACTAACTGATTTAAAAGATATGTTATAGTTGGATCTTTTATTTTAAAAAAATTAAAAAATATATCTTTATTGATTTTAGAGAGACGGGAGAGAGAGAGATAGAAACATCAATGTTGAAAGAGAATTATTGATTGGCTACCTCCTGCACTATTAGGGGGATCGAGCCCACAACCTAGGCATGTACCCTGCCCGGGAATTGAACTGTGACCTCCTGGTTCATAGGTCAATGCTCAATCACTGAGCCACTGCAGCCAGGCTAGTTGGATCTTGAGTTTGACTACTTTTCATGTAGTGGTTGTAAAGCCTAGCATTATCCTTCAGTAGTTACTTACTGTTTAGATGAATTTGAAATTGATATGCCCTGATGATTTATTCCATTTACTGTGCCATTTAGCAATATTGATTATAAAATATGTTTATTTCTTTAAAAAGAACTTGGTCTCTCTCAATGTGCTGCTGGTAACTGATCAAGATTATGAAATAAAATAGATCATGGTTAAGCATGGAGAACACAGTTGAACTGCTATTAAAATTTGTGTATGAATTATATAAAGTGGATTTAGATACTATATTGAGGGCTAAGCATTCCATATACTGCTGCCCAAAAGTCTCGGCAGGATAGAGCAACCTGCTTCTGTTTAGGCCATGCTCAGGAACATCTGATGCTTGTTTATTTCTAATAAATAAATGGCAAATCCCTTAATTAAAATTGTATTCCTCTGACTCTGATTTCACTGTCCCAAGTTTTACTTCCCATTCTTCCTTTTCATGAACTCTGTGCTCCAGCTAAGCCTGGTTACTTTCGAGTGACTTGACCTGTGTCACACTTTCCCACCAGTTTGTGTTCACCCATGTTGTTATCTCCTCCAGAAACTCTCACTGCTTCTAATTCTACATGAGTGAATCCCACCTTCCTTGATTCTTATTTTATTAAACTTTTCCTGATTACCAAGTTGTTAGTGCTAATTTAGTCATTTTATCTGCATAATTTTGTGGTACCTCAAGCTTCTTCAGTGATGGAATATTTTAGGCACTTGAGTATATATGTGTATTATTTACTTATTATACCATAATCTCTTTACTGGGAAAGGTCCAAGTATGTTTCATATTTACCTTCTCCCCCAGCTCTTAAAAAAGTGCTTTACTTATAGCAGATTAGCTGCTCACTAAATGACTATTGAATTAATTGGATGTTATAAATGGGAATTTTATTTGGTTTTCTAGAGCATTCGATAAAATGTATGAATGTTAGTCATTCAATAAATATTTATTGAGAGTTTATTCCTACAATAGATTAGGTGCTGGGGAGATTGCATTCCTATAAAATGTTAAATGCTGGGTATCACAAATGAGGTGACATGCATATCTTTATATACACATATATCACAAATCATGTGAGCTCTGCTAGAGTTTGCGTTTTTCTGTGTTACTCAGAATCTTCTTTATAGCAGGAACTCTATTGTTGCCAAAAAAAAAAAAATGGTGTTACCCAGATGTGGTAACTACATGATGCCAAGAGTATAGGGTCTGGTAGATGACAAATGGGTGAGGCAGGATGGTTTAGAGGGAGGCAGGAAAACAGATCAAACTGTATACTAGTAGGTCCTTAGATTCCATGTTAAAAAGATTTAACCTGATCTGGGAAGAAATGGGAATCAGGAAGCAGAGGTGTTTAGAGACAGGGAAGTGGATGCCCCAGTTTGTTAGAGGAATAACTTTCCAATCATTCAGAAGGAAGAAACAACCCTAAGGGGACTTGGATTATACTTTAGCTGAGTCATAGTTCTCTTAGATTTGGAATTCTGTGCCTTTAGTGGCCACACTTTATGTGAAGTAAGAAGTAGTAGAGACAACTGCTCTCTTTGGTCATTTCTTGGCACCCATAAAGTGCTTGCACTAGAGATATATTTCCTTAGGAGAGGAATTTGTATGATTAATAACAAAAGAAATACATATTAATACATGGTTCCTAACTTTTATAGACATGGAAGAATTCTTTGAACATGGGATTCACTTCCACTTAAACTGTTGACAAGTGGTGATATGTTGGAGATAGATACAAAGCATGATTTTTTAAAAATATATTTTTATTTATTTTAGAGAGGAAGGGAGAGGGAGAGAGAGATAGAAATAGCAATGATGAGAGAGAATCATTGATCAGTTGCCTCTTGCATGCCCCACACTGGGGATTAAGCCTGCAATCCTGCTATGTGCCCTGACCTGGAATTGAACCATGACCTTCTGGCTCATAATTGATGCTCAACCAATGAACCACATTCATCTGGCACAAAGCATGATTTTAATGTTAAATTCCTTTACTCTCACACTGACGGTCAAAAGAGATGTTCCTATGATCTCAAATAAAGTCATGCTTGGGGGCTATCTTGAGGCTGAAGTCTAGAGTCATCACTCATCAAATTCATGGCATCCCATTTCTACCTCTATCATTATCTGAACTAACTGCTCGAGTGATCAGCTGATTTTTATTTCAGACCTTATCCAGAAGGATTTCCATAGTATAGCACATTATTAAAGCATTTACCCGATTTTACTTTTTGTGCTTCATGGTTTAAAAAAACAAATTTATGCCACATACAGTGTGGGTATGATTTTCACCGTCCTCTAGTTTGTAGGGCTCACTGAGTCCTTTTGAAAAAGTAAAGCTATTCCTAGAATTTCATTTGTGGTAAGACAGTTCTGGCAGTTCTGTGACAGTGAAATTTTAAGTATCATCAGGATTGAAGGCACAGTCTGTGGAGTTAACTTTGTTTTTTCTTTCTCTTTTAATTCCAATTAAAAGATATTCTAATAGTTTGGATGCTTTCTACTTCCTGTCTTCTGTTTGAGCTTTGACTTGCAACCAAGGAAATTCAGCTTCAATCTGTTAGAGCTGAAAGGGCCCATAGCATTACCAAGGGCTATCTAGTGTTTTAAGAATTTAGAACCACTGGTGTATGAATAGTGATTCATGTACGGTTATTTATATTGTTAAATTTCCCAAGTAAGATGTCCTATAAAGTTTTCCTGTGTTGTTGAAACAAATCATTCTTGATATTCTATATAATGCAGAGGTTACACATACCGTAACTATGCAAAATATCTAACCCATGATTCTGTAGATAAATATCCACATTCATAATACACAATTTTCAAAATTTTTAAATGTTCAAAATGTTTTATGCTTTATAATAAACTTGATGCAAAATCCTATATAAATCATATTCAGTATATTTTATTATATAATAACTTATGAATTGTACTTTGGTTTGAAATTTTTGTTTTTGATAGGTTGCAGAAGGAATACCATCATGCCTTTAATGTTGCTGTTACCTATGGTGTGATAATTCAAATTTTGTTTTTCTAATTGAAAGGTTTCCATGTTTTCTTATAAAAACTCACTAAGAAATCAAAATTTTCTTACTGATATTATTATGAAAAGGAACAATCTCTGATTGAATATGAATTACCATTGAATATGATTTAGGATTTTCTCAATGCTTGATTTGCCAAATCTGAATATATTTTCTATTGATATCATAAGTAAGGCATATTAGGAATACTAATGTCAGTCTTGCGTCATGTACTGACTGGCTAAAGCATTAACTAGTGAAGAATAAAAGTGTTGGGTTATTTTGTATGCACAAACATAGATCTAAACATATATGCTTATATATACTGAATATTTTGAAATATATACTCTTCACATTTGTATTTCACATATATCATATATTATTCATATATATTTATATATTTCAGAATGTATTTTTCTTGTCTGAAGACCACCAGATGGAAACAATTGCTCAACAATAATTATTGAATATCTGCTTTAACCCAGATACTGTATTTGAGACTGGGAATTTAAACCTGGAAAAGATACTATCTATGCTTTCAAGGAACTTGTTACCAAGAGAGTCGGATATGTTATAAATACTATAGGATGACAGAGATAAAGAAGGAAAATGAAGACATTTGGGAAAAGTTTAATGATACAATAAGCTTTTGAGTTGAACCTTGTAATAAATTAAGATTACTTATTCTAAGGAGGGAAAAGAGAGGCATTTCAACTGGAGACAGAAATTATGAGCAAAGTAATGAAAACATCAAAGTACTTCATGCATTTGGTAAAAGGCACATGATCCAGTGTGGTTAGAATAGAACATGGAATGAGTGACTAGACATGAACTGGAAAGAGCAAGTAGATTCAGCTTGAAACAAGCCTTGAATTGTGTGCTTATGTGTCTAGGTTTATCCTGTAAGCATTTGGAAGTCATTGAAAGCTTTCAAGCAAGGGTATAATACAATAAGTGCTTTAGAATGATGATTCTGTTGGTAGAGATCAGTTTATAGTTAAAGTACTAGAGAAAGGGACTTGTCAGGGGACTAGAGTATCTGAAAAATCTGATCATGTGATTCAGATGTCTTGTCCTTGGAGACAGATAAAAGACATAGGGGCAGAAGGGTATAAAATATTTGGTATGGGGTTGGGGAAGAAAGAACAAAAATGTGAATGAAAAATAAGTTTGTTTCAAATTTTAGTTTTGAACATTTAAAAAAAGAATATATAATTTGAGATGTTTGAGATTAAGATTGGGAAAGGAAATAATTAAGCAATATGTAATTTCTGATAGGTGGCTCCATGGAAATAGATGAGTTCTCTAGGGAATATATAGAAAGAGGAAAAGCAGAAGGTGTGAGAGAGCCATGGGGAAGATAACATAAAAGAAAAGCCAAAGAAGTAAATGTAGAATCTGGTGAAAAGAAAAAATTGAAAGTATTTTGGTAAGAATGGAGTAAATATACTAATAATCTATATATATAAAAGCCTTAGTGACCTTTATGACCAGATGACCGGCCAGTAGCTATGATGCACACTGACCACCGGGGCAGATGCTCAATGCAGGAGCTGCCTCCTGGTGGTCAGTGCGCTCCCACAGCCAACCTCCCATGGCCGGCCAACCTCCTGCAGTACCTCCCCCTGGCCAGCTGCCCCAATCAGGACTGAGCAATGGCCAGATTGCTGCTGAGGGGCCCCACCCATGCACGAATTTGTGCACCAGGCCTCTAGTAACAACATAAAAAACAATAACAGCAAAAATTGACTTCACTCTTACAAGGCAATAGATTTTACACTAAAATATTACATAGATTAGCTCATTTAACCCTCATAATAAAACTTATTTTCATGTAATAGAAATAATTTACAATATTTTATTTATTTTATAGGCTCTGTTTCATTATTAATGCATGTATTAAATAAATACTTAGTTTTTTTTACATGGTTTTTTAACTTTTCAGTTGGTGTACAATATTATATTAGTTTCAAGTGTATAACCCAGTGATTAGACATTTATATAACTGATGATGTGATCACTGTGATAAATCTAATACCCACCTGACACCATATATAGTTACTTAAATATTATTGACTATATTCCCTATGCTGTACTTAACCCTACAATGACTATTCTGTAACTACCAATTTGTATTTCTCAATTCATTCGCCTTTTTCACCCATCATCCCACCCCCATACTATCTGGCAACCATCAAAATGGTTCTCTGTATCTATGAGGGTGTTTCTATTCTGTCTGTTAATTTATTTTGTTTCTTAGATTCCACATATAAGTGAAATCATCTGGCATTTGTCTTCTCTGTCTGACTCATTTGATCTAGCACAATATCATCTAGGTCCACCCATACTGTTCCAGGTGGCAAAATTTTATTCCTTTTTAATGGCTGAGTTATATTTCATCCTATATAAACACCACTTATTCTTTAACCATTTATCTATTGATGAACACCCAGGCTACTCCTATATCTTGGCTATTGTAGATGAACATATGACCAAATTGTCTTTTCAATTTAGTGTTTTGATTTTCTTTGGATAAATTACCAGAAGTGGAACTGTGGGGTCCTTCTTTGTCTCTTGTGATAGCCTTTGTTTCAATGCATATTTTGTCTGATATAAGTATTGCTACCCTGGCTTTTTGTTTTCATTTTCATGAAATATATTTTCCATTCCTTTATTTTTAGTCTGTGTGAATGTTAGTAAATTTGAAGTTGTCCCAGAGCCTCTGTAAACGATCCTCATTTTTTAAATTTCATTTTTGTTTTGCTGTTCTGACTTGTTTTCTTATCATCCAAATCTCTGATCTGATTCTCTGCTTCCTCTACTCTGTAATGTATTATTCTTCATTTCAGTTGTTGCATTCTTCATTTCAGAGTGGTCCTTTTTTATGTTTTCTTTTTCCGTATTTGTTTTCCATCTCTTTGTTAAGTTCTTACTAAGTTCATCTAGTCTTCCCCTAAGTTCTTTGAGCATTCTTATAACCAGTGTTTTGAACTCTGCATCCTGTAGATTGCTTGTCTCCATTATGTTTAATTCTTTTTCTGGAGTTTTGTTCTGTTCTTCCATTTGGAACTTTTTCTTTGTCTCCTTATCTTGGCTGCCTCCCTATGTCTGTTTCTATGTATTAGGTAGAGTTAGTAGATCTCTTGGGCTTGATAAAGTGGCCTTATGTAGTAGGTGTTCTGTAGGGCCCAGTGTTGTAGCTTCCCTAGTCACCCCAGCTGGGCACTCCAGGTGTGCCCTCAACCATGTGGGCTGTGTATACCCTCCTGGAATCATTGAGCCTTGGTTGATGTTGGCCTGTTAATGGGTGGGATTTACCCTGAGTCCCATCAGCTGTGAGGACTCATTGAGACCACTATGCTATGAAGGGGCCAACCCCACAGAATGGGCCTTGCTTTAGCTGGGCTTTGGTGCCCACTGAGTCCTCCCCTTGAGTGTGTCATTGGTGAAGGTAGTTGGATGGTGCTTTGGCATGGTCAGAAGCTGACCACTGGGTGCACTGGCTCTGGGCCTCCCAGGGGATGCAGACCAAGATCAGCTACCATTTTTGCCCTGCATGGGGCCACCTGGCATGAGCTACAAAGCAATCTGCAGATGGCTGCTACTTGTGCTGGGCTTAGAGGTGCCCAGGAGAGGCCAAGCTGAAAACCAAGGCTGGCTGCTGATAGTGTCAGGCCTTGGGCCACTTAGCAAGATGTACAGGGCATGCTGAGGCCAGTTGCTCGCTTGAGAGATTTTAGGAAAGTCCAAAACAGAAGCAAAGAAAGGTAATGATATGGAAAAGCCACAGAAAATAGCTTGGGTTGGGCCCAAAATTTGGGTGGGGCAGGATCTCAGGGATTCACCAGGGTGGAGTGAACAATGTGAGCCAGGTTGATGAACACTCAGATATGGTGCCCGCCTGCTGGCTCTGTGTGTGTGTGTGTGTGTGTGCGGGGAGGGTGGTGGTGGTGGGGAGGGGCAGAGATGGAGGGCATGTCTCAGCAAACGAACAATATTACCACTGCCAGCACTTCTGTCTGGGAGAAAGCTGCTCCTCCAGCCCTTGCCCTGATGTCAGACAATTCAGTTTCTCTGTTCCTGGTACCTGTCAAGCTACTGCCCCATTGCTGGAACTCAGAGCAAGTGAGTTTGAGTAAGTCCATGTAGGGGCCTTTTAAGAGGAACTGTCTGGGACTCCAGAAGCCTTCTGTTTCACTCAGCCACAATCTCAGCTGGTTTTTCTATTTTGTTTTATTATTTTTTGAGTTGAATTTATTGGTAGTTTTCACAGCCAGAAGTAATGGGGATTTCCCTTCCTAGCACTGGAACCCTGGGCTGGAGGTCTGGTCAGGGGCTAGGACCCCTCACTCCCTCAGGGGAGACTTCTGCAGCTGATGTACTCCTCCCATTAAAAAAATTATTCAGCCCTAACTGGTTTGGCTCAGTGAATAGAGCGTTGGCCTGCGGACTGAAGGGTCCCGGGTTTGATTCTGGTCAAGGGCATGTGCCTTGGATTCGGGCACATCCCCAGTGGGGAGTGTGCAGAAGGCAGCTGATCGATGTTTCTCTCTCATCGATGTTTCTAACTCTCTATTCCTCTCCCTTCCTCTCTGTAAAAAATCAATAAAATATATTTAAAAAAATTATTCATTGATTTTAGAGAGACTGAGAGGAAGAGAGAAAGAGAGAAACATTGCTTTGTTGTTCCACTTATTTACGCATTCATTGGTTCTTTCTTGTATATGCCCTGATCAGGAATTGAATCCACAATCTTGGCATATCAGAAGGGACACTAACCAACTGAGCTAGCCAGTCAGGGCCTCCCTCCCCATTTTTAACGGCTACATGTGGGTGTGGGACCAGCCTGTACTGTGTCTCTGCCACTGCTACCAGTCTTATGGAGGCTGCTTCTTTATATCCTTAGTTATAGTACTTCAATGTAGCTAGATTTCAGGGGGGTCTGAATGATGTTTGTTCTGTAGTTTAGTTGTAATTTTGATGTTGATGTGAGTATGGCATTTGCCTTGCCTCATCTTTGCTGGAATGTAACAGTGTTTTAAATAAAAAGTAGCTTTGGGAACCAGAAGCTCACATGGTGGAGGCTGAAGGAATATGCTCAGGTGGAGGCTGAAGGAATATGCTCAGGTGGAGGCTGAAGGAATATGCTCAAGTAAGAGGGTAGAAGTAAATTCAGAGATTAGTAGGAACTGGTAGACTATGTCCTTCAAATGCTACTGCTGGAATGACTTAAACTGAATTATGTTAATTTATTTCATCACTGTGCTCACTGTTTAGACTCCAGAAAGGTAATGCAAAATGTCCTTTTGGGGTAACTTGTCAACCTTTTTTTTTAAGGAAGAGCAACACCCTTTGAATAAAGTCTCACCAGACTAAATTCAGAGAGTGAAAGTAATTTGCTCAAAGGAAATAGGGGTATTTTTAAAAGTGACCCATGCATTCCCAATTTAAATGTGAGGGAGCTAAATACCTGCCCCAAATTTAGACAGTCAGTAAGTGAATGAATTCAAATGAAAGTTAAACTCTAGCATTCAGATCAAGGAAATTGAGGAATGAGAAAAGACTCCTTTATATAGCATTTTTTAGTAGAGTCATTAGAATGGTGGTCAGGTAAAATTACATCATGTGTGATGGAACCAGTTTTAAGTAATCAGAGCCATTGAATGCAAGGGACTTTGCCAAGAATTTTTGCAGGAAAGAAAAGAAAGCAACAATTTAATGGTAGAAGAGGTGAGGAAATATATATATATAAAATTTTACAAACCAGGGAAATTCAGATAGGCTTGTAGATTGAAAGGAAGTGAGAGGTTGAACAGAAAAGGAAAAGCATATGGATAAAACAAGATGTTGGCAGAGGCAGGAGGGAGTGGAATCAAAAAGTTAGATGGACAAAAGAATAAGGATTCTTCTTTTGAGATGCAAAATGAAGTTTTGATGAGTAAAGATACAGATAAATTTGGAGATGTAGAGGAGGGAAGCAGAAGGAGTTCAAGCCTGATAGCCTCAATGTTCTCAGCAGTAGGAGGTAAAATCATGTGTTGAGATTGAGGGCAATCAGGGTAAGAATTGGGAATCTGAGGAAGGTGTGGTGGGAACAGCTGCTGTGTGGAACGGGAAGACCAGCCAAGGAGGAATGAGTAATAGGTTGCTAAGCAGCTCCGAGAGTTCAGCTAACATCAGAAATCATATATTTGTAGCAGAGTCAATCAGTGTGGTTTTTCAATTTTCTTAGTAACTCTTGGCAGCCCAGGAGAAGGAGGAGAACAAACAGATGGTAGGATTGATTTGGTAATGGGATTGGCAAGGTAGGTGAGAGAGAAGGTCAAAGAATGTAGGAATCTGTTTCACTCAGAAAGTGTGTTATCAGGGGGATCAAAATTAGGAGGAGGTGGCAATCAACCCAGGAAGGATTGGGGACTGCAGGAAACAGGAAGGGCAAAGCAATGGAGGGCATCAGCCTTTGAAACCTAGGACAGTTTTTGCGACCATGAGTGAATGGGATGGGGGTCTGGAAAGGAGATTTTCACAATTCTGGATGTTATTATAGTAGAGCGCTTTTTATTTACAAACAGCCCATTTTTGTATCCATGGGTGTGGATTGCCAAAGCTGAATGGAAGTGATTGTCACTGGAATATAGGGGAGAAAGAATTTTGAGGGTAAATAGATGAATGAGTCATCTGAGTCATCTAGGATAGTGACCAGTGATAGACGAAAGGGAGAAAAAAGTCAGCTTTCCAGTTATTCAGGTGAACTGATGAAGTACTTGTAGATGGCTAGAAGAGAGTTAGTTTGATTGTTTAGGCTTTATAGATACAGGCCTTATCGAACGAAGATAATAAAACAGTGTTCCAGAGTTGGGAGAAGTATAAGAAAACATCCCTTTTCCTGTTTATGTAGTAAAACCTATCTGAATAGAACTCAAAACTCATTATAAGCAATTCCCATGTACTAGTAAATGTTATGTTTGCAGCCCCAATTAACTCTTTATAATCACTTGAGATCTGAATGTGAAATCTGGCTCCCTATATGTAATCTGAAACCACAAACATTATCTACCTGGACCCTGATTTTAAAGATACGATAGAGCAGGGTTATGACTAAATATTACATTGCTAGGCCTACTCCAGCACATATTGTCACAGTCATCATCTATTTGGAACAAAGAAAAGTTGGTAATTGCCGGCAGGCTTTCAAAATCCCAATTGATAGAGAGGACCATGAAAGAGGCTTTCTGATCTTAAATATTTTATAAATCCCAAAGTGAGATGCTTAAATAGAGGCCAAAGTTTTGGAGACTCTTGAGCAAGAGAGGTCTCAACTCAGTTTCTGTTTTCCTGAAAGAGCGAAAACATGTGCAGTCACAGTGGGCTGTCTAGGGAGCTGACAGTGATAGGGGCGGCTTCTTTTCTTAGCTGATGGAGGAGGAAGAGATGGGCACATAGGTACATCAATCTGTGTTGGTGTCTGTAAAAGATGAGTGAGATCCAAATACATACAAAGGCTGTGGGATGGATAGAGGAGATGCCAGTACTGATGAAATAAACATAGTGAAAGGGGAGTCAATGCAATGATCAGTTATTGATTCTAGAAAGAGAATAAAATTGATAAATTCCACATATTATAGAAAAGCCACTAAAATTGCATTCCCTAGTCTAAAATATTCAGTAGTTTTTCTTATGAATTTGGTAAGATGTTTGAGTAACTATTTTCTGCTTTTTTGTTGGCAAATAAAACCAGAAAACTTTTTCAGGGTATCCTGCTGAAAATGCCCTCTCTTATCTCTTAGTTTTTCTTTTCCCCCATCATGATAATTTAGACACAATTCCTAAAAGAACACCAGTTGGCTGATTTCCATCTGGCATTTTTCCCCTCTTATTTTCACTGAAAAGTGTGGAGTCTATGCTATTTCTGAATAAATTTAGCTTTCAGTTCAACACCCATCTTCCACTGTTTTTTTTATATAAGCAGTTACCTCTTTTTGTGGAAGTAATACACATAACTCCAGGCTCTCACTGGGTAGAGTCAGATAAAAACAAATGATAGAAATAAGAGCTCACTAATTTCTAGTAATCTTTTGTAGGCTTGAGAGTACAAATGTGTCATATGAAAAGTTCCGTCTGTGCAGAAGAATTGAGTATTTTACACACAGATAATTAGAAAATTGTCAAGACATATGTTGCTTTTTACAAACGATTTTGTATTTATTGTTGTGCAGACGATACTTAAAATTATCATGGTGCTGAATTATGAAAAAACCTCTCAACCCTTTAGATGTCTTTTATCAGTGACTAATTGATACTATTTGTAACCCACTTGAAAAGCAAACAAAGCTCCCATCTGGTAATTCTATTAATGGTTTCTATATTAAAATGGCTATTGGTCCTCAAAAAGAGAATGCGCAATTATGAAATATTCATATTCATGTCACTATTGAAAAGCTTACACATGTGTATGGAAAATTAGTTTTATCATCCTTTATTAAGCCGATAAGCTTTTAAAAAATCAAATTGGACTAATAATATAGTTACATATACTCAACCAAATGAAAAATTAAAGCAATTATCTAAGTAAAGCAAGGCAAAAAAGAAACATTCATAATGAATAATTTGGACAGCAGCATCAACTCCCCCGGCCCCACCCTGCCTCCAGCTGTCTTCGCTGCCCACTGTAGAATTTATAGGTCTTTAATGCCCATGTCTCTCCCCTGAAAAGGGAGAAAGGAAAAGTGCTAGTCTTGATCTTGTTATTTGAAAACTCTTTGACCTTGAGCAAAACTCTGCATGTCTCTGAGACTCTGTTTCTGTGGTGGTCAAATGTTGGAAATTTCTCTGCCAGTCTTTAGTGCTGTTACAAAGAAATGAAGAATGTGACAATGTTTTGTAAAAGGAAGTCCCCCACAGGAGGCAGAGAGAGCTATCCCAGTGCAGGCTTCTGAAATAGAACAAGCTTTATCACCCACCAACTAAAATATTTTATCTCCAAGGAGAAAGAATATGCAGAAGTGCTCTAGTCTTGCCTTCCTCTGAGCCTGGGTCCCTTGGAGCATTGTGAGTGTTCACTAACCTTGCATCTCCTGCTCTCCTCCTGTCTTGGGTGCCCCAGTGACCTCTCTTGTTTTCCCCAATCCAGTTTTAATTAAATTTTTAACGGGTATGTTCTTCCCAAATTCTCTAAACCTTATTCTCAGTACTCTCTCCTTTTCTTTCCCTCCTATAATGAAGGGAAAACATTATTCATCTAATTTATTTTGAGAGAATAACATCAAGGCTACTTACATTTTTTTGTGTTATTATAAAAGCCGTAGTGACTAGCAGGTGAGCTGATGAATTTAAATTTTCAACTAAGTAAACATGCACATATTAAATTCTCTAACAGTCATAAATATAATCAGGCCTCTAATTAAGAAATGAAGGAAACATAATTCTAAGCATTATGAGGATATACTGGGCTTCTGGTGGTTAACGCATCTAGGGAGACGAGTAACTCAATCAGAATGCCATACTCTAGCTCTATCTTGAGTAGAACTGTTGCCAATCTATCATACTGAGCATATAGGAGACCCAGGGGAAAGAAAAGTGTATGTCCTTTATATGGTAGGCCATAGCATCATCTTCGAACTTAAAAAATACCAGCCTCTCCTATAAAAACTAGTTGGACGGTCAGCTAATACAATCTATACTTGTAAATATGGAGAAAACTATAGTTTTTAACCTCGCTTTCCCATTTGTTGCATATTTATTTGTAACAAATTTTTAAAGGGGAAGCAGACAAAGGTTTAATAAAAATTGAACTATTCATTTTGGACTGTCACTCACTGGTGATTTTTCAAAAATTCCATCAATCTTTAGATCCCTTCAAATAAATGTAATTTATTCATACAAGAAAATATTGAGCTATCAAAACACTGTGCTAAAGACAAGGACTGTCAGGTGTATAAGGCACAATCCCTGTCTTCAAGAGGTTTATAGTCTGGTAAGGGAAACAAACACAATGTGATATGACTAATATTGCACCCTATTGTGTAGAGAAGAGGCACTGAAGTCATGCTTAGGGAGAAAAGAGGTTGCTTCAAGGAAGTAAATTTTACCTTGGCCACAGTCTCTTTTAAGTGATATATATAGATTTAGCTATGTTTGTAGTTATAAAATTTTGAATATATATATATAACATGTATATATACACATATATATAACTTCTTTTTTTTTCAGAAGCTGTTTTTTTTATTTTAAAAATCATTTTATTTTATTTTATTTTTATTGTTTTAAGTATTACAAATAGTAGTACATATGTCTCCTTTTTTTTCCCCCTTGATCTCCCCCCGACCTCCCCTACCCCCCAGGACATGCCTTCACCTGCCCACCCTGCCCCCCCGCCCCAGTGTCTTATATCCGTTGGTTGTGCTTATATGCAAGCGTACAAGTCCTTTGGTTGGTCTCTTACAGCCCTCCTCGACCAACCTCCCCTGTCTTCCCGATGTAGTTTGACAGTCTGTTCAATGCTTCTTTGCTCTGTATCTTTTTCCCACCATTTCTTTCCTTTAAAAAGTTTTGCCTTTGCAGACTGGAAATAAACATATAATAACAAAACAAGACAAAACAAAAAAATGTTTGAGTCCCAATTTCAATGTCCAACAGTTCCTTATGTGTACATGTCAGCATTGATAGCTGGATGGTGGGCACATGGTGGCAATGCAGGTCCGACCCTCTCTGGTTTGGTCCTAGGCAACCTGCAGCGGTGCACAGCTGCTGACTGCTCCCATGGCAAGGCGTTGTCAGCGTCTTCCATCTCTGGACTCTTTTTTCCTCTTGTCTTCGTGGTTGGAGCACTCCTGTCAATTCCTCTCTGTTGCAGGAATCCATCTGGTCTTGGGGTTGTTTTCTGAGGTATGATGTTCTGATCGACATTTCTAAGCCTCTGGATCTGTTCTTGTTCATCCGTCTATGTCGTTCATTATATTCCACAAATGAGCGAGATCATGTGATATTTATCTTTCTCTGCCTGGCTTATTTCACTCAACATAATATTCTCCATCTCCATCCATATTGTTGCAAATGGTAGGAACTCCTTTTTTACCACAGCGTAGTATTCCATTGTATAGATATACCACAGTTTTTTAATCCATTCATCTGCTGATGGGCATTTAGGTTGTTTCCAAATCTTGGCTATGGTGAATTGTGCTGCTATGAACATAGGGGTGCATATTTCCTTTCTGATGCGTGTTTCTAGATTCTTGGGATATATTCCTAGAAGTGGGATCACTGGGTCAAATGGGAGTTCCATTTTTAGTTTTTTGAGGAAGCTCCATACTGTTCTCCACAGTGGCTGCACCAGTCTGCATTCCCACCAGCAGTGCAAAAGAGTTCCTTTTTCTCCGTATCCTCGCCAACACTTGTTGTTTGTTGATTTGTTGATAAAAGCCATTCTGACAGGTGTGAGATGGTACCTCATTGTTGTTTTGATTTGCATCTCTCTTATGATTAGTGACTGTGAGCAGGTTTTCATATGTCTCTTGGCCTGCCTTCTGTCTTCTTTCGAAAAGTGTCTACTTAGATCAGTTGCCCATTTTTTGATTGGGATGTTTATCTTCTTTTTGTTAAGTTGTATGAGTTCTCTGTATATATTGGAGATTAAACCCTTATCATTGATATCATTGGCAAATATGTTCTCCCATGCGGTGGGCTTTCTTGTTGTTTTATTGATGGTTTTCTTTGCTGTGCAATATAACTTCTTATTTTTATTTATTTTTTTCATTTTAATTTCTTCATTGATTAAAGTATTACATATTTGTTTTCATCCCCCCATTACCTTCCCAACCCCCCCACCCCCACTCATGCCCTCATTTTTAGATTTGGATAAGCAAGAGTACTTTTATGTCACAGTTTCTTATTACCTATTTTTACATGTAGATAACATTTACTTACATTATCTATAGGTAATGTTTATGTGTAAATATCTATACAAAAAGGTAATGTAGGTTTATACATATATTAAATAGTTAATATACCTCTATTATGTGTATATATATGAAATCAAATACTATTGTAAACACACTTTGGACTTTTTAAAAATTATGCCTTTCCAAGACTTGCTGTAGTTTAATGCCAGATTCACAGTAAAAATTTCATTATTCATCATATGGATTTCTATTGCTGGCTCATTTAGTTACAATTTTCTTTCGTTTATTTTAGTCTTCGGTGAATTGTTTTAAAACTGTGAAATGTACCATCAGCTTCATTTACTCTTTCTGCTCTAAACATTACTGTTGGTGGTATTTTTCACCTTGTACTGGCTAAAAAAATGTATTTCCTGCCCTCGCTAGTTTAACTCAGTGGATAGAGCGCTGGCCCACAGACTGAAGAGTCCGGGTTTTGATTCCCATCAAGAGCTTGTCCCTTAGTTGCAGGCTCGATCTCAGGCCTGGGTCGGGGCACGTGCGGGACGCGATTAATTGATGTGTTTTTCTCACATAGATGTTTCTCTCTTTCTGTCTCTCCCCCTCCCTTCCAATCTCTCTAAAAAGCACTGGAAAAATATCATCAGGTGAGGATTAACAAGAAAAAAAAATGTATTTCCTTTACCTAGTTAATTTTCTCTCTATATGAAGAAGCTCCCCTTCGTATTGCCAATCTCTGTTGACCTTTGTTCACCATTCATTGCACTACTGCTTAAAAGCTGGTACAAAGACACATGGAGACAAATTGCTCATGGCTTACTTCTTGTGAAAGATGGCTAGGCCTTATAATATTGAATTAACTTTGTATAATTTATTAACTAAATACATTCTTTAGGTTTTGGAATAAGTTACTAGCTCCTCACATTTAATTAAGAGTAGAGTAATTATTTTCCTTTTCATTATTTTTATTAAATATATTAATTAAGGCTCATAAATTTAAAAAAAGAATCATAAACTTAACATTGGCTTTCCTATATTACATTTGATGTGATATAAATGCAAAAAAGTGTGTAAGGTTATCCATGTGATGGGTGAACAGAAAGTACAGCTTTGAGACAAATTAACAAGCACAAAATAAATAGCGATATATCAATTATAAGGAAAATAAAGCTAAATTGTGAGCTATATGATGGAAACCATAAATAGATACAATATGTTCATTTAAAAAAATCTTATTGTTGAAAGTATTACATATGTCCCCTATTACCCCCATTGACCCCTTCTAGCCCACCCCACCCCCTCACTCCTCCCCCCCCATGCCCTAGGCCTTCACCACACTATTGTCTAAGTCCATGGGTTATGCATATATGCATACAAGTTCTTTGGTTGATCTCTTCCTACCCACCCACCCCTGTCTTCCCTCCAAGATTCCAAAGTCTGTTCCATGCTTCCATGTTTGTGGATCTATTTTGTTCATCAGTTTCTTTTGTTCATTAGATTCCACATATGAGTTAGATCATGTGATACTTTTCTTTCTCTGACTGGCTTGTTTCATTTAGTATACTACTCTCCAGGTCTCTTACTCTTTGAGACAACATGGAGGGATCAGTATGTTCATTTTTATTTGTGTGCATGTGTATATACAACATAATGAAAACATCAAAAGGAAATATATCATTATCTCACTGGAGATAAAACTTTTAGAAAAAGTATTTGCACCAATGCAAGTGAATTTATTCAATGAATTACTGATTGGATCTCTAAAATACAAGGGTACACTCCTCCAGGGAGGCTCACTGTCAATTGTTAATCATTAATTTGCAGTGTTTTATAGCTTAGGTGTTTTGTTTATCCTCTTTTGTTTTTCTTTATTGTAAACTCAGAAAAATACATTCAGTTACATTTGACCACATGTTCTACAAATGTATTTTAAAATATATTTACACATTTAAAGAAATTCAAACAATGTTAGGTTTTCTCTTGAGTTTTTATAAAATGCTGCTAGCAGCATATTTTGCTTTAAGATATATTTTCAGTTTTAAAACCCCTGAACTTCTTCTCTCCTGCAGTGATTGACTTTGTAGAGGAATGTTTAAAGAGGAATTTAAATTTAAAAGGTGCAATTTGAAGCACATTTTCTTATTAAGTTTTGATACTGACATTTTAAAATATGTGAGCAAGGATTTTCCTTTTTAATTATGTTGCTTATTTGAAATTAAATCTATATTATAAGTCTTCACAAAATAAGGTATATTTTTTAATGAAATTTATTTTACTTAGCTTTTAGGAGTGCAGAGTGCATAACCTTAGGAGAATTCAGAATTACTTTGAGACATTTTTTTCAGCACTTCATTTAGACAATGGAAAACATCATATTTGTTCTCCAAACAGTTATTATATATTGTACAAAAATGTATGCCCACCTTTCAAAATATGTTTTTTTGCTGAAATTTTTAAAATTAAATAATTGGGTGACATTGGTTAGTAAGATAATATAGGTTTCAACTGTATAATTATATATTACATCATCTGTACATTGCATTGTATGTTTACCATCCAAAGTCAAATATCCTTCTCTCACCATATAGTTGACCCCTTTTAGCTTTTTTTACTTCCCGCTCTCTTTCATTTCCTTCTGGTAACTACCATACTGTTGTCTGTATCTATAAGTTTTGTTTGTCTTGTTTGTTCATTAGTTCTTTTCAGTTTTATTTCTCACATATCCTGAAATCATATGGTTCTTGATCTTCTCCACCTGATTTATTTCGCTTAGCATAATCTCAAGATCCATTCATGTTGTTGCAAATGGCAGTATTTCATGACTTCTTATGGTTCAGTAGAATTCCATTGTATACATGTACCACATCTTCTTTATCCAATCATCCATCAAAGGACACTTGGTTGTTTCCATGTCTTGGCCACCGCAAATAATGCTGCATTGATCATAGGGGTACATTTATCTTTACAAATAAACGTTTTCAAAATTTTCAGGTAGATACACTAAAGAGGGTTGCTGGGAGATATGGTAACTCTTAATTTTTTGAAGAACCTCCATACTATTTCCCATAGTGGCTGTGCAGTTTACATTCCCACCAGCAGTCAGTGAGAGATCCATTTTATTAAGTGAATTTGAGTCAGTGAAGAGTTAGAAGAGAAGAAAGATACAGATGGGTGAGGCATTCATCAGAAGTAACTGGAGGGAAAGACATTTTTGGAGTTTCTCTGCAGTCTTTTTATGAAGGCCTTTTACTTCCATTCAAAATAGAAGAACCTCATTAGTAGGCTTCCTGATGAGTTAGCTTAGCACTCTATCCCTACATCACTTTGTCAGAAATTCAGTGAACAAAGCAATAGAGTATAGATTGGCTATATCAAGGCAAGTTATTGACAGTCTTACCATTCTTAGGTTATTTGATTATTTGGCTGTGCAATATCTATTTTGAGAAATTCAAAGAAAAAGAAATCCTCAAGTAAGACTAGGGCAGCTGTGATATAAGAGAAGAAAATGGGATCTAGAATTAGACACGTGAATCTGAATCAATGCCTGATTATCTACTGGCTATGTGACCTTAGATAGGTCATCCAACACCTCAAAGCCTCAGTGTTTTCATCTCCATCTACTTTATTGTATGTTATGAGGGTTCAATGAAATATGGTTTCTATTCAGTGCTAAAAAATTGTAGATTCTATATGTTTCAGCATGCCGAGTTCTTACACTGTTTTAATATTTTAAAATTTAGTCTTTGGCCTTACTTTAATTATTAGTGAGTCCTAAGATAATAGAGACTGCATTATACATTAAACATTTGGATTTCAAGTTTTTCCTTTGTTGGCATGTATCTTTTCCATAAATTTCACTTAGTAAGTTAAGTAGGTATAGAATAATGTATGTTAGAATGATGTAAAGCAAATGAAGTGTTATGTAATTTATTAAAGAATACATATTTTTCATCACTAATGGCTTTTCCCTTCCAATATGACTATTTGTACTGTACAAAAATTAACTGGTCAGTGATTGTGTTTTTCAGGATGTTGTGAATTATTGTTAAAGGGCTTTCATTGTTTGTTTTGTTTCTGTACTGGGGCACACATATCATTGCATTGTTTTATTTAATTTTCTGTCATCTCCTCTGCATGGCAAAGAGTGACTAAAGACTCTTAATTTGTCTCCCTGCTTCTAACCCTGGCCCATATAACAGTCTACTTTTAAAACTGTAGTCAGAGTAATCCATGTAAAATATAATTCAAATTACTCCTCTGTTCAGAAGCCTCCAGTCATTTCCCATCTCACTTCAAGTTAAGGCCCAAAGCTGCAAGACCCTGCATGATCTCTGGCTTTCTTATATCTCTAAGGACATCTCTCACCACATCCCTCTCACTCATTCAGCCTGAGTCACTCTTGTCTCTTCTGTTCTTGCAACAAGGCCAGATCCACTTCCTGCTCAGAATCTTTAAATCTGCGCTGCTTTCTGGGATATTTCTACCTTTGACTTCCTTCTGGTCTTTTAGAAGTGTGGACTTCCTGAACACACGATTTCAAATAGCACCTTCCTCTGGAACCTACACACCCCACTTCTCTTCTTTTTACCTCAGTCCCGCTTGGGATATGTATGTATGTGTGTATGTACATTTAATGTGTATGTGTATATTTGTGTCTGTGTGATAATATCGATTTATTTGGCTTACTTTCCTCTTACCCATTAGAATGCAAGTTTCATGAGATTAGGGATTAAAAAGAAATCTTTTTTCACTTCTGTATCCATTTACATATCACTGTACCTAGCCAAGAAGTAGTACTCATTAATATCTGTTCTATTGAATAGGGAAATTATTTAATGTTTTGGAATCTCTACAGAAGCATTTTTCATGTCAGCTCAAGGCTTTGGAATCCACAAACTGAGCTCTTTCCCCCTCTCATAATATGGATCTGTCTGGTGTTTACTCCTAATCACCAAATGATTTCTTTTTGCAGTGAGAGAGCAGCACTTTATCTGTTAAGAGAACACAACCGTTCCAGTTATCAAAATTAATTCCATATAAATGAATATGTAGCCAGATATCAATAGTAACCATCAGATTTGCCCCATAGAACTAGAAATTGAGACTTCTTTACTGATAAAGACTTAAGGGCTCATCTGTCTAATGCCCCTGCTTCAGGCATGCGCACTCTTCCTGGGAGAGTTTGAAGTAGAATCTAGAGCACCAGGTCCCCAGGGTAGTGCTCTTTCCAGTATGCATCGTCGATGGTCCCAGGAAACCAGCCCTGAAGGATTATCAACGTGACTAACACATAAGCATGGCAAGACCTGGGAACCCAGGGATTGTTGACAGGAAAGATTACAAAATAGAGGCCAACACTGAGATTAATCATCTCTTCTTCTCCTACGCTTACAGTTCTAAAATGTCATCTTACTGATTCTCACTGTAATTATTCCTATTCCTAACCATTTCGGCTTTCCATCTCCTGGCTGGCAAAGGAAGGGCACTTTTCAGAGTACAACATTCCTGTTGTCACAGGATGAGACAGTGGTTGAGCTGTGGCCCACAGAACACAGAACATTGATGAGTGCTAGTTTTCTTAAGATCATGTTTTTTCTTTGATCTCTTTAAGGGCAGAAGAGTCATGCCTCATAATGGGTGAAGTCTTTGAGGAATTTCCCATCATACATACCAAGACCTTCAATGTAACTGTGTCTTCAGGGAGGAAAAATCAGTATCATGAGGATAAAAAATGGTGATGGGGACCTGTGTCTGGCTGTCAGTGCTGCTGTTTTGAAATTAGAGATTTAACTGGTTGGGCAGAGCAGGGCTGCTTTCGCTAGATCATTTAGATATGCCCTGATTTAAATGTCCTACACGAGGACTCTATTTAACTGTAGATATATACTTCTTCATTCTCTTCGGATTTGATAATGTTTGGGTGGATTGTGTGATTAATTAAGTGCAGATGGTTTTGTGCTTGTACAGGACTTTTACATTGTTAGGGGGAAATTGAATAGAGTAAAAATAGACTCCATTGCCGGTTAGTAAGGACAAGTTAAATAATTCATCTTCAGATTGTCTATCCCTGCCATTAATTTGATGGAGGTGTTATGTTATGATAGTTCCTTGAATAATTAAGTTAAGGTTGGTTATGAAATCATTGTTTGATGGATTTTTCTCGATAATTTTCAGTATGCAAGACTTTTCTCTGGCAAGGTATGGTGAAAAGATTCCTATAATTGGGCTGGACAAAAGGTCCTCATCTGCTGTTGGAACATAAGTCCTCTAGAAAATGATATCAAAGATTTTTGGAAGGGGGTGACTATGGGTAATGGGACCTCTTCTGTCTTAAAGACAGCTCAGTGGAGATGGCATCTCATGAACAAGCTCTAAATAAAGCCTGGCTAAAGACAGAGAGTGTATACAATATACCCTGTCTTTTAAGGGCGCTCCAAGTATGTTAATGGCATTTTGAATTCTCATAAAACCAATGACCAGACAATAAAGAGAATAAAAGAGTTCTACTAGGTCAAGATTTAAAATTTAAAATAATACTTTTGGACTTTTTTCAATTACAAGTTTTAGGGAGCTTGATGATAAGAATATCTTTTTGTTAGTTAAAAAAAAGGTGCAGCACAGAATTCAGAAAAAGAGAGAATATAATATGAATACTTTCAAAACAAATAATACAGTAAAATAGATTTTTGGTTGAGAGAATGTCCTCACATATAAAAAGCCCCAGAAGGTCTGTGAGTTTCTAATTTATTTGTTTTCACACTTTGGCTCAGGCATTAAAAAAAAAAGAAAACAGTCTTTTGGCACCCTCTAGGAATATGTAAAATGTGACATGTTACTCTGATTGATTCTTTATATTTGTGAAAGTTCTACTTCTGAGAAAACAGTGTGTTCTGCGAAGGGTAGTATATTTGACCAGTGCGTGTCCATGCAGAATCATACGGGCAGCAACATGTGAAGGATGATAAATCATATTTGAATGGATTTAAAATAGTAATAGATTATTCTATGAAAAAATCAACTGTGGCAAAAGAAAACCTCACCCCCCCAAAAAAAAAAAACTCACAAAAAGTAAACACCAGTAGCTTCTTTTTTAAGAAATTAAGTTCTAAAAATATGTAAGTTAGGGCTAACACACCAACATATGTTACATAAAATGACTGTTAGAATATAGAATATGCGGTCCATCTAGGAGCAAATGGGGTTGGGTAGAGCAACATGGTTTAATACAAACATGAACATTTTGTTTTACATGTGATCTGATTAGTTGGCACATTTGCAAAAACGCAATAGATTACTGGGACTTACGGGAGATGATACGTGGGGAAAATGCAGTATTTACCACAAGGACTTACAGGTAAAAAAAAATTGTTGTTGAATTCTGCAGGGTATGTTGAGAACATGTTCCTACCAATGATATTACAACGGAATGCTTTCCTATGGCTCATTTCAAAAAAGTGGACTCCTGGCTTAACTTTTGATAGTGTAGCATCACCACAATATACAGCATCGCAAGAGTACTTGTCATGAGCCAGGCATTTGTGCTGTGGACTTTGTGGGATAGGTAGTCTTCTTTGACCATTTTACAGATGGAGGAACTGAGGCTTAGAAGCTTAAGTAACTTGCCCTATTTCCTCGGAGCTAGTAAATGACAACACTGGATTCAAACTCAGGTCCATCTGATTTTAAAGACAAAGTCTTTGCCACCCTGTCAATGTCCCCTCTACAGAAAAACCACCAAAAGTGATTACATCTTCAGCCAAGTCCTGGTCTAAAATAAGTTTCATTCATTCCCTGTTGTTTGGGGGCTCCCAGAAGAACTGATATGCAGGGAAAGAGGTTGGCCCAGTTTGGATATCAGAGTAAAAGGGGATGTGCAGTTAGTTCCACAGTTGACTGATGGTATTTGGCTGCCTTATCTTGGCACAATGTCCTGAAAATACAAATGAGGCTGAACCGGTTCTGGGATAAAGCAAGGGATTGTGGCAAGGTCTAATTCAGATGCTGGGCAAAGATAGCCCTGCTCACTCAAGATTTCCTACCGCACAGGTGGGCCTGAAATAGATATAAGGAAGCATCCCTCTGTTGCAAATGCACTTGTCTTCTTAAACAAAGAGATGTCCTTGCTGCTTCATGGGTTGCCTTCATAATTTCCAGTGACAAATGGCCTGTGTTCGTGGACACCCAGGATTTCCCGTGTGCGACGCTGTACACGTGACAGGTGAATTGCCCGAATGTGAAGCTTTTTATTTAAACCCAAAGCCATCCTTCTGTGTACATTTTATTGTGTCTAGGAATATTCAGTTGAAATGGCTTCTGCATACTGATGGAACCAGAATAGAAGCCGTGGGAAGGATAAAATGTGTATCCCAGAGGCACCATTCAGATCCTTCTGAGCTATGTTCCTCGATGCTCAGTTTTTATTAACGGCTAAATTAAGAGTTGGATAAATTGAGTTAAGGCCCATCACATAACAGCATAGTAACTGGTGATAGCAAAGGATCGCTATCTCAGATATAGGGCGATAACAGAGATAGAGTTCTTAAAGGGCAGGCTGGTAACCTGAGCTTTGCCTCCCGCTTTCAGGCATGATTAATTAAACTCCTTGGTAGTGAGGTCATGGGAGTCCCCCGACACACCGCCCCCCCCCCCCAACCTAAGCAAATCCATTTTTAAAAAGCTTTTTCATTTATTTACAGGAATCTTCTATTGTTTAATTTCACTTGAACTTGAAATAGTGAGTCATTTTAAGCCATGCCTAATGGAGGGCCGGATACTGTTAGTGTTATACAGTGCAGACCAGCAAATGCTAGGCTGGGACTGTCACGTGTTGCATCCACAAACACGTTCTCATTGCTGTGTTGCATTAAAGAACCACAGCCTGGCCCCGACTAACAGTGGGCCTTGTAAAAGGTCTGGTGCTGTGTTTTCATCTTTTGTTTGTGTTATTATTTTCCCAGCTGATCAATGGTTACTGTACGCTTTAAATAGCTGCTCTGCATTCCTCTGGGGCTGGTGTCCGCATTTTTATGAATCCATCTTGGGTTCCTGATTATGTGCTTCCACCTCTTTGTAGGAAAAATTCACATTTTTCAGTTAGGCATTTCAAGTGCCCAGCCTGGTGCAAGCATTGGACCTGGCTGTGGCCATTGACCAAGGACTGTCCTTTATTACAGAATGCAATGGTAGGGAGTGCCAGGGAGCAGAGGACCGGATGCGTGGGGGTTTTAGGACCCTGGTGTGATTCCTGGTCTAGCTCCCAGTTTTCTAGAGAACCTGCTTAACCCTCAGTCTCCCGTGGTAAGAGAAGCCTTTAAAAGTAAGATATAGAATAAATTCTCTTAAAAGCAACAGGATTCTTTACATGCGGTATCTTCTTCATTTGCCTGGCTTTTCATGCTATTCAGGAGTAAGAAGAAAAAATGAAAAATATGTACAAAATAACAACGATGGGAGCTTGGATGTCATAGCCTATGACAATGAAGGCATTACTAGAGATGAGCTTTGGACCGATAGTAATATAGTGAAGAGTTTGATCATAGTGTGTGATACATGGAATAAAACATGGAGATTGTTTTTCTTGGGCACATTTTGGGGCATTCTTGCATTTCCTAGGTTTGATAACTGGGGTAACTTAACTTTTAGCTGGAAAAAATGCTCAGGCATGATTTGGGTATTCTGATTTCTCGCCTTCTGCTATTGCTGCTAGCTTCTTATCCCTTTCCCTCGGATTTGCCTGTCCTTTGCTGTTTTTCATAGCCTGATGAACCGGAGCAGTAATGGTTCTATTAGTTGCAGTAAATCTGCTGAGCTTGCTTTTCGGGGCGAACATGTCGTCTCCAGCACTTTTTTTTTTTTTTTTTGCAGTTCCTTATTAGTGTGTGCCCTTTCCTGATGCTGCAGGAGCCTTCACCTGGAATTAAACTTTTTCTGCTAGCCCTGTCCTTACTCTGTGCAAAATGATTACAGTCCATGATGCCATCTCCCTGCTGACAGCCAGATACTGCTGAGATGACAATAAAGTCCCTGCCCATTTAAATAGGATGCTACCTGGTTGTGCTGGGAGCTTTGATAGTGAGAACCATTTGAAGAAATGCCTTTAAGAGAACAGGATGCGACAGAGGCTCCTTGAAATCATATGGAAACGTCTGGTCATTATTAGATAGGTGATATCCGGAGCTGGACTCTGGGTGTTTAGAGTAGTTGAAAATCTAACATACTCCCATGATCCCAGAACCGGATGGGCTGACTCAGAACCTGTCTCAGAGGGCTGCCTCAGCAGAGTGAGAAGCACCCAGCCGAGAACAAGAATGTTCAAGTTCTCTAATTTTAGGGTTACCATTTACACCTCACTCCAACAGTGTGCTTTTCTTGTTTTGCTCAGCAAAAACAGTTTCCATTTATTCTTCAGCAAATTTGGAGTAAAGAACCCAGAATCTTAAAGGCCAGTAAGTTAGCAGGGTTTTGGAGAAACATCAGTCCCATTAAAGGCAGAGCCCTCTTGAGGGCTGTGTGTCTGACAGTGTGCAGTTAAATTATGTTTCTTCTTGGCCTGGCCAGGTGCCTCGGTTGGTGGGAGCATCATCCCATGCACCAAAAGGTTGTAGGTTCAATCCCAGGTCAGGGAGGCAACCGATCAATGTTTCTCTCTCTCTCTTTTTTTCTTTCTCTCTCCCCCACCCTCTCTCTCTCTCTCAGAATCATTTAAAACATATCGTTGGTGAGGATTTAAAAAATTATGTTCCTTCTTTTCTTCTTTCATATATATTCTTTCTCCTCCATCGCCTGGGACATACAGTATTTCTCTTTTAGCTCTCCTTCGAGATAGCCTTAGGAGCGTTCGTTATCTTTCCTCTAGGTCATTGCCTACCAAAGGATGGACAAAATGACACTACATGTTCTGAAATCTGATTTAACATTTTCCTGGGAGACTTCAGATTTGTGGTTGTGGTATTTTGCTTAAAGACAATGAAGGCAATTCAAAGGCATATTTTTTCCTTAAAATAATAAATGATAATCAAATATTCTGTGTATGAATGGTGTACCTTGACTTTGCAATTCATAGATGAAACTCCCAAACTTAGCATAACTTTGTTACTAAAGATATATGCCAAGTGTTACTGAAGGATAAAGTAGTAAGATTTTGCCTTGCCTTGGAGGAGGGGTCTACCCCAGAGAGGAGAAGGGTATTCGACCATGACCATTGGCAACATTTTGTCAGGCAGAAAGAATGAAGAAACCACACAAACCCAGTTTAGGAGCATGGAAATGGTTTGGAACTGTGAATATGCTGTTGTGCTTGAGGTGGCAGAAGCTTAGGGCAGAATATTAGGCAAAATACTGGGATGAAAGGTAGATTGGAGCTAGCTGACTACCATGAAAAAGTGTTTTGACTTTATCCTGCATGAGATAGGAAGTCACCAATAGCTTATTTGATATTTGAATTATAGGAAGATCATGCTGTCAACAGATGGGTTGGGAGGATAAAAATCAGTGGCAAAGAGGGTGGCGTAGGGGGTAGGAGACAGGGGATGAGCAACCTGACAAATCAAGGGGCACTGGTGAAGGAGGAGACACAGGAGGCACATGTGGAGATGAATAGACATGGATATGTGGGTTCACGAAGGCAAAGACAACCATTCCTCTGTGGTTCCTGCCTTGGACAATGGAGCAGAGGGTGATGAAAATTCTGAGATGAAGAAAGTCGCCTTAGACACTAGGTGATTATCGCCCGTGTATTTCTCTTTTGGCTTCAGCCTCCTTGAATCCTCTCTTGGTTTATGGACAAGGCATGCTATTTACGTGATCCGTTTTTCAATGTTGACTTTGAGAATCTGGGACATGAACCAAAAGATAATCAATGTTATTATGCTTTGGTGTAATGCAATACCATTTCTAATTTGCACTTTACAGAATGTTTTTATAGAACTAAACTTTCAGCTTGTTTTCTCTTTTCCGCTGTTAGCTTTCCTCCCTTAGCGCGACTGCCCGGGAACCTTTAGGAATCCTAAGATTGATCAGTGCCCCATTAAAATTTAAAGAACTACTTCATCAGAACCATATGCTGCATTTCCTGAGGACTGTCAGCAAAGCAGGAAAAGAAAACATGTCAGATCGGCATTGTTGCTCCTGCTAAACTGGCGCTTTCTCCACAGGGTGGTCCCAGGTCACTACTTCCCTATAAAAACACATGCAGCAACCACAGGAGTCCCACCTTCACGGGGGTGAAGCTGCAGTGGTTCAAATCCTTGGATCATTTGGAACATATCAAAAGATATTAATGTGCTTTCATATAGCTATTTCCTTTCTTGTCCATCCCTCTTCTCTCCTTCCTTCCCTCCCTTCGAGCTTTGCTGCATCCTTCTCATTATTCATGCCCCAAAGAAGGCCTCACTCCCAGCTGACCATTCTTTAAGACCTAATGGTAAATCTTGAGTTCTACTCCATTTGATCACCTCATTAAAGCCACGGCAGCGCTACCATTTATTAATTAATTTATTTCCAGGACCTATATTGAGTTTGGTATCATAAATATTCATTGGGGATTTCGAGGACAGGCAGCAGGCCTGATAGAAAGTCAGTGCATTGTGTCATATTGCAGTTGGTATTCTCTGGGACAAGGATAATATACACAAATAAAGCAAATGCACTGCACGTTGATACAGACTTGAAGCAGTGCCTTATAGGAGTAAATGTATGCTTTTAAACAATGCATCACAGTAATACAATTTGTCAATAACCCATCATTAGTGCATATCTGGTATATTAAAAGCCATTCCAAAGCTTACCCTTAGCATGCTCCACTTTAGGCAATAATGACCTGTAGCATCACCTCTTGGAAATAAGAACTGGGAAGTTTCTGGTTTTGGACCTGTACCCAGAAGTGGATATATCTTCTCCAAGAACATCTAGAGATTTCCGATGGATTCCATTGTTGCAGACCATACTGTTGGAAAGAGGCTGTCCTCTGGGAAGTATTAGAGGCACTGTAATCAGCCTATTTTCTATTCTCAGGAAATTTTCACTTTCATCTTGACTTCCCAGTGCTACTCTGGATTTTTCTCTTATGGGTCCCACCTCCAACAGTCAATCCTATCTAATAAAGATGGAATATGCAAATTGACTGTAACTCCGTGACAAAAAGCTGGCAGCGCCCACAGCCAATAAGGAGGGAATATGCAAATTGACATTACAAGGCGAGAGGCAGAAGGCAGCTCTGGCCGTAGCGAAGGCTGAAAGGTGGCTCCGGGCCAGAGTGAAGGTGAGGCCAGCAGCCAGGGGAAGGAAGGCCTATTCTTGCACAAATCTTTGTGCATCTGGCCTCTAGTATCTATATAAAAACTGCAAATATATTTCTTTCTTTAAAAAAAAATTCTACTTTTAGATTAGAAACATAAAAACAAAGAGAATCCATGTATCCAACCCAAATAAAGCTATAGTTAAATTTTATTTATATGTTTATTGATTTTTAATGTATACCTTACTTCCTTGCAGAAAGCCCACAAAACAACATGCATGTTTACATATATATGGTTCTTACCTTGTACCCACTATTATTTTGTTTTATTTAGTCCTCACCGCTTTAGTAAGTAGGTACCAGAATTCCCAGTTGAAAGGTAAAGCAACTGAAGCTCATAGAGGTTAAGTAATTTTTCCCAGAACTCACAGCTAGTACCACTCACAGGATTTATCTGGGGCACAAACCCACCTCTTTCAGGGAAGCAGTTTCATGTTTCAGAAAGTGCAAAAGTATTCATACAGGGCTGTAAGGTCACTTTTTAATAATAACTTTGGAAATGCTAAGTACAGAGAGAATTGTCATTGAACAGGAGTTATCTGGGTGTCATCCACTCAGAAATAAGAAATAAAAGGATAATTAAACTGGATGGATATCTGTGTCTTTAAGCATAAAATATTAAATGCATATCTGTTGAATTTTTAAAGTTAAAACGTTATCACTTACATTATACTCACCAGCCGTCAATCTCTATGCCCATCTGTGTATCTAGTGCACATCCGCTGGGTGCAGACCAGTGCCCTGGAGTGGCAGGGGGTGGAGGGGGGAAGATTGTAGGATAGAATATGATCTGTATTTGTAAGAAGCCTACAGTCTAGTGTCTCATAGGTGTAAACTCTGGAAAGTTCTCAGAGGAGGTGTTTAGAATCAAGTCCACGTACATCCTTGTGAAATGGCAGAGCATAGTTGTGAAGAACAGTTAAAAATGTACATTTTGGTGTTATACTTCTGGCGTTTACAGTCCAGCTTCATCACTTCCCAGCTTGTTATTCCTGGAAATCCCTTAATATACCTCTGCTTCCATTGATTTATTTATAAATTTTGAGTAACAAATACAAGCCACTTTATATGATTATTTGATGAACACTATGTAGCACTTTCCCTGTGCTGTGTAGTATTCTGAATATTTTACAAATAATAAGTTATCGAGTCCCCCAAAGAACTAGGTAGGTACTGTTAAGTATTGAGAGGCTAAAAAGAGTTTATATGTATAAAGTATTTAGAGCAGTGGTTCTCAACCTTTCTAATGCCGCGACCCTTTAATACAGTTCCTCATGTTGTGGTCACCCCCAACCATAAAATCATTTTACTTGCTACTTCATAACTGTAATTTTGCTACTGTTATGAATTGTAATATAAATATCTATGTTTTCCGATGGTCTTAGGTGACCCTGCTAGCGGTTCTCAACCCACAGGTTGAGAACCACTGCTATAGAGCCTAAGATATTTACATTACAATTCATAACAGTAGCAAAATTACAGTTATGAAGTAGCAAGGAAAATGACTTTATGGTTGGGGGTCACCACAACATGAGGAACTGTATTAAAGGGTCACGACATTAGAAAGGTTAAGAACCACTGATTTAGAGCAATGGCTGGCACATAGTAAGACTCAGTAAACATAATCCTTCGCAAAGAAGCAGAAAAAGACATTGGGAACAAACATCATGTGCACAAGCTATAGAGACAAGAGCAAATACTTAATCTATTTTTTGCTGAAGCTACAATCATGAATTTGGTTCTGGTGAGCAATAAAGGGAATTTTTTTGAGTGGAATGTGGTACAATGAGCTTCTTAATTTCCACTGTCAACATATGAGATATGCCCAGTTATTCACATGTTTGTGGCTTCCAAGCAACACCATTTATCTCATTAATACTCTTCTTTTTTGTTAAGTAGGGAATCTACATTGTGAGAATCCATTTATTCATCATGGAGTCTTATTGTGATATGGAAAAAGGTCATGAGTGTTTTTCTGAATTAATAACTTGTGTGGGGGGGAAATAACAACTGGTGACCATCGTTCCAAAAGGTTAGTTCTCTGGATAGAGTGACTCTGTTAAAGTGGTGGTTCACTTTTCTCTGCCCACGACTCCCTGTCTTGCCTGTGTAATACTGTGGCTGCCCAAGACATTTTCTCGTTGACCATTCAGAAGACTCTACTTATGATTTACTTTTACCTTGACCCTGAGTTGTTTTTTTTAACCCTAGATATTAATAGCAACATTTAATCAATAATGTTTTACTCATTCATAATAGACTCTTGCCTGTATTTTATAAAAGCTTCTAATGGTCTCAAAGCCTTGAGAGTGCTTTTTGAATATTGCTGTTATTGGCATGCTGTTGTTTTATTTCCCCCTTAAACTAACCTGGACATGAAGGTTGATGCCTGAGGTTAATCCAGATCTAACCTATATACATGTGCAATGTGGTTTGTTGTCATCTTTTTGAACAGGAGCAATCTATCCAGTTGTCATTTTGTTCTGTGTTCAGTGCTGGAGAAGAAGGGAATTTTGAAGAGCTGACGTTGAGGTTTGCATGTGATGACACAGAGAGGACTCTGCCCAGGGAACGCATTAGAGGCAGAAAGAGTGAAACGGTTCCAGTTGTATAATCGACACTTCATTTTGCAAGCGTTGACTGAGTGTGTAATGTAAATGAAATGCATATAAACATAGGATGATAGATAACTGTCCCTTTATTTTCCTGGTTACCAAATAAGTAAAATGCAGAGGTAGACAATAAACCGGGGAAACAGATGGTATGGATCAACAGAGAGGAAGTTGAGGGGTGGTTTTAGACATTTCCCAAGTAATGAAATGGAAAATGGAAGTGAATTTGGAAGCTAAAATCTCTACTTATAAATCAGATTTTGCCCTTTAGAAGCAAAATGGCTGGTGGATAGAGTATCATTGTATCAGTATTTAGAACTGTCAACCTGAGCCCACATATACAGCTACCTTTCATGAAACAATTGTCAGCTGTAATGAATTGGTGTCCATAAAGTACTTCTGTAAATGCCAACTGTTAAAAAAATATGCTCAGAACTCTCTTAAGAGTAATACAGGGTAATTTTTCTACCCCCAGGTATCTAGACTGAAAGTCTTAAGTCACATGTCATTATTTTAAATAGATCAGAATAACAGAATACTATTAATCTTGGATTTCAATAAACTGGGAGAAAAAGAACCAAGTAATTCCCATGATCCACAGTTTTTAGAAATATGGCTATTAAAATGCAGGGACCTTTATTATCTTATTGCATACAGTTTTCTCTAAAATAGAAGGGAGATGGAAATACCTTGATGATATATTGTCATGTGGACCACTTTATGGTCAGCATTTTTTTATGATAGGACAGTGTTTCATTGACACCCTGTTATTTATTGAACAGCAGAGCAAGTAGGCTAGTCAATCATGGTTGCATGTCTAGCCAATCAGAATCTGCCTTGGTTTTGTGAAGTGCTAATTTTTAAAACTTATTTATTCTGTTTTCTTTCATTTTTCTTTTATCAGTCTCTATTATATATCAAATTTTTTTAATAGATTCTCATCTCCAGACATTTTAAAATGCTCCACATGCCACATCCAATTCAATGAAGACACCTAAATGCACGTTATTTAAATTAAATATGAATGCTTTGAAAAGTGTGTACTTATATCATAATTGCTTAAAACTACATTTACACATTATGTACCTTGTAGTTTTGAATCTTGTCAATGTATGCAAGAACCAGTTAGGCTTTAAAAAAAAAGCAAAATAAATTATTCACATCACATATGTCTATACATCTGATAGTGTAATTAGCAATCAAAAGTTCTACATATGGTGATGTAATACAGACATTATAATTTTGTACATCCTGCTGTTGATGGATTTAGGTACCACATTTTGCACATTTTCTATTTCATTACTTGGGACTGAAAAAAAGACAAAAATAAAATAACATGTTTTCTTTATTTTAGTTCCTTTTTAATCATCCTTCACGCTCCTTGTGCTTTCCTTCCGTGTCTGGCTCTCATTTCCCCAGTTTAGATAGAACTTGTTTTTCTTCATTTATCTTTACGCTTTCCTGCTCTGTGGCTCTCACACTAATAACAATAGAAATCTTGGACCCAGATCTGGGGGAATTTTGGAGGTCACTGAGGTTATGTCTCTGCTTTCAGTTAGCTTTCTAGCCCTTCCAGAATGAGAATTATTTATGCTTTTCTCAACATTGGCACACATGTCTTGCATTTTTCAAATGATGTCTGATTTAATTTTTCTAAAAGCTTTATGTATTCTAACATTAATAGCTCTAGTTTAAATAACACTTCTCTAATTCTTATTTCTTCATAATGCCTCCAAGTTCTCATTACTTTCTTCAACTTCATTCTTTTCACTGAATTATTACATGTATCTCTAGTAGATGAAGTAAAAGTCTAATCAGTTGTAGTAGAGTGAAAGCTTTTCATCAAAAGAATTTTTCTGAAAGGTTGCATGCTCAGATATCCCACTAGCTAGTAATTTCCCATCAGTGGTCTTATGTTAGTGTGTATGCTTTTCTTTACTCTCCTGTGCATTGCTGGCTCTCTAGTAATCTATCCTGTTAATCTGTGATGTGTCATGTCTTCTCCAGCTGGTCAGATTTTATTTGACATATGCTTTACCCGTGAAATCCCTGTGCAATTAAAAATACAAAAACAGTAAGAACTGCAATGTATTCATAGGAGATATGTTTCTATGTCACTATCTTCAGAATTACTCAAAAAGAGAAAAGACAAGAAAAGGAAAGAAATGGGATATGGACTTAATTATTCACAGAATTGTCTTCAGATTTTAATCTTGGCATTTAGTAGTTTTGGGCCAAAAATCTCATCTGTAAGACAGATATAGCAACCATTCGGAGTCATGTAAGTTTTAAACTGAATGAGATAGCATTCATAAGGTTCTGGGCACACGTTCCTGGCACAGTGATGGGGTCATGGATATGTTTATGCCAACAGATTTAAAAAAGAACACATTTTCTTTCATCACTTAAATATTTGATGAAACTATTCCTCACTGATTAAAACAGAAACGAAAAACAAAACAACACACACACACAAACAAAGAAGACACAAGGGCCTCTACTTATTGTGCACACCCTCGTCTGTGAGGCTGACCCCAAACCAGGAAGAGCTGCATTAGAGTCACATTTAGCTACAGTTTACCCAGCAAATGGTAGGCTGATGTAAGGCCTATTTTTCTTATCTGCTAAAGAAACAAAATCTCATCTGTAAAGTGGACACGAAACAACTCTTTATGTGGTCATTATTGATGTGTACACAGCCATCAATTAAACGTTTTGTCATGCTCTGCTAGGCAAGTGTTCTCTCTGTTAATGGTTTCTAGCCCTAGAATTAAAATTGTAAGGATGGTTCATATTTCAGATATCTTATAATTTTCATAATTTTGTATTTTTAATGTGTGACCCTTCATTGAAATCTAGCCACATATGAATTAGTACTTAAGTGATTTATAATTTGAGTCAACCCCCAAAGTGACCTGAAACTCACATATGACTAAGTGAGATGTTACATATATAGATATATTTTAAAAATACAAATGTATTCACACCAGGAAGTGAGCTCAGCATCACAGGTTGCTGCAGAATTGTGAGCTTTGTGTTGCTGTGGGTGAATGAGACTGGGTTTCAGGTAGAAAGGCTAAAACCTGTGATAACATAAAAATAGATCCTGTGACTCCACTATTGAAGAATTTTATCTCACGTAGCCATCCACACGCAGCATGCATGGTGTCTAATTTTTAGGTTCCTGAAGAATTTCTTTTCTTTTACACTATAGGACCAAATCTGTGTATTCTCAAATCAAATAACTTGCGAACACAGACAGATTTTCAGTTAATGCGATGTTATATTTATTAACCGATAGTAGTGAAGCCTGTTGCTCTTTCGTTGTTCAAACTGTGATCAGAAAGCTCTAATGATGGGTGGTCATGAGCCTGGATTCCTGACTCAGATCTTACAATCCATCTCTGCTAACACTAACTAAAGTAGTGCCTATCTCATGGCATTGTTAGGCATGAATAAAATGAATGTGTAGATTTACTGCATTGTGTGTATTAGTGTGTGTATATGCATGCATGTGTGTGTATGCTTAAAAAGCCATTCATTCATTCATTCACTCATTCATTCATTCACTCATTCATTCATTCATTCACTCATTCATTCATATGCAGAAACACCGATGGGCCTGCCATGTGCCATTCATTGCCTAGACACTGGATATGTAGGTAGGAACAGGACATCCATAGTCCCTTTCCGGCAGGCTGTTCCTGTTTGGTGAATAAGACAGATCAGTACATTAACCATCAACTATCACGATAACGAAGCAGTAGATTCATTATAACAGGACCAGTGCGGAGGGTCAACATTCGCAGTCTAGGTCGAGAAAGGCAGGCTACTTTTATTTTTTATTGTGATATCTCTGTAGCGGGAAAGGAGGAGATCAGCTGGCATCTAGTGTAAGGGCAAATTCCTCGCTGGCTTCAAAGAGAGCAGCATGCATTTGTGAAGGTATTTACTTATAAACAGCTTCATTACCTCAAGGACAGGAATGTTCATTACTCAAAAATCTATTTGGAATATGTATGTGAGTGTGTGCATGTGTTTTTGCACACACACGTGTATGCACAGGCATATGTATGTAGATGTTATATTAGTCTACTAAGGCAGCTGTAACATTACTAACAATTGTTCATGTTAAAACATCCCAGATTTATTATTTTATGACTCTGGAGGTCGGTGGTCTGAAGGAGTCTCAGTGGGCTAAAATGAAGGCTCTGGCAGGGCGGCATTCCTTTCTGGAGACTCTAGGGCAGGATCTGCTCTCTTGCCTTCACCAGCCTCTAGAGCATGGCTGCATTTCTTGCCTGCAGCCCCCATCCATTTTTCAAAGTCAGCAATGGCCAGTAGAGGCATCTTGCAAGGCATCACTCTGGCCAAGATCAATTTGCCAAGGTTACATGTTGGTCTGAAGGAGAGCCAGGGTTTGAACCAGAGGAGCTCTGAACCACTTCAATGTCCTGCTTCTTTGATATAATTTGAGATAATTTATCCTTAAATGTGTCTTTTTTACAACTATCTTATCCACTGCTACATCATTACCTTTCACTGAGGGCTTGTTGAATTGAATTATATTAGATGGTTTTGGTAAAAATACTCATTTCATTTTTCAACTAATAGAGATGAAAATTAAACATGCACACACACACACACACACACACACACACACAGAAAACCTTGAATCTCTTCCAATACATTTGTTCAGAAAGAACAAACTCAGCTTTTTTCCCTTTGCATAATGATATGTCCGAGGATATTCCCTTGTCAAGGTCCATTATTTATTATATATTAGATTATACAGCAAAATATCCTGGTGAGATTTGATAAAACTATGCCAAGCAGTATTTCACCACTCTCCTAATTTATTCCTTAAAAAACTTACACTTTAGAAATGGTGGTTTTAGAGAAATCCATTAATGCAATTACTTTAAGTGTAATTCCATGTATACACTCAATAATAGGGTGAGAAATAGATAAGCCATGTACAATAATAAACCAGAAGAATAGGAAGAGTGGTTGAGTTTGTTGGTTGTTAATCTTTAAATCAATTTCAGATGCATGTTTCCAAGTCTTCTATGTGCCACATGCTAGGTTGTGTGAGGGAGATTTTGTAACAATTTCATTAGTAACACTAAAAGGACATCCTTAGGGAGCACCGACTTCAGTGGGGTGGGAGAGGCAATCAGGTGGGGGGTCTCCTCAGAAAGATCCAATCAGGTGGAGGTCTCCTCAGAAAGATCCAATCAGATGGAGATCTCCCAGCAGAGACTGGAAGGGAGGGCACAGGAAGAGTCTGAGGCCAGGATTTGGACATTTTAATGTTTATTCTACAAACATAGGAAACCCTTGGCAGCTTGCAGCCATCCATATCTTTAGTTCACCATCTGTAAAGTGGGGCTAATCCTACCGGCTTTACCTACTTTATGATGTGATACACGTACTACCCACGAATATGAATGCATCATGATTTTTTTTAAGGAATGTGGAGGAAGGTATTAAATGAAGCTGTTTTTCTTGGAGTGCGTATAATTCCAAACAAGACACAGGCAATAAAATTATACAATATGAAAAAAGAAGGCTTATTTCACATTAAGCACAGCTATATTATTTTACTCCTTATTTTACTACTTTGCACAATCCATATTTGGTTGCCTCAAATAGTTATTGGACCAAAACAAAGAGATTGAAGATGTTAGCAGGGCTAATTTATTCCAGCCCTTAATTTGCTATTTTTATATAATCTGTATCTTGTTGACTCACATAGTTAATAGAGAAGTCAAACATGAAGCTAACTTATTTGATTCATTTCATCACTTTACTGGGCATTTTATACGGTATTGCCAGTATTGCAGAGCTGAATAGATGTAGCCTCCACCTTTACAGAGAGCATAGTTTACTGGTAATGTGCATGTGAGACCAAAGGTATTCAAGTGTCATAGAATAGCTGTAGAGATTCACAGGAGAAAGTGAGCATAGGAAACTGAAAACTATATAACTGACATTCTGTGTTTTATATAAATCTCGTGGTAAGAAGAAAACACAGTTTAAAAATCAAGCAGTATGGAAGAAATGGAAAGTGTAGAGGAAGGTATTATCATTTGATTGAAAAGCCTGTGATTTTTATAAGGAATAACCAAGCTCCTGAGGAGACAGTGTGTGTCAGTGCCTCTCTTTCATAGCCACATTCACTGTGCTTTATGAAAACATGAATTTTTCTCCTGAAAGTTTTATTGTGAAAAGTAATAGCTTTGAAAACATGATCTGCAGGTCCAGGAATAAAATAATGTTATGATAAAAACCTGTAGCCTGGAGCTTATGGTCCTAGAAAAAATAATAGGTCTGCCTACTTCTAACTGGTTCAGGTCATTACAATATCTATAGATTTCAAACACCAGAGATAAGATCCCCTGAAGAATACACCCATTTACATTATTGTGACCTTGGCTGCTTGTCACAATGACTGTTTAACTTGACTAGCTGGGCTGCGTGTCTTTGGAGCTCCTGATAGCTGACTCACTTGAAGCTTGTGGCTAGCACAGTCAGGAATTCCAGGTTCTGCCTTGAGACACAAGTAAAACATTTAACAACGAGAAGGTAGCTTTTGGTTGCCAGTATTTTTGAAAGAAAGCACCAAGTGACTGACACACTGGGTGTAGAGTGGTTTGGGATATAAGAAACCATCTTATAAATATGATATTTATAATATCATAATATCACAAAAAGCTGAGTTTGTTCTTTCTGATATTACCAAATATCCTTGCCTCATTTTAACTGTTTGATTGAAAAGCCTGTGATTTTTATAAGGAATAACCAAGCTGCATTGTCCATTGCATAGTAAGTGGTATCACAAGGATTTCAGGAACAAACATGCTCCCCTAAGCACTGGATTATAACTGTGCAGACATTCTTAGAATTACTCGGGGCCAAAGGCTTTGTTCCTGCCGGCCACCTGCAGCGAGCGGTAATGCCCTTTTACAGTTCTGTGGAGGCCCCGCGTGGACCGTCTGACATGACATTGGACACTGCTAAGAGGAGACAAGCATGCAGAGAGAGAGTGATTAATGTAAACCCTTTTGCAACCAGCCAGAGGCTTAAGGAATTCTTTTCGGCAGCATTCCAGAGATAATTGCCCACCGTTTTATTTAGGAAAGTGTTAAGTCCCTTAAGAAAAAACAACACAAGGTAAATTGTGACACACTTGAGGTTGGTATTACACAAGGAAGGAAATAAAAGACAAAGTGGAAAATGGAGGGTAAACAAGACCATGTGAGTCTGTAGAGTCTTGGAGGGAGGGTGGGGTTCACTTTACCAATGTGTTTTAGGTTGATAAACTCCAAGGTTTTATACAATGTCTCCTTTCTATTCTGGCAACCTTGCATGGATTCTCTGACAAGGAACCATTTTATAAGTAGAATCTAATACACTTGCCAGATGAGAATATATTTTTTCTCAATGTCTACAAATTACTTCTCACTCTGTTATTAATGCCTCTATAAATAAAACCGTAATAAAAGACATTAAACAAAGTGCATACTTTAAAAATAATTGATTAGGGGTATGTTTAACATTATTGTGTTTGAATCCATTACTGTCTTATCTGAGACCAATCCTGGTCCAATTTGGCATCCACAATCCACAAGAGCATCTTAGCTTCCAGAACAGTGTAGCCAAATATCCTCTCCATCATGCTGGGGCTGGGGGCGCGGGGAGATAATCGACTTCGGTTGTGTTCAGAATGCCTGGGCGCTCCATATGGCCTATTTTCCATTGGCAAGTTCGCCCTTACAATCTTAGGGGATTCTGCTACATATGCATAAGTATTATAAATTAATGTTCTAATGCGCTTGGAGGCCAGTGCTGAATGAATGGCAGGCAAAATGAGAAGAAAAAGGAAAACATTTTTAAATGAAACTATAAGCATGTGGTTCTCCCCAGGCCCTGAAATTAGGAGTTTGAAGAGACTTCATCCTTCCTTTTCTGGAACGAACTCTTAGGAGATGTATGGAAATTAGGCAGTTTCTTGATACCTTAGCTCTCAAAAGTGGCTGTAATCATTCCAGTTAAACTCCTTGCCTCATCCTTAACCTATCACCATTTTTCAAACACATTTTAAAGGTATTTTTTCCTTTGCAGTTTTAAATAAAAATAGCAAATGCGTTCCGCCACATGGAAGTGATCTATCAGGAGGCTCGTTGAAAGCAAGCACACATTTAACAAGCCGGCTCCTGGCTTCCGCTTTGGTAGAGTAGCCCAAGTGGCCCATGAATCCTCTTTTCTCCCGTCCTTCCTCCTACCCTTCCTTCCTTTTATTCTTATTTTTCAGATTCCTTTTCTTCCTATGCTCCGTGGATCTGCAAAGCACTATGGATCTTATTTCCTGATGCAGAACAGTGACTTACATTACAAATACACTGAGTGGCCAGATTATTATGATCTCTGAACACATAATAATCTGGCCACTCAGTGTGTGTGTGTGTATATATATATATGATAAGATGTTATTTATATATATATATATATATATATATATATATATATATATATATATATATATATATATTAGAGGCCTGGTGCATGAATTCGTGCATGGGTGGGGTCCAGCCAGCCTGGCCAGGGGGAGGGGCCATGGGCGGTTCACTGGCCTGCCTGCTGGTCGAACTCCTGGTCAAGGGGACAATTTGCATATTAGCCTTTTATTATATAGGATATACACTGAGTGGCCAGATTATTATGCGTTCAGAGATCATAATAATCTGGCCACTCAGTATAATTCAAGGAAGGGCTACCAAATAAACAGTCTAGCATCCAGGATTTCACTCTCAAATAAGGGCCAACCTTTCCTGCAGATCAATTCACCACTCACACATTTAGAAATTATAGTAGTAATTTATGGACTGTTGAGCAAGCATCCCTTCTTTCCTCTCTCCCTCCCTCCAGACTGACTAAAGTCAAGTAACAATGGAATGCTAGTGCGGAAGGGCACCCCGAATTCACAACATTGTGTCACCAATCGATAACTATTATATAGTATACATAGTATTCTATAATGACCCTATATGTAGTAATTGCTACATATTATAGAGTATGTATGATTGCAATATATAATGTAACCAATTAATTGCTAAATATTTTTATTATAATTATTATAATTCATTAGCAGAGATTCGTTCACATAAAGGAAAAAGAAAGCGTCAAATGGAACTTAAGTTCAAGTCTTCAGACTTCTTGGGTTTCATTTCCTCACCTGCATAATGAGGTTAGCTCTTCATGCTTTATATGGCTGTTGTCTGAACCGAAAGCCGTAAAACCTGCTAACACCTGAAATAGTGTCTGGCTCATAGAAATACTTAATAAATGGCAGCTAATATCGTTATCTCATATTATACAAGTCTAGTAATAATTGCTGGTCTTAGTCCATTCTGAGGGGGGCAGTTAGGGTGATTTTTATTTTCTGTCACAGAAACTGTGATGAGGGGAATGTAACACTTACTCAAGGTCACCCAATAAGTCACTCACTATCTTTAGGACTTAAGGGTTTTCAGCTTCGCTGTCTGATTTCAGTCCATTAGGCCACAGAGTCATCAAAATGAACCGGAAAGGAACACCATCAAAAAGCAAAAGTAACAAAATCAAAGGATCCTGGAGCACGATTGTACTAAAAGCCATCTGCTATCTTCGTCCACATTCTCAACCCTCTTGAAATGTTATTTGTGAAGCCTTAAAAGGCTTGACTGGAAACCTTCATGTCTTTTTAAAGATACAGTATCTCTATTGCTGACTCATGCATGCTGAATTAAGAATTGTAATATAGATTTTATAATAGACATCAGAGAGATTCCAATACTTTTTTACATTGCCTAAGCCCTTAGGCTTTTGCTGTAGATAAAGGAGCTATATGATTAGCTAAGCAAATATTTGTTGCTGCGGTGGTAATGGTGACGAGAGAGAGAGAGAGAGAGAGAGAGAGAGAGAGAGAGAGAGAGAGAGAGGAAGAGAGAGAGAGAGAGAGAGAGAAGGAATTTGGGTATTTAAGTGTGTTTGGAGGAGTAGAGATAGCTGAACCAAAATATTTGCTACATTTAAATGATGGTAAATACTGGTAAGCTATTATTTCAGTTCATTTTTTATACCCAGTGTTCTTGCAGCCGGCTAAAATATCTGTGCCATGATCAGGGGCAAGAAAATAGGTGCAAACTTGCCGTCTTAGCATTTCCACTTGACTTTGCTTCCTTGTCTGCCTGCCTGGCTGTGTGGATGGCCTTATTCTTCCTTTTCCCTCCTCATTTGGGCTTGGCAGGAACTCTTCCGCTCAGCACCAGTGTGGTAACCTTACACTCGCTCACTTAAGTGGCTGATCTCATTCTTCCTTTATGTGGTTTGCAAGATTTTTCTCCATTTCGGTTTATTACTTCCTTTTACCAACTTGTAGATTTGCCTCTCCCACTGTACTTCTGTTATTGTGTTATCCTTTAAAAATAAAACAATAGTACTTAGAACATAAAGCCTTTTTAATACCAGTTGTGGGGCAGATATGTTAGTATGTGAGCAATCACGAGGGAAAAGAATGGATTTCTCCTAGCATTACAAAGCCCCAACGAAGCAGAGGGCAGATTCTTGAGTTAGATTCCACTTGTCCTGTTTCTGAGGAGCACAGCAAAATTTTGTGTCTTTTTGCAGATATTTTAAGAGATGGCAAAACAGGGAAGCAAACCAAAGTCATCACAAAGGCTCCCAGTGTCGCCCTAGCCATCTGCATATAGTTCACAGAACTCTTCTGTTTATGTGTGAGTCCTGGAGTGTGTAAAGCCAGCTCCTAGCTGTAAAAGGACATACAGTTGCTCTCGTATCATTTCTTTGGCCCTTTTTTCCTCCCAAATCAAGAGTTTGCTTTCTCATATCGAGGGAAACACTGCCACACATAAGGGCCTGGTTTTAGGGAATTCAAATTCCTTCAATAAAACATTGCAAATGACAACTAAAAATATACTTAAAACATGGGAGCGGAGATTTAAATAAATGCAACTGGCCTTGATATGTATATGTTGAAATACTGCCCCTGCCAAGAAATAATTCAGAATAGTTCTAATGTGCTCTGAAAAAGAAACAATTAAATGGAAGAAACATGGATTTTCTAAAATTTGGTTCTTTTCAAGATAATAATCTTTGATTGAGACAGGCAAAGGACAATTACGAAAAAAGTCATATATCTTACCTTAAGCTGTAGCAATTTGCTTCCTGGTATGATTTTTCAAGAGGTTTATAGGGGAAATGGTTTCTCAAATTTCCTCATGATATAATGAGTTCAAGGAGCTGAATTGTTTAGACATTAAAAAAGTGACAGTTCTGCGGCTCTGTGCTCGATCTTTCCAGTGAAGAAGAGCATTGTTTTCCAGGCCAGCGACTTCCTTGCTGTGTTTTAGTTTAATCTATCTAAAACATCACCCTCCAGACATTCTAAAAAAGCTGTTTTTCTGACACGATGGGATGTTATGATCTCTTTGAAACATTTTTAGCCTTAAGCATTAAACGCAAATAGAAGGGAATAGGTGATAGCTTGCGTGTTTGACCTCTAAATGTGGGTTTGGAGTTGACTCACTACCTCCCCCCAGTATGTGAAAATGTAATTTGGTGCATATACCCAGGAATATAAGAATATAAGCAAATGCCACACGTATCCGGGTCAGGATTATCTAACTCTAAATTCTCTTTGTATCCTTAAAATTCCAGTGGGTCTTGGCTAATGTCTAGGGATAGATCGTGTATAAACAAAGGAGATGTGACTACCCTAAAAAAAGTGTGAAGCAAGATTAATATTCTCCAGAGTTTTCTATTGCCAGACCGAAAAATCTTTCTATCTGTACACTTAAGCCTTTACTCTAGGGGAGGTGTCAGCATGTAAATAAATGTCCTTAAAGAATGCAGAGTCTGAGAACAGTTTCATAGAGCCTTGGAGGGAGAAAGACAAAGGCCACTGGCCATATGAGTTGACTGTAAGGGTGAGGGGAGAGCTTGATGTGGAAATAAACTTGACAATAATAAAAAATGGGCTTTGGCTTGTTGCCTGTGATTGTAGCAATAATCCCAGCTATCTACAATAGGTTAGTGAGAGATATAAACCCATTGGGAATAATTCTTTATCACTTGTAATATTTTATATCGTGTTCTCTATACTAGATTGGGAACCCAGAAATAACCTGCCCATGAGTGCAGAGATGTATCAAACATATAGAAACACATAATGAAAACATGTTAAGATCTGTGTCATTGGATGACCAACTGTCTTTTTCTCTGGGGATCATTTCTCCTTTTATTCATTCTGATGATAACATATTCACCTCTTTTGAAACATTTTTTTACATTTGCAATTGGTTCTTCCTCTGTGGGATTTGATTAATATCCATTTTCTATACCACAATTTAACTTCTTATAATGGAAGTGGCCATGAATACTTATACTCACCAGTGTGTCTGCAGCACATGTGAGCATCCCAATAAATACCTTCTTGAATGGGTGAATGTATGGATGAGTGAAGGAATAAATGAAGTTATGTACAAGGTGACGTGGCACGCTTTGTATAGAAGTCGAGGTTGGAGGGGAACAGGTGGGGAAGGCAGGATCTGGAATACCAGAGCTATTAGCTCATGTTCTCCAGGAGTCAATGGAAGAATTTTAGCAGGAATGTGACACAATAAGATTGATGATTTAGCAGGACCGCTGTGAAGGTTATATGAGGAAGGCTCACAGGGACGGCAGCATGGAGCACACTGGATAGTGCACCTGCAATAATTATGAAGCACCCTTTTTTATAGTACCTACTATTTCCTAATATTTGCTTACTTATGCATTCATTATCTATCAACCTCTGTTTATCTACCCATGAGAGAAGAGATAGTCTGTCTTTCTCATTTAATGCTATAGCCCAGCATTTACAACTACCAGCATAAGGTAGGGCCTCCATGAATGTTAATTGAATAAATAAATGAATAATTTCTAAGAACTTGAGCAGAGCTAGGGAGGAGTTTTTAAGTGACAGCTGAGCTATATATTACAGTTTTTCTGCCTATGCTTTTCCTGTATATTAACCTTTGTAATCTACTTCCTTTGTGTGTGTGTGTGTGTGGGTGTGTGTGTGTGCGCGCGCGCGCGCGCGCGCGCACTGCGCGCGCGCGTGGGTGGGGAGTGGGCAGTCTGTGACTTTAAATAGAGTGAACAAAGTCTTTTGGTTGAGGATGTAGCAATTGTTTTCAGACTGTCAGATTTTCTGATTTCTGTTTTCACCTTTGTCAGCAAGTGTTCTATTAGACATGAGGCAAACAAACAAAAACAGAAGCCTCAAGGAACTCATTTTAACACATAATCTAAAGAACTAGCTGCTCTCACAGCCCCCTCGATTTTGTTCTTTAGAGATGTGCGATTCATTTCTGCTAGAATTGCAATTTACCTTTCCATCAAGAAGAGAATAGCCTCTTCTTCACAGTACAAGAGTCCATTTAAGTAAATTTACATAGACTGCACATCTCCTAGGGGCAAGAAGATACTTCCTTGTGTCTAGGCATTTATACTTCTTTCAAAACCTCAGGCAGAAATCCACAGCGATGATGTTCTGTGGCTCTCTCTGGTAAAAGAAGTCATAGTATCCAGAAGCAAGTAAGTGATTTTGATAACTAAATTCTATTTTTCTATTAAAATTCCTACACTATATGGTTATCTTGTCTTTAATTTCTAGGAGTTTCCTTAACTGGGAAGTTGGGAAAATTAGTTTATTTACATATCATGGCTTGTTTTGAAGCTCCCTTGAGGACAGTTTCTAAGTACTGGGTACATGTATGTAGCATGTGGGTGTATTTATTAGCTCTTACTAAATAAGTCCATATAAATTAAGCATGGACAATACTATTTGAAAAACTAGCAATCTGTGTAGAGTTTTCCTAAGTCTAGTGGTACCAAAAAACAAAACAAAACAAAAAATCCTCAGTTTATCATTGCAAAATAGCCACTTTGGGACTAACAAAAAGTATGATCAGGAATTGAATTTTTTTCTTACATACTTAGCTATAGTTATCAGTAAGGTAAGTTTTCAAAATATTTGCACTTTTATTGATAATGTGTGGACTCTGTGGATTCCAGGTGTATACTGACTTTCATCGTCTGCTTTCCATTTCATACTAGGCCTTTCCAAAATTTTTAAGAGCCTAACCTTTACATTGTTTCTAAGGTAGGTGTAAAATTAAGGCATTTGGAAAGAAGTTATGGCAACACAGACCCATGTTTTCTTCCCCAAATCAAGTATTCTCATAAATCATATTATTTGCCATATGTGTGAATATATAGATAATATGCGTTTATATCTAATGCAGTATATATGTGTGTAATATATATATGTATATATTTACATATATCCATCTTTGTTTTTAAAAGAATTTGAGTATGCATACTGGATTTGCATATTAATCACATTAACAAACTTGTTCTTCAATGGTGATGGAGAGTATTTTAAAAAGTGCAGGCGAATGCAACTCGTGACTAACATTCAGTTATTAGAATTGTGCTCATCATAGTTAAAATCGTGTGGGACTAGTCAAGCCTCTTCTCTTCAACGTTTTGATGGGGACCGAAGTAAGAAGCATAGCTGGTGTCCTTAAAAATCTGTGTATGACTTTGGCTACTAAAACTGCATCTCAGACTGTGAAGGGTCTTCCCTACACCCCACCTTTACTTTTCACCTACCAGGGGCACCAATACCTCTAATCTTCAGGAGAGTTTTGTAGCTAGTCATTATTTTATCAGTGAAGTCTTTCTAAAGAGCTTAAATACTTAAATGATTTCCCTCAAAGCAGTAATGGTGAATTATGTGGAACTCTAATTGTGCTATTAGTTTATCTAAGCTAAAATGCAATCTACTTAATTTGAGGGTTTTATTACAACATTGGTCTCAAAAGGTGAAATGCATTAAAAACATATTGGCTCTTTTACCAGCAGGCAAAGCTTTTCAGATTCTGTATTTGATGGAAATAGTCTCTTTAGTATTTACTGTGAATGTGAGTGTGAGATGTTTACTTTGACACAAATGTAACTTGGAGAATTTGTGGGATGCTTATTTAATACTTATTCACCTGTTAGCATTTGTGGACTCAAAATTTCCCTTCTTTCAGTAAAACTAATCCAACTTCATGATGCATATAATTAATATGTATATTTACTATGTAATTATGTCATTTACATGTGTGTGCTTAAAACTTGAAAACACGAGACTGTGCATTGAAAAGGAAATAATGACGAGGCAGAGCACAGCGGATTTTTAGGCAGCAAAACTATTCCATATGATACTTTAAATAAGGCTATATGCCATTATACATTTGTAAATATCCACAAAATATACAATACGAAGAGTGAACCCTAAGGTAAACTATGGTCTCTACGGGATAATGATGTGTCAGTGCAGGTTCACTGTAGGATGTTGATGGTGTGGGAGGTTATGTGTGTGGCGGGGCGGGAGTGTATGGGAACTCTGTATACTTTCTGCTCAATTTTGCAGTGATTGTAATGCTGCTCTAAAAAAAAAAAAGAAACACTTTTTTATAAAAAGAGGAAAAACCATTCTGTGTAAAGTTAAAATGGACTGGGATGGTTTATCATCCATGTTATTTGAATACTGTGAAATTAGAAATGGATTGACTAAACCCTATGTAAAAAGTGCTTTAGAAATATTGTATCTTTAAAATTTAATGTTTATCTTAGAATTATCTTTTAAATGATAGTCTACTAGGTGTAGTGGTTAATAATGTGGATTTTTTCAATAGACGGAGTTACACATATGTTGATATATATGTGATTTGATATGTATGCTATTTTGTCATATTGACAGCAACAGTCAGAACTTCATATGTCAAATTTTCTGAAGATATTAACATCTTAGATATTTTTTACGCTTAAAAATGTTGAATTTCATGCCAAAAAAAGAGCATTGGTGGGAAGTTTTAATTCATTACTTTATTTTGAAGAAAAAGCTATCGTATACTTTGGGAAGCTTATGGTGAACATGCTCCATCTCAAGATACTTCTGAACGCTGGTTTAAACACTTTAAAAGTGATGATTTTGATGTGAAAGACAAAGAACGTCTAGGTCAACTGAAAAAGTTTGTAGTCCAACAATTACAAGCATTATTGGATGAAGATGCATGTCAAACTAAAAAACAACTTGCAGAAAGATTAAGCATTGCTCAGCAAACAATTGCCGATCGTTTACAAGCAATGGGAAAGATTTTCAAGGGAGGAAAATGGGTGCCACATCAACTGAATGAAAGACAAATGGAAAACCGAAAAGTCATCAGTAAAATGTTGCTTCATCAGCACGAAAGTCTTTTTTGCATCGAATTATGACTGGCATTGAAAAGTGGATTTATTTTGAGAATCCCAAATGCACAAAATCATGGGCTGATCCAGGTCAGCCATCAACATCGACTGCAAGACCAAATCACTTCAGAAAGAAGACAATGCTCTGTGTTTGGTGGGATCAGGAAGGTGTGGTGTATTATGAGCTTCTAAAACCAGGTGAAACCATTAATACTGATCACTACTGACTGAACCGAGCTTTGATGGCGAAACGACCAGAATGGGCCAGAAGACACAGCAAAGTAATTTTGCTTCATGATAACGCACCATCACACACTTCAAAACCAGTTAAAGACAGGTTAAAAGATCTTGCCTGAGAAGTATTAACCCACCCACTGTATACACTTGTTCCGATCGATGGCACATGCACTTTCTGAGCAGCACTTCAAAACATATGAAGAAGTGAAAAATTGGGTCTCTGAATGGTTTGCCTCAAAACAAGAAAAGTTCTATTGGGACAGTACCCACAAATTACCCTAAAGATGGGGAAATGTGTAGCTAGCGATAGACATTACTTTGAATAAAGCACTTTTGATGTTTCTCTTAAAATTATCGTGTTTTCTTTGATTACCAAATCCTCGTTATTAATCAGTACACCTAGTAGTTAGAAGATACAGCATTTATCAGCACTCAGAAAATATATTTAACTAGTGACAGCAACATGCCTGAATATCTAGAGTGGAGTTTCTTGACCTCAGCACTATTGACATTTTGAGACAGAAAATGTGTAGGATATTTAGTAGCAACCTTGCTATCTATCCATTAGATGACAATAGCACCAGACAAGTTGGGAAAATAAAAAATATCTGTAGTCCAGCCGGTGTTGCTCAGTGGTTGAGCATTGACCTATAAACCAGGAGGTCACAGTTTGATTCTCAGTCAGGGCACATGCCCAGATTGTGGGCTCCATCCCCAGTGTGGGCATGCAGTAGGCAACCGATCAATGATTCTCTCTCATCATTGATGTTTCTATCTCTCCCTCTCCCTTCCTCTCTAAAATCAGTAACACTATATTTAAAAAAAATATTTCTAGACATTGCCAAATTCACCAATGGGGAAATTGCTCTCTATTGAGAATTATTGTTTGTAAGGTAAATGTGCACAACTATATTTTATTGTTGTTCAAAATGCATGATGTATAGCCCTAAGCTGGTTTGCTCAGTGGATAGAGCATTGGCCTATGGACTGAAGGGTCCCAGGTTCAATTTCGGTCAAGGGCACATGCCTGGGTTGTGGCTTAATCCCCAGGAGGGGGCATGCAGGAGGCAGCCCATCAATGATTCTCTCTCATCATTGATGTTTCTATTAATATCTCCTTTCCCCTTCCTCTCTGAAATCAATAAAAATATAATTTAAAAAGTACATGATGTATATACACTGAGTGGCCAGATCACTATGATCTCTAAACACATAATAATCTGGCCACTCAGTGTATATCCTATATAATAAAAGGCTAATATGCAAATTGTCCCCTCGACCAGGAGTTTGACCAGTAGGCAGGCCAGCCAACCGCCCATGTTCCCTCCACCTGGCCAGGCTGGCCGAACCCTGCCCCCCGCCCCCCATGCACGAATTCATGCACCGGGTCTCATACACACACACGTGTGTGTGTGTGTGTGTGTGTGTGTGTGTGTACTGAGTGGCCAGATTATTATATGTTCAGAGATCATAATAATCTGGCCACTCAGCGTATGTGTGCATGTGTTTAACCGCCTAGTTCTGTGTCTAGAAATCAGGCTTTTAAAAGACAAGAATGCAAAAAAAAAAAAGAATAAAAGACAAGAATAAAAGACAAGAACGCAGAGGTAAAAAAACAACAACACTTCTTTAACTAGGTTCATAATTTCCAAGGCTACTCAAGATTGTGTGCTTCTACCTCTCTTTCCCATGTGATGGATTGACAATAGGTGGCTGTAGATTTGCACTCTCCTGCTCAAAGAATAGGCAGAAGAACTATCAGTTGTTTCAGCTTTCTGCATTAAGGGCTGATTCAAACTAATGTGTTATAGGCCTCCCCTGTGCTTCCCACCAGAAGGCTTCAGATGAACATTTGGCTGAAACATCTTTACAGGACTCATCCAGCTGTCCTGTGAAGTAACTGTTGCCCACACCCACATGCATTAATGTATGTCTCACCAAAATGTTTATTTGCCTTCACATAGACAAAGGCACAAGGCAAATAGGAATAGTACACTGCTAGATTATCACTTCTTTAGCCAACCAAGCGAAGTAGGAATTTTTCTATGATAAGGTACATGGTGAACCTTTTTTTTTTTTTTTAAAAGAAAGAATGATGGAAATTGTTAACTAACATTTGCTAAAAATCCTAAAATTACAGTATGTTTTTATTTCCTTTTGGATAATTACATTATATATTTTACAGAGTTTTTCCAATTTTTTTATCCTATCTCCTTACCCTATCCTCTCACCTACATTTCTTTTATTACTTTACTAGAGGCCCAGTACACAAAATTCATGCACTGGGGGTGGGGAGGGGTCCCTCAGCCCGACCTGTGCCCTCTTTCAGTCCTGGACCCCACGCTCCTTACTGCCCGCCTGCTTGCTGCTCCCTACTGCTTGACTTGCTGCTCCTCAGTGCTGCCGTGGAGGTTCCTGCCACCTCTGCTTCACTCGCCAGCCGTGAGCCCAGCTTCTGGCTGAGCAGTGCCCCCCCTGTTGGAGCGCACTGACCACCAGGGGGCAGCTCCTATGCTGAGTATCTGCCCCCTGGTGGTCAGTTCAGAGTGACCAGTCATTTCACTGTTTGGTTGATTTGCATATTAGGGTTTTATTTTATAGAATTCATATGTGTTACTAGTATTGCATCTCTGAGCACAGTACTATATTAATGTGAGCTTCAGATTTAGAGCTGACACTGTTAGAGGTAGCGTATTACTCTAAAATAGTTATCAAGAGAAAAATGCAAGCCTGTTTTCATTTTGCAGCTATTAATATATATTTAATGAATTATCTTGACATATGCCGACTCTGTCTTTAATGAGCAGCACTCCCATAAAATATACATCTAATCAATTGTATATAAATGGATTATTTACATGTGCTATAAGTGCAAATTTATGCAATCATATTACCTTCTTCACACAAACGCCTTCTAAAATAGTTTTAGTTGATGCATCAGTGGCGATCTGAAATCTTTACTAGAATATAAAATTTGGCAGGTAGCGACTTTAGAGACATTTTAAAACTTGAACTATTCTGTATAAACAATTATGTGATGCAATTAGAAAAGAAAATAGTGGTGATATATTATCAGGGAATTCTCTGAATAATTGTATTTTAATGTGTATTTTGCATAGTGCTAGCATACTGAATGTTGGTTTTTGAGCATTTTTAATGATTTCTGTATGAAAAGCATTCCTTCCTTTTTTATGTAATTTTTTTTTTCTTTTCAGATGAGGACAGCTACAATGAGGTCTGTGCGCCTAAATGAAACGATTAAAAAAGCCACTCTTGACTAAATTAGCCTGTCATAATATAACACTCCTAGCTTTCAGTAGAATTGAAAAGTAGCGCTGTGGTTCAGAGGTCTTTCTCTCCATTGTTCTGCTAAATCACTCCCAAAGTTCAGTTTGTATTCCAACAGTAGTATTTAAGACAGCAGAGTTAAGAATCTCTTAACATTTCCATTTACAACTTCCCCCTCCTTCTAACATTTTCTTTATTGATTTTAGGATGTTTCATGGTAACAGCTTATCAGCAGTTACAGCCAATGACCTGAATATGCAATTAAAATTGTACGATCCTAGCTACGTGATAAACTGGCCTTCACTATGGGGCTTTGGAAATATTATTTTCTTTTCTCAAGACCTCTTCTTATTACTAATTATAAAATAGAAAAGCACACCACTGAGGGTGAACCCTTTAGAGAAATCATGTTAAGTTCTTCATAGATTTTATTTTTTTAAATTTATTTATTTTTTAAATAAATCTTTATTCGGATTATTACAATTGTTTCTCCTTTTTCCCCCCATAGCTCCCCTCCTCCTGGTTCCCACCCCACCTTCTGCCCTTACCTCCCCCACACTGTCCTCATCCATAGGTGTACGATTTTTGTCCAGTCTCTTCCTGCATGCCCCTATACCCCTTTCCCCCTGAGAATTATCAGTCCACTCCCTTTCTATGCCCCTGATTCTATTATATTCACCAGTTTATTCTGTTCCTCAGGTTTTTAATTCACTTGATTTTTAGGTTCATTTGTTGATAGATATGTATTTGTTGTTCATAATTTTTATCTTTACTTTTTTTTTTTTTTCTTCCTCTTCTTAAAATACCTTTCAGCATTTCATATAATACTGGTTTGGTGGTAATGAACTCCTTTAGCTTTTTCTTATCTGTGAAGCTCTTTATCTGCCCTTCAATTCTGAATGATATCTTTGCTGGGTAGAGTAATCTTGGTTGTAGGTTCTTGCTATTCATCACTTTGTAGATTTCTTGCCACTCCCATCTGGCCTGCATAGTTGCTATTGAGAAATCAGCTGACAATTGTATCGGTGCTCCCTTGTAAGTAACTAACTGTTTTTCTCTTGCTGCTTTTAATATTCTCTCTTTGTCTTTTGCTCTTGGCATTTTAATTATGATGTGTCTTGGTATGGTCCTCTTTGGATTCCTTTTGTTTGGGGTTCTGTGCCCTTCCTGGACTTGTAAGTCTATTTCTTTCACCAGGTGGGGGAAGTTTTCAGTCATTATTTCTTCAAATAGGTTTTCAGTATCTTGCTCTCTCTCTTCTTCTGGCACCCCCATAATTCTGCTGTTGGTACACTTGAAGTTGAACCAGAGGCTTCTTACACTATCTTCAACTTTTTGGATTTTTTTTTTTTCTTTTTGCTTTTTCGGTTGAGTGTTTTTTGCTTCTTTGTATTTCAGTTCTTTGACTTGATTCTTGCGTTCCTCTAGTCTGTTGTTGGGTCTCTGTATAATATTTTTTATTTCAGTCAGTGTATGCTTAATTTCTAGTTGGTCCTTTTTCATATCTTCGAGGGTCTCGTTATATTTATCGGCCTTTTCTAGGATATTCTTGAAAAGCCTTATAACAGTGGTTTTGAACTCTATATCCAGTCGTTTGTTTTCCTCCATTTCTTTCATTTGTGATCTGTTTCTTTGTCGCCACATTTTCACTGCTTCCCTGAGTTGGTAGGGTAGCTTTGTGTGCTACGTTTCCTATATGGCCCAGTGGGTTGGCCTCCCAGTTACTGAGGTGGACTCTCTTGGTGCACCCCTTTGTGGACTGTGTGTATAGCCTTGTTGTAGTTAAGTCTTGATTGTTGTTGGTACCACTGGGAGGAAGTGACCTCCAGGCCAGTTGGCTGTGAGCATCAGCTGTGTCTACACTGGGAGAAGTTCAGTGCTGGAGACAGCCTTATAAGATTAGATTTGCCAAATTGCAAAAGCCTCTGTGTTCAGCTAGGATGGGGTGGAGTCTCAGGGTGGAGCAGACAGTCTTGACTTCCTATCAGCGCTGCCCTTGTGCATACACGTGCATGCTCTGCCTTCTCCAGCTCCCGAGCCTCCGCCCTAGAGTCCAGATTCGCCCCACAAGAGCATGGGTTCCCAGGGGCTTGCCTGGAACTGGGGTTCAGTGCAGTCAGAACTGGGGTTCAGTGCAGTCAGAAGCTTCCGATTCTCTTCTGCTAGGGAAAGCCTGTGGCAACCTCCTCAGTCTTTGTGGTCACTGGCACACACGCACCTCCAGACCTCCTCCCCCGGGTCTCCGAGTCTCCGAGTGCCCTTCTCTCTACCTGACAGTCCAGACTCCCCCTGTATGAGCCTGGGTCCACGGGGTTTAGCCCAGAACTGGGGTTCAGTGCAGTCAGGGGCTTCCTTCCCCCTCCTGCTAGAGAAAGTCAGCCAGGCTCTCAGCCACCCTTCCTCTCTGCATGCACAAAGACCCTTTGACATACCTCAACCCTTTGCTGTTCTTCCAATTCTCCATGAGCTTTTCTCTTTCCTTCTAGTTGTAGAATTTCCACTCAGCCAGCTTTCCTGTGGTTCTGAATGGTGTCCGTTCTGTCTTTTAGTTGTAGTTTTGAAATTGTTGTGCAAGGCAGCGGTTTAGGTGCTTACCTATGCCGCCATCTTGGTTTCTCTCAAGTTTTTCATAGATTTTAAAATGAAGCTCTTTAAACATTCTTTTGCCTTGTTAATAACACTTATTGGTCTTTAACATTCCAACTAAAATCCTTCATTGATTTGTAGTTTGCGGGTGGGAAAAAGTAGCATCAGGATGCCTATGGTATGTTTCAATATGGGTATGACCGTATGGAAAAGGGCCATACAAGGGAGCATGCCTTTCAAGAAAATGGAGGCTTTTGGCAGTCATGTTTAGAGGACCAAACCCCAAAGACTGTACTTGGGGAAAACATAGGATTTTATGATAATTTAAAAACTGCTAGTTAAACTTTTGTAATTTAGAGTTGAGGTGATTTCCTCTAGATCACATAGATATCAGATCACAATATGAGCTTCCTGATTCTCAATACACTCCAATGCCTTGTCCATTTCCCATCACTTTCAGCCTCTTTTTTTTTAAAAAAAATAAATGTTTTTATTGATTTTAGAGAGAGGGGAAGGGAGTGGGATAGGGAGAGAGAAACATCGATGAGAGAGAAACATTGATTGGCTACCTCCCGTGCTCACCCTACTGGGGATTGAGCCACAACCTGGGTGGGCATGTGCCCTGACTGGGAATTGAACCTCTTACCTCTTGGTACAGGCCAACACTCAAGCACTGAACCACCCTGACTGGGCACTTTCAGCCTTCTCTCTAACTACCCAATGTATAAGACAGATCTTTAGCAAGTTTAAAGGATTCTGTTTTCCTAATGGTAGAGACAAGGAGACTATAATATGTGTGTGTGCGAATGTGTGTATGTTAGTTTCAGAGCATAACTTCTACTTATTGAGAATGAAATAACTACATAATTTTGTTAACTTATTTTCCTCTTTTGGGGTTTCATTTTCTTTGTGTGTAAACTATGCTGCTGCTGTTTGCTCTGGGAGATCTAATTCACTAAACTCAAGGCATTGATCATTTTCTCCCACTAACCACCCCTCCCACATTGACCTCCTCCTCCTCCAGCCCCAATCCTCTGGAGGTCATTGTTCTTCCTGCTCTTTCTTCTTTCCCTTCTATCCTCTGAATCCAAGGCAGAATAGGTACTCTATTCTCTAGGAACATAGTTGTGTCTGTGTTAGTCTGGGACCTAGATCTTTTTTTTTTTCTAGTTTCCAGTCAAAATTGCTCTCTTGAAAGCTAACATTCCGATGGAGTCCATAGGCTTTGTCTATAACATTACTCAGCCTGTTGCATAATCTCTTTTTTTTTTTGCAAAAGAACCAGTCTTCTCCGCTTCCTTTGGCTACCCCTTCCCTTCCAGAACCTTTATCTTTGTCATGCCTGTGTTTTCATGCAGTTCCCAACAGTTTTCTCCAGACACCAGCTATTAACTCTTCTCAGATCATCCTGTGTTATTACCATTAAATTACTTACTTTTGTGTGTGTGTATGTGGGTGAAGACTTTACCTAAGAAGGTATTCTTGATGTATATACATGGAATTTGTGAGTTGCAGTGTGTGGTTTCTCCTTATCTCAGCGTCTGAGCTCAGTCTTTTTAAAAGGAATGGGAATGGGCTTTTAAACTGCAAGTTGATGGCTAAGCATTGTGTCTGCTTTGATATTGATTTTCCCTTCACTCTACCTTCAATTTAGTAACTGTTCTTCTCCTCATTCCTCTGACATAGCCATAGACTATTTGTGCTAGAAATAGCTTTTGGGGATAATTTAGTCTCACCCTATATTCTATAAGAGAAAACTAGATCCTAAGAGCCTAAGTGATTTGTTCTGAATCCATTCAGAAATCAGGCTTCTCGTTGTTGTTGCCAAATGTCTGATACTGAACACTTTCTAACTCTACGTCTTTGCTCTATTAACTGGTTGTTTAGGTTGCTACCTTTGGCATTTATGTTTGCAGCATTACTTCCTCTTCCTAAGCTTCTAAGGGACTGGAAGCCTTTGGTTGGACACTTACCTCCAAACAGGAGCCTATACTCATGCCCTCTGCTTGCTTGCTCCTAGCACCCAGACTTTACCTCCCTGGTTGACGATCATTCTGGTAATTATATGTGAGCTCCATGAGGCCTTCTTGGTTTTCTCCCAATATCACTTGCCACTGTGCCTCAGATATCATGCTCCGGTCATTAACTTCCTGCAGTCTCTCCATTGCCTGCCCAAGAGGAATGTTATATACATCTGGTCTCTGTTTGATGGAGATATTCAAAGACACCAAGGGAAACGTCTCTGGAATTACTTTATAAAGTAACTCTAGAATTGCTTTTGGAAATATGTAATCTTGTTTAGGATGAGGACCATGTTCTTTATGACCTTGAAATTTTCTTCAAATCTTATGAGATTGAGAAAGTAAATGTGTGTGTGTGTGTGTGTTGAAGTACCACACAAGAGATTAAAAAATATGTTGTCATTGGAGGGATTCCTTTGAAAGCATCCTATATAATAAAGAGGTAATATGCAAATTGACCCTCATGCCCTTGTGTCACAAGATGGCCACCCCCACGTCATCACAAGATGGCTGGCAGGGCAGGGCAGTTGGGGGTGATCAGGCCTACAGGGGAGGGCATTTGGGGGGGACCAGGCCTGCAGGGGAGGGCAGTTGGGAGTGATTGGACCGGCAGGGGAGCAGTTAGAGGGCTATCAGGCTGGCAGGCAGAGTGGTTAGGGGCAACCAGGCAGCTAGGCAGGTGAGTGGTTAGGAGCCAGCAGTCCCAGATTGTGAGAGGGATGTCCTACTGCCAGTTTAGGCCCAAAGGGTCCCGGATTGGAGAGGGTGCAGGTTGGGCTGAGGGACACCCTTCCCCCCCAAGAGTGCACAAATTTTGTGCACCAGGCCTCTAGTTGTGCTATAATGAGATAAGTTTGGGTCAAAGAATCAGATTCATTTTATTTGGATCCCAGTTTTCCCAACTACTAAATATGTGACCTTTGGAAAAGTTACGTGTTCAGTGGCAGAATAAGATTTGCCAGGCTCTAAAAAATCTTTATTTTTCACACACCAGGACATAAGACATTCTGTTTGAGAGTGTTCATTTCACATTACTAAAGAAGAGTATTCATGGTTTTCTGCCTTAAGCAGGAAGGACAAATGGACTTTATCTTACCTGAAGGTAAATGCTTACAGACTGTTTTAAGACTAAATAATTGAATATCTTTGAGCTTCAGTTGCCTTAGTTGTAATCCTATATAATAAAAGGGTAATATGCAAATTGACCCTAACAGCGAAAGGACCTGGAACGACTGGTTGCTGTGACGTGCACTGACCACTAGGGGGCAGACGCTCAACCCAGAAACTGCCCCCTGTTGGTCAGTGTGCTTCCACAGGGTGAACACTGCTCAGCCAGAAGCTGGCTCAGGCTGGCCAGCACAGTGGTGGTGGCGGAAGCCTCTCCACTCTCCCCGGCAGCACTAAGGATGTTTGACATCCCCCAAGGGCTCCTGGGCTGCCAGAAGGATGTCTGACTGCAAGTTTAGGACCTGTCCCCCAGAGAGCGGGCCTAAGATGGCAGGTAGCTATCCCCGGAGGGCTTCCAGGCTGCCAGAAGATGCAAGCCGGGCTGAGGGACGCCCCCCAAGTGCACAGATTTTTGGGCACTGGGCCACTAGTACTGAGATAAAGATAATTGTATGGCTAAAATAGGATCATGTATGTGAAAGATATTTTTTTAGAAATAGCACTAATAGAAATCTAATTCTTCCTTCTCTCCATCCTAGGAAATGGAGTGAGATACTGATTTCTATCAGTAATGCTTATGTCTTAGTCTGCTTGGCTGCTGTAACAAAATACCACAGACTGGGTAGCTTATAAACAACAGAAAATTATTTCTCACAGGTCTGGAGACTGGAAGTCTATGGTGGCGTTATGGTTGGGTGAAGACCCTTTCCTGGTCGCATATTTCTCATTGTTTCCTCATGTGGCTGAAAGGGCAAGGAAGCTCTATGGGGTCTCTTTTATCAGAGTGCTAATCCCATTCATCAGGGTGCCACCCCATGACCTAATCACCTCCCAAAGGCTGTGCCTCCTAACACCCTCACCTCGGGTGTTAAGATTCCAAAATGTGAATTCGGGAAGGACACACACATTGAGAACAGAGCAGATTATCGTTAATTTGTTGTCAGAGTATATTGTACCGAGGAAAGAGATTTGTTGATGAGAGTAATCGATAAAATATGCGAAACTGCCATTTTAGGCTCTGCTGTTTTATGTTGTTTACTTCAACAAAACACCTAAGAATAGTGTTTTCCTGTCTAAAAAGCGTTGTGATGTAAGCGTCTCTATTTCTGGCTCAGGGAGCTGAGTGTCTGTGTGCCATTTTAATGCTTTATATTTCAGAGGCCTTGGAAAATAGACGTAAAGCCCAAATTAGCAAGTTATAGAGTCACATCAGATTCAATGAAGACCATTTGCTTATATGTAAATATATACAGATGCATGTACTACGCAATTTAGCTATGTTTCAATGTCAGGGAAGCAAAAGCTATGGGTGTATATGTGGGAGACGGGGGATTAGAGGATAGGGGAAATTACTTTTTCAGATCTGTTAGGGGGGAATCTGTCCTTTAGCAATACCGCTCCATTTAATCATCCAGAATCCTAAACTATCTCTTGACACCCCTTCGAGGAATCTCAAGTCACTAATATGTTAACTAAAATAGTGGTGGAGTAGAAAAACCTCTTGATGATCAAGTCAAACAGCACTACTTGATAATCTTTATTGAATTATAATAGTCCTTCTGGAACATGCCTGCAGGAGGAAGCACTTTAAACCTTGGCATATGAAACACTTATTTAATGATATTGTGCCCTCCCAATCCTAATTCCTTACCTCTTAGCATTCCACTTGCTCTGGCCTGGGGTCTGGGGCTAAGGTGGGGCAATTCTAGAAACCGACATGAAACTGTCAGAACTAAAATTTAAAGTCAGGTCTGTCAATGTCAAGGAAAACAACAACAGTAATCTCAGTTGAAGAATGTTAATACAGCCTCACCGAGTATTTCTCATTTACGCTCTTCCTGTTTATCAGCGATGGCAAATGGGTTTCATTCCACCCCTTGCTTCGTAAGGATTGATGGCTACTGGCTTGCTTCCCGGAGCACCACCTTGAGAAGAAGTTCATGGTCGACCCATGTTCCTGGGAAAGTGGCATGATGGATTCGAGACCTACCTTGAAATGGGGTGGGGAGGATGCTTGCCATTATTTGCCATTTCTGGTTTAGAAAGAAAAGGTCTAGGAGCTTGGTGAATATTGGGTATTTAAGAAATATTCCTCTTCCATTTATTAGTACCTCTTCTAGGTGTAGTCACAAGAGCCCCTTACAGTGGACCTCTGACCTGCGTTTAGCAATATCCAAGGGAAAGTTCCAGAGGCAGGGTGGGGTGTTAGGCAGGAAGCTAGATACCAGAAGTGTTCTATGTGTCCCGCTGCATTGGCCCCTGAGAGGACTCCTTCAAGCTTTACATATTCATGTTTATTTTTAATGAAGCACATGAGGATATTCATAAAAGGTGGCATGTTTTCTGGAATATGTGACGTAAGCTAAAGCTACATTTTCTTGTGTATTTATTACCGTGTCACAGCATGCCCAAGATATTCAGGATAGATATCCAGGGTAAATGAGGATATGTTTTACTCTTCTATTAACATCCTTTATTTTCTCTACTTAAAGTTAAAAGTCGCTTTAGATGTAACAGTATAACTGCCAAATCAGCAAGGGTTTTTTTTTGTTTGTTTTTTTTTTAAGCCATTGTGTACTCAAAAGCCTATTTTCCCTCTGAGTAGCTTTGGAAGAATGGGCTCCTAAGGGACCAGATTAATCAAATTTAAAAGCAAATGTAAATTTAAATCAACCATGGAGCCCTGCTGTACAGCAATTAACATTTCAAGGTAAAATGAAATGTGATGATAATAAATACCGGTTCTATGCTGAATTGGAAACATATTCTGTTTCATGGTGTATTTGGGCAGAGAATAGAAATATGAAAGGAAAACCATTATTAACATACGAGTGTTGACATGTCGAGATGTAATTGAAACTTGGTTACAACTTCTATTTAAACAAATCTCAACTTCTGTACCTCCTCTTCTAGATAAGAGTTTTTTTTTTAATTTTGGCACTTTTGACATCTTGGACTGTGTAATTTTTTCTTTAGGGGCTCCCCTGTGCATTGTGGGGCACATTCCTGGCCTCTACCCACCAGATGCTAGTAGCAACTCATCTCCTCCCACTCTTGGCAGTTGTGACACTAAAAATGCCTCCATATACCAAGCACTGATTTGGGCATTAAGAGAACTGGGTTATCACTCACTAGCTCTACCATTCACTAACTGTGAAACTTTTTTGTGGGTACTTATTCTTCCCGGACCAGGTTTCAACTTAAATAAGTGAAGGTTTCCAGTAGTCTTATTCAGTTCTAAAACTGGTCTGATCTTTCTATCACTTTCTTAATGAAATAAAACAGACAAAACAACAACGACAATAGTGTTCCAGAGACAGAAAGTCCTTGAGGAAGGTCCTTTGGGTGTAGGCAGAAAAGGTTGTGAAGATTTGGGCTAACATTGGGCAGCAAAAACAAAATTAATGGAGCCCTGCATATTCTTTATGAATGGCGCCCAGGAGTCTGAATTCTTATAGTTGTTCATGGTTACCATGGAAATCTGTTTGAAGAAACTGGGAACAGTGGAAGGGACAGTGGAAGGTGGTGGGAGGTGCGGGGGGGGGGGGCAGTAATACTTTTCTAGAAGCATTCACACAGTAAAGAATGACCTTCATGCAATGCTTATTCTTTTTAAAGCTATTTTTACATAAAACATAGCTTTAGACATATAATAGTTTTCATCTTCCAGATTAGGATCCCTGTGCTTCTGAATGGAAGGGCTCACCTAAAGTCATGATCTAGCTTTGGCCTTGGCTCCAGCTTCTTTTCTTTCCTTCTGCTCAAGGAGCGGAGGTGAAGCACTCTCCTTCTGCAGCCAGAAGGCTCATTGGTAATTTTCGATGCCCACACAATCTGCTGTGGTGGTATTTCTGGGGCTGCTGACAGGGACAGGAAGCCGAGCGCTGGTGAAGTGCCTGTGCTGAGGCAGCACTATCGCCGGATAATGGAGATTCTGACTTAATCAGTCCGAGTTAGGAAAAGCACAACATACATGAAAGCCTTCCAAAGATGTTTGATTTGTTGTTCTCAGAACAAAAAATCCAGGTAGATCTGCTTCTTCTTCCTTTATGGTTGGGCTTTGACATGTGTCTTAACCCTTGTCCTGTCCGAAGACACCCGTGGTCCCTCGTCCCTTAGTCAGACTCTCCAGCGTGTGCCGCACACACTTGGCATGACTGTGACTAACACTGTGGCAGGCCAGTGGGCACTGTTGCTTCTTGCGGCAAACTCGTCCTTCCTCCCTGATGAGAAACCACTTTTCCTGGAAGTTATCCTTAATCACCAGGCAAATGAGCTCCTCTTGAAATCTGGCTTCTCTGTAACCTGCTGCTACCACCTCACTGTATTGGCATCACATAGGGCCATGTATCATCCCTGCAAGTTAATGTCAGGAAATCTGTTAAGTAGGATGATCTTCTGCTCTCTGGCATATAGATTCTGTTAGTAAACTTGGTCATACAAGGGAATTAATACAGGCATAGTCCGACCCTGCTCTTTTTCTTGTTACAGAGCTAGGGGACAGGTATTTTATTATACACTTATTCACTCTGAATAGGTCAGAACCATGAAATTTGAGAATCCTTCATTTGAGGCACTCAAGTCATTTGGGAGATTAAATCTACATTGTGCTTTAATCTGCCGGACGGCCATTGCCATCAGTCAAATGCCAAATCTGTCGGCATTGTTAATGTAAGGGGCACAGTCTGGGTTCTCATCAGTGGAATTCGGTGACAAGTAATTTTATTGAAGGTCCAAGAGAGAACTTAACCCTCTTGATTTTTTTCTTTTGAACCCATTTTCTTACTTTTGATGGAATGAGGACATTTTTAGAAAATACTGGTCTCTGTTGGTTTTAAACAAAATGTTTCTCACTCTTACACCTAAATTTAGTTCATCTGAGAGGTTATGCCAAGAAGAAGTAACAGATTACCGAAAAAAAGAAAAAAGAAGTGATTTTGCAAAATTGAAAGCATTCTATGTTGTGCTAAATTCCTATTTTTAGAGTAATCCTTTGGTGTATTTATATTTTGTTTTTGAACTGTTTCCCCATCAGGGATACACAGGAGTTTTATTAATCCTTGATATTGCTTGAACTAACTTTTCATAACAGAATATGTTCTCTTTCTCTTTTAGGCTGAGAATTTATGCAGGTAACAGAAGAAATATAGATTAAACTTTGAGCTTCTTAAATAATTCAAGATTATATGATGTTACTGAATCTCAGAAGTCAGATATTAAGAATGGAATTCATATTCTGCAGTTGTCATACCAATATAAACTTGATCACAATTTTGTATTTATAAAATATCACAATTTCACACTTATGTATATGTATATATATTTATTAATGTTTAGAGAACTATAGGAAGTGAATTGTAGGTCATTTTACAAGTACTCACTGTACTCTGATATATATGTTTTAAACCAGTATAAACCAGGACTATAATTTACTCACATAATAAGATTAAACAGAGGTGAATATATGCAGTTTACTAAAAATATGAGTTTTATGACTCTCAGATCCACATTTTTACCACTAAAAAGGAAGATAATTAGTTTCTGCAAACAAAAACCTGTGATATTTGACTGTGAAATTTTACATCTAGCTCTTTACTTAGAATAATTTGGGAATTTTTAAAACTCTTCAATGACTCCACTCTGTCAGGCACTTCAGTGGTTGAGGGAGAGCAGTGTTGGTGAGTCAATGTGAAGGTTGAACTAGGAGGTAATGACACTCATTCTGAAATCGCAAAGCACGCTTACCGGTGATGCTTGAATGAAACCTTTTCAAAACCACTGTCAAAACACAACTTTTTTTTTCTCCTCTTGTTTGAATCTCCTGGCAACCTTGCTACCTTTTACAGCGACTTCCCTTCTGGGGTGTGTTGTCTGAATGCCTTTCATTTAATGGCATATTTTAGAAATCTAATTTGCCTGTCTGCTTCAGATCAGCGATGCTGCGGAAACGTAACCATTTTAGACTGTCTGGATGCTGTTTTCATCAAGGCATCCCATTATTATTGGGGGTGACATGAGGAAGTTATCTCCCCTCGCTCAGAGCATCTTCTTTATTGAAGAGCACAACGCCTTCACCTTTGTAAAGGATGTGGTTCCACAAAGTTCACTTTTTATGCGGAGCTGTTTTCTATTATAATTTTAGTTTATGGCTGTCTGCAGTGCTTCCTGCAAAACTTAACAAGGTTTCCTCGTGTCCGTCAAGATGCCTGGGTTATGATAGGTGTTCTCAGGCGCTTCTTTTTTAGCACGTCAGAGTTGGAGTCCAGATGCCTCCTTTTAGAGACGGGGGAGCTGAACCTCAGGCGTGGGGGCTGAGTAGTGGCCCGATGATGAATATCCTGACACTTCATCGCTGTGTTTTTCCTCTTCCCCATCCTGCCATTTCCCCCCAGTCTTATCTTTGTTAGAACTATATTTTGCAACCCTCTATTTATTTTAGCTCCTTCGTTCTGGATCACTTCTCTGCTAGGTTGGATCAGTGCACCGATCTGTCTTCTGCTCTGTGCCCTGATTCATTTGGGCTGAGCTCTACCATGAACGATGCAGTTCATTATCAAAGTAGCATTATGGCTTTTATAAAAATGATGCATATTTGGGTACAAATTTAAAATGATACAGAATTGCATAAAGAAAATGCTAAAAATAAATGAATTGCACCAATCATTCAAACCCATGGTTAAAAATTTGGCAAATATACCTTCAATCATATCTCTATGCAGAGATTTATTTATTCAATTACATATGAATTTTTGCCCACGTTCAGTTATACCATAATATTTCACCAATAATGCCCGAGGTTGCCATTTCCTATAACACAGCTAATACAGATCTTTGTCAATTTAATTTTTTTTTTACTATTCTGATTTGCATGAAAAATAAGTCTCTTTTTTTTCCCTAGCTCAGCAGGAGCCTGTAAATCATCTTTTCATGTTTTTGTCTTTATATCTATTGGTACAGCCATGTCCTTCTTTTGGGCCTAATTTATTTGTAAAATCTCTTATTTATCTATCTATTTATACTCCATATGCAGTATTTTGCAAATATTTTTCTTTAGTTTTTAAGAAATTTTCCAACTTGCTTATGTGTTTTTACATCGCTGTTTTAGTTTGTGTGTATTTTGTTTTATGTCTTTTGATACCAGAAGTTTTCCTTTGTAGTGAAGATAAACTTATTATTCGAAACCATGCAAGTAATTACTGGAACTATATTCAGAGGTAGGCCTGTAGGTAAGCAGGTTAATAGGAAAGAATACCACATATTATTCTGCAGAATAAGTAATATTGCTAATATCTCAGTAGCAAGGATAGGGTCTTTTATTGGGTTAGAGTGGCCCAGTACATAAAACCAAGATAATTAGCTGCTTACTGATTTCCTGCCATTGGGTTAGTATCCCTTGGGCATTCAGTTCTTCATCTTGTTTTTGTGCTGACACTCACAGGAAGCTAGCTGTGTGGGTGTGTGTTTTTGGTTGTTGTTTTGTTTTTACCTTAAGTATGTCCAGTCCTATGTGAGAGTCATTTCTGAGCAGAATATATTAAATTCCTAGTCTTGAATTTCTCCAACTTGCCATATGCCATTTAATCATTGAATCGTGGAAATAAGCTCATTTGCCTGGAGGAATTCTGCATTGTCTGTAGGATGGTTGCCACAGATAAGTTTGTTCAACAGAGTTAATGTTCTGTGTATTTCGTATTGAGCCCTATAACTCATGACTGTTATGCTTACTACCAATAATTTTTTCTTTCTTTCCTTTTTTCCTTTTGTTCTTTACTGTTGCTTCTCTTGTAGTGAAGTTGTTTGTTTTGTTTTTAATGCACTGAATTCCTTTTTATGATTTTCTATTTGCCTAGCCCAAACTCTGCTTCATCTTTAGCTCCATCAAACACCAATGAAATAATATTGAATGCTAGGTAACAAGGATGTGAAGGGTCAATGTGTAATTATGATTCAGCATTTGAAAGATTTCATCAACTTTTTGGTTATAATTAGGAGATCACATTGACTCAGATGAAGCCAGTAATATGTCTAGTATTTGTATACTGACCTCTGAGTGTGCAATATTTTCAAAACAATAGCTTTTAATTTAATTCCCCTGTATGTACAGTGGAAAGGGCTCTGATTCCTTAGAGGGTAAAATTAATCCTTGTTAGGTAAGGAAAAAAATTTGATAATGGAAAGGAAACTAAGATTCAACAGGATTTTGCTTCTGAGACATATAGGAAAGACTGATGCTCATTGAGAAGTAAGATAAGGAAGGCTCAGTGAGTTGGTGCTTTGAACACAAATTCAAAGGGAAAACCAATAAAAAGTAACTTTTTAATGAAAATGTGATTGAAAGTAGGGATCTTTTACATTTCTTGGGGGATAAATACCAAAATTAGTGAATGAAATGAGAATTAGCATTTGTTAAAGAATCTATCATGCATTCAATTCTTTTCAAGGACAAACATCAATAAGACAATAGATTCCTAGGGCTCTAAAAGGTGGCTCTCACTTATCTCATTTTACAGATGGGGAAATCTGAGGTCAAATACATTGCAATGTGCTCAGTTTAGTATTGGAGCACCATGTCTTGCTGGTTTCAAAAGCAGGACCTTTCTGTCTCCAGTTAGGATCTTAGAAAGAACATCCCCGCCCCCCCCCCCCCCCCCCCCCCCGCCCGGAACAAATGGATCTGATGAACTCTATGATAGACAAAACACATACTACAGAATAGGAAAAAAAAATCTCTTTGAGCTACCCCGAGGAAATGGAGTAGAGGGAATATGGGTAGTTATAAAATTTATGAATGGTTATGTAGTTTTCTTGTTTGCTGCCTCATTTTATTATCACCTGTATTTTCAAATTGGAAAGTTTCAAGTTAAATTCCTAAAATATGCTTGTCTACTCATGGCAATTTTGAAGTCATGCATTATTCCTTACATATTTGGGAGTCTATGTAAATGGGTGCATACTGTTCCTGTGTTCTACTTATCTGCCCAGCACCATCTCTTTCCAAGTGACTACCTTCTTGCTCAGTCTTCCCCAGGCCCCAAACCAGCATCATCTGCTCTTTTTTTTAATGTTTAAATTGTAAGGTGATAAAATATGTATTAGTTTTTATGTAAAAAGAAATATGAATGTACTAGAATATTTTTTAATCTTTCAAATTTTAACATGGGATTCTTTCACAGTATCATATGCAGGCTAATTTCAGTTTTGATCATTAGGTTCTAGACTCATGGAGGAAAGAAACATCCTATACTTGTCTGAATCTCCAGCACCCAATATGTTGTTATTTGACTTGAATGGAATCATTCGATGCTGTTTGAATAAGACAATTTTCTGTATCTAACTATTTTTAAAAAGACCTTGTGATCTACATATTTTATAATTTATTAAACACTGGGTTTGAATAGACTTTTGAAATCTGTGGTTAGAAGATCTTAATTTCTGATTATTACAAAAGGTGATTGAAGGAGAGAGAGATTGATTTTGATTCATGGATTGTCTACTGAATCAGTTGTATAACATGACAGCCTCACCTTATATACTTAAAATGCTGTTCTTTGAATGTGAGGATGATGCTTCTAATGAGTCAATAGCAGCATTACACAATCTTGAGTTGTTTTTCCCGTAGAGGTAATTATTTTTCTCTGATTCACCCCACTGTCTTGGTTCTGATTCCCTGGGGACATATTGCATGCAGGTGTAACGTGACTCACCAGGTCAGATTCTCTTAGCAGTGGATCTGAGCCATTAATACATGAATGATTTTTGTCTGTATGTTATGTTATAATAACCACTTCAACAAAATGTCTCTATGTCCATATGATAATGTAAAAGCAACAAAAGAAAAAGATAAATAAAAAATTCCCACTTTCTGCTGTGTAGCCCTTATTTCATTACCTGCCACTTGAAGGACTTCGAATAGATGATTTGTGACTACACTCAAATTCTAGAAATTTATGGTTCATAAGTTCAATGTAGTTAAACTAATGAATTAATTCTTAGATATTAATTCCTCACATAGTACTATATTTTAAAATATTTTAGGAACTTTTGTTTTTGTTGTTTAGAAAATAAACTCAATGCAATGAATATATGCATGTCGGAATAGCATTAGAAGAATTGTTGGTATATTTTCTTTAAAAAAATACTTTTATTGATTTCAGAGAAGAAGGGAGAGGGAGAGAGAGAGAGAAACATCAACGATGAGAGAATCCTTGATTGACTGCCTCCTGCATGCCCACACCTGGGACTGAGCCCGCAACCCAGGCATGTGCCCTGACCAGGAATCAAAATGTGACCTCATGGTCCATAGGTCAACACTCAACCACTCAGCTATGCCAGCCAGGCAATTGGTATATTTGCAACGGTGGAAAAGAATCATATTTTAGTCAACCAGAGGTTATATTTAAGTTACAGAGAAGTAGAGTAGTTTGTGTTTTCTATTTGACATCATTTTTTTCAAAGTTAAACTTCTTATTTATTTTTTCCCTTATTCTAAGCATGGATAAATATAATCCTAGTAAGGGCATGTGAAGGAGTATTCTCATCTATCTTCCCATAAAGCTGAAAAGGTCCGCGGAAATGATAGCCTGTAAGCCTTCACTTATGGTTAAAGAGATTGAGTTTGAGATCAATGTTGTCCTGCTAGTTAAGTTCCCAGGTCCTCTGAATTTTACTCCTTTGTTCTCCAGCCAACCCACAACGTATTTCTTTTTAAACTGGAAAATAATTGAGCCCGCAATGAGGTGTTGATGATGATTAGCATTTAAACCCAGTGGAAATTCCTGGTGGTGATACAAGCCAAAAATTGTTCTTTGCTCTCCAGGAATTTCAGAGAGAAAAGCCAACAGTGTGACATTCTCTGTAGCTTAACATATTTCCTTTATAAGACCCAGAATTGCCAGAATCCTGTTATTCTCCCCATAGAGAACTCTTGCCATCAGCAATCTACACCTCACAATGTATAAAATCATGCTGAGGAATTAGGTGAGATCTATTCATATAAGCAGACGTATTTATGTAAGCAGGCCTGGCCATTGTGGAAGGTAGCACTCTGTCTTTGAAGGGGTCCTTCTTTGAGGTGCACAGGGAGATGTCACAGAATTAGATTTCAGAATTAGTAGTAGCCCTTGTCCAGTGTTTTCATCAAGAGGATATCTTATGCCAATTGCAGTTATCCTTTTAAGGTTTGCTGCCTCTGCTGAATCGTTAGTTACTTGCAGGTTTTAAATACACTGAAGAAAAGCTTGCCTTTTGCTCCCTTTTCTCAGTAGCTTCTCTAAACTAAACAACAAAAGGGTAATAAGTGAGATCAGTTGGAACGTCACTTGATTTAGTCTTTCTTATCTGAAAGGGAAATATTTGTTCTCTTGACATACTGATGTCTGCAGCACTATGTTTTAAAAGGTTTAAGATGGTACCATAAGGTTGATTTACTGTAGCTCTGATCCACACAATTGTGGAAACATAATTTGGATCTTGAGGATTTACTGCCCACAGTGAGTTAAAGGAATGAAAAATAAAATGATTCCCTGGTTCTATACAACAGACAAATACTAAAGTAAAATAAATTCTTTCCCATTTATTAAAACCAGTTAAGGGAAATTTGTGGCATGAAAGCTTTAATATTACCAATAAATGTTTCTCTTTGCAATTTCAAAGCTGTCTTCAAGTTCATATGTGTTCTGGGATCATAGTGCCACTAAGGGAAATTGGACTTTTGCCTGGTGGTTATGGAATCAATTCTCCTTGCTCCAAAATTTTATGGAATGAAGAAGATAGTGCATTGGTTTCCTGCCCAGAAAATGATGCATCGTCCTCTGGGAAGTTAGCTATTGTTTATTTGGTAACCCCAAACCACTGTATGTGGCTCTGATACAGTGGTTCTCACTCAGGGGTTGTTATACCCCCCGGGGAACATTTGGTGATGTTTGGAGACATTTTTGGTTGTCACATCCAGGGATGGAGCTATTGGCATCGAGTAGGTGGAGGGCATGGATACTGCTTAGCATCCTAAAGTGCACAAGCCAGGCTCCTGCAACAAAGAATTATCCAGCCCAAAATGTCAGCCCTGCTCTTACGTCTATTACATGTTTCTCACCTCTTCTGGTTTGTAAGGTTTTTACTGGTGAGGACTAGTCTTCTGCCTCCTGATGTACCCTCCATGTGACAGGTGTCCCATGACTATTGAATGGTGAATGACTCAAATGTAAGTCTGAATGTGATTGTTACGTGTGCACATTTTCTCCATACACTCACTGGTGAGAGTTGGAAGTTGTTGTTTAAACTTTTGTGTTGACATTGGGCACACGAAAATGGCACGTAACTTAAGTGTACAGGCCAATCAGTCATCAGAAAATGAACAAATGAACACATCAATATAACTGCCTCATAGGTCATCAATAAAATGTTGCCAGCAGCCCATAACCATATGTTTCCCAAGCAACACTTCCTACTTCCTCTCCACTGGTAGCTGCCATCTTCATTTCTAACATGAATTTTCTTGTTTTGCAATTGTTTCCTGGCTCAGAATCACTTCATATTTAGGAGATTCATCCAAGTTGTGTATAGCTGTAAGATGTCCATCTTCATCGCTAAATAGTATTTCATTGGATTAATATATCCCATTTTTATTCATTTACTTGTTGATGGATATCTTGACTGTTTCCAGTGTGTACATGCACACATTTTGGAGGGTGTATACTGAAAAATGAAGTTATTAGATCATAAGGAAAGCATATGTTCAATTTTTAATATGTAAGAGACATGATCATACTGAAAGATAGGAAAATAGTCTCTTTTTTTTTTTCTAGTTCATCACAGGTAGAGTTTACCAGGTATCTGTTGTTACTTGCAATAAAACTAACCTCTAACATCAGTGACTGCGGGAGAAATTTAATTACATTAGAGGCTCATGCTTTGTTTTATTATCTTCATTAGCTCCTATTGTTTTAAGCTTTTCTGATTCTGTTATGATAACACAAGTTTAGTCACGGTGACTGGATTTCATAATAGCTAATGTTAAAAAAGGACATTTATTTTATTATTTGATTTATACACACTACACAATACACTCTCTCCAATATGCTCAATTTACCTATATATTTTCTTATTGTTTAAAGTTTACATATGTCTCCTATTCCCCCATCGAACCCTTCCTGGCCACTCCCAACCCCCACGACATGCCCCCACCACCCCAGTGTCCGTGTCCATTGGTTATGCTTATATGCATGCATGCAAGCAATTAACTTATTGATATTCTATTTTGGACCTTTTGTCCATATGTGTATCTATTGTGTTTTTTCCTCGCTTTCCTTATTCAAATCATCTTTATTCCATTACTTTATAGTAGTTTCTTTTCCAATTGAACACTCTGCTTCTACAGCGACATAATATTAGCATGTGATATCTATTTGGGTACAGGGAGAGGTGACATTTTAATAGTGTTTAATTTCATAGCTATTTAGTAGTGAAACTTAGACTATAACTGAGATATGGACTCATAGTCACAAACTTCTTTCAATTAAGTATTAGGTATTAAGTAAAAAGATATGGAAATGACATAAAGGAATTATTAAGTTCCTTAGAGTTTGCTATAGATGACCAAATCTCTGGTAACCAGAAAAATACTTAATTGTAGTAGAAAATATGCCTTTTTCCTATGGACACTTATCACTGGTTTGAGCAATTACAGGGGTAAAATATTTTCAGTGTATAGGACATGCATGCATGCATACACATATATACACACACTTAATTTATATTGATAGCAGAAGAACTTCTGAAAGAGAAACAGAAGTACCAAACTGATTTTTGTTTTCTAGTTTAGCATGTGTGTGTGTGTGTGTGTGTGTGTGTGTGTGTGTGGAGGATGGTAGTGATGCAGATAAAACACACTAGGATTGTACACTGAGAGTTGTTTTCTTTAATAGCTGATGTTGAGACCTAGCTATTCAAACAAGTTAATTCCCATTGTGATGGGGCTCTGAAGAGAATCAGCCAAATCCACTTCACATAGGAAAGCAGAAGGAAGCACAAAACGTATAAAAATAGTTTTTAAAATTTACCATAATGTGAATGCTAGTGTGTTTCCTTTCAAGAGCGGTTCCGCTAACAATTTCATATTTGCCACCGCTTTTAGTCTAGAACAAAGACGGGGAATAAAATCCATTCTAAATGCCAACTTTCTTTACTTCGTGATCATTACAGGGAACACTATTTTGAGAACATGTCTGAGGCCAACTGCAGATTTATTAAGAAGGAGTGGTGGTGAGCGTGCCAAGTATGTGCCATCTAGCTGGAGACTGAGAAGCCCCGTGCTTCAGTTCCGTTCCTCCGCATGGGTTTCTCACAGCATCTGAAACTGAGCAGATTCCACACGGAACCCCTGGTCCTCCCCTTGGCTGCTTCCCGGACACCTTTTGTATCTCAGAATGAGGGACTGCTGTCCATTCCCTTCTTCCTGCCTGAAACTGGAGTCATCCCTGCCAGCTCTTCTTTCCTTATCCTACCTTGAATTAATCTCCAAGTCCTACAAAATTCACCTCTCAAAATGATCCCAAATCTGTCCTTTCTCTACATTTTCCCTGCATTCACTGCAGTACTGACCTTTATTACCTATTTCCTATCTGTGCTGCTATGAAAGTGTCCAGCACGATCTCCTAAAGTTACATGCACTTTCAAATCCATTCATAATCCAAGCAGGAGCCTGGATGATCTTAAATACAAATCTGGTCACACCTCTGTCCTATAGAAAGCCCTTAGGCGTGCTCCTTTGCCCACAGGATAAAGGTGAGAATCTGAAAGATGGCCTATTAGGTCAGGCATGGTCTGATCTTCAGCTGCTTCCCAGAATTGAATTAGGCTTCTTCTTCACAAAATCACTTCCCACCATCCCCATTGGCTGTGCAGGTTTTAAGCAATATTAGCTTTCGTCTCTCTCAGATCATTCAAGCAGCTATTCTGTCCTCTGAAAATCTCTTCACATTTGTTTCATTTTCTTTGAAATCTCTTCCTTCCCTTTGGGATCCAGCTTAAATGTCAGGGAAACTTTTCCTGGTACCTCAAGTTAAATTTTCCCAAGTATATACTCCTACATTTTCTTGCAGTCTTTACTCTACTTTATACAATTGCAATTAAATTTTAATCTGCTTCTTTATCCAAGGTCTGTATTAGTCTCCTCGTGCTGCTGTACAAACTTACTACTGACATAGTGACCTAAAACAATTCAGATTTATTATTTTACAGCTTTGTGGGTCAGAAGTCCAGAACGTTCTCATGGACCTGAAATCCAGGTGTCAGCAGGACTGTATTTCTTTCTGGAGGCTCCAGGGAAGCATCCATTTTTTGCCCTTCCAGCATTTAGAGGCTACCTGCATTCCTATTGGTGTCCCCTTTCTAGCTTCAGAGCCAACAACAGCCAACCCAGTGTTTCTCCTGATGGCATCTCTCAGGTCCTGATACTTCTGCCACCCACTTTCCCATTTAAGGACCCATATGATTACTTTGGGCCCACCTGGATAATCCAGGATCACCTACCAATATCAGGGTCAGCCCATTAGAAACCTTTATTCCATCTGCAACTGCAATTCCCCTTGACATGTAACATAACATAATCACAGGTATCAGGGGTTAGAGCATGGGCACTGTGTGGGACCATTCTTCTGACTCCAATCAGGTCTGTCTCAACAGTGAATTTTAAGCTCCCTGAGGGCAGGAATCATACTTGTCTTGTGTAATGCTAGCTCTCCGATACCTAACATATTGCTCAGGACAGTGTAGCAGTCTATAAATATTTGTTGGATGAAAGAATGAATTGATAAAGTGCGATTATTATCAGTTATCAATGGCCATTGAGACAGGAGTGGGGAGTCGGCAGCCTACTCCATTATGCTACATCAAACTATCTGTGCTGCTATGATAGTGTCCATCTTTCACAGCAGCACAGAAGGGAACCGATTAATTGTTTGAACCTCTTTATCCAAGTCATCTCATATTCTTTGGGAATTTAAGAAACAAGTGCTGCATTTTATTTTGGGATGCTTACGAGTTCTCTCCAGCGCCCCCACCGGAATGAATTTCATAATTATGTATTCTGTACAGGAATGTCAACATAAATGTGCTTTCCTGAAGCATACAGCTGCTATCACCAAGGCTGACTATAACTCAGACATATGCTGGGTGGAAGCAGATAAGTTTGGAATTAGTTGTGATGGGTAATCCACAAAAACAGCGAGACCACATGCCCGTAATCAAGAATTCTCTGTAATTACTTTAATCTGTAATCGGTGCGACTCAGTGCACGAAAGACTGGCAGAGAAACTCTACAACCAGAGAGGAAGTTGGTTAATTATTCCAAGTCCATCTCTTTGTTCCCATATTGATTTTGAATTGTATGACCTTTCTCTTCATTCCTTTATATATTTATTCACTCAGTGGAATGCGTTAATTACAATAGGAGCATATTAATTACACTGGAAACAAAACCAATGAAACATGCCTCTCCTACTAAGAGACAGACATGTAAATAAACCTGTAAATGCAATATTAATTCTCTTCCTTTATTAAAAAAGAGGAAGTTGTAAACTCATAATTAACAGTTACCATGAGAAAGTTCTTTAAATTTTATATTAGAAAGACAAATTATTGGAAAACACACACATACACACAAATTCGCACAGATGTATAATGTTGTTGCCAAGGGAACTAGCTTAGTTTACTGAGGAAAATAGTGAGGTTTATTTTGATTTTTTTTGTTCCTGAATCTATAGGTTATAGACTCCAGACTAAACTTAAATGGATGGCAGACTGTTTATTGAACAATAAAGTTGATCCGTAAAAATCAGGTGTTTTTATTCTTTTGAAATAGTCGTCTTAGACTGTGAATGAAAACGTTTGCATTTTCAAAGTTGGGCTGAGCAAACTCCTGCTGCTGTTCCACATTTCTTGTTACCAAGATACTGTGGTTTCATCCAATGTGTAAACATCTCAGAGAGCACGTGCAAAAGTCCTTACAGGCTGGATTAGGGTGAAGTCTTTCAAATGCCATTTAGTATGGTCAATGGGTTTTTTATTTTCATGCAGCCATGTTTAAACACAGAATGAGAGAGCTAACCTTTGAGAGCAACATGCCTGGAAAAACTTCAGGAATTTCCTATGATTATAAGTTTACCATAAGCTAGCTCTGAGTGTAGCTTTCACAACAAAATGAGCTCCTGTGACTTTAGAGAACTTGGTTAAGATTATAGCATATGAACAATAGGAGCCAACAAATGGTCCCTCATGGATCCGACCCTGTGGATTGTATTCTTGTTGGATGAGGTCATTGAGAGGACGTGATTATAAGCTACCCCCAGGTAATTGGAGGCTCCTCCCCCATCCCCTGTCTTGGAATGTATGTTGTGCCTACAGCTCCTACTGTGGAAGCCATTTGCAAGGAGGTAGCCTTGAGAGAGCCATGTGGTTTTGATAGCATCTAGACAGTGTATGTGACTGAACCCAGATAAGGCCTCTATACAAACTTTCAAGATTTTGCCTGGAGGGTGAAATACCTGTCTCAAGGCCTCCCAAGATAAGCCTCATGTATACGTGCTCTTGCTCTATGGAGTGGCCTGCCTCTTTCTTTGATCTTTCTTTGCCTTCCATGTTTGGTGTGTGTGTGTGTGTGCGTGTGTGTGTGTGTGTGTGTTTGGGTAGTTTTAGATATCACCCAGGAAGCTCTTGAGGTCTCAAGCCAACAATTATGCTTATTTGTAGGCTGTAGCATACCGCCCCTTATGTCAGATAACAAGTGACATAATATACTCAAGAACTACAATAATTTCTAAAAGGCCAGCATGGTGAAAGGGACCAGCAAAGAAAGGTTCAAGATATCAATACTGTTTGACTTGGGAAATGTAAGACTTGGGATATTTATAAGATTTCTTTTTTTTTTTCATTTTTGTTGAGTTCATTAGGGTGACACTGGTTAACAAAATTACATGGATTTCAGGTGCACAATTCTATAGCACATCATCTGTACACTGTATTGTGTGTTCACCACCCCAAAGTCAAGTTTCCATTATTCGCCATTTATCCCCTCTATACCATCTTCCACCTCTCCCCACCCAACCCTCATCCGGGCAATCACGTTTACATTTTAAATATTTGAAGATTTATCATGTTCAGGAGTAATGAGGTTGTAGAACTCAGTACAACAATGGGAAGTTACAGGAAGAGTAGTTTCTGATCAGTATTAAAACATTCAAATGGGGCATATCCAAAAATGAAATGGGCATGCTGACAAGTAGTGAGTGCCACCCCTTAGGGATCTTAAGCAGAGGCTGGGCTATCATTTCGTAGATGTTTTAATGACTCTTACAGAGCAGAAGTTTTGAGCACCTGCACAATGGTTGCTTTAACTATATTAAGCATCAACTTGTAATCTTGTACTACTGTAATAGTTCATGAGACAGTCATTGAAGGTAATAGTGATTTATAAATACTCTGAATGATTTAGAATGTCATCATATCTTCAGGAAAAATGACCTTAGAAAACTTCATAAGAAATAACTGATAGAAATGCACATACTTCTGTCTTTCCAACATTGCCAGTATTCTCTGGTGGTGAATACTTGACTCTTATGTTAGGGGCCAGCTGAAGTAGTTGACATTCTTGCAGAATCTGTTGTCTGTAAACTATGTGTTATTTGACCCTTGAGTCACACTTGCATGGAAAGATCATCACAGCCAGGAAGGAAGGTTGAAACTAAGATGACTAAGAAACTATCATCTCACTGACTTTTGGGGACACATATTCATGGAGTAGAAAATCTTGTATATGGTCTAGTCACCGTCTATATTTTTTTTCTCTCCCTCCAGACAGAACCTGTCTAGTTAAATTCCCATTTGTTAAGTGAACATAATATGACTCCACTCTTGTCTTTTTACAGCTTGGCTATGAGTCATTAATCTTGAGCTATTTCTGCTCAACATCACATGGCTTCTTCTAGTTCCTTCCTTCATTCTCACTGTTTTACTTGGTAAAATGAAGGGTGCTGGTATTTCCATGTAAAGAACTGTATGAGGATATTTAACTTTATTTATAGGCTGGTAGTGAGGGGTGGTCTGAGAAGTTTAATTTCACTTATTACCTAACAGGTTTACTTATTACCCAATCAATCTACATCGTTTTGCCAAATTCTCTAAACTTTCCCAAGAAAGAAGTGTTATCATTAACATTTTAAATCTACAGTATTATTAGATGCTTAATGAGTATGTGTTAGATGAGACTGAGAAAAACTAAGGTCTGTTTGACTCCAAGGTTCACATGTTTTTCAGGACACACACGACTGCCTGCCTTATTTGACTTAGGCATTTTACTGGAGGCATTTTTAGCCAGATTGCTATAATGTGAGAGCAGACTTATTCCAGTTTCTAACTTTCCTGTTCAGTCTCTCAGGTTGCATTTCTGTGCAGTGAAGTGAATGGATATTTTTGCTTCCACGGTTTTTCTGGGCAGTCATTTGCTTTCTAGCCATGACCATAAAAGGAAAATGCTTTCCACAAATAGTATCATGGGCTAAAAAGTATTGTTCCTTTTGATGTATTTTTGCTTCTTTCTCTGAAATCCTTACATGGCAAACTGGAATAAGACAACAGTTTACAGAGAACCAGGGCTTAAAAAGGACAGATGAAGCCCTCCAACAACCAGTCAAGAATTTCTGCATGGGGGCCTCATTTGATAGGGCAGCAGGCTTGCTGTTGTTGGTTTTTTTTGTTTTCCCTCCAGAACACAGAGCCAGACAGAAGGGGAAACAAGAAAGAATTATAACCCTACCCTTAAGTGTGAGTTAAAACCAAGATTCATGGGGAAGAAATGGCACATTTCTTTCTAACACCTTCCCTTGCTGCCGTCTAGATGGAGGTAGAGATCTGTTTGCCTAAGGTGATGAGATCAAATTGATATGTCAGCCCAGGCTTTCCGTGCAGGCCCATAGATCAGAGCTCCCTGTGGCTTTCCAGAAGCACGAACCACAGACTGAGAGTTATTGCTGGTTTGAACTCTCCGTTCTGATTTGATTCAGTTATCCCATGTAGAATTAGCCTCTTTGTGTTAAGGTAGTGAAAGGTGGGGCTGGAGGTGAAGGGCCAATTTCATATTTCCCAAAGGTTCCACCTCCAGGAAACTGTTTGATTTTTAAAGAAATACTGCAAGCAGAGAGAAGATAAGCAAGGTTTGTGATATGCTTTGTGGTTATCTACAACATGTGTCATATACTCCAGGGCACCTAATAATAAAATGATTATTTAACAAGAGCTATACCATAGTCTCTTTTGATATGGCACATGACATACCCAATCACTTATACATGCATACTTTTTATGTGTTGTTTTTTTCTCCCCTTTCCGGGGTATCATTGCCTAAGTTGTAAAGTCCTTGGGGGAAGAGAGGGGAGTTTTATGCATCCGTGTATCCATCTGAAAGCCTGGCACAGAACCTTTCTTCCGGTAGGAGCCCACAGAGGGCTTGGTGATTCATTGGTATTGCCACTTTTCTTGTGAGGAAAGGGAAGACAGACTGCATGAGGTGATGTGGAATATGCCTGTTTCCCCCTGTCACCCGTGTGCATCACCTGAGGGGAAAATAGCATTCATTTCTTTTCCAGTCTGATTGTAAGGCTCTTCAAAAGAACAGTTTGAATTTCATCTCCAATGAAATTCTCATTTTGAGAAACTCACATGTAGTTCCAGATTAGGATGCAGTTTAAAACTGCATGGTACTTTTAATATACATTAAAATGTAGGTCTGTCAATCATGCCCGTGTTTCTATTGGGGGAATGTCACAAAATCTTTCCTCAAATTCGAAGCCACATTCTTTATTATTAATAGTTATTATTCTTCATTATGCATCTTGTAAAAACCCAGCATTTTCACTACTTTTCAGTAGTGCTGTCAGAAATGTCTTGTGACAGAAATAAAAATGCATGCACTAACTAGGACTTCAGTTAATGATACCAACTGTTATGAATATTCACTTTTTAAAGCTATCATTTCTGGAGAAATTCCTATATGCCAGGCAGGGTGCTAAGTGTTTTACATACATCACCTCATTTAATCCCTATTATAATGCTATTTTAAAGATGAAGAACTGGTGATTTAGGTTCATTTGCATGTTAAGATCGTGCAAAATGGTACAGATTGCAGAACCCCAATTTTAAACATTGTATTGTTGCCTTAAGTTTCTTGGTGAATTGTCTCTGCTTTTTCCTGAGCACTTAGGAACAGGCATTGTATATTTTCTGATTTAGTTACTTTGACAAGGAGCCTCCAGTGCTTTCCATTTTATCATGCTTATTCAATGACTTCTGTTTGTGTGACAGCAGCAATTCCTCGTGCTTAATCCTCCCCCCTTCTTTTTGTGTCCTGTGCATTTAAACCACAAAACTAAATGATAAACCCTCTGATGGAAGAAAGAAAAACCTATGTTTATGTAAGTGTGACTAATGAAAGCCAGGATCTAATATCAAAAATTCTTGATCCCTAGCATAAGCCTGTGGTTTTAGAATCCAAGAAAATAAAAAAACAACTTGCTCTTTTGAGACCCCTTTTAAGTAGCTAGTTATTAATAATAGGAAAGGAGCAAAGGGAAGGCCAGAAATTATAGGCATGTCATTTGGGCAGCTTCACCAGGAAGCTGCAATTTTACACTCTCCAGGGTGGAAGAAGGAATCCAACAAAGGGAAAGACAGATAAAGTTGGGATGACATAGGGAAGGTACTTGCTTGTTAATCACACCTGCGGGATAGAGATTGTTGGCCACGGTAAGCACAAGAACATTCGGGACTACATAATCCCCTAAATACAGAAGTTTGCTCTCTTGTGCTTTTGGGACTCCTGTTGCTTGTCTGTTCCTGGCTCACTCTTGGCTTCCTGGTATTCACCCATGTGGCCCATGGCCATGCGGACCCCACAGACAATGGAGTAATGGACTAAAGCTGGCCTGATGCTATATTGGACTATGCGAACATGGAGTGGAAACTCTGGACACTGGCTTTAATTTAAGCTGTACTAAAACCCCAGCTACACTTCTTTTATGACTGGATGAAGGGAAATGGGACTTTGGAAACCCAGGGGTGTAATTCCACAGAAATAAGACTTTATACTTACTATATTGCATCTTCCCATGTGAATCTTAGAAAATTTCTTTGCCCGAGATATCTCAAATCTCAAGAACTCCACCCCCCGGCAGCAACAGGGGGTGAGGGGAGAGGAGGCAGACTCCCCTTTGATAACACTTTTACTCAAGAGCAGATTCCATGTAAAGCTGTCAAACTCAAAAGTGGCACAATGCATCTATATGCATAGACATAAGTTGACAGATGTTTTTGCTGTAACTCTAGCCTTTTGATGTGTAGTGTGACAACTACTCACAGATTTTTATTTTATTTTATTGTTTTACTTTTTGAAATTTTATCAATAAAAATATTCCACCCATATGAAGAAGTAGTAAAGTGAAAAAGAGTGGATTAAAAATATACCAAATCAAAAGAAAATCCAAGATGTTACCAAGATTTTTTTCCCCTCCAGCTAGTAATCGAGAATAACTGGAAAATCTTGGATTCCTTCTGTCAGAAAGCCCAGAAATATTCCAAGGTGGAGAGCCAATCCCATGGTAACAGCATAGCCACCAATCCTGCTGTAGCATACCGCCCCTGGGAAGGTAAATCTTCAGTCTCATTAGGACTTATTACAAAAAAGAAGTTTGCAGTCAAGGGCAAAGGAAATGTTAGAAAAAAATAATTAATTAATTGTAGGTTGGCCTATGCAAATTCAGAAAATAATCAAGTTGACCTTAACAAAAAGGAAATAGGCTGTCTCATTTGGAAAATTTTGCATTTGGCATGATGTCTTCCTTTATTCAAGACGGGTACATGTTCTTCTGATTACAGATAGCCTACTTGGAGTTGCAGGTTTAAAGACCCACCTTGACAGACACCACTAAGTGTGCAGAAATAGCATCGGTGGATTTCCATATTGCACCCAGAAAGATCACATTTTGGTATCACCAGGCAGCCATTGTTTGCAGGTGGGAGAGCTGTCTTTGACTCACTCATCCTCACCTCTCTCTCTCTTTTTTTTAATCCTCACCCAAGGAGTGAGGATATATTTGGAAGGGAAGGGAGAGCGGGGGAGAGAGAGAAAGGAGAGAGAGAGAGAGAAACATTGATGTGGAAGAAACACATTATTGGTTGCCTCTCACATGTGCCCCAACCCAGGGAGAGGATCTAACCTGCAACCCAGGCATGTGTCCTTGACTGGGAATCAAACTTGAGACCTTCTGGTGCACGGGTCAATGCTCTAACCACTGAACACACCAGCCAGGGCTCATCCTCACCTCTTGTCTGACACTTTGCTGCAAGCACAGTCTTGGTGGGCATCACATAGATCTTTGAGCTATTTTTCTTTCCCACATGTCCACAACTGAGTCCTAACAATAGATTTTGTAATTCATGGTACCTGTAAGCATCCTCTGTCCAAAATTCTGAGAGTATAGTTAGTTTTTGATCACCATCTAGTAGTAGTTTGGATGTTCTCTCCTCATGTATTTTATTTGGCTCCTCCACAGGGTTTGTGCTGGTGACAAATGTTGCTTGGATTTGGGTTATTATGCTCGTGAACTTTACATTGGTCATGTCCTTCCCCAATTGGTTTTAAAAATATTTATAGGACAATCATAATATAACACCTACGGGGAGTTCCAGTTCTAGAGATGGTGAGAAAGTTGATTTAGTGTTTAATCGTTCGTATGCTTGATACAATGTTAGCTGAGAAAACATAAAAACATCCCAGGAGCTTAAGTTAATAGACATTTACTTTTCTCTCACATAAAGACCAGTTGGCAGAGGGTAGGGTTTTATTCCATGTATATTTACAGGGCCCAGACTTCTTTCATCCTATGGCTCCATCCCCCCTGGGGCTTCTGAGCCATCTTGTAAACCCACTGCATGCAGCCTGAAGAATGCAAACTGCTTTCTTAGTTACTTTGGCCATTTTCCTTCCACACATATTCTGTTGATGAGTATGAGGCTCATGATCTTAACTAAAGCCAGTGGCTGCAGGGAAATGTAGTTTCTGGCTGAGTCTACCAAAGATAAGCAAATTGTTGATGGTCAGTCAGCAAGCAACCTGGAAGACAGTGTTCAAAACAAGTAATTTAGTGCTGTCCTCTGTGTTTTTATATCCTAAAGAGCACTGAAGGTTCCTATGACTGATATAACAAAACTAGAGGCCTAGTGCATGAGATTCATGCACTGGCAGGGGTGGGGGGTGCTTTCCTCAGCCTGGCCTGCGCCCTCTTGCAGTCTGGGAACCTCTGGTCCTTTACCGCTTGGCTCGCTGCTCCTTAGCGCTTCCACGGAAGTGGGAGAGGCTCCCGCCACCGCTGCTGTGCTCGCCAGCTGTGAGCACGGCTTCTAGCTGAGCGGTGCTCCCCCTGTGGGTGCGCACTGACCACCAGGAGGCAGCCCCTGCATTGAGCGTCTGCCCCTCGTAGTCAGTGTGCATCATAGTGACCAGTCGTTCTGGTTGTTCCGCCGTAATGGTCGCTTAGGCTTTTATTATATAAGATACCACAAACTGGTTGCTCAAAGCAGCAGAAATTTATTTTTTCACAGTTCTGGTGGCCAAAAGTCTGAAATTCAGTGACAGCAGGGCCATGATTCCTCTGAGACTCTGGGTAGAATCCTCCCTTGCCTCTTCCTAGCTTCTGGTGATGGCATTCAAGCCAATGCCTTTCCTTGGCTTGCAGCTACATTACTCTAATGTCTCCCTCCCTGGTCACAAGACATTCTCTTTCTGTGTCTCTGCCTTCACCTGGTGTTTTCCTCTCCCTATAAGGACAGCAGTCATATTGCCCTAATCTTAACTTGGTTTCACCTGCATAGACTCTTCCAAATCATGTCACATTCAATGGTGCCAGGTATGAGGACTTCAACATATTTTTTTGGGAAACAATCCAACCCAACAGGAATGTTGGGCTATTTTGTTCCCTTTTTTATTTTCTTAGCAATTTCTGTCCATTAATAAATTAACTACAAAGGATCTGGGTTAGGGACATTTCAGACTGCGGATCAGCAAACGTTTTGTAAAGGTCCAGATAGAAAATCATTTTTGTTTTGTGGGCTATATTACTGTGTTACAATTACTCACCTCTGCCATTATAGCATGAAAATAGCCAGTCCATAGAAAATGAGTGAGCACGGCTCATATAAGCTCCAATAAAACTTTATTTGCAAAAAAAAATGGTGGCAGGCTGGATTTTGCCTATGGGCAGCAGTTTTCAGACCTCTGTGCTAGACTCTGGTCATTATAACTTGGATGTGAACATTGTGAAATGAATCCAGCTTGGAATTCAGACACACATAACTTCAAATTCCGGCCACCACTGTGTAGTTGTGACCTCAAACGACTTAACCTCGGTAGGTGCCAGTCACTCATCAACAGAATGAGAACAATTCACATAAATCATCTACCTGGTGCTTAGCTCTTTGGAGGCATTCAAATGTAGCCATCTATATAGCTGTCTTCCTTTACAGAGGCAATCTAGAAAAATGGATATGAGCAAGAACTATGAAACCAGACTGCCCCTTCCTGGTGTTTGATCTTGGGCAAGTTCCTTAGTATCACTGTGTCTCATTCTTCTCATCATTAAAATAGAAATAATGACAGTGTTTACCTTCTAGATTGCTTATGAAAATTGTAGAGACTTAATACATGTAAAGCAATTAGACCAGTGCCTGGCACTTAATAAGCTCTCAGTAAATGTTGCCTACTCCTCTTGGCCATTATGGTTGTAATAGGCTTCTCTTGTTACTCAGCAATAGGATGCATTATTGAATTTTATTTTTGATGATTTTATGTCAAGGTGTGAACTAGATGAACACATAACGATTATCAGGTCTAAACACGTCCCTTTTCTGATTTATTTGTTATATAGTAGGATGAAAGAATTGTTTTTTCTTTTATTCTCTATGCTATTTCTGGTCAATGAAGGAGGACAAAGGCATCAGACTGTTTCCGCAACCACTGTGTCCTCCAGCCACACTGTGCCTGAAATTTTTCACACATGGTACAATAAGCCTTTAAAGGAAAATGGGATTCAGTAAGTGGAATTTTTCTTTAGAGCCTACTTTGGTATAAAATATTTTTCTATTATATCTGAGGCTTTGAATGCCACTTGAAAATTATTTCAATGAAAACATCTATATATATAAAAGCCTAAGTGACCGTCCAACTGGTAGCTATGACGTGCAATGACCACCAGGGGGCAGACGCTCCAACCAGTAGCTATGATGCACACTGACCACCAGAGGGCAGATGCTCAATGCCAGAGCTGCAGAGTGACAGCAACTTTTCAGAGTGCCCTCTCACACTCCAAGACCCCTCGAGGGATGTCAGACTGCCAGTTTCAGCCTGATCCCTGCAGGCCAGGCCAAGGGACGCCACCTGCCAGAGGGACCCCACTCACTCTGCAGACACCCTTTGAGCCCTGGCATCACCTCAGGTGCAGCCAGCTGGGAGGGATCATGGGAGGTTGGCTCCAGGGCGTGTCCCGCCTGTCTCACCCAGTCCCACCCTACCAGCCACCTTCTAATTAATTTACTTTCAATGTGCACGAATCCATGCACCAGGCCTCTAGTGTGTGTGTGTGTGTGTGTGTGTATATAATATATTTGGATAAAATTTTGCTAATGTATACTTGGCAAGGTTTCATGGATATGTGGTCGAGATAAACCTCTTGTGTACTCATTTTCATTGGTTACATTAATGAAACAACAATTTTCAGAAACTTCCCTTATTCTATTGGGAATAAAAAGGAATGAAGATTTATCAGAAGAATTAGAATAGGAATCTATAATTAGAATTAGAATAGTAGAACAGAAAATTGCTAATTAACTTTTGTTGTTAGTAACTTAAAAATGTAAATTTAATTTGGAAACATGTGTTTCTAAATAATGAGAACTACTTGCAGAGAACTAATTATGATGATCACCTAGCTAGTGTCTCACTTTCCTGAAAGTCAGAGGAAATGTCGGTCATATTTCCTATTGTTCAATTGGTGGTTTTGAAGTTCAGTTTAAAATGGAATATTTTTATTTTTCTATGTTGAATGTGGCATGTGCTATGCCTCCATGTTCATAGCACAAATGCCACCTGACACTGGTTTGGATAAATTCAAATCCATAGAAACATAGTTTTGTGTTTTTGTTACTTATTGATATCGGGAAGTCGGAATCACCTTGATAGTATTTGAAAGCTCTCCATAATTTAATGGCTCAAAAACTTCCCAGTCGCTTCAGTTGGACTATGTTTAATTTTAAATAGTGGGCTTGGAAAAATATATCACCATTGTTTATTTCATATAGAGACTTTGTGATTTTTTAACTATCTTCTCATGTTAATTATCTGAGTGACCCCTACTTTTCCACCCTAGTATAGCCCATTACTTAGCTACCTTGGCCTTATTAGAAAAATTAGCATTTGCTCCTCAGCTATAGTCCTTGGAGCTATTTATCATCATCATCATCATCATTATTATTATTTTACTATGCTGCTGCTTTTGCTTCTGGTAGCTTTAAGACTTGGTATATCATACAAATCTCCCCACCCCCACCCATTTTGTCCCAATCCATATCCAGTAGATTTCTTTTTCAGTTTGTTGAGGTGTCCCCTCTCTCTGGATTATAGTATTTTAGTTTTAGACCATCTTAGTTTGCTAGAGCAGCTCTAAGGAAGTACTCTACTTCTAAATAACAGAGATTTATGCTCTCACACTTCTAGAGACTCGATGTCCAAATTCAAGGATTAATTCCCTCTGAGGACTGCAAGGGAAGGAGCTATTCCAGGCTCTTCTCCTTGGCTTGAGTGACCATCTTTCTGTTCATATGGTATTCTCCCATATTCATATCTCCCTGTGTCCAAATTTGCCTTTTTTATAAGGACAAGAGCCATACTGAATTAGGGTCCATCCTTCTGAGCTCACTATAATCCAGTTATACTCATAAAGATCCTATCTTCCAAATATAGTCACAATTTGTGGTACTGGGTTAGGACTTCAAGATGTAGATTTTGGGGAGGCACGATTTAATCTGTAACACAGAAGCTTTAGAAAATTTCCCCTTTAATGTATAGATGAGAGACTAGAGAGTCTAATGGACTAATCTAAGCTTATAATTCTATTTGTGGTGGAATGAGAATAATCTGATTTTTGTATACTTTCCAGAGTATTCTGTTAACCTTTTCTCTAGATGAATTCATCAGTCCATTTTAAACAAATAGACTGGAAGTTTCTCAGCACTGGGCTCAATCAGGTTCCCTTTTAATTGATGGGAAAGTGATTGAAGTCCATCTGAATCTAAGTCCATCTGAACTCTGTTGGTTCTTAGCTTGAGGTTCTCAGTTAAGGGAAAATTAATTAATCCAGTTTCTTTTGTATCTTCTACACATAGTTACCATTCATCCATTCAGCAAAGATTTATTAAGAAGCCTTGTAGTGTTGGTATTGACTTAGACACTAGGCTGTTAATTTCAACAGAATCTGTGAATGTTCTGTTCTGTCCTGTGAGAGAGGGTGAAAATTAGTTTCACTGGTTTTAAGCAGTGTTCTCTTTAACAGTTGTATGCATAGTTTCTGAGGCTGGATTGTTCTCCAAATTGCATTTGTGACCTCTACCCAAGTATATCTGGAACATTCTTAAGTACTGATGGGTTTCCCATGATGTTGTGAAGGATGTCAGTCATATGAAATTTAAATTACCTTCCCTATACCTCATCCTTGCCTGCTCACATGTTTATCAGCCAGCAAAGGTAACAGGTTGCCATAGGCATTAACGGCAACCTACAGTGTTAATATCCTTAACTTTTATCATCAGAATGGAAATTATTTACAGGAAAAGTTTCAATAAACATATGCCAAGTATATGATATATTAAATGTATATTTATTTTAGGATTAGTTCACATAGGATTGAGAAGCTAAAGCAACCGTTATTATTACCTTTTTATATGTAAGATCCAAAATTGTTTTAAGTAAAAATGGTATAGATAATAGTGTAGATTCACGTTTATGCTTAATGCACTCAGAAACATACTTTGTTATAATACAGTGCATTTGTGTTATAATACTGCGTGCAAATTTTGAGGTACATTAAGAGTTTTAGTTTAAAATTACGTTAGACCTCAGAGAACAGGTATTTACTTGAGAGACATAGGGTGGAATGATAAGTTGATTACCTATGACATGTATTTTGTAGTATATTCTGCACCAACCTGACAGATATGAATGCTTTTTTTAAATGTTCAATTGTTTTCCTCCATGAAAAGTCTCCTTAAGTAATGATTAAGGAGCATTATGAAAATTTAAAGAAGTGTTTTTAGAGATGAGCAGTGGGCATTAGAGTTAAAAAATAAACTACTTAGGATGTAAGGATAAAATTAGACTGGGGCATGAAATTTTGGGGGGGGGGTGACGGAATAGGGGGGAAAAATACACAACTTGACAAGCCAGGGCTGAGCAGAAGTTGAACCAAAGTGTGAAGAGTTAATGCCTGTTAGTGAGGACAAGAACTCTCTATTTGGTGTCAAAATCAGGAAATAATTAGGGAAGAAATGTGAAAAGTGTCAGGAAGTGGTAAGAGTCTCATAAAAAGGAAATTACTCTGACACCTCATTGTGTATTGATCAGTGAGAGATGAGCAATAAGAAGAGGAAGTCCTAGCTATCAAAGAAAAAAAACATGCCTAAGGCAACATGCTTGTGCTTAGTAATAATAAAATAAGGCTTGACCTGAAAGAAAGTAGGCAGCAAGATCAGAGATCCTCTGCCTTTTTCAGGACCATTCTAGCACCCACACAAAATTTAAGTCTCTGATATTAGTGTTGGAATATTGCCTTGAACTCTGTCCTATTGTCTTCTTCATGATCTATTTTTCCTAAGATTTCATTCTTCTTACTTTTATGCTAGTTGCTACATGGTATTCAGTGGAAAATTTTAGTACATACAGCTTCAGGCAAAATTTTCCTTTCTTAGACCATTTACATTGGAACCAATAAATGGAAAGGCATCATGGCTAACTCTTGTCTGGATATGGAATTTGTTTGGTTAGAGAAGCCAAAGTTTTGGAGACAATATTTGTGTTTGTTTTTTTTTCTTAATGGGAACTCTATATTTTTATGGTGCTTATAGCAAAATAACCCAATATGAAAAAAATGTGGGATGGGGAAGAACTCATAACTGTGCTGTATTAAAAGAAAAGAGTGTGAGATCCATTCATCTGCTGATGGGTATGGCACATAAAAAACTGTGCTACATTTACACAATGGAATACTATGCAGCTCTAAAAAAGGAAGGGCCTTTTACCCTTTGAAACAATATGGAGGGACCTGGAGATTATTATGCTAAGTTAAATAAGCCAGTCAGAGAAAGACAAGTATCATCTGAGCTCATTTATATGTAGAATCTAATGAATAAAATAAACTGACGAACAAAAAAAGATCCAGAAACATTGAAGCATGCAACAGACTGATGTATTTCAGAGGAAAAGGGGGGATTGACCAATTAACTTATATGCATAGCTCATGGCCAGACAATAGTGCAAGGAAAGCCTGGGGAGGGGGTGGAAGCAGGGTGAAGGGGATCAATAGATGGGAGGGGGGGGAAACAGAACATCTTTAATACTTTCAACAATACAGATGCATTTTAAAAAAGAAAAGAGTGTGAGAAAGAGCAGCAAATATTATAGTGATGCAATAGTTAGGCTATACCAGTGCAAACTCATTAGTCAACAGAGCCGCAGTTTGCCAACCACTGGGCTATACATTCAATTGTTATGAGATATAACATCAGTTTAAATAAAAGAGTGTTATTTCTCTCTCACATAAAACCCATCATACTGGTACAATGGCTAATGCTGTGATGTCAGGTCTAGGCTCCCCCCATTGCCTTGTCTTGCTTTCCCACCCTTACAGGGTTGCTGTGGTTCTCATGGATCTCCATGACATCTATATTTCAGCCAGTGGTAAGAGAGTAAATGACAAACGAAATCACCTCTGGTCTTTGAAAAGCATAATGCAATTTTCCTCTCTCACTTCTGCCCACATGTTGTTGCCCCTAAATGAATCAAATGATCTTACCTGCCTGCAAGGGAGGTTGGGAAATGAGGCCTTTTTGACCTGCCAAGGCATTTGTGTGATGGGCAAAGGGAGGATAGAATGGATATGGAAGGACAGCCAATGGCCCTGAGAGAAACTGAGCTTTTGGATAGAGTGGTAGAATACGATGGAAGGAATCTGGGCAACAAAATGACCACCGGAAGCAGCGCAGTGCCAGCAGCTTGGATTACTCACCTCAAGATCTATAAAACAAATAGATTCCTGATGTTACAAGTTACTGTTATTTTGTTTTGTTTTTTGGTCCTTTTCTTGCCCCAGTAGCCTAGCCACCGGTCTCCTAACTAACACAGTTAGATGGGAAAAAATATCAACAATATACCCTTTAACAATATTTATTAAAATGTCTTAAATGTTCTAAAAATTAGGAAATGAGAAAAATTAAAGCAACTGAACTACTAGGAAGATGGGAATTTCTCTGCAAATCTGCAGCTAATAGCAAAAATACTTTCTTCATTCTTTCTTCCTCTCTCCTCCCTTCCTTCTTTCTCTCCTGTGTTGGTTTTTCTTCAATACATGTCTTGAAACAGTGATCTGACTCCAATTTCTAGACATAGAAGCATGAAGAGTTATTATTGTTCAGTATTAAGATAACTGAACATGCATTAAGAGGAAATTTTCAATATAAAATAATTAAAATTTTAGAATTGTGATCACATTAGTCATACTCGTGTGATGTTGCACACTTTTGTCCTTGAGGCCTGTATTCCTACCAATTGTGTGACCATATCATTGGAAGTGTATTAATTGCTCTTCAAGGTTCAGGTCTATCTGTATTGCACTTAACTGTGACACTTCTTGCATTTAATTCTCATTTGGGTTATGCTTCCTGGCAGGGTCCCTGATCACTGAACAGTTTAGCAATTATTGCTCGATGACATGCAATATCGAGCAGGTTATGTCATGGTTAATTTTGCATATTCATAACCCTGCCACCTACAGATGCTGAAGTTGGTTTCCTACCAGATAATTCTGAAAACACAGTAGCATCCCCTTTCTATTGATTTGTTCTTTAAAACCAACATTTCTTTGCTTACTCCTATCTAGTAACTTTTTTTTTTTTTTTTTTTTAGATTATGGAACTCTCCGGCAATTTAGAAAAAGCTAGGACCCTTTCCCTGGGGGGGAAAAATCACCAAACATATGTTTCTGGAGTATTTTGAATAGAACTCCAATGGTTGATAGGTTCCCTAAACCCCATTCATAGTTTCTACTTGGAGTGTAATGTTGGAAACCCCCACATATAATCAGTACATTAGATTGACTCATGGAATGCTTCATGGAATGCCCTTTAGGAAATTCACAGCTTAGGATGAATTTTAACATCTTGGAAAAATTTAATACCTAGGAGTTCTTAAAGTAACCCCAGAATTTTAACTAATTGTGGGAAAATATTCAGTGAAATGAGTAGTTTATGCTTTCTCCAGTCAGGTTCTCTAATGTGTAAGTCATCATTGATCATACAGAAACATAGTGCCACAAGAAAAATAGAAGCTTTTGAGTTTTCTATATAAAGTTTATACTGTAAAGGACTTTTCATATAGAAAGCTTCATTAAAACAGTATAAATAACCAAAACTTTATGGGCAATTTTAAAGCAATATGCAAAATATGTGTAACTTTACAGGACATATAGGTAGCATAGTTGTGATTCATTGAAAAACAGTGAAATCAGTATTTGCACAGCTCAATATAAATACCTCTGCTTTGAGTTTCTGATAAAGTTCTTTACCCACTGAGGTCTCGTCTGCTTTGTGTCATACAACGTAAAGCAAACAAAACAAACACAGGAACAAGAGTTCTTCTACCTTCTGAGAAGTTTATTTCCCTTTTTTCCCCATTACTGTTCTAGTTAAGTTACTTGAAACCTCAAAGACCAACCACTCCTTTTTAGTAGAGATGCAAGCAAATGGTTTCTCTTTAAGTAACAAAGAGTAATGTAGAGCAATAACAATCACAATAGGGAAGAATGGATCAGTGTGAAAGAAACAGGGGGAAGACAAAATTGAATGGTTGTAAACTGAGCTGCAAGTCCAGAAGCAGAGTCTGGACACCTTTATGGCTGGATCTAAGGACTCAGACAATGACGTGGACATTCAGTTTTGTTTCTTTGTTTCCCTCGTTCTCCATGTGTTGGCCTCACTGCCCCTCTCACATGGTGGACTCCATGAACTCAGACTTACACCTCTCAACTCCAAGACCATCAGATGAACCAACTCGGATTGCACACCTTTTCTGGATGAGTTTCTTTGAGCAAGGTTTAACAGAACATTTCCCCACCTGGAATGGTCACTGTGACATGGTGGATGAGGAAAAATGATTGGCCAGGCCTAGGTCCTGTTACACATTATGGAGCTGTTGCTGGCATCAGAGCATCCACACAGGTGCAGGGAGCAGGAAAGAAGTGATTTAGCTTGCAACTCCAATTCTCGTGCCAGAAGAAGGATGGATGCTGGGCAACCAAAAGAACAACTATCCACACATGCATTAAAGCAAACATACATATTTACAACACCCAGAGATCACTGGAGGAGAATTTGGAAGCAGTTTGGCTGAGTTCTACTTGTGTTCCACCAGCATTTCTAGCATTGTGACTACAGTCAGGTCTCCTAACCACACTGGAAGGAGTTTTTTGCATACCTGAAGGAACTTTTTCATGTAAGAAATTACTTTGCCCAGAAAATTGAAAAGTACTTTCAATAAGTCACACCATCTGTTAAAACTGGCCAAAATAGAATCTTCATTGATGGGACTTGCCAGTTTCACCTTCACAATTTTTTTTAGCAGTGTTGTTTGATACTATCTTATCAGAAATAGGTTTTAATTAAATTGATGAAATTGGGTTTTTATGCATTTTCTTGAGTTTAAAATTAGTATTTCCCCTCTTTATTTACTTATTTTTATTTTAACAACACTGATATGCAAATGTGGGTCACATATATAGTAACTGATATAAAAACTTTTTTTTTTTAACACCAAAAGCAGTTAGGGGCCAAAGTGCAGAGAGGTAGACTTATAGGCCACTGATTGGGAACATAAGTCCTATTCTGGACATCAGAATTTTAGGCTGGAAATGCTAAGAATGCTTATTACTATCTACTGCTTCAGAGGATGTTAGCTATCAACCATTTTTTCTTTGTACTGGTTGGTAAAATAAATAAAAGATGCACTTGGTGAATCTACCATTTCTGAGCTTTGGTCATGCGGGGGAAATTAATCTTTCGTTGCAGGCCTTACTCTTTGAAGAGCTGAAAGGAGATAAGAACAAAGTAAACTGTTGCATATGGAAGTCACTGCCTAGCAATAGTTACAATTCCTGGGGCTTGAACTCATGCCAGAGGTTAATAGACAGTCTTCTTGGCTGGCACACGAAACATCTTTCTATATCTGTGGAGACCACCCCATTTCTCTGGAGTTTCATATTTTCCATTTTCTCACCTGTGACTCTTATTGTCCACAAAACAAGCCAGGTTGGAGGGATATCCTTTGATCTCAACGAGCTGGGATTTCTCTATCAGTCTGGCACATACTTTGCTTGTCTCTCACTTTGCCATTCTTTTAGTCAGCATTAGATTCTTTCTATTAAACACACACACACACACACACACACCCCTTTCCCTTAACTGTTTCTCTAAATCACTGTACTGACTTTTGCCTAAATAGCCCAGAGTCCCACTGAGGTAATTAGAGAGGAGGGATTGTTATCTTCTCTTTTATAGAGGAAAACCTCAAGGAACATAAAATTTAATTGACGAACCAAGCCACTCCACTTGTTAGTGATGGTATAACCATCAAGCCAAATTCTCTTCGAACTACCTCCAATGTGAGACAGAGCAGAAAGCTGCACACTACTCTCTCCAAATGCTTATATCTGTGAATGTGTCTGGACATATTTTGATTTTTTTTTCTCTTTTTTTGAGGTAGTTTCAGAATATGTGTAGGTCCAAGCAGTTATTAAATCACAGCCTCAGTAGTTTGGGTGCCAGTGCGTACTGGTTTGACTGTTACACCAACAAGGGAATGTGACATGGTACTGTGTGTTCTAAATTTTCTGATTGTTCCAGACATTAGGAAATACAATTTCCATGGCAACTTAGTACACACGTAAATACTTTCACCCAGTAGTGTTTGCTTTCATTTCATGTGATGCACACTAATAGTTCATCCTCCCTTCTCTTTTCTTCCCCTATTTTTTAAAATCCTGGTCACAATCTACTACAATGAGTTCAGGACTGTTTAAATCGATGCAGCCTATAGTATGGAACACTGGTGTGGTGGAAAAACTATAGCTATGATGTCAGGGATATATGATTTCAAGTCCTCCTGGTTTTGCCATTTACTGACTGTGTGAGTTTAGATAATCAGCAAGACTCAGGTTTCTTGACTGTAATAATAAGAATACTTTTCTGTTGGGTCAAAGTGGATATTAAGTCACGTGACTGTCAAAGTAGCTGGCATTCCTTAATCTTTCCTGACACGTCGGTCCCTGTTTCTATATTCTTTCTTCTTTTATAACTTTTCATTTCTGTGGGAGGCAGGAGGAGAAATATTTTTCCCTGACTACCTCATTTTTTATTTTAATATTATACATTAGATATGGTGGCTCTCTTCTTTTAAAACAAAAACTAAATACTATGACCTAAGCTTTAGGATCATGACACAAGGAATAGCCTCCATTTTGAATGCTTTACTACTTGACAGACACCTCACAGGCAGTTTTCATGGATTTTTACAGAGTTCATCTAAGATAGGTGCTATCCGTTCCATATTCACATTTTACAGACAGAAGGAGGCATGAAGTGCATTGCACAAAGTCATGGAACCAGAATCCAGGCTCAAGCAATCTGACTTTAGTCCAGATGAGACAATTAGCTGCTTTTTCTGTGTGCATGTGTCTCTCTTCCATATGACACTGAATACTTCTCAAATTATCTTTATATTCTAGGAGTCCAGAACAGTAGAATGTAGTAAGCATTCAATAAGTGCTTTGTGCTGTCTCTAATACAACAAACCACATTGTCAAGTGCCAAATGCAATTTAGGGTTACAGCAATAAGTACACATTCATCATATCAAGTATACAGTGTTTTGCCATAATACTTCATGAAATACATAAGAAGAGGCATTCACTCCCATTTTCCAGATTTTTTCTCTATAATATATTAAGCAAATGTTATTACAATTTGGCCTAAGATAATTTTGTTAATTTTATTTTCAGTAGTTTAGATATGATATAAACTACAAAGGTGTGCAAACTCAACCTTGCATGTAAAGATTTATATGACAAAAAACATGTAGACAAATTAACTTGCATTCAATGAAATTTGTAAGCCTATATTAATGTAACATTTATCTGATTTTTATAATAGAAGTAACAGCCTTTTAAATATATGGATTAATATAATGGGCCCACTGTGATTTTAAAATCCTAGCATTGAAAATACAATAGGTATTTTCTCTGAAGTAGTCTTATAAAACACATACACGATCTGAAAAAGCCTAAATTTATATTCATAGAGGAGCATGCTGAACTTAACCACAAGAATTCAATCAGAAAAATCCAGACTGAGATAATGCAGTAGCCAATCAATCAATCAATTGCTCATCTCTGTTTTTCTATAAAAAATTTGCAAGACAAAGAGAGATAGAATACCTATAGATTAAAGAGAAAGAACAATCAATTATCATCTTATCATATATGGCACTTATTTAGATTCTATTTTAAAAACAGAACAAACCATTACATGTATGCAATGATTAGACATATGAACCCTGACTGGACTTTTTGATGATATTAAGGAATTAGTATTAATTATTTAAGAGTGATAATGGTGTTGTGGTTTGGTTAAGATAGTTCATACTTTATAGATATGGTAGTAAAATATGGATAAAATGAAGTTGTGGCTGGGATTTGCTGCTAGTGTTTGGGAAGAAGGGAAGTGGACCGAAGAGTGGTTAGGGCAGGTTGCTCTTGGGACTGGCCAATGTGTGCATGGGAACTTACTTACTACTAGAGGCCCGGTGCATGAAATTCATGCACTGGGGTAGGGGGAGTGTCCCTCAGCCCAGCCTGCACCCTCTCCAATCTGGGATGCCTCAGGGGATGTCTGACTGCCCTACCTGGATTGGGCCTAAATCGGCAGTCGGACATCCCTCTCACAATCCGGGACTGCTGGCTCCCAACCACTCGCCTGCCTGCCTGCCTGATTGCCTCTAACCACTTCTGCTTGCCAGCCTGATCGACCCCTAACCACTCTCCTGCCAGCCTGATCGACGCTTAACTGCTCTCCCCTGCCGACCATCTGTGGCAGCCATTTTATGACCACAAGGGGGTGGCCATCTTGTGACCACATGTAGGCAGCCATCTTGTGTGAGGGTGTGACAGCCAATTTGCATACTACCTCTTTATTTTATAGGATTTTCTTGAATTTTGTGTATGTTTAAAAGTATCTATAGTGAAACAGGTTTGAGAACACTTTAGATTAACTTTAGTTCTATCCTTTAAATTGGCTTCAATTAATAACTTTAAAAGCAGCAGCACTTTAATCAAACATTTATGGGGTATTTTGAAAGTAATCAAGTGTTTGATAAAATTAGTTAAACATGGTTGTGATATATAAAGGCAATGTATTTCACTATGTGTTTATTTACTTTTAATTTTATTTTTATTGTTTACACTATTATAGATATCCTCATTTTCCCTTCCTTTGTCCAGGTCCACACAGCCCCTACCCCCTCTTCCCTCCAGGCATCACCCCACTGTTGTTTGCGTCTGTGGGTCATGCTTATCTGTTCTTCAGCTTCTTTCATCCTGTCCCCCACTCCCTCCTTGCCTCTGACAGCTGTCAGTCTGTTCCATGTATCTATGTCTCTATTTGCATGATGTTTATCAGTTTGTTTTGTTCATTAGATTCCACATGTAAGTGAGATCCTAAGGCATTTTTCTTTCTCTGGCTGTTTTCACTACTGGTTTCTTTACAATAATAATTATAAGCTATGGCAAATTGATCCTAGATCACATTACAACATTTTTTGGAATTTGAAGAGAATTTTCATGGTGTTGTTCAATAGCATGAGACTTGAAATTTTAATAAATTTCACAATGTTATAGTGCAAAAAAAGTAGAAAATCTGCTTTGTGCTCAGAAACAGAGACAAAAATTGACCCTAACATTATTAAATGAAAAGTCTTAGAAAGCAAATAAATACATGAATAAATAACTGCAAGGCAATAGGATAAGTACAATAGAGCTGTATATTGAACACGGAAGGATCATGATCAGTTCATCTTGGATATCAGTGTAGACATCAAAGAAAATGTTATATGTTTTTGCTGTGTTATATGTGCACCATTTGCTTATGGCAATAAATCACAAACCAATATGATATTGTAAGCAAACTTTCAGAAATAAAAACTTTAGAATAAAATTTGCCATTGACCAGTGTCTATAGGGATCTCTTTGAAAACATAGTAAATGATAATCACTGTCAAAGAGGGTTATAATTTATATGCCAAGTGTGTCTGATTTCCATTTATTGCAATTCATACTCATTTAATTTGAAGGATTCTGAAGCTGAGGTGATAGAAAAAAAGGTCCTGCATACTTAATATACTTTCATTTTAATTGCATGCTTAACATAAATACGTTAGACTAGTACTTGATTTATAGAGCACTTTGTTTTATGTGTCTGCTAAAAGATGGAATTGCATTAGATTTCATCATTTTTTATTTTTCTTGATCATGGTATAGTCAATAGCAACTGCTGAAAATCAAATATTTTGAGTACTTAAATATATGATCAACATTTTTCCTGTGCATATTTGAGAATATCTTAAAAGAGTTCATCTATTTTGATGCATGTTCATGGAGTTCAAGTCACCTATTTATATTAGTTTTCAAGGTCAGAGGGAAAAAAGAATCAATATTCTGATAGATTTCTTGGAAAAATGACATGCATATGGTATTTATGTAGAAGTGCATTGCACCAATATGCTTTTGGAGAAATCATGCTAATATTAAGGATGTAATTAAAACCTTATATTTACCTAGTATAATACATGATATAGTAATGTTTTGTAATATCTAAGTGAAGTAATTAATATCATAAAATAGGCCTTTTTTTGTTGTTAATCATCACCCCAGGATACTTTTCCATTGATTTTTAGAGAGAGTCAAAAGGAGGAGGAGAGACAGAGAAAGAGAGACATCAATGTGAGGGAGACACATCGATTGGTTGCCTCCTGCATGCATATGGACCAGGGTTGGGGATTGTGCCTGCAACTGAGGTTTGTGCTCTTGGCCACAAATAAATCTGGGACCCTTCAGTCTGTGAGCCTACGCTCTATCCACTGAGCCAAAACTGGCTAGGATGACCCCCCCCCTTTTTTTTTAACCATTATTGTATCATCCCAGTTAAATGGAGGCATACTGAATGAAGCAGCATGGACAGAATGCTCCCCAAGGTTAAGCACAAGCCTCCCAGTAGGTGCTCTGTATATGCTTGATGGAAAATGAAAGCTCTCAGTGTGGTCATATGAGATTATAGTTTGTACATCCTCTGCCTGCATTTTTAAAATCACCCTCTCCCGTTCTGCTTAAATGAGGGAGAGTCCTATAATCACCAACTGCCATTTGAAACATCTATTAACCCTTCTCTCGTCATTAAAATAGTTAATGGGTTTCTAAGTGAGTTTAATCTCATGATATAGTAAACAATTATGTCTATCTTAACATGAATAGGATAATACATTGATTACATTCTGGAGGCACATTAACTGTGTTGAGCCACTCAGGGAATTGGAACGGGCTCATTATTAAATAGACTGAAAGCATTGCTTGTCGCTGGAAGGATATATATTCTATTGCTGTAATTTCAGGTTTTACTTTTTTAATATGCATGGTGGTACAGACATATTATGCCTGATTTTGACCAGAGAGCCATTTACTGCATGTCAATATGTAGAGTAAGTTATATAATTAGAATACCAGGTTAGAGGTGGATTCAGGGAAGGAGTGGTTAAAATCTTGGTGTCCCTAAAGCATTCCTCTTCCCCTAATGAGGAAATGATCATGCCCTGGGAGTGAATTTGTGTCTCATCCAAAGCTACTGTTTTTTAACTTTAAATAAAACAATAGCAGCAGCAAGAACCTTCATTAAGGGAAGGATAAAAGGTGATCAAAGATCACATACTGACTAACATAAAACTCTTAAATTATTACCTGTTACAACCGCATAGTTGATTATGTGTCCCCACCCCCCTACTTTTCAGTTATCTATTTTATTCTATTGAGAGTGAAACTGTACTTTCCAGAGTTTCTAGTGTATAAATTACTTCAGAAAATCCTGGGGGGCTGGGGGAGGGAGTTGTTTTTTTTTGCACTTATGTGGCTTGTCAGATGTTCAACTGATTTGGTCAGGGGAAAATATCCCCAAGAATTTACATGCACTGACATGCATTTAACATAGAATAGATAGAAAAAGTAGAGACAGCCTGTCAATAAAGTATGAATGTTAAATAATTTAATGGGTTTTTATATGGTTTTACCCTAAACATCTTATTAGATACTAGTGGCCTGGTGCATGAAATTCGTGCACAGCTGGGGGGGGGGGTGTGCATTCCTCAGCCTGGCCTGCACCTTCTCCAATCTGGGACCCCTTGAAGGATCTCCTACTGCCGGTTTACAGGGATTGGGCCTAAACCAGCAGTCAGACATCCCTCTCACAATCCGGGACTGCTGGCTCCAGCCGCTCACCTGCCTGCCTGCCTGCCTGATTGCCCCTAACCACTGCCTGCTGGCCTGCTCATCCCCAACTGCCCCCCTGCTGGTCTGTTTACCCCAATGGCCCCTGCCATCCAATCCTGGCCTGATCACCCCCTGGTGACCCAAGCTCTCAGCCCCTCCTTTTTTTCTTTTTCTTTCTTTTTTTTTTTTTCAGCGTCTCCTTAAGTGGAGGCCAGGGCTGGCTGGAAGCAAGTATCTAGGATTTATTTATCTTCTATAATTGAAACTTTGTAGCCTTGAGTGGAGGCCATGGCCAGCCAGGGAGGGCGGGAAGCTTGGCTTCCTCCATCGCCAGGGGCAAACCAAGCCTCCTGCTTGCTCCAGCTCCATGGACGGCCACTATCTTGGTTGGGTTATTTTGCATACCTGCTCCTGATTGGCTGGTGGGTGTGGCTTGTGGGTGTAGTAGAGTGATGGTTAATTTGCATGTTTCTCTTTTATTAGTGTAGAAGATATGGAAGAAACGTCATATAAATTATTATATATTTTATTGTAAAATAGACTATGTGAAAAGAAGGACTGTCTAAACTGTATATCCATTTATTCCCAAGTTGAGAAGGTATTCAAACTTACTGGAATATTTCCCAATGAAATAGAAACTTAATAAAAATATGCTAACAGAGAAAAATAGTCATTCTAAATAGAATTCTAAAGTGAAACATTTATTATACAACTAGAGGCCCAGTGTATGAAATTTGTACACTGGTAGGGTCCCTAGTGGTTGCTGGCTGCTGGCCGGGTACTCCCTCCCTTCCCCCGGTCACCACCGCCACCACCACCACCACCGGCTAGGGCCTCCCTCCCTTCCCCCGGCTGGTCCTGCCCTTGGTCGAACTCCTGGAAGACCTTCCAGTCAAGGGGACAATTTGCATACTATGCTTTTATTATATAGGTTAAATTGGAATGTATAGGTTTGTGAAAAGTTGTGTATGTTAAGTACACTGGGTGCCTTTTTCAGATGGATTTAAATAATGAGTCATTGGTAAAAGAAGACTCTTTGCTTATGAAATGAGTAATCACATCCTAAAATGTTATTAGTGTTGCTCTTTTTATACTGAACAGAATGCATGTAGGAAATGAAATAACAAAGGCATATATATATATATATATATCTATATATATATCTATATATATATATCTATATATATATATATATATTTTCTCCCCCCAAATGGAGGAAATGTATCTGATGAGCCCTTTCAGACACTGAGCAATGGCCAATTAAATAGGCTTAAATAGTATGGTCTGACTCCTCCCACCAATGTATCACTTCTTGTTTACCTCAGACACTTCTTGTCACAATTTGAAAGGCCACATTTTTCCCCCCACAACTAATCATTCTGAGACATATGGTAGCTGTCACCTCCTCAGGACTGACTAGCATGTTAAAATATGATTACCATTGTTTAAAAAGTTATATGAGTATTGTAGTGTTTATTTTTCCATATAAATTCTATATGTTCCTCATGAGAAATTACTCTTTGTTACACTTTATATATATTGTGTCACAAAGTATATAATCTTAAAATTGGAAGTTTCACCCAGATTGTTTTTCATGACAAAGAAGCAAAACAATACTTTTAGCTAACCATTAAAATATGATACTATTCAGTCATTTTAAATTTTCCAAGCTACCATTATCATTGTTTTTCAAAGTCAGTGGTAACTTAAGAAGTAGGTTTATTTTTACTTTCCAGAAAATATCCAATCTAAATTAAATATGTGTGAATTGGTATTCCTCTTTCCTGAAGAGAAAATATCTGTATTTATATCTATACTATATCTATATCTGAAATTCTTTTTGTGTTGCTATTAAATTTTGAAGTGTCATAATATCAGCATTCAGTAGATTGCAATGGAAGTGGCAATATCTGCCTTCTCACTTCTTGACTCACTCTGGCTATTTCCACTTTTGGATTTAAAGTTGGCAGTTTAGCACATATTCAGGTTTGCAGATATGTGAGCTTATAGCCCTGTAGAAATGTGACTTGCAATATGTGTGATCTGGAAGGTTCATGACCTGTGATAAGGCTCATTGAGTTGCATATCAGTAGTTGAAAAAGGAACCTGTTATTATGTTTCCAGAAACTATAATCCAATTTGTGGGTTAAACTAGAGGTGAATTTCACTTGTAACAAAATGTACTATTTATTCCACTAATTGTTCCTTAATATATTATTTCTCATTGGAGAACCAAATGCCTTTTATATGAAAAGTGGACTTGCATGCTTACACATGCTTGAGCATATTATAGCTGAATGTGCTAAAGTGCCCAAGGAGGGAATGGTAAGTCTTAGGTCATTATCACTAAGGATTTGTGTAATAAATATGTAGATGAGGCTACCGAGGACTAACCCTGGTCATACTCCTGTAGGTGATAGAGTAGGGCACCAGGCAAATACCTATATGCCCCCCTGGCAGAACTGGATGTAGAATCTTTTAATATTGATAAGAAATTATTAACTGCCTGGGTTATTTTATTTTGTCCATAAGCAATTATTCCCATAGGAATATGAGCCTTACATTCTAAAGGATCATCTTCAGTGAAGGTGTAGGACCTTGGATGTTTGAGGTTAGGTTTGCAATGCAGCCAGTTTAGGCAGGCCTAGGGTTGTGTTCAAACCAAACAATAGCACCCTAGAGTGAACCCTTATCCCAAAGGGCACCTCTGCTAGTTTAAAGTCCTATCGAGTGACGAATTGTTGGGAGGAAATATTTCCAGTGTCTGTGGCAAAGTGTGCACTAGGGAATGATATTGATCAGTCTCCATGGAGTGGTAGCTTCCCAGAGAAGCCCAGTGGATTACAGTGTGGTATGGATGAGTTTTTTTTGGGAATAGAAGAATCTGTTTTGAAGTTACAGCATTGTTTAATCCATATACATGAACTTGCTCATGTAAGCATTGGTAATAAACAATATTTGATAAAAAATGCAAGTGTTTTAATATGGCTGCCATGTCTATTACTAAATGAACAAAGAACTCCAAGAGTGGAATGATCTAGAACCTGGCTTCACATTTTAGATCTGTCCCTTTCTGTTTGACTGTCAGAAGGTTATTGAACTTCTCTGAATTTCAGATTCATTCTCTATAAGATGGAGGTAATCACTTGTATGCTATATCGTCCTTGTGATGAATAAATAAGGCAATATATGTAAAGCTTCATGCTTTATACTAAGCAAATTGGTAGTTGGTAAATATACTTATTTTTGCTTTATTATTTTATTTTTATTATAGTACTATGCCATGGATTAGTAGCTTCACCTTCTCATAACAAGAGTAATCCATATCCTCTCTCTTTATAAAATTTTAGATCAGTGCTTTTAAGTATATATATTTTTTATTGATTTTAGAAAGGAAGGGAGAGGGAGAGAGAGGTAGGAACCTAAATGATGAGAGGGAATCATGAATCAGCTGCCTCCTCCACACCCCTACTGAGGAACAAGGCTGCGACCTGGGCATGTGCCCTGACGGGATTCCCATGACCTCCTGGTTCATAGGTCCACGCTCAACCACTAAGCCATGCCAGCTGGACAATCAATGTTTTTTTTTTAATTAAACAAGTTCACTTTCAATATGAACATGGCAATTTCATCAAAAATAATGAGTACCAATTTTATGCAACAGCAGTGGTGGACACAAAGGAAGACAAAATCTAGTGCTCTGTGGAATCTTCCCATCTAATTAGGAAGACATGCAGTATGTCATCAGGCATATATTTAAGCACTTTCCCATTTTCTTGTGCTTAGATCTGTAGTGTTCATGACATAGGATCTCAGCTATGCAGAGCAATAGAGATATGTCTTATGTAAATAATCAGAAAATGCATGACATTTAAAAAATAAGTTTATTAGGAGCTTCTAAGTAGTTTGGCTACTAATGTGTGGTAGAGGAGACCTGGGTTTTACAATAGTCTGTTTCACTATTCTCCCATCTGCTCTCCCATCATAAACACTATTTCCTTCTATTTATTTTGCTCACAGAGAGAGGGAAAGCAACACTTCTTTCTTCACATAACCAGAGTTCAAAGTTTGAGAAAGTCACTTCCTATTCTGCTACTTTGTAGACCATCCCAGGGTTTGGAAACAAACCACTATATAAGTACCCCACTCCCACCCGCAAAAGGTGTAAGAACGGTGCTGCCCCAAGTATTAGCTTGGTCTTGTCCCAGTGCCTGCGACGGACTCCTCATTAAATGTCACCTTATTCAGACTGAATTTATACGACAACTTTAAATGACAATAAACCCATTAATAGTGAAGCTGATGGAGGGATGTAATCAATAAAGGTATCGTCCTTGTGAATGAACATACCAAATCATTCAAAACTCCATCGGTGCTTTATTTTTCCCATTTCTTCTAATGCTCCACACCAGAACTCTGGTTCAATGTCAAGGTTATTCAAAGGGCTCCATCCAGTCTTATGAGCAAGAATGGTTTTCACTACATTAGTGATAATGAATTGCAGGGGTTATCCTTTCCTTCTGAGTTCCATGGCATAACTCTAAATATTCTAATTACATTCCCCTCCCCCTTTCATTACAACATAAACTACTTCTGGCTACATTCAGTTCTTTTTGCATTTTGTACTGTAAACTTGATATGTCTAGAGAGCATTCAATTTACAATTAAGTTACATGGGTTTGAACAGATACTAAATGCTTTCTGTGAAATTGGAAACTAGACAAAATATAAAATGTTATTTGTTGAAATGTTATTTATTACAATGCAGCTTAATTGCTTTTGTTGATTGGAACGGCTATTCCAATGCTGAACAGACTCCCAATGCTTTGTTTCTGCCAATTTCTCTTTCCCCCTTGAGTACCAACACACAATGATGATAAAAAAGAACAAATCTCTATTTTAATAAATGTCATCAACTGTCTTATACTTTGAATATATAGTACAAAACTCATCACTGGAGCAAGGAATGGTTCTTTTTTTTCCTTTTTGTTCTTATACATGATGAGTGATTTAGACAGTAATTTAATGAATTAGATACAGTAAAATAGCACTAATTCAGACTAATTGTGTGGAAAATTGTAATGAAGTGAAAAATTTGGTAAAGAAGTTCCAAATAAAGTTTTATTTCTTCAAAATATTTACTATAACTTGTACTGATATCTAATTATACTGACTTCATATGCTATATTTTTTAAAGCAACACCATGTGGATTATTTATAGTTGCCATTTATTTTTATACTTATTTGGACACCATGGTGCATTGAACCATGAGCTAATCATTTCCCATATCTTTCCTGCTCCCTGCCAGTCCTTTACTTTCACCACTAAATTGCCTCACAGACTTCTTTTTAAGAGGTAATGCAAATATTTAAAGGGCTTGAGGATAAGAGATTTAAAAAATTATTCTCTCATTTGTTGCTTGATTCATTCAACAGTATTTGGTAAGTGCTGCAGTCTACTAAATCATAACAAGTGGTTCAGTGACTTCAAATATTTTCTACGTCTACGCTGAAGAAGTGTTTGTGGAATATTTTAAGGTTATTATAGAGGAATTTCTAGTATAAATATTTCTTAATCTACATAATGATCTAAAATTATTAATATACGGTAACTGATTCATATAAATACTTTAATAAGATCGTACAGAGGTATTTGATTTGGATATGAGTTGGATATATTTGTATTGATTAAGACTTTTAAAAGAGACTTTTATAATTCCTAAATTCCTTAACAGAAGCTGTGTGAGTTAATAATTTTGTTCTTGACGATAGAGTATATATAATCAGTCAAGCTAAATTAATTAAAACGCATGCTGTTTTCCTCTGGAATAAATCATGTGTTGTCAATATTAGACACAAATAAAATGAGTTGTATGTACTTTTCTGTAGTGATAGCACCACAGGAAAGGTAATACAATTGCTTCTGGTTTTATTTGAGAACCGTTTCACATTTTAGCCAATTTGTCCAATGTCTATGGTTCTTAGGCAACAATGGGAACTATCTTTAGAGCTCAGTGTAATCCTGTAATGTTCTTTACTGATGCATCTCCCCAGTCCACTGCAAATGTGTCTCTTTCACCCCAAAGGTACATTGTAATTGAGCCCTAATAAAAAAAATTGAGAAGTTAAGTTTTCCAGTTTGCAGTAAGATAAATACACAATAAAATTAGGGTTTGGTTAAATTGGTTTAACATGTTCCTATTTTCTAGTCATAAAAGTAGCTTCAGGCAAAAAGAAAAAAAAAACAAACCAAAAAACTCTGCATAAAATAAATCATAAATTGCATTTGAGAGAGTTCTTGCTTTTTGTGTGTGTGTGTGTGTGTGTGTGTGTTTTCCATTAAAACTTTGGTTCTTGTTCAGTTGAACGTTGACAGCTGTACAAAACTTGGAGGAGTTAAAATAGAAAAGTGAAATCTAAAGAGTTTTTAATTTATTCCTGGCACTTGGGGCCTCAGTTTATTTATCTGTTAAATATAGTGCCAGTTATGGGATTGAGTCAGATCTAAGGTGGGTTCTAGCTTTGGTTATAGCAGAAGAGACATATACAGGAGCAAGAAGGTGGAAGATGTCAGGGAAGGTGAGATTGCCTATACCTGAAGGCAGTTTTTAACTTTACAGGGTATAGTATTTCTAGGGATCAGAATCACCCAGGTTGCTTAGAAAGTGCGCATTCCTGACTCCTATCCTAGGACTACTAAATGCATATCTCGGGGTAGAGGTGGGGCTGAAATCCCCATTTTTAACAAATGTCACTTTTTATCATGCTATAATTAAGACCCAGTAATGGGTCATGAAATCAATTTAGTGTACCTTAACCAGCATTTTTAAATTAGAGGATGGAATGGGACAGAATGTATATGTGTATGTTTGTGTATATATATATATAATAAAGTACACTGCATTAGTGAAGTAAAGGAAAATTTTGTTTTATGAAATTTCCCCTGTGTGTGTATATATATATATATAGGATAGGAATGAAAATTTAGTTATTATCCTATATAATAAAAGCCTAATATGCTCAGTGTCTGACTGTTCGACTGTTCGACCAGTTGCTATGATGCACACTGCCCACCAGGGGTCAGACCCTCCAACCAGTAGGTTAGCTTGCTGCTGGCGTCTGGCCGATCAGGACTGGGTGAGATGGGCCAGACACGCCCTGGAGCCCTCCTGTGGTACCTCCCCAGTCCGATCATGCACCGGTGAAGTCCCTCAACCTGGCCTGCAGGGATCAGGATCAGGCCGAAACCGGCTCTCCCACATCCCCTGAGGGGTCCAGGATTGCAAGAGTGCGCAGGCCAGGCCGAAGGACCCCACCAGTGCATGAATCTGTGCACTGGGCCTCTAGTTAGTAGTGATAAAAGAAAAAAGTACCTTTGAGCACCTCTACCCCAGCGTCCTCTCACATTGTAGGTTTGAGAATGACTAGAGCAATGCAGATTCTAAGGCATTCCAAACCCATCCACTTTAAACATTGCTAAGATCACTTTATTAAAGAAAAGCCCCAGATTGTTGCATTATTTCAGATTTTTAAAGGATAAAATTGTCCTTATTTTGACTTTTCTGACAGTTCTACTTTGTGTGTATGAAAATTTTTTATTGTTGTTTCCATTTAAATAATCTCCCATTCTTAATTTTCCATGCCTTTATTATGCCTAGTGCCATTAAGCTGTACTACAAGGTGTAGGTCCTCCTGAGCCTGCCCTGTGTGAAGTAGAATATTGCTCATCTGCTGTTTTGTGCACTTGAGCCTTTCCCCCAGTGGGAGTCAGGAGCAAGTCTTCTGGGAAAAGTCTGACTCCTCTGGCATTTTCCAAGATGTCCTCCTTTGGATTTGCCTCTGCTGTTGACTCCATCCTTTGAAAGCTGTCTTAACTTTCCCCAGAATCTTTCTAGAGTAGAAACCACTTGACTCTGACTCTACTACCCTGTCATTGTTTTTTAAAAATATATTTTTATCGATTTCAGAGAGGAGGGGAGAGGGAGAGAAAGATAGAAACATCAATGATGAGAGAGAATCGGGATAGGCTGCTTCCTGCATGCCCCCTACTGGGGATTGTGCCTGCAACCTGGGTAAGTGCCTTTGACCAGAATGGAACCTGAGACCATTTAGTCTGCAGGCCGACACTCTATCCACTAAGTCAAACCAGCTAGGACTAGCCTGTCATCTTAACCCAACTCTTAACTACATACATCTGTTTGTGAGGATGGGCAGAGCAACAAATGACTGCAATTCTTGGAATCGGTTTTCAGAAAAACAAAATTTCCTGATAATGGATGGACCTGACTGCTACTTTATTGCCAGCTATAACAAGCATTTCATTATTAGCCACAATACTGTCAATGTTAATAACAATCTATATATATAAAAGGCTAAGTGACCATTGCAACCGAATGGATGGCTGAACAGGCTGCATGGGGTGACTAGGCCAGCAGGGGGCTTAGTGAGGGACAACCAACTGACCGAGCAGCAGGTTGAATGGGGTGACCAGGCTGGCAGGGGGTTTAGTGAGGGGCAACCAAATGACCAAGCAGACCAGGCTCACAGGGGGGGCAGTTGGGGGCAACCAGGCCAGTGGGAGGGGGCAATGAGGGGTGACCAAACGACTGAGAAGCAGGCTGTGTGGGGTGACCAGGCCCATGGGGGGGGCAGTTTGGGGTGACCAGGCTGACAGGGGGGGCAGTTGGGAGCGACCAGGCTGGTGGGAGGGGCAGTAGGGGGCGACCAGGCCAGTGGGAGGGGGGGGCGTTGGGGGAAACTAGGCTGGCGGGGGGGCAGCTGAGGGTGACCAGGCCAGCAGGGGGCGCATTTTGGGGCAATCAGGCAGGCAGGCAGGTGAGCAGCTAAGAGCCAGTGGCCCCAGATTGTGAGAGGATGTCCTGGGGATCGGGCCTAAACTGGCAGTCGGACATCCCCCGAGGGGTCCTGGATTGGAGAGGGTGCAGGCTAGGCTGAGGGGACCTCCCCCCCCCCGTGCATGAATTTCATGCACCAGGCCTCTAGCTGTAATAATAATACAACAAAGAATATGCTCAGTGTTTTACAGGGTTTATATCAGTGATTCCAAGTTTTGGTGTGCATCACAGTGATCTGTTTGTTGCTTTTTTCCTAAACAAGCAGAGTCTCTGAATGCAGAATAAGGGAGTTGTTCAATCGTTAATACTATCCCTCGTGTGCAAGTAATTGTCATTCACACAAATATTAGGACTCACTGGATTGTCTAACTTAAATTTCTTAGTGTGCTCTGATATAAGTACTCCCAGTTTCCCCTCATATTAGAGCTTAGGATAGACTTAGAGGAAATATCCTGTCTTAAATCATAGAGATTCTCAATGGTAAAGCTACTGTGAGCGAAGTAGGAATCCAAGAAATGGTTAGGAATGCAAGTGAAATGAGAAAGCATAGGTATCAACTGCCGGCCAGTGGTATCTCCAGTTGAAGGAAAAATAGGTGAAGTATTTATCACTTAATTCAATCCCCTTTCTCAAAATTCTCTCAATCTTTAGATATTCAAATCTCAAAATTTGCACCACTCAAGAAAAGTTTTCTTATAACGTCAAGCATTTAAATTAGATTAAGATGCTGTTTTATCTAACACACTATCTAGAAGGCAGTGCCCAGATACTCTGGTTATCACCCACCATGGGTACCCACAAATCAGTACATGGAAGTCACAGGACAGAGGAAGGGGGATATGTCCTAGAAGGTTGATGCAACATGTCAGTGGAATGAAGCTAACACAAGGAAGAGGTGACAAAGGCATGGTTTTAGAAATGCTTACTAATGCTGCCTAGAGAGGCCCTTATAGCTAGGATTTCCTACTCTTAAAGGAAGGACCTGAGGGTGAAAATAGAGTTATGCAGATTCTAAGACATTCCAATCCCATCCACTTTGAACATTGCTAAGCTCACTTTATTAAAGAAAAGCCCTCAGAGTGTTGTATTATTTCAGATTTTTAAAGGATAAAATTGTCCTTATTTTGACTTTTCTGACAGATCTACTTTGTGTGTATGCAAATCAGCCAGACGTGACTAATGGTTAATTGAGGAGCAGCATAAAACACCCAAGTCATTTTTTTCCAAGGTAGATCAAATGAATGATGAGGAACATTCATTTTACGTTTTTCTGTAATTGTTTTCAAAATGTAGGTTACCTGCTTCCAAAAACATTGGAGATGTTTTAGGATAAAACGCATTTATATAATGAGATTATTAAAATAGAAATGGTACCTCAAAAACCACACAGAGAGAAGAGTAAGTAAATTTATCTTCTGCATTTAGTTTTATAAATACATGGTGATTGAGCACAGAGACTTCTGGCAGCCTGGCAGATTGAAATTAGGAAGTTTTTTTCATTTTATTTTAGGATCAGAGTGGATTTTCAACCCTGCTGACATAGATACTGCACTCTGTCCCAAAATAATTTTGGGATGTGTCCCAAGCATCCATATTCTTTAAGTTTCCCAGGTAATTCAGATGTGCAAGCAGAGCTGAGAACAGCTGACCCGTGTAAAACAAAGCCAGAGGATTTATTGGACTTTACGAAAACGAATTAAGCGCTCATGATCAAAGGTGACCACATATCTTTTCCTTGACACTTGGCTTAAATGCAACAACAAACTACAGATAATGTCCAGGGCGTTTAAATCTGAATGTGTAATTTTTCAGCACAAGGAACCGCTGAAAACCCTCTATCAGAAGTGGCTAAAATAATTGACGTTGTTTACCCAGGTGAGGAATTGTTCTGCCATCCTTTACTTTTAAATAAGCCAGTCTGTGCCAGAATATAGGTTAGGTATACCAGCGCTCTTGTCAACATATGCAAAAGTCTTATTGTCTATCCGTGGCTCAGGGTTCAATCAAGGTGAAGCCGTTGCTTGATGAGTAGGAACCGGGCGGTGGATCACTCACGAAGCAACTCTGTGATTTTGGGCAAGTTTCTTCCGTGGGCATTGGTTTCTTCATTTACCCCACAGTGCTCCTGTGACAATTAAATCAGCTTAGAATGGACACATAGCAAGCGATCAATGAGTCTCAGGGAATATCACTTGCATTTTAAGTACAGACACTATCAACTATATCAGTAAGGAGGCTTTGCCTTCTTTCAGTATGTCCTGGGAAATGACTGCTACCTATTCCTGACCACCGCCCGCCCCCCAGGAAGGTTTCTATCTGTTGCTCCGTTGTTGCCGTGTGCAAGCCTCTAGCTCAACCATGGATTTCTGTTTTACTGTAGATTTCTCTGTCAAACTGGGTGAAGGTAATAAACATCATCTTTAGTTAATTCGCAACCTGCCAATATAAGCACTTGTCATTCAGAAAACTGAAGTGAAGCATAAAAAAGCCATGCCAGGACAATTTTGTTTCCCCCAGAATACAGGATTTAACTTAATGACATGGTTTATTGTTCATGTTATTTCTTAGTATGTAGCATGCATATAATGAGATCTAAGCAGCAGAAGCACTGGTGAGGCAAACCTTTTAATAGACTGTAATGAATTTCAGGAACTATGGGCGCCTAAAGTGTTATCATTTTAGTGCTTTTAAAATGAAAACTGAATCTTAATTAAGTTCTATGTACCAAATGGCCATGTATATAAATTTATGTGTGTGTGTGGTGGTGGTAGCGGGGAAGAGACTAGAAAAAGTCCTAAGGTGAAAATCCCCAAAGAAAGGAATAAAAACATACTATTTTAGATATGGCTCCCTAAGTATCTTTTGAATATGAAATATAAACAGGTTTAGAAAGCCAAATAGTAGTGGTGGTAATAAAATATGATTGTACTGTGATGTTATTGCCTCATGGATTTACTTGTTTTTCTCTCATATTCCAAAATGTCCCTTTCCTGTAAGCCTAACTAGTAAGAATTCAACCTTTTTTCCTCAAGGGGAAAATAAGTGAAATGAGTTGCTTTTGTGGCTCTTAATATTGGAATAATATGTGGGAAATATAAGATGATTTCAGTTACATTTTCAACTTATGGCTGAAAATAAATCCCGGATTTCTGCAAATACAATATTAGTTATCTGATAAGAGGGGACAGAAATATAAATTTGAAGTGCTTTTCAACATATGGATAGGTGGATACAGACCTAGTCCACTTAATTTTTGGTCTTGTTATTCATATTGTCACTGTAATAAATGAATAATGAATATGAAAAAAGGTTATAAGGACTATTTTAACATATCTACACTTATTAAACATTTTCAACGTCAAATAAAGCAACATAGTACATTTAAGTGTTTTCTAGAATGGGTATAATTATTAGAATCCCATGCTAGTTCTCACTCCTATACAGTGGAGTGACCCAGAAATGGAATGCCAATTCAAATTTGAATGATGCCTCTAACCTCTCTTATAAATGTAAAGCCTAAATCCAACGGATTTATTTCTTTTTCCTCCCCACCGTACCCCGGGCTCCACGCCCACTGCATAAGTTTCCTATTGCTGCTGTACAAATTTCCAAGAACGTAATGGCGGAAAGCTATGCTAATTTGTTGCCTTATTGTGTTTGAGGTCAGAAATCCAAAATGGGTCTATCTGGGCTAATATCAAGGTGTTGGTAAGATAGTGTTTGTTATGGAGGCTTTAGAGCAATGATTTTCAACCAGTGTGCTGCAAAAAAATTTAAAACATGTAGTACCTGCCTATTTAGTCTTTTCCCAAATTAAAAAAAAAAATGACAACAACCAACACAACAATAGCCTTCTGGTGTGAATGCCCTGTCTTGAACCATAAACATATAAGTCACACAATAGAGTTGCATCTTATTGACCACGGCTCATACATAATAAGGTTTCCTCTGAAGGCTTAATTCTGGGTACCAGAAATCCTTACATACAAGTATAGGCACCGGCTTCTTTAAAAAGTCACTTTGGAGCAAATAGGGTAGGTAATTTTATTCCTCTATCAATCCCACTTTCACTGATTTTTTTTGGACTCACTTGACTTGTACTAAGGAATGGAAATTAGCATATACTGGACATTTGAATACATTTTTTTTTTCCTTGTGGGCACTGGTAGCTTTTCTTTCCAATGAAGTACAGATAAGTAAGATAAAACCAATGAGCCAGGAGGGATGGCAGAGGATATGGGTTTGCCTGGGTAGCAGAAACTTTACCTGTATATCAGAAGACTCTTGCTCAGGAGTTAGGCCAACTTAGTTACATGATTAAATGCTAAAGTGACACTTCACAGAGAGACTCCATGTCTGTCCTAATTCCTGTCAGAAAAACTGCCTAAGCATAGAAACCTCTATTCCATAGAATATGGAAAGCTCAAATTTTTTTTGTTTGTTTTTAAATATATTTTTAAATCATTTGAGAGAGGAAGGAGGAGGGAGAGATAGAAACATCCTATATAATAAAAGGCTAATATGCAAATTGTCCCCTAGACCAGGAGTTCAACTGGGAGTTTGACTGGGGGTGGGGGTGGCCAGCCAACTGCCCGCAGCCCCTCCCCCCAGCTGGCCTGGCCTAATTGGCCCCGAACAGGGTGGGCTGTCCGGACCCCACCCGTGCTCGAATTAGTGCAGCTGGCCTGTAGTCAATGATAAGAGAGTCATTGATCAGCTGCCTCCTCCATGCCCCACACTGGGGATCCAGCCTGCAACCTGGCCCAACCAGAATTGAACTGTGACCTCCTGGTTCACAGGTCAGTGCTCAACCACTGAGCCATGCCAGCCGGGCAGAAAAGCTGAATGTTTTTAAATGTATGTAGTTGCCTAAACAGATTCACCAGTGCAGTTCAGATGAAATGCCAAAAAATCAAGGAAGGAAGGAAGGATGGAAGGGAGGGAGGGAGGGAGGGAGGGAAGGAGGGAGGGAGGAGAGAAAGGAAGGAAGGAAGGAAGGAAGGAAGGAGAAAGAAAGAAAGAAAGAAAGAAAGGAAGGAAGGAAGGAAGGAAGGAAGGAAGGAAGGAAGGAAGGAAGGAAGAAAGAAAAGAAAGAAAGGAAGAAAGAAAGTAAAGAAAGAAAAAATCTGGAGCATCTTTTGAGTGGATCCTAAAATGCATGTTTCTTTTTCATTCATTTTAGTATGGGAGGTGCTTATGAAGCAGGCGCCTACCTGTGCTGCTAAGCTTCTGTGCATCTTAGAAGGTAGCTTTTTAAAGGTGATTCTATGTCCTTCTTGTTGTTGATTTGTTCATTTTTTTGGTGATTTAGCAGGTGGAAACCTGGGCAGTCCTATAGGAGTTCCACTTGGTTTCAGCATTGCACCTTGAACTGCCGCAGACCAACTCCAGCTGCGCAGTTTAAGACATAGGTTTATCGGCCTCATTCATCTGCTTCTGGAACTCCGTGGGCAGGAGTAGTCATGCAAAGCAACTGAGCGGCAGGCGAACTGAGCTTTTGATGATGATCACAATAACAAAAAGAAAGAAACAAAAAGGGAAAAGAAACCCTTGTGTTCTGTGAGTGCTTTTGTATGATAAATTTACACTTCCCCAAGAGAGCTTAATGCTTGAATTTTCAGCTTGTAGATTTTCGGCACAGTGGTAGGCACAAAGCAAGTGCTTAATAAGTCTTTGTTGGGTTGAATGTTATTGTGAAGATAGTCTTTTTCTCATTAGTTGCCTGTCAATATTGGTTTTTTCCTGACTAGGACACCCTCGGCCTTCCTGTTTTTCTGTGCATGTAAACATAGAAGCTTACCAGGGACTATGTAGGGTCTAAAATGAATTGGGAGATGAAATCCAATCATGGCCCAGCATGCTTTCGCCATTGTATTTCCTTGCAAGCTTGCTAACCTCTGCTATTAGAATCGTGCATTTGAGAGATGAATGAGGTCTCACAGCCTCCATGAACTCAATGAACGGTTTTATGTCGCTTGAGTCAAAGAAGGAATCACAGAGGAGGTGGTTTCAGAGGACAGGGAAGATTTAGAGGAGCCTATTCCATGGAGCTGGCATTGAGAAATGTCTTTCCTTTCCCACAGAGATGGTAAGCCTGAGGGTACCTCACCATCTTGATAACTTCTCATTAAGGTAGTTACCGAAAATTTTTGATTATTGTGCATATTTTAGTTCATGATCTTTGTTTTATGAGTAAATACATTCCAATATGCAGTAATATTTGCAATGCCATGTAATGTGTACTAAGGAATTTCTTAATGGGTGAGCAGAGTCAACTTGAAAATTATTGATTTCAACCATTTAGCCCCTGATCCAATACACCTGTATTCTTAGTTTCAGAGAATATGGAACCGGAAAATATATTAAATATCATCCACTATAACTCCTTCGTTTTAAAGTTGAAGGTGCTATAGCTGAAACATTGATCTTTCCCCTGGATTTCATACTTAATATTAGAGCCAGTGCTTGAATTCAAGTCTCCAGAGTCCCCAGTTCAGATTTGTTTCCAAAAAGGATAAGAAATATCAAAACGTGTTAATAGGTGACAATTGAATATAAACTATTTTTAAGGTACTTTCATTGAAAGAGGAGCATAATGGAGAAACACTGTTTATAAGGACTTTATATATTAGTTGAAAACCCCCCATAACATTGAAAAATATGAATAAAATAGAAAAGTTGTAATTTTTGCATTTGATTTTTTATAATTTTATATGGTTGAAACAAATTTAAAAATAATATTTCACAGAGTAGGAAAATTATATGAAATTCAAAAATGTTAAATAAGTTTTATTGGAACACTAGAGGCCTGGTGCACAGATTAGTGCACCGGTGGGGTCCCTCAGCCTGGCCTGTGGGGATTGGGCTGAAACCGGCTCTCTGACATCCCCCGAGGGGTCCTGGATTGCAAGAGGGTGCAGGCCAGGCCAAGGGACCCCACTGGTGCACAATTGGGGCCGGGGAGGGATTGTGGGAAGGCTCCAGGGAGTGTCCGGCCTGTCTCACCCAGTCCCGATCTGCTGGACCCGAGCAGCAAGCCAATTAACTGGTTGGAACATCTGCCCTCTGGTGGTCAGTGCGTGTCATAGCGACTGGTCAACCAGTTGCTTAGGCTTTTATATATATATATATATATATATATATATATATAGATGGCCAATGTGCATCATGGCAGCTCCTGCATTGAGCATATGCCCCCTGGTGGTCAGTGCACATCATAGCGACTGGTCTGATGGAATTTAGTATTTTAGCCATATATATATATATGTGTATATATATATATATATATATATATATATATGGCCATTCTTATTCATTTTGCATCTTTAGTGACTGTTCAGTAGCCAAGTTGAGTAGTTGTGGCACAGAGCTATGACCTACAAAATCAAAACTATTTACTTTCTCATACTTCACAGAAAAATTTTGCCAATCCTGAACTAAGATTAAAAGAAGTTAGCACAAAGAGCAAACACTAGATCGAATAACTGTGTCCACAATATAGAGGACCCACAATTACCACAATTTGTGTTTTAGAGCATAATACCTACTTTTACAGTTTTCAGGGGGGAAAAAAAGTGTTTGCACACATTTACTAAGAATTTTAAGCTTTGGCCAACACCCTCCCCCTCCCCCCCGATATTTTTCATTATGGGGAAAATATAAGAATCCCATTTGTATTTAAGGCTAGAGTAGCTATTGCTGTTGTTTAAACATTGAATTTTTTTTTCTCATTTGCAAAACCAGAATATTAATATAACCCACGTGGGGATGATATGAGAAGTGACAACATAAGTAAAATGAATAACATTTTCCTGGGACATAGTAGTTACTATTTTAATACTGTCTTCATTATTCTTTGCAATATTAAATAGCTTATGATTTAATATTGAACTGGACTAAGAACTATGAAGTATCACCTGCATTTGTAGTTTCTAAAGTACAACTGTGAACAACTGTGTCAAAAAAAAATTACATACAAGGCAAAAGAAATAAAGTTATTTAACTTCTCCTTCCCCAAATTAGTGTTTTAATTAATCCAAAATGTCTCAACATGCTCCTTTTTAATGTTCTTTCATCTGCCATTGACTTGAAAGAAAGAAAGGCAGTTTGAAGTAAGGAAGAACCTTGAGATGTTAGCAAAGGAAGACGCCCTCAAAAGTTAAAAGACCTGATTAAGGTTTGTTTGAAGGTTCTGCCAGACATATGCCAACTAATGCACTATGGAATCCTAGATATGTTTGTTCAGTAGCCACTGACACGGGTTAAAAATGTTTGCAGGGTAATCGAGTAGCAGTTCATTTGCAAGGGAAGAGCTCGGAGTCTTAGCTCCCCTTTAAACATAAAATGCAGCCCTCCTTCTAGGCCTGCAATGTTCTGCCTGCGACTGTCTCAGCGCTTTATGACTGACAAAGAGAGTCATTAGAAGTCTGTTTGATAGACATAACTAAGTGAATTGGAAAAAATAAAAAAGCCTTTTCAGCCCATTTGGAAATAATTGATGTGACTGAGACAGCTGTATGTGAGTTCCAGATAAGGGGATTTATGGAGAAACTATTGAAGCTAAAAAGGAAGGTGCACTCTTAAAGGTCCCAATAAAGTTGTCTGTAAGACACAGAGCAGTATTCAATAGGGAAGGAGATTTAACCTGAAGTTCTTTCCTGTGGCTTCCCTAGGGCCCTATCCTCTCGCAAATGAAATCGCTGTAAATGCAGTGTCACTAGGTTATAAGAAATGGATTCCAAGGGAAAAATGTCTGTACTCTCACCTTAATACTGTTTTCTCTTTCACCGTAAGTATTGTGTTTTATATGATACTCCCAAAAGTTCAGCTGTTTTGTTTCCTCGTCTAAAATTAGCCACTTCCCTGTTCGAGAAAGCAATACATTTTTATTGTGCCGATCGTAACCTAGAAGATTTTGCTAATGATGATAGATGAAGGGCAAGTATTTTAAAGCGTTTCAAATATTTTAAAGTATGTCTGTTTATGGCACATAATATTTGCTTCTATGGTGTGATGTTTACCTTTGAATCTAACAATTAAGAATGGATAAAAATAGAGGTGTTATTATTAATTTACTTTTAATATGCATCTGATCTCTATTGCTTGTCCTAGCAACTATAAATGAACTTAGTGATAACTTAAAAAAAATAGCACTTTGGAAATGTTATATATGCTTGGCAATGATTGTATTCCAAAAACAGAATAACATATTGCTGCTAATTTAAAAATTAATTTCCTGAACGGTGCAGATTGTATGTAGTACATGTTATTATATCAGCACTTTCAGAAAAGAAGGGTAATTAAATGGTTCTCTAAAATTAGAAAAAAATTAATGATATTTGCAAGGTAAAATAACGAAATAAGGTGCTTGTGATAGTTGTAGTTTAGTTGGATGTCAGCTTTTGAGATATTTTTTAAAAATCACTTTTTAGAAAATGGTTCAGTCCTCTAATGAATTTGAAATGCGGGACTTTAATTTTCCTTGAACCCTCTGAATAAGAGCAGGATGAGATCTGGCTGCTAGTACCTATTTGAGTGACCTGTAAACTTTTTAATGCCCCGCCCCCTGGTTGAACTCCTGGTGGAGGGGACAATTTGCATATTAGCCTTTTATTATATAGGACTAGAGGCCCAGTGCACAAAATTCGTGCGTGGGGGGAGGGGGATGCCTCAGCCTGGCCTGTACCCTCTCACAATCCGGGACTGCTGGCTCCTAACCACTCTGCCTGCCTGCCTGATCTCCCCTAACTGCCTCTGCCTGCCTGACTGATCGCCCCTAACCCCTCTGCCTGCCTGATCACCCCTAACTGCCCTCCCTTGCTGGCCTGATTGCCCCTAACCGCCTCTGCCTCAGCCCCCACCGTGGCTTTGTCTGGAAGGAGGACAGGATGAACAGAAGATATCCGGTCAACCTGGTCTAATTAGCATATTACCCTTTTATTAGTATAGATGGTTATTGCAGTCACACATCCCTACCTTGGGCTCACCAGAATTTCTAGTGAGGAGGAAGGACAGGAAGAGGCAGCCTCAGGGCCACCCATGGTGTGAGTGCAAGAATAGAAGACAGAGGTCCTCTCCATTAACACCTTTGCCCAACTCCTCATATGACCCATAACTTCACAGGAAATAAATCAAATAAAATTATATTAAGAGTGGAGAATGCTTGTTCCCAGTCTATGGTAGTTTAAATCAGTGTCAACTCTAATGCATTTCCATCATTTGAGGACTGGAATATTCCAGTGATGGTATATTATGGGGAGTTACCTTTTAATATATTTGTAATTACCTGGGAAGTTCTCATAGTAGGGTGTGTCTTGAAGTTAAAGTCTCTAGTGTGTCATAATGGGATAAAAAGCTAGTTGAGAAATGGCATTCTAAAATACTCAACTATAGAAATGTGAATGCTTAATAAGTGATTGGATTCAAATAGCTTTTGAAAAATTTGTGTTAATATATCTGCATATTTGTTTTGCAAACAATTTGTATTTAAAACAATAAAAACTGAGTGCATTAATAGGAGAATTAGGTTTGAAGTTTCATATGATTTTTAAAAATTCTATTTAGAAGCACTGTGAATTACTGGGCCAATACTATATATATATTTATATTTAAAAAAATAAACCTAAAACATAATGAGGAATAGTTCTAGTTATGTAGCTGTATAGCTGTGGCCTGAGGTATAATGCCTTTTATAGTATATGTCTTTGAGGGAGCTTAAGGCTCTTTTTATAAACTATCTCATTATTTCTCAGGGAATTTAAGTTCGTAAGGGGCAAGTATTATTATCTCTATTTTACAGACCCTGAGCCTAAGGCATAAGAATAAGAACCAAGGGTCAGCTAACTTGTGTGAGGTCAATAGGGAATCAATAGAGTTACTAGGAATAGAATCTTTTTCTGTTATTTCTAATGTACATTTTTTTCTCATTTAAACACACACATAGGTCACGGACAACAGGGGGTGGGGGCATGCGTGGGGAGGGGTTTGGGATGGGAATGGGAGGATGAGGACAAATATGTGATACCTTAATCAATACAGAAATTAATAAAAAAAAATAAAAAAATAAACACACACATACACACATGCCCCATGCATGAATTTCCTCAACATCTATACTATTTACCTTGCCTCTCTGATTTTATTTTTTATTCCATTTCTGTCTTGATTCTATTTTGTTCCCAACCACCTTATGTTATGAGCACCCCTTTTTGCTTGCATCTTCAAATACTTACCTTAAAGCAAATTTTTAATACCATGAAGAAAGACAAAAAGTATAGAAATAAACTGTTAACACAAACCTTTTTCTTTTTTTAAATTAAAGATAGTTGTACTCTTTAAAAAATATATTCTTATTGATTTCAGAGGGGAAGGGAGAAGGATAGAGAGACAGAAACATCAATGATGAGAGAAAATCATTGATCGGCTGCCTCCTACACACAGGGGACTGAGCCGTCAACCGGCATTTGCCCTGAGTGGGAATCGAACCGTGACACCCTGGTTCATAGGTTGAGGCTCCAGCATGTGGCACGCTGGCTGGGCATAAATCTTTTTCTTTTAACTGTGACCCTACTTCTCTTATAGGTCCCATTTTTAAATTAGCAATCCATCTCCAATTTCTCCTTTTTTCCATATATTTACATTTCGGTCTTTTACTTCCTTTGGCCTAATCTATACTTGTTCTGCAGAGTTTAGAGATTTCATAGCCACAATGACCTTCTAGTGGATGAACCCAACGGACATATGGTAGTCAGCATTCTTCTCCGTGTCTCTGATGCTTTGGAACATAGAAGGTTTTCTTTCTTTTTAGAAATGATGGCTTCCTTGTCTTCTGATTTCCCAAAGCGACCTGGTTTTCTTAGCCACCCTCATTTTTATTATTTGCTGCTGGCCCCAACTATGGGATCTATAATCAGTCCTCCAATGCATATTATTTATCAAACTTCATTTAGAGTTCTCAACCCACCAGTCTCTCCTTTGCTATGCATACCTTAAGTTCCCAAGCAGGTTTCACAGCATTTTTTTTTGTACCTCTATTTTATTGGAAACTTGATCATATTATGTTTTATCTGTTTTTATATAGCTATAAGGTTTAATTTCTTAAATGTATAGAAGCATTGTTGGAACATCTTTGGAACCTATTATGTTTACAAAATAAATGTAGGTATAGTGAATTAATGACTGGATCTAATCAGCCACACTGATCTTGCTGCCCATTCTCGCTACTGTTTCTTTATAGTTCACCCTTTCTAACATCTTCTGCTTTCAATAGTTCTTCTAAGCCCTGTTCTGTAAGAAATTGCCAAATCATTATCTTTAACTTTACCCTTTCAATTACATCATTCATTTGCCTAAATAAAATCTTTGACTTCTGCTTCCTTCTGTGTATACTTCTCACACACATCCCACTCAAAATTTTTGGAATGATTTTCTTGGAGATCTTTTTCTTTCATAACTCATTTCATTTTCAAACACATCTTCACAGTTTCAAAGAGCTGAAAGGCCGACACTCTTCGTCACGCTCTTCTGATCTTTCCTCTTTTAGAAAGACCGGTTTGCCTGTGTAGGACATGAAATTATTATCATAAACAGAAAAACAAAGCCCAGACACCTCAGGTCATTAGAAGTCTTCGTGTCAATACTTTTGCATCTCGAGATGGAACCATGGGTCTACTAACTCTTGAGGGAACTCTATGGACACTTAGGGGACCAACTAGTTTCCTGGGTCAGTTTAGTCTTTTTATCCTCTTCCCCTATGTTCTCTCTGTTGTAGAGTTTCTCCTTACTCTATTTGCCTTTTCATCACCTGGTGAGATGTTATAAACCACTGATATCCAGACCCACAATGAATGCTGATTTCATTGTGCGACTGTTATTGGCATTATGTTTTTTCACAAGTACTCTGGGTCGTTCTAAGCTACATCTTGGTTTAAGAATTACCACTTAAACCACCCTAATTCAGAATATCAGTAATTAGCAAGATGACAGTTATGTATAATGTATAATGCAAACTGATTCTCTCTGTCACACAGTTGACGAATTGCTTTACATTTTTGGTTTCAATATTTCTGGTGTATAAAAATAATAGGAATTCTGTGTTATAAATTTTTCTGTAAAAATTATCTTCTCAATAGACCTAACTTGATGATGAAGGATGATAAGATGTTTGACTGTCTATCTATCATCTCCCTATCTATCTATTTATGTAAATTTACATGTCTGATTGACTATTGATATTGAAGCTTAACTTTTGCAGAATTCAGGATTTAGTATTCTGTACTAATTTGGTTCACATTACCAACTTACAAACCTTGCCACAGTAATTTTAATTATTAAAAATTATCGAAATAGTGTTTAAGGGATAGTAATATAAAGCTGATATTGTACTAACCAATTCTAATGGGATCTGATATAAAGCAGATAGAAATTATTGATGGGTACTTTATGATCCATTGGGTGATACTCTACTCTAAATTTTTACTCTAAATTATTTTTTATTCAGGTATTATTTTAAGTAAAACATTTTGTACAAAAGGAAGCACTCATGAATATAAGTATTTTTGGAATATGTATTGATCTCTGTATTTTAAAATTAAAACATTTTTCATCATCGAATTTAATATAGAACCCAAAATATTTCATGGAGATTATTTATCAAAATAGGGTAGGCAATTAATAAAATAAGATGCACAGATAGATTAATTGCAGTTATTATATAACACATTATGAAAAATAATTGTTTTGCACATTTGTCATTTCAAACATACCTATCACCTGTTTCTCTGAGATCCTATCAACTTCGATGGAACCAGTGTATAAGCACCCCACCGTTGCCCTGTTTCTTACTTTTGTATTAAAATGAAGTGCCATTTCTTACAATTTCTTATTCATTTTCCTTTGGTCAATTTATAACTATAAACTATGCATTTTCTTATATATTTTGAACTTCTTGCATTAGTAAAGACTGATTCTAAAAGATTTGAGACTCATTAAAACAGAATTTGATATTGCTATGTCTTGAAGTGATAATATATCTCCATGACCCTTGGTGTTCTTTCCTAAATTTATCATGGTCATTAAAATATAACTCAGTAGAATATACTTTGGTGAGTATCTTCTGTATGTGGAGCAATGTGGTTTGAGGAAACTGTCTGTGGTCTCATTTCCAAGGTGAGACTAAAGACACAAACCATATCACAGATAGTTTGCAGTCAACAGGGAGTGATAAATGAAAAAGAAGAGAAAAGAAAATATATACACATAAGATAAAGCATCATAAATATAAAGAGGTTTCACAATCTCACAACTGTAAATAAATATAATAATTATTAATAAAATAAGGGTAATACTAGTATTTCTGTAGGGTATATTGTTATAAAATTTGGCACATAAAACATGTGTGCTGTTTGTACTAGAAATATTTCGTAATTGTTTTAAAATATTTCAGTCCCAATTCAGGGAAACATTATGAAGAGAATGGGCTTTAAATGTTTTCCCTTTACAATAAAATTCAGTGTGCACAAAGTCAGATTTTTACCTAGAACGAAAAAGATTTTATAGCGACTGTATAGGACAAATAACTACATGGAAGGTGAGGTACTGAGTTCCAAATACCAATAATGGACAACATTCCTGGACAGTCTTCTATCTGAGACAAAATAAAGGGAAGATATGATGGTGTTAGTTTTTAGCAAAGACAGTTTATAAGTTTGGGGGGAAATGTCACAATTCTTAGTTTTCCCTTTAATAATCTATCATGTGTCTATAATCCTTACCATTTTTAAGAATTCTTCTGGTCCCAGTTTTAAGTAGTGATTTGTGCTGTTAGCATTCAAGTTATAAAAGTGCAAATAATGTTCTTTAACTTTCTCACTATTTTCTGGCAGGATTAGTTTTATACTTTATATGAGAAAGAAATGTATGTTACAGCTTTAAAAATCTATATATTTATGCTATTTTCAAACCACATACGAGCTTCAAACCCAGCTATTACCATGAATAACCTCAGGCAGATATTACAGAATCTTTTTCATATTACCCCTCCACCCCAGATATTATGTATGTAACCCTGTCAATGGATGGCATTAGTTTGTTTCCTTAACGAACCTACATTTTTAAATTTTATTTTATAGTTACAATAATGTGTAAATTCCATGCATAGTAAATCTTCAGTCCAGCCAATGTCAGTATCATTGGAAATTGTGGGGTCCAACTAGATAAAGATTTGCAATATTTTAAAAATCCAGTCTAAAGGCTGTACATGATGTTACTTTTTTAGAACAAATTAAAGGCATAGAAAGCATATGCAATTAAACTTTTTTAGTTCATTTTCCATTTCCTGGTTAAGAATACTTTTATCTATTTTTTCAATACTACCCTCAAAATCTCAAGGTCAATAGGTAATATATTTAATATGAATGAAGTAAGAAATGTTTTCCCATTTTCTAGCAACCACATCTGAATTCCTACTCATCAGCTCTACCTTTAATAGTTTAGGTCATCTGCCAGAACACACATTTTTAAACCATTAGATCATATGGAAAATGTATTTAAAATGAAGTCTTCTTACAATGTATTAATTCAATATTTATTGCTTTCTCAAACCACTGACCCTTGTTTTTATAGAGTCCATTTGTGAAAAATATATTTGAAGTGAAAACTACAGAATAGATAAAGATTGAATAAGTGGGACTAACATAGATTTAAATGTGTATTTTAGTGAAATTGCTGTTTTCTAATCTCTGTTTCAGAAAGAGAATTTTCAGCTTGTTCAGAATAAAATCTAAGTTCTAGGCATTGCCTCAGATAATAAGGAGTTAACCAAATAGATTTCATCATATCATATTAACCATTTTATACTGAATGAGTTGTCAGTAGACCTTAATGTATGTAATTTATGTATTTTTAATAAGATCATTGACAGTCTTCTGCCTTAGTGACATTCAGAATCTTTTCTTTTACAGCCATTTCGTAGAGTGACGTTTTCTGTTGTGAGTCAGCCTCAGGACCCACATCAGGGGTCACTGCAGAGTTGCTATGACAGCGGGCTGGAGGAGTCAGAAACACCAAGCAGTAAGAGTTCATCAGGGCCAAGACTGGGTGCCCTTCCACTCCCAGAGGACAACTATGAGAGGACCACGCCGGATGGCAGTGTTGGTGAGGCAGAGCATATGGAAAATGGTAGGGGCAAACACAACATCACACACAGAATCACGCTAGCGAGCCGTAATAAGTAGCCTCGTGAAGGTCAGTCTAAAACCAAAATAAAACAGCTGACACTAAAACTCTTCTATTTGAAATCATAAATATTTCCTAAAATACAAAGAAATGCCAAGTAAGGGAACATAACTCTATAGATAAAATTCACCTTTGTAAGACAGCCTGTCAGAAATAAACAGTTACAAATAAGAGTAGTATCTGTTATGAAAAAAAACTAAATTAGTGCATAATACTGAAATGAGAACAATTTGAGAAAGGTCATGTGTTATTGTTTTCTTATATTCATTTTTGTCATGCAACTATTTCTTCAATTGCAACTGTCCAGTCTTAGTGAAAGGAAATGACAGTCAACACACTTGGTCTACTCTTTCTTCTCCCAGGCATTTAGAAAAGCATTTTCAAACCTTTCCTTTAATGATAGCTGAAATGGAGTGAAGGAGAACGGGATTATCTTGTTCTCGAAAGTATATTGTAAATGCTATTAGAATTCCCCTCTCACTTAAGTATAATATTTTCCTCATTTTTGTGTAAGGAAACGGGAGGAAACCAAATCATAGTACTCTATTTCTCTTTCTGTTGTGAGATGATTCTCATAATTACCACAACAATTGGCCTTATGCACATTTCTCTCTAAGTTACCAAATTAAGATTGCGAATAGTATGTATAAAACTTTATGCATTCATTTATGTTCTCAAACACAATGAGATGATTTATTTTTTTTGGATTTCAGGTTTTAAGTAAATGCCTGAGGAATAGGTTTGTGTCTAATAATGGAATGGTGAATTTCTTACTAAGTTTATTATTATTTCAAGTATAAAAAGAGATTATATTTAGGGGAAGGAAGGATAATCACAAACATTTTATCTCATGAAAACTGGAAATTAATTTGTTTTTTTTTATCATTTCATCCCCCAAGTGAAATAAGACATTCTTTTTGTTACATAGCAGTTTCTTTAGTGATGATATGCAAATAGAACATATTAATGCAGAAGAAACTGATTTTTTTCTAGAGTTTTAACTATTAATATTAAAATGCAACACTAGAGAGTGATATATCAAAAGTGACCCCAAGTGAAATTATTGCTAAGCTAAGCAATGTTAAATAATTATTTTTCCACATTGCTATCTGAGTGGGAAGAAATGATGTCAGAGTCTGATTCTTGATAATCCCTCTTGATTAATTTAGAATTTAAATGGCATTTTGCCTTATGGCTATAAAGGCATGCTTATCTGTGTGTATGGTGGTGTGTGCTTATGTGGATGGGAGTTTGATATGGTTTTTAAGAATTAACTTTAGTGTTTTTAAAATAAGTATAAACATTTTTGATATGCATTGGAGTGCTGATGAATATATGTTTAAGGCAAATATGTTTGAAATGCTTTGCAAATTTAAAACACTGTAATAATATTTTACATATGCACATGCTAGCATGCACACACTCAGGAAGTCAGGATTAATTACTTTAAGGGCATTACTATATGTGTGATTACCTTTTGATGATACAATATAATTTTGTTTTTAAAAGTACTTGTTTCGCCATAAACAACAATGAATAATTAAGTATTTATGTCAGCTATAGTAATAGAAAAACTTTGTATCATTGGCATTTTGATCACACTTGAATGTAATTTTTTTTTTTTTTTTTTTTGGTTTAAGTGATTCAGTGCCTTCAAAATAAGAAAGACATGATGAATAATAAACAGCATTACAATATGACAAACATGTAACGGTTACTTTTAATACACATACATGTCATGGAAAACTAAACAGATGAGCCTGTTAAAAGACTAGAAAGTTTACTAAGAAACATTTCCCAAAGAAGACTTTTAGTTATTTTTTATAACCATGTTTTTAGTCTTGGCAACAGTAAGGACCATCATAATATAACTGATTTTTCCTGATTTTGTATGTGACTGACCCTTGAAATTCAGAGTTTACATGATGATTTGTCATCTGCTAGCTGTGAATCATGTTAGCCCTGCTCTGAGGGTAATGGCAGAGGAGTAGAAGGAGATGTGATTCACTTTGGGTGATCCATGTAGCCCTTGGCATTTGAATTAGGGTTTGGTCAGGTCCAAGTTTTTAAAAAGTGCAATTGTATTGCTTGCATTCTGGTAATTTCATTTTCAATTTTAATGGGTCATTCTGACATAAATAGAATTGGGATTGAAACCTGTCAAGTATTCATTTGTCATATTTAATTGGAATCCAGGTAATCGGCGGTGTCTTGCTTGGTTAGGTTTTAATCAGGATTTGTATTGGATTTTCCATGAAAATATCATTTTGGATGCTGTCCTAGTTTCTAATTATTATTACCTCAAATATTTTCCTTGAATTTTAACCTATGTGAAACTATGCAGTTATAACATTTTTTTTTTGGATAAACTTTCATTGTAAAATTTAGAAGATAATTTTCAGTACAATGATATACAGCATTCTAACACTCTAATGTCATAATGTAACTGACTATAAGTTGGGGTAGCTAATAATAAAAATAAGTTTTCACAGATGCTACAGTAAGGATACAACTAAACACAGGAAGATGTAAGTAAATAGGCAGTGAAATGCACAAGTTTTACAAAAGCATTTGTCTGGTTTCTATACTTTAGCTGCTTAGCATAATAAAGAAAATTCCATTAAGAAGGCATGTGGGTTAACTCTTTGTATAACAAGCTTTACCTTATATTCCAACCCACAATCGTGACAGATGCCAAATGAGATTTTCTCTTATTAGCTTAGGAAAGAAAATGCACTCCAAGATTAACATAATTTCTTAAAACCTGAGTATAATAATTAGAATGAGACCCACCAACTAGATAAATCCAAATTTGGGGTACTTACATTCATCCCATGGGTTACTGGAAATAAATAATGGAAATTATTCCATTAAAAAATTTTTAAAAACCCTAATCAATGATACATGAAAAAGTTTACTAATATAGTTTTCTTCCTTTTACATTAATTATTATCAATATTATGATTATTCAAGTTGATCCTTTGATAAGATTGGAGGAAACTGGCTATTTATTCTTTTATTAAAATACATTCAGTGGAATAAAATATTTTAAAATAAGGAGTTCATGGTGGGAAATGGAGTAATGATAAAATATTTGAAGATGAAATGTTAAAATAAAACCTATAGTAATGAATTGATAATTGAAGTAAAATCCAAATATTAGGTTTGAAAACATGACCACATTAAGGGCAGGCATTGGCTATGCAAAAGCTTGTCCTGCTCTTAATTACATAGGAGCCTTCACACTTTCCCTTAGAGTGGTATCGCACAATTTCTTTAAGTCCATTGTATATATTTATCTTGGCTTCTGCTTTCATGCCATGGTCTCTTTACTCTACCCAAAGTACCCCTGAGTCATACTTGCCAGGCTAGCTTGTCTTTGCTACGTATCACTTGAGCAGATGCATTAACAACTCAAATATAAAAAATGTTTCACTTGACCGCTAATTCCAGTTTTGCCATTAGGATTGTGAGGTCACTTACTCCATCTGGGACTGCTTCTGGCCATCTAATAAGGCAGTTAACTAAATTAACTCTAAAATTTTAGCCAGAACCAGCAATCTACAATTCTCTCCTCACATCCAATTACTCTCTGCAACAGAAAGAGACCTTTCGGTCTTTTAGTGAGATGGTGGGCAAATTTGATAATATGTGTTAATGTGGGCAGGGCAAAGGTAATTCTAGGGTCTTCCTTGCAACCCATGTACGATATGCATTCTAATAGTAGATAAATCAAAGCAGTGGACTGAGTCCAGTGGTGTAATTTCTAGCCTTATGGGGGGAAAGGTTGGTACCACTATAAGCAATAGTGGGAGGCAGTTTTAGTGCCTCCTTCAAATCACACTATATAAGAGCCACCCATAAATCTGATCTAGCCCTGGGTGCAATATCCTTAAAATACATTAATTATGATTAAATGATCTCACGGTAGACTAAGCACATTTACTTTTTTATTTTTTTGACAGTGAGTGTAAACTTTGGTTAGAGTAAGAATGACCAAAAAGTGGAAAACAGTATGTATTTTTCTCTAGGTAAACTTTGGTTAGAGTAAGAATGACCAAAAGGTGGAAAACAGTATGTATTTTTCTCTAGGTAAAATTACAAGTAGTTTAACATAAAATTAAATAAAAACATAGGGCAAATTTTAAAAAGTTAAATTTGGTCACTCTAAATGCCTAAATAATTTTATGCTCTTGATTCAGATAAGAAACAATTTTGATTTGTATATATTGATATTTTTTAATTCCCCACTTCCAAGCTTTCTCTGCTTCTTCAGACTTATATAAGCTACACTTAATTGTTGCTTTATTCATTCTCACTCCACATGCTTTAGGTAGTGTTTAGATTACATTGTCCTTGAAGGTTAAAACATGTTACAGTCCACCACAAACCCCTTTGGTATCTGCCATGCCCTTTTTCCATTGCTTTCAGAAATAAATGACTGTCTACATGAAATATTCTTTGAGAATAAGCCACCATTTTTTTATGACTATAAGTAATGAGCATATAGATGCAAGTCATGTCTTTTTGTGAGATAAAAGGCCTTCTCCCTAGTTTCCTCCCACCTACCCGATTGTCAGCAGGTACTTGTAAGCTACTGTCATCAAGTCACTGTAGGCTTGTGCTGTTTTCAATCTAGATTGAAATATGTAGCACGGCTGCCTCTCTGTCTTCCCAGAGATGCTCATGCGCTTGTTAATGCTGTAAACGTAACACCACGAAACAAATGCTCTGCAACGCTTTTCTGTAGGAAGAGACTAACGGTCCTTGGAAAGGATTCATTTTCGCGGCTCTGCATGTCACCACGTCACTCTAGTTGCCACTGTCTGACAGAGGCTGCATCTACTTTCCCAGCCACCTGTGAGAAGGCCGCAATCCCCAAGCGTCCTCAAGAAGTCCACATGCCCTCACTTTAGGAGATCCCTGTTTACTCCTACTTCTTCAGATTTATGAGAGAGGAGCAGGGATTATAAAGATGGTCTCTACACTGGGTTTCAGTCAATGCAGATATATGTACATCAGCTTTCCAGCAAAATGAGCAGCACACTCTAAAAGGACCTACAGGATATATAGTCCCAGAGGAGGAGAGGCAGTGTTGTGGATAGAATGCAGTGGTTTAAAACCAGGTTTTGAAACCTGATGATATATCAGTTTGAATCCTGGTTTCTCCTCTTACTAATAGTGTAATCCCCTGACCTCTCTTAGCCCCCCGCCTTTTTCAATAGTAAGTCATAGAATGATTGTGGGAGGAACAAAATAGGATAATAGCACCTAATAATTTACAAATAAGTATAACAGCAGCAATAATTTCACGATATTTGCTACTATTATTTAAATAATAATGATTAATAATTGTGCTATTATTTACTGGTTGGATTGGACATAACACAATGGCTTCCTCATCAAAACATTATAAAATGTTTAGTCTCCCAAAGAAAGCGTCCTGTAATTACTGGTAAGAATGGCATTCTGACCTTGAATACCTTTTGCTGAATTTCTCACTTTTGTGGGTTGACAAGGGCAACAACCAGGAGCAATGTCCTTTAAACATGCCAAGGACCTAAAATGAGGGGAAGGAAGAATGCTATCTTCTAGCAGCAAATCAACCCAACTCTGTGCTCGTTTCCGTTCTAGGTGGATGAAGCCATTAATGTCTTCCCACTTTCCCTATCTCTTCTTAAAAAAACGGTTTACTTTTTACACCCAGCATTCCAGTTGAATGAGTGTCGGTCAGGTGTACATCCTTTGAACTGCAGCAAAATGTTCACATTGGTGAGGAAAACAAGCTGAAAAAAAAAAAAAAAAAACACCGTCCAATTAGTATGCTCACCGAACTCTCAGCCCTTTCTTTTTTAATCTCAGCATTAATAATTAACACTAATAAAACATATGGCCATATTACCCTTTTTATTCTAATTAGGCCCTTTAAAACCAAATCACTCCGTTGAACCTTCTGACATTTGAGGACAGAATGCGCTCTCATCAAATCTCAAAGTGGCTTTGGAGGTCAGTTAGTGGGTTTGTTGTCTGCAGACTCTCAAAGCATTCGCTTATCGCAATTTTAACACACTTATTGAATAATGCCTTCTATGTTTAGCTTCCTATTTAGCTAAGGTATTATCCCCCTATTTTCTGCATAGCTTTTTGCTTATAGACTGGATGTACTTCGTCCTCGGACTTTTTCCTAGATCGGTGTATAAATACTGATGTTGTTGAAGTACAACGACACTCTTAAGCATCTTAGGAGATAAAGAAACCCTGGAACTTGGCTTTACAGTGTAGTTAGCACTCAACCTCAGAGGTGAGTCTACTTACTGAGAAACTGTTTCATCGCAATATTCTTCTTTTAGGGTAAAACACTTTATTGTTGCCTTTTCTATTGTATGCTTTTTTTTTTTTTTTGTAAGAAAAGCTTTCTTCAGTAAAGCAAAGCAGAATAATATCTCTTGTTTAATGGAATGATTATATGGTGACAAAGCTGTGGTTATTCATTTTGATTTTCAGCAAACATGCGTTGACAATAAAACATATCCCAGGTCTCTGAGGAAGTTGAAGTGATGAGAAATAACGCCAGCGTTCCTGGTGGCAGTCCTTATGTCTGTAAGATGCAACCTTGATTGTAGAGAGTATACTATGATATGAAAAAGGGAAGGCTCGTTAGAGTCGATTAGAGTGGTATGAAGTACAGAGAAGGGAGAGGGAATTATATAGAGGAAACAATTGTAAATGTGTTTATTGAAATTTGACAATTAATAAATAACATTTTGGGCTGAAAGAAGGCCTTCAAATGTTACCTATTTCCTACTTTGTATCCTCTCTTTTTACCTATCTTCAACACAGTTTAAAAAAATTATTAAATTGTCTTGGAGGCTTCATGGTAAACTAAATTAAGTCAAATTATTTGTTTTGTTTTTAATTGCGCTTGTTTGTTTTCTATAACTTCCTTTTTTAATGCTAGATATAATTAGTTTTTTTAAAAAAGAGCTCCAGGATTTATCATTGATAAAATTGGCAGCAGATGCCGAATCCAGGTCTAAACTACAGAACAGGTTAGTTTTATGTCTCTGTTCTCTTCTTGCTTATAAAAATGAATAATTTCTAAAATATCTGCTTTAAATTAGGCCTTTCAAACATAATAAAAGTCTGTGAATAATCTTTTGAAATTATTGTTTTCTTTTCAGAAGACCAATTGTCTTACTCAAATTAAACAGATGATTAGATTAGGGTTGATTGCATTATATTAAGCTTATTTTTTTAAGCTATTTATTCCTGTGTCTGGTTACAAATTGTTTTTGTAATTGCTCTCTCAAGATGCAAGTTATGTTTCTGGGTATTTGTCTTTATGTTACATGCCTGTTCTAGCTGAAATATAGACAATAGGTTGCTTTGTTTTAAAACTTGTTTCTGATAAATTTTCCTTAATCTCTGCAAAATAGATTACTCTCATTATCTTGTATGCCTTCTTATTACTATCCAGAAAGTATACTAAGTTTATTACAAAAGGAGAAAATATTTGAAACACATGAAAATTTAAATGCTCCTTAGAAACAGATTTTCAACTGCTAAAATACGACAATCTTAAAGAAACTAATTTTTGATACTGTATATTAAAATGAAATCTGTGACATGTGCTATAAAATATTTTGGTAATAAAAAGGTAGTAGAATAGTGTCCTGCTGTTTAAAAATCATCTACTCATTCATTTCTCTTGCAAAATATACATTCTTTGACTATTTCTTATCTGAACTACTCAGCATCTCATAGAGGTAATTGGAGGACCCACATAAATCTGAGAGTGGTTTGCTTCTCTGAGGTTGCATTCCTGAGCTTCAGTGAGCTAGGCTGAATCATGCACATTGTTCCTATTCAGTTTGAGGCTGCATTTCACTGACCCAGCATTTGTAGCAAAAGGTCAGAGCAGCCATAGATGAAATTTTATACAATCAACAGAGAATTTTCACTATTATCAGAATTCATTAAGTTCAATAACCATTTGTTGAGCATTTTACTCTATGCAAATTCCCATGGAGGATCCAAAGGTGAGGGAGGCATGCTCTCTGCCTTCTATGCATTTTAGTATTGCGGTGGAGATGAGATGTACAGAATTAGATGTTTAAAAGTAAAGGCATAAGAGGCCCTCTACAGATTAAATGATGCTAGGGCCAGAGGAAGAGATGGGTAGCAGATATGAAGAATTGCAGCCAAGTCCTGAAGGATGGGTATGGAGATATTTGATAAGCAGAAATATGGGTAAGATTATAGAGAATCATGAGTGATGCCAAGAATAGCAACCTGAGAGGGTGGGAAAACATTGGTGCTATTGAAAACCTGGGAAAAATAGAAGAATAGCACATTTCCAGGAGGATGTACCAGGAGAAGGTATGTGGGCTTTAAGGCACCTTTAAACATCCAGGTGCCATCTAGCAGGTGATTGAAAAAATGTATTTGAAACTTGAGAGTACTAAGAGTAGGAGAAATATAGCTTTAAAGTCATTAGCACCCTGGGGATTATGAAATCTTGGGAACAAATAAGATAGTTAATTCAACGTATGATACCAAGAAGAGATAATGTCCAACAGAGTATGTGAAAACAATACTGAACTATGAGAGAATATTGGAGAAATAAGTTTGGTGCTGGGAAGGATATAAAAAAAAATGTGGCAGGCTGAGGAGGGATTTAGAATTAGAAAATTAGTGGTTATCAAATGTCCCATGATGCAGAGAGGAAGGGAAAGATGTAGACACATGATTGTACAGCCATTGATTAATGAAGAGAAATAGGAGACCTACTTTGGAGGTATATTGTCTTTTACATGCCTTGTCTCCCACTGTACTGTAAGTGGTGTGAGAGCAGGATCTTTGCCTTGTTCACCATAGCATGATACATTTGGAATAATCCCTACACATAGGTGTCCAAAAACTTTGCTGAATTTAGTTATAGGGGGTAGAAGCCCAGTGTTGCGGATAAAGATTCAGTAGAACTGAGACAACTGAAAAAGCCAAATACCAGGAAATGTAGTGTAAGAATATACTTGAGCATTTCTTTTTCTGGTCAACAAATCTATGCTAATGTCATTATCAGAGATATGGGCATGGTTGCATTCCTTGATATCTATATTAATGAATTTCCTAAGCATCTTATAAGCCCATTGTTCAGGGTTTTATTGTTTGTTTATTTTTACAGAGTTTTCTGAAGTTAACTACAGACTCTGAAATTTCTGTGTAATAGCTTTTGCTCTTTTCTTGAGTTGAACAGTAATCACTTTTTCAAATGAGTTTTGGCTTCCCATCTGACTTTTGTGTTTTATTTTATACTAGGCCATCATTTGTCCATCTCTGACTTGAAATTAAAATAGTGTCTGACTAATTGCATTTTTGGTAAGATCCAGTAATTGATAATAGTGTCCTGGTCATTGCAAAAAAATTTTGTTTGTGATTAAAGAATAGCACTGTAACAGTGCTAGCAATTGCTAGGAACTATGCAAATAGATATGCTTGAAAACTGAAAACAATGAAAATAGAATTTCTATGAAAAATTAATTCGAACGCTATAGGATAATATCTGTCAAATTTCAGTCTATTTTATATGTTAAAAAAATCACAAATGCAGTGCCAAAGATGTTTACCACAGCTAGTACACCTTGCAAGGGAACAAATCCCTCCAAATATATTATGTGCAAAGAAATACTGATAATGATTTGTCAGTCAGATGTCACTTTTGATGTTGTTTTTATCTGAGGAAGGACAACCATCAATGTCACATGAATTTATTCTCTTTTCTCTGTGTCCATCATTGCATACTAGGAAGTATAAGTAGAAGTGATTATATTGATGAAACTTGTCTTCTAGTCCAAGATAATTTAACCAATTGCTAGGTAATAATTTCCAAATAAAAATGTACCTACTATTTAATCATGCATACATTTATATGGTTCATCAAAAACTCTAGACATGTCTATTTTCGGGCTTGATAGATGCACTTCCCACGTCCTGGAATATTGAATGGGATGTATGGAAATGTCGTGCATGCCAGGAAAGGACTACCTGTCAAGTTTCCAAGTGGCCTCCAGGTGGTGCCTTGAATTTTTTTTTTGTTCTAGATCTAAAATTCACTATTTCATCAGTGTGCCAAATATACAGAGCCAAGGCTAATTCTCAATAGCATTATAAGATCCTGAAATGTTAGTGAATTACATTTTTAACGGGAGAATATTCCATTCAAGAAATAGGAAAGTCCCTTTTTCCTCTCCAAGGCTATACTCTCTATCTCTAAGGAGACCCAAGGAAAATCCGTGTACTTTTTCAAAGATTGCCTGGCAAGGATGGAATCAGAGAGGGACTTCTTCAGCCAGACCCAGTGAGGCTGGATGAGATCTGCTGAAACGAATGCACCATTGATTGAGATCATCTCCTGAAAACAGGTTGCTGTGGCTTCCAAGCATCAGGGCCTCTTTTAGTCCTGGGTACTAACTTCGATCCTGTGTCTCTAACTTGTGCTTATTGTTTGTTTGCTCTTTTCTTTAACATTATCTTTTAAGGATATTGCATATTCTTTTAAAATTTACATATTTTTATTGATTTTCAGAGAGAGTGGAAGGAAGAGGGAAGAGAGATAGAAGCATCAATGATGATAGAGAAACATCATTGATCAGCTGCCTCCTGCATGCTCCCCTCCCCCCCTCCCCCACCCAAGGATCAAACACACAACCTGGGCATGTGCCCTGATTGGGGAATTGAACCACTGACCTCTTCGTTCCTGGTTCAATGCTCAACCATTGAGCCACATCCTGCCTGGCTCATATCCTTTATTAAGAGATGATTTTCTTAGTATCAGCTCTAGGCATGCTTCTATGGCTTCCTTTCTTCCTTCTGGTTCATTCTGTAAGGTGTCTTTGCATTATCTAAACATTCATCAATTATCCATCATTTTTGTTGTTTACTGCACAGAGTTACCAGCTCTCCTCTTGAGTGCATAATAGACAATCAAAACTGTGTGTCAAAAACATCTCCCAGACTGATGGGTAGTTTTAAAAATCATTTATAGAGCTCTCATTTTGCCAATAATTCTCACTCAGTCTTCAATTACACAAATACTTGAGGAAATTGAATTTAGGGCCTAGTCCTTATTCTTTACCTTCATTTTGATTGAGGCCATGTTAAGCATTCATCATCTTTGAAATGGTGATTGGACACAACTTGTTGACGCAGAACCATATTTTATCAGAGTTCCCCCTTAAAGCTTTCTGCCATTTATTCAGTGGGATCAATTATATTCAGCCTTCACTAGTTCTTTGAAAATTCAATTTTGAAAGGCACTTCTAGTTTCCTGGACACCATTGGTTCATCTCTTTCTGCCAGAATAATGAAGATCTAAAATCTAATTCTCATGTATTTCAGCCCCAGACTGTTTATATCTCCTTTTGTGAAATCAAATGCACATGCTTTTTCTTTTGCAGCCCATGTCTGAGGATTACATGGCCTGAGGATCAAGTAGCTGTCAAATTAGTTCCATCAATTGTCCATGATTTTAGAGGTCTTCATGTGTATTTTTCTTAAGTAACCACCTTATATTTCAAAGCACAAAGTACAGGATTCTGACTAGATTACTTAGCCTTTGTTTTGTATATGTGTTTTTTTTAAGTTTTTGAAAATAGCAGGGACTTTACATAACTCTTCTTTACCTTAATGAAAAGTTCTGAGTTTCTCTGATGGTCATTTCATTTCTAAAGGGGGATGAGAGGCTGTCCACAGTTGACTCTGAGGTTTCATATTTTTTCTTTATTTTATCCATTCTAATAACCTTACTCCTTTGCCTCTCCCAACTTCATCCCGTGCATATTTTCTTGTTCATGATACCTTTTCTATTTTGAAGATCAAGTAATTCATTTTCTCTACTGAAAGCCATCATATTTTATCTTTTCAAAAATGAAGTTTCTATATTCCTTTTGGGGTACATTTAAGAAAACTCTGTTCTATAATTTCTTAGTTTTAAATGCTCATCTTAAATCTAACTTAAATGTGCTATGTGGTAGCAGATAATATGTAGATTTGCAAAAAAGTTGACATCAGAAGATTGGGTTCTAGGTCAAGCTCCATCACATCTTCAGGAAGGAAACCTGGGAACAATTCACACCAATATTTCCCTTCCTTATAAAATGGGAATAATAATGATAATAATCACTACCATCTTCCTTTAAGGATTATTGTGCAATTAAACATGAACATATATTTTTAGGTACTTAGCATTTACTAAAATTATATCAAATTACTATTAGGCCATTTATATTTATTTATAGATACTTTTAAAGTCCACTGGTTCTACAGTTCTTTTTTCCCACATAAATCACAGTGTTCCTAATATTTATTAAATGCGTGATTGCTTGCTTACAAAAATGTCCACTGGCTGTCCTTAGAACTTGCTAGAGAGGTAAGTTGTTTCTTGGCTTCCTTTGAATTTCTTATTTGTTTCTAAGGTTAAGAGCACATGGCCCTCTGCTTTCCAAGAACAGTGTCAATATTTATAGCAAATATAATTCTGTGAAAACCATAGACAAAGAAAACATATTAATAGATTCACATTCTTTTCTGCAGCTAAATGCTTTTTTGTCTTCAAGAGGCTTGCACATATTTTTCTGAATTTATTGTTAAGAAGAAGTAAAGCATAGAACCCAGTAAATCATAGAGATATCTATCAAATAATTATTAAAGATCATTCCTTGCCCTAACTGGTTTGGATCAGTGGATAGAGCATCAGCCTGGGGACTGAAGAGTCCCAGGTTCAATTCCGGTCAAGGGCACATGCCCGGATTGCGAGTTCGGTGCAGCCAATCAACGAATGATTCTCTCTCATCATTGATGTTTCTATCTCTCTTTCTCTCTCCCCCTTCCTCTATGAAATCAATCTATATACCTATATCTATATCTATATCTATATCTATATCATCTATGTTATTCCTTGCCCAGTAATAAAAGCAATTCCTAAAAGGCTGATTATAGACAACTCTCAAATATTCATGGCAGTAAGATAAGCCTTGTAAAGACCATCAATCGCCGATCACAGAGTGTAGACTCTGCCAGGTAGGCACCAATTCATAGCCCTTATTCACATCACCTCTTAAACTAATTAAGCCAAATACTAGTACATTTGTAAATCCAGAAATCAATTTTGGTCGGGTATCAAAGATAATTTTCAGTACTCAGTGTGAAGCACCCCAATTACAGTACAATTCAAGCATAAAGGCTGAAGGGACTTAAAAGGGAGCAAGTCATCATGAACTAGCTCTCCTGTGAGAGACAAAAGAATTTGAGACATACTCACTCCCTGTCACACATACAGAAGAGAAGGACCAGAAAAGAGCAACATAGACTAAAGAGGAGTCTATCAAAAAAGCTTACTCAAATGATGAAATAGCATCTTTATTAAGTCTCTAAAAATAAATTATAAAAAGGGTAAGGTAAAATTGAACTAATAACCTTATACTTTTATGGTACATTAGTGCTAATCTGAGGGTTCTCATATTAATTTCCTTTATAGAAACATTTTTTTATTATAAATCTTTATTGTTCAGATTATTAGAGGTGTTCCACTTTTTTTCCCCCCCATAGCTCCCCTCCACCTGATTCCCCACCCCACCCCATGCCCTTACCCCCCGCCACTGTCTTCATCCATAGGAGTAAGATTTTTGTCCAATCTCTTCCCGCACCCCTCACACTTGCTTCCCCTGAGAATCGTCAGTCCACTCCCTTTCTATGTCCCTGATTCTATTATATTCACCAGTCCATTCTGTTCTTCAGATTTTTTATTCACTCGATTTTTAGATTCACTTGTTGGTAGGTATGTATTTGATGTCATTTTGTTGTTCATAATTTTTATCTTTATTTTTTTCTTCTTCTTCCTCTTCTTAAAGAATACCCTTCAGCATTTCATGTAATCCTGGTTTGGTGGCAATGAACTCCTTTAGCTTTTTCTTGTCTGTGAAGCTCTTTATCTGACCTTCAACGCTGAATGATAGCTTTGCTGGATAGAGTAATCTTGGTTGTAGGTTCTTGCTGTTCATCACTTTGAATATTTCTTGCCACTCCCTTCTGGCCTGCATAGTTTCTGTTGAGAAATCAGCTGACAGTCGTATGGGTACTCCCTTGTAGGTAATTAACTGTTTTTGTCTTGCTGCTTTTAATATTCTCTCTTTGTCTTTTGCCCTTGGCATTTTCATTATGATGTGTCTTGGTGTGGTCCTCTTTGGGTTCCTCTTGTATGGGGTTCTGTGTGCTTCCTGAACTTGTAAGTCTATTTCTTTCACCAGGTAGGGAAAGTTTTCTGTCATTATTTCTTCTAATAGGTTTTCAATATTTTGCTCTCTCCCTTCTTCTGGCACCCCAAAAATTCGGATGTTGGTTCGCTTGAAGTTGTCCCAGAGGCTCCTTACACTATCTTCATATTTTTGGATTCTTTTTTCTTTTTGTTTTTCTGGTTGGATGTTTTTTGTTTCCACATATTTCAGATCTTTGGTTTGATTCTTGGGGTACATTGATCTACAGTTGAGTTTCTGTATATTTTTTATTTCAGACAGTGTATGCTTCATTTCTGACTGATCCTTTTCCATTTTTTTGGCATTCTCATTAAGGTCCTTGAAGGTCTTACTAAGCTCCTCAGAAGTGTCATCAAGTTTCTCAGCGGTTTTTAGAAGATTCTTGAGTAATCTTATATATGTGGTTCTGAACTCTATGTCATCCAGTAGTTTGCTTTCCTCCATTTCTTTCATTCGTGACATGTTTCTTTGTTTCTGCATTTTGGTGCTTCCCTGTGTTGATGGAGTGGCTTTGTGTGGTAGGTGACCTATAGGGGGCAGTAGCTCAGCCTCCCCAATCACCTGATGTGGATGCTCTTGGTACACCCCTTTGTGGGCTGAGTGCAAAGTCTTGGTGTAGTTAAGCCTGAATTGCTGTTGGTACGCTGGGAGGAATTGACCTCCAGGCCAATTAGCTGTGAGCACTCCCTGTGTCTATAATGGAAGAACTGCTGTGCTGAAGACACGCAGGACTTGTTTCAGTGGGGCTTCGGTGCTCACTGAGTTTGCCTCTTGAATGTGTCACTTATGGATGTGAGGAGTTGAAATCTGGTGTCTCACACTGACCACTAGGTACCCTGGCTTCTGGATCTCCAATGGGGTGCAGGTCAGCTACTGTCTGAGGCCACTCAGCAGGAGCTACAGTGAGAGCTGCAGTTTTCTCCTCTTTGCTTGGGGTTTGGAGGTTTTGGAACTGTCTGACAGGGGCTGCAAGTTTGCTAGGTTAAGCTGCGATAGGGCAGGCTTTTCTTATGCTAACTGGGTTGCTTGGAGCTTGGGTGGGTTTGTAGGTTGTGCAGGGCGGGGCCTCAGGGTGTCACTAGGTTAGGGCGTGTCAAACAGCAACGGCTGCTAGTTAGCAGGCTCTGTGTCCCCAAAGGCATCCGCGAGTCCCGTGCCCCAGTGCAGTAAACAATTATTCCTGCGCGCAGCTCTGCAAGCAAGCCACCCTCGCTGGCAGACAGTCCAGCTTCTCCCCGTAGGAGTTTGGGTCCCCCGCGTCTCCCCAGAGACTGGATTTCAGAGTAATCGGGGGGTTTGTCTCCGTTCGGTTGAAAAAAGCAACGCACCCAGTCGCCCGCAGCCAGCCCGGATCACGCGCCTCCGTACCTCAGCTTTTCAGCGCTAGTGCACATCTCAAAGCTCTTTTCTCTTTCCTTCTAGTTGTAGAACTTCCACTCAGCCAGCTTTCCCGTGGTTCTGGGTGATAGACGTTTTGTCTTTTAGTTGCAGTTCAAATTGTTGTGGGAGGCAGCAGTTTAGGTGTTTACCTACGCTGCCATCTTGGATTCTCCCCCCTATAGAAACATTTTGAGGAGGATAATGTTTTCTGTATTTTACAGATGATGAAAATGAGAAGATACGTAAAATTTTGGTTAATACCTGATTACACTAATTAGTGTCCAATGCATACTAGCTGTCATTATTTATTATTTTTGTTTTGTTGCTATTAGCTCAGAGGAGCTATATTTGTATAACTCTATCCAAAGCCTATTGAAAATCTATTGTAGCCATTATAATAACTTATATTTTAAAAATGTCTTTAAGTAGAAAAAAATGTAGGTTTTATTTCATATGTAGTAGAAGCACTGATTTATTATGTAGTTTTGGGAAAATCATTGATCTCTTGTCTCCTTGTGTAAGGCAGACAATAATTCATTCCCTACCTACTTTCAAGAGATATTCCTCCTTTTATTTGTATGAGTTATAAAACAATTGCATTTTTCTTATTTTGTGTAAACCCATGTTTTATTTCATCAACAAGAACCACTCTAAATTGTGGTTTGACATAAATGTTGATACCTGGCGTCCCAAGGGAAATAGTCAAGTATTCATATCACAAAAATCTGAAAGAGGCTAATGGATCTTTTTTCCTTCAGAATAACAGCAAATAGACTCAATACCATGAATTTAATTATATGTCATTTGGCTTAAAGTGGCATAATCTATCGATATTTAGTGTGGACTTACTGTATAGTATACCTGTAATAGGGTAAGAATTAATTCCATATGCTTTCTTCACTGGTTAAACTTAATAGTTATATTCCTTGTGCCTCTATTTCATTGGTAGTGCATTCTACACACACACACACACACACACACACACACACACACACACACACACAGAGCTTCATGGCATCCTTCTGCCAAGGTTGGAATGGTGCTTTGCTCTATAGGATGACCCATATAAGAACAGACAGTGTTAGAAGCCTGTTTCTGGAGTTGGTCCCATGACTTTCAAAGACAGCAGAGCCAAAGCAATTAACTTTTAAATTATGCACACCATTCAATAAAGCAAGCACTAAAACAATGTTAAACACTTTCATGTTTTTAATATTTTCTTAGTAATGTTAGAAATTTCAAAATAAGCAAAAAACTTAAGCTCAGTGTGCAAACATAGTGATTTTATTTTTCAAAATTTTCTCTCTATAGGATAAATACAGAAAAATACTTATATACTCATATCACTACCTTCAAACCTATTAGATTTTTGTTAAATAATATGATTTTTATAACATATGACCAAATTAGAAAACATTTTAGCTACCTGGGGACTTGGGCACACATTTTAACTGCAATGCAAACCACCTTGCCTCTCTAGGAAATACGGATTTTAATTATGCCTATCAGTTGATCTGAATTACTGAATTTGCTCAAACTTGCTCAAGAATAATAAGCTTCCTTTCAGACAGTAACACATTAAGATAATTTGGAAAAGAAGTTTGAAATCACTGGCATAAACAAGTTAAAGGGCATCTACAGCATCTGCACAGAAGAATTTCTAACTCGCTTATTCTCAAGTATTATGTCTTGTTACATTCTTTAGTAGTCTGAAGAAGATAGCCCTTACAAAGGTAGATTGATGGCTCAATCACTGCTAGCATTAAGATATTGTAATTTGTTTTTCATACTAAATTAACTTGACATGGAATCACTTCATTTATTTGGAAACACACATGCAGGAACGATGATGCACGTTTCAGCATGGGAAGAAGTAAAAAACACCTGTTTTCACTGAGAAGTGCCATATTTAGCTTGCTAATAATTGACCTAGTTATTAAGCGGGTGAAAAACCCTGTCTGGTCTGCTGTGTGTTTGTAATGATCGTGTATACCTTTTAGCTCAGTGCCAAGGCCTTTGCTTCCTTCCTTGGGAAGAAGGCATGGCATTGCTGATGTGGTTAAGGGAGCTCTCTTGCCCCAACAGGGGAGAAAAGAACAGAAGGCATAATATAGCGACATGGAGAGATGCCTGCCTCTGAGCTCTTTCCACTTTTGCAGCTTGAGAAATATTGCTGCATGTTATTGCTCAGACACGTCTCTTCTCTAATGAAGGTTACTAGTCATTGATTCCAAAGAGCACAAGGATCCATTATAATATTTTTTGCACTTCATTTAGCTAGTGTCCTTATTGATTGGACGTCATGAACTATCTGTACTTGATATGCCTTCTTAAACAATTTTGAGAACAAATGTTTTATTTGATGGTTTAGCATGTGGAGAATAAGACCTCCCAGTTACTGTATGTTTTGGATGCTCATTCTGAAATTTATGAGCAAACTGTGAAAAGATTCATCATTGCTTACCTGGAAGCCCACACACATACACAGGTGTGGTAGGTTGGTCTGAGAAGGATAAAGCACATATCAGAAATAATTTGAGTAATAAACTAACTACTCTGCTGTAAAAAGGAAGAAAATTTTACCCCTTGCGACAGCATGGATGGACCCGGACAGTATTATGCTTAGAGAAACAAGCCAGTCAGATAAAAATAAGTATCAGATGATTTCACTCATATGTGGAATTTAATGAACAGACGCTACTACCAAGGAAAATAGAGACAGACTCATAGAGAGCAGGCAGACAGCTCTGGTATAGGGGGTGAAATGGGGATGATGGGGATTGAGTAAATAAAAAAAAAAAGAGAGAGGGAACTCATGGACATGGACAGCAGTGTGGTGATGGTGGGAGTGGAGGAGGTGGGTGGGGTATAAGAAGGCATAGAGGGGATAAATGATGATGGGCAAAACAAAATAAAAGAATTAAGTATTAAAAATTATGCCTTCAGAAGGATTTTATTTTGGAGATGTCCTACTAACTTAAAGTCAATAGTTTCATCAATTGCAAATTTAACAGCCTCTTACCTTAGAGAGACTTTATATCACAAATATACACTTTGTATATTAAAGCAGGCTTTATCAAATTGCAAATAGAAAATTTGTCATACACATGCTTTTAACATTTGGATCACTTTCCCTCATTATTTAACATGCCAACCTAGAATTCAGTATAATCCTTTAAGTAAAATAGTACCAAAAAGACTATAATGTTATCTTAAGGCTATAGTTTTCAAACGCCTTCTACTGCTTTATTTCACCCCAAGAAAAATATGCATATGTACATTTTTATCTTTAAAATATATTTTATTGATTTTTTACAGAGAGGAAGGGAGAGGGAGAGAGAATTAGACACATTGATGACAGAGAAACATCAATCAGCTGCCTCCTGCACGCACCCTATTGGGGATGTGCCCGCAACCAAGGTACATGCCCTTGACTGGAATTGAACCTGGGACCCTTGAGTCTGCAGGCCGATGCTCTATCCACTGAGCCAAACTGGCTAGGGCAATATGTACATTTTTACACTATAAACTCATGGAATCATTGATTCAATTAAACCAGCCATGTGATTAGTATCCTATATAATAAAAGGCTATTATGCAAATTGTCCCCTCGACTGGGAGTTCAACTGGGAGTTCAACCAGGGGGCGGGGCAGGCCAGCCAACTGCCCATGGCCCCTCCACCTGGGCGGCCCCACCCTCGACCGCCTCCCTACCAGGATTGAATTTGTGCACTGGGCCTCTAGTTTTAACATACTGCTTCAAGATTATTTCACTAGATTGTTCAAATATTTCATCATTTCAAAATATATCTTGTACCTGAGGGTCCGGTTTTCCTTACAAGGGATTTTGATTTTTAATGTAAGCCTAAAAGTCCCTAGGAGCACTTAGGCTTGGCACTGCTAACATGTAGCAACGGGTCTCAACAAGAAATGCTGTGCCCTGAGATTGCTGCTGACGGAGGTGGCATTTCAGGTTTCTGTTAAAAACGTATGATAATCCGATGTAAATGTACCAGTTATTTGTAATAATAATTTCAGTATTGTGGTATAGTGGGCTTTTCATTCTCATTCTCTCTGCACTGGAACCCAGCCATCGCTCTGTTGTTGGCTTCTGCAGAGCTTGTTATAATGAAATCCTTCTTTTACTAAACCTCATAAACCTTCATGGAGGCAATCTAAGATAGACCCTACTGATAGCCGCATTCTCTTTAATAGTGACTAGTATTCCTGTAAGACTTCCGCAGAGTTATATTCCTTTCGAGTGAAGGGCTTTAGATTGAAATCATGTTTACCTATTTATTTATATATTTATTGATGCCATTGAACAGTCTCACCACTATGACTAAGAAAATTGCTCCATAAAATATTTGGTAATGTAAATGTGAGAATGAGAGTTATATATGTGGTGATTTATTAAATTTATGGCTTGTAGGAACATGCCTGTCTCTATAAAGACATCTAATAGACACACTAGAGAATATTCTAGTAATGCCTTATAAAAATGGGACACTGTTGCAATTTGAAATCTCACATGGATGAACCACCGTGGAGGTATGCCTTTGGCATTTCTAATCACACGTGGCCTGGCTTTGCAAATCTCAATTTGATGTAAGAAAATTTAGAATACGCATTTATTTTGAAAAGACATGCTGTTACACAGAATGTAACCGTCCATGGGCATAACTGCTTTTGATGTATTTCCTTACCGGTTTCTTTTATTGGCAAGAAATGGAAGGGTCAACTCTGAGCACAAAGTAGTTTAATCCAGTGCGTGTTGGAGGAAAAACCAAGCAAGGTTGATGAGTACAAGCCTGGAATTTGAGACCAGTGATTACCCCAGAATGAGGAATATTGGGATGTAGACAAGAGGGACTCAGGGCTATAACCAATGCTGGAAAATAGGTTTAACCTCGTTCTTCATCTCTCAGGAATTAATCTTTAAAAATTTGGGACCACATTTTAAATAGTGGATTTTTTTTGTCTTGAACTTTTAAAAAGTTTTTTATCATCACCCTTTCTGAACTGATTTTGATTGAAACTCTATTGAAAAATTAACTGTATATGGTTGGTAAAGTTTTAATTTTAAAAAGGTGATTTTAGGATTCTTTAATGAGTCCCCATTAATTGATTAAATATTTAAGACTTAAAATAGTTTAGCTGCACAATGTACAATTTTATAAAATTATATTTTTATAAAAATATACAAGAGCAAACTACAAAAGCATTTCTTGAGCCTCATGTACAAATAGAGTATGCTAAGACCAAGATTGAGTTTCTTTTTATGTAATATTCTTCAAATAAACTTAGCTATTATTTTTTACAATGGAATTCATATGACTTATTTTCAAGTCCCCCTCCCACCCAAGGAATGTATTATTTCACTTAACATATAAAAGAGCATATATGTTGGAAGTGGGGGAAGAGCTACTTTTTCACATATATTAGCAGGCCCATATGCTGTTTATTACATTTTATGCTAGTCAACCAATTCCGACAGCTGATTGAAATAAAAAGAAATCAGCAATTTTGTGGAAGTATGAAAACATGTACACATGTACCCCTCTGATGCAGTTTTATCATCTGTCAGATTTCTCAAGAGCATACCATATTTTATAGGCTTGAAATAAAACATTATGAATTCATACATACATAATGAAATAAGGTATATTTTTCGAGGGAATAGCATTACCCAAAGTTGACATTTTAGTTCATGTAATTTAAATGATAGTATGGAAAAAGGTGTTCTCGTGTATTAACTGAATTCCAACTTAGAGCAGCTGCTTATCTCTTTGGTTGTACATGAATATGCTGAGAAGAAAATAATACCACAAAGAAAGTTTGACTAAGCGTCTGGGACGTTATATAGTAAAAGAAGAACTTGTGTTTTAAATGTAAATTAAAATATATGAAGTAAGAACAGTGTGCAAAGTATTTCAACTGGAGGGTAGGGTGAACAGACTGTTTTACTTTCTTCTATTCTACATTTCTATGAATAAATGTTCCTTGAGGTTCAAAATTATAAATAACAGTGCAGCGTGGAGTTATTTCAACTTTACAATGAGGATCATTTTGTTTTCATTTGCTTAAACTCAAAATGGCTTTGTGTAGCTTCTGCTGCTCTTATTTAAGACTGAAGCATTTTTTACAAAAACATGTTTCCAAATTATGAGTAGATTATTACATTTGTGTCTAAATTCACTCAGAATTGACAACTGTTGTTTGACTTTACTAAGTTAGAAGATGGTATAGTTGATACTAAGAGAAAGGAGGTAGCAAGAAAAATTATAAAGAAAAGAGAAAAATCACTTAAGAAACTGTAAGTAAACTGTACTCTAAGAAAGGATTGTTGAATAGGAAAATTTTATCTTAGATTTATCACCAGAAGTTGATTACTATGTCCTACCCTCACATATGTGCACACATACATGAGTCCAGAAAATGTTGGTAAAAAATATCGTCTAATATTTAATTTCCGCTATTAGGACATTCATTAGTCAGGCCTAGGTGATGAGTGCTAAGTGGAGTTAGACTCCTGTCTATTTGGATATAGAACTTGACTCCCTGTGTTTACAAGGTCAGGGTGTGAGAGGTTATAAAGTGAAGAGCTTGGTTTCATTTTTATGATATGTAATTTTTACTACAAAATTCTCTTGAAAATAATTTCCAGAATGATTTGTATGTGTACGGGATGGAATGGGGCCTGTATTTATTTGTTAATTAAATATCTTGCCTCTTAGACTGTATGCTTCGTGAGAACAGAGACCGTGTTTTCATGTTTTTTATATCCCCAGTTACTAGGGCAGTGCCTGGTGTAGAGCAGACGCTCAGTAAACACTTGCTGAATTAATTAAAGAATAAGTTACTAACCTCTGAGTCCAACATCCTCCCACAACGTCCACCTTGGCTTTATGCTTTATTTTCTTTGCTTGCTCCTTCGATAACTTAGTGTAGGTTGAATTGTGGTGTTGGAGAAATTAGTCAAAATGATTGGATACTAGAAAGCACACAGTATCATAAAATGATCAGGCAAATTCTCAACTCAGTAGAGTGTTGCAAAATTTCTCACCTAAAATTCATACTGTTCTTACTGATAATTGGTGTATTACCACAACGAGTGTTTGTATATAAGACAGAATATTTATTGTGTTTTATAAAATTCTAAACCTGGGCTTTGAGGAACAGTATATTTTATATTTCAAAACCATGCTTCTTAACTTAGTATATTTTTATTCTCTGTGTGCTAATTGACAAAACTAAGGCATATCAACAGAAAATTTAAATTTTGTTCTTGAGAAGTACTTCTTTTTAACATTCTGTCCATGAAGGTCTTTCAGTATCAAAGATACCATCTGGCTGGTACAGACTTAGTATGTAGAAAAATCATAACATTCTCTGCTTACCACACTCTTAATAAAGTTATTTTCCAGATAATTTGACATTGCTTAGTAAACTTTAAGAGTCTACTCATGTTTAACTCCAGTGTGAGAATATCACAGATGCTAGTTCAGATTCTTAATACATTTCTTATATGGAGTTAAATATATATTTATTTTTGTATTCATCCATTCATTCCTAAAATATATTTGAAATGCAATATCAAAAAACACTTGAAAATTTAGGTCAAGGAAACCTCTATAAGCTGTGCAAGAAATTGGTTAAATTTTTGTCTTAAGTAAGTTTTCTACCATCCATATTATTCTTTACACCAAGCATGTCAAACTCGTGGCCCGCGGGACACAACAAATATTTTTTGCGGCCCAGCCAATAGAACGGTATGTAAGAAACGTTTTAATAAAAATTTCATAACAATTTTTACAATATCCTGTTATACATAATTATTAAAAACGAGCTACAAAGTTCACTAATGACTGATTACTATAATCGTGTTGCATTCATTTCCCTTACATGCCTTACATGCAGCTGTACCCTTTCTTTCCACTGATACTAGCAGCGAATATTTTAGGAGCCGATTTCCATGTCATTGGTCTTGGACTGACTTGTTTGGTGTGCGCAACAGGAAATATTTCACTTTCAGAGAACAGGAAAACTAGGTTTATTTATATTACACTTACTAATTTGTGCAGTTATTCAGTATCTGGTAAGTTAATGTTCAAGAAAAATATTAAATTTTATTAAAATGTTCTCTTATTTTATGTTAACGATTACTCCTTTATTTCAGCCCTTTGTATTCAGCTTGTCTCTATTGAAATAAACCTTGTTTCTAAAATTTAAACCTTCTTTATTTGGACCGTGTTAGCCTTTGAGTTTGACATGCTTGCTTTACACATTTCATTCTGTATTTAAGAAGATTCTGAAATATGTTTTTCTAAAATTGCGGTTTGTTTTCTTTTGTTTTCCTAAGAGATAGTAAGATGGAGCTAGGTGGAAATCAAGATTTGCTATGGGTTTGCTCGATTCCGTAAGAGAAGTGTTTTCTTTGGCATTTCTATGTTTATTTTATATTATTGTATTTGTGTTTTTAAAATTACTGATATCCACTCTAACTTCCACACCGATTCTACTTCACACTGCCTTTTGCATTTTTGCTTATATCTTCCATCTCCTCACCCCATCTCACTGTACTCTGCATGAAAACCAATTGATTTTCCTGAAATATGCAATCAAAAACTACTACTCAGTGTTCTAATTAACAGGCACACGTGTAAATATTTTACATATTTTATCTCAGTCTTCACACTATTCTTAATATGTAGAACTTATTATCAAACAAGAGAATAAATGGAGGCTCACAGACCTTAAGTAATTTGCTCAAAGTCATGCAGCCAATAAGTGACTGAGATGAGGTTTGAAGAAAATTTGTCAAATAAAGAAAAAGTGCTCTATTCATCATGCTGTGTCTAGCCATGCCCTTCTCTTCCTGGAATGGTCTCTCATCTGCATCTCTTTCGATTCTTTCTTCAAAGTTTCTTGCAAGTCTCACCTCTTTTGTGTAGCCCTTGTTGACAGCCTTCTCCTTAGCTCTTTGAATATTACAAATCTGTATTAGCATATATCATTTTATTTGTATTTTTTAGTTTAAAAATATAGCAATCCATAAAATATTTATGTCAGCATAAAACGAATGTGTTATGGTTGTTTTCAAAGACCTCTGCAATTATTTTAAAAGTGACTTAATTTTTTTAAAAATTTGAAAATGATGAATATCAATGATGATGTACCCCACACAAAAACAAAAGTGCTTTGGGTCTTCTATAGTTTTCAAAAACGCAAAGAAGAGTTGAAACCCAAATATTTGAATAGTGCTGGCTACAAACGTGTATAGCACAGAGTTTAGCACAGATTGAGCACTCATTGAATATTTGATGAATGTAACTGAAGAGTGAAATTGATATAACAGCCTTTATTTGCAGACCTACATGTGCTATATGAGACCTTGGGCTTTCCACAATTTGATCAACTTACTCAAACAATTATAAGTTAAGAAGAGAACACCCATACTAAAATATAATTCTTAAAAATAATAAATGTAGAATATTAATTATATCAATTGAATAAAATCATTAAGTAAAGTTAAATTTTTAAGTGAATATTACTCAGTTCATTAGTCAATAATAAACCAGGTACTTAGGTAGGCTTTTAGTTTTTATAAAGGACATAGTGGATCAAGCTATTTAGCTATAAATTATGAGATTCTTAGAGAGCAGATTTGTAAAACATCAGAAATTTGAAAATAATTAAGCAAAGTATAGATTTGCTAGAAACTTTAAAAAAGGTCTTCAATGCAACTAAATCTTGAAATTTAATAAAATTGTCAGAGACAAAGATTTGTACATGTCCAAACTCTAATTGTCATTATGAAATTCAATTTTTACTAAGTATTCTATAATATTAAATAAAATTAATGAATACCTTCAGTTAAAGAGAAGTAAAATCACATAAGGATATTTCATGATTTACTCTAGGGTAAAGAAATGTTAAATGTCATATACTAAGCATTAATACATCGTACTTTAAATTTATAAATTTTCCAAACTCAATTAAAATGTAATTTGGTATTAGTAGCTAAGGTTTACACTTAAATCCTTTTCTATACTATTTCCTAACTTCCTCATTGTACAATCATTTTACTAAAGATGGTATCTGGTAATATTAAATACTTTTACTTAGCTGATTTTTATTGCCATTAAGCTATGCAATACATGCCTTTAAATCACCTTCACATCTTAAGAATACAAAATATGATACGGGAAAGTAAATACCATAACACTTACTAAAGAGAGCTGAATAAAGGATTACTAGCTACCCTTTCATCTTAAGCCAGTTGATCCTTATTGATTAAAAAAGCTTCAGGTGGTGCCTACAACAATGGCTGCCCCCCTTTTTCTGTTTTCTTTCTTCCTTTGGTCTCAGTAGTTAAATCCTGACCATTAACCTGCTTCAGGCTGAGGATTTATATGATTGCATACTTTAATAACTCAAAAATACTGTTGGTTATTCATGAACAGTGAGTGAATGGGGCAATATCGTATCTGCAATAGAGCAATTTCCTGAGTGCTACAAACATGGAACATGTAGCATTCCTTCCTTTGCAGGTTTCAAATCCCACCTCTCCCTATTGTTACCAGAGCCCACCTCAATCCCGCATGCCACAGTTAGCACGAATAAGCAAGCCCCACCACACTCCAGCCCTGCTCATACTTACTATGACACTAGCCTTATCATGATTAACATGCGCTTTTTGATAATTATCCAGCCACCATGAGCAAGAAGGAGAAAGAAAGAATCTGAACCATGCCCCTGCTTGGGGCATGGGCTCTCCAGAGGAATATACTGGCCTATTCCTATTCAGAGGAGTCCTGGGTAAGAATGTGACCCAGACTTAGAGCTAAAAATATCTGTTTCCTAATTGTTAGAGAACATTTTTGTTTGAGAAGCACTTCACAAATAGGATAAGGAAAACAGTCCTGTTGTCAGGAATGCTTATACCATGTAGTGATAGCCTTTCTTCATATATCCTTGCATGAGAAACGTCAGGTTCTGATAAAGGTTTACTGATATGCAGCAGAGGACAGAAGTCCCACTGCCTAATTCAGCTTCACATATACAGTATATACTAGTGGCCCGGTGCACGGATTCGGCCTGGCCTGTGGGGATCAGGTCAAAACCAGCTCTCCGACATCCCCGAGGGGTCCCAGATTGCAAGAGGACAGTTCTCAGGTGACGCACCCTGGAATCAGGCTCCCTCCTCTTTGGTTCCAGGTGCATCACCCCAGAAACTGCAGCTGCCAAGTCACCCAAGGGGTCCCAGATTGGAGAGGGTGCAGTCTGGCTGAGGGGACTGTCCCCCCCCCCCCCCCGCATGCACAAATTTTGTGCACCGGGCCTTAAAATATATATGTGTGTGTGTATTATATATAATACACACACACGTATACTTAAATATGTTTTTATTGACTTCAGAGAGGAAGGGAGAGGGAGAGATAGATAGAAATATCAATAATGAGAGAGAGTAATCGTTGATTGGCTGCCTCCTGCACACCCCATACTGGGGAATGGAGCCCACAAACCAGGCATGTGCTATGACCAGGAATCGAACCTAGACTTCCTCATTCTTAGGTTGATGCTCAATCACGGAGCCACCCTGGCCGGGTGCTTTAGTACAATATATTGTGTGATGTGTCTCTTCTACATTTCACAGTGTGGCCTACTCTTCTTCCACCACACAATTTATTCTGGTTGGACAAAGTTCAGATGCACCAGCACTCAACAACCGCCTCCCCACCACACCGCATTAGGCTGTGTCAGCTTCTCTTTCTACAAACTATGTTTTCTTCCATCTTTTATCTGTATCCTATCCAGTTTGTTAAGAAGAAATTCACTGTCTTATCACTGTTTACTCCCCTATTGCTTTTAACTTGCAGTCACTCCAAAATTTGACCTTTAGTTTTACCCCACCTAAAGATTGGACTCCTTGAGGATACAAACCAAGCCTTCAGCAATTCAATCTGAAATATTGTTCTCTGTGCCATTTCCCTAAATCACACAGCTATGAGCATCAATATCTTAACATCAGTATTTCTATCTTGATCGTACAATTTTTCAAAAACAGAAACTATGAGACAGACATTGCAATGGGCTGTCTAGAACGTTCTCTAAGATATTCCTGTTGTTTCAACTATATGACAGAGACTTTCAAACCTTGTCTTTTTGGAAAACCAATCTCATAGAGACTCTATATTGCAATGCAGCTCTATAATAAGCACAATCTTTCCATTTACTTTTTATTTTCACGTATCATATGGGCCATTTTCCCTTTCTTATCCAGGTGAAAATCTAGCTCTTATTATTGTCCATAAACCAATATCTATCAAATGCCCCTTTCTGTACAGAGATTATTTTATTATTTTGACCTTTCAAATATGAAAAAAAGCTTTCACTTTTATTTCCTTTAATCCATAAAGTTTTATTCTCCACTCTCTGAATTTATGACTCTAAAATTTCAGTTTAATCATTTTGATTATCAGTCTGTATTATTTCAGTTGTTTATATGTTCATTTGATTATGGGATAATTTTCTACTACTTGTTATATCTTGATAAGTGATATTATTAGTGTTTTTCTGTTTTGTGCTTATGTATTTATTTCCCAAATATTGTCATCTGCTTATTTTAGTATCTCTCACAGTGCAGTGCTAATTTCCAAGTATATTACCTCATAATGATCTGCCCTTCCTAAAGCCAAAGGAATAATTTACCATATATAAAATTCATAGGCTATTACAGACCCACATGCCAAAAAAATGCCATGTTTCATGCCACAAATTAAGAACATGTGGATTTTTTTTTTTTTTTTGGCTTGTGAGATTCCCACTTTTGATTCTACCAAAGACAAAGTGCTAATCCTAAAATAATCACTTAGGAATATTTAAATGTAGGAATAATTAGATTTAATTATTTTAACTTTGCTATTACTGGAATATGTAGGTTTTCATTTTAGAGGGCGATTTAATTTTTAAAATATGATGTATAACAATTAATATTTTAAATGAAATACAAAATAAAAAAATTACCAGAAAAAACCCGAAAGCCATAAAATATTATGTTCAATCATACAGAAAAAAATCAAATATGCTACTTTGATTTTTTTTTTCTCTTAATTCAACAGGCGTAAAGGTTACATATGCCTTCAACAATTTTTATGCTAATCTTTTTTTATAACCAGTTAGTTTCCAAATTTCTCAATTCAAGGGATGACTAATACCATTGCCTGAGCATTAGGTGGGTCATGTTACTTTAAACAGAGATGATGGCTAATAGTGAGCAGTGTGTCAAAGACAGGAGGAGTTGAGAAGTTGTAAGGTTTTGAGACTTGCTATCTAAACAGGATTAAGACAAAACCTAAAGGATTATTATGCTCCAAAACCCAAAGATTCCTGTGATAGCTGCTTTTCTAAACATCGGGATTAGAGGTTAGAATCACATTCAGAAACAAGAATGCAAACTTGCATTCAAGAAAATCTCTGTCTTTAGAAAAAAATTTCAAGAATGTCCAGCCCTTTTGTAAATAATACAGTAAGAGACATATTGGTGTGTGTGTGGGGGGGAGGGAGGAGGTCAAAAAACATTTTTTTAACAGAAGGAAATTATTTTTCTCCTATTTCTATTTTTTACAATACTTGGTGTCATTATTTTTTTATTAAGACTTTGTTTTTTTAGACCAGCTTTATTCACAACAAAATTGAGAGCAGGCACAGACATTTTCCACAGACCTCCCACCTCCACATACGCGTAGCTTGCTTCAGTACCAACAGCGCCCACCACAGTGGAACACCTCTTCTCTTCTCAATAAAACATGCATCCATTTTTGTAAGCTTCTCTCTACTCTCTAGAAAAGCTTGTCTCAATAGTATAAAAATCATTTTTCCCAGGTAAATTTTACTTAAACAAACATGCAAAGTTAAAGATTTCTTAAAAAAAGAACACTGAAAACAAAAAAGGTAGTATTGTTTGGTTTCCAGGTGTGGTATTATTTTATACACTGATATTGTTCCAACAATTGCTCACTATTAAAATTCAGATAATTTACTGTAATTATCAACTGTTTATTAAACATTTTCATTTTATTCTTTCCATATAACTATATATTTTCTTTTCAAAACTTACATATAGTTGAGATTAAACCATGTCTACCAAAATATAATTATAACATGAAGCTTTTTACAACTTCAATTAGTTTGTCCTCTTGCAGTCTATAAGGGTTCTACTAAATTTAGTTCTTTTTTATTAAGTTAACAAATTGAATTTATTTTGACATCAAAACTACATGCCCTTAGGAGAATGTAAAAAGGAAAGTGCAGTGCGAGCCAGTTATATGCGATTAGGTAGAAGCACATATAGGAAATGATAAAAATGCTACTGTGTTGGAGAAAAAAAATACAGATACATATATATTTGGTATTGTTTATCCTATAGTTATTCTTAAATTTGAAAAAAAAAAATCTATGCCCATATATCAAAGTCCTGCCTTAAGCTACCCTGTTTAGTCAAAGATCTTGAATAACATGGTAGCTCATTCTGCTGTGCAGCCCCCTGTCTCTAGACTGAGAAGATTATAGTTGTGAGAATATTCTGATTAACTTCTTTCAAAATATCCAATTTGTTTACAATATCTTTGAAATTAATCTAGATGTTGTTTAAAAGTAAAGAAAAGAAACTCAGAGTTTTTGGAAATTGTTTTGTTGGCGAGGTCTGTGGATGGACACCATTGCAGAGGGGCTGCTGATTTTCCCTTTACATATTTCCCCATCTCCCTCCCCCCAGGTGTTGCTGCCATCACTACCCTTCCCTTCCTTCCCTTTCCTCATGGCAAGACGCATGGAAGAAGAGTGCTGTTAAGGCCTCTCCATTAATCAACAGGTATGGCGGTTCTCACCAAGCAGTGCAGCTCTCCCTCCTCTGCGTTCTCTATTAATTGTCTCTTTTGCATTCAGAAGATGCATTTATCCATGACACAGAGCCTACTGATTTGGAAGTATTGTTCAACCCAAGTATATCTTTACATATTTCAGCATGCTTTGCATCTCATGATTTCTTGTTGTTGATTTATTTTTTAAATGTAAAGAGGACAGATTAATTAAAGATATCCTTTTTAGAGAAATGTGTTGTGACCTGTCCTCAACTAATTATGTAGGAAAGAAAGGGAAAGTGTATGTTTGTTCAATTTATACCACTTTCAACATTCTTCAAACAATTGTTATAGAACACGGCTTTGAAAAATATAAAACGGGTTGTTTTGTGAACTTTTAACTCAAATTTAATTATTATAACATTCAAATTTTCAAAAGCATTGCACAAAATTGTAGACACACTAATTATAATGCCTACTTATCTGGATTTAGAAAATTAGGTATAAGCCAGTTCAAATAAATCTAAATACCTTACAAAGCCATGTCATTCAGATGTGAGAGCTGAATGTATGCTAATCTCTTTCTGTAAACTTTCTTTTGTGAACTCAGCTGGTGGCATTGGAAGGAGATGGAGGGACTGTTTCCTTCAGCCTTCCCAAGATTACCTCTTTCAGGCTGCTGCCTTTTGAAAGGAGCTAGTCCCACAGGGCTCAAACTCCAGCAGTCATCTGTATGTATAAAAGACCAGCAACTGAACAGTGGAACGACCAGCATGACCAGTCAGCCAGTCACTATGACATGCATTGACCACCAGGGTGCAGATGCTCAATGCAGGAGCTGCCCCCTAGTGGTCAGTGCACTCCCCCAGTAGGAGTGCTGCTCGGCTGACCAGGATGAGCAGCACTCCCTGCAGGCTATGCCCCCCACCAGTGCACAAATCTGTGCACTGGGCCTCTCGTAACCTATAAAACATAAGTTGAGTCATCACAGGGAAACACCCACATTCTTGATTTCCTTTTTCACTAGATGAACTGGTTCTCCCAGCTCCGGCACGAGCTTGTTTTGAGGATGTGTCAGGCTCTGTATTACATCCAGGTGACTCTTTTGGGATCTTGGGGACTTGTGACTAGAGCACTCACTACCTTTGGGCTAGAGAGTTTATTGGCAGATGTCTTAAAAAAAAACAACAGTGTGTGTGTATCTATAGGTGTGCATGTGTGTGGTGGTATTTAAAAAAATAATAATAATTAAGATTTGTTTGTGTACCAAAAACAAAACAAACCATTTTCATTTACACACATTTTCATCACTGCTATCATTAACCCTTTAAGACTGGACAATTGCTCTTCATTAAGTACAATGTGGCCTTTTAGTCAGTGAAGCTCTGAAATCATTGGTTGTCCTTCATGATCCTATTTCTACCCATATTTCTAGTCTGTATGTTATGTTTTCACTCCTGATGCACAGTGTGTTCTGGCCTTTGCACCTTTCTCAGTGGATATACTCTTTGTGTTTACAGGCCATTGCATAGTTGGGTCCCTCCATGTGGAGAGTCTTTCCTGCTGGGTGTGTTTGGAAAACTTTACCATCATAATAGCAGCAAACATGTACTGAGGGTGTACTGTGTGTCAGGCCCAGTGTTAGTGAGCTGAATCTCCATTTTCTTCATCCACACAAAGGGAATGAGAGTTAGAAGTTAACACTATCCACATTTAATAGATGAAAATAAGGTTTAGAGAAATCTCGTGTGGCTAAGGTCACTCAGAATTGCCTGAAGTGGGCTGGCCCTTAGACAGCATCTCCTGAATCCTCCCACGCAAAGCTGGGACTCACATTCATACTCAGTTCTGAGATTCCAGAGGACAGTGATTTTCTCTCAGCCTTTATGAACTCTGCCCTGCCCATAGTGCTTGTTACTCACTTATTCTCGAACACACGAATGCCTGTTTACAAAGCAGCCATTTATCTTTTTTGCCCTCATTTGGTCCTTTTTCATCCATACTTCCCTCTACTCTGTGTTTATTCTCCTTGACTTGTGGCTCTTGACAATTACTAGCTTCACAGGTGACTCAATGTATTTTATTTAAAAAATAATTCATTATTTCTCCCAAAATTTATGACCTGTAATTAAAAACCAAGAAATTATGAATGATTGCATTTGAAGCAAAAAGATAATTTAAATTTTATAAGACTTATCAAATATAGGGGTCAAAAAGAAGCATAGGTATACTTATATTTCATATGGAAAGAAGGAAATTATAACAAATGTTACACAGTTTAGAGGAAAGGTAATCTTTTTTACATTATTGGCAAATAAAGGAAATTGCATATAAAAACAGTCTTATTAGTTTACACACAAGAAAAAAAAGTGGAGAAGGAAAATATAGATGAGAAAAAAAGGACAAACCAAGAGGAAGAAAAATGTATTTGAGAAAAAAATTTTGGAAAAGTGAATAAATAGATAAGTAATACGAAATTGAAGGAAACATAATTGAAATCCATGGAAACTGCAAGGACTTTAAAAGAATATGAAATAAAATTTGGAAGGAAAAATCAATGTAGCTAGAGAAAAAGAAGTTTATTTATGAGTTCATGTTTCCATTATTCTTAGAAAAACCTTTGAGGTAAAATGATAAGGAAGAGAAAGGGCAAGTTAAGATATGTTGATTTTGGAGAGCAAGATAAGGGCTTACGAATTAATTTGGAGTTATGTATTTAGAACTAAAAAGATGCCTAGAGAATACAGTTCAGACAGGGCTTGACAGAAAATTAGGATACAAGTCAAAATAGTCCTCCCTCCACACTCTCTACCAGGGTAATCACAGAATATATCAGCCAATCTGTAAATATAAGGATCATTTCATATCTATTTTTACTTCTGTGGAGTGCATAGAACAAATGTTTGCTCCATTAGTCATGGAATTTTAAGACTTGGTAGAGAGATATGGTCAAGCAATCCTGTCTTTGGTTGTACATGTGTCTCTCATCATCATTACAAGAATCTCTGCTTGAATAATTCGGTTGACACAAAATGCAGAGGTAGCTCACTCTATTTTGGAACATCTTTAACTTCCTGGCTTTTCCTTATATCGGGTCAAAATCTGCCTTCTTGTAACTTCAACTCATTTATCCTGGGTTTCCCCTATGGGAAAACACAAAATAAGTTCTCTTTATTTTCCAAATGAAAGTACTTCCAAGACCTAAATTCAGACAGACACTCTGTCATGGTGTATATATACAATGTCTCCTTATGCATTCTTTTCTGGGTTAACTGCCCCAGTCTTTCTCATTGCTTTGTGCTATTTGGTTGTCAATCCTTTTAGCATTTATTTAGTGCAAAATGCTTTCTCATAAAAGGGATAGCCCCCCCGCCCCCCCAACTTTATATTCTTATATTTGGTCAGTTTGAAGAACCCAGGAAATCCATTTAAATACCTTCAAAGGAAAAAAAAAAAGGTACAGTTTATAATCACATATTGCTTCGATCTGAATTAGTGCATAATAGAGGTGTGATTTGGATAGTATATGGTATACTATATAAATAAAATAAACATAAGTCTATATAAAAATGGGTGCAAAAAAGATAGAGAAAAGTGAATTAGCATTAAAAATAAAGATAAAATAATTTTTTAGTCTTTTTTTTGTATTTTTTAATTGAGTACTAATATTATATTCAATTATGTATTCAATTAGAGTCCCGGTGCACAAAATTTGTGCACGGGGGCAAGTGGTGTCCCTTAGCCCAGCCTGCACCCTCTCCAATCTGGGAGCCCTCAAGGGATGTCCGACTGCCCGTTTAGTCCCAATCTGGCCTAAACGGGCAGTTGGACATCCCTCTCACAATCCAGGACTGTTGGCTCCCAACTGCTCGCCTGCCTGCCTTCCTGATTGTCCCTAACCTCTTCTGCCTGCCAGTCTGATCACCCCCTAACCACTCCCCTGCCAGCCTAATTGATACCTAACTGCTCCCCTGCCAGCCTGTTTGCCCCTAACTGCCCTCCCCTGCAGGCCTGGTCCCCCCCAACTGCCCTTCCCTGCAGGCCCAGTTGCCCCCAACTTTCCTCCTCCACTGGCCTGGTCACCCCTAACTGCCCTCCTCTGCAGGCTTCATCGCCCTAACTTCCCTCCCTTGCAAGCCTGGTCCCTCCCAACTGCCCTCCCCTGCTGGCCATCTTGTGGTGGCCATCTTATGTCCACGGCAGTCATCTTTAACCACATGGGAGCAGCCATCTTGTGTGATGTAGTGATGGTCAATTTGGATATTATTCTTTTATTAGTTAGGATTAGTTGGTTCCTGAGAAGAATTATTTCCTAAGAAGCCCATTCACTATTCTTACAAATTTGGCACTAAAAAAAATAAAAATAAAAATAAATCTTTAAGTGGGTAATAATATCAGGGGCAGTAAAAGGGAAACAAAACAAAAGCAATATAAAACAAAAACTAATTTCTCAATGCAAATTATTGACTTTAGTGAGTAACTGATAACATGTGCTCACACATGTTACTGGGAGGTCATGCTTGCACAAAATAAGATTGGAAGATGTGTGAAGCATGCCTTGTCAGATGTGGACTTTCCCTAATAAAAGTTACTGAAAAGTAAATCCTTTATTTATGTGAACTCTTCCTTAATGCCAAATTGCTGTCAGTGTCACTTGGTGAGTCCCATTTTTTAGTAGTTTATGGCACTCGCCTAGCGGCCCAGCATATCTGACTTTCAGTGAGCGCCCACACAGAATATAACGCCTTTTCTAGAACTGGAAAATTTATTTAATGTGCTGGCCAAGAATGCCTTTTATGCCACATGCCTTTTCCCTGACCCTACTCAACGTTTTCATTTTCAAATGTGCTATGTATGAACCTATGTAATCTTAGTGAATGTCTTCCATATGGTAATTAAAGTGCTTAACTTTATATTCTCCAAAGCTCCAGTGCTTACATAAATTCTTTCTCCGTAATGCTAAATGTTGCTTTGCAAATTGTATTAATATATGCTCCCTATTCCTTTTTTAGATTACCTTCTCAAAGAAATGCCTCTTAGTTATTTGATTATATGTAAGATCCCTAGGCAGTATTTTTTAAAAAATATATATTTCACTGATTTTTTACAGAGAGGGAAGGAGAGGGAGAGAGAGTCAGAAACATCAATCAGCTGCCTCCTGCACACCCCCTACTGGGGATGTGCCTGCAACCAAGGTACATGCCCTTGACTGGAATTGAACCTGGGACCCTTGAGTCACAGGCCGACACTCTATCCACTGAGCCAAACCGGTTAGGGTTCTAGGCAATATTCTTAACAACAGAAAACTTCTATCTGCTTTGTCTATTGGTGCTATTGAAGAGATGTGCTATGTGCAATATGTCTAATTTACTACCTCTCACTCTGCCTTTCAGTGTTTCAGAAAGAAGGGAGTAAAATGCAGGAGATGTGGCTTAATCACTTTTCCTCTCACGACCTCACTCACTTCACTAAAATGAAGGATTTGACTAGCTGGTTTTTAAAGTAACTCCCGACTCTCTACAGAATATAGACAACTAGGAATTTTAGAAATTGGTATTTGTTTAAGTCTGCCAATAAAATACATGCAACCTCTCTGGGACATGATTTCCTCATGTAAGATACGGAGAACAAGCTATAATCAGGGATATAGTATTTAGTCATCATATGTGTTGACTTATTTTTCTCTCTGGACCTTTCTTTTCAGAAGGGTTCTGAGAGGTAGCTTTGACCCCGTAGCATGGAGTGCTATGATTATGTCATCACTTACCTTTTATATGCAGGCTTCTTACATAATATTTAAGAAAAAGGATGCTTTTTCTTCTCTTTTGCTGTATATACATATACTTCTAAAAAATATGTGTGAATCCAAGAAAATGGTTGCTCTAAGGAAGACAGGTTAAGGAAGAGACAACAATCCGAGATATTGGAAGCATTTTAATGCAGGAGATAAAGTATTTTACTCATTCTTTGTAATTTCTGAGGGCAGAACAAATGCCAGGAAGCCTAAATGGGAGAAAATTGCTTGCTTATAAGGACGAAACCTATTACTATAAGAAATGCTTAATAAAATCTGCTCCATAGAATAGTCTGTTTTCTAAAGTCAGTATCACTAAAGATGTTAAAACCTAGATTGCTGGATAATTTCTCAAAACCATTATTAAAGGAATTAATTTACAAGATAGCCAGTGAGACAAAATGAATTCCAACCTCAGTCGACTGTGATTTCTTGATACTCATCAGTCATAATAAGAGTGATAATACTGTTCTGGAATTTGGTGACATAATTCTCAGAGTTTTCATTGGACTTGGTGCTTGAGAATTTGTAACACAAGTCGTGTAGTTGTTTGCTAATGCTATGGTGTTTCAGTGCAATGCTTTCATCTTATCAAAGCTATCCTTCTGAAGAGAAAGGCACTGATTTTCATTTGTGGAAGTAAACTCTACTCTTTACTCAGTTGACATACAGTATTATATTAGTTTCAGGTATATAACAAAGTGATTAGACATAACTTACAAAGGGGTCATCCCAATAAGTCTAGTACCCATCTGACACCATACATAGTTATTGTAATATTGTCTATATTTCTTAGGCTGTGCTTTATACCCCATGGTTGTTTTTATAAGTGACAATCTGTCCTTCTTAATCTCTTTCACCTTTTTTACTCATTCTCCCCAATCCTCCTCCTGTCTTGCAACTATCCATTTGTTCTCTCTATCTATAAGTTTTTTTCCTGTTTTGTTTGTTCATTTGTTTTTTAGATTCCACATATAATTAGAATCATATATTATTTGTCTTTCTCTGTCTGACTTATTTCACTTATCATAATACCCTCTAGGTGTATCCGTGTTCTTGCAAATGGCAAGCTTTCATTTGTTTCTATGGGTGAGTAAATTCCATTGTATATATGCACCACTCGACTGTCGATGGGTACCCGGGTTACTTCGATATCTTAGCTATTGTAAATAATGCTGCAATGAACATAGTGGTACACATATCTTTTTAAATTAGTGTTTTGGACTTCTTTTGGATAAATAGTTGGAAGTGGAATTGCTGGGTAATACACTGAGTGGCCAGATTATTATGATCTCTGAACGCATAATAATACGGCCACTCAGTGTGTGTGTGTGTGTGTGTGTGTGTGTGTGTGTGTGTGTGTGTGTGTATTAGAGGACTGGTGCATGAATTTGTGTATGGGTGGAGTCCGGCAAGCCTGGCCAGGGGGAGGGGACATGGGCAGTTGGCCGGCCTGCCTGCTGGTCAAACTCCTGGTCGAGGATCAATTTGCATATTAGCCTTTTATTATATAGGATACACACTGAGTGACCAGATTATTATGCGTTCAGAGATCATATTAATCTGGCCACTCAGTGTATAGTAGTTCTATTTTTAATTTTTTGAGGAACCTCCATATGGTTTTTCATAGCGTCAGCACCTATTTGTAATACCACCAACAGTGCATTAGGGTTTCCTTTTCTCCCCACCCTAGACAAAACTTGTTTGTGGATGTATTGATGTTAGCCATTCTGACAGGTGCTAGGTGATATCTTATTGTGGTTTTAATTAACATTTCTCTGATGATTAGTGACCTTGAACATTTTTTCATATGTCTATTGGCCATCTGTGTATCCTCTTTGGAGAAATGTCTGTTCAGATCCTCTGCCCATTTTTGACTGAATAACTTTATTTTGCTGTTAAGTTGTATGAATGAATTCCTTATATAGTTTGGATATTAACCCCTTATGGGATGTATCATTGGCGAGTATCTTCTTCCATTCAGTAGCTTGGTGGTTTCCTTCATGGTGCAAAAACTCTTTAGTTGGATGTAGTTCCCTTTGTGTGTTTTTTCTTTTGTTTTCCTTGTCCAAGAAGATATAGCTAAAGAAATATTGCTAAGAACAATGTCAAAGAGTTTACTTTCTGTATTTTCTTCTAGGAGTTTTATGGCTTCAGGTCTTATATTTAAGTGTTTCATCCATTTTGGGTTTTATATATATATATATATATATATATATATATATATATATATATATATATGGTGTAAGAAAGTGGTCTAGTTTCATTTTTCTGCATATATCTGTCCAGTTTTCCCAATACCATTTATTGAAAAGACTATTATATTCTTGCCTTCTTTGTCATGGGTTAATTGACCAAGTGGTGGGTTTATTTCTGGGCTCTCCATTCTGTTCTATTGATCTGTGTGTCTGTTTTTATGTCAGTATCATGCTGTTTTTATGTCAGTATCAGCCTTTTAGTATAGCTTGATATCAGGTAGCCTGATTCCTCCAACTTTGTTTTTCTTTCCATATAAAAGTTAGGATCACTTATGCTAATTCTGTGAAAAAGGCCTTTGATATTTTGATAGGGATTGCATTGAATTTGTAGTTTACTTTAGGTAGTATAGACATTTTAATAATGTTAATTATTCCTATCCATGAGCAGGGTATATCCTCCCATTTATTTATTTATTTCTTCTTCAATAATTTCTAGCTTTCTGAGTACCAGTCTTTCATCTTCTTTGTTCAATTTATTCCTAGGTATTCTGTTGTTTTTGAATGTTATTTTTCATTGTAGTGTGACTGACTAAATTTATTTATTTAAAATATATTTTTATTGATTTCTGAGAGGAATGGCGAGGGCGAGAGAGATAGAAACATCAATGATGAGAGAAAATCATTGATTGCTGCCTCCAGCATGCCCCCCACTGGGGATCAAGCCTGCAACCTGGGCATGTGCCCTTGACCAGAATCAAACCTGAGACCCTTTATTCTGCAGGCCAACACTCTATCCACTGAGCCAAAATGGATAGTGCATGACTAAATTTAAATTTGTAAAAAAATATGACTTGCAAAAATAATCTAATGATTGATTATTTTCAATGTATTAAGGTATAGAACATAAAGCATTTATTCACATACAGTCATAAATTGTTTTCTCTGGAAGGGATTATGAAAATTTCTCATGTTAAAATTCAGTTTTAAAAAACGATGAGAAAGTACTTTTCTTAAAAAGTAACTTTTTCAAGGTCTTTCAGTTAGTGAGAGATCTGTGATCCAGGTTTCCTTAATTCCAGTCTGTGAGTAACCAAATTTACTGCATTTTGTTTTGTATGTTTAAATGCACCACTACTCTTAAATCAGCAGGATGGAACAGGAAAGCAGACAAACAATTTTATTTATAAGAAACAGAGAAACACTAGGTGATGCAGGCTGCTGTGCTCCTGGAAGGGAATGCAAGTTGGCACTGCTTTGTGAAGTTTACATTACCAACATTCTTTGCATCCGACTAACAACTTCTGTCAGCAGCTACACCAGTCAGAAAGACATTCCAACTTAAAATCAGGATCTGCATTATAAGATCTTATCACCGCCATCTTGTGACTGGGGACACCCCACTATGCAACACCCCAGAGTTGATATGGAGTAAGCAGGGCAAGTTACCAAAGACTTCCACTCATAAGCATTAACCAGACTCAACCACCTTTATGTAAGCCTGCCTGTCCACTCTAATCAGAACAACAAGCATCAATTAACTAAATAGAACATCTGATTATTTATATATAGTATAGTGAGAATAAAGAATGAGGTTGGGAGTGCTGACGGCTTTCCCAGGGTGTTTTGGCTAATATAAAGTGGCTTTTCAATAAAGCTTCATGTATCAATGACTCTTTTCTTATTTCTGGACAAGTTCTCTAAATTACATTGTATATGATATGTCTTTAAATATGTGAGTCACACAGGTTTTGCATAGTAAGTAATATATATATATATATATATATATATATATATATATATATATCCAAAAGACATTTTCTTCCAGGGGACTGAGGTTCTAATTTTATCATGAAAATCAATGGAAAAGTACTTTCTGCTAACACATTAACTTTCTTTACTGCAAACTCTGCTAGATCACATTAGGTTAGGGATGACTTATCCAAACATTTTTGGCTTCAGTGACAGTGAAAAAGGAAGCAGAAATCAAATTATTTGGTTATGTTTTATAGTAATTGAACTTATGAAAACTCTGGTTATGCCTTAGAGACTGAAAATATATGCTGGACTATGACAGGTAGAGTGTTTTCCCATGATACAGTAAAGAGAGGACGAGATCAATTAAAACTAGGCAGAACAAACTACAGGTACATTGAAAGAATCAGTGAGTTAGGAGGTTATAGTTTTTCAAACATGCTAAACTGTCACTTGATTAGTTTGTTTGTTTGTTGCATGACAAGGCATGCAAGTGAAATGGGAACACAGTAAAGTAAGAGTGAAGGAGATAGAAAGCTAATAGTACCCTGCCAGGTTGCTAAAGGGCTCTTCTTAGATGTCTTATACGGTTAACTGGGCAGGTAGGCACTGCTTCAGATTTCCACAATATGTTTCATTGATACTTGAGTGCTATGTAAATATAACAACATATCAAATATAGTCCAAAGAATACAGAATCTATTTATGACCATCCAGGTTGCATTTAGAGTCGTATCGTATATTATATATCACAAAAGAAATGTATCCATGTATATCTATAATTTATTATTTTTGGAATTATAGAATAATTTTAGAAAGTGAAATATATTTTGTGTAACATGAAATTCAGCTTTTAACAAGACTTTTTTAGTTTTTAGAATAATTATTCATGTATTTTTGACCAAGCACATTTAAAGTTCTTGGACAAAGATATTTTAACAAAGTAAATGACTTAAATCTAAAGTGAAATGGAATACAACTGAAATAAATGATTATGGGACATCACCATTCTTTAATAGTATATAGTTCGTTAATAGCATATAGCATTTTGTTTCTTACATAAAACACTTTAATTTATGGATTTAATTGAGTTCAAGCACACAAAGAATTTCATACAATAAATCACTGCCATCATTAAAATAGTGACTAACAAAAGATAAAAATCAAATCACCTCATTAGCAATTTAAGAACAAATTTTTAGAAAAGAAAAAGTACCATGAACAGATAAGCCAAAACAGTATTTTAAAACTGTATTTTAGAAGTATATTAGTAGGTAAATATATTTATTCCAAACATAGCTGTATTTGTTAACCACTTTATTTTAATGTAGCTAATAAATAAAAGTGAACAGTAGTTCAAGGAGAGTCAGAGAAAGACAAGTATCGCATTATCGCACTTATGGTGGGATCTAATGAACAAAATGAATTGATAAACAAAGTAGATCCAGAGACATTGAAACATGCAATAGGCTGACACCTTTCAGAGGGAAGGGGTGAGGGTTAAGAAGAGATTAACTGAAGAATTTATATGTGTATATGCAGAATCCATGGCCATAGACAAGAGTGCCTTAAATGCCTGGAGAGGGGTCGGGAGCAGGGTGGAGGGGCCCAAGCGGGGGGAAAAAAGGGCATCTGTAATACTTTCCAGAATAAAGATAAATTTAAAAAGATACTTCAAGGAGATACCAATTATGTAAATGTTTGTTGTATTTTATAGGTGGGGGAACTTCATTTCAATAGTGTGAGGGCCCCTGAAACCGGTTTGGCTCAGTGGATAGAGCGTCAGCCTGCGGACTGAAAGGTCCCGGGTTCGATTCCGATCAAGGGCGTGTACCTAGGTTGCGGCCACATCCCCAGTAGGGGGCGTGCAGGAGGCAGCTGATCGATGTTCCTCTCTCATCAATGTTTCTAACTCTCTCTCCCTTCCTCTCTGTAAAAAATCAATAAAATATATTTTAAAAAATATATAGTGAGTACCAAAGCATGAGTTAGCAAAATCAGATGGTTCAGAAAGTTTAAGGAAGTAATGAATCTCCTACAGTTTGGTATAAAGCATCACTAACATTTTTCAAAGATGTCATTGTTCAGCATTGCAGTGGCTCTTCAATATACATTTGGCTTTTACCTCCAACAGCAGTTTATTTATGAGATTCAATAATGAGAATGACTATGTTTTTAAATTTTGGTCATAAATTGAGGGCCACTGAAAGGAACATTTTAGCAATATGAAGATTTTTTTTAAGCCAAGGATTTATTATAAATAACTGAGATTTCAGAGTGGTTTGCTCTAAGGAAATATGTGATATATACAGCACCATTAGTAATTAAATTGATGAACTATTTTCAGGGCTCTTCTAAAGTCCAAATATCAGAGATATAAATTTGTTCATCTTATTGGATGAGTTATATCTCTTTAGGAAAAAAGTAGAATTAAATATTGTAACTGCTCATTGCTAAGCATATTTTAGAAAAGAAAAACATAAATTATTATTAAGTGTTACGGAGTTTACTTTGATATGGCTATCATTTAGATGAAAACATGCTTCTTATAGTTGCATGAATATTATATATATATATATATATACACATAATATTCATAATGTGTATGTTACTTATTCTTCCAGAAGACTGATAGCATTAAATCAATTTCAAGTGTTTGTGGGTTACTTTAGTGCCTATGACTCTGGCACCTACGGGTTTACTTTGTTGATAATGAAACTCTTAGACAATTAAGCTGAAAATAAAAGTTGCCTTTTATCTGAAGCGGTTTACAGTGCAAAAAATGTGTGCCTTCATCTATTTCAGGAAGTGGTTGTTTATTTCTTTCTCTCTTTTATTTAGCACAAGTCCTAAATGAAAGCAGACATAGACTTAATCAATGAGTAATTGGCTGGCAGTGCAAAGCACTTATACTGAATAGTCATCGATTTTGTCACCTGTAAAATGATGACATAGTAACATACATGAAGCCCCCAATAGTTCATGTAAGCATTGTACAGATGGTTTGAAATAGAATGTAAGGGAAGGAGGATGAAAAAAAAACATGAAAGAAAGGAAGAAAAGAAAGAAGATAGGAGGAAGAAAGGAGGAAGAAAAATTTTCCTACGATTTATAAAAGGGCCAGTTCTCCAGTGCAATTTGGAGATGCAGCATCCAAGTAGAGAAGGCATAGAGAATGGATATAATAGAATATTCTGCAGTTAAAAATGAATCTCTATGTGGGTGGCTTTGGAGAATACATTGGCTGTGGCTAGGTCATCTAACAGGGTACTATACAGACACACTGGGTAACCAGGAAGTTTTGGTGAAGTGTAAGTGGAACTACTTTGGCAGAGCCACATTTGGGGATTATTTTTCTATACAACTTTTACACAATGGTCGTGGAAAAGCTCTGGTAAAGAAATGACAAGTTATAAGTTTCATGCTAAATGTTAGAGGCACAATTCTTACACCTGGGGCTGCTTATTTCAGGATCAAAGAAAATGAATCAGCCTAGCTGGCATGGCTCAGTGGTTGAGGGTTGACCTGTGAACCAAGAGGTCATGGTTCAATTCCCTGGTCAGGGCAATGCCCTGGTTACGGGTTTAATCCCGAGTGTGGGGAGTGCAGGAGGCAGGCGATCAATGATTCTCTCTCATCATTGATGTTTCCATCTCTCTCTCCCTTTTCCTTCCTCTCTGAAATCAATAAAAATATATTTTTTTACAAAAGAAAATGAATCAAATGTGGAAAATGTTGGGCTACAAATCGTTTAAAATATGGATAAACAGAAAAAATAGTCATGAGACTGAAAATTAAGTGAGACCTGTTAATTCTCAAATATCAGTTAATGAAAATCTTATTTATCTTCCATTATATCTTACATTTCTCAGGATTTTCTGGTTATTATTGATACGAATCAACTTTGGCCACTAAGGGGACGTCTTCCATTTATTGTGTGAACTTCAGTTATATTCACATGTTTTAACACAACATAAAATGATAAACAAAATAGGACCATAGATTAGACCAACAATATCTTTACTGAGTTGAGGAAAAGGGAAATAATTTTTTAAAATGTTTTAATCTGAATAAACTGAGTTAGCACTCTTTTTGAATACATATTTTTAAAAATTAGGGCTGATTCCACTAAAGAGTCTAGGTGACTAAAGTATTTGAATTAAGAAGAAGTAAGTCATAGTTTTTATTTGATACTGAAATGAGAACTTAAGGTTAATAGATAGGTCTCCTATGTGGATTATTTTCTTTCAACATTTCTTCTCTGGCCATATGCATAACCACTTATTTTTTTTAATGGGGACATTTATAAGATATTTACTATATTCTTAATGACACTTTAAAAATGTTTTCATTCATATTTTATCTTATTCAAAAATGATTTAAAGTGGCCTATAAAATATGTATTATAAAACATGACATCTTGTCATGTTTTATAATGACTTAAACATAACTAAATCTATCAAAAACATAGTACTTTTCCAACTCCACCCTACCCCCATATTATTCTTGTGATTTGAAATCGTAATTGTGGTGATTGCTCATTGTGTAATATTGTCAATTGCTATGGAATGTCCTTGCATACACTTATCTATTGATCTTCTGACCTAGTACCATCTCATTGCTTTTGTTTCCATCTTTCTGCTACAAACAGAACCAAACCAATTCATCTGTCATAGCAGATACGGGCAAGCTGCCCCCAGTTGCATTGGTCAAACAGAACACGCCCATAGAGCGTTGTTTCGAATTTTGTCTCGATAACTTTAAAGCATTTTCTCTGGCCCAACTAATCTCTTTCACTCACTTTTCCATCCACAAAGTAATATGTTTTCCAGTGTTGGCAATCTGCCTCTCTCTTTCCTCAGTCAACACTCATACTTATCGTATACACCTCTTCTGAGCTTGACATTAGCAAGATAATTCAGTTGAGCAAATTTATATTAGTTTATGAATGACTTGAGTTGGTCTTGGAGGAAACAAGCTATTTGAGCTGAAGGCCTTGTTATGTTAAGATACAAAAACAGGGATATGTGCAGTTAAAAAATGCTTAGTAGACAGTTACCTCTCTAATTGATAGAAATTCACGAAGTATAACAATGTGAAAATTTCTGGCATTGCAATAGGGAGTTATTATAGCACCAAAGATTTGTGCCAAGAAACATCACTTAGATTTGTTCAGGTGGGTCAGCCTATCATTATATTTGTAAAGTATTCGTCCTCAAATTATTAAAAGCTATGGGGTATATGTGTGTATGTGTGCATGTGTATGCATTTGTGGACTCATGAATGTTTGTTATTTTCAACTGAGTAGAATGGTGGTCAGTTAATTGTAGTCATTCTATGTGAGTGCGAGTGAGAATCCTGAGATGCAGTGAGAATCCTGACCATATTACTACAGGATTTGTCTCAGTAGCTGTCCCTCTTGCTCATTATTTCTGCTGAAGTGACAACAGCTCAGCTGGGATACACCATGAAGGCAATAAGCCTGCAGACCAAGTTCTAGTATTGTCAGTCTTCTAATCAGCTAAGGCACTCTTATCATTTACATTTCAGGTATTTATCAACCTTGGGAAGTGTGGGAAGTAGGGTATATTACAGCTGTTGTCAGGGTGAGAAACACAAAGAGGAATGTCATCAGTCCACTATGAAACCATCCTATGAAACTCTAACCTTGGCCAATGGTAGCTATAATCTGACAGGCTGACTCACAGATTCCTCTGGCTTTTGGCCTAAATCTAGTCAATCAAATATGAGGCTTCTAAGAATAAAAAACCATGCCATATGTTAAATAAGCTTATATTTTGAGGTTTAAAATCATTAGAGATTTCATATCCCTTTTTAACTTTTCTAAGTTGCTTTTCCAAGCAGCTTTTCCTGGATAATATTATTTTCTAAATTTTTGGATATATGCACCATATCAATATTAGAAATCCCTAAATTGTGAAGATGTCTTCCCAGTTCTTGGTATCTGTTTTAGACCAAATGATACATTTGCATTATTATATTATTATGTTCTTTTATAAAAATAAGGGTAATTAAGTTAATCTAACAATTAATAATAGTGTAAACTCATTCCTTTGTGCCCAATCTTGTGCTAGGTGCTAAACCAAATTGTTTCTCTCTCTCTCTCTCTTTTTTTTAATATATATTTCATTCTCAAATGGAGTGGCTGGATATTCCTGTGCTTTTCATAGTGCATAGATGGTAAATAATATATGCAATGCATTTTAAAATGTATGGTACTTGCCAAATCTTAGTGGAATATCAGAAAGGAGAAAAAGAAGCAACAACACAACTAAGCAAGTTACCTACCCCTTTTTTTCTCAGTTCCAGAATAATTTCAATCTAGGGAAATTTTGACATAAGTTAAAAACACTATCTACTCTGCAAACCAGACTTTATTCAGAAGGTTACTCTGAGTCCTATGGATCATGACAGTATCAGAGGAGTCATATTTTTACATGGATGAACCATTCCAGGACAAATTCTACAATCTATTAGACACAAACACGGTATCTTCCCATTTCAAATACATATGTCTTGTTTTGTTCCCTTGATGTGTCTTCAGTAAATGCATGTATTTTGGCTTTATAAGAAAATTTCCATTTTCCACTACCATTAAATTGTCTACGCATCATCTCATCCCAATGATGGTGTAAAACTGAGTCTGCCCTGTGTGTCTCAGTTCATTTTCTTAGGCGAACGTCTGATTCACAGCTTTTGTTTGGCATCTGGGAAATGACAGGCTGTATTAAGCTCCTTCAGTGGCAATCGTTATATTTATTTGGGGACTTATTGCATTTCATTTTTCGTATCTTTGCATATGAGAACCTCAAATGTACTTCTTTTCTTATCTCCCTGGGGTAGACAGAAATAGCAGGAGCTGTGCAGCTTCAGAGCTTTGAACCACGTAAGTGGCAGGACTAGAAACATCAGCATATAACAGACGAAAGTGAAATTGTTCTACATGCACCTCCACTCACTCAGGCAATTCACACCCAGATAGAAAGTCCTTTCTTTTTTCACATTTTATAGATGAACTGCTTAGATGTTGTTGTTGTTGTTGTTTTTTTTTCCTTAATGCTATTCCTAATTGTGGATAGTAAAGAGGCACTTTTCATCCATTGCCTAAAATTCCTGTCAAGGAGAGTAAGTGATATTCAGAGAGTTATTGCTATAAATTTTGCTAAGTGTTTATTCTTTTAATTCATATTTCTGCCATGTTCACACACAGGACTTATGGCATTCTCTAAAATTTGTAAAACACAAGTATCTGTTAATTATCTTACATCCAAGTTATTATAAATTCAATAACTCTTAGTTTCTGTTGATTTGTATTACATTATGATTACAATGCCTGTGTGGTATATTTTGTAGATGGCTTTTAAGATATAGTTATTTACATTTAATTATATATGAGTTTATACCAACTAATAAAATATAGCTATATCCTGCAGTGTGAATTTATATTTCATGATCCTGACTCACAACTGGGAGATGCCGTAACTTGGATGAGAGAAACCATGAAGATGGATGAATTGATTAAATAATCTGTATTTCCAAAATTCTAATTCTATAGGATGGCATCTTTAAAATTAGTGGCTAATTTTGGGGAGAAACATGAAATTTAATTTTTTCCAATTATTTAAAAAGTGCAATGAGTCACTGTTATCAAAAATAATTTTATTTTAAATATGTTGGACTAGAGCATTTTCTAAACCTCTACTTTTTCCTGAAGATATTCCCTCTCTAGATCACATGATGTTATCAGATCACTGTTCACCAATCATGCAAAGACAAAAACATTCAGAATTCTAAGCTTTTATCCCTCCTGAGAGATGTCACCTCATGTTGTTGGGTCTCCCTATGCACATTAGGGTTCTTCCTCATTCTGCACCGGTACTGAAAGAAATTAAGGGGGAATGTACAGAACTTGCCAGCCCGACACAGTCATGTTACACATTTTGCCCTTTTGTGTCCTTGCATCTGCATCTTTTCATCAAGAACAAAATAATCTTTGACGTTTTCTGGAACCTCAAGAAGAAAATTTATTTTAAAGAGAAATTAATGTTTTCATAAGTTCAGATAAACCCACAAGGAAATTATTATGATTAATTTTCAAGCAATATCCAGATAGGGTGGCCATTTTCATCCAAAAGTATTTCTGTGGAGTAAAAAAGCACACACACACACAAAAAAAGCATTTTCTCTTGGAATCTTTCAAGATAATTAATTTTCTGTGCACACTATAATTATGGTGGCTAATCTGGCCTTGTTAAACATGTAAGATGTTTCTGACCATCAACACTATAACTCAGAGCTCTTACTTTCTAGAGCAAGGGCTGTTTAAATCAAAACATTTTGTTACGGGTCCCTGACTGCTGCTGCCAGATGTCTGAGCTTGGAAGATACTCTCTGAGTAACTGTAAAGCATGGTTCTCCAATCAGCATATATTATTCCAGGTGAGAACTGCCCATCAGAATTTCTGTTGAAGTTGCAACTCAGTCATTTAAATTTTGTCAGACATTTTTAAATGTCTCTACTGGATTAAAAAACATATTACCTTCTTTCCCTTTTATCATGGTGCTCACAACAAAAATATACTCTTTTGATTTATCTAATTACTCCTTAGGGATAGCTGCCTTTGTGTGTATGACAAGATCTAATTCACATCCATAAAGTGTTTCTTAGCTCTTTTAATGTTAGCCCCCAAAAGCAGTGTTTTTAATATGTTTTTATTAAAATTTGTTTTCTTAGAGAGAGAGAGAACATCTATTGGCTGCCTCCTGCACATCCCACTACCAGGGATCTAGCCTAAAACCTGGACAAGTACCCTCACCAGGAATTGAACCCTTTGGGTACATGAGTTGATGCTCAATCAACTGAGTGACACCAGCCAGGGCCAGAACAATCACTATTAAAGGACAGGAGAAATTAGGGGCCTTTAGCTATGAGAGTAAAGGACGAGAAACAAATTTAGTATTTTGGTTTGGTTAGTCTTTTGTTTATTTAAAATTTTTTTTTCAAGAGGGCTGGGAGATAGATTGAGCAAGCAGGCATTCTTTATTTTTCTTTCTTGCTTCCAATTTTGAAGAGAAACTAGAAGTAGAAAGTCACATGTAAAGTCTTCTTTAACTTTCACCCAAAGATTACATATTATTAATAGTTGAAAAAGAAGGGGAGGCACCCTATGAGACTTGGTTGTGTTGCAAGTAGGGAGTAAGAATTTCTCTGGGACTATGCGTTAGAGTACTGCTAATGCTGAAATAAAAGTCAAGGTTGTCAAGGACAAAATCCTATTATTCTGTAAGAGAACAAATTCAGCAAGAAGAGCATCAAAATGGGAACTAAGAACCTCCATTTTAATCTTTCTTAGGAAATAAACCCGGCAATCCATCAGTTTCTCTGTCCCTCAATTTCCATATTATGAAACTGTGGAATAGACTAGAGACTTTTAAAATCTCATCTCAAGGGGAATTTTTAAATTTGATTTTTTCTAATATTTTGTGGAATATTTTGAAATTTGCTAACATAAATAAAATGTAGAGACTTAAAGTGAAAACAAACAATTTATCACAAAATTCATAATAATTTTAAATCCATATAAGGATTGTGGCCTAGAATGTTGACTGTAAGAAGGGAGCAATGAGTAACATTACAAAAACAAAAACACACACATCTAAATAATCATGAACACTATTGATTTTTATTCTCTTGCTTTTTGGTTTTGTTTGAATTGTAACTTCAAACTATACTTTCAAAACTAATCAAAAAGGAGCCTAATAGCTAGCAATAGATATTTTCTAAAATTGAGCCAAATGTAATTTCCTGCACATTTATAATCAAGCCAAGTCTTATAGTTTATAATATTCTCTTCACTGGACAGTCTACATGTCTTTCTGACTTTGCTCTCTTTGTTTAAAATTATAGTTTATTCTTTACAGAAAACTACACAGACTGTGATTGGCAGACAATTGTATAAACCGAAGTGCATTTTGAAAAGTAGGAAGCACTGAGACCTATAGAAGCTTATATGATTCTGGAGGTATTATTATATTTTCTTACATATGCACTCAAACTGAGCCTTTTACAGTGACAACTAACACTAAGTACATTAATAAATGTTAGCCTTCAGAACCAAATGATTTTGTTTGTTTTTTTAAAAATATGTTTATATCGATTTTAGAGAGAGGGAGCAAGAGAGAGATAGAAACATCAATGAGAGAGAGAGAGAGAGAGAGAGAGAGAGAGACGTCAATCGGCTGCCTCCCACCCAACCCCTACTGGGGTCAAGCCTGCAACCCAGGCATGTGCCTTGACCTGGAATTGTACCAGTGAACTCTTGGTTTATGGGTTGACACTCAACCACTGAGCCACACAAACTGGGCAAGACCCAAATGTTTTGAGTAGCATTTCCTAAAACCCAAGAACCAAACAATTTCAGAAATGAGGCATCCATGACTTATGAGTTCAAACCTTTAGTGTCTGCTCTCTAAGACTCTTCCCAAGGAAAGCCATCGTTGCAGATAGTATTCCTGGAAACCAGAGAAGTGACCTAGCATAGCTGTATTTTATGTACAGACTTCTAGTAGAGATAGTATTACAGCTGAGGAGCCTTCCTCTGTGTATCTGACTCTTGCACTAAACTGACAGTCGTATGACTAAAGGGGCAGTGTCTGCTTCTCTCACAACTCTGTGTCTCATATGTAGGTTTCAACATACATTTGATGAATAAATCTGTTTCCTTGATTTTATTTAAAATATGCCCTTAAAAACTAAATATCAGACACAGGAACTCTTCTCCATGTAGTCTTCACTGTTCCTCTTTGACTCTATCTATTTTGCAAATATTTCTTGAGTGGATACTGTATTCCAAGTACAATTTAGCTTCCAGCAAGAAAAAATATTAACCATATGAGTTTGTTCCCTGTACACATTCAGGATTCAGTGGGAAGAACATAAATATTGCTAAAGAAAAAATGTGATCAGAAGTGTATAGAAAGGATGTTATGGCAGGGTAAAAAAAGAAAGAAACAGAGCAACCCAGCCTCAGGTCAGGGTTGGGGATTTTTGATGGGGAAACACATGAGCAGACTGTGTTTTTTTTTTTTTTTTTTTTGCTTCTTTCCTGCTTTAATCTCCTAAAATCACTCTTAAAACCCATGCTTCTTACATGTGACCTACTCACATAATTGTGCATAATTTTTTCCACAAAGGATATTTTTTTAATCAGGGATTTTTTCCAAGGTTAGTTAAGTTCACTTGCCACTTATTTTGAACTCAGCTTTAATAAAGGACTGCCTGACAGTGCTTCCTTTGTGTGTCTCTATGTAAACAAGAAAGTTACCTGGGTTAAAGTGATTCTCATTAAATGTTGGAAAATGGAAAGTGGCATGTAATCCTCTGTAGTGATGTAAGGCAAACCCAGGTTTCTCAAGCATGCATGTCCGCGTACACTCCTGTGTTTTTCCTTTGTCCTATTGCAATTTTCTCTCTTGTCTTTTTGGACAACTCCTATTCATACACTCATGTCCACAAATATCATCTCTTTCCACGGACTTGTGTAACAGCTCCAAGATCCTGCATAAAATGATGATCTCTCCCTCCCTTTATAACGTTTGGTATGCATCTCGGTCAGGGAATATTTACTGAGAGCCTGTTTTGTTGAAAGCACTGTGCCAAGAACAAAGAGTCACTTCATCTCTCCAGACAGGGCTGTTTCAGGCCAGAATGCAGAGCCTAGACTTACTGGTTATTTATGGCCAGTGTCCATTCCGAATGCCCCAGGTCCTCGCTGTACCAGTTTGTTAAATATTTTCAATGTAGCCCCTACACAATGCATAAAGAATCCCTGGGCATTTTCAGACATCTCACTCACATTTATTTCCTTAAAGCTGTGCTACCGCACCTGTTTGGCAAATTCCTAGTTAAAATGTGTGTTTTTGGTTTTTTCTTAAACATTCCACAGAGGAGTGTCAATTCCTACCTCGTCTGTGACCCCTTCAGGAACTGAAGGACACTTTAGAAAAGCAATTTAGGAAATACGTGGTGAAGCCATATGAAGCAGAGGATTTGTTTGGTGCCTATGCATATTCAGAGGAAACTGGCAAAATGAAAAAAGAAGTGGTAGAGGAGGTTGTCCAAATGTGCAAGGCATCGCTGAAGCCTTGTCTTTAAAGGCGTATGTACCTTTAGATGAATTATATTAGCTCTTGGGTTCAGGTCAGGGCACATGCCTGGGGCGTGGGTTGCAGTTGGGGAATATATGGAAGGCAACTGATGGATGTTTCTCTCTCACATAGATGTCTCTTTCTCTGTCTCTCTGTCTCTGTCTCTCAGCATGTCCTCAGGTGAAGATTAAAATATAATAGTAAAAGCATATGTAACTTTATAATCTGATAGATCTAAGACTGCTTCAGAAGAAAGACAGGAGAGAATAAGAAAGACTGGACAGAATAAGAGGAGAAGGGGAGAGGGGAGAGAGAGAGAGAGAGAGAGAGAGAGAGAGAGAGAGAGGGAGAGAGAGAGAGAGAGAGAATCTTAACTAACAAGTAACATTTTGGACATTAGAGGTCAAACAAATTCATGTTCAAATCCTATTTCCTATATTTAGAAACTGAGTGTTATTAGATACTTTGAATTACTTTTCTGAGCATCTTTTCCCAAAGATAGTTTTTGCATGGATTAAGGAGATAACTATTGATTATTGATCATTTTCAGTTTCACATACCAAACTTTGCTCTCTGAATTACATGTTAATCGAATTATTGCCCCCATTTAACACTTGAGGAAACTGAGTCTTAGAGTTCTTCACTTTGCCTCATGCACCCACCAAATATCCTCACCCAAGCGGTCAGATCATAGAGTGGGTCTGTGTGTGCCCCACATCCTGCTGGGATACATACACATTTCCTCCATGCAGTACCTGGCATGTGATAAATGCTATACAACAGGGTTTCATTAATAGCAATTTTTAAATTGACCTACTTTGCTGCAGGCGTTTTATAGTAAATTACACAGCACAGAAGTGTGACAAAGTGGTAGTTTTGCCTTCTTCCTGACACAAATAATACTTCACGTGGGTTGAATGATATCTTTTAAATATCAGATAATTTTCCCCCAATTGCCTTTTGGAAGACCAAAAGGAAAACATTGTTTTCTTCCCTACTGTTTATCCCAGGCTATCAATACCAGCTTACAGAACACACTGGCTAACTATTTATGGGATTTGTCAGGGGGAAGAGGGCTTTAGTATATGTTGTGTAGTGACAGAGAATATTTATAAAATGGAGTCATTGTCATATAGAGTATGAAGAGTCCAATTCAGATGCTGTTCTCTGGAGGGGTGAAAGTTGCTTGCTTTATCTGCCTAAATTTCCAGTTTCTCATATGTCAAGTGTAGAGTGAGGTCAAACATAAAGGACACTTCCAGCTCTAAGAAATTTACATGCATCTCAATAGAATAATTCAAGTTATTTGAATACAGAATCAACTGCTTTTTAAGTTATCAGATGCATATCACAATAATTTACTACCAGAGCTGATTTAGAAGTTTCAATGGTATAGGGTTGAAACGTGAATTATATCAGCTCTTAAAGAATGTTTGCTTTTGACCCTAAGTTTTTTAACTTGCTCATGTAAACTAAATGTGTACATAGTCAGAGGAACCTTAAGAACGGACTAGTAGAGATTATATTCAGGCTTCTTAATATGGGAAAATAAAAGAAAAAGAAAACAAATAGATTGAAACCAGGGCTCCAATTAACTTGTGAATTCTGGCAGCAAAGCAACAAGAAAATAAACCCAAACACCTGCTGTGTGTTTATGTAAATCAAGTTTAGTCATTATTTCTCCAAACAGGATTTCTCTAAAATGTCCCAGGTAACTGTGGCTCAATAATTTTAGCTTTATTGGTAATTACTGTACATTTGATCAGTGTTTCTTAAAATGTAGTCCTTAATCCTTCTGCATCAGAATCACCTTATTAAAATTGCAGATCCCTAGGTCCCAAATTTTGAATCTCTCTCTCTCTCTCTTCCCCCCTTCTCCTCACTCTGCTCTTTCCCCCTCTTCCTCTCAGTTTTACGTGTCCTTTTCAGTGTTTTCTATATCAATTTCTTCTTTATTGTTGACAGTATTACAGATGCCCCTTCATTCCCACCCACCCGCCTTGATCCCCCTCCACCCAGCCACTGCTGCACTCCAGGCCTTCAACATGCAATTGTCTGTGTCCATATATATAAATTCTTTGGTTAATCTCTTCCAGTCCTCAATACAACCGGCTCTGAGCTTTATTAGTCTGTTCCATGCATCCATGCCTCTGGACCTATTTTGTTCATCAATTTACTTTGTTCATTAAATTCCACATATAAGTCAGATCATGTGATATTTGTCTTTCTCTGACTGGCTTATTTCACTTAGCATAATTAAAATACCAATGGCATATTTTACAGATCTAGAACAAATATTCCAAAAATGTATATGGAACCAAACTATACTACAAAGCCACTGTAATCAAAACAGCCTGGTTCTGGCACAAGAACAGGCATACAGATCAATAGAACAGAACAACAACAACAAAAACAAAACCCAGAAATCGACCCATGCCATTATGGTCAATTACTGTTTGACATAGGAGGTGAAAGCATACAATGTAGTAATAAAGACAGTCTTTTCAATAAATGGTGATGGGAAAATTTGACTAGTACATGCATAAAATGAAACTAGGCCACCAACTTACACTATACACAAGAATAAACTGAAAATGTTTTCAAGTATTTTGACCAAGGTGTACAATGCACATTTTAGGTTAATCTCTCCTTTCAATGACGAAGCAGTAAGAGCCACACTAACCATTAGTTCTCCATAAGAAGTCATATTTCATTGAAATGATAAGCTGCAAAGGTCATCTGAACAGTAAAATATTGAAGGGGCTTTATAATTTGCTTAACATTTATGGAACATCTAAGAAGCCCCACTCTCTGTGATAATAGATGTTAGCTATATTACTTTTGAAAGTTAAATAAAATATTTTTATAACTAAAATAATTCTCTCTTGAGTTGTCAAAATACTTATTATGGAACTGAAAAGTGTTTCAAGTTTTCTAATTATGAACACCAATATTTAATTTATAGTTGCCTAAATTTGTGGGCTATTATGGTAATTTAACACTGTGTTTCTTTTTAGGAGCTATTCAGCTGAATTGTTAGAGTTACTTTTTATTTGTGTGTTTTTTTTAAATGTTTTTGTGTGTAGGATTTTCCCCCCAGAGTCTATTTCAATTCTAAGCCCACAGTTAAGATACTGACTATAAAAGTTAAACATAGGGAGACCACTATCATCTAGAAAGTAAAGATATTTAACAATGTGACTCATCTAAGTCCCTTTCAACTCTGAAATTCAGAGTCAGCTTCTGATGTAGGTACATTCAACAGGTCTTCCAGTGAGCATATGACTCTTACAAAGAATGAGGTAACCAAAACTATTAAATTGCCCAGCCTATTTTTAATGTAATTGTCCTGTACAGCCCAAACAAATTATCTCTAAAACTCAGTTACACTTCCCAGATCTTATTTTGTTCATAAAATTACTGGCCTCACCCACGTCGTCCCACACCCCAAACTTCATACCACCTAACATGACATATAATTACTTAGGTACAATCAAGACTGGGCCATCTCAGCTGTTCCCCACCCCACTCCATCCCACAGACATGGAGTCACTTGCCAACATAAACTCACTCTCATCCTCAAATGCACTAATTCTAAAATGTATCTCTTATTACCTTGTTTGCCAGTGTGATTATTTCCTTCTAGTATATACAGTTTCACTCTCTTGAACACTTTCTAGATGAGAAATAAGTAATTGTTGTTAAGAGATGTGAGGAAATGATAAATCTCTTTCCTGACCTCTCAAAAGATGACATGACTGGGGGAATAAGATATCCTGAAACAAATTCTGTGAATATATGGAACTATTATGTTGGGAACAGATTAAACTCATACTAAATTTGCTATTAAATGGCCAAGTATACAGTGTAGACAGAAATAAAAATTAAAGACGATTGCAGGAGTAAGAGAGATTATGGGAACTGCCACCAGCAGTCTGATTGAATAGGTTTTGGATAGGGGAAGGGTTGAATGAAAAGGTCCTCAAAGAGTGAGGATGCAGCATAAACAAGGATTGGGATGTGCTTTGGCATGTATGGGTATAAGAGCGAAGATTGGTTTGGAAAGAGTATTATCTGGGGAGATGAGTTTGGATAGATGTGTTAGAATTAAATCATAGAACCCTTGGTTGCCTGATCAAGATGTTTAACTTTGAGTCTGATGAGGGTTTGCCTGCAGTTCCCTACAGTTAAGAAAAGTACCTTAATGGAATTTTAGGCAGATGGTTCTAGTGACATGTCAAAAGATAAAAGTAATAACTAAGACTTGCGGAAGGGGACAAAAGCCCAATCTTTATATTGTTGAATGCATTGGATGAAGAGAAAATGATGGTGGTAATGGCATCAGGGTAGTGGGTGAAACGAGGTAAATATGGACAAGATATGCCAGGATTATTGGGGTTTCAGAGGTCAAAATCTCCAATTTCTTTTTTTCTTCTTCTTAGTTTACTTCAGATTCCATAGTATCCAATTTGTATACTTGAAGGTGGAAAATTTATGAGTTTCTATTAGTCTCTCAATTTTACTTTGAAAAAAAGCACCCAATTGGATTGAGTTACTGTCCTTTAAAAAAAAATACAGCCTGACATTTGCTGGAAAAAGTTGCTCCTAGCATTGATATGAATTTACTTTCTATTTTTTAGGAAGAGCAAAGGTTATCCAATCACTAGCAAAACACCAGTGGCAAGAAGGAGTGCTTGCCAGGGTGAGAGCTGTGGACCTGTGGCATATACTGGTCACCTAGCCCGCTCTCCTCTAGAATTGCACAGGAGAAAAAATGACTAGATGCTTCCTATTTCTCATTGCCACAGCCTAAGTTCCCTTGTCAGTAAATGAAATCTGATCACTGAAGTTCCTTTCTCTCTGATTTCCCTTCCTCCTTCCCTCCCTCCCCCCTCTCTGTTTTTCTTTCTGTTTCTCTCTTTGATTACTTAGATATAATGCAACCTGGGGAGGAAAACAAAACAGAAATTCTCCACAGAGACAACACTTGCCCACTAAACATGAAAGTCTTTCTTTTTTAATTCAAACATGCATCACTTCATAACCCAAATCAGATACTTAATGAACTAAAATTGCTAATAGAGACTTTTATCACACAAGCCTCCCACCCCTTTTCCCCCCTTAATGATAGGAAACAGTGAAAGCTGCCATGGGACCTGAGGACTGGAAACTACCAGTTGTGTGTTGGCTAAGTCAAAAGGCGAATCTTTCCTTCAAGCTAATTTTTTATAAGAAACCAAAATGTCCAGGAATGCCAAGCCAAATTAAGCCTGTAGGGCAGTATTTTATAACCTCCTTTGGAGAACATAGCCCTGCCCAATAGTGTCTATGGTCTGGCCATATTTAATGTAAGTAAGCATTCAAAAAATGCTGGAGTATCTCTGTTTCTTAATGATATCAATGGGGGCTACTTTGAAAGCGATAGAGCTGGGGAGAAAAACATAAGCTGAGAGGGATTAGTAATAACACAAAAGAAAAAGCCCTCTACTTAGTTGGCTTATGTTTCAGTCTTTCTCACTCTGCACAGCCTAAGTTAAACACACAGGTTGTATCTCACTGGAAACAGCCATCAGGGCTGGGGGGCGGGGGGCGGGGCAGCTGCACTACATCTGTCTGGCATGAGACCGACTTTGGAGCTGTCGGCAAAAAGATTTCAGGGAGCAGACAAGCCTCAGAGGAGTAGAGGCTCAGGCTCTCTCTCTCTCTCTCTCTCTCTCTCTCTCTCTCTCTCTCTCTCTCTCTCTCTCTCTCTCTCTCTCTCCCTCTCTCTCTCTCTCTCTCTCTCTCTCTCTCCTCTCTCTCTGTTAATTATCTTACCAGGAATTGGAGATGGTTTTAATTTCATTGAGCACTGATCATCTCGAACCACTCATAGGTTGGCTTATGAAAAAGATTTGCAGAGAGGACATATCAGTCTGGAATGTTCCAGAAATGAGTAATATCTCTCCCAAATCATCAAAATCCTTTAAAAAAAATAATTACTAATATAAATGCAGGCCTTTGCTTCACACAGGTGGAATCATATTGTACAAGACTAGTTTTACTCGTACAAGAAACCCTGACATCCTCAGTGTTTTCATATCCTAGCAAGACTACCAAATGTTTAAAGGATCAGCCGAAGACATTCCCAGACGTGATTAATATTTACCACCTGTGCCCAGCCATCTTATTCTTTTAAGGTACTTGTTTTTACAAAGCAAGATGATGTTAGTTTCCCCAAATTTCCTTCCTTCCTTCCTTCCTTCCTTCCTTCCTTCCTTCCTTCTTTCCTTCCTTCCTTCCTTCCTTCCTTCCTTCCTTCCTTCCTTCCTTCCTTCCTTCCTTCCTTCGAGCTCCTCACACTTCATATTCTGATAGCAGCTGAAGATTGAGTCAATAATGAAAAGTCCGTTTGACCTGACAGTGCAATAATTGTAATATTTGTCAATGCCAATTTTCTGTCAGTGTTAAAGCTGGTCCCTCCCACATCCCTCTGAATGTATTTAAATCAGATAAGAACTGCAGTGTTCCCCAGACAGCCCTTTGGTCTCTACTCACAGACTCCTTGCAGCATGCCCATTATGTCTTTCAATCCTGTTCAGCCCTGGCAAATAAATCCCTACCTCCTCAGGTGAGCATTTATCTTACTTTCAAAGAGTTTACCACCCTCATAATGTAGTTATTCATAAATGCGATCACTTCACAATTACGATTTCCCTGGCTAACACGTGCCAATGACAATATCAGTGAGCTTTAATGTCTAATTTCCAAAAATGAATCTCTCAAATCAAAGACTGATTCCTAGCACCACCATAACATTTTATAGCTATTTTCAATATCAAGTGATTAAAGGAAAGCTAGTAAATAAAGCTGTACAGAAAACTGTTTGTCTGTCATTGATTAATAAGGTCTTATTGCCTATTTCTAATCTGATTCTTGGAACAAAAGTCATTGTAAAATAAGAGTAAACAATTATAAGTCTTAATTTTCAAGGTTAATAAGTGAGAAGTTTTACTTTATTAAAAGTAATCAATAGCTTGGAAACTGTAACTACCAAACTAAATATTTACCAAGTTCAGTTTCATGAAGAATAGCAGGTTACTTAAATCCATGCTGTGTTTATGTGTACATAGTCATTCTTAATGAAAGTATGGTTGTTTTACTTATCTGGGTAAAATTTAATTCTAAAGACTTTAATCTGCCCTAAATACAATATTGATAAAGAAGCAGGAATTTCTAATATCTTCTGTTAAAAGCCTTTTATACAACAGATATGAAAAATTCTTAGTAATTGAATAAAATCGCTGACAAAAATGATTAGGGGAGCCAATGTTTATTGGGAGAAGCAGTCCTGGAAAAGGAGCAGCTGGGGTTCCAGGAGCAGGCCAGTGTCCGGAGCTTCCTTTCCATGTTACAGTCAGGAGCAGCTCAGCAACCAAGCTAACTAAAGTCCATTAGTCCAGGTGTGGAGGCCCCCATGGCCGTAAGTCACGTGGGCACAGAGGAGGTGCTCCCCCCCACCCCCCACCACAGGACGGTGAGGTATCCTTTGTGCACTCAGCAGGGAGAGAAGGGAAGGGAGCATGTGCATTTTTGTATACATGCTTGCCTCACTGCCTTGTGATTGGTTATCTGCATGTTGTCTTAGTAATATCCATACATTCTCATGTTCATGCCTGTCGCACGCACCCTGCCTTTCCCATCCAATTGGGGTGTCTTAGTAACTCTGCCTAGTTGGGTTCTTGGGTTTTACTTGCCCTTTCTGTGGTGCCTCTGCCCCCCCCCCCCCGCCTCCACTATCTATCTCCTCAGTTTGATTTTGCAATATAATTTGTTAATATAAAATCTATTCTGTTTCAGATCACACCAGAACTTTGTTCCTCCAACATCCCTTTTCTGGCATGCACAATATGGCAGGCACTATCATGTGATGTGAAATTCCAGTCTTTATTTTATTCTCATTGACTAATATTGTTACTTCTTTTTCACCTAAATATGCTTTGATGTCCTGTGAGACCAAAAGACTCTTGAAGTTGGGGACTATTTTGTAACCTTTGTATCTGTTCCAATATCTGGTCACAAGCATGCATAAACTGAATTATTTTTTTCAGAACTTGTTGGACCAGATTCTTCAGTTGTGAGGGTACATTTCATGCAGATGGCTTCAACTGCCACGTTGTAGAAATTTTTATTATAACCTTCAGTCTGATGGCATTTCTTTTCCTATACACTGATATGGCATCATGACCCCATCCTGAGAGTATATTGAGACATTGCCTCTTGATATTAACAGTCTGAACAATGGTGCTTCTAGTTCCTTTCCCTTTGTTGAACTATTAGATCAACTGTGTTAATAGTTTTGAGGAATAAGGAACCTTCTGATTTCTTTGTTCACTTAGATAAAAGCTGAGGATTCTTCTTGCTTTAAGATAACATGACGTTGTCATGTTTCACTTTACATATACTGAGTTTTACATAAAATAGCACTAGGCAAAAAGTATTCACATGACTATTTATACTAGAGCTTTCTGGTAACAAAATACGCCTTTTCCTAAGTATCAGACTAATAAGTCAAAGTCATAAATCTGAAACTTATAAGAACATTATTAAAACTGAGATGTTACAACTAACCCAGATGTTTTTTGTTCTGTTAAGAGCATATTCAATTTTCAGGGACAGCATGGGATTCCCTTCTATGTTTAACATAATTTAGTACAAGTCACTGATAGTGACAGACCGGTAATAAAGCCAAATGAACATTAAGAATTATTCCTAACTTCAATATTAATAATGTGCTTTCTCCAATAGAATCTAAACAAAGAAAATACAAGGCTTGTGAACAACAACAACAAAAAAAAGTGGTGTCATACTGATAAAAAGATGCATCCATTGTCATGGGAGAAAAACAATTCTAATAATTTCAAATAAAACTGCTTATTTTTTTATTCTTCAACTTTTCCAATAATTCTTAAATTTAAAAATAAAATTAATTTTGGTTAATTTTGAATAACTATAAATTCAATCAAAATATGCATTTGCCTACGATTTTGTTTGTTTATAATCATGGAAGATTAAAAGAAAAATAAGAGTTCCAGTGGTTGGGACAAATTAACCCTCCCCCATGCCTCATTTCCCTATTTGTAGATTATTACTATTATCTTCAATGACTAAGATCAATAATTTATTTGTTAAGCAGTTTAAAATCATGAGAAAGTGTTGTACCATTTGAAGGCTTTATTAAGTTTATTGACAGTAGATTATTGTCGGGAAACATATTTCATTTTTGGATGCCTAGATTTATGACAGATTTAGTTACAAGGGAAATGAATTTGATGGATAACACGGGAAGTTGGAGCTGCGTGAAAAAATATCACAATTTTTCATAACATGACTGTCTCACATTGAACTACCTGCTTCCTTGGTACCCAAGGTGGAAGCCAATATTTTATTAGAAATCAAATCCAGTTCAGATGATAAAAGGCCCGTATTCTATCACTGAATGAAGAACAAATTCCTCAAAGATCCTTGTTTAAATTAATAAAATATATCAGCTTATGTATTATAATGCAGCGTCCAAGAATAAGAAAGGACCCAGCCATCACCCTTCTTCTTAACCTCGCTCCTTTATTGAAGTCGTCTGATGCCAGTGTCGATCTGATATGGCAATGCTTTGTGCTCTACGATACGGGTTTTATTTTTTTTTATGATGTTAGTCTTATTCATTTTCTTTCCTTTTTTTTTTTTTTGGCCCAGCACAGAGAGAGTCAGCATTTATATGTTTTACACTTTAGAATAGCATTCCCCTTTACGGGTCAGCTGTGTTCTGTTTCCATTGGAACATGGACTCTATCAGAAGGGAGTGTGGCAGAAGGGGAGGAACAGGGGGCAGAAGGGAGTGTGGAGAGAGAGAAGGGGCATGCCTAGTTCTTCCCTTCCTTTCACGTGCCTCTCCCCTTAGGAGTCATCACAAGCCTTTCCAGTAAGCGCCCTCACCCACAACTTCTCTCCCAGTTTCTGCTCACTTCTCTCCTCCATCCCCTTTTCCTGGCAGCGCTCTTCATGCTCTGGTCTTCCCTCTCAAGAGACCCTCGGCTACTTTCTCAACCATATGCAACAGAATCGCGGTGCCATGCAAGGCAGACACCAAGGTTTGAGAGTTGATGCTCAGAAAAAAGCTATCCTCTCCATCCAGATGCCCAACATGGGAATCCCTTTTCAAATGTCCTCCTGCTCAACGTAACCCTTCATGTGAGAAGGCGGAAATCAACCCCTGACACCTATGAACTGCTCCCCTCCGTGAGCATTCCGCTGGGGTTGTCAGCATTTCTGTTTGTCTCCTTTCAGCTCCTTGACTGACCTCCCTCACATGTAACAGTCATTTCTCCTTGCCCTCTGTTCCTCGTGTCATCTCGGCTCCTGTCCTTCACATCCCCAGGAGAGGAGGAGCGTTTGAGTCTAGTCCTGAAGGCACCTCGAACGTTCCTGAAGAGTTGAGGTGGAATCTTGAAGTTTTCTGTATTATTGATTTTAGAGGGGGCTAAAGATTTGAAGAACGTATTTCAGTGTTTTAAGCGTGAAACATTAACTGCAGCTGAGATCTGACAGGTATGTGATATGTTCTTTTCACAATGTTCAGTTCATCAATTATGGGAAAGCAGTGATACCATGCCTCCAGGCTTACTTGTCCAGGCGCCTCTTGCCTCTTGCGAGGATCAAGGGAGTAGCGGCAGGCATCCCTTTTGTACCTTTACTTGGGTCTTTGACGACTTCTCCCTAAAAGGTCAAGTTGGCACTACATTGGTCAGATAATTTGGAAAAAATATTGTCCGAGTTATTACTACTCACACACACAAATCTGTCTCTATATGTGTCCATGTATTTTTAATCTTTATTTTCATCCATCTAACCTGTAATGTCGTTTTTCAATGGAAAAGGAAAAAAATAAGGTAACAGTTTTCTTTTAAAGGATACTTAGTATAATCCAAAGGAATACTGGTATCTGTTGGACAAAGATGAAAACCTCCAAAAATTTAAGAGGGAATGATAATCTGCTTCAAGATCGATTCATGGGTAACAATTCACCTTTCACGTCAACTCTGCTCTTTGTTCAATAAAGAGCAAATTTAATGTATGGGATGCCTGAAACGCTCTCTGCTTTCACTGATTCTCATCCAAAATCATCATTGAATTTACATGTTCCAATATAAAAGGAAAGCAAACTTATCAGGGTTGGATCTTTAAAATAATTTTATAACCATATTTTTCACACTCAGAAAAATAGTATAGTCATACATTTGAATGATTATTATAGGTTTTTTTAAAACCAGATTTTATTGCAAGCAGTGTAGGAGAGATTTCTTCATCCCCAAAATGGTAACATATTTTTGTTTTTAAATATATGGGGCCCAGTACAAACCAAGTGGCCACAATCAGTATGCATTTCTTGTAGAAGGGAAACATAAGTGACATTTTGAAATATTTTAATTGCATGTTCAGAGTGCTAGTGCATATGCCAAAGTGAGAATAAGATCCTGAAACTAATTAATGTGGCTTCATTTATCAAGAGCACTAGAGCTGATATAAATACTAATAATAGCATTGTAACAGTATATTTCCGTTTCTCTATTGATAGTGTTGTCAGAGTGCCACACCACTCAACCAAAGAAAGCCTTTGTGTGGATTTAGCAAAAATCTTACTCCATTGCTCTGCAGTAAATTCAGGAGACTGCCTTTGCTAAGGCTTCTTCCACTAGTCAGTAATGCTCTGTCTCCAGTATCTGTAGTTCTGAGACTGATGCCCTTCGGGGGGGAAAGTGTTTATTATTTACAGAGCTGGGAGATTAATGGAATCAGACAAAAACATGCTCTCAGTTTAAGCACATTAATTAATAAAAAGATGTAAAATACAAAAAATAATCACGTGACTAGTCTGTGAGGGAAGTAAAGATGAGCTGTGGGGAGGGATCAGTATGCAGGGGTTAGTTTTAATATAAAATATGATAGTCATAGCTAGAGGCTACATGGAAACAGAAAGAGCTTCAGAAGGCATTCTTGGAACAAGGACAGTCTTCGGTTCTTACCTTAAGTGTGTGGGAATCTTGTTGCAAGTGAAATGCATGCCTACCATTGTTATTGTGAGCACGATGGAACGAGCACTTGGATAGAAATTCAATAGCTGATCTTGAATCTTCCATTTCTCCTTAATGTGTTTTTTTAAACCAGTTTTATTTAGTTTGGTCATACGTAAACATAAGGTAATTGGACTCATTGGCATTAGACTCCATTTCATGTAACTCTAAAAGGCTGTGATTCTGTGACCATTAGTCTAAGATAATTGATGTCTCAAAGAAAAAAATAAAGTGAGAGCAAAACTTAAAGGTTGGAATTATATATCCAAGAGAAAAATTGTCTGTCAATATATAATTCCAAAAAATTATTTGTGGGTTCTTATGAGTCGCCTGTAAAGGCAACCAGATTACTACTTTCTATGGCAATGAAATTTCAAGTCAACATCTCTCTCCACAGGCAATAAAGTGATCCAAGTAGAATGTGGCATGCTGAATCCAAAAAAAAAAAAAAAACAACCCACTCATCTTAGAGAAAGAAAGTCAGCCAAGATGAATGTAAACCTGTGTGAAGAAAAATTTCCCTCAAATGAAATTTGTTTTCACGTGTGGCAAAAGCCTGGATTAGTAGCACTGTTAAAGGAAGGACATATTCATGCATTGTTTTGTATGTCCTTTTGTCTGCAAGCTTCGTTAGTCTTTGCTTTGAGCCCCAAGTTTAGCTAATTACGTATTGAGTTTATATTTGGATTCCTTTTCAGGAAGTATTATAGATTATCATCTTCATTATTTCAACAAATATTATTCTATATTAGGTTGGCTGTCAAACACGACTTGAACTTCAGATACTTTAGCACATAAAAATCGAAAGAACGTGGCATAGAGAAGAAAATGCCTTGGGTGTTAGTGAAGACTAAGCAACCAACTTACTAGCTTTGTGACCATGGACAACTTGCCTGGTCTGACATTCAATATTCCCATTTGAAAAATTACTAAAATCCTTAGCTGCCTGAGCTGTGTTAGTTTGAGAAGGAAAATAAATGTATATAAAGTGTCAATCATAGTGCCTGTCATAGAGTAGAGCTTTATTAATTCTTAGGCTTATTTTACTCATCCTCATATTGAAATTATTCTAATTATTAGAATTTGTGAACCTGGAATTGACTCCTGGCTTTGCTACAGGATGTGTGACCTCCAGCAAACTATTGTCCTGTGCTGTCCAATGTTCTTATCTGTAAAAGAAGATTTGCACTATATAATCTTAGATACTTCAGTACTTTATCACCTAATTTTATTTCTTCTGATCTATTTAGTTTTAAAAGAACAACAAAATAGATGTACTACCATTTCCTGATCCTGCAACAAACTACAACAGTATTCTAAGAAAAATTTTAAAATCCAAGATATACTAATGATTGTAGCCTTCTTAAAGCAAAACCTGTGTAAGAATCACCTCGAAAATCATCATAATTTCCACTGTAATACTTAGGGGACTTGAGATTTCTTTTTATTAATTTTTTTCTTAACAAAAAGAAAAACTTTATTCACATCTTAAATTCTTATTTAAAAGTTGAAATTTTCCTTCTACTATTAATACTTTCTATTGAGTCGTAGACATATAAGTTTTAATGCTTTTGACTCACAGTTGATTTCTCCTTGTCTTCTAAATGATAGCTCCTGATTACATTATTATTCAGATCTCTGTCCTGCCTTTCTAAAAGGTTGCTTTTAGTCTTTTAAAAAAATTAAGTTCTTATATTCCTGAGAATAGCATTATTATTATTTCCCATGAAGATGGTTTATAGCTATAAGGAGCATTCTTAAAACATACAAACAAAATATTATCTCTACTTTAGATTATTAGATGATTCACTGTTATATAGAGGTTGGAACAAATCCTCAAAGCAAAACTTGTGAGATATGCATAAACAATCCCTATTTCACTTGTCCCCTGTCAAAAAAATGACTGTATAATATTATTATGAAGACATGATTGAACAATGACAAAGGTGATACTTGTAAAATTTAATTATTTTACCTAAAATTTAATATTATTCTAATATAGTCAGTATGCACTTTAAAGTAACTTTGTCCTTGGGCGAAGAATTCTATAATGCATTGTGCTATTTCACACCTATGTGGAAATTACAGTTTTATAGGCTGTAGATTAGAGAGATTGACCCTTTCCTCAGCTCATTCCTTTAAGATTATATTTTATGATGGAGAAAAATCTCACCAACATTATTTTTCTACCATTTTACAAAATCTTCTTCTTTTCCAACTCACAGGGAAAAGCAAAAAAAAACCCAAAAAACAAAAAACAAACAATAACAACAGACACAAGTCTTATTCCAAGGATAAGAATTGTTTCATTATTAAGTGAATGCAATACTCATCATTTTGCCTGCTTACCATATCTAAATGTCATGTAATTAACTTATAGCTCACTAAACGTTAGAAGAAGGTAATAAACTATACACATTTTGCCTAAAGTGTCTACATGAAAATCCTTTCTTTTCTTGTTTATTTATACCTGGTATGTCTCTTCTATAAAGGAACCTAGCTAATACCTCAAATGTTTCCAAATGTAGATGTTAAATTAGCTCCTTGAACCCCACTTGGTAGCCATAAAATATCGTGGATATTATTTACAGTATATCTGGGAAATCTTGTCAGTATTTCTCAAATTTTGTTATACAGTTTTAAATCATGAGAAGGGCCTATAAAACAGATGTTCTCTCCTTTTCAGATACACATATAAGATTAAAAGGAAAAATATATTTGAATACATTTAATTCTATTTTTTGACATATCTCAAAGCATGATAATACCATAGCAATATGTTTTAGTTTAAAAAATTAGTTAGAATATGAAACTATAAAATAAAATGGCAGTGCACAGTTATATACTTATAGCCTAGGAAATATTCTCATATTAAGCGATTTAGGAATGCGTGCCAGGGAGGAAAGAACATAATGCCCCCTAGGTTTTTAGGTGATAATTAAATTTTAGGGAGGGCATTATATTACAAATGGTGGTCATTCACTAGGTCACTGTCAGGGTGAGAATGAGCTAAGACTGGAATGTAAATTATTTTAAAGGCTAGATTGGCTTCTATAAAAACATGCTATCCTGTGGAAAGTGCATAGATATAGGTTGCATAAAAATACCCATTCACAAATATTATGTGTTCCTCTCAATTTGATCATATAAATCACATCTTTAGAAAGGAATAATCAAACGTTACCTGTTGTTATAAGCAGATGGAAACTTCCTGATAACAGCATATAATGAAAAATGAGAAATATGTGTATGTGTGTGTTTTTGGAAATCACACTATTTTGTCATAAGTATGTCCATAGTATATCAAAGCCACTACATTTCCCTACATGGTGAAATAATTAGACTTGAGATATTGAAGTATGTTAGATGATAGATATAGCTAGATAGCTAGATAGATAGATAGATTTATCACCTACATACTCTGAATTATAAACAGTTGTAAACACTATAGTCTGAAATGAATTTAAACAGAATTCTCAGAATATGAGAAACCTAACATTTTCCATATGCACTGTCATATTCCATTCTTTTTCTAATATTCATGTGTCATTAGCATTTAGTGCACAGGCCTTGGGATTTTTTGAAAAGAAATAAAAATATATTTAATTTTGATATTTGTGAACTATTTATCATTTAATTTACCACCAAGGCCTACTTAGTTTTGTGTAAGACACTAAATGAATATAAATCCCATCTCTTTTACTTTGGCTATGCAAATATTTTTACTTTGATGTTGTAGCAATGCAAATTGAAGTTTGCAACATGAACTGCTAATGCTAATTTGATTACTTCTGTATTAGTGCTGAGAGCTACAAAATAGCAAAAGATTGTTTTAAAAAATGAAACTGGGAATGGAAGCACTCTTTCTCTGCAGGCCCTCTGCAATGATGGTAGTATTAATGCATGTCCATTGGTGCTTGATGGTCTCAAACAGCAATGAATGCCATTTTTCAAGCAAATAATTGGGGTTTTTTATAAAACCTGACACTGATTTTTTTAAAAACGAGTTCATCAAAAAGTTCTTACTTTACTTTTTAATAGCCCAGAGAGTTCAAATCTATTAAAGTGTTTATTGCAGACCATAAATCATAATTTATTTTTTAGTAGTAAAGACGTTTATCTAATATAGTATAGATAAGGTGCCTGAATTGTAAATTCAATACTTTTTGGATAGATGTGAATCAGGCTTCTAAAAAAAAACATTGAACTGAGTGTTTGTTTTTTAAATATTAAATTGATTGATTTGATAAATTTGAGGAGATTTTTAATGATCTGTAACAAAAGAGATGATATAAGTATCTGGTGGGAACTCTAGCTAAGATAACCATGCCTAAAAACTGCGGGAAAACAATTTCCTCCCCCTTTTTAAAGTAGTGATTGAAAATGGTATCTCACCAAGTTGGAAAAATATATATGCATTATCTGTAGTATTCCTCTGCTGGAGCCGCAGTGATACCTGCCACCTGTAGTGTGCCTGCAGCGTGCATGTTGCTTGTCTACCCATGAAATGTCTGTGTAGTGTCTGTAATTTGATTATGCCTGAAAGTCTCTATGCTCATTAACCTTTTACAGGTGCCGTACCATTCCCAGGAACTGCAGGTACTAAGAGAATGGGCAGTACTAATAAAAGCAAGGCACGGCACACTTGTAAGCTCCAACCTCTTCTCATGGCGACTCTAGCCCATGATTTGGAGGTTACACAATGAATTAGCTATTTGTGACCAAGCTAAGGAAGTAATATACAGCAGTAGCTAAGGATTGAATGAGCACCATGTTGTGTATTTCCAACATATTACTGATAATCTGACCCCCCAAAAAATGATGTAAAAAGAGAGAGGGAGGGAGATTGAGAGATTTTCCTCAAAATGCGACTAAAAATATGTTTTAAATGTAGGCACATAATATTGATTTTTTAAAAGATTCCAAATAATGTATGTGGTATATGAAAATATAATGCAGAGATGAAAGAAGTTAGAATATTGATGAATAAAGAATAATAGGCTCATTGATCATAAACAAAAGTAATTTCCCTAAAGATTAAACATTTAATTCTGTTGGGCTGATTCTTTTTACAATTATAAATAGAATTTTTATGTAATTAGTCAAATAACATCAAGCACTCATCATTATTCTACATTTGTGTATATAAAGAGGAAAATATACAGTGATAGCCTCAAAAAAGTGGACTATATATAGTGGACTATAATTTATATATGTATATATATAGGGGCAAAATATATTTACAGTTGTTCATATTGAAAATAATGCAATCATTAATAAATAATAATAATACAAGAATTAACTGCTGTGTGTACTCACAACTGTAAATGTATTTTTGCCAACCCTGTATATCTATATCTATCTATCTACTATAGTAATTTTTTCAACATAATTGTAATAGAGAGAATTCTTTTCCAAAATGCTATGGTTTTGCCATAAATATCCTTTTTTTTGCCATAAATATTCTTAACACACATATATGAAGAAAAAAAAAGTTTCACTCTTTCTAGCCAGCTCCTCAAATAAATTAATTTCCTTTTTTCAAAATAGTCACAAGTTTTTTCACCAATGTGTTCTTTTATATGCAATAAAATGTTTTAAAAGAATTTAAGTCAATCTACCTTGCTGAAAGCCTTATTAAATTGATGTTAAATAGACTTAAGCAAACCACTTATAAAATTCAACAGCCTTATTAGAGTTGGTGAATGCTATTGGGATTATGAAAATCATTAGTGTTATTAAAAATAATGATGCCACTGATACTGGTCTTTATCATAGAAACCATTATCAAGGGCTGAAAATGAGACAAAGCATGCATGAGCCCACTCTGCTTAATGGGTTCATAATCTAAACTACCATCTTGCTCAACCTCTCATTTAAAAAGTATAATGATATCATACCCTTTTTCTGTTCATAATGGGTGTAAAATAATTATCTAAAATTCTTTACATATATAATGAAGAAAATTGGGGTTGGTTAAAGTAAGGGAAGAAGGCATTCTATTCTCCTCACTTTTAAAAAGGAGATTTTGTAGATGGAAATGCTCATTGCTTTGCTCATCTTCACCTCTTTCTTGCCTTTCACTATTTCTTTCAATCCAAATGTCATGGATTTCAAAAATAAACCCCGTCTGTTTTAAAACACTTCCTCTTCCAATGTAATCTAGAAGTACTCAAGTCACCACTGAAATGTTGTTTCTTAAAATGATTTCTCATGAAATTTGCCATTGACTACAGTGGAAAGAAAACTGAGCCTCACTCCTCACTCCCAAGTCCCAATGTCAGTCCCTGTTTTGCCAGCCTTCACCTTCATGTAAACAGACAGCTTGTCTACTGTACTCTGTTAGATATAATGTGAAAATGACCAACAGTGTATCTTCTTCCAGAGTGTACAGTTGTGAGAGGAGGAAAGAGGACAGAGACTGTACCGGGGGAAAGAGTTAGCGTAGAAAGTTCTTGATGAAAACATTAGTTGCTCCTTAGTTCCATTTAGACCACTACTCTTATGACCCAGGAACTGATCTTGCAAATTTTACTCAATCCGAATTTAAATTTAAGCAGCCTCATTGGCTAGTGGTTACCATAATGGACAGTGCAGATTTAGATACTCATGTTCTCATTTAACTTAAAAAAGGCAGATTAAATGGTTTCAAATTAGCCCTTGAAATAGACCCCAAAGAATAAAACTGGTTATATTTTTTGGAGACTCAGTGCTCCATTTGTTAATTTCTGATGGTTATTTTGTCTTCTGTGTGTTTACCCTTCTCCTTCATTGAATATAACTAAAATACATTCTATAAATTAATGTTATAGACATATGTGTGAGTATCTGTGCATATAATTTTTATTAGTGGGATTTTAATAAATATATATAAACATAAATGAATGTACATAAAAATAGTTTGTGTGATATTAGCCATAAAGCTATTTCTAACATTTTTCTTGTCTGACAGTTAATGCCATGGCTTTGCAGTCAACTAGACGTGGGGTCAAGTTCTAGTTCTTTGACCAGCTGAATGACCTTGGGCAAATAACTAAGCTTCTCAAGTCTTCAGTTTCTTCATTAGTGCATAGAGATAATAATGCTTCATCCATTGTAGAGTTATGGTGCAGGTTAAAGAAGCTAGTAATTCAAAGCATGGGGCATCCTCAGTTTCTTCATTAGTGCATAGAGATAATAATGCTTCATCCATTGTAGAGTTATGGTGCAGGTTAAAGAAGCTAGTAATTCAAAGCATGGGGCATTGGGCTTCTTTCCTAGTGTTAAGCAAATGTCAGCATGTCGGGCAGTTTCATTCATTTTGTTTTGTTTTGTTTTGTTTTGTTTTGTTTTGTTTTGTTTTGTTAATCCCCACCTGAGGATATTTTTTTCATTGGTTTTTAGGAAGAGTGAAAGAGAGAGAGGGAAAGACAGAGAGAATTATTGATGTGAGAGAAACACATCGATTGGTTGCCTCTTGCATGATCCCTGACCAGGGCCTGGCTAGGGAGGAGCCTGCAACCAAGGTATGTGCCCTTGACTGGAATCTAACCCATGACCTTTTGGTCCACAGGCCAACGCTCTATCCACTGAGCCAAACCGGCTGGGGCACCAGCCTCATTCGTAATGTTGCATAATGAGTTATATGAATACAGCATGTCCTCAAAAAGAACATTTTTTTTTTTTTAGGTGGCTAACAATGAATAATTCCCAACCGAGCTGAATACAAACACTAAGACCTGAGGGCTTTAGCACTTTCTCCTCCACTGGCCTCGCAAACTTATAGGGTGATCTTACAGGGTGCCTCAGTACAACAATTTTATACAGCTTAAGGGAAATAATACTATTTTCAAGTATTTAAAGAATTGTTCCAGGAGGGAGGAATGCATTTAATGCAATGATGTTTCTCTTGAGCTTCTACTTTAAGGTTTTACTTTTAATAGTAAAATGGTCAAGCCATGTATCTGTTGGCTTTCAGATGGGGCCAATGACTTTATGACAATCAAACTTAGGTTATGGTTCTTGTAATTTTAGGGAGCCTTCATCTGTGATCTTATAAATCACAATGCCAGTTGAAGGAGAAGAAGCTGGCATTCCCAACTGAATGGAGGGGGGGGGGTTGACTAATGCTAAAATAAAATACAAATATAGTAAGTTCTTCATACCCAGCCCTATAACTTCTATCATTAATGTCAATGCCCAATGAGGGCAGTTGATAAACTGTGATAAACAATCCCCACACATCCCACTGCCATTTTGAACTTGCTAAGATGTTAACACCCTCTCACTTCAGCTGCATGTAAAGTGAAGGAGCTGAGATAGATGCCAGCCGAGGCTTCTTCCAACCCTGTTGTCTGCATTCTCTACTAGGAGATCCTACGTGGATGGAAACTATACTTGACTGTAATGTTTTTGAAGTAAATCTAAGAAGGATACTTTTTCATCTACTTTGACATCTGGATATGGATGTGTTGCCTTTCCAAAATGAATCATGGTTCCTGTGGATGTCATGTGTCTATAATCTAGATTGAATTAAAATATATAAAGAAGGTACCATAAAAAAAGGCAAGATACTTTGGAGACTAATAATGATGTGAATAATCATTCACAAAGCACAATACCGTGTTAATTATAAGGGAAAACCTGTTTCTAACATAAGGATTAAACAATTGTCAAAAAATAGCACGCTCATATGTGGGCATCAGATGTGCTAAGGTTCTGTTACAGCCTCACAAGAAAAGCAAAGTAAAGCCAAGTCAGTGAAAAAAGCACCTAGGAGTTTTATTTTATTTTTTACATGAAAGAAAATATTTTAAGAATTTTGAAGAATACCTTCAATTTAAAGTTTTTGCCACATGGTAACTTCCTTAAAAAATAGTCTAAGGTTGGAAGACTTGGTATATTGCAAATTAAATAGAAGTTTGGGATACAATTGAAGCAAACAAACAGAAATAGCTGCAAGGCCCACCAAATGTTTAGAAGAGGGTGCTCATGTGTGGGAGTATCTTCACAGTTTATAGCATCCCTGAAGTGTGTAGGTCGGAAAACTAGAAAAGGAAAAAGAATAGTAGGTTGGTAGTTATTTGGACAGACTGTGTATATATGGGCAGTGAAAAAGACTGAACTGCCTAGCTGACATTTTAAAATATCAGTAGAGTTACTTAAAATCCTGGTAGATGTATCAGCTCTCTTTAGAAAACCAAGCATAATGGGAAAGATCCTACTACCTTCTTAGGTTGAAATTTTTTAAAAAATGCAGGATTATTGATGATCAGAATAAAAAACTACTTATCATTTTATGAAATGTCTGTTTAAAATCTCATTAAGAAAAAAACTATGCATTTTGCCTGTATAATAAATTATCCCAAATTATAAGGATTTGAAAGCTGCATATCTCAGCCAGTCATAGAAAGGGTTGAGATGGGGTACCTGTGTTCATGCCTGCAGTCTCAGGCTGTCTCAGCTCCGTGTCTCTCAACTGACGCCATGACCCCTGGCAGGTCTGAGGAAGCTGAACTGTGATGTGAATAAGCAGCCATCCGGAAATAGATAGAAAGAAGCAGATCTATTTTATTTTAGTTTGTTTTGTACTAAAAAAATTTGATTTCTAACTTTTAAGTGTAAAAATAGAATATATATATATATATATATATATATATATATTCGAGTTGGGGAAAATAGATGATAAAACAAAAACTTATATGAAAATTAAAGATCAGCTTTCCAACATGCCCAACTCAATGCACGAAAGATATGTAAATACCACATATTTCTACTTAGTTAAAAATCATTCATATGTCAAGATAGTTTTGTTACCATTTGAATTTTTGTATTCATGTTTGGACAATTTGTGCAATGTCTTGGTGGAAGTCAAAGCACATGCTCTTTGAATACTTAGAAATAAATTACAATCTTTTAAAAAATAGATAAAATAATACAATTATAGTTGAAATCATATAGATATATTCAAAACTGTCACAAAAATTGGCTTCCAAAAGCTAAAACATCTCTGTATATGGATCTGTGATGTCCAATACAACAACTACAATACAGTTGTGACATTTGGGCAATTGACATGTGGCTAGTGCCAATTGAGATATGCCTTCAGTATACCATCGACAGATTTAGAAGACTTAGTATGAGTAAAAATAATGTGAGATATTGTCATACTGATGACCTATTGATATGTTACTATTTTGGATATATCGGGTTGAGTAAAAGGCTTTATTAGAATTAATCTTGATTCTTTTGTTAATTTAAACATGGCTACAAGGACATTTTAAATTATTCTTGTTTCTGTTATGTGGAATTTGCATTATGTTTCTATTGGTTGGCATTAATATAGACAGTGTTTACCTTTAAGCACAAAAGAATGAGGCAATTGTATGTATGTGTATGTTCATTTCATCATTCTGCTTTCACAAATTTTACCAATAACTTAGTGGCTGCAAACAACTCACGTTTATTAACTTACAGTTCTGGAGGTCAGAAGTCCAAAGTGGGTATTCCTAGGCAAACATCAAGCTGTTAGCAAGTCTCCCTTCTTTTTGTAGGCTCTAAAGTAGAACCCTTTTGGTTACCCTTTCTAGCTGTTAAAGGCCACCCTCCACATTTCTTCACTAGTGGCCCATTCTGCCACCCTTAAAGCACCGTATCTCTAAGGATGTCGCCTCTCCAGTTTTCCCTCTGCCTCTTTCTTCTACTTCGAAGCGCAGTATGATGGCATTGGGTCCCTCTGGGAAAGCCAGGATAATCTTCCCATCTCAAGGGCAAGTGATCTGCCACTTCAATTCTCCCCTGCCATGTTACCTAAGCAGGGGTTGGCAAACTGTGGCTCGCGAGCCACATGCGGCTCTTTGGCCCCTTGAGTGTGGCTCTTCCACAAAATACCATGGCCTGGGCGAGTCTGTTTTGAAGAAGTGGCATTAGAAGTTTAAGTTTAAAAATTTCGCTCTCAAAAGAAATTTCAATCGTCGTACTGTTGATATTTGCCTCTGTTTACTAATGAGTTTGCCGACCACTGGCCTAAGGTATCCACATGTTCCTGGGATTAGGTCATAGACATCTTTGGGTGGATCTAGTATATCTATATATATACTAGAGGCCTGGTGTATGAAAATCATACACTCAGTGGGGGGTCCCTCGGCCTGGCCTGCAGTCCAGGAGCCCTCGGGGGATGTCCGACTGATGGCTTAGGCCCTGGGAAGTGGGCCTAACCCATCAGTCAGACATCCTTAGCACTGCTGCAGAGGCAGGAGAGGCTCCCGCCACCATGCTTGCCAGCCATGAGCCCCACTCAGGGTTTCTGGCTGAGCTGCCCTCCCCCTGTGAGAGCTCACTGACCACCAGGGGCAGCTCCTGCATTGAGCATCTGCCCCCTGGTGGTCAGCGCACAAAATAGCAACCAGGTGTTCTGCTGTTTGGTCAATTTGCATATCAGCCTTTTAGTATATAGGATATTTAATGCCATTTATGAATATTTACCATCTATTTATAGCTATTTATCATTTATCTTTGTCCTTTCCATTCCACAGAAAACTGAATCTTTTTCTTCAGACTTACTCCCTCTTTCATTACTAATTATTTTTATCATTTTAAGTCTTCTGAAAACTTCAGATAGTTTTCATCCTACCCAAATAGTCATAGGTAAAACCCAGTATGATAACATGTAAAATTTAAGTTGTTTGTTTTAATTTGGTGGTTCTAATTAGGGAAAAAATAAACAACTCTCCAAATTTGAAATTGTTTGTTATGTTCCTCAGGTAAATTAACAACTTACACAGCAGCCATATCAGAAGAAAAGAAATGTGAATTCCAGTGGGAGAGCCCAGTTATGCATAGATAGAACGAGTAGAACTTTCATGAAAAAGAAAAGGCTTTGAAACGAAACCAAATAAAGGAAAGAGGAAAAGTACTTCTCTGCCTCTCCAAGGGATTTTGTTGGTTGAGCACACACACTCAGACCTTTGGAGATTATCTTGGGACATGCTGCTGTTAGTTGAAAAGTGGGTTCCTCAAGAAACTGTAGAAACCTGGTAAACATTTGGTAAATCTTTGTACCTTATCAGATACCAAAAAAAAAAAAAAAAAATCAGTCTTATTTTTAAAGTGCAGTCGGCCCTCCATATCCATGGGTTTCACATCTGATGATTCAGCCAACTGCAGATAGAAAATATTGTTTGAACAATGTTACATTATTGCTGATGTATGCTATACAAGGATGGTTTCATCTATACTAACCATGGACAAGCTTTCTTTTTCTTGTCATTATTCCCTAGAAAATAGAGTTTAATAACTATTTACATAGCATTTGCATAGCATTTACAACGTATTGGTATTATAAGTAATCCAGAGATGAGGAATTATACCAGAGGATGTGCATAGGTGGCACCATTTCTTGTAAGAGACTGGAGCAGGATTTTGATATTTGGAGTGCTGAGATCAATCCCCTGAGGAATCCAACAGAGAGAAACTATATAGTTGATTAGATACACTTTTTACCATTGCTATTATAATATTGGGTGATAATGAAGCTTAATTAATAGATAATGGATGAGAGTAGTGCTTGGGAGTCAGAACTTGGCCCTTGCATATTTATACAAAATGACTCAAAGATTTCCAAAGGTAATAATTCATAGTTTTAAATGAAACCCAACTTTTAAGATGCTATATTCTGAATTACATTATTTAACTGCTTTCTTCTTTGCAGTAGTGAAAATGGTTTGGTTAGACTTAGAAAACACTTACCTCTCGGACTCAGCAAAAGTAGATACTAATTGACACAGATGTTTAACAGTAAAATCAGTGAACTCTAAATACAGTGGTTTAAACACAAAACACGGGCTGGATGTTTCTTCCTTTTCTTCTTTTTCTTTCCTTTTTGTTTATAGCAGTATTATTAAAGCAACTTTGTTTCTGAAAGCTTTGCATTGTTTGCATGTAGGTAATTTTTAGGAAAAGGTATTAGGTAAAGATAGATAAAATAAAATAAAGTGACTGAGGAAGCCAAAATAAATTTATTTTATAATCCCTTAACACAATTAAATCTCTTTTTATCTTATAAACAGTTATTTTTGAAACTTATATAAGTAACATTAATAAGTCAGTATATGCAAAACAAAGTTTTTGTTGCAAATTTAGCTCATAATAATTTCAATCTCAGGTTGGATAAAGCTTTTTACAGGTTTTAAAATGCATTCAGTATAGGATATGTCTTTTAATAGATTTAGACTATATTTATATTATTTAGAAAATGTAAGTGTGGATGGTAGTAAATTTCTAATGTTCATGCATTGGGTAAAATTCTTAAAATTGAGGGTTGAAATGAGGCCAAATCTTGAAGCATTCAAGATGAAATCTGATCTGTATATATTTAAAGACAGCGACTGAAATAACACAAAAATAACTGTATTGGTTTAGACATTTGGATCTCACAGACACATGCCTACACATGTTTTTTTGTGTGTTTTTTTAACTCATGCAGATAACATTGAACTCTTTCCTCAGTACGGCTCAGTATTAACAGTGTGGTGGAGGTGATAATATATGCTGAATGATATATTTGTAATTAAGACATTTTTAAAGAACACTTAATAAAGGGAAGTCAGCAGGCCAAATTATCTATTTTTCCCCTCTTAATTTTAATTGGGGTGTAGGAGCTAAAAAAAATCATAAAGAACCTAAAGATTGTTAAAAAAAATTTTAGAGGAGAATTAGGCAAATATAAATAAACTAGTATAAATAAAAGACCAAATGTGACATTAAATAACATAAAAGGACCAAATGTAACATTAAATAACATACCAATAAATTTAATATAGCTAGTACTAACCACAGTAGAAAATCAGACTAGGGAATTATGAACTTTGCCAGGGGAAGCCTAGACATATTTCAAAAAAGCTATGACCTTGTAATAGACTTTGAAAGTTAAACAGAAGTTGGCCAGGTTGAGATTAAGGCAAGAATTGATTCAAGGAACACAGCTCTCTGCAGTGGCCTACCACTGAAGAGGTATTAATCGTATAACTTTATAATTTTGTTTTTACCCATTAAAATTGTAAGACTAGATGGGGGTGGGAAAGGTGATGATGGATGAGATCATAACACAGCATCTGTACAAGGTGTGAAAGAATGCACTGGGTCAGTGCTTCTCAAAAGGTGGTCATTAGCCCAGCTGCTGTGGCTCAGTGTTTGAGCATCCACCTATAAACCAGGAGGTCACAGTTTGATTCCAGGTCAGGGCACATGCCTAGTTGCAGCCTCAATCCCCAGTGTGAGGGATGCAGGAGGGAGCTGATCAATGCTTCTCTCTCATCATTGATGTTTCTCTCTCTCTCTCTCTCTCTCCCTCTCCTTTCCTATCTGAAATCAATAAAAAATATATATATTTTAAAATGCGGTCATCAACTTGCCAAAATGCCAACTCTCTAGGGCCTCATCCTTCTGAGGCAGCAACCTTTTTTAAAAAGTTTAATTGAAACATAATTGATAACCAAAAATTGTACATGCTCAATGTATATATCTTGTTGAGTTTGGATATATGCATACACCTGTGATACCATCACCAAGGTACTACTAATAAACATAGTTATCACTTTAGCAACCTATGTTTTAACAAGTCCTGTGGGAATCGGAAATATACTAATATTTGAAGGCAACTGCCTTAGAAATATTTTTCCAGAACTAAACTTCCAGAATTAAGGAATTGTTTAGATTTGGGGATAAGGCCTATGGAAGAATCAGGAACAGCTTAAATTTTTATTTTAGGTAACTAAGTGGAAAGTAGTATCATTAAGTGAGATAGGATATGTGAGAGGAGAGTTATGCCCAAAAGAGTACTGTTGAAAATATGTAAATTGGTAAGGAAGCTGTCATTACAAACAAAGTTAGAGGTTTCTGGTCAAATGTCAGGAATTGGTCTTATAAGGTTAATTTTTGGGTTTTATTTGACCGGGTGATCTGTTATTAATGTGTTGGTAGTTTATATCTACAGCTAAGGAGCTCGATTAGAGGCTGAAACACCATTAGGATACGTGGTGTAGAGGAAAGAGCCTTGGGCTTGGGGTCAGAGAGCCTGGATGGTGGCTATGGCCTAGAACATCTGTAATGCTCTCTGGCTATGCCCACTAGTGGTGCTGCCTTTAGGAAATTACTTGAGGTGTATTTGTGTTTTTTTTTTTTTTTTTTTTTTTTTACATCTCCTCCACTCAGGATAAAAGAAATATTGCCTTCCATAGTGATTATGAAAATAGTAATGTTTAAAAAAACAACAGTCACTGGCAATAAATGGTAGATTTCTTCCTTCTCAGCTATTTGCTAGTTACACAGAATTTCCTTTTTATCATACAAAAACTTGGCCAAGAATTAGTGACTTTTGGGGAAGAAGATTGAGGAGAATAATAACCTGCAGAGGAAACCAAGTCCCAATAGTTACCTGGAAACTTTTTGAATAGCGAAACTCTAATATAGCCACACGTGGTTTCCCAGAGAAAATTCTTGAGCAACACATCTAAAAATATTTACTAAGGGAATGCAGAAAAAAAAAAATGGACAGGGTTCTTTTGAAGAGACATGGGACCAACAGATATATTACATTTCACATATAATATAGCAATGCACTGTAATGTTTTGCTATCAGCTATGCCAATTAATGCAGATGATGCTAATTAAAAGTAAATTTAGAGAGTGATTAGGTTTTCTCACCATTGTTAGGGAGAATTGATTCTTCTATAGATCTAATATGTTGAAGTAAGAAGTTAATGATCTATTGATGGATTTTAAAGCACCTAATTTAGATTATAATTCCGAGGAAAACATTTGTGTTAATACTGAATATTAAATGGCAAACGCTTTCTCTTGGAAAAGGAATGACACCATTTGTGCAACCCTAGAGCGACGCACATGTTGATGTTTCGAATAAATTATTGTGTATGGCTGTATAATCTCAGTTTTGGTCTTATAAAACTTATAATACAAGAATTCTATTGCACATGTGCTCATTTATGTGGCAGTATACAGCTGTGTGTGGCATAATAACTCTATTGAACAAAATTATGTGCTGTGGAACTTGCAAAAATTTGATGGTCCCATCTGGACTTGCTTTGCAGTTGAGGATGCTAAAGTGGGCAAAGATTTTACGGGATTGCAGAAAACTGGTAGATTTCTGCTGTCAATTTGATATTTAGAAATAAGGTCAGTAGCTGGTAAAGCTAGAAAGATGTCTTTTTTATACTCAAAAGGGGTTTTCAATTAGGAACAAAGGCAGTCTCCCTATACGAAGGTCCTCAAATATAGACAGACATCCACCTCATATCGGCATGTATTGCCCTTCAGTTACTCTGCTCCTAAAATCTGATATCTTAAACACAACAAACTAGTTGATTCTTATATTTCATCAGCACAGGCATTTAAATGATCTATGACCCTGGAAAATGATTCTCTGAGGGCTTAAATTTGGATGATGCTATATAAGACTTAGTTATGCTATTTGTTTTTTTATGGGGAAAAGAGGAAAAGGTTTACATAAGTATGAGGCTGACATAACTGTCCATTGCTTTCTCCTCATATCTTCTATCTCACTTGCTTTTTCTTTTGTCCTCCATTCTCTTTGCCCCCCTTCTTTTCTTCCTCCCAAACAAAACATGGCACAAAAGAAAAAAAGGGGAAAGAAACAGCACCAGGTTTACCTATATAAAATCTAGTAAAACTGAGCTTGGAACAAGAAAATACTCTATTCCAAAATGGTAGTTCTTAAACCTAGAAAATGGTGACAAAATGGAGGTGCTGTTATCACTGTATTGGTGTTTACTAATCTCCCCACTATGATGGCATGTTACATGTGTTTTGGAATGTATCTATACACGTATGTACACACTTGTGATGGTGAAATTTCTGAAACTGTATAAATTAGATGGTGAAAGTAGGACCCTGAGTGGTGGTAGTGTAGAAAAAGCATGTTGACAATAATGTGTAGCTAATAATTATTTAACACCAATATACGCTATCATTTCCAAGGATTATAATAAGGAAAGTTGACTAGATATTGAATCACCTATAACAAAAGCCTATGGATTAAAAAAATCATAAGACAAATATTGTGTGTTTGTAGGTTTGAGTTCTGAAACATTTTACAGAATATATTTTAAAATTGATTTAGACATTAGTGTAATTTTCTTATAATAAAACACTAAACATATGCTTGTATATGCACAATAAGATTAAAAAGGGATTATGTTGTTATATATAGGCCATCCTATATAATAAAAGGCTAATATGCAAATCGACTGAACGGTGGAATGACCAGTAGCTATGATATGCTCTGACGTGCACTCGGGAAAGCGGGCCTAAGCCGGCCGTTAGACATCCCCTGAGGACTCCTAGACTGTGAGAGGGCACAGGCCAGGCTGAGGGGACCTCTCCCCCTCCCTGCAAGTGCATGAATTTTGTGCACTGGGCCTCTAGTCATATATAATCATTATACAAGTACAGGCACATATATGAGGCATGCTTTCAGTAAATCAAACCTCACATTTTGTTGAGCATCTGATTGTTTTTATCTATACAGTTACATACTTGATGTGTCAGATGATCATCATATATATTTATTTGTTTCATTGGATAGAGACTCAAACTTTTATTCAACCAAACAGCTCACACATGCATTTACCAGCATGGGTTTGCAATTTAAAAGGAAGTTAGAAAGCACGCCTGCTAACACAGTTATCAAATCATGAGGCAAAGAAAGAATGCGCTAAAACCTGATTCCAGACAAGCTGTTTAGAACAACAGTACCTTTGGTTGTTATTTTTATTGTTGAGAGTAGTTCAATAAAAGAAGGGAAATTTTAGTATTATGTTTATATTTGATGTTTGGGACAGAAATATTTATCCCTACTTCTATGATCAACACAGTAATTATTTTCTTAACAAGTATAATACTGAAATCCAATTAACCAATTGTACACAACAACAAAACTAACAAAAGCATCCTTTGGACTGGACTATTTACACTAATTATAAGCCCCTGAAAATAATGCACAAGTAGGCTGAGTTAATATGATAGAATGTACTCGAGTCTTTTAATATGTAGAGCAAGCTGCTTTGCTATTGTAAACTACCATAGCAAGCACACCTCCCCCTACTTCCACCCCTACAAATTCTGTTCATCTGGCTTTTTTCTTTCTGTGTTTTTTTTTAACCTCATAGAGCTTCACCAACTTGTAAGTGCACGCACTTGAAAATTTTTACCAGAAAAATAGATATGTATATGGGCAATTAAAACAGGCATGATTTGGGTCAAAACTTATTTTTTGCAGTTTTGTCTCTCAAGGGGATGAAATGATAAGCATTCAGGCACCATGTGCACTTCACGCCCAGTACATGTTCACGCAGTTCCAAATCAGACTATTGCTATTTGCAGCAATCTGCATGATTGAATGGCATTAATAGCTCAACAGTTTCACTGCACTATTGACAGTGCACCAATGTAATGCAGACCTTGTTATTAAAAAAAAAAAAGGTAAATTAGCATAAATAAGGTTGCAAGAGTCTCTCCTTAGATGGGTCTTGAGAATAGAGGCCTGGAAATTTGCAATGATGCTAACAAAATTAGTTTCCAAATGCATAACTTGAATAGGAATAGAGATAAAATAGAGAGAGAGGGGAAAAAAAGGAAAATAATCCCCTATTTTAAACCAATAACAAAAGTTCACTGAAGTAGAATATTTCTTTAAACAAAACTATGCTTTACCAATTCATGCAAACTGCAATTTCGGTATGAAATAATTATTCCTTAAGGTAGACTCAGCTGAATTTCATAGAAAAATCAAGGGAGAGAATGATGTTTCTGTCTGTTATGTTGATTCTGTCTATAGTTATAGACCCAAATATTTTAACATGCACATTCCTGTAATAGCTGAAGCTCTGTTCCATTTATAATCATAATTCTCCCGCTGAGAACACGGCTTGTGCTGATGCCAGCCTGTGCCTCTCTCCTTGAGGTCAGAAGAAATGTAATTTATATTTTTTAATTACTTTAAACTTTTAGCTGTGAGGAGATGACTTTATCTTAAACCCTAACACTTCCATAGATAAATGCATCCCTTTAAAAATAGTAGCTATTTTCGCATCATTCATTTACATGCAAGCAAATTGAAAAGCCACCGTTGGTATAGAATAAATAAATCTGCTTGTTTACAATTTATTTTAAAATACTTACCAAGTGTTTATGTGTCTTAAGCCTTTTGACCACCTCCTCACTTCTCTGCCAGAAGCATACTTTCATTATAATGGGTAACTTTCAGATCCTTTCTACTCTGCAGAGTTTCCAAGGGAAAGATTTTACTTACAAGGGCAATGAATAGATACAGAGTGAATCTTAAGTAGTATCTTACTCACAGAGAAACGTTCCTCTCTGGCCAGGATAATGCCTGAAAGAAGTTTCTACACTGTAATCATTTCACCATAAAAAAAAAGTAATTTTTTTTCTTTAGAAATCGCAACTGTCCTCAAGGTGTTGTAACCTTCATTTTTTCATTGCTCACACACTATGTGAAACCAGTTTCACGAATGAAACAGGATTTCTTCTCTTTTGTATAGACCTGGTACCCGTATCTTAGGTTATATAGACCAATAAGACCATTCTCCTGAAACTTGTCTGAGTCCCAGAAGGGCAAATGTACACATCCTACAAAGGTTTCAGAGAACTTCTTTATGGGCCTTAGAAATAAATGTACTTCACAACTGTTGGCGCCACATTTCCCATTATCTAGTGGCTGAGGGAAATCTTGGCCATCTGTTAAAAAAAGGCGCATTGGAAGACACATTTGACCTCATCCTGTATGTAATTAATGGTTATAGCCTATGTGCTGCCTTATGGTAAATATTTTAGGTGAGAGATAAATTAATAAGTAAATGGATAAATAATAAGAGAGAAAACCTTAGCCTACATTAAAAAATCAGGAAGAAGTCAGACATGCATGTGATAACTAATTCTCAATACAAGGCAACATACCCTTTATTTACTAGGCTATAGGTATAGGCACATCCTATATAATCCTATATAATAAAAGGGTAATGTGCAAATCAACCGAACAGCAGAACAACCGGTCTCTAGATACGCACTAACCACCAGGGGGCAGATGCTCAATGCAGGAGCTGCCCCCTGGTGGTCAGGGCACTCCCCCTCAGCCAGAATAGATACAGAGGGCTCCCAGACTGTGAGAGGGCACAGGCTGGACTGAGGTGCAACCCCCCCTCCCCCCGGGAGCACGAATCTTATGCACCAGGCCTCTAGTATTCAAATAAGCTCTGAGAATGTTTAACAAAAAAGTTTATAATGGTATTTTGTATTTATTGAACATATGAACATTTATTTCTGGAGGCCAGGCAGTTTGGGTGTACTGTCTATTAACTCAATATTTTCATCAATCTTATGAAGTAGGAACTATATTATTCCCATTTTTAAGATGAGAAAACAGAATCTCAGAATGATTAATTAATTTGCCCAAGGTCACACAGCTAAATGGCTGAACCAACAGTAAAAACCAGGCAGTCTAGCTTCAGAACACACAGGAAGACTTAAAGAAAGGAGGGGGCAAGTGAAACACACACAAAAAAGAGCAAAAAATAAAATAAATTACTAAACCCTTCATGGGCAAGTTCACTGTGTGAAATAGTATTGCTATGGAAACTGGGCAAGTCGGATTTCTGAGATTACCTTCCCTTCAAATGAGTGCAGTCATCGTACTTGGCCTATAGAGTACAGGGTCTCTTGAATTTCAGATGGTTTATTGTGTAAAAGAACTTGGTAATACTGCTCTGCTTTCTTTTAAAAAATATTTAAGTGTTATACTTTACTGTTTTTTTTAAGTTCTTCATTGTTTAAAGTGTTACATATAGCATTACATAGGTCTCCTTTTTCCCCCACTGACCTCTCCCAGGCCATCCCCTACCATCACCCCCAGCACATGCCCTCACCCCCTTAGTGTCTGTGTCCTTTGGTTATGCTTATATGCATGCATACAGTCCTTTGGTTGATCTCTTGCCCCTACTCCTCCCTTGTGTTCCCTCTGAGGTTTGACAGTCAGTTAGATGCTTCTACGTCTCTGGATCTATTTTTGTTAATCAGTTTATGTTGTTCATTATATTCCACAAATGAGTGAGGTCATGTGGTATTTATCTTTCTCTGCCTGGCTTATTTCATTTAGCATAATGCTCTCCATGTCCATCCATGCTGCTGCGAACGGTAAGAGATCATTCTTTTCTACAGCAGCGTAGTATTCCATTGTGTAGATGTACCACAGTTTTTAATCCACTCATCTGCTGATGGGCACTTAAGCTGTTTCCAAATCTTGGCTATGGTGAATTGTGCTGCTATGAACATAGGGGTGCATGTGTCCTTTCTGATTGGTATTTCTAGTTTCTTGGGATATATTCCTAGAAGTGGGATCACTGGGTCAAATGGGATTTCCATTTTCAGTTTTTTGAGGCAACTTCATACTATTCTCCACAGTGGCTGCACCAGTCTGCATTCCCACCAGCAGTGCAGAAGGATTCCTTTTTCTCCGCATCCTCGCCAGCACTTGTCATTTGTTGATTTGTTGATGATAGCCATTCTGACAGGTGTCAGATGGTACTGCATTGTTGTTTTGATTTGCACCTCTCAGATGATTAGTGACTTTGAGCATGTTTTCATATGTCTCTTGGCCTTCTTTATGTCCTCTTTCGAAGAGTGTCTATTAGGTCCTTTGCCCGATGTGAGCTGTTTTATCTGTTACGGACGTTTTTGTGTGTGTTTTAAAATGAGGACCCAAGTGTCTCTCCAGCTATTTGCTGGTATAAGGGGGAGGTTGGAGAGCTGGAAGCCACACTGTTTCACATTGATGTTCCAGGAGCCTCTCCCCAGTCACAGGGTTGAGCGCTAAGAGGGATGTGGACAGAAGGGAATGCACTGAACGGAGCGGCCACAGACACAGCCACTGAGCAAGGGAATGAATGACAGCGCCTGCCCTCAAATGCTTCTTTCACTCCAGGAAATTAAAAATGTCATTGATCAATATTGTAGCACTACCTTTATTCTAAAAAGGATACTTTTTGAAGGGCGAAGAAATAGGTTCAAAACAGGTTTTCTATGTGAAAAAGTTAGGGAAGCAAAAAAGTGTGCAAGGACGTTGTCCCTAATAACATATTCTGTTAGGTTATTAGCATACTATGATTTCAAAGACATCTATGATTCTTTTTCATTTTTTTAATACTACTTTGTTGAGAATCAGAGGAAGGGATTTTACTATTTTATGATTAGAAGCAGAAACAGGCCCGATGTATATATTTGTAAAATAAACATAGCACACAGGCAATATAACAGCTCTATCCAATGTGGTAACCACCAGCTAACATATCGTGATTATTTTATACTAATTAAAATTAAATAAAATTTGAAATTTGTTTTTTGTTTGTTTGTTTAAATGTATCCTTATTGTTGAAAGTATTACAAGTGTCTCCTTTGTTTTTTTGTGTGTTTTTCCTGTGGATCCCTTCCATCCTACACTGGCCCCTCCCAGGCCTTCACCATACTATTGTCTGTGACCTTGTGCTATGCATGTATGCATATAAATTCTCAGTTAACCCTACCTCATCTTCCCCCCCAGGCCTGCCTTCCCTCTGGAATTCATCAAAAATACAGTTTTTCATTATTTATCACCTCTGAAAGTTCTGCTTGGATGGTGCTGGTATAGAGTTGTGTGGTAAACAAGTCAACCTGGAATCAAATTTCCTGAATTCCAGTTTAGCTTCATTACTTACTAGTGGTGTGACCTTGGCCAAGTTCATCTTGAGCCTTCTGCTTCATCTGCAAAATGGAGATAATATTAATACTTATTTCATATACTTGTCTTGAGAATTAAATGAGATAATATATATAAAGTACTTAGCTCAGTGTCTGGCATGAAAGCTTAATAAATGTTGGCTATTCTTACTAGGAACTAAACATTTTTTAGAGTCATTAAATTAAATATCATTAATTGGTTAAAAAAATCAATTGCATATCCTAGGATTGAAATCAATCAGATTATAGGCCCCTAAAATTTAACAATAACATTTCACTTCCATATATTCAGATATTTTTGTCCTTTTAAAAAGAGATTTGAGGCTATTGACACATTTTTTTAAAGACAAATGAAACAGAACTGAAAATGATGAACCTAATTTTTGAAAGTTAAAACCAAAATTGTTTAAAGGGGGAAGAAGGGAGTTAAAAGAAAACCATAGTTAAATCAAACTATTCCAATCTTAGCTGAGGCTCCTAATAGCTGTGGTCAAAGGAAGACATCTATTTAGGCATAGTTTTCTTTGTGTTTGTTTTTAATTCAGATGAGATCCAAATAGATGTTTGAAAAGTTCTGAGATGTATTCACATACAATGTGAATCCTACTTAATTCTTCATTAAGTAGCAGAACCTTATAGAATTGGTAGAAAATGTCCTGTTACACAAAGCTATTTTAATAACTTATTATATTTGTAGATTTTTAAAAAGAAAAGCAGATATAACCAGTAGGCCCTACTAATCATCTAGAGCACACATTTTTAACCAGTGTGCCAGCAAGACTTTTTAAAACAAGCAATATCTGACTATTTAGTCAAGTGCATTGACCTCTTTTCCTATGGATTGTCAAATAATAATAAATAATAATAATAATAAGTGACAACAGCCAATACAATAATAGCAGTCTGGTGTGAATGAATGAAAATTATGGCTTTTTTTGGGTCAGATTGGCAAAATAAAAAATATTTCTTGGTGTGCTGCAGAATTCTAGTAATTAGTTGATGCATGCCACGTGATGAAAAAGATGGAAAATCTCTGATCTAGGGGAAAGCTAGTAGAAATTGTCTTAGAGAAATCTACACTACAAGCTTAGAGGCGGGGCACTTGTATAACATAGAGGTTACAGCACTAAAGGCAATGCTCACTATATGGACCCAATCTCACTCCTACATTAGGGGCTGAGTGACTTGGAAAACTACGTACCCCTCATTGTCTCAGTTTCTCATCTATCAAATGGAGGTAATAATTATAACATCCTCATGAGTTTTCTTGGATAATAAATTAGCTGGTGCTTATAGGGTAGACTGCTTGGGACTTAGTGCACATACAATACATGCCGTTTTTGCTATTATTCAACAACTTTGAATGGCTGAGTTTGGAAAAACTCGATATTTATTCCTCTATTTTTTCCCTGCAAATTTCATGTAGAAGTAAGCTTGTTGATTGCATTGTGAAGATTACCACAGTGTAAAAGAATTACACTATAAAATGTTAATGTAAGTATGAATGCTTAAGAAGTCCAATTTTAATTTTCATATTTTTCTTTAAAATGTTAGGTAGTATTTGTGTGTGTTTTGATGCAGTTTCTAGAGAGTATGTGGTTTTTGGGGTGTGTTTTTAAAATATTCTGGCAATACTTAATAAATAGTTAATATTGGCAGAGTTTTTTAGTTTCAGGGGGGAGGGGGGAAGGACAGAGAGTATATGCTAATGGAAATTACTTAGAGAAACCTGAGTAAATCTAGTAATTGTGTGCCATCTGTGGTAAGGAAATTAAATAGTGCACTCAAAGTGATCCAATAATTAAATATGTATTTATTAAATCATTTGTAATAGCTTTAGTGTATGACCTCAGGACTCAAAGTCAACCTCACGGTGATTACCCTTGAAGCTTCATTGGAAAGAGAAGGACAGAATCAGCTTTCTTGTCTTTATTGCCTGAACACGCTTTACCTTGAAGCCTCATGTGAAAGAAACTTCCCTGTTGCTCACTGCCTTTGCACGCTACTTAATCTCTGCAGCATGACGTGGGGAGGGCTTTGCAGGGGGAGAAGGGGAACGTCATGAAAGTTGATAATAAACAGAAACAGAAAATTACCTGTGGGCGGCGACAGATGATGAGAAACTTAGACAGAAGGCAGACACTCTGCACAGCAGCTGGAGAGGAGAAAAGGTACATTAGTCAAATGAATTATGAAAAAAAAAAAATTCCAGCAAGGTGCTAACCATTTTCTTTACACTAGTCAGTGTTTTTCAGACTTTGATATGTATATTTATTAGTTGTCCATTCTTTTGTTAGTGTATTACTCAGGGAAAATTTTTTAAATTTTAGCTTTTGGCATTGTTTCATCAAACATAGACTGATTCAACTTGGCTAACATGAATGATTTACTTTGAAAAGTCACATTCTCACAAATCATGGCCAAACATTTGGCTTATAAGTCTAGGAATTAGCCCTCTGGATGTATAGTATTAGTGTATGTGTGTGTGTGTGTTTTGTTTTTTGTTTTTGTAAGCTAGGTTTCCTGGGCGACATAATGAAAATACACCACGACAAACATTTTAAAATTAATATTACTATCTCTTTCTATTTCTGACTTTCTCTTGTTAATTTACAGGGTTTCCCCCTAAAGAATAACAACTGTAAAACATCCTTAGAAGATCTAATTTAACTTCCTTGTCCTATTTTCTAAAACCAAATGGACCACATTTTATTATTCTAACTCCTACACCTACCTATTGCCACGCTACTTAGTCTATCCTTTTCCTTTTCTACAGTTCAGTAAAGTTTGTATTAAGGAACATCCTCAAAAAGTAATTTGAAGGGAAAAGTAAGGTAACGTAGTTCTTATTTCTTCTATTTTCAACTTCAGCTCTTAACTTCTTTTCACCACGTTCTCAAATGTCCAGGGTTATGTCATTTTAGATAAGTCCCTTGGCCATTACCTCCTCTGCCACACTCTACATTCCATCAAATGATAGACCGAAGCGTTTCACACCTGCACATAGTTCAGTGTAGGTGCTTTGGCGGACAAAACAGAGAGATATTTTGGAAAATCATTAACACATAAATGAGAGGCATTGAAAATGAACCTAATTTCCTATACCATTGGTTCTATGCAATTACAATATAAAATATTAACATCAAAACATTGTAGAATGTCTAATATCTTATAGATTAAGATGGCAGATCAGCTTTCCTTAGGTAATAAATTATCAAACATACCACTTTCACAGAATAACATTTATTTTAGGCCATCTGTTCCACTTGCTTACACTTTTCGATATTGGAAAGCTCAGTCCAATTAGTGGAAATAGTGAAGCAGCTGTTTGCAATGTCTTAGAGACATAGAATGTTCTAGAAAGTAACTGATTCACGTGAAGATGGAAGGGACACAGGCACACACACAGACATTGTATGCGTATTTTTGTTAGTATGGAGGAAACACAAAATCTGCATAAGGCTGCCAGGAGTCAGAGCAGAAACCACCAGCAATTATGTCAATTCATATATATATATATATATATTTTTTTTTTTTGACATTTTTAGAGACAGGGGAAGGGAGAGGGATACAGAGAGAAAAACATCTATGAGAGAGAAACAACATTGATCAGCCGCCTCCTGCACACCCCACCCAGGGCATCTGGCCAGCAACCCGGGCATGTTCCCCTACCCCAGTGGTCGGCAAACCACGGCTTGTGAGCCACGTGTGGCTCTTTGGCCCCTTGAGTGTGGCTCTTCCACAAAATACCACGGCCTGGGCGAGTCTATTTTGAAGAAGTGGTGTTAGAAGAAGTTTAAGTTTAAAAAATTGGGCTCTCAAAAGAAATTTCAATCGTTGTGCTGTTGATATTTGGCTCTGTTGACTAATGAGTTTGCCGACCTCTGCGAATTGAACCAGTGGCCTCTTGGTTCCTGGCTCACAGCTCAACCACTGAGCTACACCAGCTGGGCTAAAGTTCTTTTAATTGAGTCCAGTTCCAATCACTATGAGAATTAGAGACTTGTCATTAATTTTCAATTACTCATATTATTGTCAGGAAATGTTTTCCTATGTCTACCATCTCTATATCACTGATATATGGAACAACTATGTATTGGGATATTTTCAGAAAACTTATTTTGGGCAGACTCCTTTAAGATTTTTCTCTATGCTGAAATAAATCCCACCTTTCATTTTGTCAGAAGTGCATTACTGTGGGTGCCAGAGAGGGAGCTGAATAGTTGTTATTCATTGACTGCTGAGGTCAAGATGAATTTTCAAGTAAAACTATAGAAAGCAATTCTTAAGAGGTAAAACTTTTTTTTTTTTTTTTTTTTTTTATTGACAAAGGCCAAAGGTGAATATTTTTGGGAGCTTAGATGAAAACTAGCTTCGACACTTTTGAATTATACACTAGGAAGGAGGAGGGGGAAATCAGTTGCAGCTGAACCATAAGACTCTTAACAGTTTCTCATGCCTGCAAAACTGCCTTGTAGTATAAACCTCAAACTTGGAATATTGTCCTTCTTATTGTATTGAGAAAAATGTATCGAGAGCAGAAGCAGTCCACCTTCACATTTATAAAGCTGTGAGGGTGTTGAAATTCATGCCTGGATGAGCACCAGAGAAGCATTTTTCTTAATTTCTCAAACCAATCTTGCTGCTCTGGGACTCTATTAAGAGTTAGGAACCCACAGGAAATGAAAGGTTTAAATGTAAATAACGTGTCTGTGCAAGCCCTCTTTTGTTTAGGCCTAATGGAGCATCCAGTTGCTTGTTTCTGTGATTCTTTACTCTTCTTTGCTTTTTAAAGTTAACATTTTAACTTACTGATTGCAACAGGTCGAAATAAATTATCTGAGGTTAATTAGCAAGCATTAACTTGAACTTGATCTGATTATCTCTCCTGTTTGACATCATGAGTTAGAAGTCAAAATTACATTTTTAGAAGCCCTCTAAGTCAGAGGTCATACTTTTATACTAAAAACATGTTTGTCTTTCACCTACCATAAAAACAATATTATTAAGCATTCTGAAAAATAATTTGAACAAATGATTTATCTGATTTTCAACTCCTTTCATATGCTTCAAACCAAGACATCTAGCATGTTTAATTAGGCCTCTCCACCCACAGGAAGTAATAAAGATAACTCTGCAAATAGAATTTGATAATTTTGAACCTAATTTCTCTATCTGTATTTAAATACATTACATGATTAAAATGATAATTCCAAACTTTAGAGCTCTTTGGAAATACATGTATTATATTGACACTAGAGGCCCGGTGCACAAAATTCATGCACAGGTGGGGTCCCTAGGCCTGGCTGGTGATCAGGGCTGGCCAGGGCCTTCCTTCCCCTGGCTGCCAGCTGCTGGTCAGGGCCTTCCTTCCTTCCATGCTGACCCCTGGTGGTCAGCACACATCAAAGCGAGCGGTCAAACTGCTGTTTGGTCAAACTCCTACGGGGATAATTTGCATATTAGCCTTTTATTATGTAGGATGATGCAAAATAAATGCTAATTTCCTTCTCTTCCCTGATAAATATGTTGAAATGTATATTTTTCTACATATCCAAATAGCTGAGTTCTTTTCTGTCCTGGACATACACAGAATATCAAGCCCATTATTTTTTGTGTGGCTTCTGATAATACCAGTATATATCCTATCTCTCTGTTAGTCACTGTGGCCAAAATAAGTTAATAGTGGACAGTAGTTCCATTAACAAGACAACTATAAGGTCAAGTCTTTGTAGCAGGAGTGGAAAGTATTCGTAGATTGTTCATCAAAGAAATCAAATAGGAAGTTAAAACTGCATTAAGCCATTTTATAGGAAGGCACTGAAGAACCTTGCTGCTGTAACAAAGTGTATCAAACTGCTTTTTTATTCAGTATGGAATTGAAATATGGACACTTGGAACTTGGTCTTTTGTAAAATTCAGCAGGGATCTTTCATTCCTGATATTTGGTTCCTTTCCAAGCATGTGTCTGGTGAAGTAGCTTGAATTAGAAGCTAATAAATGATACTTTTAATTGACTCTCAGGCTTTAAAATAAAGTTTTCTTTCTCTTCTTTTTCCCTTCTTTTCTCCTTTCCAGTCAATTACTTTCTAATGTGGCACACATTTTAAATCAGAAACTCTGTAACAGCCTGAGGTAGGAACCACAAAATGATCACCACAGAGAAGAGTAGGAGCAAAAAATGGATTCTTAAAAAATATTTAAAAAATGAATTAACAGGGGCAGTTTAGTCAATTTTCAACTTTATAGTAATTATCTATCAAGTAACTACCAAATTTCAAAATTAAAAATATGATTTATTTTCTTAAAAGCAATATTTGAAACTATAGTAGTCAAGGAAATTTCCAAACCACATGTAGAAAATAGACTATATTTTCTAAGTTTTTGGAAACAGTATCCTCACTATATAATGATTTCTTAAGGCCTACTTTTAAAATAATAATTTAAGTTACATTAATACAAAGGAGGTATTACTTTTTATCATTGAATGTTTGCCTGTTTGTTAAATATTTTAATTATATTTACTAAAAACAAGTTATAATTTATTTAGTCATCAAATGATTTTGCAATATTTCAGTTATCTCTAAATCATCTTATTAGAAACAGTGATCATAGTTTAAATCTCAAAGTTTTCATTTGAAGTTGTGATGAGTGCATTAAAAGCTGGAGAACATAGTCTCTTATCAGATAGACTTTGTTTTTTATCCTCCTATTTATCTATCTACATATCTATCATCTATCTAATCTATCATCTACCTTTTTCCTTTCTAATGTATCATTCTCTTTCTCTGGGAAAGTAGACTATAAATATAATATATACAGAGAAATACCATTACTTATTTGTCACATAAGTTCAATGTTTTATAATTACCAAGGGCAGAGAGGGCCTTGTCTTGGAGAAAATAATTGGATAATTCTGGAATTTTATGATTTACATGCAAAAGAAATGAGAATTTTATAATGGCCCTGTCACATAGAATTCTATTCTGTTACATTAGAAATCATGTTATTTATAACCTCTTTTACTGGTAAGTGGAACAATTTTTTTCTGGGGATTTCCAGTTTAGGCTTGGATTTACAAGTAATTATCTCAGGAATTTAGGCTAATATTTGCAAAGGAGTAATGCAGCAAAGAAAACTTTATTATGAAGATTTCTGAAACAGAAAAAATGATATTTTAAGTTATTATTTGGGGGATGGTAAATTTGTTTTTAGAGTTGAAGTACATAATATAGTGCAAACTTATTTAAAATTATGGTTGACACAGAAATGTGCATTGCTATAGAAAAGAGGAAGTGGCCTATTTAAAAATTTACAGCAAATAATCTACCAGATAGAAGGAAGAAAAAAAAAAACAGGAACAAAAGCATAATTATGAATATGATTGGAATGCTACTATTAAAGAGTAAAATAGGTTAGATATATTGAACTTGAGAATCATTTAAAAAGGAGACATTTAATAATGGCTATACATGACTCTTATTTAGAAAATTACCTGAAATCACTACTGTAACACTTCCCCAAAAGGCTTATAGTAATGTATTTTGAAATTATTTGTTTCTATAGGTAACCTATTATACACAACTTTTATTATACCTAGTGAGATTTTTTTAGATAGGAAAAAAGAAAAGATAAAAACTGAATATACAAAAGACAAAAGAGAAGTGAAGAGGAGAAGGAAGGGAGGGGAGAGGAAGGAGGAAGAGAAGAGATGTCTGATGGGAATGGAAGGGAAGGGAAAGGAACATATAGCACATAGGCTAGTTGAAGAATCACACATTTTTTTGCATTTCCACATTAATTTTATCTTTACAAAATGTATAGCCGAAACATTAAATGAGAACATATTTTATTCTGTCCCTTCCTAATGAAATACAGAGAGCTATAAAACTTGAGATGTGTAATGAATTTCTTAAAAAGGTAGTAATATAATTTTCTTAAGTGATATCACAGGAAAATTTCCTTTTAGTCCTTTTGGGAAGTGGATATCATTTAGTTTTCAGGTAAATGTCACTTTAAAGAAGCCTCAATGGCCGCTCATTAATTTTATATCCTGTCGCCTATTTTAACTTCTTGCACAGGATCTATCACTATGTGTTTATTTATTTGTTTTTATATGTGTCCCCAAGACTAGAATGTAGGCTAATGAAAGGAGAGAAATTGTCTTGCTTGGCCTATCTAGCAACCTGGCTAGTCCAGATTCATGTTTGCACCTTGTGATGAAATGCCAAGTCCCTGACAGTTATATGATACAGCCTCACAGTGTGCCCTTCAGATCGCTTTAAATTTTATTGGCATAATAAGTGATATGTCTGTCAAATGAAAACACATAATACAAACTTTGCAGTACTTTGTTCTTATCAATCAAGAATTACCATGAAAATATGTGTATAATAACATATTTTTCAAGCATGACATTGAAAATCACTGTGCCTGCATTAAGGCCCAATTCAAATTCCATCTCTCCCATTAATTCTTCTAAAATCTCACACTTCCCAGAATCTGTCTCACTCTCAGCTTCCACATAAGCCTTATCCAGGCCTGCATTATATCACTTCACACATTCTTTTCTAGTAGAGTAAAACCGTTCGCATGTGGGTCCTCTCCGCCTATAGTATAAATCTTCAAAGGTAGTGACCATGTTCGTTTTATCTTCTTCCTACTCAAACTACCTAGCATAATGCCTTTTCTGCTGTAAGATCTCTAAAAACAGGTGAAGTTTAGATCACCTGTGGAAGATCAGGCTTCAGATAATACATTAAAGATCAAAATCTAGCAAATTTATTTTAGAGTCAAATATGTTCATTATGTTCATATATGCATTTATTAATTTACACAGATTAATTGTATGGTGTGTTTACAGTTACCAAGGCACATAGCTTCTGGCAGCAGAAGAGGATGGGCCTGGGAAGATGGGTGTAATATAATGTATTATGTTTAATGCAATAAACTATTCAAGGCTAACATTCTACCTGCCAGATCCAAACAATCATTACAAAAATGTAATGAAGTAGTTTTTAAATGTGCAAGGATATTAAAGTAACACCTATTAAAGGCCAGTGCTCAGGTTTCCTTTACAGTTTCAAGTTAATGTGTAAATTCCCAAATGACCCAAAGAAAATATATACTTATATCCATAACTGGTAATACAATAACTACACATTCATAAATATTAGATTTCAAGGGTGATAGGGGTCTTTAAAACCACTTTATAGAGAGAGTGTTTTGAGTATGAAATAGGGTTTAAAACATTCTTTGGAGCTCTTTTGAATCATTCTTTCTGAAAATTGGCTCCTGGTATTTTTACAAGCATATGACTTACTATAGGAGCTTGCAAAGCAAGTAACTGAAAGACAGCTTTTGCTGACTGAACTCCACCATCAATTTTATTTGGCAGGAGAAAAGAAAGAGCCACCATCTGAACCTATGGTTCAACAATGGGTGTGCATTGAACAACTCCAAGGGGTTCCATGTGCATAGAGGACACGGCGACCTGGGAACCATGCAATGCAGCAGCTCTGGTAGCAAGTGACAGCTGTCAGGAGTAGTATCATAGCAAGGTGGGGGGGATTTGTTGAAGAAATTATTCTTTTGTCTCATATAAAATTAATTTAAAAATACTTAGAGTTAATACATAGGATAAGTTAGTTGAAAAACTCTCACCTGAACTATCTCAATAGAGTGTCTCATGGTAATTAGTTGAATATAGGGGTGGTTTAGAAGTGGGTGTGGGAGGGGTGTGTGTGAGTGTGTGTGTGTGTGTTGTATTCCATTTGTTTACAACATTGAGCTTCTAGACCATGTATGACCTGTAGTTTAGCTAACTCTGTGATAATTAATAAAATTAGTTAGAAATGTGGACATGTGGTATGAGAGGGTCTGGCTAGGTGGTGCACATACTGTAAAAGCTATGCAGTAAGGAGTTAGTGTGCCTACTTCTAGACATAGAAGTAGGCATAGAAGTAGGCACACAGTAACTTTTTGTCTTCCAAAATTCTACTTGTAATTATATGCTTTTGGATATATTTAACATGAGGGATAATAAGTGATTCATAGAAATGGAATTAAGTGATATTTTTAAATAATTTAAGTGCATTCTATGCATAGAATTATGAGTTATATAATGTAAGGCCTATGAGAGCCTTGTTAGCTGTGCTCACTCAGATATATGCAGGGTCCATATGTATATAACATATAAACCGTCCCAGCACATATTGCAGAGTGGGACCTCAGAGTCACTGATTGCCTGAATGAAGATATCCCGAACAGAAGAAATTAAGTATAACATCTTTACTTTTCTGAAGCTTATGGCATCAAGTTTCAGCTACCAAATGAATTAACAAGTGAAGTCGCTTAGGGAAAATTCACTTCACACACACACACACACACACACACACACACACACACACACAAATTAGACTCAATTAGACATGGATAGGGAAGTGTATGTAATGCATCTCATCTGACACCCAAGTGTGAGCTCTCACACACACAAAGTTTACATAATTATTAATCAAAATACAGCATTATGCACATCACCACTACCAAACAATAACAATGATTGCACACACAAAAACAGTGTGGTTGACTCTGTTGCTGTAGTGAGGACAATATAGAGAAGAGAAAATCATACTTAGATAAAGGTGCATAGAAATAAATTTCTTTTATGGTTTATAATATTTTGATACTATCCTTGACTATAGGTACAATGTTGGTCAATATATAAGATACTTGTACTGAGGATAATACAGAAGTGTAATTACTAATACAAGAGACTTTATTTCTTATTCATAATATGTACAATAAGACTTCTACCCAATAATCTTATTGCAATAAAACTTTCCATTTACTTGAGTAACTGAAAGCCAATCCCAGCTTTGTTTTAATTGGAAACCAGACTGTTTTAATAATTCCAAGATTTGTAACATCAAAGTATGAAACTTAATCTTTCAAAACTTTGGCATTGACGAATATTTGAAAATCTTAATTAACTTGGTGGAAAGGCTGGAAAAGATTATCAGCATGTGGTGATTGACAGGATAATGAACATTTTTTCCTGTAAAAATTTGATACATTTAGCCTGACTTGGGCTTCTTCCTATATCATCAGTTATCTCTGTGTTATTTTTAGCTCAGCTGAGTCAATACCAGAAAAATATTCACCAGTGTAGTTTGTGATAAAATACTAGTACTCTGATAGCCAACAAAGTCACTGAACGTAGACCAAATTACAAGTATAGATGAACTAAGTTCGTCCAAGGCAACATTCTTAATTCTGTCCAACAATTTTCATCCAAACTACAAATGTGCCAGTAGCATTTAACTACCTCTTCACCATCATACCCTTATCTTCAGATCATAGCACCACCCTAGTAACTTTCACTTCAGGACCTATAGATGCTAATCAGCCTTCTCTTTTCTTGTTATAGTCATTTACAATCTCATAAATATAAGCAAAGTCTTGAAGCTGTGCCCATTGTATTCTGAATTTTTACAAGAGGCTTCTAAGTCACGTATGTTTTGGTAGCATAAGAAGTTTGAGCTCAAATCTGCAATCACTCAGGACCTCTACAGGAGGCTCTAATCTAAATCCACTGAGACCTTGGTAAGTGCCTAACAGATAAGCATCTGTTGTATTGTGCTAGGAGTGGGGAGCTGGAGGTTCCCAGGAGAGAAGGGGAAGGTGGACTAGCAGGAGAAAAGGCAATTAAGGGAGTGGCAGGAGAAATTCTTGGAGGGTTGTTTCCTTCATTTTCATAGTAGCTCTCTCTGGGAAGTGGGATTCCTGGTAATGTTCACTGTTAAAACTACTTTTTCGTGGTGTTTGAAGTTTTACAAGTGAATACATATCGAATTTATAACCAGAGATAAAAGCTTTCATCTTGAAAACAATCTGGCTAACAAAACAGCATAACCGGTTTTTAAAATCAGAGATAACTGCAGCTTGGTGTTGGTTAAACAAACCACAAAAACCTTAAATGAATCTACATGTGCAAACTACATAAATAGACCCCTAAAGTTAATCTACCTTTTCATTTCAGTATTATAAACACCAGTGAAGATCTGCATAACCAGTGGATCTTTCCTTAAAAGATCCATGTGCACATCAGAATGAATAGAATCTCTTAATGAGGGTTCTAGCATTCAGTGACTCTGCAATATATGAGAATAGGAAATATTTATCCTGTTATTAGTATTTCATTTCAAGATATATGATTGTGTGTGTGTGTGTGTGTGTGTGTGTGTGTGTGTGTGTGTCAGAGAGAGAGAGAGAGAGAGAGAGAGAGAGAGAGAGAGAGAGGAAGAGAAAATGAACAGTTTAGATATGCTGTCTATTGAAACATCCTCTAAAATATTATGGGCAAATGGAGCTCCATTTCATAGTTAACCAGTCAATTTTGGAGCCACTGCAATTATTAAAACCTCTTAAGCTCTCTCTCCGGCATCCAGTGCTACCTTTCAGAACCCAGAACCCAGAACACAGTTAAAGGATAGGGAAATACTTGAGGATAGGTTTGCAGCAGAGGTGGAGAGTCAGAAGCTAAATTCTTTATCTGCTATAAAGTGGCACAAGCTGTAACACCCCAGCGGTCTTGGTTCAGTGAATTAACAGTAGGCTTCTGTCTGCTTTACTACAAGTGCAATCCCGGCCTCATTACAGTTATTCACAGCAACGCTAACCATTTGTTGGAGTAATGCAGGGATGGACATTTTCCCACTGTGAAATCTATGTTTGAACAGGATTCACATTGATTTCTACCCACTGATTGTGTGCAGAGATTCTCATTCCAATTGATTATTATTTTTTTCTCCTCCTCCCTTCCTTTACTTTGCTTTCTGAATGGTGGAACTCAAGCAAGACATGTGTGTTCTGTGGACTACATTCTTGTTCTATGCTACATTTCAAAAGAAAAGAACCCATTAGGAAAGTATTCTGATAAATGTAGAAAACAAACCAATAGTCCATATGCATTTAATCAGGCTGTATGATAAAACCCTGCCGGGAAAAAGAAAAAGAAATATCTTGATGTAAATTGCCAGTTTTGTCAGACAAGTAATGGGTGTGAGTGAGCAAAGGGTCTCCAAATGCAAAGGGCCCAGAATTAGGTGTCCTTACGTCTAACTCATGAAGACACCTTCAATTGTTTTTCAGAATGAGCTCATGCAGCCCCGAGGGAAATGCATGACTAACATGCACTAGATTCATCACAGTATAGACGGAAACTAGTAATTTCCCCCACTGGCCTTGTAGAGATGTTTTGGGGGGATTATCTATGATCAAAATGGGTAAGAAAAATTCCTAATCAAATAAAAGGAGTCTATAACTTTGAAAAAAAATTTTCTGAAGTTACAATGGTCAGCATGAGGCAACTGTTGTAATGAATAGCCCCTGAATATTAGTGATTTAACCTAATAGACTGACTTTTCAAAAGCTTAGAACATGACTGGCCATGTTCTGCCGTGTCTCTCCATTGGACTCGGTGACTCAGGCTCTTTCCATCTTGTAATTTCAGCCTCTCCCAAGAGCTCGGAGTCCTTTCAAGTCTTCAAGGACATAAGGAAAGAAAAGAGTAGCAGGGCCTATGCTTTCCTTTCTTTCCTTTTGCAATGCATCAGTTCTGTAAGGGGCACATATCTCTAGGTCCCACATCACATTAACCAGACAGTCAGGTGACTACATCCAATTTCAGGGGAGCTGGGAAATATGGTGTAGGTTGGAGCCCCAGAAGAATAAAGAATTGTTTGAATGAACATCTATCTAGTTGCTATCACAGGAGAGACTTCATTAAAAAGTTATTTGTTTTCTTCAGGATATAAAGAGATACAAAATAGTAACAAGGATGTTCATATTTAGTTGCTTTGAAATTACAAAGTGAGTGGGATTAGGAACCTGACATATCTTATTTTGTTTAATGGATGGTTTGGAGAGAATGATTTTCATGTAAAGATGTAAAATATAGAATATTTCTTCTGAATTACCTTTTATAAAGTCATTGTTTAAATTGGAAAGGCTTCTTGACAGTTAATAGTAATGAGTCTTGATTTTCTGTAGCAACAGACTCTGCTTACAGATGACTATGCAGGTAACCTTGGGTATTAATGAAAATTTTTTTGGTTAATCATCATCCAAGGATATTTTTCCATTAATATTTAGAGAGAGAGGGAGAGACAGAGAGAAACATCGATGTGAGAAAGACACATTGATTGATTGCCTCTTCATGCACCAGACCAGGGCCGGAAGGAGTCTGCAACTGAAATACATGCCCTTGACTGGAATCAAACCCAGGACCCTTCAGTCCATGGGCTGATGCTCTAACCATTGAGCAAAACAGCTAGGGCTTAATGATTTTTTTTTTTTTTTTTTTTTTTTTTTACAAATCTCATGTGTTCCACATGGAAAACAACCAGTTTTATTGATAAAGATATTCTTAGCAGTGCAGAGATTTTGTGCACAGTTGATGTCTGAATATTTTTAATGGTAGAGTAGGTAATGCCTTTAAAATTTATACTATAAACTCCAAAAAATCCCAGTGTTTAGTTTTATTGTGCATAATTGTGCTTTCTGTGTCATTTAATCTATTTAGGTAAATGAAGCAAAACGTTTTCTGAAGCATGGTGGGAAAGTGGGAGAGTGCATTAGGATTAATGCATGACTGAATATTTCATATGTTACTTATGTGTTAATTTAACATAAACACACTCTTGAACAAAGGCAGACTTGGATGTTTAAAACAAGTTCAACCCAGACATTTAAACTGTAAGTCAGATTTATCAACTTGAGAAGTAAGTGGAACTCTTCAATTCTCTCTCATTCCTAGGCTTCAGTTTCCTATAGAAAGTAATTTGAAAATACTTAATTCACCTTTATTTTGATGATTATTGATTACAAATTATTTGGTGTAAACTATGGAATTAGGCCTCCAGAGAAATACAGTGTTGAATCACACTTGGACGTTGCCTTTCACAAAAGCTTACACATCGTGATAGAAATTGTGGCTAAGCACCATAAGCTGTAACAGAAGGTAGCTCTGAGATGTATGATGAGGAAAACAAAGCTACTGGACCAGGAGTTAAGAAGAAAGAAAAAGATAGGGAAAATAGGAGAAATATTAGAGAGAAAATGTAAGTTTAAGAAGACAGGTCAATGGAAGTAATCAGGAAAATGATTGTTGAAACAAGACTTGAGTTATTAGAGTGGTGCAAATGATAAAGAAAAAATAGAAAGTGTTTGCAGTAGAGGTTGAAACACGACTTAGGGAATGTTACAAGACATGTCGAAATTTAAGGAGCTGATGGGCTGGGTGGCGAGATGAAGGTCTAACATCAGAGTGAATTGACAAGGCCGAGGTGGTTGGAAATCATCTTTCTCACCCTTATTCAGACTTGATTATAGCACTGTTTTCATGGAAGCTGACCATGGTTTGAAATGCTCAGCAGGAGGTTGTAAAAACATACTGTGGAACTCAGAATGGACTCCTGCACGTATTATATATTTCACTCTCCCTATTCTCATCCTGACATCTAAACCTCCCTCTTCTGAGAGAATTGGCAGGAGGAACAAGAGCATCAGAGTCAGCCAAGGATTGGATCCGAACTCTATCATCAATTGACAGTATAATTTCCAACATTTCTTTTCCTCAACCTAAATCTACTCTTAAATAAAACAGAGGACGATTCTTAATTTGTAGGTCTATTGTTAGGAGATAGTGAAATAATATGTGTTTGAGTACAGTATCTGTACTCTTCTCATCATATCACACTTATTTTTCACTTTCTGGACTCCTTGAAATTATATGCTGTAGCAATATTACTCAGCAAGAAAACATATTTTTACTTAATAATTATTAAGTAAATTCTACTAGGTACTTTGGTTTTCTGTGATTTTTAAAAAATCTTAAACCGTATAACAAATAATTTTACTAAGAAATAAATTTACTTATGATACTGCTAAAATGTTCTCTTGGTGGGGTGGGCAGCTTAATGAAATGCACGATTCCATGTCATTTTTCTCTCCAGAGGCATATAAGTAAAGGAAAAGGTTAACAAAAATTTCACAGAATTTTCAGAGAAATTGCCTCACATATAGGACACATTGCATTTAACATCTTGCATAGCATCTGTCCTTAATTTTCAGCTCTGAAAAGCTAAATGAAATGGCCATTAGTGTACAGACAGCATTAGGAGAGTGACTTGTTTCTTAATGCAGTTTTAGTAAGAGCTGGAAGAAATCCTGACTCTGGCACAGAGATAAGGATTTTGGAAGTATTTTTCTTTGCATGTCATTTGGCTGAAATGGTTTGATTCTACTTAAGTTGGATTCACAGTGTTGTATTGTTCTTTAAGTACCAAGCAGATCTAGGAGATTATTTCTTTCCTAATTATCCTAGGTGGTTAACAGATGAACAAAGAGAGGGATGTTTCCATTTGTCTATTACTTACTAGAAAATTTCGCTAAAATCTCTCTATTTGCACTACAATGTTCAGCCCCAAATATGTATTTTTAAGTTTTTTCCCCAATATATTAAGTTCCAGTTTCTCCATTATTTCATAGTTTCTAAGCCCAGTGATTATAATTGAAGTTGCATTTTGGAACTTCAGTCTTTGTGTAGATAAAACTTAACAGGATAGATTTCATGGCACCCACTGAAAATATGGATGTTACAACTATCCTTTCTCACTAAAATCTTTGCAGAAATCCTAGAAGTTTTTAGGACCTACAGACCAAAATAGTAATGGTGTTTAACAACTAACATACAAATATTTTTTAACAGTCTCTCATGAGGTATAGATGTTTCTAGAATTTTACACAATTATACTTACTGGTATCTATCAAGTAATTTACCAAGTGCTATTGTGTGACATGCCCTATACTGTCATTACTGAAATTCCAAATAACATGGAGATTTCACTGACTCTGGTATACTAAACTGTTTGCCAGAATTATAGTTGCATTAATAACTCATTCACCATCTTATATCTTCTCCCTTGATGCCGGGTTTTCTATGAGATTATTCCTGCATTCCCTCCAGTCCTAGAATTTTACTTGAATTCTCTTTCTAAATGCAGTTTTATTTTCCCCTACGTTTGTACCACTAGTTGTGCCTTTGATATATTTAAATTTAAACTTCTTATTTTGACGTGGGCGTGAAGTAACAAGCATTCCTGAGGCTATGATCTGAAAGACAACAGCCAGACTCGCAGCAAGAGAAGTTGAGATAACAACAGTGGGCACACCAAAATGAGCATGCTGTTACGGCACGTGTTCCTAGTTTTATGAACATATTATGGAGCTGACAGATGCTATGATAAATTTGTATAAAGACATTGTCGGCAGCATAATTTTTATGGATTCCCTTTAAAGCTGTAAGTGTATGTGTCTGTGAGCAAATATGTATTAGCATGCGTGCCGTTCTGCCTGCCTCGTTTTCTGTTTTTGGGACACAACATTCTGCCACCTTGGCATCCCACAGAATTAACACGTTTCCACACATCACTGATATCTGTAGCACCTCATATTTTCGCCATAAAAATATGTTGCATTATTTAGCTTCCCTTTGGAAAAAAAAAAAGCAAAACATGCACACACATACAAACACACACAAACTTGTGTCCTGAGACCTTGGCCTAATGTCACTCGTCTACAACATTAAGAGAAATGCATTCAGGGATGTCTCAGAGCTAATTGGCTCAGATTGATTCAAAATTTGGTTAATTAATAAAAGTAATCTGTGTGGTAGACTTCTCCAAAAAAGCTTTGAATGATTGCATTTTAAATACAAGTGAGAGGAAGCAACTAATATTTATTTCTAAAAAATTTTTAAAAGCTAATCTAATGCAACTGTTGCACTAGAATCCTCTACCGAGTCCCACAGAACATCCATGACTTGCCATAAGGAAACCAAGCCCAGCTCTGCTGACTGTTAAGATAAATTTATCTCTTCCAGACTCAATTCTTAGTGTCTGTCTGCTAAGTCTTGATGAAGTAGCTAAATTAATCCCCCCCCACTCCCCCGCCAGGACTCTTCAAATTGCCAGCTGAGCTTCCTTGGAACCCTCTTACAAATAGTCATTATGTCCTCTGTGAAGAAAATTTCACTTTGTATTTGGTCAAACACCTTGGTTGTTTGAGTGTTGATAGAGAATCCTACACCATTCTTTACTGTAGTCTACATTACCTGTATTCTTTTTAAAATTTTGAAAAAAATCCCCTAGATTTACATTGTATGTATGTGTATATATGTTCATTTATATGTGCATAATATTCACATATGTATTTGTCAGTCTTAAATAATATATTTTATTGTTACAATGTATTATAAGGATCCATTATAAGCTTGGCTCTGATTATAGGATCTATTTAAAATATGTAACATTTTGTAATGTGAGCAAACTTGCTTTGTATCAATCCTGCTTATTCTTTATTGATATTTTATCAACTTGATTCAATTTAATTGGAGAAATGTTTGAATTCCCCAGGGAAATTAAATTAGCTGATTTATTTTTAGGTATCGCATCACTTTTTGTATTTAGATGACTTATTAATGGCCATGATCATTTATGCCTTTCATAACTTTTAGTTTTAATTAATTTTTTTAATATAAGTAAAGTACTCTAGAAAGTATTCTTAGTCCAGCCAAATCATTTTACTAGTAATTGTATGATACTGGCTTTGAGTAGCTTAATATAATGTCCACTAACATGGCTTTAGTGTATTGGGATACGTTAAAAAATTGATATGATATGTAGTATTCGATATAAGACTATTCTTAGAGTGAAATGACTTTAAGTATGGCCTTTATAAAAGCCATTTATTTCTTATTTTGATGTTTATGCAATACACTACACTCAAATTTAATTATTTAAATGGGGAAAATATCCTTTAAAACAGAAAAGAAGATAAATGTTTCATTTCAAAAGTACTCCCAAATTTAAGATTAATATTAGTTATTTAACTAGATGTTTTAATTTTAGCCTTACTGAAACTATAGTTTTTTGTGATGGATAACACATGAGATGAATAACATTGAGAAATGTCCCATCTTGCAAAAATAAACTAAGACAGCTCATTATAGAATATTCTGAAAATTGGCAAAGTGTAATAGGTATGGGAAAAATCCTTGTGTCACAAAACGTAACTACCACAATGATCAGAAGCAATCCCTAACTGGCTGTGTGGCTTTGATTTATTTTGATAATTGACTATGCCCAGAACAGCTAATAAAGTAGGTCTATAAAAACGTTGTAATTTGGTCCAGGTGGCAGTAATTTTCATACATGATTACAAAATTTTATCTTCCACCCCGTGAAATGTAGCAAATATATAACTTTGATTTTAAAGGCCTGGTTAATTCATTTTGCCATTAATCATTGGTGTGTTTTTTGTGACCAGGAGAAAACAAACCCAAATGAAAAGCATGACAACTCTATTTTTTTGCTGTAGAGATGCTATGCCTATTTTTATTAATGCACCATCAACTAATTATAGAATAAAAGGGATAGTCTTCGTCTGAAGGTTGTTTGTCTCAAATATGAAAACAGGCAGTGTCAGAAATGTCCTAGACATCCAGGCATTCAGAATAGGTCTCCGCGGAGGGGAGCCCCCGGAATGTAGAATGAGGTCCTTTGTGTAGGGTGGATCCTGAGCAGAGGATGAAGCTGTGGTATCTGCAGGCATAGCTGGGGGTCTTGAGGAGACCCTATCGGGGGACCACAGCAGTACCTGAGTGTAGCACCAACAAACACTCGCTCCTCGCTCTAGCAAGGAAGTTCATGGAGAACTTCAAGTTCAGACATATTTGGGTTTGCACATTAGGTCTTCCACCCTTAATTCATATCATCAGAGGAAGTGGTTCAGAATTCTAACAAGTCTGTAGAATGCCAAGATGGGGAACCTGGACAGATTTTAGAAAACCCAGGCAGGCAGATAAGCCTCTCAGTGAAGGTCTGATACCAAATAACAGGGCCCTAAGCACTAGGCTGGAGTGCAAGCATAGAACTCAGTCCTTAAGGGTCATACTTTGGTATAGCCAAACCTTGGTGCCCAGGTAGTTTATAAGAATAAAGAAAGAGAAACCAAGACTAACGCAAAAGCAGTTTAAGAAAACAAACACCCTATTACAGTGGGAGCTAGGACTTGAAAAAATGCCCTATTTTCTAATCATGCATTAGTCAGCTTCCCAAAGAACCCACACTGTGAGTTCAATATATCTGACTGATGGAGAGGATGCACTGAGTCTGGGTTGGGCGTGTGTGTGGTGGGATGTCGTTCGGTGGCAAGATTGTCAATTGTACTCACTTGTCGTGTAAATCCCAGCCTTGTCACATCGTCTCAGCCATCCTTCAATGTATCCTCAAATTGCTTTGTCTGCTTTCGGACCTTAACCTAGAGCTAGAGAACCCAGGGTCACTCATCCTTCACAAGTGTCAATTTCAGTAGAGGGAGGTTTGAAAGCATCATTCTACCAGTCCACATCATTTTTCAAGAGTCTTGTCTGTCCATTCACTTTCCATTTGATTCAAAATTTCATTCATCCTGTTTGTCTTCCTTTTCAGACCTTAGTTCAGCAATTTAGTTTAGGGATGCTATGCTTCCTCACAAATAATAGAGAAAGACACATAGTTATTTGCTCTACTACCTATAATAAACTAATGTTTTGCACTTAAGAATTCTATCCAAACACAAGCCAGGCTTAACCACAGACTTAGAAAGAAAAAAAGAGAAAAAGAAAGAAAAAGAAGTTAATATTTGTTATCCAAATTATTTGTCTTCAGGATGAGAGCCAAGCATGCATATATATATATATATATATATATATATATATATATATATATATTCCTGAGCAGCATAATTTTATCTTATTTTAAATTGTTGGTGCTTAGAAAAGAACAACTAAAAAAAGACTAAAGTTTCAGTAAATTCCAATTACTTATGGCTTAGCAGCGGTAATTGAAAAGCTAATTTGTTTAGTAATGAACTTTATCTGCAGAGAGAAAAGACAACAAGACCATTACGGAATTCAGCAAGAATGACTTACTCTCCAGTTTTAAGAAAAGAAAAAAAAAAAGAATGGAGTGGGGTGGGGTGGGGGTGGACTAGAACTTGTCTATACCATTTTTCAGATCAGTTCATATTAATCATATTTTGCTTTTTCAAAATCTATAGTACAGACAATGATGTAGAGTCTAAGAACACTCTGATGATAATAATATTGGATATTATATAACAAATATATGACAATTTCTGAGCAAATAAGATGTATAGGGCCTTATCCAAGAAGGCAGTCTTGGAGATCTAAGAAAGAAAATTCGTGGTATCAGTGTTCACCCAATTTTTTTTCTAATGATGTAGATAAGATTTGAACATAAATATACTTACAATATAAGGAAAAGTGGGGTTGTTTGAATAAGACTTAAGTGGTTAGCCGTATGAGGAAGATGGAAAGATCATATTTGATTTAGATCTGGCAAGGGAAGAACGGTTAAGATTTAACCAAGCATATACAAAGGGATTAAACTACTACTTATCAGGGGAAATTTTTGGCCTGTATTCCATTCTACCAAATAGGACATTTGGCAATTGTTTGTCACAACTGGGGGCACGGCACTGGCATTTAGAAGTCAAAGATCCCACAATCCACAAGATATGATACACAAAAGACACAGGCTTGGAGTCAGCTAGAAGGGTGTGGTGAAGAGAACTTACTCATTTTGCTCATAACCTATTTTCACTGGATGAATAAAATGATATGTTTTAATACAGAAAGGTAACTCTCCGTGGATGTAAATGTTTGTAGGGAGAGGATGCATCCCTACTCTAAAGCATAAGTAGGAACAACAAAAGCCATGTCTTTGGAATTACAACTATCAGAGAAGAAGAAATTTTGCCAGTGGGCAATGAAAAACCAAAAATCTGAGTATGAGTCAAAAAACTAAAGGATACAAGTTAAGAGAGTAGAGTGAACAAAGAAACTCAAAGGTCATGTGTATACGGGTGATAAGATGGCTTCTGCTGCCTTGTCTAAATGGATATAAACGGGAGACAGTCAGCCTCTGTAAACAGTCAGCACCATTCTTAGATGCAGCTAGAGAACTCAGAGGAGACAGAGAAGTTGCAACATTCTAGGACTTAGATTTAGAATGTGGAGCAGCTGTTATATGTAGTATAATTGCCTGTATATGTTAATGAATACATGCTAAGATTTCTGGTAGATGCTAACACGGGTGTGTAATGTTGAACATATTCAGACCTTGTGTCAGAATCTAATTATGCTTTTCTGAATCTGTTCTCATAATTATTAGTGGCAACTTAGCCCTGGTTAGCCAAGTGGGAAGGGCACAGTCTAACAATTCTCTAGGACTGGCCTCCATTCCCAGAAAGTGATGTGAAGACATTGTTTCTTCTGTGAAGGTCATTCTCTCATCTTTCTGCTTCCTCTGCTCTTCCACATAATTACAGTGGCTGCCACAGAGCTAAGTTATTGTGTAATTCCCAGGTGTGGCCTCTCCTTGTCTGCTTCTTTCCTTGTGTTTTTATCTCTCAGAAAAGTTGTTTATATAGCTCACTTTCTGCAAACAGCACACATTATAGACTTAATAAATTTCAAGTTATATGAAAGCAGAAAATGCAACTGAAATACGTTTGAAAATAAGTATAAAAGAAAATATGTTATCAATACTACTATGAAAGCAAGTCTTGAGACCTGTGGGAAATCCCAAATCCTGTGCTGTAGATTATGTGAGGAGCACGGAGGAAGTAAAGACGAGAAAGATCGCTTAAAATGAACTTCGATGCCAGATTAAAGCATTTCGGTTTCTTAGTTGTTGGCCTTCCAGATGTCACCTATTAAAAACGTCTGATGGCCCAGCTGGTTGGCTCAGTGGATAGACTGTTGGCCTGTACACCAAAGGGTCCCGGGTTCCATTCTGGTCAAGGGCACATGCCTGGGTTGCCAGCTGGATCCCCAGTAGGGGGCCTGCAGGAGACAGCCAATCAATGATTCTCTCTCGTCATTGATATTTCTATCTCTCTCTCCCTCTCCCTTCCTCTCTGCAATAAATAAAAATACATTAAAAAACAAACAAACACATTTCACATCTGATATAATACAATGAAATAATATCATTCATTATTCAAGCAATATTCTGTCAAATATTTAATAGGCTTCACTCTTTTCAAATAACCGTCCCTAGTCAATGCAAAGAATGAGCAGGGCATATGGAAACATAATCAGATAACTCCTTGAAAAAAGTTCTTATTATGTACCAGTTTTCCTCAAACTTATTTACAAAAGAAGAGACTGCTTCCTCAGATAAGTGCTAGTATTCAAACATAAGCCTTTCATGATTCTGCCATGACTTTTCTCCATTAAATATTTAATTATTTTTATGGCATTTCCGTGATTATTTTAATTACACATAAGTACTGTATAATATCTGTACAGGGCTAACTAGCTTCATTGCTCAACTTCAGAAAGGATGAAGATAAGCTGTATAGTTACTTATTTCACTTTAATTAACTTTTTTAAAAGCTTTGCTACAGATGTAATTTTGCTTAGTAAAATTATTTGTTTATAATTATCAGTGTGTGTCAAGTCATGATATGCTCTTAAGATCAGAGAAATTTTTTATCAGATGATACACCCTCCTTGACAGGTTAAGCTTTTAATTATATAATTATGTATGTGTATATTACATATAATATCATATTTCTAGAGGGTTCTTATATGGCTCATATTCCCTTTCACAAAACCAATAGAACTTTTATAAATATATACATATTATTGGACTTAGCAAATAATGCATGTCATTTTGAGCATTTCATCTTTACATATAATGATAAATCTAAATTATTTTAAAACTCAAATGCAAATGTTAAAACAATGCACTTGTATGTGAGATTGAAAGATCCAAAATTTGCCACATAAAATAATATTTTTTGCATCTACTTAATGGATAGTAATAAATAAGTTTTACATGATGACTGTTTCTTTATTATCAAGACTGTGCCACTTTGGGTATTCATTTGCATAATAGTGCTTATTATTTATCTTTGTAATTCCTCTCTCTTGTCATCCATTGCAGTTTACAATTGAGCATGGTTAACACAATTCCTATTGTGATGGTGGGCATTCAGAAAATGTTTATAGAATGAGTGACTGTCAAGTAATATTATCTGACTTTTTTAAAAGGTAGTTTCTCTAAACTACAAAATGTAGACATCAGATGCAAAATGCAAATGATATTTATTTCATTAGTCTGATCTATTTTTCAAAACGTGATGCCATGTGAAGCCAATAGAAATACCCATAAAACAACATTTAATCAACATGTAGTATACATGTTATTGGACTTAGTCCCTTCGTAGTGGGCCCCACAGATGCTAACTCACAACAACATGCATCACTAACAGATCCATCAGACTCTGCAGAAACCTAATAGAACTTTGCAATATTGCTTGAAAGTATAATATGTTTTTTCAAACCTAGCTGAGAAAAAGTACTAAGATTAGAGAATCTTTACTCAGATAATAAAAGTAGTATGTCAGTATATTTTATAAAAAAGCAAAAATTGAGCAAAAAGGAATATAAGATAGAGAAAAGCATCAGAGAAAATGATTTCTACTATAGAATTTGCCTCTAGAGGCAACTCCAATTTCATCATGTTATACAACTGGAATCTGCATCTGCTTCTAACCCTCAGTTCAAGATAGAAACTTTCTATAATTCTTTTGATTTAGACATTGTGTCTAACTTGCTTTGCAGTTTAATAATCACAGGAAGTAAGTTCTGCCTTGTTTTCTTTTTATAATTTTTTCATATCACCTTCTTTTTCCACTTCCTGTGCTTCTTCCTGAAGCTTTCCCCTCCTCTTTTATATTCACTCTCATCTTCTGTTGCCAGATTTTTGTAGCTTTTTCTTTCATAGTAAAACCTATCTGTACTTATGCCGTCCAGAAAAAAACCAAATTAGCTGTGTTGCCCTGGTAGTTCTCACCCTGATCAATTTCTCCCTCTTGGAACACTGACTGTTAGGCCGCTGTTCTACTACTTCTGTTGACTTTTCAAATCTTCCCCCTGGAAGCTGATTGGATGGGCTTTCTTTTTTTGTACTGGCATATTTACAGTTTAAGGAAATCTTTCTTCATCAGCTGTCCCATCACCTTCTCTTTCTCTTCCTATTCCTCTCCCTACTTCATACCAAATTGGACCTGCTTCAAAATCACTATCTTAAAATGTTTCTTCTCACAGAAAATTACCTCCTCTCATACACAACCTCAGGAACCAAGAACAGTTATTTAATTAAAGTTAGCGTAATCATTCATATTAGTAATATCTTTTAACAATAAGTATGATATAAACAACCATTGCGTGCATTAAAATACATAGGTATTTCATTTTCACATTCAATGGTAAATATCAGCATGAGTTGATGATGCCTATTTTTTTTTTTTTAATCCTCATCCCAGGATATTTTCCCATTATTTTTAGAGAGAGTGGAAGAGAGAGGGAAAGACAGAGAGAAATGTCAATGTGAGAGAAACACATCAATTGGTTGCCTCCCTCTTGAGCCCTGACCGGGGCCTAGACAGGAAGGAACCTGCAACCGAGGTACCTGCCCAGGACAGGAATGAACCCAGGAACTCTTTAGTCCACAGGCCGATGCTCTATCCACTGAGCCAAACTGGCTAGGGCTGTGATGAAGCCTATTTTAAAAACATTTTTAGAATGAGGACAGTTGAAGTCTAACTGCTCAGTGCCTTTTCAAACCTTCAGATAAACATCTGAATTGAAAAACTGCCATTATCTAAGTCTCGTTTACCTGCTGGTACTGCTATTGCGGAACTTTTTCAGGATTGTAAAAAATCGATCGTCATTTCCCTGCCCCTGGCTTCCACATTCGTTTGGTAATCTCGCCATCTGTTTCCCTGAAATGCCAGCCCCAGAGGGTGGGGAGCATATCTTATCTGTACAGTGCTGTATGTAAGTGTGGATTCTCTGTCAGCATTTAAAAAAGAATAGGACTTCAAATGGGGTTGATTTAAGCTTCCCTAGTCAGCAGTTAGTCTTGATGACACGAATCACTCTTTCAAATGGTAATTTGCACCTGTTACCTTCATCCACAGGTTGGAAAACACACCTTAATTAATTACACCCCAGCAACGTGGGAGATCCTATCCTCCATTCTGAGATAGGCAGGCTGGGGCATAGAGAATCAACAGCTTTTCTGATATGTCAGAGCAGATATGTGTAGAAGAAAATTGGAATTCAGGCCACGTTCCACTGAGTGATCGAAGAGGCTCTTTAGGAATCGGTGTCTCTTGTGGCAGAAAACATAGTGATGACATCCCTTCCAGTAAGAGATGTGCTTGTCCTTAGCTTATTCGGTAGCATCAATTCACCAGACCTCAGAGAACATTGGTGCTCCTTAGTAACACTGTCCCTCTTCACCGGTGCAGTGGCTGAGGCCATCCAAGCAACCAAAGAGCAGGTGGCATGCAAATGACTTTTAGGGGAGCCCAGTATCAGCATGTGATTCCCCAAATGGCCGTGTGGCCATGTAATTAAGCTGCAACTAAGTGAGGAGTATCTGATATCAGATAATCATTTAATAAAGGAAAATGGGAGGCAGTTTATTATTTTAAAATGCTTTATTTTAAGTTCTTTGAGGACGTGGAAGGATTTTCTTGGCATAGAAGGGATCTTAAAATGTTTGTGTGTAATTATGTTTGGCACCTTTACTAGGACTAAGGTGTTTATGATAGTGGTAAGTGTTTCCGTGGTGTGCATCATTAGATGTTCCTAAGAATTGTAAGTAGACTTTCACCTTTCATTTTTCCTGCCAGGAAAAATGTCGTCTGGGTTCATACGCTTTTTGTTCCTTGAAGTTGAACAAAACCTTAAGAAGTGCTGAGATAGAAACTTTATAATATATTATAAATAAATGTATTTTGCATTATTATATGCAGTGTTTTTATTATTTTAATTTATATAATAGCTTACCTACTATTTTGCTTAGTATTTTTTCACTGAAAATAGAAGCTAAGAAATTCTAGTTTTTGAAAAGTAGCAATAATAGATTCCATCTCCAATAAACTTTGTTAAATTGCAAAGGTAAAAATTGAGTTAGAATAAACCATGTAATACTCATTCTTTCATTAAAAATATTTTTCATAATTTAATAGAGGCCCAGTGCACAAAAGTTGTGCAGGGGGCGGGGGGTCGCCTTAGCCCAGCCTGCACCCTCTCCAATCCAGGACATCCCTCTCAAAATCCTGGACTGCTGGCTCCTAACCGCTTACCTGCCTGCCTGCCTGATTGCCCCTAATTGCCCCTCCTGCCAGCCTGATCACCCCTGACTGCTTCTGCCTGCTGGTCTGATCACCCCTCACTGACCCCCTGCCGGTCTGGTTGCTTTTAACTGCCCCCCCCCCCCCGCTGGCCTGATCACCCCAACTGCCCCCCCCCCCCACTGGCCTTGTCACCCCTAACTGCCACCCCCCCCCCCAGCTTTATCATCCCTAACTGCCTGTCCCACTGGCCTGGTTGCCCCTAACTGTCCCCCTCTGCCGTCCTGGTTGCCCCTAACTGCCCCCCCCCCCTGCCCTGCCGGCTTAGTCAGCCCATGCAGCCTGCTGTTCAGTTGTTTGGTCTCCCCTCACTGCCCCTTGCCGGCCTGGTTGCCCCACACAGCCTGACTGGTCATCTGTTCAGTTGTTTTGGTTGGGATGATCGCTTAGGCTTTTATATATATAGATTACATGCGAGGCAATCTACTACACTGGTATGTCTCTAATGCCATCCCCTTCATTTTGAATTAACTTTAATGCATAATTGCCTTGTGTCATTTTCTTCATGGTCCCAACCCCATCTCTGCCCCAATTCTTGCCCTACTCTCCATCCTTGAAATGCAACCAATGCAATTGTTTGAGAATTAAATAATATTGAGATGTCCTTTCACTCAATTATTGGCAAATGCTAAACTACTTATTTGTTAATGTTATGCCATTACTGATTTTATTTAAAGTTCAACTTAGATATCCAGAGCACTCCTGGAAGGGCGTTCCCCTGGTACCACTGCACTATGCTCATACTTCGACTGCAATTCTAGCCAAGTTCTATGTATTCTTCTCACACAGGAATTAGCGAGCACCTTGAGAAAGTACATTGTGAATGGGCCATGTGTTATTCATCTCTGTGTTGCCAATAATAAAACATTCAATAGTCTCTAAATGTCGGTCAACTAAACACCTGAAGAAATGCTCTGCAAAATATAACTAAAATTGACATTAGTTGGGAATATTTCATCTTCTCCTGCTGAATGTATTCATTAATTTTTTTCAAATATATTTTTATTGATTTCAGAGAAGAAGGGAGAGAGAGATAGAAACATCAATGATGAGAGAGAATCATTGATCGGCTGCCCCCTGCATTCCCTCCACGGGAGTTCGAGCCCACAACCTGGGCATGTGCCCTGACTGGGAATTGAACCATGACCTCCTGGTTCATAGGTCGATGCTCAAACACAGAGCCACACTGGCTAGGCTGCATTCATTCTTTCTTATCTATTGCTTCTTTTGTAGAAGAAATGCTGAACAGTGCCCTCTAGAGATTGTTTAGCCAGCTCGCATCTCTCTTACTACCCCCTGCTATGGGGCCAGCATTTGTGGTGTGGATTTTGCTTTAAGTGGTGGAAACCCAGATGAGTTATAAAATGATAATATGTTAATAGAAGGAGGCAATGGCTCAATCAGACAGGTAGATGACAGGTGACACGTGTTTCCTGGCTGATGACCAGAGTTCAATGACAGATGTAGATGGCAACAAGCAATATTCAGAATTCAGGCAGGCAAGTAAATGGATTCAATAAAGTCTGGCAGCAGGTGGTCGGGGCCCAGGCCAGGACTTCTGAGTGTCAGCCTGACCTCCAATTTTAGAAGTATGGTAGAAGCGGAGATCTAGTTGCAGAGAATAAATTACAAGATATGGAAAAGAAGGGTGTTCTCCAGAGTTAAGCCAAGTTACTTGACCCTGGAGAAAAATTTAGAGTAAGTCATTCTATATCAGGCTTTGATTGACATTTACCAGTAGTAAAGGAACTTGGCACATAATTTTATTAAACATTGCTCTATAAGCTTAGTTTCTGATAGTTGATGCTAAAATTTTATTGTAATTATTACTTATATTACTCATTATGAACCCAAACATTCATTAAAACACACTATTAGAATCATAAAGTATGAAATGAAAACAACAATTAGTTCTTTATTAGTGGTAAGAAGCTTAAATATGAGCGAAATAAATACAAAGCTACCCAGGGGACTATTTGAGATGGAATAAGAAATAATATAGAAAAGAAATGGGGTTTATTGCTATCTTATTTTTCCTCATAATTAAAAAACAACAACAGTATATGTCTTCAAAAACCATTGATTTGTTTTCCATTTATGAATTGAATATAAATATTATCATACTTTATACAGGATGGAGCAAAAGTAGGTTTACAGTCGTTTGTATGATACAATAATAAATAAATGATAATCCAAGAATAAACTCTGTGTTTCACAAACTCACAAACTGTCAGTCTACTTTTGCCCCATCCTATATATTCTTCTGTGCTTGATATACTCACCAGAAATGTTGTTTTTGTGATTAATCCATGTTGAAGTGAGTAGCTATTGTTCACTGATTTTCAATTGTATATAGTATATACAGTAGGGAAAAAGTAGGTTCTTATGGAAAAATACAATAATTAATAAATAGTAATATAAGAATAAATTCTGTCTTGCATAATTGCAACTTTAAACCTACTATTGTTCCTCCCTATATTATTAAAGTTCTATATAAGAGTTTATTTGTCAATTCTCCTATTGCTAAACATTGAATAATTTCTAATTCTTTCCTATAACTAAAAATGCTCCTATGAATACTCCAATGCAGTGCTATATGGTCTATGCATTTCAAAATCCCAGCTCCATCCCAAATCTGCTGCTTAAACTGGTAAGCTTCTTAATTTCTCTTAGTTGAGGACTCCTAGTTTGTAATATTAGATTGATCATGGTAACTTACTACCTAGAGTGTTTGCAAAGAGAAAATACTAGTTAATGCATACCAAGTATTTAGAACAGCACCTTCCCATAAATACAAAAATAATATTAATTATCATTACTGATATTATCCTAAAACAGTGAAACCATTTCCAGGTGGATTATGGACCCTAAACATCAGAGGACACTAGCTTTTTGTACTCAGTCGTGTGTTTTGAAACACCAACATCCTAGATGCTCTTTGGCATTTGTCTTTAGTATTATAGAGTTCACTGTGTTTTTGTGAGTGTGAGGACAATTGAATATTCATCACAAGTCCCTCCACCATCAGATGTGAAAATGAGTGCCTCTGAAGGCTGAAAGCCAACTGAAGTTGCTCTCCCTCCTCAAGCAGAGGGGACATGTCTGAAAGTAGGATGGCCTGTGGTTTGCAGATTATGGTTTTGATATCTTACCTCTAGAGACCCAAATCTACCTCCTAATGTTCTCTGTTTCATGACCCTCATTCTTGTCTCTGGAACAATAATTACTGGATTCTACACATTCTAACTTGGTTAGAAGAGCAATTAAAAGGCTTATTTTCTCTAAATGATATGTTTTTTTATTTCTTTATTAAGGTGTTACATATGTGTCCTTATCTCCCCATTACCCTCTCCATCCCCCTCAATCATGCCCTCACCCCCCTGTTGTCTGTGTGCATTGGTTAGGCTTATATGCATGCATACAAGTCCTTTGGTTGATCTATACCCCTTACCCCCGCCCTCCCCTACCTTCCCTCTGAGGTTTGATGGTCTGATCGATGTTTCTCTGTCTCTGGATCTATTTTTGTTCATCAGTTTATGTTGTTCATTATATTCCATAAATGACTGAGATCATGTGGTATTTATTTTTCTCTGACTGGCTTATTTCACTTAGCATAATGCTCTCCAGTTCCATCCATGCTGTTGCAAATGGTAAGAACTTCTTTTTTACTGCAGTGTAGTATTCCATTTTGTAGATGTACCACAGTTTTTAATCCACTCATCTGCTGATGGTCACTTAAGCTGTTTCCAAATCTTAGCTATTGTAAATTGTGATGCTATGAACATAGGCGTGCATATATCCTTTCTGATTGGTGTTTCTAGTTTCTTGGGATATATTCCTAGAAGTGGGATCACTGGGTCAAATGGGAGTTCCATTTTAGTTTTTTGAGGAAACTCCATACTGTTCTCCACAGTGGCTGCACGAGTCTGCATTCCCACCAGCAGTGCACGAGGGTTCCTTTTTCTCTGCATCCTTGCCAGCACTTGTTGTTTGTCGATTTGTTGATGATAGCCATTCTGACAGGTGTGAGATGGTATCTCATTGTAGTTTTGACTTGCATCCCTCGGATGATTAGTGACTTTGAGCATGTTTTCATATGTATGGGTTTTTTTGTTTGTTTGTTTTCTTGCTTTATTGTTGTTTTTTTGGTTGTTTGGGATGTGTTTGTGCATGTGTGTATGTGTAAGCACACATCACAACTGAAGAAAAAATTCAGCCATATTTCATGTTAAGCTAGGAGAGTAAATTAGAAGCAACAGTCAAATATTTATAGTAAATATACTCAAAGCAAGATAGATGTCTATAAAGCCAAAGGTTACAGAGCAAGGTTGAGATCCCCTAGCCTAGAGTCTGCACTCAGTTGAAAAATCATAGGGTTAGATATAAGCAGAGCTTCTGAAACAAGTTATGAGATTGTATGGTGTTGTCTTCTTTATCAGGAGAACAAATGGCCAGGATGAAATGCACAGATATTCCAATGTGTATGTCAGTGAGTTTTTGATGAATATATACATCCATATAAACATCACCTCAATAAAGATATAGAATATTTTCATCTCCTCAGGAAATTTTCTTATTCCACTTTACAGTCTCCCCTCAATCAATCACCACAGCAACCTGACCCACCCTAGCCATCCCTGCCATGATTTTTATTATTATTAGCTATACCTGTCCTAATGACTTCACGTAAATGGAAGCATACTGATTGATAAAAAACTTTTGTATCTTTTTTAAATTTTTGCTCAACAAATTGCGTGACATTCATCAAAAAAGGAGTGCTTTTTAATAGTTTTTTTGTATAAAATTACATCCACTTAAAATTTTACATGTATGATGATTTATATCGCTTTAGTTTAAATCACTTTAGTACATTGAATTAGTTGAAATCAGTATTAAAGTGTTCACTTGAGGGCATAGAGCATATCCATTATTGATCAGAAACTAGAAACATTTCTTGAGTTTAGGTTAGGTTGGAAAACCGAAGACAAGGCAAATACTTAGTCATTCAACAATTCATCAGGTCAGTCTTTACTCATCACATGTTTAACCATCCTCAACATTTAGTAATGTTCTCCTAATCTGGATCATTTGAGCTAAAATTATTGTTATTAAAGACCCAAGTTGCCCAGCTAAATGGCCTCCTGTATATATTTTTTGGGTTTGACACTAAAAGTCAAATTTTGAAAAACTAAATCATATGCCACTTAGTCAAGAAAAATGTTTCCCCCTGAGTCACCATTGAAATAACATGTATGATGAGAAGACACCTGGACCAGAAAAGCCCATGGGGATACAGAGCTGGGGAGAGAAGGTAGAAAAAATTTCTCAACTTTCTGAGATAAGAAAAGTTCAAGGGATTTTTGATATACTGACATCCCTTTAACAGAGCTTGCAGAAAACTATTCATCATTAAATTTTTAAAAATCTATAATGGTAGACCAATTTAGAGCAACAACTCTGTGGGGATTTTGTTTTGTGTGTGCTTATCATTTATGTGACTCTTAGGATGAAATCCTACAGCTAAGTGCTGCTGAAAGAGGGTGCAATATACATTTTATCCTGGAATTTGTTTGTTCACAAGGAAATGGCCTAGTGTGTGGCACTGTCTACCTACTGTTAGAATTGTTTGCTTGGTAATCCTTCCGGGGATGCTTTATGAGTGATGATTATGTTCTGGCAGAGTAGTGACTTCTATTCAGATACTGCTGCTTTATTTTTCTTCACCCTACTGTCTTCTGCTTAGTGCATTTTGAGGAGCAATCTCCCTGTTTACCCTGTAGAAATCCAGTCCCTGCTAATGATCATGACTGCAATTTCTAACCTCGCAGATGAAAATCAAAGCATGGGCTCTTGAGTGCTGGAAGCCAGGTACAATGCTAGCCCAAAGGAGCACAGTGCAGCAGGCACAGTGATGCCCAGGCAGCCTTGCCAGAGCAATCCTATAAAGAGGAGAATTGCCCCCAAGCAGACCAGTACTTCAGTTGGCATTACTTGGGCAATGTGCCCTCAAACAAGTGAAGTGGATCCAATTCGCTTATGTAGCTTTTTAGCCCAATCAACATGCTTCCTCATATTGAAGAAGATGTAGAAATGCCATTCCAAGTTTTGATCTATTCTTTTTAAAGAAATTCTGCTTTATGAAAGCATGTTTGAATATTTCTGAGGAGAAAAATAAATGCTCTTCAAAGGGCATGAAACGAACCGTGAATAGAAAGAAAGCTTTCTTTTCATAGAACTGAGTATCATTTCCTCCCAGAGAGTCTGTGTGTAACAGGGGACCAATGGTAGCAATGGGAGTAGGAAAGTTAATCAAAAAGGTAATCATGGGAATCCAGGCGGGATTCCCTCTGCAACTCCATCCGGGTGTTTCTGATTGACAGTGTTCAGCGAGTTAGGGCACTAAGGTTTCCATCAGCTGAGTGTGCAACCTGGCTCAGCAGCCTGAAAGGGCGGAGCTCTCTGTCACATTTCATTTCAATATGTGTTTCAAGGCTTGATTTCTCCTTATGTGTTTATGTGTTTGAGTGATGGTTCCTGCCTTTCTTCTTGGCTTTGGTAGGTAAGATCAGAGAATGGGAACGCTTGGCATTGCTTTCCTTGGTAATCGTCAAAATATTAGAGTAACAGCAGCGAGTCAGAAATTCTTGTTACACTCTTTTCCCAACAGAAGTGTCTTATTTCCTTTTGATCTTTGCCTGTTGCGTGATGATTGGTGATTACATTGACATGGAGAATATTTTACTTTTTCGATGAATATGTTGCAGTAAGTCATCAAAACCGTTATATAGAAATATATGCATATATATTTAAGGAGAGTTTATGCAGGTTGTTTCAAGTAAAGAGAGACTTGTAAATTAACTCCTAGCTTATTTTCTTGGGAGCATGATGCTAAGCACTGGGGAGGGATCATATGTGGATGTTGATCTCAAGGATTTTACTCTTTGCAGGGAGAAAACTATACAAAGATAAATGTGATGTTCAGCAGAGTGTAATAAACAGTCTTAAACTACAGCTAATTTTCAGTATGGATAACAGAAAAAAGAGATTGCTTTCCGCACAATAATGCGCATAAAGACTTAGTGCAAAATGTCTGGCTTCACTTAGTGTGAGATATTTGTATCGTCCTTATGGCAGGGCATTAAACAGGCTTTCATGTGTAAGTGGTGTTTGCCTATAGAAAAAATATAATTTGGACATATGAACATTTAAGAACGGGCAGGAATAGCTTAGAAAGATGAATAAAGTTGAAAGAACACTAAACTTGTGTCAACTAATGTTAGGATTGAATGGTCATAGGGCACACAAAATATTGAGAAGGTAAAATGGAGCCATGTTATTATGCAAGGTCTCTACATCAGTTTAAGACAACCAGTCTAACTTCTATGCAATGGCAATTTTTTGCACATTTTTTAGCTTTACAAAGACTAATCTGACAGCAAGAGACAATACCGTGGAATGAGGGAAGGCAGCTTAGGAGGCTATTATGATATGGCCATAAGAAAGACACAGAGAATGAAACAGGTTAGAAGTAGCAGAATTTAAGGAGAAATTGCAGATGAGAAAGACAGTGAAGAAATACAGTGTACGAAATATGATAGCTAATTTGATGGGAAGACAAGTTAAAGCGAGGTTTCCAAGAAAATTCTGGGCATTTTAATAGCCACAAAAACGTTAGAGAACAGGAAGTAGAGAATGACTTAAGAAGGCATTTAATGTATTTAATTTTGGACATAATATTGGAGGTGCTTACACTATTTTAGACATAGGAGGATAACCAGGAATATAGGTAGAATATGGAGAATAAAGAATTAGAATCTAAAACAAAGGTAAATGTGGAGATATATTATAGATACACAAGCCACCCTGCTGGAAGTGATTTTTAAAGCCATGGCATTGCTGTAACAATGATTACAGAGGAGAACAGAAGAAATATTGTGGAAAACAATTAGGCTTTAGGGGTGTGTGGGTGGGTGGACGTCAGGCCTGACACAGCAGGGCCAGTCAGAGACACAAAGCCAAGCAAGTTTGATGTCATGAGGGCCCAGGAGTTTGTACCCACCTCAGCATTTTCAGGAGTTTAAGTTAATATGAGGCCTGAGCAAGTTGTTGAATTTATCAAGTAGATCCTTCTAAACCTGCAAGAGAGCAACTTTGGCATGGTAAAGGCATAGGCTGAAACATAAGAAGCTTACAAATCAATGGGAGGTGGGAAAGTGGGCATGATTGGATGCAGTTTACATTCCTTTAAGGATACGTGAAGATGAGAGAAAGGAGAGAAGGTGGTAGCTTCAAATGGAATTCATACTTGAAAGTAGCACTCTCCTTCATCGCTCATGTCTGCCTTTTCAAATAAAGAAATAGATAACTGCGTAAATATGTTACAGCGGTGCTTCCCATGGAGTCACAATAATGAAAGGATTCATGGAACATAACAGATTCCACATTTTAGTGTGGGGTGTGTAGGAAATTAGCAAATTCTATAGAAGGCCTGGGGTTCTCAGCATTAACAAAGTAGATTCCAGAAATTGTGTTCAAGGCTTTGCAGAGAAAAGCCAAAAGATGTAATCCGTTGGCTACACATTTTAAAAGCATACCTTTTAAGATCAATATAGTGTTCATTTTTCATCCCATATTGCTATAAAAATAGGGATTCTGTGACAGAAATATACTTTGCCTCCTCCCTTCTCATTTCCTTTTTATATTTAACTATCAGCCATATAAACACATTAAAAAAAAAAAAAACTAAAAAAGAGACTGGTTTTATATCTTGATTTTTACTTCTATGTTTCCTCGTGACAGGAGGCCAAAGATTCTCAATCTTCTGTATTTTATCTGGGTTTTTACAAGAAAATAATTACTTATTAAACCTTGGATAATAAATCAGAACCATACTTGTAAACTCCTAAAAAATTACTAACTACTAAGTGGCAAAACAATAAAAATGTTTGTGTTCTTAGTGATATAATTTGGTGCTTCAGCAAACAATTATAAAAGGATTTGTCAGTTATTTAACTGGGTATTTTTAATAAGCTTGGTGCATTTTCTTGAAAAATAAATATAATCAGAAGACTCACTGTAGCTTTCATTCCTTTTTTCACTTTTCATCAAGTTGGTTGTTTTTAAGTATTTCCCAGTCTTGCAGAGCTGAAACACAGATGAACAGAGGGAAGGCAGTGGCTTTTGGCCCCTCACTCCTTTGCCTCAGGTTTAATGTCCAGCTTCCAGGGTGTGGAGAGTCACTCCCAAGCATGTTATCTAACTTTTGCTTTCCTCTCTTCCATGTCTCCTCTATGGCCAAGGAAAAAAATCTAAATAACCAGCTAGATTTTTCATGATGTAAGCCAGTCTGTAAATTAATGACTTATAATTTCCAAGCATTTTATGAATTGTTCTAGCACAGTGGACACCTAGGAATTACTATGACTTCACAAAAGAAAACCCATATGAATCTTATACTCTGTTTTCCTGCTTTCTTAATTTCTGATACTCTCCCCAAACAAAACCTCCAAATCTCTGTCTTCCTGATAAAACTTAGTTTTTATTTTAACTTTTCTGTCTTTTTTTTTTTTTTTGCCCTTTTTTTTTTTTAAAGATTATTCCAAAGTTGTTTTATGGGTATTTGTATTCTGATTGCAAACATTTAGATTTAAGGAAGGAACTATACTAGAAATAAATCAAGAGTGTCACAAAACATTCAGACTGGCTGTTATATTCTTTCTGTTAGAGATCATGCCATGATAAGCAGAAGGGCAGGCAAATACAAATCATGGTAGCATATTTAGGGTCTTTGAATACAATTTCTGATTTGTCTTAGTTTGGTATAGGTATGTGTTAGTAAAACATTTTTGGTTGAAATCCTCAGTACTAAGTCATAATGCTCTTTATATGTTCAATTATTGCAACATATCTTTCCTGTAGTTATGAGAACACAAACTATATGATCTGTATCCTTGAATTAAAATGGATAGTGTTGCGAAGGCAGCCTTTTGAGAAAAAGTTTGAAGAATCAGTCTGACTAGCTCTTTAATTGCATTGTATTTTCTTAAAATTGTAAAAATACAGTGATCTAGGATATGGAAAAGAAGAATGTACCTGCAGAATTCCTTGGACAGGTAGTTGGTGTCAGATTTCAGGAGCATCCTCAAGAGGGCACTGTCACCTGGTTTATATAGTTTGTAAATTGATCCTTTGAGAAGACCCCCTGCAATACTTGAAGAATGATTTTAAACTATTTCTCTCTGAAATACAATGTTGTATTGTTTACATCACACACACAATCTTGCTATCTAAAGCAACCCACACCTGTCTATGGGTTGACTTAGATATTAGTGTTAGCATCGTTTGACTGATTTTATATCAGTAACATTTTGTATATTGTTCCACCTAACAAGGTAGCTACGACCATTGAAATCTTAGTTATCAATTAATCAGAGTAGTTTTAGTACCTCCTTTATACTTACTGTTGATGAAATTGATATGTATAGGTCCGTGGTCGGCAAACTGCGGCTCGTGAGCCACATGCGGCTCTTTGGCCCCTTGAGTGTGGCTCTTCCACAAAATACCATGCCTGGGCGAGTCTATTTTGAAAAAGTGGCATTAAAAGAAGTTTAAGTTTAAAAAATTTGGCTCTCAGAAGAAATTTCAATCGTTGTACTGTTGATATTTGGCTCTGTTGACTAATGAGTTTGCCGACCACTGGTATAGGTAGTTAAGTGTGGGCTATTCAGAAGGAGGCTTAGCTAAAATAAATAGTCCAATCTATGGCTACTTGCTTAATAAGACACTTTTGCAACATTCCCACGTATCACTAATTCTTTCTACATTTGTATTAAGGTATATCTCATAAGTGATTTTATTTTCTGTAATATGTATGCACACACCATGGTTAATTCTGGAGTCAGACGTCTTGGGTTTAAATAGTAGTTCCACTATCTACAGAAAATGTGAATATGGACAAACAACTTCTCCTTGAGTTGTTATGGGGATTATATTAATCTAATTTTATATATTTTATTTTATTTTTTATTTTTTTATTTTTATTTTTTTATTGTTTTAAGTATTACAAATAGTAGTACATATGTCTTTTTTTTTTTTTTCCCCATTGACCTCCCCCTGGTCTCCCCTACCCGCCAGTACATGCCTTCACCTGCCCGCCCGTCCCCCCACTCAGTGTCTTGTATCCATTGGTTATGCTTATATGCATGCGTACAAGTCCTTTGGTTGGTCTCTTACAGCCCTCCTCGCCCAACCTCCCCTGTCTTCCCAATGTAGTTTGACAGTCTGTTCAATGCTTCTTTGCCTCTGTATCTTTTCCCCACCATTTCTTTCCTTTACAAAATTTTGCCTCTGCAGACTAGAAATAAACATATAATAACAACAACAACAAAATGTTTGAGTCCCAATTTCAATGTCCAACAGTTCTGAGTCCCCTATTTAAAAAGTTCTCCATTGCATTTGCCATAACTCAGATTATCTAGCGTTTAGTTTGTACAAAGTGTGGCTGGTTTCTAATGACTGAAAATGTTTAATTTTTTTCAAATATATACAGCATTTTTAATTAGACACAGACTTAAAAACCCTTCAAGTTTTGAAGATAATTCTGAAAGTATGAGTACACACACACACATACATTTTTTGAGGAAATTCTGTTTTAAACTGACTTAGATTTAATTATTCAAAAAGGAACAATTTTTTTTTGAATCAAGTATTCTAAAGCATAACAAGTTAAACATTTTAAAATAAATTATTTTTGTTTAAATGCTATTTCCATCCATCATATTAAAGTATTTCCTTTGCAAATTTATATATTTACATGAGAGAAATAATTTTAACATAATTTCTATTTATACACAGAAATAAATATAAATTTTTATATTATAAATTCCACATAAGAATTTATAAATACACATAAATTGTTTATTTAATCATTGATATAAAGAGATAAATGAGAATAAAAGACCACAGTTGCTATTAAAACTTTCTGTGCACAATAGTCCTCATTTATATTTGGTAAGTATCCCAGTGCACGGATTCATGCACATTGAAAGGAAATTAATTGGAAGAAATATTTTAATATCATTATTTGCCCTTTCTCTATAATAGAAATGTCAACCAAATTCACAATTGACAATGACACATCTAAACACATGCATGCGATTGGCACCAGCAAGAGCTTTATATGTATCACACATGTGCAAGTGAACTTAGCCTTTTACATATATAGAATAAACTTGATTAATTAGACCTGCTTTCTGATTTAGCTAAACTTCTTCCAGCCCAGTGAAGCACCCCAACTTCTCTTTCAGGTAATTGTCAGCAACAAGCAGTAAATATCAACACAAAGCAGATTATTATTGTAGATCACACAGGAGGAACAAAGGGTAAATTTTTTTAACTGCAGCAGTGTTTGACTATATTCTGTGCAATGAGAAAACCTGAAGTCTTTTTCAAGGTCCACTATTTCTTACTGCTCTTTAATCGGGTCAAGTTTCAAAACTTTCTAAATCTCCATTTTCCAGCTAATGAAAAGAAAAATAGGATTCTACCGAGTCTCCTATCTACCTATTTCAGGATTTCTGTGAGGATCAAATGAGATGAGGCACCAGAAGATGCTTCACAAACACTTGGTTAAACTGTAAAATGTTTGCACCTGGCTATAAAACAAGTTGGGTTCCTGGGCTGAAGAAACTCCAAGGAGGCTAGTCGCTATGGAGAGGAAGCCGGGCATTGCTATGTGACGTCATTACCTGGCATCCACAGCGAGCGACCACTTCCGGGCTGGGCTAGACTGTGGGCCGCATTTTGCGCCATGAAGTCTTGGCAGCGTTGGCTGCAATTTGGTGGGGATGTTGCTCCAGGATGGTGACGGGGCCTGTGTCCCACTTGGGTGAAGCCGAATGCTGGTTTGTCAGTGCCAGGTCCGTGGTGCCGTTTCTTTGTAAATGGCCAGTGTGTGTCATGGCACCTCCTGCATTGAGCATCTCCCCCCTGGTTGTCAGTGCACATCATAGGTACTGGTCAGACGGATGGACACTTAGCCTTTTATATATAGAGATTTTGACGTTATGTGAGTAGTTAAATTTGACAGTATATGGTTTCAAGTTAACTAAAATACTTACAATTTAAAAAATAGGCTTAATGTTCAAGTAGTTGAAACTTTCTTTTTCCTTTGGTTATACAAACACTACATAACAGCAATTTTTAAAACTAGGTAAGATGGACTCTCAATGTTCTTGAAGATTAAACTAATGAATGACTTCATGTGGATTTCTCCTCAAGCTGCTGTTAAGGGCAAATAATCAAAAGTAAATCCCCCCACACATGTCCACTATCCATTAACATGATTACCAATTTATAATCTTCAACACCAGTGCTCTCCAAACTTGGTCATCACTTACTTTGTAAAAAAAATTCCGGGATTACAAACAGTGAGGCATGTACAGCTGCATGTTTGGGACAAATGCCCACTGTAATAGAAGCCACCATCTCTGCCTGTCCCTGATTATCTAATGACTATTACTCCACAAAAGTCAAAGGATTGTCTCTCTCCCTTCTCAAAATGTACTCCTCAAAATACACGCATATGTATAGAAAGAGAAGCAGCAGGAGCAAAGAGACTGCTCAGTTAATTTATTGATTGGTTGGATGGCTGATTGGTTTTAGAGCTTCCTTTATGAATTCCTCATTGCTACATTTTGAAACCAATGTTGTTTTATCATGTGCTGAATGGTCTGATTTGATTGGACATCTCTTTTCATTGCAGAAGCAAAGATGCCATATGCCTTCACCTATAACTCATTTATTTTGAACATTTTTCCCCCTTGAGGCTAGTATTTATTTCTAAACTCAGCACTAACATGAGACATAGAAAAGTGGTTAAGTTCCCATTTGATAGAAAAACTTTTTGACTGAATCTGTGTAATGAATTCTTCAAGCAAACTTTATTTTATTTTACTTTTTTTTTAACACGTCAGGGTTTTAATTCTCATCCAGATTTTACATTTCAACAGTTTACATTTTAGAAGAATATTGAAAAGAAGCAGTGATATTATAATTGCATGTTTGTTTTGCATGTTCTAAAGTCTTAGGGATGGTCAGCGTGTTGAAGGAAAGGAAGACTTTCTCTGCTTCCAGCCATCCCTTCTGGCTGGCTTATGCTGACGCTTGGGTCCCTCACTGCATGCTGATGAAAACTATCCCATCACGCCTGATGTGATGGGAGACACCAGGTTGTCTATCTAATTAAAAAGCATTCCGATGAGCGCCCTCTCCCCCAGCTTATTGAAGTATGACTAACTGACAAGTCAAATTGTGAGCTATCTAAAGTGTGGCACATGCGCAGGTAACTTGTGGCTTAGTTATATATTTTCACAATAATAAATGTAGAATGAGCTGCACAGTATTTGCACTCCTCTAAACTTTAATGAAACAATTATCTGTGTGAGGGTTTGTTAGAATATGAGTTCCATAAAGAAGGGGATGTCTTGCACCTAAGTTTGTCATGACTATTCACTTCAAGATTTCTGTAATTATGGGTACTCAATGAATACTTTTTGAATAAATGTATAAAATAAAGCTATAAATAATTACTAAATACTATTAAATGACAGGTGAACGAATAAGAACATATCAGGAGTTTTGAAGATTGAGATTAATGGGAGGTGTTTCCAGACTTCATGACTATGGTTATACCCAGTCTTCAGACACAAAGTATAGTTATCAAGTTCAAAAGCACATTAATGATCACAGTGTTACAATATGGGATAAAGGTTACTCTATTTTCTAATAAAGGTTACATGGTACTAAGGGCTATAAATATTGACACTTTCTAATCCATAGTAATATACTCATTGCTAGTCCTTAGGCTTGATACCAGTTATAATCTGTCGTCAGTGGAACCCAAGACTGCTTTGCTCTGATTAGCAAATTAGAATTACTTTGCAGACTTTCTTTTCATTTATTATTAGCAGGGACAGACCTGTTAATTCCCAACCAGTAGGTTTATATGGATTGCCCACAAACATCATCAGAAGCCCCAAGCTTTTGCTATGAATAGTGGATTTTTCCCTATGCCAGGCATTCAGGTTTTCAGAAGAAAACATCCCACTGGTGCTGTTGAAAAGAGAAGAAAGAAAAAGCGTAATTCCCTAAGTAATGTTGTTGTTGCCACTCAGTAAAGGAAATGCACTTAACCCAGTGAAGTTTAAGTTCTTCTTTCAAAGGATTCAGTAGGAATGTTGCATCAGAATGTTGTTCTAACAGAGACCCACAATGCATCAGAGCAAAATACCCTTTGAGAAAAAAAGTACCAGTGAGTAAAAAGACAACTATGATGAGATGAAATAATTCAACTGTAAACCAGAAACAGAAAAGGATGCTGTGGGTAGAACATTAAAGTGCATTTTTATACTGCCACTTGAAAGGGGCTGCACGGAAGGCAAGCTAAAATGAGAATAGAGTAATTATGAGCATCGGGTCACATGAAAGACCACTTAGTTATGGGTGAGCGTAACCCATTCCTTACAAAGTCACTGACAGCATGTGGCTGAGCCCTTAGAAGATGAAGGCTCTACAGGCTTATCGTTAGGAAGAGACAGGCCTGGATATGCAAGAGGAACTCAGACAGTGAAGAGTGGCCAGGGAAGCACAGACTAGAAATAAGCTGTATTTTTTTTTTTTTTTGTCTTGCTAGAAACAGAGATAAGGCATAAATTGTTAATATTGATTGCACCTGTTAATTACATTGCAAGTGAGAGAAAACTTGACCCAAATAAGCTTTCATCACAGGATGTCCATCTCTTCAGATATTTAAAAGTTTGAAATTTGACCTTGCACGGCTGGAGAGAAGGTCAAATGTGGTCATCAAGGCCCCATTTTACTCTCTCCATCTCTTGATCTCTCTTCACATCCTCAGAGAAACCATCCTCTTCTGCCATTTAGCACATATAGTTGCTGTCAGTCATTCCAGCCCAGTCTCAAGGTCTCTGATGGGGTCATGTGGACATATCTGAACCAGTTATGTGAATGAGGAAAAGTGGTGTTCTGACTAGCTTAGACAAAATCACATGTCTACCTTAGAACTAGGGATGGGACTCCCTCTACAGAAACAGCATGGGTTAAAGCTGAAAAGGTAGAGTATTTCAAATGGAAATAGTGTGTTCATACTAAAAATAGAGTAAGCGAATGCTGGCAACAGATCTTTACTACGTTGGTCCATAAATCAGTAGTTACAGTGCAGGCCCGTCACTGGCTGTGAGACAAGTGTTCAGTACTTCCTTGTAAGGTCCCTGTGTTTATCCTACAATTTGGCTTTAGGAATACTGTAAGCTTCCGGAAGTCTTCCTTCAGGCCAGCTCTTGCCAAACTGCTGGGTTTGTGTCAGATTGATTGCTCATCAATTTCAAGAGACAGTTTATAAAAATATTACTTTGGAATCGGGTGTTGATTTTTTAACCATAGCACTCTATCACATAGATTACAAAAACATTATTTAATATACTAATGACGTGTGGGTGAGGATAAGTATTTAAAAATAATTTCCACATAATAATTGTACTTATAATTACATGGAGCTCAGAAAAAAAATTAAATTATTAGGAGAAATATATATACTCAATGAGATGGCAGGGATAATAATTTGTTCAGGTACTGTTTGATTGTAAATGATGTCTCCTAAATATGATTCCTGCTTTATTAGGGGATGCCCTTGTTCAATAATTAATTAACATTAAGGGCAATGAAGTAATATAAAAAGAACTCACTATCTCTCACTTTACTGAAATAATATTTATATTAAAAAGAAATGTGAAATTTGCCTGTTGGCCTTGTTTCCTAAGAAGTACATCTTTATAATGAAGTGACCTCTACTTCTACACGTGCTAGACAAAAATTGCTATAATTATGTAAATAATCTTTGCGAGGTGCTGTAGAACTCACAGAACAGATTCATATACTTTCCTCAACAACTTTGTCAATCCATGCTTTAAATCTACATTTTAGAGGTTGAAATTCTACGTAAATTTTCAAGGTCACCTCACCGTCTTGCAGTTAGAGTGAGGCCCTCTGCCTTCACACTGTCTGTTCTCTGCTACGCTAATATATTTCGAGCTGGGTATCACATGCGAGTAGCACCTGAATCTTAGTCACTTAGTTCACATGACTATTCATCATTTTCATTCATTGATTTTTATTGAAATTGCCTAGGAAACTCCAATCCTTTCCTTAAAATATTGCTCACAGGCCACTTTCTCTTTAAGGCCTTTTGGCATCTCCAAGCAAATATGCCTTGTCTAGCATCACAGCCCCATTGTACCAGAATCTGTTAGCACAGTGGTTGGCACACCTCGGCTCGCGAGCCACATGCGGCTCCTTGGCCCCTTGAGTGTGGCTCTTCCACAAAATACCATGGCTTGGGCGAGTCTATTTTGAAGAAGTGGCATTAGAAGAAGTTTAAGTTTAAAAAATTTGGCTCTCAAAAGAAATTTCAATTGTTGTACTGTTGATATTTGGCTCTGTTGACTAATGAGTTTGCCAACCACTGTGTTAGCACATCTCACTCCATTGTAATGATTTATTTACATGACTTGTCTCTCCAACTGAACTGTGAGTTTCTTGAAGACAGAAATTGTGTCTTATGCATCTGTGTATCCCCATTTACTAGTATTCCAGGTGGATGGCACTTGAGGGCTAAGAAATCAATGTGTGATGAATTAATGAAGGAACCCTACGTTCTGGAAACCGAGCAGCAGAGCTGTGTGGATAGAGTGCCTTCCTGGAGAATATTGAAGTTAGAGATAAGTAATTTACAGCCATAGTATAGTTAGTATTCCTGGATATTATACAGCAAGTAGGTTTTTATTTTTATTTTTTCTCATATTACTAGGTTGCCATCTTAGAAGTAGAGTTGTTTGTTTTTATTTCTTAATCTACATATAAAGCCCTTAAGTAATGTCCTTTGTTTTAATTAATTCTTAACAAGTAGAATAAAGCAGCATGTACTCACATGTTTTCATGGGTAGCAACAGAACTTAAACCTTCACAGCATAAAAATAGCAAACTTGAGTTGACACCTCCTCAGGTATGCAATTTCTGAAGAAAATCTTACACTTTGACGTAAAGAGAAGCAGACTTGATCTTTTCAAAACTAAAGTATTGTGGTGTGTGTGTGTGTGTGTGTGTGTGTGTGTGTGTGTGTGTGTTGTGTGTGTGTGTGTGTGTGTGTTTAGGAATGGAGGAAGTAGTTCATGATACTTTATTTAATATACCTTCAGCAGAAAATAGATGACTTCTAGTTCTGTGATGATTATATTTGAACATTGTGACATTAATTTGCTTATCACTGGCATCCTATTAAACTATTTTTCTATGGTTTCATAGAAAAAGATTATTGTTAATTTGATGTTTCTAAACTAAGTGTTAAGGGCACTTCTTTATATACTAATAGAAGGCGAATGGAATTTTGTGTCCTGGTATTAGCTATAACTGCCAGTTCTGTGTTTGAAACATTAGAGAAGCGTTGCATTGGTGTAGGAAGGAGTGGGTTGTCATGGCGCTTCCTTATTAATCTTGGCTTAACCAAAAGCCTCCTCTGTATGCCATGACCCCAGGACCAACGTGTTGAGTTTCTGTTAAACGGATACAGAATTCCCTCTACTTTTAGTAACATTAAACTTTGAATGGTAGTATAATCTTCACCACTAAACATTTTGGAACCTCGCAAAGGACTTTGTCACTGTGCTATTGCACATCAAGAACTTATAGACTCTTGACTTGGAGTTTACAACATAGAAGGGATTTTTTTTTATTATTATTATTGAGAGGCAGATGGTAATAGGCAATGAATTCAATCCAAACACCATTTTGTGAAGACAGATTTAAAATATATATATATTTTCTTGAGGAACATAAGAATACCAGTTATCTATTCTTTGCCCTCAAGTCAACTCTGTCAAATATAAAAGGCTCTTTAGGAAATAAAAATAAAACAAGTGACCAGGAATCAGAAAATTATAATAAGCATGAGTGATTCTGAAAAATCTATCTGCATATGCAATTATAAAAGGACTTTTGTTTCTGACACACTGTAAACTTTGTTGAATATAATGAGCTACTGATGATCCCAACATCTGACTGTCTGACTTATCATAGGAATCATGTGTGTTAGAAAGAACAAGTGAAAATAATATAATCTAACCAGGTCCCTTCAGAATAATGACAGATTTTCATGATGTATTTTATTTTTACTCCATGATTTTTCTCTTTATTTCTTCTCAACTTTTTTTAGGTAGTTAAATGCTATGTTGTGACTGGTATTTAAAATTGTATCTAATTTTTAACATCTCTAAAGAAAACTATGGCAACAAGAGGAATATGGAGAATGATTTTTCAAAATGAGGCATCAGAGCTCAGTAAAACATAAGCTCAGTTCCTAAAGAGCCACAGGTCTGCACAAAATTCCAATCTTTTTACTTAGTCATTAAGATTGGAGGTGATTCTCACTCTTTCAAATTCCTATCTATTGAAATTTTAAATAACCAGTACATTTTAGTAGGGTAACCTATTATTTTAAATATATATTTACTCAATGGTATGGGACAATTAAATTAATTATAAGTTTAAATTACCAACTGATGGGAAATAAAATTTAGCTGAGGGACAGAGCATGCATACACGACAGGATAGGGGGCAACATCAGTTGGTAGGTGACAGATAGCAAGTGAAAGTTAACATACAGGGTGTCATAAAGTTCCAATAAAACACAGTACAAACAGTGCTGTGAGAGGAAAAGAGACATCTCTCAAGAAGATTATAAAATCAAACTGAGTTTTGACATATGCAAAGGATCTAAGTTAGTTGTATTTAGAGATTTGTGATGTAGATTAAGTAAACAACTGAAACAAATGTATGGAAGCAAGAGAAAACTAAGTTAAGTTTGGAGGACATGATGTAAAGTTTGCAAAGACAGGTTGGAGAAGTCTAAAACCACATTAACTCTGTTATGAGTTCTCTTGCTTTATAAATATACTAGAGGCCCAGTGCATGAAATCCATGCACTCGGGGTGGGAGGTCTCTCAGCCTGGCCTGCGCCCTCTGGCAGTCTGGGAGCCCTTGAGGGATATCCAACTGATGGGGAGCAGGCCTAAGCCGGCAGTCGGACATCCTTAGTGCTGCCATGGAAGCAGGAGAGGCTCCCACAACTGCTGTTGCACTCGCCAGCCGTGAATCCGGCTTCTGGCTGAGTGGTGCTCTCCCTGTGGGAGCGCACTGACCACCAGGAGGAAGCTCCTGCCCCAGGGTGGTCAGTGCATGTGATAGTGACCGGTCGTTCTGCCCTTTGGTGGATTTGCAAATTAGCCTTTTATTATATAGGATGGCTCCAGTGCTTCTGACATATTGAAAAAGTATTCAGCACCTCCCTTCTGTAGGAGGAGATAAGAGACTACATTTAGCACAAGTGACTTAAAGGAAGTAATCTGATTAGAGAAACTGAAGATTCTGGTTCTTCCTGATGGTGCCATTACATGGGAAAGGCAGACTGGCAAAAGGTGCCAGATGGGTGCATTTGGCCTGATATGTGCTCAGTGCCATGTTGTTGATTCCAATTAGGCTAATTTATCCGCAGCTTTCTCTTTAGAACTGCAGTTTAATTGAATATGTATCCCTATTACATATATTGTCTAACGTTTGTTTTCATGTAGAATGTAAGGGATTTATCAAATGCTTGTATCAACCTGCCATAATTTTAGTTCTATTTCATTTCACATTATTTTCTAACTGCTGTCAATGTCTTGTTTTGGCTTTCTTTTTTACTATTACTATTCTGACTTCTAATATTACTATTTACTGTTATGTTCCCTTATTACTATTATGTACGAGTTATCTCTACATGTTTTGTCCCTAGAGGCTATAGAAATATATGAATAACAAAGCATTTATGTTTCACATATATGGATTTGATAAGGAAACCCACTTAGTTTTAACTTCACAAATACCTTTTCTTCTTTTCTCTTTAACTGAGATTTTTATTTCTTCCTTTTTGTGATTCATTTTCAAGTGAAATATTATTATATCTTCCACCTGAAAAAAATAAAAAATAGGTTAATGTTGTTTTAAGAGACTACATGTCTCTCTATATAAAGCATTCTATTTGTTAAAGTTTTTGAACTTCAGAGAAATTTATTATATTCTATATGTCAAAATAAATCAAAATTTATAAATATTATTTTTTGAAATCTTTTAGATTTAGAACCATATATTTGGGGGTCTATAAAAGCTCTGAGTGATAGGTTTTTAAAAATCTAATTGTGGACTATTTCTTTGGGCAGTAGCCAACCTTTAAAAAAAAATCTCAAATAATAGCTATTTCATTCACCTCGGTAAACAGCTGGCATTTTACTAGGTCCTGGGGTTGAGCAGTCTAATAAAAACATATAGTATAACATAAATATAATCTTTAAGTGTTTTTGTAGGAGACACACCCTCATTTTTGTCTAAGAGAAAATGCTAGATAACTTATTGACATTTCATTGTAATGTAATTCTCAAATTTTAGAAGAACTAAGTCAGTAATAGTGATTTTTTTTCCCCTTTGAGACAAAGAATGCATCAAGACAAAGAAAATAATGAGAGGGTAAAAAGGATGTGTTTAGTGATTTGCAAAATTTATTTATTATTTTTAAAGTACATGAGTCATAAATAAAGAGAATATCCAGTGCTTTCTTTTCTTTTTTCTTGCTTATAAAGAAAGCTTAAATGTTACCTAATTGTTAGTATTATTGATCATTAGGACTCTAGTGGAAGACATTTTACCCAACTGGACCATAGCTGAGCTCCTCTGTTAAGAAGAGAAATGTATTTTATGCAACACATTCCACATGCTTTTGTCTTTATAAACATTGGGTATTTACATTCTCACTATGACATTTTCTCGATTTTTCATTCATTAACCAAATATTCAAATGAGACAAACTTTATAAATATGTATGTGCTTGTGAATGATTATCCCAAGTTCTTTATTTACATATTAAGAATTTGCTTGTTTTTAGAAAATTTCAATGTTTAGGGAAAATTTTTATTTAATATGTTTGGTCTTTGGTTAAGTCCATTCATAAAAGCATACCTATATGTGCTTTATGTCAAAAATATTTGTAAACATGTGAGGCTTTTTCTTTCTTATTCTCTATTTTGCCAACTTCCAAAGAGATTTTTGCTTTTGTAAGTAGAAAAGCCTAGCCATACTATCTTTTCTTGTTTTCCTTCTGTGCCTTCCATGAATTAATGTTATCTTTAAAAGTTCTATCTAAATAGTCATTTCTTCTCCAATTTCCTTGAAAACAAAATCAGCATGGAAAATAGAAAAATTAAGGGCGTGGTCCTCCAGCAAAATCTATTTAAGTGGAATAAACATTGTCACTTTCAACAGCAGTGATTCAGAGATAACAGCCCAGGCATTCAGGGACTAATGGTGTGAATTTCTACACAAAAATGTATATAGCTTCTCTGTACTGGTGATTATGGAAGAAAACAAAACTTTTCTGGTGTGTCTGAACAAGTTGAACTCTGATGATACACCTGACAGTGAAGGTCACATGCCAGTTAGTGCTACAGGAATCTGATGCTGTCACTGAATTCAACCACCAAAGTAACACTGTAGATACCATGTGGATATATATGATGGATCTACATATCCATCACTAAAACCAGTCATTTCTTCATCCATTCATTTCTTTAGGAAAACACCTATGAGGCACATACTGAATTCTCACAGCACAGTCAGAATGGCAAACTATATGAGATAGCTTTACAAGGTCTTTACACTCTCAAAGGGGAAACAAAACATGTATCTGAAAATGTAAATTTTCTAAGGGCCTTAAGAATTATAGAAAATATGATAGGCATTCAAAGAAGAGAGAAATCCTCTAGTAGATAAAGGAGAGTATTAGGATATAAATATCTAATTAAGTTGAAATGGCCTTTGACAATTGAAAGCAGTAAGGTCCTGAATAAGAACCTGTTATGAATCAAGAAATTATACATATTGAAAAATTTTATATAGGAGCACTAAGGGAACTTTGGCGGGCTGTGACACAGACACATACAGACATATATACACATATACACACAGACACACAAACACAAAACCATTAAATTAACTTTTATCAGTAAATTCCAAGACAGACATATATCTGTGCTAAGAAATTATGTGATATACACTTTCACATAGAGAGTTATTACTGTGTTCTTTGCTTTAATCCATTCCATTTAATAGAATATTCCCACTGGCGAGGTTCTTTGTAATTCATCTTACATATTATTGATGGTTGTGTATGCAATATTAACTTATTTGTCAAGAGCCCGTGTACCTATGCCAGTCCATCCAAGCAAATGTTAACCAAAAACTTATAAACCCATTAGACAAATGGATAGTAATTTAGTTAGCTAGGGTGCATTTACCTGAGTAGTAATGATAGATATGACATTTAGTTACAAAGATGGCTTTCTAAACTTTTATTTTAATGAGCTTTCTAAAGACAAATATAATTTTACAAGTGAATCAATAAAGCAAGTAAAAGATCTTCTTACTATCTAGGTAATGTTTTTGGATATCACGGAATGAAAAAGTTAATTGCCTGGCAGCCTTTCACACCAGTTACGCTGGGAATCTAGTGACACACCTAATAAATAGCCTCTTGTGTATCCAAATGTGCTTTAGATGATAGAGTCTCTGAGTACGGGATTCTAGATACACTCATTCAAAAGGGGAACAATAGAATCAGCCAGCCAAGTAGAAGAATACACAGAAGCAGTGATGCACAGAATTGTGAAGCTATTTACAAGCTGCCACTCACTGCCACATGTAACTGACTACAGACCTAAAACCTATTGTTCCATTTTTCACTGGGGAAAAACACAGGCCCTAGAACAGGACTCAGTAGAAACTGAAGCAACTTTCTCTTTACATAGAGAACTCACTCCAATGACTAGATAAGTTTCTCTCTTAGAATTTATTCCTGAAAACTGTGATATTTGCCTTGATTGTATATATCCTACTTTATTTTTTATATCCTTAAGAACATGTTTACATTTGCTTGCTTTCATTTTTGTTTCAGAAGTCTATGATTGTTTATGTTTGAATTCACTAAGAATGACAACCAATTGTGAAGCCAATCTTCATTCTGAACAGAAATGTTCCATAAGTCCTTGAGGATTGTTAACATCTATATGACTTTTATACCTTCTTAAACAACACGTTCTTTTCTTAAAGTATATTTTTATTGATTTCAGAGAGGAAGGGAGAGGTAGAGAGAGACATCAATGATGAGAGAATCATTGACTGGCTGCCTCCTGCACACCCCCTACTGGGGATCAAGCATGCCACCTGGGCTGGTGCCCTGACCAGGAATCAAAATGGCTACCTCTCGGTTCATAGATCGAACGAAGCTCAACCTCTGAGCTATACCAGCTGGGCTTAAAAAGCATGTTCTTAAAATAAAATGAATCAAAACACTTCTACCCAATAACATTTTTAGCATTAAAAAGATATTTTGGGTATAGTCCTTCAGTCTTATTTGACACTCATTAAGAACATGAATGTAGAGTTGTATAAATTGAGAATACTTATATTTATTCATAATCTTCATAATAATTTACATAAATATTTTTCTCGTAATGATTAAGCTCCATGTCATTTCAATGTTGTTTTATTGGAGTCCCGATGATGTAAGTCAAATAGTTTTCAATATATAGTAAAAAAATACAATTCTCAGCTTGAGTTAGATAGATGTAAATTCTCATTTTCACAATATTCTAAGGTAAGCAATAATTTTATTTAATACAAGGTAGTTGAATATCTCTGAATTTACTTCTTTTTCTATTAACTTAAAGAAATTAGAATGAAGATAATATATTTTAATTAATTATGTATTATTTATCTTCATTATTTATATAAACATAACTGAAATGTTCAGCTTATTTACTAAAAAACTATTATTTTCTTACATATATAAAATATTAAGGTGAAAGTAACCTTAGAGATCACCTCCTCTAGGTTCCTTCTACAAGTTGAAGAAATTGAGCAACAGTGAGGCAAAATGACTTTTCATTATTCAGGCATAACAAAAGCTATGGTAATAATAGCATATGTGCTTGGTCAGGCATATCTGACCAAAAACAAAAAATGTAGAGATTGTGATGATTTCTATTAAAAGGTGCCTTTATCTTTACATACAAGTTTAGACATTTGGGTAAATCCTATAAAGAATAAATCAACTCCATTTCATAGTTATCTCATTTTCCCTTTATTCATATATACAAATAAAATAGGACAGTTTCTGGATGCATAGTCCAATCTTAGTTATGGGACTGGATATCTTCCTATGGTAATAAATTAGTTCCCTAACACTTAAGTAACCAAGAGCCCACCCACAGAGTTAATTTACTTGAGGTCACTTAATTATACTTTCGCTATCATTTACTTTTCAAAGAAACCTCTATTTTTTTGCATTTCCAAAGCGCTCCCAGTATCATTAGGTTCTTAAATGGATTTGTCTTGTGGATTGCCATATTGTTTGGATGGTCTTAAGTGGCCAAACATTTAATTAAAATCCCTTGAGGGGACAGTCTTCATGATGTGTTATTGGCCATCTGCCAGAGTTCATTTTATCAAGCCTTTGTCATCCACTTAAGCTTCTTCTGAGTATATTTTTGAGACTGCCTGTATGCCTTAAGTTTTAAATATTCCTCAAGCGATGATTTCTTACCACCCCAAAGTCTAAAAATGTTCAGTTCTAGTATATTAGAAGGTTAGTGTTTAATTTCTTCTTATCATCTGTTACAATTTTTTAATTAGTAATTTTTCTAAGAAAAACATGGACCCTTCATCATGTAGAGGAAATTATTGATTTATTTAACACATACTGTATCAATACAGTATGTATTCAATAATAACCTATTTATTGAATGCCAATTTTTCAACATCTGTTAGTAGGCATGTGACACAGTATTTGGATTAAAGAACATTACAAATTCGGGAAAAAAGTTTTCATTACTCTCAAGAAAACAAGATTCAGGCTATTAAGTAACTTGTGCAAGTTTATGTCACTTCTAAAAGGGCATCTTGGTTTCTGTCCTAACCTCTCTGAGCCCAGATTGTAACCATTTCACAACAAAAACTTCTCTTTGAAAGTGCATGCCTTCCATTTATTGTCATGTTGGTTTCTATGGAATATAAAATTCTAGAGCATGCATAGTTTACTTAATTTATAAGAAAGCTATAAATTACAATTTCTGTGCATTGTTATCTGTGTTTTGTGCTTTGGTGGTGTCCCCTAGATCGATTATTTGTGACTTTACTTTAAAATCTACTTAGCAGCAGCAACCTGGTGATAATTGGTGCTTCAGGTTTGTCTCCTAACTGTGCCTAGTCCAGGAAATCTTCTTAGTTGGTTTGTTTGATTTCATTTTTTAGGCCACATAATGTACATGGTTTCAGATAGTGATATGATGATGCAAAATTCCAAGTTTATAGTTTTAATTTTCTTCTGGATCATTGATCCTTTTTTTTTTTTCCAAACAGATCCGACCTTGTGTTTTTCCCAAAATAGAAAATCATACTTTTCTTCCTTCATTATAAAATGTATCCAGATTTTATCAAGAACAAACTATGTCTCCTTGCATTTAAATTAATTTTCTTCTTTTTCAGTAAAATAATACCCTGAGGTAAAAAGAGTAAAGAGAATATTTTAACAGAACAAACTTAAAACTCAATCATTTTAAACTCAGTGTTGCATAATTAGAGGTTTTTATTTTTTCTCTTTCTCTCTGGAATAATTGCATCACCTGTAATATTCAAAGCATGCAAACTGAAAGTGAAAGGTTTTATTGATTTTCTTGAACTGATTGCTGGTTTGACTGAGCTGGCCTGTGCTTTAAACCAGAATTGATTGACCGATTGGTCCACACGGTTCAATTGGTTGTGCATACACATAGAGACATTGTTTATTGAATTTAGGGTATTCTGAGGAACGTAATTTCCCTCTGCTTCTCTTCTGCTCCAGGAAACACTCTGCTTTATGATTGCATTTAATAATAATGTGTCAGAAAGCAAATGGAAATAGAGCCGTACACAAGGGAGAATAACAGGGGATTCTACACCTGTTTAACATCCAAAGAAACAATCCTTACAAATTGATGCAGATTCTTATACAGTGTGTATATTATACTTATTTGTTATATTAAATATAATATCTAAAATTTGGCTTCTGTAAAGTTCTCAAAAAATCAAAAGCCAGTGACAATATGATAACCATGTATTATAATTGTATAACTTCCAACATTTGAAAAAAATTGGAGTACATCTTAGAACAGTCAGATAAATCTGAATGCATTAAGGATGTTGCATTCTATCTCTGTTGTTTCCAAGTCAATCTTTTATTGTTGTAACACATTAGCATTATGGTGAAAATAAATTAAATAATACATGAAAGAACCAATATAGAGTCTAAGACCTGGTGTAGGGTGTCTCTAAAAATAATAGTTTTCTTGTTCATTTAAAATATCTAATTTCCTTTATTTTGTCCTGGTTCTTATCACTTGGACATCAGAAACAGACCAAAACCCAGAAATTAGTAATCAAAAGAATATGAGAGCCAACCTTCTGAGTTCTAAAGGTAGCCTACTTCTCATTTTGCCAAAATAACTGATTTCATAAATTTAGTCCTTGTGTTATGAACTGTACTGCCAATGAAAATCAATAAAAACAATTTCCTTCCACATTCATGATCCTCTCCTCGTACTCTTTTCTCATATTATTATCAGGGCCATTTTGTCAAAATGCCACAGGGCCATACAGAATGTAATTTTGTGTTTCTGTGTGTATGTCCCATGAAAGCTGATTTTTCATGTGTACTTTTGATTGGTATGAAGTGTAATGAGGGCTTTAAGAAGAATAAAAAACTTTATGTTTTCATAGTTTAAAAGATATTGAAGGGCTCTAGCTTGTTTGGCTCAGTGGATAGAGTGTCAGCCTGCAGATTGAAGGGTCCCAGGTTCTATTCCAGTCAAGGACACATGCCCAGATTGCAGGCTTGATCCCCAATAGAGGACATGCAAGAGGCAGCTAATTCATGATTCTCTCTCATCATTGATGTTTCTATCTCTCTCTCTTCCTTTCTCTTTGTCTCTGAAATAAAAAAAAATATTTTAAAAAATATCGAAGGATCTATTAGGTTTTATTGTTATTGTTGCATGAAGTTTGATGCTACAATTTATATAGCATGTGTAGTACATTTGCTGTGCAGATTTAATTATATATGTGTGTAATATATTTGCTGAGCTAATACTTAATTTATGTCTGAAAAGATACTGAGAAAATTAAGATTAAAATGCATTTTTTTTTAAAAAGAACATGTTAAGTCTACAAAACTTAAACATAACAGAACATTCAGATACTTCCCGACAGGTTATTAATTCATTAATTCTCTCACTCATCACTCATCTGTATATTCATTTCAAAGCATTTATCCAAGGTGTGGACCATGTGTCTTTCTGTAATATCAGTGAAAATATATCTATAACTTTTCCTTCAAAAAGCTTATTAGGATAGTCAGAAGATAGTGTAAACTTTAATACAAGCAACTGCACATATGTTTTGTTTCTAATATCAACTAATTATTCCATTAAATTTATGTAGTTTCCTACTTTTTTAAAATACATATTTATTGATTTCAGAGAGGAAGGGAGAGAGAGTTAGAACATCAATGATGAGAATCATTGATCTATTGCCTCCTGCATGCCTCCGACTGAGGACCAAGCCCACAACCTGGGCATGTGCTCTGACTGGGAATGGAACCTATTTCATAGGTCAATGCTCAACCACTGAGCCACTGTATCCTACTTTTAATTCTTAGTGGTTGATGTCTCAAAATTTTTCACAAAATTTTTAAAAGAATTGAATATGCTACTATGCATGAGGTAGTTAGTCTCTGACACATCATCAGACTCAATGAATAATAGTAGCTATTATCATTGTATTATTATTCTCCAACTATCAAAATACAATATTTGTTTGTTTATTTTACAGTTAAACAAACTGATTTTCTGGTTAAGTACTTTTTAAAAGAAACTACAAATTAATGGCAGTGCTTACATTCAAAATATTATCTTCTTTCATCAAAGTAAATTTTTTCATTATTTAAATTATGTCCACTCTGTAAAATGTAAATATTAATATTTAATGAGCAGGTATGTGTTAGACATTGGTCTAAACAATTCCAATATGTTATCCCTTCTATGTATCATAACATGTAGATTTTTTTTAATGTAGACATTTTAGAGATAAAGAAACTGAGATGGAGAGAGCTTAGAAATTTCCCTCAAATCAAATAGCTAGTAGTAATTGGAGAAAAATTCAACCCAGTTCCAAGGAAAAAGTATGTACTTCTTTTAAGCCTGGTGTACTTACAAAAAGGCCATAAAAACGTGTTGAAAGTTGAAGAAGAATAAAACTTTTTACATGACTCTTATAATATACTACTATAAAAAAAAAAAAACAGGTAAAGTGACCTGTTATTAAAACATTTTGATTGGGCCAAATAATAACCATCAGTGCTGTTTTCAAAGTGGAAGACTAGAATGTCAGGAACAAAGAAGAAAATCAGACTAAATTTTATTTCTGTCTACTTGGTCATGCTGGAGAGAAGCCCTTCTATGATTATTTTTCTTACTTAATTACAATGGAATCGCATGTTTATTATAGAAAATTTGGAAACAATGTGCATTTAAAAAGTTATCTTTTACTTTTTCACCCAGAGATAATTTTTAAAATATTAACACATAGCCATTATTCTCACTTTTTTATATGTGTATGTATTGAGGATGTTCTGGGTAGGAATGGGGAATGTATGTCTTGATATATATACACTAGAGGCCCGATGCAAGAAATTTGTGCAAGAGTAGGCCTTCCTTCTCCCAGCTGCCAGCACTGGCTTCCCTTTGGCACCTGAGACCCAGACTTCCCTCCAGTGCTGGCTTCATCCGGTCTAATTAGCATATTATGCTTTTATTATTATAGATAATACATATACATATAAAACAAATACATAGTTTTGTTTTCAAATAGCGTGGCGATGTATTTTATCACCCTGTGCTTTTTTGAGGAAGTGCGTTACTCCTCAGAGGGATGCTATGTAAACCGGGCATGTTTTACTGTCCCTCTGGCATCACAAGAACACTAGACATTTGACTTCTGATCTTTTCTCCTGCTTATGGGCAATAAGATTCACTGGGCAGCTTCAGTGTAGTGTACTTGGCTCCGAGTCCTGGTAACAACCAGGAGAGCAATTGTTCGCTGAGGTGGATTGAGTAGCAGTATAATAGCAGCGCTTAGTGGTGAGACTGTCAGAGAGGTAGAAAAGAGATTTTAAATTAAATGGACTCTATAGAAAATTGTCTTCACTTTGTAGTTTGGAGTCAGGGTGGCAATTTTCAACTTTCTTTTCCCTCACTTACTTGTTGCTAAGAGATTGCATTCAAGGTAAAATTAATGCTTCTCCAATTGCAAAGCTTGCCATCAACAGTGGAAGAGGAAATGTAATGTGCTGTCTGTTCGTTAGGACTGTAGAAAAATTCTAGAGAAAAGACTAGAGAAAAGCCATGCATACAATAGACATGCAACAAATGATAATTAAATGAGCTAGTGATCACCATGTAGTTAGTACTTGAAGGTCTGTCATTGTGGCTGCATGCAATTTGCCTTCTCTTCTTTGTTTTTGTTTCTTTAGTGTTTTCACTCTTAAGAAAATTGAAAGCTGTTTTTATCAAGGTAGAATTGACAGCCATTGTTTCCCACTAGCGTTCATCCTCATATTAACAGAAATCCCTATGGCTCTGGGAGCTCTTGGAACCAGAAAAAAAAAATATATATATATATATTTGGATACTTTCAATTGCATAATACAATTTCAAGGTTAAAAACTGAGCTCCAGTGAAAACAGAGGGGAAACTGGGAGATATATGATATGGGGTGATTACATTTTAGACCTTGTTTGTAGTGCCATATTTTTTTCTTAACTGCTCTTGAAAGCTAGTTTCTCATTTTCCAGTGTTCCTTCTATTCTCAGAAAAATCATAGCTAACCAATGATCACCATCCAGTTCCTCGTCAGCCACATCCTTCATTCAACAAATAGTCCACATCTAATTCAAGGAGGGCTCCATTTAAGGTTCTATGGCACGACAATACAATGTGAGAAAAGCTATTTTTTTTCCCTTAAGATTCACCATCAAATGTAGGAGATAATACCTGCAAATAATTAGAAGGAAATGCTCCATTTCTCCTATGTTAAATGAAGGGCTTAGAGCTAGTCCATCTCAAGTCTTGTTCAGTATGATGAGTCTTATAATGTAATGTTAATGAGCTATTACATAAGGATAAATGTACTCATAAGTCACCCCTAAGAAAATGACTTACCATCTGCTTTTCTCTGCTCAAACACTAAGAAGCATTCAGAAAAGTCATATTCTTTCATTTTTCTCTTCATAGTTAATATAACATTGCAAACAAAGTGAGAATTCAAGTGGGAAATTAGTTCAGGTGCCATTATTAGCCATTCTCACTCACCAAAGCCACATTCTCAAAATGTAACAGTGTCTTGAACACCTCCTAATGGGCTCTATTAACCTGCTCCGGGCACTTCCCCCTCTGGAATTTCACTATGGTATTGCCCTTTCGAGGTGCTGTGACATGAAATTTGATTTTAAATGGTGTTTAATATGCTCTGGTCGGGCCACTGACACAATACTTAACAACCCAAATATGCTTTCCCATATGGAGGGTGCCATCTGTGATATTAAGTATTTTTTTATAAAGGTTTAATTGCTCTCTCTGTTTTCTTTAACAAAAAGAATAATGCAATGTTTCATGAACATTTTAAAGCAACTCTCCTCTCCCAAAATACGTATTAATTTCATTAACAATTTTTTAAAGAAAAAAAAGGACCAGAGACAATGCAAGATAAAATAGATAATAATTACGTAATCCCTAGGGACAGTGGTGTACATGAGAGCTAGTTGCTGATCATGATAAAGTGTGGACATCGTTGTTATGGGGAGTAGATGCCTGGGTTTTATTCCCATCGTCATTGCAAACAGAAGTCTCTATTTTTTCATCTATAAAATAAAGACCAGGAAGAGACCCTTGCTTTTCAAATCTACGATGCATCGCTCCAGTAGTGAAGCATACACATGTGCAAAATGCAAATACCTTAGGCCCACCCCGTCCAGAGGAATCTGAATTTAGAGGCAGCGCCTAAGAATCTCAGTGGGGCCGGGGAGGGGGGCGGGGAGCTCATGGTGATTTCGGATGCACAGCAAGGTTGTGGAATCACTGTTCCAGTGATCTCTAAGACCTGTTTCAGTTCATAACAGCCGTGATTCTCCAAATCTAATTCAGGGAAGTTTCGTCACTGAGATGCAACATGCCTCATTGGAGTGAGAAGGACTAGGAACTGAGTCTGGACCTTGTGTGGCAAGACTTAAAACTCTTGGTACAGTTTATCTGAAAAGTGAGGATAACATTGTGTCTCTGTGGACGGTTTGCATTAGTGAATGTTAGCTAGAGGGACTGAGTGAGTGAGACAGAAGTAATGACCAGATCACAGAATGAAACATCATAAAGGGACCAGCAAGAAATACAAGTACTGTATATGAAAATGAGTAAGGAATAAAATAATGTTTGCTAAGCTTTCATTATATCATCAGCCTAACCCATTCATTTATTTATTACAACACCTTTTAAATAATATTGCGACAGAACAAACTTCTTCCTTTTAAACATCTACGGGGAATTTTGATAAGTTCTTTGTAAGACTTAATAGAAGTTTGTCCACAACAAGATATCAAATTGTTAGAAAAATATTATACATACAAAGAAATCATGAGATCAGCAAGACTATTCCCCATTCTGGAAGAATGAGTATTTTAAACCTCACCATCTCTTTCATATCAAAATATCCACTTCAATATTTGTTCTTTAAAGATCTAGTTATTCCTGAGAGTTTTAATCCCTCATCTCTTCTATCCATGACCTTACAATTTCATATAGCCCACATACTCATAATTATAGAAAGACTGAATATGGACACAAGATATTCCAAACATATTGTTAGCTTTGTCTTATGAGCAAACAGGACTTTTAATTTTTTCTACTTTTGAAACAATTCTCATAATTTTGGTCTTCTTTCTTTTTTGATTCTATTAATTCAAGAGAAAACAGAGGAAAAAATAATATAACACTTAACTAACCCATTGCTGCTCTATAAAAATTCCCACACAGCAAGATAAGGCAGAATGTATAGGAACTATATTTGGCTTGTAGGGTCTGATACATACACTCTTCACAAAGCAGCATTTCAGCACAAAGAATTCAATAATCTGACATTCCTCTTGTGAAGTGCACTATTATGCTGTAGAGAAAATTGCTATGGTCGAATTTTCCAGTATGATCCAATTCTCTGTAACATCCCAGCAAGGTCAGACCTCAAACAAAGCCGTGACCTACCTGCATGTCCCCTCATAACTACTGAGAACTTCCAAGGAGGCAGGAGGTCTCCCTAACCTGTCTGCTGGGATCCTTAAGTGTAGTTCAAGTTATTAGAAAGGAGCCTTGGCCATTGATCTCCTCTGGCCATAGTTTTTTATCATTGTTTCCTTAACTTGTGAGTATTTGTTCCCTGGGGTATAAATAGGATGAAGGGTGCCTAGAGCAGCTTCCGTGACTCAGAGAAGCCATAATTATACTGGCCATGCAACTATTTCTAGAACAGACAGAAGGCCTATAATTCAGAGAATAACATTTGTTTTAAAATGTGGTTCCAGATACTTCCTTGACTTTGTCCTGGAAATGTTGGAGTAACAGAAAAGATGGCCTCTATATTTAGTACATATAACTTTTTTTTTATCTTTTAAAAATTAAATGATTGGGGTGTCACTGGTTAATAATATTACATAGTGTCTAGTGTACAATTCTATGATACACTGTCTGTATAACACACTGTGTACCCACCACTGTAGCTTCTTCATATGTGTATTTTCATAGGCTATATCTGAGGTACATGCTATGCTGATGGACAGTATAGGTACCTTTTATCCAGGACTCTTCCTGTTTCCTACTCGGTGTCTTTCTTTTCAGGAATAAATGGGAGTTTGTAAAAAGGGGAGGTTGACTTCAGCCATAAGGTAGCTCTCTATCAGCTGGTGCAGAAGAGCCCTTGGACTCTCAGAAACAGTAACCATGGAGGACTTGCTTTATTTCTTCCAACCCAGACTTCAAAACCTCATTCAGTTCATTCCCTTTGCTGAAATAAGCAAGTATTTATGGTACCTGAGGTCTCAGGTTCCTTTGTGAAAACACTTTTTCTTCTCATGAAATTTAGAACATCCTCAGTGATAATTTGAAGAATTTTTAAACAACAACAAAAAAAAATTAGCAGAGAAATGATAGGAGAATTCACCTTCCAAATCATTATAAATGCTTAAGGAAAGCAAAACTAATCTTGTAACACTTTTTTTTTTCAAAATGATACTTTAATGACTCCAATTCCTTTAGACTGTTTAGTCTTTGCACAAAACTTACAGAGCAAATGATAGTAAAAATTAGATGTAATTATAGCAATGTGTCTTAAAGAATTGAAAACTTTGTAAAAGGTGAGGAAAATTTTTTAAAATAGACAACTTGTCCATCTGGCATAATATTTTTATATAGCTATATTAATGTTATTTTTATATCTGTTCATAAGCTGTATTAGCCACTTATTTGGGTATTTGTTTTCCTTTCATTGTTTTATTTATGTTTGAGGTATGATTTACATAGAACCTTACACTAGATTCAAGTGTACAATGCAATTTATTCAAATACATATGTATTGCAAAAGATCACTGCAATAAGTCTAGTTCACATCTTACCATACATAGTTACATTTTTTTATTGTGAGGAAAACTTTAAAAAAATATTTTACTGATTTTTTACAGAGAGGAAGGGAGAGGGATAGAGAGTTAGACACATCGAAGAGAAAGAAACATCGATCAGCTGCCTCCTGCACACCTCCTACTGGAGATGTGCCCGCAACCAAGGTACATGCCCTTGACCAGAATCGAACCTGGGACCTTTCAGTCCACAGGCCGACGCACTGAGCCAAACCAGTTAGGGTGTGAGGAAAACTTTTAAGATCTACTGTCTTGGCAACTCCCAAATATGCACCACAATATTAACTGTAGTCACCATGCTATACATTACATCCCCAGACTTATTTTATAACTGGAAGTTTGTACCTTTTGACCACCTTCACTCTTTTTGTGTACTTCCTAAGAATACAAAATTAATCTCAAATTTTCTCCATTTTAGCTAATTTTTAGTTAGCTATTTCTCTCAAGAATTTCTGAAGTTTAGCCTTCTTTAAAACTAAAATATATATATAAAAGCACAGTGACCCTTACGGAGGGACGACCAGAATGACCGGTCTCCAGCGCACTGACCACCAGGGGCCAGACACGCAATGCAGGAACTGCCCCCTGGTGGTCAGTGCACTCCCATAGGGGAAGCACCGCTCAGCCACAAGCCAGGCTCATAGCTGGCAAGCACAGCAGCGGTGGCGAGCTGCTGTGCTGGCAAGCACAGCAGCTGCTGCCTCCACAGCAGCTAAAGAGCAACAAGCCAGGTGGTAAGGAGCGAGCAGGCGGGTGGTTAGGAGTGGTGAGCCAAGCAGTAAGTAGTGAGCAGGTGGGTGGTTAGGAGTGAGGGGTCCCAGATTGCAAGAGGGCGCAGACCAGGCTAAGGGACCCCCACCTCCTGTGCACTAATTTCGTGCATCGGGCCTCTATTTATGCAATAAACTTTCACAGACCAAATACTTTGATTGTATTATTGGGCTTAAGGTAACTGATCTGATTTTCAATATGAACATGACCTGATTAGACTTTAATTTAAGTAATAAAATTAGCCCAAGCCTAGCATGAATTTTCCTTACACTTAAGATGGATATGACACCAAGTGGCTTCTAGGGAGAATGTGATATATGCATGCAAATACAAGAATTTATGCTTTTTATCTACCACCCACTTGTACTCTGAGTGTTCTCAGGAGTTCACCCATTGTATGATTTATCAATTAACCAACACACATGCTCATTCAACAGTGTACTTTTTGAATTGTTTTAATTTAAACAGAATGGCCATAATTATTTAGACGGACATCTGACAATGGATACTTTTCAAACGGGTTGGGGTAATGTGTTTAGCATCATTGATCCAGCAAGATCCAATAATAAGACTGACTTTTTGTTTAATAGAATTCTCTCTACAATGTTCCACTCCATTAGTGAGGAGGGAGTTGTTCAAGTTGCATAGATATGTTCTCAAGGACATTGGTTAATAAAACACAGACATTTGTGTCTACGCGGTGAATGTTTATTGTAGGCATTTGCTCAAGCAAACCATTTTGTTGTTTTAACAAATGACCATTGTATTCAACTTAGGGTTGCATCAACCTAATCAGATTTTTTAAATCGCTGTAGCCTATAGAAAATATTTCCCAAACAATGTTAATCATTTTGTCTTTAGCTTTCTATATGAAGACCATAAAAGCACACATAAAAATACCAAAGGAATACATAATCTGAAGTTACCTGTAGTAAACAGACCAAGTTTTTTTTTCCCCTCTCCTTTACCTTTGCATTTTAAAACTAAGTACATTAGATCCATGCAGTTGAACAAATATATATATTTGTTAATGCTCTGTTGCAAGGGAGGACATTCATAATTATATCAGACACAATTTATATAGTACAGGGCCATCCAGAAAGAGACATTCTGTGTTGTTTCACTGAGTTTGTATAAAATACTACAGCTGTCTCTAGGATGCCTTTCCCTTGTGGAAAAGGAGCTTAATTCTGCCAAGGCGAGAGTGCAGGACCCCTTCTTGGCCTTATTTGCTTTTACAGACTCACACTGTCAAGTTGATAAATGGGCTTTGACAGAAGCAGAGGTAATTCAAACTCATTCAAAGGTAGAATAGTATTTAATAGATTCTTTTTTCAAAGTCTCTGGTGGAGGAAAAATACACAGAGAAAATGCATAGTATGAATCCACTGTGAGGCCATTATTTTCCCAAAGCCAATGATTCATCATCTCTCTGAAGCTATAATTTAAAGCCATACTATCACACTTATCATATACGTGTGTGTATTTATTTACAAACAAGCTTATTTATATTTTATCTGTATAAAAATCAGTTATTCACCAAGAAAAAATTGGAGGGGGCGGTAGAAAGTATGGTATGTTTAGGGGCAGTAACCTTTTATAAACTGAGTAGTGTTGAACTCATCTTTGACTAGAACACCCTAACAATATGATACTTTGAAATTACAGAAAAGAGTTGAAGGTGTTAGAAAATGCAGGTAAATTTTAGTTCTAATCTTTTGATGTTTGACAGATTAATTCATTAGTGATAAAATAATAGGATAAGTCTGCAGAGAGAGCTCAATTCATTGCATTTATCCCACCTACCTTAGTTCATCTGCAGAGTCTTTGCTCTGAGTTTGTGAGAACATGATCCCATCCTCCCCTGCACAACCCCCCGCACCCCTCACCTTCCACTTAGGTTTGCCCTATTAAGTGAGCCATTGCCTTTGCTCTGTTAAAAATAGACAGGAATACAGCATTTAGAAAGAGTGTTTCCTGCAGTGTTAAGGACATTCTGTAATTAACAGTAGATACCAATAATAGGTTATCTGCCTTCCTGGGTATTCCGAAGGGAGTGAGAACACTTTCTTTAGTTATTACTTTTAGATTAGCTCATATAAATAACTGCTTTTAGTGCTAAACTAGTATCAGAGCTATGACTCATCTTTACTGTCTTTATTTTTTCTAAGTTTGGAAACGTAACAAAGATAATTGTCTTTGGAAGACAGTATTGGAGCAATCTAAAACACACGTGTGGATGTTCATTAGCACACCTCTAGGTGAAAACAATACTGGCATAAAAGTCTAAAGGTATTCTTGGGACAAATAAAAATGCCCAAAGATGGGTTTAGCTGAGTTTTGTCATCTTTGACAGGAATAATATATAAAATCTACTTTGAAAAAATAATGCATACTGGATAAAATTTATAACTACATCCATTAATTTGAGCACCCTAAAATATGTGCTTCTGTGCATATCTATAAGAGAGTGGTACAAAGAAAATCACCTATGATCTCATTTAAAGAGCTTGTGAATGCACACAAGTGTAAATACTTGCGAATAAGTAATTATGAGTTAACATGTAACAGACATGATGTAGAAAGACACCAGATAAAAACAGGGAAGCACTGACAATGTGTGAAAGAATACAGAGGAGGGAGGGATGGCCCTTGGATTAGGAGTCAGGAAAGGCTTCATGACTGTTTTAGGGTTTTGAAAGATGTGTAAGATCTACCAGGCAGTGTTGATAGTGGACAGAGACAACTATAAGGACAGGGAACAGCATGAGTTAAGACAGGAAGACTTGAAATCTGAAGCCTTTTCAGAGAGTCATTTTATCTAGATCACATTGCACAGATCACATTACGGGAATGAATCAAATATAAGGTGGAAATGATAGCTGGCATGTATTTATCTGTTCATTCACTCATCCATTTAGTTTATTGAGTCCCTGCAATGGGTTAGTCACTGGTATAGCACTAGTGATAAATTTAGTAGGGGGAAAGTGAGTAAAATACAATGCTTGCCCAAGAAGGAATCATTCTTTATTTTGGAGGATGAAAGTAAAAACAGATAATTACAAGACAATGCGATAAATTCTTCAGTTGGAGCTTTCACAGAGTGGCATGGGAGTAAAACACATGTATCAACTAAATCTACTTCGGGAAATCAGGTAAAACTTATGAGAGAGGCTGACATTAGGGCTTGATCCTGAGGGGTATATAAATATTAGAGTGGATGGGAGAGCGTAAGATGAATTGCCAAATCAGATGAAATAAATATTTGTAAATATAAGTGAGTAGAGAAGGGCATAATTTGCCAAGGCGGAAGGCTTGAGTGCTGTGCTTATAAGATTAGACTTTATTTTTCACAGCCCTACAGACTCTGCAAATATTTGAGGAAAGAAGTAAGAGATCTTTGTTGATTTTTACACCATTACTTGGGTGTTGATTGATAGCATACACAGACAAACAGGATGGGTTGTAGCAGAGTTAACCCACTGATATCCAGTATTTTCTAAATTATACTGGTATCTTGAGCTAAGTAGAGTTTATAATGTCAGTCATTAAAAAGAATTGAAGACTCCACCTTATAGTATTAACCCAACTGCCTCATCACTATTTACTCAGCCTAATGTGAACCTCTTAATTTCAATGAAAGCAAAGCAGCTGAAGGGACAATAAATAACTCATTGAAAGTCATGAGCAGCTCAAAGGCCAAATGAAAAACTAAAGAATACTTATGGCTGTTTCCACCAAGGCCACGAAATATGATAATTTAAAAAGAAACACACCTGCTATACATGATAAAATATGACCTCTGCCCCACCTCATGTCAAGACTCAATATTTATCAATGATATATAATGGCTACAAGGAGGGATAGTCTCACCATATGCATAAATAATTTCATAGAACAAAATACAGTGTTGTGTTACAAAGAGGTGTGGGGCACAGATCTGCAGTCTATCTCCCTGAACTTGAATGCTTGCCCCATCCATCCCTAGCATCTCACTCTCAGTCAGGCTGCTGTATCTCTTTCAGCCTCAGTTTCTTTGAAATGAGAATGGCAAAAGTGACCTTTCCATTTTATTGTGAGGATATAAAATGTTGGATATAAAGTCCCTGGAGGGGTGCATAGTAGATACTTAATGTATTTTAGCCAAGGTTTGTGTGAGCTGGACCAGAAGAGTCCCTGGCTTGGAACTGAAATAAAATACTTTCAGTGGTCCGTGTGTGCCCTACACTTTCCCATGTCCCAGGCTTTGCTTGTGTGGCTCCATATCCATAAGGCCCTGCCTCCCTTCCATCCACATGTGCTCAAATCTGACTCATCCTTCAAGGCCTAACCCAAATAGTGGAGTGGCAGGAGCAGAGTCTGAAGTTGTACATCCAATAAAATCTCAAACTCCTTGGGAGTAGGCCCCATGTTTTGTTTCCACCTTTGTTTGCCCCTCCCTGAGAGTGCTAGGCACATAGTAGGCCTGCAGGCAGTGCTGATGATGGTAATGCCTCACAGTGCCTGAGCTCTTTCACACTATAAAGTGCCCAGGCCGGGTTCTTTGCATTCATTATTATATTGAAACCTCCTAACAACCTTGTAATAGAGGTGCAATTTGGACAGATAAGGAAACCAAGGCTTGAATGTGTAAAGGGGCTTGACCAAAAGCTGGTTAAAGATGAAACCAGGATTGGAACTCAGATCTCTGTCTCTTAAGGCACTAAGCCATTCTGGACAAAGTACTCAGCCCAGCTCCCCTTGTGAAGAAGTTACATTCTGCCCATGAACCAGGGACATTGTTAGGGATGCAGAGTGTGCCTCATAACTAGGTATGTTAGAGATGCCTAGTCCACTTTTCCAGGTGATAAAGCTGAGCCAGGGGGACAGTAAGTAACTTGCCTGTGGCTGCACAGGCCTATTCTCGTCAGGATCCAAGGCCCTGGAAAATTCCCCCAAACCAACTTCGATTCCAGCTGGTGTGCCTCATCCCTGGTGCATTTTCTCTGAACAATTGTCTCAGATTCCTTCTGCTCAAGGTCCAATTTATGAAAATACGAAATGCTTGAGAAGCTTCCTGAAGGCACAGACTTGCTGTTTCAGTGCTCCCTCCTGTGCTACCTGCTCCTGTGAGTGCAGAGAGAGAAGCCAAATCAGAGCTGTGGGAAGGAAGCGAGAAAAAAATCTCTGCTCCATCTTCTTTGTGCTTCTCTAACAACAACAATGGAAGTATTTGCTTTAGGATAATAAACATACATAAATCATACCCATTCTTTTCTCTGGCTCTCTACATTCCAGCCGAACTGCCTTTCTATCTATTCCTCAGGCACACCAAGCTCAGTACCCCCGGCCCTCTGCTCTTGCTCTTGTTACTGCCACATAGTTTTTCCCCAAGATGCACATGGCTATTTTGTCTTTCAAATCCTAGTCCAAATGTCACCACCTTGACTATCTGTTCTCAATTAGCTACACTCCTTGAGCCCCAAGCTCCAGTCACTCTCTTATCTGGCATCATCTGTTTATCTTCTTGCTTATATGTTTATGCTCAGTCTCCCTTGTCACCCCTCTCTAACACATACACACTAGGTTGCAAAATGCGAGAACTTCTAAGTAACTTGTCCACGTAGCTTGTGACTGTTTTCTGAAGACCTGGGACAGTAGGTGATCAGTTGAATGAATGAAGATACAGCATGCTCCTATATTTTGATCATTATTTTAAGGGATGGGCTTAATAACAATGAGTATTTTGGGAGGTGGCTGAAAAGAATAATGTATAACTTAGTCCTTTGTACACTATGCAGAAGACATGGTTCGTTGCTTGGTTAAAAGTTTTCTCTATTTGAGGGGCCTAGCCCTGCCACTCAGCATATGAGCTTCATTCCCACTGAAACATTGCTCATCATTTGCAGCAGGAAAATTAATAGGAATTAGGAGGAAATGTTAGTGGCCTTTCTTCTCCTCCTACTCTAGCATATAATCAACCACGCCCTTCTCATCTGCAGAGTACTTATTAAGGCTCAACTTAAAAAGACTTTGAAAGGGAGCCTACATAAAAGAAATTACAAGACTGTCTGGACCTCACCCTTTTCTTACAAACAGAGACAGGAGCGGATAAAAGTGACTCTATCACATTTGCTATGTACATCCCTTTGTAACAGTATGTTTTTACTCTTGTTGCCTTATTTTGATTTACTCAGCTCTGTTCTATAATCATGAACACGACCTTTGCATTTGTCTGGAAGTGCTCCTTTTACATGGTACGATGCTAATTACAGTGATGCAACAGTAGTGCTGTTTATAGATTAGCAACATGCTGGATAGAAACAGCTAGCGACTCAGAGGAAATAGAAAGAGACACTAACTGAGTTCACAGAGCTGGTTCTTCTGCCTGGTCAGCTTAGAGCTTTGGCATGTGTGTCTCCTAGTCTTCCAGAGTCTTCGTTTCTACTTCTTCTGCCTGGTCAGCTTAGAGCTTCGGCATGTGTGTCTCCTAGTCTTCCAGAGTCTTCGTTTCTACTGCTGCGGTCTCCTCCCTCACAAATGAAAGGAAAAGCATGCATGGCTTAAATGAAGAGTCTGTCTCATTATGTCTGAGATATGTGTACTTGTTTAAAGATTCACAGCAATTTAGCTACTTACTGGGTTGAGAACCAGAGGTCTGGATCATGACTTGAGAACCTCAAGATAGGAGTCCAGCTACTGTCACACCAGCAAGCAGTGGTCAGGGTCTGACTATCTGGATATGGGCCCTATTGAATCTCATGGCCATCTGCAATTACAGTAAATTAAGTGAGGAATGTGATTTGTCAATAGCTTTTAAAGGTTTAAATTTATTGGGTTGACATTGGTTAATAAGATTATACAAGAAGCTTTTTAAATTCAGAATTTCCTTCCTTCCTTTTCTCCTTTTCCTCCTCCTCTTCCTCCTCCTCCCCCCCATCTTCTTCCCCTCTCCCTCCTTCCCCGCTTCTTTCCTCCCTCCCTCCCTCTCTCCTCTCTCCCTGCCTTTCATCTCTATCCTCTCTTTCTTTCTTCAATTTTATTATTTGAATAATCTCCATGACCTCACTTTCTTTATTAAAATTTTATTCAATTTACCTACATATATCTCAGGAGCAAAGTTCAAACACCTTTAAATTGAATGCAGGGGTGCACAATACTCCAGCAAGCCCTGCCATAGATGGTGTAGGTATAAAACCAGGTATGCATATTCCACTGGGTGTTTTGATTTCACAGGAATGTCCGTATCGCTAAAATCTACTTAAGGTTAGGTGACATGCAAGTAGCAATTGGCATATATATTTTATTCTAGGAAAAAAGCGAGACAGTCACTTAGCTTCCCCTGTGTGATCTGAAGTCTTAAAGTCACACTGTTTGTAAAGCTTTGAAATGGGAGTGGCATGGACTATCTCTGCTGTGACACAGGATGTCTGAGGTTTCAGGTCTGGCACACTCGTCAAGTTCATGTTACCAAATCTCTTACCATGTATTAATTACACCAATTAATCCTACATTCAGGATAGATGTTAATCTTTTGTGGTAGCATCCTTTATAAAAGAGTCATTATAATTCATACCTTCCTTAATTGCCTTTTTGTGTCCTATTAGTTTTTTTAAAATGCATTTTTGGATGGAGGGCACATGGTGGCAATGCAGGTCCGACCCTCTCTGGTTTGGTCCTAGGCAACCTGCAGCGGTGCACAGCTGCTGACTGCTCGCGTGGCAAGGCGTCATCAGCGTCTTCCATCTCTGGACTGTTTTTCCTCTTGTCTTTGTGGTTGGAGCAGACCTGTCAATTCCTCTCTGTTGCAGGAATCCACATGGTCTTGGAGTTGTTTTCTGAAAATATACAAACATATTCTCAACCACAAGTTAATAAAGTAATATTTCCTATATAATTGATTTGGGATCCTTTTTATTTTTGCCCAAACCATTTTCTTTTGTCTTATTTAGACACCATGTGTGTTTTTCATGGCCATCTTGCTGTTAGCATTGCAAAAGCATTGCCATTTTTTAAATTTTGCACATCAAAATCCATTCTTTTTCTGCATGAGGGAGTCAATAGCTGATGATAATTATAGTACCAATAATCATAGTGTGGCTTAAAGTACTTAGAATAGTGCCTGATTCTTAGGCTATGCTAAATAGCTTGTCAAAGTAAATATTAAGTTTGTTATAACAAATTAATTTTAAAATTTAGATTGTAATCTATGTATCACCTCTATTTGATTTTAAAGTACAATCAGTCACCTTTGTTCCTTACTTTTGAAATTCTTAGATGCTTGACATTAGAGCCCTTTGGCCTACATTCTTCTGCTCTATATAATATCAAATAAAACTCAAAATGTATTTCCTATTAAAAATGCATTTTTTTCATGTTGCAGTTCTAAAGAAAAATTTTAAAGTAGAAATATTTCTTTCTATTGTCCTCAAACACAAATAAAATCTTAATTTAAAGCAATGGTACTTTAAAAAATATATATTCTTGGTGTCAATATTTTCTCATCTAAATTGCTTTATATATCTTTATACTTATACAGTTTTTCCTAGTTTATTCAAAAGATACTGAGTAAGCTACATTTTATTCTTATTTTCTCAATGTGTTCATAAGGCAAAAGAAAATGCCAAAATTGTACTTTTCAGCATTTTAAAACAGTTAATATTATTATAGCTATTACTTTCTGAAGAGCCAAAACATAAAAGAATATCTGGTATCCAATATTATTACAGATTATCTATTAATGTAATTCACCATATTAAAAGATTAAAGAAGGAAAATAATGATCATATCAACAGACGATGAAATGATTCTCATTCATGTTAAACAAAATCTTAGCAAACTTGGGACAAAATAGAATTTCCTTAATCCTCATGAAATACTATATGTAGTACGAAAACATTAGAAGTATTACTTTAAAATTTGAAGCTAGGCAAAAATAGTCATTATCATTGCTTTCATACATTTTATAAGTTTCCAATGAAAAAGGAAAAAAGCAAAAAAATTAATGATTTGAAATGCTACTTATATCTATATAAATCTACTAATATGATATATATGCAAAAATATAATGAAAATATGCAGTGCTTTTGTAAGAGGATGTTAAATTGGAGGTTTAGAATGAGGTGCAGATACAACAGATATCAGGCACCAAAAAGTAGTAGACAAATCAACTGCAGGTTTTCAAAGGAAACGTTCAAAATGATTTATCTCCCATCTCTTACTATTGGTCTCCATGACATACTTATCAAAATATATCAAAAGGGAGTTGTGGCATGGTAGAGACTTGTTAAGAGCTTGCTTTGGTAAGACTTGATGACATATGTGCATCTCACCCACACTCTAAAGTATAATTGATAATGTGAGCACATGCTATGTGCTGAGATGCCCCAAAGAAGGTCTTCCATGATCTTACTTGGAGAACTTGATGTTTGACCCTGATACTTAGAAGGCACATGGGCCACTCGTTGATAGAAATCTAGAAAACAAGAGAGCAGAACTGGCAAGATGCTCTAATGGAGGAATTAAAATGAAGTGGCTGATTTAGCATCATCCTGCTTCCCAGAGTTTATTAGGTTAAAACAGTGATTTTCAACCAGTGTGCCACAGGAATTTTTAAAGCATGCAGTACCTGACTATTTAGCCAGGGCACTGACTTCTTTTCTCTTAAACTATCAATAAAAAAATGACAATTGCCAACACAGCAATAGCCTTCTAGTGTGAATGCCCTATCTTAAATCATAAGTATATAGGTCAAATAGTAGAGGTGCATCTTATTGGTTACCATGCCATAATAAGGTTGTGTGTGATTGGTTACTTCTTGGTCCAGAAGTCCTTATATACAAGTACAGGCACCAGATTTTTATCAAAAGTAACTTTGAAGCAAAATGGGTCAGTTATTATTATTATTATTATTATTATTATTATTTGTAAGTTAATCAAAACTATACCTATGTTTTTTTCAGATTGGCAAAAAAATGTATTTTTGTTGTGCTGCAGAATTTTAGTAATTAGCTTATGTGCTCCACGAGATGGCAAAGGCTGAATCATTGGGTTAAAGGCATAAATGTCTCCTAAGAATTAGACATGGGCTATGGAAGGAGAGGCCTGGTTTGTAGCTACTTTTACTTCTGTTTAACAAGAGTGAAAGAGTGTAATATAAGGATAAGTGTGTATACCGCCCTGGAAAGCTAGGGGCTATAGCCAGATAGAGAAACTGGAAGGAAATGATACATCACTTACGTCATGGTAGTTAAAGAAGGATAGGACCCAGCAGGACAGCTTATGTAAAAATTATGAAATATCCTCCAATAGAGTCAGCTTTGAGCATCTGCCAGGCTCAATCCAATTCTCCTCAGAGAATGTTTTGTTAATTTAAAACAATCAAAAAATAAGATCTGTTGTTTCAGGTAACTGAACAAGCCAATCCCCAACTTTATTTGGTATGAAAAGCTCTAAAAGTTGACAGGATACATTTTAAGAACAAATTTGGTGATAGGTGGAACTTTCCATAGCTGATGGTGAAACTCCTTTGAAAGCCAAAGTAATTAAGAGCTTTAATTAGCACAGAGTAGGTAAGTGTTTGGGTTGGAAAAAATAAACAAATGGAACAGAATCAGAAACTACAAAATACCTTCCCCTCCATGTGGATTATTAATTTATAAAATCTACTTTAGAAATCAGTGGAAAACAATGGCCTATTGACTCTAAGCAATAAATGATCCTGGGCTAATTGGGGGTAAGGGTTGGATAAACTCAGCCTCACAGAAGACAAAATAAATTGTGAGTGAAGACCAACCATTTAAGGATAGAAATATAAAACTCGTAGGTCACATAGGAAAACATTATGACTGCTGATGGAGGACACTATTTTTCAAACAAGACATTTAAAGTGCAAACTACAAAGAAAGTAATAAATTTGACTTAATTAACATTAGAAACTTAAATACAACAGAATATTCCATAAAGTAAGTGGAAAAAAATGCCACAGAGTGTGAAAAGATATTTCCAATACTGAGATATATAAACCAATTTTTGAAAATAGACAAAATAGCAGTTCATGTGAGAAGATACCCAAATGGCCAATAACCATGAAAAGATGTTTATTCTCCCGAGTAATCAAGTAAAGGTGGACTGAAGCTACATTTACATATTATTTCAAAACCATTAGATTCCAAGGAAAGCCAACATTTGCTAATTCCAAGAGCATGGTGAGGATGTGGAGACATAGAAATTTTCATATGCTGATTGTTTGACAAACAACAGTTTGAGTTTGGTGTAAAAGTTTGTGAGAAAATTTGCCAATAAGTAGTCAAGTTCAAATATCCACACCTTACAACACACGAATTCCTCTCCAGGATAGACCTTGGAAAAGCCCTTATACATTAACACATTGAGACATGCCCAGCAAGGTGAACTGCGGTTGTGGAAACAGCCCAATGTTCATTATCAGAAGCCTAGATCAGCACATCTGGCTGGATCCATACAATGTGATATTCTACTGCAGTTAAAATGAGTGAATCTAGAAATATAGGAGAATATAGTACACAATGGGAAAGAAATGAGTGACTATAAAGGAATATAAAATGATGAGAGAAAAGAATATAATACTAAGAAAGTATCAGTCGTAAGGCTATGGCAGTAAGAACTGCCATGTTCTTTCTTTTGCTTCACATAATCAAACTTTTAACTGCCTGTTGTCACCCACCTTGCTTTCAGCGCATAAACGAAGGGTTCTTTAACATATCTTAATTTAGGTTTTAAACTCTTCCTAGGACCTTTCATAAATCCTATAATTAGAAATATTTAAATATAACTAGATAAAGGCTCCTCTAACACATTAATAATGCTGAAGAAATGTTTGAGTTGAAAATGTCACCTGATTTTGCTTCCCCCAACACACATCTATAGGTATTCTTTACTATGCTTAGTAAGTTGTGTTTGACTAGGATATCTATCCTTTGGCCCAGAGTTAAGGAATAAATTTGATTTTTTAAAAGTACTAGTATGTGCAATGATATCATAAAAATGTTAACATTTCTTGATAACCTCAAAAATGACGACACCCATCATATTTGCGGTTGTGATTTAAAAAGTCATTTGACTTATTTAAAACTCACTCTTAAATAAATGACTAGCTACTGATGACTGAAACAAGACTGTGACTGAGGAAAACAGTGACATGCTTCTTGTATGCCATTTATTTTGATTTTGTTTGAAAACGTTATCTAGCAAAGTTGGTTTGCCGAGGTGGTACCACAGAAAGCTATAAGGAAGCAGGGGTCCTCAAACTTTTTAAACAGGGGGCCAATTCACTGTCCCTCACACCGTTGGAGGGCCGGACTAGAGGTAAAAAAAAACAAAAAACTATGAACAAATTCCTATGCGCACTGTGGGCCCGGGACGAGTCGGCTGCTAAGCAGGACAGGCAGCGGCACCCGGCGGCCCGGATAAATGTCCTCGGCGGGCCGCATGTGGCCCACGGGCCATAGTCTGAGGACCCCTGAGTGAAGGGTAGATTGGCACAGGCCTCAGCAATAGTAGCAAGTGAAAATGTAATACATGCATGACGTGCAGTATTTTAGATTATAGAAGAAAACTTTAAAAGATTTCTGGTATTAAAATATCCATTCATACGGGGGGGGGGGGGGGGAAGAGATGCTTTCAAATTCTATTTGGGTATGTTTCCTAAATAGTAAGCAATGTTTTTACATTTAGGATTCTGAATAAGATTATTAAACTCTAATAAAGGAAATACCAAACCAACTAATCTATTATGCATTTATTTCTAAAGTTGACAACATTTTATATTTCTTAGATTTTTGCCCACTTACTTGTGGAAGACCATATACAGTTTTTGATCATTTTTATATGTGATTTTATATATGTAAATATGATAGATTTGAAGCATTGGATAACATTTCCTTAATATGGTCCTTAAATTTCTTTAGCTTAGAACTTCACCAAAAGTACCAATATACACCTCCACAAAGACTCATATTTCTGTCTCTTTCAATCTTGCAACATTATTATTTTAGGTTTTCTTATATAATTTTTGGCCAAGATAGCTGAGATTACATGAGCTTATCTCAAGAACGTTACCAAGGTTCATTTATTTTTCCCATTCTCCAACTTCTTATTAAAAAGGAAAGTCAGAACAATCACATAACTTTGTAAGAAGCCTCTTAAATATAGAACCAACTATATTTAAGGGGATCATTTGTTTCTAATTGCAGATGCATTTATATAAATTGGAAAAACGGGCACAGAGTATAAGTACATAAAATTAACTGAACTGCTGTTGGAAGTCAGACTGCAGACACAGGTCTTAAATTCACATGACTTCTAGGCTAAACATTGTCCAGTCTTACAGCAAATGTCCTGTGCTAGCAAGTCAACATAGTCAAAATCGGTAGAGTTGTAACAATAATAGGACTAATAATATAAGGGGAAAACCATATACTAAATGTGCATATGAAACAACGTAGATTATATTGATCTTTCCTGATTATGAAGCACAGAGTTTATTCTGAATCACATAAAATAAAATGTGGTAAAATAAGGATTTGTTCATTTATACTTAACATAATTTATATTTACTGAAAATTTGGGTGTCTGGACAATTGGTAGATACTGATGAGAAGGAGCGTTTAAAAAGGCTCTGTTTTTATGTTAATGTTCAATAAAGCATTGTAAGCAGAATAACTTTTTGGTAGTTAGAAATTGTGCTTAATCTTGTGAAACCTTTTGCATATTATATATGTGAGCTATAGCTTGTTATAATCAATTTTAAGAAATATTTTTAAGTCATGCCCTCTTTGTCTTTATTATGTACCACCTGAATTGTTTTGTTATCAAAATCATCTTTTTCTCAAAACTTACCTATAGGGTATTTTTTTGTCATCCTTTGAAAAACTGAAAAGCCCAACTTCACTTTTGTGTGTGCCTGAGCCAAATTTTAAAGGATTAGGTTCTTAATCTTGACATTCAAAGGAGACATCCCGAGACGTTGTAAATGTTTCAGCGGGATTAAGGAGAGAGACTGCCGCTTCTCTGAGAGCACTCCAGCCTGTCTTCAATATGCTCATTTGTCAGTGCTGAGGCAGGGCAGGGCAGATCGCTAAGCCCTTGACCTCCTCAAAAAAGTCAGCTGTGTCAAAGTGTGACTAGCTCGATGTATTAAGTAATAGGGAGAGAATTAATGCAACAATTTTTTTACTTGTAACACTTTCCTCCCCAGCCTTATTCAGCGATGCTGAAAGCATAGATAGGAAATGCTTTACATCATAAATATTTTTCCTTACCCCTAGCCCGTTTGACTTAGTGGATAGAGCGACGGCCTGGGGACTGAAGGGTCCTGGATTTGAGTCCAGTCAAGGGCACATGCCCAGGTTGTAGGCTGAATCTCCAGGAGGGGGCGTGCAGGAGGCAGCCAATCAATAATTCTCTCTCATCATTGATGTTTCTGTCTCTCTTCCCCCTCCCTTCCTCTCTGAAATAAATAAAAATACAAAAAAAATAATATATATATATTTTTTACTTAGAAGCTTTAAGAGGAAATGAAATGACAGTAAATGTGAAATTTCCATATTCATTTGTTACATATAGGATGCTCTGGGCCAATACATTTGCCATGTTCTCTCTTTGTTATATTTTATTATATTAAAACTAGAGGCCCAGTGCATGAAATTCATGCACAGATAGGGTCCCTAGGCCTGGCCGGCATTCAGGACCAGTCGGGGCCTTCCTTCCCCCGGCTGCTGGCTGCTGGCTGGAGTCTTCCTTCATTCCGCTTCATTCCGTGCCATCCCCTGGTGGTCAGTGCAAGTCATAGCGAGCGGTCGAACTCCCGAGGGGACAATTTGCATATTAGCCTTTTATTATATAGAATAATAAATGTTATCCCAGAATTCCATGTAAAGATTTGATATATAGATTTGAGACACAGACAGCAGTATGATGATGGCCAGAGGGAAGGGGGATGGGGTCAAGGTGGGAAGGCTGGGCAAAGCAGGAGGAAATGGGAACATCTGAAATGGTGTAAACACTAAATTTTTTAAAAAAACAAATGCCACTATATTTTCTATGTGAATACTGAAGCCAAAAGGCTGCTATTAAGAGTATGCAAAAATGCTAACTGGAAATGAGAGCTTCATTTGACTTTTAATAATGAAGATATGGACAGATTGTGGGGAACATTTGAAAGTTGAGAAATATATGACAGGCTCATTTAGAGGGACAGGAACTTAATTTCCCTGCATTAATAGCCTGACATGTGAAATTAGTTAATGTAGAGCTATTGAGCTATATTCTAGAGAAAGGAAAGTTGTGCTTGAATACAGTCATTGGGTTTTATCTAAACAAGTGTATGGCTTTTGCATCAACATTCCTAATTCGGCAATTGATGGTGCAAGCGCTACACTGGTATCTTGAGGTGGCAACTGCTGAAATTGATCAAAAAGTCAAAAATAGATCGTGATCCTACATATCAGATTCTTTTTTTTTTTTTCATCTTTTCTGCTTCACTAAGAAACCACAAGCTTTTGTGTACAAATGACCATGTTAAATCAGTTGATGGCGGATTTAATGCCTATTAGGAGGATACTCTTTAAAGAATGCCAGCGAGTTGAAAAAAAAATCTGAAAAGGGGAAAATAGTGGGGTTGGCCAGCTAGGAAAGCATGAGGAAACTGAAGGCGTTGAATCAGTTAATCCAGTTCACTCATAGTTTTGCTTTGTTTGGAAAAATAGAATCTTCCCGTGGTAGCCTTATAGAGGCTGCTGGAAGAGGCAGGTGAGTGAATGAGACTGGGGTTTCTGCTTTCTGTGAAGCCTGTACTGTCCACAGCAATTTCTCCGTCCATAGTCTTTTAAAGAATGTCTCACATTTTTAAAATTGCAATTGACACACAATATTAGGCTACTTTCAGGTGTGCAACATAGTGATGAGACATTTATATAACTTAGGAAATGATCCACCTGGTAAGTCTAATACCCACCAAACCCATAGTTATTACAATATTATTGGCTATATTCCCTGTGCTGCACTTTACATCCCCATGACTGTTTTTATAACTGGTAATTTGTACTTCTATTATGTAAGCCCCATTATCTTTTTGATGTCCAAACCTATGTAGAAAGAATGGAGAGGAAGCCACTTTTATTGATTTTTAAGGAAGTGCATAAAAATTGCTACAAAAAGCCTAATTCTTGATCCATGGCATTTCAAAAAGCTTTTCAGGTATTTTGAAAAAGTCTGTTTTTGCATGCGGTTTGTATGTGTGTGTGTCCTTGCACATAGTTTTACTTCATCTCATTGTATATATAGACATATTATCTATATACACATGGATTTGTAGGTTTAAAAGAGATGCTTATTCTTAAATATATTATTATACATAATGTGCATCTTGTTTTGGGTTTATAAGATTTAAAAACTGGTAAATGTACAAATTTTATGGTGTGCACAGAGAAAAATAGTATAGCGAAAATTCCACTTTCAAAAAAGAATCAATTCTTGTGGGAATATCCATATGTAAATGTTTCTATGCCTACAAGTAGAGATATATATTATGTTTATTTGTTCAAATAAACATACAGTCTTGAACATCCCTCTGAAGATGGGACTGTACACTACTATGCCAGATGTTTTGCATCTCAAGCTAGATGGAGATCAGAATTCCAAAGGGGTCAGAGCAAATGCACAAGGAATAATACATATTTGATCAAAATGCACTTGTAGGCTAAGAGATGATTGGCAGAAAACAAGCAAAATTAAGCACTCAGCTCTGCTCAGAGAAAGCACAGTGAATCCATAGCCAAGAATACCATCTGTTGAATATGAAATTTTTGGATCAAGACATTATAGATACATTTCCCCAAACAGCAGGGACAGAAGTCTTTCTGGAAACAAAATCACAATAGGGTTGCAGAAATGCCAAGTGAAAGAGAGGCAAATAACTGTTCCCTGCATTGTGGGGAGCAGACTTCCTTACTGCTGGTGCAGAGTGTGATTAATTACATGGCATGGTTTGTGATGCTGGTAGTAAATAAACGTACAGCAGGTATTCGAACAATTTCTACATCAGTATGCCAGCTACTACCCACGAGTAGATCAAAATCTTTTTACCATGTGTGTTGTCTGCACCTTTATTTACTCTCTGAATTCCCATGCTTCCTGTCACTCCTTATGTTTTATAAAGATAATAGAGTCATGGTTGACAGTCATGGGGAAGATTTATATAAAAAGACTGATGAATGATACCCATCCCTAAAGTAAAACTCAGACACAATTCCATACTTTATATTTGGATCTAGCATTCTTATAAAACACATATATATCCATATATATTTTCATATATATATATATATATATATTATATATAGTGGCCAGATTATTATGATATCTGAATGCATAATAATCTGGCCACTGTGAGGCCCGGTGCATGAATTCGTACATGGGTGGGGTCCCGCCAGCCTGGCCAGGGGGAGGGGACATGGGCGGTTGGCCGGCCTGTCTGCTGGTCAAGCTTCTGATCGAGGGGACACTTTGTATATTAGCCTTTTATTATATAGGATATACACTTAGTGGCCAGATTATTATGCATTCAGAGATCATAATAATCTGGCCACTCAGCAGTGTGTGTGTGTGTGTGTGTGCGTGTGTATATATATATATCCAGATAGATAGATAGATAGATAGATCTCCTTTACTAGAATGAGTCCAAATATGAGGTGAATCTTTTTTAGGGGAGCAGCTTGGTTTCTTTGGATAGACAATTGTTGACATGGAAATGACATGCTAATGAGAAGTGGGGTAGAATGGCAGGTAGGAACAATGACAAACACATTAAGAGAAACAGTAAGAGAAATAATAGTGGATGTACAGATGTTAATTAATTGCTCCCATTAAGAAAAATGGAAACCAATTACTAAAATGTTGTTTATTTCAGAACTTTATGTGGTTGTTGTGTTTTTTTTTCATTCAAATTATTATATGCAAATGTTTTATTTTACCCTGGAAATTTCTGTATTTTGCTTCAGTTGTCTATAGCATTACACATGACTGTTAAGACAATCAACTATTATTAACTTATAGTAGGTACTCAATAATTAGTTAACAGAGGGACTAGGATGATGATATAAAACATCTTACAAGCACCCTTTTAAGCATTATTCATTTAATTCATAAAACTATTCTAAGGAGTAGATGCATTAGGATCTCCAATTGTTCCCTTAGGGAAGCAGAGGCAGGGATTTTAGGTAAAATGTCCAAGGTCACTCAATGTCCAAGGTAAACTGATTTGAACCCAGTTCTTCTTTCCCTGATTCTGTACTCCTAACCACTTTGCTATATTGTACATGAAAAGAACCATGGTACCCTTTAATCTTCTTTAATTGATAGAGAAATCCATTTGTTCTTCCTCTTATTATGCATTCTTTGGTTGATTGTTGTATGTGTGCCCTGACTGGGAATCAAAACTGCAACTTTGGCATATCCAGATGATGGTCCAAACAACTGAACTATGCATCCAGGGCCAGTACCTTCTTAATATTATGTTTTAGGCCTACAGTAGACCACTGCTATGGACTCTTAATGAGGTTGTTAATTCTTCTGTTTGGGTAGAGTATCTTTTGGGGAGAGTGCCCTGCAGAGAATCCCTCTTCCATTTGGTATTTTTTGAGAGATGCATATGACTCCAAGAACCCCTATTAATCCTCCCATCAACAGATTGTGAACAACACAAAGAGCAGCAGAATTATTTAGGTGAATTAGAATATCCTATATAATAAAAGGCTAGCATGCAAATAGACCAAATGGCAGAACAATTGAACAACCGGTCGCTATGACGTGTGCTGACCACTAGGGGGCATGTGCGGAACATGGTGGGTGTCAGCTGCGGCGGGATGATGGAGCAGGTGAGTGGGGGCTCCAGACCAAGGCAGGGTGCTGGTTGCTGTTATTGGGGTGAGCCTCTGGTGGTTATTGAAAATTCTTTGCTCCGCGCACCATGGTCCCACCCAGCGTTCATGCCCACAACCGGCACCCGGCGCCAGTCGCAATTGCTCAGTGCCATCAGTGGGTGTGAGTGGCAGCTGCTGGCCCTGATCGCTCCTGAGGGCTTCTCCACCTCCCCCTGCTCTTGGGGGGCGATTGGGGCAGCAGCCAACATTCACACCCGTTGATGGCGCTGGCCCCTCTTGTACCTGCTGCTGGTGCCGGCCAATCGCTCCGTGCCATCAGCGTGAGGGAGCAGCGGCAGGAGCAGGGCTGCCTGCAGATGGGGGAACTGGGGCCGTGGAGGGAGGGGTTGAGCGGATGGGCCGAGACCCGCCCCTGTGCCTACCACAAGCCTTGCGACCCACAGTTCCTTTCAAGGTGCACGAATTGTGCCCTGGGCCCCTAGAATAAAATAAAATCTTAAGGAACATTTAGTGACTTTCACTTAATTTCTATGAGCCTTTTTTATATCTCATACATGCTGTACATTTTGCTTTGTGTTATATCTGCATGTGCCCTCTCTTGCTTTGTAAGCTTCTTGAAGGCAGGAGTCATTCTTTGATGGTTTTTATCAATTTAATTATTGCTAGTGATACAAATACCTCAAGTCAAGGATATCAGTGATAGTCTCCAAAATTAGTAATGGGAAGAACATCTCACATTGTGATTTGGCTTAAAACATTATTGCCAGATCCTTAAAATGCATATTTGAAAAAGAACATTTTTTTTAAAGTACAACTGCTCCCTGAGATTCTCTGTAACCATGTCCACCATCCTTTCAATGTGATGGACTTATGAGTCAGCTTTTAAAAATAAGTAGTCGTAATTATTTCCATCTACCCACTAGAGTGTAATGAAAGTTTCAAGTACCTTCAGTGTTTTCAATGATAATATTAAAATGCAGTTTTATGTGCCAATATTTATTTCAGTTACATGATACAATATATCATGTGTAACACCCCAAAATATCTTGTACTTTAGGTATTCTATCTTTACTTCCTAATATGGTCCATTTGCACTACATTTTTAAACTATTTCAGACACGTTATCTTGTGATTCTGACTCAGTCAGAAAAGAGCTAGCAACACTCATTGGCTTTAGATAAATGAGTTGCTGGCCATTCATCACCTCTCACACTGGAAAATGACCACATTGCACTGACATGGTGCTGTTGGCAAAAGGTGGCAAAAATTACATCAGTACGTATATTTGGACTATGTATTAAAAACATTACTTTTATAATATAAACTGGAAAGCTGTTATAGTTTATAAGGAATGTAATGTAATGTATTTTAGGGGCAGAAAAAGAATTTGTAATAAGTATAGGAAAATGCATATTCTTTTAAAGGCCAACCTATTTTAACAATTTAAGGATTGTTTTTAGCTACTTTGCCAAAAATATAACGTGTCAAGAAAATGTGTTCTTATTTTTCCCTTTTCTTGACACTACTTGTATGTGAGGTAGAGCAGGACTGTACATTAATCTCTGTACTGATAGATGCTTAATGAATACTGTATATAAAATAAAATAAAATGGCTTAAATCATAACTGTTTTTACATATTCAAATCCCAGTATAAAAAATATTAAGGTTAAATTTAAAATAGTGACACATTTAGATATGTTTTCTTACTTTAAAATTTCTTGAAAGCAATTTACTGAAGCTCTCCATAACAATTTTCATTTTTGCCAATAATTCCACTTAATGAGGCTCTTTGAACACTAATTTTATGTAATGGAGAAGTAACATTATATTCAGAGAACCATCACCTATCCGGGTCTCACAATACGGAAAGGTCCTGAAAACAGCTATGCTAATGAGCTCAGCATTTTAGCCCTCATACATTTCTGTTGAGTAAAATGAGCTAATTTCCGTTAGCAGGCTGAGATAACTTAGTAAGATTTTAGAACTGCTTGTCAAATGTAACTTGACCTAATAATTATCCCTAAAGATGTGATTAAGAAACACCTGACTCAGATGTGGGGAGTACATATGCAAACCACGAATTATCAGTCCTGTCCTCTGATTTCAGTGGCTAAAGGCCACGTCAGCAGGCTGAGAGCTGGCCTTCAGGTGTCACCTGCCAGTTTATCGTTTATTCAGGTCGTTGCACTTCTGCTAACAAGAAGAGGGTCCTTGATGTGCGCAAGCATTAAATGCCTACATTCTTCTGAAAGCTTATATGACGGGAAAAGGAACTCCTATAAGCTGTCTTTAATATGAATGGTAACAAACTCTAAGAAAAATCAGTAAGAATATTTTCAGTTTCACTAAAGTGATATGTATTTTAAGGATGCCAAAAAGTTCCTCCCCCTCTAGAAATTGACACCTAACTTTGTATATGAGGTTGTTTTTAATCTTTCAAGTTTAAAAATTGATACAAAGCATACTATTTTTATATTCATTGTATATTCATTTTTACACTAATTTTGTTCTGAATTTATTGTTTAATACTTAAATAAAATGTAATTCCATGCCTCTTTTACAGAGTATCTGTGGACAGTGTTATCTGGATTGACTTCTATACCTTCCCAAAGCTCAGGATATATCAAAATGTTTAAGATTACAAAACTTGTTCAGTTGAAAAAATCTTTATGAAATACACTTAACAAGTAATATTATTAGAGTTTATCTCAATACAATGAATATTTTCAGTGAGACCAGGATTAGTAATTTTCAACTTTCTTTTCTAGCTGAGTCCATTTTTTAATCTCCTTTATTCCAGAAAAACTTGCTGGCCAAGTGCTCTCTATATATGTAAAAGGCTAAGCAACCATCCAACTGCTGACTGGCCGACCGGCCAGTAGGTATGACACACACTGACCACCAGGGCACAGACACTCAATGCAGGAGCTGCCAAGCTGTGGTGACTTGGCAGCAACGGTTCTTGGGTGACACACCGTGGAACCAGAGAGGGGGGAGCCCGATTCCACCTTTGGCAGTAGGTTATGTTGTTGTTGAGGTATTGTTGGCCCAGAATCTGATTTATGACTGAGCTGTGGTGATTACAGATGGCCTTCGAGCCAGGTGCAGACAGGGGTGGGTGTGAGACACGGGGTGGGGAGAGGGGAAGGAAGGGACTGCGGGAGGTTGGCTCCAGGGCATATCTGGCCTGTCTTGCCCAGTCCCGCCCCACTGGCCACCTTCTAATTACTTTCCTTTCAATGTGCATGAATCCATGCACCAGGCCACTAGTATTATATGTTGTCACCAGTCAGAAGTCAGCTTCCTGAGTTTCTGATGGGTTATGATCTATCCATGGGAAATAGTGAAATGCCTACATTCATGCATACATACAAAAAAATTAATAATATCAATGGAGTATATTAAATGCACAACTTAGAGTAGATTTAAAGTAGGCATATTTAGCTTTCATTTATTTCTTACCTGAAAAAGATATTAAAATCTCTTAATGACTTTATATACATATATGTCTAGGGATTTCAATTACTTGTGGATTATTATTTAAAAAACAAATATAATTAAAGAAAATATTTTTATATTGGGAAAGTAACTTGAATTTCCCTTTATGAGATTAAGGTTATGAAAATAGATGGTTATAAGAAAGTTAATTATTTTTATTGTCATATTTAACATGTGGATTTATAGTATTTTTCTGACTTTTATTAGTCAATAATTGATCTGTGGTCTGTATTTCAAATGAATCATAGTGTTAAATATAACTAAAATATAAAAGATAAAGTAAAAGTGAGTTCAAGGAAAAAAAATAACTTTATATCCAGTTTAACTTCCATGTAATCTCACTGTTATTATGAGAAAAGTTTACTCAACCAAAATATAATATATATTTACATAATATATAATTCTCATTCCACTTACAAATTATGAATAAAGTTTTCCCTTAAGAAGAATTTCACAACTTAAACACAGAGTGAGATTCTGGATGTATGTAATTAAAGAGTGGAACTGAATGCTTGCATGATTAAAGGAAATGAAAAATTAGAAGTATTTATAATGGTTGAATTGTGAAATTATAATCAGACTCAATCTGAAGTAGTATGATTTTCATTCCGGTGGTCGTTTTAGTAATTTCTTGCCTGATGGAGTTACTATTCTTTCCCCATGCACGTGTTCAAATTTTCTGCATACTTCATGGGGTGGTTATGAGAAACTGCCTAATTCCATGTTCTGAGAAGTGCCTGATACAATGTTGATATGCAGTAAGCTTTCTTTATGAATAAGGAAAGAAATGAACAAATATTTTCCATAGATACATACCCTAAAATATACATATTTCTGTATCTCTAAGAAATGAAGTTATCCTTTTCCAAATAAATATAAAAAGTTAAATGTCAAAATTTTTATCTTTGTTAGATATAAGGATGAGATAAATGGACTCAAAACAATCTTGTGTGGGTAGACATTGAGGACAGAAAAATGAGGAGTTAGAAATGCGATAAACATAAGGTATGTTTGGGGTGAAGTTCTAATATGTCAACAATGGTGACATTTCTGTTACCCAGAGAGATCTGACAATATTTTCTGAAACAATTTGTTATATTAAATTTATAGTTCATTGCTATTGAAAGTGCCTTATAGATTATCTGGTAAAATGGTTCTTACCTGACTTGAGGTATGAGAACTGTTATGAATATGATGAGAATTAAAGATTCTCATTGGAAAATCATACATTTGCCCAGAGTCACAATTTCCAATAAGCTTTTGCGTACATTCCCAGGAATTTCAGTTAATCCAAGCAACCCGTAGGCACAACTGAAGAGCCTCTTCTTATTCAAAGTTCATTTTATAACTGAGTTGAGTAAACTATGGACACAGAAGGGAACCACACTCTTGAACTCCACTTCTATTGACCTTTCAATACCTCTCCAGTTTGTCCGGCCATCTGCAGTGATACTGTTCCCAGCAGACATCCTCTTCACGTTCACTTTTTCTGTTTCTCTGATTCAATGGGATTGGAAATGTGTGGATGCAATTTCCACTCTCCATCTGAGACCAGTCCAGTTCCACTACCTAATTTGGTCTTTATAGGGGAACAAAGTTTTCTATCCTTTTTTTATGCAAGTGTGTGTGTGTATGTGTGTGCTAGTTGATATGTGTGTGTGTGCATGTGCACACATGTATACATGTGCCACCATTTCAAACCTTTGAACCAGGCTGTCCCACTTCCCAGTGTTTGCATCTGCATCTGTCTGCCAAAAAATAATGTGCAGCAGGACATTTGTGGACCAGTGACAGACAGTTGGAAGCTGTATTCCTTTTTCCTGCAGATATACCTGATTTTCAAACAGGATGGGATAGGCTTTTGTTGTAAATGACAAGGGATTCTTTTGAACATCCTAGAATAAGAGCTTTGTGACAACTAAAAAATAGCTGGAGCAGTCATTTTCGTCACATTCATTTCATTACAATGTAACGGGATGTCAATGACAATACTGCTTGCTTTTTCCTCTTACCCTGATTAATAGTCAATAGGTAAGTTCTAATTTTTGCAACACTCTTGTTTAAAAAGATGCCCAGTGAAATTGTTTTTGGGGGGGGGGATGACTTACAGGCTTCTTTTTACTTCTTTCTGCTCTTTATTTTATTATCTTTTGAATTGAATTTATTGGGGTGACATTGGTGAATACAATTATATAGGTTTCAGGTGTATGATTCTACAATACATCATCTGTATATTGCGTGTTCATCACCCCAAGTCAAGACGCCTTTCAGCACCATTTATCCCTCCTATATCCTCTTCTGCCTCCCCGCACCTCACCCTCTTCTCCTCAGATAATCACCATGCTGTTGTCTGTGTCTATGAATTGTTGCTGTTGTTTTATTGTTGTTTTGCTTAATCCCCCTTGGCTCTTTGAAAACATACCTCTCTGGGCTGACCATTCGAGGTGGTAGAATATTGTGTGGAGTTTGGATTTTCCGCAGCAATACAGGAAGCATACAGATTTGTTTGGAAGTTACAGAAATGAAATTGCAAGGTGTGGTGAAATGGCTGCCTATATAATAGTTGGAAGATAAATCTTTTAACTTAAAACTCAAACATAAGCTTTTCTTAAAAGCATCACTGTAAATACATCCACCTCATTTTTATTCATTGTTGGTTCCTTCTATAACCACGTTGGTAACTGTGTGATTTTAAAGAAGTTATACTTTTTAGATTTTGAGAGGCAACAACATGTGACAAAAAAAATCCCTTATTTCTACCATGCTGGTTGTGAGGGTTAAATGATATCATAATAGGAAATCCTATTGTAAATAAAATATCACAAGGTAATGTCAGAACTATTTAAAAATCTTCACCAGTGTTATCTGAGTCTATCATCTCCTAATAACAGAAATCATTAAATTATCTTCCCATCTCCATTCTCTTTTTTTTTTTTTTTTTACTTTTCAGTTATAGTTTGCATTCAATATTATTTTGTATTAGTTTCAGCTGTACAGCATAGTTGTTAGGCAGTCATATACTTTACAAAGTGTTTTCCCCAATATTTCCAGTACCAACCTAGCATCATACATAGTTATTATAATATCATTGATTATATTCCCTATGTTGTACTTTACATCCCCTTGACGATTTTGTAACTGCCAATTTGTACTTCTTACTATCCTTCATCGTTTTCACCCAGTTTCCCAAATCCTCTCCCATCAGGCAAGCATCAGTTTGTTCTCTGTATCTGAGTCTGTTTCTGTTTCATTCCTTAGATTCCACATGGAAGTGAAATCATATGGTGTATGTCTTTATCTGATTGACATATCTCATTAGAATAATACCCTCTAGGCTCATCCATGCTATTGTAAATGGTAAGATTTAATTCTTTTTTGTGGCCTAGTAATAGTCTATTGTATATATAGACCACTGCTTTTTATCCACTTGTCTATTGCTTCCATATCTTAGCTATTATAAATAACACTGCAATGAACATGAGAGTTCATACATTTTTTTTTTGAATTTTTGGTTTGGGTTTATTTGGATTTATAACCAGAAGTAGGATCACTGGGTTAATGGGCAGTTCTATTTTTAAATTTTTTAAGAACCTCCACTCTGTTTTCCATAGTGGCTACACCAGTCTGCATTCCTACTAACTGTGTATGAGGGTTACTTTTCCCCCCACATCTTCACCAGCACTTGTTTATTGATTGATTGATGATAATCATTCTGACAGGTGATATCTCATTTCCCTCCTCCACTGTTCTTTTCAAGTTCATGGTAGCTCTGTTGTTGGAAGTCTTCTATTCAAGGCTTATATGTGTCACTGTCTTTGGGCATATCCTGTAATTTTCATCTGCACATTTCCATATCCTTCAAATAGTGATCATAATACCTAAAAAGGGGTGAGTGAAATAATATATGTGAAAACTATTTTTAATTGATTTGAGAAAGAAAGTAAGAAATCTCTCAATAAAGAAAATCATCAAAACGAATTCAATGCAGAACCAAATATTTGAATCTGTGCATATTGTCTGAAACAACCTCCAGAACAGAAACATCCCAGCCATCTTTATATAAACCTGACCCAATCCATTCAGATTTTACATTCAAAAGACAGATAGCTGTATGATCACCACTTCTCCAGCTGTTATATAAGTCATGTTAAAAACAAAAAAATCAGTGAAAGGCTACAAAAGGGTAGAACATTTCTTTAAGACAGAAAAATCTTCCCAGAGGATTATGAGGCGATAATTGTGTTTTCTTGGTAAGAAATGTTTTAGTTCATACTGCAGACTCACAGACAGGTCACACTAAGATAACAGAAAGCATTTCTGATCAACAGAAGCAAACCAGCAAGGCACATCCAGCCCTGGGACTGGGAGTGGTTTCACAGCATCTGTAAGAGGCACATGGAACCAGGGAGAGAGCATGAGCGAGAATCCTGCCCTTCATCCCAATACCGCTGGTAGGGAACACACAAACAACAACAAAATCTATGTGGTTCAGCCAAAGGCTGTTTCAAAACACTGCAGGTAACCAAGGCACATTTTCCTTTAAATCCTTAAAACATTCAAATTCGCCCAGCTGGCTCAGTGGTTGAGCAGTGACCTATGAACCAGGAGGTTACTGTTCAATTCCCAGTCAGGGTATATGCCTGGGTTGCAGGCTTGGTCCCCAGTGGGGAGGGGGTGTGTGCAGGAGGCAGCCAATCAATGATTCTCTCTCATCATTGATGTTTCCATCTCTCTCTCCCTCTACCTTCCTCTCTGAAATCAATAAAAATAGATTTTAAAAAAATATTCAGCCCTAGCCGGTTTCGCTCAATGGATAGAGCATCAATCAGCCCGTAGACTGAAGGGTCCCAGGTATGATTCTGGTCAAGGGCACATGTCCAGATTGCAGGCTCCACCCCAGTGGGGGTCGTGCAGGAGGAGCCAAACAATGATTGTCTCTCATCATTGATGTTTCTATTTCTCTCTCCCTCTTTGAAATAAATAAAAATATATTTTAAAAAACAAACTAACAAACAAAAAAACATTCAAATTAGTTCTATGATCAATATTACCAAAAACATTATGCCTTTGGGACAGGTTATTCAGAGTTAGCAGCGAGTGTCAATTTGTTGTGTAATTCTTTTGTTATTTGAAAAGAAAAGATCCTTGGGCTTAAATATTGATAGCCAAATGAGTAATCTTTTGAATAAAGGTGTAGCTATACAGTAAAAAATCAAACACAGTAGTTGGATGTATATTATCAGCAACAAAAAAGACCTTGACCTGTATGGAAGCCAAAAATATAATAGAGAACTGAATTATAGATCTACTAGGCAGGCTTTTCTTTTTTTTTATGGTTGAAACCTGAGCTTTAAATATCTCTGGTGCCATTTTTCCCCCTTTTATTTACACTATTAATTGTGGTTATAAGGATTGGGCCCATGGGAGATTTTGTACCCAGCCTAAATTGCATTTCTTTGGTGTAGTGATTTTCTGCCTGCCACCCTCACCTTTCCCCTAGAGGACTGAATCTCAGGATGATTAAGGATAAGAACCAGAGGGAATGGGAGCAGCTCAGCGGGGGCACCTGCAGGGGATTTTGTAACTTTTCTATTCCTACTGAGAGTCCACTGACCCCAGAACTGTTCTCTGTGGTCCCTTTAAGGAAACCTAGTTTCGTATCAAGCATCTGTACTTGTTCTGTCTTCCAAAATAACTTCTGTTGGTATCATTTGTCTGCCTGTTTTGTGATGGAGTAGTATAAGGAACTATCCTTTCAGTTATTTTAAAAAATGACTTTAGCGTGTTTAGTAAACAATCAAAAAGCACTCCTTTAAAGGTGGGGGCGGGGGGGCAGGGGGGGCAGGAAGCCTAGTCTTGATAAAAAGCCAAATACTGGTGGATTGAGGCCTGGAAGTGAAGCCATCATCTGAGATTTTCTGCAAGGAAGATATGCTTTTAAAACATATGAAGAAGCATTATACTCTATTATAATTATTATAATGTTTATAACATTTTCTATTAAATTTTAGCCTTGCTCTTTTAGTGTTCTTCTGATAATTATTATAAAATGGTTGTTTCATACTTGATCATTTATTGAAATGTTATTGCTTTGTTAACTTTAAGCAGGATATTATAAATCTGTATCCACTAAGCCAGAAGCAGGCTTGCCACGGTGCTCCCATCATAGGCTGCATTCTACATGGTGCTGGTGATCCAGGGTAAATAGAAAGCTGTGTGTGCAAATAACCTGCCTAATAGTTCAGGCCCCTAAAATGCTCAAATATTACACAGCATAATTGCTCCAATAATATATTCTGTGTCTTGCAATACGGGCAAATCACATGTGCAAGGGACATCCACTGGGCCCCCAAAATATTCTCAGTTATTTGTATTATATAAAATTGTTCTTCTGCTATAAAGACATTGGGACAAGCAGATGGAATTATTTCAGATTTCTGGAAGTATGTAGGTTTAACTATTCAAGAAAATCTATTTTATATTTGCCATTTTCCAAGATATGAGTCACCTTTCCAATATAGAAAAAGCTGCAACCAAGCTTACATGAGAATAGAAAGTTGGGTCTGTAGGCCAAAAAAAATAAAATAAAAAATTAGAAAGTAATTGAATGAAGTAAAAAGGATGTAGAGAAGAACCTCCTTTCACCTTGTCCCAAAATGGATGGGTAAAATAGATACTTTCAATTAAATTAAAGGATAGCAAGTTTAGAAATTTTATTTTTGGTAGCATATAATCAACCTGTGGGATTTACAGCCTCAGGAGGTTGAGTTAAATTTGTGTCTAGAGTTTAAAAACAATTAGATAATTTCATGGCTGCAAATGTTTAGGTGAAGGTGTAGGGGTGATCACATCTCACATTTTTAAGCATAAAGTGATATATGGACAAGGACACTTTTTCCCAGAGTAAAACATAACTTGGGATGTGTTAGCCTTAAACCTTAGACATCTGTCAGTGAGGAGAAAGGAGCAATCCAGGTGAGCAGATTCTATGATTCTTGCTCTCTGTTGGGTCAAAATAATTGTTATTGAGTTTATTTTGACTTAGGAGAGATAAACAAGCAAAAAAAAATCATATATATATAATTTTTTCTCTAAAAGTCCATATTGATCACTGAGAGAATATTAATAAAAATAAATATATTGCTATGATTTTTCCCCTCAATTTTTTTCCTGCATGTAGGTTTCAACTAGGTTGTTCCTATATTGGTCTAGTGAGTCCCTGCCTGCCACTCCCACCTTCTGGAGGACTGAATCTGAGGAAGGTGAAGGATGTGAACTGAAGGGAATGGGAGTAGCTTAATGGGGATGCATGGCATTTTGTAACTTTTCCAGTCCTACTGAGGATTGACTGACCCCAGAACTGTTCTCTGCAGACACTTGTTCTGTCTTCCAAAATAACTTCTGTTAGTGTCTTTTCTCCAGGTGTTTTTTTTCTCTGTTGGGTCATAATATTTGATTCTATATTGATATCATCTATCTATCTATCTATCTATCTATCTATCTATCTATCTATATCTATCATCTATCATCATCATCATCTATCTATCTACAGAAGGTTTTACCACTATTATATAACTTTTTAAAATATATTGTATTGATTTTTTACAGAGAGGAAGGGAGAGGGATAGACAGTCAGAAACATCGATGAGAGAGAAACATCGATCAGCTGCCTCCTGCACACCCCCTACTGGGGATGTGTCTGCAACCAAGGTGCATGCCCTTGACCGGAATCGAACCTGGGACCCTTCAGTCTGCAGGCCGACGCTCTATTCACTGAGCCCTACAGGCCAGGGCTGTAACTTTTGTTTTATATAAAGCGTATTTTTCCCAAGATGTTTCATTATGATATCCACAAATCTATGACAAATAGATATGTGTCTGCTGATTTTTTAGACTATGGCACATTAGTGTATTCCCATCTTTAAAAACAATGTTTTCTCAAGTAACACATATGCAATGACTGTGTGTAGATGTGGCTTTTTCTTTCTTCAAAAAAAATATGTACTCAAATCTTTTTGTGTGTGTGTAATTTCCCTAGTGAAGCTAAATGACTTTATCTTCAAGTTGTTATCTACCTGATAAGTCCAACAAGAATAATGAAAGTGAAATGAGCAAAGAGCTGACCTAGTTCAAAGGCAGGTTAGACTCCATGTATCTTTTGTCCCTTTTCAGAGTTTAGCTATGATAAGTACCTATTCTTCTCTTAATTGTGAATTAGGAGATTTCTTTTCAGTTAGGCAAACCTATAGGTGACCCAAGGCACTGTTTATTTTATCCTTAACAAAGAAATTGACATGTTTTGAGATAAGATGATTCTTAATCTAAATAAATGACTTTCTAGGAAAGGCTTTTCAGTCCAGGTGCTATCTTAATGGAATATATTTGGGAGTAGTATTGTAACCCCAAATCCTTCATCTGCTTTCTATTTAGGAAACTTAGGCTTGTGTATTCACCCAGAGAGAAGAAAAATGGAGTTAGGACTTTAGAATTATGTCACAGCAGCTGCTGATTCCACTGCACAGTGATATCACTGCCCACATAGGCAGACCAGTTCCCATATTTAAACTCTATTATTACTTCATAGCTTTCCTGTTCCCATATTTAAACTCTATTATTACTTCTGAGGGTTTCTAGTTCTCATAAGGTACCACTGGAAAAAGTCAGGCTTAATTTTGGATATTTCTGTGAAATGCATTTCTAGTGCAATTTGAGTAAGTATTTAGAAACTACCCTTGAGACAGCATGGAGGGACCTGGAGAGCATTATGCTAAGTGAAATAAGCCAGTCAGAGAAAGACAAGTATCACATTATCTCACTCATATGTGGAATCTAAAGAACAAAATAAACTAATAAGCAAAATAGATCTAGAGACATAGAAATATGGAACAGACTGATGAAATTTCAGAGGGAAGGCGGGCATGAGTGGATGCGTAGGAAGAAATTAACCAAAGAATTTATATGCATACATGCATAACCCATGGACACAGACGATAATGTGGTGAGGGCCTGGGGCTAGGGGGAAGGGGTGGGCTAGAATGGGTCAAAAGGGAAAAAAGGGTACATCTGTATAACTTTCAACAATAAATTTTAAAAAATGAAAAAATATATACATAGGAAAATAAATATATATATATATATATATTGAGCTCCTTGTGTTTATCAGTTTACATACATTTTTATATTCCTAATAACCTTTGGATGTAAATATTGTTGCACTCAATAAGTCAAAGAAGATTCAAAAAGGTTGACCAAATTATGCAGAGCCATAAAGCTACCCATTTCTGGAATCGGTGGGAAGTATGTGCTGTCGTTATAGTATGGGGTCTGACACCAGTCCCACCAGTGTGGTCACTTTAACTTAAAGATCATTGCAAAGTTATTTAACGGGCAGATAGTAAACACACACTCTCACTACTGGTTCTCTTTCTTGCTTTACTTCCCAGGGAAGCTAACCTATTTCTGGCAGTCCCTTCTGCCTCTAAAATAGAATAGATTAACTAGATACATACTTGGCCAGCATTTTAATACAGAGCATATTAGTTTGCCGGGGTTGCCATAACACAACCCCCTATTCTGAGAAGTTTAAACAGCAGAAATTTCAGTTCTCACAGTTCAAGAGGCTGAAGTCCAAGATCCAGGTGTAGGAAGATTGGTTCCCCCTGGGGCCTCCTTCATTGGCTTGCAGCTCTCTGTGCTCTGGCTGTGTCCTCCCATGGCCCTTTCCCTGTGCACATCGCTGGTGTCTCTTTGTTTCCCTATAAGGACACCCAGCCCAATTCCATTAGGACCTACCCTTGTGATTCATTTAATTTACTTATATCTTTAACCCTCCCCCCCCCCCGCCATCTCCAAATACAGTTACCTTGGGTTTCAACACATGAATTTGGAGAGAGCACAATGCAGTCCCTAACACTGAGGAAGAGATAATGATGTCATGTGTTATAGATATGGTCGGAGTAACACTGGTGCACTCCACTGCAGAGCATGGATGCTGCATTAGTGACACAGCCTGAAAGGGGGTAAAGGCAAAGTCACATTTAAAAGTCACATTTACTCTATCTTGTGTGGGTCTGAGTTTGGCTCAGTCTGGACTCTGGGTAAACTGGATTTCCATTACAAAAGCAACCTGTGTCTGCAGAAGGAATCTGCCTAAAGCTGTTTGCTCTGACTGGATAGGCAGTTCGTATATTCAAAAAATCTCAGGGGAACCTGGGGAGACACATATTTATCATAAGCAGTAAATTTTAAAATATTTATTAAATATCTACTACATGCAAGATACATTTTAGGGGAAGTGATTAATAACAGATGACAGGTTTTGCCCTCAAGATACATACAAACTCGTCAGATATATGTGGATAACTATAAAAATATATCATATGCAAGTTATTTATTACTTGCTATGTTAGGACTGTGACACATTACCTGTCTAATTTGTCCTAAAAGCTGAGGAAGAGAAGATTATTTTCCCCATTTCACAAGTGGGGAAGTTAAGCCCCTGAGAAGCTAAGAAATGTCTTCAAAACTCAGCAGATAGTGGGTAGAGAGGCAGGTCCCTTATTAGTACATTCCTAAGTCCATGCTCTTGCTACACTGACCGATAACCTAAAATATGATGTGATGATTTGACACATATTTCCATTAGCATTTGTAATATTGTACAGTGATTATTTATCTACATGTGCCTATCCCTTCTTGCAGGAAAGGCATATGATTAATTCACCTTTACATTAACAATGTTTAACCTTGTGCCTATATCATGGTGAGGCCAAGGTTAATGCTGGAGGGAGGGGAGGGGGAAGGTGGGAAGGAAGGAAGGAAGGAAGCAAGGAAGGAAGGAAGGAAGGAAGGAAGGAAGGAAGGAAGGAAGGAAGGAAGGAAGGGCATAGCTGAGTGTGATTTTTACTCTTGTTCTCTGCCCTGGATGTGTCATATAAACTTCACCACAATCATCATACACAAATGAATTCAACTTCACTCCAATTCTAGCTTGAAGCTTAATCAAATAATAGCTCAAATTTCTTTGGTTCAGAAAAGGTCTCAAGGGGAAGATAAAATGTAGCTGAGGGTAAAAAGGGAAGTAGATTTCAATAGGCAGACTTGTTCATGAAAAGGAGTTTAACTAAGACACAGGGTACTGTAAAGAGACCAGTGGGGCTGAAACAAATTTGGAGAAAAAATAGTGGGAGGCAATTGAAGTCGGTGTCAAACAAGAATGTAAATAAAAGGCTAAGTATTTCTGCAGGCAAAGAACTTCAGTAAGACTGGGATGAGCTCACCAATCCTAGGAGAAATGTGCTCTCATATGATTCTTATTACTTGAGTATATGATATGTTCACTCTTGGGTTCTGAAGTATGCCTACTGGAGAAATCTTGATAGAAAACAGGTCACTCACCATTAAACAAGACACTTGTCCTTTCTCACATGATTAAACATTGGAAGCCAGAAGCAGAATTTTTGAGTTCCTGGATATTTCAGGGATAATCTAGTTTTATCCTCTCATTGTAGAGAAAACAGTGGTGGAGAAATTAACGGAGGCTAATGCAAGTGTGTGAAATGGCAATAGAACTGGGTCCCAGAACACCAGGCTCTTTTACTCCTCTTTTTTTTTTTTTTTTTTTTAATATATTGATTTCAGAGAGGAAAGGAAAGGAAGAGAAAGAGAAACATCAATGATGAGAGAGAATCATTGACTGGCTTCCTCCTGCACACCCCCTACTGGGGATGGAGCCCACAACCTGGGCACGTGCCCTGACAGGCAATCAAACGGTGACCTCCTGATTCATAGGTCGATGCTCAACCAGTGAGCCACGCCAGCCAGGCTCCTTTACTCCAGTCCAATTTTCTGCATAGTCATAAGTGAATGAGTCAGGGAAATAGAACTGTGGCCTGATATAAATTGTTTGTACTTAAGTTATAGAAAAATGCTCTTTTATCTAGATAATTTTGCACATGCATTTACTTCTATCTTTGACATGTGGAAAATTGGTTTTATAATCTCCAGAGAAAAATTGTTAATTTCTGCCCAGAGCATCCTTTCTGCTGATTCCTATCAGAATATTTGCAACTCTAAAATTAATTTTACCCTATTTACTGTGTTGGTTGTAATGAATCATATTCAAAATCACCAAAAACTTATTCAAAAGACTGCATGGGAGAGGAAAAAAATGCATTTGGTTTTCCCAAGCTGCTTCTCTGTTGATTATTACCAGGTAGCTTTTTTTTTTTTACTTCTTCTTCATTTCTTATTCTCATTTATATGAAAATCCAGATAGAAATGAAAGTAATGTATTAGCTATTTTGGAAAAAAAAATGTTAAGTCAATTATACTCTTGCAAGATTTATAAGAACTAAAGTGAGTTTAAATTTGAATTGTCAAAGGGAATTTTACATGCATTAAGCACTCAGTAAAATCCATCATATGTATTTAATTATGTACTGGATTTTGAACTGTTATATATAAAGTGGTATTTTTATTAAAAAATATTTTAAGAGATCTTATTCTAGGCATTTCTTTAAATTATACCTGTAAGTTTAACTCAGGTATTCATGCTTTTTAGTGAGGAGATTTGTGGGATATTTGAGTGTGTGTGTGTGTGTGTGTATGTGTGTGTGTACAGCACTACTAAACATGGTTTGTTTTTTTATTCCTTTGCAATAGATGTGCTTAGGGGAAGAACAATGAACAATTGTCAAATCTGCCTAAGGCAAGTGCCTTAAGCCTTATATATTCAGGTGTTCTGGAAAACCTGCTGCTCTCTGTTAATGTATGAGTGTTGAATTCCGGCATATTGGGGTGTTTTCTCTAAGTATGAAAAGTCCTATGTTAGCAGAGGAAGCATTGACCTTTAAATCTCCCCTTCAACTGAAATGTTTAAAAACTGAGCATATTACAGAAATGCATGGAGCATACCTTTTATAAATGCGAGGTGCTGCAAAGCCTACTGAACGTTCAGAGATCTATGAGATGTCCCCCCCCACCCCCCCCCCCGTGTGCAAGTTGCATCTGCACACTCTCACAGTAAAATGTGGATGAACCAAGCATAATTCTCTGTTACAAATGGAAGGACATGGTAGGGATGCTTTGCCGTAACGAACTCATCTCTTTATGCATGAAGCACTTCACGTGGCTCTGACCCTAATGACTTAAATACTCCCCAAGTGGAGCATTTCTCAAGCCCTATTAATGTTTTGATATCTGCCAGTAACAGGGAATTATTTTAAATGGAATAAGATATTGAGAATTCCAGCAATAGGCACCGTTCTTAGAGTCATTACTTTAAATGAAAACTGATAGGTGTGCTAGGCCCCAAATGTAGCTACGTTGGAAATGATAATTTCATTCTTTATTTTACTCTCCTCTTCCCCCAGCAACATCCTAAATCCAAAGTAGGAATGTCACCTGGTATCAGCCCCATCCAAGTCAAGTGCAACATGGAAAATGAAATGTTTTCTTTTTCTAGCCTCTCTGGGGGCTTACTGAGGTGAACAGAAAGAAGCAGCATTCCCGGGAGCCTCGGTATTTATCGTGTTGAAGATTTACTCTGAAAGTGGGATAATGGGGAAAAGCATTTGTAAACACAGGTGTAAAGGCCTGGTGAAGGGGATGTTGGGATGATAGGTATCGGGCACGAAGAGGCATGTACCTGTATCCCTATATGTAATCTGAATGTGATTTTCATTATCTGTGCCCTCCTTGAATTTTATATTTTAGAAGTAATAATAACACTCTACTTTCGGGAAATAAAATTTAGACTCATCAGATTTAGATTAGTCACATTCAATATTATCTACGTTTGGTCCATTATATGTTATATAGAATTATCCAATAAACATATTTTATTGAGTCACTGAAGGGTTGTTAAGGTTTGGGGATGATTTTTTGAAATGAATGCTTATATTAGTAGTGTCCCCATATGGCAGACAGGAAAATAATATATAATGTCTATAATGCTATCTTCATGGTTGAATATTTAATCTTAGCTATAATAAAGGTCTCTTTATGAGATATGTGACTAATTGCCAGACTGTCTTTTGATAATTATATTGCTTGAAAGATATCAAATTATTGCATATATCTGTTTTCTTATATTTCCTTGAAATGATTCTATACTTTAAAGTTTAGGTGATGTTGAAGGAAATTTTATTTATTTATTTATTTGGGGGGGAAAGTTTGTATAATCCTTTGCCCCTGTATCAAACAAATACCAATCACATATTACTGCTCTTTCCCTTAAAAAAAAAAGTTTGATTTAGAGTCTTCTTTGACTCTTAATTCTATTGGACTACCTGTTTTTCCAATTTTTTTTAAAAAATATGTTTTTATTGATATTTTTTTTTGGAGAGAGAGGAAGAGAAAGGGAGACAGGGATAAACATCGGTGAGAGAGGACCATTGATCAGCTGCCTCTTCCTTGCTCCCTACTGGAAACCAAGCCTGCAACGTGACCTGTGCCCTGAGCCAGAACCGAACCAGAGACCTCTTGGTGCATGGGATGATGCTCAGCCAACTGAGCCACGCCGTCCAGAGCAGTTTTTCCGATTCTTTGCAATGTGTCTCCGATTTCTCTGCTCTTCTCCAGCGGCACTGCCAACAATATCTTACCTGAATCACTAGATTATCCTCTTATCTGTCCCAGTCCATTCTTCTCTATGAAGTAAGAATGTACCTTCCAAAGTATACCTCATCGTATCATACACCTACTTAGAAATATTAGTTATTTAACATATTGATGGAAGTGTCAAAGTTAGCACTAGCATGACACAAAAAAACCTGAATGACCTGCTTTTGTAACCTTACTATCTGTCTAATCTGGACAACCCATTCTGGACCCGTTGAAGGACCTCAAATAAGTGACATCATTTCATGCCTCTATGCATTGTCAGGGCGTTCTCTTCACTGGAATGTTCTCCTCATCCCCACTCCCTTCATCCCTTCAAAAGCCAGCCTTTGAGAAATCCAGATTAAATGTCAACTCCACAGGCAGATGCTTCCCTCAGACATTCTTCTGTAGCACAACATTGTGCATTTATAGTGTCTCAATATTTGCATTATCTGATATACGGTAAGCTTTTAGAGTGCAAACACCAAATTCTGTTTATTTCCTGCCACCATAGCACACAGAACAGTGACTGTAATGTTGGAACTGTTCAAAGAGTGTTCTACCAAATGAACTGTGTGTGAGGTTTTGAGTAGATGCATTCATCCCTAACTGTACTAAACTATATTTTCCACCGAATATATTTATAGCCAGAGACAAATAATCGAATTGTTTCATACACACCCCTTCTGTCCTTAGCCTCTGTGGTTTAAATTGGGAAGAAATCAGTTTGTTCATATAAGTAAATGATATAGTACTTAATTGAATCAATACCCATCCCTTCTTGCAAGAAGGTTATCATTGGCTGTAGTGCTGATCTTGTTTAAGGAAATGTTAGTTTTTGTGTATAAAAATACATTACATGCACTCTGCCTTTCCAAACTATTTTGAGGCACTACTTTTAATGATTTAATGTGCAGGACTGTGTGCCTAGTAAGCTTTCTGTTTAAAATCCTAGCACTGAGCTTCCTAAGAGCGACGTGGTCTACATGTAAACTCTTTGCAAACAGCATCTGATTTACAGCAGAGACACACATTAGGAGCTGCCAGAATTGTGTTTGTTGTGGCTGCCTGGTTAGCTGCTGCTTGAACAGCTGAAGTCTGAGAGTATTGATCCATTAGTGCCAGCTCAAACAAGGAGTCCGCCAACCTACAGGGAAGTCAGAGTTGTATGCAATGCTGGGTTGGGAAATTTTGGCTGGGATGGGTGGTGACCAGGTTGGACAAGCTATTTAATATGAAGGCACCAGTGTACCTCAAGAAATGCATCATTAATTTATGTATGCTGTTTCAAAGACAGCATTTTATTTGTACTTAAGAAAATGGAAAAGAGGTGCATTTTAATGCAAAGGATGCCCTTGCCTTCATCTATAAAGTAGGAAGGGCAGTGAAGTCACTTGTAGAAAAATTTAAATTTAACATCTAGTTTTGAACTTAGCTGTTCACTGTAACTGAATAATTGTGGTAACTCATTATTTTGCCTTGTGTGTAAATAGAGGACACTTAATAAAAAGCTACTAACAATTACTTTATGAACTTTGCAACACTCGTGTTGTATCTTAAAGGTGGCTCATAGGATTGACTATAATAATATGATATTGAAAGAAGTATATGTAGATGATTCACAAGATGAAGGCTGTCTGTGTTCAATTTCATCTGTATATTAGTTAGGGAAACATCAAGAGAATCTTTTAGAAACCACCCAGATATGTGTAGAAGCATTTGAGTAGAAAAATGAGAAACCGTGACAGCAGCATTCCTATTAGGACCCAATTATCTGGAGAAGCTTTTTCTAGAAACTCACTCTGGCCACCCTGGGAACAGCAGCCTCACTGCAATGATAACACCACCTATAGGGTCTGAGTGTGTCTGTGTGTCACGTGTGTGTGTCTTAAACTTGGGACTGTGATGAGTATCATATTAACACATATTAATGGGTAGAAAATTGCAAAGTTCATTCTATGAATTTAAACATAAACATGGAATGCATATTATTAAAACTTCAAATGATATGTGGTAGGAGTACTATGTGAATTTTACATTCTTTTTAAAAAACATATTTTTATTGATTTCAGAGAGGAAGGGAAAGGGAGACATAGAAACACCAATGATGAGAATCATTGATCAGTTGCCTCCTGAATGTCCCTCGCTGGGGATCCAGCCTGCAGTAGGAGCCTATGCCTGACCAGGAATTGAACTGCGACCTCCTGGTCAATGCTCAATCATTGAGCCACACCAGTCAGGCTAATTTTACGTTCTTTAAGACAGAACCAGTTACAACAAAAACTTAACCATGCATATTTAAGCCAACTATCTGTGTGCAGTCCTGTTTTGATTTCTTTCTTCCGGAGGTTCTCCATGTCCCTGCGTGTCCACTTTCCCTGATCTTGTGACTGTGCTTTCCTGAGCTGAACTCAATATTATTGGCACACATGTTCGAACTTTATACGGACGATGGTGCAAAAATTCCCTGAAAATACCCGCTTTGTGTCTGCTTCTGGGAAGAATCTGCTCTCCTGCCTCTGGTCTCTGCAGGGTGCTGGCCACCCGGTCCATGCATGCATAGCGTGGCGTTGCTCTTCCTGTCTGCAAGGCCCTTTTCTAAACGTGGTGAAGTGTAACTTCCCCGTGTCCTCTGGTGATGAAAAGGAGGTTTTATACTCTGATCCTCTAGGCAGAAGAGCCACTTCCTGATTGGGTTCTGTGCTAAAAGTGGATCTGCCCCTGGGCTGAAATATGAAGGCCATGATACTTCCTATTTAACATTATTAACCACACTTCCTGGCCCCAGCAAGCGACCGTTCAGCTATTTATTGCACATCAATTATCATGAAATTATCTGTAACAGGAAAAAAAGATAGTGGATGAAAAGGCCACACTCATGTTAAAGGGATCTTATGCAGATTGTCCTGCTGGTTCAGAAGTAGGAGCCATTTATAGTACTGTTCTCTTTCTGGAAAGGCCATGCAGTGAGATTATGAAAGCATGGGTTTCTTCCCTGATATTAGTCAGTACATTAAGATAAGTTTAGGATGACTATTCCAGCCTCTTTTAGTGGCCCATTATGATTTTCTAAACCATTACTCTTGGAACTTCTTCATCCTACTTATACTTATAATTTCTACTAACTTTTGGATAATTATTAACTACTCAGTATAGGATGTTAATACCATTTACTTATTCCTTCTTTGTTGTTGTTTTCAGACTGTTTCTCTAAAATATTTCTTGTTGTAAAACTTAACTCTATCTAGAATCTTTATATACTCTCAAAACAGTGTATACGTATTTATGATAAAAATTCTCAAAGTGGCATATATATATACACATATATATATATATATTTGATCAAATTACCCAATCTACAATTCTTTTTTATAACTAAACACTGAAGTATACAAGTAATGATGTGAATACATGGGTGATAGAATGTAAATTGAAGGCTAAACGGTGATAGAAATGCATTTTGCATTTGCATGTTTTTTTTTCTTTTCACAGTGAAGCGGGAAGGTTGATACAAATACAGGTGATAGAAGGCCCATTAACTGGCATGCAAAATCGCTGAAGCAATGTAGTTCAGCCAAGGGACCAAAGACATGAAATGAGAGTGAGAAGGCGGCTTTGATAATTAGAATGAGTCCAAAGCAATCTCCTGCCTGCTTCAGCTTGCACAGATGACAGGGGAAGGAAAATATTCTTTTCTTCTGAGACAGAAACAGGACATCAGTCAAAATGATAAGAAATGTCAGTATAATATTCCTCTGAGCCCGGTTCCACTGAGCTAGGCTTCTGGGACCAGAGTTTCTAATCTTTTTCTTTGCTTCAGTTTTACTTTGGGCTTTGGGACTCTAGATTCCATATATATATATATATATATATATATATATATATATATACACACACACACACACACACACATATATATATATATATATCATTCACACTTCTTAGCTGGGAGAAACAAAACTAGTTTATAATCTAGTGGGCAAATGGAGCCTTTGAAGTCAATAATTTTAAAGACATCTAATTTTTTTCTATGTTAACTTGAGTAAGGATTTAATATTTCTTAAAATGGGTATGGGATTACCTTTCTCATAGGCATTTTGGATGTATTTGTATTAAAATATATGTGAAATGTCATTGCATGGAAGAGCTTCATTAACAAAGGATTTATATTAGTAGCTATTATTAAATTCACTAAAGGGATAACCAAAAATTCAGTAATTTTTATGCTAGTAAAATGAAACAGTGCTTGAGTTAAGCCCTAACATACAAAATATAGTACCACTTCATTTTTTAGTTTATTTTATTTCCAAAGAAAGCTACAGAAAGGAAATTGTATATTACTGATACCAGCCAAAGGGAAAAAAAAAAACACTTATCTTTAATTATCTTAATTTCCATGAGTAAAAATAGACCATAGCCATGTTTATAGTATGAAATCAGTAAATATTCCCTTTAGTCTTCTTTCCTACACAATTAAAAACTGAGCTTTTTTTAAAAAAAGTGAGATTTGGGATAATAGAGATTTCTGGAAAAAAAAAAGCCACTAATGAGAAAAAATGTAGAATACTGCTGATATATACTAATGTTCTAAAAATAGAGCTATGAATACAGTAGACTGTAACATAAGGCAGCCAGTTTAAAAAAAAAAAAAATCCACTCCCTAATTATATGAGGAAGAGAGAGGAAAAGGGAGCCAAGTAATTGAATAATCCTCTTACCTAATTTAACTGCTAATTCAGTGCTAGTGCCACATGGGTTTCCACCATCCTCAGTGAAAATTCCACAACAAGAGATAAACCCTATTTTTGTGATTCCACAGACACCTACCTCACAGCCGGGAAGGTAGGCCTCCCAATTGCTATTTTTACTGGGGAAGAAATTAACTGAGATAACTTATGCAAAATGTTGGGAGCTTTCTGAGCACAAAGAAACCCGTGCCATACATTGTAGCCTTTAGGTGCTAGCATTGATTAGCATTCGCTGATTCAGTCACGTTTCTCACAAATGTATATTGAACATGCTGCGCATTGGTCATGTGAGAAAGAATGAGCTGCCAGTGCTTTGTTGTTGTTGCCGCTGTGCAACGAACCACCCCCAGAGGAGGTGGCTTAAGGCAACACACACTTACTGGTGTATCGCCTTAAGACACCGCACAAGACGTTGTCGAGGGAAGTTCGTTGTTTTGACCAAGCACTGCAGAACTTTGCATGTGAGAGAACAAATCTTAAACTTAGAACATCGTTCCCGTGTGCCTTATTTTGTGGCCTCAGTCATGTTTTGTAATTTTCAGTATAAAGCAATATTTATGCACGAGTTCAATATTTTTAGTAAGTTACTACCTTAAATAATGTGGATATTTTCCCAAATTTTCATGTGTGGACATAGTTTCCATTCATAATACAACAATAACAAGTTCACTCAGAAACACAAATATATTTAAAAAAAAAAAAAAAGAAGAAGCACAAACGTGTACAACACAATATATTCTGACAGCGATAAGCAATTCTGTCTTTTATACACCCTAAGAGCAAGTAGTGGAAGATAAGGCTCTTCCCAACCCTAATGTGCCTTATAATGATGAACTCAAAAGTCTCACCTGTATCAGATCATTCCTGCGAAGGTTATGTTTTATGTTTTGCTCTACATGGTATTGGTTCAGGTATGTTTAGTGTGCCATGGACTCAGGATAAACTGAGCTCAAATTCAGGCTAGGACACTTCCTAGCACAGTGATTTGGCAAGTGACAGCTTTTTTGTGACTATCTCTAAAATGAAGATAAAAAAATTAAATGGCGCTAAGCAAAATAAGCCAGTTGGAGAAAGATAAGTATCACATGACCTCACTCATTTGTGCAATATAATGAACAACATAAACTGATGAACAAAAATAGACCCAGAGACATAGAAGCATCAAACAGACCGTCCAACCTTAGAGGGAAGGCAGAGGAGAGAAGGGGCAAGAAGAGATCAACCAAAGGACTTATTTGTATGCATGTAAGCATAACCCATGGTCACAGACAGTAGAGGGGGTGAGGTCATGTGCTGGGGGTGGGAATGGCCGGGGAGAGGTCAATGGGGGGAAAAAGGAGATATATATAATACTTCAAACAATAAAGAATTTAAATTTTTAAAAAATTAAATAGGTTAGAAATTAAACATTTAGGGCCATGACTGGCGAACAATAAGCAATCTATAAATACTGTTATAATAGACTAGAGGCCCAGTGCATGAAATTTGTGCACTCAGGGTGGGGAGGGGTCCCTCAGTCCAGCCTGAATTCTCTCGCAGTCTGGGAGCCCTCAGGGGATGTCCAACTGATGGCTTAGGCCCATTCCCCTAAGCTGTCATTTGGAAATCTTTAGTGCTACCTTGGAGGTGGGAGAGGCTCCCACCACCACCGCTGCACTTGCCAGCCGTGAGCCCAGCTCTGGCTGAGCGGCGCTCCCTCTGTGGGAGTACACTGACCACCAGGGGGCAGCTCCTGTGTTTAGTGTCTCCCCCTGGTGGTCAGTGCAGGTCATAGTGACCGGTCTTCCACTCTTCTGTCAATTTGCATACTAGCCTTTTATTATATACTAAGGCCTGCAGGATCGGGCCAAAACTGGCTCTCCAACATCCCCCGAGGAGTTCTGGAGTGCAAAAGGGTGCAGGCCAGTCCAAGGGACCCCACCTGTACATGTTTGGGACCAGGGAGAGACACGGAAGATTGGCCATCTGGGGAGAGACCATGGCATATCCAGCCCATCTTGCTCAGTCCTGATCGACTGGACTCCAGCAGCAAGCTAACCTACCTGTCAGAGCATCTGCCCCCTGGTCAGTGCACATCATAGCAAGCAGTTGAGCGGCCTTAGCATATCATTAGCATATTACACTTTGATTGGTTGAACGGCCGACTGGTCAACTGGACTTTTGGCGTATTAGGCTTTTATTAGATAGCAGGGGTCTAGAAGTCCACTATGCAGACGGATGCTAGTTCACTGAGATATTGATTTCCCTACAAGTTTCTTTAAATCCTTTGTGGCTGCCTTTTCATACAATAACCTGCAAGCAGCAATGGAAATCTTTTCTTTATTAACTAAACTGATTGGCTTTGGTGATGGTACGTATCTTTGCTTAAGCACATAAGGTTTAGTTGATAGTATGTGTTACAGAAACATTTCATCGTTCTCAAGGTCAGTTATTCAGTTTTGAAGGCTTGTGTCCGGAGTTGTGTCTTATCTAAATGTTTTCCTTGGACTTTGTGCGCAATGGAAGTGGAACTGATGTATTTGATTTGTACCATGATTTTCATTTCCATACAGGCTATTCTGAGGACAGAAAAGAAAATATAATGTTTAGTAATTACTACTAAAAATCTAAGCCATTTGAGTCTCTAGTTCAGGTCTTTTATGAGGCAAAAATTTTCATTTTGAAATTAGAATCCATCTTTGTCATCTTTATCAATACTGTATGTTCAGTTGGCATAACATCCTGTGAGCTCTTGGGATGAACAGAAATCTCCAAGCCACAAAGCAGGAGGCTCTCTGTTGTTTACAGTATTTAAAATAAATTGTTTCAGTTCTCTGTGGGATTGTTGAGAAGAACTTCATAATTAAAAACAGCAAATGGAATGGAATTATAATGCAGGTATTTTGACAATGTGGGCACCTGGTATATTATCTTGAAATAAACTGACCTATGGTTTTTACCGATAGCGTTCTTTCTAGGCGAGATTTGCATAACTACTGAGAATTAGTCCCTCTGCCCATCCTTTTGAAAGACCATCAAATTTTCAGTGGAGAGGAGATGATTATGCTATTTAGGATAATAGTGATTTACTGTCTAGGACTGCTATTCTTTACACTACATGAATTTCAGTTTAATTGCTCAGATCCTGTTTTGATGAAAACTGATTCACTATTTTCAGATTTTCCTTTATGCTCTCTTTTTGTTCTTATTGTTATTTTTAAGCAAGTAGATCTAGCATTGCAAGTGGAAATGCTTTTGAATATTAAAATTAACTTTCCTTTATCTGTACTTAAAAATTGTTTATTGGAAAATATTTTAATTGACATAGATCAAAATTTTGTTCAAATTATGATTGCCTTTTTTTTGTCTGGTGTTTTATTACTATATCTGTCATTGTCTAATATTTATAAAATTAACTCTATAAATTCTGTTTTTTGTATAGAATGTTTGATAAATACATACACACATATATATATTATTCCTTCTTCAGAGAGAATCAAATGCCCATCAGCAAAATCAAGTGACAAGTTGAAAAAAATTATCCATTGATCTTCTATTAAGAGACAACCACAGAATAATTATATTGAAGTTAAAAATATTTTGTTGTGTTTTAATTATAGTGATGACATATCTTTATTTAAAATATATTTTTATTAATTTCAGAGAGTAAGGGAGAAGGAGAGAGAGATAGAAACATCAATGATGAGAAAGAATCATTGATTGGCTGCCTCCTGCATGCCCCACACTGGGGATCAAGCTCTCAACCTACCTTGATGGGGAATGGAACAGTGACTTCCTGGTTCATAGGTCGATGCACAACCACTGAGCCATGCTGGCTGGACATATGTAATATATCTTAATTTAACTAGCATAAATTCTTATACAGGGGAATATGTTACATATTGCTTCTTCTTCTTCCACATAATTAACTTTATTCTTTGTGAGTGACATAGGGGAGCTAAAAATCAAACATTTTTGTAGTTTATCCTGTAAATCATCCATTTATAGTATCATACTGCATGAGCAAATCCAAAAATTGTACTTAAGTATAACAATAAGTTTATTTTAATCTGTGTAGTTTCAAGAATTATCTTTAATATGTTTTCAGAAACAGATGAGGGTATTCTGTTTATTGATTTTGACCACATGGCTATGGTACATTTTTCAAAAATCACAAAATAACTCTTAGTGACAATTTGCTATACTTTTAATATGTTGCCACTTAATTGATAGGTGATTTTAGAAATTTAAAAGTTAAGGATTTATACTACTTAATTTTTAGTAAGCCTACCATTTAAAAGTTTTCATATCATTCTGTCTTTATTTTTTCGGGTCAATAGAAATCACCTCATATAACCACAAACATACTAATTCTGATATTTAATTGATGAGTTATTACATTTTTGTGGCATCTGTGGGTAAATAATAAATCAGCATGTTGAAATTATTTAAAATAGTCAGATTCCATTGGGATACTGTCTCCTTGGTAAAATTATTGGAATCCAAATATTGACCTGTAAATCACCCCAAATCTGTATTCAAAATACCCTGCTTTTCCAAGAATACAAAATTGGGCATTTGGTTTTGTTTTTTTTTAAGGCCCTTAAAATTGCATCATGAAAGCATAATATTTATAAGATCCATTTTCACAGTGTTCATTTCAAAGTCAGCCACTGCAAGCACACTCACTAAAAGGAGAGAGAGGAGGCAGGAGAGAGAGGAGGCAGGAGAGGGAGGAGGCAGGAGAGGGAGGAGGCAGGAGAGGGAGGAGGCAGGAGAGGGAGGAGGCAGGAGAGGGAGGAGGCAGGAGAGAGAGAGACTTGAGCATGTACAACTATTACAAAGAAAAATTCCTATGATGAAATCAGATCCCTTAAATAAAAACATGAGACCTGTCTTTCCAAGATTTATCTTAGAGCATGAAATTGGTATATGGTATGCTAATTTAGCCAGACCACAGAGCTATCTGTGATGGCAGAAAAAGGATCTTTCTTGCAATGGATGCTTCATTCTTTTTCTCCCAGTAGCTAGTCAACGTCCTTTGTCTATTCGTATTCATTATTGCCGCTGTAAGAACAGTGTGGGTTTTCATTACTTCATTGGCATGAGATCCACTGATTCAGATTTGCTATCAGTTCTGACCCCTTTCCCTCCCCCACTTTGATTTACTGAAAATCCACAAATGGAAGAAACAATATACACAGTACAAGGCAATGCAAAATAAATAGTTCATCACACATTAAGTTGTCATGGTTAGCTTGAATTTAACAGAGTTGCATGCATTGAACAACGAACACAAAGGAACTTATGAATAAACAGGATATTCTGATGATTTTTTTGGTGTGCAATGATTTTTAAAACATGCTAAATATTATTATCAATCCTCTGGATTTTTACTCTATTATTACTATGGATAAATTGCATTCCCTTTAAAGTATTCAATTGAGAAAGAAAAAGTAGTTTGGTAAGATGATTGACATGATAAATTCACAGTTTTGTTGTGAAATACATGCAGCTATTCAGTATAAATTCTTTATTTTTACCTCAATCCTTAATTTTCTGTGGCTGGCATGGTCATCTAATTAATTTTCTTTTAAAATGTTTCTCATATGTATATGTTATATTCATTCACTATGTGCAAAACTGTAGGATTCTTGTTTTTCTTAAATTTTACTGTAAGTAATAATACCAATATAATATAATGCAGTCTTTATTATGTCATAAGTAGGAAAATAATTCTTGAAAAATGCATATTCTATGCTTTTTTATGATAATCATGGATAGGTAGAAGTGATACTGAATTTTAAAACTGTTTTAAAAAAGTAATTGGATCTCACACAACAGAAAATCAGTTTAAAATATACATTTTTCCAGCTCAGAGAATTCAGTCTGGTATCACTATTGAATTTACATTTCTTTTTCTTGCAAAATGGATGAGAAAAATTTCTATTGTAATCAGTTGCCTCAGGTATGGCTTAATGCTTCTCTCCTTTTTTCTCCTCCAAATGATATTATTTACAAAGAATCTAGGGGAAAAAAAAACAATGATGTAACAACTATTTTTTTTTAACTCTGGAGGTTGTGGAATTTATAAAAATCCCTCTTAGGTGCAGTGGTAAAAGTTTCCTCCAAGACCAGGCCTGGCCAGTGGAGCGGAGAGAAATGAACTTAAGAGGCCTAGCCCCTCTTCATCAGTAAGTGCTTCTGACACTGGAAAAGTCTGTCTCATGCTCAAAGTATCTTGAAGCATCTTTCCATCTTTGGTGAGACCTGCAGGCATCATTGTACCTGACACCCCAGAGGAGTAACTCTCTGGAAAAGCATGCCCCATCTTTGGTTTATGAAAAGTGGATTTGGTTATTAAAAGGCCCATACACATTGTTCATAGTTTTCTGGCTGTTAGAAGCAGTAAACAAAATGTGTTTTCATGAGCATTTTGTGTTTCATAGAAACTTACAGCATCATGAAAGCCTAGCAACACATCGACCGCTTTACCAGGCTGTATGGAGAGCATCACCTTACATGGGAGGTAACTGAGGTAGACAAAACTGATGTTTGGACCACTTGGTGGGCATTTTCAGTGGCGCTGGCCCCGTGGTATGCAGAAGTAGCTTATGGGGACTGGGGCAACTTCATTCAGGTCATGATGACATTGTCATTCTGGAAAAATCTTGCTCCTTACTCTTTTTTCTGAGCATAGTTTCAAATGCAACTTGAATAGAGGAATCTGAATAGGATAAAAGACTATTATATCCTATTCAGATTCCTTAAAACTATTATAAAATATTAAATCAAGGCATGTGTGAGCACCTGTGGTAACCATCAATTATATAGCATTCTGACCGAAAATCTGTGAATCTATATAATGTGTGTTGGATTGTGTTTCAAAAATGTATACAACTCCCTAGTTAGGTGTTAAAGGCACTATGGAATCTGCATTGAGTAAAAAGTTAGTAAACCAAGTTACCTGGGCTAAGCTCACATGTGCTACCCATACGCTCCGGCTCAGATCAGTGATGGATGCTGTGCACCAAATCTGTTCACTTCCTCTGGTTCTGAGCTTTACATTGAGTAACACACACTCAAGACTCGTGTGTGTATCTGAAGCATTTGACAGAGCAATAGGAAGCATTTCAATGCTGAGACATAGTATTTTAGTATTTTAGTTCATTTATTCCACGATTATTCATTATGTATCTAAAAATGTGCCAAGGGATTTTTCTAGGAAGGCTATTTATCAAGCTAGCATGTTGTGTGTGTTTTTTCCTTACTAGTATATTAGCATCATTATGATATTGCTAAGAATATAAATTTTCCAGTTAGGATGGCACTATAGCCATTTGTCTATAGAATAGAATGACAGATGGAGATAATTGGCTGGAATTTATAAGAAAAAAAATTCCCTTTCACTATAAACAGGGATGGAAAAATGGTTTCATCTTTCATCCAATACTGAGTAATGATGTTTGGGAAATCTTGGAGGTCAGCTTTTATTGGAAGGGTGGGGAGGGGGATGTTATTAATGATGTCTCTTGCGAATGGGGTTGGGGACTGTTGTGGGAAAAGTTGCCACTTTTGAATAACAAGTTCATTGGCCAAACCTCAGTTTTTATACTTCCCTTATGAAAGTCATTGTGTTCTAACAGGATTAAAGTTGCTTATGTACTTGCCTCCCTTTCTTCAATTTCTGCATCATGAAGAAAGGGTCCATGTTTAGGTTACTTGTGTAAGCCCCCACAACCTCTTGGTAGCAGATACCTAGTCCCTATGTATCGAATAAATCACGGAGCACCAAATTCCACGTTTGACTCAGATAGCCCCCAAAGACTAATAAAAACCAACATTCTCTTTTAATTCCATGTCCAGCATTACAAGAAAGTAGCAAAGCCTGTGTAAATTGTGATGAGGGCTCTGCCATCATTACAGCACTCAGATTTACTTTGAAAGGGAATTGAAATCAGCCACTGGGAACACTTTAAACCCTCTGCTAATTTTAGGTTATTAGTTGTTCTTCTTTGGAACATTAAAGACTTCTCAACTAACATTATTTTAATGTGTTCTAAATATATGCTTATGCTTAGCCACATCATTTGGAAATTTTTCCTTTTCTGGAAAGCTAGCTAATCCATCATATTGCCATTATAAAGTATTTTAGTTGAGAACATCTTTAGTGTTTAGTAACCCCTAAAAAAGTAAAACAAAACATGAAAACACCAAGAAACCCCAAACGAACAGGGAACAGGATGTCAACCTGCATAGTGTCTAATTTAAAACCCTGTTTGGGCTGTTGAACCCTCAATTTAAAGCTATAATTTGGGCACTGATGGTGCCAATGAACAGCTAAAGATAAAGAGAGGCCACGTGAGGACCTTCTGACCATTAGTGATCTTTATTTAAAATACTTAAAATACCTAAAACACTAAAATTAGAAAGAGCTCAAAGTGTATGTTCTTTAACACAGTAAAAATAAAAAAGGACTTTCATACAGAAAATTCTAGGTTAGATCGAATACTCAAGAATCAAAGAATCAAATATTCAACTAAAAGAAAGAAAAACAAAAACCATAAATCTCCTTATGTATTTAATAGCTCCTGTTGACTTTTCTCTCTTTTTTTTTTTATTCACTAGAGTGCTCCTAAAAACTTTCTGAAATTATAATAGAAAATGCTCAAATGCTCTGTGTCATTGATATACTCCCCCACCCCACCCCCTTAATACAGTTTTTTATTTCTTGCTGGGCCCCTAGTTTTTCATTAAGTTGTCCACAGTGTTCCAGTTTTAGGTTTATTTCATAGTGTGTTTTTTTTTTCCTTAAAGGTAGGGAATGATTGATCAGCTCACTCATTCTCTGTTATTTGTCATGCCCGGGTGTTAATATCCTGTAGAGTTCTTTTCGGAACCACGTTTCAGCCTTCGGTTACAGCCTTCCTTCCCATCTGCGAAGGGCTGGCTCTCACCTAGATGAAACTGTCATAAATCTGTAACCATCCGGAGTCCATGTGTGTAACTAATCCATATACTATACCTTAAAACAGAGCTGAAGTCGATAGAAAGTTAATGGTAAATATAAATTCTTCCACAGGTCACACATCAAGTTGAGAGACTCGTTATCTTTCTCTGTATGTTTCTCCTGTGTGTGTTTTTCCTTTTCATCTCCTTCTCATACTCTCTTGCTTTTCTCTTTCTTTTTCCTTCTTTATATCCAGTCTTTTTTCCCCTTTACCCTTCCTTCCCTCCCTCTTTTCATCCCTCTTTCCCTCCTGCCTTTTTCTGTTGTTCTCTCATTCTCCCTCCTTCAGTTCCTTTGGTCTTTTTTCACCCTAATTTTTCTACTACTTTCCTGCCTTTCAGACATTATTTCATTCTATGTTTTTTCTTTTTTTAAATAAATATGTTTTTTTTATTGACTTCAGAGAAGAAGGTAAAGGGAGACAGGGATAGAAACATCCATGGGGAGAATCATTGATCAGCTACCTCCTGCATGCCCCCTACTGGGAATCGAACCCATAACCCAGGCATGTGCCCTGATTGGGAGTTGAACCGTGACTTCCTGGTTCATAGGTCCACACTCTACCACTGAGCCATACCAGCCTGGCTCTTTTTTCTTTATAGTTTTTCAATCTCTATGTTATGTTTACCATATGTTCACTGAAAATTAATTAGGTACAAATGGAAAGAATAAATGACAAAATCAAGATCCAGCCTTCCTTCCTTTATGCCTTTGTTATTTCCTTTCTTAAGCACGTGCTTATTGAAAACTTATATGCACATATCTAGGAATTTGAGATGCAGAATCCTGTTAATTCGTTACAATATCCCTAGAAGTGAGCAGAGAGGCAGGGGTCGGGCTAGGTTAATTAGCTTGCATAAGCCCATACAGTAAGTGGTAAGCGTTAGGAAGTGGGTAGGTGTACTCCAGGATCCCCCAGCTAACCACATTTTTTAAGCCTCTTTCCCTTCCCAGATTGTTTTAGACATGTCCCTTGGCAGCGGGTACATCACTTGCCTGTTTCTCTTCTCATTCAGAAGAAAAAGGGTCCCTAATTGTGCCAGGCACACCAACTCATCCATTCTTATGGTGATGATTAGAATGATGATGATAGCTTATGCTTATATAGCCTTCTGTGTGCCTGAAGCTAGCCTTACCGCTCTCCATGGGTAAATGCAGGCTATTCATCAAGACAGCTTAGCTATTTATCTTAATGAAGGTCGCTGTGCTTAGTATAATCAGCACATGGTCATGATTCACAGGTCCATGTCAAGATAAAGATATGTCTTTGGGATGTCATGTCCTTCACACACGTTGTCCTCATTTTTATGTCCAGGTGCTGGAAGAGGGAAATGGACATTTTCAAAATCAATTCAGGTTGAACAAATGTTTATTGAAGATAAATTTTGAGGAGAGGGGAAAGCATAAGAATTAGCAGGCTATTTATTTATTTATTTTTAATATAACAGAATAACACTAAGAAGGCAGGAAGGGGGGAGAAAAATATCAATGACTATGATTTGCTTCCTTAACTGGAAATAAACAAATTATAAAAGCTATCATCTGTAAATAATTGCTTAAAAATTCAAGAATAATTAATTTAAGAATTTAATTATTTAATGCTAATATTGCTGCTTTACAGCAAGCAGCAGTATAATATTCTAGCGATGCTTGAGATATTTTATCTCTGTGGACATTTTATTTTATTGGGTCTTTTAAAATACAGCCAGGACCTAGCTAGTTTGGCTCAGTGGATAAAATGTTGGCCTGTAGACTAAAGGGTCCCCGGTTCCATTCCAGTCAAGGGCATATGCTCAATACCTAGTGGGGGGTGTGCAGGAGGTAGCCAATCAATGATTCTCTTCCATCATTGATGTTTCTATCTCTCTCTCCCTCTCTGTTCCTCTCTGAAATCAATATAAAATATTTAAAAAATAAAATACAGCCAGAAAAATAAGATTATTAGTTGAGAACTAGTAGTGGTTAGCTTTCCGTATATGTAGGAAAACAGTTCCAAACTCCACATAGGAGCAACATTGAACATTTTATTTTAAGAAAGATCAGGGGAAGGGGGGAGACATGTCTCTCATAAAACTTTTATTTATTTTAATTACTCCGATTTAGTTTAAAATAATCTAATCTAGAGTGATAATAGTGGCTTGGAGAACCATCTGTAAGTATTCCATTTTGTAAGAAGAAGAAGAAACAAAATGTTAATCTCTTTTGTTTTCTACAAGATAGCAAATTTAATTATATTTTTCCCAGCAGGAGAAAGTTCATAGTGCTTCTGCTTCTTACTTGGTAGCCCTGGTGTTAAATATCCAATATGATTGTTATTACACCTGAACCACTGTTTATCCAGAATTTTTTTTTTTTTTTAACACAAAGCCAGTCAGATACTGACTATTTTGGAATACTTAGTCCTAACTATCTGGACACACCACGAGTAGCATATTTTATTTGACTGGTTTTCTCGTATTCATGAATAATGTATGACTAGTCATACTTTTCAGATCATCTCATTCGGATTCCTCAACCTGACTGCAATTCTAAATGTATTTAATCCTGCCAAATCCCTGTGTGTTCTTTGGAAGCCGTGTAGGCATCTCATGAGCAGATAATTAATCCTTATTCTGACCGGACAACAGTTTTAATAGTTCAATGACACTTCTTAATACAGCCTAAAGGGTAAACGAGTCCCTTAAGTCATTGATAGCTTTTATTCAGAGAGGCAAGTTCTTGACAGTTACTCTAAAAGACAAGTTGTCTCACGATACTTGTTTTCCCTTTTAAATTCTCTTGCTTTTGCATTTAAGCCCTGCATTATTTAGACTAGTTAACATGCAGAGCAGGAAGCTGTTTCTTAACTTTTCCCCCTCTTTTTGAGGACCATTTAATGCACATTAACTGGTATTCTGCACCTCTTGTATTTTCTGATTTGTTTAGATTAAATTATTTTTTAAATGTTGATCTAATTGCAAAGTGCACCCAAGTAGTAGCTTAGATATTATAATGTATTGAAGGCACATGTTCTTTTTAAATTTCTCAATTTAGCCATCTTTTTATGTCTCTCTGGGGGAGGGGGAAGCATATTAGTATTTAAGCAGTAAAAAAAAAATGATTTTAAAATGTACAAAATAGTAATTATGTAAAAATTGTTTCTTTGGGGGAAATGAGAGATTATACCTGGTTAAGTAGATGACAGAGTGCTAATTATTATTTATAGCCTTTATTATTGTATACCTGCAAGTCACAATAGATTAAGTTTCACTTAACTTTCAATAGCTACTAATTATAAAATACAACGTGGAGAGAAGAATCATTAATTTATGTTCACCTAATCTTTGAAATTAAATACTTTGCACTTACTCTTCTAAGCTTATTGTAATATGCATTTTAAATATGTATTAATTTAAATAGTTTAAAAATAAACAACAGTAAAAAATGTACTTTTATCTACTCTTATGGGGATTTACTTAAAAGATATGTATGTTTTGGGCACTATCATTTATAATAGAAATACATGAATCTATAATTTTTCATATGTGAAAACTATTGTTTTCCTGTAGTGAATTGGTAAATATTCCAAAATTTTATGGTTTTGACACCTTTAATTTATTCTAAGAAAACAGGACATGGAGTGAAAATATATGATTTTCAATGTTTTAGAATCAACATTCTATCATCCGTATATAAGTGTAGAAAAATCATGTAGAAGAGCAGTAAGAACAATAGTTGTGATGAGAGGAGAAACATATATTAAGTGCTTCTATGTGTAGATGATTTTGCCAAACATTCAGTATCCCTTCTCTCATTTAATCCTAAGAACTACCCAGTGAGATAGTTCAGTAACTTGCTCAAGGACCCATTGCTGATAAGTAACTGAATGTGGACTCAAATTAGACTTCCTCTGCTCAGATCCCAGTGTGTTAATAATCACCCGGATTCACTGATTCTTTCCAGTGAGGAGAAGGTATTCACAAGTGAAAGTTAGATTTACACAGGGCTTGGTCCCGTGGCTTTTGTGGCCTAAGATACAATTATGAAAAATTCAAGATATCTAAATGTATGTACTTGAAGGCACCATTCATTTTACTAATTTACTTGTAGTGTAGATAGCTTTTCATTATTCCCACAAATGAAACCTCAGCTTCATGGATTGCAGCTATAGATTCTCATAAATTAAAAATGTGGATATTAATCAATTACCAGGTTAACACAGAGAATCAAGTTGGGTAAGTGTAGCCCAGGTGTTGCTTTGTGTTCATTTTTTTCTTAAGAAACCAGTACAGTCAGTCATTTTTCCCCCCCGATTTAACCAACCCTACATAAGCTCTTTGGTGCTTTGTTTGCCAGAAATAACTGTCCATACTTCTTTTTTTCTATTCTTAAAGCATTTATTTCCACTTCTCACATTCAGTTCACCAAGGCGCTCAGTTCAACCCCCGCGCTTAGAAGTGCGGCCCAGTGTGCTGTGGTTTCCAAACACTTTTCTGTCTCGGCAACGACAGTGATCCCAAAACCTCAAAATTGAGGTGTCTTTCTGCCGCAGAGAATTAAAAATAAACCTATATGTGAAGATGAAACTTTTTTTTCTTTTTGCTGAATATGACTTTAATAATAGTAGAAGTTTGAGGCTTTTTACCAACACAGTAATTTAGTCTCCTATTTTGATTTGAATATAAAATTCTTTATCCCTTTCAAGAACTAACTGAGGGACAGCTGTGAGAAAGAAAGAAAGAAAGAAAAAGCCCCAAAGGAAAATAGTCTTAGCCCAAAGTCATTCTGGCCCTGGAATCTACACACACACACACACACACACACACACACACACACACACACACGCTTCTTGAGTTTTTACCTTTCTGTCTGTTCAAGGTAAAAATGTTCCCTTTATTTCAAGCAAAGACTATTGAAATTCTTACTAGTTTTGACCTCTAGGGGCACTGCTTTTTCCAATGACCCAATGACTCTATGAATAGGGAAATGCTTTTGTGGCCTAAAATAGGGAAATACTTGTCTGCTTTAAATCATCTTAGGAAAAGGTGATTTTTTTTTTTTTTGCAAACTTATGACATGAGTTTACAGTCCATTGATGTGTTATTGATCGAGAAGTAGTATGGTAGAGTGGTTAAGAACACAACTCTGAAGTCAGATTGCTTGAGTTTGCAATCTCACTCTACCACTTACTAGATGCAAACTATTAGATAACTCACTTGACTTCTCTGTGTCTTAGTTTCCTCATTTGTAAAATGTGAGTAATATACAACTTGTCCCAAGAGTTACTGTGGAAATTGAATGAACTCATGCATGTAAAGTTTTAAAATAGTGCCAGAAGTATCGATATTTATTAAATGAATGAATGAATGAATGAGTGAGTGAATATAATTTTGCAGTTATGTTACCACAAAAGTGAGACCTATTTTCCTTGAACCTGGAAGCTTCCCACCAGCTTTGTGCAGCAGGGTTTACCTGTTCTTATTTTCTCTCCATGGTGAAATTTCCACTGAGTTCCCATGTCTGCCATCCAAATCCCAATTCCACCAATCCTCAGCTTATTTGCAAACCAGAGGAGGCTGACAAACAAATCAGCAAAGTTCCCATCGAATGATTCACTTAAGCACTCACGGAGTCCAGTCCGGTGGTTAAAACAGGACGCATGCATTTTAAGTATGTCATTTAAAGGAAAGTCCTATAGCATATGCCTTCGTGATGATTTCCACTGGTGCGAGGCCTGTTGTTTCAGACTTTTCGTTTCTTCGAGGATTGATTCACTTGAATTGTACAAAACACTGGCCAGGACACAAAAGCTTGCTATAATTAATACCTTGCAGCCGGTCCTCTTTGCCTAAGAGCTGCAGAATCGCCAGTGAAGCTAATTCATTGAACACATGGGAGAATCTGTTTACACCAGGAAGCCTGTTTTCCTATGTGATGCCCACTGCTGGCAAAATCAAAGCTGAAAACATTGGGGGAAAAAAGAGAATTAAATAAAGAGCATGTGTGGCAGATGGTGGAGATAGCTGATCGTCACTGTCTGCTAATCTCACTATACTCCCTTTCTTTGAATTGTTGCAGTCTCATAATTTTGCCACGATTCTCTATGAAATTATGCTGATTGTTAAGCTCTGATTCATGCTTTTCTTAAGTCACCGATGGAAAAAAATGACATGCTAATTACACTCCTGAATTTTTTACACTCTCAGTTTGTTAAGTGCAGACATGTTTTACTAAAAAAAAAAAAAAAATTAAAAGTATGTAATGTGACAATGTGACAGTTTAATACTTAGGCATTAGACCAGCGGCACAATTAGATGGCTTTAGTGTGTCCTACATTCTAATGTTTATATGACTTTAAGAAGTCACCTTGAGTTATTTTTTAAAGGGTCTGTAGCCATTTTGCTGATTGAAATAAATCAAAATCTGTCAGGATTTAAGTAGATTATGAGAAGGCTCATCACAATTTACACATAATTCTAGAAAATTGGAATCTAGAGGGAATTAACTATAAATTCAGAATGTCTCAAGGTAAGAAATTATATTTACAGTAGACTTCCTGGAGTGGTTATTGAGAATGTGACTAATTCTTATTCTTGAGGTATCTAAATTCCTTTTTAATAAGGATGAAATTTAGTCCCTGAAATACAATTTGAAATGACAGCTAAAAGTACAATTCAAAATTTACATGACACTGTGAGTATATTATCATTATATTTTTTATTAAATATCATACAATATATAGCTTTCTCAGAAACAGCCAAGAACACACAGATTTCCACATGATACTATTTCAATGATAGGCTTTCAATCTCTTTCAGTGTGACTCAGAACTTAAAAATTCATTTTATATAGGAACCAAGTGCACACATATAAATATATAGATGATATATTTAAAAATTCAACCAAATTTTCACAAAATAATGTGACCATGTTGTGAAATGATTGACTCCCTCAATGGGTTCAACCACCAACTAGTGGATCATGACCCTTAGTTCTGAAATCACTGATCTAAAATGCCCATGATCTGGACATGGACAACAGTGTGGTGATGGCGGGGGGAGCAGTGGGGGATAGGTGTGGGTGGAAGAGTGTATAGAGGGGATAAATGGTAATGGAAATTTTTAAAAAATAAAATACCCATGACCCTACTTATTTAACATCCATCAGGTTGCTACCAAAGACAAAATAAAATGTGTTGAACTGAAATAGGTTGGCCTGTTGCCTGTGAAAGTTCCCATCAGGACACACCCATATTATGTATGAGAATGAGAGGAGAACCTTCTGCTTTTCATCTGTTTTGTTGCATGGAAGGCCTCCCCTTCATGACTCCATATTTTGAAATTTTTCTTCTGTGATACACACTGTATGTGAGTAAAAAATAATTTTTTCCAAGTTTATTATTGAAAGATTTATATAATTTCCAACCACAGATCTTCACAACACTAAAATAACTTAAAATTTATACCATCCATAAGCAAAGAAACTTAACAAATTAGTCCATCTGTGTAGCCTTGTGACCACTAAGTATAGGATTTTCCCATTTGACTTTTTCTAAACACCTGCACTGACCCCACCCCTGCCCCGGAATGAATATGAGGACTGCATTTTGTTCTATGAAATATATCTACGGATTTCAATCAAGTACATTGTTCTGTAAGAAAGCAAATCTCAACTTTGATTATAGGGCAGACCCGGAAAGAGGGTAAGAAGAGTGAGTGATGCCCTAGCCAGTTTTTCTCAGTGGTTAGAGCAGCAGCCCAGGGACTGAAGAGTCCCAGGTTTCATTCCAGTCAAGGGCATGTCCCTCAGGCTCGTTCCCAGCCCTGGTCAGGCTGTGTGTGGATGGCAACCCATCAGTGTTGTCTCTCTGACATCGACGGCTCTCTTCCTGTCTCGCCCCCTCTCTTCTACTCTCTTCAAAAATCAATGGAAAAACATCCTCGGTTGAGGATCACCACCAACAAAAAAAGAGTGAGTGACGGAGAAGTTCATTCAGATCTGCATGTACCAAACAATAACAAAAAAACCCTTCACTTCCTCCACTTGGCTGATTACATCGCATCTACAGTGAAGAAATGTTATTATAATCCTTCTATGTGAAGCACGCATGAGGTTCTACGTAATCCGCAATTGTCAAAGGTGACATGCAATCTTTTTCTGTGCCATGTTATGTATTCATCTTCTGAAAAGGTGCTTATTGAGTACATGACTGGCATGGTGCTAGGATTCGGAGTTCACAGTTAAGTAATTCATAAATCCTGTTCATAGGAGTTACCTTTTGCAGAAAAGTCATATGAATAGGTAGCAGATTTCAGTGCAATATATTAAATGCTATGATGGAGATAGACATAAGATGAAGACTAGAGATACATAAAAAAATCAGACTTGGACAGCTTGGTTAGACAAAATCTTACATGAGACATCCCGAAACTCCGTCATGAAGGTTTTGTGGGGGATAGACGGAGGAAGCAACGCATGTCTATCGGGAAGACCTGGAACAGCGAGAGGCTTTCTAGAAATGGCAACTGCTTTAGTTAGGTGTGTTGAAGTGGCAAATGGGAGCACATAGGAATGCAAAGAGATAAGGGTTAAGAGGTAGGCAGGATCCAGATCCCCAAGGGCCTCTGTGCAAAAATACAGAGTTTAAAATGTATGCTGATATTTATAATAGAGGGTGTTAAACTAGGGAGAGCCTTGTGGCTGTACTTACTATTCTTAACCCTCCAGGTGCTTTTTATTAGACACTTTCCTGCACACCACTGGGAGGAAAACAGGCTAAACAAACAAACATGACACTTAACACATTCCAGAAGTCACAAAAGCACCATAAATCTGACAAAAAGCCTTACTTGGGTTGTGTCCTGGTACGTTTTTCCGCTTCTTAGATGTTGGCCACACTTTCTGTCTTCTCTCTTCTTGAGAATCACACTACCCAAATTTAGAACCGCTTCCAACGGTTTCTTTGGTAATAGCCTCAGAGACAGACATCACTGAAGGCCTGAGGAGGAAAATGTCACTCAGAAAAAGGAACTGTTAGTAGTTTCCTGGACAAAAAGGAAATTGAACTTTGTTGACTGGCCGTAAACAAACAATGTGGACAATTACATACTAGGGTGTAGAAAATTTTTCAAAAGTGAAAAGTGAAAATTCTTGAGTGGATTCTGAAAACTTAGGTAAACATGATTCAATGGAAACTTTGAAAATCAAAGTTTGTCCATGCCATTTCTCATAACGGATGAAATATGGGCAGGAAAGCGCAAATGCACCAAGTCTACGCTGTCCCTTCCTCTGACCAGAAAATTGCTGGGAATGTGTAGTAGGTTCCTACTGCAACTATAAAATTCCCAGAAACTTAGTGTCTTGCCCTAGCTGGTTTGGCTCAGTGGCTACAGTGTTGCCTGTGGGCTAAAAGGTGCCAAGTTCAATTCTGGTCAAGGGCACATGCCTGAGTTGTGGGTTTGATCCCCAGTAGGGGGAGCGTTTGAGGCAGCTGACCTCTCTCTCATCATTGCTGTTTCTATCTCTCTCTTCCTCTCTGAAATCAACCCTATCTAATAAAAGGGAATATGCAAATTAACTGTCATTCTGTCACAAAGATGGCGGTGCGCAGTCCTCTCAGCCTGGCCGGAGTCCCCGAGTCCTGGTGGCAGGGGCGGCTGCTGAGAGCAGGCAGCGTGAGCGGCCAGGCGGAATGCTTGCTTCATAGCCACTGCGACAAGGCAAGCATTCCGCGCCATGCTGTGGATGGGCCTCTGGGCAGCAGGCACGGAGCAGCCAGGCCCCGTAGAGAGCTACTGGCACATGGATTTGTGCGCAGAGCTACTAATAAAAATATATTTTAAAAAGAGAAAAGAAACTTAGTGTCTTAAAACAACAAAACCTATTCTCTTACAGTTATGTAGATCAGAAATATGACATGGGTCTTCCCAGGCTAAAATCAGTGTCAACAGAGTTGCATTTTGTCCGAGAGGCTTGAAGGGAATGTCTGTTTCCTGGCCTTTCCCAGTTTTGAGATCCTGCCCACATTCCCTGGTTTGTAGCCTAGACCCCTATGATCTCCCTGTTTTAAAAATCCATTCATTAACAGTCTTAATAGCATCTGAGACCTTAATTCCCCTTTGCCACGTAACCTCACATATTCGCAGGTTCTGAGGTTGGAAGGTAGACATCTTTACAGGGGACCATTATTCTGCCCACCGCAGCAGGTTGTGGGAGCAACATGAGTGTGAGCAGTGTGAGGATGAATCCTGAAGTGTCAGCCATGTAGCATGGGCAGGTCTGATGCAGGCATGAGCGGAGCGCCAGAGCCTGTGTCTCTGCCCCTCCCAGGCTCCAATGGAGGTTCAACAGTGAGGCTTTGCCACTCTCCGAAGAAATCGGAAGTAAATAAAGCAACACATTTCAATGAGCAGCAAAAATCAATGAAGCCAACGGATCCAGCGTTGCTTCATTGATTTCTCCCACTTTACGCACTCATTGAGTCCTGTTTGCTAGTCACCAGAGGTCATTTCCTTCCTTTTTCCTTTTACTTACTTATTTATTTATTTATTTTTGAACTGCTCTGCACTCCCAAGCTCTTTAACACTCTTTTGGTGCTAATTGCCATTGCCAATATTACTTTCAACTGAGCAACTTACTGACTAGAGGTAGGGGCCGGCATTCCACTGCTTTCAAACTCTCTCCAGAAATGGTTTTGCAGTTCCTACCAAAAGCTTTCCGAGCCTCATCTCTCCATAGCATGTCAGAACTCAGTGCTTTCCTAAAATCTTCCCCAGTAGGGAACAAAAGGTGGAACTCTTTGTCTTTCTCCAAAATCAGAGCAACTGATGGAATTCTGTTAACGCACAGCCTGTTAGTATCACAGGAGCCTTCCCCAGCAGATGGGCCTTTCTGTATGACCTGTGAAATCTTTCAATAGGTAACCCCCTGCAAAAAGTTTGATAATGTGTTTTGAAAATGGCCATATCGTTAGAATAATTGTATAGTTTCTCGGGATCCCTACATTGAAGGAGAAAATGAATGAGTACCATGATTTTTGCCACATTAAAAAAAAAATTAATTTACTCCTTCAGCATATTTTAATTACAATGATTTGCCTCTCTGTACAAAGTAATTACATTTCTATTTTATGCATGATTTGAGCTTTAACATAGTTCATTTTAGACTTTCACATAAAATAATACATAGAAAAATACCTAGAAAACCTTAGAGCATATGTGGCTACTGCATTGTTTCTCTTCCTCCATAACACAACCCCAAATTTGGAATTAACTTGTTGTAATATTAACATATTTGCATTAAGTATTTAGATATATAATACTGGCTACTTATTACAGGAATGTTTAACTTCTCATTTACTTAAAAATGTCTTTCCATTGTTTTAGTGGGGGAAAGAAAATTTGAGAAAATATTATCTAGTAATTGAAATATTTCAGTTTTCCTTTTTTGTGTGTGTTATGTGTTATGTAGGAAAGCAAAGATAAAATGGGTACTGCCTGGAAGACTACAAGCCAAAGATAATATTTTTACAGTGAATAGAGACTTTATGTAGAACTTTTAGAATAAACATCCATTCCTACAGGCAATATTAATATTTATTATGAGATATACATTCTACAACATTATGGCCAATAATAAAAATGTTGAAAATTTGGGACCATTACTGGACAGTGGCTTTAAATTGATACTTGCAACTAGAGTGGTACCCACTGTAAATTGATACTTTAAAGTGAAACCAATAGATAGTGACTAAGACATCTTATTAACTAAAAAACAAACAAACAAAACACCTCATGTGGACATTTTTATTTTTGTATAATCTTTCATGATTATAAGAACTCATCAATTTATCTCTCTTCTTATGGTAAATACATTGCTAGCAATGCAAGACACTGGTTTGAAGCAAATACTGGATGTAGTTTTTAGGAAAGGAAACGTGTTTTTAAATTGGTACTCAGCAATCAGTTAAATCCATCTCTGAGCATTAATTTGCTACTTGTACAAAGGCTTATAAGTTCTTAAGGTTTTAGATTTTGACTTCAAATGACCTATCTAAAAATTAGTTATCAAACCTAAATTATATTCCTTACCTCTAAATATATGTTTTATAATGTTTTTAAACCTTTGTGTCACTGTTTGAAGGGCAATTAGTTTACCACATGTAATTTAAATTTTTCAAGGATGGTTGTTGAATTGTTAAATATTTCTTTTTAAAAATATATCTATATATGTGTTGTTGTTTTTAGTGATTTCAGATACGAAGGAAGAGGGAGGTAGAGGTAAAAATGCCAATGATGAGAGAGAATCATTGATCAGCTGGCTCCTGCACACCCCCTGCTGGGGATCGAGCCCAAAACCTGGGCATGTGTCCTGACTGAGAATCAACACTCAATCACTGAGCCACAGGGGCCAGACTATTTCTTAACTTTTCATTCTAATTCTAAGGGAGAGAAAAAAAGTGTAAAAATACAGCTTTCCATCTCTCATTCACCAGGTAGTTCAAAGTATACACTTCCAACTTTAACTCAGGTATCTTGAAATTTTATGCAAATTTGAGTATTTACCTGCATTTATGGAGAAAGGCAATACTTTAGTTTTCATCAGATCATTAAAGACTATGACATTCTAAGCAAATAATTTCTAATATAAGAAAACCCAGGAGACTAGACGGAAACTTGTGGAATTTATGATTAATAAAGTAGGAAATAAATATGAACTGCCAAAAAACCCAGAAGCGGGTCTACTTTCCGTGGAATAATCAATTGCTAACTTGGGAAATAAAGGTCCCCAGTCTGTTTCTGGATTTTATCAACTTCTTTGATCAATATTGGAGTGACTTCTTCTTTCCAGCACTTCCTCTCCTTGTATCCTGCTCCCTTAGCACTGCCTTAACCACTGCCTCAAATTCTGAGGAGGCGGAGAGAGACATCAAAGTAAAGCTGCATCTCAGATGTTCATAAACTGAATGCTCCCAAGCAGTCACCATCCATTTTTCTGCTGTCATGCAGTTTCCACGTGCCAACCAGCAGATTCATGTTTGAGTTGATTCAGCAAGACTGCCTGAGACATGGCGTGCCGGTCTGCAAGGTCTCCACTGTGTATGATAATGCCACATTCGCAGTGACAGTGGTCTAAGCTCGGGGCAGGAAATGCTTCTTGAGATACATTCAATTGCTATTTAAACTGAGTTTAGCCTAAGGTATGGAGGAAAGTTGCTGATGCTTTCAAACATGTTTAAACATGGTCATATTGTCTTGGCGTGTCTGCCTGCACTAGAGCACTGGTAGGTTTAACACAGTAAAATCCTGCAATCACAAGACCAGAATTTCCAGAATGTCCTGTGGTAGCCCTCAGCTTGAACCTCTTATTTAAATGAGCTTAATCGCTTGGCTGGCCTTCGTGGCTCCGTGGTTGAGCATCGACCTATGAACCAGAAGGTCACGGTTCCATTCCAGGTCAGGAAGTAGCCAATCAATGAGTCTCTCTCCTCACTGATGTTTCTCTCTCTCTCTCTCTACCCCCCACCTCTTCCTCTCTTAAGTCAATAAAAATATATTTTAAATGTGTTGAATCATTAAATCTGTTCTTTTGAAGAGTAATACTTTCAGGAATATTGGTCAGTTTCTTACTCGTGATAAGGAGCCATAAAAGAAGTAGAATCTATTGTCTTCAGACCTCAGGCTGTTGTTTGGAGCAGCTTGTTTATTGCACATAATATGATACATTCATGATCATTAGCTCAGTGGTGTACTACTGCTTCAACACTCCCCCCTCCCTGCCTCACCCCCACACAAACACAAACAAAGGGGCATAACTTGGGGGCGGCAAGCAACAAAGATTTATCACTTGGCACATTTCTGTAGATCGGCTGCACAGCTCTTCAGCTAGTTTTGCTCATTCATTTGGCTGTATTCACCTGGAGCGTTGGCTGGGGGTGGGCTCTGCTGGGACAGCTGAATCTCCTTCTCAAACAGCATTTGATCTTCAAAGGAACTAGATCATGCCATCTCTCAGGATCGAGGTCCCAGGTTCTAAGGGCAAAAGCAGTGGCTGTTAGGCCTCTGGAGACCCAGTCTGGAAATAGCACGGCGTTACTTCTGCTACACTGCAGTGGTCAAAGCCAGCCAGCTTCAAGGCATGCAGGAATAGACGCCCATGGCGAGGGCAGGAGCAGTGGTCACATTGCCAAGGGGGTGTATAAGGAGATTAGAGGGATTTCTGTCCTCATATTGCAATGTAAAGCGATCACATACATACCTATATCGTGAAATCTGCCCTGCTTGTGTGCTGAAAGGCTTGCTTCAGTATTTTCGATGTATGAGGAATGCATGGCATTTTAGGATTTGTCTTGCTTTTTGTTGTCTTTATTGATATTGAACCTCTCAGTCTTAGGTTAGTGTACTGCTAATTTCTGACTTATCATTAAAATGGAACTCCTTGTGTCAGGCAAAGGAAGATAGCAAGCTGGCAAAACACTTTTTTTTTTTTTTTCAAGTGAAAATGATTAATTGTGAGGTTGATCTGTTTAGGTTGTAAAGATACCTGCAAATAATAGAGTATTTGCCCTTTAGTTTTGAGCAAAGATAATAACACAAGCTGAATCAATCTTCTTTGGCAAAGTCTTACTAAGTGTTAAGTATTAGGAGATACCGGACTTAAAGTAACCAGGATATGGTAGCCAGTGCGTTTTCCTAAATGGATGGTGGCTCTGTTACATTGCAACTCTATCAGCATAAACCCATTATTACCACTGGAAAAGTTACTCAAAATACATGTTCTTTAGATTGATGATTGGTATTAATTACTCAATAACTTAGTCAAATCCCTTGGGGCCCAATATATCTCAAAATTCAAAATCCTTCATGTTTTAGAAAATATGCATGTTTCATATATTATTTTTAATCATCCTGAAGAGTCTGATATGGAGTCCTTAATTAAATATACTATTTCCATATTAAAATATAAATATTCAGACTATGTAAATTTAATAAAGATAAAAAAAATAGCCTTGTATTGAAGGTCAGTTTTGTTGTAAATTTTTGTTAAAAATAACTTTTGGTTTCTAAGATTTTTTGATTACTAAATTATGGATAAGGGATCGTGCACCTGAAGTAACTAATATTTTGTTGTTATTGTGAATCCTCACCCAAAGGATACTTTTTTTTTTTCTATTTATTTTTAGAGAGCATGTAAGAGGGGGCAGACAGAGGAAGAGAGAGAGAGAAACATCAATGTGAGAGAAACACATTGATTTGTTGCCTCCCACACATGGCCAGACTGGAGCCTGGGATCAAAACTGCAACACAGTAATCATTTTCTGACAACTATTTTAAAATAAAACATTTTATTTAATCCTTTGAGTACAAGATATTTTTTTGAACTAAAGAAGGTAAATGTTTAAATAATTGTTGGAAAACCATTACTAATTATTTTCTTTCATCCTTTTGTAAAACTGTTACAGAGAACTGGAATAAACCAAGCAATGCTCAGAGTTTGGAGTCATACTTTATTCACCGGTGGGCTTAGAGAAAATGAATTCAAATTCTAAGCAAAGCTATAAGCAGAACTTCCCTTTTTATTAAGGAGCCAGCCCTGTGTGTGCTTAGTGGTTATCTTGCTGGTGGCCTTGAAAACAACACAGTTCTATCCAATTAAAAAATGCACCTGGCATGGCATTGAGAGTATGGGTGTGTCTAGTCTCTGGCCTACAAGGTCAGACAGCTAAGGTTATCTTCCTCATTATTCAAGCAGGCTAAAGCAGGCTCAAAAGCAAAGTTATTTTTTAGAATAAGAGGCTGTCTACAAAACAGCAGAGAATTCCAAACAGTAGTTTTACAAAATAGGGGTTAGCCTTCTCAAAACTGTTTCATAGTCCATCAAATTTCACCAGAACCTAGGGGTGCCTCTAGAAAAAGAAGTCATATGACAGGAAGTTGGGAAGTAGAAAAGGAAAAATAAGTAATTTAGAAAGGAAAAATGTTGCCCATATATTTTTTTTCCTCCCCAAAAGAATAGAATGTCATAATTTTTCATTTGAAAAATTTTGAACAGATTATAGGATGATGTGAATACCTGGGATGCCTACATGTTGACTAACAACCCATTTATTTCAGACTAGAAGCCCAATGCATGAAATTCATGCAAGAGTAGGCCTTGCTTCCCCCGACTGCCAGCACCGGCTTCCCTCTGGCACCCAGGACCCGGGCTTCCCTATAACCACCAGCAGGCACTCAGGACCCAGGCTTCCCTCACAGCCCCAGCTTCATCCAGAAGGTCATCCAGAAGGACGTCTGGTCTAATTAGCATATTACACTTTTATTATTTTAGATGGTATGAGAATTCAGTAAGTTATATATTAAGCAAATAAGCAAAGGTTGTATATCAACTTTAAGTATCTGAGGTTTTTAAAAAAGAAATTGAAAATATTTTAACACTAAATGCTACATATTTATGCCTTCTCTTAGGAAACAGAAATATCCTTGTATCTGCCATCCCAAACCAAGGGCCTGAAGTGGAGTGTGCGCCCAAGATTCTAGCAGAATGCATAATTCAAGCATATGAAAACCCTAAGTTGTGTAGAGCTGTCTAAACGATTCCAGTGCTTTCCTATAATAACGATGCCTCTGATGGTTTCTGAATCATGTAGGACAGTTTCTGGAAACATTAACTGCCTCTCTGAATCTTGGCTTTCCTTGTTATTTCTAATGAATCTTCCACATTTTGTCTATCTGTCGCTTCTTGTTGAGGTGATGGTAGCAGCATCTTCCCACCAGCCTCTCATCTACGCTTTTTAAGAACAAATATACATCTTTTTAGAGAAAGAACTTGATGTCTTACATTAGTTATAATGTCTCTTACTTTAGGAAATATGTAGTTTTAGGAAGGTTGCGCCATATTTTTAATTAAGTAGTAAAATTTGTGACTTTGTGGTATCTATTCCCTGTGCTGTTCAGATATGCTTTTCTCTTCCTTTAGAGACTGTAGCTTTTTCACATGGCTATGGGTAGCAGTAATTGACCTCTAAATAATTCAGCTGTTATATTTTAAGAAGGCACAATAAAGCGAAAGACAAATTATTCTTTGGCCTCAGCTCCCCCATAAACTGGCCCCCTCACTGCTTTGATACTCCTGGCTTTTTGGTTATGGTGATAAGTAAAAGACATGAAATGTGGAAAGTGCTTTATATAAGTTGTTTTTAGAGTGACTGTTATTATGATGGCTTCAAACAATGTGCTTTCAAGGAAGAAGTTAACTTTATATCTAGGAAAATACTTTGATTCTGCAGAATGTTTTAAAGGTCAGCGTAAAAGCATAACTAGGTAAGACTAGAGAACACAACTCTAAAAGCAATGACAAGGTCTAATGAATGCCATTTCTACTTCCAGTCTTCTCAGGGATGATGGGATTGAATTGGGGTGGGCTCTGAGAAACTGACCCTGTTGTGAAACTGCTGACAGACAATGCCATTCTATTTCAATATAGACACCTTACATGTTTAACTGATTTACTCCATGCCAGCTAACAAGAGATGTAGCTAACTGTTTTCCATCTTTAGTCTTGTCAAAGTAAAAGGGAATGATAGAAAACAAAAGCATGAAATAAAGTCCTCAGATATGAAAAGCACATCCTTCAGTGAAAGCATGAAAGACTAAGGATTCCTCGCTGTGGAAGGTCTACAATCCCACCAAAAATAAGACATTTTATGATATGTATTTTATGAAAAGAAGAGGTGTATTTGATGATTCTGTAAGACCTTATATAACCTTCATGCTTTTAAAGGTTTAGGCAATATACTTACATAATCAAAATGAGAAAATATAGAAACATAGAAAAATACTACTCCACTCAGGCCTTCCTTTTAATAAATTGCATCATAATACAAACTGCATTTGTTAATCATTGGCATGTCTTTTGAGGATTTATTTGAGTCATCAAGATCGGAAGATCTGATTGCTCATGATGAATTTCTAGCCTTTCTTGATTATTTTCTAAATTTGATGACAAACACTGCAACACGTCTCAGCCAATTAGGCTTGTCAGCTTCCAATGTGGTCCCCAATCAAGAGTTTGACTTTGGAAATGACAGGAGATCCTTATTAAAAGGCATGCGTGTTGGATAGAGATGTGGCAGCCCGCACTCGGGGATGATGGCAGAGGAGACGAGCTGCCTGCCATTAAAAGCAATAAGCGGAAATCAGTGTTAGCAGGAAGGAATCTGGACTATGAAGTAAATGCTAAGGGAAGGCACTGAAGGGTATCTCACTTTTAGCTGGTTGGAAATTGAGTCAACCTACATGAATATAATTTCTCACGAGCTACAGGGACTTCAAGCACATATGCTAAACAACAGGGTAAGAAGAGTCGATAGCGTATTAACAACGGGATGAGCTGTCTCTAAATCCATCTCAAACAAAGGAAAAACATGAGGTGATGTGAATTTCAAACTGTAACGCACATTAATGCCCAACGCAGTAAGTAAAGTGACACATTGTATGAGACTTAAGTGAACATAGAGACACGGTTGTAGACCATTCTGGGTCCTTTCGACGGGAGATGACAGAGATTTGTTCCTATTTTGGTAGCGAAGTTCCTTGCTAGGCACTATCAGAAAAGCAGGGGAAAACATTTTAACTCATTAAAATAGTGAAGAAAAAAAAGAATGTTTAAAGTAAGAAGTAGTCTGATCCTACACTTTGTATTTGTATAAGGCTTTTTTTCTTTCTTTCTTTCCTGTTTCAAAGCATTTAGGGTAGCTTCAGATAAACAAAGTAACCCAAGATGGAACTATTCTCTAAGAACTCACAGTTTGCTCATCTAAACTAACTAGATTACAAAAAAAAATCATTCATAAAATTTGTCAATAGTTTGATTTTTTTTTTTAAAAATGCATCTAAAATATGTGTTTGAGAGACACAGAGGGAATTTAGCACAAGGAAATGAATAAGAAAGTGCTTTGTCATTTGATGATACAATGAGTAGGATCCGCCCACTTAGATGTCAAATAGCAGTATGTGCAGCTACCAAATATAATTACCTTTGCATTTTACCTTTGGGAATATTCTAGATTTCCTTTGAAGAACGCTGGCATTTCTTTGTGGAACTCTCAGCACACAATATAAAAATCTTGGGCCACAGTGGTTCAAAAATCAATGGGCTGACAAACGTCAAGATTTCAGTTATCCATCTCAGAGGGAAAAATTGCTTGCAACACTGGACTGCCTTGTACAGGAGATTTGGCGAAGTAACACTTGTAAAAATCCTATACAAATGATTGCCAAAATAGGAGTATAATGTTAAACTACAGGGGATGGCATGGAGAGACAAAAACAAAAAATACAAATATATTTGGGATAATTTATGCAACTTCCTCATCTATTTTAAACTGAAGCTACAGGGATTATGTATATTTAAATCTCACTAATTCCATTTGTTGTGAATATATGTGCAGAGGTAAAAATTATTAGTCTTTTAAATCCCAAGCCTTGTAATAAAATGATATGGTATGATATAAATCAGAGCAGTTGTGTTATGTTTGTCTGTTTGACAACAAAATAAACTACAAAATATATGAAATAAAACCCCATAGATTATTTTCTTAGAATCTGTTGGGTAGAGCAGGTTTTTTCTCTCTCTCTCACTCTCTCTTTCTCAAACAAAAACCAAGTCTGTTAAAAAATATATATATTTGTAATAGTAAAAAAAATCCATAACTATTCTCCAAAGACAGACACACATAATGATTTTAATTACATGTATATGTAATTCTTAACTGCCGCCTTTAATCCTAATTCCTAAGAACTCTCTAGATATGATTTAGCCTTATAGAAATAGAAGACATTTTCCATTTCACTAGGCAACAATACCATTAATTAGGAGTACATGCTATTTCATCAAAACTCTAAGAGCTTGACTATATATACCCAATACATTGCATTTCACATATATTTTGTTTAGCAAGCACCTTTACAAACGTATTTCTGTGTGAACACTAAGAGGATTATCCTACAGCACGTATATATTGCATATATTAGGTCATTTGACATGGTGAGGGTGAGGGATTGGTGGGCTAGGGTGGGAGAAGTGATGATATTGTTAGTATACTCACACCCATAACCTACTTGTACTTGAATTTTTACTTTTTTACAACATCATGTGCTGTCAATTTAGGTTCTACTTCTGAGTCACCCTGATGTTTTAGAATGTATTTTAAATTTAAGGTTTTGCATATTTGCATTCACTGAATAATGCATAAGCAGGACGGAATCCATTTGGCAAAAGTGCACGATTCCTGGGATAATTTATAAATACAGAATATTATATGTTTGGATTCAATAACTAACTTTCCTTATGCATGTGGAAAAGTGTACACCTATACAAATACCCATATATACTTTATTTCTATCCCTGTCCTGTTACAGATGCATGAATTCCTGTCTCTTCCACACAATTAAATTGATCAGTTTTTGCAAAACCTTATCTTTAATGGACATGAAATGAAAACTGTTCTGAGGGACAATGAACTGCAGGGTGTTTAAAGAAGGGAACTAATATGGTACAGACTATATGTATGTATGTGTATATATATATATATTCATTCATTCATTCATTCATTCATTAATTCATTCATTCATATATTCCCCCTCCAATTGCATACAGATCAGGAAAGCCTGTTGAGGAAGGCCCAACTTTAATGGCTCCCTGTCCTTGAATTTCAGATTCAAGACCTCTTCCAGATGTAGCCCTGACTGGGAAGTGCACCCGTGAGTGTGACGAGTATGGCCACTCGGACTCCTGCTGGATGCCCGTCCGCACTTCCCCAGAGAGGAAGAAGAGCCAGCCCAAACTCTCCACCTTCATGCCTGTGGATGAACGAGGGAGCCAGGAAAAGCTGGCCAATGGCGAGGCCGCCCTCATGGGTGACCGCAACAGAAACCTCCTGAACAAAAAGTTGACCTCATCCTATGAGACCTTCAGCGCAGCTAGTTTCAGCAAAAATGAGGAAGCCAACCCTGAGGATATTCCCCTCACCAAAACAGGGGAGTACAAGCCATCTCCTGTCAATACTCTCACTAGAAGAGAAGTGTACCTGTAGGCGCTAAGGAAGCCACAGCAGAGTTCTCTTCACAGGAGGAGAATGAGGGGCAAGGAACCTACCTTACAGAGCAAAACCGGTTCATTCAAAAAAGGGGGCTACCAAAGAGACAAAGCTCCGCCTGCCACGCCCACCTCCAGATCAGGCCTCTAGGGAAACTGTTAGCCTGACTGTAATGTACAATGTAGAAACCATCCTTGTTACTTGCATGTCTGACCCCCTCACTGATTCCCAACACCTGCTCACCCTCTTCCCCACCACCCTCAAAAAAAAAAAAAAAAAAAGAAAGAAAGAAAGAAAAAAGAAAAAAAAGATGGTTGCAAGTTTCTTCATTGGTAATAAGCCTGATTAGCAGAACACAACACACTCCCATTATCCCTACACTGAAGCATGATTTTAGTCACTTTGATTTAGTTCGACTGTCATCCGACTGGTCAAAAGAGGTAGAAGAAGTAAATACATATTTTAAACATAGTATCAGAATCGGATTGATCCCTGGGAAAGGCAGTCTCTCAAAAATGATCAAGTCCCTTAAAGGCACAGTCTTATGAATGGGGCTCTTTAAGAGGCATGTTTGGAAAATCACAGCTTTCATATTCCGTCAAAGACCGAGAGCTAAACAATACCCAGTCAGAGATTGCTGCCCCAAAGTTGGCCTATGCGCTGTTCTTTTCAAGCCAGGAACGTCAACTTCAGTTCCATACCTTCATTGGATACTCTAATCCTACGCACAGTCTTTTTTTTTTAATTTTTTTTATTGATTTTTTTTTTTTACAGAGAGGAAGGGAGAGAGATGGAGAGTTAGAAACATCGATGAGAGAGAAACATCGATGAGCTGCCTCCTGCACACCTCCCACTGGGGATGTGCCCGCAACCAAGGTACATGCCCTTGACCGGAATCGAATCCTCAGGCTGACGCTCTATCCACTGAGCCAAACCGGTTTCGGTCCTACGCACAGTCTTGACAACATGTGTCAATTACACTAATTATAATTTGTAAACATTATAGGTATATTTTTCAGAAAAGCATCACTAATATCAAGGAACTGGAACAATTGTGTCAGTAAAAGGCCAAAGATCGTATGACAGATCAGGGAATTCATGAAGTAGATTTGGTCTTGACTTGGAAATCCATTAAGCAACAAAAGCAACTGAACCCATTCTCGCACAGAAATGCTCAAACACTCGTTTATTTTACATTGTCTCCAGCCCCAGAAAACATGCATTTTCCTTCTAAAATGGATTTTCTTTGAAAGTTCAAAAGTGAAAATTAATGAGACGTAGTTTTGGTATTATAATAGGCAATTAGTTGAAGTTCAGGTTTAGTTTCAAAATACATGATCAGGGAAGATTTTACTTCTTAAAATCATACTTGTGGACAGGGAGGGAAAAGAAGATACATTGGCATGCAGACTGGTGAATTAAGCTCACTATTATCATTTTGTAAGATGGGTTATGCTTGCTGGTCTTAATTAGCAACATTTTAAAATACCAATTGCATTTTTTATGTGTTCAGTGCACACTTTTATATAACACAAGTGCATTAATTTTTGAATCCTGTGTAGTATCACACTAGTTTGAGATTGACAACATTGAAACAAGACAATACCCTAATTGACTTTGTCACTAATGCGATTTGAACGTCACTTAATATGTGTCTTAAAACAGATCCAGACTGCACATGGAAGAGATGAGTTCTGGGCAGCAATGTGTCTCACAACATGTACATCTCAAGTTGAAAAACTATGTCGTTTTTTTCTCAATGTAATATAAAGAAACAGAATATGCAGATTTTTGAGTCACTTGCTCTGTAGAGGATGATTTCATGGAATTGGACATGGAGCTGGGGCATTCAGACAGAAGTGACAATCTAGGGACAGAACAGGAGACCACAGGGGAGGAGAGCTAAGTCCCCATCACGGAATGTCTGTAACCTGGTTAAGGTATAGCCTTGATGGCTCTCTCGCCAACTGTAGAAACAGAGTAGCTGTGGGTAGTTTCATGCTTTGCAGGATTCCTTAGACTATCAAGTGAAGCAGCCTGGAATAGAGGTTGTTCATTCACTAGAGGTCATCAAAATGCTTCTCTTTGAAGATCACTTCTCGGTTTGCTGGGGTGTTCCTTTGGGCTCATTTCGGGATGATCTTTTTTTAAATGAAGTTTTTATTTTGATGTTTATGTATAACAGGATGAAAGAGGATGTGTAATTAAAACAAACAAAAAAAACCACATTGGACTAAAATATCAATAATTGAACATGGTTATGTTTGATTATTATTTACATTATGGAGAGATGCAAGTCTAGTAATTTGTTAGGAAACTGCATTAAAGCAGTTCTTTCTGCCTTGTATAATCTGTAAGTACCTATTAAGACAAAATACTTCTAAAGATACTTATGAAATGTATACATATTTTTCTTGCACGTTACAAAGGAAATAATTGCATAACACAGGTGTTCAACAGACTTTTTAAATGCATTTTTTTTCTTTGTCATGAGACACTTGAAACCATTAGATAGCTCATTTCACTCTATCTTAAAACCCTTCTGTTGTCTATAAAGCTAATACGGGTCATACTGGACCTTCAGATTAATCAGATTCACATTCCCCAATGACATTTGCACTACATGCAGGACAGCTATGTCATTGTCATTTAACTCGTGAGCCTCTCTTTAGAACTAAAATGGGTGTGAAAGAATAAAAGTCCATGTACTATAAGTATTCACAGTAATTCTAGTAGAATTAGCTATCATAACATGTTTATTATACAATGAGCTGGCATGACACAGAAATATATTTTGTGTTTGTATGACTTTTATTTTGAATAGGTTAAATATGGTGCCACTCCATATATAGAGTGCTTTTGGAAAAAAAAATAAAAAAAGGAAACAAAAAATAAATAAATGAGTGAATGCAAAATAAGCAACTGTGCCTTTTATACCTGTTGTTATGGTAAAAAAAACAAACGGTTGTTGGGTTTGGAAAATGAGGGGAAACGGGCTATTCCCAACTTTCTGATCCTGTATATTTATCCATGTTTATTTTCTGAAAATAATAAATAATATATTAAAAATTTGCCTTCTGACAAACTCAGATAATGGACCAGTCTTAGCTATCATTCATCCATCCAACAAAATTAAGGTGTTACTATGGACTGCTTATTTCTGACTAGAAGGCTAAAGCATTTATTGTCATAGTAACACAGGAAGATGTTATCAGGGGTGAAATCAGTCCATCTTGCAAGATAAAATATTGATTTCGAATTTCTATTCTTGATTGCCTTTTTGTTGTTATTTTTCCGTTAGCTGCTGTTTGGTTTCGGTTATACAGGATATCAACCATACTTGTTTTCTGTACACAAGGATCTCATGTGAACTCTGCATGCACTATACATTAGGACACACTTATAAATTAATGAGTAACTATATAAATTTATGTGTTTTAAAACATCTGTAGCTTCGATCTGAAACCATTCTGAGCCTCCAGATACCATTTCTGTATGGTTTGCGACTGGCCTGCTGCCTGAGTTTCAGAACACAAGGGAGGCATTATTTTTATGGAAAGAGGAACTAAGATGGGACTGACCGTGTCTGGCTGAGACCCACTCTAGGAAGCTGATTTATAAGAGAATAGGAAAGTAAAACACACAGAGCAGAAGAAACTGCCAAGAATGCAACAGCCGTTCTGAAACAGTCATGAGAAATCTCAAGACCTAAGTAGTTTTCTGTCTATTGTTATCAGTGATAAATGTACATTGTGTCCTTCAGGGGGTACATAAAACGTGAAGATGATCATGAATATCATGAAGCTGGTCCATTGTGACCCAGGCAGAGGTGTATGTAACATCTGGAGGAAGGCATCATTTCCCCAGATACCTAGGGTTTACTTTCAGAGGACTTTTTCCTACATTTTAAAGCACTTACATTCAGTGTGATACGATCTGTTTGTAATGTTCATCATTGACTATTGTTCTGCTACTTGGATGTTGATAGTGAAGCAGAGAACAATTTATCATCGTTTATTATGAGTCACTATGCACGCAACTATGCTACACATGGCGAAATGTATTAAAACACTCGTCCAACTATTTATGAAATACTTTACATAATTTAATTTGCTTTTGTACAGTTTTATGTAAATAAATTGCTTGTCATTTTTGTCTCTGCAAATTAAAATATAACATGGTCAAATGGTTTCACACTTGTAAGTGTGCTTCTCTGTCGACAGCCGCGTCCAGCGCGGCTAGAGAGCGGGTCCAGTTCCTGAGTAGAGGCAGCTGGGGATTGAGAAATGAAAGAAACAAGACACAAAATAGAAGGAAAAAGCTGGGAACCGGGTGGGACCACTGCCCTCTTCTGCTGGAGAGGCAGTGATCCAGAGCCCATGCAGCGTGTTTATTTTATACCCCCAAATACCAGGAAGTTTCCCCAAAAGTCAGACAAAGGAGACTATTTGCATTCTTGAGTAGGCCCCAGCATTCCTGGTGCTTGACTGGATTTACATATCAAAAACCCACTACCCAAACACCAGTGCAGAAATGAAGGTCCAGCTGATAACACCCTTGCCTTTTTGACAAAGCATGTTCCCAGGGCGTGGCTTTGCCTGTGCCTTGGGTTCAGCTGACAATTTAAAGAAATGCCCATGTGCCTTCTCAGGCGCTTTCTACAGACAGCTAATTCAGTTTTGATTGGACGAGCAGTGAGTGGATGTATGTCCCAGTTTGATTTAAAATGGCTTGATTTCTGCTGAATTAAGATACAGTAAAGAAAATAATGCTGTAGCAATTGTTGATTTGGGGCCAGGTGCATAACTGTCTTATTTCTTTGTCTTATAATGGATGGAATTTGAATTCTTCAGTCTCCTCAAAATAATTCCCGAGACAGCTAGTTGACTTATAAATCATAAATGTAGAACTTATTATCATTAAGATTGATTTTTTTCAGAGAATTTTCACATTTAAGATAAAGTTAATTCTAAGTCAAAATGTACCTCTGTAAAGGCAATGTTTGGGTTTTTGGTTTTTGTTTTTCATCTACAGCAATGACAAATTTAAAAAAATTAGAGACTTAAAAAAATTGGTCACGTGAGATGTAGAGAAAAAACCCAAAGCAAAAAATAGAATATTTACCTTGCTCATTTTTCTTTAGTTGAGCTTTCTTTACTTGTTATATTTTTTAATGATTTCCTATCTTTCTTTTTTAGTTTTTCTATTAGATCTTTGTTATCATATTATACACTTAATTATAATGGTTATCTTCTTTGTGTATGAAATTGGTATCTAGTTAAGCAAGCAACTTCTCTTCTCCAACCCAACTCAGAATTTTAAAGAAGAAAAGGTATTTTCTATACAGGGTGGGGCAAATGTAGGTTTACAGTTGTTTATATGAAAATGATACAATAATTAATAAATAATAATACAAGAATAAACTTTCATATTCACAACCATAAACCATTTTTGCCCCTGCCCCTTATACAAATAGATTATATGGAATTTTTGTTTCATCTCACATCAATACTGTTAAAATAGACTAATGTGAAAAAAATAGACATTCTGAGGACACTTGCCTTGAAGTTTCCCTACCATTCTTTCCCTGTTTTGGATAAAATTCAAAATAATTTATATAGACTTGCATATTCTTTATTAAATCAAAGGTTATAAATTGATTTTGGCTCCAGCCTTTCTTCTCTAAAGAAGGAATTAAGCGTCAGCATGGCACCCTGACTGGGCAGCTCAGTTGGTTAGAGTGTCATCCTGATATGCCAAGGTTATAGGTTCCATCTCAGTGAGGGCACATATAAGAAGCAACTGACAATGCATAAATTAGAGGAAGAACAGATCAGTCGATGTCTCTCTCTCTCTCTCTCTCTTTCTCTCTCTCTCTCTATCTCTCGCTCCCAAATCAATGAACAAAAATTTTAAGAAAAGAGTGAGCATGGTGAGAAAATCTGCTTCAAGTTGTAATAAGGAGAAGAAATGTGAAGAAATGCTTTATTTGGCTTCTGCTTTTCTAATGATGAGAATAAAACATCAGCACATAAATCAATGGGACAGTATATAAAACTAGGGACCCATTGCATGAATTTATGCACCTTGAAAGGAACTGTGGGCTGCGAGGCTGTGGTGGGTACAGGGGCAGGTGTCGGTCCATCGTTTAAGCCTCTGCCTGGCCCCTCCCACCACGGCACCCAGTCCCGTCTGCCGGCAGCCCCACTCCCACCAGTACTGCTCTCACATGCTGACTGCGCCAGCCCAGCTTGCACCTGCTGACGGTGCGGAGTGATTGGGGCCAGCACCGGCAGCAGGTGAGAGCGGGGCTGGCGCAGTCAGTGGGTGCAAGTGGCGGCTGCTGCCCATATCACCCCTCAGGAGCAGGGGGAGGTGGAGAAGCCTTCAGGAGCAATCTGGGCTGGCAGCCACCGCTCACACCTGCTGACAGTGCTGAATGATAGGAACTGGTGCCAGGTGCCAACAGTGGGTGCAAGTGGTGGCTCCAGCACCAGCAGCAGGTACGAGGGGTGGGTGCTGGCCCCAATCACCCCTTAGGAGCAGGGGGAGGTGGAGAAGCCCAGAGGGATGATCGAGTCTGGCAGCTGCCGCTCACACCCACTGATAGCACCAAGTGATCAGGGTGGGCACTGGGTGCTGGCAGTGGATGCAAGCGGCAGCTCTAGCACCAGCAGTGGGTGTGAGTAAGGCCGGCACCAGCAGCAGGTGTGAGCACGGGGAAGGACCACGGTGCGTGGGAGCAAAGAATTTTCAGTAACCACCAGAGGCTCACCCCAATGACAGCAAATGGTGCCCCACCTTGGTCTGGTGCGCCCACTCACCTGCTCCACCATCCCGCCGTGGCCAATGCCTGCCATGTTCCACCTGTGCCCCCTGGTGCTCAGCGCATGTCATAGCAACTGGTTGTTTGGTTGTTCCACCATTCAGTCTATTTGCATATTAGCCTTTTATTATATAAGATGAATTCACTCTCTTCTTCCTTTATACTCTCCTTCTAGATTTACCAAACATATTTCTTCACCCTGAAATTTAATTCTTAAGATTATTTTTTGAAAAATCTCAAACATGTAAAACTACAGTAATATACTTTAGAACAAAGATAGACATAAAGTGAGCCAACAAAAGTTGCATGTATTACTCCCAAGGCTTAGATTTGATTGTTCTACCATCTCTGAGTGATTAGAAAGAGTTCCATCTAGTTAACTTAGAAGCTTTACTTAGCACAATGACCTGATTACACAGTATCTTACATTTATAGCACACAATATGGTTTCCAAATGGTTTTGCAAGATGTATCACAACTTTCTCACAATACCTACAATAAAAGCTGTAGAAACTGCTAGATGAACCATGCGTGAAGGTGCATTTTCCTTTTATGAAATAACTAGAAGCCCCATGCACGAAAATTTGTGCAAGAGTAGGCCTTTCTTCCCCGGGCTGCCGGTACCAGCTTCCTTCTGGCAACTGGGACCCTGGCTTCCCTCCTCCAGCCACCTGCTGGCACCAGGGGCTCAAGCTAGCTTCCCTCTATCCCTGGCTTGGTCAGGAAGGACATCCGGAATGATCTCTGGAAGACTTTCTGGTCTAATTAGCATATTACCATTTTATTATTATTATTATTATTATTATTATAGATTCTTAGATTGAATAAAAACCTGAATACAAAATTCTGCCATATTAACATTCTCCCTCTACTACCAAATTAACATTCCTCCTCTTCCATTGAATACTAAGGGAAACATTTTGCATGATTTAGCCCAGTGACAAGGAAGAGATTCTACCCATTTACCTGAATAAAATAGGCGTTTGGTAAAGTGGGAATTTGGGGAAAGGCACTAATTACACAGCTGGGCAGGTGGTTATCTTCACAGTGCACTCTGGCAGGCATTGTTACTCGTATGGTATTTCTGAGAGCAAAGTGGAAATGTTTAAAAATACATATATCCTAATTTCTTCCCGCTGAATTCCTCTGGCCAAATCTATCTTTTGGTGAACTTTGGCTGGATAAATAGTCAGTATAGATTCGGGGACTTGAATAATCACAACGGGCAGCACTATCAAAATTGATCAGGTAATTGTAGAATCCCCAAATTTACTTTGTTTTCAACAAGCTGACTTCACAAAGAAATCCATTTATTGTTTATCTGGTCTCTTTTCTCCTTTTGAATTTATCCCTTCTGTGTTCCCATCTCCAAGCCCTCTGCCAGTCTCTGAGAAGTTATTTGCTCTGTGTTTCTTCCCTGTCAAAAGCAAACCTAGTTTTCCCTGCAGGTGATGGGATGTTTGTGTTTGTGGTAGCTAACCACAAACTAGAGAATTTTCAACCCAATCAGCTTTATTTTAATAGAAATTCACACTATCACTACTTGAGCACTAAGGAAGAAGAGTGACTAGAGACTGCACTTACGTTAGTTTATTTTCTCTTATCTTCATCCCTACTCTAATGCTTGTTTATAAACTGCATGGAGGAAGGTGATTAACCAAGATAATATAAAATTTCTAAGCTGCAGGGAGTGAGGAAATAATATGAATGTAAAATGTGGAAAGCTGAAAAATTATGCTCTCTTTTAAGCCTAACTTAATTTTTTTCCTGTTGTGCTACTGTTAAATGTAAATTTTATTCATTGATTGAATTTAATATGTGTGACCCACACAGAAATAATTATGTCTAGTTATTGAACCTCTTGGAGCAAAATATAAAAGATGCTTAAATGTTCATGAATGTAAAATTTGCCCCCAATACTCTCAGATGACACTACACAAAATTATCGTTTACTTGTGATAGTCATTTTTATTTTATTCCATTGAAAGTTATGATTCAAATGATCCACTACCAGCAAAGTCATAAGAAAGATGTAGAAGGTGAACAGAGGATTGCCAGATATAATCTTAGAGATTAAAATGAGTTTTGAAAAAATAAAAATGTTAATTAAGTTGCTTAATTTAAAAAAAATAGTCCACTAAACAACCAGTAACTGAAGGGTTTTGGCTTTGTTCCCAGTCAAGGGCATGTACCTGGTTCGCAGATTTGAACCTAGCCCTGTTAGGGGTACATGCTGGAAGCTACCAGTTGATGTGTCTCTCTCACATTGATTTTTCTCTCTCTCTTTCATCTCTTCACACTTGCACTCTCCCTAAAAAAAAAAAAAAAAAAATCAACAGAGCCCTAATTGGTTTGTCTCAGTGGATAGAGTGTCAGCCTGCAGACTGAAGAGTCCTGGGTTCGATTCCCGTCAAGGGCATGTATCTTGGTTGTGGGCTCAATCCACAGTAGAGGGCATGTAGGAGGCAGCCAATCAGCGATTCTCTCTCATCATTGATGTTTCTCTCTCTTCCTCTCCCTTCCTCTCTGAAATCAATAAAAATATATTTAAAAACAGAAAGTACATTACAATATCCCAGACAGAAAAATTAGTAGTAACTTGATACAATCATATCATTTTTCCCCTAAAAATATTACATGGAATATTTTTATTGCAGTTTTATACATGGTGATAAAAATTGGCCATGTATTTAAATCATTTTATAATACATTATGGAAAGCATTGAGGGCAAAAATTGCCAGAAAAAAGTAAACAAATCAAGTAAATCGATGGCTTGGTCACTTACTTATGGTTTTAGCACTTTTCTTTTAGAGAAAAACAGGATTTGAATGCTTTTCCAGACCCTACAGTACAGCTGGAATATACAAGAAGAATATTTCTTAAACTGGGGTTTGTGATACACTGAGAGACTACAGAGTGTTACAGATCCAGGAATTTCATGAGAATTTTTAAAGTTTTATTAATATGACTAGAGGCCCGGTGCATGAAATTCGTGCACTAGGGGGTGTCCCTCAGCCCATCCTGCACCCGATCTCACATTGGGCCTAAACCGGCAGTCGGACATCCCTCTCACAATCCAGGACTGCTGGCTCCTAACCACTCACCTGCCTGCTAGCCTGATTGCCCCATAACTGCTCCTTTGCCAGCCTGATCCTCCCCTGCTGGTCTAATCACCCCCAACAGCCCTCCCCTGCTGGCCTGATTGCCCACAACTGCCCTCCCCTGCTGGCCTGATCGCCCACAACTATCCTTCTCTGCTGGCCATCTTGTGGCAGCCATCTGTAACAACGTGGGGATGGCCATCTTGTGATGATGTGGGGTTGGCCATCTTGTGTTGATGTGAGGGCGTCATGTCAGGGTGCGAGGGCCACCTAGGCTTTTATTAGTATAGATGATCCAAGTGATATTTCAGTAGAAATAGTTTTCAGTGATAAATCAGTTGAAGTTGAATTTACCAGAATGAAATCTTCAACTTATATGTGAATATTTATTCATCCATTATGTAAACAATTATGTTCTCTGGAGTCCAACAGGAATTTTTTTTCGTTTACAAGGGTCCATACTTTACTCAGTTGTGAGAAAAAACAATCAGATAATTTGATGAGAAGCAAAGTATTAGACAAATTAATGTAAATGATTAAAGTAGGAAATATCAACATATACAGAGGTTGACAAACTTTTTCTAAAAGGACCAGGTAGCAAAATTTTCCAATAATTTAAATGTATGATTATCATTCTTAAGTGAGGAGACATATAAAAGCAGTCAATGAATTATAATGTGCTGACACTGCTATACACCAAAATTATTTCAATTGATACTAATTTCAGAATCCATCATTCCAGTTCTTCTTAAGTATGTATGTGTTTGATCAGGACAGTACTGATTTATGGCTTTGTCCAGCAGTGACACTAATAATCACCCTCAAAGTTTACATTATGTGGTTACCATAGTTATCAGTGTCATTCCTTCCCATTGGCCAACTTTGTAAAAGTCTCAACTCCAGATTGCAAACATTGACTCTATCAGAGATTCAGGTCTATATGCACCAATCTTTAGGCAACTGTAAAAGAGCTCATAATCTTCTCAATACAGGAATTACCATTGTCCATATCATAAAAATATTAAAGAGTATCTTATTCTGGAAGTTCTCAGTTTGGTTTAGAGGTGGGGATTTTACTTTTTTACATTGGATCAAAAGCTTTAAACATACTTACATTCAAATGCCATAGATAAGGGCTCATTATACTATGTTAAGTAAAAAATTATATAAAGTTTCATATTGAGAGCATTATATCCACAAAATAAAAAGAAGAAATACCATGATAAATGTAATGGCATTCTGGAAATGGGGTTACTTTTTTTTTTATGTTTTTCAAATTGTATACATGAATATGATTTCCATTAACAATATGAAAAAATGAACACAAAGAAGTATTCTAAAATTATGTGCAGGTAAGTGAATAAACTCAAAACTAATAAAAGAAATCAATTACTTCTAAAGCTTTAAACACTTTTCATCTGATAGTACCTGCAAAGGAATATTCATCATTAAAAAGTTTTACATAGCCCTAACTGGTTTGGCTCAGTGGATGGAGTGTCGGCCTGCAAACTGAAGGGTCCCAGGTTCGATTCCGGTCAAGGGCATGTGCCTTGGTTGTGGGCACGTCCCCAGTGGGGGGTGTGCAGGAGGCAGCTGATCGATGTTTCTCTCTCATCAATGTTTCTGACTCTCTGTTCCTCTCCCTTCCTCTCTGTAAAAAAATAAATAAAATATATTTTTTAAAAAAGTTTTACATGATCATTTTAGTGTAACATTTGACATTATCTATTACTTATCCCAGCAAAGTAAATATTATATGCTAAATAACTTCAATGGTGCATATATACACTGCTAAGCCTTTAAATGTGAAGTGTATAATTTGAAAGAAGTAACATATAACCAGGAAAAATTAATTGACACCTGTAATGAACCTATTATCTAGGATTCAAACAACATAGAAGATGTGGATGGGTGCTTTGGTATATACATTGAGTTATTTCAATATGAATTCTCCTAGATGACCATTTCTGAAACTTCAATCTGGGTATTATTGTAGCTGTTGACTGTATAATTCTCAGGACTAGTTGGTTTTGTTAAACTTCCAGAAATGCAGCTACTGAAAAAGCTACTATAAAAATCTATGCTTGGTATAAGGAACAATCGACATTCTCATTGACTAAAATAATCTGGGAAAATAATTGGAGGAAAGAAAAGATAAATGCTCAGCCATAAGGGACAGGTGCCATCCGTCCATAGATGACTTGAGAAATAAAAAGGGCAATTGTGAGTGCTACCATATTGGAAAACTTGCTTCAAGGCTGTCGATATTGTTGGCAAAGCGAGTGTGAACAGGGTGAGCAATATAGCTCTTTTCCAAAAAAACTCATTCCTCAGTGAGCCATCTTTTTTTGTCAGACTAGAGCTAAGCTCCTGCTATGTCAATTACCGGGATCCACAGGGAGATATTTAGTATACTGCCTGTTGATGTTTTTCCTTAAATTGCCTGGAATACTCCAGGCTCATTTTTTGCTATTTTTCTCCATCTTTTATGAGATGAAAACAAACAGGATCGCAGGTGATTTGATTTTTCTTTCCGCTTAGGATTTATATATGCTTCACAGCCAGCATTTGGTATCCTCAGGTTTAAAGGCTCTAAGTCATCAGAGAAATGCTCCCACTTGACTATAACAGAGAGTCAGACGATTATAATGACAGTGTCACAGGTGGGAAAATAATCTTCACTCTATTGTCATCAGACCTGATGCTGACAAAGAATCAGGCATTGCTTTGGCGTTTCAATGGCGATGAAAGCACCAATTTACACTTAAACTTTTCAAGAACAGAAAGGGATGTAAACAGAAGGCTATGGTACTCAGGTTTAATTTCTATCTGAATTACAAATATAAGAAGATTAACTCCGGATAGTGGATTGAAGCCAAATTACCAGAAGTCAATATGGAAATGACATTTGCATTGCTTATTTTCATCAGACTTCTATTGAAAAGACCTTGATCTCGGCGACCCTTGCTCTCACAGTGTCAAGGCAAAGAATCCCCAGGGCTCTGACTCCTTCCACACAGATTGAAAATAACCATAGAGGAATCAGGTGGGACATATTTACTTTGCCCACATCATGGTCAACTTCTGTCTAGATAGTCCCATTAGATCCAAATTTATTTTTTTCAGCTGCAATTTGACTCAATTTTAACCATTTTGTAAATTTTGGTTATAATTGTATGAGGCACAGCATAATTTCTAAAATTCAAATCAGAAAATGTATTTCAATTACATTTCAATCATGTGATGCCACTTCTCAATCTTCTCCAACTGTGCAGGGAAACAACCTTCTTGTGACATCATCTCTTGAAATTGCCCTCCCCATGCTGGCTTTCAAAGGCATTTCTCTTCATTTTCAAATTCATAAGGATTATTTAATTTGGAACAAAACTTCTGAAAATGGATCGTGTTCTTCCAGAAAAGTTGCTCATACATCTTATTTCCCCTTGACTGTTTAACATTGTGCATTTCCTCTAGGAAATGAGGGTGTAGTTTAATAACCTCACAAAAATGTATGAGGTATACCAAACACAATGCTGGATATTTGGGATACAGTAGTGAGCAAGATATGGATGGTCCCTTCTCTTATAGAGGTACTAAGACTCATTGCAGGAAGATTCGTGCAATAGGCCTTCCTTCCCCTGGCTGCCAGCACTGGTTTTCCTCCAGCACCCAGGACCCAGGCCTTGGCTCTGGCCGCCGCTTTCCGTCTTTGCTCGGGCCAGAGCCTTCAGTCTTCACTGCAGTCAGAGCCTTTAGTCTTCGCTTCGGCCTGAGCGCTGCTCCTGTAGATCCCTCTGCCCTCTGACCCCCGTCCTCGCCCTCCCCCTCATAACAGGTGTTCCACCCCACTGGTCAGCATGTGTGCTGCCCAGAGGCCCGGAGCAGCTGGGGGTGCGGGGCTACCACCATCTTTGCCAGGTTAATTTGCATACCCACTCCTGATTGGCTGGTGGGCGTCATGAAATGATGTTCAAATTGCATATTTCTCTTTTATTAGTGTAGATAATAAAGGTGGGAAGTAGCCAGAGAGAGGGGGCGGCATTGAAGTGTTATGAATAACACAGCACTGGGTACATTGCATGTTCAAATGGTAAGAATATAAAAACTATCTAGAATAACTTGTGTGTCATCTATCTTAGATTTTTGCAATGGGAATACCCATTCAAGGAGGCATCCAAGTTTAAGAATAAGGACAGGTAGATGGAAACAAAGGCTAAAGATATTTTCAGGCAAAGATAACTGTATAACGAGGCCAGGGGTTCCGAGAGAGCAGGAACATTTGAAGAATTTAAGAGTTTCAAGGTGGGGAAATGATAGAGAACAGGAGTGTGTGCAGGTATTTTTTTGTGTGTGTATGTGTGTGTGTGTGGGGGGGGGTGGGGGGGGAGGCTGATGGGAATAATGGTAAAAAGAAAGTGAATCCCAAGAGTTTGTTCTCTGTCTCCCTTCCTGAAAAATATCTGAATAGTTTATGATTAAATAATTGTAATTTTTAGTGCCCTTCTGTTCCAAGCAGCCCAGATATTTTTAGGTTATCTCAGTAACTAAGAGACTTCCGGGTTCATCTCAGCAGCTGAAGCCTCAGGGAACTGAATGGTTATGCATTACACCATCCAATTTCAACACTTCTATTCATCTCCTGACTGCCATGGCTCTGAGTGCCTTTATCTCTTCTTGACCACCGCTGACAGTTGGCTCACCTCTGCCTCTGCTGCCATTCCTGCTGTTGTGGCCAATATTGTACTCTTTAGACATGCTCTGTCCAATATGGTAGCCACTAGCCACATGTGGCTATGAAATGAGTTTAACTCAACTAACATTCTTCAGTCTCAGTTCTAGTTATGGTCTGACTGGGTTCGGCAGAATACCTGAGCTCATAGGTGGATGGTCATTCAACTGGCTGCTTTCATATCAACATTGCAATCAGTTGAGTCCATGGTGAGAGGAAAACAAATGTGATCATTGAACCACAAGAAAAATCCCTAAATCTGCTGCTGTTAGTGGCAGAAGAAGGCCACCGAAATCACTTCATACATGTACATACATTTTCCCACAAATATTTGAAACTGTGCTTAATCCTACAGATACAAAGTTGAATAAGACCTACTCATGAATGCAAGAAGCATGTTCTTTGGAACATTGGTAATACTAAATGCAATTATAAATAACCTTAGTAGAGAAATAGATGTCTCTGGTTCTTAAGGAATACAAAAACTAACTGGTCTGATTTGGGCAGCTATAGCTTATATAGAAAGTTCATTAAAGGTTAACATGGAAAGATTAAGAGGAGTTAGACAGTGAGAGAAAAATAAATAAGCCAAGCACAAAGGTTAAAGGTGAGGAAACAAAGAAAACAGAGGTTGTACCTGCAAGTGTTCAGTATTCCCAGAGCACAATATGGATGAAGGGCGTGAGTCCCCTAACACAGCAATCTTGCAAATGCCTTACTTCTTAGTTCCTTTTTTGCACCCACACTGTAGTATAGTATTTAATCTTTCTACCACACGGTTGTGATACATCACTGATGGTGGACATCTGCTCTTTTAATCAACCACGCATTCCCTCTTCCTTCTTTGTGTAAAATCACCCTCGTTTTCCTCTGCCAGTTGTCTGCAGTTAAGAGTGCATTTTCCCCTGGCCACATGCTGGAGGGGGTGGGGTGTTTCAAGTGGGGCCAATTTGACCCTCTCTTCAATTCAGAGGAGGATCCAACAACAGAAATAGGTTTTGACCCTATTGATTCAGATTGTGACACCCTGAAGATCATGCCACAGTGTCTGCAGCCTAGAGCCTCAGAGCTGTTTCCAAAGAGCCCGATAAGGACTTAGCCTATCACCTGCCTTTTATTAAATGTTTTAATCCTAATACCTCCAATATGTGCTTAATATTAGTGATTGAAGAAAAAACTCAAATACCAGAAAACAGATGCACATGCTCAGAGCTCTATCCATACTGCATTATCTTCCTGCCTTTCCAGTGGTTTCTGCCCCAATCTCTTCATTCCACACTGAACATATTCACTGTTTCTGAAGCTTGTCTTATGTATTTCAGTCTCTCGGTCAATTTTGTCCCCATCTCAAAAAATGTGCCCCCTGAACTCCTGTCCAAATCTTGTCATGATATAAAGTCTAGAGCAACCTAGATTCCCTACCACTTCCTCTGATTATTCCAGCTGAAAGTCATCCCTATTCCTTGAAACTCTGATTTGGGAGATAAATATTTCTCATTTTCAAATGAGAGAATCTTATAAAATACTCCTGCTTCTTGCCCCGCATCCCACTCTTCCTCCCAGCAGAAAAATGAGCTGTTTATGGATGAGAAATAGATATATGCCCATTTTCTTTCTTGAATCTGGAGGGGGTGCTAATTTATTTATATTTGATCAGGAAAACCCACAGGGGATTATTCGTCCAGAGGGATTAATTCACTTCCTTCGTAGAATATTTATGTCTTGCATTTATTTATATTCCCATCCCCTGGAATTTATTATAGAGCTAGAGCTAGAGACAGAGACAGAGACAGAGATGTAGATTTCTCAGCATCTTCCCCAGATTCTTGTTACACAAAAGCTAGTGAGAGAATAGTGCCACGCAGAGCTCCCAAGGTTGGTAAAATAGTTACCAGAATATCTTGTCTTGGATTTGAAGTCTCTTTTTCATAAGGAATGTTACGTTCTGATCATAAAGGATTTGATGAGTGACATTCATGTAGTTATGGAACAATGTTTTAGAAGTGAGCACATTTTCTGCTAAGTCATTCAGCGTATTTCAGCACTCACTAACGCACTAATTTTGAATGACTGATTGCTGATTAATAGGTGTCTTTATTCATTGTTCATGAAAGGTACTATGATTTACAATAATGCAAAAAGCCAAAAAAAATTGGGTTGTAGTACCTTTCTTTGAGATTAGCTTCACTATTTGTGATCCACTTTGGCATAACTTTAAGCATGTGTTTCAGGATTTGTACTCTATGAGAAATGATGCCCATCCCCAGTATTACTTTGAGAATAATGTAAATGAATGCACACTATAATGTTTCCTGTCTTGAACTTCCTTAGAATCATTACCAGGTAATATGTTTGGCGTTTTATATATAATAATCAATTTATACAACACAAACCCTTATACCCTCTGCCTGCTCTTCATACTGCTTTCATGCAGCATCTTGATTTCTACATACAGGATGGCATTAATAATTGTTAAACTGAAAATAAATAGCCACCTGCATGCTCAGCTGTAAGACACACTTTAAGCCTAGGCAATGACTAAGAAGTTTATAATAAAGACAAACACACCTTAGACTGGAAGTCTGTAAATATGCAAAGAACTAGAAAGGCGTGCGATTGATATCAAGTCCTGTGCTTATGATGAAAAATAAGTTTACTTAGAATTCCATTTCATAAGCTGGAGTATAAGTGATGCTAATTTTAGTTAACTTGTGAGGACAGGAGAAAAATTGGTGAAAGGCCTAAAAATTTCTTAATGTGAATTTAATTTTATGCTTTAAGATGATAACAACAACACCAAAAAAGCCACAATTATGTATAACTAGGCACGTTCCAGACTGAGTTGATGGAATAAATATATAAATTAGCTTCTATTATCTCCATTTTTAGAAGGGAAAATTGTGTCTCGATTGAGGTAAATACATTGTCTATTAACTGAAAGATCTGAGAGTCCCAAATCATATCAGAGTGCCTTCAAGATCCACACTTCTATGTGCTTACCCTCCATCTCCCATCATTTTCTAAAGTAGACTTTCAAATCTGCTTCATACAGTTGCTTGTGCACAGCACCTTTCTTTATTAACTTAGCACACACTGTGATGACAGGACATTAGTTTCTTTCTAGAGCAGGATTCTCAACAGTGACACTACTGACAGTTTGTCCCAGACAAATCTGTGTTGTGAGGGGCTTCCCTGGGCATTGCAGGGTATTTAGGAACAGCCAATCAAGAGTGAGTATGCAAATTAACCCATTCAAGATGGCTGTGGCCACAGAGTGAGCAGGAGGCTTGGGTTTCCCCGGCAATAGAGGAAGCCAAGTTTCCCACACATTGGGGCTGGCCGTGGACTCCACTCAAGGGTACAAAGTTTCAATTATAGAAGATAAATAAATCTCAACAAAAATGATGGCAGCCTCAAAGCTGGAGAGAGCAGGAGACTTGAGTTGCTCCCGGTGATGGAGGAAGCCAAGCTTCCACAGCTCTGGCCTGCCTTGGCCTCTGCTCAAGGCTTCAAAGTTTCAATTATAGAAGATAAATAAATCCCAGATACCAGACCTCCACTTGGGTTGCCAGGGGGCGTGGCCAGCCTGCAAACCACCATAGGCCCCTCACCCAGGCCACCCCACACCCTAAGGGAACCCCATCCTGATCTGGGACACCCTTCAGGCCAAACCAGCCAGCCCCCACCCATGCACCAGGCCTGTATCTTGTCTAATAAAAGAGTAATATGCAAATTGACCATCACTCCAACACACAAGATGGCTGCCCCTATGTGGTCAAAGATCCTGCCCCCATGTGGGCACAAGATGGCCAGCAGGGGAGGGTAGTTGGGAGGGATCAGGTCTGCAAGGGAGGGCAGTTGTGGGTGATCAGGCCAGCAGGGGAAAGCAGTTGGGAAGGACCAGGCCTGCAAGGGAGGGCAGTTGGGGGTGAACATGCCTGCATGGGAGGGCAGTTAGGGGTGACCAGGCCTGCAGGGGAGGGCAGTTAGGGGCAAACAGGCTGGCAGGGGAAGAGTTAGGCATCAATCAGGCTGGCAGGAGAGTGGTTAGGGGGTGATCAGACTGGCAGGCAGAAGTGGTTATGGGTAATCAGGAAGGCAGGCAGGCGAGCAGTTGGGAGCCAGCAGTCCAGGATTGTGAGAGGGATCCCATATTGGAGAGGGTGCAGGCTGGGCTGAGGTACACACACCCCCATGCACAAATTTTGTGCACCGGGCCTCCTCTAATATATATATATATATATATATATATATATATATATATATATATATACACACACACACGCACACACACACACACACACACACACACATATATATATATCCTATATAATAAAGAGCTAATATGCTATTGGTCATCATGCCATCACGCCGTAATGATCGATCAGCAGCAGGCTGTGTGCACGGCAGGTGCATGCATGCGAGTGGGGACTTGACACTGCTTCCTTCCGGACAAAGCCGCAGTGGCTGCCTGAGGCTCAGGCAAGCCATGGATGGCGGCTGCTGCTCCCCAGGACTGGCCCGAGGCTCTGGCAAGCCACAGATGGTGGCTGCTGCTGCCCAGGACCAGGCAGAGGCTCCGACAAACTGTGGTGGCTGTGAGGGCCGTGGCTCAGGCAGCTGTGTGGCTGGCAGTGGCAGCAGCAGAGGTGTGATGGGGCATTGCCTTTCCCTGATTGCTGGGTCACCTCCCACAGAGGGAGGCCAGAGGCAGCAGCAGTAAGGGGGTGATGGGGCAGTGCCTTCCCCTGATTAGCCATGGGGAGTGGGCCTAAGCCATCTCCTGAGGGCTCCTGGACTGTGAGAAGGGGCAGGCCGGGCTGAGGGATCCCACCCCGTGCACAAATTTTCATGCACCGGGCCTCTAATATATATATTGATTTCAGACAGGGAGAGGGAGAGAGAGAGACAAAAAAATCAATGATGAGAGAGAATCTTCAGTTGGCTTCCTCCTCCATACCCCCACTGGGGATCTAGCTGCAACCCAGGCATGTGCCCTGACCAGGAATTGAACTATGATCTCCTGCTTCAGAGGTCAATGTTCAACCAGTGAGCCACGCTGGCCAGACCTGGCCTTCCTTGTTCTACTGTTTCTTGGTTTCTCTCTGCCTCTCCTTCTTCCTTCGTTTTCTTTGTCCCGCCTTCCCTCCTTCTTTTCCTCTCCCTTTCCTCTATTTCTTCCTTTCTGTTTTCCTCGCTGAGACAGGTTAAAAGGAAACTATCACTTTTCTGTCACACATGCTTTCCACTTAGTCTGGAATGTCCTAGTCACTTTAATAACTGAAAAAAGCAGAATATTTGAGAGACTGTGAATTAGCATGGAAATTTGGACTCTAGAATAATTAATGTTGCATTTTTTACAAATAGTTTTGAAGACGTCTTTTATTTTAACAAGAAATGACATACTGCCATTGAGGTTAAAATGAATCAATTGCTACACATAATGCTTGAATTTAAAAATGTATCTAGCCTTAATTTTGTATAGATAATATTTTCTTGATATTTTTACCTTTTTTCACCAAGATAAAAATGCAATAGTTTTAGGTCCAACAATATAAATAACACTTATTAAACACAATAAACCAAGAACATTCAGAAACATCTGCTAGTTTAAAGAGGCCTTTTATTTTTCTTTTTCTCATGACTGCTTTGAGTCAATGGGACCTCCAAGATAGTTAAAATGAGAAGAAAGGGTACAGGTCTCCCCTTCCCCCTCTGCATCGTTGTGCTGTTTTTTTTCTTACTAGACACTAGGAGTTTTTAAGTGATAAGAGGAACTCATGTGCAGTCAACACACATAAATCAAAGGGAAGAAACCAAAACTTTGTTAGAAAACTAACATAATGAGATTTAAAGTTGGAAGAAAATTTTGTTTGCTGTTGACTATCTGAGCTACTTACCCACTATATATTTTAAGAAAAGACAATATAAATGTGCCTGGCTTATAATGAAATCCATAAATAGATTCTAGAAAACCATACTGTTCTCTGGAAATAATATGAAAAAAAAAAAAATCTTAGCAATTTTATTGCGGGGGAAATAAAAGCCAGTATTGCTTATGAACATGTAAAGAGACGACAGAGCTTTATTCTTTTTGAATCTGCTCTTCTATCTTTTAGTGAACTTAAGTTTAGAGGTAATTTCACTTACATCTTTGAGTTAGGGCAGAAGCAGAGATGACTCCTTCTTTTATACAAAAAAGGACCAGCAGGTTCCTTCTTGAAATTTTGGGTAAATTTTGTGTATCTGTGCCTATGTCACAGAGTGATCAATAAGAATATCTTATCTGTAAAGATTTCCTCCACCTAGAGCTAACTGGGATAGCTAAGAGGTAGAATAATGTAGAATAATGTTTCTGATCTGCATTTGATAAAAGAAAACAAGTCCTAGATGGTTTTGCTCAATGGTTAGAGCATAGGCCCACAGACCGAAGGGTCATGGTTAGATTCCAGTCAAGGGCATGTACCTTGGTTACAGCCTCCAGCCCCAGTCTGCGCGCTGGTTGGAGGCAATCAATGGATGTGTCTCTCTCACATTGATGTTTCTTTCTCTCTGTCTCTTCCCTTCCCTTCCACTCTCTCTCTAAAAATAAAATTAATAATAATAAAATAAATGGGTAAAAATATCCTTGGATGAGGATTAATTAAAAAAAAGGAAGAAAGAAAACAAGAAACAATCATTACCTTCAAGATTTTTTTTTTTTTCAGGGAGAAATGCATAGTGAATGTTCTTACTACAATGCAATAAGTAATCTGCAAAGAAGAGTTTTAAATGACTCTCCACTGTAATTCCCATAAGGCTTCTCTGTTGTTCTTGGCTATTTGACCTTAATGTTAAACTTTCTTCTTCAGCTTGTTTTTCTTGATGTTTCCACTTATTCAGTAAATATATCTGTCTTTAATAAAAGAAAGATACGTTTTCAACATATTATTTGATTATTTCTGGCTCTCTCTGCTCAATTCGACTGCTAATTTTCAAATTAACAGAAAATAATCATATATATATATATATATATATATATATATACACACACTAGTATATGACTTACTATATGTTTGGCACTATTCTAAGAGCTTTACTAATATTAACCCTATGATAAAATTACTTATAATTATTTCACTTTGAAAATATGTTTAATTGATTTCAGAGAAGGGAGAGAGAGATAGAAACATCAATAATGACAAAGAATCATTGATCAGCTGCCTCCTGCATGCCCCCCACTGGTGATCAAGCCCACAACCCTGGCATGTGCCCTGACTAGGAATCGAAAGATGACCTGTGGGTTCATAGATCGACACTCAACCACTGAGCCATGCCAGCTGGGCAATCATCTCACTCTTCAGGTAAGGAAAATGACACACAAAGTTTCAGCAAGTGACCAAGGTCAACCAAAAGTAAATGACAAATTCAAACCCAGGCCATTAATTTCCAGAGTCTGTCCCCTTCACCACAAGGCTCTACAACCTCATGTGAAGTCACATTTACTCCAGTCCTTCAGACACAGATGGATAGTTGAGTATCTGTTATACACTGTCTCAGAAGCTGGAGATAGACTTTCTAATTATCTGGAAGAATCTCCTGCAAAAAAAAAAAATCTTTCCCATAAATCAGAGGGATCTCATTATCTTGAATAATCAGGTGGCACTTCAGAGATCAGGGAGAGGCTGGTTTCAGAGGTTGTCACAGGTGAAGAGAGTACACAGCTTGGAGGCACTGCATATTTGCAAGGAGCCTTAAATAATTCTGGGGATTCTGTGAGCACAGGCCTACTTAAAGTTACTGAATTTCTGTGAATTATAACTTCTGTGTCTGTTTGTTTATAATTGATATAGTTCAAACAACAATGCTGAGATTCATAAAATTTCAATATATAGGGTTTGCAAAAAATAAACCCAAGTCAATCAGTATGACTATTTAAATCTTAGAAATATGTGTCAGAAGGTCAATTTAGGGATAAGAAGGGAATCACTTAAACATAAGCAAATCTGAAGCAAGGATAAGCTCATTAAACAGTTATGTTCTTTTAGAAGTTGTTATATATATACTAGTGGCCTGGTGAATGAAATTTGTGCATGGGGAGGGGGGGGTTCCCTCAGCCCAGCCTGCACCCTTTCTAATCAGGGACCCCTTCAGGGATGTCTGACTGCCGGTTTAGGCCCCATCCTGCAGGGATCGAGCCTAAACTGGACATCCCACATGCACTCTGCCTGCTGGCCTGATCTCGCCCCCAAATGCCTCTGCCTGCCTGATCTCGCCCCCAACTGCCCTCCCCTGCCAGCCTGATGTCGTCCCCAACTGCCCTCCCCTGCTGGCCTGATCTTGCCCCCAAATGCCCTCCCCTGCAGGCCAATTTGGTTCTAATCCGTTTCTATGACAGTCAGTGTCAAAAGCTCTGCCTCCTAGGCAGCCATTGGTTCCTCACACATCACCCAGATTTGGTTCTGATTGGTTGGATTCTATGTCAGTCAGCGTCTCTGGGCCTATCAATGGGCCTGATCATAAAGGTGGGGCTGATCAGCAGCTCTGGTGGAGGCCTGGAGAGAAATGGAGACATGGCTGCTGGCCAGACTGGGAGAGAAAGAGAGAGGCAAGTCCTGATCTAAAGCTGCCACAGAGGCAACAAATCATTCCCTGCTTCTCTCTTCAGGCCTCTCTTTGGCCCTGATTTTCAGCCCCGTCAGCTGTCACCACACCTTCAGTGGAAGCAGTCTGCACTGGTTTGCCACCCAGTGCTGACTTGCAGGACTGACTTTCAGTTGGTCGAGCCTCAGTCATTACTGGATGTTATGACCCAGGGTTTTTATATATTATGATATTTTTTTCTGAATTCTAAAGAAAACCCAGTGAGAAACCTGGTATTGAACTATTGGTGGGTAGCCAATCTTTGAGGTGAGGTAGAACTGATTTCATGATTGATAAATGGAACTGAAGTTGTTCAGAAATGGTATTAACTTACTAACTAAAATACTCCCTTACTTGAAGAGGAAACATGTGATTTCCATGTTGTGTAGTCTCCAAGATGGATTAAATTGGCCATTAGGATAGTCAAAATGGACAGACTGCTCAACTAGAATCTATGTTCCCAGAGGACAAACAGCATTATTCAGCATTGTGTCTCCAGAATTAACCCAGTTCATGACACATAGTTAATGCCCATATGACAAGAAAGGGAAGAAGGAGGGAAGGAAAGAAAGAAGGAAGGAAAAAAAGGAGAATGGAGGGAGGAAGACAGTCTTTTAACTAATTTATAGAAAGCATTATTGGAAATGTTCTTAACAATCGATTCTCTAATCAAATCTTCCTCCAAATGAATGGGCTTTAAATTTTTAATGTGAAGATATTCAGAAATTTTAGCCTGTTTTAGAAAAAAACAAATTTACGAAATTATTTCTCCATCCTAAATGGTTTTCTGTTGTAATTTAAGAAGGAAAAAAAAAAGCACTTTTCTCAAAAACATCTATAATTTCCAAGGGGAGCATACAAAATCATTGCAGTTAAACACAATGCTTTATTTCTTTTTAAACTAGCTCTGAAATTCAAATATTCAAAAACTGAGGAAATAATATTCAAAAACTGAGGAAATAAACATGAGTCATATATGAGAACTGAATATAGCAGTTTTCAACTTAATGGATTTTGATCTGGGCTCTAGGAAAGTTCTCATTAGATTTTAAAACCAAGTTTGAGTTCTTCCATATTCCAGGCAAAATTCCATTATCTTACCCCTTTCACTCAACTATTTCAGAACATTAGCATGCCCCAGATCCTCATCCAAGATTTGTTCAGGGTTTTATCAAATAGTTTCTGTTTTCTAAGATAGAGGCTCTTTCTATGATTAGAGGTATTTAAGCAAAAAGATAATAGGCAAGGTCTTTGCGTCCATTTTGCATTCATGAGATTTTTCAAGTCCTTTAAAAAAGAAGTCCATCTTCTAATATCAGCGTGACTAATGCTTTTCTGTATCGTCATCAGAACACTCAGAAAAATAAAGAAAGAAAACAATCCTTTGCTCTAGATGCTTTGCTCAGGACAGGACTTGTTTTACACAAGGTTTTCCTGTGAAAAGGCAGTGGGTGGAAGGGCTTGAAGGTTAATGCAGGAACAGAGTTCAGTTACTCTGCTTCCAGGCATTTCATCAGAGACATTTACAAATGATGCATTCGATATCCTGTTATTTTTGAATGTGTCTAGTTTTAATTAGGTAAGGTATATACGCATTTTAATTAGATATCCAACTCCATCATCTGAGACCCCCCCTCAGAAAATAAAATTTGATTTATTCTTCATTAAATATAAGGGCAATAAAATTTTACGAATATATTTTCAGCTCAAGAGATTGAGATCTTTTGGATAGGTCTTACTATATGCACAGATTCTTTTTTTAAAAATATATTTTATTGATTTTTTTTTTTTTTACAGAGAGGAAGGGAGAGGGATAGAGAGTTAGAAACATCGATCAGCTGCCTCCTGCACAACTTCTACTGGGGATGTGCCTGCAACCAAGGTACATGCCCTCGACCGGAATCAAACCTGGAACCCTTCAGTCTGTAGACCAACGCTCTAACCATTGAGCAAAACTGGTTAGGGCTGCAGAGATTCTTTTCTTTTCAATTTCTCTAAGCTAATGAACTATGCAAAGGTAATGAAGCTAAACCACGATTTGTTGAGTATGGTGCAGTTTCACCACGTGACAAAGGGAAAGGATGTCTAGATTAATTCTGCTGTCCTGAATTCGAGCCTACTCTGCTCTCTTGCTTTTTTACATTCAGTATAAAAAACGTTTGTGTGTGTACTTGTGTGTCTGTTATGTGAGTTAAAACAAGAAACAGCATACCGTCATACCACGACAATACATCTGGCCCTCTGTTTTCTGTCGCTAGGTAAGCAGTCAACAAGAAAGCGAGGGCATGCGAGCAGAAGAAAAGATCTTTAACTGGGAAAGTTGGACACTAGAGCCTGCATTTTTCAGAATCTCTTTAATATATGCAAATCACAGGGTTTTCCACATGTTTTTCATTGCAATCAACCAACTAAAATTTGCTATGATGCTGCTCATAATTCTCAGTTTTCTTAAATAGAAGTTAAATCCTGGCCCTGACTGGTTTGGCTCAGTGCATAGAAAGTAGGCCCTGGCATTGGAGGGTCTCTGGTTTGATTCCAGTCAAGGTCGCCTGCCTCGGTGGCAGGTTCCATCCCCAGCCCAGGTTGGGGCACGTGCAGGAGGCAATCAAACAATGTGTCTCTCTCACTTCTCTCTCTCTCTCTCTCTTTCTCTTTCTCCCTCCCTTCTTCCCTCTCTCCTTCCCTTCCACTCTCTCTAAAAATCAATGAAAAAAAATATCCTCGGGTGAGGATTAACAAAAAAATAAATAAAGTACTATTTATTAAAATTATTAATTAATTAAATATATCAGATCCACATCTTGGACACCTTAAACTTACACAATGTTATACATCAATTATGTCTCACTGAATAAATAGAAGAAGAAATACTTTAAAAAATAAAGAAAGCTCCCCTGCATAGCAGCAATGGAGAGGGATGTGATTTGGAAGGACCAAATAATCTGTGGATACCCTCCTGGAATAAGTACTATTTATTTTATGACACTAATTTTAGAAAACATCTGTCTTCTTTTTATGGGCCAATTCAAGGGACATCTTGCTGAAACTACCCTTAATTAGTAGTGAAGAATTAATTGCTCTTTCATCCAAGTTCCTAAAGTATAATCTGCATAATTTTATTACAACGCTTATTTCATTACATTTCAGTGATTGAGTGGATGTATCTGTCTTACTTGATTGAGTCTTCTATAGGTAAGTGATTGTATTTTTATTTTCCTGTCCCAGAGGGGCTCCCAGACTAGCATAACCCCTCTGTGAATGTTTGTCTTGATGACATTATAGAGGGAGGTATATTGTTACTCTTAAAAACTGAAATGCAACCCACCCTCAGAGGGCAATTTCTTTAAGTACCCATTGTGAAAAATTTTGCAAAAAGTGAGAATTTACGCAGGATTTTATAGATTGACATGAATTATGGATTTAGGAATTATTTTACCAGGACCAAATTGTAAGCTTACTGTATTTATGTATCCTCATGTTCCCTAATCTTTTGCCACCTTAAATAGTACAACAGGTTATGCAAGCAACTAAATAAAAGGGGGTGGAAGCAGTTGGAGGCATTTAGTTCAACTTCCAGACATAAATTGTGTTGTTTTGATTTTTCTCTTAGTTGCAGAATGGGTGTTTATTAGTAACAGATGGCAAGGACTCCTCTAAAGTCCTCTGGTCACTTCCCTGAGCTGCCCAGGTAAAACCACAGGTTGCTGCAATTTTCTAGAAGCTTCCTTGAGTTACACGTAAACTAAAACATATCTGATCTTAGAGACTTTTATGTCCTATGGAATCATTCCTGAGAGTGCACAAGCTTTTCTTCATAACTGAGGCAACTAGAGAGATTTGGAAGGGTCTCTGAAGACACAAAACCAGGGTAAGATCTAGTTAAACCATTTTGTTTTCCACAGGGTCTTTAGATACCTTCTCTTCATACCTTTATAATGACTTTCCCAAATCCTATTTTCTCATCGAACTAATGATATTCTGCAAAGTGAAATGTCTGAGTTTTTAATGGTTAAAAAAAAAAAAAGCTTAAACAGGTTAATACATTTTGCCTGACTTAGATATTCGATGTGTTTTTTTTTTTCCTTTCTTTCTTATTTTAGATTTTGCAAGGATAAATCAACTCAATTAGCACTGGGTGAACTCCCACAGGACCCTGTGACTGGGTCCCAGGGCTCTGCAGATAGACAGCAGAACACATATGAGCAAAACTGCTTTTGTGCAATGCACCACGTTAGAAAGCATCCATATATGTCTGCTCCTCTTCCTTCATTCCTTCATGTGTGCCTGCATATGAGTGTGCATGTCTGTGTGAAACATGGGAACATTCTTATCTCCACAGTTCAGCTAATTTTGTAAGACAGAGCAGCAGTCATAACATAAGGAGATATTTTGGGATTGAGACACTGAACCTAGCCAAATCCTGCGTGTAGTGCAGTATGTCCACATGGAGCTGAAAAGCATAGCTTCTGTGCTTCACAGAGCCCCTTAAATTGAAGTAAAGTTAAAGTGGGCTACAAGCTCAGTAGAGAATATTTTTTTTTCTTGTGTGTATGTGGATTCCCAGTTCATGTAAAGGATTATCATATGTGACCTATTTCTAATAGTAAGCAACTCAAAGGCCCTTAACAAATTATATATAGAAAGGTAATACTAAGGGCAATTGCAAAGTACATTATTTTGGAGTAAACTGAGTGATAGGAAGAAGATCTGAATGAGAATTATCAGGTAAGCGGAAGAAAGAATGCAAGGAGGTGGGAGACATAATGGTTGAGATCTTGAAGCAAGAAGGAAATTGGCCCTTAAAGGAACAAATTGAATTGAGGGGAGGGGTGATTTTTTATAGGATTTGGGGGTGTAGAGGAGTTCTCAATTGTCTGTCATTAAAAAAAAATTAAAACTATATATTTATATAAGTAATGCATTTTTAAAAAATTTATCTTTATTGTTGAAAGTATTACAAATGTCTCTTCCCCCACCCGCGCACTGACCCCCTCCAACCTGCTTCCACCCCCTTTTATTCCCTAATTCATAAAATAAATACATATTGTATTTGACCATGTCTCAGATGCAGGAGATACAAAGGCGAACAAAATTAATGTAATACTTATTCTTGTAGAATTTGCCGTGAGTAATGTATGGGTCTGTGTCTGTATTTACAATGATGATAAGAAATATGGCAAGAAAAACAAAAATAGAGAGTGATATAAAATAGTTTAAAAAAAACCAGCACAAACCTAGTCTGGTCCAAGGAGGCAGGAAATCAAAGTGACATCTAATCTGAGATTAGAAGACTGAATGAGGATTGATCAGGTTAAGTGGGAGAAAGAATGCAAGGAGGTGGGGGACATAATGGGTTGAGATCTTGAAGCAAGAAGGAAATTGGCCCATTAAAGACACAAATTGAATCGAGGACCACTATGTCTGGACTACAGGAACAGGAGGTAAGAAGTCTGAGATGAGACTGGAAGAGTTAACTATCAATGTGCCATGATGCCATTTTAAAGTGGGAAGAGACAAAATACTTAAATGGTTATCTATGCATTCTGCTCTTTCTGTAGTATACATTGCACATAACAATTACTCTTGCAAATTACTGGTTACCTTTTTATAAAAAATACTTTTCTGAAACTCCCAGGCAGAATTTATCACTTCAAATTCAGGGCTACTTGATGATTCTGTTTTCTCATAGTCATTCAGTTGTCAAACAACTTGTCCAGATACCGATTTGTTCTAGACACTATGTTAGATGTTGATATAAGGAGGTGTAGGATACATAGCAGTGCTTTTTGCCCTCGGGAAGGTTGTACTATAGGGGGACAATGCTTATCTCACTGTTTCATAATATCTATAAAAATAAAGCATAATATGCTAATTAGACCTGACAGCTGAACAACCTTCCGGACGATCTCCGGATGAAGCCGGGGCTGCGAGCGCCCAGCCCTTTCCATGCATTTCATGCATCAGGCCTCTAGTGGTTATATAAATATTCTGTCTTAGAATATTTCTAGTTTTACAGAACAACAGCGAAGGTAGTTGGTTGGGCAACATCCCACGCACTGAGAAGTCACTGGCTCAATTCCTGGTCAGGGCACAAGCCTGGATGGTGGGCTCAATCCCCAGTAGGGGGTGTGCAGGAGGCAGCTGATCCATGTTTCTCTGTCACATTGATGTTTCTTTCTCTACCTCTTTCTTCTTCTCTCTCTAAAAATCAATAAAGGTCTTTAAACAAAATACCAATCATTCTCATATTTCAAACCAATGGCTAGAATCCCCAAGGCCTCCAGATGGAAGGGCACTTAATTCCCAGGCCTCAGCCCTGATTAGAAATGATTTCCTCGGAAATTTCCTCCTTTCCCTTTTGATAAACACATATGAGTTCTTACATTTCTAATCAACTTCTATACTAAAAACCCTTACCCTTTTCTCTGGCCTTTTGAAGTACTCTGCCTTAGACTACATGGCACTTCCTAAAGGAATTTATTTTCCCCTCTCTAAATAGTTAATTAGATTAAGCAACCAGACATAACTTTGACTTGCCTTTTGCTAGGCATCCTTCTAAGTATCTCAACACTGCTGTTGATCTCTCTGATTGTTAGGGACCAGATGCGCATGGGGTATGTCAGGAATGCAGCATTTTTTAGATTTCCAATTGATAAAGAAGCTAATAGCAAAGTGTGTGTTTATGTGTGTGTGTGTGTGTGTGTGTGTGTGTGTGTGTGTATATATATATATATATATATATATATATATGTATTTCCCTTATGAAACTTATTCAGCTTTTAATTTTGATCTGAAGATTTTTCCTTAGCTCACCCAGGATTGGGATTTAATAAAGACATTCTCCCAACTCTGTACATGGAGCAAAGAATTGTTTTGATGTATTATATTAGACATAACCCTGAAAGGCCAAAAAAGTACAGGAAATGCATATACATAGACCAATCATCTTGAGTCTTAGAAAAATCACCTGGCATATCTACCGCCCCAAGAAACTGCCTGCTTTGATCTCTGTCCTAGAGTTGGTTGGAGACTGTGCAATGCTCCCCAGGGGTTTTGGAATGGAATGTGACTCTCAATCTCAGACTTATCTGGAAATTGGTGAGAGCTGGTATGTGGGCAGTCACATGTTCTTAAGTACTTGCTTAAATGCTTTTCCTATTTTGCACATATCCACTCACTTGATAAATACTATTATTCCAAAAGTATTTTTGGTTAAAAATAGTAAATACAGAACAGTTAGATTAAGCCACAAAGGAGAATTTGAATTTGTTCTAAGGACATAGGTGTTTTTTGTTTTGTTTTGTTTTGTTTTTTTTTTAACCTAAGGAAAGCAGTGCAGAAGTGCAGCAGGAAATTGAGAGACTTCCAGAACTAAAATCTCCCTCTCTCTCTCCCCTCCCTCCCTCTCTCTCTTTCTCTCTTCCCCCCCCCCCCCCTCCCTCCCGCAAAGCCTCTCTGCTTCTTCCTGGGTACCAGCTTCCTTCTGTCCCCAGAGATCAGCTTTTCCTGATTCTCAGTTCATAAGGAGCCATGTGGCTCTTTGTGAGCTTTTACACATCTACTGTTAAGAGACTAATCCCAGTTGAGACTGGTATTTCCTGTTTTCAATTCTAAATTCCGAAGAGTATCTGATTAGCTAAACTTGAATCATCTGCCTGCCTCAGCGTTCAGAGCCTCAGGTACGGACTTGTTTCTGGTGACCAATCTGGTGAGTCACCTTTAGTGCAGATCATAGAAGCCATTCCGGATAGAGTTGAAAGTAAAGCATTTACAGGCATTAGAAGGGAGGAGAAGTAAAGGTCGGAAAGTACACCTTTCACATCAGAAATACTAAGAGCAACTTGAAATAGACACTGTCACCAATACCTTCCTCTTCTCCCATAGCACCCATATGAGGGAGTGTGCGGTGAGTAGGGAACTAACAACTGTTTGATTGGCTGAAAAGGTGGCAGTGTTCCTAAAACTTGAATAACTGTGTTTTATCTTTTATTGTTACACTAGAGGCCTGGTGCACAAATTTGTGTACTCAGAGGGGTCCCTCAGTCTGGCCTGTGCGCTCTCACCATCCGGGAGCCCTCAGTGGGTGTCCAACTGACGGGGGCGGGCCTAAGCCAGCAGTCGGACATCCTTAGTGCTGCAACAGAGGCAGGAGAGGCTCCCACCACTGCTGTTGTGATGGCAGCCTTGAGCCCAGCTCAGGGCTTCTGGCTGAGCAGCATTCCCCCTGTGGGAGTGCACTGCCCCCTAGTCATCAATGCGTGTCATAATGACTGGTTGTTTTGCTGTTTGGTAGATTTGCATATTAACCTTTTATTATATAGGATATGACTGGTAAAAAATTATACCACACTTGTTGTAGTAGTCAGATCCAGATCTTTTCAAAGGCACAGGTCTTTACATGAAAGCAATCAATAATTAATAATACACTGTAGATCTTCAATTTTAGGTTTAGCATCATCAAATATTGCACAAAACAAATATGCGTGAAAAGGAAGAATGTAAGAAAAAATGAATAAAACACATTTTTGTGTTTTGTTTTTAATATATTTTTATTGATTTCAGAGAGAGGAAGGGAGAGGGAGAGAGATAGAAACATCAATGATGAGAAATAATCATTGATCAGCTAGATGTCTTCCGCATGCCCCCCACTGAGGATTGAGCCTGAAACCCAGGCACGTGCCCTTTACCAGAATCAAATCCAGGACCCTTCAGTCCTCAGGCTCTACCCACTGAGCCAAACTGGGTAGGGCAGTTTTGTGGGTTTTTTTACTCCATGATTTTACTGTAGGAAACCAGCATAACTACCAATCTATAAATTGTTAGAGGCTATACACTGCAAGGTATGATAATAAAATAAACTCAGTTTATTTTTTGGCAAACCTATTTGGACATTTATAACAAGTGTGAGCTACTTTCTTAAAGGCTGGCACCTGTTCTCTTATTTCAAAATTCATATATATCCTGATATTTTCTAATTTTTTATTTTGCAATATCCTTTGAAGCTTGCTGAATTCGTTTAAATTCAATTAATCCTGGCATGTGGCCATTCTTAGCAAGTAGAGTTGGTTTCTAGTAATAGTCGAAATTCATCTCACGTAAGTGTGAAACACTCAAATTGGAAAAGTATTTTAAGACAAAATGTGTTATGCCTCTAAGTTAACAAGACGGCTTCACTCCCATGGCTCATAACCTAGCTCTAAGAGCAAGTCACAGGGATGAACTTCAAAATGCTGATGGTCATTTCATTGAAGTTATAAAATAAATATGATGACCACTTTGAAGAAAACACATATTTGGATATGATAGTTATAATATATTTTCTTAAATTTTGACTATTAGCCAAATCTGTCTTATTTAATTTGTAAAAGTTTTACCTTCTTACAAAAGAGGAAGTGTGAAAAAACTTTATACCTTCACCTGCATGCTCTTTCAAAGCTCTAGGAAATAGGGCAATTATCTTTGTCTTAGTACTATTCCACTTTTTAAAGAAAAACCTTAGTTTAGTAATTACTTATTAATTTTCTTCCTTCCTTCCTTCCTCCCTCCCTCCCTCCCTCCCTCCTTTCTTTCTTTCTTTCTTTCTTTCTTTCTTTCTTTCTTTCTTTCTTTCTTTCTTTCTTTCTTTCTTTCTTCTTTCTTTCTTTCTTTCTTTCTTTCTTTCTTTCTTTCTTCTTTCCTTCCTTCCTTCCTTCCTTCCTTCCTTCCTTCCTTCCTTCCCTTCCTTCCTTCCTTCCTTCCTTCCTTCTTCTTCCTTTCTTTCTTTTCTTTCTTTCTTTCTTTCTTTCTTTCTTTCTTTCTTTCTTCTTTCTTGTAGTTTTTCAAAGGACATATCACAATGTTTCCTCAAGCATCAGCTTTGTGAAGAATGTCCATTGGGCATTCCTGAACTTGTCAATAAATCGTGGCATATAAAATCAGGATAGATTTATAGAGAATGAGACTGGTATAAGTTGAAGTGTGTAGGGTGCATACTGCAGGCACAATGTTTAAGGAGACAAAATAATTTAGTAATCAAGATACATCATATTGGAAAGCAAATTAAATTTAATGCAAAAAGTCCATGGTGTGCAAAATATGAAACATTTAAATAAAAGTAGATATTTGTTTCTTTGTTTGTTCCTTTGTAATTTGTCTGAAGTTCCTGGACTGGATAAATGTTATGTCTCCCTTGGGTGGGCTTATGAGCATGGACAATGGTGTGAGAACAGATTATATAATACAGGCTGTAGTGTAGTGTCATATTTTTGATTCTAGAACTTTCATTAACTTTATCCAATTGGTTTTAAATATGGGAGAATACTCTGATAAGTGCATATCAGGGAGAACATTCCCTCAGGCTCCATGTCTTTTCCACAGCTGCCTTTTACCTTTTGATACCAAACGCTGGCTGAAAGTCATGTTATTAACTCCCCAAACGTTATAATAGGTGGTATTCACCATCATCCTGGTATTATAGTACTTAATGGAGAGTCAGACAGTATTTTTGGTAGAAATCAACTTGAATGTCTGTTTAGACAAAACTGTTATCATTTCTTTTAGATTGATATATTGTTTCAGAATACTGTGAAAGTACATAAATGACAGACATAATGAGAAAGCATAAATACAGGAGATAAATACTATAGTGTGCCATTCCAAATAGAAAAGTTTGCCTGTTCTTCGATATTTAAATACGTTTGCTGTTTATTCAGCACATGAGCTGATTCCCATTATTTATAATTCAAGTATTTGTGTCTACTGTGAATCTTGTTTTGGTTGTTTAGTCTAAAATGGTTTTCCTTGTTATTTCTTGTATACTGTATGCAACCTAGATTAGCATAATCACTGTGATTAACATTAATTGAGGAGCAGAAATGAAAATGGTTTCTGAGAACAGTTTGGCTGATATGTATAGTGGTAAATGTTGTATTACATGAATACTCAAATTATAATATTTGACTTTAGTTCTAAAACCTCTGAAGCATTAAGTGGGAAAATAAAATTTTGGACATAGTGCAAACTTGATCACTAACTCTGTAATGTGTTGCAGAAGTGAAGGGAACCAGGTTTGCTAAAGTAATTGTGTTGATAGAAATATATTAGCTCCATAAGCTTCTGAGGTGGTCCATTCTACCCTAGCACAGTGTAAAATATTTTTAAAATAAAAACAAATAAATAAACTTTGAGGCATAGATGAGTATACAAATATATGCTGGACAGATATGTTAATGTGATCTATAAGGGAATATACATTGCTATATTAACATATTTACTCGAAGGCACTATAATATGGTTGTTAAAAGTATATATATATATATATATATAAAGCCAGTGACCAGAACACCGTAATGACCAGAACGACCAGTCACTATGACACCCACTTGGCCAGTAAACTGACCCAATCTGGGGTGGGGCCTGACTGGCAACTTCCCCCAGCCCCTCCCCCTGGCCACCCTGCCCCTGATTGGCCTCTCCCATCCCGATCTAGGGCAGGGCAGCCGGACAACCCCCAAGGTGCCCTTCTCTCTGGCCTCTAGCCTGCCCCATACCCGATGGTCCCCCACCATCCTAATTGGCCCTCAGCCCCTCCCCCAGGCTGGACCTACCCCTGATTGCCACCTACCCCAATAGGGAGCGGGGCCGGCCGGCTAACCCCCGGCAGCCATTTCCCCCAGCTGGCCCTGCCTTGATTGGCTTTCCCATCCTGATTGGCCCGCAGCCTCTCCCCCTCACTGGCCCCGCCCATGATTGCCCCCCTACCCCAATAGTGGGCTAGGCCAGCTGGCCACAGGCCAATCAGGGTAGTGGGGCTGATTGGGGGTGGGGCCAGCCATGGGGAAGGGCTATGAGAGGTGGGCCAATTGGGGGGCCTATTGGAGGTGGGGTGGGGGGCCAATTGGAGGTGGGGTGGGGGGCCAATTGGAGGTGGGGTAGGGGGTCCTATCTGGGGTGGGTCCTGGTGGGAGGAGGAGCTGATGGAAGTTGGCCAATTGGGAGCAAGACCAGCTGGCCCACCGCCACAGCCCCTACCCACAGCTGGCCCCACCCCTAATCACCTCCCACCCCAATTGGTGGTGGGACCTGCTGGCCAATCTCCCACCATCTCCTCCTCCTGACAGGCCTGGCCCTGATCTTTCCCAATTGGGACCAGGTGGCCACACCCCATCTGTTCATGAATTCGTGCAGTGGGCCTCTAGTAGAATTTATAATCATGCTAAGACATGAGCCAACCCTTTCTTTGTCAGCTATGTAACTGTAAATTTCTGACTGTCGCCAGAGCTCAGTTTTCTTCACTTGTGAAATGTGGATAATAATTTAACTTAGCTAGTAGGGTGGTTGCAAGTCTTAAATGAAGTTCTATAGACAAGATTTTGGCATAATGTTAGACAAATGATAAATGTTTTCTAAATATCATCTATGCTCTATCACTTCTCTGATTTTTTTCTCTGTGTTATTGCTTAATGTCACATTCTTGTTCACATTTCTGCATTTTATTTCATATGGTTTACACTGATAGATTTCACTGTTTGTAATGTTACTGACTTTCATAAATTTACATTTCTTTGCATTTCTGTTGAGAGGTTCTGAAATTCTCTATAGGTTTTCCTTCTTTTGTATCTGTACATATTGTACCATTTCAAATCCAAAATTACTGCAATAAGAGCCAGGTTTTTCTTTGGAAGCATTAAAGTATTGTATATGTTAAATGAACACTGGCCTCCCATTGTATATTTCAAGCCAGTTTAAGTTAGATAAGGTAACTAAAAAATCCAAAGGCTATCTGCATTTCAAAATATCACTTTTGGAAGGGTAGGCAATGTAGCTCAGTGTTAACTGTTAAATATACACACACATACACACACATTTATATATTATATCATCCATATAATAATTTATATAAATTTATATGTCATTTAAATAAATAAAAAACTATATAAATATATATATATATATCAAAAGCTTAAAAATCAAAATAGGTAAGTAAAAACATCTGATGGTTTTATTTTTTTGATAATCAGGTATGTTCTGTGACAGAAATGAATAAAGACAGAGAAGGAAATTTGTCAGATTACTTATCATACAGGAAGTTGTTAGAAACTTCAGTATTGTGACGATAGAAGAGGTCATTCTTCCTCTGTTATTGATCACTAGAGACCCAGTGCATGAAATTCATGCACAGGGGGTGTCCCTCAGCCCAGCCTGCACCCTCTCCAATCTGGGATCCCTTGGGGGATGTCCAACTGCTGGTTTAGGCCCCATCCTTCAGGGATCGGGCCTAAACCGGCAGTCAGACATCCCTCTCACAATTGGGGACTGCTGGCTCCTAACCGCTCAACTGCTTGCCTGCCTGATAGCCCCCTAACTGCTCCCCTGCTGGCCTGATTGATGCTTCACTGCTCCCCTGCCAGCTCAATTGCCCCCATCTGCCCTCCCGTGCTAGCCTGATCACCCACAGCTGCCCTCCCCTGCTGGCCTGATCACCCCAAACTATCCTCCCCTGCAGTCCTGGTCACACCCAACTGACCTCCCCTGCTGACCATCTTGTGGCAGCCATGTTGTGATGATGTGGGGGTGGCCATTTTGTGATGACCTTGCTCGATGCCACCTAGGCTTTTATTATATAGGACTAGTAAAATAGCTAGGCTTATAAACATTCCCTAACCGTTGTCTTTTAAGACTATATTAATAGGTACACATTCCATTGCAAGCAACATTAACAAGCTATAAGGTACCATTAAAATATTTTTTTTCTTTTATACAACAATCAGTCTTAAAGAGAAAAGTTGATAGTGTTGGTTTAGCTATGTAGCAGTATTCTAAAGAAACCAGGATTTTCCCATCTTACTACTCTGTGATTCTTTACATTTTAGCCTTTTAGCCTTAAATTTGTTGCCTCATGGTTGCAATAAGGCTGCTGCAGCTCCAGTTACCAAGGCTTCATTCTATGGCAGGTATGCAAGCCATGGAAGCAAGACAATTCCTCATGCAACTTTCCTGTTTGTGAAGTTATTTTTGAACAAAGAGCATTATTAGAATACTCACTCCTTTATGTCCTTCATGAGAAATGAAAAGTGATCACTCCCTAAGCAAGTTTTAGGCTCACTTTCTCTGAAATAAAAGGATATCTGCTTGAATATTCCAGAAGGCTTAGTAGATTGAAGGCTCTCATTGAAGGCAGTGGTATGTGAACAATTATTATGCTGCCATATAGGCCTACACAAACACACATACAGACACACACATTCACACATAAACTGTCATCTGTCTTCACACTAATTTTCTATTTTTTTTCAATTTGGCATTAAAAATGTTATAAACTGTTAGAAAACATTAGAGTACTAATAAATCACAGTTAATGCTTTTTTGATCAAAGGTATTTCTGTAACTAAGGTTCTATTGGAGATCAAGGTCTTAAGTATTCAGTTTTAAATACAGTTACCTCAAAAAAGAGATAACTGTTATATCTCTTCATATCCCATAAATAATTAAGGAAAATGAAGACCAAAGAGAAAATACATGCTAGGAAATGAGGTGGTGAATACTTAAAATGCATGTCAAACATGCTAATCTCTTCTTAAATATTGGTCATGATGTTGGCTTTAAGCTTCTTAGAAACCAACAGGAAGAGGAAAATCAATCATGTCAAGATATTCAAGTATCCCTAATACAGAAATGAAGTTTTGGCCCACAGGAAACTCAACAATTTTGGAAAAAATCCAGAGGGTTTTCCCCATGATTCTGATAAAAAGGATAACATATAACCCAGTGAATCATAGTTTCACTAACATCTTTACAGCTAACACATTGCTGCATTTCTCAGGGGCAATTTCTTATGAGTGCTTTCAATGAGAGCAATAACAAACCACCTAAATCTAATTCAGTAAACACGATTTTTGGTCAAGGGCCATAGACCTGGCAAATCCTGAAACAGGAAGGATAAGAGAACAACATGTAATAAATCTACTTTTCTCTCTCTCCTTTGCAAATTTATCTCCGTAAATGAGAGTAATAGACAAAGAAAATGTACAAGTGAATCTATCCCGCCCCATGGCTGACAACACATTTGATCAGTTTGGATTAGTTTATTACTTCTAAACTTCTCTAAGTCTTAAGCTAATATTTTTTTCCTTAGGTTTGTGCTGGTGGGATTTCAGCAACTACAAAACAACACTATAAAAAAATTGAGGTTGACAAAGGACTTGTATGCATGCAATTAGCATAACCAATAGACACAGACACTGGGGCAGTGGGGGCTTGCTGGGGTGGGAATAGCTGGGGGGAGGGGTCAATTGGGGAAAAAGGAGAGATATATAAAACTTTAGACAATAAAAAAAATTTTGAGGTTGAAGAGATACCATAAAGATTCAAAGATTTTTCAGAACAAACTAGGGTTATCACTTAATTTATTTTATTTTAAATATACTTTCTTATAAATATTTTCTAAAAATAAATCAAAGATTTTAGTCATGAAAACCTTGCTGAGCAACAGTGTGTCAAAAGATTACCTTTGACCCTGACCATTGACTTTTATATCTATAAGTAATTAAATATTTAGGGAGTTAATTCATTTCAACCATTAATTTTCATCTCAGGTTAAGTGGTTTGTCTGTTTGACTTCTGACTTCATTTCAAATTACCAAGACCTGAACCTAGACATCATTTGGCCAAAGATAAAAATCTCAAGGGTCCAGGATCCCCAATTATTAATTCCTCCTGTGGAGGTGACCAATCAGGCTGCATAAAAAACATCTTTTTAATACAACCTTTGAACCTCCCATGACACATGCAAAGTCAAAAACAGACATAATTTATAAGATTCAGGAAATATGTTATTGTTTTTGAAATAACATTTTTATATAATAAATGTATCTAAACTTTATAATTGATCTCTAAGTTTGTTTTTTGTTTATAAAAATAGTTCTTTTGGAAAATGTCATCATTTGTTCAATTTACAATAAAAGTAACTCAATTTTTTTACTAAATCATCGTCCGATCATCTATTGATTGTCTTCTAATTCACCTTGAAAGCACTAAAACATCTTTGAACACTTAAGGTAAAAACTACTATTTGGTTACCTATGTGAATTAAAAAATGCATATTCATTGCAAAGGGTCACCAAAATTGCAGGGGCAACTAATTAACCTCTTGAGCAAGGAATTGGTTGATTGCAGGTATAGTTAGTGAAACAGAAAAAAATAAAAGATGGTGAAGTTTTGTTGAAAGTTTAATCTCAAATTGTATGAATTTTCAAACAACATTGCAATATAATTAAAAGTATCAACAATTAGACTTGCTAATGTTTGGTTTTCATGGCATCTATTTTGTAATGGTAAAGGAAAAATGCTGTTAAGAAAAACCTGAAGTTTTTCATGTACTTTCTTTATTTCAAATAATTAAAATGTTTCTCCATATCTAATCCTGATAAAAGTTGATAAGAAGATAAAATATGATGTCTGGGTCAGTGCTTATACCACCATTGTGAAGAATGCAGACCCAATAGACAAAATATATTTCTCCCTCATCCCAATCTTCCATACTTAATTATTTTTATTTTTATAATGGAAATAACAATATAGGGCATACCAGAAAGGACATAGGTGTCTAAATTATTATCTATCCCCTTTCCTTCTAGGAATTCAAAAATAAAATTATTTTAAAAATTAATTTTAAGCAAACCTATAGACAAGGTTAATTCAGGGTTTTTAAGTAAGAGTAAAGTCTACTAAAAACATGTAAATTAGGGGGAAAAACTGAACTGGAGGAAGTAAAGTGAAGTGGTGGCATCTCTCAGGAAAGCAAAACACACTTCCTGAAGTTGAAGGCATGATCATGAAGTGTAAATATGAATCTCTGTGTATAACAACAGTGGTGGTGCCCTGGCCAGCATGCTCAGTAGTTAAGAGTGCCAGCCCATGCACCGAAGGGTCTCAGGTTTGATTCCTAGTCAAGGGCATATACCTGGGTCTCAGGTCTAGTCCCTGGCCCTGGTTTGGAGGCATGCAGAAGCAACTAAACAATGTACCTCTCTCACATCGAGGTCTCTCTCTCTCTCTCTCTCTCTCTCTCTCTCTCTCTCTCTCTCTGCCCCCTATTCTCTCTTCTGTCTTTCTCTCCCTCCCTCCCTTCTTTCCACAACAAAAATAATAATAGTGGTGAAAACTGAGGTGGAGAAGGCAAGCAGGAAAAGCTCTCCAGGGCCCGAAATAATAGGATAAGAGGATGGAAAGCTACACAAAGTTTAATGACTTTCCATTGTAAGGTGTTTCCTTTACAAACCAAATGAAAGAATCTTTGTTTTGTCAAGCCTAGAAGATAACTCTTGTGTCTACTTCCCATACAATCCATGGAATTCTTCTGCAAAGGGCTAGTCTAGGAGAAGACAACTTATTAAATAAAGGGTAATGGGAAAAGGAGCAAGTGCCAAAAACAAACAAACAAAAAACAGTAAGGATAGAAGATGCTCAAAGGAGGTTCAATATAAGCAGGTGTGTGGTACCCAGATTAAAAACAAAAACAACCAAAAAACACTATAATTATATAATTTAATGATAGTGTATTTAAAGTACAGAAGTATATGTGAAGATGCAACTCATGATACCTTTCAGGAAAAATAAAACTTAAAAACTATTTATTAGGTCCTATGTGGGATGAGTTGACCTGCAATGGTCAACATTGAGATACATCATCCTATATAATAAAAGGCTAATATGCAAATTGTCCCCTCAACCGGGAGTACCACCAGGAGTTCAACTGAGAGTTAAACCACGGGGCAGGGCTGACAGGCCAACTGCCTACGGCCCCTCCCCCGGGCTGGCCCCACACCTGATCACCCCCCCACTCTGATTGGGGCAAGGACGGCCTGCCAACCACCTGCAGCCCCTTCCCCTGGTGGGCCTGGCCCAATCAATCCCGATTGGGGCAGGCTGGCTGGACCCCACCCATTCACAAATTTGTGCACTGGGCCTCTAGTAATAAATATAGAAATTTAAAGGTAGAATTTCTTTAAGGGGGAGGTTATGGCTAGCCTTATTTTCCTATAGCAAAATCCAACCAATGAAAATGAGGAAGCAATATCTGTGATACTTAAAGAGAAAAAGCATGTACCAAGATTTTATATCTAGCTAGAATAAAGACTACTGAAAACAGTTTTGACAATGCATGAATCCAAACTAAATCACATTGAGTACCACTTTCACTTTTTATACTGGCAAAAATCCAAAAGTGTATTACCATACTCCTAAACTAGGAGATAATTTTTATGCACTGAATGTAGGAGGATAAATTGGTATAATTTCTGTAGAAGTTACTTTAGCAAAATCAATAAAGGCTGCAAAAACATATCTACCTTAATCAAACAATTCTAGTTCTAGGAATACATTCTATAAATAGACTTCTATGAAAATGATGCATGAACTGATTATTTACTGAACCTTATTTGTTATAACAAATGGTGAGAAAAAATCATCTGGCTGGTGTGGCTCAGTGGTTGAGAGTCAGCCCATGTACCAGGAGGTCATGGTTCAATTCCTGGTCAGAGCATATGCCTGGGTTGTGGTCTCTATCCCCAATAGGGGGCATGCAGGAGGCAGCCAATTGATGTTTCTCTCTCATCTCTCTCATTGATGTTTCTATTTCTCTCCCTCCCTCTCTCTAAAATTAATAAAAATGTATATTTACAAAATCATGAGAAATAAAACATGTTTCTCAAAATAGAACTACATAAACAAATTATGGTTCATGTACAGAATGGAATACTATATAGCTATGAAAAGTGAATGGGGGCTCTCTCCATGTACTAATATAGAAGATTTGATAAGATATATTCAGTGGGAAAAAGGCAAAGTACAGAATAGTATCAATATTATTTAATATTTTGCATGAAATATAGACTTTTATACTAAAATTTGCTGCATAAATATAAAGAAGGTTAATAATCATTACTATACTTCTAGGGGAGGTAGCAAGGAAGTAGGAAGATATAGAAGAGAGATGAGAGGGATACTTTTTACTCTATACTTTTGACACCATATATTTTTTCATTTTCTTAACTTTTTGAATAAATCACCTATTCAAAAAAGTATAGACATATAAACAAGAGTTGCCACAAAATTAAAATTGATGATTACTGTTATATTTTTTTCTAAGATCAATCAATATTGTCCAATTAATAGATCAATCATTATAGAAGTATTCATCTATTTTTCTATGATCATTTCTTGGTAAAGCAAGAGGGAACATGTTAAATTTGTATACAATTTTAATTTTTATGTCAACTTTTGTAAGACTTAGACGAGATATTTTCTTTTGAGGTATTTTCTATTTGGATTCTCTGAAAACACCTTAATGTTTTATTTCAGATTATATTTGTAGGAATTCCTTAGCAGACTGTGGATGTCCTCTGGGCAGTTTTCCCTGTGGTGTTCATTGCACTTTTCTCAGCCCAGAAGAGTATCTTACTCATAATAAGGGTTCAACATACATTTGATAAAAGACTGAGTTCATGTGGGAGTAAATGAACAAGAACTCTTTTAAAAAATAAAAAGTTTTTATTGATTTCAGAGAGGAAGTGAGAGAGAGAGAGAGAGAGAAACATCAATGATGAGAATCAATGAGCGGCTGCCTCCTGCACACCCCACACTGGGGATGGAGCCTGCAATCTGGGCATGTGCCCTGACCAGGAATCAAACCATGACCTCCTAGTTCATAGGTCAATGCTCAACCACTGAATCATGCCTGCCCAGCACAAGGACTCAATGCCCTGTGCAACAACAAGGCCAAAAGCAACTGTTTGTTTTTCTTTCAGCCAATCTCTCACCCTTTCTGCTAACAGCATCGCTCCTAGGGCTGTATTCTCATCCTTGGGTTGTACTTTCTTCTCTGTGATAGGCAATATCCCATTGAAAATCACCTTTGTATGTGTCAATAGTTATTCTGATAATTTAGTGCATTCTGATATGATAACGGGTTGGGCATAGAAGGGCATACCTATGGCACTTATATTTTAGTTTAATTTAGTTTTGTTTTTAAATTATTACTGAATAGGAGGATTTCAGGCCAAGCAGGGAGAGAATTTAATACACAGGAGATGTAAATTGGGGATGAATGTCAAATCAAATTTCTGATGTGGCCACTGTTTCATTTTGTTTTCTTGGTCCATGATTGGCCTTGCTCAGTGTAAACCTCTACGTGATGGCATTCTGCAGGTAAGTCTCAGGATATCTTCCACCAAAGTCTTTTCTTTTCCCCACTGGTATCCTGTGCCTTTCTTTTGGTTTTCCTTTTTTTTAATTTCAGAAAAATGAGTTTGTTAATTTTATAGATTTTTGAACATATATAGTTTAAATTTTATGTATGAAATTTGATTTTATTTAGGCTAATTTGGCTTCAAGAGAAATTTTATATAGGAATGTCATAGAGCCATGAAAAATTGGTTCGTACAGAAAAAAATGTAATGCAATTATGCATGTCTTCCCAGTAAAACGAATTTTTATTTGTATGCTTTGAATGTATGTCAAAGAACACATCAAGGGAAAGGCTATATTCTGTAGCTTATTCTTCACTTAGATGCTTGAAATTTGCAGCCAATTAACAAGATAAAAAGCAAAGTAACCCTATAGTTCTAAATTTGCTTTGTTATGTAAACTCAAGAAACAGAAAAGCACTGATGTCCCCAGCATATAGCTCATAGAAACACCAATAAAGAGGTACTTTATTGTAACCAGACCGTGGAAATGCTCTTAAAATTGAATTTGTAAAAGAAAGGAAGTAAGATATTAGATTTAGAAATCTTACAATAAAATCATATGTTATATATTTTAATGTATCCTTGGCGTTCTCATTAGATTACATGGCATGTGTTTTCAAAAAACATTTGTGTAGTTTGAAATCTCTGCACATAATGTCTTAAGTTTGTCAACTGTTTGAAAACAATACAGTTCTTCTAAAAAATGGACGCTATTTTTTGGAAGCAGAGAAGCTATCATACTGAATGAAGAGCCCAGACAGTAACAGCTAAACCCTATAAAGAGAAGAATTCCTTGTTCCTCAGGGTGTGATGCCAGCTAGTCAGCTGGTCGGAGGCCTGGCTGAAGGTATGAAGCAGAAGAATTGTGGTCAAGGCTCTAGGCCAAGTTTCTCAAAGAGAAAAGGGAACAAAGAGATAGTGCTAGACTTTATAATCAGGCCAACTGTACAGTACATCCCACTGTCTCCAGCAGTTCCTTTTTTGCTTTTCCTAACTCCCACCCAAAAACTAAGAATGAAAGTGAGAACCTCTTAAAAAAAACTCCCGCAGCATATCATTGGCAACTCTTTGGGATATGCTTTTATCAGCCAGGAAGACAGATAACAGGAAGCTGAAGAAACAAAAAGAAAAAGGAAGGAGATGGCTTTGGGAGGCTTGGGGAAATATAATAAATGTATTACTTTATGTTATTTAAGCAGTGCGCCAAAGGACAAAAATGTTTCTGTAGCCTGCTGATATTCGTTGGTGTAAGAGATGGCAAATGTCTTAGGACATTTTATCCATCTGTATGGAAGAACATTTATATGACTCATCCTGTAATGTTCTGAAGTGAGAAATGGGGCATGTAAGTAGCTGGACAAAAGAGACCACAAAGCTTTGGATCTAATGTATGACTTTGTATTAAGTCAGAGAGGATGAACATTGTCTTTAATAATCTAAGAGACACATGACGATATAGGTAAGCTTCTCATGTGGAACTTACATACTTCCATTGGTGTGTTCCAACTGCTTTAAAAATACTTAATCTGTGTGGATCACTATGACATAACATTGTTCTTAAGGAAAATGTTGATTCACTCATTCACTCATTTGTTTACTCAACATTTATGCAAACATTTATTTATACAACTAAATTGTTTCATATATTCCAGGCACTAAAACCAGTAAGACATATACGTTTTTTTTAAATACTATTTAGTGGTATAAATTAATTTTAAAATAAGTGTAGAAATTCATTTACGTAAGTTTAAATGTAATAATACTGTAATTTATTCAGTAAAGGTTTAGTCTCATGTCAATGTGTCCTTACCTCTATTTAATTTTCTTAATTAGGTCCAAACATTGAAGTCTTAAATATTTATTATATGTTTAGTATACCATGTATACATTAAATTTTTCACTTTTTCTTACATAAAGAGCAGCATGAAGACATCACAAAAGATGTGAGGAAAGGTCCTGTTCTGATGTGAAGTTTAAATAATATAATATTAGGTTTTTCTTTGTTTGGTTTTTTTTTTATTGTTGTTAATCCTCACCCAAGGATATTTTTTCATTGATTTTTAGAAAGAGTGGGGGAGAGAGGGAAAGATAGAGAGAAACATCAAAGTGAAAGAACCACATCGATTGGTTACTTCCTTCATGAGGCCCAATTAGGGACTAGGCCAGGGAGGAGCCTGCAACCACGGTACGTGCCCTTGACCAGAATCAAACCCAAGACCCTTCAGTCCACAGGCAGATGCTCAGGCCCAAGGGACCCCACTGTTGCATGAATTCATGCTTTGGGCTTCTAGTTGTTCTATAAAGTCTCCTAACTTTGTAATCAATAATTAGAATTCTACTGTAGCAGAGACTGCTACTTGTCCAATAATATTAATTGTTTTAATAATAGAAATATAAACTCAGCTCTATTTTGGTGTCTGTTTCAGTAGCTTAGTATACCTTCAATAATGTAAAATTCATGTCTGTCATTAACCAGATTTTGTAATGTTGAAAAATTAATCTCTTTGGATTTCCATGGGCTACATGTGCTTTGAGGGTTTTTCCAACTCTAGATGTCCATGAGCCTACCTGAAGGATCAGATTAATCTGGTGAACCACGTAATATTCTTTAGTGAGAAAAAATTCACTTCAGAGTCTATTTCCCTCCTCAGCACCCATTAAGTGACTTATATATAGCCCATTTTTGATGTTGCATGACATTAGCACTTTTCAGATTAGACCACTAATTGCCCCTATATAACATGAATGGTTGGACTAGGGAGGAACCCCAGAAGTATGGGTTTCATAAAGCAAGCTGAAGGAGAAAAGCATTCTTGGAGAAAAATGGAGGAAAAAGAAAGCAGTAAGAACTTCTCTCACCAGAAATGAGAAATAACAAGAGAACATATTTGCCATAGAGAATCTTTAGCAACACATTCAAGAAAAAGTATATTAATAGTGGATGGCTGAGCATATTGTTGGTTTTCAATGGAGCTGTTAGTGGCTATCGAGTTGAACTAATTACAGTATATTACTAATATACTGTAATTATATTATATACAGTATATTACAGGGGCTGAGGTTTAGTCCCTACGAAGGTCAGTTAAATGTGTCCTGTACCATAACCACACATCATATCCCTAATTTTGGCCAACTGTGACCCACGTCCAGCATGGCCAATGGTGAACCTGAGGAGGGGCGGTGAAGAATTAAAGAAACAGACAAGAGAATATAGTTGGGGCCAGGTGGATCACTGTGCCTGGATGAGGATACAGTGATCCCATCCTGTAAGCTGAATCTTGATTTTATAGTCAGGTCACACAAAGCAAAACAAGGGAGTGGTCAAGATATTTACAATGTTCTTGCAAGTTTCAAATCTGCTTCTTTTCTGTTATTGCAATTCTCTGAACTCTATCAAGCTTGGTTTTGGCAGCACTTGCTGTACCTCCCGCAGCCCACATCCCTCAGCCACCTAGGACTACCAGGTCAGACTACAAGGTCAAACTTACATACAACCATAGCCTTTGGCTGTAATTGTGCTGGGAGGGCTTTGCCTTCCAAGCTGGGACTTGAATGTGGCTTCGCCACAAGAGGACCATGCCCTCTAGTCAGTCTGAAGCTTGATCCTGTCCAAACGCTGTAGCCGTTCTTCACACAACTGTCTCCAAAATGCATGTTCTCTGTGGTAAAAGGGACCAGTTGTGTATGAATCAGTGGAAATCTTTTCTCACCACTAGGAAAATTTCTCAAGGCAGATGGTAGATCAGTAATGTTACTTTAGCATATAAAGTACAGTGTGTGTTCTCACATTGAAAAATAAGGGCAAGATTTGTCAGCTATCTAATTGTAATTGAGTATTTGGCCTAAAAATCCAATTGAGTTTAGTTTAGTTTAGACAATTGATGTGAGGATTTATGTCATTTACTAAGAGTGCTACTACTTCAGGGAGTTGAACTTAAATGACTTTGGTGACCAAAGTGATACCCTGGCCTTCTACATGAAAACAGGAGCAGTGGAAATTGTGAGAAATCATGCAATTAATGCTGCACCTAATGTGATAGAAAACTGTTAGGTCCGTGCGGACAGGAGCCAGGCCAAGAGACTGTGAGAGTTTAAGAAATTTTATTACATTCTCTCACAGAGGGCTGAGATCAGTATATTGCTGTCAGCACTGAGAGAATGTTTATGTTCTCTTATACAGGGACTGGATCTGGATTGCATCAGCCAGCTGAGGTCCACTGCCTGAACAACACAACGTCCTTGGAAGACAGTAGGATATCTGGTGGGCAGAGAGGAGCACCTGAGTTGGTGGAGGGAAGTCAGTTGGGGAGTGCACCTCATTTTGCTTCTGCAGGTGCTGGCCATTTGTGTCAAGTTATGGAAAAAAACTCCATATATTTCAGGAAAAACAAATGTCCAAACAGGAGAGGCCATGGGTAGCACATCCTAACAAAAACTGTAGTGACAAAAACTCATTCATCAGACTCTTTACTTTGGGCCTGTGATTCAGAGGAATCAGAAAATCACATTGTAAATGGGTCTTAAGTACCTAATGATAGAACAAAATATATTAATATTATGAAAAACACTTATAATACTTAGGATTTTCTATTATAACTAGAGGCCTGATGCATGAAATTCATGCAAGGGGCTCGGCCCTCGTAGCCCCAGCTTCGTCTGGAAGGTTGTTCGGAAGGATGTCCAGTCTAATTAGCATATTATGCTTTTATTATTATAGATTCTTTGTTCAAATGTATTCCCTCACTAGATATTTTCCACAAAGGAATACAATTTCTTGTCTGCTCAATACTATCTTCTCAATGTTTTTAAACAACCCACCCATGAACAGTAAAATTTTTTCAAATGCATGGTTATAGTGTAAACAAAAAATTATGAGTCACAATTACTATAGTATTAATTTCACTTTTATGAGTGTATTTAAATTCTGGTTTATTATGTATTTAAATTAAAAGTTTATTAGAATAAATAAATATAATTAGATATGCAAAAGCATATTTCCAGTAATAGAGATCTCAAAACATCATTTATTTAATCTAGATAAATTCCAATTAAATAGTAAGTTTAGTTTTACTTTAACATGGAAATTAAATGGACTTCAGTTTAGTGTACATTGCAACAGAAACATTAAGGAAAGTATTTGCTTAGTTTGTAGATTTTCTTAACTTAAAGCAGATGAAGAAAAAACAGAAATAAACAGTGATTAAATTACACAGAAATTTCAAGATGAAATAAAACAATTCTGTACTGCTTCAAGGTAATGGCAAAAGTGTTTCTGGCAAGAGAAGCATAATTAACAGCAGTGTTAAAGCTGTGCTTTACATTCTTTTGGCAATTGAGTCTACTAAGTCGTAAGCTGTTAAGTAGGGTATTTGTGTTTCATATTAATTTGCATTTCACTGGACTGCTTTTTACTATTTTGTAAGCATGAAACAGGGAGGTCTGGGCCCAACATAACAAATTACTGAACAAAAATAAAAAATTGCTATCCAAGCAGCTTTGTGTTTCTACTGGGTCTGTCATGCTGTGAGTAAAAAAGAGAAAAGAAAAAAAAAAACAACAAACAAACACAGAAAGAAAAGAAGTGTTAATGCTTCAGAGGCATCTCAGCACCAGATCTGAACCATCAAAAATAGTCCTCGAACACAGAGTTATCTAGAAATTCAGCAGTTTGCAAACATATGCACTGGGGAGTTGTTGTTTCACACTAAAATATTTTTGCTACACATCAGCAAGTCCTTGAGGACAGCCTGCTGGCTCCACGGGCCTGCAGTTCGCTGTTGAAATAGCACAGGAATACCCTTTAGCCAGTGCTAACTGGGAAGCCCTAATGGGTCTGCTCTTGAAGGTGACTACGACCTGGGACCAAAAATGGTTGAAGCCCCGGGATCAAAAAGCATGACTTCATTTTAACACTGAGTGCTTGACCTTTGATACCTCTTCTTCTTCTTCTTTAGAAGTGCCAGGTATACATATCACAGTTTTTTCCATGGGTATTGATCACAAAATATGGAATGAAAGACAACTGATTCCCCAAAACAACACATGCAAGTGTGTGTGTGTGTGTGTGTGTGTGTTTGTGCTTGTATATGTGTGTGGGGGCAGGTGTGCCTATTGATCATCCATTCTGTGTTTTGGGTAACAGTTGGCAATGATAAAATGATAAGCAGAAAGTCTTTTGCCATAAGGGAGGGTATTCTTACCCGGGTCTGTTAGTTCTCTTCACTGTTAGAAAGTGTGTTATTGCATAATAATTTTCTTAAAGTCATTAGAAAATTTCAGCTTCCTTTTCCCTGTGTCAACTTCCCTCCACATATTAATGTGAGCCTCAATAATTATATGTTGATCTAATTAATTCATATGCCCATGAGGTAATCCAAAATATTTTAAGGTTGTTTGACCTCTGACCTGCTTTGTTCTAATGTACTTATATTTTTTCACCAAAAGCCTGCAAAAGAACAGGTATGTGAAAAATACAACTTTAATAAGCAAGGGGATAGCAACTCTTTATTGAAGGAGCTTGCGTATTGGCAGCAATCCAGACGGCAAATAAAGTTGTTTAAATATTTGCTCATTAGTGAAATGAAATGGTATCAATTTAATTCATTCCCATTTCATGTTTCCTGTGTTTCAAAGCAACTTTTAATACACACACTCTAAAGGTTTCTCTGGAGCTCTTGTGTTATAATTTGTTTCCTTTTTTTTTTTTTCCTGTGACTAGATATAAATTAATGAAGTCATCTTGAATGAGGTGTTGGGCTTCCCCTAAAACCCTCGCATCTCATTTGTTTGAGAGTTTGGCTGTAAATTGCAGTGACTGCAAAATCACAAGATGTGCACCATTAGCAGGACCCAGGGGCTGAGGTATGATAATGAAGGTGACTGGGTATCAGATCAGATAGCTGATGCATTCCAGGACTATTTAGGGCAACTAAGAGCTTGTCACAGTAGGAGAAGTTGCTGTGTGGCACTAGGTTTATCTTGAGACAGTCAGACAGGGAGATAAAATGCACATTAATCCCTAAGGATAAGCAGTCTTTGCTGGAGTATTGGATAAGCATCTGTTTTGTCAAATTTAGCCTAACTGTGGGCAAATGGCAAAACATCAGTGGTAAGTGATTGGAGGGGATTGGGGTCAGCGATGGGGACCCAAGAAGAGTAGTAAATGTGTCCAGCTCACCTTGGTTATATATCCCAGTGCTGTCTTCTCATCCACATTTACTGAGGATTCTGCATTTTGGGTGGTGACAAAGTTAGTATTTTCATTCTCTTCTGATTTTTCTTTGTGCCTGATTTCTGCCCTGGGGAACTTAGAGACCAGGAGGGTGACGCATTAACATCTCTAAACTCCAACCAGCATCAGTACCCTTCAGACTGAGTTCCTTGAGGTTAAGGCTATTGTGTTATTTCATACCTTTCCTCTTCAGTGTCTAGCACCATATTAGGAAAAATTAGGTATTGCATACATATTGGTTCAATGAGTCTCTTCTGACTAAGGACAACAGTTGTCCTTTATTATTTTTATTCTTTCTAAAAAGGAACATTGCTAAAGTCAGAGCATACGTCTTTAGATAAAGCAGAGCACAGGCGTTTTTCTTTAATTAAGCAAATGCTGGCCCCCAATCCCACCTATTACTTGCTTTTACTGAATGTGTCTGAAAAAGCTAAATAAATATACTTGTTACAATACAAGAAGAACATTAGCCTGAGGGGTATTGTGAGAGGTCACTGTTACCACCAGAAAAAATGCAAGATTTGGAACAGAAACCCAAAGAACTATTCATTTATTTTGAACACTACTCTTACCAGTTCTGCTTAGAGAAAAGGTTAGCTGACCTCTTATTTTTCCTTTCAATTATGCTTGCATAATGATAAATTTAGAGCCAAGGGGATTTTTGAAATTCTGGCTAAATCCCCATGCAAACAATGCATTTTTTGAAAAAACTGTGTTGAAGTGACTCTCTGGACGTTGCATCCACTTTTGCAAGATTAATTCCGTCAACACACTTGATAAATTGCTATATCAAGATCTCAGACACTAGATATGGGGCACATGTTTTCAGGGATTAGATCTAGTTCAACATTTATGTTTGCATCTCAACAATATTCTATTTTTCATGAAGTCTTCTGCATACTTCTCAGCCTTCTTTTCCAGGGCAAATATAAGGACAATTTTAGAAGAGAATATCAAAGTATATTTTCCACTCCCGATTTCAAACCATTTATAGACCATGGAGGCTTTCCTCTCACTGCCTGTGGGAATTTGTTTCATAGTTGAGTTTCTAGCTAGTCCATTTTCTGGTGAATTCTACATTGCTCACTGTGGTGCAGTCTCCAAGATGGAGCCCAAGCAAATGCATCTCCTGATATTCACTCGCTTGTGTAGTGTCACAAATTATATCAGGATTGTTTTGTGTAACCAATAGAATGTGGATGGGGCTGAAGAATTTGCTACGTCTTACTTCTCTTGAATTGCTCACTCAGGGGGAAGCCAGCCACTATATTAAGCAGCTCTCTGGATAGGTCCGTGTGGCAAGAAACCAAAGCTTTTTACCATGAGGCAGAGCCAGTGCGCCTGTCATGTGAGTAAGCCATCACAAAGTGACCCTCCAGGCCAAGTCAAGCTTGCAGGTGACTGCACCCCCAACACCCTGACTGTAAGTTCATGTGACACCCCATGCTAGAATCCACCAAACTATTCCTACATTCCTGATTCACAGAAACCATGAGATAATAAATGTTTGGTTTTGTTTAAAGTAATTAAATTTTGAGTTAACTTGTGACACAGCAATAAATAACTAATACATGTGCCCAAGAAACTTTTCTTTCTGAAAGATGAGATCTTTCAAGGCTTTTGTATGAGAAAGAGCATCATTCTTGGATCAAGAAAATCTTCGTACACAAATAGTCATTGTTGTGACCAATGGCATAACTGCTCCCCACTTGGAAAAAAATGTTTTTTCTTCGGTTCTAGTGAAACAAAAATGCTACTTTTTTTTTTTTTGGAACACTTCTCATGTTTATAGTTCAGCAAATTAATATATTTACACTAATGATAATCAAACTAGGAAATTCTGCTAAGTAGAACCATGTGAACTTCTACAGCCCATCATGATAGGCAGAAAAAATGGTCCTGTCAACATTCCAGATTTTAGAACTTGCAAATATGTTGCCCCTTCGGGACAAAGTGGGCTCGGCCAGGGTCAGTCCCCCCAGATTTTACAGGTAATACTACTATGTGGTGGAGCCGCCAGGCCAGAATCACAGAGCATTATTCTCAGACCTCTAAAACAGAGCAGAGTTTTCCCAGCTGGATTGTGAAATTGTTTGTTACTGGCAACTTCGTATTTCCTTTCATTTTCTCCATTTTTGAACGGGAATGTTTATAATTTTTTAAATAAACTTCTCCCATTGCTATATTTTGGAGCAGGTAATTTGATTTTTTGTTTTGTTTTGTTTTCTAGTTTCACACAGAGAGAAGCATTATCCCCCACATGGAGTATGCCCAAAGCCTCACGCATACCTAATTTAGATGATGGAGGTGATAAGATTTGGAGATTTTAAACTGATGAGATTTTGGAATTTAAGCTGATGTCTAAATGGGTTGAGATTTTGGGGAACCTTGGAATGGGGTGAATGTATTTTACATGTGGAGTAGTTATGAATCTTAGGGGGACAAGGAGTGGATTGTGAGAGATAACAATTCTCTCATCCAAAGAAGTTCACTTGCTAATCCCCAACACCTGTTAGTATGCTACCTTGCTTGGCAAAAGAGACTTTGCAGATGTGCCTGGGCTAGAGGTTTTGAGATGAAAAGATTATCTGGATGGATCCAGTATAATCACAAGATGCTTATAAGTAAAGAGAGGAGATTAAAGGTCAGAAAGAGATTGAAAATGTTATGCTGTTGGTTTCTAAAATGAAGGAAGGAACCATGAGCCAAAGAATGCAGGTGACCTGTCAACGCTAGAAAAGGCAAAGAAACAGATTCATCTTTAACGCCCTAGAAAGACCTTGATTTTAGCCCAGTGAGACCTCTTGTGGACATCTGACCCTATTTGTAATATAATACACTTTGCTCCTCTGAGACACTATGCCTGGGCTACTTGTTTTGGTTATAGTGTGTTTTACCATTTCACATACCTGCATGTTTATTTGTTACAACTTTGGTTTGGAGAGTGAGATTAAAAAAATTTCAGATGAAAATGTAACTTGCTTTTTTCACTTTTTATTTTGTCCTGAAGTCATTCCCTCTCTCTCTCTCTCTCTTTCCCACTCTCTGTCTCTCATTTTATGTGTATAAATGTGTACATATATGCATATCTCTCTATAGATTTCTATCTCACTGTATATATTATTTTTAATTTTAAAAAACATTTTAAAAGTTTATTTATTTAAAAATATTTATATGTATTTTTAAATAAATAAAAGGATATATATTTTTTATATTTATAAATATATATAATATTTATATATTTTTTAAAATAAATAAAAGGATATTTTTCCATTGATTTTCAGAGAGAGTGGAAGTGAGAGGGAAAGACAGAGAAATATTGATGTGAAAGAAACACATCTATTGGTTGCCTCCTGCACAATAGTTCCATTAATATTCCACATTCTGTTCACCTATTTCAGTGGTGGGCAAACTCATTAGTCAACAGAGCCAAATATCAACAGTACAAAGATTAAAATTTCTTTTGAGAGCCAATTTTTTAAAACTTAAACTTCTAACGCCACTTCTTCAAAATAGGCTCGCCCAGGCCGTGTATTTTGTGGAAGAGCCACACTCAAGGGGCCAAAGAGCAGTCTGTGGCTCACGAGCCGCAGTTTGCCGACCATGGACATATTTCTCTAATGATGGGCAGTTAGTATTTTCAACTTTTTATTATTACTGTGCTATGACTGATCACCCTCTCTCAGCTCAGCCATCTGCTGTGATTTCTACCACTCAACAGTTGTCATCACGGTTCTGGATCCTGCTCTCCAATGCATGGCTGGTCCCTCTCACCATACCTCTTACCTGGACCTCTCTGGTGGGCCTGCCTCACCAGGGCAAATGCTCTCAGCACTCACTTTCTGAGCAAGGGACTCAGACAGTTACCAGTTCTGTATTCTGAAACGGAATCTTCCCTTCATCTTTCTCAGATCAACTAGCTTGTACAAAATGATGGATTAAGTAAAATCATTATTACTTCTCATGGTTGTTCTTTTTTTCTGCGCATCCAATGGCTATCAAAGTAAAATTTGCAGTTTGTGTGCTTCATTAATAATGGCCTGGCTGCCCAGCCAGTGTTGCTCAGTGGTTGAGCCTCGACCTATGAACCAGGAGGTCATGGTTCAATACCCGGTCAAGGCACATGTGTGGGGCATGCAGGAGGCAGCTGATCGATGATTCTCTCTCATCCTATTGATGATTTTTATCCCTCTCCTTCTCCCTTCCTCTGTGAAATCAATAAAAATATATTTAAAAAATGGCATGGCTATTAATTGCTGCTCTTATCAGTATCTCTGATGAAACCAGTTTAGAAATAAAATATATTATTGTTGTTTTCTCTCATATGTGTATTTGATATTGTAATTGAATCCATTTCAAAGGGAAGAGGACAACTAGGCATTATTTGAACAACAATAGCTTCTCTAGTTCTATAATAAAATTCATGTGCATATGTTAACAAATATCTATATCCAATTCACACTGAAAGAAAAATCAAAAGGGGTCAGAATCACTGGGATCTTACTCTGATTGTGTTTGCATTATTAGAGTCTTGTAATATTTTACCATTGAGTTTATGCCTGTGGTTTCTCTGTTGGATTTCCACCCAAGTGGTTTAAGATTGAATATCTAAAAATACATGCCCAGGCCCTGAAACATTTAAATGTGATAAAAATCAATTTTACCTATGTGATTCCCAGCTGAATGCCACTTCTGATGTACATCAGCTTCCAAAGAAATTAAAAGATAAGTAACATGATTACAATCAGATTAGCTTGTCTAGGCAGACAAACGAGATTGCAGAGTTGTCTGAGTAAAGATACTTCCTAGTGAGACCGGTTTACATCACATTAAACAAAAATGAGTTTCCAATATGTGTGCTATATAACCAAGTGGGTAAATGGAAAATGGCACCCTTGTGGCTGAATATGAGTCAGGAAGCTCTCCGTTATTTTGTGACTATTCAAGGATTGACAGCCTGTCAGAGCACTTTATGAGGTACCTTAGAAAAAAAAGGAATCATTCTCTGAGATTTGTTGCTCAGACTAAAAGTATTCTTTGATTAATAGAATTCATGAAAGTCAAAAGAGGAACCCAGAGCACGGAAAAATCTTGGATCCCAACTTATTCTACAGTATATTGTACAATACGATCATGAAAAATATTTAGAGGGCAACTCACAACAAGGCTCACATCTAACTACACGGGAGACACACACATTAATGATTACTAAATAGATAATATAAAACAAATGAGGTGGGCTCAGTTTCAATGAACACAACATCCATAGCAAGAGGTGGGAAAGCTCTTGACTCTATTTATGTTAATTATTAAATACGTTATTATTATAATTATTTTTGCCCGGGGAGGGGGAAATAAAGTTATATAGGGTAAATAGAAAATAATTGAGAAAATTTTATTCAAGTAAGTGTGATATTGCTACACTAAGCTATTTTCTTTTTAGCTTGTAATTATTTTGGTTATAAAGAAAAAAAACACACGCAGGAAATTAAAATAATTAAAGTGCCTTCATGATTGTACACTAGTATAGATGCCTTGATGATTAGACAATTCCAAGAAGCAAAACTGCTCTAGCAGCAAGTTTTATAAATAAAAAAAGCCAAGCAGACGACAGAACTTCAGAAGTTGGAGTCAGGGAGATCACCAGAGAGAAAGGAGCGCCGTGAAAGCGAGTCCTCACCAGGACAGCTGATTGTCCACCACAATGGTAGCCAGTTCTCCGAACGTTCCAGCTTAAAAAGCCCCTTTTCCCCATGGTTGCAGAGTTACAATACTTCAAATTCCTTCGGGTTGTACGCAAGAACGTATGCTTTGAACAAATAGTGCTTTTTAGAATAACTTGCTGACAAACAATATTACCAAACATCTATTTAAAATTTAGGATATGTACCATTTGTATGATTCGAAAAAGGAAAGAAAACTCTCTGTAGGTAGCGCATATGTCATTGGCTTCGGTTGACCTCATCATAGAAAGTGCAACCACAGCCTTTCTTTACACAAAATGTGAAGGGTAAAGGAATGGCAGGGAAGTGGTTGTCAGCTGGGAATCTTGGGAAATATGTCAAGTAAACGTTTTTCTTCTTCTAAACATAAAGCAGTACTTTATGGCCTTAATTTCAGAGAACTCCAGTTGTACATATAACCTAAATATCAGATTGCAAAATGCCACCATTTTAAGAAGCCCTAAGATCTGGACTTAGATCTGGACTTAGGTCCTTTTTTAAAAAAATGGAGCTTAAATGTTATCAGAAAAATGCGAAACCCTCAGTATAGTGCTTATAGGAGAAAAGCGGCCAGGCCTATTGTGGTGGGGCTGATGGAGGTGCGGCTGGCCGGGAAGAGGGGGCGGGAGGGGGAATGGGGCATTTGGCCAGCAAGCCCTGCTCTTGATTGGGTTGGGAGAGTCTGATCAGGGGCAGGCTAGCAGGGAAGAGGGGCTGCGAGGTTGGCCACTGGCCCCATCCCCTGATTGGCCTGTTCACTGGCCACAATGGGCATCATAGCGACTGGTTGTGAGGTCGTATATATAGATGAGTAGCTTAAAAGTGGGAAAACCATCATGGAATGCATTGGCCTTGAAGGAATACCAAAAAATAAATAAGTAAATAAATAAAATACATTATTTTAGTTTTCATGGATCTTTGAACACAAGTCCTCACTTTTTTTCTGGGTCTCTGACTTTCTGTCTCTTCCTTGCCTTCTCTTTTGTTTTTCTTTCTATGGTACAAATTTTTCATCTAACAAATGGGGGTTAATAACAGCTCCTCATGTGGTTGTTTGGATGATTAAATGAGTAAATCTATGCCTATTGTATTGCCTACTATAGATGCCTTGTATGGAACACATAGCAAGTGTTCAAACAATGTTTATTAACATTATTCTCTTAATCTAGCACAAAACAGGCATGTTCCCCATGAAGCAATGCCTTCTGTGTTACACTATATCAAAGCTGTATGTCACTGGACTGCATGAGATAACTAATGGCTATTTTTTTTGCTCGATGTATGTCAAGTAGTGTTGTTCATTTAGCACAATTTGCACACGGAGGTAGCATATTTGAGATGTCTTTGTAACTTAAACTCTTCTTAAGTTATAGATTGTCCACTACACTAAAGGAGAGAAAGTGAAGCTATTTGGTTCATCATTTCTTTCAGGGCTTTGTTTTTGCCTCCAAAACTGTCTCTCTTTCTCATTTTTAGCTCTATCGAAAATTGTATTTTATGTTTTATTTTATTCAAATGGCTGAATGCTCCTGTGTTTGAAATCATTATCTTGAGCCATAAATTTATCTTGGATTAGCAGCTCTTGTTTAAGATTACCCTACTGGATTTTAACCTGTCCTAGGTCTACTCCATTCTAGACGTCTGTGTTATTTTCTCAAGATAGAACTTCTGTTACTCTGGTTTCATGAGTCTGTTGAAATATTAAGTGTAGTGAGTGCTTTGCTCTATCTCTTCGATTTCTTCTTCCTTTAGTGCTTCATGTGTGGGGCTGCCAGGCTCAGCACCATGACTAGAGCAAGTGATAACCATGGTCTCAGATTTCTGTCACTCAACATGCTAGTTGTAAAAAAAAAAAAAAAAACTGTACCTGCAAACAGATCCAGAGCTATTTCTTAATAGCCTTCCCTTCCTATGATAGACCTTGGTCAATATTAAACTTAGTTTTTATCCTTCAATATGTGCCTTTTGTATATGAACTTGAAATCCAAATACTTTTCTTTATCTGAATACCTGAGTCTCTAGTCAATTCTCATGTATTAAATCAAGAGTAGTCTCTTCAATAAAGGGTGAATTATCTCCCTACAATTTAGTGATTATCAGAAAGTATGACTGTAGGATTGCTTTTTTTTCACATTTTTTGAGTTCATTTGTGCTTTGAATTATCACCTTAATCCTTGCATATTCTATTAGAAATATTCTTTTCCATAGTAAATTTTTGGTTTAGGGTATGTCATTCATTTCCTATTTCTAAAAACATTTCGGTTTAAGAGTTGACTTGCCCTGAATATATAAAGCAATGCAAAGTTCCTGTTACTTAAAAAGTTTTTGGAATAAGTATGAAACTGATTTCCCTCTGTCTGCCAGGTTATTAAACCCTTGAGACATAATTAGGAAGACTAAGGGTCTAAGTGGTAAAGAAACTGTTAACACCTCGCTCACTAATAAGGGCTTTTTCAGAGAGTTTCAAAAATATTCTCTGATTCTTACTATAAAGAAAGTCCTTGAAACATCCTAAATTTCTTCTTTAAGAGAATTACTAAATACATTCACTGTAGTATTCCCTGCTGTAGCATACTGTGTGGTATTTAAAAAGAATGATGTTAATTGGAATATAGGAGCATAAAGTATTTCTAAAAAATAGGGTGTAAAAATAAGAAGTTGCAGAAAAACACATAACAGTGATAATATCCTATATAATAAAAGGCTAATATGCAAATTGACCAAACGGAGGAACAACTGGTCGCTATAATGTGCACTGACCACCAGGGGGCAGATGCTCACTGCAGAAGCTGCCCTCTAGTGGTCAGTGTGCTCCCACAGGGGGATCGCAGCTCAGCGAGAAGCCCTGAGCTGGGCTCATGGCTGGTGAGCACAGCAGAGGTGGCAGGAGCCTCTCCCACCTCTGCAGCAGCGCTAAGGATATCCAACTGCCAGCTTAGGCCCATTCCCAAGGGCTCCCAGACTGCAAGGGGGTGCAGGCCAGGCTGAGGGACCCCCCCGCCCAAGTGCACGAATTTTGTGCAATGGGCCTCTAGTATTATATAAACATTATACATAGAAATTTTATATCTGTCTGTCTATCTATCTATCTATCTATCTATCTATCTATCTATCTATCATCTATCTATCACAAATCCAAAAAGTAAGACTGCATTTAAGAACACATGACTATGTGTGTCAATGCAGAGACACCTCTGGAACAATACTCAGCTACTCATGTGGAACGGGGCCAGTGGTACAGGAATGGGGACAAGTCTGGGATTGCAATGGGAGACAAAGAAGGAAACAGATTTACTTCTAATACACAAGTCCCATCAGTAGATGAGTATAGAGAAAAGTACACCATGGGATACTTCTCAGCCGTAAGAAAGAAGTAAATCTTACCCTTTGCAAGAGCATAGATGGAAAGCATTATGCTGAGTGAAATAAGCCATTTACAGAAAGACAGATACCATATGATTTTATTCACATACCAGAGGCCCGGTGCATGAAATTCATTCACGGGGCGGGGTCCCTCCTGCACACTCTCCAATCAGGGACCCCTTGGAGGATATCTGAAACCAGCAGTTGGATTTCCCTCTCACAATCTGGGACCGCTGGCTCCTAACCACTAGCCTGCCTGCCTTCCTGATCATCCCCTAACTGCCCCCCTGCTGGCCTGCTTGCCCCTCCCAACTGCCCCTGCTGGCCTGGTCACCCCCAAACTGCCCCCCTGCCAGCCTGGTCACCCCCAAAATGCCACCCTGCTGGCCTGGTCACCCCCAACTGCCCCCTGCTAGCCTGGTCACTCCCAAACTGCCCCCCTGCCAGCCTGGTCACTCCCCAAATGCCCCCCTGCTGGCCTGGTCACCCCCAAACTGCCCCCCTGCCAGCCTGGTCACTCCCCAAATGCCCCCTGCTGGCCTGGTCACCCCCAACTGCCCCCCTGCTGGCCTGGTTGCCCCCTAACTGTCCAGAAGGAAGTCGGACTTCCAGAAGATGTCCAGTCACCTGGACTAATTAGCATATTACCCTTTTATTAGTATAGATGGAATCTCATGAACAAAATGAACTAACAAGTAAAATAGAGACAGACTCATAGATACAGAGAGAGAACTGACAGCCATTGCGGGAGGGGGATTAGGAGGCTGGGTGATGGGGGAGGGATTGAGCAAAAGAAAAAAAACCCTAATGGACACAGACAACAGTGTGGTGATTGCCAGGGAGAGGTGGGAGGAGGTTGGGGAGGGTAAAAGAAATGGAAAGAGCTCTTGAAAAATAACTTTGACTACCTGCGCCTGAAACACATATGACCTGTGACTCAAATTTTCAGGAGCTGCATACATTTGAAATTTCTATTTGAGATAGTAACACAAAACTCATCAAGGACCAATAAATTCCTGGCACAAAACAAGGTAACACATGGACCAATTTTCTTACTGTGATAAATGTACAAACGTAAAATTTACCATCTTAAACATTTATAAAACAAACTTAAAAAGAATAATGCATTTATGTATTACTTTAGTACCTGATAAATGATCTGGAAATGCAAAGTGTTTGAATAAAAGGCATTGCACTTTTAACTACACCCCCACCCCCTGGCCCCAATATTCTCAAATAGAGATTTGTAAATATTTGGTTTGGACTGGACACTAAATTTACAAGTTTAACTTAAAATTGGACACTAAAATTATAAGATTCTGGAAGGTGAAGAGTACATAGGAACCATAAATTTTGTATCACCAGTCATTCTATTTAAAATCATTCTTCTTTATCATCATCACCATCATCCATTTTTACAAGTGGTTATCATGTATACAAATGCATCATGTATACAACTGTGTGTGTGTGTGTGTGTGTGTGTGTGTGTGTGTGTGTGTGTGTGTGTGTGTGTGAAGAGGCTAGAAATACAAACAGTCCATGAAAGTTTATCATTTGTAGTGCTTGGGAATTTGGGAATGTTAGGACAGATATATTTAAATGTTAACTGACAATAAAGAAGAGAATAACCTAGCTGCAAAATGGGTGGCAACCAACCACAAGCATTAAGGGTGCTCTGAACTATGGGAGACAGATATGGTTGCAGAGTGGTACCATGGATGCTATCTCAAATAACAGAAACACTTTCATAGGTGAAGAGAATGTGCATGTACTCCAGGTAGAGGATCTGAAAAGAATAAGGGTTGATAGGAGGATGGCAGATAGCATGTTCAGAAAAATGTTAAATAGATATTCTGATATATCCTTGGTATTTGGATTCAAACAATTTGAAAGCCTCACATCAATTAACAATTGAATGACAGTTGATAATATTTTTTTTTTTATCTAAGATCAATGATTATGCTACCTCATAGGGGAAAAACAATTTTAAAGCCAAGTGCCTTATAAACAGTAATATGTTTCTCTTGGCCTTAGTTTCTCCTCCTCTAAAATGTGAAGGTGTTAGCAGATGGTCACTGTGGTCACTCCGAGGCATTCACTTCCAAATACAGATTTTGTTCTGGGTTTTGTTTCTAGATTATCAACCATCTAGATTGATTGTTAATCAAGGCCTAGTTTGCTCTAACTTTGATGTAAAATATAAAATAAAAGGGAGGAAAATAGTCCAGAAATCAGGAGAGTCAGATTCTAGCTCCAGCTTGGCCCTTAGCAGTTGTGAGAATTGAGGTAGGTCCTTAAAATATTTGGACTTCAGTTTCTTCTCTTATAATTTTGGGATAATAATTTTCAATGATATTGTATGTAGGTAGTGTGAATCAACAATATAATATATGCAAATGATTGGTAAAATTTTAACTGATCTTAAATATAAAGCACAATGACATTAAATTCAAACATTTGCAACAAAAATATAAAACACCTTAATCACACTGTCCTCTTATTATTCCTTGAAAAATGAAATCAGTATCCAATTTCTCTCCTTGGCATTCCTGTGCCAGCTGAGCCTGGAATGCTCCCTGACAGCATTATCTGCAAGGTTCATTCTCTTATTTTAATCTCCACTGAAATGTCACCTTATATCAGAGAGGCCTCCCTCCCCTGACATCTTATGTCAATTAGCACCACTCACCCAGGTACCGCTATCTCCCTTACCAAATCTTATTTTATATCAACAACTGAAACATTATCGAGTTGTTCACTTATCTGATTTTTCTATCTGATACTTCCTTCCTCCAACACACCGGAGTGTAAAACCCATTAGAAGAATAATTTTGGTTTGCGTTACTGTCAATCTCTAGTCTCTCAAAGAGTGTTTGACCTAAGGTAGGCAAACAATAAATAATTATCAAACGACTAAACAAATGGCTTGAGGGAGAGATTTAAATTTAAAAACATAAGCAAAAGGAATTTTGTGATATTTTTTACCCTATAGTAGCTCACTGAATAAGCCTTCACATTTATCAAGGAAATACTGGAAACTCATATGATGAAGGCATCATGTCAAAGTGCCAACATTCCTTTGACTTTTACTAATATGGTTTCTTTTCAGAACTGTGTAACGATATCTATTGCAAGGAAATGGATTGGTGTTTATGTCATGTCAAAACATGACACACATATGCCAAATATATGGAACTTTAAGACACACATATGCCAAATATATGGAACTTTATTTAAGTCTCCAGAAGAATCAAGCAGTCCTTCATTGTGTAAAGGCCAGTTACCAAAAAAATAGATAAATCCTAATTATTTGTACAGCCAAGATGAAAACATATGGAAAACAATGATAAATAACATTTATTTTATCCATGTTTTAAGTGCATGCACACCATAGATGTGCATATGTCAAAACCGTATTAAATGACTTGAATTTTAGATCTTTATCTCTGGGTTCTTCAGGAGACTGGAGAAATTAATAAGGCTAGAAAGAGATTATCCAGAAGGATGTGAAACAAATCACAGAGTAATATGTTGACAAGATAACTATTCTAACAAATTAAAATTTGGCTATAAATAAAAAGTTCTCTACTTTTTTGGGGGGTATACTTTCAGAAGACAGTAGCTGGAATCCACACATCTTTGATTAGATAGTATTCTTAAGAATAATGTATTATTTGGAAAGTCACAAAACCTTTAAACAAATTATATGTTGAATTAAAAAACCAATCTTTTGGCAATTTGTAGCAATGCCACTAAGGAATTGATTATCTCTTCAATGAAAATAGTCTTGACATTTTCAATTGAGTCATGCCTCTTTATATTAATAAAATTCCAACATTTCTCATAATACTAAATGGAAAATGCCAAAGTCTAAACTGATATGTGATAAATACTGTTCTTTTATTTATCAAAATACAGCATATAAAATCCTTTCTATCTTCATATACGGAATTTACTAGTATGTAAGGGACTGAGTTAGCATTTATTTTAACATGAGCCTTTTTAAAAAATATATCTTTATTGATTTCAGAGGGGAAGGGAGAGGGAGAGAGAGAAACATCAATGATGAGAGAGAATCATCCATCAACTGCCTCCTGCACACCCCCAACTGGGGATGGAGCCTCAACCTGGGCATGAGCCCTTGACCAGAATTGAACTGGGGACCCTTCAGTCCGCAGGCAGACACTCTATCCACTGAGCCAAACTGGCTAGGGCAACATGAGCCTTTTGAAGACATAGACACTAACAGTATTGGTAATTTAGGTAAGATCATAGGCTGCATAAAAATACGGCAGTATCCTTCTGGGAGTTAATGAAAGTTAAAGAGGCCATTAAATTAACTTATAAAAGTTAAGCCTCAAATCCAAGGAGTTTTAAAGAAACTAAAAAAAAAACAAAAAAAAAACTCAACTAAGTAGTAATAGATGTTCTCACGTGAAATCTGGAGAAAGAGTGGATTTTGTGATATCTTCAGTAAGCTTCACATATCACCATCAGCTTTCATCATAAACTCATTTCGGTTTACAAGTGCTACAAAAGTGGGTGTGTGTGTGGATGGACAAGAGAAGTGGATGGGATATCCTTTGTATATGGCTATGTCAGCCGTGGATGTGTTCAATAGGAGAGTTTTTAACCCAATTGCTACTATATACAGTATAATGGCTGCATTGAATAGGTAGATAAGTAGCTTGCCAAGACAAACTAGGAAGTGAAAAAACTTAGAGTTTGAGAAATGATGAACTTCTTTCTGGAATCATGTCCATTAGTAATACCTTCTCTTCCCCTCCCATTTTAGAGGCTGATATAAATACGACATCCTAAAGAAACTCAGAGTAGACTGTTGTTTGTCCATAGAACAGATGGGACCAGAAACGTGTCTCAAAATAATGTTTGACAAAAATACAATATAGCTGTGTTGACAAACATGTATTGGAACAGTGTGACTCAAATTTCTCAAACCTGTGTGGCTGAGGGGGAAGTAGATTCAATCACTAGGAATCTAGAGACATACCATTATGTTTGAATATTGCAAGTTGGATGGTTCTATTTGAAGTTTTTCATTAAAAACGCATGTTTGTTTTAATGTACAATATTTTAGGTTAGCAATAAATGGTAGGAATGTTCTCTACTTCTCTTAATAGTAAATGGAAGATCAACTGTTACATTGAATGCATCAGCTAAAAGAATGGACTGGGATTATAATAGGTGACATTATTCTAGCAAGTTTTCTTTATTATGTTCTCACGAGAGTCCCCGTTCACGGATTCATGCACATTGAAAGAAAATTAATTAGAAGGTGGCTGGCAGGGCAGGACTGGGTGAGATGGGCCAGACACACCCTGGAGCCAACCTTCTGCAGTCCCTCCCCAGCCATCTGCACCTGGGGCAGCACCAGGGCTCAAAGGGAATCTGTGGAGTGAACAGAGTCCATCCAGCAGATGGGGTCCCTCGGCCGGCCCTGCGAGGATAGGGCTGAAACCAGCAGTCTGACATACCTTGAGGGGTCCCAGAGAGCAAGAAGGTACTCTGCAAAGTTGCTGTCACTTGGCAGCTCCTGCATTGAGCGTCTGCCCCTTGGTGGTCAGGCACGTTATACCTACCAGCTGGTCAGCCGGTTGTTTAGCCTTTTATATATATAGACTGGAGGCCCGGTGCATGAAATTCGTGCACAGGGGTGGGGGGTTGTCCCTCAGCTCAGCCTGTGCCCTCTTGCAATCTGGGACCCTTCTGGGGATGTCCACCTGCCGGATGTCTGACTGGCCTACGGGAATTGGGCCTAAACTGGCAGTCGGACATCCCTAAGGCAGTGGTTCTCAACCTTTCTAATGCCGTGACCCTTTAATACAGTTCCTCATGTTGTGGTGACCCCCAACCATAAAATTATTTTCGTTGCTACTTCATAACTGTAATTTTGTTACTGTTATGAATCATAATGTAAATATCTGTGTTTTCCGATGGTCTTAGGTGACCCTGCTAGCTGTTCTCAACTTGTGGGTTGCCTAAGACATCGGAACTCATCGATATTTACATTACGATTCATAACAGTAGCAAAATTACAGTTATGAAGTAGCAAGGAAAATAATTTTATGATTGGGGCTCACCACAACATGAGGAACTGTATTAAAGGGTCGCGGCATTGGAAAGATTGAGAACCACTGCCCTAAGGGATGTAGCAGTGCACTAAGCATCAGGCAGCCAAAGAGGAGCCAGAACCAGGGCTGGGCACCACACCACTTGCACTCATTCTGGCCTGCTGTGCCTGCTGCCACTGTTTGGCAATGCTGCTGCAGAGTCAGGAGAGGCTCCCGCCACTGCAGCTGTGTCACCAGCCGTGAGCCCGGCTCCTGCCTGGAATGTCTGCCCCCTGGTGATCAGTGCACATCATGGGGACTGGTCGACCAGTCGTTCCATCTAACAGTCACTTAGGCTTTTATATATATATAGACTAGAGGCCCGGTGCACGAAATTCATGCACAGGGGGTGTGTCCTTTAGCCCAGCCTGCACCCTCTCCAATCCAGGACCCCTCAAGGGATGTCCAACTGCCCGTTTAGGCCCGATCCTACCGGGCTTAAACATCCCTGTCACAATCCAGGACTGCTGGCCCCCAACTGCTCGCCTGCCTGCCTTCCTGATTGCCCCTAACCATTTCTGCCTGCCAGCCAGATCACCCCTAACCACTCCCCTGCCAGCCTCATTGATGCCTAACTACTCCCCTGCCAGCCTGTTTGCCCCTAACTGCCCTCCCCTGCAGGCCTGGTCACCCTTAACTGTCCTCCCTGTAGTCCTGGTCACCCCTAACTGCCCTCCCCTGAAGGCCTGGGTCCTCCGCAGCTGCCCTTCCCTGCAGTCCCGGTTGCCCCCTAACTTCCCTCCTCTGCCAGCCTGGTTCCTCCCAACTGCCCTCCCCTGCTGGCCATCTTGTGGTGGCCATCTTGTGTCCACATGGGGGCAGCCATCTTGTGTGTTGGAATGATGGTCAATTTGCATATTATTCTTTTATTAGATAGGATAATATTTTGCTAACTTAGCCTGAATACACAACTATAAATAATAATAGTTATTTTTTTCATTCAATATGATTAGGTAATTACTAAGGAGTGTTGCCTAAGAAATTGACCAATAAACAAAGCATTAGTGGAAGTTTAATTTTTTGGGGGGTAGAGGGTTGGGGAGGGAAAGGCAAAATTGTTTGTTGTGTGTCTTTGATCCAAAGGTTGGTCTTTCTGACTGCTTTGGGACAATAATCTCCAACATGTTTTTGTTTGTTTTGTTAATGAAGACAACAATTGGCGATGCTCTTCTTTCCCTTCCCATGTGAAGCTGTAATTTAAACCAAAAATAAATGAATTAAGAATTCCATACAGCCCTTCTGGTGTGGCTCAGTGGTTGAGCATTGACCTATGAACCAAGAGATCGAGGTTAGAGAACATCAGGGCACATGCCTGGGTTGTAGGCTCGATCCCCAGTAGGGCACATGCAGGAGGCAGCCTATCAATGATTCTCTCTCATCATTGATGTTTCTATCTCTCTCTCCCTCTGACTTCATCTCTGAAATCAATAAAAATATTTTTTTAAAAGAATTCCATACAGATCCCAATACCTGTAACAGAGTTTCCTTATCCAGTTCCCACACTGTATTGTTTTTATAGTTTGTTGTCTAATTTTATTTTTAGTTTTATTTTATGCCATATAGTTGCTTATAGTTATTGCCATGGAAATTGTTCTTTAGGAATATTAAACTTTGGAAACATAGCCACAAAGCTACTCAGGTTGGTAGGTCATTGCTCAAAGGAAGACTGAACTTATTCTATTAATTGAGCTTTAAATTCCTTTGTGCCTCCTTATTTTATTTTTCTTCATAAGAAAGAAACAAATCAGCAATAAAAATTTAACTCTGGGAACAAGAACTGTCAGCACCTTCTATGTGCTGACAGGGTGTAGCAAGGTGCCTTTGCAAATAACCTTTCTTCTTTTTATAAATTTATTTCAAACAGGAGTGTTAAAACTACGAGTTTGACTCTGCACAAAACTTCCAGTGTTAGCATTCCATTGACTAACTTGTGATGATTAAGAGACAATACCTTTGAGATCTCATTGGTGATTAATGCAGGTAATAATCCAGGTTTACAAAAAGTATTGTGCAATGCCACTCACATTGTTTTGCTCCCCATAGAATTAGCTTCATCTGGGCATGTTTCCAGCATTTATTATTATTATTATTTTTTAATGGTCAATTTTGCTTGAGGAAAGAAGTTCACATATCTTATTAAAATATCTTTCACATCTATTTTTTCATAAAGCAATTTTCAAAATAATTGTTCTACACAAATATATACAAAATGCAAATGTGATAGCCACTGTGAGGTAAGGAGCTATTTCTCAATTAATAGCTCAAGTACACTCTTTAAGATCACTTAAATGCATCATCAACTTTTTAAAATAACATCATCTTTTTACAGCTATGCTTTTTTATACAAAACTGAGGAGTATATAAAAACAAAAAGGTAAATTTTATTTTATTTTATTACAGAAGCTTTTCCTAGAAGATCATAAAACTGATACATAAGAAAATTTTAGCCTTTCATAAATTTGCATGTTGAATTAAACTTGTAAATGCATTCCTTTTATGCAAGGCATCTTTCATTTTAATTGAATAAAATTCTTATTTTCCATTTTTAATAAAAGTGACTTTCAGATGTGGCCATAAGAGCAATGATTTCAAAGATGTGGTAGATTGTTTTCCAATAGAGCTGCAGAAGTAATGCCTCTCACTTCCATATCTACTCCTTTGCACCATGACTTTGCTTTCACACCTCCCATCTGAAGGTTCAGGCTAAATCCTGTGGCCATGGGAACAAATTACCATAAAGTTGGAGACTTAAAAACAACAAAAATGGATTATCTCATGGTTTTGGAGGCCAGAAGTCTGAAATCAGGTGTCAGCAAAAGACACAGGCCCGCCAAAGGCTCTAGAGAAGAATTTCTCCTTGACTGCCCCAGGGGCCCTCAGCATTCCTTTGTGGCTGCCTATCTCTGGTCTCTGCCTCCTTCACCCTGGTCTCTCCCCTTTCCTGTCTGTGTCTTCTCTTCTGTCTGTTATCAGGATCCTTGTCATTGGATTTAGGGTCTGCTTGGGATATTCAGGATGGCCTCATCACAAGTTCCTTATATTTAACTAGAGGCCCAGTGCATGAAATTAGTACATGGGGGCAGGGAGGGAAGGGGTGTTCCTCAGCCCAGCCTGCATCCTCTCCAATCTGGGACATCCCTCTCACAATCCAGGACTGCTGACTCCCAACCGCTGGTCTGCCTCTGCCTGATTGTCCCTAAACGCTTCTGCCTGCCAGCCTGATCACCCCCTAACCACTCCCCTGCCAGCCCAATTGACGCCTAACTGCTCCCCAGCCGGCCCGATTGCCCCTAACTGCCCTCCCCTGCAGGCCTGGTCACCCCTAACTGCCTTCCTCTGCTGGCCCAATCACCCCTAACCGCCCTCCCTGCTGGCCTGATTGCCCACAACTACCTTCCTCTGCAGACCTGGTCTCCCACAACTGCCCTCCCCTGCAGGCCATCTTGTGGCGGACATTTTGTGTCCACATGGGGGCAGCCATCTTTGACCACACGGGGGCGGTCATCTTGTGTCTTGGAGTGATGGTCAATTTGCATATTACCCTTTTATTAGATAGATGACCTTGAACAATATTCCTTTATTAGAGGATTGGGTGTATATGATATATAATAATACATTATATGCCATATTACATGTAATTTACTAAATTTGATTATAATTTTACTATCCAATTTTATAACATCTATATAAATATATAAAAGCCTAAGTGACCGGTTGACCGGTTGTTATGATGCACACTGACCACCAGGGGGCAGATGCTCAATGCAGGAGCTGCCCCCTGGTGTTCAGTGCACTCCCACAGTGGTAGCACCCATCAGCTGATCAACAGGCGTCAGACACTGGGCTCACAGCTGGCTAGCACAGCTGCACTAGAGGTAGCGCAAGCCTTTCCTGTCTCTGCAGCAGTGCTACTGAGCGGTGGTGGTGGCAGGCCCAGTGGGCCGGCATGAGCAAAAGTGGCGCAGCACCCGGCCCAGGCTCAGGCTCCTCCCTGGCCACCTGCCACTTTGTGGTACTTCTGCATCCCCCTAGGGGTCCCGGATTGGGAGAGGGAGCAGGCCAGGCTGAGGCACCCCACCAGTGCATGAATCTGTGCACTGGGCCTCTAGTTTATTATATTTAGCTTCATCTATGGACTAAATGTTTGAGTGCCCCCCCCCCCATTCATTTTATACTCTAATCCCCAATGTGACTGTGACTGAATCTGGAGGGAGATAATTATGGTTGAATGGGGTGATGAAGGTATGACCTGGACCCAATAGGAGTGGTGTGCTGACAGCAGAGAGCTCACTTGCTTGCTTTGTGCATGGCCAGAGGAAAGGCCATGTCAGTACACAGCAAGAAGCTGGCCCTCTGCAGGCCAGGAAGTCAGCTCTTACCTGGAAATCTGTGAGCACCTCCATCATGAATTTCTCAGCCTCCAGAACAGTGAGAAATAAATTTCTATTGTTATTTCTCTGGTATTTTGTCATGACAGCCTGAGCTAACTTCTTCCGGATTTTTTTATTTTCTTCCTTTTTTATTTTTATAATGTGTTTAGTTGTTTTAAGTAGAACTTCACAGCATTTATTAGGCTTTGGCAGCAGTCTCAGAGTACCAAATAAAGGTGGGTGGAGCAATAAAGGCATTTATTTTCTCAAACTGAGTCACATCTCCACCTAAAATCAAGAAGTTATTGGCAATGGCGAATAAAGTCACCATGATTGTTTGACCAATGATCGTTCATACCCCGAGTCTTGCCTCACCACCACAAATGATACTCTATTGATAAAGAACAAAACTGGGGTTCAGCTAATATCGTTATTTGCAGTGCAGTCTAACATCATATCACATTATCAATTCTAGCTCACTGTTAGAATGGCTGCCAACAAAATAACATCAGCACTTTGACCGACATGGACTCAGACTTAGATTAGGGTTCAATCCAAGTGAGTTTTTTAAAAAAATCATTGCAAAATGAAATTTCTGTAAGAATGCTCCAAATGGGGCTAATTTCTGTCCACGCCAGTTTGATGATGAACCTGCCAACCTGCTGTCGATTCTGTGATCCACAGTCCCCCGCAGGATAGAGGCACACATGCTCCAGGCGCCAGGAGCGTTTATTCAGAGTAATCATGAGACTATGTTTTTTCTCGTGGTTTCTCTATAACTTTCTATGCCCAAGTTATTAAAGAAATAGGAATATTCCTTTGCTACTATGTAAGCATTTAAAAATGGCTACGTTCTAGTGTGCATGAAGTTATTCTTTTGAAACAAAAACATGTAATGTTTTATATCGTTTGGTTTAATTAATATAAACTGACACCCCAAACATTCATAGCAGTCTTTTATACTCATAAATGGTTTTTGGAAATCAGGGACAGGTGGCTGAGGTCCAGACATGTTAAATCCTAGCATAAGAGAAAGAGAGCAAGTGGGAGATGTGTGGACAGAAATTGTCCATATCCTACTCCCTGAAACCAGTGCGACATGAAGCTCTATACCTAGAGGAGTTAAGGGAGGAGAGGAAATAAAGGTTGTCAAATCAGAGGACCTTGAAGCAGGGATAATATCCTAGATTATCTGGGCAGGCCCAATGCAATCACAGTGGCCTTTTAAAACAGGAGACGTCAAAGAGGACGTTGGAATGATCTGATGTAAAGGTCAACCCACTCTCGCTGGCTTTGAACATGAAGGAAGGGGGCCAGGAGCCAAGGCATGTGGTCAGCCTCTAGAGCCTCTAGGAAGGAATGCAGCATCGCCAATATGTGGATTTTAGCGCTGTGACATTTATGAACTCCAGAACTGTGAGCGAATAAATTTATGTTGTCTTCTGTCACTATTTTTGTGGAAATTTGTTATGGTAGCCATGGAACATTAATACAGAAGTTTTAAAACTGGGCTTAGAGATTGAACCCAGGAGGATGGAAGGCCTTAAGAATATACAGAAATCCAGGAAGCAGCATGGCATTGTCCAGAGAAGAGAAGTGGGGGAATTGAGCCAATGTCATATATAGCACAAAAGATACGTTAACCTTAACTTAACCTCAATGTCTAGCTTCAGCTGTAAGAGAATATCCTGCTTGTGATGTGCTTGTGACGGCTGCTATTGTTACGGCCGGTGCACTGCCTGCTTTTGGACACTCATATGTGCATTTTACTCAACTCTAGGTTTGGGTTCTTGATTCTATGTTTACGCTCCCCTCTAAGCCCAATCTCAAAGCTGTAATTTCTCCTTGGCCATGTATTCCACGAAGACCACAGCTCAGCTCATCTTCTAAAGCTGTGGTTCTCAAACTGGAGCATGCTAAAAACAGAGGCCCGGAGGCTAGCCTAGGAATAAGTAAGGCCATACCATTCCCATTTATACCCTTCAGGAAATATCACTTTTATTCAAAGACCTCAGAGGAAATTTTTTTTAACATTACAATTGGACAAGCAAACCTACAGAAACCCACTTTTCTGGTTTGGCCGGTACCTCCCACCTCTAAACCTTTCATGAATATACCACTATTTATAAGCTATCAGGTATTGGAAGATTGGGCCTTTTTGATGCTCCCGAAGATTCATATGGCATCAATAGCATTAGTACTGTAGTCTTGATTCAGCCAGAAAGAAGTATTTATTTCACTGGTTGCTCTAGCTAATCCTAGCCCGATCAAATGAGCTTGAAAATGAAAGACAAATGGCACTGGATTTTTTAAAAAAAATATTTTTATGAACCAGTGTTTTTATTTTTATTCATGATCTCACACAGAACAATGTAAATCAATGTAATTGATTTAATGATGCAAATCAATGTAATTCCATAGAAGGGATATTGTGCGATTTCTGAGCCTGGTCATCAAGATATTGTACAGGTTTTATTCTACCTCTTTTGGAAATTTGCTTTGATATCAACAAATATAGAAGCCCTAACTTGCTTAATGGAGGAGAAGAAGCCACATGAGGCAAGACAAGCTGACTCAGCTGAAGTTCTCCAGAGCAACCATCAGTGACAACAAGCACCGACTTAAACATACATGAGTGAGGCCGTTTTAGATTTCGGAGTTCCATTAAAGCTGTCAAAAACAGTTGTGTGACTGTTCCTAAGGAAAACCAGCCGAAGCCCTGTCTTACTGAGCCCAACCCAAGCTGACCTTCAAAATCCTGATCTAATAGTAGCTGTTTTCAGGTTCCAGTTTTGAGATTGTTTTGTTACACAGCAATAGGTAACTGATACAATATATTTATTACCAACTGTGCTTTTAAAACCTTGATGTCTTCTATGAGACATCAAAAACATGGAAGCACACGTTAAAAATAAACCAATTGACCTAATTGGCTTGGAAATAGTCAGATGCATGTGCTCATTAGAAGAATTTTCTTTCAGTTTACTACAAATGAAAGTTCTGATCTTTTTTTAGAACTACATAATAAGGGTCACCTCAATTAGCATTCTGCCCTCAATTAGCATTTTTCTCACTATTTTTCAAGTTCCCATAAATTTGTTGGCCATTTCTCCATCCTTGCAATATTTCTAACCTATTCCCAACTTCTTGCTGCAAAGCCAACCCTACTTACTTGGGTTTTTTGTTATGGCACTGTCCTACACCTAGGTTCTTATTTCTGTACTAGAAGTCTGGTGCATGAAAATTTGTGCACTGTGGTGGGGCGGGGGGTCCCCTCAGCCCGTTCTGTACCCTCTAGCAGTCCGGGAGCCCTCAGGGGATGTCCAACTGATGACTTAGGCCCGTTCCCTCTGTGGGATGTGACCAGTGGGCCAATCAGGGGATGGCGTAGGTGGCAAGAGGGCACCCCCACCCCAAATCACCCCACCACCATCATCAGTGGCCTCCCTCTATGGGAGGTGATCAGGCAGGCAATCAGGGGAAGGCACCAGCCTCCATCACCCCACTGCTGGTTGCCACTACCCCACCCCCACCCCAGCACCATCCCCTGCCTCTGCCCACTGGCACACACCTTGGCTAGCCTGGTGCCACATGCTCACTGGCCTTGCCCCCCTGCCAACCAGTTGTTCCCCTGTTTGGTCGATTTGCATATTATGCTTTTATTATATAAGATTAGTTATTTATTGATACTTGATAAACTATCACAAACTTAACGAATTAAAATAAACTGTTTTATTTGCTCACTATTTTGTCAGCAATTAGGCTGGACCTAGATAGAGCGCTCTGCTGGTGTTGCCTTTGTTCCCACATGAGCTACAGTCATCTGACATGTGACTGAGGCTGGATGGGCTATGACAGACTCAGTAGCATAACTAAAAGCTGATGCTGGTGTAGGTCAAAGGGACCTCAGCTGGAGAAGCCCATCTCTGATCCATGTGGCTTTTCATGCTCTGATAGGCTAGAGAAGACTGTTGTTTTTTTAAAATTACATACCCAGGGCTATAGTCAAGAAGAGTAAAAGCAGAAGGTAGATGCCACCAGAGCCTATGCTGATTTTGCCATAAACTAATGGTCAAAACTCAGCATAAGAGCATCCCAGATTTAAAGGTGTTGCAGTAGATTGAATGATGGCCTCCCAAAAGATAGATCCATGCCCTAATAACCAGGCCCTGTGAATGTAATTACATTAAAGCTAATCTAATGTAAAATATTTCTCTCTTTTTCACGTCCAGCGCGGCTAGAGAGCAGGTCCAGTACCTGAGTAGAGGAGCTGGGGATTGAGAAATAAAAGAAAGAAAGAGTCAAGACACAAAATGGAAGGAAAAAGCTGGGAACCAGGAACCGGATGGGACCACTGCCCTCTTTTGAGGGAGAGCCAGTGACCCAAAGTCCATGCAGCATGTTTATTTTATACCCCCAAATACCAGGAAGTTTCACCAAAAGCCAAGACAAAGGAGATTATTTGCATTCTTGAGTAGGCCCGAGCATTCCTGGTGCTTGACTGGATTTACATATCAAAAATCCACTACCCAACACCTGGGCTGAAATGAAGGTCAAGCTGATAGCACCCTTGCCTTTTTGACAAAGTGTGTTCCCAGGGCGTGGCTTTGCCTGTCGCCTTGGGTTCAGCTGACAATAATTAAAGAATGCCCATGTGCCTTCCCAGGGGCTCTCTACACTAATCCTATCTAATAAAAGAGTAATATGCAAATTGACTGTCACTGCAAGACACAAGATGGCCACCCCCATGTGGTCAAAGATGACTGCCCCCATGCGGACACAAGATGGCCGCCACAAGATGGCCTGCAGGGGAGGGCAGTTGTGGGCAATCAGGCCAGCAGTCTGGAATTGTGAGAGGGATGTCTGACCACCTGTATAGGCCCGATCTCGGTGGGATTGGGCAGTCGGACATACCTCAAGGGGTCCCAGATTGAAGAGGGTGCAAGCTGGGCTGAGGTATAACCCCCCCTCCTGTGCACAAATTCTGTGCACCGGGCCTCTAGTTTGATTATAACATTGATGAGATAGAGGAACTTAACTCTTATTTATATCAATTAACTTATGGTTTCATTATATGTCATCTCACTTAAAATTGATTTCATTATACGTCATCTCACTTAAAATCGCAGAACTTACCAATGACATTAAGTAAGGATTTACTACATTACATTATATAGTATATTAAGATAATGTGTAATATATATTATAATTAATATATAATATATAACATTTTAAGTCTAACAGATAAGAGATTAGCAGAATAGTCAAATGAAAGTTGTATATATATCTTCATTTGTATCTCTGAATACTATTTTCTTATGGTAAATTACCAGAAGTAAAATAATGACATTTTTTAGAATTTTGAAATATTGCCAAAATTATTTTAGAAATATAAATCAATTTATACAACCATTAATGAAGTTGGAGAGGAACAAGGTCCTGCCTCCATGAAAATATTAGGATTTTTATTATTTTTAACTTTTTATTTTGACAGCAATAAAATAGCATCTCATGTTTTTGTTTTTATTACTTCAGTCATTTCATCAGGCAGATATTATTTTTATTTAAATTTTATATATATTTTCTATTTCTTTAGGATGTTAAATGTCAGGGAGCTCTCTGAGATGCTTAAAGGCTGGGCTATGGCCTTGGTGCTGCTGGAGAACTTGACACAGGGCATTTGAAAATATTCTGATGTTTGTGAATATTCCCTGAACAGAAAGCACATTACATACACTGAGTGGCCAGATTATTATGATCTCTGAACGCATAATAATCTGGCCACTCAGTGTCTATCCTATATAATAAAAGGCTAATACGCAAATTGTCCCAACCAGCAGGCAGACCGGCCAACTGCCCAAGTCCCCTCCCCCTGGCCAGGCTGGCTGGACCCCACCCATACACAAATTCATGCTCCGGGCCTCTAATATACTAGTTTGTATAAGTTCAACTGACAAATGATGTAAACCTGAGTCTAAAAGTTCAGTACCTAATAAATATCAGGCTATATTCTTGCCTCTGACAGGATTAATAATCATTCCCCCAAATGACCCATTGGATGACATGGAAATAGCTTCCTCCTCCTCAGGACACCCCACTGCCCTGCAATGTCAACTTTACAAATCTGCAGTCTTCACATCTGCAAATTCACAAGCACTATTAATGCAGATGCTCTGTCTTGGAGTTGTGTCAGACACAATTTACACATGCAAGGATTTATTCAGCCTATGGCACTTTGCCAAAACAGAGGTTTGAATTATTTTCACAGGTTTTTGAACTTTTAATCTGTTTATGGTATATATGTCCACATTTATATGCATGCACCCACATGTATGAATGTCTGCATGTGTGTATAGATAGACTGAATATTTGGGATGGATGTTTGTGTCCCCAAAAGTTCATATGTATTTGAAGGCGGGGCCTTTGCGAGGTAATTAGGTCATGAGGATGGCATCCTCATGGGATTAGTGCACTTGAAAGGGGTGAGAGAGCTAGTCCATTCTTTCTCCAGAGTGAGGACATAGCGAGAAGTCAGCCTTCTGCAATCCTGAAGAGGGCTCTCACTGAATCTTAACCATGCTGGAACCAGGATCTTGAAGGTCCAGCCTCCACAACTGTGAGAAATAAATATTTGCTGTTTAAGCCCCCCACTCTATGTCCATTTGTTATAGTAGCCCAAACTAATTGAAATACACACAAGTGCACACGCACACACACGCATACATACATGCATACACATATTTTTAATATATCATATATGTTAATATTTTCTTAGAGTTTCTTATGTTTGTGTAGTACAAAGAAAAATACCTTCCTCAGCCCATGAATAAATGTATGTAATTTACTTCTAAGTCCTTTATAGTTTCTTAGTGAAAATTTGAATTATTTTGAATGGAAATAAAGCTAAAAATTACCTTTTTTTGGTCCTTGTCATTTGCAGTTGCTGTTTTAAAAAAAAGTTATAGAAAAATGTATCCTTTTACATATGGACATGAAAATGTTAAGTCTCTCTCATTTTTAACATAAATATTTTACCTATATCTATAATTATCTACCATACCTATGATGAGAAAATTTATGTTCTTCTCTCTTAGTAAATTTATTATGAGACGGTGTTATCAACTATAGTCACCATGTTACATATTAGATCTTTAGACCTTATTCATCATATATTTGAATATAAAAAGAACACACACAACTCAATGGCAGAAACAAGCAATTCAACTGAAAAACGGTCAGAGGAACTCAATAGACATTTTTCTGAAGAAGACATACAAATGGCCAACAGATATGTTAAAAGGTGGTGCTCAGCATCACTAATCATCCTGGAAAGGTAAATCAAAACTACACTGAAATATCACCTCACATCTGTCAGATGGCTTTTATCAAAAAGAGACATGTGGTGGTGAGGAGGCCGGGCAAAAGGAACCCTGATGCACTGTTGGTAGGAATGTAAATTGGTGCAACCACTCTGGAAAACAGTATGGAGTTTCCTCATATTAAAAAAAGAGCTACCATATGATCCAGCAATTGCACTCTGGTATAAATCAAAAGGAAATGAAAGAACGATATCAATGTTCATTGCAGCATTATTCACAAAAGCCAAGATAGGGGAAAAAAGTGTCTATGAATTAAAAATATGATATATACATATATTTATATGTATATACATATATAAAGATAAATAATGTATGGTATCACTTATATGTAAAATCTAAATAAATACAAAGTTGAATTCATATAAACAAAGAAGAGGACTCTTCTTTTATAGAGAGGAATAAACAAGACTAGAAAGAATGGGGCAAAGAGGAGTGAGATGGCTAGTGGTCATCAGATAGTTGATTGAGAAATGTGTATCCTAAAAGGAGCTGATTTCTGAAGGGGTTGTCCCATTTCCCAATGCTTGTTCAAAGAAATGTCAAGGTCCCAGGGCCTGTGGGGAAAGAAAAGTCAGGCTAGTTAGGTTAACTTAGTGGCTATTTTGTTCAGAATGGTTAGACTGAATTATTTATTTTTATCTTGATCAAAGTAAAATGGGAATGCTATTACCCAAATACACACACACACACACACACACACACACACACACACGGAAAATACCATTTTCACATATCCTTTATGTCATCTTTGTGGACGAAAGGGGCTACATGCTGACCTGACAAGCTCAGGGGAGGCCTGCATGACAGTCTTGCAAACTCAGAGACCTAAAGTAACCACAAAGGATGGTCTGAAATTAAACTTTAACTAAACGCAGTTATGGTGGGCAGTTACATCCTAGGCCAGTATCTTCCCTGACAAAGATCAACTTAGATCTTTACTGAGCCCATTTGCCTTTTGCCTCTAAGATAACATATCTGTGAGATGTCTGGGTAACTTGTAACTTCCCTTTTTCTGGAGCCCCTGGGGCACAACCAAATGTGGTGGGCACCAGGACAGATACCACACATTCCTTCATTATCATGTTAATTGTTCCTGCACCCACCTAAGTATGTGTCCATCATTTTACTTTTTATCCAATCCCAGGGGTTTCCCACCGCTTTGCTTTATCCCACCTCCTTAATCTATCACCAATGAATTTCATGAAACCCACCTATGTCCCTCCTTTGATTGCAATGTATAAATACAAATATAACCCGCCATTCTCCGGAGCATTATCTCAATTCTTTGAGGTTCTGCTTCCCAACATATGTGGACAGTTTGGCTCAAATAAACTCACAAAAATTCTTTACAGGTTTCAATGGTTTTTTATGTTAACATCTTAAATTACCATGGCAAAACAAACTAGTTTAAAGCAATTTGTGTTTTCACTCAGTGACATACTATAAGCAAGATGGTTTATATCATATGTGAGTGTATAGGTACATGCATGTTTAGACAGATATACATGTAAATAAAAATTAAAAATTAACATTTAAAATCCTAAAAATGGTCATATATTTTTGTTCTACTCTCTTTATTCTTACTTTTTAAAAAATGCTGCCATGTCATAAAATTATTTCAAGATCCTGTATTTTGAGGTATTCTGCAGTTTAAAATGTGCTGAATGCGATTACTGTGCCATTTTAAGCACTCTAAAAATGTTTAATTATTAAAAATCTCTGGAGATCTGACCTGGCATTGTCACTCTTATTGGGGGCAAACAGAAGAGTGGCTGATGCTAGCCTTCAGCTGAGCCTCAGTAGGAAATGTTGGTCTACCCCTTTAACTGGTCTTTTCAGTTTATTGAGTTCCCTGGGGTACAGTGAGCATACAGATTGAGCTGATGAGGAATATACTCACATCCCCCCTCCTCCTTATTAACATTTTCTAGGGAAATTCCCATTAAGCATTGCCCAGGGGAATCCCCTTGAAGGGAAGGGCCTTGTCTTAAATAGATTAGGTACCCTTAGCAGGATCACTAGGGAACAAAGAAGTCAGTTTAAGGATGGCATCAGGATTCATTCTTTTGCAGTGCAAATCCGCAGACATCTTCAGCAGTGTATTTTCAACCTTCAGCCAGACCCGTTAGGTTCTCAGGAAATCAAATTAAACTGTCTCAATCAGCATCGTTTAAAATAAATTAAAAGGGAAAATACCCGAGAGCATTACACATAGTACTGTATCAAAGAATTTTTGTCTTTTTGCATGTGTATGTGTGTGTGTGCACAAGATCACGATGTAAAATGATTGTAGGTAATGTCCTCATTGTAGGTAATGCTCATCAAAGTCTGAAACCTCTATCTTGTAGGAGATGGTGCAGAAACTTTAAGCCCAGCTTGCTTCAGAAACATTATTTATAATATTATTTTCCTCTACCTCCCAAGTGGGGAAAAATCATTACTTGGCTAGAGCCAGAGGAATTCGTATCTGCATTTTGGGCATTTCCCTCTAAATCCTGTGTCTTGTGTGACTTACATTTTTGCTAAAGCATTGTTTCCTTAACCTTATTCCCTAAACCTGACAGCTAACCTTCCGTTTCAGTCTGCATATTGTCAGCCACTCTCATCTCCGGCTTCATAAAGTGCACGTTTCGTTGAGCTTCATAGGACTCTCTAAGGAGATACCACTGAAATGTTCTCTCTCTCAAGTACTATGTTCTTGTCCTTCGTTCTGCTACCTCAGCTTTTTTTTTTTTTAATATTGATTTTCTCCTTTCTTTTCTCTTCTCCCCACCCCCTTGTAACCCATCCTTTAACAGAATGAAATCTATCCCACTATTCTATTACCTGACAAATTCTATGAGCGAGGTTCCCTTGATTCCTTTAAATATTTACCTGGATGGTGTTAGATCTTTCATATCAGGTTAAAGCTGGAGAGCTAATGGATGTGGGGCAGTGTTAGCACCTCGGAGATTCGCAGCCTGAAGAGACTTGGAATAGAACTGCTCAGAGGTCATTTCTTAGGAGGAAAACTGTATGTAGATCTTATGGCTTTGTAGGTCTGTTTCCCTCCTATGCTTTATTAAGCAGAAAGTTACAAGAGATTTAGAAAGTAGTGCTACATTTTCCTCTAACATTTTTTAAAATGAAGATTGTTTTTACATTCCTTAGTTTCGAATTTTAATATCTGTTTTCATCAATTTTGGGGGTGGGGAATTACATCATGTTAAAACTTTACTACTTTTTTTTTTTTTCTGTATCAGCTGCTTTATTTAAGGGCTGGTGACTAACAGTCTCCAACCCAGCCCCTTCCTCTTCTATAAAAGCAACTACACACGAACCGGGGCCCCCATCCAGTGGTTGAATCCCAGGCCACAGTCCTTCAAAGGCAGAGGAGGGCGTGGGTCCAGTTCGCAAGGGCAAGGTGCTGGAGAAGGGGGGAGGAGGCAGAGAGTCCTGAGACTGTCTCTGTGGGCTTGCCCTCATCCAGGATGTCAGGACACTGGCCCCTGGAGAAGCCAGGGCTCCAGAGCCAGGGGATCAGGGGCCGAAAGAGGGAGCAAGTCAAAGGCTTTTGGAGCCAGAGTCAGTTCAGGCCCCCAGACGCCCCTGCCCATGAGCACATCCCCATGGGCATACTTGCAGCCAAACATTCACATCCACATCCACTCCATACACAGGCAGGGGGCTGTGAAGGCCCTGGACCCACACCCTGGACCTTAGGAATGTCTCTGGAATGGTACCCAGTGGGCTGGTCCTTGGCAGCGGGGCTGCTAAGGGGGTGGGTCCTCTGTTTTGCTACTGATTGGCGGCCTCACAGGCATCTATCCAATCACTATATACGTCCACTGGTTCTGATAGATCTGAGATGTGATGGGCGTCTGGAATTCCTCTAGGCACACAGTACAAGAGATGACTCCGGTGTCATGGGCACGGTTCATTTTCACGTCACAAGATTTCTCATGATTGCAGAAGGGGCAGGTGAACTGGGTCTCTAGGGTGCCTGTCATCTTCTTCTTGGGGCGTGGCTTTCGTTTTGACTTTCTGCGCCCCGGGTCTGCAGGAGGGCAAACCCAGGCTTCGGCGGCGCCTTCGAGCAGCGCGCTTAGCCGGCTGGGACGCAGAGGTGATGGACCACCCACCCTCCAACCCCCGGGCCCTCGGCGCCGCCTCCAGTACCCCGTGAGCTGCCCTGAGTCGAAGAGCATCCAGCCCGCCCGGCTCCAACGCCCTCCCGTGTCAAAAACTTTACTATTTTTCTGAAAATCATTATGTATATTACCTTTAGTATGTATGTATGCTTCAGTAAAATGTACCACAATGTCCAAATATCCTATTTATAAGAAATGTTTTGTTACTTATGGTTTAAATAAAATAATTTTCCACTTTATTTCTTAGAGTTTTAAACCTATAACAGCAGCAGGTGAATAAATGCAATTTGTGCCCAATATTCTGCTAAGCATTTTATGTACACATGACAAGAATTACCAGCTATCCATGCATCCTTTTCCATGCTTGGACTGTAATTACATTTCCCAGAATTTCTTGTGGGGGACACAGCCATGTGACTAAGATCTCTGTGTAAGTAGAACTCACCACTGTAGGCCTTACTCACAAAACCCTGCCATGTATGCTCTCCCTTCTTTCTCTTCTTTTCACTGACTCCACTGGGTTATCCTAGCTTCCTGGTGACCACATGATGGAAAGCCACTCACCTGACCTCAATACCGATCCAAAAATTTTACATGAGTAGTAAATGACATTCTACTTGTGCAAGCCACTGAAATGGGGCCTTATTGTTGAAGCAGCATAGCCTATCTTCGCATCTCATTGCATTCTCATGATAATATTAATAAATATGTATTATTTTGCTAATTCTACCAATGAGAGCTCAGAATTATTTAAGGCAATAGTGCAAAAGCCCATATATCAAGCCTAGTTTGCTAACTCCAAAGCCTGTGTTCTAACTTCCTCATTTTATAAGTGGCACAGCTGCTTGTAACCAGCTCATTGAGAAGTATCATAGGCGAGGAGAAGCATGAAATGGCTTTATTTCCCCCCCTTAATACAGATGCATATGCTCTGTTAAATCTTTATTTCTCTACAATGTATTAGAAAGGCATTATAATATCTCATTCCAATCCTATAGCTTTTCAAATACTGTCAGTTATAAAACACATACTTTTCATTTTTAAACATGTACTCAATTCATTGTCAAAATCCAAAATCAAATCAACTCTAAATATTTCTCCTATGTTCCCTGCACTTTAGTCTAGTTGCGTGGCTGGTTCTAAGGGAAGAGGGGCGTTGGATTTCCCTGGCATACTTTGATTGTATTTCAGGAAATAGAGGCTTGGGTTAGACGCCATCTCTGTGGTTTACTAGCAGTGAAACCAGGGACAGGTTATGCCAATCCTCTGTGCCTTGGTTTTCCCCCTTGTAAATACTAGTATTGGTAATGATTCTACCTGCTTCAATAGGTTAATTTTTCCTGCGAAAATTAAATGAATTAACTAAGTGCAGAATCAAGCACATTATAAAGCCTTGGTAAATGTGAGGGTTTTAAAATGGGTGGCTATTACCCTTGGCTAGAGACATTGAACTGCATTCCTTTGTGTCTCCATCATGTCGCTCCCCTGCTGTGTTCAGACTAGACAAAGTTGTAGCTCTCGATCCTGTTGTTCTCCATTGTGAACCCCGAGGCCTGTGACCTCAGGCAGGATTCCACTTCTACATCACTTAGGAGCTGCTCCTTCAGAGGGGAGTGCTGTGGTCTTGGTGGTCCTGTCCACTGTCACTGTCCCCAGCCTGACTTCCAACATATTTTCCTCCTCTGCTCAGCATCGGGTGGAATACGATCACTTCTCCCCCACTGACAGAGGGAAAACGTTTGCAACTCCTTTGACTTTATTGTCTTGAGTCCTTGGTTCTGGACTTGAAAGAGTTAGAGAACCTCACCTCCTCTATGGGAAAGTAAGAACACAGCATGGCCTCTCTGTATAAAAGGAGCCTGCTCCCCCTCAAAATATGACCTGATGTCTCCAAGCATTTCTCCTTCTTATATAACAAGGAGTGATGCAGTCAGGGTAATGTATAAATGCCAAAACCAATTGTTCTTTTAGTAGTTGGTATGTGGGAAGCTGACTGTCTCTTATTTTTCACTGGAGCTCTACAGTCAGTTTCAGGGGAGCAAGACCAGGGCTCAGTACTACCACCACCTGGTTACATTTTAACTGAATGACATGGTCAAGTCAAGGTCACAGAATTAGCTTGAGGTAGACTCAGGCTTAAAAACCGATCTCCAGGCTCTCAGTACAATGTTCTTTCAAGAATTTTATGAGTGCCACTATAATGGTTTTAAATAGAAACAAATAAATATATATATATATATACACACATATGTCAATCAATAAATATGCAGACAAATATTTTCTATAAATATATCTTTTTTTTCCTTTGAATAAGCAAAACATATCTCTACTTTTAGTCCATGTTATAGGAGAGGGAAGGCTTCCTTTCCATAGGCGATGGCTGTGAAGAGCAAGGCTTTACTGCATGTGCCGAAGGAAGAGGGAGAGAAGGCAAGAGAAAGCAAATGGTACTGAGGCTGTGATGGTTTCCACTTGGTCTTGAGCACATCTTCGATCTGGTAAGTTTTAGGGTCAGGTCATCTCTTTAATAGAGTTTAATATGGATTTCCCATCACAATCTTCACATCCTTAAACTTTATTTATGAGTACATTTTCAGAGGATGGTCTTTTAAGCCTCTTGGTAGTCTGTGTTAAATGTCAACTTGGGTTTAAAGGTGCCAACATGGGACAAACAAAACTTGGCCTTTAGAAACATGCTTTTCATTCACATTTCTTCACAACATGAGGAGCTGGAGGTTTAGTGAAGGAATTGAGATTTATTCCTCTGTATGTGAGAATTTGGAATCAAATGGTAGTGTTTTTCTCTTTTAAAATCTGTGTAACTATCTCAGAAATAAAAATAAAGTAATAATATCTATTTCCTCAAACAGAAGTATTACTGTATATCCACGTGGTTTTGTTTAATTCTAATCTCAAACCAGTCTCTGATAGACACTAGTGACTATTTTGAGGGAAATTAATAGGTTAGGCTATATAATAATGTACTCTAACATCTTTTCCTCTGATTTATGAGTCATTTAAGTATTGTTTCATGACACATTTGTTCATCTAGAGTTGGTTACTATTCAGCCTTCCGATCTTCTCTCCTTTGCCTGCCCTTTTCCTCAAACTCCCTTACAGAGATAACATAGTTAGTAGGTTTTGATTTTACTGTTAGCCTGTTCTTGTTTCATTTTTCCATTTTCCTTTAATTTTGATAAAACGTGTTTGTTCAAGAGATCACATGAGGGTTGAAAGAATGAAAACCTATCTTGCGGAGAATTGTAGGGAGATCACTTCTAAGGAAACCAGAAAGAATAAATCTGATTTGCTAATGAAGTGAATGTTTTCCCTTTGGTTGTACACTTTGGTATTTAGAAAACACCTTGAGTAGAAAAAAGCAACAGGAGAACGAACGATAAGGAAGACACCTTTAATATATCATCTTGTGGTAACCATCAGTGAGCCAGTGATTATAAAGGCACAAAACAAATACAGTAGTCTCAATTGGACACCATTTACTTTACTACAAATTGTCTATTACTGCTTATAAGAGACATAAAATAATTTCTTTAAATTACATCTTCATAAATTCATGTATGTATGAAGTCTCGTGCATTTTTAACTAAGAGATGCTATAAATATATGACCTACCATAGATACCATAAGCCAAACAATGTCTGTGCAATGAGTTACTATAAAGAAAAGAGGTTAGGTGCAGCTGATATTTAGTATTTGTTTCCACAAATGTAGGTGCTAAAAGCTCTTCAGTGACTTCCTATTGCCCTTAAAATAAAAATCCCCAATCCTGAACACAGTCTAGTTCCTGTCGCTCTATATCTTCAGTCAAATATGGTGGTGCTATTTTACTCTATCTCTTCAGCTCCTGATATTCTTCCATCTACCTAGCGATGCCTTTAGCTTCACCATTCCCTTCATCACCCACCCCTACATTTGCTCCTAATATATCCTTCAATTTCATTCAAAGATGATGGTTTTGGTGAGATCCTCTGTGAATTCTGTCTCAAATTTAAATTTAATCTTTCTGGAGATATTCTTTCTTAGCCTTCTATATTTTATATCATAGCACATAATTGTATATTTATGTTTAATATTATGTGCTTAAAATAACATTGGTTACTAGAGGCCCAGTGCACAAAGATTCATACAAGAATGTGCCTTCCTTCCCCTGGCTACCGGCACCGCCTTCACTCTGGCCAGAGCTGCCTTTCCCCTTTCCCATGCTGCCCAGAGGCCAGGAGCTGCTGCGGTGGTGCAGAATGCCTGCGTCATTGCCATGGCGACAACATAAATGTCCCGCCCCACCCCTGGCAGCTCAGCACCTGCATATGCTAGTTAAACCACCATCTTTGTTGGGTTAATTTGCATACTCACTCATGATTGGCTGGTGGGTGTCACAAAGGACAGTCAATTTACATCTTTCTCTTTTATTCATGTAGATTAGGAGGTAAATTCTTTGAAGGTGAGAACCTTACTTTGCTCATCAGTGTTTCACTTAGTGCTTGCTTGTAGTTTGCCTACACAAAAATAAGCCTATTCTTATATTAACTAAGTGATAATTGAACCACACTCAAATTACTTAAGTAATAATTTGGAAACTACATGAAACCCTGAAATTTGTGAAATTCAAGATAGCAAAGGGAGCAGTGGGATCTCTAGATGTGACAGAACTAAAGTTGGACAAGAAACAGCAAATGGGCTTGGAGGAGGAAAGCTCTCGATGTGTGCAGGGACACCTGCCTTCTGAAATCTCAGTGCCCCTTACACTGCAGGCAAAGGTGGCTCTATCCAGATGTTGCCCTTAGTGGACTACAAACTGAATATGTGAGAATACCACAAAGAAGAAAATGCGGAAAATTTCTTTTTCCAAGGTTAGTACTTAATAGACATTCATAGTCACAAGATTGAGTATTATGCCAGAATATTCTATGGCTTTTCTTTTTAAAGATTAAAAGCAAACAAAACAAAACAAAAATGAAACCAATAAACAAAAACAGGGTCAGGCCCTTCCTTGACACCAAGAGATGTAGCCAATATCTGTGTTTTTCTGTATAAGAGACCAAGGCAGGTACCATGTCTATCTATCCTCAATCATTACAGACTCAAAGACAAAAAATAAATTTGACAAATAAATTAATGACTGAACTTTAGCACTTAGAAACATTACATGATATTTAATAGTTGGGTGTTGAACAAATGTGTAGCGAAGACTTCTAAGACTTGAAGGAGGTTGAGGATACGTCTATATTTTGAGTTTCTTAGTATAATATAAATAAATGTCAAAGTCATACAATTTTAAGCTATTAAAAATTTACATTGAATTCATGAACACTTAACATTAACTTAAAATGATATAAACTGATACAGTTGACATAATAAATAAGAGAATTTGTAAGATCATTGATTCAATTCCAGGAAACATAATTCGCTATTGCATAACATGAGTTAAGTGTCATTTGATGAGCATCTTTAAAAAAAAAAAAAAAACTGACTTTTTTTTTCCCCCTTTGCCATTTTTGGCAAACATGTTCAAGTTCAAGGGTGAGATCTTCCAAGAGAATGGGGAACCCTTTACCTGGTGGTTCCTTCCATGGCAGGATTCTATATTTTTAACTCCTAACTTTAGGAAAAGCTTTTTCCAATTAAGAAATAGCTCAGAATTTTTTTCTGCTAGACTGCAAACAGGTAAACTGAAAGCAGTATCAATATTAAGTAGTGAAAAATTATACTAACAAGTTGAGCTAATGAAGAAAACCACTTTGAAAAGACAATAAATGATCTTCTGCTCAGAAAGGCAGCCCTGGCTGGGACCCAATGGTCTTCCTTACAAGGCAGTACCAGGTGCCAGAGATCATGAAGGACCTGGTGATGACACTTTAGCTGCATTCTCACTTTTTTTCAATATTCCTTGACAGTGTCTTCATTCATTAAATTTTTTTCCTAACCCATCTCCTTATCTACAGTTTAGCCTTTGCTACACTACCTCCAAAGCAAGAACTTGCAAATCCAAATATGCCATCTCCCAGCTCCAAAACCTTTAATGAGTCTTCAAAGCTCTAAGTGGGGGGAAAAATCAAAGCCATAGAAAGATACATAAAGCCCTTCCAACTTTGGCATCTTCTGACCTCTCCTTCCGATTCCACTTTCCCCAAAGCATCATGAGCGTCATCAAAAAAACTGGTCTTTCTGTTCCCTGAATGTACTTATTATTTGGAGCTTCTCCCTGGTAAACTTCCTGTCTATTACTGCATTTCCAGTTTTTATTCACCTTTCAAAACTTTATTTCCTGCTCTGGATGGGTGGCTTGGTTACAGGCTCAGTCTCTGGCTTTCTCCAGTACACCAAAAGGTTGTGGGTTCGATTCCCCCTCAGGGCACATACCTAGGTTGCTGTTAGATCTCTGGTCATGACACATTCAAGAGACAACCAACCCATGTTTCTCACTCTCTTTCTCTCCCTTCCTCTCTCTTTAAAATCAATAAAAACAGCCCTACCTGGTTTGGCTCAGTGGATAGAGGCTCGGCCTGCGGACTGAAGAGTCCCTGTTTTGATTCCCTTTAAATGCAAGTTACCTTGGTTGTAGGCTTGATCCCTGGCCTTGGTCAGGCGTGTGCAGGAGGCAGCCAATCAATGGCTCTCTCACATCGATGTTTCTCTCTCTGTCTCTCCATCTCCCTTTCACTTTCTCTAAAAATCAATGAAAAGATATCCTTGGGTGACGGTTAACAACAACAAAAAATAATAAAATTAAATCAATAAAAACACATCTTCCAGCGAGGATTAAAACAAAACTTTATTTCTTTGCAACCTTGTTTGTGAAGTCTTCCCTGGCCCCCGCCCCTGGTCCCTGCAGCCACTGGACTCTCCCAAATAGACACAGGCTGGTAGAATAGGAGCAACTACACAGACATTACAGAGAAGCAGCTGCCATTTGATTCCAATGCTGATACTGTTATAACTGTGGAAACTTGAGCAAGTTACCTGACATCTATACATTTTAAATTTATCTGTAAAGTGGGAATACAATGGTAGAGAATTTTGAAGTCTATGGGGATGATACGTATCCAGGCTAAAATAGGTCCTTTGTCATTTTCATAAGTTACATTTTCAATTGGGAGGAGACATTCACCTTCAAACCTTAAATTTATGCCATCTCTTCATCCTAGTCCTGTTCTTTCTTTCACAATACATGTGATGGCAACACAACAAGGGGTTCTACAAAGCACTAAGTGCAGACATTATCCTAAACGCGCTGCATATAGTACCTCCTACAACCCTGTGTGGTGGATCCTATTGTTATTTTTATTTGTGGAAGAAGAAACTGAATCATAGAGATGTTAAGCACTTGTCCAAAGTCAACATTTCTCATATGTGTGAGTGTTGGGTTTGGTCCTAACTAGTCCAGCCCCTGAGTTTGTGATCCTAATCACTAGTGTATTCTGCCTTTGCTGACAGTCCTGGACAGTAATCCCACCCTCTAAGTCTCAGTTTCCTCATCTGAGAAGTGGGTGAAATAAAACGTGTTGAGGTTGTGGAGAGATCAGCACAGAAAATGGATGATGGGCACCTTGGTACAGGGTAGAAAATAGATACAAAGATCATGTTTTTCCCCTTATAGTTAAATGGCTCTTTCTGGTCAGCTATAGCTAATGCGAAATATCTGTTGCTTCAAACCAATTTTATATTGAACTCAGATTTTCCAAAACACATATTAACAGTCGAAGGCAGGGGTACTCTTTTGCATTTCCAGATTTGCTCACAAGTATGCTATCATCCCCCCAACTCTTCTATACACTGTGACCACTTCTCACAATAATGGCTCATAATTTTCCAGCATGTGCTCTGCAGTCTCATGCCTGTACCTTCGTTCTGAGTCTGATCTCTGCTTGAATCGTCTCTGCCCTTGTACAGATCATTCGCCCTCCAGCCTGGAATGTTCTGTGCTCTGCTCCCAAGCAGTTCGACCCTCTCAGGGCACACATTACCTATGTTTAAGGTGTGAAAAAACTGAGTGGTTAAAATGTATTATTTTAGAAACTTGCTATCTGTATTACTTCTAGAGCACTTGATCCTTAAGACATAGTTATAAGCGCTGGCCAATTCCAGTTAGAATTAAGTGAGAATGAAGAATGTTGGCTTTGGTAATTTTTGGTTCTCGGAATTAGAACTCACCCCCAAATCTGTGTTGTATTCAGAATCTTATTCCCCGGGACTCTATATTTGGCCTTGAAATCATCCTATCTTCTATTAAAACCAAACTTAAGTTTCAAAGGGATTCTCATCTCAATCAACACTGAGAAGCCTTGTATATATTTGTCCCCCCAGAGTATTTATTTGTTTGTGAAGATGGAGCAGTTTTGAAATATACTCTTAGACCACACACCCCTACCTGTCTTAGAAAGAAAAAGAAAAGTTGCTTGAGAGAGGTGACATATAATTGGGTTTTTATAAAATAACTAGAGGCCTGGTGCATGAATTGGTGCACAGGTGGGTCCAGCTGGCCCACCCTGATTGAGGTCAATCAGGCCAGGCTGGCAGAGGGGGAAGGGATGCGAGAGGCTGGAGGGCTGAACCCGTCCCCCCCGCCCCCTGGTCAAACTCCCAGTCGAGGGGACAATTTGCATATTAGCCTTTTATTATATAGGATAAAAGGACCGTCACATTACAAATGACATGTCAAAGCTGAACGTGTTTCAAAGCCATTTGACCTGAGAAGGAGAAAGTCCAGCATTAAGCCTGATGTTGTCACCATGGTGCAGCCGTCCTGAGTCTGCACAGGCTTGGGCTGCAGCCTCTCCAGATGAGGTCCTGCCGCTGCCCTGGAAAGATGATTTGTTTTTATTTATGCACCGCCCCACTGTCTTGGATGTCAGCTAACAGCTGCAAATCAAATGGCATATTCCCATTCCCTGTCACACACCCTGCTCCTTAAGCATTGAGGTAAACAGATGTGGCTCCATCGAAGCTATTGTAGGCAATACAGGACTTGCAGTGACAATACATCTTTCCATTAATGATATTAGGGAGCGGAATTGGTCTTTTGCACTTTCTTCTCTTCCTGCTCTATTTGAAGGCAGTGCCTCTGTAAACAAACACTGAAAGCGTGTGAGGTATTACATGGTGTGAAATCAACTCAATCCATTAGTATGTGGTGAGGTTGGGGCTTAGAAAAATAAAAGGAGATAATGCGATCAGTACAGGAGGCAAAAAGAATGCTCTGTGCGACATAAGCAAACTGACAAAGAGCAAAATGGCTTCGTTTTATTGATAAAAGCCTTTACATGTTTCTACATTTATTAAAAAGTGACCCTCTTGAACTCAGGCTGAATGATATTAAAATGCTGACAGAGACATAGGAAAGAAGAGTCTGCCCAAGCATTTTCCTCTCAATGGTGATGTTTTCCATCTATTTTGCCAGAGATAAAAAAGAATAAGGGGTTAGGGGACTCGCTGGTTTTCATTTCAATAGCAAATAAACACCTGCCTGATAACACCTCTGAGAAGGATGTTAGAAATTTATTTTTTATAAGCTCTCGTGCCATGAGGGGAAAAAATTGGTTTACTTCGATAAATAAAATTTAAACCTCTTAATATCTCTTCTATGTTATAAAACAAGAGCAAAAATACTGCTCCTTGAGATTTGATCTCATATAAAAAATAATGAAAACAAGTGCAGGAACTTTGACTTACCTTGATCCGGGTCCACAGCTTTTCAGCAAGTGTTCAAAATTGCTTTTTAAATTTTACTCCCTCCCACCACCACCTCCTTCTTCTTCTCATTACTTCTTATTTTTTTCCCAAAGACATTCATTTTTACAAAAGATTCAAGAAATTGTATTTGAGGGCTTTAAAAGAGTAAAAAGTCATCAAAGTTTTTAAAAGAATTTGATCCAATTCTCCTACAGGGTGCTTTCATTTTGGTTCCTTCTGCCAGAAGCCCTCCTCTGCCTTTGCTGTTTCCAGTTCCTGCTCATCATTCACGTTCGGTCTGAGAAGTCCCCAGAGGCTGGGGGACACACTTCTGCTGTGAGCACACATGCTGCCCTGTCATTCCCATCAGTGCACCTAACACATAAGAATTACTGTTTTCCTAATGGTTCCTTCTGTTCAATGACAACCTGAGAGTTAAGGACAAAACTCGTAGGGACATTTACATCTGGGATGAGGAGGAAAGTAGTGAAGAAGAAACAGAGCCCTAGCCGGTTGGCTCAGTGGATAGAGCACCAGCCTGCAGACTGAAGGGTCCCGGGTTCAATTCCAGTCAAGAGCAGGAACCTTGGTTGCAGGACACTCCCTGGCCCAAGCCCTGTTCAGGGCTCATGCAGGAGGCAACCAATCGATGTGTTTCTCTCACATCAATATTTCTCTCTGTCTTTCTCTCTCTTCCACCCTTTCTAAAAAGCAATGTAAAAATATCTTAGGTGAGGATTAAAAAAAAAGGAGAAACGGAAGGTTGACAGAAGGGAACCAGGATTGGATGGTGTCACATTGTGTAGGATCAAAGGACTAAAGAGTTCAAAGAAGGAAGGAGATACAACAGTGTCAAATACTCCAAGGAGTTTAAAGAATGAACACCATTGTAGAATACCAAAATCAGAAGATAATTATCTCCTTCGAGAGAGTAATTTCTTGCCTGGCTGGCATGGCTCAGTGGTTGATGACAATTCCAGCATGTCATAATTGCAAGAGTTCCATCAAAAGGTTGATGGAACTTGGGGATTCAACAAGGGCTGAGTCACATATATTGTCTCCTGTTGGGAATGGCTAAAGGCATTTCCCCAAACCTTAAAAGGATGCATAAAATCATTGTTTGCTGCCAGATAGCTCAGGGAATCTTAATCTACATGTTATTGCCTCCTTCTGGCCAAACACCTGAACAGCCCCAGGCAATTCTCCATTCTGACAATGGACTGTGTATATGAAACCCTACCCTTTGATGTGTATATCTACCTCGCCTTAGGACAATTTGTATTAATAAAAAGCAAGAGGTTCTGAGACAAGGAGAACTTGGTTTCTTTAGCCAAGCTCCTCTGGTCCCCATAATGCCTTCCAAAATTTTGTTTTGTCTCTGGACCCTTATTTAATTTAGGCACAGCACTTTCTCCAGATTTCCTGAACCCTTCTAGATGCTGGATCAAAGTCCACCAGCATTAGGTTGAGCATCAGCCTATGAACCAGGAGGTCATGGTCCAATTCCAGGTCAGGGCACATGCCAGGTTGTTGGCTCGATCCCCAGTGGGGAGCATGCAGGAGGTGGCCGATCGATGATTCTCTCTCATCACTGATGTTTCTATATCTCTCTCCCTCACCCTTCCTCCCTGAAATCAATAAAAAATATATATTAAGAGAAAAGAAGAGTGTAAGTTATCTGATAAGGTATAGAGAAGACACTTAAAGTTTAAAAAGTAAGTGAAGACTCCTTTCTGGGTAGTTTTGTTACAGAAGGTACCAGACGGCAGGAAGACAAAATAGCCAGGCACTGAGAAGATTCAGAAAATGCACTTTAATTGCAGGGTCACCAGTGCTGTGACTCAGGCGATCAGTTTCCCAAAGCTAAGTGCCAAATGCGGGCAGGGCTTTCCCTTTTGTCCTCCTAGTTTCTTTGTCTCCCAACTACGGACCAGTCTTCCAGACTTTGTGTGGGCTTTGTAGCCCCTGTGACAGTTGTAAGGGGACGTGAGATAACAACCAAGACCTTGTCTGGCACTGGCGGTCAGACCCTGTTGTGGGGCTGTGTGTGGTGTATAGCTCCTGTTAAGATAAGCATTCAGGGAAACAGGTTTTGCAAGGCTAGCTAAGACACAAGTGGAAAGGGGGCTGGGGCTAGCAAGCATATGCATCAGAATGCAGGTTGCAGGGCGGGGGGGGGGGGGGGGGGCGGGGAGGGGGAGGGGGGACGGGGGACACTCAAGCTGCCTTCAGAGTTTACTTGGTTAGAACACTGACCTGATACACCAGGATTGTAGGTTAAATCTCCAGTCAGGCCACAGACAAGACGCAATCAATGGATGCATAAATAAATGGAACAACAAATCGATATTTCTCTCACTCTCACTTTCTCCCTTCCTCTCTCTCTTAAATCAATAAAAAAGAAAAGTAAGTGAAGGAAAAAGAAGTGGGGCATTGAGAGCAGTATATTCTATTACAGTATTAGGTGGTGAAAAAGAAATAGTGTGCTAGCTTGAGGGAGACACACATACACACACAGAGTTTTCTTTAGGGTCACACACACACACACACACACACACACACACACACACACACACACACAGAGTTTTCTTTAGGGTATGGGAGACTCAACATGGCATGAAAGAGTGAAGGGACCAGTAAACAGAACTGAGGCATCCATCAAATGGGAAGGATAGCCAAGAATAAAGGTAGAAGAGTTGGCTTTGGCAAGAAGGAAATTGGTTTCTCAGATTTGAGTAAATGAAGGCTGAGGAGCAGAGATAGGTCAAGCTCTCATATAGTTCTATTAGTGATTTTGCATAAGAACAGGAACATTAGGAATGGGCATGAAGTTTTGAGGTGAGGATGGAGAAAGTTTGGGAGAGACATTTTGGGGGGATTATGCGAGACAAGCTTTAGCCAAGGTTAGAAAGCAAGTAATGGTAATCAGCAAGCAAAATTTCTGTGAATTTCTAGCAATACCAGTGAACTTGGAAAGAGTGTTAAGAGACAGAAAATGGGAACTTTCCAGGGCTGTCTTTCAACGGAGTTTGAATGCATTTTTAAAGGGCTTCTCATTTGTATAATCTGAGAGGCAGAGTGAGGCTCAATACAGGTCATGGCCTGAAACGGCCTCAGGTTCTGAGTCCCACATTCTCACATTCCATTCCAGGTCTGAATCTAACCTGAGGTTACTGGTAAATTTCCCTGGCCCCAGCATGGATTTGCTAATTCAGTAGGAAGAAGGTGCAGCCAGGTTTCTCCATTGTAATGAGTGTCCCGGGTCGTTCTGACACAAATCCTCTGGACTGTGCATCGAGAAACATGGCTGATCACATATTGAGAAACACTGGCTCAGGACAATAGAAACTAGATCAGGGGACTACAGGTCACAATGATAATGAGCAAGCTGGGCTGTAATTAAAAAGTAGCTAAGAAAAAGAAAGAAGTGTAAAAGAGAGGTTAACTTCCAGAGCGAGCATTGGAATGAAGCGCTTTACAAATAGCTTATGTTTTGGAGGACAGGAAGAGCTGTTCTCTGTATGACTATCCCTCTGTCTTGCTTGCTACAATCCAAGAGGGACCCAGTTTCAGAATTTCAGGACAGTAAATTAGGCACGTTTAGGCACTGGCGCTATAGTGCATTAAACATTAAAACACATGGATGTAGCATCCTACTTCTGCTTTCTCCTTGCATGTGAAGTAAGAGACTCAGGGCCTATTAAAGGGTTTGTCAAAGAGGCCTACTGAGGAAAGAGGCACTGGCCTCATCAATGACAAAGCTGTAGCTGTTTTTCCATTTCTCATTGCTATTTCGGGGTGAAGCCCAGCCTATGTTCCTCTTTCTTCAGGGGAACACTGTAAAGCTCTCTATTATGACTTCTCGCCAGTCTCCTTGGCTTGAATAAAGAGGAAACTGCTCTACTACTGTCTCCTCTTCCCCCAGTTGGGAAAACACAGTACAGGAACAAGTCTTTCCAAAGAAATCCACACATCTGCCCTTTCCAAACTTCAAAGGATGTTCCCTCCTCACAAATAGCCCCTGGGTGAAGGGCAAGTGCAGACTGAAGGAGTTGCCTTACAGTTTAGCAAGTACACAGACAGGTGAGACCCTCGCCTGAGGATGTAGGCCTTAAAGAGTTGTTCTCTACCTTTGAGTTCTCTGCAAAAATCTGAGACAGCAGGAACATGTTATTTTTAACATTGGTTACATAAGCATTTAATGGTGCTATTGTGACTACGTTTTCTTATTTTATTTTTCAATTACAGTTTATATTCAACATTATTTAGTTTTTTAGGTTTAGGTGTACAGCATAGCGGTTAGACAATCAGTGTTACTAAGTTTTAAATGAAGTTTACTGGTCCTTGTCATTGGGATAGTAGATAAGAGAAGTCTGGCTTTGGTTACATTTGGATCCATGATCTCAAATGATGCCAACAGACCTCTCTTGTGCTCCCTGCACTTGAGCCCAATCTCGCTCTCTCTTTCTCATTCACTGTTGCTTTCACTCTCTCTTTTTTCTTTTTCTCTTATGAGATTCTGTTTCCTGATAAATATTGCCCCTATTATAATAGGGTTTTTTCCCCTTATGATGTAAAAAATGTTGCTAATTGCCTGCCTGTCATGGCTCAGTGGTTGAGCATGGACCTATGAACCAGGTTTGAGTCAGGTCATGGCTCATGCCTTGGTTGTGGGCTTGATCCCCATTAGGGGCCATGCAGGAGGCAGCTGATCAATGATTCTCTCTCATCATTGATGTTTCTATCTCTCTTCCCCCCTCCCTTCCTCTCTGAAATATATATTTATATATATATCCACACACACACTAGAGGCCTGGTGCATGAAATTCTGCAATTCTGCACTCAGGAGTGGGGGGGTCCCTCAGCCCAGATTGTGAGAGGGCACAGGCCAGGCCGAGGGACCCCACTGGTGCACAATCGGAGCTGGGGAGGGATGTAGGAGGCTGGCCAGCCATGGAGAAACCATGGGAGGGCTCCAGGGCATGTCTGGCCCATCTTGCTCAGTCCCAATCAGCCAGACCCCAGCAGCAAGCTAACTTACCAGTGAGATCGTCTGCCCCCTAGTGGTCAGTGCACATCATAGCAACTGGTCGACTGTTCAACTGTCTACCCCCTGGTGGTCAGTGCATGTCCTAGAGACTGGTCGATTGTTTGACTGCTCCCTTAGCATATCATTAGCATATTACGCTTTGATTGGTTGAACGAACAACCAGACGACTGAACACTTAGAATATTATCCTTTTATTATAGAGGAGAAAGAAAGAGAGAGAGAGAATGGCTGCCCATAAGTTTACATTCATTGCATTCTATCTTTGTAATCAGAAATTTTAGAACACAGAGGTACACACCTTTTTACCCTCCTTCTTATTTCACTCTCAAAAAGATTCTGTTAAATTCTATTTGACTATGTACCCCTTCTTGAAACAATTAATTCCAGGAATGCTAAGACTGACCTAGATTGAGAAATATGTCCCACTTTTGGGAAAGGAGAATGGGGCACTATGACTGAAAAATCTACTTTTACCGAATGGTAGTATGGGGAAAATTTTCCAAATAGTTGCAAAAAGAAGAACATTGAAAATTATTGTTGGAAGCAAAATTATATTTATCACATGTATATAGCATGTTTTAATAATATAATTGGGTCATACTTCTCTATTCATTTATTTCTTCTTTTTTGAATACTTGAAGGACAATGATGCTGCCTTTTTGATGGTTAAACATCTCATATACTGAATGAATAAATATTAAGTGACTGAATCAGTAAATAAATTATCTTAATTTTTCCATAGAAAGGAAAGATAATATCAAAGATAATTTATCTCAACTTTTTCTTTATTTTTTTACAGATGTATTATTCCTCTTACCTGTTCTTTAGAAGATCTATATTTCTTATAAACATATGTTTAAATACTTTTTCTAGAGAGTCAAAACCACAATAAAAGAAACAATTAATATTACTAACATTAATAGGGTTCAGACAAGAAAAACTAAAATCATGATATTTTATTGTAAGGCATGAAACACTGCTTGATCACCAAAGATGATTATTAACTAGAAGTAATTAGGTCCCTATCAGTGATTTTTTCAGTTGTTTTTTTATCAAAAGGATAATATAAATCCTTAACAATGTATTATAGTATATTATAGGTGTATTTAGTAGTGGAGAGTATATCAGTACATTTATTATTCAAAAAATAATTTGTACTAAGTCATCCTGCTGCTTTTTATGTAACTATTTCTACTGAGATGCTCATATTATGATACACATACATTTACCAATCTCTTGACCAAAGAAATATATTATGTGTATTACCAAGTATATTATATTATAACCCAGAAGTGGATTTTTTCCCCAGTAAGGGTTCATTTGAATAATTTTGCTTTCACCATAGCTCTTCCTCCCCAACATAGCCTGTAGTGTGGAAGCACAGGTAACCATAGTCCCTAAAGAGGGATATAATATAACCATAGTCCCTAAAGAGGAATATAATATTATTTTTGTTTTCATGAAAGAGGCACTTTGCTATGCAGCTGGAGGGAGGAATATGCAAGCGCAAGAGTGTAGACAGTGATTAAAACCACTTCTCCTTGCCTGTGGGGTTTCTGTACAAGTTTTATCACTGTTTCTGGAGGTAAAACAAGAAGGTGTGTGACCTTTGTATCCCGCTGCCTCAGCAGTCAGCTCACCCGGAATGAAGACAAAGGGCCCAGTGTGTGGTGCCCATCATCAGATATATTTTAATGGGTCAGAGTTTGATACTATCACAAACACTGGCGTTTGCCAAGTTTCACTCGAAATAAAATCAATCTTACAAAGAACTGAAATAGATCAACGTGCCTAAAACATCTGTCTTAAAACAATTTTAATGTCTGTAAATTGAATGAGCCACTTTCTAACTCAACCAACTTGTCCTTGTGAGTTAATGGTCTTTGGGTACCAATTTTTTTATACTAAGATCCCTTTAAGGTAGTTCCACAGCCTTCAGTTAGATGATGCTTCTTTAGAAAGGAAAGTTCATCTCCATGAAATTTCCATTGTACCTGCTTGCTCAGAAATATTGTGTGTGGTTTGGCAAGTGTATGAACGCCTAGTCTAGCACATATGATAACTTGTTTGAAGGAGGTATTGCTAAGTGATCATTTAGCACATAATTTTTCCTACCCTTTTAGGTTTTTGGCTACAAAGGTCATCAAAATGCATCCTTTCTCCAACTTTGTAGTGCCTTGTGTTTCATTTAATTGTTCCATTTTTACCACTTTGGAGTTCAATGATATTTATTTTGTTTGGTGAGAATTTTCTTAGCTCTGTGTATGGTACAAAGAAAGCAAAGTTCACTATAGTAATCTCCTCTTATCCATGTACTGTCTTCCACAATTTCAGTTACCTGTGGTTAACCATCATCCAAAAATATTAAATGCAAAATTCCAAAAAAAGTCAAAGGTTTAAAAATCTTCACCATTCTCAGTAGCATGATACAATCTTGAGACATTCCTTTTCATCTGCCTGGGATGTGAGTCATCCCTTTGTCCAGTGCAGTCAAGGTGTATGGACTCCCCCACACTTTATTAATTTACTAGCTGTTTCAGTATCATAGTGTTTATGTTCAAGTAACCCTTATTTTATCTAATAATAGCCCAAAGCCATTCACAAAAGTATTATTATAGTATCCTATCTAATAAAAGAGTAATATGCAAATAGACTGAATGGCGGAACAACTGGTCACTATGACATGCACTGACCACCAGGGGGCGTGCATGGAACATGGTGGGCATTGGCAGCAGGCAGCAGCATGCTGAACATGGCAGGCATCGTCCACGGCAGGATGGTGGAGCAGGTGAGCAGGGGCACCAGACCAAGGTGGGGCGCCGGTTGCTATCATCAGGGCGAGCCTCTGGTGATGAATGAAATGTCTTTGCTCCTCTGAGCCACAGTCCCACGTGATGCTTGCACATGCTGCTGGTGCTGGCCCTATTCGCATCCACTGCCAGGGCTAGAGCCACCGCTGGAGCTCCTGCTTGCACCTGCTACAGGTGCCCAGCGCCGGACCTGATGCTCAGTGCCATCAGTGGTGCAAGCGGTGGCTGCCGGCCCCCATCACCCTTCAGGGCTTCTCCACCTCCCCCTGCCCCTAAGGGGTGATCAGGGCTGGCAGCTGTCTCTCGCATCTACTGCTAGTGATGGTCCTGCTCACACCCACTGCTGGCACCAAAGCCATCTGCTGCCAGAGCCCAGCGCTGGTCCAGATCACTTGGCACCATCAGCAGGTACGAGCAGCAGCTGCCAGCCCCAACAACCCTTGAGGGCTTCTCTACCTCCCCCTGCTCCTGAAGGGCAATCAGGGCAGCAGCTGTCGCTCACACCCACTGATGGCACCGGCCCTGCCCCCACCCACTGCTGGCTCTGGCCCCAGTTTCTCGATGCTGTCAGCGGGTGCGAGGGGGGCTGGTGCCCTCAGCGCATGGGAGCGGTGGCAGCAGGAGCAGGGCTGCCAGCAGAAAGCAGATGGGGTTGGGGGGTGGCACAGTGGGAGGGGCTGCACAGGGGAGTGGAGGATGGGCCAAGACCCTCCCCTGTGCCCACCACAGCCTTGTGGCCCACAGGTCCTTTCAAGGTGCACAAATTTGTGCACTGGGCCCCTAGTATTGATATACATCATTCTGTTTTATTATTGTTGTTAATCTCATACTGTGAGTAATTTATAAATTAAACTTTACCTTATGTGTGTATGTATAGGAAAAATGTATGTAGGGTTTGATCATGTCTGTCATTTCAGGCATCACCTGTGGATAAGAGAGAACCACTGGATAATTATCTGTAGGTATTGTTGAAGGTAACCCAATGGCCCTCTCTGCATGAGCCAGGATACATTAGGCACTGTTGCAGTTTCAAGTGGGGCTACTGGTGCAGGCACTTCTATGATCCTGTGTTTTGTTCACCCAAGAGCAAATTCTCCTGATTACTGTGGCAGCGGAGGAAGATGCTGAAGTACGATTCCTGTTCTCATTTTATTGTCTAGAACCATTACATAGTCTGAAGCAGCTGCAACCAGACTGGGAAAGATGGGAGAGCGCACAGCTGTTCAGTAAGTAAAAATATTTTGGCTATACCAGCTACATAGCAGAGAAATATTTTTCTGTTAGGAGTGCAACTACTGTATAGTATAATTTTCTATGCTTTAAATAACAGTTTTATTTTTAAAGCAATATTAGTTAAAACTGCGACATAAAGGGTACTATAAGTGAGTAAATAAAATACTTGAGGGTGGTGGCACTTGTGCAAAACACAGATCTTATAACATAAAAACCGACACCTGCAACATATATGTTCATGTTCACCAATATCATCCCAATAAATTTAATTAAAATATATATAGCCAGGAGGAGGGGAGATAGGAGATATCTTTAATATTATCAACAACAAAAAATATAAAAAATGAAAATAAAAAAATTAAATACATATATTTGAATATTTAAATAAATAGAAATAAACAAATATCTGAGCATTTAAAGTATAATTGTATCAATTATTTTCAGTTCCTGGAAGGATGGTATTTCAAAGGAGAAGCCATATTCTGTACTAATCATTAATATGGTTTACTTTATATTTCAAAAACCTCTACTATTATAAGCACACAGTATGCTTTTAACAGATACTGTGTTGTATGTTGTTCAGGTTTGATTAATTAGAGTATCTATCCTATATGTTAATTCAGTTACATTACAGATTTGAGTTTTTGACAAATATTGACTGATAATTTTAAGTTAATTATGCAATGTAATTTTTAACACTTACTAATATTTTGATATAAATTTACATATATTTAACATAAGCTTTCAAGTGTTTCAAAGTTGAATAGGATTATGTTTTCCAAATAGTGTTAATAGTCAGAGCTTTGGATAATGAATATTCTAAATCATAAATCTTCTTCCAGCACAATTTTCGTATACTATATAGAGAGTATCCAATAGCGAATTTTTTTTTTCTGACTCTTAACCAACCTAGTGGCTGCCACTTGGAATACAAAGTAGAAAGAGAAATAAGAGGAAGGAGAAAAATCAACCTGTATTTTAAATATTATCTCAGATAATATAAAATAGTTATTATGTAAAAATAATATTAATGCAAAAACATGTAAACTACTGGAAGATGATCAAATACTAGTATCTTTGTTATTAGTCTACTTTAAACAAGACAAAAAATTCACTATAAAACAATGAGGTATTTTCATTATTCTTAGGAAATAACATTTTACAAATTCATGAGATGTGTGTTCTAAGTGATTGTGGTAAAATTGATTTTTATATATAAATGTGTATTAAATTTTCATTGTATATATAATAATGATGATAATAGTGAAATACCATTTATTACAAGCTTACCTATGTGGATTAATTTTTAAACATTGGTTATGAATTACATTATTTAAACTTTAAAACAATCTCATGGGTCTTATTATGACCATCTTTTGCTTTTAAGAAAATGAAGGCATAGAGATCACATAACGGTGCTATGATATTGGGAAAATACTAATGTGATCGATTTTAACCAAAGAAGAAGAAGAAGAAGAAAAAAAAAAAACTAAAGAAAAGTCAATAAGCGTTTATTTTAGATAAAAAGGAATTGCAATTCTGAGAAGCACTGATTCAGGTAGAAACCCAAATAGTGCTTATAGAGTAAAAGGCAATGGTTTTTTCTAGAAGAAGGGGAAGGGAAAGAATTACAGCAACAGGAAAAAGGAGTATTTATTGGCCCCAATAAGCTGAAGTTTTCTTTAGCTATACATCATCGTGCTGATACCAAAAAATGTGGGTGTAATTTGAGTCTTTCTTGCCTAGTGAAAATGAAAGAATGAAGTCACGGACAAAAACAATTAATGGGAACAAAGTTGATTGGGAGAAGCAGTCCTGGGAAAGGAGCAGCTGGGGTTCCAGGAGCAGGCCAGTGCCCAGAGCTTCCTTTCCACGTTACAGTCAGGAGTGGTTTAGTATCCAAGCTAACTAAAGTCTATTTGCCCATGTGGAGGCCCCCATGGCCATCAGCCACATGGACACAGGCATGTGCTCCCCTGCCCCAGGAGTGAGCTTCAGGAACCCATTGCCGGCTGGGGAGAAGAGAGAGTGAGAGGAAGTGTGCACCTTTTAATTTAGGGGGTGGGTAGTCTTGCTAGCTCCTAACTGGTCTTTTCAAAGAATTCTGCCTTGGCAGTATCCTTGGGATTGATCTATACACCTTACTGCCTTGTGATTGGTTATCTGAACGCTGCCTGTCTTAGAAATACTCATACATTTTAAAGTTAATGCCTCTCTCTTGAGTGCTCTTCCTTCCTCGCCCAGTTGGCTGTGCTTAGTAACTCCATCGAGTTGAGTTCCTGGTTCTACTCCCTTTCCCCTGGTCCCACCCCTATTTATGTAGCTTCCTCCTAACTCCTTATTGTTAATTCTAAAAAAAATGTCCTTAACTTTAAGTCCTGTATTCAGGATGCCTGCTTTCCTGTTAGCTTTACAAAGTGCTTGAAACACAAAGTTTGATCCAGTCTGAAGGTTATTCTGCCCATTTCAAATAGACGAAAGCTTTAAGGGGCAAGACATGCAAGGCCTTTCCTCTGGGATGGCAACTCTAACTCCATTTCCAAATGGCTCTAAATATCAATTTTCTCATCTATATTTCATTGGGTGATATATAATATTTTCTTGCAGTTTCTACTATTAGGGCTAAAACCTGGGCTCATCACCTCAGGCAAGGACAAGGTAATTCCATCCAGAATAAGTTGCTGCATCAACTTTGAGAACTAGAGCTGACTTGTTTTGAGTCTATATTGAGAAGATTTTATATATATATATATATATATATCCAGACTTTTGGAGAGAGAAAAAGTAAAACAAAATGTGTTTTGTTTTGTTTTTAAGAACTCTAATTTGTTTTCCCCCTAGTTATATCCTGCCTAGAGATTCAACTCATGGGTATTGACTAGAAATGACAGGTAGAGAGAACTCAGATTTTGACTAAAGATAAGTTCTCATTCAATAGGAAAATAGGCAGAAGAACTACACAGATAAGAAGAGAAAGGATGTAATTAGACTTTTGTGAATCTTGGCTTCTCACCACTTCCAACATTTTGAGATCAATGGAAGAATGAATGTTTGTTTGAAGAGTCTGGAATAATCTACAATCTTGTGTTATTCATTTCACTCTAAATGAAACATTAATAAAGAAGATGAATGGAGAGGAGATAAAAGGAAAAAAGAAGGAAGGAAGGACAGGAGAAAAGAAGGAAGAAAAAAGGGAAGGATGGATGGAAGGAAATTAAGAAAGAATTAGATGAGTAATCTTTGAAACTTTTTCTTGTTTCTGGGACCAAGCTATGGATAAATAATTGGTTTTCAACCTAGGTACACAACAGAATCACCTGGAGAAATGTTTATAATTACTGTCCAGATCCCCCTGCAGAGACCATTAATTTAATTCCATTAAAAGTAAGTCAGTTATTCTAATTTAAAATGTAGTTTTTGTTGCATGTTTAGTCTCAGCCCATATTTAAACTAAATTAATTCAAATTTAAACTTGCTAACAAGACTGTCCTCCAATTTAAACAGTCTCCACATTTCCCCATTCTCCTCTTTCTTCAACTAAAATTGGTATGACTTCAAGGATGTGAGAGTGAAGACGCTATTCTACTTTCTGACCTCTCTTTGCCAATTTCTTCTGGTATGATTGACTCCCTTGTCTTTATGTATTTGCCTCTACCTCCTTTGTGCCTGCTCCTAATGAAATTCCTCTCTCAGTGTGTTGGCTACAAATATTTATTTTCTCTAACTTGGCTTCTAGTTATGGGACCTCCCTCCTTTGAATTATACCTGTCCTGAACTCTTCTCTCCATGAACTATGCCATCCAGCCCTCCAATAGGAGTTATGGAACAGTAGATATAAAGAAAGAAAGCTCATGGCATAAATTTTTCAATATTTGGAAAATAGCAAGTAATCTATAATTTTTAGCTATTATTGTTACTAGTCTGTTTGAACCTGCCTGCATTTCACTTCCATACTGATCAAACTCCTCAATGCCTTTCACCTGTCTGCCAGCTTCACTTGATTCCATAACTTTTGTTTTCTGAGATTTGAACCTTCACTGATTACCTACTGCAACCTTAGTAGTTTGTGTATTAATCTACTTCCAAAATCTGGAACTTATCCCATCTTATCTAAACCATCCTATGTAATAAAAGAGCAATATGCAAATTAACCATCACTCCACTACACCCACAAGCCACGCCCACCAGCCAATCAGGAGCGAGTACGCAAATTAACCCAACCAAGATGGCTGCGGCCATGGAGAGAGCAGGAGGATTGAGTTTCCCCTGTAATGGAGGATGCCAAGCTTTCCCTACACCCTGGCCAGCCTAGGCATCCACTCAAGACTACAAAGTTTCAATTGTAGAAGATAAATAAATCCCAACAAAAATGGCTGCGGCCACTAAGCAAGCAGGAGGCTTGGCTCCGCTCAAGGCTACAAAGTTTCAGTTATAGAAGATAAATAAATCTCAGATACCCGGGTCTCCACTTGGGTCGTCGGGGGGCATGGCCGGCCTGCAAACCACAACAGACCCCTCGCCCCAAGGGAACCCCCATCCTGATTCAGGATACCCTTCAGGGCAAACCAGTTGTCCCCCACCCATGCACCAGGCCTCTATCCTATCTAATAAAAGAGTAATATGCAAATTGACCATCACTCCAACACACAAGATGGCTGCCCCCAAGTGGTCAAAGATGACTGCCCCCATGTGGACACAAGAGGTCCGCCACAAGATGGCCAGCAGGGGAGGGCAGTTGGGGGGGACCCAGGCCTGCAGTGAAGAGCAGTTAGGGATGACCAGGACTGCAGGGGCAGGCAGTTAGGAGCAATCAGACTGGCAGGAGAGCAGTTAGACATCAATCAGGCTGGCAGGGGAGTGGTTAGGGGGTGATCAAGCTGGCAGGCAGAAGCAGTTAAGGGCAATCAGGAAGGCAGGCAGGTGAGCAGTTGGAAGCCAGCAGTCCTGGATTGTGAGAGAAATGTCTGACTGCCCTTTTAGGCCCGAACCTACATGGATCGGGCCTAAAAGGGCAGTTGGACATCCCTCGAGGGGTCCCGGATTGGAGAGGGTGCAGGCTGGGCTGAGGGACACATTGCCCCCCCCCCCCGTGCACGAATTTCGTGCACTGGGCCTCTAGTATTTCTTATAACAATGAGAGCCACCCATATTAGAGGGAACTTTATTTTAAAGAACACATTCCTGTGAATACTAGATATGTAAGGGAAAAGGAGACTTTAATAATATTTTTGTGGAATCAGACATTAATTTTCATAACAATTAACTCATTTCTAAATAAATATTTATTGAGTACCTATTATGTGTTACACTGAGTTCCAATTTCTGAGACATAGTTGAGAATGAGACAAAGTCTTTTTCCTTATGACCACATTCTAGTAAGTCTGACAGACACCTAGAAAGTTAAGAAAGGACAATTTTAAGATTTTATATCTATGTATCTCTCTATATATCCCTATATATATATATATATGATTATATATATATATATATATATATATATATATATATGATCTGAATCAAGATACTTGTCTAGAGAATGACCACAATATTTCTGAAAAAGTAGTTATTAGGATCATGTTGCAATTAAATTATAAATTCTAAGTACTGATAATGAATGTGATGGTAAGATTTAAATCCCTACTGGTCTTCAATTATAAGGAATTTGAGAAATAATTATTTTAGAAGAATGTGTTTATAGTTTTTACTTTATAATATTTTTTGAGAGTGTGTTCATTCAGAAACCTACCATGGTTAAGATGAATGCATTGTTCAAGAAAACAATATTACAAATTGCTCAAATTACAAGATTTTGATTCAATCAAACATGGGAAGATTATTCACCCATCAGTTTCCTTGGAAACTAATAGTTAACTAGGGCTCCCATAACAAAATACCATAGACTGAGTGGCTTATTTATTTTCTCACAGAAATTTATTTTCTCACAGTTCTAGAGGCTAAGAGTCCGAGGTGAACTGTGATTTATAAGAAATATATATCTGGTCATTCCGATGAACAAACTATATTTCTCAAACATATTTCATCTTAGTCCCATATTGGGAAGCACCCTCTCCCTTGGGAGTTCTCTTGCCTTTCTCTCTTTCTTGATGGTAGCCTCTCACCTAAACCTCTGGACAAGGTTACACTAGGATGAATTTCACCTCTCATGCAACCTAGTCCACGTGCCACCCAATAAAGCTCATGTGTGCTACTGTCTTTCCTGGTCATTGCTTTTTCCTTGAGCAGGCCTGTTAAAAGATAAACTAAGGTGTATTAAAATTTTAAGGGTTTATTTGAGCAAAGGATAATTGGAATGGAGCAGCACCAAATCAGAAATGGTTAGGTGTGATTGCAGATAGAAGTCAGGGAAAGACTTACACAGAGTCGATGCAGAAGCAAAGCAAGGAATTAAATCTTAGCAAACAATTTGATTGACTATTGTTCATGATGGGTCCTCATTAGGCTTTTATTTCTTAACCTTGAGGCCTCTGCAGGCTTTGGTTGTGGTTTGCTTATGTGGGCCACTTCAGCCTTGGGGCCACTTCAGTGTAATGGTCTCCTTGTTTAATTAAGCAAACAGCCCACAGCCCTCAAACACCCTACAGTTTTCCATTTCAACAACCAGAAAGTTCAACACTGTATCTCTGTCAGTAGTATCTAGTAAGGAATTGGAATCATCCTCTTACATAAATATTTACACCATTGAGAGTTGTTATTAACATTTATGTGTTTATAATTTGATATTTATCATAGAGTGAATTTTACCAAATGCCAGACACTTTACAAGGCAGTTTGCAAATATCACAATTTAATTTTTATGATAATAAAACAAGCAGGTGCTGTCATTTTTCTTTAACATGTAAGAAAAATGAGCTTTAAAAAGTTAAAGTTGCTCCAGACAACATAAAGTATTAAACTAGGTTGATCTGATGATAAAATATGTTTAACTTTTTTTTTTTCTTCCTCTGTCCTATGTCGTTTCTATCCTATGTTGGCTTTTATTATTTTTGTAATATTTTGGGGGGTTTGTACTGTGTCACTAATCTGAGATGTGTCTTGCCATTTCTAATTATCCATTATAGTATCCAATGTTTTCCCTCTGCTTCTGATATTAAAGAAAGTATATTGCATTAACCCTGCAGAAAATAACCACTAGTTTTGTTTTTGTCTTCATATTCTATTTAATAGAGTCATTACAAATAGTACACCTTAAATTTCTCCACAGTTTATCAAATTCTCAGTGATTATAAATATAAATTATGTACACATCTGGAATAAGTTATAAATATGTTGCAACAAATGATGGTATATAAATATCTTAATAGGATATATCTTGCCAATATTATACCAAGAATGTACTGGAGACAGTTTCTTTAATATTTTTATTGATGTAACTAGGTCACTTACCTGATAGATTAAGGTTAACAGTGAAATATGTTATTTTGTAACTGATGTAGGTGACAACTGGTAGAGCTAAGTAACCAGAAATTTAGTGTCTTGCTAACTGGGGAGACCGATGGAGAGTGAAGTATACCTGGTATAAATGTCTGGTCCAAGGAAAGGCTGATGGAATGTGGTTCTTGAAAAATCAAGACAAAATTTGGTCAAGATGCAGGAGCAATTTGGCCCTAAGTAGTGGAACCATACTTAACTAAAAACCTAGTGGGACTAACATAGACAGCAGAATAAAAATGCTGTCACATGGATCAGAATATTTGTGTTACCAAATACCAAGGGACAAGGCCCACATAATCAATTAGAAGCACTTTTAAAATTTTATATAAAAACTCAAGAACACAGAGATAGAAAATATGAAAAAAAGGATAATGAGCATTTCCTAGAAAGTACATTTTATGGAAATTAAAATCTATATATTGAGCAAAAACTCAAAATAAGGGGAATTTGTGTTGAATGTTTAATGGCATCAGATTAAGGTAGTTGGCCATAACCATCTCATGGTATGTACTTCTTGTCAATGAGTGCAAAATAATATCTATATTCAGCTCTGTCCTTATGATAACCTGGGCATTAGAATGAGAAATATCCCATTCTCAACAGTAATACATCTAATACATCCACTATCACAGTGAATGGCTAAATTAAGCAATGAACTCAGGTATCTCTCACTTGCTCCCTGATTTCTTCTTTTGATAAAATAAGTGCTTCAGTTATATATTAGCATTTTCAATGGGGTGCTGCCCCCCAGGGTACGTCATTTGCCTTTAAGTTTTTGCTAAGATTTAATTCTCGAAGGTCAATGTTAGCCTCCTCATTTCCTAGTTTCAGCATAACTTATCAGACTCCCTTGTCTAATGCTAACCAAACCCATGCTTTGATCCAATAAACAGTGACAAAGGGTTTCATATAATTGTTCATCTAGGAAGTGGTAGCGATGGGAATCTTTGACTCCTAGACAATATATGTTACTTATTAAATGCTGCCTTGGTAGACTTACATGAATCATATGTGTCAAATTTTTATCTTTCTTCTTGGGTGACAAGCTTCTTGTCTTTACTCATTTTAATACTTCCCAGAGTACTTAGCACCATGGGATATCTTGAGTATGTGCTTAATAAATGGTTGCAAAAAGAAATTGAAAATCAACTAAATAATCATTAGCCATTTCCAAAAAGCTGAATAGAGGAAAAGGCATCTTCTTTTGCATATTTTGTTATATCATAAAAGCTTAGATGAACTTTTCTGTTCCAAGTTCAATGTAGGTATGGTGATTCAGAATTCAGACAATGTGGGTAAGGAATATACTCTATTTTATCTTGCTATTAAAAAGGGGAAATGTCTATTACTTGGAGTAGTCAGGTATGTGCAGCTTTCAAACTGTAATCTATAAAATGTTTTAGAAATATGTGTACTATTTAGGGAATATTTGTTTCTAGGAAGAGTCTTGTTTCGGGTTCCCTATGTTTGTATGAAATTGGTTTGCAAAATACAGGAAACTGAACATATAAATGATTGCAATAAAAATACTCTTGCACAGAGATTTTTGTGTGTGACTATTGAGGGTAACTTAGCAACAAAACATTGACAACCAAGAAGGGGACAAAGATTTAAGGTGAAAAGCTTTTGATTATGTTAACCACTAGGAGATTGGCAGAGTGAGAAATATGATAAATGACTACTCTCCAGTTTTATCCACAGTTGACATTTTTTATGTGATGCAAGAAAATTTGCAAGAAGCTGACTCCCCAAAAGTATAGTGCACTGCTAGAAAATTTGAATTTCATTTCCTAAAGTGTCATTGGAACAAAGCATATCTTCATTGTTAAAGGACTTCTCATTGTCGCTGGGCAAATGTGCAAGTGTGTGACATTCAGCAAAATAACCTCTGATGTTTCAGATCTGGTCTCAGAAACCACTACATCCAACAACGGGAGAGGGGAATTCTATCATCTCATCTGCTTTAAGTTGGAAAGCCCCAGAATCTTGTTCCACAGGGGAATCATGTCACAGACGCTAACTACCATGGTCACAGAAAATTTAATAAAAGACTTAGCAATAGCAAGAAGTTCTCAAGGTGAGATGGTGCTCTACTTTTATTAACTCAACTGTGCCTGCATAATAAAACTATTATGGAGCCACAGTAAATACTGTAAATCATATATTTTCACCTATAAAACTTTATAATGAACTGAGTATAAATATCAATAAAATATATGAATAACAAAACTACTCAAATATATGCTGGGAATGCAATTCTTGACTTCTCCAGGGTGCAGCTTATAATGCTGTTGCCAGCGGGCAAATCCCAGTGATGAAAAGCAACAGAAAACTGAGGGCTGGAACACATTGAAATTTCATTTTACTAACCATGTCACTAACTTAGAGCAAATTCTTACATTGTTTATTTTTAGAATATGAGATTTATCAAATTTATTTTTGTTATTCCCTGTATTCACTGAAGAGTCACTGAAGCAGATACAGATTCTTGCCTATCCAGTTGCCATCTCCTCTATTATTTCTTTATATAAAAGTCCAAGGTTTTTTTAGCTTATACCTAATGCCAGTGGTCTTGATCTGGCATCTAGAAGGATTCTGGAATATGGAGAAGGGGATGTATATAAAGTAAATAAGAGTCCAGAGATGAAACACAATTTTGAAAGGCATTTGGGGATGGGGGGGGGGGCGAGGGGGGAGGAGAGCAGAGGAGCTTGGTTAAAGAAACCAAGTTCTCCTTGTCTCAGGACCCCTTGCTTTTTATTAACGCAATTTGTCCTAAGGCAAGGTGGAGATATACACATCAAAAGGTAGGGTTAGGTACAGAATCCATTGTCAGACTGGGGAATTACCTCTGGCTGTTCAGGTGTTTGGCCAGCAGGAGGAGACAATAACATGTAGATTAAAATGCCCTGAGCTGTCTGGCAGCAAGTAATCATCCTTTTCAGGTTTGGGGAAATGCCTTTAGCCATTCCCAACAGGCGATAACATGTGACTCAGCCTTTGTTGAGTAACCAAGTTCCATCAACCTTTCGATGAAACTCCTGCAATTATGACATGCTGGAATTGACTTCTGGCATATACCCCACTAGATTGAGACCCTATCCTTTCCTGGGGAAAATCCTGATGAATCTATTCTCATCATGTAATCATATTTCTCTTGCCAGTGATTGCTTTAAGAGTGGGTATAGAATCAGATTTAGTCAATGCCATGTGACTGTACAGTTCTTCCATGGCTAACTTGAGGTCCCGAGTCAAGCAGAACCATGTAATCCCTGGTGTCATTTCATAATCATTAATGGAACACATTTTTGGATGAAGTCAATATATGGAGTTGACATAAAGACAATTATACAGAACCTAAGTCCTTGAAAATAATGAAATAATTTACCACTGAACTTATTTTAAGGTGAGATACATATTCTATATTTAAATTGGCTAAGTCTTTATATTCTATTAGTTGCAATTGAAATAATTCTTACTGATAGATACAAGATTTTCAGAGGTAATTAATGATCTGTAGAAAATGCTAACTTTAAAGATAATTACTTAAGAATTTTTAACGGAATCTCTAATATATATTTTATATTATAAAGTATACAGAAGACAATGATAACAGCCCCATGTAGGTTATATGGACATATTATATAATCCCATATTATTTTCTATAGAAAGTGTATTTATAGTATACATTGTTCAAGTTTTCATTAATTCTTAATAACTGGTCAGCCTGTAGAAAATCATGAAAATGACATAGAATCGTGAGAAAACAAATACCAGAACATTTAAAAATAGAATTTTGAGAAAACCACTTTTAAACAATTTTCACATATCATTGCTGGCATGATTCCCTAAGTTCTATTTAATGGGTTAAATGAAAGGAATAGCTTCATTTTAATAGAAATGTAATATTTGGATAGCAGTGGATAGTGGTTAGTCATTTTCTCTTATCTACATATATTTTCATAACAAAAAAACTTGTGTAAATTTGACAAGTAAATTATAAATAGCTATGCTACAGTTATTTTTGTAACCAGGTTTAGGGATCTTGATAACAATAAGCTCAGAGGCAGACATTGCCTACTTATGAAATTTCTCAGAATACTAACATGAAGTTGTCAGTTGAAATCTTAGCCTCTGTAATCAAGGAGTTACAGAGGGCATGATCTGAGATGGATTCAGTTTTCTTTTAGCCTATAATTTTCATATATTACCTTCAGTGAAAATACAAAAAATGACAAAGATGTCAGAAAATAAATATACATATTTTTCTAGATGCAATAGTTTATAACATAAACCCAGAAATTAAATTTTATATTTCTGATTAGATGCTTTACATTGATGTTATGCCAAAGTTGATAACTAGTCCATAGATCTAAAATAATATATGTTGTATTTATATAAAATAAAGAACCTAGTAGTCTTAATTTATTAGTTCTGCTTAGAAACTATATAAGGGCAAAGAATTGATAGATTTAATGTATTAATTCAATAATTATTGAATATCATATCTATATATCTATTATGGACTTATAGCTATTATTCTATCTGTCTATCTATCTATCTATCTATCTATCTATCTATCTATATATACACACACACACTAGCGGCTCGGTGCACAAAATTTGTGGAAGGGAAGGTGTGTCCCTCAGCCCAGCCTGCACCCTCTCCAATCTGGGACCCTTCTAGGGATGGCTGACTGCCCGTTTAGACCCGATCCTACCGGGATCCTACTGGGATTGGACATACCTCTCACAATCCAGGACTGCTAGCTCCCAACTGCTCACCTGCCTGCCTTCCTGATTGCCCCTAACTGCTTCTGCTTGCCAGCCTGATCACCCCCTAACCACTCCCCTACCAGCCTGATTGATGCTTAACTGCTCCTCTGCCAGCCTATTTGCCCCTAACTGCCCTTCCCTGCAGGCCCAGTCACCCCCAACTTCCCTCCTCTGCTGGCCATCTTATGGTGGCCATCTTGTGTCCACATGGGGGCAGGATCTTTGACCACATGGGAGCAGCCATCTTGTGTGTTGGAGTGATGGTCAATCTGCATATTACTCTTTTATTAGATAGAATAGAGGCCTGGTGCATGGGTGGGGGCCAGCTGGTTTGCCCTGAAGGGTGTCCCGGATCAGGGTGGGGGTTCCCTTGGGGCGTGGGGCAGCCTGGGTGAGGGGACTGTGGTGGTTTGCAGGCTGGCCACACCCCCCAGTGACCCAAGCGAAGGCCCTGGTATCTGGGATTTATTTATCTTCTACAATTGAAACTTTGTAGCCTGGAGTGGAGCCAAGCCTTCTGCTCGCTTCATGGCGGCAGCCATTTTTGTTGGAATTTATTTATCTTCTATAATTGAAACTTTGTAGCCTTAAGTGGAAGCCTGGGCCTGCCAGGGTATGTGGAAAGCTTGTCTTCCTCCATGGCCGGGAAACCCAAACCTCCCTCCTGCTTTCTCCATGGCTGCAGCCATCTTGGTTGGGTTAGTTTGCATACATGCTCCTGATTGGCTGGGGGTGTGGCTGGTGGGCATGGTTTGTTGGTGTGACAGAGTGATGGTTAATTTGCATATTACTATTTTATTAGATAGGATATCTACCTATCATCTATCTAACTAGCTAACTATTTATCTACCTTTCTATCTCAGATACTATGCTCAGTGCTAAGAACCTAAATCTTTTTTTTTTAAATATATTTTTGTTGATATCAGAGAGGAAGGGAGAGAGATAAAAACATCAATGGTGAGAGAGAATCATTAATTGGTTGCCTCCTGCATGCTCCATACTGAAGTTGGAGAGAAAGGGAATGCAACCTGGGCATATGCCCTGATTGGGAATTGAACTGTGACTTCCTGGTTCATAGGTTGATGCTCAACCACTGAACAACACTGGCCAGATGAGAACCTAAATCTTTACATTCAAAGCATAAGAAAAAACCTGTGGGATAGGTACTGAACAAATAGCAAAAACAAACAAAAACCCCAAGAAACCATTACAGAATCTGGCAATTGCTGTAACTAAACTATACTTTTATGTGTAAAGTAACAGGGACTTTGAGCTAAGGAGAGGGGGTCTACTTTGATAAGTTTTACAGAAAAGGCCTAGTTGTGGAAATGAGATTTCTGGGGCCCAGATGCTGAAAGGGAAATGATCATGCCGGAGCAGGGTAACTGAGAAGAGATTTCTGAACAGCACATCCAAAGGCCTGAAGCTGGAAAGGACTTGGTCCATCTGAACATAAAGGAGTGCAGTGGAGCTGGATCACAGTCTTATATCTCTATTCAATAAATCTCTCTCTCTTTCCCCCTGCCCTTCTCTTTTATTACCTCTTCTTTATTATGGAACTAGGTAAATGAAAGCCATACCATTCGGATTTTATAATAATTATATAGTTGAAGTGTCAAGTTTAAATGAGAAGAGTGAATAGACCTGGACCAAAAGCATTTATCACCTTACATTTCCAATCAGGTTCCAAATGCATGGCCCAATTTTTATCTTAAGTCTTTCCTTGTGTCTGCCTTTCAATTAATCTTATATCCAGGTTTGAACTTATAACCGGAGTTATGTTATTCTCTACCAGGTTTGCCTGGGATTTTTTTCATTGCATGCCTCGAGGCAGAAAGAGTCTTTTAATTTTGGTACAGATTTGAACTCAAAAGAAGATGGAAACAAGATCTTACTTCAGGGTCAGACAGATAGCATTTGGCACTGCTGTGTTTATTACTTCAGGCAGAGTGCTAAATGCACAGATTAGAAGTGAGGAGATTAGCCCTGCGGAGTAGAAGAGCCTCAGAGACAGGGGAGGTAGTTTATGCAAAGGGCCTGAGGCAGCAAAGAGTTTAGCATATTTGAGGAAGTAAAAGAATATCTAGTTCAGCTGGAGCCAGAACAAAACTGAAGTTGGAGAGAAAGGGAACACAGTACAAACAGCAAGATTTATGAAGCCCTCTAGCAGATACTGTGAGGGCAGCCTGAGCCTGGGATTTGACCTGCAAAAACACACATTTTTGGCTTTTCCCTATTCCCTATCTTGCTTCTCCCACACACTTACTAATTTTTCCTGGGGACTTTTTCCTAATAAACCACTTATACCTGAATCCTTGGCTCAAAGTAAGATTTCAGGAGACTAACAAATCATGTTCCCAGTACACAGCATAGAAGTATCTAGATAAACTGTGAGGCAATATTGTTCTTGAGGTAATACTATTAAGTGTCAGAGTACATTACATGATTAATGAATCTTAGGCTTCTTAAGAAGTCCATAGTGATCTGGCTAAAAGATATAGCGTCATACAATTTTACAGCTGAGAAAAGCACCTTTGAAATCATTTAATGCAAGCCTCTCATTTTACCAATAAACTCAGACTTGAGCAATTTGGGAATTCCTATCAAGAGTCTGTCAGAAAGGTCACATTTTATGACCCTGTAATTCCCTTTTTATGGAATATAGCCTAAGTAGTCATAAATGCAAAGATTTATGTATAGAGATTTTCATCTGACTATTACATATAATAGTAAATTTGGAAGCCGTCTAAATGTCCAAAATATGAGAAAGGATAAATACACTGCAGAATATGTGTTGGCATATTTATTCATACAATAAAAAGTGTACTCTGAAAGAATACTTAAGAGATGGGAAAGGCTCACAGGTTTAAGTGGAAGAAAGGATGTAAACAGGCACATTCATTAGAAGAAAAGAATGGTGGGAAGACATCAAAATATTAATAGTGGTTATCTCTGGGTAGATGATTTATATTTTCTTTTTATTCCATTATTCATTTTCAGAACTTTCAAGAGTAAGCATACATTACTTTTATCAGCATTTATGTAAACAAAAAACAGGAATATAAATTGAGTCTTGAAGAATTAAAATGACATGTTCCAAGGTCAAACAGACTCATTCCTGTAGAGCTAGAAATCCAAGAATTTTGATTCTTAATATTGGTCTCTACTCTCTCATAACAAGCAGATTTTTTAAAGTGGACCAAAGAAGTTCAAAAGTGAATTATTTGGTTCACCCTTATGTAGGACAGGCACAGGTGGTGTTGGCATTAAGGATCTAATCATTTAGTTCCTCTCTCTCTGCCTTCCTCATCTCTTCTTTTGCTTTTGCTTCTGCCTTATTTCTTGTTCCTTCCACCAATTTTCTTTACTAATCTGCTTTGAGCATCAGAACTTTAGTTTTTTAAAGGGAGATAGCACTAGTAATTTTTGCACCTAAGATGGTTATTTGTGTTCATTTTGGAAATGAAGTAGAATTTCTTTTCTTCTCTAAATCATAGCATCAATACTTGACCCCAAAGCAAGTAAGTGCCCATCGCTTGGTAGAAATGTGTAAGGAGGAATGCTGTGGTTGCCTCTGCCAAAATATTTTTCAAAGTACTGCCTGGGAAGGAGGCAGATATATTTTCACAGGACTCAAGAAGCTAATGGGAAAAAGTAAAACTTTTTTGATGTATTATGATTGTTTCAACCAGGCTTTCACCTAACATTTGTGGGTCTCAGAGTAAAAGTACAAATGGAGGCCACTGGCATATGTCTTGATTCTTAAGGGTTGCAAATAAAGATAATAAACCTTACACCTTGATAAATTCAAGTAGTGACTTAGAAGGACAGGTTTGTATTTAGAATTTTTGTGATCATATGAGTAACGCTAGTACACATACTCATCTCATCCCTTCTCTAATTGCTGTTCCTATGCCCTTTGGGAAGGACCTCATACACACAGTGGAAACCTAGGCCATGTGGTTAAGTCCATCCATACACCGGACACAGCCTTTCCTTGACCATTGTTAGCTCTAGAGGTTTGACATGGATGACATGACCTACTTTTCAGAGGATGGCCACAGAGATGAGACTCATACAGGTCTTGGAAGATTGGGTCTTTGGGAAAGGGTATCTGGGATCCCAGGTATCCAGACCTTGGCCATGTCTTGGCCTTGTGAACTTCTTGACCTATGGGTGAGATGTGGACAAAAGGGGTTCAGAATGAGTCTTCCACTATGTGGGATCCCAGGTATTGCGATTTTCCTCAGGCTTACCATTTAGTGTATCAGGAAAATTGTCATCATCATTTAATACCTGTGTCCAAAGGATGTCTGCCCTTTTTATTTTTGTAATTGAAATTTTTACTGAAATAAATATAAGTTTACATGACATTTGGAAATAATAATATAGAGAGATCCTGTTTGTACTTTACTCGTTTTTTCCCAATGTTAACCTTTTTAAAAAAAACGCTATTAAAATATTATAACCAGGATATTGACATTGGTACAATGAACTGACCTTAGGCAGATTTTTTGTTTCACTTGTTCTCATTTGTGTGTGTGTGTATTTTGTTTGATCTATTTGCTCAAATGTGTAGGTTCTACAACCTACCGACAACTGTAGTCAATCTATAAAATAGGCCCATTATCACAAAAGTCACACTTTCCTTTAACCAAAGAGTTGGTACAGACAATTGACACAAAATACCACATAATAAAGTCCTTTTTGTTGAATGACTATCAGGAATTATGACCTATTTTTTTGTTGTTTTTAGACATATATTAGTTACACATCAATTACTGAGTTTGAGAAAATTTATGTAGGATATCATCATCCAAAGGCATATAGTCTGCAATTCCACTTATTCAATCAATTTCACCATGCTTAGCATCCAGACTCAGTGCTATCTGTCTGTTTGAATTCATCTTCTGATTCATCTAAATATAGTGAAATGTCTTCTTGTGACAATTTTTCTTTGCTTTGCACTTCAGAGCAGAAGATAACAAATTGTGAATTTGAACTGCTTTCAGTGAAAGCTGAGAAGCAGAACACGAATATGGTGCTTTCAGTCTTCTTTTATAGTTTCTTAAAAGCTGCAATAAGAATACTTAAAAACATTGAATTAATGACAATTTATCTCAGTATTGTGTCATTTTTCTAAGAGACTACACCATTCTGTTCTATTGTTTTAGTCTATTTTAATACAATTCAGAATAGCTCATGAATAATAATTACATAGTAACAATAATGATCGGTAATGATTAGTGGTTTAAGCAGTAAATAAGATTATAAAATAGAAAAGTGTCTGGAGGTATAGAAAAATAATCACTAAGATATAATGTATCATAGTTGTAGACAAAGTGTAATGAATCCTTATGGTGAATGCAAGGTAGTAAAATTTAATTATATTCTATTATAAATACGTAATTCCACTTCTTTCAAAGAACTCTAAGAATAAAACAAAATTCATGAAACATCTATCCTCACAAATAGCTGGAACTAATCAAAAAGAAAAAAGTTAAAATTGGGCCTAATGGATCTTCATGTTATCTTGAGTGTAGATGGAGATACGATTTCAACTGATTTGCAGTTGCCGAACAGACCCCAGAGGATTTTACCTGGAAACTTGTAAGGGATGGGGTGTGTAATGACTTGAATTTAAGTCTGAATTACACTTTAGAATAGTAATCTTCTATTTTTTAGAAAAGCTCAAAAATGTTTGTAACCTTCTTGAACATTTTGAACTCTCATATTTTTTATCATGTTTATAAATTTTCAAATGATGTGTTTTTGAGTATTGTAAATATTGGTACTTCAAGTAAAATATTACATTATTCTTTACTCTAGCCAACAGAATATAAATGACAGAGTAGTTTGATGCCTACCTTATCCTTTCAGAAATATGAAAAATGTATCCATTAATATGTATCCATTAATAAGAAAGAGATAACACTTTCTTTTTTCTCCTTTAACTATTATGTTCCCTCAATTTTGTCAAAAATTTAGTCTTAATTTTATGCTTCAAGATCTTTTATTGATCATCATTTTATACATGATTAGTTATATATAATTAAACTTATTTTAATAATAGTCACCATTGTCTCTAAGCGTTATTTCATTTCCTTCTGAATTGAGTAAATCTAAAAAGTAATACTATTATTTACTTAAAGCCATATAAATATGTTACATATTTTCATAAACAAAAAATTAAGTTTTCATCATGGTGATTCACTTAATGATTTGGATGGATTTGGGATTTACATGATCTTCATTAAAACTATGGTGAAATACATTTGGATGGGAAAAGACAGTTTAAATCCATGCACCATTCAAACTATGCCCAGAGAATAATAAGTACTTTCATCTCTGTAGATTGGAACATAAAAGAAAGAGGGATAGTTTGTCAGCAAAGCCTCGATGTAATCAGAGCTGTGTTTTCTAAGGTTTACTTAATCAATATATAATAAAGTGTCTGATGTTTCCTCCTCAAAGCCAGCCACCTTCTGTAGAGAAACTAATATTTGTTACGGTTCAATTTACATTGTTGACATGGAGGACTATTTATTAAGCAGATACTATACTCTACTATGGTAAGCTTTAGTGCCTGGAACACGTGGCTATGTCACTGTGCATGGAAAAAGGGACTTTGCAGATGTGCTTAATATTATAGACCTTAAAATGCTGAAGTGACTCTGGATTATCCATGTGGGCCCATTCCAATTACATGAGTCATTAAAATGAGTGGGCTTCTCTCCAGTTGTGGTCAGATGTGAGTGTGACAACAGAAAATGCATCAGGGAGAGGTGATGTGAGAAACACTGAACCTGTGCATTGTGAGCTTTGAAGATGGAGGAACAGGCCACAAAGCAGGGAATGCAGGCAGCTCTTACATGTCAAAAGGGCAAGGAAATGGATTGTCCCCCTGAAACCTCCAGGACCTTGATTTTCATGTTCTTGACCTCCAGAGCTGTAAGAGAATATAGTTGTGTTTGTAAGCCACTGAGTTTGTTGTAATATGTTACAGAAACAAGAGAAAACTATTACATTTGTGCTGGAAGCCAATTCCAGCATGTCATAATTGCAAGATTTCATCAAAAGGTTGATGGAACTTGGGGACTCAACAAGGGCTGAGTCACATATGTTATCGCCTGTTGGGAGTGGCTAAAGGCATTTCCCCCAAACCTGAATAGGATGATTGTTTGCTGCCAGACAACTCAGGGCATCTTAATCTACATGTTATTACCTCCTACTGGCCAAATACCTGAACAGCCGTAGGCTATTCCCCAATCTGACAATGCTTCTGTAGGAAACCCTACCCTTTGATGTGTATATCTCCACCTTGCCTTAGGAAAAATTGTGTTAATAAAAAGCAAGGGGTCCTGAGACAAGGAGAACTTAGCTCCTTTAGCTAAAGCTCCTCTGACCCCCAATGCCTTTCAAAATTATCTTTCATCTTTGGACTCTTACTTAATCAATGCACAGCCTTCTCCAGATTGCTGAACCCTTCTAGATGCTGGATCAACACCCACCTGCGTTAAATGTCGCCCAACGTTTGGCATTACATTTGACATAGTGTTTTGATTGAATAATAAAATATATTAATTTTATCTGCTATCCATTAAAACTCGTAAGTTTTTAGGAATACCAAAGGAAAACATATAAAAGAAACAATACTTTTTGTTGTTGTTTGGACAAGTCTTTCATTTACCAGTGCCACATTCTTGGTACTTAATAGTTGCTTCAGAAAAGTGTCTAATTTCTTATTAAAAGTGTTATAGATTTTTGTTCACCAAATGAAAAATGACTAATATCATAATAGCAAGTAGTAGAAAATGATATACTTTTTTAATGATCAGGACAATCAAAGTTAACAACCTAACTTTTCAGTACCTAAAAGAAACTGAAAGAATCTGACAGAAACTTTTCAGCATCTGAGAAAAATCAAATCAAGTTATGTATTAGAAAGTATTATATGCTTGCAGGTTATTTTAAAAGCTTTGCAAATTTGTTTCTAAGCAAATCTCACTGGACAGAAGGAGTTGTGAAACCACAGTCTAAAACTTTAACATTTTAGAAACTTAATCGTCTCCAATACATTTCATACCCTCTGAATTATCATCACAAATTTTCTCTAAAATCCAAAAGTTATGTAATGAATGATTTAAATATAATACCATGAAAAGGAGAAAAATGTTTAGTAACTATTATGGCACCATATTATTTATATACTCTTGTGTAACAAATCACCCAAAAAGTTAGCAGACAAAATGACGACCATTTTATCATCTCATAATCTGTGGGTCAGGAATATGGGTCATATTTAATGGAGTGCCTCTCTGTGTTCAAGGTCTCTCATCAGGTTGCTATCAGGGGATTGGCCAGGATTGCAGTGCTACCTCAGGACTTGATGAGTTGAATTATCTGTTTTCGGACATGTGCTATTGGCAGGATTCAATTTTTCATGGGCTTCCGGCCTAAGGCCTCAGTTCTTTACCATCACTCATGAGCTTCTTTGTAAGGTTCTTTAGGACATACCAGCTTCCCCAGGGTGGTACTACAAAGGGAGAGAGCAAGAGAGCACCAAATATGGAAACTGCAGGCTTCATCAAACCTGCCCCATTCTACCTTTTAGAGGCAAGTCACTGAATGCAGCCCACACTTAACAGGAGGAGGTTGCACAAAAGCGTGGGTACTATTAGGTGGGAGTTATTGGGAGCCATCTCAGAGGCTGTCTACTACAAGAGCTCTTCTGATCCATTACTTTTTCTTAACTAGTTATTTTCTCCAAAAAAATATTCTTATCGAAATGGTATGTATTCATTGTTTCCTTTATTGCTTTATGAGGAGTGCAAAGATATTTTTTAAATTATGTTTTTATTTCCTGCCTGTATGGCTAAGTGGTTAAGCATTACTCATGACCCAAGAGGTTGCCAAATTGATTCCTGGTCAGGCCACATGATGGGGTTGCTGGCTTGATCCCCAGTAGGAGGCAGCTAACCAATGTTTGTCTCTTATTGATGTTTCTCTCGCTATCCCTCTCCCTTCCTAACTCTCTCCAGCCAGAGCAAGGAGTGGGGAGATGTTAAGAGTTCATGAGGAAAGTCATTGTACATGATAAATATAGAAATATAGTCTTATTCAAAATCATGCATACTGAAAGGAACTATAGTAAAAGACTTTCAAAAATCAGTTGTTTCTGAAATGAAGTCCATCTAGCTTATAGTGAAGTAAATGTAGCCTTTGTATTAGTTTGCTGGCATTGCCATGATAAAGAACCATAAGGTGGGTGATATAACAGAAATTTGCTCTCAGAGTTCTGGAGACTAGAAGTTCAAGATCAAGGTGTCCCCAGTGTTGACAACTTCTGAGAAGTTTGAAGAGAATCCGTTCCAAGTCTCTGGCTTACCTTTCGGTAGTTTCAGGCATTCAAATTCCTAGGCTTATAGATGGCATTTTCTCTGTGTCTTCCCATCATCTGCCCTCATGTGTCTGTCCCTGTGCCCAAATTTACCTTGGTTATCTTATTTTTTGTTAATCCTCACCTAATTATATTTTTCCATTGATTTTTAGAGAGAGTGGATGGGATGGGGGGAGACAGAGAGAGAGAAACATTGATGTGAGAGATACATTGATTGCTTGCCTCCCACATGCACCCTGACTGGGACCGGGGAAAGAGCCTGCAACCAAGATACTGCCCTTGTCTGGAATAGAACTCCAGTTCCTCAGTCCGTGGGCTGACACTCTATCCACTGAGCCAAACCGGCTAGGGTCAAATTTACCTTTTTTACAAGGACATCAGTCATATTGAATTAGAGCCTATCTAATCCTACTGATTTCACCTTAACTTGATTACTTTTGTAAAAAACTGATATCCTAATAAGGTCTTAGTCTGTTACGGGAGTTAAAACATTAACGCACCCTTTTAAGGCGACACAGTTCAACCCATAACAGTCTGTGTTACATATTTTTATTATTATCATCCCTACACTAGGAGATAAATCTGTTTAAGCAAGCATATCATGCTTCACACTGCTCTGTGTGTGGACCCCAGATGGTCAAAATCTGTATTCTGTGAATGCTGCAGAGAGATAAGAGCTGGGTGGGGGGGAAGGAAAGGATGAAAATTTCTTCCAGAAATGCTTAAAAACCAAACTCATTGTTCAATAATTGGCACTCAAGCCTGCTCATTACCTTTGATTCAAGAAACAGTTTGTGGTTACTGCAGCTTTGCCAAAGTCCAGTAGACTGTGCTATAAATGTGGTAAAGAATCAAGAGAATCAAAAGTTGTGCTTGTGTTCATTTTTATGCAATGGCACCAAAACTGACTTTTCTATTAAAAACATGCTGTTTGTTATCACGTATTAATTCTATGTTGCTTTAATATAATTCTGACACAATCTCTTTATCAGGAAAATAACTACTTACATTCTCATTGTGAAATTCAAGTATGAAATGTGTAACCATACTGGAAAAAGTTATTATGCTTATTTATGGCAGGTCCAAGGAAAATCTAGAACTCTTATAGAACTGCTTTAGTATTTTGTTGTTGTTGTTACATTTTAAGTTAAAGGTAGATTATTTATTTTGTTTCTACATTAAAACTACACTGCTCCAAGTTTAGTGCCAGAAATTTTAAGTACTCAATCTAATTCTAAATTAATTATGTCTAAATTTCTTAGTCCTTTTAATAATCAATGAAATAGCAACAATAACAACGCAGAGAATAAAAGAGGCTAAAGTGACCACTTATCTAGTTATATTAAATAGTTCATTTCATTACAAAGTGGATTTCCAACAATGAAAACTTAAAAAGTTTTGAGTGAAATATATTGGTATGTGTTTGTTTTTTTATGATGTTATATTATCCTTAAATTTTGGTTATTTTAAATAAATATATGAAATATATCTATAATGTAACCAAATTTGATAAATTGTATGGTATGGCCACTGGATTCTATTGAAAGAAAATGGTGAGGTAGGTGTGAAAACAGTTTATTGGGGGTAGTACTTTTGAAATGTAAAGGAAGAATTGGATAGGAAAATTCTTCAGCATGCCATTGAAAACCATAAAGGGAGGAAAGCAGTAGTGTTAAGAAGGGAGAATAATCTCCAAACATTATGCAGATTAGACAGTTGGCGAACATAACTGGGAACTCCAAGGCAAATATTTTCCCTTAGGTCATTTTTCAGATCCATGTTGGGCAGGAATGGACATGTCCTTGAAGCTGCTTCATGACCCGTCATTGGCTTGGCTCCAAAGGTGAGATGCATCCTCAATGCTCTTCAGGTAGAATCTTTCAGGTAATAACACTCCTTGCAGCTGAATGGCAAGTTCTTTCCTGAAAGAAAATTGCGTTGGTTGCAACCATAGTCCATGCGTTATGCAGTGTAGATCCACCTCTCTACACGTTTGGTACTTAGCTCCTCCACATTTCAGATGTCCCCACCCCACCCCAAATATACTTCAGTTAGATTTGGAAGGTATAAATACCTTATTGAACCATCACTGAGCATACTAATACCTTCAGAAAATTTCCAAAAGAGAGTTGTACAAGATCTTTTTGAACAATTTTAGAGCTAGAAAATTTACTCTTGGATATTTACTTAGAGGATTTTTTTCCCCTCTGTAACTAAAAATAAATAAATAAATTTAATAACATAATCATTTATTTATTCCTTCTTTCCTTTCTTTATTCCTCAATTTTTTTGAGAAACTATTAAATGGGAAGTATACTTCTATAGTTTGAAAATAAACAAAAATTCCTGATTTTATGGATTTGACTTTTTAATGTGGTGAACAAAAATAAAACAAGATTAACAAGTAAAATTGACAGTATCCTTGGAAGCTTTAATTTATTTCTCTCTCTCTCTCTCTTTATTTTATTTATTTTATTTTTTTGCATTAGACTAAAACAATGAAAGGGCATATGGCGTGTCAGCAAGCACAGGTGGCAATCAACATCCTAATATTTTAAAATATTGTAGTAGGTTGAAGTCACATAGACAGTGATTCCTAATCATTGGAATTTGTAAATTGTATTCTACCTGGCAAAGACTTTGCAGATGTGATTAAGGATTCTGAGATGCAAAGACTGTCCTGATTATCTGGGTGGGCTCTACATGTACTCACAAATATCCTCATGAAAGCAAGGCAGCAGAAAATTGACACACAGAGAGGAGAAGGCAATGTGAAGATGAAGCAGAAAGACTTTTGAAGATGTTGGCTTTGAAGATGGGAAGGATGAGACCACAAGTCAAGGAATGCTGGCAGCCACCAGAAGGTGAAAGAAGCAGGGAACAATTCCCCACAAAAGCCGTCAGTAGGAGTATGACCCTGCCCAAACCTTGATTTAGCCCAGGGAAACTTATTTTGGAATTTTATGGCCTCCACAACTGTGAGAGAACACATGTCTATTGTTTCGGTCCATCTAGTCTATGGTAATTTGTTATAGCAGCCACAGGAAATTACTACCAATTGTGTCTGGAGAAGAATATTTGTATAGAGATCTGATGATGACCACCTCAGGTCACTTTTCTTTCTGTACAAAGTAGACAATCAAGTACACAATTGGAGGGGGTTGAAGAATAGAGAGCTCAGAAGTTGGGGGTATAAGATTTTTTCAAAGATTTTTATTTTCATTCACTAATTTGGACGTATGTTCACAGGGAAGCAGCATTTGAGCTGAGTCTTGAAAAAACAGTTTAAAATACTACAGGCAGGGGGGATAATATATGTAAAGGCTTGAAAGCATGAAAAATTTAAGAATACTCTAGGATATTAAAAGATTTAATACCTTTCTGCATGCACCTATCAATTAGAAAGAGTTAAGAACAAAATATGTCCTTTGGTATATGATAATGTTAAGCCATAAAACATGTATAGAGCGGTTCCTTTTTCAACTTGGAAGTCTACTACTTACATGGAAGAAAAGTGATCTATAACCTGTACCCAGATGATTAAGTGGTGTTCTTAAAAACGTAAGAACTCTTCTTGGCAGGAAAACTAGGAGTTATTTCATCTGATTAGGAATCATACTGAGGCTGACATCTTACCACATGTTCACCTGCATTATGATTCATTTCTATGGGGTATCCGAAAAAAAATTTGTAGCAGCAGTTAAAAGTTCTAATGTTAAAGTTCGTAACAGTTCAATAGAAGGTTAGACATGCATATATCTATTTACCTGCCTGCCTACCTACCAACCTACTAGTGGTTACAATATCTAAGTCTCAGTGGATAAATTGAAGTTGAAGTTCATTGATGTTGATTTACTTTTTCTTTTACATATACAACTCTTCATATTTTGAGTTCCTTATGAATGATATACATAAGAATAATAAAAATGGTTACAAAGGCTTAATATATGCCACGCAGTATTCTGAGAACATCAAATGTATTAACTTATCTCATTTAATATATGTGACAATAAACACTGTCTTCATTTCATAGATGAGGAAACTTTCTATATTTTGTTTTCCAAGTGGAAGCAGAATATTTAATATATTTATAACATTATTTGGAATGTCTTAATTGTTGGTTTGTAATGATCAACAGAGTAAAACAGCACAGGCCTAAAATAAGCCCCAGGAGTGAGGTCTTATGAAGCAACATTAGCATGTCAAATGTGTTGGGAATTACAAGTAACAGCCAAGGAGATGGAATCATTCTGAACAGCACACCTGCATATGCCAAGAGCGAAATGAAGTGCTTGTCCAACTCAGCAGTGCCGGGGGTCTTAATCCAGCGTCTCAAAGGGTTCAGGAATCTGGAGAAGGGGCTGCTGTAAATGATTAAAGAGTCCAGAGATGAAACATAATTTTGTAAGGCATTTTGGGGGTCCAGAGGAGACTTAGAGAAAGGAACCAAGTTCTCTTGTCTCTCTGGACCCCTTGCTTTTTATTAACACAAATTGTCCTAAAGCAAGGTAGATATCAAAGGCCAAGGTTTAGTATACAGAGGCATTGTTGGATTGAAGGAACTGCCTACAGCTGTTCAGGTGTTTGGCCAGTAGGAGGCAATAACAGGTAGATTAAGAAGCCCTCAGCTGTCTGGCAGCAAGCAATCATCTATGCAAATCTTTACGTGTGGGGAAATGCCCTTAGCCATTTCCAGCAGGCACTCCTCAAGGTTCCATCAACCTTTTGATGAAACATCTTGCATTTATGATATGCTGGAATTAGCTTCTGGCAAGCAGTATAGGCACAAGATAAGAGCAGACACCAGCAGAGTCAAATAAGCTACCAAGACATAAGACACAGTAACCACATATGGATAATATAATTAAATTCCATTTGACTACACCTTATTGATGCAAGGTCCCCTTTTAATTGGTGACAAAGACATCTGAACCTCCAGATATTATTCTTGGCATGAGAATAATATGCCACTATGGTAAGAGAAATCAACACAAAGATGAAGTAAGTGTTAATTTTAGTAAAGACAAATCTCTGTTTCTTCTGGAGTGTAAAATGTTTAGTCTAATCTACCTTTCACCAGGTTAATGGTTATTTTTCTCAAGTTAGAGGGCTTTGTATCAGTCTCTGTTGCTAGAAAGTGAGAAAAATGAGCTCTTGCTATTGGGTTTATTGCATCAATGTCTCTGCATGCCCAGGAGCCATTGTGCCAACAAGATAACCACCTCAGGTCACTTTTCCTCCGGTACAAATTAGATAGTCAGGTACACAATTGGGAACAGTGACCACTTCATCTCCCATCACCACGGTACGTTAGGTCCATGATGCATCAGTTGTTCATTTTTGGATAGCATCAACCTTTAACCAAATGTAACCTGTGACCCAGGCACTTGCTTTCTCCTTATTATTTGGCTAGAAGGAACCCTTACCTCCACTAGCTCCAGGTATGAGTTGGAGAAGAGTCATCAGTATAATAGAAATGCTCGACCATTTACCTGTCTTGCTCTTTATACAGTGCACTTTGATCTTCCAGACCCGTTTGGACCAAATCCCAAATCTACAATTTTACTGTACTGAATCACCACTGTGCACACTTAACCATATTGTTTTGTGGATTTCATAATTCCCAGCTTGGGATGGGTTCCTTCAATCTCACTGTCACTTCGTGTCCCAAGGTCAATACTTTTTGTAGCTCTCACACCTTAGAATAAGATCCTGGTCAGGAACTGCAGACAATGACAGCTGCCTTAAATTTTGCAAAATGTGCCGAAGTCGCCCTTTATAATTTACCTAAGTTGCAATGAGATGCTCTTAGCTTATAATTTTCCTCTTACAATACTTCCATTGCAGTTAAAATAAACCAGTCCATTTCAAACCCCTTAAAGGCTCCCTGCCCATGGCTTTAAAGTGATACAGCTGCCACATATCCCAATGCTTGACTTTCTTCTTTCATTTCATTTCCATCAGCGATAGGTTGTGATGCCACCTTATGCCAAATGTTATCACTGCCCCACTAATCATGGTGCCCTAATATCTGTCAGAGCAGGAGAAATCAATCCCAATATCCCATTTTAGGGCCTGTTTTTTAATTCAATTCCCCAGAAAGTAGAGCAGCTTATATGTTATTCTATATAATAAGAGCATAATATGCAAATCGACTGGATGGTGGAATGACTGGTTGGCGGAGAGTGGGGCCGGCGAGCAGACGGCACCAGGCCAGCCAAGGCATGTGCCAGAGGGCAGAGGGAGGAGACAGCCATGGGGGGAGGTGCAGTGGTGACCAGTGGTGGCGGAGGGGCAATTGAGGTGGGGGGCAGGGCCAGCTGCTCGCCTGCACTGTCCCCTCATGGGCTGCCCGTTGCCTGCCCCCATCAGTCAGACATCCCCTGAAGGCTCCCAGACTGTGAGAGGGCACAGGCTGGGCTGAGGGACCCCTACCCTCGTTCCTCCCCCCCACACTCCGGTGCATGAATTTCCATGCACCTGGCCTATAGTGTCTTTATAAGGAAGTATAATTTCACAGAGTAAAAGACAAGTGAGATGAAGTGTAGAAGGCTTATAATGTCCCTGTCTTCTTTCATTCCCTTTTACAAAGAATCTTATAGTTGATTATTTTATGCTTCATTCTAGACTTGATTATAAGCCCCTTGAAGACAGGAGCCCTGTCTTGCTCACGGTTATATTCCAGACTATGCAGAAGAACTGTGCAGAGGACACAGAAGGTCAAGGACAGATTTCAGCCACAGAAAGTAGAGCTGCCACGGAGCCAAATTCCTATAAAAAAGTAGTCATGAAAAAATTAAGCCCGGATGCTCACTGAATGCAAAGAGTAAAAATAAAAAAAAATACTCCTTGTGTCTATTTCTCTCATTTCTCCACCAAAAGGGCGAGCGATGGGTGAGCTGTGGGCAGCAACTTGAAAGCCTGAGTGTGCCTAGGGAAGGATAAAAAAACAAGGGAGAGAACTAGTCAAGTCCTCCGGGAAGAGGGACTCCTGAGCCCCTGGAGCCTTTTGTTGCTCATAAAAATGTGCCAGTGAAAGCTTGCGAGAGCTGTGTTGTCTTGCTGAGAACCAAACGACTCCGTTGGCCCTGCCTCGCCTTGCCAGGGGAGTGACTGCTGTTTGCAGTAGTCTCATTGGAGAAACAAAGCATTTTAATCTTTTTAATGTTTCCCTGGCAAAGAACTGTGGCCACCAACCTCTTTGCAAAGAGCGCAAGTCAACAGGACCTTTTGGGGAGACCTGTGCCGTCGCCACTGTGTTAGCCGGGGCTATTGAAGGACTTCAGCCCGTCACTCTCACATGGGGTATTTTTTTCTCTTCCTCGGATGTATCTTCTGGGTCAGATGACAGCTCACTGATGATACAGAGGCTTTAAAATATAAGTTTTCCGGTATTTATTAAAGAGGCACTGCCTTGGAAGTCTAAGTAGAAATAGGGATATTCATGAGAAGACTTTGAAGTGCAATACTGCAGTGTCGAGAAAGTCACTTTTTCCGGTTTGCTGTAGATTAGCCTGCAGAGACAAACTGTTTAGACCTTTCGTTTGTGAAATTTCTAGGACCTACTCCTTCATTCTTCCCTCCTATGTGAACTTCCACAAACTATGTTAGAGTTTTCTGATCTCCCATCTTCCCTTTGGTCTAGGCCTTTCACACTATCGTGCTATGTTCTGCTTCTATAGACTCTACATTCTTTCAGGCCAGGACCTATCTCTTCGTCATCATTACATTTCTCATACTTAAGGTGGTATTCACTTAAAAATAAGGACATAAGTCTCATATGCATAGAGTCCTGATCACTTTCGCAAATGCATTCAACATTGATTTTGGATCTCTTACCTTCAGATTTGTTCTCTGTAGATCTCCTCCAAGTACCTCTTAGTCAGTAACCTGACAGAAGTTCCTCTGGACTTATGCTTTTGTTCCTTGGGATCTCTGTTTAAATGTATATTCTAGTATGAGATACAATACTTTAAGCTACTGCTTTTCAAAAAGTTTAATAGCAAAAATCCTTTAGCTTGCTCAAAGGATTTACGCTTACAAACTCCAGCTTACTCATACTGCGTTTCAACAAATTGCCTGTCACCCTGGGCATAAAAGTATGACCAGGAACTAAACTTAAGATGAGGTATCATACAGAGGAAGGGTGGACATTTCCACATTCAGAATAGAGGCAAAAGAGAAGCAAAAGTTTAAACGGGATGTGTGCTGCTTTTGATATTCTTTTCCCCAAGAATGTCTACCACCAGGCAAAGCATTCTCAAAGATGAGCAGCTTGATCTTTGGAGGAATTCAGGAAACTTATTGCTGTATTTCTTTGGAGGAACCAAAAACAACATTTGATTTCCTACCATAAACTGTACCAAAAGTTTATCGGTAATGTAAGTGCTTGGAATTCAAAATGCATTTTGCCTGGAGGAATAGTTTATCTCTCTTGGTTATGTTCTTACACTAGCTCACAGAAACCTGTTTGTCTTCCTAGAAGTTCAGCACTACTCACGGAACACTACAGACCCTGAGCACGAGGAAAACAATTTGAGCACTTCCAACGAATCAAGGTCTCTCCCTTTTCCCCCACCTCTCTCCTCACTCAGAGTCAGGAAGGATAACCATCTTGGTGCCAATGGTCTAAAGCCATGGGGGTGTGGATATAGGAGGGCAGCTATAAGACACTGAAGGACGCTAGGGGAAATGCTGAATAATGAGGGGTAGACTCCAGGAGCTGGACTGGTATAGAAGGAGCAGTGAGGGCCATAATCTCATTTTCCAAATTCATCCAACTCTGCCAAGTCAGTTAATATTGTTATTTCCTTCTTACCGAATGCCACATGAAGGCCTAACTTTGCTTGTCTATTGACTTTGGAAGTGTTTCTCATAGACAGACTAAAATTGCATCGAAGTATAAATAGAATAGCATTCTCTCTCTCTCTCTTCCTCTCTTTTCTCTCTCTCTCTTTCCTCTCTCCCTCTCTCACCATTCCCTCTCTCCCTCTCTTTTCTTTAACATTTTAGGTTATCTTAAATATATTTCTTCATAAGACATGGAGTAGGATTTGAAATTCTAGAGTAAAGAGATAGGGCATAATGAATATTTCTCAAATACCTATGAAGGTAAAGATTCAACATAAATTGGATGTCCTGAGGAGCTAGCATGGTGTTCTTGGGAAGCTTAGATCTCAGGTGGGGCTAGGAGAACCAGCGGAAATTAATGGACTTGCAGCTTATCTCTTACTTTTCTTCCTCTGACAGCCAGCCCAGCCCATGATCATGAACTCTTCTTCTAAGTCCGAATAAGAAAAGTTTCAGGAAAGAGTTCTCGTTGGAAAAGAGGAGATAGATCACTCCAGGCATTGTTTTGCAGAAAAAGTAAGCAGAAATATTGGGGAAAAGGGCTTTTCGGGGGAGGGGGGCGGATTTCCAGAAGGCACTGGTCATTCTTGGTCAATTATTTGTGTGTCATGGACAGCTAAGCCATCTAAGTCAGGGACTGCCTGAGTACATCCTAAAGGCAGCAATGGCCTACTTCATTAAATGTAACATCGTGTTCTTGCACTAGTGTGTCAAAATAGAAAAGTAATTGCTAGTCTTATTATCTTAAGTTGCATATGCCATGACCTGGAAGTCAGTATGTAACAAGAAATGTTTTCTTAAAGAAGTGAACATAATTTCCTGGAAAATTTGCATAAGTAAAGTCTATAAATTAGCAGCCAGATTAAAAACAAATGTGCTTCATTTTTAAACAATACATTTGCTTAAAAAACCCCAAATAATTCATTTTTATTTTCATGAACTGGATTTATCTCTATTAAGACAAGCTTCTTATTTTACTCTGAATATTTTCTCCAAGCAAAAACTGTACAGAAACAATTAATGTATAGAAATCTTGAGAGGTGATTCTATTTAAAATTACTACAGGCTTATTTATATTTTTCTCAATTAAAACAACATTTATTGCACATAAAATACCTTGCTTGTTGGGAGTTGTGTACCATACTTTAAAAAATATAGAGAAATTATAACAGAGTCTATGTTCATAGCTAGTTTAAAAAATAAATGTTCCTGCAAGTTTATAATAGATTATTTGGCATTTTAAATAAAAATGCATCTTTTCCCTATACTATGGTAATTTATGTAGAAAAAATCCATTCCACAAATATTTAGTTCTGATTTACATGACTTTATGCTTTGAAATCTTAATGTTTTGCTATATTATTAAATAGTAAAAATAAACTAATTTGATTGTTAACATTTTGGTGGAATTGGTAGGTCAGCTGCTATCATTGGTTGTTAAATACAAGAAGGGATGCTGGTAGCACACATATTCTAAGAGGAGTCTTGCCAATTAGTAAATCAAAATTTCCCCCTCCTTCAATAAGGTTAAATTAAAAGGTGTAGGAGCAAACATATGATGGTTTACTGTTATTTATTTAAACCAGTGTCTTAGCAATAACTCTAATTAGAGTTGCCACTGCTTTGACCTGATAAGACAGAAAACAATAGTGCTGCTACTCTTTGTCTACCTGAGGATGCTAAGCAGCTGATGGGACATAATCTCTTTTGACAGCCAGATTAATTATAACCTAGCTGAATGTATTTCTTTAGAGTAGAACTTTTTTTTAAACAAAAGAAGAGGAAATCGTAGTGAAAGCTGTCAGAATATTTCTGAATATTGCTAATGACTGTATCTAATAGCTAGAAAATGTTAATTTTCTTGAGCTTTTCCTCTTATTTTTACAATGTGCTCAATGTATTTTCCAGTTTCACAGAAACATTCATATAAGGGCATCTGAGTTGCCAAAGTAGGTCAAAGTAATGGCCAGTCTTTCCCAAAAGAAACTTCTCAAGGTTGATCGCTTCTTGATTTAGTAAAGTGAAAACAAATACCATCCTTCTAAAAGTTAATGAGTTTAGAATTCCTCCTTTCTCGTTGTGTCATAATAGTGCCTTATTAGAATCAGTGTATTTGGTATCTTAAGGAGTAAAGAGTACACAGTGTGATTTCCATTGTAATACCTAACTGTGTCATGGCTCTGTAATGCTATTTAAAGAAAAATTTATATATATATATGTGTGTGTTTTTATTTCAGAGAGGAAGGAAGAGGAGAGAGATAGAAACATCAATTATGAAAGAGAATCATTGATTGGTTGCCTCCTCCATGCCCCGTGCTCAGATGGAACCCACAACTCAGGCACATGGGAATTGAACATGACCTCCTGGTTCATAGGTCAATACTCAACCACAGAGCCACACCAGCCAAGCTGAAGTGGAATTTTGAATGTTAATCCCCTTAGCCCTCAATGGCAACATACACATGAGCACTGGAAGTCGTGTCTAAAATGGTATTGTTCAGAATATAGACATTTAAAGCCACTGAGTATATTCTAGACAAATCATGTATGTACTTACCTTGATCATCATTTTTCTTTCTGATTAATATTTTTTAACTGTAGATAATTCATATGAAACTGAAGCACCTAGATTTTCAAATTCTGAGCTAAGCCTAAGCCTTATTGCCATGACAAAAGTTAGTAACCATTCCATTTTTAATTATAAAAGTCTTATTGGGTGACTGGGAAAGAACTGATTATAAATAGTTATTGCATCTACTCCTACTCTCAGCCTTTCTGTATCTGGTATGTTTTGTTGGTCATCAGAGAAAAAGGAATGTCAGGTCAAATAAAAGTACATACTAGTGGTCAGGAAAGGATAACTGCTGTTAAAAAAACAAAACAAAAATATCAGTGGTTAATGGTAACGAAGTTTATTTTTCACTCATAATTATTTTCACGCAATGCTGATGTTTTGTGGGTGACTTCACACGCTGTAGTTCAGGGAAACAGGCACTTTTTATCTTGTAGCCACTTCATCCCTCAGGGCCTTAGAGATACCTGATGGGTTCTCTGCATCTAGCTCACAGTGTGAGATAGTGAGAGAGCTGAGGGTGGGGGGCGGGGGAGGGAGTTTTAAATGTGTCAAACCTAGAAGTGGAATGTATTTGTTTTCACCATATCCCATTGGATAGGATTTAGTCACATGGTCTACCTGCAACTAACTGCAAATGAAGCTGGGAGAAGCAATGTCGCTGTTTCCAGGAAGAAAAGAAAACAAGTCTGGGGAAGTAATAAAGATCCCACAAAAAAAGAAGAGTTGATAAAAATAATAGTTGCATTGAAAAAATTGCTAATAAGTGGCCTATTCTAGAATAACTTGGAGAAGCAAGAAACTGGAAATATAGTCCTGGAACTATGGCACTGGAAATTATAACTACAGAGAACACCCCTTTTTATGTCATTGTCCATTTTGTGGAATTATAAAAAGTATTTGACGTTTTGTTTGATTTTTAAATAGTATAAAAATATAAAATAATTGAAAGCAAATCTAACAATTTCTGAAAGGGGCAACACTGTGCTTTTTTCTTCAAATGTGCTTATCTTTAATGGAAGTTGAAGCTTCACTGAGTGACAATTTTAAAGGTCGAGAGGTTAAAATCAATCTTTCACATGGTTGTTGCCTGGTCGGATAGTCACAGGATAAACAACATAATCAATTTTGCATGTGGTCTGTCGTCTGTAATAATATTCTGTTTGCAGTTGACTTTTCTGTGCCTCTAATTATAGCTACATGTCAAGATATAGTCTTCATTTGAAGCAATTTTGTTAAGCATTCCTAATCAGCTAGCCAAAATACAAAACAAAAAAAGATAATTCAACACCTACAGCACATTGCCTTGCTTCATACAATAAAAATATAAAAAGTGTTCATTTTATTTAAAATATTGGGGAACAGCCTCAATTTTATATCTGGGATCTTTGTAGGTTAGTGGGTAAGTTCCAAAAATTATAGAAAATCACAGAAGACCCTGAATAGCCAGAGCAATCTTGAGAAAGAACGAAGTTGGAGGAATCATGCTACCTGATATCAAACTATACTACCAGTCCATAGTAACCAAAACAGCATGGGGCTGGCATAAAAACAAACATATAGATCAATGGAACAGAATAGAGAGCCCAGAAGTAAACCCATGCCTTTATGGTCAATTAATATTTGACAAAAGAGGCAAGGATATTCAATGGGGTAAAGACAGTCTATTCAGTAAATAGTGTTGGGAAAATTGGACAAATACATGCATAAAAATGAAACTAGACCATCTTCTTACAACATAATCAAGAATAAACTCAAAATGAATCAAAGACTTAAAGTTAAGACTTGAAACCATAAAAATCCCAGAAGAAAACCTAGGCAGTGAAATCTCAGATTTTTCTTGTAGCAATATTTTTTTCTGCTATTTCTCCTCAGGTAAGGGAAACAAAAGAAAATATAACCAAATGGGACTAGATCAAACTGAAAAGTTTTGCACAGCAAAGGAAACCACCAACAAAATGAAAAGACAGCCCAGTGAATGGAAGAACATATTTGCCAATGATACATCTACCAAGGGATTAATATCCAAGATTTACAAAAAACTCACACAACTCAACACCAAAAACAAACAAACAAACAATCCAATTAAAAAATGAGCAAAAGACCTGAATAGACCTTCTCCAAAGAGGACATACATATGACCAACAGACATATGAAAAGATGCTCAATGTCAGTAATCCTCAAATAAATACAAATTAAAATCACAATGAGATATCACCTCACACTTGTCTGAATGGCTATGATCAATAAATCAACAAACAACAAGTGTTGAGGAGACTGTGGAGAAAAGGGAACCCTCATGAACTGTTGGTAGTAATGCAGATTGGTGCAGCCATTGTGTGAAGCAGTATGGAGTTACCTCAAAAAATAAAAATGGAGCTGCCTTAAGACCTAGAAATCCCATTTCTGGGAATTTATCTGAAGAAACCTGAAACACTAATTCAAAAGAATATATACTTTCATTGCAGCATTATTTACAATAAGCAAGATTTTGAAGCAGCCAAGTGCCCATCAGTAGATGAGTAGAAAAAAAGGCTGTGGTACATTTACACAATGGAATATTACTAGACCATAAAAAAACCCACAAGGAAATCTTACCCTTTACTACAGCACGAATGGATTTGGAGAGCATACCAAATGAAATAAGCCTGTTAGAGAAAGACAAATATGATTTCACTTATATGTGGGATCTAATGAACAAAATAAACTAACAAACATAATAGAAACGGACTCATAGATACAGAGAGAGGGGAGAAGGGGATAGGGTTGGGTGAAAATGGTGAAAGGATTCAAAAAAAAAAAAAAAAGCTCATAGACGCAGACAACATTATGGTGACTGCCCGAGGGTAAGGGAGTGGGGGAAGGTAGAAGAGGGTAAAGGGGATAAATGGTGATGAAAGGAGACTTGACTTTGGGTGGTGAAAATACTATAGAATCTGAAGATGATGTTTTATAGAACAGTACACTTGAAACCTGTATGATTTTATTAGCCAACGTCACTCTAACAAATTCAATACAAATAAAGAAAACCCCACACATCCTGAACCTCCTTAGTGAATGCTTCTTTTTCATTTCTAACTGAAAGATGAATCTCACTGAGGTTGCTCTCAAGTGGTAGCGTGTTTCTCTTCTACCACCTCAATTAGCCACTTCCAGGTCTTTGTCCAGTGCCTTCCCTATTTATGTCATCAAACTATACTCATGGTTGTATGTTCTTGGTGTGATCATCTACACAGCACAGTTTCCATGTAAACCCTCTCCACCTTTTAATTCCCTGAAAATCTAGTTACCATCTGTCACCGTACAAAGTGAATACAATATTACTGACTATATATTACCAACTTTTTTTTTCTCCACAGTATTTAATACCATCTGACAAAGAATGTATTTACTTGTTAATCTATCTACTTCTATCATTGTCTACTAGCATGTAAGCTCAGCCAGCACTTACGTGTTTTATTTACTGATATATATCTAAGTCTCTATAAGAGTACTTGGTACAAAATAGATACTCAGTAGTATTACCTGAATGAATAATTTAAAAATTAAGAAATAAAAACTTTTACCACATGTGATTTCCAGTCTTACCATGCCTTTTAGTGTGGATCATTATGGACATTTTTCTGGCTTGCCTTAGAAAAACTAAGTGAACCTTCATTCATAGAGTAAGCTGTATTGTTACTCATATTATAGAGAATGATAAAATGCTTTGGCTTTCCCATTCTTTATTTTCCTTTATTTCTCTTTGAATTGGTGTATTATCTTTTTAAATAATTAAATAATTATAATTGATTTGGGCATGTTAATCTATTCAAGCAGGCTAGTGTTATTGTTCCTCTGGGGGGAAAAAGACTAATATGCTGGGCCAGCACACACACACACACGCGCACACACACACACACACACACACACACACGCACACACACACAGAAAGAACACAGATAATGTATAATGGCTTTTCATACAATTTTTTTCCAGGGCAGTAGGAAAATCTTTGCCAAGAAATCAATATTTGGAATGCGTTTAGATCATTATATTTGAGTGACTGCTACCTGCAAATGCACAGAACAATAGGTCTGCCAAATATAATCAAGAAAAGAAGCAGGTTTTTTTACTGGCATTACTCCACAATAAAATCCAATAGCATGACACATCAGTAGATACAAGTGCTCTGTCAAACATTAACATACTGTCCAAGTATTGCGCAAATGTATTTGTCCCAAGCAAAGCAATTGAATCTGTAAGAATATTTCTAATATGTATTTTCCTTGTTTATTTTAAATCTTTATTATTGAAAGCATTACCTATGTCTCCTTTTTTCCCTTTGATCTTTTCTAGCCCGTCTCACTTCTGCCCCCTGTCCAACCACCCTATTGTCTACCAGTATGTCTATGGGTTATGCATGGATGCATACGAGTTCTCTGGTTGATCTCTTCCCACCCACCCACCACTACCTTCCCTCTAAAATTAGACGGTCTGTTTTAAATGATCACAAGCCACTGAACTTGGACATACATGATGTAGGTGACACCATTTTGTATCGTTATATTTTTACTCTTGGCAAAGGAAATGATTGATTTGTGAATGTCTTAGTTTCTTTTCCATCTTTTAATAAATATGCTGCAAGTTTTGGAAAAATAAAAATGAAAGCTGCAATAGAAAATGTACAAGTCCTAGAAAATTCTCAAAAGTGTTTGCTCTTGACAAGCCACTTATATATGAAACAAATACAGGGGAAAAAATCAATTAGCTTGGGTAGGCAGATTATCTCCTCTTGTACTGTGATGTTTAATGATTATTCTTTATATATAACAAATGGGAAAATGGTGTGAGGTTAAAGACAGAGCTTAGTGACATAAAAGTGCTAAGTAATTTGTATCGAAACACTGCATGTCCAATGTGGCAAACACATTTCAGATGTGATATCAGATGGAGATCACATATTAGTTTCTCTTTGCTTCTTGTGTCGGATTTTGATGTAATTACTGAAAGGCAATGGCTCTTTTTTTTAAATGATTATACATCTTGAATCATTCATTTCCAGAAAGCATTTACTGAAAGCCTAGTATATACTAGGTTCTGTGCTGGGAACCACACACTTAACAATAAATGGAGTGTGACCTCTAACTTTGATCACTGTGGTGTCATGTAGGAAAGAATGACATATAAACAGAAAATTTACACCCAAGCCTCAAGAACCAACAGAATCATGATATTGTGATTTATTATATTTCTTATATCATGAATGATTCCACTAATAGGAAAAAAACTCAGTGGGCACTGGCTTGATTTTTGCATTATGGAATAATGAATTTATCTTTTAAGCATCTAAAAACAAAAACAAGTGTGAGTCAGAAAACTTCATTCTTTGTAATTGTATGCCAACTAATTGAGTAGCTCTATTCAATTAATTTAGCTCCTGAGGACTTTTGTAATCCTGCTAAATATATTTTGTAAAGCAATTTGGTAAATGGTTTGGACTCCCATTTCTTTATTTCAAAATGAGGACAGTAATAGCTCCATAGGTTTTCTAGACTTTTCAAATGAGATCATAACTTTGAAACTGGAGACTGGTGATGGTAAAACGTTACCCTTGAACTCAGGAGAGCTCCCTTTGTGTCCTAGTTGACTCATCTTTAGTAACTCACTTATCTCTAAGGACCTATAAAATGAAGACTTTGGTTGGTGATGGCTAAGGTGACTTTTAAAATTTATCACCTTATTAATTTAAGGTATCATCACTATAAAATATAAGTAATTATGATAATGCAGGACATCTGTATTGTCAGCAACTGTTTTATTTTAAAAGTATTTTACAGGGTGGTATTCTCAGGCAAAGCACAATGAACTGGTCTGCTGGCGGTGGTGAAGTGACTGCTTGCATTTTTTCTTTACATGGTGCCTCAGAAACTCCAGTGTTGGAGATCCCAAATGACCATGTCTCCAGTTTCAATGAATGCTGTAGCCATTTCTCCAAACACCAACAAACGTACTTTTCCCTCCCACGCAGAGTTTTAAAATCCACAGGACACGCTGAGTGCAGGGTCTTTCCTGAAAGCCCGGTTTCCAGAAGGCAGGGTTTCCAGGAACGGGGCACACCGTCAGCTCATCTGTGTTTGCCACCACCTCGTTCCCAGAAGAGCATCTGTGGCTTCTGGAGAGAACGCCGTACTTCTGGGAATGGCGCCCAGAACATGCGAGCTTCTGTGTCATTTCAGAAAGTCGGAGAGGGGAGGACAGAATCTGCCTCTGCTGCAGTCTTTTATGTGCAGTCATCACTCCCGGGCTAACAGCTACAGTACTCGCATTTCCTCTTATTTGTGGATTTTATTTATCTATTCTTTTAATCCTCACCCACGCATACGTTTTCATTGGTTTTAGAGAGAGAGAGGAAGAGGGAGAGAGAAACACGATTAGGTGCCCCCTAACTGCATCCCCACCAGGGGTGAACCCACAACCCAGGCGAGTGCCCTGACCGGAATCCAAAGGGAAACCTTCTGGCTTATGGTACTATGCTCCAACTAACAGCCAACAGGGCAGAGTGGATGTATGGATTTTTTTAAAAAAGACTTTTCCTGTGATGTGAGTGGAGAATTTTCTTTCGTTTCTCCTCTTTGTACTCACAAAGGGATAACACCCACATTAATAATGACCAATGGCATGATTGACATACATAAGCAATATGCATAAATCAAGTACAATGTTGTACCCTCGGCTGAAAGGAGAACTTAACAATTATTAAAAGAATTTTACAGGTAACTTGCACATTTTATAAAAGCTTCATTCTTAAGTATATGCAATAATAACTTGTGCATTTATAAAAGCTCCAGTCTTACATATATGCAATTACTGTTCTAATATTTAGCTATTTCTTTTCATGTGCAATAGAAAAATATAACTAACACACCCAGCATAAGACTTAATAAATGTTTTGCTGCTTTATGATGCAGATAAAGTAAATAGTGACAAAGTAATCTCTATTATTATGAGCAGGTCAGTTACAGATGTAATGCTCAGAGAGTCCAGAAGGAATTAAGCCTTTACAATGAAATGTTTTACCATTATTGTTTGCAAGTATGGACAGAGGATGATATTTAGGGGTATGGTTTTCACATGCTGAACTGACATGTATGAAACTCAGTATTTTCTTCAAGGCTTCAGGACTCCATTTCTAGAAGTTAATATTAACCTTCCCAATTATGTATAAATAAAACAAGTATGAGTGGAAATTGATTTTGTGCTCTGATTTTGTATATAAATATACATATTCCTATGTATATTATTGATTTCTTCTCTATTGAACTTATTTTGGATAGCTAGTTTAAAGATGAGAATAAGAGTGCATAAAGAGTGAAAGTTATTTCAATATAACAGGAAGAGTCAACAAGTGAACATGATTAAAGTGCTCTAAACAGTATCAGGCACATAGTATAAATATTAAATTATAGTTATTATTACTAACACTACTATTAATATTGTTAGGTTTGATTGTGATGAAGTTTGCATATACAGAGAGACACACTGATTAATAACCTTAATTTTCTGTTAGAGTTGAAGAAGTGATTGCTGCAAAATAAATATTGAAGATATTATGAAAAAACTAGAGGCCTGGTGCATGAAATTCATGCATGGGGGGTGTCCCTCAGCCCGGCCTGCACCCTCTCCAATCTGGGACCCCTGGGGGATGTCCTGTGGGAACGGGCCTAAACCGGCAGTTGGACATTCCTCTCACAATCCAGGAACACTGGCTCCTAACCATTCACCTGCCTGCCTGCCTGATTGCTCTTTACTGCTTCTGCCTGCCAGCCTGATTGCCTCCTAACTACTCACCTGCCAGCCTGATAGCCCCCAACTGCCTTCCCCTGCCAGCATGATGGCCCCCAACTGCTCTCCCCTGCCAGCCTGATCATCCCCAACTGACCTTCCCTGCCAGCCTGATCACCCCCAACTGCCCTTCCCTGCCAGTCTGATCATCCACAACGGCCTCCCCTGCTGCAATCCACCTCCTCTGCCGGGACTCGCCTTCTCTACACCGCACAAAGCCACGGGACCCCCAGGCATCAATGTGCGAAGTGGCCACCAGGCCCTGCCTCCACTGTGTGAAGGCCATTTTGAGATGGCTATCTTGTGATGGCCATCTTATGACGATGTGAAGGTATAATGCCACCTAGGGTATTATTAGTATAGATACCTGAAATTTAAATTTTCATGAAACTGTAAATAAGAACTAATTTTTATATGTCTTGAAATGCTTCCAAATTCTGATGTGACATTATCAGACCTTAAGTGTCATTGTGAAACTTCCAAAGAATGAAACAAAGTGGAAAGATGTCCAAACATTTTAGGAACTTGTTAACACACTAACTGGCAAAAAAATGCTGAAACTTTAGTCATTTATCATGTTTTAATTGCTTTCAAAGCTTATATTTTGCTGGAGTAACTTGCAAATAAAGTTATCACATACTATACCAAAAGAAAAAAAAGGTTTAAATAATAATCAGGGAAAATACAAGCAAAAGAACTGGGAAGATGCTTCAAATAAAATAGTTCATTGTAGGGTCACAGATATAGCTAAAAACTAAGGCAATAAATATTACCATGGCTATAAAAAATGTAGTCCATTCACTCTAAATAGATAATCCTCTGATGTGTTATTTGTTGTGTTATATATGAGCTAAATACTGTGACCATGGAGACCTTTTGTTCTGCCATTCTTTGCCAACTAGTACAACTGGAGTAGAGATTTTAAAACTTATTAACAAGTTCATGACATAGTCTGGAAGTGATTTATAAGGATAAGCACAAAGAGTACCAAAGTCACAGTTGTTGCAAAGTAAGGATTGTTTCACATAGTCAATCTGTATCACAGGAAATAATGCACCATATCCTACACCCACTATCCTCCACCCACACGGCCCCAGATGTGCAGAAGATATGGGGCTATTCATAAAATGTAAAAACATATCAATCATTGTAAAGAGAGACCAATGAATTCTTTACATGTTTTCTCATATTTGTCTAGAATCAGGAAATTATAACAAATAGAGATGGTTTTATATTGAAATTTCTTTTATGCTGAAAGCTTTCCCTTCTTGATTGAGGCAAAAGAACAGTTTTAGTGTGTGTGTTTTTATGGTTAAAACCTTTAACATGTGATGTGTGCATAATAGAGACTATCTTTGCATAACAGAATATTTTTCAGATCTATCAGCTCAATAGACAGCCTTAATCTAGCCTTACAAAGTCCATTTATATCAGTATTCCACATGCAAAACAGGTAGAACTCATTCATGGTGAAACTGGACATCAATTCTTCATGATGGTGTGTTATATTATAAAGACATTTTTGGAGGATAGCAAAAGTATAAGGTCCTAACCGCTCCCAACTGCCCTCCCCTGCTGGCCTGATCTGGCATATAATTTCCAAAATTAGACCCACTTTTGTCTTGCTAAGACATGCTTTTGTCCCCTGTTATTGCAAACATCACTAGATTACTTGACACATTTGAAGAAGAACAGAATTGGGAAGACACCTCACATGACCTCTTGGAACAAAAGTTTGTTATTCAAAGTCACTTATCTTATTTTGATGAATAAAAAATTTTCAGCATCAGAACTTGTCAGAAAAAACAATTAAATAACTTTTCCAGTTCCCAAATATAGGTTTTTCAGTTGAAGTTCTCAGAATTGCTTAATATAAAAAGCAATGAGATTGTCCTATTAAATTAAGCTTCATCTTAATTTTTAATTAAGATTTAATATTCAAAACTGGATTATTAGCCAATAAGAAATTTCCATTTTACTTCTTCAAAATTTAATATTAAGCATATAATTTTAATACATTGATTAAATTAATGGCCATCTTTGTGGATTTAAATATTTTTTAACATTTAATACTGTTTGGTATAATGGTATTATTACAATGGTGATAAAAGCATACTTAATGCATTTTAGGGAAAGCATACTATAAAAATACAAAGTAAATACAGCTGGTAAACAAATACAGCAAAACAACATGGAAGCTGTATGTAAATGATGATTTTTGTGAACTATTACTTTAAAAAATCATAATGAGTTATAGAACAATAAATTATTCTTAACTTTCAATTCATCTGAATATTTGACTGAGTGTCCATGGTGAAAAATCTAGTATTGTATCTATCAAGTAGATAAAGAATCTGAATAACTAACATTATTCAGGTTTACTCAAAGGTTTTTCATCAAACAGACAAAATATTTGATGAGAAAGCTCAGTTTTCTAATTCAAATCACACGAATCTTTGATTCTCATTTTGTTAGATATTTTTAAAGTTAAATATATGCAAAGAAATTATTTATATTACAGTTAATGTAATAAATCAATTACTATTGATAATTAAAGCATTGCAATACTTTGTTTCAAAACAAGTTTTAGTTATAATCCTCATGCCATTTTGGGGATGTAGTTGTATTCTCTGGAAGGAAAAAAAATATCGATTAAAGAACGTGACAAAATTTCCTTAGAGATTTAGAAATAACCAAGTTTCTGGAAACAATTGTTTCAAGAATTTAAGACCAAGACAAGTGACTATTGTTATATCCGGGCACTGCACAGATTTCATTAGTCAACCTACACACCCAACCTACACAATCATATCTAGCATCAAATGTCAGGGCAGGCTGTGATAATACAAGTGACATTTGGGAGCATAGCTGCTTCTTGGCATTGCAAGCCATAATCTTGATACTTCAACAAAAAGAAATCAGCCGTAAAAATCAACTAATTTTTTAAGAGAGCCTGATTCAGATAAGCAGTCAATAGCTAAAAATGCATATGAAGAAATGTATTATCACCTCTTGAGAGAAGAGAAAGATCTACAGAATCAGCTGGTTGATCTACTTTCATCAGTATCTAGCATTATCTGATTATTGGTTATGGGAAGATATTGACCCTGATCATTCAAGATTCTTTCACCTCTTTTCCCCTAAATAAACTCCCAGGCAGTATGTCATGTGTCAAGCATCTGTTCCAAGGACAGATCGTTGGTTCTGCAGACTGGAGTGCTCTGCTTTTTAAGGGACTCATCTTAAAAGGACAAAAGGAGAAATGAGGTGATTCTAGGTTTCCAGCTTAGCAAATTCAGACATCCAAGCAAGCACCTATGCAACCTCTCAAGTCTGTTCACATATTAGCTGCTTTTTATTAGTAGTATGATCCCAACATAACTAAGTCGCATCACATTCATTGTGTGGATAGCAGCCATTTAGTAGTGTTCGCTATAATTGCTTTGGTAAGATGTGTCTGTACATGAATCACAGACCGTAAACATTCACAATCCTGGAAGATCAGAGCCAAAAGGCACCTCACCAATCATTTAATTCAGCTTGTTCATTAGATGACAGTAAAATTGCAACTCAAAAAAATTTAAGTTCTTTTCCAATATTGCAATAGTTAATTACTGGAATAGCTAGTTTTAAAACTCAGATCTTTCCATCCCCAAAACAGTGTTTACCCACTCCTGAAGGGTTTTTTAAAAAAATATTCCTGAGTTTAGTTTTTATTTAGGTCAGAAACTTGGCCATATGTTTGTTATGTGACCAGTTAGGGGTAATGGCATTATATTGAAGTCACTCCACTAAAGACTTTGAACATTAGCAGCAAAAAGGCACTTAACTGCTTGGTGGTTGCTTGAAAAGATACAGATTTGTGTGTGAATTTTTAAAACCGTCAATATTCAGTTTTTTACTATGGACCAAACATGGTGATAAATGCCTGACATGTGACAGCTTAAACAGTAGTTGATGGAAGTGACACAGAGTTAAAGAGGGAGGGCCAGGTACTGAATAGTCACTATGTGCTCGTGTTCTCTATCTGTCAGGCCATCTATAACAGTAATATCCTAATTAGACCAGACATCCTTCTGGGCGTCCTTCCAGGCAACCTTCTGGACAAAGCTGGGGCTGCGAGAGAAGCCCGGGTCTGGGTGCCAGAAGGGAGCCAGTGCTGGCAGCCGGGGGAAGAAAGGCCTTCTCTTGCACCAATTTCATGCTTTGGGCCTCTAGTACTTTATAAGGTCAACACTGCTAATCATAAAGCTACCATATTTGGGAGTGAATAATATATGATAGTCACTTTACAAATAAGCAAATTTAATTTCCATAAATAACTCCTGTTTTTCCCTAGAAACAAAACGGTATATAAGAAAAATAAGGCTCAGGAATTCTTACTACGGTCTACTGTCCAATCCCAGTTTCTCTGCACTGTCTTATACATGTACCATATATTCTCAACATATGATTGTTAAGCTTATTACCTCATTTTCTTCAAAATGTTTTTAGTACATAACACTGATTCTGTCTAGAACATTGCTCCCACCATCTTTTTTTTAAATTAAATATATTTTTATTGATTTCAGAGAGGAAGGAAGAGGGAGAGAGAGAAACATCAATGATGAGAGAGAATCATTGATCAACTGCCTCCTGCATACCCCACACTTGGGATCCAGCCTGCAACCAGAGCATGTGCCCTGACCTGGAATCAAACTGTGACCTCCTGGTTCATAGGCCGATGCTCAACCACTGAACCATGCCAGCCCAACCCACCATCTATTTCTCTTGTGAGGTTAAGAACACCACAGATTTCTAATTATCTTTCCCATCGGTATTAGAATTTATTAGTGTACTTTGTTTTTAAATCTTTACCTGAGAATATTTTTCCATTGAATTTTAGAGAGAGTGGAAGACAGAGGGAAAGACAGAGAGAAATAATGATATGAGAGAAATACATCAATTGGTTGCCTCTTGCAGGAGCCCTGACCAGGGCCCGGGCCAGGGAGGAGCCTGCAATGAAGATATGTGCCCTTGACCAGAAATGAACCCAGGACCCTTCAGTCCGCAGGCTGATGCTCTATCCACTGAGCCCAAGTGGCTAGGGCTTTAGCAGTGAATTGAACATAGGTGAAGCAACAAATTTTTTAAACACAAATAATATTTTTTCACTTCTGAAGTTGAATACACTAGTGAACAATTACTAATAGATATCCATTTTTAATTATTTTCAGCTGGTCCCAGTCATTTAGGAAGAATTGTTTCACAGAAAATTAATATTACTTTTGCTTAAGGAACCCATCTACATTTTGGACATTGTATGTCAGTTACTTCCGACCTCAGTTATAAAAGTAGAATTCCACCTTGGAACAGCTCTGTATCAGTCACGGTTCTCCAGGAAAACAGAACCAATGGGGTATCTGTATATCCATATACTAGTAATAGATTTATTTTCAGGAATTAGCTC